>JAIOJX010000004.1:156056622-160856622 GCA_022376925.1 Tragulus kanchil | reverse complement strand
CTGCTAATCCCTAAGCAATTGATTGAGATAACCTCAGGGTAGGTTATTTCTCAACAAGCCAGTTCCTATACCCTAAATTTAGTCTGGTGCTCCTTAGAAAGGAAAAGAAGGGGTTTTTAGAACGCTGACCTTAAATAAAGGGAGTCCTTGAACAGCTTAACCCAGTAGGAATGGCCTATGGCAGTAGGACAGATAAGAGGCTAATGAAAGTCTCTTTTGAAAAGTGGCTACAAGGCTGAAGGGAGGACCAGGAGGATGTGAGTAGTCTGAGTTCTTGGAGATCACAAGAGGCTAGAAGGGGATGCATTGATTCCTTAACTATTGAGCATGGCATCTTGGGACCAGGATTGAACCCACAGCCCCCGCATTGGAAACATAAAGTCTTCGCCACTGGATCACCAAGAAAGGCCCCCGTGATTTCTTAGCCCGTCTCTGGCTCCCATCCTCCTTCACTTCAGGTGATCTGAAGGCAGCCTTGCAGCCACAGGCACCTACAGCCACAGGAAGTGGGGTCTCCCATTACTACTACCTCCGAAGGTTGTAAGGATCTTTCAGCTCAAAGGATGCTCCGTGTAAATGCCTTCATCTGAGATCACACTGGCAAGGATGATGCATCTATTCAGGAGTTGCTCTACTTTTTTATTTGTTTGTTTTATAATTTCACAATTTACAACCAGTAACTTTTTAAAGGGATTATGTTGCTAGCTGTGTTACTCCTTCCAAAAGCATGAAAATAATTTATAATAAAAATATATCATTTAAGTGAGTAAGTTAAATAATTATAACAAGTCAGGCATTCTGGCATACAGCAGAGAGTGCTTTTAATTAAAGTTGGACTTTGGACCTTGTCCCTTTCCTCTTTGAGCCTGTTTCCTAGTGGTTTTCTTCTCTGAGACGAAAGAAATCAAGTCCATGAAACTATGTGGAAGTTTTGTAGTTTTAAAATTATTTCATTCTCTTTTGTTCAAATGTGTTGCAGTCTTATAAAGGGAAGACAAGATGGTAAGTCTCAAGATGCAATGCTCTATCAGTGATCATCTGTTCATGCTCTGCTGAGAAAAATTGGAGACCTATTTAGGTGTGACTGCTAATCCCTAAGCAATTGATTGAGATAACCTCAGGGTAGGTTATTTCTCAACAAGCCAGTTCCTATACCCTAAATTTAGTCTGGTGCTCCTTAGAAAGGAAAAGAAGGGGTTTTTAGAACGCTGACCTTAAATAAAGGGAGTCCTTGAACAGCTTAACCCAGTAGGAATGGCCTATGGCAGTAGGACAGATAAGAGGCTAATGAAAGTCTCTTTTGAAAAGTGGCTACAAGGCTGAAGGGAGGACCAGGAGGATGTGAGTAGTCTGAGTTCTTGGAGATCACAAGAGGCTAGAAGGTGATTGCATTGCAGGCATCCCTGGTTCATGAACTAGAGATTCCTTAACTATTGAGCATGAGAGACACTGCTCATGAGGAGGGTCAAAGCCTAGAAGCACAGTGCACATAATCAATTAATCAATTAATCAACACAAAACACTAAAGCAAGTAGTCCTTTGCTACCAAATTTCAGGTGCAGTTTGTCAGAATTCTCATGTGCTCAGTGCTCCGCTGATTCAGTGGTGTCTGGCTCTGAGACCCCATGGACGGTAGCCCGCCGGGTTCCTCTGTCCACAGGGATTCTCCAGGCAAGGACACTGCAGCGGATGGCCACTTTCCTCTCCACAGAGTTCTCATGGGCTCCATCTAGTGTGCTATCAGGACGGTTTGCCAGCACAGATACCCATCCTTGGCAAACACCTGCACACATGGTGAACCCTGCATCAACACAGTGCACTTGCTGGCTTTAGGGACATGCCCTATTCGACGTGCTAGGATGAATTAGCAACTTCACACGTATTTAGTAAATAAGGCTACCCTTTTAGAGAGGCTTCCGTGGTGGCTCAGTGGCAAAGACTCTGCTGGAAAAGCAGGAGACCCGGATTGGATCCCTGGGTCGGGAAGATCCCCTTGGAGAAGGAAATGGCAACCCACTCTAGTATTCTCGCCTGGGAAATCCCATGGGCAGAGGAGTCTGGTGGGCTACAGACCATGAGATCACAACTGTACACCTGGAGGACTGGTCAGGCCGTGCTTGGGTTTCCTCCTCAGGATTCCTGAATCAGCAGATGGAGGTGGAGAGCTGGTGTTTCTAACAATTTCTTCAGGAGATTGGGCGGCTGGTCCCAGGACCACACCCTGGCTGCACTTCTAGACTAGAGGCAGAGATGGCGGGAGGCTGGAACAGAGCGCAGGGCTCCGAGCGCGTGCCCCAGGATGGAGGCCAGGTAGGGCAAAGTCGCTGCTGGGTGTTGAGAGTGTTCCTATGTGTTGTATTTCAAATCAAATTTTATCTAACTCTCTGGATTTTAAATGCCTCAGATAACTGGCATGAATCTCATTTGCTCGACAAGTAAATGATTCAGAGTCCCAGGACGTGAGGCCGGCTTGGTTTCCAAAATGAATAACAATACCAATGCAGACCTCTAATCATTTTCTTCAAATGAAATTCATTCATATTCTTCAAAAAACCTCCGATATTTTTGTTCTTCAAATGTCTAAAGTTTAGGATTACTTTGCCACAAGAGATTACAATTCCACAATTAAAGTATGCTTTCTGTTATTTATTTTCATATCTTTAATGTGTGCGTGCAAGACTACTGGAGTGGGTGGCCATGCCCTCCTCCAGGGAATCTTCCTTACCTGGGGATCGAACCCACACCTCTTATGTCTCCTGCATTGGCAGGCGGGTTCTTTATCAGTACTGCCAGCTAAGATAGTACATGAGTGTTATATTAAGCCGCTAAATTTATGTTAATTATTTGAGTAACAACAGAAAATAATACAGAACTGAAGGACTCATTCCTGAAGTGAGATTAACGTTATTAGAAAGGAGAACTTTCAATATAATTTAAAACAGAACTTTGAAGATTTATTTCTACTCCCTGCATCAACACAGTTGCTGGCTTTAGGGACATGCCCTATTCGACGTGCTAGGATGAATTAGCAACTTCACACGTATTTAGTAAATAAGGCTACCCTTTTAGAGAGGCTTCCGTGGTGGCTCAGTGGCAAAGACTCTGCTGGAAAAGCAGGAGACCCGGATTGGATCCCTGGGTCGGGAAGATCCCCTTGGAGAAGGAAATGGCAACCCACTCTAGTATTCTCGCCTGGGAAATCCCATGGGCAGAGGAGTCTGGTGGGCTACAGACCATGAGATCACAACTGTACACCTGGAGGACTGGTCAGGCCGTGCTTGGGTTTCCTCCTCAGGATTCCTGAATCAGCAGATGGAGGTGGAGAGCTGGTGTTTCTAACAATTTCTTCAGGAGATTGGGCGGCTGGTCCCAGGACCACACCCTGGCTGCACTTCTAGACTAGAGGCAGAGATGGCGGGAGGCTGGAACAGAGCGCAGGGCTCCGAGCGCGTGCCCCAGGATGGAGGCCAGGTAGGGCAAAGTCGCTGCTGGGTGTTGAGAGTGTTCCTATGTGTTGTATTTCAAATCAAATTTTATCTAACTCTCTGGATTTTAAATGCCTCAGATAACTGGCATGAATCTCATTTGCTCGACAAGTAAATGATTCAGAGTCCCAGGACGTGAGGCCGGCTTGGTTTCCAAAATGAATAACAATACCAATGCAGACCTCTAATCATTTTCTTCAAATGAAATTCATTCATATTCTTCAAAAAACCTCCGATATTTTTGTTCTTCAAATGTCTAAAGTTTAGGATTACTTTGCCACAAGAGATTACAATTCCACAATTAAAGTATGCTTTCTGTTATTTATTTTCATATCTTTAATGTGTGCGTGCAAGACTACTGGAGTGGGTGGCCATGCCCTCCTCCAGGGAATCTTCCTTACCTGGGGATCGAACCCACACCTCTTATGTCTCCTGCATTGGCAGGCGGGTTCTTTATCAGTACTGCCAGCTAAGATAGTACATGAGTGTTATATTAAGCCGCTAAATTTATGTTAATTATTTGAGTAACAACAGAAAAATAATACAGAACTGAAGGACTCATTCCTGAAGTGAGATTAACGTTATTAGAAAGGAGAACTCTTTGGGTGCCTTTATATAGGTTGCAAATTTCAAGGAAAGAACAGGACAGTTTCTTTCAGAGATGCATTTATTTCTACTTTGTGAGAATGTAGCAGAATCACATTTCAACCGTGAGCACTTTAGCTCACAAAAACCAAAACACATAGATTCTTTGAGTAATTAAAAAGGTCTCTTCATGTACCGTCAGCACAGGTTGGACAAAAGGCTGCTTCTTCGCTTTTATTGTAAATAGCTGGTCAATACTGCAATCTAGACTAGAACGTAAGAAAGGAATCAAAGATCAGGGTAAAAAGGAATCATTTCTGCCCCACAATGCCACAGGCACATGCATAGTTTACAAGAGGCACATTTGAAACAGCATCCCAAAGGCAGAAAACGGATGCTCCAAGGTAAGGGGCTCTGAGATTTTGCCAACAGATAAAGATGGAGGTAAGGCTCCCCCCCTGAACACACACACACCCTGCTCAACTAAATACAAAAAGATAACTTCTAGCTCAGGTGACTCCACAAAGGAGGAACCTCAAAAAAGAAGTAGAGAGGAATGAGGAAGGCCAGGAGGAACCCAGGGAGAGGAAGGGAATAGAGTCGCTTTGCTCCCGAGTGCAGAAGACACCAGACGAGGACGCGTTCGAGTCAGAGCTGCTTTGAGCTTTATGTCCGCCCTGTCAAGTGGGCTGAACACAACGTTTCACTATTTTAACTTCCCTCAGATGACCCAGTGGCTCAGCAGGTGTGTGCTGTGTAGGGGGTGAGAACTGAGAACGAAGGAGGGTGGGGAGAGAGAATAAGTGAGAGATGAGAGAGAGCTTCATGCGCTGAGTTGAATACACACTTAGTATGGATAGCCACACCGTTGTGGTTGCTAGTATTTTTTTTTCTTTTTTAATATGAAAAAAAATCTCTCAATTCACCTGACACTGGAAAACCCAGAATTTATCACTATTTGCACCCTAAGATGTGTACAGTAGGAAAGAATAGCATACTAGCCAATGGGTTTATTCTCTGAAATGATTGTATTTGTTTTGAGCCCTCTTGGCTCGGTGGGGATGAAGAAACAAGATACTGCTTTTAGTGAGGGAGTTTCTTGGGACCTCATAGGAACCCACACAAATCACAGATGAAGGAATGACCAGGGCTAACTCTAAGTCTATTTGTAATACCTTTTTGCTCCTGACTTTAAGGAGAACCAGGAGGTTTACACAGAGTAAGAGCCTATCTCTAAGGGAAAACGAACTAGCCTCATACACGCTGCTTTATTGCTCTAAATAAATCTAGCTGAGGACGTTACAGAGGCTCTCAGTGTAAGGACTCCATTCACTACCTAAATGTGAAAGCTGCTTGAAACAAACCATATCAAGGTGGGAAAATAGCTCCTTACAATAGCCGCAATCTCCAAAGGCAAAGCCTCATTAACCTGGCTGCTTAAGGAGAGTAAACCGCAAAGCACTTCAGAAAAGTGGCACATAACTGAGAAATTAAATGGCAATAATTACTAGCATCTGAAGCCTAAAGATGCCACAAGGGACGCATAACCTCTGTTGTACATTTTATGGAAGGGGAGGAATTCTAAGGAAGCCTACTTCTAAAGAACAGATTTGTTGTCACTGTTGTTGTTCAGTTGCTAAGTTATGTCTGACTACTTGTGACCCCATGGACTGCAGCACGCAGGCTTTCCCTGACTTCACTGTCCCCTAGAGTATGTGCAGACTCCTGTCCACTGAATCAGTGATGCGTCTAACCATCTCGTCCTCTGTTGCCCTCTTCTCTTTTGCCTTCAATCTTTCCCAGCGTCAGGGTCTTACCCTAAGAGTTGGCCCTTCACATCAGGTGACCAAAGTATTGGAGCTTCGAGCTTCAGCATCAGTCCTTCCAATGAATATTCAGGGTTAAGTTCCTTTAAGGATTGACGACTTCAATCTCCTTACTGTTTAAGGGACTCTCGAGAGTCTTCTCCAGCACCACAGTTTGAAAGCATCATTCTTCAGCACTCAGCCTTCTATAGAGTCCAACTCTCACATTTTTTCCTTGCCAAATTTAATGGTCTAATAAATATATTTAAGGATGTCAACTACAATGAATGGACAGCAAGGGTGTTTGCCATCTGCCTCTGCAGAGATCAAACACTGTGCCTTAGGAGCTGCTGACTTTTCAACACCCCCTAAAGGAAATCAGGGTGGGGCAAGACACTCTGTGCTCTGGGGAATCCAGTGGAGCAGGTCTTTAGATAGGTAAACTTTTAGGAGCAGCTTTTATTATCTCAATCCTTGCATCTCCTCACAACTAGAAAAGCGCTAAAATCCTTCATGAAGATACCACATCCTCATGTCAGGCACAAGTCATTTGTAAAACAAAAGCCTTTGAAAAAACCCTTTCTTTGATGGCATTTGAATTTCCCCCCACACTGAAACCCTTATATTGGCTTTCCTCCCCTATCTCCTGGGGGCAGTCTCTCAGAGCTATCTGGGGTGCAGACTCCTGGGCTGCAGTCTTAATTATTCCCCAAATAAAACTTAACCCACAACTCTCACGTTGTTCATCTTTTTTAGTCGACAAGGGTTAGATGTAAAATTGAACGAAATCATTTTTTTTATGAAAATAAAGTCAACTGACCACTGGCATTGTTATACTTAAGCAATTTAACCATTTAGGATGTCTCCCAGTATAAGTGTACAATCAAGTCTCTAAAATATCCTGTTTGAAATATCTTCTGTGTACAAATCCTTTGAAAAGTGAAATAATTCATCTTCCTACAAATGGCAATAATTTTTCGGCAACTTAATCCATGATTAGCAGCAGAATGATGGTTACAAGTTGTTGGGGAAATTAAATAAAAGTTTTCATTGCCTTTTTGCTTGATTTACTCTCCTTTTCTTAGACAATAGTTCCATATTTCCCAGCAACATTGACACATTTTTTTAAAAAATAAGAACAGTTTTAAGGAAAAGCTAATGAAATGGTAGTAAACAAGCTTAAATATGAATCCTGAATTAACATTCCTCAATGTTGCATTCTGAAGATGGCGTTGTCTGTTGGAATAGACAGATGAACAGGCTGTTTTTTAGAGGAAGGCGGTGGTAGAGTTTCCGCAGGAAGCCATGGGGCAGGAGGTGAGGGAGGAGGCGGGATCAAATGACCCTCTGCTCCTCCGATGGATCTTAGCCCTGAGACACAGGGACCCCCATCCCGCCTGGGGATCTCTCAGGGAGATGCCCCGTTCTCTCACAAACGGCTGCATCCCCCTGGGGCACCGGAATCTGGCCACAGATGATGTCTGTGTGTCCTAGTTGCTCTTCAACACCCCTAAAGGAAATCAGGGTGGGGCAAGACACTCTGTGCTCTGGGGAATCCAGTGGAGCAGGTCTTTAGATAGGTAAACTTTTAGGAGCAGCTTTTATTATCTCAATCCTTGCATCTCCTCACAACTAGAAAAGCGCTAAAATCCTTCATGAAGATACCACATCCTCATGTCAGGCACAAGTCATTTGTAAAACAAAAGCCTTTGAAAAAACCCTTTCTTTGATGGCATTTGAATTTCCCCCCACACTGAAACCCTTATATTGGCTTTCCTCCCCTATCTCCTGGGGGCAGTCTCTCAGAGCTATCTGGGGTGCAGACTCCTGGGCTGCAGTCTTAATTATTCCCCAAATAAAACTTAACCCACAACTCTCACGTTGTTCATCTTTTTTAGTCGACAAGGGTTAGATGTAAAATTGAACGAAATCATTTTTTTTATGAAAATAAAGTCAACTGACCACTGGCATTGTTATACTTAAGCAATTTAACCATTTAGGATGTCTCCCAGTATAAGTGTACAATCAAGTCTCTAAAATATCCTGTTTGAAATATCTTCTGTGTACAAATCCTTTGAAAAGTGAAATAATTCATCTTCCTACAAATGGCAATAATTTTTCGGCAACTTAATCCATGATTAGCAGCAGAATGATGGTTACAAGTTGTTGGGGAAATTAAATAAAAGTTTTCATTGCCTTTTTGCTTGATTTACTCTCCTTTTCTTAGACAATAGTTCCATATTTCCCAGCAACATTGACACATTTTTTTAAAAAATAAGAACAGTTTTAAGGAAAAGCTAATGAAATGGTAGTAAACAAGCTTAAATATGAATCCTGAATTAACATTCCTCAATGTTGCATTCTGAAGATGGCGTTGTCTGTTGGAATAGACAGATGAACAGGCTGTTTTTTAGAGGAAGGCGGTGGTAGAGTTTCCGCAGGAAGCCATGGGGCAGGAGGTGAGGGAGGAGGCGGGATCAAATGACCCTCTGCTCCTCCGATGGATCTTAGCCCTGAGACACAGGGACCCCCATCCCGCCTGGGGATCTCTCAGGGAGATGCTCCTTTCTCTCACAAAGGTCTGCATCCCCCTGGGGCATCTGAATCTGTCCACAGATGATGTCTGTGTGTCCTATGCTCAGTTGCTCAGGTGTGTCTGACTCTTTGAGACCCTGTGCGCTGTAGTCTGCTAGGCCCCTCTGTCCATGGGATTCTGCAGGCAAGAAGACTGGAGTGGGGTGTCATGCCCTGCTTCAGGGGATCTTCCCGACCCAGTGATCGAGCCCGTGTCTCTTATGTCCCCTGCACTGTCAGACAAGTTCTTTGCTACTAGCAGCCCTGGGAAGCAGAGGCTGAGCATAGTGGGAGGATTTCCACAACACAAATGTGGAAATATTAACATGAAGGGTAAAAATTAAGCTCTTTTACCTCTTGCTTGTTCTATTTTTCTCCAGAGAGGCAGTCTACAAGCACATCACCGCTGTGTTCCTCATCTCCTCATTCGTTGTGAAGAAGCGGGGTGCCCCCGGTAAATCGTACTGGACACGGAACAGACCAAGAGCAGCATCGACATGCAGAGCTTAGACTTTACAGGTAAGTCTTCCTCTTTATTGGCTCTATCTCTTGGTATGAAGGGAAAGGGTTAGTTTCCCAGTCACGTTTGCCTCTTTGAGAGTCGGGCTCCTCTGTCTGTGGGGACTCTCCAGGCAAGAATACTGGAGTGGGTTGCCGCTTCCTTCTCACTTGGTTTGATATTAATATTATCTAGATTTGTCTATGCTGTTGCAGACGGCAAGATTTCTTTCCTTTTTATAGCTGAGTAATGTTCTACAGCATATGTATGTCTTATGTATTAATTAATGGATAAATGCTAAAAAGCAATGTGAATAGTCTGGGAGTAGCTTCGAGACACACCCTGCGTGGAGGATGTCCTCCATGGGACATGGAAATGCATCCCAATGAGATTCACAGGCTTGAAGCAGATATGGGAGGGAAAGGTTTTAAGGGTGAAGAAGACATCAGGACTCTGTGCTGGTGAGTTACAGGAAGTGAATATAAGCCAGAAAAGTCAGCCAACTTGGTGTCTTTTATGATAAAAACTCCACTCAAAGGTACTCTTCCTGGAAGAGTCAGTCGTATTTATGCAGCACTTGCTATGGGTCAGGCACTCTTTGGCCCTGAGGAGATGCTCCTTTCTCTCACAAAGGTCTGCATCCCCCTGGGGCATCTGAATCTGTCCACAGATGATGTCTGTGTGTCCTATGCTCAGTTGCTCAGGTGTGTCTGACTCTTTGAGACCCTGTGCGCTGTAGTCTGCTAGGCCCCTCTGTCCATGGGATTCTGCAGGCAAGAAGACTGGAGTGGGGTGTCATGCCCTGCTTCAGGGGATCTTCCCGACCCAGTGATCGAGCCCGTGTCTCTTATGTCCCCTGCACTGTCAGACAAGTTCTTTGCTACTAGCAGCCCTGGGAAGCAGAGGCTGAGCATAGTGGGAGGATTTCCACAACACAAATGTGGAAATATTAACATGAAGGGTAAAAATTAAGCTCTTTTACCTCTTGCTTGTTCTATTTTTCTCCAGAGAGGCAGTCTACAAGCACATCACCGCTGTGTTCCTCATCTCCTCATTCGTTGTGAAGAAGCGGGGTGCCCCCGGTAAATCGTACTGGACACGGAACAGACCAAGAGCAGCATCGACATGCAGAGCTTAGACTTTACAGGTAAGTCTTCCTCTTTATTGGCTCTATCTCTTGGTATGAAGGGAAAGGGTTAGTTTCCCAGTCACGTTTGCCTCTTTGAGAGTCGGGCTCCTCTGTCTGTGGGGACTCTCCAGGCAAGAATACTGGAGTGGGTTGCCGCTTCCTTCTCACTTGGTTTGATATTAATATTATCTAGATTTGTCTATGCTGTTGCAGACGGCAAGATTTCTTTCCTTTTTATAGCTGAGTAATGTTCTACAGCATATGTATGTCTTATGTATTAATTAATGGATAAATGCTAAAAAGCAATGTGAATAGTCTGGGAGTAGCTTCGAGACACACCCTGCGTGGAGGATGTCCTCCATGGGACATGGAAATGCATCCCAATGAGATTCACAGGCTTGAAGCAGATATGGGAGGGAAAGGTTTTAAGGGTGAAGAAGACATCAGGACTCTGTGCTGGTGAGTTACAGGAAGTGAATATAAGCCAGAAAAGTCAGCCAACTTGGTGTCTTTTATGATAAAAACTCCACTCAAAGGTACTCTTCCTGGAAGAGTCAGTCGTATTTATGCAGCACTTGCTATGGGTCAGGCACTCTGCTGTGTGTTGGAAAGACCATGGTAGAAAGGCACACAGTCTCTGCCTTCGTGGAACCAACCATCAATCTGGAGGAGGGAACTAGCGAATGAAATATTTAGTCACAAGTGATGAAACAGTCACAGGATGCAGCAGGAGCTCATGAAGTACAAAACCTCTTCCTACCTCTCCCCAGCTTCTCATCAGTCAGAGTGCACAGGTGTTGGAGCACACAGTGGGGGCCCAGTAGAAGAGGCTGAGAGAATCTGGTTTGTAGCTTGGTTGAGCTAGCCCTGCTGTGCTCTTTAGCAAGCCCGTGCTCTCCACACCCAGGTCCTGTCCTTAAAAACAGGTTTAGCAATGTCTACATTGCAGAACTCTTGCAAAAATAAAGTTAAAGGGAAATGCCCCACTGGGCACCTGAAATTTGCCAGTGACTCAGTAAAGTGCAGCTCTACTGTTAGCTTAGAACAACCTTTCCTCATAGTTTCACGAGCTGTCACCTTTAGTGACAGAGAAAAGGGGCAGGGAAATGTTGAAAATGGGATTAAATCTAGGGACTATCTGTTCAAGTGATTTAAGCTGACATTCAGGTCTGATCCATGTAAGAGGACTGGAGTTTTAATCAAAGTGTTGTTTCAGGAAGAACTTCCTGAGTATTGGGATTTTCTTTTGGGCAATATTAGCAAGAAGAAAACAGGTATTTATTTTCCTGTACAACTTTAGAATTGAGCCTGATGTCTTTAAAGACTTTGCCAGAATTCCAACACAAAGGTAAGAGCCTCCTTATGGTCTTTAACATCTGTGCCCAGACATACCAGCTGCACCAGGAGCAGCTGACTGACCTGAACGAATGCTTTATTAAAACTGTCTCAACCACTTTGTTGGAGGAAATTGTACCTGAGGAAGCATGGTTTTACAGTTTCTTATGGACTCATGAAAGGAACAGAAGGTGATATATGGGGCACAAGTCAAAAATTGATGAGATTAAGTCCAGAGCCAGCCCTCACTTTATAGATGTTGTGAAGAGGAAGTGAGAGGTAAAATACAGAAAAGTGTATTTCTTTGCCACTAATGTGGTTTTTCTGTTTCTATGCCATGCTTCCTTCCTTATCATATTCATGATATGTATAGTACAGTTTTAAAAAAAATTATGAGTTATTAAAATATTTTCGTAAACCTTCCTGGGGGCTCAGAAGGTAAAGAATCTGTCTGCAATGCAGGAGACCCAGGTTCTATCCCTGGGTCAGGAAGATCCCCTGGAGAAGGGAATGGTGACCCGCTCCAGTATTCTTGCCTGCAGAGTCCCATGGACAGAGGAAGCTGACGGGTTTTAGTCCAGAGGTTTGCAAACAGTCGGACACAACTGAGCGACCACCATACACAGCACATGACAATGCAGACGTAATCCACTGCTCATAGCTCCCTCATAAGACATGGCTGCCAGCAGCCCTATTGGCAGATGACGCCGTGGAGCCACCAAAAGCTGGGGAATATTGTGCAGTGTCACAAGCCAGTCCCTGCCCACCCCACCTCACTGCTTGCCTTTCAGCCTTACCTCCCCTGTGGCCTCAGTCCCTTCTCCACCCCACCTCATCACTTATCTTTCAGCCACACCCTCCCTTGTGGTCCTCCAGCAGGGGGCTCATGGGTCTATAACAAAAGGTGTCTTTGAGCTACGCTTCGCTTGGATATCACTAGCCCACCAACTTACTGGGTGATAATATATGCATCTCCCCAGTTCAAGCACTACTATCCTGTGGAAAACCCTTTATTTCCTGAGGGGACTGTAGACAACCCAGTTTTCCTAAAGACTCAGTGAAAGGACAAGAAAACCACCACGAAGGGCTATGGACGAGAGTAATGGTGCCTGACCTGCACACTGGAAGGAGTGTCTGTGTGTGGGGGCGGGGGAGGGGGGGGGAAGTGGAGCAGCCCAGGGAGATGCAGGAGGAATGTCCTCTCGCGGCACGGTGGCCTGGTCAGAGTTCCGAGCAGGAAGAGGGGAGGCTTGTACGGGAGGGTGAGCATCTGCTGTTGCTACCAGGCGGGTCACCTCTGCCAGGCACTAGTCCCAGCAATGAGCAGGGCTGCAGCCGAGACCGGAGAGACCCACGAGAGCAATAAAGCCCACAGAGCCGCTGAGAGAGCGCCGCACAGGAGGGGAAAGCCTGTGAGGAAGGAGCTGTCTCTGAGATGACACCCACAGGGGCTTCAGCTGGGGTGTCACTGGGGATGCAGATCACAGCCACCACCGTTCCCGCTCTGGCCAGGAAACAAAGCAAAGCATGAAGCCGTATCCACGAAGGATCTGAGCAACAGAGAAGGAACAAGTGGAACGGCACTGTCCCTGGGTCAGGAAGCATCCCTAGCCCAGAGTCCCATGGACAGAGGAAGCTGACGGGTTTTAGTCCAGAGGTTTGCAAACAGTCGGACACAACTGAGCGACCACCATACACAGCACATGACAATGCAGACGTAATCCACTGCTCATAGCTCCCTCATAAGACATGGCTGCCAGCAGCCCTATTGGCAGATGACGCCGTGGAGCCACCAAAAGCTGGGGAATATTGTGCAGTGTCACAAGCCAGTCCCTGCCCACCCCACCTCACTGCTTGCCTTTCAGCCTTACCTCCCCTGTGGCCTCAGTCCCTTCTCCACCCCACCTCATCACTTATCTTTCAGCCACACCCTCCCTTGTGGTCCTCCAGCAGGGGGCTCATGGGTCTATAACAAAAGGTGTCTTTGAGCTACGCTTCGCTTGGATATCACTAGCCCACCAACTTACTGGGTGATAATATATGCATCTCCCCAGTTCAAGCACTACTATCCTGTGGAAAACCCTTTATTTCCTGAGGGGACTGTAGACAACCCAGTTTTCCTAAAGACTCAGTGAAAGGACAAGAAAACCACCACGAAGGGCTATGGACGAGAGTAATGGTGCCTGACCTGCACACTGGAAGGAGTGTCTGTGTGTGGGGGCGGGGGAGGGGGGGGGAAGTGGAGCAGCCCAGGGAGATGCAGGAGGAATGTCCTCTCGCGGCACGGTGGCCTGGTCAGAGTTCCGAGCAGGAAGAGGGGAGGCTTGTACGGGAGGGTGAGCATCTGCTGTTGCTACCAGGCGGGTCACCTCTGCCAGGCACTAGTCCCAGCAATGAGCAGGGCTGCAGCCGAGACCGGAGAGACCCACGAGAGCAATAAAGCCCACAGAGCCGCTGAGAGAGCGCCGCACAGGAGGGGAAAGCCTGTGAGGAAGGAGCTGTCTCTGAGATGACACCCACAGGGGCTTCAGCTGGGGTGTCACTGGGGATGCAGATCACAGCCACCACCGTTCCCGCTCTGGCCAGGAAACAAAGCAAAGCATGAAGCCGTATCCACGAAGGATCTGAGCAACAGAGAAGGAACAAGTGGAACGGCACTGTCCCTGTGAGGCCCCGGGAAGCCCTGGCCAGGCTGAGCGCTCCGCCAGGCAGCACAGAGCAGTGCTTCCCCCGGGCACGCCCACAGGGCACTGTCGCTCTGCCTCAAGGACACAGCATGGGAGGCTTGGCTTGAGCCCCAGCCTTGGCAAAAAAGGGCATCTCCCCTGAACTGATCATCACTTAACTTGCACACAACTGTACTGATTTCCCAAGAAAATCTGAGGTGTTGCTCCCTAAAGAGCTGAGCATGCACGCTAGCCCGCGGACATGTCTGCGATTCACTAGAGAGGGGAAGATTTCTGCTGCCTGGCAGACAGGACATTGTGCCAGCAACAGCAGTAAGATAAGTAACAGGGATGAGAAACCGCAGGCGGTGCGAAGGGAGTGGGAAGGGGACCAGCAGGGTCAGACCCAGACGGTCCCGGGGCGGCAGCCGTGTTGGGGCCAGAATCCAAGAAACAGCTTGTGTCTCACCCAGAGAAATTTAGATGATACTTTGGATGGAGTGGGGAGCCACTACAGGATCTGATGAGCAGTGGCTCAAGGTATCCTTATTTTTTTAACTTTTTACTTTATATTGGAGCATAGTTGATGAACAATGTTGCATTGGTTTCAGGTGTGCACAGAGTGAGTCAGTCGTCCATATACATGTATCTATTTTTTTTCAGATCATTTCCCCAATTAGGTTGCTACGTAATACTGAGCAGAGTTCCCTGGGCTTTTAAGTAGGTCTTTTTTTAAAAAAACATTTATTTATTTATTGGTGGGGTGGGGTGGGGTGGGGAGGGAGGGGGGCGGGTGGGTCGCTTCTATTGGTCTTTCATTTGTCCATTTTCATCCATCTTTGTTCTTTGGCCCGTGTGGGCCTCCCATCGCGGTGGCCTCCGTTGTCGCAGAGCACCGGCTCTGCGCGCATCGGCCAGAGCTGCGGCGGGGTGGTTGGGCACATCGGTCCAGCCGCTCCACGGTACGTGGGATCTTCCCAGGCCAGGGCTCGAACTGGTGCCCCTTGCACTGCAAGGCAGTGTCCTTACCCACTGGACCACCAGGAAGCCCTTCAGTAGGTCTTGATGGTTATTTTGAAAGCTCTTTGCAGCGTAGAGCCAAAGGGGCAGGGCTAGTGTCAGGCAGAACAAGAAAACCCCTGAACTGCTCTCAGGAGTTGTAATAAGAACTTAAGACAAGGTAGTGGCAGTGGGAGATGACACAGAAAATAACTCTCTTTTTGAAAGAGGAATTTTAAATTCTCAGAATAAGCCGCTTCTCTGTTGCCCGGATTCGCTGCTGCCACATCCAGCCGCAGTCTGTGCATAGCACAGGAAATGAACGACTTTCCTAAAGCCGGGGGACAGGGCAGCCTTGCCCAGAGGGCCAGAAATATGCAGGCGAATAAATAACCACTGCTTTCTTATTGAGACCTCCAGCGGTAGGATAAATCAGAGTCCCTGCTAAGCAAGGAATGGAAACAAAAAATATTGGAGACAGGCAAGGAGGGACCAGCAAACAAGGGACAAATCAAATAATAAGAAGGATTTTATGCTCTGAGCATGACGGATCTTGGGCTGTGAGGGAGCAGAGATGTACTGCGGGGCACAGGAGCCACAAGGAGGAAGTCAGTTACGCATGTTTACAGCTGTCCTACAGGATCTGATGAGCAGTGGCTCAAGGTATCCTTATTTTAACTTTTTACTTTATATTGGAGCATAGTTGATGAACAATGTTGCATTGGTTTCAGGTGTGCACAGAGTGAGTCAGTCGTCCATATACATGTATCTATTTTTTTTCAGATCATTTCCCCAATTAGGTTGCTACGTAATACTGAGAAGAGTTCCTTGGGCTTTTAAGTAGGTCTTTTTTTAAAAAAACATTTATTTATTTATTTTGGGGGGGGTGGGATGGAGAGGGAGGGGGGCGGGTGGGTCGCTTCTATTGGTCTTTCATTTGTCCATTTTCATCCATCTTTGTTCTTTGGCCCGTGTGGGCCTCCCATCGCGGTGGCCTCTGTTGTCGCAGAGCACCGGCTCTGGGCGCATGCGCGCCAGAGCTCCGGCTCGGTGATTGGACACATCGGTCCAGCCGCTCCACGGTACGTGGGATCTTCCCAGGCCAGGGCTCGAACTGGTGCCCCTTGCACTGCAAGGCAGTGTCCTTACCCACTGGACCACCAGGGAAGCCCTTCAGTAGGTCTTGATGGTTATTTTGAAAGCTCTTTGCAGCGTAGAGCCAAAGGGGCAGGGCTAGTGTCAGGCAGAACAAGAAAACCCCTGAACTGCTCTCAGGAGTTGTAATAAGAACTTAAGACAAGGTAGTGGCAGTGGGAGATGACACAGAAAATAACTCTCTTTTTGAAAGAGGAATTTTAAATTCTCAGAATAAGCCGCTTCTCTGTTGCCCGGATTCGCTGCTGCCACATCCAGCCGCAGTCTGTGCATAGCACAGGAAATGAACGACTTTCCTAAAGCCGGGGGACAGGGCAGCCTTGCCCAGAGGGCCAGAAATATGCAGGCGAATAAATAACCACTGCTTTCTTATTGAGACCTCCAGCGGTAGGATAAATCAGAGTCCCTGCTAAGCAAGGAATGGAAACAAAAAATATTGGAGACAGGCAAGGAGGGACCAGCAAACAAGGGACAAATCAAATAATAAGAAGGATTTTATGCTCTGAGCATGACGGATCTTGGGCTGTGAGGGGAGCAGAGATGGACTGCCGGGGGCACAGGAGCCGCACAAGGAGGAAGTCAGTTACGCATGTTTAATTAAACAGCTCAGGAAATCCAGTTACCATTTTCGTGAAATCCTAGTGGTATGCTTTACTAGCCTCAAGAAATGATTTCTTTTTAGTAGTTCCTGTTGCATGGCTGCACCTCTGTGGGAGCTGCTGCCCCCAGCCATTACCATCCCTCTACCCGGTCCCTACTGTCCCTACCTGTCTCCAACCGCAGCCACGGAGAGCAAGGCATCTTTTTCCCAGCACTCTGCTGCTGGGAGACCCTGAGGCCCAGCCACAGAGAAGGTGAAAGGCCGTCTGCTGGGGGCTTGTGAGAAGACATCCCCTTCTCTATAAAACAGAGGAGCTCTCTCTCCGCCTGGGTGGTAGTAGGGTGCGGGGGACCTTCCGCAGAAAGGGAAGGCAGCGGGAAATCCCGCTGAACCGGGAGATCTCAGAGAGAGGCGAGCCTTTGCTGCTGTGCCCCCCAGCCCGTCGGCATGCGCCGGGGACAATCAGACACGGCAGGGGTTCTGTCAGGCAGTTCCACTTTATTAATGTAAACTAACAGTTTTTATAGGCAAACGAAGAGGGCTTTGCAAGGGACTTCCTATAGTTACACCAATCAAGCTAAAGGTCGAGCAGTTAAGCATTTACATTGCAATAGGAAGCTATGATGAGCATGCATTGTCCATAAGCTTGGAAACCAGGGGGATCAATCAGAAGTTTTGACAATGGACCTTAGATCATGCCCTGTCTCTTCCTGTAGGCATCCTTTTAGCACCAAACTGCAAATATGTGCTTAAGCGTCCCTGTGCTTGCAAAGGCCCTCTTTCCTTCAGGGCCCGACAGTGGGGAACCTGCTTTCCCTCCCTGCAATGTTGTTGATGATGTCTAGGACACTTTCCAAAGCGGAGGGACCTTGCCCAGAGGGCCAGAAATATGCAGGCGAATAAATAACCACTGCTTTCTTATTGAGACCTCCAGCGGTAGGATAAATCAGAGTCCCTGCTAAGCAAGGAATGGAAACAAAAAATATTGGAGACAGGCAAGGAGGGACCAGCAAACAAGGGACAAATCAAATAATAAGAAGGATTTTATGCTCTGAGCATGACGGATCTTGGGCTGTGAGGGGAGCAGAGATGGACTGCCGGGGGCACAGGAGCCGCACAAGGAGGAAGTCAGTTACGCATGTTTAATTAAACAGCTCAGGAAATCCAGTTACCATTTTCGTGAAATCCTAGTGGTATGCTTTACTAGCCTCAAGAAATGATTTCTTTTTAGTAGTTCCTGTTGCATGGCTGCACCTCTGTGGGAGCTGCTGCCCCCAGCCATTACCATCCCTCTACCCGGTCCCTACTGTCCCTACCTGTCTCCAACCGCAGCCACGGAGAGCAAGGCATCTTTTTCCCAGCACTCTGCTGCTGGGAGACCCTGAGGCCCAGCCACAGAGAAGGTGAAAGGCCGTCTGCTGGGGGCTTGTGAGAAGACATCCCCTTCTCTATAAAACAGAGGAGCTCTCTCTCCGCCTGGGTGGTAGTAGGGTGCGGGGGACCTTCCGCAGAAAGGGAAGGCAGCGGGAAATCCCGCTGAACCGGGAGATCTCAGAGAGAGGCGAGCCTTTGCTGCTGTGCCCCCCAGCCCGTCGGCATGCGCCGGGGACAATCAGACACGGCAGGGGTTCTGTCAGGCAGTTCCACTTTATTAATGTAAACTAACAGTTTTTATAGGCAAACGAAGAGGGCTTTGCAAGGGACTTCCTATAGTTACACCAATCAAGCTAAAGGTCGAGCAGTTAAGCATTTACATTGCAATAGGAAGCTATGATGAGCATGCATTGTCCATAAGCTTGGAAACCAGGGGGATCAATCAGAAGTTTTGACAATGGACCTTAGATCATGCCCTGTCTCTTCCTGTAGGCATCCTTTTAGCACCAAACTGCAAATATGTGCTTAAGCGTCCCTGTGCTTGCAAAGGCCCTCTTTCCTTCAGGGCCCGACAGTGGGGGAACCTGCTTTCCCTCCCTGGCATGTTGTGATGTGAGGATGTGACTCCTGATTTTAGAAGCCACTAGACACCCATGAGAGACAGGCAGATGAATCACAGGGTTTCTGGCTCAGGTCCTGCCTTCTTGGTGCTGCTGAGCCAACTGGAAGCCACTGCCTTCTCTGATAAAAAATGTGAATTATGATTTTTATCGTTGAAGCCACGGCCAGCTGGGCCTTCTGTTACCTGCAGATGAATGTACCCTGAACTGACTGGTCCCAATTGAAGGATGAAAAACAAATACTGTTTGCATCACAGGTACTTGAGTCTGAACTGGTCTCATCTGTCACCTGACGAGTGTCTTGTACCCAGGCAGTAAACGAACGTTATTGACTGAATCCTTCTGCACCATTACCTCCTGGAAGAAAAGACGTATATTTATAGAACTGATGAATAAATGTAATAATAAAAATAGTTCAATAGGTCAATCAAAATTATTCATTCTCTCTGCCTAATTCCCAAACACTACACAACATCTCTATTTTAACAAAACAAACAGAAACTTGGTGATATAAGTTTCAATGATAAGTTAGTCATCAATTGATAAGTTTTCCCCCTCCTAATGTATGACAGAAATCTATTTCAAGAATTGATATATTCTTCTCATTTTTTTGGTCTTTATTCCTGAAATGAAGTTCCTTGAAGGTGCATGACAAGAATTTTCTGATTCTAAATACATAGTCATGCTCAATACAAGTATGCTTCGAAAAGAGCAGGTTTTTAATTCCCTTGAATCTCTGTTGCTATAGTCTCAGGAGTTGTTTCAGGCCATGTCATTAGCAGGCAGTTTATACAATAGATTTAATCACTAAAACTGGTAAAGGAAACATTGGGATGGGTGATATGGAGCCTTGCTCAGGGAGATGTGGGCATGCAAATTCAAGTATGAGCTTCCTTTGAAATGCATCGATCCATTGTCTTACACATCAATATGTAAGACTCTAGCTCCTGGATTTTAAGTTTCTCCTGAGTCTTGGCATATGCGGATCATAAATCAAAAAGTATATACATCTGTCAGTTTTGTGGAAATGAAGTCAATTCTACCAGCCAGAAGTAACAAAGAGCTTGAGGATGTATTTGTTGATTGGTCTCTTGAATTTGTTACTATGTGTCTGTTCTCAAAAAATTCTTTTCTTAAAAAAAATTTTTTTTAAAGAACAAATATCCTTCAATTTTCTTTTTACCTCCCAAACTTTTAAGACCAGCAATAGCCATCTCAGTCTCCATAGGATCTAGGAAAAGAAAGCTGATGGTGATGAAGGAATCAACACTGAACGTGGCAGCAGCTCAGAAAGAAAAAAGATACATAGCTGTTTGTAAGTGACCAACTGCCACAGTAGACGAGAAACATGGAAACCCTGGAATTCTGTTAACTGCAGGCCTGTCTAAGATTTCTCTGTTAATCAAAACTAGATAATTTATTAACAGAATATTCCCCGAGTGTTGATGCTGCTTGAATGATACAACGCCTCCCTGGTGGCTCCGATGGTGGAGTCTGCTACGAGGCGGGAGATCCAGGCTTCATCCCCGGATCAGGAAGATTCCCTGGAGAAGAGAATGGCTACCCAGTTCAGTATCTTGCCTGAAGAACTCCATGGACAGAGGAGCCTGGTGGGCTACAGTCCATGGGGTCTCAAAGAGTCAGATACAACTGAACAACTAACACTTCCACTTTCCACCTGGACTACAGGTTAGAACCACCAGGGATGTGTAAATAAGCACAATTCAGGACTTCCCTGGTTGTGCCGTGGTTAGGGATCTGCACATCCTCTGCATGGGTGTGGGTTCCATCCGTGGTCAGGGAACTAAGATCCTCCATGCTGATTGTGCACGCATGCTCAGTCTTTAGGTCGTGTCTGACTCTTTGCAACCCCATCAACTGTAACCGTCCAGGCTTTCCTGTTCACGGCATTTCCCAGGCAAGAATACTGGAGTGGGTTGGCATTTCCTCCTCCAGGGGATCTTTCGAATCCAGATACCAAACCTGCATCTCATGCATTGGCAGGTGGATTCTTTACCACTGATACAGCATGCTTCACAGTACAGGGTTTTTGAAAAATGAAGCACGCTGGCAATGAGAGAAAAGCCCTCTGATGCCTTCACATGTGGCCATGACTGAGTATCCAAGGCTGGTCTAGCACTCCAGCTGCAGTGCACACCTGTCCCCAAGTCGTATTAGAGTGAACTCAGTTGTTGCAGAACACAATTCACGCTTGTGAGAGCTCCTGTCTCACTGCACATAAGCCTGATTTGTTTAATGCATCACTTTCCAAGAGCAGTGATTGTGATGAAGTGTTGTCTTCTAAACGATGGAGATTCTCAGAGGGAATGAGAGGCCACTTAGGATTCAGACTTGAAGCACTGTTTTTGAAAAGGGGAAACAAATCTCTTTCAGAAGATGAAGAGCATATTTCGCACCTCTGCTCTGCACCAAACAAACAACTGTTGTCTCTTTAGTGTTCGTGATATGCTTGTCTCCATCCAAGAGCTCATGTCCGTTACCACAGCAATGAAGACAGTGTGTGGTCACATCTTCATTCAGGAATGACAAAAGGAAGTAATATTGACCTGACAAACTTTCTGAGCATCAGGGGCAAGGAAAACTACCAACGCCTCCCTGGTGGCTCCGATGGTGGAGTCTGCTACGAGGCGGGAGATCCAGGCTTCATCCCCGGATCAGGAAGATTCCCTGGAGAAGAGAATGGCTACCCAGTTCAGTATCTTGCCTGAAGAACTCCATGGACAGAGGAGCCTGGTGGGCTACAGTCCATGGGGTCTCAAAGAGTCAGATACAACTGAACAACTAACACTTCCACTTTCCACCTGGACTACAGGTTAGAACCACCAGGGATGTGTAAATAAGCACAATTCAGGACTTCCCTGGTTGTGCCGTGGTTAGGGATCTGCACATCCTCTGCATGGGTGTGGGTTCCATCCGTGGTCAGGGAACTAAGATCCTCCATGCTGATTGTGCACGCATGCTCAGTCTTTAGGTCGTGTCTGACTCTTTGCAACCCCATCAACTGTAACCGTCCAGGCTTTCCTGTTCACGGCATTTCCCAGGCAAGAATACTGGAGTGGGTTGGCATTTCCTCCTCCAGGGGATCTTTCGAATCCAGATACCAAACCTGCATCTCATGCATTGGCAGGTGGATTCTTTACCACTGATACAGCATGCTTCACAGTACAGGGTTTTTGAAAAATGAAGCACGCTGGCAATGAGAGAAAAGCCCTCTGATGCCTTCACATGTGGCCATGACTGAGTATCCAAGGCTGGTCTAGCACTCCAGCTGCAGTGCACACCTGTCCCCAAGTCGTATTAGAGTGAACTCAGTTGTTGCAGAACACAATTCACGCTTGTGAGAGCTCCTGTCTCACTGCACATAAGCCTGATTTGTTTAATGCATCACTTTCCAAGAGCAGTGATTGTGATGAAGTGTTGTCTTCTAAACGATGGAGATTCTCAGAGGGAATGAGAGGCCACTTAGGATTCAGACTTGAAGCACTGTTTTTGAAAAGGGGAAACAAATCTCTTTCAGAAGATGAAGAGCATATTTCGCACCTCTGCTCTGCACCAAACAAACAACTGTTGTCTCTTTAGTGTTCGTGATATGCTTGTCTCCATCCAAGAGCTCATGTCCGTTACCACAGCAATGAAGACAGTGTGTGGTCACATCTTCATTCAGGAATGACAAAAGGAAGTAATATTGACCTGACAAACTTTCTGAGCATCAGGGGGCAGGAAACTGGCAGAACTTACTTTTATGTGCATCCTAGTCCTAGTTTTTGAAATCCTCAGATGTACATTCTTGCCATTTTACTTACTTATTTTTTAAAGGTTTATTTATTTATTTATTGGCCACTTCCATTGGTCTTTCATTTATTTATTCTCATCCATCTTTGTTCTTTGGTCTGTGTGGGCCTCCCATCGCAGTGGCCTCTGTTGTCACAGAGCACTGGCTCTGGGCACACGTGCTTCAGAGGTCCCACTTGGTAATTGGACACATCGGTTCAGCCGCTCCGTGGCACGTGGGATCTTCCTAGGCCAGGGATCAAACTGGAACCCCTTGTACTGCAAGGCGGTGTCCTTACCCACTGGACCACCAGATAAGCCCTACTTGTCATTTTATACTGTAAGAATGTATGAACGGATGTGAGAGTTGGACCATAAAGAAGACTAAGTGCTAAAGAACTGATGCTTTCAAACTGTGGTGCTGGAGAAGACTCTTGAGGGTCCCCTGGAGATCAAGTCAGTCAATCATAAAAGAAATCAATCCTGAATATTCACTGGAAGGATTGATGTTACAGCTGAAGATCCAATACTTTGGCCATGTGACGTGAAAAACCAACTCATTGGAAAATACTTTGATACTAGGAAAGACCGAGGGCAGGAGGAGAAGGGGACAAGATCGTTGGATGGCATCACTGACTCAATGGACATGAATTTGACCTGGACAGTGCAGGGAAGCCTGGATGCTGCTGTACATCAGGTTGCAGAACACAATTCACGCTTGAGAGCTCCTGTCTCACTGCACATAAGCCTGATTTGTTTAATGCATCACTTTCCAAGAGCAGTGATTGTGATGAAGTGTTGTCTTCTAAACGATGGAGATTCTCAGAGGGAATGAGAGGCCACTTAGGATTCAGACTTGAAGCACTGTTTTTGAAAAGGGGAAACAAATCTCTTTCAGAAGATGAAGAGCATATTTCGCACCTCTGCTCTGCACCAAACAAACAACTGTTGTCTCTTTAGTGTTCGTGATATGCTTGTCTCCATCCAAGAGCTCATGTCCGTTACCACAGCAATGAAGACAGTGTGTGGTCACATCTTCATTCAGGAATGACAAAAGGAAGTAATATTGACCTGACAAACTTTCTGAGCATCAGGGGGCAGGAAACTGGCAGAACTTACTTTTATGTGCATCCTAGTCCTAGTTTTTGAAATCCTCAGATGTACATTCTTGCCATTTTACTTACTTATTTTTTAAAGGTTTATTTATTTATTTATTGGCCACTTCCATTGGTCTTTCATTTATTTATTCTCATCCATCTTTGTTCTTTGGTCTGTGTGGGCCTCCCATCGCAGTGGCCTCTGTTGTCACAGAGCACTGGCTCTGGGCACACGTGCTTCAGAGGTCCCACTTGGTAATTGGACACATCGGTTCAGCCGCTCCGTGGCACGTGGGATCTTCCTAGGCCAGGGATCAAACTGGAACCCCTTGTACTGCAAGGCGGTGTCCTTACCCACTGGACCACCAGATAAGCCCTACTTGTCATTTTATACTGTAAGAATGTATGAACGGATGTGAGAGTTGGACCATAAAGAAGACTAAGTGCTAAAGAACTGATGCTTTCAAACTGTGGTGCTGGAGAAGACTCTTGAGGGTCCCCTGGAGATCAAGTCAGTCAATCATAAAAGAAATCAATCCTGAATATTCACTGGAAGGATTGATGTTACAGCTGAAGATCCAATACTTTGGCCATGTGACGTGAAAAACCAACTCATTGGAAAATACTTTGATACTAGGAAAGACCGAGGGCAGGAGGAGAAGGGGACAAGATCGTTGGATGGCATCACTGACTCAATGGACATGAATTTGACCAAACTCCAGGAGACAGTAAAGGACAGGGAAGCCTGGTATGCTGCTGTACATCAGGTTGCAGAGTCAGCAAGGACTGAGAGACAGCAGGTGTACACGCTTCATGTAGCCTGCACTGGGGAGGTGAGTGAGAGAGAAGACCGTGGAGAACAATCCCCCCACATGTCTTCTCGCCAACGGTGAGCTCTGAGCTGAATATCCGTGCTCTCTAAGCCTCAGATGCATATAATGAACCCTATTCCCCAATGTGATAGTGTTAGAAAGTGAGGCTCTTGGGAGGTGATTATGAGTGTCTGATGTCATAAAAGTTTGAGTCATGGTGGGATTAATGCTCTTAGATGAGTTACAAGACAACGTGCTTCCTCTTTTCCCGGCTACCATGTGAGCACAGAACAACAAGTCTGCAGTGTTCAGCTTGGAAGAAGGCTCTCGCTAAACCCCACCACGCTGACACCCTAATCTTAGACCTTCAACTTTGATAGCTAGGGGAACCTACTGTTGTTTATTACCCATCTTGTCTGTGGTATTCTAGGGTGTGTGTGTGTGTGTGTGTGTGTTCAGTCATGTCCAACTCTTTGTGACCCCCTGCACTGTAACCCACTAGGCTCCTCTGTCCATGGAATCTCCAGGCAGTGCTAGAATGGGCTGCCATTTCCTCCTCCAGGGGATCCTCCAGGGACTTAACATACCTCTCCTACACCTTGTGCTCTGGTGGTCGATTCTTTACTGCTGAGCCAGCTGGGAAGCCAAATGGACTAAGACATGGTGTGATGACAAGTTCCCCATGTGTCCCTCTGCCAAAAGGGATCCGTGTGGCTATGAGGACTGATGCTTTCAAACTGTGGTGCTGGAGAAGACTCTTGAGGGTCCCCTGGAGATCAAGTCAGTCAATCATAAAAGAAATCAATCCTGAATATTCACTGGAAGGATTGATGTTACAGCTGAAGATCCAATACTTTGGCCATGTGACGTGAAAAACCAACTCATTGGAAAATACTTTGATACTAGGAAAGACCGAGGGCAGGAGGAGAAGGGGACAAGATCGTTGGATGGCATCACTGACTCAATGGACATGAATTTGACCAAACTCCAGGAGACAGTAAAGGACAGGGAAGCCTGGTATGCTGCTGTACATCAGGTTGCAGAGTCAGCAAGGACTGAGAGACAGCAGGTGTACACGCTTCATGTAGCCTGCACTGGGGAGGTGAGTGAGAGAGAAGACCGTGGAGAACAATCCCACCACATGTCTTCTCGCCAACGGTGAGCTCTGAGCTGAATATCCGTGCTCTCTAAGCCTCAGATGCATATAATGAACCCTATTCCCCAATGTGATAGTGTTAGAAAGTGAGGCTCTTGGGAGGTGATTATGAGTGTCTGATGTCATAAAAGTTTGAGTCATGGTGGGATTAATGCTCTTAGATGAGTTACAAGACAACGTGCTTCCTCTTTTCCCGGCTACCATGTGAGCACAGAACAACAAGTCTGCAGTGTTCAGCTTGGAAGAAGGCTCTCGCTAAACCCCACCACGCTGACACCCTAATCTTAGACCTTCAACTTTGATAGCTAGGGGAACCTACTGTTGTTTATTACCCATCTTGTCTGTGGTATTCTAGGGTGTGTGTGTGTGTGTGTGTGTGTTCAGTCATGTCCAACTCTTTGTGACCCCCTGCACTGTAACCCACTAGGCTCCTCTGTCCATGGAATCTCCAGGCAGTGCTAGAATGGGCTGCCATTTCCTCCTCCAGGGGATCCTCCAGGGACTTAACATACCTCTCCTACACCTTGTGCTCTGGTGGTCGATTCTTTACTGCTGAGCCAGCTGGGAAGCCAAATGGACTAAGACATGGTGTGATGACAAGTTCCTCACCTGCTGAGCCTCTGTGTCCCCCTCTGCCAAAATGGGATCACGTGTGGCTATGAGGACTATTGTGGTTTGCTCTGGTGACTGTAGTGAAAATACCGTAGGCTGGGTGGCTGAAACAACAAGCACGACTTCATACAGCTCTAGAGGCTGAGAAGTCTGTGACCCAGGCTTCACCAGATTCAGAGTCTGGTGAGAACCTGCTTTCTGGCTCGTTGGTTTCTGCCTTGGCCCTCAGATGGTAGAGAGCAGAGAGCACACAGGTCTCCTTTATAAGAACATTGACCCCATTTGTGAGGGCAGAGGCTATCCCTGGGCACCTCCCAAATGGCCCACCTCTAAATAGTCATCTTGGAGTTTAGTATTTCAGCATATGGATTCAGTGGACTTAAACACTCAGTCATAGTTAAGGATTAACTGTTAAAAACAACAAAATCCAAATACAGTACTTGAAACAAAGTGGAAACAGAATGTATTATATAACTACTATTTACTAGTATTAGAGCTATACTTTATTATGAATTGTAAAATGCATCTTATTTAAGCTAATAAACCACTATTCTCCAGGGAACTATAAACTGGCCCTCTATTCTATTCAGAGTAAAAATCTATAATGTTTAATAGAACAAATTGTCTAGTACTCACAAAAGGTAAAATTTACAATCAGCTCAGTTCAGTTCAGGTCAGTCACTCAGTTGTGTCTGATTCTTTGTGATCCCATGAACTGTGGCACGCTAAACTTCCTTGTCCTTCACCATCTCTTGGAGCTACCCAAGACAGACACCCAAGTCAGCCAACCAAGATGGATGAGTTGTGGTGGAGCATCCTGACAAGACTTGGTCCACTGGAGAAGGAAATGGAAAACCACTTTAGCATTTTTCCTTGAGATCTTCATGAACAGTACGAAAAAATTCACAATGGCAGGCATCTAATAAAGTGTTCTTATGCGTAAAGGAGGAAATATAATCAAAGCAGGATAAAAGACAACAGGGAAGAGCACAGAAGTGACGGAGGAGATGGAGGCTACTACAAGAGATTATTATAAATGTACTTCATTTATTTAAGAGGATAGAAAAAGAAATGAGCACAGAGAGGACTGCATTTAAAACTATACAAAATATTCAAAAGACAATTTTAAGTTGAAGAATACAATAGCTAAAATGAAAAAAAAAAAAAACTGGGTAGTGGGCATCTTCTTAGTCAGGCATTTCCAACTGTTTATGACCCCATGGACTGTAGCCCATCAGGTTGCTATGCCCGTAGGATTTTCCTGACAAGAATACTGGATCAGGTTGCCATTTCCTACTCAGGGATCCTGCCAACTCAGGAATTGAAACCAAGTTTCCCGTGTCTCCTGCATTGGCAGGTGGATTTTTTACCACTGAGTCTCCTGGGAAGCCCCAAACTGAGTAGAATTAATAACAAATTAGGTATTATATAAGAAAAGATTCATGAATTTAAAGACATTACTATAGAAATCAATCAAAAAAAAAAAAAAAACAAAGAGAGAAAATAATTTAAAAAATGGACAAAGCAGGACTTCCTTGCGGTACAGTGACTGAGATACCATGCTCCCAGTGCAGAGGGTCTCTGATTCAATTCCTGGTCAGGGAAGTAGATCCCTAATTCTGCAACTTAGAGTTCACATGGGACAAGTAAAAAGATCCTGTGTGCCATGATTAAGACTCAACACAACCTGATAAATAAATAAATAAATAAATAAATAAATATGGACAGAGCATCACTGAGCTATGAGACAGCATGTGATAATCTACAGGCACATGGAACTACAATCATAGAAAGATAGTAAATGAAAGACAAACATTTGAAGAAATAATATTTTCCTATTAGATGTAAATCAAGACTAAAATGTAAATGAGACTAACCATAAACTTGACAAAAATAGGTTTGAAGTACACAAATGAGAAATATCTACCAAGTAAACACTAATCAGAAGATAGACATTGCTGTTGCTCAGTCAGTAAGTCATGTCCAACTCTTTGTGACCCCATGGGCTGCAGCAAGCAGACCTCCCTGTCCTTCACTGTCTCCCAGAGTTTGCTCAGACTCGTGTCCATTGCGTCAGTGATGTCATCCAACGGTCTCATCTTCCATTGCCCCTTCTCCCCTTGCCCTCTGTCTTTCCCCGTATCAGAGTGCTTTTCCTATGAGTTGGCTCTTCTCATCAGGTGGCCAAAGGATTGGAGTTTCAGCTTCAGCACAGTCCTTCCAATAAATACACATTCTCTTCAAGTGCTCTGGACCATGTCCTAAGCTACAAAGGAAGTCTAAATAATTTTAAGATAATAAAAACCGTATGAATTTGAATAATTGATTAATTTAGAATAAATAATTTATATCATTGGATTATTAATATTTTAAACAGCATTCAATCATAGAAAGTTATCTGGAAAAATTCTAAAATATTTGTAGATTAATCAGCATACTTATCAATAACCTTTGGGACAGATAAAAAAATCACATTAAAATTTGTGTAATATAACTAAAGCAGTGATTAAAATGAGCTTTACAGCCTAAAATTTTGATATTAGAAAAGGAAAACAAAGTCTCAAGTGGATGATTTAAATCTTTCTTCTTAAAATAATTATGATTAAAAGATTAAATTAAAACAAAAGAAGGCAGAGGAAAGGCAATCATTAAAAGAGGAGAAATCAAGAAATATTTAGAAAAATATATGATTTAGCAACACAGTTTCAGGAGAACCTGCCTTTCTAATCATATTGGGAAGTACCTGGCTTATTCAGAAGTGGACAAAGCGAGCGTCAGAAATTGTAGTAAAAGTCGTACCTACTTTGGAGGCAATATGTAATCAATAAAAGGGTTCATCAGATGTCTCCCGGGTGGCCCATAATTAGTTAAACTCTAAAAGTGTCACAATAAAATTCTGACATTGACAGGTAGGTGTGTCTGGGAAAGAGTATTCTCTGATTCATTTAATTTTAATCAAGGTTTTAATTTTAGGAGAGTGAATTCAATTACTCATTTTATAACAGCTCAAAATCTGGCCTCTTTAAAAGCAGGTTCTGTTTATTGTGTATGTTGCTTAATCTCACTTCATCCTGTGAAACAAAATGTCAAAATTGGTCATTTGGCTGAAACTCTTATGACTGAGAATACTACTTGTGTGGTTTCCTTAAGTAAATGCTCGAGATTTTGGTTGTTGTCATCAGGTAATATTTTATCATGGTATTTATTACATAAACACACTCTCTTCACTTTTACAACAGAAACCATCTGTTATATTTGAAAGTCTTTGCTGTTAACTTTGCAAAGACTACTCTAGGAAGATATGAAAAAGATAGAACATATCCTCCTTTTATTTAAAGCCGATGCAACGTACCAGTCTCCCAACACTATAAATAAATGCTTTTGTAAAGCGCTCCAGTGCTCAGCTTTGAATTGTAATTTCTAGAGATTGTGCATGATTATTTATGTCCTAGAAGCAGACTTTTGATGGATTAACTCTTATAATCTATCATTTTCTTTTCTCCACATCTTGTCATACATCACTTTTATACTTGATTGCAGAATTTCTGAGGCTAAATTTTTTAAACTTTTGTATAGTTTTGTGGCCATCTGATAAAAAATCACATTAAAATTTGTGTAATATAACTAAAGCAGTGATTAAAATGAGCTTTACAGCCTAAAATTTTGATATTAGAAAAGGAAAACAAAGTCTCAAGTGGATGATTTAAATCTTTCTTCTTAAAATAATTATGATTAAAAGATTAAATTAAAACAAAAGAAGGCAGAGGAAAGGCAATCATTAAAAGAGGAGAAATCAAGAAATATTTAGAAAAATATATGATTTAGCAACACAGTTTCAGGAGAACCTGCCTTTCTAATCATATTGGGAAGTACCTGGCTTATTCAGAAGTGGACAAAGCGAGCGTCAGAAATTGTAGTAAAAGTCGTACCTACTTTGGAGGCAATATGTAATCAATAAAAGGGTTCATCAGATGTCTCCCGGGTGGCCCATAATTAGTTAAACTCTAAAAGTGTCACAATAAAATTCTGACATTGACAGGTAGGTGTGTCTGGGAAAGAGTATTCTCTGATTCATTTAATTTTAATCAAGGTTTTAATTTTAGGAGAGTGAATTCAATTACTCATTTTATAACAGCTCAAAATCTGGCCTCTTTAAAAGCAGGTTCTGTTTATTGTGTATGTTGCTTAATCTCACTTCATCCTGTGAAACAAAATGTCAAAATTGGTCATTTGGCTGAAACTCTTATGACTGAGAATACTACTTGTGTGGTTTCCTTAAGTAAATGCTCGAGATTTTGGTTGTTGTCATCAGGTAATATTTTATCATGGTATTTATTACATAAACACACTCTCTTCACTTTTACAACAGAAACCATCTGTTATATTTGAAAGTCTTTGCTGTTAACTTTGCAAAGACTACTCTAGGAAGATATGAAAAAGATAGAACATATCCTCCTTTTATTTAAAGCCGATGCAACGTACCAGTCTCCCAACACTATAAATAAATGCTTTTGTAAAGCGCTCCAGTGCTCAGCTTTGAATTGTAATTTCTAGAGATTGTGCATGATTATTTATGTCCTAGAAGCAGACTTTTGATGGATTAACTCTTATAATCTATCATTTTCTTTTCTCCACATCTTGTCATACATCACTTTTATACTTGATTGCAGAATTTCTGAGGCTAAATTTTTGAAAATGTATAGTTTTGTGGCCATCTGCTATACCAAATGATCATGTGTACTGATATTACCTCTCCCCAGAAACTCAAGCTCCTTTTAACAAAACGACATTTTCACTATGACAATCTTTCATATTTACAAGCTCTTTTCTGTGATTGTTCAAAAAAAATGAAAGAAAGCAAATTTTGCATTTCCATTCTTATGAAGATGGATTATCATGTTTTATCTAGGGTAATCATGGTTCCTTTCCCTTGTATATTTGGTAGTATAAGTGGATGCATTTAGAAATAATTGTGCATAAAAGAGTTTGTTTTGTGACCATTGTGATGAGGGCCAATATCATTTGTTCCTTTAGTAGTAATTTATCTTATAAAAAAAAATCCTTAGATCGTGTAAGAATATAAAGCAGTCAATAAGGAAGAATATTTCTGCTAATCAGAATGTGTTTTCCTAAACTGTATATTTCATAATAGAAGAGACGAAAAGTAAGAGGAGAGCTGGGGGATTTCTACCCACCTTCCCCAGCCTTGAGGACCTAGGGTTTCAGGGGATTCTGAGAAGGAGAATGGTGTGCAGAGAGAGGGGAGCAGCAGATAGGATGGTTTGGGGTTCAATAGGTTTTACCCCTAGTGGATTTTTCATCTCACTTGTATTTGCCTGGGTGACTCCCAGAGACAAGGGTTCAGTCCTGCTTCCTTTTTTTAATATTTATTTTTATTGGTCTATTATTTATTTGACTGTGCTAGGTCTTCGTTGTGGGACTCAGGATCTTTTAGTTGCAGCTTTCAAACTCTTTGTTACGGTATGTGGAACCTAGTTCCCTGACCAGGGCTTGAACCCAGGACCCCACACGAGGAGCACTGAGTCTTAGCCACTGAACCACCAGGGAAGTCCCCACACTTTCTGTCTTGCTCTGCCCTCTAGGAAGATATGAAAAGATAGAACATATCCTCCTTTTTTTAAAGCATGCCACATCTTTTTTTCCCATACTTTGAATTGTAATTTCTAGAGATTGTGCATGATTATTTATGTCCTAGAAGCAGACTTTTGATGGATTAACTCTTATAATCTATCATTTTCTTTTCTCCACATCTTGTCATACATCACTTTTATACTTGATTGCAGAATTTCTGAGGCTAAATTTTTGAAAATGTATAGTTTTGTGGCCATCTGCTATACCAAATGATCATGTGTACTGATATTACCTCTCCCCAGAAACTCAAGCTCCTTTTAACAAAACGACATTTTCACTATGACAATCTTTCATATTTACAAGCTCTTTTCTGTGATTGTTCAAAAAAAATGAAAGAAAGCAAATTTTGCATTTCCATTCTTATGAAGATGGATTATCATGTTTTATCTAGGGTAATCATGGTTCCTTTCCCTTGTATATTTGGTAGTATAAGTGGATGCATTTAGAAATAATTGTGCATAAAAGAGTTTGTTTTGTGACCATTGTGATGAGGGCCAATATCATTTGTTCCTTTAGTAGTAATTTATCTTATAAAAAAAAATCCTTAGATCGTGTAAGAATATAAAGCAGTCAATAAGGAAGAATATTTCTGCTAATCAGAATGTGTTTTCCTAAACTGTATATTTCATAATAGAAGAGACGAAAAGTAAGAGGAGAGCTGGGGGATTTCTACCCACCTTCCCCAGCCTTGAGGACCTAGGGTTTCAGGGGATTCTGAGAAGGAGAATGGTGTGCAGAGAGAGGGGAGCAGCAGATAGGATGGTTTGGGGTTCAATAGGTTTTACCCCTAGTGGATTTTTCATCTCACTTGTATTTGCCTGGGTGACTCCCAGAGACAAGGGTTCAGTCCTGCTTCCTTTTTTTAATATTTATTTTTATTGGTCTATTATTTATTTGACTGTGCTAGGTCTTCGTTGTGGGACTCAGGATCTTTTAGTTGCAGCTTTCAAACTCTTTGTTACGGTATGTGGAACCTAGTTCCCTGACCAGGGCTTGAACCCAGGACCCCACACGAGGAGCACTGAGTCTTAGCCACTGAACCACCAGGGAAGTCCCCACACTTTCTGTCTTGCTCTGCCTCCCCTTCCTCTGGGAGCCTGTGTTCCGGCCCCACTGGCAATACCTGGGCTGCTGCAGCATCACAGAAGAAGGAAGGAGCCCTCCCTTCCGGCACCTTCTAGGATCAAGGGCACATTCCTAAGACTGCCTCACGTCTCACTGACCAGGACTGACCTAGAGGTTCGACAGTGGCAGTACAAATAAAACGCCTAACACAGGCACTGCATCCCCTCGAGGACCTGGCATTTCCACTGCAGCCCAGGAGGTCACTGCCTGCAGGCTCAGACTTGCACAAGTCCGTGCCTCAACTCCTGTTGTTTCCCTCCCCAGAACTCTGCAGCCTCAGGACCCACCTCAGCCAGCGGGGATCCCACGAAGCAACACTTGTGGGAAGCTTCTGCATCCTCCTCAGTAGTCCCCGAAGAGGGAGCTTCACCGTCAACCAGACACGAGCCCCTCCCACGCAGTGCTGTGCAATAATCTCTCAAACTATTGATCCTTGCCCTTGTTTCCGGCTCTCTCAGGGAGCCTCAAGCTAAGATGCCAGGGTTCGCTTCTCATCAAAGATAGAGTGCTAGAGATGCAGAATGCTGGCCAAAATGAAGCCTAGCTCCTGCAGGCTTCTGAGGTTTTGAAGAGCTCACTGAGTTGTCTCGTGCTCAGAGCGGGAGGGTGACCTCCTGCAGCCCGGACAGGGGTGCTACTCACATCTCCATGGTTACCGACCGCCTCAGAGGTGTGCAGTGCACAGCCTGGGCACTGGATGCAGAGAGGGTCCAGAGAGGGATGGAGGAGACATCCTTCCTCAGGTGCGTCTGTATGCCTGGGGCCTCTCCAAGAATCCTTCCTCCTTCTGGACCCTCAGTTACATGAGGCCACAGCAGCTGTCTGTCGTTCTCAGTGAGGCTCAGCAAAGGCTTTTCTTCACCTTTTGGTTTGGAAGATACATTTTATCAGCTTTGCTATGAGTCATACTTAACTGGAGTCAAACAAGTTAGTGTTATGCTATCATTAGAAAAATCGCATTTTTAATTAGTTTTCTAATACTGGATGGAGTCAGAGTGGTGCAGGGACACCTGTGGCCTACTGGGTCTACAACTGAATAATTGATGATTAATTAAATTAATTATAGCATTTAGTGACTTGCTGTTCTTTATGAGATCTGAGAGCAGACAGTATGCTTGTGTGTGTGTGTGTGGTGGGAGGTTGTTGGAAAATTGAAGCAACGGCAGCTCCTGTATCAGCCCTGAGCTCTACGAGTGGTGGAAAGAATGAGAGAGATTCTTCTGCAATCTGGCCTTTCCAATGTTTTTAAAATTTCTCTCTCTCTCTTCAAGTAAAAACAGCACATTAGAAAAAAAGATATGGTTTAGGGCTTCCCTGGTGGTCCAGTGGGTAAAGAGTCCATCTTGCAGTGCAAGGGGCACTGGTTTGATCCCTGGCCTGGGAAAATCCCACGTGCTGCAGAGCGGCTGGACCCATGTGACCAACTACGAGCCAGCGCTCTGGAGCATGTGCCTAGATCCGGTGCTCTGCAAGGAGAGAGACCACTGCAATGGGAGGCCACACAGGCCAAAGAACAACGATGGATGAAAATGACAAATAAAAAAAAAAAGAGCTGGTGGCAAAAAAAGAGAAATACTAAGGAGAATAAAAAGATACAGTAAAGCTTCATGTATTTTATAGTAATGGCACTCATTTCACATGCTAGCGAGGTCATGCTCTGAATCTTCTGAGCTGGCTTCAACAGTACGTGAACCAAGAACTTTCATACGTGCAAACTGGGTTTAGAAAAGGCAGAGGAACCAGGGACAAAATTGCCAACATCCATTGGATCATAAAAAAACCTATATAATTTCAGAAAAGACATCTGCTTCTGTTTCATTTACTATTTTAATGCCTTTGGCTATGTGGACACAAAGGACTTTGGAAAATTCTGATAGAGATGGGAATACCAGGCCACATTATCTGCCTCCTGAGAAACCTGTATGCAGATCAAGAAACAACAACTAGAATCTTACATGAGCAACATACTGGTTCCAAATTGGGAAAGGAGCACATCAAGACTGTATATTGCCACCCTGCTTATTTAATTTATATGCGGAGTACATCATGCAAAATACTGGTCTGGATGAAGCACGAGCTGGAATCAAGATGGCTGGGAGAAATATCAATTTTCCCCAGAAATATCAATTTCTGTGATCTAGCTAAGGCCTTTACACACTCTTATTTCCCTCTATATCCTTATGTATTAAGGAAGAGAGAAGTTCTCTTCTAGTTAAAAAAGAGTAATGTCTGGATAGATGATTTGAAGCCAGGTTATAAAAAGGAAAAATGAAATTAAAGATGCGCTTGATTGAAATAATTTAGCCTTAGGAAGTCTGTGTAAGCGTACATGTAGATTTAAAATAAGTAAAACTTACCAAGTACTCAGTAAATAGTAACATTGACAAGTGGAATATTCTCGGAGGAAATCATGATTGATTTTGAGAATTTTTTATTGTCAGAACTGCTGACAGAGCTCTCGGCATTTAATTCCACATACACCTGTGTAATCGTCTCACTGTAAGTAGAATGAGAAATAGAAGACAACAGACTTGTCGCCTCGGAAGAGGGTAAGCTGCCTAGACTCTATGCCATTAATTTTAGGTTCAATAAGAGAGGGGGTAAGAAGGGCAAAGAATCCTTTTTCTTGAAAATGCTCATAAAAGCCTGACTTTCCATAAAGATAGGGCAGGTGAGCCAGATTTTCCCCCATAGAAAAACAGACCACAGGGCACACATACCTTCCTACTGTCCACAGCAGGGCATCTCAGAAAGCACTTGTCAGGATCTTATGGTTAAAAAAAGAAAGTCAAAGCAAAACAAAACACAAACTGCAGAATAACTGCAGAAGGTGCACATTGCAGGGGGTCTTCAGCCACTGTTATTATCTCTCAGGCTGCATTTTAAGCTCTTTAAATAAAAACAGGCTTTCTTTTTGTCCTCTTCCACCCGTAAGTTCCTTTTTTTTCCTTCAAGCCATCAATCTACAACAATCCTCTAACATATGCGGCAGAAGGATCAATTAAAACGCTAGCCTCTGAAATTGCAGGACTGTATCCTTGGGAATTGTATGGTCTCCTGAAATATTACATTATTTAAATATCAATTAACTTTATTAGACTTGTTTTACATCGCTGGTCATAGCTGGGTAGAGCCCAGGGCTGCGGGTAAACGTCCTCCAACACACATGGTGAAGCCCAGGTAAACGAAGATTGTCTGCCCCAAGTGTCAGTAGTTCCCCAGTTGAGAAACAAAGGGTTTTCACAGAACAATACTGATGATGTTGGTGCTACCTTTCACTTCAAACCCACAGACTCTCTTGAAAGTACAGCTTTCTGGCTGTGGGACAAAGCTAACACATATCAAACCCCACTGGGCATTCTAGTGAAAAAAACGTGCTGCAGGAAAAACCCGTCAGCTAGGCCTGTACAAGGAAAATAATAAGTGAAGTTTAAATAGCGTTTTTTAACACACTAAGAAAATACCTCAGGAACTATTACAGACAGCCATCTTCAAGGCAGATTATGGGTCATCCTGGGAATTGTGTTGATTCAATAAAAGTACAAAAAGACATTGACAAGTGGAATATTCTCGGAGGAAATCATGATTGATTTTGAGAATTTTTTATTGTCAGAACTGCTGACAGAGCTCTCGGCATTTAATTCCACATACACCTGTGTAATCGTCTCACTGTAAGTAGAATGAGAAATAGAAGACAACAGACTTGTCGCCTCGGAAGAGGGTAAGCTGCCTATACTCTATGCCATTAATTTTAGGTTCAATAAGAGAGGGGTAAGAAGGGCAAAGAATCCTTTTTCTTGAAAATGCTCATAAAAGCCTGACTTTCCATAAAGATAGGGCAGGTGAGCCAGATTTTCCCCCATAGAAAAACAGACCACAGGGCACACATACCTTCCTACTGTCCACAGCAGGGCATCTCAGAAAGCACTTGTCAGGATCTTAGGGTTTAAAAAAAGAAAGTCAAAGCAAAACAAAACACAAACTGCAGAATAACTGCAGAAGGTGCACATTGCAGGGGGTCTTCAGCCACTGTTATTATCTCTCAGGCTGCATTTTAAGCTCTTTAAATAAAAACAGGCTTTCTTTTTGTCCTCTTCCACCCGTAAGTTCCTTTTTTTTCCTTCAAGCCATCAATCTACAACAATCCTCTAACATATGCGGCAGAAGGATCAATTAAAACGCTAGCCTCTGAAATTGCAGGACTGTATCCTTGGGAATTGTATGGTCTCCTGAAATATTACATTATTTAAATATCAATTAACTTTATTAGACTTGTTTTACATCGCTGGTCATAGCTGGGTAGAGCCCAGGGCTGCGGGTAAACGTCCTCCAACACACATGGTGAAGCCCAGGTAAACGAAGATTGTCTGCCCCAAGTGTCAGTAGTTCCCCAGTTGAGAAACAAAGGGTTTTCACAGAACAATACTGATGATGTTGGTGCTACCTTTCACTTCAAACCCACAGACTCTCTTGAAAGTACAGCTTTCTGGCTGTGGGACAAAGCTAACACATATCAAACCCCACTGGGCATTCTAGTGAAAAAAACGTGCTGCAGGAAAAACCCGTCAGCTAGGCCTGTACAAGGAAAATAATAAGTGAAGTTTAAATAGCGTTTTTTAACACACTAAGAAAATACCTCAGGAACTATTACAGACAGCCATCTTCAAGGCAGATTATGGGTCATCCTGGGAATTGTGTTGATTCAATATGAGCCCAGTTTGTAACCAAGTTATGTGTTTTCTTATTGTTGAGTTTTAAGGTTCTCTGTGTATTTTGGACACCAGTCTTTCATTAGACTTGACTTTTGCAAATATGCTCTCTCAATCTAAGGCTTGTCCGTACCTTCTTTGGACAGTGTCTCTTGAGATAGAAAATTTAAATTTTTACCAAGTCCAGGTTACCCATCCTGTCTCTCATGGATGGTGCCAGTCACTTTATATCTGAAAATTCATTATCCAACCCAAAGTCACCTAGATTTTCTCTTTCTCCAGAGACCCTGCCTCCAACCTGCAGTGACTTTAAGGCCATAGTGGGCTGCACACCACATGGCAGCCTTCCTTGCTCAGCGCTCTGCTTCCAGCTGTGCTGTCTCAGTGCCTGGAGGGAAGCCTTCCCACTGTACACTCTTTCTTTGTGCTTTTAATATGTCCAGGGTAAACGTGTAGCTGCACTGAACTGCCATGTCACCTCTCCAGGTATTGACAATTGCTTTTCTGAGCAATCTAGTTTCAGGGTTGCACAGGTTTGGAGTGGCTTATTGGTCCTACGGATTATGCTGATTTTAGCGTGAGGTTTTACAGAAATGAAAGTTTTCAAGAGTCATGTATGGTGTTATAGTCAAAGCACTTGTTCATGGTTTTCTGTGTGTGTACATGTATACAAACATAAAGGCATATGTATATACTTGCCAGCAGGGAAAAAAATAGCAACTAACAAGCATCTTCATGTTTATAAATAGCCTCCATATTCATTTGCATGTTTTATATCTATTAAATTTGGTAACATGGGTTACTAAACATTTCCATGCTTTTGGATACTATAGTTATTAATTTCTTATCTTAAATGAAGTACTATGAACCTTCTTACAAGGGCTTCCCAGGTAGCTCAGTGGTGAAGAATCTCCCTGCCAATTCAGGAAATGCAGGTTCAATCCTAGGTTAGAAAGATCCCCTGGAGGAAGAAAGGGCAACTCACTCCAGTATTCTTGACTGGAGAATCCCATGAGCAGAGACACTTGATTGTCACAGACTCAGATACAACCGAGAAACTGAGCACACACACCCCTTCATACGCATGGTCATCTCATTCAGCTGAGCCATTTTTTTTAAGAAAGTTTCCAAAAGTAAGCTTACATATTTAAAGCATAAGCTTTTTTTCATCATTGTGACTGTATATGGCCATATATTTTTATAAAAGTTATGTGTCCACACTGTCCTTCATGGGCCTGTGCCATGTCCCATATTTTGTTTAAATGAAAGCCCAGTTTCTGGACCCAAGGGAGAAAATCAAAGCAGACAGTCCTCACAGAGAGGAACTTAGGCAACAATGGACTCAACCAGTGTAAACATGATAAAAACTATTTTAAAGAAAGGTTAGGTGGTCAAAAACTTATAATGTTAAACCTTTAAAAAAGCACTTTGATTTCGTTCTATTGTGACTACACATTTTACCACTAAAAACCTATGGAATAACTGTGAGTATCATTACCATGGGATTTTACTCTTACCTGTATGGTAGCTGCAAAGGGAACTAGAAATGCAATGATATGCCTGGAAGTTGTAGATGAGGCTGAGATGTGATGCTTTCAGGCTCCGTAGCACTTTCCAAATAGTGTGGAAAAGCCACATGTTGAATGCCAGTCATTTTTACATAGATACTATCATAACAATTGTGGTACTTATGGTATCTATTAATTTATATATTTGTGATTTATACTTCTAATTCCAAATAAGATCTGCAGTATCTTATTCCCCAATCCCATGGGAGCATATACTTTGGAATCCATTCCTTTCTCTAAGAGCTACATTTTTTATATCATTTTACTAGAATAAGTTATAAAATCTCAAGGCAGTAGATCAACAATATGGCTCAGAAACATATCTCGAGTTATTAACAAATCATTTTTTGCATATCCTACTGGTGAATTTATTGTCTTCAGTTTCCTCCACTGTAAAACTGAAATGACAATACCCAACTCACAGGGCTCTTTTGAGAAATAAATAAAACTATGAATTAAATGAGAACCGTAATGTTTATCTGAGATGGAATGTATATAATTATTCTAATTTATGCCTCAACATAATTACAAATTACTGCATATTACATACCTTCAGGGTTGTCTGTAAACATTTTGTTCGGAAAATGTTAAATATGTAAATGCCAAGGGCTCATTATTTCATAAAATGCCGTGAGATGTCACAATGTTTTCCATTAAGTAATGCAAAGCGATTCAGCAAAATATCTGAAACAATCTATAAAGTGTTTGCACTACTTGTGTATTCACAACAGAGTGGCACAGAGAAGAGCACACATGGACTTCCTGTCTAGCAATGGAGGAAGAACACGCTCACAAAGGGCACCCAACACCACAGGATACCGAGGGGGTAAATATTGAGTCAGAAGACCAACAGCAACTGTTCCAGGAGTTCTGGGAGTTCAGAGAGAGAGAGCATAGTGAGGAGTTCCCAGAAAATGGGAGGGTTCAGCTGACTTCTGAATCAAGGCTACAGTTTAGCTGAGTGTGGAAACATCGCTAGCTTTGGGAACACAGCTCATAGGCACAGCATGGGTTGGGGAAGGTGAACACAGCTGTGTAGGTAGTCCATGCATTCCTCAAGGTATAAAGAGGCATCATGATGTGAAAGACAATGTTGAGGGCAGCTTAAAATGCTTTCAGGCTCCGTAGCACTTTCCCAATAGTGTGGAAAAGCCACATGTTGAATGCCAGTCATTTTTACATAGATACTATCATAACAATTGTGGTACTTATGGTATCTATTAATTTATATATTTGTGATTTATACTTCTAATTCCAAATAAGATCTGCAGTATCTTATTCCCCAATCCCATGGGAGCATATACTTTGGAATCCATTCCTTTCTCTAAGAGCTACATTTTTTATATCATTTTACTAGAATAAGTTATAAAATCTCAAGGCAGTAGATCAACAATATGGCTCAGAAACATATCTCGAGTTATTAACAAATCATTTTTTGCATATCCTACTGGTGAATTTATTGTCTTCAGTTTCCTCCACTGTAAAACTGAAATGACAATACCCAACTCACAGGGCTCTTTTGAGAAATAAATAAAACTATGAATTAAATGAGAACCGTAATGTTTATCTGAGATGGAATGTATATAATTATTCTAATTTATGCCTCAACATAATTACAAATTACTGCATATTACATACCTTCAGGGTTGTCTGTAAACATTTTGTTCGGAAAATGTTAAATATGTAAATGCCAAGGGCTCATTATTTCATAAAATGCCGTGAGATGTCACAATGTTTTCCATTAAGTAATGCAAAGCGATTCAGCAAAATATCTGAAACAATCTATAAAGTGTTTGCACTACTTGTGTATTCACAACAGAGTGGCACAGAGAAGAGCACACATGGACTTCCTGTCTAGCAATGGAGGAAGAACACGCTCACAAAGGGCACCCAACACCACAGGATACCGAGGGGGTAAATATTGAGTCAGAAGACCAACAGCAACTGTTCCAGGAGTTCTGGGGAGTTCAGAGGAGAGAGAGCATAGTGAGGAGTTCCCAGAAAATGGGAGGGTTCAGCTGACTTCTGAATCAAGGCTACAGTTTAGCTGAGTGTGGAAACATCGCTAGCTTTGGGAACACAGCTCGCATAGGCACAGCATGGGTTGGGGAAGGTGAACACAGCTGTGTAGGTAGTCCATGCATTCCTCAAGGTATAAAGAGGCATCATGATGTGAAAGACAATGTTGAGGGCAGATCTTAAAATGAAGAACCTTGACTGTGGTGTTTAAGACATGTTAGACATCCCACGATTAAAGGCATTAAAGCTTATTAGAAGATTAATGCACAACTCTGATAAATGTACATGCTTTAACTATAATTGTAATTAATGTTATTTTAAATAAGGACACATAGCCAATAAACAAATATATATTAACTCCAAAATATCTATTTATACTCATTATGTGCTTCTTGCTCAAGGCTCTCTAATTGATATCATATGCTGAGATTAGATGATGTTATAAATAGTATTTTCATTAACGACCAGCTCTTAATGCATTAAAAATATTCATTATTGATCTATCACAGACTGAATTTAAATGCAAATGACAGTTTTTCACATTTTAATTTACTTTTAAAGTAAATTTCATTAATTGGACCCCAAGGAGATCAAACCAGTCAGTCCTAAAGAAAATCAACTCTGACTATTCCTTGGAAGGACTGATGCTGAAACTGAGGCTCCAATACTTGGAATGCAGGTAGATAACCAGCTCATTGAAAAAGAGCTTGATGCTGGGAAAGACTGAAGACTCAAGGAAAAGGGGGCAGCAGAGGATGAGACGGTTAGATAGCACCCCTGACCCAATGGACATGAACTTAAGTGAACTCCAGGAGATATTGGAGGACAAGGGAGCCTGGTGTGCTGCAGTCCATGGGGGTCACAAAAGGCAGACATGACTGAAACTACTGAGCAACAACAGCAAATAGTAAGACAAAGGCAGGAAAAAGAATAAAAGACATTTGGAATCCCCTCTAAACATACGTGCTGCAATCTAGGAATTATAATGGGTATCCATTTTAGTCTCTGATATGATGCACACAATCCACCTCACTCTCTCATCACAAATACAACCCTCAGCTGTTTATGTTGACCTCCCTGTGGGCTTTAATAATTTCAGTCATAATCACAGTCTTAAAACGAGCATAAAATCCTTCTAGAAAAGCCAAGCTGCCCCTATGATGAAGCTTTCCAAGGAAGGCGGCCTCAACTATGACTAGTTTTATTGTCAGGGACCAAACTAGATAAAGAGGGCACAGGGAGGAAGAACAGTCCAGCGTGAGCCCTTCGCAGCTCCGGGTTGCTGAAGAAATTGCTTGGAGTGGTGATCAGAACGCTCTATGTCCACATGGCCAGGAGGGACAGAAACAATCACTTTTGTCTCTTCTTTTAGGGAAAAGCCTACAGGTTTGGTATCCTGTGTTCTCTGTTATGTAAAATGGAGAAAATGATGGGCTCCTCCACGTCTGCAATCTCAGAATCTCTTCTTCTTCCTGGCTGATCAACGGTAAAAGTGAAGACATAATTATTCCTGTACCTTCTCATGTTTCATCAAGAAAAATCCTTCTGTGAACAAGCACTTAATGGGCAGTGTCAAAATGCACACAGGGGCCACAGTTGTATCAGAAGAATGAACAAGGCATCAAGCAATAAATCTTAATTTTTGCACATAATTTGATGTGCCTCCAAATACAAAATTGCATATTTGTAAATATAAAACAATCATTGCATGCAGATTGTTAACCTTTCGAGGCAGCAGGGAACCCCAGTCCTCTTACTATTGAAAACTCCAGTTGAGAACCCTAGTTATTACTCAGTTGTAGCTTTATGAAAAGTTGGACTGAAGCATAGGGACAATAGGTTTTTAACCTACTCCAGAATCTGACTTTAACAGGAAATGTATTTTAGGGTAAAGTCAGCTCTGAGTTAATGTCAAGGCCCTGTAGAGATTAGGAAGCTTTTATTTATGTCATGATTTCACATTAAACTTTCAGGGTCAGAGCTGCCTCCCACATCATCACACATCCAGGCCCTGGCTTGGTGCCTGGTGCATATTAAATTCAATCAATACGTGATGGATGAATTAACTAAAGAAAGGTCACAGTCTTTAGAGACTGAGCCTAAGCCAATGCAAACAAAAACTCCAGATATTGAGATTTGAAAATCATGAAATTCATTTTGAAGGGAGTAGGTATATTTTGTGATGTGAGTGCTTGTCAAACCACCCTTCTGAATGTTTATGTGATTCAGGCCGAGGGACTAATGAGGTGTTCCTTGGGCAATGGAAGTCCTTGTGGAGATCCTGCAATTTCTCTCTCTACACATAGGTTTCACCTATCAGGCAGATACTGTCTTCAGAGAACATTGAATTAATAAAAGCGTCAACCTATTAACTCCACCTTTTAAAACCTTGCCCTTTCAGGCAATAATTGCTCTGCAGTTACTTAATTTTCATACTAATTTTCTAAACGAGGTGCTAATTTTGTGGTCTTAATGACTCAATAGACAGAATAAATGGTGTCCAGATGCCCACTCACACAAATGCAGAAAAAGAAAAAATTTAATGGGACCATTTTTTCCTTCCCAATTTATAAAGGAAAAATCTTGGAGACAAGGTTCTTCCTATTCACTACTTTTCTTCTCTCTCCAACTTGTTAATAAAGCAAAAACAAGGATTTTCAATTCATTTCTACTTTTTCATATTGCTACACTTTTCCATAAAGGAAGAGTTTCTCCATCCAAGGATTTAGATGTTGTTTTCACGATATAAAGTGAAATAGTAGTGAGCAGGGGGATCTAAGGATTCATTTGTCTATTGGATAAGGATTTAATGAGGCTGTCTTGGACAGGGTACTACCTAGAGCTGAGGTCCCCCACAGTATTTGGTTTCAGGGATTGCTTTCATGGAAGACAGTTTTTCGTGAATCAGGATAACACAGTGCACTACATTTGTTGTGCACTTTGATTTTATGTTGTGGCAATCTCAGGATCAGGATAGTCCTTGACGTCCTCTTTCTCTGGAAATAAGTATTCTTTTCAGAGACCAATCACACGGACAAAGAGAGAACATACAGCCCTTGTCTGCTGAAATCAATCCTCCACCACCCTCATTGATAGAACACTTGGAAAGCACCCCGCTGCCCTCAGGATAAGATCTAGGCTCCTTTAACATCCTCTCAGGTCCAGACCCCAGGCCTATGTCACTCTCTCTCTCCTCTCGTCTTCCATGCTCCCCATCCTTCCCTAGTCTTCATCCACACCCTCATCTTCACAATCTTCAGAAGATGCAAGTTCCTTCCTTCTTTCCAAGAGTTGTTTCTTCTGCCTGCGAGAATCCCCCACCTTCACTACCTACTGCCTCTTACTCGGCGAATTCCTGTCTGTTTTAACTATGGAGCATCTGCTCTAATAACTCCCCCTCCCCATAAAATGGATTGTTTCCACAAACATCTTTTCTGAAGCACTTTCAGGTACAACTGTTTATTTATTTCTATGATTATTGATAGTTGTAGTATTATTGTGATTACCTCCCTTGAACTAGACCCTGTGCTCAGTTCCTCAGTCATGTCTGACTTTCTGCAACCCCATGGATGTTAGCCTAACAGGCTCCTCTGTCCATGGGGTTTTCCAGGCAAGAATACTGGAGTGGGTTGCCATATATGGTCTCCCCAGTTAGCACTTAAGTTCCCTAAGTGCAAAAAACATTTGCATTTTTTATTCACGGTCATAATCCCAATGTCCAGCAGAGGACGAGGCTCAATGAACATATTCTCTGGGTACTGTGAACAACAATCACATTTGAGTGCCCCACAGTGCAGGGATTAAAAATGTGGCATGCATACGGTAGTGACTGCAGCTCTTATCCCTGTGTGTGTCACAAAAACTAGGGCAGAGGCTTACCTTCTTAGCAAAGAAAGAATTGGTGTTTATTAATGATAGTGAAGGGCCATGGACCAATTCTTGTGAGCCAGGTGATGACGAAAAAGTTATACTTACATAAATTATTTAATCCTTACACAGCTTTGTTAGGTAAGTATCACCCCAGTTTTATATATGACAGAATTGCAACATCAAGAAGTTGTTGAAAGGGGCTTCCCCTGGTGGTCCAGTGGGTAAGGACACTGCCTTGCAATGCAAGGGGCACCGGTTCAATCCCTGGCCTGGGAAGATCCCACGTGCCGCGGAGCGGCTGGACGGATGTGTCCAATTACCGAGCCGGAGCTCTGGAGCACAAGCACCCAGAGCCAGCGCTCTGCGACGACAGAGGTCACCACGATGGGAGGCCCACAGGAGCCAAAGAACAAAGATGGATGAAAATAGAGAAATGAAAGACCAATAGAAGTGGCCTGTCCATCCCCCTCCCTCCCCAATCCACCCCCCAAAAGATAAATAAATAAAAAATAAGTGTTTTAAAAAAAAGTTGTTGACAGGGCTTACACAAATCCATGCACCATTGTTTCAGTACTCTGATTGTGAGGTAGGAAATGAATAGACGCTGGGGGGTTCAGTAGCCAAACCAAACTCACACAGCCAGTGAAGGATAGAGTTGGAAATTATACAGACTCACTGGATCACATAACCCAGACCTGTGAAAATCATTAAAAATATACTCAATCCAAAATAAGGCAGAGAGTGAAAAAGTAGGGAACAAAAAGTAGATTTGTAATAGAAAACAAAATGTTATGTGATGACTTAAACACAGTCAGATCAATAGTCACATTAAAACAAATGGTTTAAACCCATCAATTAAAAAGGCATAAATTGCTAGGGATAGACTAAAAAGCAATACACAAAATAAAAGCTGTTTATAAAAAAACCCCACGCTTAAAAAGCATCAGTAGATTAAAATAAAGTTATGGATAAAAGGTATACAAGCTAACACTGATGACAAGATTACCAGACTGGCCTAATTAAATGCCAAAGTGTATTTCAAGACAAAGAATATTACAAGCGATTGAGAGTTTCCTTCCATTATTCAGACACAGAAATCCTAAACATGTACACAACTAATAGCATGAACTTCAAAATTCATGAGCAAAATCTTCTACAGCTGCAGATGAAGACAAATTCACAATTGTAGTTGAACATTTTCACACTGTTTTCTCAATAATTAATAGAACAATGTTATAGAATTTTGTTGCAACATATCATAGGATATTGATAAACTTAAAAAGTAGTATCAAGCAAATTTATATAGTTCTTTTGTTACAATTCATGAACGTACATTGACACATCATATCTCCCAAAGTATGGTCCACCTTTAGATTCACTCTTGGTGTTCCACATTCCATGGGTTGGACACGTACATAATGCCATGTATTCATCTTTATAGTATCACACAGATACCCTAAAAATCCTGTGGTCCACTTATTCATCTCTCCCCACTCCAATCCATAATGTTTTCACTTTCTCCACAACTTTGCCTTTTCTAGGATGTCATGTGCTTAGAATCATACAATAGTTAATCTTTGTGGATTGGCTTCTTTCATTTAGCAGTACGTATTTCAGATTCATTCAGATCTTATCATGGCTTAATAGATCACCTCCTTTAGGCACCGAATGACATTCCATTGCTTGGATATAGCGCATGGTTGATTTATCCCTTCATCTACTGAAACTATCATCCCAATTGCTTCCAGGTTTTTCAATGATGAGTAAATTTTTTATCAGTGTTTAGGTTTTTCTATAGACATGTTTTCAACCCCAGGTAAATATCAAGGAGCACATTTGTTGGATCATATGGTGAGATTATATTTAGTTTTGTAGGAAACCACCAAACCATCTTCAAAGCGAGTTTTTTTTTTTTTTTTTTTTTTTTAAGTCATATCCAGCCTAAAACTATCCATACTTTTCCGGTTATCATCATTCTTAAGTTAAAAAATCTAAAATGTTTTGATAAAGTATACAATTTATTGCTTTAAGTGAAGTAATAAGGGAAAATGCTCAGAAGTAAGCACACAGATGAAGTAAACACACAGATGAAATAAAAGTCCTAGAAATGAGACAATACATTAGAATACAATGGTGCTGTCACTAGACTAATGTTGAACCCATTAAAGAGCTTCACTGTGTGTTCGACTGTGATAAGAGAAGTCTCCTGGGCACAAATCATTAGATTGTGAGACTAAACAATTCATAATATTGACTTTTGCTGGTGAATAAAGAAGTCATGGAAGATGAGGAGCAAGTCTGATGGTGCATAGAAAATGCAGTAGAACTGGATCCCCGTAATAACAGGGACAGCCATTACAACTGGATGATTTCAGTCATTAGGAAAATTATCAAAGGAAAAAGCAAAGGTCATCAATAAAAATGACTTCTAGGGGTACAGTTTGTACATTATCTCACAAAACAGTAGTAAATACAACTTTAAAAATGGAGGCTGGGGGCTTTGCCGGTGGTCCATTGAGTACAAAGTCTGCCTTGCTGTGCAAAGGGCACCAGTTCGATCCCTGGCCCGGGAAGATCCCACATGCAGCAGAGCGACTGAGCTGGTGTGTCCAATTGTGAGCCAGCGCTCTGAGTGCATATGCCTACCAGTGCTCTGCAGTGAGAGGGGCCACTGCAACTGCAATAGGAGGCCTGCACATGCCAAAGAATAAAAAAGATGGATAAAAATAAATGAATGTGACTTAGAGGCCAAAAAAAATGGAGGCTTGGAGGGAAATATTTGCACAAGACTTATTAAAAAATGAAGTGTAACCCCAAAAAGACATGAAGAAACCCTGCTGTAGAATTCCAACCATAAGCAATGATGTATCAAACACTGAAACTTACTCAGCAGCACTTCTACCCCAAAGGAAAATATGTGCATGTTCTTTAGCAAATGAGTTACTGAACACATTATGGAAAGAACAACTGGGGAAAAAATGTGTTTTTCAACAGGAAATTTAAAAAAGTATTTAGGTTTAAATGAAATGATATTCTTAGGGCAGAATGTGGTAGTAAATAAAGCTCTCAGGAAGATTCCTGATGTGTTTCATAAGACCAAGGTGGCTTGCCTTTGGGACCTAAAGAAACAGCAGCAGGGATTAAAATCCCCACAGAATCTCTCTGTGTTGATGTCTAGAGGTGAAGCTGACAGTTTCTCCAGACCAGCATTGTCCAGTAGAAATGTCTCATCATCCCCATGAGTTTTGAATCTTCCAGTAGCCACATTTAGAAAAGTGCAAAAAAAACATGTGAGTTTAATTTTAATTATAAATTGTATCTGTGCTCAGTTGCTTCAGTTGTGTCCAATGCTGCTACCCTATGGACTGTGGCCCACCAGGCTCCTCTGTCCACAGGGATTCTCCAGGCAAGGATACTGGGATGGATTGCCATGTCAATGTATAATAAAACATTAGCAACTGAACATACAATAATTATAAAAGGATGAATGATGAGAGAGTTTACATTCACTTCTTTCCTACTATCTTTGAAATCTGATACACCACAGAGCATCTCAGTTAAAACCAGCCATATTTCCAATGCTCAAAAGCCTTGTAATCAGCGACTATAGTTCTCGTCAATGGAGAGCTAGACTTTGAGGATGTACTAATGTAGCCCTGGAGAACCAACCAATCACTCAATTCCCAACCAAACTGTTGAGATATATGCATAATCTACAAGATTTTCTACAATGTTCAATGTCTATAATGATCAAGACAAGGTTCGTTTGATTGCATTTTATATACTGAAACGTTATAAGATTTCCTTTGAGCAAGGTTTCTGTCTCTGTAAATGTTTGATAAGCCCTACTGCAGGTAAGATGACCCAGTTCTCAAAGGTTAACTCATGGATGATGTTTCTCTCGCCAGGACATCCCTGGAACTGGCCCTGTTCCCTAACCCTCACTTGGCCATCTGGCACCACCTGATGGCAATTGCTCTCAGACGAATGACAGATGTCCTTTGAGCATGAATGCAATTATTATCAGATTATTGCAGAAGCTTATGGATTGCCAAAATCCACTTATAACCATTAGAGAAGGTTCTTTCTTTCTGTCTTTGGTTTACTTTGTAGAGTAGTTCTTACCTAGAGGTCAACCTTGTCTCTAATTTCTTTTGAAGTATAGCTTTTGTCTCACATGTCTGAAACACAGGAAAAAATGACTAACCTTCCAAACCTGCTTGCTTTTGGTTGTTGTTGCCTCTAAGTCATCATTTGTTTTCATTTATCTTTATTTTTCTAGGAGTTTTAAAATACGATCTCATCATCCCAAAATGAGTTTTTGAGTTTTGAATCTTCCAGTAGCCACATTTAGAAAAGTGCAAAAAACATGTGAGTTTAATTTTAATTATAAATTGTATCTGTGCTCAGTTGCTTCAGTTGTGTCCAATGCTGCTACCCTATGGACTGTGGCCCACCAGGCTCCTCTGTCCACAGGGATTCTCCAGGCAAGGATACTGGGATGGATTGCCATGTCAATGTATAATAAAACATTAGCAACTGAACATACAATAATTATAAAAGGATGAATGATGAGAGAGTTTACATTCACTTCTTTCCTACTATCTTTGAAATCTGATACACCACAGAGCATCTCAGTTAAAACCAGCCATATTTCCAATGCTCAAAAGCCTTGTAATCAGCGACTATAGTTCTCGTCAATGGAGAGCTAGACTTTGAGGATGTACTAATGTAGCCCTGGAGAACCAACCAATCACTCAATTCCCAACCAAACTGTTGAGATATATGCATAATCTACAAGATTTTCTACAATGTTCAATGTCTATAATGATCAAGACAAGGTTCGTTTGATTGCATTTTATATACTGAAACGTTATAAGATTTCCTTTGAGCAAGGTTTCTGTCTCTGTAAATGTTTGATAAGCCCTACTGCAGGTAAGATGACCCAGTTCTCAAAGGTTAACTCATGGATGATGTTTCTCTCGCCAGGACATCCCTGGAACTGGCCCTGTTCCCTAACCCCTCACTTGGCCATCTGGCACCACCTGATGGCAATTGCTCTCAGACGAATGACAGATGTCCTTTGAGCATGAATGCAATTATTATCAGATTATTGCAGAAGCTTATGGATTGCCAAAATCCACTTATAACCATTAGAGAAGGTTCTTTCTTTCTGTCTTTGGTTTACTTTGTAGAGTAGTTCTTACCTAGAGGTCAACCTTGTCTCTAATTTCTTTTGAAGTATAGCTTTTGTCTCACATTTCTGAAACACAGGGAAAAAAAATGACTAACCTTCCAAACCTGCTTGCTTTTTTTGGTTGTTGTTGCCTCTAAGTCATCATTTGTTTTCATTTATCTTTATTTTTCTACCTGTGTGAGCTTCTCTCATCGCAGAACTCCAGCTCTGGGCACATGCACTTCAGAGTGTTGGCTCATAATTGGACACACGGGCCCAACCACTCCACGGCACATGGGATCTTCCTGGGCCAGGGATTGAACCAGTGCTCCTTGCACTGCAAGGCAGACTCTTTACCCACTGGACCCCTAGGGAAGCCCACGTTTTTTTAAATTTTGCTTGTTTATATTTCAAAGCAATACACATGTACAAAAAATTGAAAAGAGAGTACTGTGAGGTTGAGAATATGCTTCACTTAGTCCTCCAATGACTCTTTGTTTCTTAACTATAGCACATTATAAGATTATTTGTTACATAATTATAGTATAATATAAAAAACAATGTGTCGACATTGGTGCAATGTGAATAGTTGTATGGAATCACGGCTATCCGTGCATGATGTATGTGTTGGTCCTATGTGTAGTTGTGTAGAATCACGGCTATCCAGGTAACTCTGTGGTTGACAGCCCATCCAAGACACAGAATCATCTGTCACCACAAATATCTCTGTCCCCTTTCTCTTATCCAGCGTCCCTAGTTGATGCAAACCACTAGTCACATTTCCATTTTTATGTTGTCACTCTGACAATACTTTTTAAATGGACTCATACAGTATGGAACCTGTTGGGCTTGGCTTTTCAGTGCAGCATTATGTCCTGATCATCCAAGTTCTTGGGCTTGGCTTTTCAGTGCAGCATTATGTCCTGATCATCCAAGTTCTTGATTAAACCAATAGCTCATTCTTTTATTTTGCTGGATTGTATTCCCTGGTATTGAGGCACATTGGTTTGCTCAGTCATTCACCTACAGAGGGGCGTTTATTGTTGTTTTCAATCTTTGACTATTACTCATCTAATGGCTATGAATCATTTCCACGTTTTATGTGGCCGTGTCTTCATTTCTCTGGGATACAGGCCCAGGAATGAAACAGTTGCATCATATGAAACATCTATTTAGTTTAGTTAGAAACTGCCAAATTACTACCCAGTGGTGAAACCGTAATGTAGCAAAGATCAGCAATTTGACTTTTTTCTCTTTTAATTCCTCCTGGTTCTTTTGTTGTGACTTAAGGGAGATTTTATGCCTCCCATGCCCTGAATACTGTACAGAAATTACACTTGATCATAAATAAGTAGCCACATTAACAGTGGATATCTTTAGCAAGGCATAAAGACGTGTGCTCTCTATAGCTCTTAACCCAGAATGTTTTATAGGTGTATAATTACTTTATTTCAAGTTGTGTAGTGTCTGGACTCTTCAGAGTCCCTTGGACTGCAAGGCAGACTCTTTACCCACAGGGGTACAAAATTGAAAAAAGAGTACTGTGAGGTTGAGAATATGCTTCACTTAGTCCTCCAATGACTCTTTGTTTCTTAACTATAGCACATTATAAGATTATTTGTTACATAATTATAGTATAATATAAAAAACAATGTGTCGACATTGGTGCAATGTGAATAGTTGTATGGAATCACGGCTATCCGTGCATGATGTATGTGTTGGTCCTATGTGTAGTTGTGTAGAATCACGGCTATCCAGGTAACTCTGTGGTTGACAGCCCATCCAAGACACAGAATCATCTGTCACCACAAATATCTCTGTCCCCTTTCTCTTATCCAGCGTCCCTAGTTGATGCAAACCACTAGTCACATTTCCATTTTTATGTTGTCACTCTGACAATACTTTTTAAATGGACTCATACAGTATGGAACCTGTTGGGCTTGGCTTTTCAGTGCAGCATTATGTCCTGATCATCCAAGTTCTTGGGCTTGGCTTTTCAGTGCAGCATTATGTCCTGATCATCCAAGTTCTTGATTAAACCAATAGCTCATTCTTTTATTTTGCTGGATTGTATTCCCTGGTATTGAGGCACATTGGTTTGCTCAGTCATTCACCTACAGAGGGGCGTTTATTGTTGTTTTCAATCTTTGACTATTACTCATCTAATGGCTATGAATCATTTCCACGTTTTATGTGGCCGTGTCTTCATTTCTCTGGGATACAGGCCCAGGAATGAAACAGTTGCATCATATGAAACATCTATTTAGTTTAGTTAGAAACTGCCAAATTACTACCCAGTGGTGAAACCGTAATGTAGCAAAGATCAGCAATTTGACTTTTTTCTCTTTTAATTCCTCCTGGTTCTTTTGTTGTGACTTAAGGGAGATTTTATGCCTCCCATGCCCTGAATACTGTACAGAAATTACACTTGATCATAAATAAGTAGCCACATTAACAGTGGATATCTTTAGCAAGGCATAAAGACGTGTGCTCTCTATAGCTCTTAACCCAGAATGTTTTATAGGTGTATAATTACTTTATTTCAAGTTGTGTAGTGTCTGGACTCTTCAGAGTCCCTTGGACTGCAAGAAGTTCAAACCAGTCAATCCTAAAGGAAATAGACCCTGAATATTCACTGTAAAGACTGATCCTGAAGCTGAAGGTCCAATACGTTGGCCGCCTGATACAAATACCTGACTCATTGGAAAAGACCTCAATTCTGGGAGCTTCTCAGGTGGCACAGTGGCAAAGAATCTGCCTGCCAATGCAGCAGATGCAAGAGATGAGTGTTCAATCCCTGGGTCAGGAAGATCCTGAAGATCCCCTGGAGCAGGAAATGACAACCCCCTCCAGTATTCTTGCCTGGCAAATTCCATGAACAGAGGAGCCTGGTGAGCTACAGTCCTCAGGGTCACAAAGCATGGACATGAGTAAGCACACAGGAGACGTCCTGATGCTGGGAAAAATTGTGGGCAGGAGGAGAAGGGGATGATAGAGGATGAGATGGTTGGATAGTATCACCAATTCAATGAACTTGAGTTTGAACAAAATCCAGGAGACAGTGAAGGACAGGGAAGCCTGACATGCCGCAGTCCATGGGGTCACAAAGAGTTGGACATGACCCAGCAAGTAAATAACACCTCCAGGGCCTGAATAGGTATCACGTGTATCTCCATTTGAGTCCCTGCTGTTAAATAGAAGGCAGACACTTTTAGTGGGAACCAAAGTTACCACAAAGGAAAAAGAAATCTTTTGTATTTGCATTTCCATGCCTTATCAGTTAATGATGGAAACACCCTCTTCCATTCCCTAGGCAGCATGTTGCCATAGCAACAGATCATTCTAAAAGTTCATCAATTCAGCCAGTTGTTACTCCAAAGATGCAGACAGCTAATATATCTCAAAAGTTCTTTCTCTTAAGTTGTAATTGGACAAATGAATTAAATTGGTCTTGGCACTGGGAGCTCAGTATCCCATTTATATGGTAAAGGTGAATTAAAAGAAGAAAATAACCCTTCTTGGCACTTGTACTCACAAAGAGATGATTTTAATTAACTCAGCTTATCGGATTCAACTAACAGCTCTTTTTTTTTCTCAGAAAGATATGTTAGCCCTCTTAAACATCCTAGTCATAAATTATAAGCAACATTCTTTTATCCTAAAGAATTATTTTAAATCATATTCCTGCATCCTCGTCCTTGACATAAATTCCCGAAAGTCAGTGCTGACTGACAGAGCCTGTCTTATTCACTGGAGTCTCAAGGTGTCTGTACCTGACACATAGTAGGTGCTCAAGCAGAGCGCAGGGTCCAGTGTGCAGATCCTGGAGCTCTGTGGCCCAGGTCTGACTCCAGTTTCCAGGCCACTCCCCTCTGTGTCTCTTTCATCCTGGGGCAGGGCTTGGGTGGGGCATGTGGGGAGCTAATCTACACAGAAGACTTGGACAGAGCCTGGCAGGGCAGGGTGCCTTATGTAAGAATTCACTGTTATTACTTCACTGTTCTTTTTGACTTGTAGATAATAAGCCTTCCTCAAGCTTTGTCTAAAATGAGTAAACTTCCTGCATCTGTCAGCCTCGGCCACACAGAAAGCAGAAGGGTAGATGGTAGCTCTATTATAACAACGTCCACTACCTTACGGAAAGCCAAACTGAAACACTCCTTAAGTACTCTAAATCGTAAGCTGATAGCCGCAAAAGAAATTTGCCACTACATTTCCTGTGAAGGAAAACCAAATTGTGTTTAAAACAAGAGCGCAATCAATGGAGTCCTCTGGGTATTCTTGCTAAGAGCTCATCCAGCCCTGGGGCTTAAACGTAACTTCAGCCAGACTGAAAATCATTCTGCATTTCCATGCCTTATCAGTTAATGATGGAAACACCCTCTTCCATTCCCTAGGCAGCATGTTGCCATAGCAACAGATCATTCTAAAAGTTCATCAATTCAGCCAGTTGTTACTCCAAAGATGCAGACAGCTAATATATCTCAAAAGTTCTTTCTCTTAAGTTGTAATTGGACAAATGAATTAAATTGGTCTTGGCACTGGGAGCTCAGTATCCCATTTATATGGTAAAGGTGAATTAAAAGAAGAAAATAACCCTTCTTGGCACTTGTACTCACAAAGAGATGATTTTAATTAACTCAGCTTATCGGATTCAACTAACAGCTCTTTTTTTTTCTCAGAAAGATATGTTAGCCCTCTTAAACATCCTAGTCATAAATTATAAGCAACATTCTTTTATCCTAAAGAATTATTTTAAATCATATTCCTGCATCCTCGTCCTTGACAAAAATTTCCCCGAAAGTCAGTGCTGACTGACAGAGCCTGTCTTATTCACTGGAGTCTCAAGGTGTCTGTACCTGACACATAGTAGGTGCTCAAGCAGAGCGCAGGGTCCAGTGTGCAGATCCTGGAGCTCTGTGGCCCAGGTCTGACTCCAGTTTCCAGGCCACTCCCCTCTGTGTCTCTTTCATCCTGGGGCAGGGCTTGGGTGGGGCATGTGGGGAGCTAATCTACACAGAAGACTTGGACAGAGCCTGGCAGGGCAGGGTGCCTTATGTAAGAATTCACTGTTATTACTTCACTGTTCTTTTTGACTTGTAGATAATAAGCCTTCCTCAAGCTTTGTCTAAAATGAGTAAACTTCCTGCATCTGTCAGCCTCGGCCACACAGAAAGCAGAAGGGTAGATGGTAGCTCTATTATAACAACGTCCACTACCTTACGGAAAGCCAAACTGAAACACTCCTTAAGTACTCTAAATCGTAAGCTGATAGCCGCAAAAGAAATTTGCCACTACATTTCCTGTGAAGGAAAACCAAATTGTGTTTAAAACAAGAGCGCAATCAATGGAGTCCTCTGGGTATTCTTGCTAAGAGCTCATCCAGCCCTGGGGCTTAAACGTAACTTCAGCCAGACTGAAAATCATTCTGCTAAGGAGGCAATTCAAGGTTCTGAAGGGAAATTACTTCCCTTAGATTTATTGTATCTAAATTACAAAACAGCCACCAAATTGGCAAAGTCTGCAGCTCTTCTCTGACAGTCACCAGGCAGGAATACAGAGTCTAAATTACCTTCTCACTCCAGTGGTGGAATTTATACTGTGTCTGGTCCCATTAGTGTGAGTTGGAGTGGCTGAGAAAAATCTATGCAAATCACTTCTCCACTACATAATTTCAAAATGAAAAAATGGGACTATCCAATGGAATAAGAAAATTAATTTGTCATTTTTCTGAATCGCTACATTATGCTAATCATGAACTAGTGGATGAGATTTCAAGCTAGTTGATAGCTTGACTTATCATGTCTTCAGGCATGATCTCGTTCATTCCAAAGGCCTCCAAGCTGATCTGAGATTTCCATTCCTGACTTAAACCTTTCTTTTTAGCTTCAAAGAAGGATTTCAAACTGACTACAGATCTAGCACACGTGGCTGGATGTTAACATATCCAAAACTGAGCTTAGCATCCCTCCCAGGAACAAATCTATCCATGCACCAGAAAGCCTGAATTGGTTTGTTAGGATAAATTTTTCATTCTGACCTATTCTACCTTTCAGCTTCATCTCCTATCTCTCTGCCCAACAGCTCTAGCTAACTTAAAATTCTCAACTTTTCCAGAACACCCCATGCCTTTCTAGAACTACATGTTTTGCATAGTCTCTACTGCCTCCTAGGAAGGTCCTTTCAAAGCTCTGCAAGAGTCGGCTCCCACACCTCTCCACTGTGGGATGTTTCTGACCCTCCCAGCCAGTTCAGTGTTCCCAAACCTCTATGCTCACTGGAAGTGGCTCTTTTCTCACCTAAAGTAATCCACTGGGTCTAACTGTAGGAAAAGTGCCTGCCTTTTGTTGTAGGATGAAAGCTTTCCTAGAGGTCAGGCACTAAGTCTTATTCTCATTCTTGCTACCTTTCTTCTTTCAGCACTTGGTAGATGGTTCATGAAGGTTTATTTAATTAATACATGAAGATTTTAAAATTCTAGAAGAATGCCAGAATTCACCAATTAAGTTCAAGGTGGAAATTTAATCTTTTAATCTTCCTGGTTGTTTCTGAAGAACATCAGAAGAAAGATTTCATGAAAAACTCTATCCCAGGGCTTCACTGTTGGTCCAGTGGGTAAGGACACCACCTTGCAATGCAAGGGGCGCCAGTTTGATCCCTGGCCTGGAAAGATCTCACGTGCCACGAAGCAGCTGGACCAACATGTTCAAATACCGATCTGCAGCTCTGGGGCGCATGCACCCAGAGCCAGTCTCTGAGATGAGAGAGGTCACTGTGATGGGAGGTCCACATAGGCCAAAGAACAAAGCTAAATAGATGAAAGACCAATGGAAGTGGCCAAAAAAAAAAAAAAAAAAAAAACCCACAACAACTCTATCCCTTATTTTGACAGTTTGAGGCATCCAAAGTACACAAGTTGACCCGTAAATTTCTATGCACTCCTCCTTTTCCCCATTCAACTGAGATTTGCCTGAATGGTGAGAGTTTGAAGTAAGGTGGGGTAGGGGCAGAAATTTGAAAATGTGGACTTAACAGGAGATCTGTAGATACAACAGACTGTTTCCTAAACTTTAATGACTGTAAAGGTGGTTCAGGGAAATTGTTGAGATATAAATCCCAGGTCCAACCTGAGATTGGGATTCACAATGTTTTTTCTGGGTCTTTGGGACCAATATTTTTAACAAGAATTCTAGGTGAATCTAACACAAATGGTCTAGGGTAGTTCTTGAACTAACAATTAGCAGCTATGGATTTTGTCCACATTATCAAAGGTGCTAACAGTAAGGTCAGTGATGGAGAAGCTTTGAGACATGTTGACAATCTGTTACTTTCTTTTTTTTTTTTTTTTTTAAATTTATTTATTTATTTATTTATTTTTGTACATGTATGTTCCCAGATCAATCAGATGCATATCCCTTGGCCCTCCCCCCACCCAGGTTCCCCCCCCATCCCTCCAGACCATTGCTCCAAGTGGTTGTAGGTACGCCTATTCCCTAGCACAATGACAATAGCTATCTTTTCTACACATGACAGTATAGGTTCCAATGTTTTAGCTATTTTTTCTTTAATGGTAATGAATTTTTTCATGAAGATTTTAAAATTCTATCAGAATTCACCAATTAAGTTCAAGGTGGAAATTTAATCTTTTAATCTTCCTGGTTGTTTCTGAAGAACATCAGAAGAAAGATTTCATGAAAACTCTATCCCAGGGCTTCACTGTTGGTCCAGTGGGTAAGGACACCACCTTGCAATGCAAGGGGCGCCAGTTTGATCCCTGGCCTGGAAAGATCTCACGTGCCACGAAGCAGCTGGACCAACATGTTCAAATACCGATCTGCAGCTCTGGGGCGCATGCACCCAGAGCCAGTCTCTGAGATGAGAGAGGTCACTGTGATGGGAGGTCCACATAGGCCAAAGAACAAAGCTAAATAGATGAAAGACCAATGGAAGTGGCCAAAAAAAAAAAAAAAAAAAAAAACCCACAACAACTCTATCCCTTATTTTGACAGTTTGAGGCATCCAAAGTACACAAGTTGACCCGTAAATTTCTATGCACTCCTCCTTTTCCCCATTCAACTGAGATTTGCCTGAATGGTGAGAGTTTGAAGTAAGGTGGGGTAGGGGCAGAAATTTGAAAATGTGGACTTAACAGGAGATCTGTAGATACAACAGACTGTTTCCTAAACTTTAATGACTGTAAAGGTGGTTCAGGGAAATTGTTGAGATATAAATCCCAGGTCCAACCTGAGATTGGGATTCACAATGTTTTTTCTGGGTCTTTGGGACCAATATTTTTAACAAGAATTCTAGGTGAATCTAACACAAATGGTCTAGGGTAGTTCTTGAACTAACAATTAGCAGCTATGGATTTTGTCCACATTATCAAAGGTGCTAACAGTAAGGTCAGTGATGGAGAAGCTTTGAGACATGTTGACAATCTGTTACTTTCTTTTTTTTTTTTTTTTTTAAATTTATTTATTTATTTATTTATTTTTGTACATGTATGTTCCCAGATCAATCAGATGCATATCCCTTGGCCCTCCCCCCACCCAGGTTCCTCCCCCCCCATCCCTCCAGACCATTGCTCCAAGTGGTTGTAGGTACGCCTATTCCCCTAGCACAATGACAATAGCTATCTTTTCTACACATGACAGTATAGGTTCCCATGTTACTCCCTCCCATTGTTCGGTCTCCACAATGTCTTTATGTCTATTCTCTGTTTTTTCATGAGTTCACTGTGTGTGCTATCATGACCATCTTACTAGATACCATATATATGAGTTAGTATACTATACTTGTCTTTCTCTTTTTGACTTACTTCACTTTTTATGATAGGTTCTAAAGCCAGCCACCTCATTAGGACTGAGTCTTCTGCATTTCTTTTAACAGCTGAGTAGTATTCCATTGTATATATGTACCAGAGCTTCTGGATCCATTCATTTGTTGATGGACATCTAGGTTGCTTCCATGTTCTGGCTATTGTATAGAGAGCTGCAATGAACATTGGGGTACAGGTGCCTCTTTCAGTTTTGATTTCATCCGGATATAGGCCTAATAGTGGAATTGCTGGGTCATAGGGTGCTTCTATTTTTAGTTTTTTAAGGAATCTCCATATTGTCTTCCATAGAGGTTGTATTAATTTACATTCCCACCAGCAATGCAAGAGGGTTCCCTTTTCTCCACACCCTCTCCAGCATTTGTTGTCTGTCGATTTGTTGATGATGGCCATTCTGACAGGTGTGAGGTGGTATCTCATTGTGGTTTTAATTTGCATTTCTCTGATAATAAGCGAGGTTGAGCATCGTTTCATGTATTTTTGGACCATTTGTATGTCCCCTTTGGAGAGGCGTCTCTTTAGATCTTTTTCCCATTTTTTGATTGGGCTGCTCATTTTCCCTGTGCTGAGTTGTCTGAGTTGCTTGTAGATTTTGGAGATTAATTCTTTGTCTGTTGTTTCATTTGCTATGATTTTCTCCCACTCTGTGGGGTGTCTGTTGAACTTTTTTGTAATTTCTTTTGCTGTACAAAAGCTTTTAAGTTTCATGAGGTGCCATATGTTCATTTTTCTTTTCAGTTCTGCTATTTTAGTTGGTGGGTCAGAGAAGATCTTGCTTTGATTGATGTCCTTGAGGGTTTTGCCTATATTCTCCTCTAAGAGTTTGATGGTTTCTGGTCTTACATTGAGGTCTTTAATCCATTTTGAGTTGATCTTAGTGTATGGCGTCAGGGAATGTTCCAATTTCATTTTTTTGCATGTAGCTGTCCAATTCTCCCAGCACCACTTGTTAAAGAGGCTGTCTTTGTCCCATTTTATAGTTTCTCCTCCTTTATCAAAAATAAGATACCCATAGGTGCGTGGGTTGATCTCTGGGTTCTCAATCTTGTTCCATTGGTCTATATTTCTGTTTTTGTGCCAGTACCATACTGTCTTGATAACTGTTGCTTTGTAGTAGAGTCTGAAGTTAGGGAGGCTGATCCCTCCAACTCCATTTTTCTTCCTCAGGATTGCTTTGGCTATTCGAGGTCTTTTGTGTTTCCATATGAACTGTGTTATTATTTGGTCTAGTTCTGTGAAAAATGTCAGTGGTAGTTGAATAGGTATTGCATTGAATCTGTAGATGATATTTGGAAGTATGGTCATTTTCACAATATTGATTCTTCCAATCCAGGAACATGGAATATCTCTCCATCTGTTTAAGTCTTCTTTGATTTCTTTCGTGAGTGTCTTGTAATTTTCTGTGTACAATTCTTTTGTTTCTTTGGGTAGGTTTATTCCTAGATATTTGATTCTTTTGGTTGCAATGGTGAAGGGGATTGCCTCTTTGATTTCGTTTTCTGATTTTTCATTGTTTGTGTATAGGAATGCCAGTGACTTCTGTGTGTTGACTTTATATCCTGCAACTTTGCTGAATTCATTGATTAGTTCTAGTAGCTTTGTAACCGTGTCTTTGGGATTTTCTATGTATAATATCATGTCGTCTGCAAAAAGAGAGAACTTGACTTCTTCCTTTCCAATCTGGATTCCTTTGATTTCTTTCTCTTCTCTTATTGCTGTTGCTAGGACTTCCAGGACTATGTTGAATAGCAGTGGTGAAAGTGGGCACCCCTGTCTTGTTCCTGATCTTAGAGGGAATGCTTTCAGTTTTTCACCATTAACAATAATGTTCGCTGTAGGTTTCTCATAGATGGCTTTTATTATGTTGAGATAGGTTCCTTCTATGCCCATTTTCTGAAGAGTTTTGATCACAAATGGATGTTGTACTTTGTCGAAGGCTTTTTCTGCATCTATTGAGATGATCATGTGATTTTTGTCTTTCAACTTGTTGATATGGTGTATCACGTTGATTGATTTGCGGATGTTGAAGAAGCCTTGCATGCCTGGGATGAACCCAACTTGATCGTGATGTATGAGTTTTTTGACATGTCGTTGAATTCTGTTTGCTAGGATTTTGTTGAGGATCTTGGCATCTAAGTTCATCAGTGAAATTGGCCTATAGTTTTCCTTTTTTGTGTTGTCTTTGCCTGGTTTGGGTATCAGGGTGATGGTGGCCTCGTAGAATGTGTTTGGGAGTTTTCCTTCCTGTGCAATTTTTTGAAAGAGTTTTAGAAGGACAGGCATTAGCTCTTCTTTAAATGTTTGGTAGAATTCGGCTGTGAAGCCATCTGGTCCTGGGCTTTTATTTTTGGGTAGATTTTTAATCACAAAGTTGATTTCTGAGCTTGTGATTGGGTTGTTCAAAGTTTCTGTTTCTTCCTGGCTCAGTCTTGGGAGATTAATCCTGTCCAAGAAACTGTCCATTTCTTCCAAGTTGTCCAGTTTGTTGCCATAGAGTTGCTCATAATAGTCTCTTAGAATCCTTTGGATTTCTGCATTATCTGTTGTAATCTCTCCTTTTTCGTTTTTGATTTTGTTGATCTGGTTCTTCTCTCTCTTTTTCTTAATGAGTCTGGCCAGTGGCTTGTCAATTTTGTTTACCTTTTCAAAGAACCAGCTTTTTGTTTTATTTATCTTTACTATTGTTTCTTTTGTTTCTTTCTCGTTTATTTCTGCTCTGATCTTTATGATTTCTCTTCTTCTGCTGGCTCTGGGATGTTTTTGTTCTTCTTTCTCCAATTGTTTTAAGCGGAGGGTTAGGTCATCTGCTTCATATTTTCCTAGTTTCTTGAGGTGGGATTGTATTGCTATAAATTTCCCTCTTAAGGACCTAGGACTATGTTGAATATTAGTGGTGAAAGTGGGCACCCCTGTCTTGTTCCTGATCTTAGAGGAATGCTTTCAGTTTCACCATTAACAATATGCGCTTATTATGTTGAGATAGGTTCCTTCTATGCCCATTTTCTGAAGAGTTTTGATCACAAATGGATGTTGTACTTTGTCGAAGGCTTTTTCTGCATCTATTGAGATGATCATGTGATTTTTGTCTTTCAACTTGTTGATATGGTGTATCACGTTGATTGATTTGCGGATGTTGAAGAAGCCTTGCATGCCTGGGATGAACCCAACTTGATCGTGATGTATGAGTTTTTTGACATGTCGTTGAATTCTGTTTGCTAGGATTTTGTTGAGGATCTTGGCATCTAAGTTCATCAGTGAAATTGGCCTATAGTTTTCCTTTTTTGTGTTGTCTTTGCCTGGTTTGGGTATCAGGGTGATGGTGGCCTCGTAGAATGTGTTTGGGAGTTTTCCTTCCTGTGCAATTTTTTGAAAGAGTTTTAGAAGGACAGGCATTAGCTCTTCTTTAAATGTTTGGTAGAATTCGGCTGTGAAGCCATCTGGTCCTGGGCTTTTATTTTTGGGTAGATTTTTAATCACAAAGTTGATTTCTGAGCTTGTGATTGGGTTGTTCAAAGTTTCTGTTTCTTCCTGGCTCAGTCTTGGGAGATTAATCCTGTCCAAGAAACTGTCCATTTCTTCCAAGTTGTCCAGTTTGTTGCCATAGAGTTGCTCATAATAGTCTCTTAGAATCCTTTGGATTTCTGCATTATCTGTTGTAATCTCTCCTTTTTCATTTTTGATTTTGTTTATCTGGTTCTTTTCTTTCTTTTTCTTAATGAGTCTGGCCAGTGGCTTGTCAATTTTGTTTACCTTTTCAAAGAACCAGCTTTTGTTTTATTTATCTTTACTATTGTTTCTTTTGTTTCCTTCTCATTTATTTCTGCTCTGATCTTTATGATTTCTCTTCTTCTGCTGGCTCTGGGATGGTTTTGTTCTTCTTTCTCCAACTGTTTTAAGCGGAGGGTTAGGTCATCTGCTTCATATTTTCCTAGTTTCTTGAGGTGGGATTGTATTGCTATAAATTTCCCTCTTAGAACTGCTTTTGCAGTATCCCATAGGTTTTGCACGGTGGTGTGTTCATTGTTATTTTCTTCTAGGAATTGTTTAATTTCTCCTTTGCTTTCCTCAATGGTCAGTTGGTTTTTTAGGTATGTATTGTTTAATCTCCATGTGTTTCTGTTTTTTAGGGTTTTTTTTTCTGGTAGATGATCTCCAGTCTCATTGCATTGTGGTCCGAGAAGATGGTTGATATAATTTCGGTTTTCTTGAACTGACTGAGGTTAGATTTGTGGCCCAAGATGTGGTCTATCCTGGAGAATGTTCCGTGAGCGCTTGAGAAGAAAGTGTATTCTTCTGCTTTTGGATGGAACGTCCTAAAGATATCGATGAGGTCCATCTTTTCCAGTGTGGCATTTAAGGCTTGTGTTTCTTTATTAATTTTCTGTTTTGTTGATCTGTCCATTGGTGTGAGAGGAGTGTTAAAGTCTCCTACTATTATTGTGTTATTGTTGATTTCTTCTTTTATGTCTGAAAGTACCTGTCTTATGTATTGCGGTGCCCCTGTGTTGGGTGCGTAGATATTCATGACTGTTATGTCTTCCTCTTGGATAGATCCCTTAATCATGACGTAGTGACCTGCCTTGTCTCTTAGAATCTTCTTTACTTTAAAGTCTATTTTGTCTGATATAAGGATTGCTACTCCAGCTTTCTTTTCATTTCCATTTGCATGAAATATCTTTTTCCAGCCTTTCACTTTCAGTCTATGAGTGTCTCTAGGTCTGAAGTGGGTCTCTTGTAAACAGCATATATATGGGTCTTGCTTCTGGATCCATTCAGCCAGCCTGTGTCGTTTGGTTGGAGCATTTAGTCCATTTACATTCAAAGTAATTATTGATACATATGTTCCTATTGTCATCTTCTTAGAAATTTGGGGTTTGATTTGTAAGGCTTCTCCTACTCTTGTATTTATTGGCTATATCAGGTCCTTTAACACTTGTTGGAGGGCTGGTTTTGTGGTACAGAATTCTTTTAGTTTTTGCTTGTCTGTGAAGCTTTTGACTTCACCATCGATTTTGAATGAGATTCTTGCTGGGTAGAGAATTCGTGGTTGCAGGTTATTCTCTTTTAGCCGTTTAAATGTATCTTGCCATTCTCTTCTGGCCTGTAGGGTTTCTGTTGAGAGATCCGCAGTTAAACGTATGGGGTTTCCTTTATATGTTATTTGTTGTTTGCTCCTAGCTGCTTTTAGTAATCTGTCTTTATATTTAGTCTGCGTTAGTTTGATTAGTATGTGCCTTGGTGTGTTTCTTCTGGGGTTTCTCCTGTATGGAACTCTTTGTGCTTCCTGGACTTGGCTGACTATCTCCTTTCCCATGCTGGGGAAGTTTTCAACTATAACCTCTTCAAGAATTTTTCATAGTCTTTCTTCTCTTCTTCTTCTTCTGGAACTCCTATAATTCTAATGTTGGTGCGTTTAATATTGTCCCATAGGTCTCTGAGGCTATCCTCAGTTCTTTTAATTCTTTGGGCTTTGTTCTGTTCTTCAGCACTTATTTCCACCATTCTGTCTTCCAGCTCACTTATCCGTTCTTCAGCCTCTGATACTCTACTGTTGAGACCTTCTATAGTATTTTTGAGTTCAGCAATTGAGTTGGTGGTCTCTATTTGCTTATTTTTCATTTCCTGCATGTCTTTTCTCAATGCACTAATTTCCTCTAATATTCTGTTTTCGGTGTTTTGCATCTTCATTAGTATAGTTTTTCTGAATTCTCTTTCAGATAGCTTGTCTATCTCCTCCTCTGTCATTTGAAGTGGTGTTTCTCTAGCTTGGTCCTTCATTTGTACAGTGTTTCTCTGACGTTTCATTATTAGGTTAATTTTTGTTTCTTTGTGTGTGTCTGTGTGTGTGGAGTTCTTATTCCCACCAGGCTTCTTGGTTGAATTCTCCCTTCCTTTGGGTTTTTGTCCTTGTAGAAGGGTTCAGTGGCTTGTGTCTTGGGTGGTGATAGACCTTGTTTACAGGTGAATAATCTGTAGAGTTGTATGTTCTTTGATAATCAGTGTGGGGTCTTGGAATCTGGGCTTCCGCTTCGAGGATCCTTGGTTTGATGATTGGTCAGGGAGTGTAGGCTCTATGTCTGGTTTGCTATGGTGTTCTGTGATACTAGTTCACACACTAGCATCTGAGGAACAAGAGGTGCATCCCTGATGGGTGACAGTCATAAAAGCATGCAGATGTTTTCTAACATAATCATAAGATACACATACATATACAGCAATCCCCACAACTGACCAGTTTTACAGAGATAAGGCGCAGGAAATCTTTCTAGCAACTCATGCAATCACAGATGATACTTGCCCGTTAAGCTTTGAATTAATTAAAATAGTGCCTGAATAATAGATCTAGCACAAGGTCCTGGCTTGGATGATTACAATGAAAGCAATTTTAAATTAGGACATGTGCTCGGGGTGACAAGGAGGAGAGTCTATAAGTAATAAAAAGGAAAAGATTTGTCTTGGAAGTATTTTATAGGATTAGGTAGCAAAGATTAGTGTGTGTACTGTTCAGTGCATTTGGAAGTGAATAGTGCAGACAGAAAGATAGGAAATAATTTGTCTAGAGGATATTGATAGCTAGGAAGATGTTTTACATTTAGAACATAGAGAAAGAAAGCAGCGGGAAAGAGGAAAGAGAAAAGAGAATTAGAGGTTTTCAAGAATTAAAATTAAAGTTAAAAAAATATAATAAAAGTGAAAAGAAGGTTAAAAATTAAAAAGAGCAAAAAAAAAAAAAAATTAATGAGACCGAAAAACAAAGAAAAAACACATAGAATAAATCAAACAAATGAAAACTACAAAAACAAACAAACAAACAAACAAACATAAAAAACCCCCAATAAACAAAGAAACTAATAAACCCCAAACCAATCAATTGAATAAGCAAAATAGTCCACCACAAACAAGCAGAAAAAAATGAAAAAAGAAAAAAAAAAAAGTTAAATACTGTCCTTGGTTTTTATCTTCATATCTGCCTGTTGGAAACCAATCTGCTCTTGATGGTGGTGTCTTGATGGCGTGGTCTTTCCCTTACAGTGCCGGTTGCTGTGGTTTCCGCTCCTCGCGGCGTCCGCGGCTCCTCGCGGCGGGCGGGTTCCGGCGGCTCCTCGCGGCAATCTGTTACTTTCTTAAACCCCATAAGCAACTTTGTGGAAAGTGCTAGCTGCCTATGGTAATGCCTAGATTCCAGGAACCATTTGCCATTCTTGGGTCACTGTCACGATGCTGCTGAGGAAGAGGAGGAAGAAAGTCCGTGGCTTTTTCACTGAGATGCTGCTCCAAGAGGTATACCTTAAGAAGTGCCTTCAGAGGCTTGAACTTCAGATCCAGAGCTCTTTTCTCCATACGTTGAGAAGTAGCTCCCAATGGCTTATAACCTAAGTAGAGGTGGCCTTCAGGATTGAAACATTACAGGTGGGTCCCGTTTGCATCTGCCCGTTAAGCTTTGAATTAATTAAAATGGGATTCTAGCACAAGGTCCTGGCTTGGATGATTACAATGAAAGCAATTTTAAATTAGGACATGTGCTCGGGGTGACAAGGAGGAGAGTCTATAAGTAATAAAAAGGAAAAGATTTGTCTTGGAAGTATTTTATAGGATTAGGTAGCAAAGATTAGTGTGTGTACTGTTCAGTGCATTTGGAAGTGAATAGTGCAGACAGAAAGATAGGAAATAATTTGTCTAGAGGATATTGATAGCTAGGAAGATGTTTTACATTTAGAACATAGAGAAAGAAAGCAGCGGGAAAGAGGAAAGAAAAAAGAGAATTAGAGGTTTTCAAGAATTAAAATTAAAGTTAAAAAAATATAATAAAAGTCAAAAGAAGGTTAAAAATTAAAAAGAGCAAAAAAAAAAATAATGAGACCAAAAAACAAAGAAAAAACACATAGAATAAATCAAACAAATGAAAACTACAAACAAACAAACAAACAAACAAACAAACATAAAAAACCCCCAATAAACAAAGAAACTAATAAACCCCAAACCAATCAATTGAATAAGCAAAATAGTCCACCACAAACAAGCAGAAAAAAATGAAAAAAGAAAAAAAAAAAAGTTAAATACTGTCCTTGGTTTTTATCTTCATATCTGCCTGTTGGAAACCAATCTGCTCTTGATGGTGGTGTCTTGATGGCGTGGTCTTTCCCTTACAGTGCCGGTTGCTGTGGTTTCCGCTCCTCGCGGCGTCCGCGGCTCCTCGCGGCGGGCGGGTTCCGGCGGCTCCTCGCGGCAATCTGTTACTTTCTTAAACCCCATAAGCAACTTTGTGGAAAGTGCTAGCTGCCTATGGTAATGCCTAGATTCCAGGAACCATTTGCCATTCTTGGGTCACTGTCACGATGCTGCTGAGGAAGAGGAGGAAGAAAGTCCCGTGGCCAGAAGCTCTCCAACTCCAGAAGCTCTTTTCTCCATACGTTGAGAAGTAGCTCCCAATGGCTTATAACCTTAAGTAGATGCGGTGGGCCTTCTAGGAGGCTGTGAAACATTACAGATGCCTGGGTCCCGTTTGCATCTGCAGAGACCTGATTGAACTGGTCAGGGTAGAAAGTGGTCATCGGTATTTTCCCAAAAGCTATTAAAGGTGAGTGTAATGTGGAGAATTTCTGATGTTTACAGCATGAGAGAACCTTAAGAGATTTACAAGTTATGTACAACTAATGACTAGACAATTACTCTAATTTTTCCATTTTCTACTTCAATCTCAGGTAGTAGCCTGATACTTTAGAAGACTGAAAGTCCTATTCAGTTCATTTGGGAGATTTTAAAAATTGTGCAGCTTTAGGGGCTGAAGTTCCAAAACTTTGGTCACCTGATGCAAAGTGCTGACTCATTGCAAAAGGCCCTGATGCTGGGAAAGACTGAGGGCAGGAGGAGAAGCGGGTGACAGAGGATGAGATGGTTGGATAGCATCACTGACTCAATGGACTTGAGTTTGAGCAAACTCTAGGAGATAGTGGAGGACAGGGAAGCCTGGTATGATGCAGTTCTTGAGGTCACAAAGAGTTGGATACTACTTAGTGACAGAAAGATGGGGAACCACTGATCGAAAGAATTGCAATGTACCCAAATGTGTGCCATTCCCTAATGAGTTCCTGTGGCCAGATACAGTTACCTCTTAATTCCATAATCACAAACAACTTCAAGTTAAGGACTACTTCTTATGATTCTTGTCTGCGGGGCCGCCCACAGAGGAGAAACGGCGGCCGGATTGCCCGTGGCCAAGCCATGGGAAGATCGGAGAAGAGTGAGCCTGCTCCTGGCTAACCCAGCCCCCCCGGCAAGCAGGAGACAATCAGACGCGGCAGGGGTTCCGTCAAAGCAGTTCCATTTTATTAGTGCAGACTCACAGCTTTTATAGGCAAGTGAAGGGGGTTTTGCACGGGACTTCCTATAGATTATACCAATCAAGCTAAAGGTCAAGCAGTCATCCACGAGCGTGGAAACCAGGGGAACCAATCAGAAATTTTGACCATCATTTAACAATTTAGATCACAACCTAGTCTCTTCCTGTAGGTGCCATTTTAGCTCCAAACTGAAACAATGTGCTTAAGCTTCCTTTCACGCCCACGTCCCTTCCTGTAGGCACCATCTTAGCTCCAAACTGAAACAATGTGCTTAAGCTTCCTTATGCTTGCAAGGGTCCTGTTTCAATTCAGAGTCCCACACTTGTCTATCTTGAACTTGACCTAGTAAACAATGTACCCTCTACGTATGCTTGTTTATTAACCATGTGAGTAACACATGCGTGGTAAGTTGGCCAGGTTTAGTGAATGAGATAATATCCAAGGCAAGTAAATGTCTTGAATGTACTGGGTGACATCCTGTAGCTTAGTGTGTATTGTTGGGTTCTCTCTTCAGAAGTCAGGTCATGTAAAGTGCACATGCCGGGAACCCAGCACAGGACTGATGGGGCACACTCACCTGCCATCATACTTCTATCATATCCCATCTGTCCCTGCTCAAATTAAACCCTGATGTGTCAGCTTCTCTCCCACGTCCGCCCTCTATCTGGCGGCTCGCATTCCCTCAGCATGGCAAAGCAGCCTTGGCATGGCTGCAGATCAAGAGCTGAGTCCTGCGAGCCTCCTTAGGCACCGAGGACATGACTGCATTAATGCAACGAGGGGCCACAGGTTGCCCAGGTCCATGGGAAGACCCCTCAGGCAGTGCTACCCCACTATGACCTCCTGAACCAATAGCCCTCAGACACACATACCAATTTGTTTATTTGTTCAGTTAGTGTACTGAGGGCAAGAAGCAAGTTAGAATTATATATGGAACAACACACTGGTTCAAAATTGGGAAAAGAGTATGTCAAGGCTGTATGTTGGCAAGAGGACCCCTTTAACCCAGCCCCCCCGGCAAGCAGGAGACAATCAGACGCGGCAGGGGTTCCGTCAAAGCAGTTCCATTTTATTAGTGCAGACTCACAGCTTTTATAGGCAAGTGAAGGGGGTTTTGCACGGGACTTCCTATAGATTATACCAATCAAGCTAAAGGTCAAGCAGTCATCCACGAGCGTGGAAACCAGGGGAACCAATCAGAAATTTTGACCATCATTTAACAATTTAGATCACAACCTAGTCTCTTCCTGTAGGTGCCATTTTAGCTCCAAACTGAAACAATGTGCTTAAGCTTCCTTTCACGCCCACGTCCCTTCCTGTAGGCACCATCTTAGCTCCAAACTGAAACAATGTGCTTAAGCTTCCTTATGCTTGCAAGGGTCCTGTTTCAATTCAGAGTCCCACACTTGTCTATCTTGAACTTGACCTAGTAAACAATGTACCCTCTACGTATGCTTGTTTATTAACCATGTGAGTAACACATGCGTGGTAAGTTGGCCAGGTTTAGTGAATGAGATAATATCCAAGGCAAGTAAATGTCTTGAATGTACTGGGTGACATCCTGTAGCTTAGTGTGTATTGTTGGGTTCTCTCTTCAGAAGTCAGGTCATGTAAAGTGCACATGCCGGGAACCCAGCACAGGACTGATGGGGCACACTCACCTGCCATCATACTTCTATCATATCCCATCTGTCCCTGCTCAAATTAAACCCTGATGTGTCAGCTTCTCTCCCACGTCCGCCCTCTATCTGGCGGCTCGCATTCCCTCAGCATGGCAAAGCAGCCTTGGCATGGCTGCAGATCAAGAGCTGAGTCCTGCGAGCCTCCTTAGGCACCGAGGACATGACTGCATTAATGCAACGAGGGGCCACAGGTTGCCCAGGTCCATGGGAAGACCCCTCAGGCAGTGCTACCCCACTATGACCTCCTGAACCAATAGCCCTCAGACACACATACCAATTTGTTTATTTGTTCAGTTAGTGTACGCAGGTCAAGAAGCAAGTTAGAATTATATATGGAACAACACACTGGTTCAAAATTGGGAAAAGAGTATGTCAAGGCTGTATGTTGTCACCCTGCTTCTTTAACTTATATACGGAGTACATCATATGAAATGCCAGGCTGGATGAAGTCCAAGCTTGAGTCAAGATTTGCAAGAGAAATATCAATAATTTCAGGTATGTAGATGATACCACCCTTATGGCAGAAAGCAAAGAGGAACTAAAGAGCCTTTTGAGGAAGGTGAAAAAGGAGAGTGAAAACTATTATAATCTCTAAATTACCAGTGAAAATATTGAGATTAGAAGGGATTAAGTCATCTGCAAATATTAGTCAACTGGACAGTAGCAGAGACAAGACTCCACAGGGTGTCAAATTGCATGGTTCCAATGTGTGACCACTGTGGTTAATTGTCCTACATTATAAGTTTTTATAGCAATGCATGGAGATGCTATTAATGCAGAAAGTATTGTGTTACAGATGTTTATTTTCAGTAGATAGAAGAGCATAACTTCGTTCAATGTTTAAGGGCTGTCACTGCTACATAGAGTCTGCTATTAGGGAAAGGAAATGGGATAAGGTTATTTGAACTTTAGTTTGGAAGGCTAGGGCAAGGTGGAACTATGCAGAGACCCTTGCCACCTTACTTCCAATTCAGGGATGTATAAAATCCTGAGGTTCCTTCACCTCTTGTTCTTTGGTATTCAAGGCAATTACATCTTAGGCTAAACTCTCTGGCCAAGTAGACTCTATTAAAGTGAAGTGGCTACTATCAGACTCACTAGTCAAACTATGGAATGGTAGAACTGAGGAGCTTTACTCTGTTATATTTCAAGATGTAGAAGTGTATGTGTCAAAGTAGTTACTACTGGGCTACTATTATCCCAATTCTTCATGTAAGAAAAAGTCTGCCATTATTCATTATCATTTTTGACTGGGTGTAATGGAGCTAAAAAAAGAAAAGACTGTCTCTGTTCTTGAAACTATATATCTTAGCACAATCACGTAGTTATACTTTTATCCTAATATATATTAAGGTGGCAACAGATGGAGCATGGGTACAAAAGGCAGCTTGGAATTCCCAGTGCTCACCACTGTCTGGGAGACCAACAAAGGTGAAGTGACTTTCCTGGGTCCCAGACTTTATCCTTCTCCACTGACTCAACATGCTGTCCATGACTCCTGAAAGTCTGCTAACCATGGCATGGGCAGAGTCTGAGAAACAGCTACATGGATAGACAGGCAGATGAAGTGGAACCCACAGAGGGAGGGAAGAGTCAGACGAGCTCTGGAAGTCAAGCAGGAAACAGTCCACAGATTACGTAAATGGTCAACACAATTCTTGTGCTTTTTGCTGAGAGGAACTGAGCAGCTAGTTGGACACATGTATAGAGTTCCTGTCACCAGCATTCTACAGCAGCTGCCATTTATTGTTTTTGCCTCCTGCTTCAATAAAAACATTCAAGAAGTTGCAGAAAGAAAAAAAAAAAAAAAAGAAGTTGCAGAAACATCTACACAGGCAGGGCTCAGATAATGTGTTTAACTCTGGTTGGATTCCTAACAGCAGAGAAGACATGACTGCCACAAGAAAATGGACCCAGAATGCATCTGGGAAAGGCTGCTTGACTCAGCTTGATGGTAACACTGAGGAAATGCTCCATGAGCCGTGAGGACTGTGAATGGCACTATAGTCACTGTAATTGTTGGGTAATATGACAAATACAATAAATCAACTTTTTAAATGGCCATGGGCAAGTTTTCACCAACGTGCAGTAGCTCAAGTAAAAGTGTGAGAAGATAAATTTATCTCCAGCTTAGATTCTTTTTCTAAAATCCAAACACAAGATATCAAACTGATTCTTTCCAGGAACCTCCGTCAAAATATATTCATAGTATATGTAATAGTTCAAGTGAAAAGATCCAGAAGCTATTTATGACATAGAACTTGTGATTTGTAGAGGTGATGAAGTTAGAATTGGCAAGCTAGTCTAAACAATCTTAAAGCTGTCTGGGAATTCAGCTCCCAGAACCTTTTATGTCCTGCCATGCATCAGGCATAAGGTTTGGACAAAAGCTGTAACTTCAGGACCCTATGCATCCACAGTTCTGTCCTGCTGAGAGGACCTTCACTCACTGAAAGCACCTTGGAATTCCCAGTGCTCACCACTGTCTGGGAGACCAACAAAGGTGAAGTGACTTTCCTGGGTCCCAGACTTTATCCTTCTCCACTGACTCAACATGCTGTCCATGACTCCTGAAAGTCTGCTAACCATGGCATGGGCAGAGTCTGAGAAACAGCTACATGGATAGACAGGCAGATGAAGTGGAACCCACAGAGGGAGGGAAGAGTCAGACGAGCTCTGGAAGTCAAGCAGGAAACAGTCCACAGATTACGTAAATGGTCAACACAATTCTTGTGCTTTTTGCTGAGAGGAACTGAGCAGCTAGTTGGACACATGTATAGAGTTCCTGTCACCAGCATTCTACAGCAGCTGCCATTTATTGTTTTTGCCTCCTGCTTCAATAAAAACATTCAAGAAGTTGCAGAAAGAAAAAAAAAAAAAAAAGAAGTTGCAGAAACATCTACACAGGCAGGGCTCAGATAATGTGTTTAACTCTGGTTGGATTCCTAACAGCAGAGAAGACATGACTGCCACAAGAAAATGGACCCAGAATGCATCTGGGAAAGGCTGCTTGACTCAGCTTGATGGTAACACTGAGGAAATGCTCCATGAGCCGTGAGGACTGTGAATGGCACTATAGTCACTGTAATTGTTGGGTAATATGACAAATACAATAAATCAACTTTTTAAATGGCCATGGGCAAGTTTTCACCAACGTGCAGTAGCTCAAGTAAAAGTGTGAGAAGATAAATTTATCTCCAGCTTAGATTCTTTTTCTAAAATCCAAACACAAGATATCAAACTGATTCTTTCCAGGAACCTCCGTCAAAATATATTCATAGTATATGTAATAGTTCAAGTGAAAAGATCCAGAAGCTATTTATGACATAGAACTTGTGATTTGTAGAGGTGATGAAGTTAGAATTGGCAAGCTAGTCTAAACAATCTTAAAGCTGTCTGGGAATTCAGCTCCCAGAACCTTTTATGTCCTGCCATGCATCAGGCATAAGGTTTGGACAAAAGCTGTAACTTCAGGACCCTATGCATCCACAGTTCTGTCCTGCTGAGAGGGACCTTCACTCACTGAAAGCACCTCTTCCAGCCGAGTTTAACCAACAGCCTTTCTAGAGAGAAATCATCATTAGTAATGGTGACTAGAAGAGTTCTATGTATGTCCAGGATTCTTCATTGAAAATTCTAACTCTCACTTGAATTAGCAACATCTTAATTATGGATGCTATATAGCTTCAGTTGGCAAATAGCTGAGGGTTGAAAGCAAATAAAAAACAACCCTGTGAAGGAATCCATTTCAGCTCCTTTCATGTTCAGACAACTTGAGATCCTTGCTCCTGTTTCAGCCTGAGATAAAAACCTTCCTTTACTGTCCAGGAAAAAGACTGGTCTAGTCAGGAGACTGCTGTGGGGATGGAGTTAGAGCCTATCATAAAGCGCAAAGTGAATCAGAAAAACAAAAACAAACATCAGATATTAATGCATGTATTTGGAATCTAGACAAATGGTATGTTGTTGTACAGTAGTTAAATTGTGTCCGACTCTTTGCAACTCCAGTTGTCTACAGCACGCCAGTCTCCCCTGTCCTTCACTATCTCCCAGAGCTTGCTCAAACTCATGTCCATTGAGTCAGTAATGCCATCCAACCATCTCATCCTGTGTTGTCCCCTTTTCCTCCTGCCTTACATCTTTCCCAGCATCAGGATCTTTTCCAATGAGTCGGCTCTTCATATCAGGAGGCCAAAGTATTGGCGCTTCAGCTTCAGCGTCAGTCCTTCCAATGAATATTCGGGGTCTATTTCCTTTAGGATTGACTGGTTTAATCTCCTTGCAGCCAAGGGACTCTCAAGAGTCTTACAGACATGTTACAGATTATTTTATTTTCAAAACAGACATAAAGACATAGCCACAGAAAACAAAGGTATGGACATCTAAGGGAGAAAGGAAAAGATGTGAGATGAAATGGGATATTAGGATTGATACATACACACTATTGATACTATGCTTAAAATAGATAACTAATGAGAATTTACCATATAGCTCATGAACTGTCTGTGCTGACCTAAATGGGAAGGAAAGACATCAAAGAGGTGATGTATGTATACATATAGCTGACTCACTTTGCTGTATAGTAGAAACTAACACAACCTCATGAAGCAACTATACTCTAATAAAAATTGATTAAAAATATAATTTAGGTAGCAGAACCAGCTTTAGACTCTTTTGGAATTAAACTACAAAACCAACTTCATTGAAAGCAATCAGTAACTTGCAAAATCATGTGATTACAAATATCGTGGAAACACACATCACTTCCACATGGTCCTGTCACAGGAAGTGTGACCGGTTGGTTCATTCTCTGCCCTCTTATTGGAATGCAAGTTCCAGGATAGCTCCTTTCATGTTCAGACAACTTGAGATCCTTGCTCCTGTTTCAGCCTGAGATAAAAACCTTCCTTTACTGTCCAGGAAAAAGACTGGTCTAGTCAGGAGACTGCTGTGGGGATGGAGTTAGAGCCTATCATAAAGCGCAAAGTGAATCAGAAAAACAAAAACAAACATCAGATATTAATGCATGTATTTGGAATCTAGACAAATGGTATGTTGTTGTACAGTAGTTAAATTGTGTCCGACTCTTTGCAACTCCAGTTGTCTACAGCACGCCAGTCTCCCCTGTCCTTCACTATCTCCCAGAGCTTGCTCAAACTCATGTCCATTGAGTCAGTAATGCCATCCAACCATCTCATCCTGTGTTGTCCCCTTTTCCTCCTGCCTTACATCTTTCCCAGCATCAGGATCTTTTCCAATGAGTCGGCTCTTCATATCAGGAGGCCAAAGTATTGGCGCTTCAGCTTCAGCGTCAGTCCTTCCAATGAATATTCGGGGTCTATTTCCTTTAGGATTGACTGGTTTAATCTCCTTGCAGCCAAGGGACTCTCAAGAGTCTTACAGACATGTTACAGATTATTTTATTTTCAAAACAGACATAAAGACATAGCCACAGAAAACAAAGGTATGGACATCTAAGGGAGAAAGGAAAAGATGTGAGATGAAATGGGATATTAGGATTGATACATACACACTATTGATACTATGCTTAAAATAGATAACTAATGAGAATTTACCATATAGCTCATGAACTGTCTGTGCTGACCTAAATGGGAAGGAAAGACATCAAAGAGGTGATGTATGTATACATATAGCTGACTCACTTTGCTGTATAGTAGAAACTAACACAACCTCATGAAGCAACTATACTCTAATAAAAATTGATTAAAAATATAATTTAGGTAGCAGAACCAGCTTTAGACTCTTTTGGAATTAAACTACAAAACCAACTTCATTGAAAGCAATCAGTAACTTGCAAAATCATGTGATTACAAATATCGTGGAAACACACATCACTTCCACATGGTCCTGTCACAGGAAGTGTGACCGGTTGGTTCATTCTCTGCCCTCTTATTGGAATGCAAGTTCCAGGATAGCAGGATGCTGGCAGTCTGTTCATCATACTTATCAGTGATTAGATGGACCACCAAATAGTAAAATGACAATAAATTTAGTGGCTCAATGAATAAAATAAACTGATAAATGTTTGAGAAGTTACAGTAAGAAATAAAAATTACTATTGGCTCAGATGGTAAAGAATCTGTCTGCAATGCAGGAGACCTACGTTTGAACCCTGGGCTGGGAAGATCCCCTGGAAAAGGGAATGGCAACCCACTCCAGTATTATTGCCTGCAAAATCCCATGGAGAGTGGAGCCTGGTGGGCTACAGTCCATGAGGTTGCAAAGAGTTGGACACGACTAAGCAACCAACACACATGCACACACAGTGGTGGTTTAGTCGATAAGTCATATCCAACTCTTGCAACCCCATGGACTGTAGCCCCCCAGGCTTCTCTCTCCATGGGATTTTCCAGGCTAGATCACTGGAGTGGGCTGCCATTTACATCTCCAGGGGATCTTCCCAACCCAGGGACCAAGCCTTGGTTTCCTACATTGCAGGTAGATACTTTACCAACTGAGCTATTGCTTCCACTTTTGTTTCCCGAGAAACTGCTAATTATACTTGATCTGAATGGTGAATAGATTGTTTGTTAGACAAAGAATTGGTGGCAATGGGGAAAGAGGGGTCACCATTCCAGGTCAAGGATATCCAATATGGAGGAAGAGCACGCAGAACCACAAAGGACCCTGAACTTGGCCTGCAGTACCCCGATCTTATGTGTAATTAACAAAGAGCTGGAATATCCCTGCATGACCTACTGCACTACTGAAATAAGTTTCTTTGGAAATTGAACAGGCCTAGTGAGTATTTCCACTTACATTTTTAAGAAAATGCTCTGTTATCTGTCCCTAAGGGAATAAATACCAAGGGAATAGTTCCAAGAATGCTTTGATGTACCATTCTACAACAAAAATATTTTGCAATATTATCTTCGAACCAATAAGAAATTATCATGACAAACACAAGATTATCATTCACTTAAAATGTCATCTAACAAAATGTTCTATTGTCTTAAATTACAGAAAATTACATTTAAAAGGTCTTATCAAAAATGGTTTATGTTAAGAAGAGTTAAGAAGCAGAAGCAAAGATACTAAGTATTATCTTTCCAATCAAAGTAAACAAAGCATGAAAAAAAGAGAGCAAAAGTAAGGGTTTCCACATGTAGCACTGAAGACAAAGACTGAAGACAAAGATACAGGAACACTGCATTTTGCTGCTTGTGACAAAAAAAGACAGACACAAGGCGTAACATTGAAATTGTGTCCTTAGAATTTTAAATACAAAATCAGAAGATGTAGAAAAGTCCTCAGAGAGCAGAGTTCTACCTGTGGGCGAAGAGATGATGCGGATCAGCTAAATCCCAAAACAAAGTAAACAGTTTAAAGTTTGAAATAAAATCAGATGATCAGGTTCTTGTCCTGCGTCACATCCACAGTCACATGGGAACGGTGAACAAGCATCTGTGAAGGCGGCTCTGTGGTCACTGCCTGGACCAACTCGGAAGCCGAGACGAACTTCTGGGCATCCTGCAGTCTTCTTTCCGCCTGGCTCTCGCCTAGGCCCCGGTTGACAGTGAGGCACTGCAAGAAGAGACAGGCCATTGCAGGAACAAGTCACCCTGGCAGTGACGGCCAGTGCTGGCCACCCCACATGGGGGCTGACGTGGAAGCAGAATAAGCCACAGTGCAAAACGGAAGTGTGCAGATATGCTTGCTTCTCCATTTTCCCCAAAGTCCCCTCCTTGGTGTTTCTCTCATTTCAGATTTAAACTCTTATCTGGGGAGTCTCTCAATCCCATCATAAAAGGAAATGATCAGAAGTGAAAAATGCAGAGTAGAAGTTATTGCCGATTTTAAATTAGATAGCATATGCATAAAAACTCCTAGGCATATCTTAAGTTGCTTGGGAATTGTCTAAATGCATATTATTATATCTGTCTGATATTAGGTACCCAAATTGAAAATGCAGAAATCAAGAATATTGCATAGATTTATTACTTTCCCTATTGAGCAAAGGGTCTATAAGGCCATGAGGAGACAGTTATGCTAGTTTTATTGGGAGAGCTTATATTTTTAAAACATCATTTGCATGGATTTTGAAAAATCTCTATTTCTCATTGCCTTATTTTGTCATTTCAAGTTATAAGAAATCAAAAACTTGCTTAGAGAGTGATAAACTTCCGAGAAATCTGAGAGATATGCCACAGTTTGCAAAGTGAAGGGGAAGGAAGGGAAGAAGTAAGGGAAACAAAAGAAAACAAAAGAGAAAAAAGAAAAATAAAGGACAAGAGAAAGGTGATCAAGTAGAGATAAACCATGAGCAGGGACATGGTATATACAAGAGAAAGGCACAGATTTGCTGAGAGTCTAATTCTGAGTCCCAGAGGCTAAATGTGTATCATGTGTGATGAGTTCTGGCAAGGAGGAACTGTTGATAAGAAACTAAAAGAAAGTTAAGCTTTCCTGAAACAGAGGGATGAATCAGGAAACCACAAACACTTTTAAAATTTATTTTCGTAAATTCTAAACCCAGGTAAAAATAACAACTGGCAAAAAAGAAACTTTATAGCATCTGTGAAGGCGGCTCTGTGGTCACTGCCTGGACCAACTCGGAAGCCGAGACGAACTTCTGGGCATCCTGCAGTCTTCTTTCCGCCTGGCTCTCGCCTAGGCCCCGGTTGACAGTGAGGCACTGCAAGAAGAGACAGGCCATTGCAGGAACAAGTCACCCTGGCAGTGACGGCCAGTGCTGGCCACCCCACATGGGGGCTGACGTGGAAGCAGAATAAGCCACAGTGCAAAACGGAAGTGTGCAGATATGCTTGCTTCTCCATTTTCCCCAAAGTCCCCTCCTTGGTGTTTCTCTCATTTCAGATTTAAACTCTTATCTGGGGAGTCTCTCAATCCCATCATAAAAGGAAATGATCAGAAGTGAAAAATGCAGAGTAGAAGTTATTGCCGATTTTAAATTAGATAGCATATGCATAAAAACTCCTAGGCATATCTTAAGTTGCTTGGGAATTGTCTAAATGCATATTATTATATCTGTCTGATATTAGGTACCCAAATTGAAAATGCAGAAATCAAGAATATTGCATAGATTTATTACTTTCCCTATTGAGCAAAGGGTCTATAAGGCCATGAGGAGACAGTTATGCTAGTTTTATTGGGAGAGCTTATATTTTTAAAACATCATTTGCATGGATTTTGAAAAATCTCTATTTCTCATTGCCTTATTTTGTCATTTCAAGTTATAAGAAATCAAAAACTTGCTTAGAGAGTGATAAACTTCCGAGAAATCTGAGAGATATGCCACAGTTTGCAAAGTGAAGGGGAAGGAAGGGAAGAAGTAAGGGAAACAAAAGAAAACAAAAGAGAAAAAAGAAAAATAAAGGACAAGAGAAAGGTGATCAAGTAGAGATAAACCATGAGCAGGGACATGGTATATACAAGAGAAAGGCACAGATTTGCTGAGAGTCTAATTCTGAGTCCCAGAGGCTAAATGTGTATCATGTGTGATGAGTTCTGGCAAGGAGGAACTGTTGATAAGAAACTAAAAGAAAGTTAAGCTTTCCTGAAACAGAGGGATGAATCAGGAAACCACAAACACTTTTAAAATTTATTTTCGTAAATTCTAAACCCAGGTAAAAATAACAACTGACATTCATTAGAATTTCATATAAATTGATTTGAAATAAAGAAATATCTTTGCCTATAAGAATATGAAGTCACAATAATTCCTAACTTGTAATTGATATATACAAGGAATTCATGGTTGTTTAATTGAGATGTCTGTACTTATATAAAATCAGTAAAAAATCTCTCCTAAACACTCTTTTTTTTTTTTTTTAAAGATTTATTTATTTATTTTGGGTGGGGGTTGGGTTGGGGAGGGAGGGGAGCAGGCGGGCCACTTCTATTGGTCTTTCATTTCTCTATTTTCATCCGTCTTTGTTCTTTGGCTCCTGTGGGCCTCCCATCGCGGTGGCGTCTGTTGTTGCAGAGCACTGGCTCTGGGCGCATGCGCTCCAGAGTTCTGGCTCGGTAATTGGACACATCAGTCCAGATGCTCCACGGCACATGGGATCTTCCCAGGCCAGGGATCAAACCGGCGCCCCTCGTGCAAGGCGGTGTCCTTACCCACTGGACCACCAGGGGAAGCCCTCTCCTAAACACTCTTTTACTTCTGTACCTGAAACCTTTTTTCCATTTCTCAAATGAATTTGAAAATTCTAATATTTTTGTTTCATGTATTTCCAGATGCTGAAAAATTGCACAGGTCATTGGAAAAAATAAGAAAAATCTAATCACTTACTAATACTGATTATTGCTAAAACAAGCACTTTACGCAATTTTGATGGAGACATCCCTGGAATAAAATGTATCACCACATTACAGCAGTCAGGCAGTATCTTGAATATATGTGAGCATTCACACACTAGCATAAATAGCTCATATTGGTAAGTCAAATTCTTATTTACATGGATTTCCCCACCAATCTATCACTTATCATTAATTGAAGTGATAATGTGGCCTTGATTTTTTAATTAAGCTGTTAGAGATCAATGTAGAACATGCTTTTCTAAGAAGGAATTCAGAAGGGTTCCATGGTAATATCTTCCAAAACGATAGCAGTATGCAGAATATTGATACAGAGCCATTCTGTCCCCACCAGGACCCTTCCCCGGAGCTTCTCTAGTCCTGTCTGTTTCCCTCCCTCTGTCCACCCCAGTCTACGGAAACATTACTCTGTTCTCTATTTCCATAATTTCCTCATTTCAATAAGGTTGTATAAAAGAAATAATGCAACACGTTCCCTTTAGGGGTTGGCTTTTCTCACTCAGAACAATTCCGTGAAGATCATGTTGTTAAGTGTGCTAGCAATTTGTGCCTTTTATTGCAGAATAAGCATTCACGAAAGAAGTGCACAAACATAGAGCTTCTGAGTTGTACGACTTGGTTCTCCTTAAGTGAGACTCCACTTCCTTACTGGGGACCCCAGGACAGCTAAAGGGCACCAGTAAGGGAGTCCAGCCATAATAATTACATGACTTGGGACACCCTCTCTCCATCCCCAGTCATGGGAGAAGCCTTCCACAGCAAGTGCCCACCCAGGGAGACCTCTTGGTCCTTGTGGGTCTGAGACTCCTTTCCCTCCAGAGATACCCTCCATCTGCTCCAGGAAGCCCTTTGTGCTCCATCAGGCAGCACCATCAGGGACTGGGAGGATCCAAGTGCTATCACACAAACCAAACACACACCACGAAGTATGCCATTAATACAATTAAAAACAAACTCTCAGTGGAACGACAGCCCTGAAAACCAGTCTAGGACCTTGGAAACCTACTATGGTTAAAAAAAATCTACATAATACCAGAGTTTCCTTACAGAGTAATATAAATGTCTAGGATATAATAAAAATTCACCTGTCATACAAGAACCAAGAGAATCACAACTTGAAACGGGGGAAAAAAATCACTCGTCAGCTGAAGACAGCACTGAGATAAATCACGTGTTGGATTGATTTGACAAGGATTTTAAAGTAGCCGTCACAACAGTACTTCTAGAATCCATCCTACATCTTCTGAAAACAAATGAAAAGATAGAAAATCTTATCAATAAAATAGAAGTCATAGAAAACAGCCCAATGGAAATTATAGAACTGAAAAAACAAGAACGGAAACTTAAAAATCTCACTGAATTGGGTCAATAGCAGACTGGAGCTGACAGTGGCTGGGTCTGAGGACAGATCAATAGATTTCACCCAATATGAACAACCTAGAGAAAATGGAGTTAAAAAATGTAGCAGAGTCTCAGGGACCTGGGAGAATAGCAAAAAAGCCAATGTATTTATTTTTAGAATCCCACAAAGAGAGGAGAGAGAGACTGAGACTAAAAGTATTTGAAGAAATAATGACTAAAAATCTCCCAAATTTGGAAAATATATGCAATCGCAGTTTGAAAAATTTGAGAAAATTACAACAGGGAAAAACCAAGAAATCTACTGCAAGTCATCTCATAATTCAAATTCTGAAAGCTAAAGACAAAGAAAAAAAACCCTGAAAGCATCTAGAGGCTTTTCCCCCACTCATGGAGAGAAATAACTGACAAAATTGTGCAAAGTCTTACCTTCATTCAGCAGACTCAAGGGAAATTTGAGAAGTATATAGACTTTCAATTAAGTTTTATTTTAAAATTTAAACAAAGCCTCATGGGCTACAGTCCATGGGGTCACAGAGAGTCAGACGTGGCTTAGCAACTGAACAAAGGGTCAAAGGACGTCTTGTAAGTGGATGCCCTCAGAAAGATGGCGTGAATCTATTATTAGATAAAGAAGTACCAGCACTTACTTGGAAAAACATGGTGTGCTTGGTGTTCTGTGGATGGCGTGGTGACTGTCACTTGGGCTGCTGTAGCAGAATACCTTATACCAGGTGGCTTTAAAACAACAGAAATTTGTCATGGCTCTGGAGGCTGGGAAGTCTGAGATGCGGGTACCATGCTAGTCAGGATCTTGTGAGACCCTCATTCTACCTGGACTGCTGAGTACTAACTTCTCCTTGTGTCCTCACACAGTACAAAGAGATGAAGAGAGCTTTCAAGCTTCTCTTTATAAGGACACCCTGTCCCATTCAAGAGGTCCCCATCCTCAAGACCTTCACTTTCTAATACTGTCACAATGGAGTTAGGATTTCAACATATGAATTTGGTGGGGACACAAATATTAGTCCATTGTCTATGTTTGAACAAAATTATAAAGTGGCCTGTTTTTTTAATCTCAGGTTGTCATAGTAAGTCAGTTATCTCTGAGATTATTTATGTCCAAAAGGAGAATAATATGGCCTAGCTCTGAGGGTCAGGCCACCAACTTTGTGATGTCAAGGGGAGCTTTATTTTTTTCCTTTCTCAGATGTTATTTGCATAACATTCTGTTGGATGATATATCCATTGAACCTATCTATGCCTTTACAGAGTTGCCTCTTAGACATATATTAATATTTTTAAATTCTAACAACTGGATTTGATTCTTATTTTCTCTATTTCTAAGAACATTCCATTTAATAAGATTCAAAATATATGCAATCGCAGTTTGAAAAATTTGAGAAAATTACAACAGGGAAAAACCAAGAAATCTACTGCAAGTCATCTCATAATTCAAATTCTGAAAGCTAAAGACAAAGAAAAAACCCTGAAAGCATCTAGAGGCTTTTCCCCCACTCATGGAGAGAAATAACTGACAAAATTGTGCAAAGTCTTACCTTCATTCAGCAGACTCAAGGGAAATTTGAGAAGTATATAGACTTTCAATTAAGTTTTATTTTAAAATTTAAACAAAGCCTCATGGGCTACAGTCCATGGGGTCACAGAGAGTCAGACGTGGCTTAGCAACTGAACAAAGGGTCAAAGGACGTCTTGTAAGTGGATGCCCTCAGAAAGATGGCGTGAATCTATTATTAGATAAAGAAGTACCAGCACTTACTTGGAAAAACATGGTGTGCTTGGTGTTCTGTGGATGGCGTGGTGACTGTCACTTGGGCTGCTGTAGCAGAATACCTTATACCAGGTGGCTTTAAAACAACAGAAATTTGTCATGGCTCTGGAGGCTGGGAAGTCTGAGATGCGGGTACCATGCTAGTCAGGATCTTGTGAGACCCTCATTCTACCTGGACTGCTGAGTACTAACTTCTCCTTGTGTCCTCACACAGTACAAAGAGATGAAGAGAGCTTTCAAGCTTCTCTTTATAAGGACACCCTGTCCCATTCAAGAGGTCCCCATCCTCAAGACCTTCACTTTCTAATACTGTCACAATGGAGTTAGGATTTCAACATATGAATTTGGTGGGGACACAAATATTAGTCCATTGTCTATGTTTGAACAAAATTATAAAGTGGCCTGTTTTTTTAATCTCAGGTTGTCATAGTAAGTCAGTTATCTCTGAGATTATTTATGTCCAAAAGGAGAATAATATGGCCTAGCTCTGAGGGTCAGGCCACCAACTTTGTGATGTCAAGGGGAGCTTTATTTTTTTCCTTTCTCAGATGTTATTTGCATAACATTCTGTTGGATGATATATCCATTGAACCTATCTATGCCTTTACAGAGTTGCCTCTTAGACATATATTAATATTTTTAAATTCTAACAACTGGATTTGATTCTTATTTTCTCTATTTCTAAGAACATTCCATTTAATAAGGGAGTAATTGAATTTTACAGTGCAATTAGGGTAATTCTAGCAACAACTATTGGTATTCAGAAAGAATGGAAAGACACAGAAAACAACCATATCTGTGAGAGCACATTTTCAGGGATAATTAGGTGTCTTTTGGGATAACTTAATTGGCCATATGCTCTGGTAGGTGAAATGAATTGTACTAATTGACATATAATTCATGAAACAATGAAAACACACTGGACTGCAAAAGAGCCTGGATTATTAGCCTAAGACACTCATCTAAAGACTGAAATACTTCAGAAAAGGGAGGAAGAACTAAAGAGTCTCTTCCCTTCTTGAAAGAGAAAAGACTGAAATAAAGAGTTGGACATCATCATTGGCTGAACCCAGGGTATCTGACCCAGAGCACAAAAAAGCATGATAAATGAAGAGGACGTCAACTGTGCTAACAATACTCAAGATAGATTTGGATTTCTCTCTAGTGACTTGAGTCACCTAATTTGCCTGGAGCTGACTCTGATGGCTCTAAACAATCTTGGGAATGCCACAGAAAAAGAAAGGGAGAGGGGGAGGAAGGGGCAACACACAAGAGCTTCATGAGCGTGTATATTGTTTGAGACCATGTGACCTGGATCCAGACAGGACATTAAGTAGCACCCACCATGGCCTCCTTGTAATGAGTTCTTTCTGTGTTTCCTGCATGTCTGTCTACTAACAACAACAACAAAAAACCTCTCATCTCTCACCTTTTTCCTTGTACAAAAGAAACTCTTCTGAAGACTCTAAATATCCTTGATCTTGCTTCTCTCCAGAAATTACTTTTATGGTGTTGTAAAAAGTCTGGATGTTTTTAATTGTTATTGTTGTTTAGTTGCTTGGTCAGGTCTGACTCTTTGTGAATGCAGGCTTTGCGACTGTTTGTAGTCCACCAGGCCTCTCTGTCTATGGAATTCTCCAAGCAAGAATACTGGAGTGGGCTGCCATTTCCTCCTGCAAGAAGTCTTCCTGACCCCAGGATGGAACCCATGTCCTCCTGCATTGGCCGGCGAGTTCCTTACCACTGAGCCACCAGCGAAGCCCTGTGTTTTTAATATAGGTGGTCAAATACATGTGAACTCACTAGGTAAACAAGTAATGAATGCATTTGAGTTTATGCAGACCACTTTGTTTAGGGAGTCAAACAGCAAATGATACCTGGCGAAACCTGTGTTGCCCTGTGGCTTGGTCTTGCAGGTCAATGGCCAGCTTCTGACAGTCTGACCTGCTGTTGAATTGCAAAGCTGAATTTCTTAGAGCTTCCTTATATTAAACCAACCCCAGTATCTTTTCTTTTTTCAAAGATGCCAAAGAGGAGTAATATTTAAGCTACCACTGCAGCATGGAGTCTTCAGGTAGTAAATATCTCTATAGGCCTCCATTTACAGGTACAACCTGGGAAGGCATAGAGGGTGAGCGGGTGTGAATCTCACTGGGAAGAATGAGAAGATGCAAATTGTTTTCCATCCTTTATTTAAATATTCAAAGTCTGTTTTTTACTAAAATGCAATTTGCCACAAACCTAATTTGGGGCACTTCTGAGTTAATCAAAGAAATTATAGAGCAAGCATCACCTAATTTACAATGAATGTGAGTGAAAGAGAGATCTGAGGGAATTTTGTACGTCAAGAGATGTGGTTTTTATCCTATGTACTTGTTGGATAGCATATCTACTTAGGAATTACATGGTTTCCGATAAAAATTCACGTGCAGGAAAGGAATTATATACCACTTAAGAATTTTGTTTTATAACTTCATTTCCAAAATGGTCATGTAAAGTAACATCTCTGACACTTAACTCAGAAAATAAATGAGATTTATAGAGATATTTGGCATGGAGAAGATGAACAAACACAATAAGAATGGAAGAGAATCTGGTATTATTTGCTGCCTGGTTGTATATCCAAGTTTCTTCACAGCATGCATTCATGTATAGTTCATAAAATAATTTTATTGAGGATGACCTAAGTTTCCTGGTTTTATTTTTTAAATTATAAGTGAATGTTATTGTTGATATTTTTAATAAGTTAACTTGTAGGATCATAAACAGCATTTACAAATGTGGAAAACATTTACTAGTAAAATATTAAGAAAACCAATTTTGAAAAAATATTAACTTGAATTCAAAGATCTGGAACTATTTTATATTTGTAGCAATAGAGTCTAACTGTCTAATTTCTTAAAAAGAATATATTATACAATGACATTGCTTAGTTTCATCAAGGTCCCTCTTCAGTATTCAAGAAGGGAACTGTTCATTTCATTGCTTGGTCCTTGATTCCTACATCTCTGAAGAAAAGACTGCTTTTAAGAAGCTCAGAAGTTGGTCTAGAGTAGCAGAAGAAAAACATAGGCTCATTGGAAAAGACCTTGGTGCTGAGAAAGATTGAGGGCAGGAAGAGAAGGGGGAGACAGAGGATGAGGTGGTTGGATGCCATCATTGACTCAGTGAACACGAATTTGAGCAAACTCTGGGAGATAGTGAAGGACAGGACAGGCTGGTGTGCTGCAGCCCATGGGGTCATAAAGAGTCAAACACAACTAAGTGACTGAATAACAACAACAGCAACATAAGAGTTGAATGGCTGTTTTATGATGCTTACCAAAACAGAAACATATTGGAGAAAATTTACTGAACAATTTGGAGCAAATGTACTTAAAACATCCAGATCTGAAATTTTTATAAGCAGGGTGACAGTATAATTTATGATCCCAGACTGAGATTCTCTGAAAGGGGAACAAGTTGCTATAGTATTTCCAGGACAATCGAAGGAATCAACCAGGACTTAACTAGCCCTAGAAATAATCTTCAGATAATCAACCTTTAATCAGTTTTCTGGGTTGATATATCAATGATGGTACATTCCCATGCAGTAAATTGAAGCCTTGAATAATGAGATATATCTCATTTATGTAGATTTCATGTTGCATGCTATAAATTCTCCTATGAGTGTGGATGTTTGCCCTTTTGCCATAATATTTTGCTGGGGGAGATTGATAAACAGGAAGAACTGAGTAATCCATTCTAATTTGAATATGCAAGTTTAAATCAAATATTTTAAATGACTTACTAACAAGTATAGAGTTTTTATCTGAACATAAGGATTTCATAGATCCTCAGTTTTCAAGCTCTTAACCTATGAATGAAAGAGGCAGAATTTGTAGAGCACTAAAGAAATTGATCCTTGGTGCCTTTTATCACAAACGCACACACATGAATACGTTTATTCAATTGCTCCACAGTCTTCTGATTTGGGTTTAATAATCCTGGTTTATTCATCTTTTGTGCAAGCCTTTCACAATCAAAGAAAGACTCTGAACCTTTCCATTTTACTAATATCACTTGTCAAGGCAAAATTGATCAGGAATCATTTTTGTAACATTGTCAATGTGTCTTTTAAAAAATCAGACCTGGGCAAAGAAGGTTGTATTGTTTATATTTTTTAAAATGTTCTGACTACACAAAAAGAGACCAGAAGGGAAGGCAGAGGAATGCAAGAAGCTCTGGATAGATCTTCTTCCTCATCCCAACCCCTTGTGGGGCCAGGGAAAGGCGGTTAGTCTGCCCAAGCCTCAGTCTGCTGCTCTGTAAAATGAGGACATCCCTCCACACCAGGGAGAATTGTGTGAAGGTCTACAGGTCATGTGTAAATGGAGTCCCTCTACTTGTCTCAAGATAAATAGAGCAGGGAGGCTATTTCTTTAAAATGACCTCTGATATCATGACACCAAGTCTGACAGGCAACAAGATTTCTGAAATGCATCTGCCCCACAGGGCATAGACAACCTGCCCAGTGCCGTCTAGTGAGGCCAACACAGTCCTGAAGGCAATGAAGGGGAGACTTACTTTGCAGAACCATGCATGGGGACATTTGCATAACACGCCCTAAGTCTGTGTCCTATCACTCTGGCAGGTTTAAACTCTGGGGGTTAGAAATCAGGCCTTCGCCTTGTGCTTGCTGATTCTGAAGGGAGCCCCCTCTTCCAAAGACACCCCATTTGAAGCCTCTTTCCTGATGATGAAATGCACTCCCGGCTTGCCTGTAGTCTGCTTTGATTTAATAGTCTTTCTTCATCTCTGTGGTAAATTCTGAGGATTTTTCTTTATGAGCAGCTATACTCTCAATCCACACTTACCTTTGTTTTGCTTATTCTCTGTCCTCCCTTGCCATTTACAAATTTCCAGCTTTAGCACATGTTATCAGTTCAGGAGAACTTAGTGCAGAAAATCCATGCCTTCGGGGCACTGAGATTTATGGACCCTGCCAAGGAGGTTGGTTCTCACTGTCCCCAGGAAGTAGCCCCAAAAGTTACCCAGATTACCCTTGCCTGGATGACCAGGAGGCAGCATCTGCTCCAGAGCTCCACAAAGCACCTGTCTTCACAATAAGTAAAACAATTTCTCCTTGATTTAAACACAGAAAAGATTTTTTTCCTCCAAGTAAATTATTTCTAATCACTAGAAAGTTAATGATTGTTATTTTTAAGCCAGAGAGAGTGTATTTTATGCTTAGCTCACCTCTTCCAAATGTTTCAAACCAGGAGAATTAACTATGTATGAGTCTCCTTTATTAAAAATAATAGATCATAAAATGATTTTGTTAAAATAAGAATGGTTGTAATTAGGTAATAAGTAAGTGGATTTCACAAAAGGTGATTTCAGTATGAAGTCAGGGCCCTAAGAAGGAAGAAAACAGTGGAATTCACTAGACTGTTGTGAACAGACTAGTAATGGTTTGTCTACAAATGAAAGACAAATTAGGATCATTTAGCGCAGAAAACTCCAGGAGATAGTGGGGGATGGGGAGGCCTGACAGACTGTAGTCTATGGGGTTGCAAAGAGTCGGACAGGACTTAGCAACTGAAGAACAACAGCAACAGTTTAGAAAAAAACTGATTCCATGTTCATCTGTTTAAGATTTAGGAGATAGTTTTTCTCAGTTATCACTGATTTCTTACTCTATCTACAAGCATGTAGCTCACTATGAACTCAGGAGCTCAACTTTACATTCTAATTTGGAAATGTCTTTTTTCCCTCAAATTCTATTCACTTGAAGGCAGGTCTTACAGCATCTCTATTTTAGGTATTATTCATTCAACATGTACTTCATTTTAGTAGTCCTACCTGACAGAATAATTTAAAAACAGTTATTAAATGGTAAACATTTAAGATGTTAAGCAGCGTAGAATGTCTCTGAACACATACATTTAAACATAAAGATGATTTTTTCAAAAACAAGGGATCCGATTTGGAGACTCAGTATTATTAAACACGTAACTCGCTGTTCCTATTTCCTCTAGCGACTTATATGAATAATTCTACTGCCCTTAATAAATAACTGGTAAAGTAGCTGAAAATGGAAACAAAAGATGAAAAGAGTAAGATCTCTATTTTGACCCCAGTTTACAATAGATCAGTCTGTTGTTTTCTTCTTGGTCATAACTAATTAAGCTGCTTTTCCTGCTTCTCATTTATCAACATTTTTAATGTTTCTGCTGATTCTCAAGATCATTTGTTTTTATCTTAACTCAGACAACAGCTCCAATACTTTGGCCACTTGATGCAAAAATCCAACTCATTGGAAAAGACCCTGATGCTGGGAAAGACTGAAGGCAGAAGAGGACAGCAGAAGATGAGATGTTTGGATGGCATCATTGAATCAGTAGACATGAGTCTGAGGAAATTCCAGAAGATAGTGGGGGTTTGCATCATTGAATCAGTTAACTTTTTATTGAGTCTCCTTTATTAAAATAATAGATCATAAAATGATTTTGTTAAAATAAGAATGGTTGTAATTAGGTAATAAGTAAGTGGATTTCACAAAAGGTGATTTCAGTATGAAGTCAGGGCCCTAAGAAGGAAGAAAACAGTGGAATTCACTAGACTGTTGTGAACAGACTAGTAATGGTTTGTCTACAAATGAAAGACAAATTAGGATCATTTAGCGCAGAAAACTCCAGGAGATAGTGGGGGATGGGGAGGCCTGACAGACTGTAGTCTATGGGGTTGCAAAGAGTCGGACAGGACTTAGCAACTGAAGAACAACAGCAACAGTTTAGAAAAAAACTGATTCCATGTTCATCTGTTTAAGATTTAGGAGATAGTTTTTCTCAGTTATCACTGATTTCTTACTCTATCTACAAGCATGTAGCTCACTATGAACTCAGGAGCTCAACTTTACATTCTAATTTGGAAATGTCTTTTTTCCCTCAAATTCTATTCACTTGAAGGCAGGTCTTACAGCATCTCTATTTTAGGTATTATTCATTCAACATGTACTTCATTTTAGTAGTCCTACCTGACAGAATAATTTAAAAACAGTTATTAAATGGTAAACATTTAAGATGTTAAGCAGCGTAGAATGTCTCTGAACACATACATTTAAACATAAAGATGATTTTTTCAAAAACAAGGGATCCGATTTGGAGACTCAGTATTATTAAACACGTAACTCGCTGTTCCTATTTCCTCTAGCGACTTATATGAATAATTCTACTGCCCTTAATAAATAACTGGTAAAGTAGCTGAAAATGGAAACAAAAGATGAAAAGAGTAAGATCTCTATTTTGACCCCAGTTTACAATAGATCAGTCTGTTGTTTTCTTCTTGGTCATAACTAATTAAGCTGCTTTTCCTGCTTCTCATTTATCAACATTTTTAATGTTTCTGCTGATTCTCAAGATCATTTGTTTTTATCTTAACTCAGACAACAGCTCCAATACTTTGGCCACTTGATGCAAAAATCCAACTCATTGGAAAAGACCCTGATGCTGGGAAAGACTGAAGGCAGAAGAGGACAGCAGAAGATGAGATGTTTGGATGGCATCATTGAATCAGTAGACATGAGTCTGAGGAAATTCCAGAAGATAGTGAAGGACAGGGACGCCTGGTGTGCTGCAGTCCATGGGGTCTGTGAAGTGTCTCCAGAGAGTCGGATACAACGTAGCGCCTAAACGACAACAGGGAACTAGCTCAAGGACCAAGCAGATGGCACAGTAACAAATGGAAAGGACTCAGGATCCTTTCCTCTTTAGTCAGCAAATTAAACAGCATTGTGATCATGCAGATCTGTGAAATAATAATTAAGTCGTTACCATTTAAACAATTCTGAGTCACCTATAGCTGAAATCATTTTAACTGATAAGACAACATTTAAACATTTCATTAAAACATTGCTTATTTTCTTACCCTAAGAGGTAATAAAGAAGAAAAAACAGGGATGACGTAGATAGATAAACAGATGGTTGATATTTTTGGCATAATGTTGTATTTCACACACTTCAGAGTGATATATATAATATACAACAGCTTAAAAGATAAAATCTGTACAGAAAATATAGAACTTAAGTCTATGACTAATTGACTTCTAAAATGATAATTTCCAATATCTTCAGTTCTACCATGTTGGAGAATTTGTATCCCTTATATGAAAGAACCATGTGGTACCTTCTATATATAACATCTCGATATTAGATATGTAACTTTTTTACTTCCTTAGTCTTTTCTTTAGAAAATTGAAAATCTGCCTCTAAACACTAAGGGATGGCCATCATAGAAAAATAAGATGGGAAACTAAAATTACCTTACAACAGAGACACTGGGAATTGTATGCACAGTGCAGAAAGGCAGCAAGGTGCATACACTTCAGGAAATGGTCGGACTGTGTCCCAGAAAATCCAGGGCCCTTGAGGCAGGAGGAGAGCCAGGGAACTGCAAAGGAGCATTGAGTCCAGTTGCTCAACAGCAGAATAAGACAAAAGCCAAGCCTTATGACCCAGTGGAAACCCCTTTAGTGATGTTAATAGTTTGCATCTACCAGCATCTTAATGGAAGCAGTTACAGTAAGCTCTCCAGAGATCATGAAATAAATGACAGACGTTGTATACTCTGACTCTGATGGAAATAATGGCTTACTGTCACGGCTAAACCATGAGCTTCCCGGTGTGTGCATGTGTGTTTGTTTGAAGTTACTGAGCTCCATGCCATTAAAAAGCATAACATTCATAAAATATGAAAGGAATGCCATTTATTGAAAGAGTTCAATAAATTCAAAATTAAAAAGCATAACTTATAATGGAAAGGACTCAGGATCCTTTCCTCTTTAGTCAGCAAATTAAACAGCATTGTGATCATGCAGATCTGTGAAATAATAATTAAGTCGTTACCATTTAAACAATTCTGAGTCACCTATAGCTGAAATCATTTTAACTGATAAGACAACATTTAAACATTTCATTAAAACATTGCTTATTTTCTTACCCTAAGAGGTAATAAAGAAGAAAAAACAGGGATGACGTAGATAGATAAACAGATGGTTGATATTTTTGGCATAATGTTGTATTTCACACACTTCAGAGTGATATATATAATATACAACAGCTTAAAAGATAAAATCTGTACAGAAAATATAGAACTTAAGTCTATGACTAATTGACTTCTAAAATGATAATTTCCAATATCTTCAGTTCTACCATGTTGGAGAATTTGTATCCCTTATATGAAAGAACCATGTGGTACCTTCTATATATAACATCTCGATATTAGATATGTAACTTTTTTACTTCCTTAGTCTTTTCTTTAGAAAATTGAAAATCTGCCTCTAAACACTAAGGGATGGCCATCATAGAAAAATAAGATGGGAAACTAAAATTACCTTACAACAGAGACACTGGGAATTGTATGCACAGTGCAGAAAGGCAGCAAGGTGCATACACTTCAGGAAATGGTCGGACTGTGTCCCAGAAAATCCAGGGCCCTTGAGGCAGGAGGAGAGCCAGGGAACTGCAAAGGAGCATTGAGTCCAGTTGCTCAACAGCAGAATAAGACAAAAGCCAAGCCTTATGACCCAGTGGAAACCCCTTTAGTGATGTTAATAGTTTGCATCTACCAGCATCTTAATGGAAGCAGTTACAGTAAGCTCTCCAGAGATCATGAAATAAATGACAGACGTTGTATACTCTGACTCTGATGGAAATAATGGCTTACTGTCACGGCTAAACCATGAGCTTCCCGGTGTGTGCATGTGTGTTTGTTTGAAGTTACTGAGCTCCATGCCATTAAAAAGCATAACATTCATAAAATATGAAATGAATGCCATTTATTGAAATAGTTCAATAAATTCATTGAAAGTATGTAACTTTTATTACAAATGCATAGATGATAGTTTTAGGTTTTTCTTGTATATTAGCACCTATATATGGAATTTAGAAAGATGGCAATGACGATTCTACATGAGGGGTAGCAAAGGAGACACATAAACAATTGTAAAGACTTCTAGACTCAGTGGGAGAAGGCAAGGGTGGGATGGTTTGAGGGAACAGCACTGAAGCACGTATGCTGCCTATGTCACATAGATGACCAGGGCAAGGAAGACACATGAGGCAGAGCACCCAAACCTAGCGCTCTGGGACAACTTAGAGGGATAGGGTGGGGAGGCAGGTGGGATGGGGGTTCAGGAATGGAGGGATGCATGTATATCCATGGCTGATTCATGTTGATGTGTGGTAAAACCAGCACAATATTGTAATTATCCTCCAATTCAAATAATTACTTAAAAGAAATTGACTTAAAATGACGGAAATAAGAACAAAACAGAGGATTGATATATATTATTTTTGGCTAAAATAAATGTCAGATACAGCAAGTAGCCCAAAATAATGTGTGTCATGTGAAAGTCCATGTGATATTTAGCACTATGTGACTTAAATAAATATAAAAGTACTAGTTACTCAGTCGGGTCTGACTCTTTGCAGTCCCAACAACTGTAGCCCACTAGGCTCCTCTGTCCATGGAATTCTGCAGTCAAGAATACTGGAGTGGGTAGACGTTGTCTTCTCCAGGGGATCTTCCTGACCCAGGGATCGAACACAGGTCTCCTGCATTTCGGCAAATCCCTTACCACTCGAGCCACTAGGGAAGACCTAGATACTTTCGAGCAGATACCTCAGTGTCATGCAGCTATCTGTTCTGATGTTATTTAAGTTTGCATCTACCAGCATCTTAATGGAAGCAGTTACAGTAAGCTCTCCAGAGATCATGAAATAAATGACAGACGTTGTATACTCTGACTCTGATGGAAATAATGGCTTACTGTCACGGCTAAACCATGAGCTTCCCGGTGTGTGCATGTGTGTTTGTTTGAAGTTACTGAGCTCCATGCCATTAAAAAGCATAACATTCATAAAATATGAAATGAATGCCATTTATTGAAATAGTTCAATAAATTCATTGAAAGTATGTAACTTTTATTACAAATGCATAGATGATAGTTTTAGGTTTTTCTTGTATATTAGCACCTATATATGGAATTTAGAAAGATGGCAATGACGATTCTACATGAGGGGTAGCAAAGGAGACACATAAACAATTGTAAAGACTTCTAGACTCAGTGGGAGAAGGCAAGGGTGGGATGGTTTGAGGGAACAGCACTGAAGCACGTATGCTGCCTATGTCACATAGATGACCAGGGCAAGGAAGACACATGAGGCAGAGCACCCAAACCTAGCGCTCTGGGACAACTTAGAGGGATAGGGTGGGGAGGCAGGTGGGATGGGGGTTCAGGAATGGAGGGATGCATGTATATCCATGGCTGATTCATGTTGATGTGTGGTAAAACCAGCACAATATTGTAATTATCCTCCAATTCAAATAATTACTTAAAAGAAATTGACTTAAAATGACGGAAATAAGAACAAAACAGAGGATTGATATATATTATTTTTGGCTAAAATAAATGTCAGATACAGCAAGTAGCCCAAAATAATGTGTGTCATGTGAAAGTCCATGTGATATTTAGCACTATGTGACTTAAATAAATATAAAAGTACTAGTTACTCAGTCGGGTCTGACTCTTTGCAGTCCCAACAACTGTAGCCCACTAGGCTCCTCTGTCCATGGAATTCTGCAGTCAAGAATACTGGAGTGGGTAGACGTTGTCTTCTCCAGGGGATCTTCCTGACCCAGGGATCGAACACAGGTCTCCTGCATTTCGGGCAAATCCCTTACCACTCGAGCCACTAGGGAAGACCTAGATACTTTCGAGCAGATACCTCAGTGTCATGCAGCTATCTGTTCTGAACCCAGCATACCAAATGCTCGTGGGAGCCCTTCTGAAGGGTTGTAAGATCTCTATTAGTCACGTCCCTAGTAGGTAATATGGCACTGTAATGAGAACCAAAAGCTTCAGAACAATACAGAGGATTAATATACACTATTTTCTGTTAAAAAAAAAATGCCAGATATAGTAAGTGTTCAGAATTGTTTGAGTTTGAATCCACCACTTACTATGTATGTAAATTAAGCAACTTACTGTCCTGTGTTTCTGAGTTTCTTTTGTAAAATGTGGCTAATAGTATTAGCTGTGAATTAATACAATTAAAACATTTAAGACAGTGCCTCGAAAACAATAAATGCTCCATAAGAGTTAGCCATTATCATTATTATTTCTTCCCAATAAGTAAGTATTAATTTGAAAATAATGAACAGAAATCAGTAGTGCATAAATAACATTCTGAGATTTAAGAACTGCTTAAGTAGGGATTTTACAATGGTATTTCTTTATTATGTTTATTCAATAAGCAAGTTAGTACTATTGAGTTCGTTTACTAAGGCTTCTGTAAAGAAGTATCACACACCTAGTGGTGTAAATAACACAGATTCATTGCCTCCCAGTTCTGGAAGCTAGGATCTCAAGGTCGAGGTGTAGGCCAGGTGGGCATTCTCTGAGGGCTCTGCCCAGGCTTCTCTCCTAACTCCTGGTGTTTGTTGACAGCTGTTGGCATTCCTTGGCTTCTGGAAGCATCATCTTGATTTCTGCCTTCGTCTTAGCCTAAGGTTCTCCCTGTTGCTGCTGTTCTTTAATCACTAAGTTATGTCCAACGTTTTTGCGAATGCAATGCCCATAGTCTGCCTGGCTCCTCTGTCTATGAGATTCTCCAGGCCAGAATACTGGAGAGGTTGCTATTTGCTTCTCCAGGGGAGCCTCCTGAGCCAGGGAGCCAACTTAAGTCTCCTGCTTGGCAGGTGGATTCTTTACCACTGAGCCACCTGGGAAGCTTAATAATGGATTCCTATCCACCAAAACTACCCGTATCTAATTATGATAGCTTGCCCCTCAAACAGAGAAATCTGTATCAGTGTATAATCAGCAGCTATCTGTTCTGAACCCAGCATACCAAATGCTCGTGGGAGCCCTTCTGAAGGGTTGTAAGATCTCTATTAGTCACGTCCCTAGTAGGTAATATGGCACTGTAATGAGAACCAAAAGCTTCAGAACAATACAGAGGATTAATATACACTATTTTCTGTTAAAAAAATGCCAGATATAGTAAGTGTTCAGAATTGTTTGAGTTTGAATCCACCACTTACTATGTATGTAAATTAAGCAACTTACTGTCCTGTGTTTCTGAGTTTCTTTTGTAAAATGTGGCTAATAGTATTAGCTGTGAATTAATACAATTAAAACATTTAAGACAGTGCCTCGAAAACAATAAATGCTCCATAAGAGTTAGCCATTATCATTATTATTTCTTCCCAATAAGTAAGTATTAATTTGAAAATAATGAACAGAAATCAGTAGTGCATAAATAACATTCTGAGATTTAAGAACTGCTTAAGTAGGGATTTTACAATGGTATTTCTTTATTATGTTTATTCAATAAGCAAGTTAGTACTATTGAGTTCGTTTACTAAGGCTTGTGTACCGAAGTATCACACACCTAGTGGTGTAAATAACACAGATTCATTGCCTCCCAGTTCTGGAAGCTAGGATCTCAAGGTCGAGGTGTAGGCCAGGTGGGCATTCTCTGAGGGCTCTGCCCAGGCTTCTCTCCTAACTCCTGGTGTTTGTTGACAGCTGTTGGCATTCCTTGGCTTCTGGAAGCATCATCTTGATTTCTGCCTTCGTCTTAGCCTAAGGTTCTCCCTGTTGCTGCTGTTCTTTAATCACTAAGTTATGTCCAACGTTTTTGCGAATGCAATGCCCATAGTCTGCCTGGCTCCTCTGTCTATGAGATTCTCCAGGCCAGAATACTGGAGAGGTTGCTATTTGCTTCTCCAGGGGAGCCTCCTGAGCCAGGGAGCCAACTTAAGTCTCCTGCTTGGCAGGTGGATTCTTTACCACTGAGCCACCTGGGAAGCTTAATAATGGATTCCTATCCACCAAAACTACCCGTATCTAATTATGATAGCTTGCCCCTCAAACAGAGAAATCTGTATCAGTGTATAATCAGCAGAAAAAAAGATAGTTAAAAAAATTCATCTAATTGTCAATATTATACTAGTATTTGACCATTAAATAATCATATGATTTGAGGGAAAAATCACTGTTAATTGAACTGTCACAGTGTTTCCTGTCAAGTGTATTCATAAAATTTGATCAATGCAAAATATTGGAGGCAGTATTTAAGTTCAATTAAATTCTTAACAGGTCCCTTATTTTGATGGATGCGGGTTAATTTTTATCAGCCTTATTTATTTATAAGTCTAAATTATCTTTAAACATGGTTGATTTTAATAGTTGGGCACAAAAAATCGTATCTAGCATCATCTCTGCACTACCCACATACACTGAAAGATGTGTTCAAGCCATGGTAAGTTACTAACAAATTTCCAAGTGAGTCATACCTAGAATGTTGCCTCAAATGTTCTCCTCTCACCTCCTCTCCTCCTTCTAAATTTCAGCTCATATATCACTAACTGTCCTTTCATGGTTCCTCTAGAATCCTGAATTTTTGCTCTGTACTCTGAAAGTGTGGATGTGCATATGGTACTAAACTTGAGTCAGCTGGACACTTATCCAGCCTTTGATATATAGTGCTGTTTCAACATAACTAAGGCTGTGAGCTACACACCACAGAATTTCATTTCAGGAAGAGCTAGAGAAAGATGTGGAAAATGGGAGCCTGCTAAGCTCCTAATTGATGTCTTGTGTCTGGTGAACAGATGTCTCAGCTGAATCACCGCAGTAGAGTCTATAGCCCTTCACTAACCCCAGAGTTGAGTCAGTTCCCAGACACAGAGTCCTCTGAATGAAATGAAGTTATTATATCCGTAAGGAAGGACTATGCCACACCGCCAGAAATGAACACAGTACATCTTCCTCTCAATCTTCTCCAAAGAGACTTGAAACTATCTGTCAGGATGACTGTCCTTTAGGAAAGGGAAATTAAACTGTGTAGGAATTACTAGATGCTGACTCTACAGTGGTGCTCATTCTTGGTGACCCAACATTGCATTAGGGTCCAATAGTCCAAGTAAGAGTTTATAGAAGTGATTAATGTAGTTTTGGCTCAGGTACATCTCACAGTGGACCCATTGGGTCCCTACATTTATTCTGTGGTTATTTTTCTAATTCCAAGCTACAAAGTTAGAATAAAAATACTCAGCTCTGACAGTACTTTTGGATTGGTTCCCTCACCTGTAAGAGAGGAGTGAGTACTGTTATACTAGGAAAGCTCTTGTTGAAAGGCTTACGAAGTAATGAATTAAAAGGAACACGAAACTTGTGGAGGAAATGCAGAGGGTAGGGCCTCCATCAAGGACCTAAAGGAAGGATTGGTTGTTCAGGAGACTCGAATCTTGGAAAAGGACTATGGAGCATCATAAGTGTAATCATAGGTAGCTCCAACTGCAGATGTTTTTCCAACTGTGATCTCTTTACTGAACCAATGAACACATGCCCCGTTAGCAGGGCATGGGGCTCTTAAAGTGGTGAAGTATTTTATGACTATGCCTTTTACCAAAGGATACTAAAATCAGTTTGCTTTCAGCTGACAGCATCAGTCAACTGTATCAACTCTGCAGCTCTATGTGATAATCTAGTCCACAGGGAACTCGACAGTCGCTGTATCCACAGTACTTTACGCTGGCTCTCCACATCAATGAGATCATGCTAATTAGATATGGTGAGCAAAACCGGACACACATTCGTGATATACTGACTAGATAAATGCATGCTAGAGCTAGGAAACCACCACCAAAAAGCACCAGGTCTGGTAAATTTGGTAAAAAAAATGCCTAAAGGGTCCAAAGTGCTGGGGGTATGTTGAGATATCTCCTCCAGAGTTAAGGCTGCTTTGAAGTTATACTTTGACCTATTTAATAAGAAATCTAAAAAGACTATCAGTTCTGAATGGGAACCAGAACAAAATAACACTCTGCAATATGTCTGGGCTGTCATATAAATTAGTCTACCACAGGGGTCCTATGGTCCAGTAAATCTGAAAGAGCTTAAAATATTTCCAGCAGATAGGGATGCTATACAGAGCCTTTGGCAGGTCTCTACAGGATCACATTGCAAACTTTGAGGATGTGAAGCAAAGCTCCACCATCTTCCACAGATGTGTCCTCTTTTGATGGATTCTGGTTTCCCAATGCATCCAAGTAGAGATAGACCAGCTGATTAGGAGTCCCCAGGTAAGCACTGAACCTGATGTGTCCTTCAAGAACTGGGTGACGTCTAAGCCACTAGATAACACAGTTTGAGTGTGCACAGTAGCACTCCATCATCAGGCATATGTTTTATACATATATGACCTGCCTCAAGCAGGGCCTGAAGGTAAAACAATATGAGACTCAGACTTGCATGTCTCCTTCTCCAGCTGCCTTGTCTTCTCTCTGACCCCACATGGCAACTACCTCGGGACTGGATGGAGGAATGAAATTCAACTACATCTTATAATTGGGTCTACCTAAAATGCTGGTACCCCCTGAAAGTCGTTGGCTACAGCACCACATCCCGGTTGGCTGATTGGTCAGGAACTTCAAAGGAACAGAAGTGGGGAATGAGTGACAAAGCGGTCCCTGTTTAGACCTCTCTGAGTGGTCACAGGCTGAAGACGTTTTTGTCCCATTGTAAATGCTATGAGAGAAATACAGAAGGTAGGAGACAGTATGTAGAAGGGTTTACAGCAGTAATTCTTAGGCTTTGGGGCTGGGATGGGGACAGTCATGAATTCTTTTAAAAACTTAATGGTATATAGGGCTTCTCTCCAGAAAACGTACATACTATATGCACTACATACCTTCTGGAGGTTCATGAATTCTCTAATCTAAACCATATCTACAAACCTCTTTGCCCTGAGGACAAAAATACCTCCTCAAATAGTACATATCTGTGAACAACTGGACATCAACTAATTACAAGATTTCAAAGGGAAGTGAAAATCCTTTTAAGTCTAGCCTCCAGGTAAGCATTAAGGTTAACCTCATACTCAAACAAATCAGAATCTGTCCTGTCTTTTCTCCACCCGCTTTTATTGGTCTTTCATTTATCTATTTTCATCCATCTTTGGGCTATGTGGGCCTTCCACTGCAGTGGCCTCTCCTGTAGCAGAGTACCAGCTCTGGGCTCATATGCTCCAGACAACTGGCTCATAATTGGACACAGTGGTCCAGCCGCTCTTTGGTTTTTTAAATGCAACAGCCAGCCTTGTGCCACAGGTCTCTACAGGATCACATTGCAAACTTTGAGGATGTGAAGCAAAGCTCCACCATCTTCCACAGATGTGTCCTCTTTTGATGGATTCTGGTTTCCCAATGCATCCAAGTAGAGATAGACCAGCTGATTAGGAGTCCCCAGGTAAGCACTGAACCTGATGTGTCCTTCAAGAACTGGGTGACGTCTAAGCCACTAGATAACACAGTTTGAGTGTGCACAGTAGCACTCCATCATCAGGCATATGTTTTATACATATATGACCTGCCTCAAGCAGGGCCTGAAGGTAAAACAATATGAGACTCAGACTTGCATGTCTCCTTCTCCAGCTGCCTTGTCTTCTCTCTGACCCCACATGGCAACTACCTCGGGACTGGATGGAGGAATGAAATTCAACTACATCTTATAATTGGGTCTACCTAAAATGCTGGTACCCCCTGAAAGTCGTTGGCTACAGCACCACATCCCGGTTGGCTGATTGGTCAGGAACTTCAAAGGAACAGAAGTGGGGAATGAGTGACAAAGCGGTCCCTGTTTAGACCTCTCTGAGTGGTCACAGGCTGAAGACGTTTTTGTCCCATTGTAAATGCTATGAGAGAAATACAGAAGGTAGGAGACAGTATGTAGAAGGGTTTACAGCAGTAATTCTTAGGCTTTGGGGCTGGGATGGGGACAGTCATGAATTCTTTTAAAAACTTAATGGTATATAGGGCTTCTCTCCAGAAAACGTACATACTATATGCACTACATACCTTCTGGAGGTTCATGAATTCTCTAATCTAAACCATATCTACAAACCTCTTTGCCCTGAGGACAAAAATACCTCCTCAAATAGTACATATCTGTGAACAACTGGACATCAACTAATTACAAGATTTCAAAGGGAAGTGAAAATCCTTTTAAGTCTAGCCTCCAGGTAAGCATTAAGGTTAACCTCATACTCAAACAAATCAGAATCTGTCCTGTCTTTTCTCCACCCGCTTTTATTGGTCTTTCATTTATTTATTTTTTGTTCTTTGGGCTATGTGGGCCTTCCACTGCAGTGGCCTCTCCTGTAGCAGAGTACCAGCTCTGGGCTCATATGCTCCAGACAACTGGCTCATAATTGGACACAGTGGTCCAGCCGCTCTGTGTTATGTGGGTTCTTCCTGTGCCAGGGATCGAACCAGTGTTCCTTACAGTGCAAGGCAGACTCTTTACCCACTGGACTACCAAGGAAGCCCTGATTCAAGCTACTATTTGAATGGTGTGGCTCATTCTCTGAGCCTGTGTGTGTGTGTGTGTGTATACACATGTGCTCTTTTTCCTCCTAATAAACACTTTGTTTGTTTTACTACTTTCTGTCTCTTTGTGAGAATTTATTTCTACAGAGCTGATGGGCCGGGGTCTTGTTGCTGGCCACTGTACCTGGTGGGCTAGTGGCTAGGATTCATCTTGCTCACTGTTCTAACTTCAGTCTCTGACCATGGTCACCTAAGATCAAATGTGTCTATAAATAATAGTAGCAACATGTACATAGCATGTGTTATGTATTAGTGTAGTTCAACCTCTTTAATCTATGTACCATTAGTAATCAGTATTCCTCCCATTTACAGAAGAAGCTGAGGCATAGAGAATAATGTACCCTAGGTCTTGAAGCTGTATCTGGCTTCAGCAACCTGATTCCAAATTAAATCTTAGAGACAGACTTTTGGGTGAAGTAGTAAAGAAGAGCTTTCTTACTTTACCAGGCAAGCAGGGCCACAACTGGCCAAGGCCCTCAAAACTGGGTGTGCCCAAAAAATTAGAGGAAGAGAAGGTCTTTGGGGCTGAAAAATCTGAAAGACATTTTTATTTCTGAAGCTAAGACTTACTCTTTTTTTTTTTTAACATTTCTTAGAGGATGTATTTTTGTGAAAGGGTGTGACTGAACACTTAACAGAAAGAAACTCTCTGATTGGATATTTCATAACCTCATCTGCTTCCTGACTCTGTAGCTGGAAAGCTTCCTGTGCCCATGATCATGACCCTCTCCAAACCCCTGTTGCCGGTAGACCCTCTGAGCTGAGGCGCAGCCCCCTGCCTCCATGAGCCCTGCCCTCCACTCTGGGAGTTACTCTCTGTTCACCTCCAGGAGCTCTTCTGATATAAGAAGAGATTCTGCATTTCTGGGTGCTTAGAAAGGAACTGTCGACTCAAAAATATCCACAAACTACAAGTTGACAGTTACATTTTATTTTGTGGGCATTTTTAAGACTGTAAGCCTGGGCAACAGTCTCTCAAGTGACCCTGAGAGAATGACTCCGAGGAGGTGAGGAGAAGGGCCAGGTTATACAGAAGTTTTGTAGCAAAAGGCAGATCCTCTGAGCATCAAGACTTTTGTTAATTAAAGAAAATCAGGTATCCCAAGATAGGGAATTTAGCATTTTTCTATGTATGGGAAGATGTAAGATTCTGGGTTCACTCAAGTCATTTCTTTCATATGCACCTCAGCTATCTGGGGCCCGTATCTTGCTTTGGATTCCTTTCTTTCCTCAGGGCTCATGGAGGGAGTGGCTGCAGTCTGAAGGCCGAGAGACAGCAGGTGTTCTCTTTCCTTCCTGAGTGTCTTCAGGGCTCACCAGCTCATCCTCAGCTGTGGCTGAAACAGCTGTTGACTGTGACATCCTTGTTTACTGAGATGGCAGGAAACAGTTCATCAGGACGGATGGCAAAGGTAGTCATCATTTTAAGTTGAAAATATCCACGTAAACAATAATTGAGCACTTCGTTTTTACATAACTTCCCAGGGCCATCTCAACAGCATCATATCTGAAGAAAATCTTGTAAGTGAGCTGGTCTAAAGCTCACTGACATGAACCTCCCTAACTCATGAGTGTGATGAAGGCACAGTGGGTAACACAAAGAAATCACATAGCAAACCCGCTGGTTCTAGCTTTCTAGGTCTCAACCTAAAGGTTGGACTTGTTTGTATTTTTTAAATTTTAAAACAATATTAACTGCAAGATGTAAATTTTGGTTTGGAAAGTACTCATTTTAGTTAAAATATGAAAGACTTTTCCAAATTTGAATAAGAGCTTTACACTGTAACTTACTTTTTCTTGTTGTTATTTTTAGCACTATTAAATGAATCCAGGAAAAAAAGGATTATCCTCAGTTACTACATGATTACTACTGACAACTGTCAAGTATTGCATGACTCTACTTTTGTTGTTTCCTAAAAGGGGTGTTTAATCACATAGTCTGGGGACCAAATCCTCTAGATTTTTGGTTAAGAATTCAGGGAGAGGAGGAAGTAGCAGATGAGACTGAGAAAAATGGCTCATTAGAAAACTCAAGACTATGATGCACTGGAGAACCAGAAAGTGTTTCTAGGAGGACACGTAAAGCATCTGGGTTCATCACCGTGATAGGTAAAGCAAGAGGCAAATCTACAGGATTAAACAATATTCAGATCTTGGTGACGGACAAGCAATTATGATGGAGCAGTGGGAATGGAAGTCCGCCTAACGTGGTTGCACAAAATGCTGCCAGAGGTTGGGGCGGTGGGAGTCTCTGGTTATTAACATACAATTGACTTGAGTGCCTGGGAAAAAATAAACTTTAAGGCTTGGATTCCTTTCTTTCCTCAGGGCTCATGGAGGAGTGGCTGCAGTCTGAAGGCCGAGAGACAGCAGGTGTTCTCTTTCCTTCCTGAGTGTCTTCAGGGCTCACCAGCTCATCCTCAGCTGTGGCTGAAACAGCTGTTGACTGTGACATCCTTGTTTACTGAGATGGCAGGAAACAGTTCATCAGGACGGATGGCAAAGGTAGTCATCATTTTAAGTTGAAAATATCCACGTAAACAATAATTGAGCACTTCGTTTTTACATAACTTCCCAGGGCCATCTCAACAGCATCATATCTGAAGAAAATCTTGTAAGTGAGCTGGTCTAAAGCTCACTGACATGAACCTCCCTAACTCATGAGTGTGATGAAGGCACAGTGGGTAACACAAAGAAATCACATAGCAAACCCGCTGGTTCTAGCTTTCTAGGTCTCAACCTAAAGGTTGGACTTGTTTGTATTTTTTAAATTTTAAAACAATATTAACTGCAAGATGTAAATTTTGGTTTGGAAAGTACTCATTTTAGTTAAAATATGAAAGACTTTTCCAAATTTGAATAAGAGCTTTACACTGTAACTTACTTTTTCTTGTTGTTATTTTAGCACTATGAAATGAATCCAGGAAAAAAAGGATTATCCTCAGTTACTACATGATTACTACTGACAACTGTCAAGTATTGCATGACTCTACTTTTGTTGTTTCCTAAAAGGGGTGTTTAATCACATAGTCTGGGGACCAAATCCTCTAGATTTTTGGTTAAGAATTCAGGGAGAGGAGGAAGTAGCAGATGAGACTGAGAAAAATGGCTCATTAGAAAACTCAAGACTATGATGCACTGGAGAACCAGAAAGTGTTTCTAGGAGGACACGTAAAGCATCTGGGTTCATCACCGTGATAGGTAAAGCAAGAGGCAAATCTACAGGATTAAACAATATTCAGATCTTGGTGACGGACAAGCAATTATGATGGAGCAGTGGGAATGGAAGTCCGCCTAACGTGGTTGCACAAAATGCTGCCAGAGGTTGGGGCGGTGGGAGTCTCTGGTTATTAACATACAATTGACTTGAGTGCCTGAATTCAAGTTCAAGGCACTGAAAGAATATTAAAGGATCTTTAAATGTAGACAGCTTGATAAAACACATAGTGAAATAAAGGAGAAGGAAAGAAATGAGGAACGATTAGGCAAAGTAGAAAAACATTGAAGTTAATCAGCAAAAGCTGAGTCTACCTTTTTTGAAATGATGAATCAAGACAAGGAAGGAAAAGAGGAGAAATGAGCATCATGTCTGGAAATGTGATCCAACGGAGGTCCCATTGCTCATCGCTTAAGGAAACCAGTAACTTGGTCACACATATTGGTGACAGCGAACAAGACACCTTTATTCAGAATGCCAGCAATCTAGGGAGAGGGTGGACTCCCTGTCCCCCAGAAACCACCCCCAGAGAGTGTGCGGGTCCTGACACTTCTAAGGGATGGAGGGAAGTAAGCCTAGTTAATTATTGGGATAAGAAGTCAGAGGTTCCTCACCACCCCTTACTGTGTGCAGGCTTATGACGCCTCATGATCTTCTTCCAGATATTATCTTGCTCACACACTGTTTTTTTTTTTTTTTTTTTAATTTCAACTTTTTCTTTTGTATTGGGGTATAACTGATTAACAATCAATGTTGTGACAGTTTCAGGTTGAGAGCCAAGGCACTCAGCCACACAGTATCTGTGTCCATTGTCCCCCAAAGTCCCTTCCCCCCTCCCAGGCTGCCACACAACTCCGAGCAGAGTTCTCCACGCTCTACAGTGGGTCCTTGACGGTACCTAGAAGGAGGCTTCCTTCCTGGGCAATATCCCAGCTGGTGACGCTGATACATTCCACAGGATTAGATTCAGGCCTAAGGGGCCCTCAGCATTCTTTCTCCCTGTGGATTACCTCCAGCATGTAGCATGAATTTTATAAAATAGTCCCTTAAGACCATACGATTTTCTTCAACTTTCCTTAATTTCTACTAGCTACTGTTTCAATTAGTTCTGTGACATCATATTTTTTATTGTCATCCCTCCTAAAATTAAAAAATATATATTTCTTATTTTATTCATCTTTGTATTTGGGGGATTTTCTGGAAATTAGTGGGAATGGAAGTCCGCCTAACGTGGTTGCACAAAATGCTGCCAGAGGTTGGGGCGGTGGGAGTCTCTGGTTATTAACATACAATTGACTTGAGTGCCTGAATTCAAGTTCAAGGCACTGAAAGAATATTAAAGGATCTTTAAATGTAGACAGCTTGATAAAACACATAGTGAAATAAAGGAGAAGGAAAGAAATGAGGAACGATTAGGCAAAGTAGAAAAACATTGAAGTTAATCAGCAAAAGCTGAGTCTACCTTTTTTGAAATGATGAATCAAGACAAGGAAGGAAAAGAGGAGAAATGAGCATCATGTCTGGAAATGTGATCCAACGGAGGTCCCATTGCTCATCGCTTAAGGAAACCAGTAACTTGGTCACACATATTGGTGACAGCGAACAAGACACCTTTATTCAGAATGCCAGCAATCTAGGGAGAGGGTGGACTCCCTGTCCCCCAGAAACCACCCCCAGAGAGTGTGCGGGTCCTGACACTTCTAAGGGATGGAGGGAAGTAAGCCTAGTTAATTATTGGGATAAGAAGTCAGAGGTTCCTCACCACCCCTTACTGTGTGCAGGCTTATGACGCCTCATGATCTTCTTCCAGATATTATCTTGCTCACACACTGTTTTTTTTTTTTTTTTTTTAATTTCAACTTTTTCTTTTGTATTGGGGTATAACTGATTAACAATCAATGTTGTGACAGTTTCAGGTTGAGAGCCAAGGCACTCAGCCACACAGTATCTGTGTCCATTGTCCCCCAAAGTCCCTTCCCCCCTCCCAGGCTGCCACACAACTCCGAGCAGAGTTCTCCACGCTCTACAGTGGGTCCTTGACGGTACCTAGAAGGAGGCTTCCTTCCTGGGCAATATCCCAGCTGGTGACGCTGATACATTCCACAGGATTAGATTCAGGCCTAAGGGGCCCTCAGCATTCTTTCTCCCTGTGGATTACCTCCAGCATGTAGCATGAATTTTATAAAATAGTCCCTTAAGACCATACGATTTTCTTCAACTTTCCTTAATTTCTACTAGCTACTGTTTCAATTAGTTCTGTGACATCATATTTTTTATTGTCATCCCTCCTAAAATTAAAAAATATATATTTCTTATTTTATTCATCTTTGTATTTGGGGGATTTTCTGGAAATTACTGAAATCATTGTATTTTTAAATAGCCACATAATTAACAGTAACTGATAAATATAGTATCTCCTTTTGTCCAATGCAGAGTTGCTATGCTATTCTCTTGCTGACTTTATAGATTTTGAGAAAATAATACATTCATTTGGCATACATAAGCATATTTGCAGTCACTTGATAATGGTAACAGTAATGGCAAATCATAGAGGTTAAGTTTAAAATAACGGTTGAGATTTTGACAAGTTTGTAATAGCCTAATTAAATTTCACATAGTCTTAAGGAGATCAGCACACTTAGAGTCACAAGAATGGTATTCAAAATGCTTGAACTTTCTGTAGCTTTGGACAAGTGTTTTTTATTCTCCAGGTTTCAGTTTTCTCTTTTGTGAAATAAATCTCTAGCTGTCCTTCACATACCACTAGCTCAATGGCCGGCTTTTCCTCAAGATAATTCTGTGTCCTGCTAAACCACACCTATCTCCTTCCAAAAGGCACTTGAGGATATCATTGAAGGGTTTGTGAGAAACCAGTAATAGGGATGGTCTTCAGGAAGAGGGACAGCAAGGCAGTTAGACAAGATAGAAATGAGATTTTTTAAAAAAAATTATGTGTGTGTATGGCTGAGTCACTCTGCTGTATGTCAGAGATTGGCACAATACTGCAAATCAACTATCCTTCAATAATTTAAAAAATAAAAATGAATAGCTTTTATAAAAAGAGAAATGACATTTTTTTTAGTGCACTCTATAAACCTCTTGAATTTTGTTCATATAGACTTACTACTTCTTATCACTAGGGAAATAAGTAAAAAGCAAAATTATAAATAAGAGAAGTGACCTGCAGGTGGGAACAGCACTCTACCCTGTTCTATGGTTACGACAACTCGAAACAGCTCTTCACCAAAGCTGTAAGGATAGGAAAACATATTAGAATTTTCCTGTCTTTACTTTTCTACCAGTAGGAAGAAGGGCTAATGAGCAACAAAATAGTCGGCAGGGAGATAGAAAAAGATGAACAACCTGTATTAAGCCCCTTGGCACTGGAATTCTTGCATTTATTCAGTATTCGTTTGGTGTACATATTTCAGGGAGAACATAGACGAATGTAGAGCTAAAACTGAGATTCTGACATCTTAGCACACACAACAAAGAAGATGCTCCACAGAATAATTACCCCCACAAGTGTTGCCATCTACCCCAAACACGAACTGAGCAGTTACTGTAGGTCAGGCACGATCCTACTGTCTGTAGGTGAAGGCATGTTCTTATTTATCCTTACAAGGATGTAAGACAGATCATGAGAAACCTTGTCTCCAATCCTTGGGAAAGAGAATTCAATACAACACTATTACTTAAAATAGCTTTGAGTAAATAAACACATTTTAAAGTATCTTCTATGTTTTTGACAGATAATCAGGATTTTTTTTTCAAAGCATTTTGGAGGAAAGATGTGTTTGAACCCTTGTTCAGTGGAATTAAGAGTTTGTAGTATAGAGCAGGGGTCTCCAACCTCCAGGATCTAATGCCTGATGATCTGCAGTGAACCTCATGTAATAATTATACAAATAAAGGACACAATAAACGTGATGGGCTTATGTCACCCGCAAACCACCTCTGCATCCTCATGCACAGAAAAATTGTCTTTCACTAAACCAGGCCCTGGCACCCAAAAGGCTGGTGGCTGTTGGTATATATAGTGAATGGTACCTTTTCTGGTTCTCGCCTTTTCTGGCACATAAATATGGACAAATTTTGTTAAGGATGTTTAATCTGTACTGATACTTCTGAGAGATTATTTTGTAAGAATCACCTTTTAAAATGTACGTTAGGGCTTCCCTGGTGGTCCAGTGGGTAAGGACACCGCCTTGCAGTGCAAGGGGCGTCGGTTCGATCCCTGGCCTGGGAAGATCCCACGTGCCGCAGAGCAGCTGGACCGATGTGTCCAATTACCGAGCCGGAGCTCTGGGGCGCATGCGCCCAGAGCCGGCGCTCTGTGACAGCAGAGGCCACCGCGATGGGAGGCCCACACGGGCCAAAGAACAAAGACGGATGAAAATGGACAAATGAAAGACCAATAGAAGTGGCCCGCCTGCTCTCCTCCCTCCCCACCCCACCCCCACCAAAATAAATAAAGAAATAAATCTTTAAAAAAGTAAATAAATAAATAAATCAAAATAATAAAATGTACATTAATTTTGAAAAAATGTCATTTGCTATATACTGTTAGAAATGTTTATATAAACATAAATAGGACAAAAGTTACAATCCACGAATTGTATATTTTATGGATATTTCTTAATTACCTGCACTAAAATTCAAAATTGAAAAAACAAACAGACAAACAAAAAACCACTTTGGACTTCCCTGGTGATACAGTGGGTAAACAGTCTGCCTTGCAGTGCAAGGGGCACCAGTTCAACCCCTAGCCCAGGAAGATCCCATGTGCCGCAGAGCAGCTGGGTGAGTGTGTCCACTTATGAACAAGCACTCTGGAGCCTCTGGAGCGCATGTGCCCAGAGCCAGTGCTCTGCAATGAGAGAGGCCACTGCAATGGGAGGCCCACACAGGCCAAAGAATAAAGATGGATGAAAATGGACAAATGAAAGACCAATAGAAGTGGCCCGCCTGCTCTCCTCCCTCCCCACCCCATCCCCACCAAAATAAATAAATAAATAAATCTTTAAAAATAAATAAATAAATAAATCAAAATAATAAAATGTACATTAATTTTGAAAAATGTCATTTGCTATATACTGTTAGAAATGTTTATATAAACATAAATAGGACAAAAGTTACAATCCACGAATTGTATATTTTATGGATATTTCTTAATTACCTGCACTAAAATTCAAAATTGAAAAAACAAACAGACAAACAAAAAACCACTTTGGACTTCCCTGGTGATACAGTGGGTAAACAGTCTGCCTTGCAGTGCAAGGGGCACCAGTTCAACCCCTAGCCCAGGAAGATCCCATGTGCCGCAGAGCAGCTGGGTGAGTGTGTCCACTTATGAACAAGCACTCTGGAGCCTCTGGAGCGCATGTGCCCAGATCCTGTGCTCTGCAATGAGAGAGGCCACGGCAATGGGAGGCCCACACAGGCCAAAGAATAAAGATGGATGAAAATAAATAAATAAATAACCAATAAAAGAGGCTAAAATTAATTTAACAACAACAACAACGAAAACCTCATTATATACTGTAACTTGAACTTCATGATCACTACCCAGACCTTCTGCAATCTCAAAGCCTCCCACTGTTTTCTGAAAGTTCCGCCATTTAGGGAGGGGAAAGAAGTATTATCCTTTAGCTCAGGACCAGACAAGATAGAGTGAACTGGGCTATTTTGTTTTTGAATGGTGGATGACTGTGGGTTTATATTTTAGATAAGATTTCTAAGAGAACGATTTACATATGGGTTTTTACTGGGAAAACCTTAATGAGCACTCCCTCTTCTTTTCGACCTTGCCTGATGCCCCTGCCCAGCTGGAGATCTCAGTTTAATGAGGGGGTGCTTGATTTCTGAGCAGCAGGCTCTGCACTGAAACAGTCCAGCTCTTTTGGAAGCTCAAAGCTGCCTTCACGCAAAGACTACCGATTAAGAAATTATTCCTTCAAATGAAGAAAAAAGAAAGAAAGAAAAAAAAAATCAGTTCCATAAGGGGCTTAGCATTGAGGATATTTAATTTTAAAAGAAAACTCCTCCTTCTCCCTAATCTTCGTGATGCCCTGACTTTGAAGGTATTTCTATCAACATAACCATAGTTCTGTGCTTTATTTTCAGCCCTCATCTTATTTTTCAAAATCTGTAATTTGCATTTCATAAAGATAACAGTCAAAAGGGCATTTTTGGCTTTCTGAATAATTAATCCTAACTTTCTAGCAGTGCATTTCAAAAGGGAATAAGTATTTACAATAAAAGAGGAAGAGTAGAGATGTGACTTACTGAATGGTCTCAGTTACTCAGACACATTCATGGACTCCCTGAACTTGGATGTTTACCGAACCCTAACCCAGCTCCTACCTCTGACTGGATTCTGCTTCATGGGTTTGAGCTTAAATTATAGGTGTATTTGTATCTGTTTGACAGAGGGATGGTTTAAGTATTCTTTAAAATGCTTTTTATGGTAGGTTCAGTCAAGGATTAATGACTGATTCTAAGAATAATCTCCACAAAAAGTGGCCGAGTCTATTCAAATTCCACTCTACTCTTCTACTTCCCATTAGGATTATTTTCAGACTCTGGGAAAAATAAGACATGTGCTATTTAATTCTGAAACTTCTACAAGATCAAATGGTAAAGCTTAAGTGTGTTACAGGTTGGGAAGATTTCATTACAATTTAAGTTTTAAACGTTCCTTTAAAAATGTCTGTTGATCTCTGTCACGATTCCTCTTTCAGCGTAAGGTCACAAAGGAAATTTAGGCTTAATTCTCCTCATTGAAAATAAAGAGATGTCTCCTCTTGTTTTCTTAGAACATTGACTTAAGGAAACATGCAAGTTCTTTCTCTGTCTCTTTGAAACGTGGGTGAATCATTTTTTTCCATGCATTTGTTGTTGTCTTTTACATACATTAGTTGTCAAGAGCTAAATAGGTCTCTTTACAACTTTATAAATGTGGAATATCTTTCTCTAGGACCTGGGAACTCTCTCCTGGAAATAAAATTATAGAGGGTGATAAGTCCCTATCTCTTAGTTTTAGGGCAGAAGTAGGAACCTAACAACTTTGGTGAATACCAGACTCCAAGTTGCAAAACTGCTTCTGTCATAAAGACTAGAAGAGTTTATTTTCCTTTGGATAAAGTCAATTAACTAACACACAGTAACCTCCATTACCAAGTCTATTTAGAATGAACAATGTATGACAAATAGAACTGTCAACTTAAGGACTAGTTATTACTTACTTGGAACTTAGAAAAGAATTTCTCTCTCCCCTTCAAAGGTTCTTTTGGTGGCTCTAATAATAAAATCAACATGAGACAGTGTCTCAGTATTTTAAAACTCAGAGTGCAAAAAGGTAAGTATTTACAATAAGAGGAAGAGTAGAGATGTGACTTACTGAATGGTCTCAGTTACTCAGACACATTCATGGACTCCCTGAACTTGGATGTTTACCGAACCCTAACCCAGCTCCTACCTCTGACTGGATTCTGCTTCATGGGTTTGAGCTTAAATTATAGGTGTATTTGTATCTGTTTGACAGAGGGATGGTTTAAGTATTCTTTAAAATGCTTTTTATGGTAGGTTCAGTCAAGGATTAATGACTGATTCTAAGAATAATCTCCACAAAAAGTGGCCGAGTCTATTCAAATTCCACTCTACTCTTCTACTTCCCATTAGGATTATTTTCAGACTCTGGGAAAAATAAGACATGTGCTATTTAATTCTGAAACTTCTACAAGATCAAATGGTAAAGCTTAAGTGTGTTACAGGTTGGGAAGATTTCATTACAATTTAAGTTTTAAACGTTCCTTTAAAAATGTCTGTTGATCTCTGTCACGATTCCTCTTTCAGCGTAAGGTCACAAAGGAAATTTAGGCTTAATTCTCCTCATTGAAAATAAAGAGATGTCTCCTCTTGTTTTCTTAGAACATTGACTTAAGGAAACATGCAAGTTCTTTCTCTGTCTCTTTGAAACGTGGGTGAATCATTTTTTTCCATGCATTTGTTGTTGTCTTTTACATACATTAGTTGTCAAGAGCTAAATAGGTCTCTTTACAACTTTATAAATGTGGAATATCTTTCTCTAGGACCTGGGAACTCTCTCCTGGAAATAAAATTATAGAGGGTGATAAGTCCCTATCTCTTAGTTTTAGGGCAGAAGTAGGAACCTAACAACTTTGGTGAATACCAGACTCCAAGTTGCAAAACTGCTTCTGTCATAAAGACTAGAAGAGTTTATTTTCCTTTGGATAAAGTCAATTAACTAACACACAGTAACCTCCATTACCAAGTCTATTTAGAATGAACAATGTATGACAAATAGAACTGTCAACTTAAGGACTAGTTATTACTTACTTGGAACTTAGAAAAGAATTTCTCTCTCCCCTTCAAAGGTTCTTTTGGTGGCTCTAATAATAAAATCAACATGAGACAGATTAACAGGAAAAATAACATTTAGTTTTGTATGTTAAAAAACCCCACCTATTTGAGAAGTTCAAAGACCCCCCACATACACGAGAGGTTCAAATACAGGAAGGTAATATGCCATCCTAAGCTAAGAAATGGTTAGGGACTTTGGGTTACTAAGGACAGGAGAGTAAGTCAGAGGATGATAAGAAAAAGAAATGTTCAATAATTGAGTAGATTTTCAATAATTGGATCTTGCTCTGTCACACAGATGGACCACTGAAATATAGTTTATCTATAGTAATAACTATCATTCTGGGAAAGGCTCCCAATTTAAGTCCTTCCAGGTAATTGGTGGTTGGGGGGAATTTTCTCTTAAGCCTCCAGGGTATCTATTGACTTCAGCTCAAAGTTGGACGTCACTTAGCAGCTGAAGAGCAACAATAGTTCAAAATAATTAATGTGCCAAGGTGATAGCTTTTGGAAAGGCTCTCTCTGAACCCCTTCAACAACAAATTTGAAATAGATTGTATGTGCTTTCTTATGTAAAGGGTGAGATTTATTTTCTTTCTTTGAGATCTCTGAACAGACTGCCTGTGATGTACATCACATTCTGGATTCAATAATAAAATGGGTTTCCTTGTCTACTCTCCTTACAAAGAGGTCTTCTGGGTTGGGAGAAGGATTTGGCTTTGAGAGTAACAATAATACTGTCCACATTGCTCTCTCCGCAACCCCCATATACAGGTCACATGATTTCTCCAGGAGTAGTCTGTGACACACCTGGAGAATGAGGGGGCAGGCAGTCTAAATGCTACAGTGATAACGTTTATTAAAGCTTGTGCTCGTGTAACAGCGAGGAAGATAGTGACAACGGGTAAACATGTGCATCGCATACTGAGAACATGCACACGTGGCCATTATTTATTGTGGAGAAATTTTTTTGGCTGCATCGGGTCTTGACAACTGTGTGCAGTCTGGTTCTCTAGTTGCGGCTGAGTGAGCGCCTCACAGCAGTGGCAGCGCTTCGGCTCTGGGAAGGCAGCAGAAGTCCAACAGTCTTATTCGGGGAGGAGGATGCATACTAGAATTTATTATGGCTGTGGTAGTTTAAAGCCAAATGATAGATATCCAATTATCTCTCATAATTATCCAGTGAAGCATTGGCATTGTATTCTGTACATAATAGATTTTTCTGTTCCTTTTCTTGAAGTCAATCGCCTTTTCACAAAATCAAGACAGTAGTTGCAGCATGAGGGCGGTCTTGTGGCACTTGGGCTTAGCTGTCCCTCAGCATGTGCGATCTTCCTGGACCCGGGATAGAACCCGTGTTCCCTTGCATTGACAGGCAGATTCGTAACCACTGAGCCAGCAGGGAAGTCCATACCATGAAGATTTATTAGACTTTGATGGTGAAGTTTTCTTCTCTCCACTTCTGGGACTTTAAAAGGGACGTAGCTCCCCAGTGCCATAAAGAATGAGTTAAATATGGTTTTGACTTTATGAACCCCATTTTCTTGAATTTGTTGGCCTTTTTCTTGCATATAAACATTATTCCCATCTCTACCCTATAACAAGAATAAAAGTAAAACAGAGATACCCAAATACATTTTCTTCCCAACAGTTATTACGACAGATGTGTCCCCTTTTGATATCTATCTGTTTCTTGTGAAATCCGAACAAAAGTATTTTGTGTACATCTTTGTGATCTTTAAGTGGGAACGACAGTGTTTCCTGCTGATAACCTTGGTGCGCTGTGACCAAGGTCTTCCTCTCACCAAGACTGAAAGGGAGAAAAATCATACAAGAAGCCATTATTTTAGGAAGTGTTGGAAAAGCAAACACAATCATTAAGTGCAGTTAGTGACAATTTCCCTTTATTCTGTACAAAATAGATTTGTTTTCTTTCTGTTTCTTTTCACAAAGTCAATAGCCTTGATGGTTCTTCTTTTGGGTTTAATTTCAAAGAACTTGCATCTGGTTTTAAACTTTTAAAGTCAGGCTTAATGATTCAAGCAGATGCTGTCGCTATGAGACGGGCAGACAGAAACCACTTGAAAAACTCGCCCCATGGTGTTTATTGGGAGGCTGCATCGGGTCTTGACAACTGTGTGCAGTCTGGTTCTCTAGTTGCGGCTGAGTGAGCGCCTCACAGCAGTGGCAGCGCTTCGGCTCTGGGAAGGCAGCAGAAGTCCAACAGTCTTATTCGGGGAGGAGGATGCATACTAGAATTTATTATGGCTGTGGTAGTTTAAAGCCAAATGATAGATATCCAATTATCTCTCATAATTATCCAGTGAAGCATTGGCATTGTATTCTGTACATAATAGATTTTTCTGTTCCTTTTCTTGAAGTCAATCGCCTTTTCACAAAATCAAGACAGTAGTTGCAGCATGAGGGCGCGGTCTTGTGGCACTTGGGCTTAGCTGTCCCTCAGCATGTGCGATCTTCCTGGACCCGGGATAGAACCCGTGTTCCCTTGCATTGACAGGCAGATTCGTAACCACTGAGCCAGCAGGGAAGTCCATACCATGAAGATTTATTAGACTTTGATGGTGAAGTTTTCTCTTCTCTCCACTTCTGGGACTTTAAAAGGGACGTAGCTCCCCAGTGCCATAAAGAATGAGTTAAATATGGTTTTGACTTTATGAACCCCATTTTCTTGAATTTGTTGGCCTTTTTCTTGCATATAAACATTATTCCCATCTCTACCCTATAACAAGAATAAAAGTAAAACAGAGATACCCAAATACATTTTCTTCCCAACAGTTATTACGACAGATGTGTCCCCTTTTGATATCTATCTGTTTCTTGTGAAATCCGAACAAAAGTATTTTGTGTACATCTTTGTGATCTTTAAGTGGGAACGACAGTGTTTCCTGCTGATAACCTTGGTGCGCTGTGACCAAGGTCTTCCTCTCACCAAGACTGAAAGGGAGAAAAATCATACAAGAAGCCATTATTTTAGGAAGTGTTGGAAAAGCAAACACAATCATTAAGTGCAGTTAGTGACAATTTCCCTTTATTCTGTACAAAATAGATTTGTTTTCTTTCTGTTTCTTTTCACAAAGTCAATAGCCTTGATGGTTCTTCTTTTGGGTTTAATTTCAAAGAACTTGCATCTGGTTTTAAACTTTTAAAGTCAGGCTTAATGATTCAAGCAGATGCTGTCCGCGCTATGAGACGGGCAGACAGAAACCACTTAAGGGAAAACCACTCGCCCCATGGTGAGCTCAATTCCTCCAGAGATGAAAATTTCTGAAGCAATATCTGGCACCAGTTGCTAATGTGCACTGTTAAAATACTAAATAAATTGGTGTATTTTTCTTAGGTTTAAGTTTCACATACCATCGATTCACAGATGAGGACTGTTGGATACTGTGTAGTCAGGTAGTAACAATATACCAAGAACTATGTTATCCAAAAAGTTAATTATCTATCATTTGGCTTTTAAAATACTATCGTCATAATAAATCTGGGTATACATACTCCTCCAGAATAAGGCTGTTAGAATTCTTTTCACAGAAGCCATCTGGTTTTGATTTTCCTATAGAACTTCAATAGAAGAATAAATCTGAATACTATCTCAAATCTGAGCAACTCTGCCTACAAAAACTTTTGAGAAATGCTATCAAGGGCTTTCTGCCCCTTAAAAATAAAAGAAAAATGCTTATATGCCTACTGCAGCTCAAACATAGCTTCTCAGCAATGTTTCATGCTAATCTTTCCTAAGCTTATGTCCCAATTCAATGTTGTGACCTCCCTTTGCAATACATATGTCAGGTTATTTCTCATAAAATACGAGGTCTAATTTAAACCTTGTAATTATAAGTTCAAATTAGCTTGTTGCTATGGTCTGGACTGTGTTCCAATGAAAAGATAAGGAGCTAAAGTTCAGATACATCTGTTCCTATTTTTGAAAACCTTTGTTTAAATTTTTAAAAAGTCTCAAAAGGTTACGACAGTGTTTCCTGTTGATAACCTTGGTGCGCTGTGACCAAGGTCTTCCTCTCACCAAGACTGAAAGGGAGAAAAATCATACAAGAAGCCATTATTTTAGGAAGTGTTGGAAAAGCAAACACAATCATTAAGTGCAGTTAGTGACAATTTCCCTTTATTCTGTACAAAATAGATTTGTTTTCTTTCTGTTTCTTTTCACAAAGTCAATAGCCTTGATGGTTCTTCTTTTGGGTTTAATTTCAAAGAACTTGCATCTGGTTTTAAACTTTTAAAGTCAGGCTTAATGATTCAAGCAGATGCTGTCCGCGCTATGAGACGGGCAGACAGAAACCACTTAAGGGAAAACCACTCGCCCCATGGTGAGCTCAATTCCTCCAGAGATGAAAATTTCTGAAGCAATATCTGGCACCAGTTGCTAATGTGCACTGTTAAAATACTAAATAAATTGGTGTATTTTTCTTAGGTTTAAGTTTCACATACCATCGATTCACAGATGAGGACTGTTGGATACTGTGTAGTCAGGTAGTAACAATATACCAAGAACTATGTTATCCAAAAAGTTAATTATCTATCATTTGGCTTTTAAAATACTATCGTCATAATAAATCTGGGTATACATACTCCTCCAGAATAAGGCTGTTAGAATTCTTTTCACAGAAGCCATCTGGTTTTGATTTTCCTATAGAACTTCAATAGAAGAATAAATCTGAATACTATCTCAAATCTGAGCAACTCTGCCTACAAAAACTTTTGAGAAATGCTATCAAGGGCTTTCTGCCCCTTAAAAATAAAAGAAAAATGCTTATATGCCTACTGCAGCTCAAACATAGCTTCTCAGCAATGTTTCATGCTAATCTTTCCTAAGCTTATGTCCCAATTCAATGTTGTGACCTCCCTTTGCAATACATATGTCAGGTTATTTCTCATAAAATACGAGGTCTAATTTAAACCTTGTAATTATAAGTTCAAATTAGCTTGTTGCTATGGTCTGGACTGTGTTCCAATGAAAAGATAAGGAGCTAAAGTTCAGATACATCTGTTCCTATTTTTCTGAAGGGTCATACCTGGTGTGGAGGAAACCTCCGTACATTTGGAGAGCAGTATGTTGCTGTGAAATCAACTGTTCATTCCAAAAGTAACTAGAGACTTGGGTCCAGTGTCCTGTACTACTCCAGGGGTTGGCGATACAGAGATGTCATGTGGATCTTTGACCTTGATATTCTAGGGAAGGACTGAGAAGTGGAGTACTTTGGGAGCTCAGAGGTGGTGAGTATGGAGGGGCTGCTCAGGGTCAGGAAGGACACACAGGTGATGAGAGGATTCGGGGCACTTAGCAAAGGGGAACAGAGGTAGAGACACAGAGCAAGACATTCCACAGAACTGAAAGGTGGTGCCATGCGTAGACAGTGACGGGCTTCCTTGGAGGGAGCAGGGACTGCGGAAGGGCCACTACTGGTGGTGAGGGGAGAAGCAAAAGACCAGACCAGAAGAGCACCATAGGGGACTGCAGACTCTTTTCCTTAGACAAGGTATTTTTATAGTCTCTGACTGTACACTTATTAGCGTCAGTAATATGCCTGGTTTACAGTTGATAATGAATAGTGATAATATAATATTTTAAACATTTCTACCACTTGAAGGTACTGTGTGTGGTGTGTGTATAGCTGGGTTTGACTGTGCAGATCTGTTCAGCCATGTATTTTTCAATGAATACATACTGTAGGACTATACAATCCTTTGTTATTTGAATCCGCAGATGCAGAACCCCGGATACTGAGCATCAACTGTAAGTTATATGTAGATTTTCAAGAGTGTGAAAGTTGGGGCCTAAACCTCATATTGTTCAAGGGTCTTCTAATATCAGTGCAGTCAGTTGACGTATGTGTTCTTGTTATGTGCACAGAAATATGACAAACACTGAATAAACACACAGTTCTTTCTTTTGAATAGACCAGATATAAAAACTGTCTGTTGGCATATTTAAGAGATGTAAGGTTTTTTCGAAAAAGTGATTTCTTTTCTGAAATATTTTTATATGGACTGTTTTTAGGTCTTTACTGTTTCTATTATTCGAAAAATGGATCTTAGCTCTGTGACCAGGGATACTGTAAAGTTCAGATACATCTGTTCCTATTTTTCTGAAGGGTCATACCTGGTGTGGAGGAAACCTCCGTACATTTGGAGAGCAGTATGTTGCTGTGAAATCAACTGTTCATTCCAAAAGTAACTAGAGACTTGGGTCCAGTGTCCTGTACTACTCCAGGGGTTGGCGATACAGAGATGTCATGTGGATCTTTGACCTTGATATTCTAGGGAAGGACTGAGAAGTGGAGTACTTTGGGAGCTCAGAGGTGGTGAGTATGGAGGGGCTGCTCAGGGTCAGGAAGGACACACAGGTGATGAGAGGATTCGGGGCACTTAGCAAAGGGGAACAGAGGTAGAGACACAGAGCAAGACATTCCACAGAACTGAAAGGTGGTGCCATGCGTAGACAGTGACGGGCTTCCTTGGAGGGAGCAGGGACTGCGGAAGGGCCACTACTGGTGGTGAGGGGGAGAAGCAAGTACGACCAGACCAGAAGAGCACCATAGGGGACTGCAGACTCTTTTCCTTAGACAAGGTATTTTTATAGTCTCTGACTGTACACTTATTAGCGTCAGTAATATGCCTGGTTTACAGTTGATAATGAATAGTGATAATATAATATTTTAAACATTTCTACCACTTGAAGGTACTGTGTGTGGTGTGTGTATAGCTGGGTTTGACTGTGCAGATCTGTTCAGCCATGTATTTTTCAATGAATACATACTGTAGGACTATACAATCCTTTGTTATTTGAATCCGCAGATGCAGAACCCCGGATACTGAGCATCAACTGTAAGTTATATGTAGATTTTCAAGAGTGTGAAAGTTGGGGCCTAAACCTCATATTGTTCAAGGGTCTTCTAATATCAGTGCAGTCAGTTGACGTATGTGTTCTTGTTATGTGCACAGAAATATGACAAACACTGAATAAACACACAGTTCTTTCTTTTTGAATAGACCAGATATAAAAAACTGTCTGTTGGCATATTTAAGAGATGTAAGGTTTTTTTCGAAAAAGTGATTTCTTTTTCTGAAATATTTTTTATATGGACTGTTTTTTAGGTCTTTACTGAATTTATCACAATATTGATTCTGTTGTTTACATTCTGGTTTTTTGGCTGAGAAGCATGTGGGATCTTAGCTCTGTGACCAGGGATAGAACACACACACACTGCATTGATAGGCAGTTTTAACCACTGGACTTTCAGGAAAGTCCCTCAAAACAGTATTTGCTAAGAGCAAATCAGACATAATCAGTCACTTCATCTGAGGCCTTCTGTCTCTCCCCAGTTCCATCTTTTCACAACTACTTTAGTTTAGCAGTTCACAGTTCATCTTTAGTTAACAGTTCATCAAGCCAGATGTCAGTAAATGCCACAGAATGGGTCTCCGGGTCTGACTTGTGCTTCTCTGCTGGCCTCAAGCCTTATCCTAGGTAATATTTGATGACGAACCCATGTAGGAGTGGGAGCAGGCTGTGGCGTCCATCTCTGACTGTCCATTTGAATAAGCGGAAGTATCAGTTGCTCAGTCGTGTCTGATTCTTTGCAATCCTGTGGACTATAGCCCGCCAGCTTCCTCTGTCCATGAAATTCTCCAGACAGGAATAATGCAGTGGGTTGCCTGCAGAAGGGACCCAGGGGTCAAACCTGGGCCTCCCACACTGCAGGCAGATTCAAGGCCGTCTGAGCCACTTGAATCAGGTGAGGGCCTTTTAATGTAGCATCTTAAGCAAGACAGAGAAAGTAAAGGAGTGTTTTACTTTTTGAGAATGACATTCCAAGAATAGAAACATTGCTGCGTGGAGAAGCCAACTAGCAAATTCAGCCTCAAGCTCTACTATTTATCATTTCTGACCTGTAGAATCAACTTGGTTTCAGAAAATTGACAGATGCAGAGCTTGACTTATGATTTACTTGTTCCAAGACCTAAAAGAAAATTTTAAGTCCCTAGAAGCTAATAACTTATATACTGACCTACAGAATACTAGATCAATGGAATGCAAAGTAAATTCACACTTGAGCTGCAGAACGACATTGTATCAGACACAGTCATCTATCTCAATGTCTTGTTTAAAAGTTTTCATCTCTTGTCATGAGACTGCATTTTAATAAGATGACCTGAAATGGTTTAGAGGCATAGAGGTTTGTGAATAATTAAAAAAAAAGGCAACTTTGTTTGGCTTAGAAAGACGTCATCCTTTCACAGTTCTAGAAGCTAGAAGTCCTGAGTCTTGTGGGGCTATGTTCCCTCTGGGACTTCTGGAGAGGGAGTTTATTTCTCTTCTTCTTCTGAAAGCTTATTATAAATACTTTTCCTAATTGTTTAAAATAAGACCATCCTGGTCGTGCCAACTGTGAACACATTTTTTAATTCATTCAAGAATAAAAGGAAAAAAATCTGGAGAATATAACTACCACTGGGTATGACTTTTCATGCTTATAAGAAATGGAAAAATAATGCATTGATAAATAGCCAGCCATTGATAGTTTAGTCTCAGCTTTAATAAAATGAGATTTCTCCTTCCATAGCTATATTTTATATTCTTACCTTTCCAGGTTGTCGTTCAGTCACTCAGTCACGTCCACGGACTGCAGCATAGCAGGCTTTCCTGTCCTTCTCCATCTCCTCGAGTTAGTTCCAACTCATGCTCATTGACTCAGTGGTAAAACTCATGCCCATTGTTTCCAGGTAAAGTGATAATAGTTTGGTATGTATTCTTTCACACCTGTCCCTGGACTCCTATTAATAGATATATGCAAACATATATGAGCGTCTGCTTCCTACTTTACAAAAACAGAATCTTAATAGCATATTATTACTTTTCCTTCACTATTGCTACATACCACATATTACATATTATTAGTCTGAAGGAAGAGCATCCTAGAGAGAAAGATACACCACCATGGTGTGAATAAAGACAGTACTTGGAAACCTGAGCTGTAAATTAAACATGCCTGATGAATATTTCTGAGCTGCTTGGCCTCTAACAAGCTTCTCTCTTGCTGTCAGTCACTGCTAATCAGGAGTATACCACCTTTCTCCTTTTTTTCTGTGCACATTTGATGATTTTGTCTATCTCCACCATTTTCTGTTTTCCTCCAATGCTTGCTGAAGAAACTTCTATATTACATGGATGAGGTCTTAAGTAATAGGGACTCCACATCTATCCACCTACCTGGCTCAGAATATCCAGGGAAGGCAGCTGGAAGCTGGTTTCAAATCGTGAAAAGTTTTCATCTCTTGTCATGAGACTGCATTTTAATAAGATGACCTGAAATGGTTTAGAGGCATAGAGGTTTGTGAATAATTAAAAAAAAAGGCAACTTTGTTTGGCTTAGAAAGACGTCATCCTTTCACAGTTCTAGAAGCTAGAAGTCCTGAGTCTTGTGGGGCTATGTTCCCTCTGGGACTTCTGGAGAGGGAGTTTATTTCTCTTCTTCTTCTGAAAGCTTATTATAAATACTTTTCCTAATTGTTTAAAATAAGACCATCCTGGTCGTGCCAACTGTGAACACATTTTTTAATTCATTCAAGAATAAAAGGAAAAAAATCTGGAGAATATAACTACCACTGGGTATGACTTTTCATGCTTATAAGAAATGGAAAAATAATGCATTGATAAATAGCCAGCCATTGATAGTTTAGTCTCAGCTTTAATAAAATGAGATTTCTCCTTCCATAGCTATATTTTATATTCTTACCTTTCCAGGTTGTCGTTCAGTCACTCAGTCACGTCCACGGACTGCAGCATAGCAGGCTTTCCTGTCCTTCTCCATCTCCTCGAGTTAGTTCCAACTCATGCTCATTGACTCAGTGGTAAAACTCATGCCCATTGTTTCCAGGTAAAGTGATAATAGTTTGGTATGTATTCTTTCACACCTGTCCCTGGACTCCTATTAATAGATATATGCAAACATATATGAGCGTCTGCTTCCTACTTTACAAAAACAGAATCTTAATAGCATATTATTACTTTTCCTTCACTATTGCTACATACCACATATTACATATTATTAGTCTGAAGGAAGAGCATCCTAGAGAGAAAGATACACCACCATGGTGTGAATAAAGACAGTACTTGGAAACCTGAGCTGTAAATTAAACATGCCTGATGAATATTTCTGAGCTGCTTGGCCTCTAACAAGCTTCTCTCTTGCTGTCAGTCACTGCTAATCAGGAGTATACCACCTTTCTCCTTTTTTTCTGTGCACATTTGATGATTTTGTCTATCTCCACCATTTTCTGTTTTCCTCCAATGCTTGCTGAAGAAACTTCTATATTACATGGATGAGGTCTTAAGTAATAGGGACTCCACATCTATCCACCTACCTGGCTCAGAATATCCAGGGAAGGCAGCTGAAGGCACAGCTCTGGGTTTGCAAACTCTGTGTAACTGGATTGTTCAGTCCTGAATTGGGGCATCATTTTGGAGGGAGAAAACTTTCAAATTCTTCCTCAGTAAGGAATCTTGTTCTTACAACCTTCATGTATACCACCATGTTTTAGGACTTCCTTAACTTTTTCCTGGGTAATTGTAATAGCTTCTTAACTGATTCCTCTCACTCATCCCTCCTGCCTTCAAATTATATTGCAAAGATCCACCAAAATAAAGTAAAAGCACTAATTATGAATTACCTCCAGGGACCTCCTCTGTCAGCAAGATATAATCAAATCTTCTTTTCTGGCCTGGATCCTCTTTTTGCACATTCTGGCTCAAAAATCCCATCTCTCAACATACTCCCACCACGTTTGTCCTCATCATTCACATGGTAGAACCTGTGATTGCCCGTCTGGTCTTTGTTTTTTCCCATTTCTGGTTCCTGGAAGAATGTCCACTATGTCTATATGGAAAAACTCTTCCCATTTCAAATGGAAAAATGCTATTTTTCCACATCTAGCATACGTGTGTAATTTTTCAAAGATGAGCATCCTAATTTTGGTTTTGGGATTCCTCTGCTATGGCCATTCACAGTTTGGGGAATGACTGGCAACGTGAGATGTTTACTCTGGAACAGGTGGTTGTGGGACCTGAAAGAAACTTTTGGACCCTCCTAGCAGGATACCTGTTAAGCAAGTAACAGGGACGAACCACATAATTACCCCAGGCACACCCCTGATGGGAAGCTCTGTTCATTTTCCTTTCAATGAGCCCAGTCCTTGGAAGCCTCCTAGCTTTCTGCCTTTCTGAGCGTGGCTGTTCCACCTCCTTTTCCTGAGCTACCTCCCCCACTTCCTGTATATCACTGTTGGTCATATTTCTTAGGCAGAGGAAATTGTTTCATGCAAGGAAAGTTTCGTGTCCCCTATCTTGAAGACTGAGTCAGAACTTTGAGGGCTTTCCTTATTATTCTGAACAGATGTACATTCCTACTGGGCATAGTTTTTGTGTGTAGTCAGTTCTGTTTCCTTGTGTAGCAGTTACCTGTGCAGTATATTATCTTGTTCTGACATGAGTCTGTTGGAGATGGAAGCGTATCGGTCCTTTCTGCACCTGGTCACCATCTTGAGTGCTTCGGATCTCTAGAAGTAGTAATTAGGACAACTGTAACATTACAGCACTGTAACAGCTAATCCTGTTGTCAGGACTCTGTTGTGCTTTGATATATCCAAATATTGATATATTTTCTCATAAGTTTAGTTACTTCCTAAATATACCATGCTTTGGCAAAATATACATATTAGCATGTCTCTGGCTGCTGTAGCAAATTAACAAATACTTAATGGCTTAAAAGAGCGCACATCTATTCCCTTTCAGTGATGGAGGACAGACATTGGAAATCAGTGTCCCTGGGCTAGAGTCAGTGGATCATCAGGGTTGGGATCTTCTAAGAGAGCAGGGGAATGATTTCTTGACTTCTGCAGCTTCAGGCAATTGCCTGAATTCTTTGTCTCATGGCCCCTTCCTCACTATGTCTATATGGAAAAACTCTTCCCATTTCAAATGGAAAAATGCTATTTTTCCACATCTAGCATACGTGTGTAATTTTTCAAAGATGAGCATCCTAATTTTGGTTTTGGGATTCCTCTGCTATGGCCATTCACAGTTTGGGGAATGACTGGCAACGTGAGATGTTTACTCTGGAACAGGTGGTTGTGGGACCTGAAAGAAACTTTTGGACCCTCCTAGCAGGATACCTGTTAAGCAAGTAACAGGGACGAACCACATAATTACCCCAGGCACACCCCTGATGGGAAGCTCTGTTCATTTTCCTTTCAATGAGCCCAGTCCTTGGAAGCCTCCTAGCTTTCTGCCTTTCTGAGCGTGGCTGTTCCACCTCCTTTTCCTGAGCTACCTCCCCCACTTCCTGTATATCACTGTTGGTCATATTTCTTAGGCAGAGGAAATTGTTTCATGCAAGGAAAGTTTCGTGTCCCCTATCTTGAAGACTGAGTCAGAACTTTGAGGGCTTTCCTTATTATTCTGAACAGATGTACATTCCTACTGGGCATAGTTTTTGTGTGTAGTCAGTTCTGTTTCCTTGTGTAGCAGTTACCTGTGCAGTATATTATCTTGTTCTGACATGAGTCTGTTGGAGATGGAAGCGTATCGGTCCTTTCTGCACCTGGTCACCATCTTGAGTGCTTCGGATCTCTAGAAGTAGTAATTAGGACAACTGTAACATTACAGCACTGTAACAGCTAATCCTGTTGTCAGGACTCTGTTGTGCTTTGATATATCCAAATATTGATATATTTTCTCATAAGTTTAGTTACTTCCTAAATATACCATGCTTTGGCAAAATATACATATTAGCATGTCTCTGGCTGCTGTAGCAAATTAACAAATACTTAATGGCTTAAAAGAGCGCACATCTATTCCCTTTCAGTGATGGAGGACAGACATTGGAAATCAGTGTCCCTGGGCTAGAGTCAGTGGATCATCAGGGTTGGGATCTTCTAAGAGAGCAGGGGGAATGATTTCTTGACTTCTGCAGCTTCAGGCAATTGCCTGAATTCTTTGTCTCATGGCCCCTTCCTCACTTCATTGCAAATTTTTCTTCCATCTTCACATCTCTTTTTTTCTCTGATGACCTGTGTGTGCTAAGTGACTTCAGTTATGTCCAGCTCTTTGTGATTTCATGAACTGCAGCATACCAGGCTTCCCTGTCCCTCATTATCTCCTGAAGTTTGCTCAAACTCATGTTCATTGAATCAGTGAAACCATCCAACCATCTCGGCCTCAGTGGTGGGCTCAGTGGCAAAGATTCTGCCTGTCAGTGCAGGAGACTTGAGTTTGACCCCCTGTTCTGGGAAGATCCCATGTGCCATGGAGCAACTAATCCCATGTGCCACAACTACTGAGCCTGTGCTCTAGAGCCTGGAAGTTACAACTACTGAGCCCATGGGCTGCAACTACTGAAGCCCTCTCACCCTAGAGTCTGTGCTTTGCCATAAAAGAAGTCACTGCAATGAGAAGCCCAAGCACCACACCTAGAGAAAAATCCACACAACAATAAAGACACGGCACAGCCAAAAATAAACACATAAATAAATATAATTATAAGTAAATAAATATAATTATTAAAAATATGATTAATAAGACACTTTCTGAGTCAGCATGCCTTCCGCATACAGCATTGAATTTAACTGAGGATGAGGTGCTGAGGAACTGGGTCTTATTGTGCCGTCATGATTGAACTATGTGTAAGTGTGTGTTCAATTAATTGTCTTTCCACTAGACTTGGGCTCCACAAAGGCAGGGATAGTGAATAACTTTTCGTCACTGAATTCCCAACATATGGAAATCCTGTTGTCAGGACTCTGTTGTGCTTTGATATATCCAAATATTGATATATTTTCTCATAAGTTTAGTTACTTCCTAAATATACCATGCTTTGGCAAAATATACATATTAGCATGTCTCTGGCTGCTGTAGCAAATTAACAAATACTTAATGGCTTAAAAGAGCGCACATCTATTCCCTTTCAGTGATGGAGGACAGACATTGGAAATCAGTGTCCCTGGGCTAGAGTCAGTGGATCATCAGGGTTGGGATCTTCTAAGAGAGCAGGGGAATGATTTCTTGACTTCTGCAGCTTCAGGCAATTGCCTGAATTCTTTGTCTCATGGCCCCTTCCTCACTTCATTGCAAATTTTTCTTCCATCTTCACATCTCTTTTTTTCTCTGATGACCTGTGTGTGCTAAGTGACTTCAGTTATGTCCAGCTCTTTGTGATTTCATGAACTGCAGCATACCAGGCTTCCCTGTCCCTCATTATCTCCTGAAGTTTGCTCAAACTCATGTTCATTGAATCAGTGAAACCATCCAACCATCTCGGCCTCAGTGGTGGGCTCAGTGGCAAAGATTCTGCCTGTCAGTGCAGGAGACTTGAGTTTGACCCCCTGTTCTGGGAAGATCCCATGTGCCATGGAGCAACTAATCCCATGTGCCACAACTACTGAGCCTGTGCTCTAGAGCCTGGAAGTTACAACTACTGAGCCCATGGGCTGCAACTACTGAAGCCCTCTCACCCTAGAGTCTGTGCTTTGCCATAAAAGAAGTCACTGCAATGAGAAGCCCAAGCACCACACCTAGAGAAAAATCCACACAACAATAAAGACACGGCACAGCCAAAAATAAACACATAAATAAATATAATTATAAGTAAATAAATATAATTATTAAAAATATGATTAATAAGACACTTTCTGAGTCAGCATGCCTTCCGCATACAGCATTGAATTTAACTGAGGATGAGGTGCTGAGGAACTGGGTCTTATTGTGCCGTCATGATTGAACTATGTGTAAGTGTGTGTTCAATTAATTGTCTTTCCACTAGACTTGGGCTCCACAAAGGCAGGGATAGTGAATAACTTTTCGTCACTGAATTCCCAACATATGGAAAGTATCCTGGGACTTAAGAGAAGCTCAAGCTCTATTTAAGAATGAGTGAATTTGGAGACACAGATGTAGACTCATGGGCACGGTGGGAGAGGGAGTCAGATGAATGGAGAAAGGAGCGTCAGTGTACACACACTAACAGTTGGATAGGTGGTAAGAGGTCGCTGTGTAACCAGGAACTCCAGTCTGGTTCTGTGTTTAACCTTGAGGGATGATATTGGGGGAAGGGAGGGAGGCCAGGAGGGATGGATATATGTGTAATGATAGTTGATTTGCATTGTTGTATGGAAAAAAACCCACAACGTTGTAAAATTATTTTTAAATATTTAACTTTAAAAAATAAAAAAAAAAAGATAACGTGTGATAAAATGTATGGTCCTGGCACTAAAATAGCATTTTAAAAAACGAATGAATGTATTGGGTTTTCAATGATTCTAAAGTCTCTACTGAGAAGATTCCCTTTTACAGGAGCCTGTGCCCTGGAATGACTCCCACATCTGCTCACTTTTCACCCTGCACGCGTTTTCTCTTATTTAGCAGATTCCATATACAATTGGTCTGGAGGAGGAAATGACAACCCACTCCAATATTCCTGCCTGGAAAATTCCATGAACAGAGGAGCCTGGCAGGCTAGAGTCCACAGGGTCACAAAAAATTTTGGACATGAGTGAGTAACTGAGCACACACACATGCACACAAAATTGGTCACTCAGTCTCTAAGGACCCTGCCTTCCTATCTTGCCTTAAGATTTCTTGTAATGTTTGTGAAACAGGATGGTTTGTCTCTTACCTGCCTTCAAGCCATATGCTTGTATGCAGTTCCTTGGATATCTGCTAAAGACTGACCCCTACGCTCTTTAAAAGTTTGTGGATCACCAGCTTTGCACTGGGTCATTCATTCTTCAGACTTCAGTTTCCCTCTCATGATACTGGTCTCTTCCAAACAGACATTGACACTCCCTAATGTTCCAGGTGGATAAACATCAGTTCCCATAAGTTTTTTTTTTTTTTTCCCCCAAGGGAAAACTATGCATGACCAGTTGAGGCTCAGTGTCCAGAAGGTATTTGTGGGTAAATTATTGTATTATCTATGGACAAACATGGATGGAGCCAAAGAACTGACTGCAAAGGGAAATAGAAGTCTCTCCCTGAGTTCCACAATGGTTCTTATCCATGTTCAGAACTTACTCCATTGAAAATACCACCACCTTCACCCTCTGAAAACCAGCGCATGTGTCTGTCTATGAAAATAAGAGATGGGCTTCCCCTGGTGGTCCAGTGGATAAGGACACCGCCTTGCAGTGCAAGGGGCGCCGGTTCGATCCCTGGCCTGGGAAGATCCCACGTGCTGCGGAGCGGCTGGACCGATGTGTCCAATCAGCGAGCCGGAGCTCTGGAGCGCATGCGCCCGGAGCTGGCGCTCTGCGACAACAGACGCCACCGCGATGGGAGACCCGCAGGAGCCAAAGAACAAGGACGGATGAAAATAGAGAAATGAAAGACCAATAGAGGTGGCCTGCCCACTCCCCTCCCTCCCCAACCCGACCCCCGCCCAAAATAAATAAATAAATAAATCTTTAAAAACAAAAAAGAAAAGTAAATAAGAGATGCCAACTTTAGGATGTGAAACTGAGAGCTGTAAGTTCAGAATTTAGATTTAAACTTGTTTACAAAATTTCATTGATCTTTCAATGGAGAAATGTGCTTCTACCCCTATCTTTGGAAAATAGACAATGACCTGTAAGGCTAAAGAGAATAAATCATGATAAACAGTGATCATAACTTTCATTTTAGTTGCAGAAGAATGTGAGATCAACCTAGTGGCTAATATTGGATTGATTTTGCTGAGTTCTGTGGGACAGAAGCCCTGAATCCGATGGTTTGTCTCTTACCTGCCTTCAAGCCATATGCTTGTATGCAGTTCCTTGGATATCTGCTAAAGACTGACCCCTACGCTCTTTAAAAGTTTGTGGATCACCAGCTTTGCACTGGGTCATTCATTCTTCAGACTTCAGTTTCCCTCTCATGATACTGGTCTCTTCCAAACAGACATTGACACTCCCTAATGTTCCAGGTGGATAAACATCAGTTCCCATAAGTTTTTTTTTTTTTTTCCCCCAAGGGAAAACTATGCATGACCAGTTGAGGCTCAGTGTCCAGAAGGTATTTGTGGGTAAATTATTGTATTATCTATGGACAAACATGGATGGAGCCAAAGAACTGACTGCAAAGGGAAATAGAAGTCTCTCCCTGAGTTCCACAATGGTTCTTATCCATGTTCAGAACTTACTCCATTGAAAATACCACCACCTTCACCCTCTGAAAACCAGCGCATGTGTCTGTCTATGAAAATAAGAGATGGGCTTCCCCTGGTGGTCCAGTGGATAAGGACACCGCCTTGCAGTGCAAGGGGCGCCGGTTCGATCCCTGGCCTGGGAAGATCCCACGTGCTGCGGAGCGGCTGGACTGATGTGTCCAATCATCGAGCCGGAGCTCTGGAGCGCATGCGCCCGGAGCTGGCGCTCTGCGACAACAGACGCCACCGCGATGGGAGACCCGCAGGAGCCAAAGAACAAGGACGGATGAAAATAGAGAAATGAAAGACCAATAGAGGTGGCCTGCCCACTCCCCTCCCTCCCCAACCCGACCCCCGCCCAAAATAAATAAATAAATAAATCTTTAAAAACAAAAAAGAAAAGTAAATAAGAGATGCCAACTTTAGGATGTGAAACTGAGAGCTGTAAGTTCAGAATTTAGATTTAAACTTGTTTACAAAATTTCATTGATCTTTCAATGGAGAAATGTGCTTCTACCCCTATCTTTGGAAAATAGACAATGACCTGTAAGGCTAAAGAGAATAAATCATGATAAACAGTGATCATAACTTTCATTTTAGTTGCAGAAGAATGTGAGATCAACCTAGTGGCTAATATTGGATTGATTTTGCTGAGTTCTGTGGGACAGAAGCCCTGAATCCTTGTGTAAGCCATTTGCCTACAAACACTGGCTGTAACCAGGGTAGGATGCAGACATGGTGACAATTACACAGGAAAAGCCTGAATGATTGCATTGCATAATTATACCACTGATAACATTTGACTCTTTTCCTTTGTGAAAAGTATATTGACCATTTTTGGATTTTCCTTTGAATATTCTTCAGTGTTTAAATTTTTTCTGTGGAGTTCTGGGCTTATTGAGAAACCCTCATTCCCTGCATGTGTAGTTATAGTGGGTTCATGGGTCTCTTAGGGATTATTAAGGTCAAGATGCTCCTAGCTATAGCCTAGAAAACTGATTTTTAGATTTCCATGTCTATTTTGTTAAGTGTTCCTATAGTTTCACATCCTTAAGAAACCAGGCTAATGGGACACCTTACCCTTGGAGATTACCTTTTTGAAAGGAGCTATGCTCTCACCTTTGCTGGGTCCCATCTTCTTGGTTAGCTTTCACATCAGGTTAGGAACCATGCTGCTGTGAGGAGACCACAGCAGTCCTCTTCTAGGACTAGATGGAATGTTGCAACATATGAATATTTCTCTTGTTTTGTTTCTGTGTTTCTTCAAAACTGTTCTGTCCCCTGCATATTCAGATTAAGCATCCTAAGCTCCCCTTCCATCTTTGCAGTCATGTCCTGATGTGAGGGCACCCTTCAGGAGCTTGCCACCTGGCCCCATCCTCAGAAGGATCCCAGGAGGGGTTCAGTGCTGTGCCACTGTTGTCTTGAGTCTCAACTTTTTGAAAGGTGAATTTTTGTTTTGCAGTGGACCACACGAATTCTGTAGCTGGATCTGCTTGAAGTTGAGGTCTTGGCTTACCATTAGCCTTAACAACTTTTTCCACCTTGACTTTGTAGCAATCTCCAAGTTTCTCCATGACGCCTCTTTGGAACTTCAGTCTGGCCCTAAAATTTCTGCCTTCTTTGGGATGTTAGCAATCTGGGAGGGTATACTCAATTATCTGAGGGAACGCCCGTATAAAGAGAATAAATCATGATAAACAGTGATCATAACTTTCATTTTAGTTGCAGAAGAATGTGAGATCAACCTAGTGGCTAATATTGGATTGATTTTGCTGAGTTCTGTGGGACAGAAGCCCTGAATCCTTGTGTAAGCCATTTGCCTACAAACACTGGCTGTAACCAGGGTAGGATGCAGACATGGTGACAATTACACAGGAAAAGCCTGAATGATTGCATTGCATAATTATACCACTGATAACATTTGACTCTTTTCCTTTGTGAAAAGTATATTGACCATTTTTGGATTTTCCTTTGAATATTCTTCAGTGTTTAAATTTTTTCTGTGGAGTTCTGGGCTTATTGAGAAACCCTCATTCCCTGCATGTGTAGTTATAGTGGGTTCATGGGTCTCTTAGGGATTATTAAGGTCAAGATGCTCCTAGCTATAGCCTAGAAAACTGATTTTTAGATTTCCATGTCTATTTTGTTAAGTGTTCCTATAGTTTCACATCCTTAAGAAACCAGGCTAATGGGACACCTTACCCTTGGAGATTACCTTTTTGAAAGGAGCTATGCTCTCACCTTTGCTGGGTCCCATCTTCTTGGTTAGCTTTCACATCAGGTTAGGAACCATGCTGCTGTGAGGAGACCACAGCAGTCCTCTTCTAGGACTAGATGGAATGTTGCAACATATGAATATTTCTCTTGTTTTGTTTCTGTGTTTCTTCAAAACTGTTCTGTCCCCTGCATATTCAGATTAAGCATCCTAAGCTCCCCTTCCATCTTTGCAGTCATGTCCTGATGTGAGGGCACCCTTCAGGAGCTTGCCACCTGGCCCCATCCTCAGAAGGATCCCAGGAGGGGTTCAGTGCTGTGCCACTGTTGTCTTGAGTCTCAACTTTTTGAAAGGTGAATTTTTGTTTTGCAGTGGACCACACGAATTCTGTAGCTGGATCTGCTTGAAGTTGAGGTCTTGGCTTACCATTAGCCTTAACAACTTTTTCCACCTTGACTTTGTAGCAATCTCCAAGTTTCTCCATGACGTCCTCTTTGGAACTTCAGTCTGGCCCTAAAATTTCTGCCTTCTTTGGGATGTTAGCAATCTGGGAGGGTATACTCAATTATCTGAGGGATAGCTTGCAGGCCAAAGTGTTACCCAATCCAACTGTGTGCCATCTTACCTAGAAGGAGTGATCACTAACGGTGACCAATTCTGGAATGTCACATGTCCCACATGAACTGTGCGATACTTTTGCATAGAAGGAAGTATGTTTGCAGTGGTAACTGAAAAGGACACTTTTCAAGTAAAGTCTCCTATATACCAATGAATTCCATCCAAAGAGCACATTCATAAATCCAACAAAGTTAGCCTAACTAACACAATTGGCTATAGGGTACAGCTCTGTAAGTTTTAGTAATACTTATCTCACTAATAATACATAAAGAACAAACACAAAAGAGTAAAGAAAACATTTTTTATCTTACAGTGCCTTGGAAAGTTCAGTAGTATAGTACAACAAGAGATGAATCATTGGAAAAGACCCTGATGTTGGGAAAAATAAGGACAGAAGAAGAAGGGGCTATCAGAGGATGAGACAGTTGGATGGCATCACTTTGTTTGAAGGACATGAATTTGAGCAAGCTCCAGGAGACAGTGAAAGATAGGGAAGACTGGCGTGCTGCGGTCCATGGGCTCACAAAGAGTCAGACATGACTGAGTGACTGAACTGAATAGCTGGCACATAGGGGCTGGCCTCGAGTGGACAGGCAAGAAGGGTTACTGACTGGAGGAGGGAGAGGAAGTGGCAGGTGGCAGAGCTGAAGGGTCATCTGCACCAGGAGACAGAGGGTAAACTTGAATTTCACTCTTGCTTGACATTTATGAAGCGCAAGTTCACATCTTTGCCAGTTCACAACTTGAAGAGGACTTTCAGTACCCACATTGGATAAATTCTGGTCCCTTACACATTTATTCTCTCCTTATCACTCCCTCCAAGTCTCAAAGGACATGCTTAGTGAGAGTCTGGACTATTTTAAATAAATGAAATGTTTCATGTTCGTACTATTCTGCAGAGAGGAGGCAGTGGGGTCAAGAACTGTGCAAACCTGAAGGCGAACTCAAAAAAGGGCTCTGACTTCTCGAGGTATTGGCACACCTTCTTCCCCAATTCAAATCCTCCCTCTCTTCTGCCCTACTTCTCTTCAACTGCTCTGTTCCTGTGATCATCCTCCATCTCTCCCTCCTCTGACCTGCTCTCTTCAGGATCCCCACTGTAGAATCACTGTTTAGGTACCAAGTTGTTTTTCTTCTATGTAGTAGAAGGAGGAAGTGCCTGCTATCTATCTTTATTCACCTCTAAATATGGTCTTGGGCATCTTGCGGCGATGCTTGCCTAGATTCTCTCTGTGCATCCGAAAAGGACACTCTTCAAGTAAAGTCTCCTATATACCAATGAATTCCATCCAAAGAGCACATTCATAAATCCAACAAAGTTAGCCTAACTAACACAATTGGCTATAGGGTACAGCTCTGTAAGTTTTAGTAATACTTATCTCACTAATAATACATAAAGAACAAACACAAAAGAGTAAAGAAGACATTTTTATCTTACAGTGCCTTGGAAAGTTCAGTAGTATAGTACAACAAGAGATGAATCATTGGAAAAGACCCTGATGTTGGGAAAAATAAGGACAGAAGAAGAAGGGGCTATCAGAGGATGAGACAGTTGGATGGCATCACTTTGTTTGAAGGACATGAATTTGAGCAAGCTCCAGGAGACAGTGAAAGATAGGGAAGACTGGCGTGCTGCGGTCCATGGGCTCACAAAGAGTCAGACATGACTGAGTGACTGAACTGAATAGCTGGCACATAGGGGCTGGCCTCGAGTGGACAGGCAAGAAGGGTTACTGACTGGAGGAGGGAGAGGAAGTGGCAGGTGGCAGAGCTGAAGGGTCATCTGCACCAGGAGACAGAGGGTAAACTTGAATTTCACTCTTGCTTGACATTTATGAAGCGCAAGTTCACATCTTTGCCAGTTCACAACTTGAAGAGGACTTTCAGTACCCACATTGGATAAATTCTGGTCCCTTACACATTTATTCTCTCCTTATCACTCCTCCAAGTCTCAAAGGACATGCTTAGTGAGAGTCTGGACTATTTTAAATAAATGAAATGTTTCATGTTCGTACTATTCTGCAGAGAGGAGGCAGTGGGGTCAAGAACTGTGCAAACCTGAAGGCGAACTCAAAAAAGGGCTCTGACTTCTCGAGGTATTGGCACACCTTCTTCCCCAATTCAAATCCTCCCTCTCTTCTGCCCTACTTCTCTTCAACTGCTCTGTTCCTGTGATCATCCTCCATCTCTCCCTCCTCTGACCTGCTCTCTTCAGGATCCCCACTGTAGAATCACTGTTTAGGTACCAAGTTGTTTTTCTTCTATGTAGTAGAAGGAGGAAGTGCCTGCTATCTATCTTTATTCACCTCTAAATATGGTCTTGGGCATCTTGCGGCGATGCTTGCCTAGATTCTCTCTGTGCATCCTGTAGAAGTGTTCACATAATCCTGAGACTAATGTGAACCCTGGCTACCCTTGTCTGGGATCTCCCATCTGGCAGTGAAATTGGTTTAAATCTGCTTCCTATCATCTATTTACATGGCTATTATATCTTGGTCAAGACATACTTTCCTTTATGCAACACAGTGTGTTGTGTTAGTTGCTCAGCCATGTCTAACTCTTTGCAACGCCGCAGACTGCAGCTCACCAGGTTTCTCGGTCCATGGGATTTTCCAGGCAAGAATAGTGGAGTGGGTTGCCATTTCCTCCTGGGGATCTTCCCAACTCAAGGATCAAATCCAGGTCCCCCATATTGCAAGTGGATTCTTTACAATCTGAGCCATCAGTGAAGCCCCCTTTTATGTAACACAGGTCTTGTGAAAGGGCTCAGTTCCCACCTGGTTTCTAGCTATGGCCCACTTATATTAACTCAGCAGGAAGCATCCACTAACCCAAATTATGTTGGTAATTTATTAAAGGAACTTTGATACAAATAACATGTAATTTTGCAGGTATATATGATAATATTAAGGCTTCCCTGGTGACTCACATTTTAAAGAATCCACCCGCAGTGTAGGAGACCTGAGTTTGATCCTTGGGTTGGAAAAATCCCCTGGAGATGGCCATGGCAACCCACTCCAGTATTCTTGCCTGGAGAATCCCATGGACAGAGCAGCCTGGAAGGCTGCTGTTGAAGGGGTTACAAAGAGTTGGACATGACTGAGCAAGCACATGATAATATTAGAAGTTGAAACATGCTGTCTTCATGCTCTTACATGTAAATATGGACTAAGAAATGAGCATCTGCCAAGCTCCATGTTCTCTCTTTGATGTTTAAGATTCTATAAATATCTCAAATTGTTTCCTTTTGGATAAAGTAACCTGCCTCAGCTCTAGTGATGACTCCATTGATACTGATTAATTTTTAATACTCAAGATGAATGTAAGAACCTGTTTAAACAATTGCCAGGAGCTAAGAAAAATAATTTAAAATAATTGATTCAAAAGTCTATAGAGACATTTGTTTGAAGGCTGGATTCCCTGGCAGACATTTGACCACTCCTGTGAGGCTGTGAATGGTCCTGAACAAGCGGAGTCAATCGTCATGGGGAGATGACTTTAAAGGGCAATTAAACACTGCACCCAGAGGTCTATTTCACTGGGCTGCTGTGGAGTTTATTGCTATTTTATACTTTTCCCACATTTATTCCCATAGTAACCAAGCTAATTATGGTTTACCTATGCAATGAATCTTTTTAAAACAGTTAGGTATAGCTCTATGTCCAAGATTCACTATTATTTTAAAAAAGAAAAATGAAGAAATATGTGGACGTTTTAGCAACATTTTTTTACACGAGATATTTTTCTGGAAGGGAGCATTAGAAACCTACTAGTGGTTACTTTCACTAAGTAACTGAACTTGGAGCTTTTATTTCATTAATCATAGATTTTTGAACTGTTTGAACCTGTAATTACAAACACAGGTAAATTTTTATTAACATCAATATTGTTATTCAGTCGCTCAGTCATGTCTGACTCTTGACAACCCCATGGACTACAGCTTGCAAGACTTCCCTGTCCTTCATTGTCTCCTGGAGTTTGCTCATTCATGTCCATTGAGTTGATGACATCATCCAACCATCTCATCCTCTATTACCCCTTTTCTCCTCCTCCCCTCAATCTTTCCCAGCATTGGGTTCTTTTCCAGCTCTTGGGGTCAGGTGGCCAGAGTAATGGAACTGCAGTCCTTCCAATGAATATTCAGGGCCGATATCAAAATGGTTGCCTAATCTATTCATCCAGAAAAACCACATCTCAAGAGCTTAATATCACAAAGTTTATTTCTCAGTCCATATGGGTTGGCAGTTCTGCCATATGGACCACATGGCAGACCACTGGCAGAGGGGGAGAGCCTGGAATCCATGCAAGCTCTCTAACCAGGAAGTAGTGAGGAGGTATGACACTCCTCCTCGAATTATGTTGTCCAGTACCAGTTTCAAGGTCCTACCCAATGGCAAGGCAGGCTGAGAGTTACAAATGTCCTTTAAGTAATCCCCTGCTTTGGAGACACCGTTGCATTAGTTGCATAGATAGTGTTTCTGAGACTACAGCATACGGCATAAAAATGTTTCATTTTGCTGTTACTGTTAAGTAATGGTTTCATGTGCTGTGTCCTATTTACCTTTCCCAGTGAGCATACATTCATTTCAAGTGTGGCTCCTCATGGTTGCTATATGGTTGCCCCATTTCCTAGCATCACGTCCTCTTGTGACTTCCGCGGTGACTCCATGGTCAAGAATATGCCTGTAATGTAGGAGACACAGGAGATTCGGGTTCAGTCGCTGAAGGAGGAACTGACAGTGGAGACAAGATCAAGAGATAGACCAAAAAATACAAAGAGTATAAAAATTCCAATACACTTACTTTTATTCCAATAACCTTTTTTTAAAACTTTCAATGTTAAGTGGTTGGAACCAGCTCACCAAGATGTATCTAAGACTCTTGTTTTCATCTTGGAGTTTTCATCTAATTCCACTGAGGACTAAAGGAGGCAAAGAAACTAAAACCTGACAAATGTTTGACATGAAATGCATACTAATTTTTATAAATTTTTGAGTCTAATTAACTGATTGACTGGCTCAGTATTCTTGGATCATAATAATCTTCCAGCGATGTGTTTCTAATAGCCTTAGGACAAATATTTTTTCATGAGCATTTTACAAAGGTAAACATTACAGAATGATTTACATTTTCGAGATAGAGTGTCCATATTCTGTCTTCTTTGCAATTGTGAGAAAAAAGAAAATTTAGTGTGCGCCATTCTTCCCAGATGTTACGTTTCCAGTGATTTTCCACTTTGGAATAGAACAAAATGAGGGTCAGGTGGCCAGAGTAATGGAACTGCAGTCCTTCCAATGAATATTCAGGGCCGATATCAAAATGGTTGCCTAATCTATTCATCCAGAAAAACCACATCTCAAGAGCTTAATATCACAAAGTTTATTTCTCAGTCCATATGGGTTGGCAGTTCTGCCATATGGACCACATGGCAGACCACTGGCAGAGGGGGAGAGCCTGGAATCCATGCAAGCTCTCTAACCAGGAAGTAGTGAGGAGGTATGACACTCCTCCTCGAATTATGTTGTCCAGTACCAGTTTCAAGGTCCTACCCAATGGCAAGGCAGGCTGAGAGTTACAAATGTCCTTTAAGTAATCCCCTGCTTTGGAGACACCGTTGCATTAGTTGCATAGATAGTGTTTCTGAGACTACAGCATACGGCATAAAAATGTTTCATTTTGCTGTTACTGTTAAGTAATGGTTTCATGTGCTGTGTCCTATTTACCTTTCCCAGTGAGCATACATTCATTTCAAGTGTGGCTCCTCATGGTTGCTATATGGTTGCCCCATTTCCTAGCATCACGTCCTCTTGTGACTTCCGCGGTGACTCCATGGTCAAGAATATGCCTGTAATGTAGGAGACACAGGAGATTCGGGTTCAGTCGCTGAAGGAGGAACTGACAGTGGAGACAAGATCAAGAGATAGACCAAAAAATACAAAGAGTATAAAAATTCCAATACACTTACTTTTATTCCAATAACCTTTTTTTAAAACTTTCAATGTTAAGTGGTTGGAACCAGCTCACCAAGATGTATCTAAGACTCTTGTTTTCATCTTGGAGTTTTCATCTAATTCCACTGAGGACTAAAGGAGGCAAAGAAACTAAAACCTGACAAATGTTTGACATGAAATGCATACTAATTTTTATAAATTTTTGAGTCTAATTAACTGATTGACTGGCTCAGTATTCTTGGATCATAATAATCTTCCAGCGATGTGTTTCTAATAGCCTTAGGACAAATATTTTTTCATGAGCATTTTACAAAGGTAAACATTACAGAATGATTTACATTTTCGAGATAGAGTGTCCATATTCTGTCTTCTTTGCAATTGTGAGAAAAAAGAAAATTTAGTGTGCGCCATTCTTCCCAGATGTTACGTTTCCAGTGATTTCCACTGAATAGAACACAAGCTTTTAACAGGGCAATTGACTGAGACCACAGTCACAAATTGAACCTTGAAAAAGTAGTAATTAGTATCAGTTGGGATAAGTCAAGCTTATCAAAAGAGGTTACTGGCTTATACCCAAAGGACAAAGGTAAATAAGCACAGGAGCGGTGGTAGAAGGAGAAGCAGCGGCTGCTAATGGCATCAGTGAGTAGCTGATGTAATATCTGGGTGGTGTGTGTACAAGGCAGAAGGCCTGAAATACACTCATTATTTGTAACGTCACTGAAAGTGGGATAAGGAGAAACTATTTATCCTCTGATAATGATGCAACTGAGAAGCACTAATAGAACAGATTTTTAGTATCATTAGTACCTGAACGATATGGCCTAAAAATAGGATGTTTTCCTAAAAAAGACAAAATCTATGTCTTTTGAAAGCATATTTGGGTAAGAATTGGGAGAAGCTGTGTGTGGGATTGAACCAGAACATCTTCTGCATGTTTCTACTCACTGGGTGAGAGGTGTATCCGTTGTCTTACCTGATCATTCACCTTCGTATCAACACCACCATGGTGCAACTGATGAAATTAAAGAGGTGCGTAGACAGGCATAGACACAACCCCATTAGCACAGATCACGAGAGAATGCAGTTGCTGAAGCTCTGCAATCGAAATGAATAGACAATAAAACTGTATTCACCAAATCTCTAATTTTAAATTATTCCTATTGACATGTAAACTAGCTTAAGGATAGAGATGGTGAATGGAGAGATGATTCTTCAGTAAAGGAGAAAGTTAGGAGATGCCCTGGTGGGGCAGGGTTGGGGGGTAACCAGTGATGAAGGAAATAATCCTAAGAATGTCTGAGGAGCATTCTGTCTCTGAAAGGGGAAGAGGGGAGGATACATAAGGAGTTTGGGTTAATACATACACGCTGTTGCATTAGTTACTCAGTCGTGTCCAGCTTTTTGCCACCCCGCAGACTGTAGCCCACCAGGCTCCTCTGTCTCTGGGATTCTCCAGGCAAGCATCCTGGAGTGGGCTGCCATTCCTTCTCTCTCTGTGCGTGTGTGTCTCCCACACACATGCACATCCACACACAGACATTTTTATATCTCTTTTTGAACCATTTGAGAGCAATTTGGGGATGTTCTATATCCCCTCACTAAACATCCCCTCTTGTCGTGAGTCCTTGTCCGGTGAAGTGACCCAAACTTCATATTCCTAAAGACTCTGGACCAATAGCTGTCCAGCCGAAATCAGATTTTGTTCTCATTTTCTATCGACCCCCCCATGCCAGGAGCGGTGGTAGAAGGAGAAGCAGCGGCTGCTAATGGCATCAGTGAGTAGCTGATGTAATATCTGGGTGTGTGTACAAGGCAGAAGGCCTGAAATACACTCATTATTTGTAACGTCACTGAAAGTGGGATAAGGAGAAACTATTTATCCTCTGATAATGATGCAACTGAGAAGCACTAATAGAACAGATTTTTAGTATCATTAGTACCTGAACGATATGGCCTAAAAATAGGATGTTTTCCTAAAAAAGACAAAATCTATGTCTTTTGAAAGCATATTTGGGTAAGAATTGGGAGAAGCTGTGTGTGGGATTGAACCAGAACATCTTCTGCATGTTTCTACTCACTGGGTGAGAGGTGTATCCGTTGTCTTACCTGATCATTCACCTTCGTATCAACACCACCATGGTGCAACTGATGAAATTAAAGAGGTGCGTAGACAGGCATAGACACAACCCCATTAGCACAGATCACGAGAGAATGCAGTTGCTGAAGCTCTGCAATCGAAATGAATAGACAATAAAACTGTATTCACCAAATCTCTAATTTTAAATTATTCCTATTGACATGTAAACTAGCTTAAGGATAGAGATGGTGAATGGAGAGATGATTCTTCAGTAAAGGAGAAAGTTAGGAGATGCCCTGGTGGGGCAGGGTTGGGGGGTAACCAGTGATGAAGGAAATAATCCTAAGAATGTCTGAGGAGCATTCTGTCTCTGAAAGGGGAAGAGGGGAGGATACATAAGGAGTTTGGGTTAATACATACACGCTGTTGCATTAGTTACTCAGTCGTGTCCAGCTTTTGCCACCCCGCAGACTGTAGCCCACCAGGCTCCTCTGTCTCTGGGATTCTCCAGGCAAGCATCCTGGAGTGGGCTGCCATTCCTTCTCTCTCTGTGCGTGTGTGTCTCCCACACACATGCACATCCACACACAGACATTTTTATATCTCTTTTTGAACCATTTGAGAGCAATTTGGGGATGTTCTATATCCCCTCACTAAACATCCCCTCTTGTCGTGAGTCCTTGTCCGGTGAAGTGACCCAAACTTCATATTCCTAAAGACTCTGGACCAATAGCTGTCCTGCCTAAATCAGATTGTTCTCATTTTCTATCGACTCTGATCGCATAGGTGAAAGCACTAAGACTCCCTCAGTGGTCATGATCCAGACCCTTCCTCCCTGCTTGCTTTGAGCAGTAGTCACCCAGTTCATGGTGGAGATCACCACCTTGGTCAGCACAGTGACTCCCGGCTGAGCCTGCAGATCCTAAGGCATTGCATGCTCAAAGACCCCAAGAGGCAGTGGTAACTTGATAGGATCATTGGCCATGCCTCCTGGGGAAACCATTCTTCCCTTTGGACTTATGACCTCCATACAGCAGAACCTAAAATCATAGCCAGGCAGGTAAATACACTAAGGCTGAAGTCAAATGAAGGAGCATTTTTTATTAGGTAAGGTAGAGTGATGCAGGTAAGGGTGTGCTGCTGTATAATGGTGATGAGGTTCTCAGAGCTGTGAGCCCAAAGGAAGGCATCTCTGAGTGGAAGAAAGCTACCTATTGAGCAGTGATTAAAATTAGTGGCTGCTATTTGCAGACAAAGAAATCAATACTGATGACTGCAAGACTTGCCTTCCAGGTAGAAACAAGTGGTTCAGGGCACTGCAGTGGGAGGCCCTGCCGGGAGCCCCTTGTAGTGCAGAGACCCTCCGCGGGGCTGCTTTTTGATGCTCATGCCCCAGAGGCAGTCTTTAGACAATAAAAAATCCAGCAGATAAACTGTAGGGAATTTTTAAAAGACTAGAGGTCTGTTATTTCTAATTTTTAATCCTTCCATTCATTTTCATTTTTCTATGTTTCTTTTTTGCTGTTTGTTTATTCCATACAAATTTCATTTATTTTTATTAGTATTTTTACAGAGTTTTGTTGTTTACTGTCACACATCGACCTGTGTTTCTACTTAGCAGATAAAATAGACAAAATTGGTTGAAACTTAGGCAATAACACTGAATTGTTGTTATAATAATTATTGTTCTGAATTATTCTACAAGCATTGAGAACGGTCACTGTGTGCATGTGTAGCCCTGAGACACAGGTGGAAAGGTTTATTGATTTAGAAAGTGAACTGAGGGGTTTTGAGCATTGTTATTTTTTTTAAATATTGGCATCTTTTATTGTTTATTTATTTATTTTTGATTTTCATCTATCTTTATTCTTTGGCCTGGGGGCCTTCCATTGCAGTGACCTCTCTTGTAGCAGAGCACCAGCTCTGGGTGCATGTGCTCCAGAGCGCTGACTCGTGATTGAACACACTGGTCCAGCCACTCTGCAGCAAGTGGGATCTTCCTGGGCCAGCGATCAAATTGGTGCCCCTTGCACAGCAAGGCAGACGTTTTACCTACTGGACCACCAGGGAAACCCGAGGATTGTTATTTTAAAATCAGATTTTTAATTCAGATAATGCAGATTTGCATTCAGCTGAAAGAAATGATACATAAATATCCCATGAGAACTTCGCCCACTGACTTTCAATGGTAAACATCTTGTAAATGTGGTTGTGTAAGCTATCATAACCATGGTATTAACACTGATATAGATAACCAGTCTTATTCAGGTTTTCTCAATTTTATGTGTTGTGTGTGTGTGTGTGTGTGTGTGTACACATGAGAATGTGCATTTTGGTTCCATACAGTTTGTGAATCTTTGTCACAGTCAAGATCCTAAGAAGTCCCACATACCAGGATCTCTCATGTTGCCTTTAATAGCCCTTCCACCACCATCCCTAACATAGAATCATCAGTGATTTTATTTTCTATTTCTAGGGTTTCGCCATTCCAAAGACTATTACATACATGAAACCATATCATATGTAACATGCCCAGGTGGGCATTTTCATTCAACACAATGCAGTTGGTCCATAGCCTTTATAAGGCTCAATATTATAGAATAATAATAATATTATATTGTTATGATTATATTTCATACCATACAATAATTATATTATTATAATTATTATTATATTATTATGTTGTTCAGCTTGATAAAGGAAGGAAATCACAACACACACTACAATATTGGTCAACCTTGAGGCCAACACATTAACTGAAATAAGCCAGTTGTTTAGTGTTATCTGCTCAGTCTTGTCTGACGCTTTGAGACCCAATGAACTGTAACCCAAGAGGCCTCTGTCCATGGAATTCTCCAGGAAAGAATACCGGGGTCGATAGCCAGTCCCTCCTCTAGGATCTTCCCGAGCCAGGGATCAAACCTGGCTTTCCCACATTGTAGGCAGATTCTTTCCCATTTGAGCCACAAGGGAAGCCTAAATAAGCCAGTTACTGAGAGGCAAATACTTGTCTAATTCTCTTAAACACGATATCCAGAGTTGTCATGTTCATAGAAACAACAAGTAAAATGGCGATGGCCAGGGGCTGTCGGGGGAAGGAGAAGGGTAGCTGTTTTCTGGGGCGGTATAGAGTTTGTTTTATAGGATAAAAGCATTCTGGACATCAGTTGCATAAACGTCCTTAATATTACTCAACTGTATACTTAGAATTAGTTAAGATGTTAAATTTTATGTTACTTGTTTTTTCACCACAATTAAAAATAATAAAAAAATCATTTAAAACATATAAAGAAAAACTAATACCTATTTTTCTCAGACTACTGCAGAAATTGAGGAGGAAGCAACACTCCCAAATTCATTGTATGAGACTATCTAATAGCCAAACCAGACAAAGACAGCATGATCTGACAAGGTTATGTACTTTATTGTTCCAACTATAAGACATGCTGGAAAAGGCAAATCTAAAGAAACAGGAAATGCATCAATGGTTTTCAGGGGCTGGAAGTGGGAGGCGGTGAGCGATGAGTACTCAGAGCACAGCGAATTTTTAGTGAAGTGGAAACACTGTGTCTGATACTCACATGCTTGTCTGATCTGTAGACAAGAGTGAACCTGAAGGCAGACTGTGGACTGTGGGCGATTATGATGTGTCAGTCAGTGGAGGTTCATCAGTTGTAACAAATGCTCCCATCCAGGCGGGGATGTTGATGGTGGGTGCCCCAGTGAGGGAGGGCACAGGAGGTATCTCTGTATCTTCCTGTCAATTTTGCTATGAACCTAAAACTGCCCTAAAATAAAGTCTTTAAAAAATCTGTAGAATTCACATAAAGGAAAATAGACTAATGAGTTCAAGAGACCAGGAGCTGATAGCAGAGAGGAGAATGAAAAAAGGACAGTGAAAACTGAACGAGAGCAAAGGCAACAGCATGAGAAAGAAGGAAGGCAAGTGTGAGTCAGGGGGCCAGTCAACAGGAGACTACCCTTTAACCCAGTTGATCTGCACTGACCTTCACTCAGGTTTTCTTTCATGGCCCCCAGCAGGGGCCAGACATTGGTCTCATTTCCACCTGCCTGTGTCTTCATGTTCACAAAGCCTTCTCTCATCCCGGACAATCACAGCTGTCTATTACGACTTTGTCAAGCTTTTCCATTAGAGCCCAACTTTCTTGGTCTGATACAGACGCGAATGACTGTGCATTTGTCGGCAGCAGTGTGTGGCTTCTGCAAAAGGGAGTACTGTGCCATTAATAAGGTGTTATGATCTCCTGGAGCACCAAAAGCAGCCTCCTTGACAGGCCTTGGTAAACTGACAAGCTCTCATTTTTGTAGCTGACTCTGGAGAAGTTCCAAACTATGCTCTGGGACTAAACAGACTTTTATCTGCTTGTTGAAAACACCTACGAGCCAACGCAAAAGGCCTTTGACAAAGGGAAAAATCCCAAATTCATTGTATGAGACTATCTAATAGCCAAACCAGACAAAGACAGCATGATCTGACAAGGTTATGTACTTTATTGTTCCAACTATAAGACATGCTGGAAAAGGCAAATCTAAAGAAACAGGAAATGCATCAATGGTTTTCAGGGGCTGGAAGTGGGAGGCGGTGAGCGATGAGTACTCAGAGCACAGCGAATTTTTAGTGAAGTGGAAACACTGTGTCTGATACTCACATGCTTGTCTGATCTGTAGACAAGAGTGAACCTGAAGGCAGACTGTGGACTGTGGGCGATTATGATGTGTCAGTCAGTGGAGGTTCATCAGTTGTAACAAATGCTCCCATCCAGGCGGGGATGTTGATGGTGGGTGCCCCAGTGAGGGAGGGCACAGGAGGTATCTCTGTATCTTCCTGTCAATTTTGCTATGAACCTAAAACTGCCCTAAAATAAAGTCTTTAAAAAATCTGTAGAATTCACATAAAGGAAAATAGACTAATGAGTTCAAGAGACCAGGAGCTGATAGCAGAGAGGAGAATGAAAAAAGGACAGTGAAAACTGAACGAGAGCAAAGGCAACAGCATGAGAAAGAAGGAAGGCAAGTGTGAGTCAGGGGGCCAGTCAACAGGAGACTACCCTTTAACCCAGTTGATCTGCACTGACCTTCACTCAGGTTTTCTTTCATGGCCCCCAGCAGGGGCCAGACATTGGTCTCATTTCCACCTGCCTGTGTCTTCATGTTCACAAAGCCTTCTCTCATCCCGGACAATCACAGCTGTCTATTACGACTTTGTCAAGCTTTTCCATTAGAGCCCAACTTTCTTGGTCTGATACAGACGCGAATGACTGTGCATTTGTCGGCAGCAGTGTGTGGCTTCTGCAAAAGGGAGTACTGTGCCATTAATAAGGTGTTATGATCTCCTGGAGCACCAAAAGCAGCCTCCTTGACAGGCCTTGGTAAACTGACAAGCTCTCATTTTTGTAGCTGACTCTGGAGAAGTTCCAAACTATGCTCTGGGACTAAACAGACTTTTATCTGCTTGTTGAAAACACCTAGGAAGCTGGACAGAGCAACTCAAATCAAATAAAGAGCAACTCTGTAGAGAGGCTGTCTCACCAAGCTCACTATTTCAAAAGAAAACGAAACACAAAACTAACAGATATTGCGAAGAAAGACTTTAGGTAAGCTGAATTATTCTCTTAAGAAAATAATAATTAACACACCTGAGATGACTGCAGAGAAAATTAAAAAGAAACCAAAGATATTGATTTTTCCTCTCCCATAACGGAATAGAGTAAGAATAAGGCAGCCCCCAGATGGTGATTTGGCAGTTTTACTAAACGCTAAAGATGAAACCTTTTCAAAATAGAATGAGAAGGGTATCCCTAAATACTGTGTCCTTTTTAGCTAAGACCCAGAATAAGGAAAAAGCAAATGAGCAAAGAAATCAGGCCGTTTATTAGTAAGACCAGCCTTTACCATTAAGGCTGGTTTCATAGTCTCTGTAAAGCCTGGAATTAATGAAAAATAATCAAAAGAGGGAATATTTATTTATTTAATGAATAGTGTGATATCTTTTGGGGCTCCTTAGGTGGAGCTAGGGGTAAAGAATCTGCCTGCCTCAGATTGGATCCCTGGATCGGGACATTCTCTTGGAGTAGCAAGTGGCAGATCACTCCAGTATGCTTGCCTAGAAGATTCCATGGACAGAAAAGCCTGGTAGTTTACAGACCACAGTTTTTGAGTTAGGTTGATTCAGTGGTGTCCAAATCTTTGAGACCCCATGGCCTGTGTAGCCTGCCAGGCTTCTCTATGCATGGGATTCTCCAGGCAAGAATACTAGAGTGGGTTGTCATGCCCTCCTCCAGGGGATTTTCCCAACTCAGATATTGAACCAAGCATTTCTTATGTCTCCAGCATTGGCAGGCAGGTTCTTTACCACTAGTGCCACCTGGAAAACCCAGGCTACAGTCCATGGGGCCTCCATGGGGCCTCACAGAGTTGGACACAACTGAGCATACACACACACATAGTCTCTTTCACCATATCCCTTGAAAGGAATAAAGTATAACTTTATTCCCAGTGGTTCCAGGATGTGATTCTCAGGTTAACAATATCATCACTTGGAACTTCAAAATTCAAATTCTCTGCTTTTCTCCTCAAGCCCGAGGAAGCAGAAGCCAGGGGAGGCTCTTGGCAGTATGTGATAACAAACTCCCCCACCCTGATTTTTCTGATACCTGCTAACGTCTGACATCTACTGCCCTAAATCATGTCCATATTTCATTTTAACAAGCCTTTCTGAAGATTGTGTAAGTTGGAAAGTACCATATAACTGAACTCAATGTACTTATATTTCACACTTCCAGAGGCTCATAACTCAGGGGTTGTACAGACACCTCCTTACTATAGGAATACCAGCATTCACACAGTGATGTTCTGGAAGACTTTTCAAGCAACAAAGAAAACAGGCATGAAAAGTAAGAGGGAGTTTTACCACTTAAAATCGTCTCATTGTCCAAGGGAATTTCCCCAAACGTCCCTGGGAATTTTCCAGAGACATTCCTGATAAAAAAATCACTTTATGTAAGACCAGCCTTTACCATTAAGGCTGGTTTCATAGTCTCTGTAAAGCCTGGAATGAAAAATAATCAAAAGAGGGAATATTTATTTATTTAATGAATAGTGTGATATCTTTGGGGCTCCTTAGGTGGAGCTAGGTAAAGAATCTGCCTGCCTCAGATTGGATCCCTGGATCGGGACATTCTCTTGGAGTAGCAAGTGGCAGATCACTCCAGTATGCTTGCCTAGAAGATTCCATGGACAGAAAAGCCTGGTAGTTTACAGACCACAGTTTTTGAGTTAGGTTGATTCAGTGGTGTCCAAATCTTTGAGACCCCATGGCCTGTGTAGCCTGCCAGGTTTCTCTATGCATGGGATTCTCCAGGCAAGAATACTAGAGTGGGTTGCCATGTCCTTCTCCAGGGGATTTTCCCAACTCAGATATTGAACCAAGCATTTCTTATGTCTCCAGCATTGGCAGGCAGGTTCTTTACCACTAGTGCCACCTGGAAAACCCAGGCTACAGTCCATGGGGCCTCCATGGGGCCTCACAGAGTTGGACACAACTGAGCATACACACACACATAGTCTCTTTCACCATATCCCTTGAAAGGAATAAAGTATAACTTTATTCCCAGTGGTTCCAGGATGTGATTCTCAGGTTAACAATATCATCACTTGGAACTTCAAAATTCAAATTCTCTGCTTTTCTCCTCAAGCCCGAGGAAGCAGAAGCCAGGGGAGGCTCTTGGCAGTATGTGATAACAAACTCCCCCACCCTGATTTTTCTGATACCTGCTAACGTCTGACATCTACTGCCCTAAATCATGTCCATATTTCATTTTAACAAGCCTTTCTGAAGATTGTGTAAGTTGGAAAGTACCATATAACTGAACTCAATGTACTTATATTTCACACTTCCAGAGGCTCATAACTCAGGGGTTGTACAGACACCTCCTTACTATAGGAATACCAGCATTCACACAGTGATGTTCTGGAAGACTTTTCAAGCAACAAAGAAAACAGGCATGAAAAGTAAGAGGGAGTTTTACCACTTAAAATCGTCTCATTGTCCAGAATCAAGGGAATTTTCCAGGACATTTCTCTGGGGATCGTCCCTGTCCTGAGATGTGGGATGAGAGAGAGAACCTTAGTCCAGCAGAGACCAAAGTGACATGAATTCAAAAAGCTCTGTTGTTAACAGACTTGTAGTTGGAAAGTAGCTCACCAGCTACTGTTGTGGTGACATGTTATATGCAGTTGACTCCAGGGGGTTGATTCCAGGACCCTGGTCGACACCAAGGTTCCTGGATCCCAAGTTCTTTACATAAAGCACTGGTAGACGGGCTTCCCTGGTGGTCCAGTGGGTAAAGAGTTCACCTTGCAGTGCAAGGGGCACCAGTTCAATCCCTGACCCTGGAGGATCCGAGAGGCCACCGCAGTGGGAGGCCCACACAGGCCAAAGAATAAAGATGGATGAAAATAAATATAAGTAAAAAAGGCACAATGGGGAAAAGAAAAAAAAAAAGTTTGTTTATTTAAAAAAAAAAAAACAGAACACTAGTAGACTACATCTTCCATATCTGCCAGTTCTGCATTCAAGGATTCAACCAAACCTGGATGCATTTTTTGACTGACTTGCAGAAGTGAAACCTGCCAAATGGAGGGCTGATGCTATTCACTGCCTTCTTTCTTATGACTTTTAATGATTTTTCCTTTAATTTTCTGTGCATGAAGAGCTTGATGATTCTGGGAGTGTTTTTTCTTTTTTTTTTTTCTTCTCTCCATTCTTCTTATAATGTTCCAATGTATTTCAGCTTACTTAAAAAATTTTAAAGGTTTTTTAAAAATGATACAAATAAACATATAAAAAATAGAAATAGACCCACAGACCTAGGAAACAAATTTAGGAATACCAAAGAGAGTGGAAGAAGAGATAAATTAGGAATTTGGAATTAACATACATACATATAAAACTGATCAACAGCAGGGCCTACTGTATAGTACAGGGAAGTATACTGAATATTCTGTACTAGCCTATAATGAAAGAAAGTTGGAAAGTATTAATCTACACAATTGAGTCACTTTGCTGTACATCTGAAACTAACACAATGCTGTAAATCAGCTATACTTCAATTTTAAAAGGAGATTTTCTACATTGTGAAAGCAATTTAATTTAGTATTCTTTAAAAACAGAGATTTTATTTCCTATGAAATAAAAAAGTCCCTCTTAAATATACAGTTCAGTGGATTTTATTGTTTTTAGGAAGTTATGGAGGCATCACCACTAATTAGATAACCTGGAAATTTATCAGTTTTCCAATTCCTGTGGAACATGTTGCTTCTCTTTAGGGTCCTCCTGTGGAAGCTTCAGCCAGTGGACTGAGTTCAGCTCTGTGTAATAGCACCCGGGTTGCAGACTCCCCGTAACAGTAAGTAAATCTGAAAACACAGTAGCATCAACCAGACAGGCTTCCCAGGTGGCTCCATGATGAAGAATCTGCTTCCCAGTACAGGAGGTATGGGTTTGATCCCTGGGTCAGGAAGATCCCCTGGAGAAGGGCATGTCAACCCACTCCAGTATTCTTGCCTGGGAAAACCCATGGACGGAGGAGGCTGGTGGGCTACATCCTACGGGGTCGCAATGAGTTGGACACAACAGAGCAATGAACACTTTCACTTTCATGGCATTTACATTGTATTTACTACTACTGACATAGCCTTTCCATGTATTAAGCATTATAAATAATCTAGAGATGATTTAAGATATATAGAAGGGCCTATGTGGATTATATCCAAATACAGCACCATTTTATAGCAAGCACTTGAGCATGATGGATTTTGGTCTGTGTAGGAAGCCCTGCACCAACCCCCTGTGGACACCCAGAGCTGAACGACACTCGTTTGTTTTGTAATTTCTGTAGCACATGAACATAGAAATTCCAGGTGATTACAGGGATTGGCATCATCTCCACTCCTCTTTGATCCTCTAGATCCTCAAAGACTTAGAGAAGTGCCAATCTATGGGTGAATTTGGAATTAACATACATACATATAAAACTGATCAACAGCAGGGCCTACTGTATAGTACAGGGAAGTATACTGAATATTCTGTACTAGCCTATAATGAAAGAAAGTTGGAAAGTATTAATCTACACAATTGAGTCACTTTGCTGTACATCTGAAACTAACACAATGCTGTAAATCAGCTATACTTCAATTTTAAAAGGAGATTTTCTACATTGTGAAAGCAATTTAATTTAGTATTCTTTAAAAACAGAGATTTTATTTCCTATGAAATAAAAAAGTCCTCTTAAATATACAGTTCAGTGGATTTTATTGTTTTTAGGAAGTTATGGAGGCATCACCACTAATTAGATAACCTGGAAATTTATCAGTTTTCCAATTCCTGTGGAACATGTTGCTTCTCTTTAGGGTCCTCCTGTGGAAGCTTCAGCCAGTGGACTGAGTTCAGCTCTGTGTAATAGCACCCGGGTTGCAGACTCCCCGTAACAGTAAGTAAATCTGAAAAACACAGTAGCATCAACCAGACAGGCTTCCCAGGTGGCTCCATGATGAAGAATCTGCTTCCCAGTACAGGAGGTATGGGTTTGATCCCTGGGTCAGGAAGATCCCCTGGAGAAGGGCATGTCAACCCACTCCAGTATTCTTGCCTGGGAAAACCCATGGACGGAGGAGGCTGGTGGGCTACATCCTACGGGGTCGCAATGAGTTGGACACAACAGAGCAATGAACACTTTCACTTTCATGGCATTTACATTGTATTTACTACTACTGACATAGCCTTTCCATGTATTAAGCATTATAAATAATCTAGAGATGATTTAAGATATATAGAAGGGCCTATGTGGATTATATCCAAATACAGCACCATTTTATAGCAAGCACTTGAGCATGATGGATTTTGGTCTGTGTAGGAAGCCCTGCACCAACCCCCTGTGGACACCCAGAGCTGAACGACACTCGTTTGTTTTGTAATTTCTGTAGCACATGAACATAGAAATTCCAGGTGATTACAGGGATTGGCATCATCTCCACTCCTCTTTGATCCTCTAGATCCTCAAAGACTTAGAGAAGTGCCAATCTTGTAAACTTCATAGGGAAAAAGAGTAAAAATGAAGAGACCCCGGAGTTTCCTCCTTTTTTCCAGATGTTTCTTATTAGTGAGTTCTTATCGGTCAGGCAAGAACGCTGCCAAGAATCAAGAGCCAGTTGGGAGGGAATGTCCTGAGGCACAAGCATTGGGTCTGCAGCATGAGGGAGACCAGTTGTCTCACTGCTTCCTGCTCCCTGTTCCCTACATACCTGACATCATTTTGGATCTGGGGCTTCTGCTCTGAGTGAAGATTTGTGGTCCTGCTGATTTTCATCTGCCCAAATTCTGTCAGCGCTGAACCTGCATAATTGTTTCAGAATCTCTTCTCTGAATCCAGATGATGAATCCTGCAAATACAATGGAAATGTCTGTTTCCTAGTCTTCCTGGAGGCCATTCAGCCAGATACTGTCCAATATGTCCACCTGGAAAACAAGCAGAGGCAGATTCATTTTGACAAAACACAGAGCAAGGGAGCTTTGATATTAATATAAATGAATACAGAGAGATATAAACCACGGCAGACTTTGGTGTCTGGCCTCTGAGGCATAAGTAAGAGCAATTACTTTAAATTATTTGATCAACATAACAAGTTACAAGGTCACACCAGACATCAAAGAAGGCCAGGGTTTCTGAGAGACACTCAGAATCCAGGACCTACTCCAGAGCTGTGTCTGATGCCTGACTGCTGCTGCGTTAGAACTGTTGCTATGTGGGAACTGTGTCTGGTCCCAAGCTTCTCTCATGCAGTAGAGCAAGCAAGACCTGCAAATTTGCAGAGGCCCTGGGACCATCCAAGAGGCTTCCCTGGGGGTTCAGTGCTAAAGAATTTATTTGCAATGCAAGAGAAGGGGGTGCAGTCTCTGGGTTGGGAAAATCCTCTATAGGAGGGCATGGCAATTCATTTCAGCTTTCTTCCCTGAAGAATCCCATGGACAGAGGAGCCTGGCAGGCTACAGTCCAGAGGGTTGCAGAAAGTTGAACAGGACAGAAGTGACATAGCATGCATGCAAGAGGCCATTCAAAGGGCTTAAGCCCTTTTATCTCAAATCAGGAGAGAATTTAAAAGGGTCTGGAGGATAGTAATGACACCAATTGTCATTATCTGGATGACAGTAGAATCAAGGAAGACGCGCATTTAATGATTTTTCAACTTGACAAAAGAGTGAACATAGCCTGTGTCAGAGACTTAGCAAAACTAAAAATTGAATATATTTATTGAGCGCCTAGGAGTCAGGCACCATTAAACTACTCCAAAATTTACATTTTTAAGATGTTTGAACACGCGCTTTTCTACATGGCTTTCTTTTAACAAGGGATCTTTTCCTAGAACTAACTGAAAGTTATTTATTTAGCATCTAAGAAGCATTAGGAATGTTTATTCATTTGTCCACTCATTTATTTATTCACACACCCATGAAACGTTGCAGAGTTTCTGCCATATTCTCTGCCCTGTGGTTGGTGAGGGGCAGTGGGTGTGACTTTCTATGTGAGTCAGTCACAAGAAAGCTAGAGGGGAACTTCAATGGTAAGTTTAGGAAATGCAAGCTGATCCTAAAGCTCTCTTAGATTCTCTCCCCAATCCTACACTTTTTTTTTCTTTTACTGCTGATGATTGACTTCTCTACAGTGAAGAATAAAAATATTAATATTAATTATTTATACTCTATGACAGAAGACAGCAATGATAGATTAACCTTTTCCTTTTTCGAGTCAAGAAACTAATATTCAGTATGATAGCTCAATTTCCTTTTACAAGGAAAAAAAATTTACTCAAGAAAAATAACTTGGCCTAATTATTGATTTTTAAATATTTTTTTTACTCACAAGGGAAGAAAATACTATTTGAATGCAATTTGGAAAATAGGTGTATCTTTATTAACATCATTCTCAAATCATCAAATTTCAGATGAAAACATTTCTATTTTAAAAACTTAAGGATTTAAGCCCAAACTACACTGGATTTAAATATAAAAGTGTAGCAGAGTCTCCATTACACATTTTCTTCCTAAGTGGATGTGATGAAGTCTGTCATGTAAGAGTCCCCAAAAGCCAGCAGTCATCTTTAAACTTTAGCTTTATGACAGAAGAAAACATTATCCGTAATCTCATTCACATTGCTTTTGCAGATGTCAGTCTGTCATGACATTCTGGAATCTTCAACCAATGCTTTGAAGTACAAGTGTCCTATTCAGGCTCAGTCTTGTGCTCCAGCTTCCTGTGAGGTATACCCTGGGTGGTACTATATGTGACAGGCTTTTAATCTTTTTAAAGTCACATTTTTAATAAAGTCTCTTCTGCTGCACACATCACAACAGCATGCTGAAATTGGAATATGGTGTTTTATTTCATCTGAATATGGGAGGTATCCAAGAGCACAAATAGGGACCATTAACTTTTTCTCGTTTCAGACAATGCGTTCAACCCTATGAAGCGTGGAGCTGGATGGTCAAGGCTATATGCAAAGTAGGGTATTCACAGAAATAATCACTAATAGATATAATAAAACTTGCCAAAAAACATTATGCAAAACTAAAATTTTGGAAGGACACTACAATGCCAGAGACAGATATAATACTACCATATGTTGTGATGCTTAATTGTGTGGGAGTTGCCCAGCACCATCAAAGGATGCTGATCGTAATCCACTGCTCAAAGCAATTTCAACAACTGTGTCTCTATTTCTGTTTTGCAAAAAAATACATCTGTACCATTTCTAAACTCCACATATGAGCTTCATCATACAATATTTGTTTTTATCTTTCTGACATATTTCATTCTTGATGGCCATCTCTAGGTCTAACCATTTCTTTGCAAATGGCACATTTTCATTCCTTTTTATGGCTGAGTAATATTCCATTGTATATATGCTCCACATTTTCTCTTTCTGTTTCCTTTTGATGAACATTTAGGTTGCTTCCATGTCTTTGCTATTGTATATAGTGCTGCAGTGAACACATGCATCCTTTTGATATGGTTTTCACCAGTTACATGCCCAGGAGAGAGATTACTGGGTCATAAAGTAGTTCTATTTTTCATATTTTGAGGAAACTCCATACTGTTCTCCATAGTGGCTGTACCAGTTTGCATTCCAAATAACGGTTTGAGAGGGTTCCCATTTCTCCACAACCTTTCCAGCATTTATTATTTATAGACTTTTTGATGACAACTATTCTGATTAATGTGAGGTGATACCTCATTATAATTGTGATTTGCATTTCTCTAATAATTAGTGATGTTGGGCATCTTTTCTTGGGCTTGTTGACCAGCGGCATGTCTTCTTTGGAGAAATGTGTATGTATTTAAGTCTTCTGCTCATATTTTCTTTCTTTTTTTTTTTTTTTTTTTTTATTGCATGAGCACTTTGCAGTCTTCCCAGTTGGCACAGTGGAAGAGAATCCTCCTGCCTATCCAGGGCATGCAGGTTAAACCCCTGGGTCAGGCAGATCCTCTGGAGAACGAAATGACAATCTGCTCCAGTATTCTTACCTGGAAAACTCCATAGACAGAGGAAGCTGATGGGCTATAGTCCATGGGGTCTGTAAAGAGTCAGACAGGACTGAGTATACAAGTGCACACATACATACGAGCTGTTTGCATATTTTGGTGATTAATCCCTTGCCGATTCAAGTTTGATTAGGTCCTCTTTTTTCTTTTTTTAAAAATTATTCTAGGAAGTTACCAAGCAGAAATGGAGACACAGATGTAGAGAACAAGCTTATTGATACCAAGGAGTAAAGAGAAGGGTTGAGTGACTTGGGGGATTGAGATTATATCTATATCTATATCTATATATCTATATATCTATATATCTATATATATACTGCTGACTCTGATGCTGGGAAAGATCAAGGGTAGGAGGAGAAGGGGGCAACAGAGGATGATGTGGTTGCATGGCATCACTGACTCAATGGACATGAGTCTGAACAAGCTCCAGGAGATGGTGAAGGCCAGAGAAGCCAGGTGTGCTGCAGTCCACGGGGTCACAAAGAGTCAGACATGACTGAGCATCTGAACAACAGTGCGCAAAGCAGATAACTAATGAGAACCTACTGTACAGGGAACCCTACTCGGTTCTCTGTGGTGACCTAAATGAGAAGGAAATCCAGAAAGGGGGGATGTATGTCCACACATGGCAGATTCGCTTTGCTGTACAGCAGGAGCTAACACAACATTGTGAAGCACTCCAATAGTTCAGTTCAACTCAATCACTCTGTTGTGTCTGACTCTTTACAACCTCATGGACTGCAGCATGCCAGGCTTAAAAAAAGTTGTTTCAAGAAAAGTGGATTTCACCAAAAAGCCCCCAAACAGAGAAACAGAAAAACTATGTGAAGAGTTTAATATGTTAATTACCTTGACCACAGTAATCATTTTATTCATTTCAGTGTGTATATAAAATTATCATGTTGTAGATCTTAAATATGTTTGATTTTATTTAATTTTTTATGACAAATTATTAAGAAGTAACTGTAATTCATAGTTTCTTTGGCATCCCAAGTGATTTAAGGTGTTTGTACTGGAACTAAGTTGCCTTTTCACAGGGCCAGTTTCAGAGTTAGGGTGTGATCTATGAATAGTTAAAGACAATTTATTCTACAGTATTTTATGCTGTTTTATGACATTTTGAATTTAGTATGTCAGGGACTTTCAGTCTGATTTATTTAAGTTTTAAAATCTACTAGGTTTGAGGAAAGAACAAAACCTTTTGGTACTGTGCAACTGCTAACAAATTTATCTCAGATATTCCTCTGAGCACCTACAGAAAAGCTTGAGTGCCCATGAGGGATTCAGTCCTGTGGTAGACATCAGATATATGCCAGGATGTCACATGCAGGGGCCAACCAGCCAGCAGCACACCTGGGTTGAAAGCCAAGATGTCCAGGCAGAATCTCTCCGCAACGTGCTGTGGCATCATGATATTTGAACATCCATCATGAGAAAGCTCCTTTGATTTTGTGCTGGATGTTTAATTAATTTAACTGACAATAGGTGTCTGACAAAATAAAGGAGTCCTTTGAAAAACTGAAAGTTTAATAGGAAATTTTATTAAATATGTCATTTTGATTTGCAACCTCATTATGAAATTTTAAAAATTCATATTCTACATTTGGATTGCCCATATGTTTCCTTAATAAGAGGCAATAAAAATAGAACTTAAAAAGCATGCAGCATCCCATCGTTTTTATGTTTTATTTAATTAAATATTTCTAGCTTAGTAAATCATATAATCCTATTCATATTGATCCTATTATAGATGGTTTCTCCTTATATATGTGTTGAATTCTATTGCCTTCTTGGGCTTCCCAGTTGTCAGCAGTGGTAAAGGCTAATGCAGCAGGCATAAGAGATGTGTGTTCAATCTCTGGGTTGAGAAGATCCCATGGAGGAGGGCAGGGCAACCCACTCCAGTAATTCTTGACTAGAGAATCCCATGGACAGAGGAGCCTGGTGGGCTGCAGTCCATAGGTCCACCAAGAGTCAGATTGTGACTTAGTGACCGCATGCCCTTTGCTCTTAAATCCACTTTTTGTTAACTCTCAACGATCACTTCAGTGTCACTTTTCGTTCTAGTTGTATTTTAAGTACTCTTAATATAACTGCAGTTTTATGATCATCTAGAAGCTTCATTTGTCAATATAGGTAGGGAAATTTTATCTAGGCAAAATAGAAGAGTGTAATGTGAACTGAAGATGAAATATATCTCTATTCTAGATATGTTGCTCTGACCTCCCCTGACTAGAACTTGGGCATGAGATGGAGTGGAGCTGGAGGCTGTAATTACAGTGGTGTTTGCCCAACCTTGACCTACTGCGAGTGAGGTAAAGAGACCAATCCATTCTCACGGTTCAGGAGCCCGGATTTCTCTTCATGGGCTGGACCTCCAGCTGCAACAGAAGCAGGGCCTATTGGTCTTTGCCTTTGTGTTTGTCAGGAGGTTGTCACTTGAACCTGTGCTGAGATCTATGCTTTGTGAATGTTTCTAACTAAGAATGACTCTAGGTAATTCTTAATTTTTTAATTTTCAGATCTTTATGAGGGTTTATTCTATTTGCTGATTGGATTATGGTGTGTATGTGAGCATGTTTGGCTCCTCTGTCCATGGGATTTTCCAGGCAAGAATACTGGAGCGAGTTGTCATTTTCTCATCCAGGGGATCTTCTCAATCCAGGAATCAAACCCACGTCTCCTGTCTCCTGAGTTGACAGGTGGATTCTTTGCCACTGTACCACCTCGGTTGTCTTTACCCTCCGTATTTTTCTTCTAGCCACTGTGGCCACGCACCTCACACAATCTGGAGGATTAGGGTCAGAGCAGCATTGAAGCCTAAAGTTAATGAACAACATTCTTGGACTTTATGAAATATTTTAATAAGTTCTGATTAACTGCATTTCACCATCTTATGAGGATAAGTGAGAAAAGCGTAATCTTTCAGTGTCTATGCAAAAATAATTTGACAAAATCCAACAATCATTTATGATAAAGTTTCTCAGGCAAATTGAAATAGAAGAGAACATTCTAAATCTGATTAAGAGCACATAAAAAAACCCTGCCATTAACATCACACTTAATGGTCAAATACTGAATGTTGGTCTCACTATGATCAAGCTCAACACAGGACAAAACTCTTACTTCTGCTACGCAGTAACAAAAAATGGACCAAAGATTTTAATAGACATTCCACAAAGCAATACATATGAGAGGGTCAGTAAAAATGTTAAAAAGTTATCAACCTCATTTGCTGTTGGGGAAATCTGTTTAATCCATAATAAGATATCATCTCACACTGAAACGACCACCCAAATGGCTGAAGTTCAAAAGACCTGAAACCACCAACGAAAGTAACCAGACAGCTGGAGCAGCAAGCACTTAATAGCAATGTAACAGAGTACAAACACTTTGAAGTGGGACTTCCCTGGTGGTTCAGTGGGTAAAGAGTCTGCCTTGTAGTGCAAGGGGCACTTGTTCGAACCTTGACCTACTGCGAGTGAGGTAAAGAGACCAATATTGGTCCTTTTGGCCTTTGTTGTTTTGTCAGGAGGTTGTCACTTGAACCTGTGCTGAGATCTATGCTTTGTGAATGTTTCTAACTAAGAATGACTCTAGGTAATTCTTAATTTTTTAATTTTCAGATCTTTATGAGGGTTTATTCTATTTGCTGATTGGATTATGGTGTGTATGTGAGCATGTTTGGCTCCTCTGTCCATGGGATTTTCCAGGCAAGAATACTGGAGCGAGTTGTCATTTTCTCATCCAGGGGATCTTCTCAATCCAGGAATCAAACCCACGTCTCCTGTCTCCTGAGTTGACAGGTGGATTCTTTGCCACTGTACCACCTCGGTTGTCTTTACCCTCCGTATTTTTCTTCTAGCCACTGTGGCCACGCACCTCACACAATCTGGAGGATTAGGGTCAGAGCAGCATTGAAGCCTAAAGTTAATGAACAACATTCTTGGACTTTATGAAATATTTTAATAAGTTCTGATTAACTGCATTTCACCATCTTATGAGGATAAGTGAGAAAAGCGTACTCTTTCAGTGTCTATGCAAAATAATTTGACAAAATCCAACAATCATTTATGATAAAGTTTCTCAGGCAAATTGAAATAGAAGAGAACATTCTAAATCTGATTAAGAGCACATAAAAAAACCCTGCCATTAACATCACACTTAATGGTCAAATACTGAATGTTGGTCTCACTATGATCAAGCTCAACACAGGACAAAACTCTTACTTCTGCTACGCAGTAACAAAAAATGGACCAAAGATTTTAATAGACATTCCACAAAGCAATACATATGAGAGGGTCAGTAAAAATGTTAAAAAGTTATCAACCTCATTTGCTGTTGGGGAAATCTGTTTAATCCATAATAAGATATCATCTCACACTGAAACGACCACCCAAATGGCTGAAGTTCAAAAGACCTGAAACCACCAACGAAAGTAACCAGACAGCTGGAGCAGCAAGCACTTAATAGCAATGTAACAGAGTACAAACACTTTGAAGTGGGACTTCCCTGGTGGTTCAGTGGGTAAAGAGTCTGCCTTGTAGTGCAAGGGGCACTTGTTCGATCCCTAGCCCAGGAAGATCCCACGTGATGCGGAGCGGTTGAACTGGTGTGTCCAATTATGAGCTTGAGCTCTGGAGCACATGGCCCAAAGCACCGAGAGGGCCACTGGAATGGGAGGCCCACACAGGTCAAAGAAGAAAGGTGAATGAAAATAAATAAATAAATAAACAACAAAAGAGGCCAAAAGTAAAAAAGAAAAAGAATGGAAAAAAAAGAATAAACACTTTGAAATGTTCTGGCCCCCAGAATATGCTGACAGCTTCTTAAAAACCCAAACATATACTTCTTATCTAACACATAATTCCAGTCATATTTATTTATTTATGAGAAATGAAAACATGTTTATAAAAAGACTTACCCAAAAATGTTCATAGCAACTTTATTTATAATAGTTAAAAACTGGAGAACATCCCTGGCATTCACTGATAGATGGATAGATACGTAAACCTTGGTTCACTCCTCCAGTGGTACATTACAACAAATAGGAACAAAGCTATGATCTATGCAGGAACATGGATGGATCACAAAAATATGCTGGACAGAAAACCTCACACACAATAGAACGCATAATTTTATTGCATTATATAAAATTCCATGTATGCAAAACTGATCTGGGAAAATATATCTGAACAAGGATTACCAATCTGAGTGAAGTTGAAATCAATATTCACAGAGAAGGGGCAAAGGGAAACTTCCTGTGGGGAGATTAATATTCTAATTTTGATATTGTATACATTTAGAGTTACAGTGGATACAAGGAAGTACTTCAAATGCATAATTATTACTTGTGAATTTTATTATTTATAAATTCTGTACACATATTTAAATCTAGTCAGTGGCATCCATGTTTAAGCATTTAGATAGTTGTGTTATAATGTCTGCAGTTTACTTTGATATCAATACATGATAAAGCTTGTAGAATAAATAATAATGGTAAGATCTAGGTGTGGGTGCTTTGATACTCATTGGAGGTATCTTTCAAAACATTCTGGTTTTGAAAATTTTCAGTCAAATCTTGGGAAAAACTACAGCTTTTTATACAAATGTCATTTTATATGAACACAGAAAATAGGCTGATGCAGAAATTGCTATAAATCAACTCATTCCATCATGACAAGGTCACCAATCCCCTTGCTTGCCATTTTATATTTTTATGTTTTATATTCATAACATTTCCTACCTCTCCTTACTGCTGCAAGCCAACAACCAAATTATGTACTCTTAAAGATTCTGATATCCCGAGAGACTTCAGACTAGCAAACTTAATTATGTGGAAGGCTCTTCTTGACTGACCTATATTTATCTGCAATGTGCACACAAACATTGGTAATCTCCCACCAGGAAGCACATTTTAATAACTGCTTCAAGGGAGCAAGGGTTTATAGGGTCTGCTCCCAGCATGTTTCTTATTTATTCTAGGGTCTTAGCTAAGATTTTAAACCCTGAATACAGCAAAGAGGCTGCATCTTACTGGAACGCTATGAAATTACTCATGTACTGAAGTTACACAATCTACCTTCTCCATCTATTACCTTCCCAGTCACACATGCTATCCCTGCCCCTGAAATCAAAGTGGAAATATTTTACACAATTGGACAGAAAAGGTTATATTTAAGGACTACTCTTTGAAGTTGAGTCAAAATGTTCTAAAAGGGAGGGCTTGCATGTGGGTGTGCTCAGTCATGTCTGACTTTTTCCTGTAGCCCGCCAGGCTCCTCTGTCCATGGGGATTCTCAGAGAATGCCAGAGTGGGTTGCCGTTTCCTTCTATAGGCAATCTTCCTGACCCAGGGACTGAACCCACATCTCTTGCGTCTCCTGCATTGGTAGGCAGAGTCTTTACCACTGAGCGACCTGGACAGGCAAGGTAGTTTTTAAGGACTTCTCTTTGAAGTTGAATCCAGTCAGGATGTTCTAAAAGAGGTAATCCAGGAGGGCATACAATGGAAGAGAAATGAGACAGAGGAAACTAACGGATATAAGAATAGACCTTGCTATGGAAACTGACATCTGTCAAATTTCCTCAATAGAGATCTGTAGATGTAGTCCCTGGCCTTCATCTGTAGGATCAATTTACCCTGTTCCAACAAAGCAACTCTAACGTGGTAGGATTAGTGGGTTCAATCTGAATTCCACATGTCCCTGGGCATCTGGTCAAGAAGTGAAGCTGCATGAACATTGAGAACGTTGATTGTTCCAACGTGACACTACCTGCAATAGGACTTCTGCTGCTAGGGCAGGTTTGTCAGCACAATGGCGGCTGCAATGCTGTCTCAGTCCTATAGAAAGGAGAGGGCTGTAAAGAAACAAATCAACTGTCCAAACTTAATTATGTGGAAGGCTCTTCTTGACTGACCTATATTTATCTGCAATGTGCACACAAACATTGGTAATCTCCCACCAGGAAGCACATTTTAATAACTGCTTCAAGGGAGCAAGGGTTTATAGGGTCTGCTCCCAGCATGTTTCTTATTTATTCTAGGGTCTTAGCTAAGATTTTAAACCCTGAATACAGCAAAGAGGCTGCATCTTACTGGAACGCTATGAAATTACTCATGTACTGAAGTTACACAATCTACCTTCTCCATCTATTACCTTCCCAGTCACACATGCTATCCCTGCCCCTGAAATCAAAGTGGAAATATTTTACACAATTGGACAGAAAAGGTTATATTTAAGGACTACTCTTTGAAGTTGAGTCAAAATGTTCTAAAAGGGAGGGCTTGCATGTGGGTGTGCTCAGTCATGTCTGACTTTTTCCTGTAGCCCGCCAGGCTCCTCTGTCCATGGGGATTCTCAGAGAATGCCAGAGTGGGTTGCCGTTTCCTTCTATAGGCAATCTTCCTGACCCAGGGACTGAACCCACATCTCTTGCGTCTCCTGCATTGGTAGGCAGAGTCTTTACCACTGAGCGACCTGGACAGGCAAGGTAGTTTTTAAGGACTTCTCTTTGAAGTTGAATCCAGTCAGGATGTTCTAAAAGAGGTAATCCAGGAGGGCATACAATGGAAGAGAAATGAGACAGAGGAAACTAACGGATATAAGAATAGACCTTGCTATGGAAACTGACATCTGTCAAATTTCCTCAATAGAGATCTGTAGATGTAGTCCCTGGCCTTCATCTGTAGGATCAATTTACCCTGTTCCAACAAAGCAACTCTAACGTGGTAGGATTAGTGGGTTCAATCTGAATTCCACATGTCCCTGGGCATCTGGTCAAGAAGTGAAGCTGCATGAACATTGAGAACGTTGATTGTTCCAACGTGACACTACCTGCAATAGGACTTCTGCTGCTAGGGCAGGTTTGTCAGCACAATGGCGGCTGCAATGCTGTCTCAGTCCTATAGAAAGGAGAGGGCTGTAAAGAAAAACAAATCAACTGTCCAAAAATAAATAAATTAATTAAAACCTCTGTGTCAGTTAGCTAGTGCTGCTGTAACAAAGCTTTGTAGGCTGGATGATTTATACAACAGAAATATATTTTCCCACAGTTCTGGAAGGTCAAGAGCAAGAGGTTGGTGGGTTGATTTCTTCTGAGGATTCTCTCCTTATCTTTTTGGTGGTCATCTGCTCCCTGCATCTTCACATGTTCTTCACTCTGTCTGCTTCTGTCCTAATTCTTTCTTCTCATAGGATCATTAGTCATGTTAGAGTCCTAATGTCCACCATTTTTAATCAACTTTTTAAAACCCTATCCCAAATACAGGCACATAGGCTCACATTTCTCTTTCTTTTTGCTTTCCTCTTTCAAAGCTTAAGTACCTTTTATGACCTAGTTTTGCCTCAATTTTGGATTTATAAATTCGCAGATTTCGTGTCAAGTGTATCTCTTTGCACAGAAGATGAATTTGAAGTCTTCAGGAACATGTGAAGGTATTACGCCAGCTTATCCTGATAATGAGAGTGGAGAAGAATAAATGAGAGATGTGACTAAATTATGAAGGCAAAATAGAGTTGTCGCATCAAAGGGTGACCCATGGCACGATGGGGTAGAAGGGAAAGAATGCTCTATGCTAAGACTGGTCATAATCAGAGCAGATTCAGGATAAAACACAGACCCTTTAGGTTTCCTGTCAGAACGGCTTCAGGGTTCATCGGTGGTTTGAAAGTGGGAGATGTGTGAGCAAACAATCATGGCAAATGCTGTCCATATCTAATAGAAATCTTGAAAGACATTGTGGGAAGAAGATGAAGAAACCTAGGCAGTTGGAGAAGGTTTCTTAGTAGGATGAGACGTGGCACGGGCTCTTTGAGAATCTGCACCAGCCTGTGTAAAGCATGGAGGTGCCCAGAGCACCATTTGGTTGAGAGGCGGGAATCCTGGGTTCTGGAATTGTCAGGTTCACAGGCCGGAGAGGAGGGAAGGGATGCGGGGACTCACGCACCTGACGACCTTGAATGGGCAGAGCGGCTCATCAGCCTGGGAGAGAGAAGCTGAGAATCACAGGGTTTAAACATTGGTGCTGGAGTCCTCTGCAGGCTGCAGGAGGCTGGAAAAGAGTGGAGGGCCATGGGCTAACAGACTGAGTTTCCTACGAGGACGAGGCAGCAAAGCCGAAAGGACCTTTGTAGGGAGAAGGCCCAGACTCCTCATTCCCCCTTGGAGAGAAATAATTCAACTCTCACTTTGGGGGCATTTGAATGGAAGGCGTGGGGGAAGGGCACTCTGCGAATCCACACTGCCTGCCAGGAGAAGAGAGGGGAGAGAGAGAGGACGAGCTGAGCAGAGACAAGGGCAGCAAACACACTTGCATGTGCCTTGAGATGGCAGTTGGAAACAGGAGACTTGCTGGCAGAGGTGACAGCTGAGAGAGAGAGAGGAGATGCTCCGTGGGCACAGAGTTGAGGCCTGCCATAGAGCCCCGTCTGTAGCATTGGCACAAATATCAGCTCTTCAGCCTGAGGCAGAAACTGCTGGAGCTAACACAATTCTGTTTTATTACAAAGTAAAAGTAGAAATATGGCCTTTGTGATAAGGCATATCAGGGAGCTATGGTATATGTATGACTGAGCCACTTCACTCTTCACCTGAAACTATCACAAAATTGTTAATTGGTTATACCCCAATAAAAATGTTTTGGGTGTGAAAAAAATTTTTTTAAATAAAAAAAGAAATCTTCAAAGAGTTACACTTGTGTTGAAAAGTGCAAAGCAAATACCCATAGGTTTAAAAGTAGAAATTAAATTTAAGGATCTTCATGTTGGATGGTAGATAATGCGCTCTCTGGGGCTTCCCTGGTGGCCCATTGGGTAAAGAGTCCATCTTGCTGTGCAAGAGGCGCCAGTTCAATCCCTGGCCTGGGAAGATCCCATGTGTTGCGGAGCGGCAGGACCAGTGTGCCCAATTACGAGCCAGTGGTCTGGAGCGCATGCACCCAGAGCTGGTGCTCTGCAACAAGAGAGACCACTGTGATGGGAGGCCCACACAGGCCAAAGAACAAAGATGGAAGGAAATAAATAAATGAAAGAACAATAAAGGTGGCCAAAATTTTAAAAAAATGCTCTTTCTGTATGAATCTTAATATAAACCTATTAATGATAAGGAAGATAGTTTTACAATGAATTGCTATGTTATTGAAGATAGAGTGATTGACTGCACAAACAGGTGTTTTGAATTCTGCACAAATCAGGAATCTGTTTTGGGGTTTTATATTTCATCCACAAGATACAGGAAATGCCAAAGGAAACATTAAGACATGGTCATGGAAATTTACATTTAAACTAAATCAGTTCACACATGAACCTGAACACAGATGTTTACAGCAACTTTATTCATAATCACTAAAACGTGGACACAACCAAGGTCAGCTCTCAGCTGTCACCTCTGCCAGCAAGTCTCCTCCAGTAGATGAATAGATAAAAATCTATGGTACATTTAGACAACGGAATGTTAACTTGGTGCTAAAAGGAAATGAACTATTAAACCATAGAAAGACTGGGAGGAACTCTGAAAACCTATTATTAAGTGAAAGAAGCCAATCTGTAAAGGCTTCCTGATTTCAACTTTATGATATTCTGGAAAAAGCAAAACTACAGAAACAAAGAATAGATCACTTGTTTCCAGAGGCTGAAGGGAGGTAAATGGAAGAAGAGAAATGGGACACGGAGAATTTGTAGGTTACCAAGATAATTCTGTATGATACAATAAAGATGGTCCATATTACATCCTTGTCCAGGCCCATAGAATATACACCACCAAGAGGGAACCCCATTGTTAACTATGGAGTCTGGGTAATAATGATGTGTCAGGTAGGTTCACGGACTGTAAATAATGTACATTTGGTGGGAGATGTAGGTAATAGGAGAGGCTGTGTATGCAGGAAAGTGAAAGTGTGTGTCACACAGTGCCTATGATCTCATGCACTGCAGCCCACCAGGCTTCTCTGTCTATGGAATTCTCTAAGAAAGAATGCTGGAGTGGGTACCCATGCCCTTCTCCAGGGGATCTTCCCAACCCAGGGATCAAACCTGGTCACCTGCCTTGTAGGCAGGGTTTTTACCATCTGAGGGGGCTAAGTCTATAGAAACTCTGTGATCTTTCTGCTCTGCCCTACCTTGAACTGAAAGCTTCTGTATTCTATAAAGTCGATTGATAAAATAGCACACAGAAATTTCAATTCAAACACAAAGGTCATTGTATTTTAGCAAAGATTGTTAGACAAGAATCATCATCCTTAGTAAACATCGTGTTTTGAAATAATTCATCCAAAATTTACTCTAAAACTTTCACAGCCTATATAATAATCTTCAGGAATAGTTGCATCAACAAAGAGATTCTACTTAAAATTATTTGTGATCTTCCCTTTGGCAAGAGCAAGTGATGTTGCTGGCAATTATGCCAATAGAAAATTAAGTATATCTGGATACTCATTTTGATGATCTAGTATAGGAATTTTCAGAAAAGTGATCCAGAGAAATCTTACACTCAATTAAGGTATCACATTAATCAAGTATTATTATTATCTATCCACTGTATAGAATTACTACATCAGAATTTTTTGCAATTTATAAGCTTGTGTTGTTGCTCATGTATGAAATTGCTTCTATGAATTGCATTGCTAATAAAATATTTCTGAATTAAACAGGCTTATATTTTACTATCTTTGTGAGCTTTCCATGCTTGGTCTTTCATTTATTTATTTCCATCCATCTTTGTTCTTTGGCCTGTGTGGGTCTCCCATCACAGTGGCCTCTCTTGCTGCAGAGCACTGGCTCTGGGTGCCTGCACTCCAGAGCTCCGACTCAGTAGTTGGACATATCAGTCCAGCTGCTCCACAGCACGAGGGATCTTCCTGGGCCAGGGATCGAACTGGCGCCTCTTGCACTGCAAGGCAGACTCTTTACCCACTGGACCACCAGAGAAGCCCTTTTTCCATGCTTTTTGAATAAGGACACACACATTTTATTTTTGTGGTAGCTCCACAAATTATGTACCTGTTTGTATTTATAAATAAGCTAAATCTACAGGATATATTTGTTTGTCTATCTCAAAAGCATTTTCTTTTTGAGGTAGCTTTATTTGCTTCCTCACATTACTAGTGTATTCTGGCTAATTTTCTCTTTCAGATTAATTACTGTGGATGAATCACATAGACTTATATGGTAAACAAGTCTAATGATTTGTAAACTTCCTCCAGCCCACTGTGTGATGTACTGTCTCTAACAGAATCTATTTATTTTTCATGCTCATGAACATCCCTCCCTCCCAGGAAAAAAAAAGATTGATTTGCAAAATTTAGACAAGAATCATCATCCTTAGTAAACATCGTGTTTTGAAATAATTCATCCAAAATTTACTCTAAAACTTTCACAGCCTATATAATAATCTTCAGGAATAGTTGCATCAACAAAGAGATTCTACTTAAAATTATTTGTGATCTTCCCTTTGGCAAGAGCAAGTGATGTTGCTGGCAATTATGCCAATAGAAAATTAAGTATATCTGGATACTCATTTTGATGATCTAGTATAGGAATTTTCAGAAAAGTGATCCAGAGAAATCTTACACTCAATTAAGGTATCACATTAATCAAGTATTATTATTATCTATCCACTGTATAGAATTACTACATCAGAATTTTTTTGCAATTTATAAGCTTGTGTTGTTGCTCATGTATGAAATTGCTCCTATGAATTGCATTGCTAATAAAATATTTCTGAATTAAACAGGCTTATATTTTACTATCTTTGTGAGCTTTCCATGCTTGGTCTTTCATTTATTTATTTCCATCCATCTTTGTTCTTTGGCCTGTGTGGGTCTCCCATCACAGTGGCCTCTCTTGCTGCAGAGCACTGGCTCTGGGTGCCTGCACTCCAGAGCTCCGACTCAGTAGTTGGACATATCAGTCCAGCTGCTCCACAGCACGAGGGATCTTCCTGGGCCAGGGATCGAACTGGCGCCTCTTGCACTGCAAGGCAGACTCTTTACCCACTGGACCACCAGAGAAGCCCTTTTTCCATGCTTTTTGAATAAGGACACACACATTTTATTTTTGTGGTAGCTCCACAAATTATGTACCTGTTTGTATTTATAAATAAGCTAAATCTACAGGATATATTTGTTTGTCTATCTCAAAAGCATTTTCTTTTTTTTTGAGGTAGCTTTATTTGCTTCCTCACATTACTAGTGTATTCTGGCTAATTTTCTCTTTCAGATTAATTACTGTGGATGAATCACATAGACTTATATGGTAAACAAGTCTAATGATTTGTAAACTTCCTCCAGCCCACTGTGTGATGTACTGTCTCTAACAGAATCTATTTATTTTTTCATGCTCATGAACATCCCTCCCTCCCAGGGAACAGAAGTGCATTAAGCCCATAAGCTTGAGGTGATGTCGCTGAGTTCCCAGTTTAAACATGATCTTGCAGAGCATTAGCATTCATTCTTCAAGGACCATCCCCAGGACTGTCTCTTGGGGATCACAAATAAGTTTACCCCTGGATTCCCCGGGCCCAGAAATTGAGAACTTCCTTCAACACTTCCCTGGTGGCTCAGGCAATAAAGAATCCACCTGCAAGGCAGGAGACCTGGGTTCGATCCCTGGGTCAGAAAGATCCCCTGGAGAAGAGAATGGCTACCGACTCCAGTATTCTTCCCTGGAGAGTTTCATGGACAGAGGAATCTGGCAGGCCACACTCCATGGAATCACAAAGAGTCAGCCACAAATGAGCAGCTAACACTTTCATTTTCTTCCTTGAGCACTAGGTTGTTTCTAGCAATCCCCTTTCCTGCAGAAGTTGCCAGCTCTGTGCCTACTATTAACTGTGTGTTTTCCCACTAACTATGTGCCACACCATGCCTCCATAATCCTAAGGACATGACAGCGCTGTCCCTTCAAGTTGTAAGAGAGCGTGGTGGGGCCTGGCCGGCAGCATGGCTGGTCTAGGGGAGCCACTGGGAATGTATGGACAAGGCTGCACAACCCACTCTCCAGGGCATGCATTCATACAAATTCAGATCAATGACCACTGCTATTGCTTTAGGAGAGGGGAGGAGACTTCTGCCATGCGGTAGTTGGACGGGCAGCCTCTGAATCTAAGCTCTTGTGTTTGAAGAGGTAGAGAGGCGACAAAGGTTGTGGCTTTATGAGGTCTGAGTGGTTCCCTTGTCTCACATTCACTCCCATCCCAAGACACGACAAACCTTTAATACAGGAAATATATTAAAAATGAAAAAAAATTGAGCTAAGACTTCAATTCCACCTGTCCAATGCACCTAGAGTAGTCAGATTCATAGGACTGGAAAGTATAACGGTAGGTGCCGGGATAGGGATGGGCAGGCAGAAGGCGAAGTGAGTGTTTAAGGTGAAACTTTTTGGAGCTGGATGATGGTTAGAGTTGTACAACAAGGTGAATGTTTTTAGGGCCACCTAACTGTGCAGTTAAATATGGTTAAAATAGCATGTTTTATATTATGTAACTTTTACCGCAATGAAAATAAAATAAAAAAGCAGAGGATATTTTCAGGTAAACACCTGCCCTCCCTCACATCCAGATTGCCTGCCTAAGCCCCTCCTACAGAGAATCTCTAGAACCTTGGTGGGGGAGGGGCAAGAGACTGATGGGCAGTGCAGAGACAGAGGCAGACAGAGCTCTCCCAGAGGTATATTTCCTGATGTTCTGTGATTTGGAAGGTTCTGGGGTCCAGTCCAGAGGAGGACATTTGCTCACAGCCTGTGAGCTGGTGCTTCTTTGGCAGTCCAGCAGGGACTGGTTTCAACATAACCAAACCGTGTTTACTCAGCATTAGGCGGGTCTCCTCCCAGACGTCATCTGAGTTTCTGCTCACGCTTTTCTGTATTCTCTAAAGACTTAACTGCCATTCTGTCCACTTCTTTGGATGACTAACTTCAGATTTTTAGCTAAGAAGTGCCAACACCTTCTTTTGACCGCATACCATACATAATTTATTTGTAGCAAATCTCTCATATCAGTCCGTATTATCTCCCTTAGCTTTGATTTATGACATACGGCATAGAAGAGGATCTTTTACTCAGATCTCCAAACTGATGTGGACTTTCTCGGTTTAGTAGTAAGTTTAAGATTTGGTTTTTTGAAAGCTTATTAGACATAGTCCAAGTAGAGGGTTGCTATTTCTTGTAGGCCATGGAAAAACCCAGGGGGTGCTTTCTTTGGTGAATATAGTCAGTTGAGTTTCACAACTCATTTACCACTGAACAGCACAGTTGTCTCTATTCGGTAAAGATTAATTGAAACTACAATTGCTTAGTTTTCTTTGCAGTTATTTACAGGAGAAGTATAATTTGCATCCATCCCAAGAAACCCTTAAGGATGCTTTGAAGGCTAGTTAATGTTTGAAGATGAAGGATGGCATAGTGATTATTTCTGGATAATTCAATTATGAAGAAAGTGTGCATCTAGGCAGGGTTGCCTCTGTGTCCTTGTTGATCTCAGGCAAAAATCTGCAAAGAAGGACTTACTATTGGTGGACTAGTAATTGCTGGGCTCAAATGGGTGTGGTGACTGTTACATCAGTCCTGCAGCAGGCTGAGCTGCTACTGTGAGAGCCTCATCATTGCATTCTGTTAATTCCGCAAATTCAGAATTAATCTGTGTCTTAGCTGAATGCAAAACAGATGATAATGCTGCAAATGAGCAGAGAGCTAAGAGGGAAAAATACAGCAATGACCCTGGACAACATTTTGATGAATAGTGGAGCAGGCTTAGCAGTAATGTCATAATTAACCAATCATTTGTTGCTGTACTGTTACTCTATTTTTACTTTGAAAATATAGTTGGTACATTTTCAGCAAAATTTATTCTAAATTTAGCATAGATGGCACATGCAAAAGGCACTCCTTGAGGGACTCATGGGTGTGGAGAAATTCAACTCTAAAACTGAAACAAGTAGAATTTTGCACTTGTTCAGGAGATCAGCTGAAAGTTCAAGAAACTTCCCCGAGATGTGATTTAAATTCTGTTCATGAAACTCAGGTATATTGTCATTAAATCAGTGAGATGAGGTGGTTTTAAAATGTGTAGCATTCTTACATTAACTTTCTAATCATATTACTACAGTGCAACCAGTTACTACAGTGTCGTCATGACTCACCTGGATTCTCTGCTCTGGGTTAATCTAGACTACAGTTTGATGTTTGTTGGCCTTAATTCTTCATCCAGACGCGTGGCTACAGATGAATTTATGAGCTCATTAGCAGCCATGGGGGAAAAACCCAGGGGTGCTTTCTTTGGTGAATATAGTCAGTTGAGTTTCACAACTCATTTACCACTGAACAGCACAGTTGTCTCTATTCGGTAAAGATTAATTGAAACTACAATTGCTTAGTTTTCTTTGCAGTTATTTACAGGAGAAGTATAATTTGCATCCATCCCAAGAAACCCTTAAGGATGCTTTGAAGGCTAGTTAATGTTTGAAGATGAAGGATGGCATAGTGATTATTTCTGGATAATTCAATTATGAAGAAAGTGTGCATCTAGGCAGGGTTGCCTCTGTGTCCTTGTTGATCTCAGGCAAAAATCTGCAAAGAAGGACTTACTATTGGTGGACTAGTAATTGCTGGGCTCAAATGGGTGTGGTGACTGTTACATCAGTCCTGCAGCAGGCTGAGCTGCTACTGTGAGAGCCTCATCATTGCATTCTGTTAATTCCGCAAATTCAGAATTAATCTGTGTCTTAGCTGAATGCAAAACAGATGATAATGCTGCAAATGAGCAGAGAGCTAAGAGGGAAAAATACAGCAATGACCCTGGACAACATTTTGATGAATAGTGGAGCAGGCTTAGCAGTAATGTCATAATTAACCAATCATTTGTTGCTGTACTGTTACTCTATTTTTACTTTGAAAATATAGTTGGTACATTTTCAGCAAAATTTATTCTAAATTTAGCATAGATGGCACATGCAAAAGGCACTCCTTGAGGGACTCATGGGTGTGGAGAAATTCAACTCTAAAACTGAAACAAGTAGAATTTTGCACTTGTTCAGGAGATCAGCTGAAAGTTCAAGAAACTTCCCCGAGATGTGATTTAAATTCTGTTCATGAAACTCAGGTATATTGTCATTAAATCAGTGAGATGAGGTGGTTTTGAAAATGTGTAGCATTCTTACATTAACTTTCTAATCATATTACTACAGTGCAACCAGTTACTACAGTGTCGTCATGACTCACCTGGATTCTCTGCTCTGGGTTAATCTAGACTACAGTTTGATGTTTGTTGGCCTTAATTCTTCATCCAGACGCGTGGCTACAGATGAATTTATGAGCTCATTCAGGTGGACAGAATTCACGTCCTTGGATTCTCGAGCTGCTGGCCCTGGCTCCCTACTGAATGGAGGCTGCCCCCAGAATCTAGCAGCCTCCTGTGGTTTTCTGCTCCATGAGTCTCTCCACAGGAAGTCACGACATGGAAGTTTGCTTCTTCCAGCCCAGAGGAAGCCTTTCCTTATAAGGTCTATTCCCCAGTTGTCTTTTAAGGATTTTCACTTGATTAAGTAAGTCCCACTCAAGATAAATTTCCTTTTGCGTATCTCAAACAATCAGCTAATTTATGATCTTAATTATTCACAAAATTCCATCCTTTCTGCCTTACAATATAACTTAATGAAGGAAGTGAAAACAATTCCTTTTGCCAAAGAACACAGTCTCATCAGCGGATTGACATTCATTGTATGTGTCATATCCTATTGGTTGGAACCACGGTCTAGTTTCTTTCATACAAAGAGGAGGGCGTGTACCCTAGAGGGTCACTGTAGAATGTACCTGCCAAGGTCCTTTACAGTTTACAATGTTTGTTGTGACTTCTTATGCAGAGAATTGAATAGATTTTAGAAAGAGGAAATCCAGTGTCTTCTTAGATCTACCCAGTTCATTTACCCAGAGAAACGGGGACTTTAGTAATAATTTTAATCAGTTATGTGGACAGATAAATACCACTTGACTAATGAAAACACCCCTTAAGAATGACATCCACTCTGTTCTTTTATTTCCTACTCCATCCATTCTAATTCTGCTCATGAAACAACCTTATAATTTACATGTTGTTCTCCTAAATGGGCATGTTAACCCAAAAAGGGTGTTCTGAGAAAATTAACAAAACCAGCAGTTCTAACCATGTTTGAATTATTAAATTGTCTCTCTGTTTTTCTCTTCATTTTGAAATGTTTTTAGTTGATATATCTCCCTCCATGCTCAATCAAGTGAAGAGAGCTAACCTTTTTCTAGGGAACTTCCCAGGTGACGCCAGCAGTAAGGAACCCACCTGCCAATGAAGTTAGATGTAAGAGACACAGATTTGATCCCTGGGTCAGAAAAATCCCCTGGAAAAGGGTATAGCAATCCACTCCAGTATTCCTGCCTGGAGAATTCCATGGACAGGGAAGCCTGGAGGGCTGCAGTCTATAGGGTTGCAAAGAGTCAGACATGACTGAAGTGACTCAGTGCACATGCATGCAACCTTTTCCCAGAGAGACCCACATAAATTATTTGCATTGGGTGGCTCTACATGAAGTGGGTGGAGGGGTTTCTTCTTCAGCCTTACACTTTCTGCAGGGCGACTCACGTGCATTATCGTGATCTTCATGGTCTTTTTTCAACACAGATCTAGAATCCATGCTCTTCTATTAGGGTAATTGTCTCTCAACAAGGCTTTTCATCAGTGTGTTCCCAACACAAAATTTTAAGTAAGAACACAGCTCTGGTAAATGATGTCTGTGATAGATGAAGCAACTGACATAGATGTGAACAACTTGTTAAGATGCAAGTGGAGTGTTTTTCTTGGTCCTGTCCCTTGAAGAATGCTGGAAGGGATTCCCCTCTTCTTGTCACCTATGAAGTTCTGACTTACCAGCTTTGAAAATTCTTTAAAAGTCTTGTGTGTAGTTGTCACAAGTGGCAGGCCTCCCTCAGGAACTCACGGGCATTTCAGTTTTGGAGAAATTGGGCTCAATCTCTACACACACCGAAAAGACCTGGCTGAATACCTAGACCCTGGATCCAGCTTTTTCGATGCAGTGATCTTAGTTTCTGACACAAAACTCCCACTGACCACTATTATCTCTGACCTTAGATATCCCAGCCTGAAATGCAAATCACGTTAGTACAAATTCACCAGCTCCCTTTAAGCTTGGTCTGAGAGCTGAGCACATCACTAATAGTGAACTGCATGCTTCCTTACCAGTTCATCTCTCGTCCTCAGGTAGGCGGAGCCTCTGGAAATCAGGCTTTCTTTGCTTGTCAGACGAGACTTCTCCTTTTCCAGTCCATGTCCTTCAGCCTGCTTGTTGAGATCCCACCAACTTTCTTCTCTCTATCCTTCTCCCTTTGTTTATTCTAGTTACATTCCACTTCTTTGGGGATTGAGTTTCTCCCCTGCTCCAGTCTCTGTTTATGATTTCTTCATTTTCTCATCAAAAAAAATGATCCTGAAGACCCATTCTCAAGTATGAACATATGTTAATTAGTGTTTTTCAAGAAGATTTTAAGACTTTAAGAGTATCATGAAGGTGCTCTCTGGCTTTTGTAGTTCATCAATGACAATATTAAGGATCAAACATTCTCCAATATATCATAATTGACAAGTGAGCAGTTTTTGAATACATATGATTCTTAATCTTTGTCTCCATTTACAAGAAAACTTTTTTTCTAAAGTTAGATGAAGTTAACAAAACTGAAAACACCAGGAAAGAATTTACATAATGGTTGAATTTTCCAAGATTTGTAAGGCAAAATTGAAATCTCAGTCTGAGAAATTATCTAATTCTAAAAATGCAACAGTGATGTCAATCAAGATAACTATGTGAAGGTAAAAGTAGGAAATATGTGTAGAGTGACAGCTGGAAAATATTTTATTTCATCAAGTGACACAGTACAGGATGAGAGGGTTGGATGGCACTACAGGCTCAATGGACATGAGTTTGAGCAAACTCAGGGAGAGAGTCAAGGACAGGGAAGCCAGGTGTGCAGCAGTTCGTGGGGTCTTAAAGAGTTGGATGTGACTTAGCAGCTGAACAGCAGTAGATTGTTTTAGCCCGCTCCACACAAAGATCTTGGAGAATTCCACATATGCAGCAAGTTATAGTTAAAACTATGTGAAACACATGATAAAGCCAAATTTGATGACTAGAAGATGAGAACCTCTGGAAATTTCATGAAAATGGTTGGCATGATTATGGGAGACTTCCTTTCCTTCTATGCACAAATTCTCCACCTACTCTCTTTTGGACACTATTCCAGAATCACTACTGCCACAGACAGCTTATATTTGGGTATCTTTTCAGTTCAATCTCATATTGCTTAGCATAAACATTTAAATGTCACATATCTGCAAGCAATTGTCTGGATTCAAAAGGGTTCTTGACTTTGGTATTTTGGGAGTCCCTCTCCACCAACTTTCTTCTCTCTATCCTTCTCCCTTTGTTTATTCTAGTTACATTCCACTTCTTTGGGGATTGAGTTTCTCCCCTGCTCCAGTCTCTGTTTATGATTTCTTCATTTTCTCATCAAAAAAAATGATCCTGAAGACCCATTCTCAAGTATGAACATATGTTAATTAGTGTTTTTCAAGAAGATTTTAAGACTTTAAGAGTATCATGAAGGTGCTCTCTGGCTTTTGTAGTTCATCAATGACAATATTAAGGATCAAACATTCTCCAATATATCATAATTGACAAGTGAGCAGTTTTTGAATACATATGATTCTTAATCTTTGTCTCCATTTACAAGAAAACTTTTTTTCTAAAGTTAGATGAAGTTAACAAAACTGAAAACACCAGGAAAGAATTTACATAATGGTTGAATTTTCCAAGATTTGTAAGGCAAAATTGAAATCTCAGTCTGAGAAATTATCTAATTCTAAAAATGCAACAGTGATGTCAATCAAGATAACTATGTGAAGGTAAAAGTAGGAAATATGTGTAGAGTGACAGCTGGAAAATATTTTATTTCATCAAGTGACACAGTACAGGATGAGAGGGTTGGATGGCACTACAGGCTCAATGGACATGAGTTTGAGCAAACTCGGGGAGAGAGTCAAGGACAGGGAAGCCAGGTGTGCAGCAGTTCGTGGGGTCTTAAAGAGTTGGATGTGACTTAGCAGCTGAACAGCAGTAGATTGTTTTAGCCCGCTCCACACAAAGATCTTGGAGAATTCCACATATGCAGCAAGTTATAGTTAAAACTATGTGAAACACATGATAAAGCCAAATTTGATGACTAGAAGATGAGAACCTCTGGAAATTTCATGAAAATGGTTGGCATGATTATGGGAGACTTCCTTTCCTTCTATGCACAAATTCTCCACCTACTCTCTTTTGGACACTATTCCAGAATCACTACTGCCACAGACAGCTTATATTTGGGTATCTTTTCAGTTCAATCTCATATTGCTTAGCATAAACATTTAAATGTCACATATCTGCAAGCAATTGTCTGGATTCAGGTTTTGATTTGTATTTTGGGAGTCTCTCTCTGGTGCAAAAAATTCTGTGATGGCTCTTGTCAGACAGAAAAGTCCATAATCAATCTAGGGATGTGCCACATTCAAGGAAGCTCAAATGTCAACCTGAGACAGACAGAAGAATTTATTCAGTGGAATAGAGAGTTCCACTTCTGCCAGAAGCTCCTGGTAATTTTTGCTTTTCAGCCTCTGTCCTTGACTATGAATCCACTAATGAATATGTATTGAGTCCCATTATTAAATCTTTATTACCTCTATGCTTGTGTTAAAGCCACATAGGAATAAAAGAGAGACTGATGAGAATAGAACAGATTGATGAGATATGCATAATGATGATTGCAAAATAATCTTTGTGCAGTGGCAGCCACCTCTGTTTGTTGTTTTTCTTCCACATGCTAGGCACTGTTCTCAGTGCTTCAAGTAAATTTTTTGAAATTGTCTTTGGGGTGGTATTACTAGTCTTCTTTTAATAAGGAAGGCAAGGCTCAGAATAAATTTACGTAAATCTTCACATACACAATACATGAATAAGAAAGCAACATCAGTCTACTAATTACTATGATGCCAGACTCAACAGATGATTGGTGAGCACTTTTTCTCTGTCTGGGATTATGAGAGCACAAAACATTTATTTGGTGAGTTGGAATGAAAATAGGATGTATTGGTATTGAATAGTTCACTTTATTCAAACTAATACGGTTTAGTTTTAGTCTTAGAACCTGAATATTAGAGAACCCTTATCTAGCCATGGTCTTAGTATGGAAAATCAGTAATAAAATCTACTAGTTGATTTGCTTTTCCACTGAGCTACATAGAAATGGTCAATTTTAACCTTTGTGATTATGCTTTTTACTTTATGTTTTATGGTATTTCCAGTTTTTTAAGCTAATGAGGGAAAACAACTAAGACACCAATGTGAAAAAACAGCCAAGGGCAGAGCACACAGTGTGTTGTTCGCCAAAAGTATAAGAGTGGGCCAGGCAGTTGCCCTGTTGAAGCTTCTCTTGATGAAAAGCGTCTTCCTCACCTGTAGAAAAAGGAATATGTAAGATATACAAGAAAGGGGATGAGATAATATATGTAAAGTACTCACTATCTTTGAGGCGTATGAATAGAATTAGTAGTTACTAGCTTTAGATTGAAAAATTAATTTTTGTCTTATTTCCATCAAATTCAGCTTTCAAAATAAAAGTATCTGGAGGTATCTCAATTTATTTTCCTAGTGAGAGATATCCCCCAAATAATTTCAGCAATTTTTAAAAGACCAGTCATCTTATGTTGTCAAGATTTCATCTTGCTCTAACTCCAGCACATTCAAAGATCGCTAATTTCAGTTTGCCAGCATTATTTATTGTTTTATCTTTCCCCATATGGAGAAATCACTTTCAAACAGATATACGTTCCCCAGTGTTCATAGTAGCACTATTTATAATAGCCAAGACATAGCAGCAACCTTAGTATCAATGAACAGAGGAATGGATAAAGAAGAGGTGGTACATATATACAATGAAATATCAATCAGCAATAAAAAATGAAATGATGCCATTTGCAGCAATATGGATGGGCCTAGAAATTAAAATATTAAATCAAGTAAGTCAGAAAAAGACAAGTGTTATATGATATCACTTATATTATAGAATCTAAAGAAATAATATGAATGAATTTATTTATAAAACAGAAATAAATTTATCCTTACCAAAAGGGATAGTTGGAGGAAGGAAGAAGAATTAGAAGTTTGGAATTAACATATGCACACTACTATATATAAAACAAACAAACAGCAAGGACCTACTGTACAGCACAGTAAAGTATACTCCATATCTTACAATAACGTACAATGAAAAATAATTTCTAAAACAATATATATATGTAATGTATAAAATATGTATAACTGAATCACTTTGCTGTATACCTGAAAGGAATACAACATTGTAAGTTGACTATGCTTCAATACAAAATAGACACAATTGAAAGTATATGCAAAGATTTATACAAACGTATAGAGTTATAAACTAAGGCTAGTCCTAAAAACTTTTGCCTTTGGTGGTGTTTCTAATCAATTATTTTAACATTATTCTCCATTAGGAGTTCTTGGCAAAGGCTATATCATATACCCAGTTAAAAAATGAAAAGAAACTAAGCTTTTAAAAAGTTCTAAGGGCCCCAACACAACTTAGACCTGACTTTAAATTCTGACTCCCTCAGGTATTCTTTCAGATTGAAAGTAATTATGATACCCTTTAGGAAAAAATAGAATGAAATATTTGCATTCCAATGTCTCCTTCTACTTCTACCTCAAGGATGAAAGTGAAGGAAACATAATCAAAATATTGGACCTCAGTTAACATTTCTAGGTCATGAAGCTTGGTCTGACCCAGAGGGAGATAGTTCTCAATCAGATCTCTTTCTAATTGTGTTGGCAGAAGGTTCTGTTTGAATAAAGCTATATTCAGAGAGTAACTAGGTTTTGGTGGAGCGAGAGGAGGAACAAAGTCCCACTTGATGTCATATTGGTGAAAATCTGTAAAATTATATTTTTCTAAAGCCTTTTACAAATAACTTTTCAATGGTGTCTTTTGTAAGCAACTCTTAAATGCTACTCGTTCCCTGGTGGCTCCAGGAATAGAGAACCCAGCTGCCAAGGCAGGAGATGTAATAAACGTGGGTTTGATCCCTGGGTTGGGGAGATCCTCTGGAGGAGGGCATGGCAACCCACTCCAGTATTCTTGCCTAGGAAGTCCCAGGGACAGAAGAACCTGATGGGCTACAGTCCATGGGGCCACAAAGAGTTGAATGTCACTTAGTGAGTGGCATCTCACAACACTTACAATTGCAAACTTCTGTATACCAGATAAATGGGGAGCTTTTCTACCTATCTGCTTTCTTCCACAAAGAATCTAAAATTTTAAGAGCTGATCAAATGAAATCCATAGAGAAGGAAAGGAAGTATTACAATTTATAGGACTGAAAAACAGGCACTAGTTTTATTCTCATAGATAGCATGGATTTTTCTGAGTCCTAAGGATTTAGCCACTGAGTTACACCATCCCAGAATCTTTACCATGGGAAGATATCACAATTATGCTTTGAATCCAAGTGGAACAAAAATCACCAATTGTGGACAAAATGATGCCTGGAAGAGTATTGCTGACTTTTAATTTAGGTCAGCTGTTAAACTTAAAAAAAAAAAAAAAATTCCTAGCCTCTCACTGTGAAACCAGCAGGTCAGATCCCCTGGTCTGAATACACCTGCTATGGGTCACATATTCTTTGCACCTAATTTCTATTTTTATAAAAATGAAGTCAGCCTCAAAGAGGCTTTGTAGTTCTATAGCATCAAAGCTGTAAAAAGTGTGCATGACCACAGAACTATCCAATTCACCACATGCTTATCAAAAGTCTGCCACAGAAAATCTGGACCATCTAAAAATGAACAGAACATAGTCTCTAACTTCTAAGGCTAAAGATAATGGTCTCTGTGGAAAATTATCTTTTAAATCCTGAGTTATTTTTCTTCACTACTATTCTTAGAATAAATTGCTGTTTTAAGTTCATTGTACAGAGCTGAAATAAATTACTGCCTCTGCTTTATTCTCACATATGTTACATAAACAATTGTAATTTAAGAAAAATTTTAATGTAAAATATCAGGTAAGACATATCGTAGTGATTGAAATTTCAAGATTTATCACATCTCTCTACTGCAGGAGACTGCTAAATAATTAAGGGAAATTTCCATCTAAGAGACCACATGCTGGACTAGGCAAATGAACTGGATAAAATTACAAAACAATAAATAAAAACTTCTGTGTGATATGATGCTACAAAGGCAGTAGCTCTATGATGAAAGTTGAAGACCCCAAGTATACAGATCAAACATACAACTAAGAGAAGAACATGGAATCTGAGAAGAGGACCCACAACATTCCTTGGATATTTTTGTGAGAATGTGTGCTCTCTCCTTTCTATTCCTCTATGGGTAGAAATGCCAGGGTTTATGCATGTGTGTGGAACCATAGTTCTTGTACCGTCAATGTAAAAAAAAATACAATTTATAGGACTGAAAAACAGGCACTAGTTTTATTCTCATAGATAGCATGGATTTTTCTGAGTCCTAAGGATTTAGCCACTGAGTTACACCATCCCAGAATCTTTACCATGGGAAGATATCACAATTATGCTTTGAATCCAAGTGGAACAAAAATCACCAATTGTGGACAAAATGATGCCTGGAAGAGTATTGCTGACTTTTAATTTAGGTCAGCTGTTAAACTTAAAAAAAAAAAAAAAATTCCTAGCCTCTCACTGTGAAACCAGCAGGTCAGATCCCCTGGTCTGAATACACCTGCTATGGGTCACATATTCTTTGCACCTAATTTCTATTTTTATAAAAATGAAGTCAGCCTCAAAGAGGCTTTGTAGTTCTATAGCATCAAAGCTGTAAAAAGTGTGCATGACCACAGAACTATCCAATTCACCACATGCTTATCAAAAGTCTGCCACAGAAAATCTGGACCATCTAAAAATGAACAGAACATAGTCTCTAACTTCTAAGGCTAAAGATAATGGTCTCTGTGGAAAATTATCTTTTAAATCCTGAGTTATTTTTCTTCACTACTATTCTTAGAATAAATTGCTGTTTTAAGTTCATTGTACAGAGCTGAAATAAATTACTGCCTCTGCTTTATTCTCACATATGTTACATAAACAATTGTAATTTAAGAAAAATTTTAATGTAAAATATCAGGTAAGACATATCGTAGTGATTGAAATTTCAAGATTTATCACATCTCTCTACTGCAGGAGACTGCTAAATAATTAAGGGAAATTTCCATCTAAGAGACCACATGCTGGACTAGGCAAATGAACTGGATAAAATTACAAAACAATAAATAAAAACTTCTGTGTGATATGATGCTACAAAGGCAGTAGCTCTATGATGAAAGTTGAAGACCCCAAGTATACAGATCAAACATACAACTAAGAGAAGAACATGGAATCTGAGAAGAGGACCCACAACATTCCTTGGATATTTTTGTGAGAATGTGTGCTCTCTCCTTTCTATTCCTCTATGGGTAGAAATGCCAGGGTTTATGCATGTGTGTGGAACCATAGTTCTTGTACCGTCAATGGGTGCTGTTCCACTCGGGTGGAGTTTGAAGAGCGACTGGAGAAAGGAAATGGTATACAAAACAATTAAGATGTAAATTTAAGATGCAATGACAGGAGAAATATCAACAACCCCAGATATGCAAATGACTCCACACTTATGGCAGAAAGCAAAGCGGAACAAAAGAGCCTCTTGATAAAGGATGAAGGTGAAAGAGGAGAGTGAAAAGGCTGCCTTAAAACTCAACATTCCAAAAACAAAGATCATTGCATTCAGTCCCATCACTTCATGGTAAATAGGTGGGGAAAAAGTGGAAACAGTGACAGACTTTATTTTCTTGGGTTCCAAAATCACTGTAGATGGTGACTGTAGCCAAAGAATTAAGATAGTTGCTCCTTGGAAAAAAAGCTATGATAAACCTAGACAGTATATTAAAAAGGAGAGACATCACTTTGGCCAACAAAAGTTCCTACAGTCAGAGCTATGGTTTTTTCAATAATTATGAACGGATGTGAGAGTTGCTGAGCACAGAAGAAGAGAAGTTTTCAAACTAGTGCTGGAGAAGACTCTTGAGAGTATTCTTGGATAGCAAGGAGATCAAATCAATCAACACTAAATGAAATCGAGCCTGAATATTCATTGGAAGGCCTGATGCTGAAGCGGAAGCTCAATGCTTTGGCCTGATGCAAAGATCCAACTCATTGAATAAGACCCTAATGCTGGGAAAGATTGAGGGCAGGAAGTGAAGAGGGTGACAGACGGTGAGATAGTTGGATGGCCTCACTGACTCAAGGGACATGAGTCTGAGCAAGCTCTGGGAGATAGTGAAGGACAAGGAAGCCTATTACAAAACAATAAATAAAAACTTCTGTGTGATATGATGCTACAAAGGCAGTAGCTCTATGATGAAAGTTGAAGACCCCAAGGTTAAAAAAACAGATCAAACATACAACTAAGAGAAGAACATGGAATCTGAGAAGAGGACCCACAACATTCCTTGGATATTTTTGTGAGAATGTGTGCTCTCTCCTTTCTATTCCTCTATGGGTAGAAATGCCAGGGTTTATGCATGTGTGTGGAACCATAGTTCTTGTACCGTCAATGGGTGCTGTTCCACTCGGGTGGAGTTTGAAGAGCGACTGGAGAAAGGAAATGGTATACAAAACAATTAAGATGTAAATTTAAGATGCAATGACAGGAGAAATATCAACAACCCCAGATATGCAAATGACTCCACACTTATGGCAGAAAGCAAAGCGGAACAAAAGAGCCTCTTGATAAAGGATGAAGGTGAAAGAGGAGAGTGAAAAGGCTGCCTTAAAACTCAACATTCCAAAAACAAAGATCATTGCATTCAGTCCCATCACTTCATGGTAAATAGGTGGGGAAAAGTGGAAACAGTGACAGACTTTATTTTCTTGGGTTCCAAAATCACTGTAGATGGTGACTGTAGCCAAAGAATTAAGATAGTTGCTCCTTGGAAAAAAAGCTATGATAAACCTAGACAGTATATTAAAAAGGAGAGACATCACTTTGGCCAACAAAAGTTCCTACAGTCAGAGCTATGGTTTTTTCAATAATTATGAACGGATGTGAGAGTTGCTGAGCACAGAAGAAGAGAAGTTTTCAAACTAGTGCTGGAGAAGACTCTTGAGAGTATTCTTGGATAGCAAGGAGATCAAATCAATCAACACTAAATGAAATCGAGCCTGAATATTCATTGGAAGGCCTGATGCTGAAGCGGAAGCTCCAATGCTTTGGCCTGATGCAAAGATCCAACTCATTGAATAAGACCCTAATGCTGGGAAAGATTGAGGGCAGGAAGTGAAGAGGGTGACAGACGGTGAGATAGTTGGATGGCCTCACTGACTCAAGGGACATGAGTCTGAGCAAGCTCTGGGAGATAGTGAAGGACAAGGAAGCCTAGTGTGCTCTAGTCCATGGGGTCACAGAGTCAAACATGACTTAGTGACTTAACAACAACAAAAACAACAACAGCAAATGAGTGTATTTCTTAAAAAGCAAAACTGATAATATGAAGTTGTATTTATACTTTGAGAAAAATGTCTTAGGTATTGTAGTGATTTTCAATGCCTTAAGATGGGGATGCAACGAGATTCCTTCCAATGCTGAGATTTTTATGGTTTTAATGTGAATGATGTTCATTCAATGCTTTGTCAGCACAACTGTTTATAAACTGAAACTAGTGGAAGTAGTTTGTTCTATGTATGCTTTTGGCTTTCTGTCTCTGTCTGTACAATTCTTATGAGATACTGAGAAATCAGAATTCATCCATTTCAAAAGAACATTTAATCTACATTCTCTAAAACTACAAAATCAGAATAAGCTCCTGATCAAATATATAATATTGTTCCAGATGATTAAGTAATTGACAGTATTAGAGGACATTTTGCATTGATTTCACAAAATGATGTTCCAATATATGCAGTATTTTTAAAATAGTTTTTGAAAGTCTTAGAAAATGTTAATTAGGAGCCTCCATCCCATACTTCATTACACAACTTTTTCTATTCAGGTTAATCTTGCAAATCCACGAGCAAGTTGCCTGCCTGGTATTGCTTGCAGTGCTCAGCCTTAGAGCTCTGTAAACAGCAGACAATCAGTGAACCCATGAAGGGAACTCTTCATTTGCATGATGCTGGTGTAAAAAAATATATGTTTGTTTTTATCTCATTAAACAGAGTAAGTTGTAAACTGAGAAGACCAAACTACAGAGGTCAAAATAAGAATAGGTTTCCCTGGTGATCCAGTGGGTAAAGAGTCTACCTTGCAATGCAAGGGGCAGCAGTTTGATCCCTGGCCCCAGAAGATCCAACATGCCATAGAGCTGCTGGACCGGTGTGTCCAATTAGAGCAGCCTTTGATCCGCAAACCAATGGGGGAAGTGAAGAGGGTGACAGACGGTGAGATAGTTGGATGGCCTCACTGACTCAAGGGACATGAGTCTGAGCAAGCTCTGGGAGATAGTGAAGGACAAGGAAGCCTAGTGTGCTCTAGTCCATGGGGTCACAGAGTCAAACATGACTTAGTGACTTAACAACAACAAAAACAACAACAGCAAATGAGTGTATTTCTTAAAAAGCAAAACTGATAATATGAAGTTGTATTTATACTTTGAGAAAAATGTCTTAGGTATTGTAGTGATTTTCAATGCCTTAAGATGGGGATGCAACGAGATTCCTTCCAATGCTGAGATTTTTATGGTTTTAATGTGAATGATGTTCATTCAATGCTTTGTCAGCACAACTGTTTATAAACTGAAACTAGTGGAAGTAGTTTGTTCTATGTATGCTTTTGGCTTTCTGTCTCTGTCTGTACAATTCTTATGAGATACTGAGAAATCAGAATTCATCCATTTCAAAAGAACATTTAATCTACATTCTCTAAAACTACAAAATCAGAATAAGCTCCTGATCAAATATATAATATTGTTCCAGATGATTAAGTAATTGACAGTATTAGAGGACATTTTGCATTGATTTCACAAAATGATGTTCCAATATATGCAGTATTTTTAAAATAGTTTTTGAAAGTCTTAGAAAATGTTAATTAGGAGCCTCCATCCCATACTTCATTACACAACTTTTTCTATTCAGGTTAATCTTGCAAATCCACGAGCAAGTTGCCTGCCTGGTATTGCTTGCAGTGCTCAGCCTTAGAGCTCTGTAAACAGCAGACAATCAGTGAACCCATGAAGGGAACTCTTCATTTGCATGATGCTGGTGTAAAAAAATATATGTTTGTTTTTATCTCATTAAACAGAGTAAGTTGTAAACTGAGAAGACCAAACTACAGAGGTCAAAATAAGAATAGGTTTCCCTGGTGATCCAGTGGGTAAAGAGTCTACCTTGCAATGCAAGGGGCAGCAGTTTGATCCCTGGCCCCAGAAGATCCAACATGCCATAGAGCTGCTGGACCGGTGTGTCCAATTAGGAGCCAGTGCTCTGGAGCACATGTACCCAGAGCTGGTGCTCTGCAACAAGAGAGACCACTGCAATGGGAGGCCCCACATAGGCCAAAGAATAAGGATGAATGAAAATAAATAAATAAAAAATCAATAAAAGAGGCCAAAATTTAAAAAAATAAGGGTAAACAATCAGAACAGTATCAAAATACCTGTAGATTTTCAGCTTTGAGATTTGACAAAACTTTCAAAAACTCATAGCAACAAAGACTCGTATTATAGAAAAGGGAATATGCTATTTGCACCTAGGAAATACCTACACATTTCAATTTAAAATAGTCTAATGGTAAGAATACTCCCTGTTGCAGCCATCCCTAACCTGTTGGCACCAAAGGCTGGTTTTGTGGAAGACAATTCTTCCATGGGTGCAGGGGTGGTTTGGGGATGATTATAAGGAGTGTGCAACCTAGATCCCTCACATGCACAGCTCACAGTAGTATTCACACTCCCGTGAGAACCTAATGCTGCCTCTGATATGAGAGGAGGCAGAACTCAGGCAGTGATGTGAGCAATGGGGAGCAGCTGCAAATAGAGATAAAGCCTCCCTAACTTGTGGACCACGCACCTTTTGCTGTGACCTGATTCCTAACAGGCCACAGACTGGTACTACTGGGGACCCTGGGGGTTGGGGACCTCTGTTCTAGTGAGAAGATCTTGCTCTCAGGTGAACTGGTACTACAGTGTTGAGAAAAATAATGTTTTCTCTACTAAAAGTATTACGGCCTACAGAAAGGAGTTAATTAAAGTTGTCAACAGTTTCAAATTTATTAACCATAAAATGCAATTTGGAAAATTAAAACTAATATAACCACAATAAGAAGATCCATTCATTATGGTTATGCACTTTGATATGAAGAATAATAAATATTATATATTGGAATATGAAAGGTGACTGTGGAAGAAGCATTTACAGACTAGACCAGCAGGTGGGGGCTGGTACTGCTATTGTAGGCTGGGAAAAGAGACCGCGGCTACCCTCTTGTGCACCATACTTTTGAGTTTGAAAAGAGGAAGCAAAAACTGAGAGAAGATGTTGTATACCCAGGTGGGGACAGTGGTCATGCATTCACCTCTCTCACGGGAAGCAAGTGGACTATTCAGAAACACGTGGCTTTATGACTTAGTGAGCTCCAGAGTCAGAAACAATAGCAATCACCCAAAGGGAGATCTAGACCCGCCTCCTAGTCTCACCTCGATACATATGTGCATTCCTTTCCTGCCCTCAACCCATCCTTACTCCCTGGCGAAGTGAGAGGATTCAGGTTACACTTCACCTGTCTTCTCTCTCTCAGGAGCTCACTGTCATTGGGCAGAAGAGTAAGAGATGGCCATTAATGATTCCTGAATGTTAGAGGACTATTTACTCAAATAGAAGTAAGATGGAACATATGCATTAAAACAAACCCCTGAATAACTTTCTGTTTGTTTTTTTCACCATACTGTGTGGCTTGTGAAATGTTAGTTCCTGACCAGAAACTGAACCCAGGCCTTGACAGTGAAAACACCCAGTCATAACCACTGGGGAATTCCCTGACTTTATTCCTTTTTATATAATCTCTAGAAATGAATGACAAAGTCATTTGTATGGGGCAAGGCTGACAGTGATTATTAGAGCAACCTGTTCCGTCTCAGTACCTCACTGAGTTAAGTATTCACAAGAATAGACAAAAGCTATGAATATCCATCTACATTCTAACGCCAGACAATTCATAGTCAGCATTCGCTTTTCCTTATACTCTTGTCTCACAGGCCTTGTTGACTGTGTGGGATTTTTTTTTTTTTTATTGAGCTATATAAGCTGTTTGCATCATTTGCAAATATTTTATCTTATTCCATAGGTTATCTTTTTGTTCTATTTATGGATTCTTCCACTGGGAAAAAGCTTTTAAATTAGATACCATTTGTTTAGTTGTATCTTTGTTTCCATTGCTCCAGGAGATGGATACAAAAAATATGGCTGCAATTTAAACCAGAGTATTCTACTGGTGTTGCCCTAGAAATTTTATAGTATTTGGACACTTAAGTCTTTAACTCACCTTGAGTTTATTTTTTATATGGCATTAAATACAGACTAGACCAGCAGGTGGGGGCTGGTACTGCTATTGTAGGCTGGGAAAAGAGACCGCGGCTACCCTCTTGTGCACCATACTTTTGAGTTTGAAAAGAGGAAGCAAAACTGAGAGAAGATGTTGTATACACAGGTGGGGACAGTGGTCATGCATTCACCTCTCTCACGGGAAGCAAGTGGACTATTCAGAAACACGTGGCTTTATGACTTAGTGAGCTCCAGAGTCAGAAACAATAGCAATCACCCAAAGGGAGATCTAGACCCGCCTCCTAGTCTCACCTCGATACATATGTGCATTCCTTTCCTGCCCTCAACCCATCCTTACTCCCTGGCGAAGTGAGAGGATTCAGGTTACACTTCACCTGTCTTCTCTCTCTCAGGAGCTCACTGTCATTGGGCAGAAGAGTAAGAGATGGCCATTAATGATTCCTGAATGTTAGAGGACTATTTACTCAAATAGAAGTAAGATGGAACATATGCATTAAAACAAACCCCTGAATAACTTTCTGTTTGTTTTTTTCACCATACTGTGTGGCTTGTGAAATGTTAGTTCCTGACCAGAAACTGAACCCAGGCCTTGACAGTGAAAACACCCAGTCATAACCACTGGGGAATTCCCTGACTTTATTCCTTTTTATATAATCTCTAGAAATGAATGACAAAGTCATTTGTATGGGGCAAGGCTGACAGTGATTATTAGAGCAACCTGTTCCGTCTCAGTACCTCACTGAGTTAAGTATTCACAAGAATAGACAAAAGCTATGAATATCCATCTACATTCTAACGCCAGACAATTCATAGTCAGCATTCGCTTTTCCTTATACTCTTGTCTCACAGGCCTTGTTGACTGTGTGGGATTTTTTTTTTTTTTATTGAGCTATATAAGCTGTTTGCATCATTTGCAAATATTTTATCTTATTCCATAGGTTATCTTTTTGTTCTATTTATGGATTCTTCCACTGGGAAAAAGCTTTTAAATTAGATACCATTTGTTTAGTTGTATCTTTGTTTCCATTGCTCCAGGAGATGGATACAAAAAATATGGCTGCAATTTAAACCAGAGTATTCTACTGGTGTTGCCCTAGAAATTTTATAGTATTTGGACACTTAAGTCTTTAACTCACCTTGAGTTTATTTTTTTATATGGCATTAGACAATGTTGTGATTTCATTCTCTTATGTGTGCTTGTCTAGTTTTTCCCAGCAGCACTTATTGAAAAGACTATCTTTTCTCCATTGTACGTTCTTGCCTCCTTTGTCATAGATTAATTGATAACAAGTGTGTGGATTTACTTCCAAGTTTTCTCTCCTAATCCGTTGATCCATAGGTCCGTGCCTGTGCCAGTACCCTACTGTTTTGATTAGTATAGCTTTGAAGCATCTTTTACTTTCTGAGTGTTTCCTCGGTGTGTTGACTTCTCTCCAGCACAGCCACCATCACCACCACTTTGGTCCAGACCACTATCACCGCTCACAAGAATGAATGCAACTTTTCTCCCACCTCTTCCTCCTGTCTCCATGTTGATGCCTCTTCAAGTTATATTCCATACAGCAGCCATACTTACATTAAAAAGAATAACCACGACAGGAATGAACCAATTTCATCAATTGTTCTCTCATATCTATGCAGTGGCTTCTTCAGAAAATAAAATCCAAAGTCAATCACAGAATCTAATTGGCCCTGTTAATGACATTCATCTACTATTTCAGATTCATTTCCTATCACTCAATTATTTTCTCTCTTTGCCCTAATTGTATTGGTATTTTCTATTTTCTGAAAATCCAAATCCCCTCCCATTTCCCAGGACCGTCAACCCTGCCCTCCACCTGGCTTGTTCCTCTTCTAAGCTTCACCTAGCTAGCCCTTGCTCATTTCCCAATAGACAAAAGCTAGTCCATCTACATTCTAACGCCAGACAATTCATAGTCAGCATTCGCTTTTCCTTATACTCTTGTCTCACAGGCCTTGTTGACTGTGTGGGATTTTTTTTTTTTTTATTGAGCTATATAAGCTGTTTGCATCATTTGCAAATATTTTATCTTATTCCATAGGTTATCTTTTTGTTCTATTTATGGATTCTTCCACTGGGAAAAAGCTTTTAAATTAGATACCATTTGTTTAGTTGTATCTTTGTTTCCATTGCTCCAGGAGATGGATACAAAAAATATGGCTGCAATTTAAACCAGAGTATTCTACTGGTGTTGCCCTAGAAATTTTATAGTATTTGGACACTTAAGTCTTTAACTCACCTTGAGTTTATTTTTTTATATGGCATTAGACAATGTTGTGATTTCATTCTCTTATGTGTGCTTGTCTAGTTTTTCCCAGCAGCACTTATTGAAAAGACTATCTTTTCTCCATTGTACGTTCTTGCCTCCTTTGTCATAGATTAATTGATAACAAGTGTGTGGATTTACTTCCAAGTTTTCTCTCCTAATCCGTTGATCCATAGGTCCGTGCCTGTGCCAGTACCCTACTGTTTTGATTAGTATAGCTTTGAAGCATCTTTTACTTTCTGAGTGTTTCCTCGGTGTGTTGACTTCTCTCCAGCACAGCCACCATCACCACCACTTTGGTCCAGACCACTATCACCGCTCACAAGAATGAATGCAACTTTTCTCCCACCTCTTCCTCCTGTCTCCATGTTGATGCCTCTTCAAGTTATATTCCATACAGCAGCCATACTTACATTAAAAAGAATAACCACGACAGGAATGAACCAATTTCATCAATTGTTCTCTCATATCTATGCAGTGGCTTCTTCAGAAAATAAAATCCAAAGTCAATCACAGAATCTAATTGGCCCTGTTAATGACATTCATCTACTATTTCAGATTCATTTCCTATCACTCAATTATTTTCTCTCTTTGCCCTAATTGTATTGGTATTTTCTATTTTCTGAAAATCCAAATCCCCTCCCATTTCCCAGGACCGTCAACCCTGCCCTCCACCTGGCTTGTTCCTCTTCTAAGCTTCACCTAGCTAGCCCTTGCTCATCCTTCCAGTTTCTACTAAGTGTGACCTCCCTTATCTTCTCATGCTCAAATTCTCCCAAGCCATTATTGAGTCTAACATAATTAGTTATTTTCATTTTGTAAGGTTTATTGTAATTTTCATGAAATACACTAGGTGAGTATGTGTTTTGTATCTGCTTTGCATTTAAAGTTCTATGGCAGAATGAGAAGGTATGAGGGAAACCCACATCAGCCTTGTGGAGAATGTTGTCTAAGAACATTCTCTGCTATCAAAGAAAATTCTCTGTTATCAAAGTGAGGATGGAAGTATTAGCCTGGCAACATCAAGGGGAGGTGCTTCCTTTCCAACTGGGCTTATATAACTTCTTTTAAGGCATTTTGTCAGCTCCTCTAGAGCCTGGCATAAGCAGCCAGAGTCTAGGGATCTAATCTGGAACATGTGCCTCTGTTGATTAACACCTGAATCCATCCAGAAAACGGGGACTGTATTCCCAGCTGTGCTGTTAATTTTCTTTGCAGTCCTGAACAAAGTACTGAGCATTTCCAAGTATTTCATCCCTTAAGCAAATTGCTGACTTGGCTCCTTAGGGAAATAACATACTGTTGTGCGTTTCAGATTTTTAAAAATTGGCCTTGAAATTCAAAGCAATTGCTTTCTTATGATGCAATATTGATCAAAGTCCAGCTATCATATTGATCTAACAACACATTAATTATTAATGTAAATTGTTTGCCTGAATCTAATTCAGTTAAATGTTTTAGTCACGTCACCCTCATGGTAGAGTCCTATTTATCGAAATTCAAGAACTAGTCCTCCTGTCTCCATTGATGCCTCTTCAAGTTATATTCCATACAGCAGCCATACTTACATTAAAGAATAACCACGACAGGAATGAACCAATTTCATCAATTGTTCTCTCATATCTATGCAGTGGCTTCTTCAGAAAATAAAATCCAAAGTCAATCACAGAATCTAATTGGCCCTGTTAATGACATTCATCTACTATTTCAGATTCATTTCCTATCACTCAATTATTTTCTCTCTTTGCCCTAATTGTATTGGTATTTTCTATTTTCTGAAAATCCAAATCCCCTCCCATTTCCCAGGACCGTCAACCCTGCCCTCCACCTGGCTTGTTCCTCTTCTAAGCTTCACCTAGCTAGCCCTTGCTCATCCTTCCAGTTTCTACTAAGTGTGACCTCCCTTATCTTCTCATGCTCAAATTCTCCCAAGCCATTATTGAGTCTAACATAATTAGTTATTTTCATTTTGTAAGGTTTATTGTAATTTTCATGAAATACACTAGGTGAGTATGTGTTTTGTATCTGCTTTGCATTTAAAGTTCTATGGCAGAATGAGAAGGTATGAGGGGAAACCCACATCAGCCTTGTGGAGAATGTTGTCTAAGAACATTCTCTGCTATCAAAGAAAATTCTCTGTTATCAAAGTGAGGATGGAAGTATTAGCCTGGCAACATCAAGGGGAGGTGCTTCCTTTCCAACTGGGCTTATATAACTTCTTTTAAGGCATTTTGTCAGCTCCTCTAGAGCCTGGCATAAGCAGCCAGAGTCTAGGGATCTAATCTGGAACATGTGCCTCTGTTGATTAACACCTGAATCCATCCAGAAAACGGGGACTGTATTCCCAGCTGTGCTGTTAATTTTCTTTGCAGTCCTGAACAAAGTACTGAGCATTTCCAAGTATTTCATCCCTTAAGCAAATTGCTGACTTGGCTCCTTAGGGAAATAACATACTGTTGTGCGTTTCAGATTTTTAAAAATTGGCCTTGAAATTCAAAGCAATTGCTTTCTTATGATGCAATATTGATCAAAGTCCAGCTATCATATTGATCTAACAACACATTAATTATTAATGTAAATTGTTTGCCTGAATCTAATTCAGTTAAATGTTTTAGTCACGTCACCCTCATGGTAGAGTCCTATTTATCGTCAGGACTGTTCACTGCTAGACAGGCTGAAGGTCCTGCCAGGTACTGCTCACTTCATAGCTAAAAACATGCCAGAGAACTATGGTTTGATTCTAGTGAGATGTAAAGGGCACCCTCAAATGCCTCACCCAATTTCTCCCATGTTGTGATGTGTTCAGTAAAACACTTCAACTATTGAAGGGAATTCCTCCAAATATTCTAATGTGAAAGGCAGTGGGGGCTCGACTGCAGAGAGACCTTCTGCCTCCCCAATTTATTTTTCTTTTTCCTCATCATGCCTCTTTTTTATTTATATTTACTTCCGTCCATCTTTATTCTTTGGCCTGTGTGGGTCTCCCATCGCAGTGGCCTCTGTCATTGCAGAGCACCAGCTCTGGACACATGCACCCCAGAGTGCTGGCTTGTAATTGGACACACCGGTCCAGCTGCTCCACGGCACGTGGGATCTTCCTGGGTCAGGGATTGAACTGATGCCCCTTGTACTGCAAGGCAGACTCTTTACCCACTGGACCACCACAGAAGCCTTCCAACATTTTAAAGCTACCTAATTCTTCTTGATTTCAGACCATATCATTGCTTAGCAAACTGTATGCTAAGAAGACTCAAATTAGCTAAACTGTACTACCTGATTTTTTATGTATTGTCTTACATATGCAAGTAGGTAAATACAATGCCAGAAAATCATTGCTGTCATATAAGAAAGGAAGAAAATCTACATTACGCGATTCTAGAGCCTGGCATAAGCAGCCAGAGTCTAGGGATCTAATCTGGAACATGTGCCTCTGTTGATGAACACCTGAATCCATCCAGAAAACGGGGACTGTATTCCCAGCTGTGCTGTTAATTTTCTTTGCAGTCCTGAACAAAGTACTGAGCATTTCCAAGTATTTCATCCCTTAAGCAAATTGCTGACTTGGCTCCTTAGGGAAATAACATACTGTTGTGCGTTTCAGATTTTTAAAAATTGGCCTTGAAATTAAAAGCAATTGCTTTCTTATGATGCAATATTTATCAAAGTCCAGCTATCATATTGATCTAACAACACATTAATTATTAATGTAAATTGTTTGCCTGAATCTAATTCAGTTAAATGTTTTAGTCACGTCACCCTCATGGTAGAGTCCTATTTATCGTCAGGACTGTTCACTGCTAGACAGGCTGAAGGTCCTGCCAGGTACTGCTCACTTCATAGCTAAAAACATGCCAGAGAACTATGGTTTGATTCTAGTGAGATGTAAAGGGCACCCTCAAATGCCTCACCCAATTTCTCCCATGTTGTGATGTGTTCAGTAAAACACTTCAACTATTGAAGGGAATTCCTCCAAATATTCTAATGTGAAAGGCAGTGGGGGCTCGACTGCAGAGAGACCTTCTGCCTCCCCAATTTATTTTTCTTTTTCCTCATCATGCCTCTTTTTTATTTATATTTACTTCCGTCCATCTTTATTCTTTGGCCTGTGTGGGTCTCCCATCGCAGTGGCCTCTGTCATTGCAGAGCACCAGCTCTGGACACATGCACCCCAGAGTGCTGGCTTGTAATTGGACACACCGGTCCAGCTGCTCCACGGCACGTGGGATCTTCCTGGGTCAGGGATTGAACTGATGCCCCTTGTACTGCAAGGCAGACTCTTTACCCACTGGACCACCACAGAAGCCTTCCAACATTTTAAAGCTACCTAATTCTTCTTGATTTCAGACCATATCATTGCTTAGCAAACTGTATGCTAAGAAGACTCAAATTAGCTAAACTGTACTACCTGATTTTTTATGTATTGTCTTACATATGCAAGTAGGTAAATACAATGCCAGAAAATCATTGCTGTCATATAAGAAAGGAAGAAAATCTACCACTAGAAAGATAATGAATGTTAACTAGATTTAAATTTTTGACTGGAGAAGAAATTGGCAACCCACTCCAGTATTCTTGCCTGGAAAATTCTATGGACAGAGCAGCCTGGTGAGCTATAGTCCATAGGGTCACAAAGAGTCAGGCACGACTGAGAGACTGAGCACATATATATATTAGTTTAATAAAAATAAAGGTTTTCTAATAACAGGAATGACGAAAGAATGAGGTGGACTGGTCTGGGGTAATACAAGCCTAGTGGTCATGGTCAGATAAAAATCCCACAAGATCCAGAAGGTTTAGGAATGGATGTCTGAGAGTACTTCTACCTTCAGAGCTCCAAATGTAGGTCATAGAAATCAATGCTGCCCCTAGCTCACATTCAGAGCCTTGACTTGTGCCATCTTAGCTATCCACGAGACAGTTCAGGCTCAGAGTCTCAAATGAACTTGCAGTCAGACGGTGCTGGAACTGCACTGATCTGAAGGTTTAAATGGGCTGAAGAATCCAGTTTTGAGGTGGCTCTCTCGCATGCATGGCTGACTGGTGCTGGCAATTGGACAGGAGACCCACTTCCTCTCCATGTGGGCTTCTTCACAAAAATCTCTGAATGTGCTCCTGATATCGTGCTCATCTCAAAGGTGAAGAATCCAAAAGACCAAGGCCAATACTACAGTGCCTTTTAGAAGTTAGTCCCCAAAGTCACACATTGGCCCTTGAATAAAAGTGCGAGGGAACCACACAGTGACATGGACACTAGGAGGCAAGGTTCTTTGGAAGCCACCTTGGAGAAAGTAGAGGCTTCTACCCTCAATGCATGGGATCTTCCTGGGTCAGGGATTGAACTGATGCCCCTTGCACTGCAAGGCAGACTCTTTACCCACTGGACCACCACAGAAGCCTTCCAACATTTTAAAGCTACCTAATTCTTCTTGATTTCAGACCATATCATTGCTTAGCAAACTGTATGCTAAGAAGACTCAAATTAGCTAAACTGTACTACCTGATTTTTTATGTATTGTCTTACATATGCAAGTAGGTAAATACAATGCCAGAAAATCATTGCTGTCATATAAGAAAGGAAGAAAATCTACCACTAGAAAGATAATGAATGTTAACTAGATTTAAATTTTTGACTGGAGAAGAAATTGGCAACCCACTCCAGTATTCTTGCCTGGAAAATTCTATGGACAGAGCAGCCTGGTGAGCTATAGTCCATAGGGTCACAAAGAGTCAGGCACGACTGAGAGACTGAGCACATATATATATTAGTTTAATAAAAATAAAGGTTTTCTAATAACAGGAATGACGAAAGAATGAGGTGGACTGGTCTGGGGTAATACAAGCCTAGTGGTCATGGTCAGATAAAAATCCCACAAGATCCAGAAGGTTTAGGAATGGATGTCTGAGAGTACTTCTACCTTCAGAGCTCCAAATGTAGGTCATAGAAATCAATGCTGCCCCTAGCTCACATTCAGAGCCTTGACTTGTGCCATCTTAGCTATCCACGAGACAGTTCAGGCTCAGAGTCTCAAATGAACTTGCAGTCAGACGGTGCTGGAACTGCACTGATCTGAAGGTTTAAATGGGCTGAAGAATCCAGTTTTGAGGTGGCTCTCTCATGCATGGCTGACTGGTGCTGGCAATTGGACAGGAGACCCACTTCCTCTCCATGTGGGCTTCTTCACAAAAATCTCTGAATGTGCTCCTGATATCGTGCTCATCTCAAAGGTGAAGAATCCAAAAGACCAAGGCCAATACTACAGTGCCTTTTAGAAGTTAGTCCCCAAAGTCACACATTGGCCCTTGAATAAAAGTGCGAGGGAACCACACAGTGACATGGACACTAGGAGGCAAGGTTCTTTGGAAGCCACCTTGGAGAAAAGTAGCTCTAGTCCAGCTTCTACCCTCAATGTTCCTTGTGTATTTCCTAAGCAGGGGCTTCCCAGGTGGTGCTAGTGGTAAAGAACCTGCCTGCCAATGCAGAAGACAAGGGTCCATCCCTGGGTGGGGAAGATCCCCTGGAGGAGGACATAGCTATCCACCCCAGTATTCTTGCCTAGAGAATTCTCATGGACAGAGGAGCCTGGGGAACTACAGTCCATGGGGTCACAAGGAGTCAGACACGACTGAAGCGACTTAGCACAGCATACGCTTTCCAGGAAGACAATGCTTGTCACACAGTATGAGCAAGGCACTGACTGACTTTTGTTTCAAAGTCTCTTGCTAGGGATGTTTGTATAATGAACAGCCATGAAAGATACAGGTTTTTGCCTCTATAGGAAAGGACAGGTTTGTATAGCCCTGAAACGGAGCATCATCCTCTGAAGCAAGATAGAGGAATGCTTATTTCATGATGAGATAAATATAATACCTTCCTCTGGACAAAGACAGACAAGCTTTCTATTATTAAAAGAAATGGGTTTACTAAACTCAATATAATGTTTCCTAAACTCTCCCATAATGTGACCCACTCTGTGTGCTGAAATCTACCCAGGCCTGACAGCCCAATCTTCATGCTACTTGTGGGCGTAGAACTGGCACCATTATACTTTGGCCAACCTCCTTGCTGTCTGTTGAGGAATATTCTTTCTCTCTGATCAGGGAATCACCTGGCTTCTACCAGCATCTGTGAAACTATGGCAAGGTAACTTATTACCATGTAAGTATCCTACACCATACCCCAGTCTTTTTGCACCTCTTGTGGCTCTCTCATGCATGGCTGACTGGTGCTGGCAATTGGACAGGAGACCCACTTCCTCTCCATGTGGGCTTCTTCACAAAAATCTCTGAATGTGCTCCTGATATCGTGCTCATCTCAAAGGTGAAGAATCCAAAAGACCAAGGCCAATACTACAGTGCCTTTTAGAAGTTAGTCCCCAAAGTCACACATTGGCCCTTGAATAAAAGTGCGAGGGAACCACACAGTGACATGGACACTAGGAGGCAAGGTTCTTTGGAAGCCACCTTGGAGAAAAGTAGCTCTAGTCCAGCTTCTACCCTCAATGTTCCTTGTGTATTTCCTAAGCAGGGGCTTCCCAGGTGGTGCTAGTGGTAAAGAACCTGCCTGCCAATGCAGAAGACAAGGGTCCATCCCTGGGTGGGGAAGATCCCCTGGAGGAGGACATAGCTATCCACCCCAGTATTCTTGCCTAGAGAATTCTCATGGACAGAGGAGCCTGGGGAACTACAGTCCATGGGGTCACAAGGAGTCAGACACGACTGAAGCGACTTAGCACAGCATACGCTTTCCAGGAAGACAATGCTTGTCACACAGTATGAGCAAGGCACTGACTGACTTTTGTTTCAAAGTCTCTTGCTAGGGATGTTTGTATAATGAACAGCCATGAAAGATACAGGTTTTTGCCTCTATAGGAAAGGACAGGTTTGTATAGCCCTGAAACGGAGCATCATCCTCTGAAGCAAGATAGAGGAATGCTTATTTCATGATGAGATAAATATAATACCTTCCTCTGGACAAAGACAGACAAGCTTTCTATTATTAAAAGAAATGGGTTTACTAAACTCAATATAATGTTTCCTAAACTCTCCCATAATGTGACCCACTCTGTGTGCTGAAATCTACCCAGGCCTGACAGCCCAATCTTCATGCTACTTGTGGGCGTAGAACTGGCACCATTATACTTTGGCCAACCTCCTTGCTGTCTGTTGAGGAATATTCTTTCTCTCTGATCAGGGAATCACCTGGCTTCTACCAGCATCTGTGAAACTATGGCAAGGTAACTTATTACCATGTAAGTATCCTACACCATACCCCAGTCTTTTTTGCATTGTATTATATCATGTTGGCCATTACATCTTACAGAAAGACCCAGACGACCTTTTTGGCCAAGCCAGTGGCATCAGCTTGAAGCCCAGGATCCTGCCATCCAAATCATATGCAGGTGCACAAGTGTGTCCTCAGATACAGCTCCCAGAGGGCAACTCCTTGAAGTTAGTTCCTCTCAATCTGAAGACCAGTGGACTAGAGGCAGGTATCTCTCCATATACCCAGCATGCAGTGGGGAGACAGGTGTAGAATAACTGTGATAGACCTTTCTCTTCATAAAGAGAGAATGGGAGATTCACATGAATAATCCCCCATTGTAGAATCTCCCTGGAAAAATCCAAGGGGGCACATGATGTCAGTTTCTTGATGACAAGTTAGTAGGAGTGCCTGAGATGTGGGCTGAAAACCCCTGGGGTCCTGGTTCTGAGCTCTTGGGCATCCTGCCTCCTGGATGAGGGAAGGCTGCTGTTTGCTCCTGGGCTGCTTGAGTAGCTTTCTCAATCTGATTTTTTGCTCATAGTACTTGAAGGAATCAGGCCTCTTTGCATTTCAGGGGTTCTCTCCCTTTAAGTCCAAGCTGGTGATGTTTCTTTGAGTACAATTACATTAAAAATCTGTAGGGCTTTTATGGATTTTTCAGGAATTCACTTTATTGAAAACTATACACACACACTCACTGTGTGAAGAGAAGCCTTACTTTCTCTTTTGTTTCCTGTTAAGTCTGCTTTAGGACAATGCCTATAACTCTTAGAATTAGTATTCTTTTAAATTAATGATACATGGGTTGTATGCCCTTAACATCCTTAGAGGGGCTTCATCTGTTTGAGGCTTCATCTTACATATTTCTGGAATCATTTCAAAAGGCACTACATTCAGATGCTGAACCTCAGCAAACCATGTTTTACCGCAAGTGTCCTGGGTTTGTTCTTTGCCTAGAAGTCATTTTTAATGTTAAGATCTTTTACTATCTGGAAAACTAGCAATGAGTAGTTATATAATTGAGACATGTCTTTTGGTAAAGTAGAAAAGAATAGCTTTATTAATTTTCCAGGCAGAGAAGGTCACAGTGGCCTAATGTCCTAAAAGCTTTGCGTCCCGATGTGGAGGGGGTGTTGAGAAGTTTGATAGTAAAGATTTAAAGAAGGCATGATCAGCTCGTGGACATTTTTCTGATTGGTGGGTGAAGTGAAACCAAAGTCATTCAGTCATGTCCTGTACTTTGTGACCCCATGGACTGTAGCCTGTCAGGGTCCTCTATCCATGAAATTTTCCAGGCAAGAATAATGGAGTGGGCAGTCATTCCTTTCTCCAGGGAATCTTCCCAACCCAGAGATTGAACCCAGGTCTCCTGCATTTTAGGCAAATTCTTTACCATCTGAGCCAGTGGGAAAGTCCATTTGGGTGATAGTGAGGTAATTGCAAGTCAATATTATCAACCTTCTTGTTCCCACCAATCTGGGGTATATGTGCTTGTGGGCAGCATAGTGTCATTAACTGGTAACTTCTCCAACCTGCTGAGGGTTTCAATATCTTCAGAACAGCTCAAGGATACCATTGTGTTCATTTTGGGGGAAGCAGGACCTTACCTTAAAGTTGCACTAATGCTTCTCTTAACTCTTTCTCCCTGATCTTGCATCCCCTTCCTTCCCTAATTAACAACTGTTTGAACTTGCCCCTTGGAACTCAGAGAAAGTCATGGAGGATGAATGAAGGCTGTTTCTTGTAATCAAGAAATTAGGGGACACAGAAAGTCTGTGCCAAGGGAGCCCCACAGGGACTTGCTTGGTATGACAATTGCCCCCAGTCATGTTCCTAACTCATTAGATGGCTGTTATTATTACCTGACTCATTATCACCCTCAGTGGCTCAGATTTCCACTTGAAATGTTTGTTAATATATATATATATATATATCCTTATATATAAGGATATATATATATCCTTATATATCTCTATTAGATTCTCTACTTTTAGCATAAGCAGTTTCTCATATTGGCTGGGGAAAGAGAAAGAAGAAGAGGGGGAGAGACGAAGTGTCCTATGTACTGTTGACTTAAAAAATATTCAAAACCTAAAAATTGAGATCACGTGTTATTTGGAAGGAATTTTTAGGACTTCAAAGAGAGGTGGCATCTCAAGCAACCCTGAGAGAACTACTGTAAGGAGGCAAGACAGGGAGCCAGGATATATAGGAGTTTTGCCACATGGAGTATGTAGTCTGAATACCAAAAGATTAGTGTTAATTAGAGAAAACCAGATTATCTCAAGTTAAAGGATTTAGCACTTTTCTATGTATGGGAAGATAGAAGAATCTGGGCTCACTGAAATCATTCCTTCGCTATGTACCTCTGCTTTCTGGGGCCAGGATCCTGAGTTTTCACATCTTGAGCCTCCTCAGGGCTCACAGTGGGGAGAGGCTGTGGTCTGATGGCTGCCAGAAGGCAAGTATTCTTTGTTTCCTTCCTGAGTTCCTTCAGGGCTCACCAGCCCACTGCCATCACTGATGAGGAATACATCCTTTGTTTACTGGTTAGGCAGGTGATATTCCATTGCTCAGTGTAATATGTTTGAAATTGAGAGCAGTTCAAAGATTCCTCCGCAACACACACCAAATAAATTATGAATCACAGTTAAGATTGACTCTAATCTTTCTCAAATTGGGAATTTAACACTGAACTAGACAAATATAATTATTCTCTTGAGATGGTAAGGGCTAGGTTACAGAAAATCTGCAGTCTTCCTGCTCAGTGAAAATAAAAATATTGCAAACCTAAATCTAGGAGATTTAAACATATAAATTCAAATTTAAATAGCCCAAAGGCTCAGGTATTCTTACTTTTCTTCTTCTTTTCTAAAGTTATGCGCTCAGTCGCTCAGTCACTCAGTCATGTCTGGCTCTTTGTGACTCCCTAGACTGTAGCCTGCCAGCCTCCTCTATCCATGAGATTGTCCAGGCAAGAATACTAAAGTGGCTGCTATTTCGTACTCCAGGGCATCGTCCTGATGCAGAGATCAAACCCTCATCTATTGTGTCTCCTTCTTTGGCAGACAAGGCAGATCCTTTATCACTATGCCACCCAGGAAGCCTTTCTTGAGCTGCAGTGATGCATTTTGCAGAAATTCAGAAATGCTGTTACCTCCCTAAAGGAACGGCCAAAATTACATGTCCTATGTACTGTTGACTTAAAAAATATTCAAAACCTAAAAATTGAGATCACGTGTTATTTGGAAGGAATTTTTAGGACTTCAAAGAGAGGTGGCATCTCAAGCAACCCTGAGAGAACTACTGTAAGGAGGCAAGACAGGGAGCCAGGATATATAGGAGTTTTGCCACATGGAGTATGTAGTCTGAATACCAAAAGATTAGTGTTAATTAGAGAAAACCAGATTATCTCAAGTTAAAGGATTTAGCACTTTTCTATGTATGGGAAGATAGAAGAATCTGGGCTCACTGAAATCATTCCTTCGCTATGTACCTCTGCTTTCTGGGGCCAGGATCCTGAGTTTTCACATCTTGAGCCTCCTCAGGGCTCACAGTGGGGAGAGGCTGTGGTCTGATGGCTGCCAGAAGGCAAGTATTCTTTGTTTCCTTCCTGAGTTCCTTCAGGGCTCACCAGCCCACTGCCATCACTGATGAGGAATACATCCTTTGTTTACTGGTTAGGCAGGTGATATTCCATTGCTCAGTGTAATATGTTTGAAATTGAGAGCAGTTCAAAGATTCCTCCGCAACACACACCAAATAAATTATGAATCACAGTTAAGATTGACTCTAATCTTTCTCAAATTGGGAATTTAACACTGAACTAGACAAATATAATTATTCTCTTGAGATGGTAAGGGCTAGGTTACAGAAAATCTGCAGTCTTCCTGCTCAGTGAAAATAAAAATATTGCAAACCTAAATCTAGGAGATTTAAACATATAAATTCAAATTTAAATAGCCCAAAGGCTCAGGTATTCTTACTTTTCTTCTTCTTTTCTAAAGTTATGCGCTCAGTCGCTCAGTCACTCAGTCATGTCTGGCTCTTTGTGACTCCCTAGACTGTAGCCTGCCAGCCTCCTCTATCCATGAGATTGTCCAGGCAAGAATACTAAAGTGGCTGCTATTTCGTACTCCAGGGCATCGTCCTGATGCAGAGATCAAACCCTCATCTATTGTGTCTCCTTCTTTGGCAGACAAGGCAGATCCTTTATCACTATGCCACCCAGGAAGCCTTTCTTGAGCTGCAGTGATGCATTTTGCAGAAATTCAGAAATGCTGTTACCTCCTTAAAGGGAACGGCCAAAAATTACACTCCTGCCCGTCACTATCCAGCTCATCTCTAACTGATTCTGGGTGAGATCACATAGAATCCACTTCTCGCTTTATCCTGTTAGTTGTTTCAGATAGTAGTTGTTTCATCAACTGACTGATGGAGCTAATGTTTGTGCTTCTAAGGAATGTCACCCACCCGTATTAGGCCAGGCTGCTCCACGGTTCCCACTGAGGCCTATCGTCCTCCTCCAAATCTCCTCTTCTCCATTCTGTGAATCCTTAATTGTTTCACTTTTGAAATCTTACTAATATAGTTCACAAAAGGCCATCCTTGTGTGGATTACTTCCAAGACTAAGGTTGGAGCCAGCACTGTTTTATCCAATTTTGCTGTAGTTTGATATTTTCCCATCCCTCTAAGTCCACCTTTTAAATAAATGGGACCAGAACTGGAGAACAACTAGATCCATGACTAAGGGCTTGTCCAAGAGTGTGGGGTATGTCAGGGGGAAAAAAGTGGACACATGATGTACCAGGACACTATATTTCTTTTATGAAAATTCACCTAAAAGCTAACCTGGGACACTTTCTAGAACTTCATGGGGAAAAACATATGGAACTTTATCATAAATTGGTCCAAAAGGAAACCTCTGCTTAGGTTTGGAAAGGAGTTTGAGCTTCCCTCTCAGTATTACACGTGTGGAAAGAGTAATCATGCTTTTGATCATCAAGGTCCATTTTGCAGACACTTCTTACGGTCACACATTCTGATGATGAGGAATTAGGATTTTGATCATTTGGGATTGACGTTTAGCATTCTACTTGCTCAGGTGGTCCTGGATGCCGTTTCAAAATTTCAGTTATTGATTGCAGAAAGTTATGCTCAGTCGCTCAGTCACTCAGTCATGTCTGGCTCTTGTGACTCCTAGACTGTAGCCTGCCAGCCTCCTCTATCCATGAGATTGTCCAGGCAAGAATACTAAAGTGGCTGCTATTTCGTACTCCAGGGCATCGTCCTGATGCAGAGATCAAACCCTCATCTATTGTGTCTCCTTCTTTGGCAGACAAGGCAGATCCTTTATCACTATGCCACCCAGGAAGCCTTTCTTGAGCTGCAGTGATGCATTTTGCAGAAATTCAGAAATGCTGTTACCTCCTTAAAGGGAACGGCCAAAAATTACACTCCTGCCCGTCACTATCCAGCTCATCTCTAACTGATTCTGGGTGAGATCACATAGAATCCACTTCTCGCTTTATCCTGTTAGTTGTTTCAGATAGTAGTTGTTTCATCAACTGACTGATGGAGCTAATGTTTGTGCTTCTAAGGAATGTCACCCACCCGTATTAGGCCAGGCTGCTCCACGGTTCCCACTGAGGCCTATCGTCCTCCTCCAAATCTCCTCTTCTCCATTCTGTGAATCCTTAATTGTTTCACTTTTGAAATCTTACTAATATAGTTCACAAAAGGCCATCCTTGTGTGGATTACTTCCAAGACTAAGGTTGGAGCCAGCACTGTTTTATCCAATTTTGCTGTAGTTTGATATTTTCCCATCCCTCTAAGTCCACCTTTTAAATAAATGGGACCAGAACTGGAGAACAACTAGATCCATGACTAAGGGCTTGTCCAAGAGTGTGGGGTATGTCAGGGGGAAAAAAGTGGACACATGATGTACCAGGACACTATATTTCTTTTATGAAAATTCACCTAAAAGCTAACCTGGGACACTTTCTAGAACTTCATGGGGAAAAACATATGGAACTTTATCATAAATTGGTCCAAAAGGAAACCTCTGCTTAGGTTTGGAAAGGAGTTTGAGCTTCCCTCTCAGTATTACACGTGTGGAAAGAGTAATCATGCTTTTGATCATCAAGGTCCATTTTGCAGACACTTCTTACGGTCACACATTCTGATGATGAGGAATTAGGATTTTGATCATTTGGGATTGACGTTTAGCATTCTACTTGCTCAGGTGGTCCTGGATGCCGTTTCAAAATCTAATTTGCAGTTTGAATTGATTGCAGAAATGCCTTTCTCATTTGGATGTATTGTTCTTTGATGCCCATGAAATTAATCATTGATAACATTCTTAATGATCAAAGTTAGTAGAGCAATTATTAACAAACTTTGGTCAGAATTGACAGTAAGATCAATTAAAATGGAACAAGCAGAGAACCAATAGTAATTATGGTCCCTGTTAAATGCTACTAATTCAAAAAAACAAGCAGTGAATTAATTCAAAGAGTTTAATCTACATAGACACAAAAACCTGTCTCAGACTGCAAAAGTTAGAGAAAAAGGCCCTTTATAAATCGTTGGACACCATTAGCACATAGAGTTCATTCTCCAGCTCTGGATTTCTACTTTTTCAATTATTGGTGGATTTTTTGGAGCAACTTATTCCATCTCAAACTTTCCTAGGGAGAGGTTTCATAGCTATTCTGATCACTCACTAATTTTAATGTGAAGCAATACTGGCTCTGTTGCCATAGGATTTAATTTAGAGTGGGTGGTGCTGTAAATCTATCAGGAGTACTGGGGCAGAGAATCAATTTAGTTATTTTCTCCTTTGGGAGCATCTAACAGGCTGCCGAGATAATTTGAGATGCTCAGCCTAGAGTGAATCTTGTTTTCTGTGCTGAGGAGCTAGTGCTTTTTGATAGCTGTTTTGTGTTGCTGTTTAGAAAAGATTGCCCTCATATGAGACTCAGAGGAAGTAGGCATTGGTTCTAAGGGAGGGGACCATAATTTGTTTAGGGAAGGGGGGACTTTGATTTGTAGGGGTGTTAGGATAGAGTGTTAATCAGTGGGAGTGTTATTTGCATTCGAGGAGGTGCACTCTTTACTGCAGATTCTCATTTGTCATATTGTAGGACTTTAGGAAACCCACCTCCTCCCCTCTGTGTCCTGCTCAGGCTTTAGAGCAACCTGAAGAGCTCTGTACATTTCTGTGCCTCCAACAGAGGGCCAGTGGTAACCACACTTGGGGCTGAGGCTCCCAGTGGGACCAGACCTTGTTTATTTATTTGGCTATGTTGGGTTTCAGATGTGGCACATGGAATCTTCAGTGTGCCACACAGGATCTTTCCTTGCAGCATAACGGCTTAGTCCCATGACCAGGGGTCAAACCCACATTCCCTGGATGAAAGGTCTCTACAGACTATGGCTGCATGTATTTGGGTCAGAGCCAGTTCTCACAGTCTACAGCAAAGTTGTAGAGCTAAGCTGACTTAGGCCAAGCACAGACCTTTCATTCTTGATGAGACCAAAGTGGTATTTGGGTATCAGCAAATGAGAATGTCTTGACGGTGGCCAAAGCAATGGTAGGAATGTGAGCTGTCACTTGACATGGAACTACAATGGCATAAACACTGGCCCACAGGGATCTGAAAAGGTATATTGGCCCACAGAAGGCTTGGTAACCAGGACGCTTAAGGTTGCTTAAAGGGCAGCCTCTTCCGCTCCAACTTGCACAGTGACTTGAGTGGGAAATTCTACCTAATTCAGGTTTAATTTTCTCACTTTGGGAGCATAGCTAGATAAAAAGGGCTTGCCTGTTGCCATAGGATTTAATTTAGAGTGGGTGGTGCTGTAAATCTATCAGGAGTACTGGGGCAGAGAATCAATTTAGTTATTTTCTCCTTTGGGAGCATCTAACAGGCTGCCGAGATAATTTGAGATGCTCAGCCTAGAGTGAATCTTGTTTTCTGTGCTGAGGAGCTAGTGCTTTTTGATAGCTGTTTTGTGTTGCTGTTTAGAAAAGATTGCCCTCATATGAGACTCAGAGGAAGTAGGCATTGGTTCTAAGGGAGGGGACCATAATTTGTTTAGGGAAGGGGGGACTTTGATTTGTAGGGGTGTTAGGATAGAGTGTTAATCAGTGGGAGTGTTATTTGCATTCGAGGAGGTGCACTCTTTACTGCAGATTCTCATTTGTCATATTGTAGGACTTTAGGAAACCCACCTCCTCCCCTCTGTGTCCTGCTCAGGCTTTAGAGCAACCTGAAGAGCTCTGTACATTTCTGTGCCTCCAACAGAGGGCCAGTGGTAACCACACTTGGGGCTGAGGCTCCCAGTGGGACCAGACCTTGTTTATTTATTTGGCTATGTTGGGTTTCAGATGTGGCACATGGAATCTTCAGTGTGCCACACAGGATCTTTCCTTGCAGCATAACGGCTTAGTCCCATGACCAGGGGTCAAACCCACATTCCCTGGATGAAAGGTCTCTACAGACTATGGCTGCATGTATTTGGGTCAGAGCCAGTTCTCACAGTCTACAGCAAAGTTGTAGAGCTAAGCTGACTTAGGCCAAGCACAGACCTTTCATTCTTGATGAGACCAAAGTGGTATTTGGGTATCAGCAAATGAGAATGTCTTGACGGTGGCCAAAGCAATGGTAGGAATGTGAGCTGTCACTTGACATGGAACTACAATGGCATAAACACTGGCCCACAGGGATCTGAAAAGGTATATTGGCCCACAGAAGGCTTGGTAACCAGGTACGCTTAAGGTTGCTTAAAGGGGCAGCCTCTTCCGCTCCAACTTGCACAGTGACTTGAGTGGGAAATTCTACCTAATTCAGGCGTTCAGTATTGGCATCCCACCTAAGACACATTTTCCAGCTGATCTCCACCACATCCCAGCTCTGGTTTTCCAGTAGTTAGGCGCATATGTGAGAGCTGGGCATAAACAATGCTGAGCACCAAGGAACTGATGCTTTTGAACTGTGGTGCTGGAGAAGACTTTTTTAAAGCTTTTATTTTACTTTTACCTTTTACAGAGTTTTGTTGTTTACAGATATGTATGTTCCCAGATTAGTCATATGTATATCCCCCCATCCCACCCCTCCAGACCGTCACACAGCACCCCTGAAGGATCTCCTTTTCTCACAGAGCAATTGGAGAAGACTTGAGAGTCTCTTGGACTGCAAGGAGATCAAACCAGTCCATCATTTCTTCCAGGAAATTCATTGAAAGGACTGATGCTGAAGCTGATGCTCCAATACTTTGGCCACCTCATGCAAAGAGCAGAACCATTGGAAACGACCCTGATGCTGGGAAATATTGAGGGCAGGATTAGAAGTGGACAACAGAGGATGAGATGATTTGATAGCACCACTGACTTAACGGACGTTAGTTTGAGCAAACTCCAGGAGATGGTAAAGGACAGAAAAGCCTGGTGTGCTGCAGTCTATGGGGTCACAAAGAGCTGGGCGTGATTTAGCAACTGAACAACAACCACACCCTGGCTAGGACCATGCTGCCTGCCGAAAATGTTCACAATTATTCTTTGTCCAGGAATAAAAGGGCACAGTAGTTCTCTGCTCCACCATAGTTCCATTTGGTGGCGAAGAGTACACCTTTAGGGTGTTACTTCGAAGAACCAGCAGTTTCTCTGCTTATCAGAGATTCACATTCTGTTACTCATGCAAGCTCTTGGATGTATTGTGAGAGTCAGTTAATATAAAATGAAGCCCTCACACACTAGGGCTTTGAGGACAGGTGGATCTGCAGGAAATGCTGAGTAAATTATCTGAGGAACATTATGGCTTCACAGGGAAAGGAATGACATGAACATCATTATGTAAAAAGGGATGAGATTTTGTCAGAGAATGCTTATGGTTTCATATAGCTAATTGCTTCTTTTCTTGCACTTGCTCCAACTTGCACAGTGACTTGAGTGGGAAATTCTACCTAATTCAGGCGTTCAGTATTGGCATCCCACCTAAGACACATTTTCCAGCTGATCTCCACCACATCCCAGCTCTGGTTTTCCAGTAGTTAGGCGCATATGTGAGAGCTGGGCATAAACAATGCTGAGCACCAAGGAACTGATGCTTTTGAACTGTGGTGCTGGAGAAGACTTTTTTAAAGCTTTTATTTTACTTTTACCTTTTACAGAGTTTTGTTGTTTACAGATATGTATGTTCCCAGATTAGTCATATGTATATCCCCCCATCCCACCCCTCCAGACCGTCACACAGCACCCCTGAAGGATCTCCTTTTCTCACAGAGAAATTTGGGAGAAGACTTGAGAGTCTCTTGGACTGCAAGGAGATCAAACCAGTCCATCATTTCTTCCAGGAAATTCATTGAAAGGACTGATGCTGAAGCTGATGCTCCAATACTTTGGCCACCTCATGCAAAGAGCAGAACCATTGGAAACGACCCTGATGCTGGGAAATATTGAGGGCAGGATTAGAAGTGGACAACAGAGGATGAGATGATTTGATAGCACCACTGACTTAACGGACGTTAGTTTGAGCAAACTCCAGGAGATGGTAAAGGACAGAAAAGCCTGGTGTGCTGCAGTCTATGGGGTCACAAAGAGCTGGGCGTGATTTAGCAACTGAACAACAACCACACCCTGGCTAGGACCATGCTGCCTGCCGAAAATGTTCACAATTATTCTTTGTCCAGGAATAAAAGGGCACAGTAGTTCTCTGCTCCACCATAGTTCCATTTGGTGGCGAAGAGTACACCTTTAGGGTGTTACTTCGAAGAACCAGCAGTTTCTCTGCTTATCAGAGATTCACATTCTGTTACTCATGCAAGCTCTTGGATGTATTGTGAGAGTCAGTTAATATAAAATGAAGCCCTCACACACTAGGGCTTTGAGGACAGGTGGATCTGCAGGAAATGCTGAGTAAATTATCTGAGGAACATTATGGCTTCACAGGGAAAGGAATGACATGAACATCATTATGTAAAAAGGGATGAGATTTTGTCAGAGAATGCTTATGGTTTCATATAGCTAATTGCTTCTTTATAAAAGTGATTTCAAAACCTGAAGATAGCGTCCAACATGAAAAATGAGAGGGAGTTATAGTTTAAAATAAGATTTCCTATGTGTATTGCTTTCTTTGTTTTCTTATATAGTAGGTGCACAAAAAGACCATGTCACATGTTGGGAGAAAGGCTATGGAATTTGGTAATGAAGAGCTTGGTTTCACTCAGTTGTTTGACACAATTTGAGACCACATTTGCTACAGGATCATCAAAATTCACCTGTTATCCAGCTCAGAATTGAATACTTTGGAACCTTATATGATGGCAGGTCTCGGTATCTTCTGTAAGGCAGCCACTGCTGACCAACTCTGCAGGTCTGTGGAGCTAGAGGAACGTGGACTAGTGTGTGACTGAACTGGGCTCTGAACACGGAATACTTTAGATTCTTTGTCTGTGTTCCACTTGCCCATGTCCCCTTGGACATGTGAACAATAGGAATGCCAATATCCATAATCTAGTAGCTTTAAACACCTATAAGGGTCTGAGGCATATGCACTGATACTATGTATGAAATAGATAAATAAGGAGAACCTACTGCATCGCTCAGGGGACTCTACTCACTGCTCTGTGGTGACCTGAATGGGGAGGAAAGCCAAGAAAAGGGGATACAGGTATCCTTACAGCTGATTCACTCTGCTGTACAGCAGAAGCCAACACAACATTGTAAAGCAACTATGCTCCAATAAAAATCAATTTAAACTCAATGAATATGCAGTAACTACTCCATCTATTTTTTTGGAGTAGGGGGACACTTCTATTGGTCTTTCATTTATCTATTTTCATCCATCTTTGTTCTTTGGCCTGTGTGGGCTTCCCATCGCAGTGGCCTCTGTCACTGCAGCACACTGGCTCTGGGCACATGCGCTGTAGAGCTCCAGCTCAGTAGTTGGACACATCAATCCAGCCGCTCTGCAACATGTGGGATCTTCCCCTGCCAGGGATCAAACCAGCACCCCTTGCGCTGCAAGGCGGTGTCCTTACCCACTGGACCACCTGGAAAGCCCTACTCCACCTATTGATACTGGTAGGTATTCAATATCCATGCCAGTATCTTTGTCAATTTCCATATGCAATACAAATATCCATGGAAGAGTAGCTATCATAAAATATAGCTCCAAAGGGTTTGTTTTCTAATTTTTCCAGGTATTGGCATTTGCATAATTTTTAAGCAATCAGTGTGAAATTTCCCAGTTTGTCTCCTAAGCTAATTCTCTGCAGTCCATCAGGGATGTGGACCTTAGCTTTAGTCATCACTGCACAGTACCACTTGGAATCTTAAAGCTCACCTTGAGAGTAGCTACCAGGGTCTCAGAGGCACCATCATCCAGGCAAGGGGAGACTGATTCCATGTAGCTCCCCAGTTCCCTGGAGACACCTGGGTTCTGGGCATGACCTGAGACCTTGGAGGGTTTAGTGTCATTGTTGCTTCAAGATCATAAGCAACTTACCCTGAAATGAAGACCATCTCTCTCTAACATCTCCAGATGCTACATTTGATCAGTGCCTTGGGAAAAACGAAAGCAAGGATCTCTTTAATTTTCACAAACCATCCTTGTGGCTCCCCTTGGGGTTAGACTTATGGCTTCCTCTTGTAGAAAACCCCTTCAAAGAAATAAAGTGCTATGTAGATATTTATTTCAGGTATACATAGATCCTTTGTGGTATTGGAAAAGAAATCAGAGGCTTTTTATTAATTTATACAGGTACCCTAACTATTCAGCTGTACAGCAGAAGCCAACACAACATTGTAAAGCAACTATGCTCCAATAAAATCAATTTAAACTCAATGAATATGCAGTAACTACTCCATCTATTTTTTTGGAGTAGGGGGACACTTCTATTGGTCTTTCATTTATCTATTTTCATCCATCTTTGTTCTTTGGCCTGTGTGGGCTTCCCATCGCAGTGGCCTCTGTCACTGCAGCACACTGGCTCTGGGCACATGCGCTGTAGAGCTCCAGCTCAGTAGTTGGACACATCAATCCAGCCGCTCTGCAACATGTGGGATCTTCCCCTGCCAGGGATCAAACCAGCACCCCTTGCGCTGCAAGGCGGTGTCCTTACCCACTGGACCACCTGGAAAGCCCTACTCCACCTATTGATACTGGTAGGTATTCAATATCCATGCCAGTATCTTTGTCAATTTCCATATGCAATACAAATATCCATGGAAGAGTAGCTATCATAAAATATAGCTCCAAAGGGTTTGTTTTCTAATTTTTCCAGGTATTGGCATTTGCATAATTTTTAAGCAATCAGTGTGAAATTTCCCAGTTTGTCTCCTAAGCTAATTCTCTGCAGTCCATCAGGGATGTGGACCTTAGCTTTAGTCATCACTGCACAGTACCACTTGGAATCTTAAAGCTCACCTTGAGAGTAGCTACCAGGGTCTCAGAGGCACCATCATCCAGGAAAGGGGGAGACTGATTCCATGTAGCTCCCCAGTTCCCTGGAGACACCTGGGTTCTGGGCATGACCTGAGACCTTGGAGGGTTTAGTGTCATTGTTGCTTCAAGATCATAAGCAACTTACCCTGAAATGAAGACCATCTCTCTCTAACATCTCCAGATGCTACATTTGATCAGTGCCTTGGGAAAAACGAAAGCAAGGATCTCTTTAATTTTCACAAACCATCCTTGTGGCTCCCCTTGGGGTTAGACTTATGGCTTCCTCTTGTAGAAAACCCCTTCAAAGAAATAAAGTGCTATGTAGATATTTATTTCAGGTATACATAGATCCTTTGTGGTATTGGAAAAGAAATCAGAGGCTTTTTATTAATTTCTGCAAATTGACAAAATGAGAAGGATCAGTTTTAATGGTATGTCCCACATAATGATGACTTCCTGTCTTTGTCTGCTCAGCACAACCACTGACTAGGTAGCTTAAACCACAGGATTTTGTTTTCTCACAATTCTTGAGGCTGGAAGTCCAGGAACAAGGTGCCAGCAGGGTTGGGTTCTCTCGGGGCGCCTGTCCTTGGCTTGCAGACAGCCACCCTCTCCTGATGCACCCTCGCGTGACCTTTCCTGGCAGTACATGCTCTTTGTATCTCTGCTTCTTCCTATTTGTCCTATTGGATTAGGGCCTTACTCTTTTAGCTGTATTGAGTCTTAATTATTCCTATAACCAGGGGCTTACCTAGGTGGCTGAGACAGTAAAGAATCTGCCTGCAATGCAGGAGACATAGGTTTAACCCCTGGAAAATGGAAAGGTAGCTTGTGACAGTACTCTTGCCTTGAGAATCTCATGGACAGAGAAACTTTGTAGGCTACAGTCTATGGGGGTCACAGAGAGTCGAAGAGTTGGACAGGACTGAGTGATTGTCTAACAGCTGTGTTTCCAAAGCCAGTCACATTAAGGATTAATTTTCAGCCTATAAATTTTGGGCAGACAAAATCCTGTCCAGGGAACCCTCATGTGATGGGCTTCTGTTTGTGTCCTGGGATGTGCTCAGGCAGGAAATCAAGTTGTAAGTTTCACGTAGAGTTATGCTCACGGAAGAAACAGTACAAGGATCAGGAGATAGAGAGCTTGTATCTGTGTTTTGGTCTAGATCGTGAATTGTATAGCAATTGACAGGAAATGTAACAGGATGAGAGAGTGAAACGTACCCTTAGCACATTTCCAAGCGAGCTAAGGTCTTGTCAAATTTAGCTCCATGGGTCAGAGCCTGGCACTAGCAGGGCTGTGAAATCAGAATCTCAGAGGAGTCAAATCACTCCTCAGCAATGCAGATTCTGATGTGTGTCCCACAAGGCACAACAGATCTGGGATGTCCTTCCCAGAAATGCCTCCTCAGAGCATCTGAGTTAGGGGAAGCTGGTCCATGAGCACTGCCTTATTAGGAATCTGAGATATAAGCCCTTGAAATGATGTGTTAGTAAGGTCATATGTTTCTTCTGTTGAAAGTTTCCCTGGGTCTCACACAAGAAAATCAGTCTGTGAAGTAGACAAGTGTGGGGTCCCTCTAGAATCTCTCAGGGCTTAGTTCTGGGCTGTACGGGTGCAGAGGGACTGGCTGGCCTGGGTGGTGGTGGAGCACGGCTCACTCACTCCATTTCCTGCCACATCTAGTCTTTTCACGTCCTGAAGGGCTCAGGTTCTGGGGCCCCTCTAGCTATCACCGGGAGCTTTTGCTAAACTCACTTCTATCTTGATGAGCCCTGACCTTTGGCAGAACCTGCTTAACAAAACCTTGACCTTGGCGGAGCCTCTTTCTCTCCCAGCACTTGGACCACTGAGCGCTCTGATAAACTGAGTGATCCACACAGGATCCGTATTTCAGAGCTTTGTTAGTCCCAGCCTCTGACCCAAGCAGCTAAACACACACAGGAGTTAAACTTTCTTGAACATACTCTTGAAGTTTCTTTTGTATCTCTTTTTATTACCTTTTCAGCTAGTCTTAGCACAAGACGGAGGATCTGAGACCAAGAGACAAATACAAGCTTGTTAACTGGCTGTTTCCATAATGTCCTGACATGGTCACGATTGAGAGTGAATCCCACAGCCTGGCCCGGCCTTCCCTCGTTTCCAGGGCAAGCCCATCATATTGCTCAGGTTGAAGGCTTGATATGGCCAGTCATTACTTTATGGTCACATGTGAAAAAAGTGTGTTTTCAATTTTTAGAAATTAATAAAAATCCTCCCCTCCTTTTTCCCAGAACCAGAGGGTCGAAAGCACATCTGTGAGGCTTTCTGATGCAAGAACAACTGTCCTAGGCCAGTTTATGCATTTTATGTGGAGAAAGCTGTGCCCGAGGGTGAGGTGGTCTCTAACCCCTTCACGGCTGAGGCTCTCTGGGGACCAAGCCCCTCTGAACATGGCCGGGGAAGGTCAGGGGCTTGGCCAGACCGAGACGAGCTTTGGTCCCTCAGGGTTGTGTGTCTGCTGAGTCATTTCAGTCTAAAAGCATCCATATCATCCAATTTTCAATAGTTCACCCTTACTGCTGCCATTTTGATAAAGGATTTTGGCCGAATCAAACTTTACAGGTAATAACTTCGCAAGATAAAGCTGATTCATTTTTTTTTCCTGCAAAGTTCAGTTGTCAAATTTTATCACAACTTCAAGTTTTTAAAGCAGAATTTTTTTGATGGTTTCATAGTTGTTTTCCCCTCCTGTCTTCTGAAAATTTGTCCTGCATGGAAACAGAGAGTCCAGGGGACTGAGGTTCTGGGGCCCCTCTAGCTATCACCGGGAGCTTTTGCTAAACTCACTTCTATCTTGATGAGCCCTGACCTTTGGCAGAACCTGCTTAACAAAACCTTGACCTTGGCGGAGCCTCTTTCTCTCCCAGCACTTGGACCACTGAGCGCTCTGATAAACTGAGTGATCCACACAGGATCCGTATTTCAGAGCTTTGTTAGTCCCAGCCTCTGACCCAAGCAGCTAAACACACACAGGAGTTAAACTTTCTTGAACATACTCTTGAAGTTTCTTTTGTATCTCTTTTTATTACCTTTTCAGCTAGTCTTAGCACAAGACGGAGGATCTGAGACCAAGAGACAAATACAAGCTTGTTAACTGGCTGTTTCCATAATGTCCTGACATGGTCACGATTGAGAGTGAATCCCACAGCCGGGCCCCGGGCCCTTTCCCCTCGTTTCCAGGGCAAGCCCATCATATTGCTCAGGTTGAAGGCTTGATATGGCCAGTCATTACTTTATGGTCACATGTGAAAAAAGTGTGTTTTCAATTTTTAGAAATTAATAAAAATCCTCCCCTCCTTTTTCCCAGAACCAGAGGGTCGAAAGCACATCTGTGAGGCTTTCTGATGCAAGAACAACTGTCCTAGGCCAGTTTATGCATTTTATGTGGAGAAAGCTGTGCCCGAGGGTGAGGTGGTCTCTAACCCCTTCACGGCTGAGGCTCTCTGGGGACCAAGCCCCTCTGAACATGGCCGGGGAAGGTCAGGGGCTTGGCCAGACCGAGACGAGCTTTGGTCCCTCAGGGTTGTGTGTCTGCTGAGTCATTTCAGTCTAAAAGCATCCATATCATCCAATTTTCAATAGTTCACCCTTACTGCTGCCATTTTGATAAAGGATTTTGGCCGAATCAAGCTTTCCAGGGGATAAACTCGCAAGATAAAGCTGATTCATTTTTTTTTCCTGCAAAGTTCAGTTGTCAAATTTTATCACAACTTCAAGTTTTTAAAGCAGAATTTTTTTGATGGTTTCATAGTTGTTTTCCCCTCCTGTCTTCTGAAAATTTGTCCTGCATGGAAACAGAGAGTCCAGGGGGACTGACCATGGTCAGTGTTGCTCTGCTGTGAGAGGTTGCTGAACACGGTGGGGTTGGCAGCCCCCTGTGTCAGGCGGGCCCTCATCCCGGGGCATCTGAGATGAATGGCACATGAGAGGGATGTGTTACTTCACACCACAGATGCCCTGCATGTGGGAATTGTGTGTTAGAAATTACAAGTGACAGGACTGTTCCTGAGGATGTTCATTACCTAACGTGTACAACGTGGGGCATCCAACAGCCCTAGCCAACACAGGTCTGTTCAGACTTAATTTGTCAAAAGACTTTGCATTTAGAAGCAATAGCATTTATGGAATCATTCCCTAATGATAAGTGCTCAATATTTAGATATTGAACACGTGATGTGCAGTGACACATCTTTGTGGTAGAAACACGACTCTCTCTTGTTTCTCTGTTTCTCCAACTCCACAGGTTCACAGGCTCCCGCTAGTTTGGCCCCCAGCAAGCACCAGTTCCGTACTGGAGTCTGACTGGCAGGTACACCCTCTCCCTCTTCTCACATCACCTGGCCGAGGCGGAGCCCAGCGCCTCCATCAGCCCCGAGTCTGCCAATCACATGACTACTTTATCCTGTCAGGAGTTTGCAGTCACCAGGCTTTGCCTTCATGGGAGTCACAGGTTCAGCACTTCCTTGCACTCTCCTTCCACATGTCCAGAGGAGTCTTCATGTTCTCTTGTCCTTCTGAGCTCTCTGTTTCTCCCTCCGCCACCTGGGCACTCCCTCTGATACTGGGATCCTTGCCACTGTTCCTAAGCTCATCCCGACTTCACTGTGATTCCTCCAGCTTCCCTCCCAGCCATTCCCTCCCTTTTCCCTAATTCATGTCTATCTAGCCTACTGCAGCCATGTTGATCCACTTTGATTGTCAGGCTCACAAAATGTCAAGAGCTTTAGGACCATTTAAAGTACATCTCCAGCATTTACTTCCATCTTTCTCCCAAATCTCTTTTCAGCCTCTTTAAGTAATCTGTGCCATTAAAATATGCCAGCTGTATTGGGTTCATTCTCTTCTCTAGTCTTTGTTGTCTTTCTCCTCCTGCCATTTTTTTTAAGTTAAGCTCAGGCACACTTTGCCCATCTGTTCGTCCCTAATAGCCCTGATCTTCCTAGCCTTCCGTCTTCCTCCTCTCCTGAGCTGTACATTATTGTCTGCCCCATTAACTGGGCCTTTCCAATCATGCCTCTGCCTTTTCATAGCTTCCATAAAACTGCAGATGAGATTTCTGCATCGTCGGGCTGTCTTAGGTTGGCCTGTTCTCCACCTGAGGCTGGGCAGTGTGGCTGTTTCTCCTTATCATCACATACCTTTATTAGCTTAGCACACATCCATTAGATGCTTATTACAGAACAGACCCTATGTTCAGTGCTGGAGTCATGAACACTTCAGATTCCCTGGTCCCAGGACACTCACAGTAAAGTAATGACTGCACGTAAAAATAAGCAGATACATTTCAATGAAGAAAATGTTTAGTAGGGTGCCATGGTAATAGACTTGGGTCTAAAGCATGTTGATTTAATCAGCTTTAATTGAATTATAGTTGTTTTACAGTGTTGTGCTAATTTCTGCTGTACAGCAAAGTGATTCATATATATATATATATATGTGTGTGTGTGTGTGTGTACACGTATAGACATATATGGCTTCTTTGGTGACTCAGTAGTAGAGAATCAGCCTGCCAATGCGGGAGACATGGGTGTGATCCCTGGGCAGGGAAGATTCCATGGAGAAGGAAACGGCTACCCACTCCAGTATTCTTGACTGGTAAATCCCATGGAAAGAGGAGCCTGGCAGGGTTACAGTCCATGGGGTCACAAAGGAGTTGGATACAGCTTGGCAAGTAAACAACTACACACACACACACACACACAACACACACACACACAGATATATAGATATATAGATATTCTTTAATACATCTTTATCCTTCACCCTGTGTGGGCCTCCCATTGCAGTGGCCTCTCTCATTGCAGAGCACTGGCTCTGGGCTCATGCGCGCATAATTGGACACACTGGTCCATCCACTCCACAGCATGTGGAATCTTCCCAGGCCAGGGATCAAATCAGTGCCCCTTGCACTGTAAGGCAGAATCTTTACTCATTATTAATTTCCATTGGGTTTATCATAGGATATTAAATATAGTTCCCTGTGCTATACTGTGGGACCTTGTTGTTTATCCATTCTATATGTAAAAGCTCACCTCCACTAACCTCAACCTTTCACTCCATCTCTCTCTTAAGTCCTTGGCAACCACCATTGTGTTCTCTACTTTATGATTCTGCTTCTCTTTTTGTAGGTGAGTTCATTTATGTCATATTTTAGATTCCACATAAAAATTGATTCCACATAAAGACATACAGTATTTGTCTTTCTCTTTCTGACTTACTTGGTATGATGATATTTAGTTGCATTCATGCTTTTGTAAATGGCATTATTTCATTCTTTTTTTATGATTGAGCAATATCTCATTGTATAGATGCAGCATGTCTTCTTATCCATTCAGTTATTGGTAGACATTTACTTCCTTTCCATGTCTTGACTATTGTGAATAGTGAAGTATGTCAAGTTTAAAACCTATTCTATTATTTGTTATTTCTGTCTCACATAGTATGTATGCTCAGTCATTTTTTCAGGAAGATGAAATTAACAAAGACTCTATCGTGTGATAGTTGTAAAGATGAACATGATCTCATGATGGGCCACTTAGCACCCAGCACTTTGTACAAGCACAACAGCAGTCCATGTTGTTACTGCCACATAGCCCAGGCACCACTGAAATTGTATGAGATTCAAGGGTTAGGGAGGAGGCAGCAGGTGTTTCTTGTGTGGAGATAAAGTATTAGAGTAACAGGGTAAGATTTGAAAACTTAGCAAAAATTATTTTCTCTGTTGCTAGTCTGAGTATATATTCTCCTGAAAAAATGTGTTCTATGGAAAAATAGGATGTCCTTCCATAGAGCATAGGAATGTTCTGTGGAAGTATATCCATAGAACATTCATTATATGAATATAATGAATTAAAATTCAGTTTTAGAACAAGCAATATTCTTAAGCAGCAGTATTACAGCTTAGCAATACTGCTTTAGGAAAGGATTTTACATATTCCTGTATAAAATTTGAACTTTTCCTTAGAAATGTTAAAGAATATCCTTGAACAGCCTGATCTGTAAAACTCTCTTCTAGTTCAAAAACATAGTCTTCTTCCCTCTTGGTACCATAGAAATAGAAGAGAAGCCCACTCTTCTCTGGTCAAGAACTGTGGGGAAGAGGCAAGAAGGAAGCACTGATTCTGCTTCTCTCATCCCTGGAAGTCAGGCAAGGCACCCCCACTTCCCAACCCCCCAAAACGGATGAGGTCAATATCCTCCCCCCTGACTTCCGTGAGGGAGAGAAATAAGGACCATCAGTCCTCAGAGACTTTTAACAATCTGTGGATGAACTAAATAAGTTGTCAAAAGATGAAGATTTGAGCTATCTGGGCACAGAGTAAGCTGTTTGGAAACAAGGCACAACAAAAAATGAATTCTGGATAAAAAAAGATTAAAATTTTTTTGCAGATTTTTTTCTCAGTCAAATTTGCATCATCATTCCATTAGTATGGCCAAAGATGAGAAAAAGCATATTGACTGTGAGAAAGTTCTCAAATTCCGTGGTCCGGGTGAAGCTGGTGTGTTGCACTCATACGGTCATGTCCAACTTGTAAATCCTCAAGCAGTAACAAGAACACAGTGATCTCATAAGTGATCTACTGGGAGTGTGTGCTTTGTGCACTCAAATGCTGGGCTGAATGGTATTTATTTTTATTTTACGACTTCTACTGGCAAAGGAAAGACCTCCCTAAAGTAAAAATAGCCTCCTTTGTCGTCTTATCATGGTTTGTTTCTTGTTCTAATGTTTTGCTTCATAATTTGTTGCTAGCATGATGTATTTGGAAGCCAAGAACAGGACAGAACAGTTAAGGGGGTCGTGGGTCATGAGAAGGAAGGAGAAGATCTTTTCACAAACAGATACAGAAAGGGGAAATTCAAGGAAGGCCTGGTTATAATTTTTGCATATTTTTGGAAAAAAAAGCAACAATAAAGTGTTCTGAAATGCTTCAGCATCCACTGTCATCATGGACTAATGAGTGCTAGAAAGGAGCTGGGAGAAGAAAGTTTAGAGGCTGAAACCAGACATAACACTCCAGTACAGCCAATATCCTCTGTGCCATGAACTGAATGATTGTGTCTCCCCTAAATTCGTCTGTTGGCACTCTACCCTCAGTGTGATGGTATTTGCAGGTGGGGCCATTGGGAGGTCAAAGAGCCATGAGGATAGAGCATTCATGATGAAATCAGTGCTCTCACAAAAGAGGAGAAGTTTGCTGTCTGCAAGTCAGGAAGTAGGCTCTTTTGAGGCAACAAATCTATCTGTACCTTCATTTTGGACTCTGTAGCCTCAAGAAATATGAGAAATAAATGTCTGTTATGTAAAGCACCTAGAAACTTGGGCAGACTGAGACACTGCTGGCATCTTCTTTCTACCTTTGGGTGTGCACAGCATTCTCACTATAAGCCCAGGTCAGAAAGAGTCCTGGGTGCATATTTCTCAAGAACCTGTTGCCAGTGACAGTGTGAATGAAGCATTCTTCTGTTAAACAGATTTCCCTGGAAGAAAAATGCTCAGGAACAGCCCAAGATGAAAAAGTATGCACTATTGTTTTTTGGTCACTCAGTCACGTCCGACTCTTCACGATCCCATGGACTGCAGCATGCCAGGTTCCTTGTACTTCATCATCTCCTAGAGTTTGCTCAAATTCATATCATGTCCATTGAGTGGGTGATGCAATCCAAACATCTTGTCCTCTGTTGTCCTCTTCTCCTTCTGCCTTTTATTTTTACCAGCATTAGGGTCTTCATCCAATGAGCCATCTCTTTGCATCAGGTGGCCAAAGTATTGGAGCTCCAGCTTAAACATCCATCCTTCCAGAGAATATATGGGGTTGATTTCCTTTAGGATTGACTGGTTTGATCTCCTTCCAGTCCAGGGGACTTTTAAGAGTCTTCTCTAACACCAAAATTCAAAGGCATCAATTTTTCTGCACTCACTTTTCTTTACTGTCTAACTCTCACAGTGTGACTACTGGGAAAACCATAGAATTTACAGACTTAAAAAAAGCTGGTTCTGAAATGCTTCAGCATCCACTGTCATCATGGACTAATGAGTGCTAGAAAGGAGCTGGGAGAAGAAAGTTTAGAGGCTGAAACCAGACATAACACTCCAGTACAGCCAATATCCTCTGTGCCATGAACTGAATGATTGTGTCTCCCCTAAATTCGTCTGTTGGCACTCTACCCTCAGTGTGATGGTATTTGCAGGTGGGGCCATTGGGAGGTCAAAGAGCCATGAGGATAGAGCATTCATGATGAAATCAGTGCTCTCACAAAAGAGGAGAAGTTTGCTGTCTGCAAGTCAGGAAGTAGGCTCTTTTGAGGCAACAAATCTATCTGTACCTTCATTTTGGACTCTGTAGCCTCAAGAAATATGAGAAATAAATGTCTGTTATGTAAAGCACCTAGAAACTTGGGCAGACTGAGACACTGCTGGCATCTTCTTTCTACCTTTGGGTGTGCACAGCATTCTCACTATAAGCCCAGGTCAGAAAGAGTCCTGGGTGCATATTTCTCAAGAACCTGTTGCCAGTGACAGTGTGAATGAAGCATTCTTCTGTTAAACAGATTTCCCTGGAAGAAAAATGCTCAGGAACAGCCCAAGATGAAAAAGTATGCACTATTGTTTTTTGGTCACTCAGTCACGTCCGACTCTTCACGATCCCATGGACTGCAGCATGCCAGGTTCCTTGTACTTCATCATCTCCTAGAGTTTGCTCAAATTCATATCATGTCCATTGAGTGGGTGATGCAATCCAAACATCTTGTCCTCTGTTGTCCTCTTCTCCTTCTGCCTTTTATTTTTACCAGCATTAGGGTCTTCATCCAATGAGCCATCTCTTTGCATCAGGTGGCCAAAGTATTGGAGCTCCAGCTTAAACATCCATCCTTCCAGAGAATATATGGGGTTGATTTCCTTTAGGATTGACTGGTTTGATCTCCTTCCAGTCCAGGGGACTTTTAAGAGTCTTCTCTAACACCAAAATTCAAAGGCATCAATTTTTCTGCACTCACTTTTCTTTACTGTCTAACTCTCACATCAGTGTGACTACTGGGAAAACCATAGATTTAACTATACAGACTTTTGTAGGCAAAGTCATGTATACTCTTTAATATGCTATCTAAGTTTGTCATAGTTTTCCTTCCAGGGAGCAAGCGTCTTTTAATTTCATGGCTGCAGTCACCATTTGCAGTGATTTTGGAGCCCAAGAAAATAAAGTCTGTCATTGTTTCCATTGTTTGTCCATCTATTTGCCATGAAGTGATGGAACCAGATGACCTAATCTTTGCTTTTTGAATATTGAGTTTTAAGCCAGCTTTTTCATTCTCATCTTTCACCTTTATCGAGAGACTTTTTAATTCCTCTTTGCTTTCTGCCATAAGAGTGATGTCATGTTCTTACCTGAGGTTATTGATGTTTCGCTCTTGATTCCAGCTTGAGCTTAACCCAGCCTGACATTTCACACAATGTACTCTACGTATAAGTTAAATAACCAAAGAGACGATGTACAGCCTTGAAGTGTTCCTTTGGAACCAGTCTCTTGTTCCATGTCTGGATCTAACTCTTGTTTCTTGACCTGCATGCAGGTATCTCAGGAGTCAGGTAAGGTGTTCTGTTTTTCCCATCTCTTTAAGGATTTCTCACAGTTCACAGTTTTTTTTTGTGATTCACACAAAGGCTTTAGCGAGTGATCACACCATCATGGATATTTGGGTCACTAAGACCATTTTATGTATAGTTCTTCTGTGTATCCTTGCCACCTCTTTGTAATCTCTTCCTCTTCTTTTAGGTCCATACCATCCTGTCCTTTATTGTCCTCTTCTCCTTCTGCCTTTTATTTTTACCAGCATTAGGGTCTTCATCCAATGAGCCATCTCTTTGCATCAGGTGGCCAAAGTATTGGAGCTCCAGCTTAAACATCCATCCTTCCAGAGAATATATGGGGTTGATTTCCTTTAGGATTGACTGGTTTGATCTCCTTCCAGTCCAGGGGACTTTTAAGAGTCTTCTCTAACACCAAAATTCAAAGGCATCAATTTTTCTGCACTCACTTTTCTTTACTGTCTAACTCTCACATCAGTGTGACTACTGGGAAAACCATAGATTTAACTATACAGACTTTTGTAGGCAAAGTCATGTATACTCTTTAATATGCTATCTAAGTTTGTCATAGTTTTCCTTCCAGGGAGCAAGCGTCTTTTAATTTCATGGCTGCAGTCACCATTTGCAGTGATTTTGGAGCCCAAGAAAATAAAGTCTGTCATTGTTTCCATTGTTTGTCCATCTATTTGCCATGAAGTGATGGAACCAGATGACCTAATCTTTGCTTTTTGAATATTGAGTTTTAAGCCAGCTTTTTCATTCTCATCTTTCACCTTTATCGAGAGACTTTTTAATTCCTCTTTGCTTTCTGCCATAAGAGTGATGTCATGTTCTTACCTGAGGTTATTGATGTTTCGCTCTTGATTCCAGCTTGAGCTTAACCCAGCCTGACATTTCACACAATGTACTCTACGTATAAGTTAAATAACCAAAGAGACGATGTACAGCCTTGAAGTGTTCCTTTGGAACCAGTCTCTTGTTCCATGTCTGGATCTAACTCTTGTTTCTTGACCTGCATGCAGGTATCTCAGGAGTCAGGTAAGGTGTTCTGTTTTTCCCATCTCTTTAAGGATTTCTCACAGTTCACAGTTTTTTTTTGTGATTCACACAAAGGCTTTAGCGAGTGATCACACCATCATGGATATTTGGGTCACTAAGACCATTTTATGTATAGTTCTTCTGTGTATCCTTGCCACCTCTTTGTAATCTCTTCCTCTTCTTTTAGGTCCATACCATCCTGTCCTTTATTGTGTCCATCTTTGCATGGAATGTTCTATTGGCATCTCTAATTTTCTTGAAGAGACCTCTAGTTGTTCCTATTCTATTGATTTCCTCTAGTTCGTTGCATTGTTCATTTAAGAAGGCTTTCTTATCTCTCCTTGCTGTTCGATGAAACTCTACATTCAGATGGTACATCTTTCCTTTTCTCCTTTGCCTATCACTTCTTTTCTCAGCTGTTTGTAAGGTCTCCTCAGACCACCATTTTGCCTTTTTGCATTTCTTTTTCTCGGCAATGGTTTTGGTCACTGTTTCCTGTACACTGCTAGGAACCTCTGTCTATAGTTCTTCTGCCAGTCTGTCTATCAGATCTAAGCCCACGATGTTCATTGAGTGTTAAATAAATACAGCATTTTTCCAGGTGTCAGTGGAACAAACAATACAACCAAACTGTTTTGAGTTTATGGTTTAATCTTCCTCAGTAATTTTATGCACAATCATGGTTTCCCAGGACACAAAATTGGTAGGCTGTCAGATAATCATGGGTGCCCATGAGGTGGACATGATTTTGACTGGTATCTTCTGAGTGTAGGCAGGAGCAATGACTGCATGGACAACTCAAGCGTGTCCACTGCCATACTCAGCCACCTCATCCATTGGCCCGTTGAACATGCCTTTAAATTCCCAGAATCAGTATCAGTCAGACTCTGATCAAGGAAAGAAAAAATAATCTCAGCACTGAAAAGTATAAAGATTTAGTGACACAAGAAATAGAAGATAGGAGAAGCCCATGGGAGATAGTTAGACAGCTAAAGGAACTTCTCCACACTGGCTAGGGGTACTCACAGAGGAGATGCAGTCTCTAGACCCTGGGAGCCAGGGATGCCTGTCAGCAACTAAGACATGGCCAGTCTGTTTAATGAAGCTGGATCTGGAAAGACCAGCTACTAGAGATGGCATCTGGAACAGAAGAGGGTGGGAGGCGCACTGGTTTCTTCCTTCCTCTGACTCTGCAGTGACCCTGTCGGCATAACCAAGCCAGGAGTCAAGGGGAGGGGAGCCCCGGATTAGCAATCCTCTGTGCATGGATCTCTGGGAGCTAAATGCTTGAGAACAAGACCACTCTAAGCATTTATTGTCAGCCAAATCCAACACTGTGCCAAGTGCCATTGGAACATATAATGCCTCAGACTGAGGAGCTTATGGTCTAATGGGAAGATGGGGCTGTCCAGAGAATCAGAGTGGAAAGCCATAAATGCCAGGAGAGGCAGCAGGTTAAAGGTTGTGAGAATTCAGAAAATGAAGAGTTTGCATCTCACTAAGAGAGCACAAAAGTGACATGACCAAGTGGGATTTGAGGCCCATTTTAAAGATAGCTTGGATTTGCGTGTGTGTCCATGGAGGGAACACATCCAATCCAGGCTGAGAAAATGGAAGATGAGACGGTACAAAGCTTGTACCAGGGAGCCCTTTCAGTTGGAGCCCTGGATTCTGAGGGGGAGGCTGGAAGGGTAGCTGACCTTGAAAACCAGACTGAAGGATGCTTTGCATGAAGGTCCACTGATGGAGTCAGGACAACGGTATGCACTGCCCTGGAGTATCAGTGTACATTTTCTTTCCATATTAAAGCAAGGAAGGCCAAAGTCAGTCCTACAAGAAGCCCAGGGTTAGACTGGGAGGGAGTCCCAGGATGAGGGGACTCTGGAGTATGCTGAAAGAGGAGGTGATACTGGAGGGAAGATTGGCTCAGGATTTCTATAACAGCCCCTTCCAAAACCTGTGAAATTGCACTCACTGTCCTCTTCTGTAGGTGGGACTTTCTTCCTGGGTGGTCTGGAAGGATTAGACAAACCCATGTGCAAAGTGGCTAGAGTGGCTCCAGCCACAGCATGCACCAGTCACATGATGGTTTTACTCTGCTTTGGTAAAAGGCAGATTTGAGGAACTAGGACTCCGTTTTTCTAAGACAGGGATGGAAAGGAGATAGGTGAGAGTTCCACCTTGTCTGGCATCATGAAGCTGATATAAATGTAACTGTGAGCTTGTTGGGTGCCCCTTCCTAGGAAGGGTGACCCAGGAAGGTACACGTAGATGGCTTCTGCTGTATGATTGCAAAGTTCTCACTCATACTGCGGTGGAACCACCTCCACAGGAAGAAGCTGAGACTGAGCTGCATGTGGAATTTTGATGAGTCTTAGACTCTCCTTCACAGGCTCTCTGTCCGATTCAGCAGACGCAGCTTCTCCCATCATCAGCATCCTCCACCTGGTGGTACACTGATTATAGCTGATGAGCCTACACTGCTATATCATGATCACCCAAAACCCAGAGTTCACAGAAGGGGTCACTCTTGGTGTTGAACATTGTACAGGTCTGAACATTTGTATAAGGATAAATATCCACCATCGTAGTATCATGAGGAGTAGTTAGCTCCACTACTCACCCTCCCATCTCCACGACCCCTGGAAACCACTGCCTCCATACCTTGCCTTTTCCATGATATCATTTACTTGAACATATATAGTATGTGGCCTTTTCAGATTGGCTTCTTTGCTTAGTAATATGCATTTAGGTTTCTTTCACCAAATAATATTCCATTGTCTGAATTAGCCATAGCTGTATATCCTTTCTAAATATGAGGGTCTAATTTTTTGTTACAAAAATAGTACCTCTATAATTGCTTTAAAGAGAAATTTATGTAAAACAAAATTATGCTTTTGGCCATGTAAACTAATATATATGGCAGGAAAAGCACCAAGGAGGTACAGAGAACAAAGCTGTATTACAGGAGAAAAAAGGGCACCATTTGGTAACTTGAATACACGGGAACAACTTAAAAAAAACAAATAATAAATAAAGAAGATTCATATACAAATACTACACATATGTTCTTGTTCTCCTTTTTTACTCTGTCAGCTTCCTTAAAATAGAAAAAAATGCATAAAGTAATAACCATAACAAAGTACTTCTAGGCTGAAAATATTGACAATTGGAAAAGTTGATGCCTCAGTTTCAGCTGATGTCCGAACTCCTAGGTGGAAGATTGAGACATAGAAGACTTACACTACGAAATAAAGCAAATAGACCTATGAGCCATGCATAGAGCACTTCATGCCACAGCAACTGAATCCATGTCTTTCACAAAAGCTTCCCGCCTGAATTGACCATATATTAGACCATGAAGCAAGCTTCAATAGATATAAAACCTGACAAATTATACTCCTGGACTCAATAAAATGGAGTTAAATATAAATAGCAAAAAGGAATCTAAGGGTCTTCCTGGGTGATCCAGTGGTAAAGAATATGCCAGCTAATTCAGGGGACATGAGTTTGATCCCTGGTCCAGGAAGACTGCATATCTCACAAGGCCACTAAGCTGATGCACCACAACCACCGAGCCCACATGCTGCAACTATTGAAGCCCACGTGCCCTAGAGCCCAGAGTCTACAATAAGAGAAGCTGTTGCAATGAAGAGCCCATGCACCTCAACTAGAGAGTGGCCCCCACTCACCACAGTTGAAGCGCATGTGTAGCAATGAAGACCAGCACAGCCAAAAATAAATGAAAAAAACAATACATTTCTTAAAAAAGGAAGTTAAGAAACTCCGACATATATAGGAATTAAACAATGGACTTCTAAATAAACAATGATTCAAAAAATAAATGACAAAGGGAATTCAAAAACATATTGTGATAAAGGAAAAGGAAGACAAAACATAGCCTTGCTTATGAGTTGTAGCTGAATAGTGAGAGTGAAATGCAAACGTTTACGTGCCTATATAAAACTTAAAAAATAAAAAATTCAATCACTAAGTTAACTCTCCACTACAAAACTTTAGAAAAAAGATAAAAGTAAATATCAATAAAACAGCAGGAAGGATATAATTAAGATTAGAGCCGAAATAAGTAAAATATGAACACAATAGGTAAAATGGAAAAAAAAATTAAAAAAACACAAAATTAGTTAGTTCTATGAAAAGATCCAGAAAAATAAGAAGGAATTCTGCCTCCAGATGGCGTTTGAACTTGAACTGCCATTCTATGCTGAGAACGGTCGCCCTGCAGCCGTGTCCTGCTCCGTGGCGCCGTGGGCTGCAGTCCACCAGGCTCCTCCGTCCGTGGGATTCTCCAGGCAAGCCAACAGGAGCGGGCAGTCGTTCCCTCCTCCAGGGGACCTTTCCGACCCAGGGGTCCGATCCAGGTCTCCCGCACTGCAGGCAGATTCTTTACCAACTGAGTCACCGCTTCCTCTGTCATCTTTTAGGGCCTCAAACCAAAGTCAGTTTCTCAAAGAGAGAGACTGAGGGAGAGATTGTTCTCACATACACGTCCCAGTGCATCCACTGTTACCCTGCAACTGCTCCTGCTCCCCTGTCTAAACCTTTTTTGCAGTTACTGTTTCAGCCCCGAGCGAGTGAGGATTTGGGTCTTAGACGTGGAATCACCACATTTGTCTCTGAAACCTAATTATTTCAGAAAGTTCCCACTTAATATCAGTTTCTGAGCAGATGCAAATCTCAGTTCACATACCTTGTTCCCACGAATAAGGCTTACAGTAAATTATGTTCTTAGGGATTAATTAATCAAACTGATGATCTGGCCTTCCCTGCACGCAGTTCGCTAGAAGCTGGCCTTGTGTTTGTGTGCAGACTCCTCAGCACACGTCTTCTCTGGGAAGGTTTTCCTGCTGCTCTGCCCTCGCCCTTGACTCCAGACTTTGAAACAGACCCAGCCACAGAGGGCAGGCGCCGCCTTGCTCTCTGCTTGCTTCCCCCGCTCCACCTGTTACTATCCTGTCTCGGCTTTTCTTCCTGGCCCTCTGGTCTTTCAGAGGTGGCTTTTAACTTGCACCATCTGCTCCCTTCAACCAGACACACACGCATACACACTTGGAGCTGATATTCACTGCTCTGTGCACGTTCTAGAAAAAGCGGCATAATTCTCTGCATTTGGTGGACAAGGAGACTGAGAGAAAGACTTCCCTTTACTCACAACCAGGCAGTGGCAGAACTGGGATACTGCCTTTGTCCTGCACACCATACATCTGACCAGGTAAAATTAAAAACACAAAATTAGTTAGTTCTATGAAAAGATCCAGAAAAATAAGAAGGAATTCTGCCTCCAGATGGCGTTTGAACTTGAACTGCCATTCTATGCTGAGAACGGTCGCCCTGCAGCCGTGTCCTGCTCCGTGGCGCCGTGGGCTGCAGTCCACCAGGCTCCTCCGTCCGTGGGATTCTCCAGGCAAGCCAACAGGAGCGGGCAGTCGTTCCCTCCTCCAGGGGACCTTTCCGACCCAGGGGTCCGATCCAGGTCTCCCGCACTGCAGGCAGATTCTTTACCAACTGAGTCACCGCTTCCTCTGTCATCTTTTAGGGCCTCAAACCAAAGTCAGTTTCTCAAAGAGAGAGACTGAGGGAGAGATTGTTCTCACATACACGTCCCAGTGCATCCACTGTTACCCTGCAACTGCTCCTGCTCCCCTGTCTAAACCTTTTTTGCAGTTACTGTTTCAGCCCCGAGCGAGTGAGGATTTGGGTCTTAGACGTGGAATCACCACATTTGTCTCTGAAACCTAATTATTTCAGAAAGTTCCCACTTAATATCAGTTTCTGAGCAGATGCAAATCTCAGTTCACATACCTTGTTCCCACGAATAAGGCTTACAGTAAATTATGTTCTTAGGGATTAATTAATCAAACTGATGATCTGGCCTTCCCTGCACGCAGTTCGCTAGAAGCTGGCCTTGTGTTTGTGTGCAGACTCCTCAGCACACGTCTTCTCTGGGAAGGTTTTCCTGCTGCTCTGCCCTCGCCCTTGACTCCAGACTTTGAAACAGACCCAGCCACAGAGGGCAGGCGCCGCCTTGCTCTCTGCTTGCTTCCCCCGCTCCACCTGTTACTATCCTGTCTCGGCTTTTCTTCCTGGCCCTCTGGTCTTTCAGAGGTGGCTTTTAACTTGCACCATCTGCTCCCTTCAACCAGACACACACGCATACACACTTGGAGCTGATATTCACTGCTCTGTGCACGTTCTAGAAAAAGCGGCATAATTCTCTGCATTTGGTGGACAAGGAGACTGAGAGAAAGACTTCCCTTTACTCACAACCAGGCAGTGGCAGAACTGGGATACTGCCTTTGTCCTGCACACCATACACATCTGACCAGGTCCATCAAGGGTCTCTCCATCCCAGCCGCTGTCCTCTACCTATGCAGGGCAGAGTTCCCCCCTTGACAGCAAAGCGATGGCAAGAGGATCCTCACTCATTCCAAATCAGTGAAGCAAACCATAGACCTGCACAACTCAACAGTAGTACATTAAACTTACCTAATTAATTACAAGAAATTTAATTATAATCATCTCTGAATTTCTGGTATAGAATGACCAACGACTACTAAACACAGATTCTATGAAAACATTTTTAAAAATCAGGTATTTCAATATGTGTTTTCCAGTTCACAAGGGATTCCCACTCTGGCCTCTTTCTAGCTCCTGTAGCTACGTCTTTAACACTGTACTTGCATATGTGTCCTCAGTCCTGTCCAACTTCTTGCAATTCCGTGAACTGTAGCTCACCAGGCTCCTCTGTCCATGGAATTTCCCAGGCAAGAATACTGGAGCAGGTTGCCATTTCCTCCTCTAGAAGATCTGCCAATCCAGGGATCAAATCTGTGTGTGTTGTGTCTCCTACATCGGCAAGCAGACTCTTTACCACTGGCAACCACTTGGGAAGCCTTCCTTAACATTAAATAGATTAAATATTTGGAACAAAATTATTGTCAAAGCATCGATTGAAATGCTTATGATTTTTAATAAATGCCGTTGGGCAAAAACTAGCTTATAATCTATTATGAAAATTTATAAATGAAGATCTTCAACTAGAACCTGAGATGCCTTAGTGGCTGAGCCCCATATCCTTTATTTATTTATATATATTTTTTTGTGGGGGATGGGGAGTGGGGGGACGGGTTGGGAGGGATGAGGGCTGGCGGGCCACTTCTATTGGTCTTTCATTTATCTATTTTCATCCGTCTTCATTCTTTGGCCCGTGTGGGCCTCCCATAGCAGTGGCCTTTATCGTCACAGAGCACCGGCTCTGGGTGCATGCGCTCCAGAGCTCCAGCTCGGTAATTGGACACATTGGTACAGCCACGCCATGGCACGTGGGATCTTCCCAGGCCAGGGATAACTGGCACCTTTTGTACTGCAAGGTGGTGTCCTTACCCACTGGACCACCAGGGAAGCCCCCCATATCCTTTATTGATGTTGCATGTCTTCTGGAAAGACCAAGTATAATGGGAATGTAACTGACAACTAACAATAACAAGTTTGCACTAATGCTTAGATCTTATGATGAAAAATCTAAATCTTCCAAGTAACGTACAAACACACAGTCATATGTATACAGTCTTTTATGTGCAATTCCATGCACACAGCCACCTCCCGCACACATAGAGAGTCACTCAGTTGAGTATATACACATACATGATCCCCATACTCTTGCCCTGTGAAAGGATTTTAAATGAAAGTTATTCTGAGAAATGAATAAGGTTATCAACCATGAAACGACAAATAGGAAATCACCACCACCAATAAAACAAGCTAGTCTGGTGCGACCCTTCTGCCCTGGCTGTGATGCTAGTGGACATGAATTTATCCAGTCTGAGTCCATTGCCCAGGATCCTCTCACAGGCATCTATCAGCCCCTAAGGAGCAAACACAGATGTGCTCTTGTGTCTTTTGTCCTCTGCCTCAAATCTATATTTCACATTAGAAAATCACCAAACCTAATGGCTTCTCCTTTGGATTTATATGTTTATTGATAGAGTGGCCAAATGGAAATTTAATCTAATGTACATTTAAGTGGAAAGAATAAGAACAGGCATTCATTATTTCTATTTATCCCAAGTTGATATTGTTTTGAGATTCTACAGCTGAATATTTTTAATGAGTATTAAGTAAAATGGAGCTTACATCATAATTTAATGTTTCAGCTAATGTGTTTCTTGATTTGAAACTACTATAAATTCCTTGCAATTAAGTGGTAGAATAATTTAGTGTGATTTTACCCATCTGAATAGATTATCATTTGTCCACAACAAGCTGTCTGGCAAATATCAAGAATGTATATCATTGACAGGCAAACAGATTTCCCCTCTCAGCAAAGTGTAATATGTAATTTAAGTTCATTATCTGAGACTATAAGATCACATCAAATGTATTGAGAATAATCATCTTGATCAGGACTAGCTGAATTTCCACTATGAAAAAATTTTATGTCTCTACCATGTAACACTTTATCTGAAAACCAGAAGAAAAGTGCTATTCTTATCAGATTCACCACTTGTATTTGTCAGATTCTTGAATGTGTCCTGCATTTGTCCACAACTCTGCAGTATTAAGCCAATAAAAGGACCATGTGATTTCTTGTTGCTCCCACATGGACCAGCCATGGGTGTCCCTACTACCTCATATGAGTGCTAACACCCTTAAAGCTATTTAAACTCCAATACTTTATTAGTTACTTAAAACAGATATATTGGCATTTTAGCACCCCAGAATTCCATTTAAGATATTTCCTTGATTCTGGAATATTCAAGTGGAAAGCAACTTACAAAATCAGTCTATTGGGCCATTTACCAGATATGAACATCCAGACCAAGAATCAGAGAATGACTTGCTTTTGTACAGAAGCACAGCAGCTTTGAGCACTTAGTGTACATTGCTTTCCCTAAAGGTCACCTCTTTAGCTTAAATGACCTTTAGGCTTAACTGACTTGGCAGTCCATCTTCATTGTCCTTGACATACGGTAGACCAGTGCAGACCTTCCCTTGAGGGCTGCCTGCCCTGGGGAAGACCTCCGGGACCTCAGAGAACTGTGCCCAGTGGACCCAGAGTGCTTCTCTCAACAGTTGAGTTTGGGGGCTGACCTTCTCCATGACACCTCAGATTAGGCTCATTCTATGTTCACACTTCATATGCCTCACCTGCCACTGACTCATCGCCGACTCCACTGACACGCCCAATGGGCAATTCTCAGGAGAGTCTTGCTGAGCCTCCTTCTGGTAACTGCAGAACCATGGTCACCTTTTTAAAAGTTAGGTTAACCTGAAGACGCTCAACCAAAACTCTCCACAACTGAGCACATGAGAGAGAGACAGACAGAGAGAGAGAGGAAAGAACAGCAGGCTTCGATCGCATTCCTTCATTCAGGAAATACTTATGGAGCGACTACTGAAGGCTCTGGGGACAGACAGAGTGGTGAATGTGGCAGACACAGTCCCCATCCTCACGGTGATTGAAGGGAATCAATAAATAACACACCATATAACTGTAGAAATGGTATATTTCCAAAAAAGAAAAAACAGTCATAGTGAGGAATAGAAAGAGATTGAGAAAGCCCTATGGTGGACCTTGGCTCTAAGGAGGTGACATTTGAGCTGAAATCAGAAGCAGAAAAATAAGTCTCTCAAGCTCCAGCCGCCATTGCTTTTATCCATGAAGCGCCTGCCACAGCAGGCTCCACTGAGAACCTGTGATCCAGAGTTTTCTGCTGCCTCTGGGAATTGGCTTGTGTTTCTCCTTCCCAAGGTGCTTCCCCAGAAACTCCAGGGCCACCTCTTCCTAGTCCGGTTCTCAAGTTAAATGTGACTTCCTCAAAGAGTTGGGCTTCCCTTCTCCATATCGACTAGCTGTGATGTCCTCTACCTCTTCACACCGTTTCTTTCATTTTTCTTTGGTTTCAAGAAAAAAATATGTGCTCAGTTGCTCAGTTATACCTGACTCTTTGTGACCTCATGGACTGTAACCTGCCAGGCTTCTCTGTCCATGTAATTTTCCAGGCAAGACTACTGTTAGTGGGTTACCATATCCTCCTCTAGGGACCTAATTTTTATCGAAACTTGGTTAAAATTCTAGTTGAAATTAAGATAAAATCTTGAGAGAAACTAAAAATAGAATTTATCAAGAATTATAGGGGCAAAGTACATGATGTGTATAATATCCTGAAATTAATTTATATTGTATAAATACATTAAGCATAATGTAAACCCTGTCTTTTTAAATATTAAGATCATTTTTTAGATTCTAGGCAATATGTGCAATTAAAAAATTATTCTGAAAAAGCAAAAACAAAATAATAATGTAGTATTTCATTACAAATAAAGAAATAAAAAGTCTGGCAGCTTCAATTGATGGCACAGAGCTGAACCACAGGTGTTAGCTGGCACTAAAACTTATTAAAGGGCTGGTTATACCCAGTCAAGGGAAGCAGGTTCACAGCCTAGCCAGCCATCCTCGCTCATATACAACCTGGAGACTTTGTTCCCTCACAAGGACACATGCGCAACAAGTTCATACTGGCATGGGGGCCACAAAACCAAACAAAAATAGGGCACTGCCCAAATACTTATCAGGAAAATAGAAGAAAATCATTTTTGTCTTTTTCCTATGTGCAGTTCTTTAGAATAGTGATTATAGCTGTAGCCATCAACAAACACACACACACAGATCTCAGAAATAAGGCACAGAGTAAGTAAAGCAGGCCTCCGAATATGTATGTAGTTTGAAAACCTTCAACGTGTTTTGTTTAGTTACAGAGCCTATACAAATACACATTACATGACTGCTATCTGCAGACTTAAAAAAAATGTGACTGAAAAAATATAAATTTCAGAATGGCGGTTCCTCCCAGGGGCAGGAAGGAGAATGAGATTGGGAAGGAGGGCAGAGGGCTTCCAGGTGTGGGGAGTTTCTACATACCAGGTTGAATGTATGGTAATTGACTGTATGTTGTATCCTTATATTAGTTGTGCATGTAATTCATATAAATTTGTTTATGAAATGTTTCATAGAGAGAATGGTGGCCAAAATAGGAGAAACCAATGTAAGAGATTTTAGAACACAAAATGCCGAGTGTGCCATTAAATTTATATAGGCAGTAAGGAAATGGAGAAACTAAGAACATATCAGTTTGCCTAAGAAAATTAAATCTTTGTATTCTTTGAATCTTTGTTGTTGTTAATTAATTTTTTAAACTTTTATTTTTCAGCCTCTTAATCCTATTTTTCATACAAATGTTGACTCAAAAGAATACTTTTTTTGTTCTGAATTAGGATATAACCGACATATGACATCATATTAGTTTAGGTACAAAACATAATGATTAGGTATTTGTATATACTGCAAAATGATTGCCACAGTAAGTCTAGTTAACCCTTCTTCTGATACAGTCACAAGTTTTTCTTATAGTGAGAACTTTTACGATCTTTTATCTTCACAGCCTTCTTCACAGCGCTGTTCACCACAAGTGCTGGGCTGTTCATTGTGTTCCCAGGACTGGTTTGTTATATAACTTGGAAGCGGGTGCCTCTTGAGGGCCTCCACCCATTTGCTCCACTCCCCAACATATACATATTGAGTCAAGTTGCCAGGACAACTGTCACTTAAATTTCGCTTTAATTTATAAACTTGCTTTGGAGTTCATTTTGATCATCAACCTTCTGCTAATTAAGAAAAGAGAACTGAATGGCCTGTCTGCGTGCCTGTATGCTAAGTCCCTTTGTTCATGTCCAGCTCTTTGCGACGCAGTGGACTGTAGCCCACCAGGCTCCTCTGTCCACGAGGTTCTCCAGGCAAGAATACTGGAGTGAGTTGCTATGTCCTTCTCCAGGGGATCTTCCCAATCCAGGGATCGAACCGGCATCTCTTGTAGGTAGATTCTTTACTGCAAGAGCAGCTTGGGAAGCCTGAACGACTTGTCTGCCTAGTTAAAATGAATTTAACCAGCTTTCAACGTTAGTTTTCAAAAATAAATTGCTAGCTATGTCAGATTAGCTGCAAAATGCAATGTTAACTCAATCATATAGAACTCTGACATGATATTTTTCTGTTTATCTGCTTGATTATTTTCCTTTTTCCACTCCCTCATAGAATTCACACATCATGTAAGGAGGTTTCCTGGTAACACAGTTCTTAGGAGAGTATCTATCAACTAGTGAGCCTTGATAAATATTTGCTGAATACATAAAAAGAAAACCGCTTCAGAAACTTTGTAGATAATAGGCATACATCACAAGAGAGTCAAGGAAGGTCCAGGTCTCAGTTTGTTACACATAGAGAGATTTTTCAAATTATTATCAACTCTAAAATTTTTGTGAATTCATTGGTTCCTCTTGACCTTCCCCTATGAATAAAAGATGATATTTCTGATGTTCTTAATTTGAAAGGCCATAATTTTCCCATTAACTTTCTACATAATCAATGGACATTTTCGTTGATACCAAATATCTAGCACTATATTTTTATAGAATTCTTCCTTATATATTTTCCGCCATGAATCCTCACATATTATTTCACCAATATTTTTCTACGTATTTTCCATAGGTGACTACTTTCCAGTTCTCTTCCACCAATTTCAGAGAAGACAAAACCAGCTTTTGAGTGAAAAGTCTACCTTCCCCATTCCACATCCCTCCCCACCCCCAATCCTGTTCAGGCGCTGACTGATGGCCCATGGGAGCTTTGACAGAAGGAGGCAGCAGTTACCAGAGGAAAGAGAATCACAAAGGACTACCACAGAGGGCATTAAAATAAATCAAAGTAGACATTTTCAAATGTTTTTGCCAGACAAAATGGCAGGAGTCTCCATGGCAGAGCAAGGCAGCTGCCCTGGGGCTCTGAAGTCATTGAACAGGTAAATGAGCAAGATGAAGATGGAAGCTGTCGATACAGAAAGAGCTGAGCTGTTAAAATGGCATGTTTAGAAGGTTCAGGAGAAGACAGCAGATGGTGAATAGGCAATGAGTTATAAAACTGGCTCATGTGCAGAGCTGAATGAGTTTAGATGCATGCATAACCCGTAATACCATCACCACAACCAAAGTAATACACGTATCATGGGCGTGTGCATTTGCCTAGATTCTTTAAGTTTTATACATTATATGCAGATTTTTTGAGTTTTTATTTTTAACTGAGTTTTAGTTTTAACTGTGAAAAAAAGATTTTTGGAAGAAAAAATTCCTCTACTTTAAAACAGACTATAGGGAATGGAAAGATTCCATTAACTTACATAACGCAGACTTCAAATACAGTCAAGAAAGCCACAAGAAAAAATATATAGGCCATTCTCACTTATATATATGTTATACAATTCTAAGTGAAACATCAACAAGTTGAAAAAGTATTGGCTAAGGTTCTCTAAACCTGAGAAAATTAGAGTTATGTAAAGCAGACATCATTGTTGGCATGAAGATGATCAGATAATATGAAAGTCTAGACTCAAAGATTTGACATTTTCCCTGGTGGCTAAGATGACAGAGAATCTGCCTGCCAGGGAAGGAGACCTGCGTTCAATTACTGGGTCAAGAAAACCCCTTGGAGAAGGAAATGGAAACCACTCCAGTATTCTTGCCTTGGAAATCCCATAGACAGGGGAGCCTGGTGGGCTACAGTCCATGGGGTCACAAAAGGGTCAGACGGAGCTTAGCCACTAAAACAACAATGAGGACTTGAAGATTTGACATTTTGCTTTTTTAAAAAATCTAAAATTGGATAATAATTAAATGGAGATGAGATAGGTTAACTGATAAATGCAATAGTAATTTTTAGCATTGATTTTGATTTTTATGGGACTTCATTTCCAGTAACTCTATTGTACACACCCTCTGGATAATGTATCCATTTTTTCATTCTCATCAGCTGTTGATAGAAAGTCAACCACATGCCAGAGGCTGTGGGTTGAAGGTTGAGTAAATTTCCACATATGACCCCAAGGAATTCATGGTGTGACATGAATAATCTTTCTGTGCTGTATCCTTGCTGAAAAAAAATCCACCATTATATATTCAAGTTTTTTAAAAAATTACTGCACAGTTAAAATACAGATACTCCTCTGTTGGAGAGAGGAGAGGAGAAGACGGTGAGAGCTTTAGACCCCTCCCCAGGCTGAGGGACAGAACCCCCGCTGTACACAGAGAATTGCATGGAAACAGTCTCGGGAATGTCTACTTTACCTTCAAAAACTTTTCTTAGCTCTGACAATGAGCATGCTGCTTCATATGTTATTTTAGTAATTTACTTTTTCTGTGAAAAAGATTTTGGAAGAAAAAATTCCTCTACTTTAAAACAGACTATAGGAATGGAAAGATTCCATTAACTTACATAACGCAGACTTCAAATACAGTCAAGAAAGCCACAAGAAAAAATATATAGGCCATTCTCACTTATATATATGTTATACAATTCTAAGTGAAACATCAACAAGTTGAAAAAGTATTGGCTAAGGTTCTCTAAACCTGAGAAAATTAGAGTTATGTAAAGCAGACATCATTGTTGGCATGAAGATGATCAGATAATATGAAAGTCTAGACTCAAAGATTTGACATTTTCCCTGGTGGCTAAGATGACAGAGAATCTGCCTGCCAGGGAAGGAGACCTGCGTTCAATTACTGGGTCAAGAAAACCCCTTGGAGAAGGAAATGGAAACCACTCCAGTATTCTTGCCTTGGAAATCCCATAGACAGGGGAGCCTGGTGGGCTACAGTCCATGGGGTCACAAAAGGGTCAGACGGAGCTTAGCCACTAAAACAACAATGAGGACTTGAAGATTTGACATTTTGCTTTTTTAAAAAATCTAAAATTGGATAATAATTAAATGGAGATGAGATAGGTTAACTGATAAATGCAATAGTAATTTTTAGCATTGATTTTGATTTTTATGGGACTTCATTTCCAGTAACTCTATTGTACACACCCTCTGGATAATGTATCCATTTTTTCATTCTCATCAGCTGTTGATAGAAAGTCAACCACATGCCAGAGGCTGTGGGTTGAAGGTTGAGTAAATTTCCACATATGACCCCAAGGAATTCATGGTGTGACATGAATAATCTTTCTGTGCTGTATCCTTGCTGAAAAAAAATCCACCATTATATATTCAAGTTTTTTAAAAAATTACTGCACAGTTAAAATACAGATACTCCTCTGTTGGAGAGAGGAGAGGAGAAGACGGTGAGAGCTTTAGACCCCTCCCCAGGCTGAGGGACAGAACCCCCGCTGTACACAGAGAATTGCATGGAAACAGTCTCGGGAATGTCTACTTTACCTTCAAAAACTTTTCTTAGCTCTGACAATGAGCATGCTGCTTCATGATAATACAATACATTCTAAATTGTATAATTGTATTATAAACATCATAGAATTTGACTCAATTGATAATAAGCAGTAGAATGAAATATACACATTATTAGGGATTGAATTGTTTCTTGCATCAATTTCTATTTTGAAGGACTAAGCTTCAGTACCTCAGAATGTGACTTCATTTGGTTCAAGCTCTGTCCAGAGTTAACATGAGGTCATAAGGTCAGGCCCTAATCCAATATGACTGGTGTCCTTACAGGAAAGGGAACTTTTATTGTTATTATTATTAGACAATAATGTTTTACAATGTTGTGTTAGTTTCTGCTATACACAAAGTGAATTAGCCATATGTATACACACATATCCCTTCCCTCTTGAAGCTCCCTCCCACCACCCCCATCTCACCCATTTAGGCCATCACACAGCGCAGAGCCAAGCTTCTTGTGAGAGACACTAGTTTCCCAATAGCTATCTATTTCACACATAATAGTTTCTATATCTCAATGCTACAAACTGGGAGGGTATCAAGAAAGGGAAATTTGGCACAGGGAAAACCCCATGTGAACACAAAGATAACCTTCTGCAAGCCAAGGAGAGAGGCCTAGAACAGATTCTCATGCACAGAAAAACAAACAAACAAACTTGCCCACACTAAATTTCAGACTTCTAGTCTTCAGAGCCATGAGGTGATAAAACTGGATTGTTTAAGGCACCCAGCTTGTGACAGACCCTGCAAAGTAATATACTAACAATATTTATTGAAGAAATATTTTGCCTTATAAAATATCAGACTTACATCCATATAGTTGTGGTAAATAGTACATACTGAACTATTTGCCATGTTCATAGAAAGCCCAAGGAAGTCACTCTAACCGTTCTCTAAGTGATCACCTCTAGCAAGTTAGGAGGCTTGCAAATTTGAGCTAGTATTTTAAATTTTCTGGATTATGTTGTTATAACCCACAAAAATGAAATGATTTTGGATAATCTAACATAATATGAATAAGATCTATATAAGATCTTATTGTATATGTACATAAGATATATCTATATTTATAACTCCAACGAAAGTAATCATAGATTTAAGTAAGGAGATATTCTATATTCATGAATAGAATAACTCATCGTCAAGATGGCACTCTTTCCAACTTGATCCGCTGTTGCTGATGTCGTTCAGTCACTAAGTCATCCCCGATTGTTTGCAGCCCCAAAGACTACAGCGTGTCAGGGCTGCCTGTCCTTCAGTATCTTCTGGAGTTGGCTCAGATTCATGTCCATGGACTCAGTGATGCTATTTAACCATCTCATCCTTTGCTGCCCCCTATTCCTTTTGCCTTCAATCTTTCCTAGCATCAAGGTCTTTTTCAGTGAATCAGCTCTTCTCATTAGGTGGCCAAAGTATTGAAGCTTAAGGTTTGGCATCAGTCCTTCCAAGGAATATTCAGATTTTCCTGAGAATTGACCAGTTTGATTTCCCTGAAGTCCAAGAGACTCTCAAGAGCCCTCTCCAGCACCACAATTACAAAGCATCAATTCTTCCATGCTCAGGCTTCTTTATAGTCCAAATCTCACATCCATACATGACTATTGGAAAAACCATAGCTTTGACTCTACAGACCTTTGTCAGCAAAGTGATGTCTCTGCTTTTTAATAAGCTGTCTAGGTTTGTCATATCTTTCCTTTCAGTGCACAAGCATCTTTTAATTTCATGGCTGTATTCACTGGCCACAGTGATTTTGAAGCTTGATCTATAGGTTCAGTGTATTGCTAATGAGTCTTTCACTTATTCAACGTCTAGCAAAAGTGGCTAGCTCTCCTGCTTCGGCAGGATGAGATTTCAAACCCAAATTTGCCAGAAACCCGCACAGATCCTCTGACAACACCCAATCCATGTCTACACTATGGTAGTGTACAACTTCTATGTCTGGAGTACAAGACCCACTCTTATTAAAATACAGCGTGTATGTAGAGCAGGGATCCCATGCCTAATATGCTAATTTTCATACTGTTATTGTCTTAAGTATTTCAAAATATATCTTGCATCAGCCTGACTTTAATTATCTCTAGATAATTAGAAGTATGCAGTTATGCAAGTAGCGTAAGGCTTCCCAGGTGGCTCAGGGGTAAAGACTCTTCTTGCCAGTGCAGGAGATGTAAGAGACTCAGGTGTGATCCTTGGGAGAGAAGATCCTCTGGAGGAGGGCATGGCAACCCACTCCCACCTTCTCAACCGGAAAATCCCATGGGCAGAGGAGCTTGACTGGCGATCATCCATGGGGTCCCCAAATGGTTGGGCATGACTTAGTGACTAAAAATACAATAGCTAATTCTTTATTATTTTTGCCTATAACTTTTTACAAAAATCCTAGTATCTTCTGGAGTTGGCTCAGATTCATGTCCATGGACTCAGTGATGCTATTTAACCATCTCATCCTTTGCTGCCCCCTATTCCTTTTGCCTTCAATCTTTCCTAGCATCAAGGTCTTTTTCAGTGAATCAGCTCTTCTCATTAGGTGGCCAAAGTATTGAAGCTTAAGGTTTGGCATCAGTCCTTCCAAGGAATATTCAGATTTTCCTGAGAATTGACCAGTTTGATTTCCCTGAAGTCCAAGAGACTCTCAAGAGCCCTCTCCAGCACCACAATTACAAAGCATCAATTCTTCCATGCTCAGGCTTCTTTATAGTCCAAATCTCACATCCATACATGACTATTGGAAAAACCATAGCTTTGACTCTACAGACCTTTGTCAGCAAAGTGATGTCTCTGCTTTTTAATAAGCTGTCTAGGTTTGTCATATCTTTCCTTTCAGTGCACAAGCATCTTTTAATTTCATGGCTGTATTCACTGGCCACAGTGATTTTGAAGCTTGATCTATAGGTTCAGTGTATTGCTAATGAGTCTTTCACTTATTCAACGTCTAGCAAAAGTGGCTAGCTCTCCTGCTTCGGCAGGATGAGATTTCAAACCCAAATTTGCCAGAAACCCGCACAGATCCTCTGACAACACCCAATCCATGTCTACACTATGGTAGTGTACAACTTCTATGTCTGGAGTACAAGACCCACTCTTATTAAAATACAGCGTGTATGTAGAGCAGGGATCCCATGCCTAATATGCTAATTTTCATACTGTTATTGTCTTAAGTATTTCAAAATATATCTTGCATCAGCCTGACTTTAATTATCTCTAGATAATTAGAAGTATGCAGTTATGCAAGTAGCGTAAGGCTTCCCAGGTGGCTCAGGGGTAAAGACTCTTCTTGCCAGTGCAGGAGATGTAAGAGACTCAGGTGTGATCCTTGGGAGAGAAGATCCTCTGGAGGAGGGCATGGCAACCCACTCCCACCTTCTCAACCGGAAAATCCCATGGGCAGAGGAGCTTGACTGGCGATCATCCATGGGGTCCCCAAATGGTTGGGCATGACTTAGTGACTAAAAATACAATAGCTAATTCTTTATATTCTAGTCTTTGTGCCTATAACTAATCATTTGTTTTAACAAAGCACGTGTGTCCTGGAGGTATTAATTTACATAAGGACATATTCTGCATCTTATTTAATCAGTTTAATAACAGGGCTGGATAACAGGACACTGAAGTAACTAAACACAGGTATGTGCTGTGCTTAGTCACTCAGTCGTGTCCAACTATCTGTGAGCCCATGGACTGCAGCCTGCCAGGCTCCTCTGTCCATGGAATTCTCCAGGCAAGAAGACTGGAGTGGGTTGACATCCCCTCCTCCAGAAGACCTTCCCAACCCAGGAAGTGAACCCAGATTTCCTGCATGGCAGACAGATTCTTTACCATCTCAGCCTTCAGGGAAGCCACTAAATGCGTATATACTTTTATTACATCTGTTATCAGTACAAAATAGTATTAGATAGAAAAAAGGACCATGTTTAATATAGTCTTGTTTAAACAGGTATAAATGTGATTAAGCGTAGAAAAACATTAATAGAGTTTATCTATGGAAGATAGAATTATAAAAGTTTTTCCTTATGCTTTATGAAGTTCTGAATTTTAAAAGATCTGTTAAGTCAACCACATACTAAATATTTGGGGAACTCAGACACCATAAATTCCAACTGCTAAGTGAGGTTAAGTGTGGCCCGAGACAATAAGAATCTCTCAACTATTTATATCCTTTGGAGAACTTCAAATTTCTGAAGGCTATGAATAAATTCATTGTAATATAAGCAAATATAGTTTAGTGAAATAATAAAGAATATTTGTGGTGCAGCATCAGCCCCAAATCCTAAGAGGGACGGAGTGGTGTCCTAGGATTTCTAAAAAATATATCTTGCATCAGCCTGACTTTAATTATCTCTAGATAATTAGAAGTATGCAGTTATGCAAGTAGCGTAAGGCTTCCCAGGTGGCTCAGGGGTAAAGACTCTTCTTGCCAGTGCAGGAGATGTAAGAGACTCAGGTGTGATCCTTGGGAGAGAAGATCCTCTGGAGGAGGGCATGGCAACCCACTCCCACCTTCTCAACCGGAAAATCCCATGGGCAGAGGAGCTTGACTGGCGATCATCCATGGGGTCCCCAAATGGTTGGGCATGACTTAGTGACTAAAAATACAATAGCTAATTCTTTATATTCTAGTCTTTGTGCCTATAACTAATCATTTGTTTTAACAAAGCACGTGTGTCCTGGAGGTATTAATTTACATAAGGACATATTCTGCATCTTATTTAATCAGTTTAATAACAGGGCTGGATAACAGGACACTGAAGTAACTAAACACAGGTATGTGCTGTGCTTAGTCACTCAGTCGTGTCCAACTATCTGTGAGCCCATGGACTGCAGCCTGCCAGGCTCCTCTGTCCATGGAATTCTCCAGGCAAGAAGACTGGAGTGGGTTGACATCCCCTCCTCCAGAAGACCTTCCCAACCCAGGAAGTGAACCCAGATTTCCTGCATGGCAGACAGATTCTTTACCATCTCAGCCTTCAGGGAAGCCACTAAATGCGTATATACTTTTATTACATCTGTTATCAGTACAAAATAGTATTAGATAGAAAAAAGGACCATGTTTAATATAGTCTTGTTTAAACAGGTATAAATGTGATTAAGCGTAGAAAAACATTAATAGAGTTTATCTATGGAAGATAGAATTATAAAAGTTTTTCCTTATGCTTTATGAAGTTCTGAATTTTAAAAGATCTGTTAAGTCAACCACATACTAAATATTTGGGGAACTCAGACACCATAAATTCCAACTGCTAAGTGAGGTTAAGTGTGGCCCGAGACAATAAGAATCTCTCAACTATTTATATCCTTTGGAGAACTTCAAATTTCTGAAGGCTATGAATAAATTCATTGTAATATAAGCAAATATAGTTTAGTGAAATAATAAAGAATATTTGTGGTGCAGCATCAGCTACTCCTGAAACATCCCTAAGAGGGACGGAGTGGTGTCCTAGGAGTTTTGCAGGAGGTCAGCCCAGGAGAATAAATTAGGTTCTGCTGAATTTGGGGAATTTCAGCTTTAGGATTCTTGTATCGGCTTACAGTGTGCTGCGTCCATACATGCACAGTCGCTTAGTTGTGTCCCCATGCACTGGCTCCTCTGACCATGGGATTCTCCAGGCAAGAAGACTGGAGTGGGTTGCCATGCATTTCTCAAGGAGATCTTCCTGACCTGGGGATCAAATTGGCATCTGCCTGAGTCTCCTGCATTGCAGGCCAATTGTTTACCCACTGAACCATCAGGGAAGCCCACACAGTGTGTTACTATGTCTCTTTTTCCAAGCATAAGTCATCTTCAAAGAAACATTTAAGCCCCAACTTTTCAATAAATTTACTATTTGAAATATTATTTGAAAGCTAACAAAACTTTTGAACACAGATCAAACCTACAAGAGTAAAGAGAAATCAGCCGCAGAATTATGAATGGGTTTAAAACCTGCCCGTAACCACAAAACCTTCTGACTGTGTTTCCTCACCTAGCACAGGGCAGCGTGAACAGAGATCCACAGACTTTATTTGATCCTTAGACACTGTTTTATACACTGTATATCTTCCTTAACACTGTGCTATTTCCATCGACCAACATATCCAGTCGCCAGGGACGATTCGCTCAGGGCTTTCAGCTCCACTTTTGTTTAAAATCACATCTGGTGAGAGGAGGTGTCCTCGGGTTCTGACTCAGCTGGACCTGGCCCCTGGGCCTCCCCATCTATGGAAGATAATTTAAAAGTTTTTCCTTATGCTTTATGAAGTTCTGAATTTTAAAAGATCTGTTAAGTCAACCACATACTAAATATTTGGGGAACTCAGACACCATAAATTCCAACTGCTAAGTGAGGTTAAGTGTGGCCCGAGACAATAAGAATCTCTCAACTATTTATATCCTTTGGAGAACTTCAAATTTCTGAAGGCTATGAATAAATTCATTGTAATATAAGCAAATATAGTTTAGTGAAATAATAAAGAATATTTGTGGTGCAGCATCAGCTACTCCTGAAACATCCCTAAGAGGGACGGAGTGGTGTCCTAGGAGTTTTGCAGGAGGTCAGCCCAGGAGAATAAATTAGGTTCTGCTGAATTTGGGGAATTTCAGCTTTAGGATTCTTGTATCGGCTTACAGTGTGCTGCGTCCATACATGCACAGTCGCTTAGTTGTGTCCCCATGCACTGGCTCCTCTGACCATGGGATTCTCCAGGCAAGAAGACTGGAGTGGGTTGCCATGCATTTCTCAAGGAGATCTTCCTGACCTGGGGATCAAATTGGCATCTGCCTGAGTCTCCTGCATTGCAGGCCAATTGTTTACCCACTGAACCATCAGGGAAGCCCACACAGTGTGTTACTATGTCTCTTTTTCCAAGCATAAGTCATCTTCAAAGAAACATTTAAGCCCCAACTTTTCAATAAATTTACTATTTGAAATATTATTTGAAAGCTAACAAAACTTTTGAACACAGATCAAACCTACAAGAGTAAAGAGAAATCAGCCGCAGAATTATGAATGGGTTTAAAACCTGCCCGTAACCACAAAACCTTCTGACTGTGTTTCCTCACCTAGCACAGGGCAGCGTGAACAGAGATCCACAGACTTTATTTGATCCTTAGACACTGTTTTATACACTGTATATCTTCCTTAACACTGTGCTATTTCCATCGACCAACATATCCAGTCGCCAGGGACGCATTCGCTCAGGGCTTTCAGCTCCACTTTTGTTTAAAATCACATCTGGTGAGAGGAGGTGTCCTCGGGTTCTGACTCAGCTGGACCTGGCCCCTGGGCCTCCCCATCTTTTTGTGGGGCTTCCTTTATATCCTTCAATTCCCCTAAGTCAGTTTCTGAAGGTGTGTAATAACACGACTATGATGGTAACACAACTACTTGACAGAAATAAAACTATTTTAAACAGATATTGAAAATCCTATTTTTTTAAGAAATTTTTTTAAGTAGACCATTTTTAAAGTCATTCCGGAGTTTGTTACAATATTACTTCTGTTTCATGTTTTGGTTTTCTGGCCAGGAAGCATGTGGGATCTCAGGTCCCCAAGCAGGGATGGAACCCACATTGGTAGGTGACAGCTTAACCACTGGACCAACAGGGAAGACCCTGAAAACCCTATTTTATAGGTGAGTACCTGAAGCCTTGAGAGAAGGAAGAGTTTCTGTAGTCCAGTGGCAGAGTGGGACTGAATCCACGCCCCTTTCCTCTAAGCTGTGTGTTTTATAAGGCACTGTCACGGCCCTTTCCTAAACCACCAAATTGGGAATCACCCTTAAATTTCCTATGAGAAATTTGCTGTGGACAGTTCTTATGGTATTATTCATATTTCATAAAATGGTGGTGCCACCTTTGGATGAGTTATCCTAAAGAGCAAGGTGTAAAAAGAGAAGCGTGAATGATGCTCAGACCAATGGCCACCCGTGAGTCAGCCATGGAGACCCTGGGAGGGAGTTCTCTCCCGTTCCACCTGTGCTGAAACAGCACAGGCTTTGGGCCAAAAAGCTCAGCAGCCACCAAACATCTGAGACTTGCTATCTGAGGCTTTCCTACACTAGACATGAGCAAATGCTTCCCGTTTTCCCTCCATCCAGGGAGTGTCACCTATCGATGCATCTGTAAGGCATTTACCCTACACTAATGAAATTCATGACTCCCGCGGCTTTGTGAGGTCTTGTAAATGTTCTCATGCATATTCGGTTCTTCATTTTTCTAAAATCATTTGGCTTTTGGTATGATCCACACAATTTAGCAGTGGGTCATTATGTATTATTTTATAATTGATTCACATTGTTCTCAAATTGATTTTTTGTCTCAGTCACCTCACTGAAAACACATGGAGAATCTCTCCAGAAGCTTAAAGAGAATAAAGGAAAAGGACTATCACCTACTGGAAAATCTTATAAGCAAATCACTACTCCCTCCCTCTCTCTCTCTCTCTCTCTCTCTCTCTCTCTGTGTATCTATATCTATACCTATATCTATACATAGAGAGAGACCAAGATTCTTAATATTCCCTTAAGCTTGACTAAAATTGTACAGGCTTCTTTTTGACTCCAGGCCTGACCTCCCTATTCTTGGAGCATTTACTTTGGAAATGTGCAAACTGCTTCTCTTTCTTTTTATTATTTTATTTTGTTATTATTTTTTTTTACAGGGTTCTGTTGTTTGCTGCCACACATTAACCTGAATCCACCATAGATCCACATATGTCCCTGCCCCTAAACCTCCCCCTGTCTCCCTCTCCATCCCACCCTCCAGGTCACCACAGAGCCCCTCTCTGAGATCTCCTAGTCCCACAGCATATTCCCCTCCCTCACCCCAATGTCCATAAGACTGTTCTCCAGGTCCGCCTCTCCACTGTCGCTCTGCATATTCATTTATCAGGACCATTTTCCTAGATTCCATACATATGTGTCAGTATACAATATTTATCTTTCTCTCTCAGACATACCTCATGCTGTATAATAGGTTCCAGATTCATCCACCTTATTAGAACTGATTCAAACGAATTCCTTTTGTGGCTGAGTAACATTCCACTGTATATACACACCACAGCTTCTTTATCCATTCATCTGTCTGTGGACATCTATGTTGCTTCCATGTTCTAGCTATTGTAAGCAGTGCTGCAGTGAAGAATGGGGTACATGTGTCTCTTTCAATTTCTATTTTCTCGGGATATATGTCTAGCAGTGGAATTGCTTTGAGGTGTAAAATTTTCAAAGGTCTCTTGCTAGGTTTGCAGCCCAGGAAGCCCTTTTCAAGCACCTGGGAATCTTCTCTCTGCATCAGGAAGGCTAGAACCCCTACCACCTGACCTCTCTGGTATAGCAGGAACCTAGCCTTTTAAAGGAGTGAGAATTCACTAATCACCCAGGATATCAAAGCACTGTCATCGCCTCTTCCCTTGCAATTTTCTTCTGATTCTATAACCAGTCTTCTCACAAAGCATGGCTTTGAAGGACAGTATGTACACGTCCTCACTTGGAGTTGCCAGTGTGATCACTCTAGGCCATGGCTCTGGGGATCCTGCAATGGATTGGCCCTGGATTTGGTCATGGAATTAGTTTCCCTTGGGATCAGTTAATTTTGCTAGTTCAAGGCCCAAAACTGTATGTTTCACCTCCTGCAAACCTCCCTACAGCCAGAGTCCAGAAGTCAAGAAGAATAAGCTTCTATGAGTCAATGAAAATATTCTGCCCCTCCTGTAAACTTGATAGACCTCTTGGCCTTAGTCCAGCCTGTGAATATGGAGTGTTCCATACATACACTGCGTAATTAAATGTAGTTTCTGCCTCATGAGTAAAATTAACAGATGATTCGTGTTTAATGATGCATCAGCTTCATGTTTCATCAGAAGTTTGCAATAATTATATATCCTGCTTCATCAGTAAAACTATATTTTAATATGTACAACTGAGAGGACCACATTGGGGATCCTTAGGAAATCACATCTGTCAAAGCCATGTGTGGCGTGTTCCAAGTGGCTCAGATGGTAAAGAATCTGCAGGATACCCGGCAGGTTCCATCCCTGGAGAAGGAAATAGCAACCCATGCCAGTATTCTTGCCTGGAGAATGCCATGGAGAGAGGACCCTGGCAGGCTAAAGTCCAGGGGATTGTTATGAGTTGGACATGACTGAGTGGCTAACACCTCACTCATTCACTTCAATAAATCCATATGTGATGTCTATCCAGCAACTGCTAAGTATTATTTTAATTAATCCAAATTTTAAAAAGCCTCCTTGTTTTTGTTGTTTAGTTGCTCAGTCATGGCCAATGATTTTGCGACCCTATAGACTGTAGCCCTCCAGGCTCCTCTGTCCATGGGATTTCCCAGACAAAAGCACTGGAGTGATTTGCTGTTTCCTACTCCAGGGCATTTTGCTGAATCGGGGATCAAATCCGTGTCTCCTGTATTGGCAGGTGGATGCTTTACCACAGGGCCACCTGGGAAACCTGCTGAAACATTAATCCCTAATCCTTATGTAGATCTTTATATTTCATTTATATTCTTTACATTCTTTAATCCTAAAGTCATGTACAAAGGAGTGAGAATTCACTAATCACCCAGGATATCAAAGCACTGTCATCGCCTCTTCCCTTGCAATTTTCTTCTGATTCTATAACCAGTCTTCTCACAAAGCATGGCTTTGAAGGACAGTATGTACACGTCCTCACTTGGAGTTGCCAGTGTGATCACTCTAGGCCATGGCTCTGGGGATCCTGCAATGGATTGGCCCTGGATTTGGTCATGGAATTAGTTTCCCTTGGGATCAGTTAATTTTGCTAGTTCAAGGCCCAAAACTGTATGTTTCACCTCCTGCAAACCTCCCTACAGCCAGAGTCCAGAAGTCAAGAAGAATAAGCTTCTATGAGTCAATGAAAATATTCTGCCCCTCCTGTAAACTTGATAGACCTCTTGGCCTTAGTCCAGCCTGTGAATATGGAGTGTTCCATACATACACTGCGTAATTAAATGTAGTTTCTGCCTCATGAGTAAAATTAACAGATGATTCGTGTTTAATGATGCATCAGCTTCATGTTTCATCAGAAGTTTGCAATAATTATATATCCTGCTTCATCAGTAAAACTATATTTTAATATGTACAACTGAGAGGACCACATTGGGGATCCTTAGGAAATCACATCTGTCAAAGCCATGTGTGGCGTGTTCCAAGTGGCTCAGATGGTAAAGAATCTGCAGGATACCCGGCAGGTTCCATCCCTGGAGAAGGAAATAGCAACCCATGCCAGTATTCTTGCCTGGAGAATGCCATGGAGAGAGGACCCTGGCAGGCTAAAGTCCAGGGGATTGTTATGAGTTGGACATGACTGAGTGGCTAACACCTCACTCATTCACTTCAATAAATCCATATGTGATGTCTATCCAGCAACTGCTAAGTATTATTTTAATTAATCCAAATTTTAAAAAGCCTCCTTGTTTTTGTTGTTTAGTTGCTCAGTCATGGCCAATGATTTTGCGACCCTATAGACTGTAGCCCTCCAGGCTCCTCTGTCCATGGGATTTCCCAGACAAAAGCACTGGAGTGATTTGCTGTTTCCTACTCCAGGGCATTTTGCTGAATCGGGGATCAAATCCGTGTCTCCTGTATTGGCAGGTGGATGCTTTACCACAGGGCCACCTGGGAAACCTGCTGAAACATTAATCCCTAATCCTTATGTAGATCTTTATATTTCATTTATATTCTTTACATTCTTTAATCCTAAAGTCATGTACATCCCAAATCTGCAAAGGATGTCCCAGCTTATATTATTCTACTTTCTGCATCAACAAAATTGACCAGTGGTAATTCCAGTTCCGTGTTCAAAGTACATCTCATGGACAACCTTTTGCCATAAAAATGGGATAATGATTTATTGTACAACTGCTCCACTTTTTGTTTGGAGAGAAAGGATGAGACTCTACTGATGTTGCCCTAAGAAACCAAGGCAGAAGCTTCAGCTGTCACTCTGCCTGAAAATTGTAAATGGTTGGAGCAGGTTTGATGGTCGCTGGAGCAGAGACAACATACACTGAGTTTTGTTTAGAGTCTGCTCAACAGAGATTCATCATGTAATGAGGGTAGCAAATCCTGCAATTAGTCAACACGTTTCCTGTGGGGCAGGTACATGCTCAGCATATTACTTGGTGTAAAGGAGATACCAAAAAAGCAAGGGCACACAGGACTTTGTGTTAAGGGATGAATTCTGTTCTCCCCAAAGAAAAATTCAAGTCCTAAACCCGAACACCTATGACTGTGACGTCATTTGGAGAGTGAGTCTTTGCAGTTATTACCCAGTTCAGATGGGGTCACTAGGCTTAGCCCTAATCCAGTAGAGCTGCTGTCTTGATGAGAAGATGGAAATTCAGATTTAGACACAAGTGCATATGCAATGACAGAGGCAGAGGTGAGAGAGAAAGCTGCAAGGATTGTCAGCAACCACAGGAAGCAAAAAAAGAATAAAGGAAGACTTCTCCCCTGGAGCTTTCAGCAAGACCATGGACATACCGACGCCTTCATTCTGGACTTCTAGCTTCATGAACTGTGAAACAATAAATGTCCGTTGTGTAAAGGCAACCAGTTTGTGATTCTTTGGGTACAGCAGCCCTAGTAACTAATACACCGCCTCTTCAAAACCCACCACTACGCAGAGCTTTGCTGACCACCAGCTTTGTACTAGACAGTGGGCTATTTCTGGGAAGGCAAAGACAGATAAAACACAGCTGCTTTCTTGAAGAAGAGTGTGTATTTTGCACTATTTGGGTGTTCTGGCACAGCGGGGCGTGATAGTACATGGAAACTCTAAAAAGGCAGTTTTGATTTCTTGCAGCATACACTTTCAAACAATAATTATATTATGAGCATCTTCTCAGAGATACAAGATATTTTGCAAAAATGTAGATTTATAATGATAAAACCTAACAACAGACTGCTATGTAGACTGTAGTTTTTAGCTCCATATGTGTTAAGGAATCATTTCTGTAGGCTAGAAAATCAAAGGTGGGAACTGTGAATCATTGCTTCTCTGTATGTTATTTTGAAATCTTCTATATGGCTCCAACAGACAGAAATGGTTCACTGCATATTTTTGTCTATAATTGAAGCTACATTTAAAGATAGCAAATCAAATTTAATATTGACCAGATAGTAGCAAATCAGTAGTATCATTATTCGTCTAAGACTCAGCCAACGTTACACAGAATCTTAGATTTTAGAGCCCTCTCTCTCACGAAGAGATCCTGGTGGGACTGGGGAAGCGGTCGCTAACAAACAGCTCCTACAAATACATTGAAAAATACTACCCCCAAGCACAAAGACTAGTAGGGTTAAACTCTGGCTAATCTCTGTGGCATTTGATGACTGTTCTTCTTAGGCAGTGATGCTGGCATGCTGAGTTTCTTCAGTCCTGTCGGACTCTTTGCAACCCTATGGACTGTAACCCACCAGGCTCCTCTGCCCATGGGATTCCCCAGGCAAGAATACTTTAGTGGGCTGCCATTTCCTTCTCCAGGGGATCTTCCTGACCCAGGATCAAACCTGAGTCTCTTACATCTCCTGCACTGGCAGGCAGGTTCTTTACCATTAGCGCCACCTGCAAAGAGATGTTGGAGGAGTTATTTAATACCTTGCTTTTTCAGTTTATGATTTGGGAACAGTAGCCATTTGTCACCAATGTCTACTGGAAATTATGCAGAGTTCCATAGTTTTTGTCTTTCTGTTCCCAATCTTGACTTTTCAAGTTTAAAGCAGTTTTAGAATTTTACAGAAACCCAGGGCAAGGGCCATGACACTTTTGGGTCTCACCATTGAGCATGGCCCATGACATTATTACTTGATTATTTCATGCTCTTTTGAAGTAACAACAAACCCATTTTAAAATATACAAGCAACATTTTACTTATGTAAAGTCATTTTGCCATTACTAATAAAAAGCATATTCATACATAAAATGTAAAAATTTTAAATAGATCTGCTTTTAATTAACTATTCAGTTGAAATATTACTAAATTAAATGATGTACACATAGGATGTAAAAAGAAGACAAGAAAAATAAATTTGATCTTGGTCAAAACAAAAGCTTTAACTTTGTCAAAAATATATGATAGGCTTATCTGGTACTTGGGAAAAAAATGCCATAGCAATGCAAAAGTATGTTTGCTAGTTTACTAAAATAATGTAAGGTAAGTAGTCACTTTAGGGAATTTCTTTCACAAATCATGTCATGTTAGTTGCTCAGTCATGCCTGACTCTTTGAACCCTCCACCATAGTTTGTAGGAAAGAAATGAATAATACCAGTCTAGCTGGTTAGGCTGAGGAGTAAATGTGTTGATATGCTATAGAATTATTGATCACTATTGCTATTGGTCAGAGAATGTCTATGTGTGTGTGCATGTGATGTAAATAAATCTGCATAATGATTTTGATTTTCACTTATCATACTAATACACGTTTCCATATCGTTGTTACAAAGTACTCTTCTATTAATGTCATTATGCATAATAAATATTTTAAATACTTTTTCAAAAATAGATTCTTAGGGGTTTCCCTGGTAGCTCAGTGGTGGAGAGTTCGCCTGCCAGTGCAAGAGACGTGGGTTCGATCCCTGGGCAGGGAGGATCCCACATGCTATGGAGCAGCTAAGCCCATGAGCCACAACTATGGAGCCTGGGCTGTAGAGCCTCGGAGCCACAACTGTTGAGCCTGTGTGTCACAACTACTGAAGCCCATGTGAGTTTATGATTTGGGAACAGTAGCCATTTGTCACCAATGTCTACTGGAAATTATGCAGAGTTCCATAGTTTTTGTCTTTCTGTTCCCAATCTTGACTTTTCAAGTTTAAAGCAGTTTTAGAATTTTACAGAAACCCAGGGCAAGGGCCATGACACTTTTGGGTCTCACCATTGAGCATGGCCCATGACATTATTACTTGATTATTTCATGCTCTTTTGAAGTAACAACAAACCCATTTTAAAATATACAAGCAACATTTTACTTATGTAAAGTCATTTTGCCATTACTAATAAAAAGCATATTCATACATAAAATGTAAAAATTTTAAATAGATCTGCTTTTAATTAACTATTCAGTTGAAATATTACTAAATTAAATGATGTACACATAGGATGTAAAAAGAAGACAAGAAAAATAAATTTGATCTTGGTCAAAACAAAAGCTTTAACTTTGTCAAAAATATATGATAGGCTTATCTGGTACTTGGGAAAAAAATGCCATAGCAATGCAAAAGTATGTTTGCTAGTTTACTAAAATAATGTAAGGTAAGTAGTCACTTTAGGGAATTTCTTTCACAAATCATGTCATGTTAGTTGCTCAGTCATGCCTGACTCTTTGAACCCTCCACCATAGTTTGTAGGAAAGAAATGAATAATACCAGTCTAGCTGGTTAGGCTGAGGAGTAAATGTGTTGATATGCTATAGAATTATTGATCACTATTGCTATTGGTCAGAGAATGTCTATGTGTGTGTGCATGTGATGTAAATAAATCTGCATAATGATTTTGATTTTCACTTATCATACTAATACACGTTTCCATATCGTTGTTACAAAGTACTCTTCTATTAATGTCATTATGCATAATAAATATTTTAAATACTTTTTCAAAAATAGATTCTTAGGGGTTTCCCTGGTAGCTCAGTGGTGGAGAGTTCGCCTGCCAGTGCAAGAGACGTGGGTTCGATCCCTGGGCAGGGAGGATCCCACATGCTATGGAGCAGCTAAGCCCATGAGCCACAACTATGGAGCCTGGGCTGTAGAGCCTCGGAGCCACAACTGTTGAGCCTGTGTGTCACAACTACTGAAGCCCATGTGCCCTAGTGGCCGAGTTCCACAACAACAGAAGTCACCGCAATGAGAAGCCTGCTCACCTCGGCTAGAGAGTGGCCCCATTCCCTGCAACTAGAGAGAAACATGTGGCAGCAGTGAAAACCCAGAATAGCCATAAATACATAAATAATAAATACATTCTTAGAAAGAACTATCTGTAAGAACAATATTGTTGGACCAAAAAAGGTGAAATAATTTTAGGCATATAGAACACCCCAGTTATAAAATTTTATAACAAATATATAGGCATTTGTCTTTTCCTTCAAAGTAAAAATTAAGTAGATAATGAGTAAGAGATGAGACCTGGATCATACATATTTTATAGGAGTAGAGTTTGTTGAGGTCAAGTGTGCAGAAACTGACCACGGTGGAAGCGCTGACCTCCATCAGCCTGTCCACACTGGGGTTAATGCCATTGTTAGCAAGTTGATTCTTTAGTTTGCAGCTCTGGATTCTCGCAGTGTCTCAAGGAGAGATCTGTCTCATATTTGCCTTAAATGAGTCTGTCTGGTTCCCTTTCAAGTCCTGTGAAGTTGGACATGAGAGCAATCAATTTTATTTTATTATTATTTTTTAAACTTTTATTTTACTTTTAAGTTTTACAGAGTTTTGTTGTTTACAGATACGTATGTTCCCAGATTAGTCGTATGTGTATCCCCCCCATCCCATCCCTACTGACCATCACACAGCACCCCTGAAGGATGCCCTTTTCTCACAGAGCAATGAGTATAGCTATTTTCTTCACATATGATAGTACAGGTCTTCATGCTACTTCCTTTATGCCTCCCACCCACTGTTCCTTCCCCACAGTATTCATATGTCCACTGTCCATGTCTGTCTCTTCATCGCTTCACTGCGTGTGCCATCATAACCATCCTACTAGATTCCATATATATGTGTTAGTATATTGTACTTGTCCTTCTCTTTTTGACTGACTTCACTTTTTTATGATAGGCTCTAGATCCAGCCACCTCATTAGGGCTGATTCTTCTGAGAGTAGGCAATTTTAAATGAATCAGTTATGTGTAGGGGGGTTGGGAGAAGTGTTAGTAGGTTACAGAATGACTGGACTTTGGAGGATTCTCTGGTTGTGAATCACGGAGTTCTAGGCAACCAAGAAAAGATCTATGGAAATATAGACTCTCTGGTGAGAATAAGCAAAGCCTAGTTATTCACAACTTGCTGCAGCAAGGGAGTCACTCACCATCACTTACTTTGGCAGAAAAGTTTTATAGTGGAGGACAAGGATGGATTCAGCTATGCCTTGGATGGAAGCTCTTGGCTTGGAGGAGCTGGAGGTGGTTAGAAGCAGGGGCTAGTTCACCTGTGACTGGTTAGGGTGTGTGTGTGTGTCTCTGGTTGGTTCTACGTAAGAAGTAAGGACAAAAATTTTGGAAGCTGTCTATTATTAATCAAGTTGAGCCCAGTTCATCTGGAGCTATTTGTTACAGAGGTTGTTATCTGGCTTCCTAGATTATGCTAGAGACAGTTGTCTCACTTCCTACAAGTCTGACATAAAGAGCAGGCTGGCTTCCTAGGCTGGTTCCGTAGATCATGAACAGATTTTCTGGGCTGGGTATTTTAGATTGTGGGTCAGAATTCTATTTCTTTAGACTGTTGCTATTGTTCACTCAGTTGTGTCCAATTCTTTGCGACCCCATGGATTGCAGCACTCCAGGATTCCCTGCCCTTCACTATCTCTTGGAGTTTGCTCAGACTCACTTGCATTGAGTCAGGGATGCCATCCAACCAATCTCATCCTCTGCCGCTCCTGTCTCCTTTTGCCTTCAATCCTTCCCAGCATTCGGGTGTTTTGGTTTTTTTTTTTTCCCAATGAGTAGGCTCTTCACATCAGGTGGTCAAAGTATGGGAGCTTCAGCTTCATCAGCATCAGTCCTTTCAATAAATATTCAGAGCTGATTTCCCTGAGGATTGACTGTTTGATCTCTGTACTGTCCACAGACTGTGTATACAGTCTTTGAGCATGTAGCTCAAGGTGCAGTATACACTTCCGAGGCTCTTTAGATGCCATCATAACCATCCTACTAGATTCCATATATATGTGTTAGTATATTGTACTTGTCCTTCTCTTTTTGACTGACTTCACTTTTTTATGATAGGCTCTAGATCCAGCCACCTCATTAGGGCTGATTCTTCTGAGAGTAGGCAATTTTAAATGAATCAGTTATGTGTAGGGGGGTTGGGAGAAGTGTTAGTAGGTTACAGAATGACTGGACTTTGGAGGATTCTCTGGTTGTGAATCACGGAGTTCTAGGCAACCAAGAAAAGATCTATGGAAATATAGACTCTCTGGTGAGAATAAGCAAAGCCTAGTTATTCACAACTTGCTGCAGCAAGGGAGTCACTCACCATCACTTACTTTGGCAGAAAAGTTTTATAGTGGAGGACAAGGATGGATTCAGCTATGCCTTGGATGGAAGCTCTTGGCTTGGAGGAGCTGGAGGTGGTTAGAAGCAGGGGCTAGTTCACCTGTGACTGGTTAGGGTGTGTGTGTGTGTCTCTGGTTGGTTCTACGTAAGAAGTAAGGACAAAAATTTTGGAAGCTGTCTATTATTAATCAAGTTGAGCCCAGTTCATCTGGAGCTATTTGTTACAGAGGTTGTTATCTGGCTTCCTAGATTATGCTAGAGACAGTTGTCTCACTTCCTACAAGTCTGACATAAAGAGCAGGCTGGCTTCCTAGGCTGGTTCCGTAGATCATGAACAGATTTTCTGGGCTGGGTATTTTAGATTGTGGGTCAGAATTCTATTTCTTTAGACTGTTGCTATTGTTCACTCAGTTGTGTCCAATTCTTTGCGACCCCATGGATTGCAGCACTCCAGGATTCCCTGCCCTTCACTATCTCTTGGAGTTTGCTCAGACTCACTTGCATTGAGTCAGGGATGCCATCCAACCAATCTCATCCTCTGCCGCTCCTGTCTCCTTTTGCCTTCAATCCTTCCCAGCATTCGGGTGTTTTGGTTTTTTTTTTTTCCCAATGAGTAGGCTCTTCACATCAGGTGGTCAAAGTATGGGAGCTTCAGCTTCATCAGCATCAGTCCTTTCAATAAATATTCAGAGCTGATTTCCCTGAGGATTGACTGTTTGATCTCTGTACTGTCCACAGACTGTGTATACAGTCTTTGAGCATGTAGCTCAAGGTGCAGAAATAGAGTCTGATGAGCTTCTGAGAACTTTCTCTCTCAAATTTGCCTTGCCTGCTCCAAGCTGTTGTGGGGTTTTGTTGCTATTTAGTAGATAAGTTGTGTCTGACTCTTTGCGACCCCATGGACTCTAGCCTGCTTGGCATCTCTTTCTGTGAGATTTCCCAGGCAAGAACACTGGAGTGGTCTCCCATTTCCTTCTCTAGGGGATCTTCCAAACTCAGGGAATGAACCTGTGTCTGCTGCATTGCAGGCAAATTCTTTACTGTCTGAGCCACCAGGGAAGCCCTGTGGTGGGGCTTAGCAAAATGGTAGTCCAAAAATCTCATAACTTCTCTCTCTCCAGAGTCAAAGCCTTGCCTCGGAGAGATGTTTCTGAGATGGAAATCATTATTCATCTTTGTTCTGTTTATGGCAAAGGAAAAATATGTATGTTGTACTTATCAAGAGATGAAAAAGACAGCAGACCAAAATTTCCTCTTCCCTTGAAACTCTGGTGAATTTTACTAATAGTGTTTTCTTTAAAAACAACAAAATCTCAGTTTTATCAATGAAGAACAGACTCACATCACTTTTAGCAAAGTAAACGAAAGTTGGTTTGTGACTTTTAAATGTGCACACCTCACATCACATGAAATTCCTCATCCCATTGGGTACATAATTATGTGATTTTCCCTCCACTGCAGAAATAGCAGGTCATTGCTCATTTCACTGGCTGAAATACCAGTGTGGTCTGTCTGCCTTATGGACACACTGAAGCTCACAGGTTTGGCATTTTGACAGAATCTGTAGCCCCAACTCTGGCTGGTGCTCATTACTGGCGTGCTTTGTCTAGGTTTCTGTGAGCTGTGTCTTGAGAGATGGCTCTGCGAACAGATGAAGCTGTTCTTAGCTTTTCAGTGAAATCTGGCAGTGACCTAACATTGACCTCCCTGGGCTGGGACCCTGCCTTCAGGAATGTGACCATAAAGAACGTGCCAGCAGCCCACATCCCAGATGCCTATTAAACACCATATGTAAGTTCATGAATAATTTTCACACTTCTGACTCAACTACATGATGACTTGGAATCTATGCTGCTGTCTCTTCCAGGACACAGTGTTTGTGACTGTAATATCCACAGGCTGAAATGTGCAAATTGTGCTTTCTGAGATCCAACAGAATAATCATCGTATTTTATGAGCTGGCAAAGTAAGATGGGTTGGCACTTTCCTTGGGGTGATCATTCAAGCTCATAGTTCACTCCTGAGTGTGCTGCTGGAAATTCACTGTATTTGTGATCTCTACACCTACTCTGCAGTCTCTTTCCTGGGTCGTTTGCCTGATCAGAGTACTAATATATCAAATAACTTTCCCCAAGAAAGAACCTCTGAGAGGTGCCAGGGAGAAGTGAAACGACAAGATGGAAGACATTGGGCCAGAGAGTCAGATGTTAGAGCTGGAACCCATCTACAGAGATAGGGACCAGAAGGAACAAATAAAACACACAAAGTGGGGGAAAGGTTATTCTGAATGATAAACAAGATAACAAATATATTTTCTTTCAAATTTTATTTCTTTATTTATTTTTGGCTATTCTGGGTTTTCACTGCTACCACAGGTTCCTTTCTAGTTGCGGGGAGTGGGGGCTACTCTCTAGCTAAGGTGAGCAGGCTTTTCATTGTGGTGACTTCTCTTGTTGTGGAACTCGAGCTCTAGGGCTCACAGGCTTCAGTAGTGGTGGCACTTAGGCTCAATAATTGCGGCTCCAAGGCGCTAGAGCACAGGCCCAATAGCTGTGGCTCACAAGCTTAGATTCTCGGCAGCATGTGGGATCTTCCGAGATCAAGGATTGAACCCATGTCTCCTGCATTGGCAGGCAAAATCTTTACCACTGTGCTACCAGGGAAGCCTGCAAATACAGTTTTGATGAATAATCAAGGCAAACAAGTATCTTATCCTTTTATTCATATAGAAAATACTTTTTATGCTTCAAATAATTATAATTTAGTCATTAGTATTAGCAAGATTGGAAAATCTTTATATTTTATCAAGAATTTTTTCCACTTAAGTTCATGAGGGATATTGCTCTGTAATTTACTTTTTCTGTCCTTGTCAGGTTTTGGCATCAAGATTATGCTGGCCTCATGAAATGATTTGAAAGTATTCCCTTCTCCTTTATGTTCTGCAAAATTGGTACTGTTTCATCTTTAAATATTTGATAGAATTCACTGGTGAAACCTATTTGAGCCTGGAGTTTGTAGGAAACATTTGAATAAGAAAATCAATTTTTAATAGACACATAACTGTTTAGATTTTGTTTCATTTTGTCAGTTTCGGAAAGTTGTGTTTTTCAAGGTCAGCCAGAAAATATGTGTCACTTATCAGTTAGGTGTTGAGACCCATAGGGTTTCAGAGAAAAGACACACTGCTGATGACAGAGACTGTGCAAACTTTAAAAGGAAGGGAGGAGAAACTTGGGTCCAAAACTTGTTTCTGAAGACAAAGTGAAAACTCCTAAAAGAATAGGTAACAACAACTGCTCTAGAATTCACAAGGGCAAGAATCCAGTGAGTCTCCTTGGGGTGGTGATATCTGAGGCAGTTTTGAATATGAGACAGTGCTCAGTCGGTAGTCTGCCAGCAGTTCAGGAGACCAAGGTTAGATACTTAGGTCAGGAAGATTCCCTGGAGAAGGAAATAGCAATCCACTGCAGCGTCCTTGCCTGGAGAATCCCATGAACAGAGGAACACAGCAGGCTACAGTCCATGGGTATGCAAGAGACAGACACAACATAATGACTACATCTACGTAATAAACAAGGTGAGTAAATGTAAAGATTCACACCTGTCAAGTGCTTTAGGTGGTTTGTGTCCTCTAAGTTAGGACATTCCACAAAAGCTATTATGAATACCAGTGAGCTTTCATATTTAAACAGAAGTAATGCTATTTTGTTTTTTCCTACAACCCGTCAGAGTTCAATTCAGTTCAGCCCCTCAGTTGTGTCTGACTCTTTGTGACCCCATGGACTGCGACACACCAGGCTTCTCTGTCCTTCACCATCATCGTATCTTTTTGCCTTTTCATACTGTTCATGGAATTCTCAAGGTGAGTATACTGAAGTGGTTTGCCTTTCTCTTCTTCAGTGGACCATGGTTTGTCAAAACTCTCCACCATGACCTGTTCCTCTTGGGTGTCACTACTCAGCATGTCTCTTGCTTTCATTGAGTTAGATAAGGCTGTGATCTATGTGATCAGTCTGGTTAGTTTTCTGTGATTGTGCTTTTCATTCTGTCTGCCCTCTGATGGATGAAGTTTAGCATCTTGTGGAAGCTTCCTGTTGGGAGGGACTGGCTGGGGGGAAAACTGGATCTGGCTCTGGTGGGCAAGGCCATGTTCAGTAAATCTTAAATCCAATTATCTGCAAATGGGTGGAGCTGTGTTGGGAGGGCCACTGGCTGGGGAAAACTGATCTGGCTCAGGTAATGTCAATTTAGACACATCGACTTTATTCAATTTTTAGGTGTTGAAGAACCCATAGGGTTTCAGAGAAAAGACACACTGCTGATGACAGAGACTGTGCAAACTTTAAAAGGAAGGGAGGAGAAACTTGGGTCCAAAACTTGTTTCTGAAGACAAAGTGAAAACTCCTAAAAGAATAGGTAACAACAACTGCTCTAGAATTCACAAGGGCAAGAATCCAGTGAGTCTCCTTGGGGTGGTGATATCTGAGGCAGTTTTGAATATGAGACAGTGCTCAGTCGGTAGTCTGCCAGCAGTTCAGGAGACCAAGGTTAGATACTTAGGTCAGGAAGATTCCCTGGAGAAGGAAATAGCAATCCACTGCAGCGTCCTTGCCTGGAGAATCCCATGAACAGAGGAACACAGCAGGCTACAGTCCATGGGTATGCAAGAGACAGACACAACATAATGACTACATCTACGTAATAAACAAGGTGAGTAAATGTAAAGATTCACACCTGTCAAGTGCTTTAGGTGGTTTGTGTCCTCTAAGTTAGGACATTCCACAAAAGCTATTATGAATACCAGTGAGCTTTCATATTTAAACAGAAGTAATGCTATTTTGTTTTTTCCTACAACCCGTCAGAGTTCAATTCAGTTCAGCCCCTCAGTTGTGTCTGACTCTTTGTGACCCCATGGACTGCGACACACCAGGCTTCTCTGTCCTTCACCATCATCGTATCTTTTTGCCTTTTCATACTGTTCATGGAATTCTCAAGGTGAGTATACTGAAGTGGTTTGCCTTTCTCTTCTTCAGTGGACCATGGTTTGTCAAAACTCTCCACCATGACCTGTTCCTCTTGGGTGTCACTACTCAGCATGTCTCTTGCTTTCATTGAGTTAGATAAGGCTGTGATCTATGTGATCAGTCTGGTTAGTTTTCTGTGATTGTGCTTTTCATTCTGTCTGCCCTCTGATGGATGAAGTTTAGCATCTTGTGGAAGCTTCCTGTTGGGAGGGACTGGCTGGGGGGAAAACTGGATCTGGCTCTGGTGGGCAAGGCCATGTTCAGTAAATCTTAAATCCAATTATCTGCAAATGGGTGGAGCTGTGTTCCCTCCCTGTAGTTTGATCTGAGGCCAGTCTAAGGTAGGGGTAATGGTGACCTTCTTCAAAAGGACTTAGGCCAGCATGCTGCTCCAGGACTGTGGTTTCAGTGTCCCAACCCCATGGCAGGCCACTGCCCCAACCCATGCCTCTGCCAGAGATTTCTAAGCACAGAGGCAAGTCTGACTCTGTCTCTTGTGGGGTCACTGCTCCTTTTTCCTGGGTCCTGGTCCACACAAGGTTTTATTCGTGCCTTCCCGAGTCTTTTTCCTCAGTCCTGCTCAGTGGCACTATAGTCCAGCTAATGGTGAACTCCTCCAAGAGGACTTAGGCCACATGCTGTGCCTCCCAAGATGCTACAAGCCACTGCTGACCCATGCCTCTGCAGCAGACACTCAGACACTCAAAGGCGGGTCTGGAGTCTCAAAGAGTCAGACATGACTGAGAGACTAAAATGAACTCAGCTGAACTTGTGGTGGTCACTGCTCCGTTTCCTGCATCGTGGTGGGCACAGGTTTCATTTGCCCCCTCCCAGCATCACTGGTGCATGTGAGGTTTGATTTTAAAAACGTGATTGGGGCTTCCCTGGTGGTCCAGTGGGTAAAGAATCTGCCTTGCAGTACAAGGGGCATGGGTTCTATCCCTGGCCTGGGAAGATCCAGCGTGCCACGGAGTGGCTGGAATGATGTGTCCAATTATGAGTCAGTGTTCTGGAGCCATTGTGCCCAGAGCTAGTGCTCTGCAAGGAGAGAGGCCACTGCCATGGGAGGCCCACACAGGCCAAAGAATAAAGATGGATGAAAAGTAAATCAATAAAAAAATCAATAAAAAGAGGCTAAAATTAAAAAAAAGAAAAACATGATTGTTCCCATCTCACAGTCTTCTTCCAGTTTCTCCTTTGCTCTTGGATGTGAGGGTTTGTTTTTGTTTCCTTTTCAGTGGGATCCAGCATCCTCTTGTCAATGGTTGTTCAGCAGCTAGTTGCAATTTTGGTGTTCTTACAGGAAAAGATGAGCACATGTCCTTCTTCTTTGGCATCTTGAAGGTCCCTCACAATTTGATTCTCATTTTTGCAACTTGTGTTGAGATAAAAACTGCACACCGTCTTAACATGCCAGCTTGGTAAGTGCATAGAGATGTGGAATGCACACTCTTATCTGGCTATAGAAGGTTTCCATTTTCTCAGGAACCCCCTCCTGTTCTTTCCCTGTTAAACCTCAGCCCATCCAAAGGCAGCCCCCATTCTATGTCTTTAACTACATTAATTCTACACAACTAAAATCATGCCACGTGGATATTTTTGTGTCTGGCATGTTCACTTAACTTTAGTCTATGAGATTATCCATGTTATTAAGCATATCAAAAGTTTTGTTTTTCACTGTGTGTGTTAATAACTTAGTTGTGTCCAACTCTTTGCCACCCCATGGACAACCCTGCCAGGCTCCTCTATCAATCAAATTTTCCAGGCAAGAATACTGGAGTGGGTAGCCATTCTTTTCTCCAGGGAATCTTCCTGACATAGGAATTGGATCAGGGCCTCCTGCATTGCAGGCAGATTCTTTACCAACCGGACCAATAGGGAAGTCCTTTTTTAAAATTACGCAGTAATAATTCACTAAATTAATATAGTCCAATGTCATCACTTCTCCTTTTGATGGGTTTTAAGTCTATTTTTAGTTTGGAGTATTTTAAGAAATTCAACTAAATTAATATTATAGCATCTGTTGCAGTACAAGGGGCATGGGTTCTATCCCTGGCCTGGGAAGATCCAGCGTGCCACGGAGTGGCTGGAATGATGTGTCCAATTATGAGTCAGTGTTCTGGAGCCATTGTGCCCAGAGCTAGTGCTCTGCAACGAGGGAGGCCCACACAGGCCAAAGAATAAAGATGGATGAAAAGTAAATCAATAAAAAAATCAATAAAAAGAGGCTAAAATTAAAAAAAAGAAAAACATGATTGTTCCCATCTCACAGTCTTCTTCCAGTTTCTCCTTTGCTCTTGGATGTGAGGGTTTGTTTTTGTTTCCTTTTCAGTGGGATCCAGCATCCTCTTGTCAATGGTTGTTCAGCAGCTAGTTGCAATTTTGGTGTTCTTACAGGAAAAGATGAGCACATGTCCTTCTTCTTTGGCATCTTGAAGGTCCCTCACAATTTGATTCTCATTTTTGCAACTTGTGTTGAGATAAAAACTGCACACCGTCTTAACATGCCAGCTTGGTAAGTGCATAGAGATGTGGAATGCACACTCTTATCTGGCTATAGAAGGTTTCCATTTTCTCAGGAACCCCCTCCTGTTCTTTCCCTGTTAAACCTCAGCCCATCCAAAGGCAGCCCCCATTCTATGTCTTTAACTACATTAATTCTACACAACTAAAATCATGCCACGTGGATATTTTTGTGTCTGGCATGTTCACTTAACTTTAGTCTATGAGATTATCCATGTTATTAAGCATATCAAAAGTTTTGTTTTTCACTGTGTGTGTTAATAACTTAGTTGTGTCCAACTCTTTGCCACCCCATGGACAACCCTGCCAGGCTCCTCTATCAATCAAATTTTCCAGGCAAGAATACTGGAGTGGTTTGCCATTCCCTTCTCCAGGGAATCTTCCTGACATAGGAATTGGATCAGGGCCTCCTGCATTGCAGGCAGATTCTTTACCAACCGGACCAATAGGGAAGTCCTTTTTTAAAATTACTCAGTAATAATTCACTAAATTAATATAGTCCAATGTCATCACTTCTCCTGTTGATGGGTTTTAAGTCTATTTTTAGTTTGGAGTATTTTAAGCAAACACATTCACTTTGTGGAATATTCCCCAAGTGTTAATATAATGATTGTGAGTTTCATCAATGCTTTCATGTGTAATTGTGTTGTTTTTCTGTTGAGTTGCATGGACTGTATTCATATAATACAGTTTTTAAAACCTACTTATTAGTTTATGGACACTAGAATGGTTTCTGGATTTTGACTGTAATAAGATAATACGGATATACACATACAGGTTTACTTTTAGCTATCTGTTTTCATTTATCCTGAGTAAACACTAAGGAGTTGGGCTGCAAGATCAAAGAACTGAGTCCTAAAAGAAATCCATCCACCCTGAATATTCATTGGAAGGACTGTTGCTGAAGCTTAAGTTCCAGTATTTTGAGTACCTGATGTGAAGAGCCAACTCAATAGAAAAAATCCTAATTCATGGAAAGAGTGCAGAGGAGAAGGGAGCACCAGAGGATGAGATGGTTGAAAGGCTCAATAGACATGAGTTTGAGCAAACATCAGTAAATGGTGAAGGACAGGGAAGCCTGGCACCCTGTAGTCCATGGGGTTGGACAGGAGTGAGCGACTGAACAACAACCGTGAGGGCATTACAGGAAGAGTTTAACAACTGAATCAGGAGACAGAATAAAGACCACCTTCACTAATATAGGTAGGTACCACTGACTTTGCTGAGAGACAGAATAGAAGAAAAAGGTGGAGGAAGAATGAACTGACTCATTCTGTTTCAGATAAGACAGCCATCTTCTCTGTCTTCAGAGGTGCTTCCTGGTTCTCCAGTCTTTGAACTCTGATGAGGACTTACACCTTTTGTCCCCGCTGGCTTTCACACCTGTTGACTTCAATCCAGACTCACACTATCAATTCCCCTGGTTCTCATGTCTTAGTTCTTCAGTCAGATGACTCCACCAACTTTCCTGGTTCTCCAGCTTTCAGGCAGAATATCATGGGTGTTTTCACCTCCATAACCCCATGAACCAGTTCCTGTGATAAATCTCCTCTTATGTCATTGTTGTTGTTCAGTCACTAAGTTCTTGTGTGACTCCTTGTGACCCCAGTGAACTGCAGTTTGCCCGGCTCCTCTGTACTCCACTGTCTCCTGGAGTTTGCTCAGATTCATGTCCATTGAATTAGGGATGCCATCTAACCATCTCATCCTCTGCTGTCCCTTTCCCCTTTCACCTAAATCTTTCCCAGCACCAGGGGCTTTTCCAAGGAGTTGGATCTTCACATCAGGTGGCCAGAGTACTGTAGCTACAGCTTCAGCAACAGTCTTTCCAATAAATATTCAGGGTTGATTCCCTTTAGGATTGACTGGTTTGATCTCCTTGCACTCCAAGGAACTGCACTCTCAAGAGTCTTCTCCAGCACCATGATTAGAAAGCATCAGTTCTTCAGTGCTCATCCTTCGTCATGGTCCAGTTCTCACATCCATACATAATAACTGGTAAAACCATAGCTTTGACTATGCAGACCTTTATTGCAAAGGGATGTCTCTGCTTCTTAATACACTATGTTTGTCATAGCTTTTCTTCCAATGAGCAAGCATCTTTTTATTTCATGGCTGCAGTCACTATCCACAGTGATATCTTCTTATGTATCTCTCTATTCATCCTATTTGTTCTGTTTCTCTAGAAATTTTATTTCAGCATCTCACACTTTCTCCTCTTAATGTCTCTCTTAAATCCAAGCATACTCGTAGAGCAGATCTTATTATCTCAGAGTTCAGAGGGGGAGACAGATCAGAGAAGTTAGAGGGAACTTAGGACCCCTGACTTCCATTGACAGCACCGCTCAGCAGCCTTGGAAAAGGTTTTTTTATCCTGCTGCTGGAACAAGCCAAGGCTTTAATAAGCTGTTGTTTAACTTTCTTGAAAGAACTTGGTGAGGCCATCAGGGATATCTGCAGGCACGCTTTTCCTCATTAGCCCTTGTGAGACCTGAGAAGAAGGGTCTAGTTTTCAGTAAAACACTTCATTCACTTCCGATGAATTCACAGCTTTGTTTTTCCTTGAGAAGTTTTCTTTAGCTTGTCACTGATAAACTTCTATAAGAATATCATTGGGTGATTTAAGTAAAAAGAATCCTAGACCAAGTAAGACAGCTACTTCCAGCTTTCTTATAGTTTCTTTAACTAACATTGCCTCTAAATTTATCTTCTAATGAAAAATTATATATGAACTTTGGTTCCTCCTGTTGCTTTTTTAAGCACTAGTTTTCTAATTGTATCAAAAGAAATTAGAAAAATTAAACAGAACTACCTTCAACTTGCTGCAATTGTCTCTGGATTTTTTTCTGGTTTATCTGTTCCTGTTCTCCCTTTATCCATTTTCTAAAGACATATTCCTTTTCTACAGATTGCTACACATTTCTTCCTGTGCTTGAAGGATGACATAAGATATGAGACACAGAAAGAGACAGAAGAACTCTTACACCAGTGGATCCACAACTCCATTTCTCCAGGTACCACTTATTTCTTTTCATTTTATTTTGGTAAAACCATAGCTTTGACTATGCAGACCTTTATTGCAAAGGGATGTCTCTGCTTCTTAATACACTATGTTTGTCATAGCTTTTCTTCCAATGAGCAAGCATCTTTTTATTTCATGGCTGCAGTCACTATCCACAGTGATATCTTCTTATGTATCTCTCTATTCATCCTATTTGTTCTGTTTCTCTAGAAATTTTATTTCAGCATCTCACACTTTCTCCTCTTAATGTCTCTCTTAAATCCAAGCATACTCGTAGAGCAGATCTTATTATCTCAGAGTTCAGAGGGGGAGACAGATCAGAGAAGTTAGAGGGAACTTAGGACCCCTGACTTCCATTGACAGCACCGCTCAGCAGCCTTGGAAAAGGTTTTTTTATCCTGCTGCTGGAACAAGCCAAGGCTTTAATAAGCTGTTGTTTAACTTTCTTGAAAGAACTTGGTGAGGCCATCAGGGATATCTGCAGGCACGCTTTTCCTCATTAGCCCTTGTGAGACCTGAGAAGAAGGGTCTAGTTTTCAGTAAAACACTTCATTCACTTCCGATGAATTCACAGCTTTGTTTTTCCTTGAGAAGTTTTCTTTAGCTTGTCACTGATAAACTTCTATAAGAATATCATTGGGTGATTTAAGTAAAAAGAATCCTAGACCAAGTAAGACAGCTACTTCCAGCTTTCTTATAGTTTCTTTAACTAACATTGCCTCTAAATTTATCTTCTAATGAAAAATTATATATGAACTTTGGTTCCTCCTGTTGCTTTTTTAAGCACTAGTTTTCTAATTGTATCAAAAGAAATTAGAAAAATTAAACAGAACTACCTTCAACTTGCTGCAATTGTCTCTGGGATTTTTTTTCTGGTTTATCTGTTCCTGTTCTCCCTTTATCCATTTTCTAAAGACATATTCCTTTTCTACAGATTGCTACACATTTCTTCCTGTGCTTGAAGGATGACATAAGATATGAGACACAGAAAGAGACAGAAGAACTCTTACACCAGTGGATCCACAACTCCATTTCTCCAGGTACCACTTATTTCTTTTCATTTTATTTTGCCTAGGTTTTATCTACTTGACCCAGTTTTCCAAAGTTCAATGACTTCGTATGATATATTTCTTTCCTGCCTTTACTTGTTTCTTAAATACATTAATTCATACTTTTCCAGTCATTGGCCAATACACTTTATTTTTTATTGGCCACTTCTTTTGCTCTTTCATTTATCTATTTTTCATCCATCTTTGTTATTTGGCCTGTGTGGGCCTCCCATTGCAGTGGTCTCTCTCACTGGAGAGCACCGTCTTTGGGCACATGTGCTCCAGAGCTCCAGCTCAGTAGTTGAACACATCAGTCCAGCCACTCTGCAGCACATGGGATCTTCCCAAGCCAGGGATCGAACCAGCGCCCTTTGCACTGCAAGGCGGTGTCCTTACCCACTGGACCACTTGGGAAGCACCCTATACTTATTTTTTTAATGAAAAAATAACGAGATAGGTAGAGCTGAAGATTCTCAAAGACCTCCATGTCAAACTGCCCATGATTGGTGGACATATGTTACATGGAATTAGGGCTGAAATGGAAATAAATATGCAATTAGCTGACCTTGAAGCAGGACAATCATTCTGTGTTATCCTATTGGACCCAATGGAATCACACAGGCCCTTAAAAGCTGAAAAAGAAGGAGTCAAGGGGTGAGTTAGACAATTAGGACAGTGGAAGCAGGTCAGACAGATTTGAGGAGTGAAAGGAACATGATGCACTCTTGCTGGATCTGAGGTGGAAGAAGGGCCAGGAGACAAGGAGTGCATTTATAAGAAATTAGAAAAATTAAACAGAAGTTTTACACTTCTAAATTTATCTTCTAATGAAAAATTATATATGAACTTTGGTTCCTCCTGTTGCTTTTTTAAGCACTAGTTTTCTAATTGTATCAAAAGAAATTAGAAAAATTAAACAGAACTACCTTCAACTTGCTGCAATTGTCTCTGGATTTTTTCTGGTTTATCTGTTCCTGTTCTCCCTTTATCCATTTTCTAAAGACATATTCCTTTTCTACAGATTGCTACACATTTCTTCCTGTGCTTGAAGGATGACATAAGATATGAGACACAGAAAGAGACAGAAGAACTCTTACACCAGTGGATCCACAACTCCATTTCTCCAGGTACCACTTATTTCTTTTCATTTTATTTTGCCTAGGTTTTATCTACTTGACCCAGTTTTCCAAAGTTCAATGACTTCGTATGATATATTTCTTTCCTGCCTTTACTTGTTTCTTAAATACATTAATTCATACTTTTCCAGTCATTGGCCAATACACTTTATTTTTTATTGGCCACTTCTTTTGCTCTTTCATTTATCTATTTTTCATCCATCTTTGTTATTTGGCCTGTGTGGGCCTCCCATTGCAGTGGTCTCTCTCACTGGAGAGCACCGTCTTTGGGCACATGTGCTCCAGAGCTCCAGCTCAGTAGTTGAACACATCAGTCCAGCCACTCTGCAGCACATGGGATCTTCCCAAGCCAGGGATCGAACCAGCGCCCTTTGCACTGCAAGGCGGTGTCCTTACCCACTGGACCACTTGGGAAGCACCCTATACTTATTTTTTTAATGAAAAAATAACGAGATAGGTAGAGCTGAAGATTCTCAAAGACCTCCATGTCAAACTGCCCATGATTGGTGGACATATGTTACATGGAATTAGGGCTGAAATGGAAATAAATATGCAATTAGCTGACCTTGAAGCAGGACAATCATTCTGTGTTATCCTATTGGACCCAATGGAATCACACAGGCCCTTAAAAGCTGAAAAAGAAGGAGTCAAGGGGTGAGTTAGACAATTAGGACAGTGGAAGCAGGTCAGACAGATTTGAGGAGTGAAAGGAACATGATGCACTCTTGCTGGATCTGAGGTGGAAGAAGGGCCAGGAGACAAGGAGTGCAGGCAGACTTTGCAAACTGGAGGAACAAGAAAATAGATTTCCCCTTAGAACCTGCAGGAAGAAACTGACACAGCCAACACCTTGATTTTGGTCCAAACACCCATTTCAGAATGTTGGCCTCCAGAACAGTAAGGAAGCAAATGTGTATGAAGCCCTCAAGGTATAGTTTATTAAAGCAGTTTTAGGGAACAAATTCAAAGAGGAAGCTAAAACCACATTAGAATGGTTGCAGTCATTAGTAAACCACAGTTCTCTAGAATGGAGCTACTCTTTTGCTTTTAATCCATGCTAGGAATACTGAGAAGACATGGATGTGGGCTGGCAATGACAGGACTGGCGGGAGGTGGGGGTGGGGGGGTGGCGGTTGTCATGGGAACATATGTGCAAAAGCCTTCATGCTAACACAATTTTTTCTTCAAATGATATATAATGATTATATGTGTGTGTGCATGAGTATGTGCTCTAAAATTTTGTTTTGACATTCATGTGTTTTTTACATTAATTTTTATTGGAGCATAGTTGCTTCACGATGTCGTGACAGTCATGTGTTTTTCATATACCAGCAGCCGAAACATTGAGTATAGGGATAACTCTGTGATGTTCTAATGAGCATTTCTGAGCATCTTCATCTTTACCCCATCCACCTCTGAGTGCTTCGTTGCCCTGATGTTTCTGTTGATCCTTCAGGCAATTAAGACCAAGAAATGCCTCATATTCCCTCCTTATTTTTGAGGGACTTCTTTTCCCCTTTCTAATTACACACAAAACTACAGATACAACTGCAGGCTCCTTTCCTATGTTTTCCAAATATACACTTATATATGTGTGTGTGTGTGTATATAATATTTTAAATATATAAAGCCTGAAGAAATGAACAAAATAAATGTAAGCATCTCTGTAAAATAAAATCCAAATGATAAATCATTTGGATTGCTTAATTGCTCTTTAAGCAATGAATACATGCAACTATATAGAGTAGTTCTTGGTATTTAAATTCTGAAGTAGAATTAAATCAGTGGGAAATATTTTCCTGCCATAGAGTAGTCTGTTTATATTTTCACAGCTATTTAACTATATATTTTTTTCATGTTTCATTAAAATAATTATGCTTGAATTGCTCTCTCTACATTCTATGTCCTAGAAACCCTGCCTGCCTTGTATCTGTGGTGTTTTTAATGAATGCAGCTAGAATGGCATGACACTATTGTCTATCCTCTATCCTTCATTGAACTAAAAGGTATAAATACATAATAGGAGACTGTATTTATAAATATTAATGAAACAGCAATGTGATTGCTCAGTTTAATGTAAATTTCAGAAGTAAATTCCATCCTTAAACACTTGTTATAGGACTTCCCTGGTGGTCCAGTGGGTGGAGAGTCTGCCTTGTACTGCAAGGGGCACCGGTTCATCCCTGGCGCAGGAAGATCCCACATGCAGCAGAGTGGCTGGACCGGTGTGTCCAATTACAAGCTAGCACTCTGGAGCGCATGTGCCCAGAACCAGTGCTCTGCTACAGGAAAGGCCACTGCAATGGGAGACCTGCACAGGCCAGAAAGCAAAGATGGATGAAAATAAATGGATGAGAGACCAATAAATGTGCACAAAAAAGAAAAAACAAAAAACACTTGTTATAATTCCTATGAAAATAAATGAAAACCATGCATTGCGCTAAGATAGTGGACTATAGATCTGTGTGGAATTTTTTTTACAGAAACTTACTGAGACCTTGAGTTCAATGTTGATTATATTCAAATGAGTGACTTAATTTTTCCAGATAGCAATATAACCAGTGATATGAAGAAAATATACTGAGAATTTTATAAATCAGTATATTCTTATTTATGGATCAAACCAGGGTCTCTGAGAGAAATGCAGACATTTACCATCTGAGTCACCAGGGATGCCCAATTACATCATTACACACTTGTTTATAAAGAGCATTTTCATTCAAGTTAGCTTAGATGATTAGAGTTCCCACATTTATTTTGTTCTTCACCTTTGCATTTCTACCCTTTCTAAATATAGAACATTAAGATTAGCCACAGGAAGCAGGAAATCACTTGGAGTAGAGTAGTTTCTGTATTTAAATTCTGAAGTAGAATTAAATCAGTGGGAAATATTTTCCTGCCATAGAGTAGTCTGTTTATATTTTCACAGCTATTTAACTATATATTTTTTTCATGTTTCATTAAAATAATTATGCTTGAATTGCTCTCTCTACATTCTATGTCCTAGAAACCCTGCCTGCCTTGTATCTGTGGTGTTTTTAATGAATGCAGCTAGAATGGCATGACACTATTGTCTATCCTCTATCCTTCATTGAACTAAAAGGTATAAATACATAATAGGAGACTGTATTTATAAATATTAATGAAACAGCAATGTGATTGCTCAGTTTAATGTAAATTTCAGAAGTAAATTCCATCCTTAAACACTTGTTATAGGACTTCCCTGGTGGTCCAGTGGGTGGAGAGTCTGCCTTGTACTGCAAGGGGCACCGGTTCATCCCTGGCGCAGGAAGATCCCACATGCAGCAGAGTGGCTGGACCGGTGTGTCCAATTACAAGCTAGCACTCTGGAGCGCATGTGCCCAGAACCAGTGCTCTGCTACAGGAAAGGCCACTGCAATGGGAGACCTGCACAGGCCAGAAAGCAAAGATGGATGAAAATAAATGGATGAGAGACCAATAAATGTGCACAAAAAAGAAAAAACAAAAAACACTTGTTATAATTCCTATGAAAATAAATGAAAACCATGCATTGCGCTAAGATAGTGGACTATAGATCTGTGTGGAATTTTTTTTACAGAAACTTACTGAGACCTTGAGTTCAATGTTGATTATATTCAAATGAGTGACTTAATTTTTCCAGATAGCAATATAACCAGTGATATGAAGAAAATATACTGAGAATTTTATAAATCAGTATATTCTTATTTATGGATCAAACCAGGGTCTCTGAGAGAAATGCAGACATTTACCATCTGAGTCACCAGGGATGCCCAATTACATCATTACACACTTGTTTATAAAGAGCATTTTCATTCAAGTTAGCTTAGATGATTAGAGTTCCCACATTTATTTTGTTCTTCACCTTTGCATTTCTACCCTTTCTAAATATAGAACATTAAGATTAGCCACAGGAAGCAGGAAATCACTGGAAAATTGAATGAGGAAAAAGAATAAATTGGAAAATATGTGAAAGGCAGATGAGGCAAAAGATGCTTTGTCATGTACACTTCAAAAGGAAGGCAATTTGGGACAGTAATTTTCAAAGTCAGTTTCGTATTGCAGTTGGGATGAGTGACAGATCAGGATCTTTTTTTTTTTTTTATTTCTTCATCCTTTTTCAAATATCTGTAAGATTTTGGTCATGCAGATATTTATCATATATGGGAAGATTCCCTAGACAGCTATTCATTGTCTCAAAAACTACCAGCTTTTAAGTCATGCAAATGTACCTATGTAAAAAGTTAGACAGAGGCAAGACTGTTTTTCAAACACTAAGTACTGTAAAAACTAAACACATGGCTCACTGATTGTTGTTGGCTTTAAAGTATTGATTGTATATTTGCTTCTTTTTGTCCACAGGGTAGGAAAAGTGGCATGTGTGTTATTGATTACCTTCTTCAAGGCCTTTTAATTTGATTATTTCTGAGTTATAGTCTTTTTGCCTTTCAGTAATTTATAATCAATGCCTATTTAGAAGTTAAAAAACATCATGGATATTTACTGTATGATAACTTCAGTGGTTAGTCAATCAACCATTATACCATGACCCAGGAATAAATTAATCACAGAAAAAAACAATGCTGTTCCAGTTTGTTCATTGGCACTGTGAGCATGAACTGTTTTCGCTATATAGCTTTTCTATAAGCTTCTAAACTTGAAGGCTGCCACACGCCATGTTCCATTTTTCATGGTATTATGATCTGTGTGGAATTTTTTACAGAAACTTATGCCTATCAATGTTGATTATATTCAAATGAGTGACTTAATTTTTCCAGATAGCAATATAACCAGTGATATGAAGAAAATATACTGAGAATTTTATAAATCAGTATATTCTTATTTATGGATCAAACCAGGGTCTCTGAGAGAAATGCAGACATTTACCATCTGAGTCACCAGGGATGCCCAATTACATCATTACACACTTGTTTATAAAGAGCATTTTCATTCAAGTTAGCTTAGATGATTAGAGTTCCCACATTTATTTTGTTCTTCACCTTTGCATTTCTACCCTTTCTAAATATAGAACATTAAGATTAGCCACAGGAAGCAGGAAATCACTGGAAAATTGAATGAGGAAAAAGAATAAATTGGAAAATATGTGAAAGGCAGATGAGGCAAAAGATGCTTTGTCATGTACACTTCAAAAGGAAGGCAATTTGGGACAGTAATTTTCAAAGTCAGTTTCGTATTGCAGTTGGGATGAGTGACAGATCAGGATCTTTTTTTTTTTTTTATTTCTTCATCCTTTTTCAAATATCTGTAAGATTTTGGTCATGCAGATATTTATCATATATGGGAAGATTCCCTAGACAGCTATTCATTGTCTCAAAAACTACCAGCTTTTAAGTCATGCAAATGTACCTATGTAAAAAGTTAGACAGAGGCAAGACTGTTTTTCAAACACTAAGTACTGTAAAAACTAAACACATGGCTCACTGATTGTTGTTGGCTTTAAAGTATTGATTGTATATTTGCTTCTTTTTGTCCACAGGGTAGGAAAAGTGGCATGTGTGTTATTGATTACCTTCTTCAAGGCCTTTTAATTTGATTATTTCTGAGTTATAGTCTTTTTTTGCCTTTCAGTAATTTATAATCAATGCCTATTTAGAAGTTAAAAAAAACATCATGGATATTTACTGTATGATAACTTCAGTGGTTAGTCAATCAACCATTATACCATGACCCAGGAATAAATTAATCACAGAAAAAAACAATGCTGTTCCAGTTTGTTCATTGGCACTGTGAGCATGAACTGTTTTCGCTATATAGCTTTTCTATAAGCTTCTAAACTTGAAGGCTGCCACACGTTCTTTATCCAATGGTCATATTTTTTGAAAATTATAAATCATTTAGTTTCTTTTGGTATTATTAAAAATTTCTGTTAATACAGACTAACTGCATTGGAAAACTAGTCAAATTCTGACACAAATATAAATGTATGGGTAATATCTTAAATTGAGTAAATTATTATTATTTTTACTTTTCCAGTGACTAAAAGGAAATTTTATGTATGTAACTCTTTAAAGTTACTTAGGTTATTTTTTAAATTCTACATTTATCTTTAAACATCGTCTTTTGAATTTTGAGTTGTCATTTTAATTTGTATTCATTTATTAATTTCTATGGAACATCAAATATATGTTAGAAAATAGCAGGCTATCTTCTAAGCTCTAACAGTTAAAATATACCAGTTACCAGTGAAAACAAGTTAAATTGAACTAAGAGGAATATTTGATCATCTGTCTAACCTTATTTATATAAACTATTTTGCCTCATTTTTAATTCTGTCACAAACATAATACTTCTAATACTGATTATAGATTAACATGATAAATTATTCTTGGTTCATAGAATGAATTTAGAAATTCAAACACAGTTAAAGCAGTAACAACACAAATAAGTCCAAATTTTATGTCTCTGATAATTCTGTTCCTTAACTATAGAGAGATTTCTAGAAATCATTCCTTCTTAAAATTATGAGAAATCTAATATACATTCAACAATTTTTCAGCATTGAAGCTTCTGCATTCAAGCAAAATCAAATTAAATGTAATACTTTAATTGCAATCGTTCTGTGGAATCAAACATATCTTTACATTATTGCTTTCCATTCATTCTTCTGTATGATTCTAGGCTGAGGATAATCTAGGATATATTAGGTAACATCAACAACAGTTATTTAAGGGTCAAGAGATAATTATTCCTTTTAAATTTCTCAATGGAATTTTCCATATTGCAAAGGGTTATCTGAGTGATAATGCAATATTCCAAAATGAAAACAAGTCTAATTTCTCCCCAATAAATGTTTAACTATATTACAAAGTAAAAGTCTAGCTATGTTCTCTCTAATGGTATAAATTAAATTTAACCATACTTAATCACTGATCGTTTAACTGCATTCACTTACGTCTTTAAAAATTGTGTATCAACTAATTTTTTTAATCTCCAAAATATATTTAATCACTCCAAGGGTATATTTCTGGATACACTGTACCAACTGTATCATGTACCTTTGGATGAAGGTATATGATAATGGAGAAAAATGAATCATCAAAAATAGGAAATCACTCCTCATGTTTGGGAGCCAGGAATGGTCCACGTGGTCTCAGGACTGAGCAGCAGTGGGCATCCCTAGAGGGGCTCCTTAGTGTTCCCTAGTGTTACTTGTTACATCATGTCCAACTATTTTGTGATTCCATAGCCTGTAGCACAGAGGCGCCTAGTCTCTAAAGTGGAGTACAGACCCACTCCGGGGGATTTTCCATGTTAGGTCCAGGTTTTCTCATTTATGGAACTAATCACTGAAACATTTGACAGGTAGAACCTCATTCATTCATTCACTCAGCAACTCTTTGCTTGGCATCTGTCCAGTAAGGTGTGATGAGGACAAATGGGGGAAAATCAGAGTTCCAGCCCCCTGAAACTCTGAGTCTCCAAAAGGACACAGAAAGGGAGCCAATAATGAAAGTCCTGGGAGTTAAAGGTTAATAGAGCTTCCCTCATGGCTCCGTGTTAAAGAGTCTGAGTACAATGCAGAAGAAAAAGTTAGGTCCCTGCATTGGAAGACCCCTTAGAGTAGGAAACAGCAGACTGCTCCAGTGTTCTTGACTGGGAGATCCCATGGACAGAGAGAGGAGCCTGGCAGGCTCTAGTCCACAGGGCTGTAAAGAGTCAAACATGGCTTAGCCACTTAACAACAGTAAAGAAAACTGGACAGGAGCACAAGGTAGGTGGGACGAGCTCTCCAGGGATTCATCCTTGATCAGGGAAATAAAGGCCCTGTGAATTCTGCGGGCTGCCGAGTCCCCAGAGCTCCACTTAGGAAGGCGTGCTCAGTGTGCACGTGGCCCGTGGACTCGCCCGTGTCTCCCCCGGCTTCAGTGGAAGAAGCACTAAGCTGCATACGAATGTCCACAGCAGACCCCAGAGCCCACAGTGTGCATTCTTTCACTGGAAATGAAAAATTGAGTAAACTGCAGACATTTAATTCATTCATATACAGTGTTATGACCCTGCATGTTGGGAAATGGTGGAGCTCTTTGACCATTCTTTTTGCCATATATCCGAGACCAGAGGTCAATGCCCATTCTTTGAGGAAGATACTAAAGAAGGAAAAAAGTGTCATATTACGGTCTGAATGTTCTCCCAAGCTTCAGATTTTGTTGTGTATTTTTTTTTCTCTACCTCTCTCTGTTTTTTCTACTGTGATATTTTGAAAAAAAAAAAAAATGAAATTCAAAGCTATTGGAAGAATGAAATTAGTCTGATTTTAACCAGATATCTTATTGTTTCTGTCTGAGATATTTATAGTTCCTTATTGGTACCTACATTTATGGTGCAGGAAGGAAAGGTATGGTTCAAGAACAGGTGATAGGTGCTTCCAAAAATGCAAACATCTTCCCTGTTCCTTCCTAGAACTGGTCTCAGGTGGTGGTGGGGTAAGGGTAGGGGTTCAGAGGGCAAGCAGGGAGCCAAGAGTTCAGGAGGAGACTCTGAAGGTTGCAACAATCCTGCTCTCAGGTTTGCTCCTCATAAGAGTCCCATACGGTACAGGATTGCAGCGTCCTTATGTGGCATTTGTGGAAGGAGGGGTGCTAAGGACCTGAGTCCTTGCCCAAGATAGTGTGGCTTGTTGGGGGCGCAGTGCTAGGGCTGTGAAGAGGAGCCCCCGAGAAGGATGCAGCCCCGGGGACCCTCTGGCGAGCAAGCATGACTCTGGTAGGAGGGCACCCACACCACTACTGCATTTCAAGACTGGTTGGTTGGAAATACACTTGCATTTTTAGATACTGATTAGATTCTGCAGTTACAAGAACATGAACATTCTTTTTGCAGGACAAACCTATGGATTATGACCAGTTCACTCCTGTAATCTATTGCATCCAAAAGCCTGTGTAGCTGACCTGTGCTGACTTATAGGTTTAAAAAAAATTCAACTCTCAGCCCTATCGCAGAAAGTGTTTTCTTGTTTGCGTCATAACTTTGGCCTAAGTGCAATGTTTAAAGGCCACTATATGTTTTAACAACACCATAAATAGAACGCAGTACACTAGAGTTCATACTGGCTTCAAGGAAGCAGTAGCATTCAAAGACTTAAGGACAGGCCCCATTTTTCAATTGTTCTTTGTTGTGAATATTTCTGTTACCTTGGCCAAGTCTTCATTTTAACCAGAATGTTTCTCTCAGGCATGAGTCACCTCGATCATTCTTCGTTAAATAGACACAGAATCAAAATAGGCTAAACAATATTGCATGCGTTTATGCTACAGAAGGCACTTCTGCATGTGGTAACCCAGACATCAATCATGCCTCCTGCAGTTTTAGTAACAAATGTAAGGATTCCTAAATTGAGCATTTTCTGTTGTAGATCTTTGGTTGTACGTAGTTTGCCTTGTGGCAGGAAGACACATTTTGAGCATCCCTTTGACTGGATTTCAAGACATCCTTTTAGATTATCTAAGTTAGGGAAATACTTGAGAATGTATTTTCTGTGAATATTAAACATCTTTTGAATATGCAGTTTTCACTATAGAGGAAAAAAGACAGAGTAAAACTCTTGTTTCATTAAATAGATGATTATCATAAATGAAATATTTACCAAATGAGAGCTTGAGCTCTTGTTGGAAACTTGGGACCAATGAAGGTCACTCCTGTTTTTCTCTGCTTCGGGGACATCTGCTGCAGAGCCATGGGGACATCCTGATATTTGGAAACACTGCTGCAGGAGTCTGGTCACTAAGAGAGGGCAGGAAGTCGGCAGTTGCTTCCCCTAAAAGGAAGATCAGCAAGGCAGAATGGGATATCTCTGGGGTGAAGTGCCTTCATGGGGAACTCTCAGGTATGATAGTTCACTGGGTGCATAAGTCTGCCTTTTGTTATCTTTTCTATCTATACACAGCAGAGGACTTGGCATTTTCTAAGAAGCTAAATCCAAGTCATGCTGGGATTAGTTTGAACTGGCGCTGAGAACAGCAGGCTATTTGTTGGGAGATGGAGAAGGGCCAGTTTTTGCCTCTCTCAGATAACCTGAGAGCACAGGATTCTCACAATAGACTCTGGAAGACCTCAACAATGATGTCACTGGATCTTTTCTTCCTTCTAGAAAATTCTTTCTTCTATTCCGTAACAGATGTATAAAAAGTAAGTATCAATTATGTTCTTTGTGTTCAAATTGATTTTTCTGATGATTTTTCTTAGGTGAACTAAATTTCTTTTTTCCCAAAACAAAATTAACTATGTATTGGAGCATTGTCTATTTGTCACTTCCATAGCGGTGTGGTCATGGCAGGGCCGGCTGGATCAGAGACAGCCGTGAGCACAAAGACCTGGGCTGGGTAGGGTCAAGATGGGTGGCCAGAGAACTCCACTTATGCATGTGGTAACCCAGACATCAATCATGGCTGCTGCAGTTTTAGTAACAAATGTAAGGATTCCTAAATTGAGCATTTTTTGTTGTAGATATTTGGTTGTACGTAGTTTGGCTTGTGGCAGGGAGACACATTTTGAGCATCCCTTTGACTGGATTTCAAGACATCCTTTTAGATTATCTAAGTTAGGGAAATACTTGAGAATGTATTTTCTGTGAATATTAAACATCTTTTGAATATGCAGTTTTCACTATAGAGGAAAAAAGACAGAGTAAAACTCTTGTTTCATTAAATAGATGATTATCATAAATGAAATATTTACCAAATGAGAGCTTGAGCTCTTGTTGGAAACTTGGGACCAATGAAGGTCACTCCTGTTTTTCTCTGCTTCGGGGACATCTGCTGCAGAGCCATGGGGACATCCTGATATTTGGAAACACTGCTGCAGGAGTCTGGTCACTAAGAGAGGGCAGGAAGTCGGCAGTTGCTTCCCCTAAAAGGAAGATCAGCAAGGCAGAATGGGATATCTCTGGGGTGAAGTGCCTTCATGGGGAACTCTCAGGTATGATAGTTCACTGGGTGCATAAGTCTGCCTTTTGTTATCTTTTCTATCTATACACAGCAGAGGACTTGGCATTTTCTAAGAAGCTAAATCCAAGTCATGCTGGGATTAGTTTGAACTGGCGCTGAGAACAGCAGGCTATTTGTTGGGAGATGGAGAAGGGCCAGTTTTTGCCTCTCTCAGATAACCTGAGAGCACAGGATTCTCACAATAGACTCTGGAAGACCTCAACAATGATGTCACTGGATCTTTTCTTCCTTCTAGAAAATTCTTTCTTCTATTCCGTAACAGATGTATAAAAAGTAAGTATCAATTATGTTCTTTGTGTTCAAATTGATTTTTCTGATGATTTTTCCTAGGTGAACTAAATTTCTTTTTTTCCCAAAACAAAAATTAACTATGTATTGGAGCATTGTCTATTTGTCACTTCCATAGCGGTGTGGTCATGGCAGGGCCGGCTGGATCAGAGACAGCCGTGAGCACAAAGACCTGGGCTGGGTAGGGTCAAGATGGGTGGCCAGAGAACTCCCAGGAGCAGGCAGTGAGGGAGACTTCTTAGGAGCAGCAAAGAGGTGCCCAGGCAAAGGAGGGAAAATGCCTACTATATATGTTACAGGTTATATGAGAACTGGAACCATGAGTAAAGCAGGGGGCCCTTAAACTGAGAAAAAGCCTACATAACAAATTGAATACACCATTCTTTCTCTTCATCAGGCTATGTACCTTTCTAGATCTCCCTGTCTCTTTCTTGACAATATAAGCCTTCTTTTTCAAATATTCTCTCCTATATTACCAATCTCTCTGAGATGAATCAGGTGCAATCGAAGAGGGTATGATAATTATCATATTCAGAACTAGATTATTGTCTCTCATAAATTATGCAAAATGAAAAGCTTCCCTTGTAGCTCAGCTGGTAAAGAATCCACCTGCAATGCAGGCGACCCCAATTTGATTCTTGGATTGGGTAGATCCCCTGGAGAAGGGAATGGCTACCCATTCCAGTACTCTTAGGCTTCCCTGGTGGCTCAGCTAGTAAAGAATTCACCTGCAATGTGGGAGACCTGGGTTTGATCCCTGATTTGGAAAGATGCCCTGGAAGAGGGCATGGCAGCTCACTCCAGTATTCTTGTATGGGAGAATCCCCATAGATAGAGGAGCCTGGTTGGCTACAGTCCATGGGGTCACAAAGAGTCAGACACGACTGAGCATCTAAACACAGCATACAGAGTAGGTCCCAGTTAAAAAGGGAGTGGCAAACAAAGCATGCACTTCTGTGTGTCTTAGGATTTGTTCATTTTTGTGGAAATAACAAAGACCCAATAGTTTGGGGCGTCTTCCATGACAAGCAGCATGGCAAACACCAGTTGATATGCTGTGACTTGACAAATTTTCCAGCATTACTACTCTGCTGGAAAATGTGCTAATCTTGCAATCTGCCAAACAGATGAAGGCTTTGCATTAGAAACAACTGACCCTACCTTCAAAGCTCTTTTGCTTTGAAGACTGCATGTGAGGAGTAGAAACGGTATGTCCTGCCTCTTACCCAGCTTTATGATGAATACTTAGGCAGGGCCGGCTGGATCAGAGACAGCCGTGAGCACAAAGACCTGGGCTGGGTAGGGTCAAGATGGGTGGCCAGAGAACTCCCAGGAGCAGGCAGTGAGGGAGACTTCTTAGGAGCAGCAAAGAGGTGCCCAGGCAAAGGAGGGAAAATGCCTACTATATATGTTACAGGTTATATGAGAACTGGAACCATGAGTAAAGCAGGGGGCCCTTAAACTGAGAAAAAGCCTACATAACAAATTGAATACACCATTCTTTCTCTTCATCAGGCTATGTACCTTTCTAGATCTCCCTGTCTCTTTCTTGACAATATAAGCCTTCTTTTTCAAATATTCTCTCCTATATTACCAATCTCTCTGAGATGAATCAGGTGCAATCGAAGAGGGTATGATAATTATCATATTCAGAACTAGATTATTGTCTCTCATAAATTATGCAAAATGAAAAGCTTCCCTTGTAGCTCAGCTGGTAAAGAATCCACCTGCAATGCAGGCGACCCCAATTTGATTCTTGGATTGGGTAGATCCCCTGGAGAAGGGAATGGCTACCCATTCCAGTACTCTTAGGCTTCCCTGGTGGCTCAGCTAGTAAAGAATTCACCTGCAATGTGGGAGACCTGGGTTTGATCCCTGATTTGGAAAGATGCCCTGGAAGAGGGCATGGCAGCTCACTCCAGTATTCTTGTATGGGAGAATCCCCATAGATAGAGGAGCCTGGTTGGCTACAGTCCATGGGGTCACAAAGAGTCAGACACGACTGAGCATCTAAACACAGCATACAGAGTAGGTCCCAGTTAAAAAGGGAGTGGCAAACAAAGCATGCACTTCTGTGTGTCTTAGGATTTGTTCATTTTTGTGGAAATAACAAAGACCCAATAGTTTGGGGCGTCTTCCATGACAAGCAGCATGGCAAACACCAGTTGATATGCTGTGACTTGACAAATTTTCCAGCATTACTACTCTGCTGGAAAATGTGCTAATCTTGCAATCTGCCAAACAGATGAAGGCTTTGCATTAGAAACAACTGACCCCCTACCTTCAAAGCTCTTTTGCTTTGAAGACTGCATGTGAGGAGTAGAAAACGGTATGTCCTGCCTCTTACCCAGCTTTATGATGAATACTTAGGAGGCAGTATGGATGAGGCATGTATGTATAGCTGGACAGCTGGTAAAATTGGACTGCATGAAATCATATTCACTTGCAAAAACTATATCCCGATGACCAGAAGACGTTCTTTTTGGACACACACTGGTGTGATGTGTTCATTCACATCTGGGCATTTTTTCCCCATCAGTACATCTTTTACTCAAAAATATTGAGCTATCTGATGGCCCAATAATAATTAATTTCAGAAAGAGTTTTATTCACAAAAATTATCAGAAATTACAAGTATGAAAGACAGGTCATTGAAATGTTGATCAAAAAATGGATGTTTAAACCTTTCTAAATCAAGCATTTATTTTGTGGTTACAAAAAATCATGCTATCTGTTCAATATCCTTCTAACTGCTGAATTTAAAAAGATAATGGCTCATGGTATTTTCAATTTTGCCTATGAGAATTCATCTGTGTCTCTCTGTATGTGTGGTATATATACATATACAGATAGATTGACAGCGATATATAGATATATACTGTTTTCACTTTCTGTACATTTTATTAAAATATTGCCAGCCACCTTCCTTTCTCAAGAATTCAGGTATCTTCCAATATTATTGACAAAATCTTTCACAGATAAGGAGAAAAGAAATAGGCATTGGAGAAATGATTAGAGAAACTTCTTTTCTGACAGGAAGAACTCAGGGAGAATATTGAGCTGTATTTTTTTTTTTTTTCAAATTTCCAAGGTTTTTCAAAGATGACAATACCTCTGCAAATGAAGCTCATAGATGTTCCCCAGCCATTTTTCCTGATAGTTTCTTGTGAACATTATGTCCAATAATACAGCAAATGATTCTTTGTAGTCTTCATCTGACACACGGTTCATCTTATGGGCTGGAGTCTATAAGGATAGGGGTATTAAGAATTTAATGCATTCCACATTAACAAATCAGCTAGTAAAACCACTTCTGTAAATGCAAGCAACAACTGCCTAAAACCTGATCCTCCATATCAGCAATAAGAACACTGGCAAAAATTGCCAACACCAACATTTCCAAACCTCTGGAAATCAATCAAGTTTTTTAAAAATTTAAGGAGTGCTTATTCTTGATAATATCTGACTATCATTAAAGGGGCTTCCTCAGTGGCTAGTGGTAAAGAATCTGCCTGCAACGCAGGAGGCATAGCAGACATGGGTGCAGTCTCTGGGTTGGGAAGATCCCCTGGAGATGGAAATGGCAATCCACTCCAGTACTGTTGCCTGGAGAATTCTATGAACAGAGAAGCATGGCGGTCTACAGTCCATAGGGCCACATAGGGTCAGGCATGACTGAGCACAGACACACTTTGGATAAAAACAGTGATTTTTTTTTTGGCCCCTTCTATTGGTCTTTCATTTATTCATTTCCATTCATCTTTGTTCTTTGGCCCATGTGGGACTCCCATCACAGTGGCCTCTCTCGTCACAGAGCATCGGCTCTGGGTTCATGCTCTCCAGAGCTCCAGCCCGGTAGTTGGACACATCGGTCCACCTGCTCCATGGCACATTGGATCTTCCCAGGCCAGGGATCGAACCAGCACCCCTTGCACTGCAAGGTGGTGTCCTTACCCACTGGGACCACCAGGGAAGCTCAGTGATGCTTTAATATAATGTAACTTGACCATTCCTCTTACCCTCCATTAATAGCCTTGAAGCCCAGGAGCCTCGAAATCGCTCTAGAAATGAAAAACAGCATTCTAGAAGCCACTGAAAAGGGCAGGGCATGTTAGAGATCCCCAAAACTACATCCTACAGAACTGTTATAATTTGGCCTGACAGTTTTCTGGATGCCCCACCTCATAGGTGTCTCCTAACCCAGAGTTCAGATAGTATGAACAGTCTTTCCCCTGGGATTGTTTCTTAAAAACAATTAGCAATTGTTCTTTAACACTGTAGCCACCTAAAGTCAACCAGTTGGAAAAAGTCCAAGTTGACTAAAGAATTTAAAAGGAAAATCTCCTATCTGTCACCTATGGCTAGTCTTTAGGCTACCTACATAAGAAGGAATTAAAAGGTAAGGTCAGGTTAGAAATTAAAGCATGCACCAGCACGCACACAGAACCCCTCAGCAAAAGTGGGAAGACTTACTGGTTTAAGTCATTTTGGAAAACTACCGTCAATTGCTCAGGTGACCACCAAGCTTACCTAAGCAGAGACTGGTCGTTACACACAGTAAAAAACATGGACTTTGTTGAATTAGTTCAGGAAAGTCAGTAAACAAACAAGGAGACATAATAATACATAAATCCCTGAGGAGAAAATTCTGATTCCCAGAATGCCCACATTATGTTATTTTGAGGATCCAATTTTCAAAACAAAAAGAAAAGAAAAGAAATTATGGTATACACAAAAAAACTGAAAAGGAAGACTCCTGGGGATGGACGGAAACAGTAAACAAAAATGGCCCCAAAGCCAGCCCACATGTTGGACTTACTACACAAAATGGTTAAATAACTATTGTGTATTCAAAGAACTAGATCAAGTGGTGTCTAAAGAACTGAAGAAAATATAAGCAATGTCTCATCAACTAGAAAACGTAAATGAATCAATAGAACTTGGAGGAGAGATGAAGTGGAAAAACAGGCAGAATTCTACAGTTGAACGTACACAAAGTAAATTGAATAAGCCTATTTGAGGGGAGAGATAGAACAACCATTAAATTTATGGTAGGACAATTTAGATCAACTTAAATGGTCTGTTCTGAGGAACAGGAAGAAAAAATTAAGAAAAATTAAGAGTACCTGAGATACTTGCAAGACATCAACAAGAAAGCACATGTATACATAATGGAACAGAATGTGTACATTCTAAATCTTCCTGGAGATTCTCAGTCTTTCATTCCTGGTTGTCCACTGTAACACGTAACATGACCAAGTCCTTTATTGAATGAGAGGAGGGGACAATTTAGATCCAAGGTGATTATCTCAGAATCGGCTTTGTTGGTGTGTGTTGCCCACGGTAGCTGCGAATATTCCTTTACCTGTTTATTCTTCCTGATAACAACAGTGCTCATTCTCCACAACAGGAAATAACTGACAGGACCTCCCAGTATTTACTATCTTCAGTTAATAGGGGGTGGTTTAGTTACTAAGATACCCGATTCCTCAGCTCTCCAGGCCTCATTACATGCAGGCATAGCTCTCCAGGAAGATTTAGAATGTAGTCACATCACTTTTATTTAAAATATATGATGCTGTTCAACCATACCTAAATGTTCATCATAAATAAGCCATTAGGTGACCCTCATGCCTTCTGAATTTATTTTTAAGATAGACACTGGTATGTTCCTAGCTATTTTTTCTAGCCAGAGAATCATAAGAGGCTTGAAAATGATAGTTGGAACTCAATGTCAAATTCATGAAAATGTGAAAAGAATGAGAAAAGGTTTCTGTAAATAAATTCCCCATGAATGCTGTGAATGAAGGCAATGAGGCTATCCAGAGCCTGTCTGCACTCCTGCTGCCTGCTGTCACCAATACATCTGTCACTTCTCTGTGACGCACACTTCTTCTGCCACCAGATTTTTAATTGAAGAAAATCTGTGCTCTGAGTGGCGATTGCGCACTGGAAGCTATGAACTGTCAGTCACTGCTTTGAAACGCTTTGGGGGTGGTGGCTGGTTTAGTCATAGGTTAGGTCCGACGCTTTGCAGTCTGTAGACTATAGCCAGGCAGGCTCCTCTGTCCATGGGATTCTCCAGGCAAGAAGACTGGAGTGGGTCGCCAGTTCCTTCTCCAGGGGATCTTCCCAACCCAGGGACACAAGACTCCGCATCTCCTGAGTTGGCAGGTGGATTCTTGACTGATGAGCCACCTGGGAAGTCCATGAAATGGCTTGAGTTTCTTCTAATTTGTTCGTGATTAGCTCACTTTATAGTTTGGTTTTTATCACTTTTTTTCATTTTTTCTTTGGTTTTTGAAATTTGATTTCCTAAGACAGAAAAGAGAGGAATCCAAACACACACACAGCCAACCATATCAAACTAGTTTAGTGCAGTAGCTGAATGAGTGGACACTGTGTGTACTGACGGGCTTCAAGATATCTGCACTTCTGCGCTGTGCAACATTGGGAAAGTTACTTAACCTCTCTGTGACTGACAGCTAGTTTTACGCATCAGCTTGGCTAGGCTGCAGTGCCAAGTTGCTTGGTGAAACGTCAGTCTAGATTTTGTTGTGAAGGTGAATTTTAGACATGATTGACATTTAAATCCCTAGACTTTGAGTAATACAGACTACCTTCATTATTATGCTATAAATTGAAATTCCTAAGAGCAAAGTCTAAGTTTTCTCAAAGGGGAAATTCTACCTCCAGAATGCAACAGAAAATCCTACCTGAGCTTCCCTGCAGAATTTGCACTCAAGACTGCAACACCCAATCTTCCCTGAATACCCAGGCTGCCAGGCTTCCCTGTAGATGGCAGGCTTGGTAGAGTCCACAGTGGACTGAGCTAGCTTCTTACAAGTCTCCTCCCCTGCCTCTGGTCCCCTCATCTAAAACCCTAACATTACCCCACAGAAACAATGGAATGTTGCCCTTATTTAAAACAACAACAGCAACAAACAGCAACAGCAGCTCTTTGTTTCTGCATGAATAAAGCGTTTATTGGAACTAGGAATGTAGAAATTCAGACTCTCATGCAACAGAATGAACATAACTCTGCCTGTGAAACCTTGAAATAGACATGACTTATGAATTATAATTAAGGCTATTATGGGAGAAAATAATCGTGTCTCTCATTCCTCTCCCGCATTCCGCAGATAAATAGGGCATGATAACGGAGACAATAGACACAGAAATCATTAGTGCGAATGTGCTTGAAGAAAAAGGTGCAAAGAAGCACAAGCAGGTGAATGTTACAAGGGCAGAGAACAGTGCAGAATGACCTGTGAGAGTGACTAGGCACCAAGTGTGCATGAACTGTGCGGTGCTTCAAGTTCCATGGGTGCATTTGTGCTGCTGAGCAAGGTGAGACAGTAGAGGTCAGGCCTCAAGGCAGGAAGTCCGTACTTGATCCAAACACGTCCTGAGAGTCTAGAGTTTATCAATTAAGTTTGTATGGAAATGTGAAACATTGGCATATTGACAACACGAAGGTCATATAAAGAAGTTGCAGTAACTTTTGTTTGGACTTGTGGTCGTTGCTGCCTTATCTTACTCTTTATTTAAACCACACATGAAACTTCACTGAGTGTCCCACCTCCGACTCTACTTGTTTACTAGACCGTAAAACGCAGCTTTGAAAACACAGCAGCTGAGATCTGGTTTGTTTCCCAGACTCATTGAAACGCAGGTTTCCGTGCCTCAGCAGAGCTCTCTGAGGTGGCGTTTGTCACTTACAGGCTCCCATTTCCATGGCTCTGCAGTTGCATCAAGAGCTCATCATTTATACATTCTCCAGACTCAGTCACTGTACACTTTAGCCCTGATATTTCGTTCTACGCTCTTGAAGTTGATTCTAATGAAAGGTATTTGTTGTTTCAATAATAATTATACAATGGCCCTCAGTCATAAGAACCAATTTCCCAAACAGAACGGGGTATTTTGTAACAGGTACTAGATTGCCCATCTTCTATGGAAAGTTCAGACTTTCCAGGGATGGACGCTTATATCGCACAATTTCCAAGAAACCTTTAGCAGAGGATACAGGTCCATTTGTCTAGGAGTCAGCTCTTTTCAGGTGGAGTTGGGGTGGGACAAGGGGTTTTTTACTAGATTTGCCAGTGTTGGGAGGACGTGCTTGGATAACAGTTATATCCAGACCCTTTTTTTGGCTGTTACCAGTAATCTGTCTTATTGGAAGAAGCAAAACTTGGACATCAGACAGATCTTATTTTGGGTTTTAGTTTCACCAATTACAATTTGTATAATCTTTAGAAAATTATACATGGTAATCCTCAGTTCTTACAATGTAAAAAGCAATGAAACTATCTACTTTGAATTACCTCATTGATTAAATTATGAGACAGTAACTCTAAAGTTAAGGCCATGATCAAAGCTTGCATATTTGTAGGGAACAGAAATGATCACTTAGTGAATGGATTTCAGAAGCTTCATACATGAACTTGAGAGTGAATGGAAAGATGGAGGCAGAAATATAAAAATGGAGGTTTCAGCATGTAGGCAAGAACAGAGGACATAGGTGGAGAGGATATGAAAAATGAATTTGAAATCTTAAAGAGCCTTTAACTTAAATGGAAAGAACCAGCAGGAGAAGTAGAAACCAATAATGGTTTAAGATATTGGTCAAATTGAGTAAAAGCTTGCCAAGTAGAGACAAAAATTTTCAACTAAAATACACTGTAAGTTCTACTCACAATAAACTTTCACTACACAAATGGAGAAATACACAAGAAAAGAAAGTCACATTAAACATTTTTGCTTTTGCCATTGTAACACCAATATTAGGTGGTCAAGGTGACATTATTGTTTTGATCCTTTAGAGAAAATCCTAAGACAGTTCATCAAAACTATGATGAACTGGATTAAAGGATAAAATAAATGTGGAAATTTCACAATTCAAACTACCCACTTTGCTTATTTTAGTACAATACCCCAAGGCAAATGCAAAATTCTGTTTATTTAAAAAGCATGAACTGATATATACAATGGCCCTCAGTCTAAGCCAACAACAGAACGGGGTATTTTGTAACAGGTACTAGATTGCCCATCTTCTATGGAAAGTTCAGACTTTCCAGGGATGGACGCTTATATCGCACAATTTCCAAGAAACCTTTAGCAGAGGATACAGGTCCATTTGTCTAGGAGTCAGCTCTTTTCAGGTGGAGTTGGGGTGGGACAAGGGGTTTTTTACTAGATTTGCCAGTGTTGGGAGGACGTGCTTGGATAACAGTTATATCCAGACCCTTTTTTTTTGGCTGTTACAAGTAATCTGTCTTATTGGAAGAAGCAAAACTTGGACATCAGACAGATCTTATTTTGGGTTTTAGTTTCACCAATTACAATTTGTATAATCTTTAGAAAATTATACATGGTAATCCTCAGTTCTTACAATGTAAAAAGCAATGAAACTATCTACTTTGAATTACCTCATTGATTAAATTATGAGACAGTAACTCTAAAGTTAAGGCCATGATCAAAGCTTGCATATTTGTAGGGAACAGAAATGATCACTTAGTGAATGGATTTCAGAAGCTTCATACATGAACTTGAGAGTGAATGGAAAGATGGAGGCAGAAATATAAAAATGGAGGTTTCAGCATGTAGGCAAGAACAGAGGACATAGGTGGAGAGGATATGAAAAATGAATTTGAAATCTTAAAGAGCCTTTAACTTAAATGGAAAGAACCAGCAGGAGAAGTAGAAACCAATAATGGTTTAAGATATTGGTCAAATTGAGTAAAAGCTTGCCAAGTAGAGACAAAAATTTTCAACTAAAATACACTGTAAGTTCTACTCACAATAAACTTTCACTACACAAATGGAGAAATACACAAGAAAAGAAAGTCACATTAAACATTTTTGCTTTTGCCATTGTAACACCAATATTAGGTGGTCAAGGTGACATTATTGTTTTGATCCTTTAGAGAAAATCCTAAGACAGTTCATCAAAACTATGATGAACTGGATTAAAGGATAAAATAAATGTGGAAATTTCACAATTCAAACTACCCACTTTGCTTATTTTAGTACAATACCCCAAGGCAGAAAATGTAAGCAATATGCATTCTGTTTATTTAAAAAAGCAACAAATACAATAGCAGAACAAACTCAAGTGTTTCATTGTTGTGATATATATTTTGGCAAATATAAATAGTATTTTCTTTGGGTGTGAAAATAATAACAGTAATTACTGCAAGAATGTTAATTTACATTCAAGTTGTGAAAATTAAAATCTAGTAAAGCAGTATATTTTAAAAAGTGATGAGCATTACCACAAAGCTAACCACTTTATTAAAGAATGGCATTTACTGAAGATACTTCAGTGATGCTAGTAATAATATGGCAATGTGTTCCAAAATGTACTATTTATATCAAATTCCACTGCTATTTTGAGACTAATTATGAGCTCAAATAGTCTAAGTTTTCTCAAAAAAAAAAAAATCTAGTACAGTTTCCTATCAGATGCAGCATGTCATGGAGCCCTGTTGATATTTTGAAAGAATGAATATGGCCAATGGGACCAATTCAAGCTCTCTGTTCCTGTGTTTAAGCACGAGGTTAAATAGTGATGAAACTGAAACATGAAATTCCCACTTAAGAATCAAAACATTAAAGAGCAGAATATTTTGATAGTTGGACTTCACATTCAAAATATCAAGCACTTGGCATCTAATATTACAAAAAAAATTTTGTTAAATACTTTGTTAAATTAGACAGTCTAAAAATCTCTAATGTTGGTAATACTTTATTTGAATGTAATAAATGGAGTTTACAATCAATAGTTCTTGTGAACATAATTTGTTACAAATATGATTACAGCATTTTAAAAACATGTCAATCAGTTTCGGAAAGGTTGACAATTTGTAAGTTCTATGAACCAATAATTACATTAGTAGATAAACTTTAAGTTAAGATTGTCAAGAGACAGCTTATAAGGGCAAAGCATCTGGGAGGTAGTAGGATAACATGGCATACATAATCATCCTAAAAAGGAATTTCCCACAGCTACAAGGAGTAGCATGAATTAAATTTTGTAACAACATCAAGAAAAAAAAACAGTACAGGAAGACTTTTTGTCTCTGCTGTTTGGTCATTAAGTTTTGTAACCCTATGGATTATAGACCACCAGGCTCCTCTGTCCGTGGGATTTTGGAGTGGGATGCCATGTCCTTCTCCAAGGGATCTTCCTGGCCCAGGGATCAAACTCATGTCTTCTGCACTGGTAGGCACTGGCAGCTGGATTCTTTACTGTTGAACCACCAGGAAGACTAAATGTGCCTTGGAATAAAATTAAACTAAGTGGTAGCAAACTAAAATGATATTCTTTTAGGCATAAAGCATATATGTAGTCAGATATGAATAATATACAAGTTCTAAAGCTTACTCTTGGAAGATGTGGTATGCCTTTGGTGTTCATGCTGTATCCCCTCATTTTTCAGTACAACTTTGGTTGTATCCATATCTGTGTGAACTCAGCTACCCTGGCATTTAGAGGACCAATAACAGAGGGTTTCTTTATGCTTCTCAGAAGTTCCTTGTGTAGTCAAGTCCCTGTGGCCTCTAGAAGTGATCTTGAAAATCCACCAGTTAAGATTGTCCACTTTGGAGGATTGACATGGGTTAGGAATGGAAGGAAAAAAGTAGTGTCACAGAGAAATAATTATTTATATATAATAAATATAAGGAAAAAAAAAAGCTCTGAAAACAATTGATAAACAAGGAAAAACATTCTCCAAATATCTAAACTAAAAGAAGGCTGAGCACAGAAAAATTGATGTGTTCAAATTGTGGTGTTAGAGAAGGTTCTTGAGAGTCTCTTGGACTGCAAGGAGATCAAACCAGTCTGTCCTAAAGGAAATCAACCCTGAATATTCATTGAAAGGACTGATGCTGAAGCTGAAGCTCCAATACTTTGGCCACCTGATGTGAAAGGCCAACTCACTGGAGAAGACCCTGATGCTGGGAAAGACTGAAGGCAGGAGGAGAAGAGGACCACAGTGGATTAAATGATTGGAGGGCATCACTGACTCAATGGACATGAGTTTGAACAAAGTCCAGGAGAATAGAGGAGCCTGGAGAGCTGCACTCCATTGGGGATGCAAAGATTCAGAACGACAACAATAAAACTCCAGCCAAGGAATGTTGAAAGCCTTTTGTTAACAAATGCTAAACTATACAAAACCTATCTTCATGCTGAATACTTGAGAGATTGGCAGTCTTCCCATTATGGCAGACTCAAGAGTGAAAAAAGAACAATCCTATCATAATATAAAATCAAATCAGCAAATTTTAATAAAAATTTTCCCAGAATATCTCTTATTTATCTTTTAAAAAATAATTTTGGCCTCTTTTTCATTGATTTTTTAATCCATTTATTTTCATCCATCTTTACTCTTTGGCCTGTGTGGACCTCCCATCTCAGTGACCCTTCTGGTTGCAGAGCACTGGCTCTGGGCGCCTGCACTCCAGAGCACTGGCTCACAATTGGACACACCGGTCCAGCCACTCTGTGGCACATGGAATTTTCCCGGACCAGGAATCGAACCAATGCCCCTTGCAGTGCAAGGGAGACTCTACCCTCTGGACCACTGGGGAAGTCCCTAAATGTTAGTTTGCCTAAGGTGTTTTCTTTTTCTATTTTTTTTTTTTAATTAATTCTCACAGGAGTATACTTGAGTTAGGGCTTCCCTTGTAGTTCAGCTGGTAAACAATCCACCTGCAATGCAGGAGACTCCAGTTCGATTCCTGTGTCAGAAAGATGCCCTGGAGAAGGAATAGTCTACCCACTCCAGTATTCTTGGGCTTCCCTGGTGGCTCAGCCAGTAAAAAAATCTGTTTGCAGTGCGGGAGACCTGGGTTTGATCCCTGGGTTGAGAAGATCTCCTGGAGAAGGGAAAGGAGAGATCCACTGGATGGGTTTCTCCAGTATTCTTGCCTGGAGAGTTTATGGCTTGTCCATAGCTTGCAAAAGTGGGACACGACTGAGTGACATTACTTTCACTTTTCACATACTTCATTTACGGTGTCATGCTAGTTTTTGCTGTACAGCAAAGGGAATCAGATTCTATGTACATGTGTGTGTGTATATATATATATACACACACACACATTCTTCAGATTATTTTACTGTGTTAGATTATTACAGCATTATTACAGAGCAGAGTTCCGTGTCCTATACTGGAGTTTTATTGTTTAACTATTTTATATATGGTACTATGTATATGTTAATCCCAATCTCCTAATATATCACTTCCCTCCAAACTTTCCCTTTGGCAACCATAAATTTGATTTTGAGATCAGTGAGTCTGTTTCTCTTTGGTGTTTCGTTTGTTCACCTTAACTTGCTTACTTCATTAATAATTTGTTTAAATTTTTGTATTCACATTCAAGAAAGAGACTGCCTACAGCTCTCTCTTCTAGCACTTTCCTTCTGAGTATTAGCGGCAATATTTTTAAAGCCATGCTTTTGTATTTTCTGCATGATCTAGCAGAGGCTTATGTTTATTTACTATTTGATATGCTTATTGGCTCATAATGCTTATTTGCTTCATAGTACTATTATTAAAGTTTTCATTATACTTTAATAACGATAATAATATTGGTCTATAAATTCTTATTTTGTGGAAATATTGTTATTTGTTCAACTTTAATCCTGAGCAGAAAACCTTTGTTTTCGTGAGTTTCGTTTTATTCTGTGTGGCTTTAATCAGCTAAGTGTTGATAAGCCTGGCAGTCAAAACATCACACACTGCTTTGAACAGTGAGGGGCAAAGATGAAAAATAATTAGTGACTATTTTAGGCCTCCAGATCTTTCAGTGACAATCGGAAGAGGAGAGGGCAAAACAGAGTAATAGGAAAGAACTTTTCCTGGCAGGACACGGGAGAAATTAATTTGTCGCTGTTGCTCAATTGCTCAGTCATATCTGACTCTGTGACCCCACTGACTGCAGCACACCAGACTCCTCTGTCCTCCACTGTCTCCAAGAGTTTGCCCAAATTCACGTCCACTGAATCGGTGATGTCCTCCTACCATCTCATCCTCTGCCACCTGCTTCTCCTGCCCTCCATCTTTCCCAGTGTCAGGGTCTTTTCCAATGAGTTGGCTCTTCATATCAAGTGACCAAAGTATCAGACTCAGTTTCAACATCAGTCCTTCCAGTGAATATTTAGGCTGGATTTCCTTTAGGATTGACCACCTTGATCTGCTTGCAGTTCAGGGGACTCTCAAGAAGCTTTTTCAGTACCATAATAGAAGGCATCAGTTCTTTCCTCTTCAGCTTTCTTTATGGTATATCTCTCGTATCCATACATGACTACAGGAAAAACCATAGCTTTGACTATACGGACCTTTGTTGGCAACAGATGACTCTGCTTTTTAATTCACTATCTAGATTTGTCATAGCTTTCCTTCCAAGGAACAAGTGTCTTTTAATGTCATGGCTGCAGTCATTAATTTACCCCAAGTTCATCTGAAAAGTGTGGAAAGTCAACTCAAGATACTCAAACTCACATGTATGTATTTAATTGCTAAGCTTTTTATTGGAAATTTTGCTTTATCCCAGTAAATAACAAGTCTATTTACTTTAACAAGGATACTCTATTAACTTGAAATCAGAAAAAGAAGCACTATCATTTACTCATTTTAATCCATTCATTCTTTTTTATCACCAAAAAAAAAATTTTGGTCTATAAATTCTTATTTTGTGGAAATATTGTTATTTGTTCAACTTTAATCCTGAGCAGAAAACCTTTGTTTTCGTGAGTTTCGTTTATTCTGTGTGGCTTTAATCAGCTAAGTGTTGATAAGCCTGGCAGTCAAAACATCACACACTGCTTTGAACAGTGAGGGGCAAAGATGAAAAATAATTAGTGACTATTTTAGGCCTCCAGATCTTTCAGTGACAATCGGAAGAGGAGAGGGCAAAACAGAGTAATAGGAAAGAACTTTTCCTGGCAGGACACGGGAGAAATTAATTTGTCGCTGTTGCTCAATTGCTCAGTCATATCTGACTCTGTGACCCCACTGACTGCAGCACACCAGACTCCTCTGTCCTCCACTGTCTCCAAGAGTTTGCCCAAATTCACGTCCACTGAATCGGTGATGTCCTCCTACCATCTCATCCTCTGCCACCTGCTTCTCCTGCCCTCCATCTTTCCCAGTGTCAGGGTCTTTTCCAATGAGTTGGCTCTTCATATCAAGTGACCAAAGTATCAGACTCAGTTTCAACATCAGTCCTTCCAGTGAATATTTAGGCTGGATTTCCTTTAGGATTGACCACCTTGATCTGCTTGCAGTTCAGGGGACTCTCAAGAAGCTTTTTCAGTACCATAATAGAAGGCATCAGTTCTTTCCTCTTCAGCTTTCTTTATGGTATATCTCTCGTATCCATACATGACTACAGGAAAAACCATAGCTTTGACTATACGGACCTTTGTTGGCAACAGATGACTCTGCTTTTTAATTCACTATCTAGATTTGTCATAGCTTTCCTTCCAAGGAACAAGTGTCTTTTAATGTCATGGCTGCAGTCATTAATTTACCCCAAGTTCATCTGAAAAGTGTGGAAAGTCAACTCAAGATACTCAAACTCACATGTATGTATTTAATTGCTAAGCTTTTTATTGGAAATTTTGCTTTATCCCAGTAAATAACAAGTCTATTTACTTTAACAAGGATACTCTATTAACTTGAAATCAGAAAAAGAAGCACTATCATTTACTCATTTTAATCCATTCATTCTTTTTTTAACCAAATGATAAACACTGACGATAAAGACATAGAATATGAAATAAGATGAAAAGGAAATACTTATAAACAAATATAGTTCCATACTGTCTCTGGCTATGTGGTTTGTCAAGATCTTCATATATGATTTTCATCTACACTTATTATTAATTAGTATTTTTTGTGTTATTTTTAGTTAGGAAAATATAGGGAGTACTTCACTAGTTGCAAAGAGGAGAAAAAATAAGCAGCATATGAGCATTGCAAAGAGATTTGCTATTGGGATTGTAGATTTTTCCAAGAAACACATTTCTGATTACATTGCAACTCAAAATGGTATCAAAGGAAAGAGATACAGGAATTTATCCTGATATGTTAACGAAAGAAACTCTGTGAAATCAAAGACTTCTCTAGGTCTCTTTTCATCTCAACTCCCAACCTGGAAACTGCACCAAAGCCCCTTGCTGTCTGTACGGCTCTTTATGAAGCATGTGTACACTACATGTGCAAGTAATGCAACACCTAGAGCAAGCCAGTCCAAGACCCACTGTTTGGTTGTATGAGGGGCAGCAGTGATGATAAACCAAACAGCGGGAGACTCACAGTCACAGAGACTCACTTTTCCAACTGTGTCCTTTTAGAGAGTCCTGTGAGATTAGTGCTCCGAGTTTCTCAGATTTTTAGTTAACAGTATCATTTCTTGGAAAACTTTGCTCCCTATGATAGTATTAATTTTAATTAGGTTACGTGAAGTATTTCTAAATCCCCATCTCGAGGCACTTCAACTGATATGGTCGTGTGATGAGGCCAGTTACTTCTCATAAAGGACCAGGTGTTGGATTTCACTCTGGACAGAAATCTCAGGATGCACAGCTGTGCCCATGGACTCCTGTGGGTGGGTGTATATTTACAAAGGAAGGCAGTGCACCAAGGGTAAATCAGGAAAATGGTATCTGTGTTTCCTTTCAATTACTGAGGTAATTTAGGCTAGAATGATAGCCAGAATGACAGTCATGATAGGTTGGGCTGCTATAACAGAATATCATGGGTGCTATAAGCTTCTGTTTCTCACCTTATCTTGAGTGTGAGATGTCTAGTATCAAGATGGCAGATTGAGTGTCTGGTTAGGCCTCTTCCTGGTTCACAGGTGGCCTTTTTCTCATTGTGACTGCACATGGCAGATTGAGAGAGAGGACAGGGGAGACTGAGAGATACCAGTAGCACTTGTTTCATGATAAATAAATTTGATTTTTCTTCTTTATTTTTTTCTCAACTCCTGGACAGTGATAACTATCATGTAACTCTTGTCATCTGACTCTTAACTTTTAGTAAGATAAAGGCTCTCCAGGTGGTGCTAGTGGTAACGAGTCCACCTGCCAGTGCAGGAGACGCAAGAGACCTGGGCTGGATCCCTGAATTAGGAAGAGCCTCTGGAGAAGGAAATGGCACCCCATTCCAGAATGCTTGCCTGGAGAATTACATGGACAGAGGAGCCTGGAGGGCTCATCCCTGGGGTCACAAAGAGTCAGACACAGCTGAGCACAAGCCTCTCATCTCTCTATGCATAGCATCACTTCTGAACCAGGATGACGCCATCTGCCTCCCTAAACGCCCATCAATGACATCAGAGCTTCTGACACCTTCACTGTTCAGGATCACCCACCTCTGAGGAGAAGCACATTTTCTAAACTGCATTTAATGAGCAATGCCCATTGGGCTGACCTGGGAATGATTTTTACATCAGATCCTGCTGGGAGCTGCCTTCATTCAGATGGTAATTTTTCTCAAGTTCAGGCATTACCCCATTAAAGGCAGAACTTTAGAGACTGAAAGTCCGGGGTTCCATTATCAGTCCCTACTTCAGACATGAACTCTGAAATTGCAAGACTTTTCATGTGGTTTCTGCAGCTTACTGATGCCATCAGTATCTCCTACCTGAATAAAGGCTTTACCGATTATGGTAGTGAGATGCACAACTGTATTGTTAATTGGGTTCATTGACTAATTTGTAACAGAAAAAAAGAAAACCACATGCTTAGAAAAGAAATTGTACCTGTTTAATTTTTTCAGGTCAGCTTTGCAAACCAAAAAAAATTTTGTATTTGTTACATTGTTTTTTGAGCAATTACTGGTAATTTAGGCTAGAATGATAGCCAGAATGACAGTCATGATAGGTTGGGCTGCTATAACAGAATATCATGGGTGCTATAAGCTTCTGTTTCTCACCTTATCTTGAGTGTGAGATGTCTAGTATCAAGATGGCAGATTGAGTGTCTGGTTAGGCCTCTTCCTGGTTCACAGGTGGCCTTTTTCTCATTGTGACTGCACATGGCAGATTGAGAGAGAGGACAGGGGAGACTGAGAGATACCAGTAGCACTTGTTTCATGATAAATAAATTTGATTTTTCTTCTTTATTTTTTTCTCAACTCCTGGACAGTGATAACTATCATGTAACTCTTGTCATCTGACTCTTAACTTTTAGTAAGATAAAGGCTCTCCAGGTGGTGCTAGTGGTAACGAGTCCACCTGCCAGTGCAGGAGACGCAAGAGACCTGGGCTGGATCCCTGAATTAGGAAGAGCCTCTGGAGAAGGAAATGGCACCCCATTCCAGAATGCTTGCCTGGAGAATTACATGGACAGAGGAGCCTGGAGGGCTCATCCCTGGGGTCACAAAGAGTCAGACACAGCTGAGCACAAGCCTCTCATCTCTCTATGCATAGCATCACTTCTGAACCAGGATGACGCCATCTGCCTCCCTAAACGCCCATCAATGACATCAGAGCTTCTGACACCTTCACTGTTCAGGATCACCCACCTCTGAGGAGAAGCACATTTTCTAAACTGCATTTAATGAGCAATGCCCATTGGGCTGACCTGGGAATGATTTTTACATCAGATCCTGCTGGGAGCTGCCTTCATTCAGATGGTAATTTTTCTCAAGTTCAGGCATTACCCCATTAAAGGCAGAACTTTAGAGACTGAAAGTCCGGGGTTCCATTATCAGTCCCTACTTCAGACATGAACTCTGAAATTGCAAGACTTTTCATGTGGTTTCTGCAGCTTACTGATGCCATCAGTATCTCCTACCTGAATAAAGGCTTTACCGATTATGGTAGTGAGATGCACAACTGTATTGTTAATTGGGTTCATTGACTAATTTGTAACAGAAAAAAAGAAAACCACATGCTTAGAAAAGAAATTGTACCTGTTTAATTTTTTCAGGTCAGCTTTGCAATGTTAAGTGTTTGGTCTGCTCTAGATAAGATGAAGAAAACAGTCCATTTTGAACTATTCACAGGCTGAAGTGATGAACATATGTTTCTAATTTGAGCTAGGAGAAACACAAAAATACACAATTTTAGCAAATCTTAGTTCTCAACAAACCACTCACAATCTATTTCGGCTAAGAAATGAGCATATGGTTCAAGAAATAAAGAAACTAGCTAGCTTGGTGTGGAAATGGAATTCCTAGACTCAGCATTTCATGATGATGGGTTTTTTCTTCCTTTTTTCCTCTCTCTTTTTTGACAGCACCTTGCAGCAAGTGGGACTTCGGTTCCACAACCAGGGGTGGAATCCACACCCCCTGCAATGGAAGTAGAAGCACTGAGTCTTAACCATTGGACTGCCAGGGTAATTCAGGCTGAGTTTCATAACTGCTGTCTCATTTTTTCCTTGTATTGAAGTTGGATCTTCAGTATTTTCTGTGAATTTTGCCTCCAGTAAAAGAATGCTGCTGACGCAGGCAGGTGAGCTCTGTGGGGATGGCGTGGGCGCATCACACTTTAGGTGGGGCTAGTTTCACAAGGAGGTATTAGGTCTCTCCAGAGCTGCCACATCTGAATATGGTCAGGGAACCTGATGTCCTTCAGTCAAGTGTGAAGTGTGGTGGGAAGGGGTGTTGATTACCATCTGAAAGTTCAGGAAGCACAGGCTCAGAGTGGAGGAGGAGCTCGGGCCTCAAGATGCTTGGCTTCTCCTCCAGTCAGAATTGCTTTAATCCATTCAGACTATGGGCTGCTTATTTTATTTTTGGCACATTTATTACTTTTTTAAAATTTCTAACTCTGGGTGTGGACTTCGCTGATAGCTCAGTGATAAAAGAATCCACCTGCCAATTCAGGAGATACAAATTCAATCCCTGGACCCAGACGATCCTCTTGAGAAGGAAATGGCAACCCACTCCAGTATTCTTACCTGGAGAATCCCATGAACCAAGGAGCCTAGCAGACTATAGTCCACTTTAGTTCACTAACTTACTCTCTAGAGAGCCAATATTCCTAGGGTAATCCCTGGCTATGTGATAACCTAATGTTTATGTGACCAGTATCTTACTGAATTCCCTAACTACATTTTCTGCATTGCCTTAGGTTTATGTTTTGATCTGTATAGCTACTCTGTGTTCACATTTTTATCAGTCTTTCTGCATTTTTCCTTAGATAAGATGAAGAAAACAGTCCATTTTGAACTATTCACAGGCTGAAGTGATGAACATATGTTTCTAATTTGAGCTAGGAGAAACACAAAAATACACAATTTTAGCAAATCTTAGTTCTCAACAAACCACTCACAATCTATTTCGGCTAAGAAATGAGCATATGGTTCAAGAAATAAAGAAACTAGCTAGCTTGGTGTGGAAATGGAATTCCTAGACTCAGCATTTCATGATGATGGGTTTTTTCTTCCTTTTTTCCTCTCTCTTTTTTGACAGCACCTTGCAGCAAGTGGGACTTCGGTTCCACAACCAGGGGTGGAATCCACACCCCCTGCAATGGAAGTAGAAGCACTGAGTCTTAACCATTGGACTGCCAGGGTAATTCAGGCTGAGTTTCATAACTGCTGTCTCATTTTTTCCTTGTATTGAAGTTGGATCTTCAGTATTTTCTGTGAATTTTGCCTCCAGTAAAAGAATGCTGCTGACGCAGGCAGGTGAGCTCTGTGGGGATGGCGTGGGCGCATCACACTTTAGGTGGGGCTAGTTTCACAAGGAGGTATTAGGTCTCTCCAGAGCTGCCACATCTGAATATGGTCAGGGAACCTGATGTCCTTCAGTCAAGTGTGAAGTGTGGTGGGAAGGGGTGTTGATTACCATCTGAAAGTTCAGGAAGCACAGGCTCAGAGTGGAGGAGGAGCTCGGGCCTCAAGATGCTTGGCTTCTCCTCCAGTCAGAATTGCTTTAATCCATTCAGACTATGGGCTGCTTATTTTATTTTTGGCACATTTATTACTTTTTTAAAATTTCTAACTCTGGGTGTGGACTTCGCTGATAGCTCAGTGATAAAAGAATCCACCTGCCAATTCAGGAGATACAAATTCAATCCCTGGACCCAGACGATCCTCTTGAGAAGGAAATGGCAACCCACTCCAGTATTCTTACCTGGAGAATCCCATGAACCAAGGAGCCTAGCAGACTATAGTCCACTTTAGTTCACTAACTTACTCTCTAGAGAGCCAATATTCCTAGGGTAATCCCTGGCTATGTGATAACCTAATGTTTATGTGACCAGTATCTTACTGAATTCCCTAACTACATTTTCTGCATTGCCTTAGGTTTATGTTTTGATCTGTATAGCTACTCTGTGTTCACATTTTTATCAGTCTTTCTGTTATTCTTCTGATTTTTGTATGCACCACATTTAAATACACCCTGCAGATAACAAAATTTGCCATTTTTCCTAATTCTTTTCTGCTCATTTCTTTGTAATGGGATTGAGCAAAATCATCTAAAATGGAAATATTTATAGATTCATCTACATTTTAATTCAAAAAATAGAAACATGGGGCAAGTGATTAACCAGAAACTTATTTTTATTTCTTATACAAATTTACCAGTGATTGTTATTTAAATTATTATAGGAAGTTCTAAAATCAACATGGGTAAAGATACATAATCAAGTAGATAAATTATCAATGCATCCAAAAAGGCAATTCATAGCTTAAAGAATCTGGATACTCAGTAAGTTTTAACATTTCTCCATATGTTAGTTAATAAATGTGAGGATGGTATATTTAAAGTTGAAAGACCATGTTATGTCTCCCTGTTGCTAAAGTTTAGAAAATTAGATACAAAGCTCATTGTCAACAAACTCATTGGTCACAGTGCAATATGTAAGCAAATTTTAGTGAGGGCCTGAAAGAATGGCAAATTTAAAGATAGATTCAAGGATTTAATAAATAAGGGTATATATTTTAACTTAAAACACAGTGGCTCCACTACCAAGGTATATGCTCAAAGGGAGATCTACATGAATATCTTATTGCACATAGTGGAATGAAAGGAGATGCTGAAAATATCTGATCTGGAGCAGACATAACCCAAGTTGAATCTGGATACCTAGTCACCCTCCCCATGGAACACTCATGCAAGTTCAAAGACATCTAAAGAATGTTAAATTCATCATTAGTTCAATTCAATATCATTCATATTGAAAAATGGAAAAGTCTAGATCTATCAATAGAATAGACAAACTCCTAATATATAAATTTCTTGAAATACTATAGTGCACTTTAGTTCACTAACTTACTCTCTAGAGAGCCAATATTCCTAGGGTAATCCCTGGCTATGTGATAACCTAATGTTTATGTGACCAGTATCTTACTGAATTCCCTAACTACATTTTCTGCATTGCCTTAGGTTTATGTTTTGATCTGTATAGCTACTCTGTGTTCACATTTTTATCAGTCTTTCTGTTATTCTTCTGATTTTTGTATGCACCACATTTAAATACACCCTGCAGATAACAAAATTTGCCATTTTTCCTAATTCTTTTCTGCTCATTTCTTTGTAATGGGATTGAGCAAAATCATCTAAAATGGAAATATTTATAGATTCATCTACATTTTAATTCAAAAAATAGAAACATGGGGCAAGTGATTAACCAGAAACTTATTTTTATTTCTTATACAAATTTACCAGTGATTGTTATTTAAATTATTATAGGAAGTTCTAAAATCAACATGGGTAAAGATACATAATCAAGTAGATAAATTATCAATGCATCCAAAAAGGCAATTCATAGCTTAAAGAATCTGGATACTCAGTAAGTTTTAACATTTCTCCATATGTTAGTTAATAAATGTGAGGATGGTATATTTAAAGTTGAAAGACCATGTTATGTCTCCCTGTTGCTAAAGTTTAGAAAATTAGATACAAAGCTCATTGTCAACAAACTCATTGGTCACAGTGCAATATGTAAGCAAATTTTAGTGAGGGCCTGAAAGAATGGCAAATTTAAAGATAGATTCAAGGATTTAATAAATAAGGGTATATATTTTAACTTAAAACACAGTGGCTCCACTACCAAGGTATATGCTCAAAGGGAGATCTACATGAATATCTTATTGCACATAGTGGAATGAAAGGAGATGCTGAAAATATCTGATCTGGAGCAGACATAACCCAAGTTGAATCTGGATACCTAGTCACCCTCCCCATGGAACACTCATGCAAGTTCAAAGACATCTAAAGAATGTTAAATTCATCATTAGTTCAATTCAATATCATTCATATTGAAAAATGGAAAAGTCTAGATCTATCAATAGAATAGACAAACTCCCTAATATATAAATTTCTTGAAATACTATAGTGCATGGTTTGTGTATCAATATAGACATACCTGAAAGGATATTGAGAATGAAAACAAGTAATTTTTATATTTCAAATTACGGAATTGCCTGTGCTTACAGAGACACTAGGTAGTGTTCAGCTCTTCCAGGCTCCTCTGTCCACGGGATTTTTTACAGGCAAGCATACTGGAGTGGGTTGCCATTTCTTCCTCCAGGGAATCTTTCACACCTAGAAATCAAACCCCTCTCTCTTGCGTCTCCTGCAACTCCAAAGGAGATTCCCTTGTAGTTCAGCTTGTAGAGAACCCACCTGCTATGTAGGAGACCCTGGTTTGATGCCTGGGTGGGGAACATCCCCTGGAAAAGAGATAGGCTACCCATTCCAGTATTCTTGGCTTTCCCTGGTGGCTCAGCCAGTCAAGAAACTGCCTACAGTGCAGCAGACCTGGGTTCGATTCCTGAGTTGGAAAGATCCCCTGGAGAACAGAAAAGCTACCCAATCCAGGATTCTTGCCTGGAGAATTCCATGGCTCGTTCATGGGTCACAAAGAGTCAGATACCACTGAGTGACTTTGCTTTCACTTCCTTTTCTTACAAGACCAGAAATCCTAATGGATTAGGATCCTACCACTATGATCGATGTTAAGACTTCCACAGTGGCTCCCATGGTAAAGAATCTGCTCACAGTGCAGGGGATCCAGATTTGACCCCAGGATTGGGAAAATCCCCTGGAGAAGGGAATGGCAACTCACTCTGGTATTCTTGCCTGGAAAATTGCATGGACACAGGAGCCCAGAGGGCTACAGTCCATGGGCCTGTGGGGCTCTGAATTGAAAGAGGACCGTTGCAAGCATAAGGAAGCTTAAGCACATTGTTTAAAGAAGCTTAAGCACATGTTTGCAGTTTGGAGCTAAGATGCCGCCTACGGGGAAAAGACAGGGCGTGATCTAAATTGTTAAGTGATGGTCAAAATTTCTGATTGGTTCTCCTGGTTTCCGCGCTGGTGGATGATTGCTTGACCTTTAGCTTGATTGGTGTAATCTATAGGAAGTCCCGTGCAAAACCCCCTTCACTTACCTATAAAAGCTGTGCATCTTCACTAATAAAATGGAACTGCTTTGACGGAACCCCTGCTGTGTCTGATTGTCCCCTGTGTGTGCCAGGGGCTGGGGCCGGCAGCAAGACTTGCCTCTCCGTGACCTCCTGGTTCAGAAAGGATATTGAGAATGAAAACAAGTAATTTTTATATTTCAAATTACGGAATTGCCTGTGCTTACAGAGACACTAGGTAGTGTTCAGCTCTTCCAGGCTCCTCTGTCCACGGGATTTTTTACAGGCAAGCATACTGGAGTGGGTTGCCATTTCTTCCTCCAGGGAATCTTTCACACCTAGAAATCAAACCCTCTCTTTGCGTCTCCTGCAACTCCAAATGAGATTCCCTTGTAGTTCAGCTTGTAGAGAACCCACCTGCTATGTAGGAGACCCTGGTTTGATGCCTGGGTGGGGAACATCCCCTGGAAAAGAGATAGGCTACCCATTCCAGTATTCTTGGCTTTCCCTGGTGGCTCAGCCAGTCAAGAAACTGCCTACAGTGCAGCAGACCTGGGTTCGATTCCTGAGTTGGAAAGATCCCCTGGAGAACAGAAAAGCTACCCAATCCAGGATTCTTGCCTGGAGAATTCCATGGCTCGTTCATGGGTCACAAAGAGTCAGATACCACTGAGTGACTTTGCTTTCACTTCCTTTTCTTACAAGACCAGAAATCCTAATGGATTAGGATCCTACCACTATGATCGATGTTAAGACTTCCACAGTGGCTCCCATGGTAAAGAATCTGCTCACAGTGCAGGGGATCCAGATTTGACCCCAGGATTGGGAAAATCCCCTGGAGAAGGGAATGGCAACTCACTCTGGTATTCTTGCCTGGAAAATTGCATGGACACAGGAGCCCAGAGGGCTACAGTCCATGGGCCTGTGGGGCTCTGAATTGAAAGAGGACCGTTGCAAGCATAAGGAAGCTTAAGCACATTGTTTAAAGAAGCTTAAGCACATGTTTGCAGTTTGGAGCTAAGATGCCGCCTACGGGAAGAGACAGGGCGTGATCTAAATTGTTAAGTGATGGTCAAAATTTCTGATTGGTTCTCCTGGTTTCCGCGCTGGTGGATGATTGCTTGACCTTTAGCTTGATTGGTGTAATCTATAGGAAGTCCCGTGCAAAACCCCCTTCACTTACCTATAAAAGCTGTGCATCTTCACTAATAAAATGGAACTGCTTTGACGGAACCCCTGCTGTGTCTGATTGTCCCCTGTGTGTGCCAGGGGGCTGGGGGCCGGCAGCAAGACTTGCCTCTCCGTGACCTCCTGGTTCAGCCGGGGGCAATCCCGCTGCCTTCCTTCCTGCGGAAGGTCCCCGCATGGGGCCACAAAAAATCGAACATGACTGAGGACTATTACTTTGAGTTTACTTTTCAAATTTAGTTACCTTGTAAAATCTTTCATCAGATGAATCTGGATGAAGGAGCAAAATTTAGCCCATAAAATATACTAAGTTAATTGTTTTTTATTTACGTATATTGTGTCTTTTATGAAGAATTTTTATGTAGAAGTGTGTTTACACAAACAGTAGTTTTTCAAGTGAAGTAGATAATACATGGGAAGTAGATTAGGACTCTATATAGTCAAGTTAATAAAGGATAATAAAATCGAGAGTCAAAGGAAAAGGACAAAAAGTAAGGTTGTTTAAGGACTGGTGGATGACAGTGTATCCCAAACTGGGAAATATAATTGATGCTATAAATTAAATTCTATACCAATGAGGACAAGGAGATTACAATACATGAATTTAAAAATATAACAGTGTGAAATTAATTAAGTTCATGAATGTTTATAAAGGAGGGAAACTGAAGGTGAGGAAAAATAAAGTGAAGCCATAATAAACCATGAAGACTCACTGCAGCCAAAAATAAAATAAATAAATAAATTTAATAAAAAAGAAATTGGGAATCATAATTACCTAAATAATGGTAAAAAGTGGCCTTATATGTAGTCTTTTCTATTTTCTATACAGATATTAGTGATATCTCTTTATACAGAGATGTATAAAGATTGAAGGTTGAAGGTTGAAGGCTAACTTTCATTAGCTTGCAATGAGTGAGTTCAGTTTGCCTGACTGGTTTGTGAGTGAGCCTTGCATCCTGTGTCATTACGTGATTTCTGCTGACTTTTTAAGTATTCCTTGTCAGGGTAGTACTGGTGTTTTAGAAGATATGAAAATAACACACAAATCCCCGATGCTTCCAAAATAACTCTATCCTATAGCCAACTATTGCCATAATTAGGGTCACCCAGAGCCTGATCAGCCCTAAAGGAAATCCATCCTGAATATTCATTGGAAGCACTGATGCTGATGCCTAAGCTACGACACTTTGACCACCTGATGGGAAGAGCTGACTCATTGGAAAAGACCGTGGTGCTGGGAAAGAGTGAGGACAGGAGGAGAAGGGGGCAACAAAAGATGAGATGCTTGATAGCTTCACTGACTCAATGGATATGAATTTGAGCAATCTCCAGGAGATGGTGAAGGACAGGAAAGCCTGGCGTGCTACAGTCCATGGGGCTGAAAAGAGTCGGACACTATTGAGCAACTGAACAACAATAAGAGCCTAATGAATAAGAGAAAGGACAAGATTTCCGAAAGCCCACACTTCTTACGTATCACTCATATATTTGCCTAAATTCATTATTTCATAAATAGTGATTCATCATAGTCTTGCTGAAATATTGATCTTGATTTTTTTTAATTTTAGTACCTTAATAAGATTAGCTCAGGCCTTCTCTGGAGGTTCAGTGGTAAAGAATCAACCTTCAATGCGTGAGACCTGGGTTCAATCTCTGGGTCAGGAAGAGCCTCTGGAGAAGGGAATGGCTACCCACTCCAGTATTTTTGTCTGGAGAATTTTGTGGATAGAGGACCCTGGTGGGCTACAGTCCATGGGGTCCCAAAAGAATTAGACATGTGTAAATGACTAAGAATTCACTTCAGCATTAGCTCAATACCAAATTAAGGGGGAAACAGTAGAATTGCTTTAAGTAAGAGCTAGCATCTTACTTAAATAGTAAGGCTGTTGTTCTCTCCAGAATTAACCTCATTACTTCTGCTCTATTCTCTGAGATTTTAATGGGTTACTTTAAAAATTGTTAGATCTATTTATGTTTAAAGCAAAATAAATTCAATTTGATGTCTGTTATTTAAAAAAAACTCAAGTATTTGGTTTTCTCTTCTGAAATCTGTTCTGAAAAATGAATTTACAGATAAAGACAACGAATTTTACTTCGTACCAATTTAAATGAACTTTTACACAGAGTTCCGTATCCTAAAATATTATGAGAAGTACTCAGTAGAAACAGACATGTTATTTTGTTTTCTAGTCTTCCTATCTTATTTCCAGTTTCCTCCAGTACTCCTGTATCCATGCTCTCCACTGTTCCTGGTGAGCTAAGCCAAAGTCTAAAGAAATCTCTTCCTTCCAAAGCCTTTTTATTCCAACCGCAATCATCTCCCACTTTTGCAAATTTCTAAAGCATTTTCAATTACACTGACACTGAGCTCCAGGCTATGAGCTTTGTGCCACTTTCGACTGTTTCTCATGGGCCCTCTGTGTCTTGTCTTTGAAGGGCCAGACCACGTCCCAAGAGGACAGGACCCTTCCCCCTTGGGTCCGCATGGCTCTGAACAAAGAGCCGAGACCCTCTGTGCACTCACCAGTCTTACTGCGCAATGTCACATGCGAGAGGATTCTGAGCTAAGAGCTTCCTAGTCTGAGTACAACAAGGCTCTCATCAACATTTACAAGGTAAAATAATGTCAGAACCCAAATTAAGCTCTAGATACAAAAAGCCAGTTTACGTATTTATTTTACCTTAATAAGATTAGCTCAGGCCTTCTCTGGAGGTTCAGTGGTAAAGAATCAACCTTCAATGCGTGAGACCTGGGTTCAATCTCTGGGTCAGGAAGAGCCTCTGGAGAAGGGAATGGCTACCCACTCCAGTATTTTTGTCTGGAGAATTTTGTGGATAGAGGACCCTGGTGGGCTACAGTCCATGGGGTCCCAAAAGAATTAGACATGTGTAAATGACTAAGAATTCACTTCAGCATTAGCTCAATACCAAATTAAGGGGGAAACAGTAGAATTGCTTTAAGTAAGAGCTAGCATCTTACTTAAATAGTAAGGCTGTTGTTCTCTCAGAATTAACCTCATTACTTCTGCTCTATTCTCTGAGATTTTAATGGGTTACTTTAAAAATTGTTAGATCTATTTATGTTTAAAGCAAAATAAATTCAATTTGATGTCTGTTATTTAAAAAAAACTCAAGTATTTGGTTTTCTCTTCTGAAATCTGTTCTGAAAAATGAATTTACAGATAAAGACAACGAATTTTACTTCGTACCAATTTAAATGAACTTTTACACAGAGTTCCGTATCCTAAAATATTATGAGAAGTACTCAGTAGAAACAGACATGTTATTTTGTTTTCTAGTCTTCCTATCTTATTTCCAGTTTCCTCCAGTACTCCTGTATCCATGCTCTCCACTGTTCCTGGTGAGCTAAGCCAAAGTCTAAAGAAATCTCTTCCTTCCAAAGCCTTTTTATTCCAACCGCAATCATCTCCCACTTTTGCAAATTTCTAAAGCATTTTCAATTACACTGACACTGAGCTCCAGGCTATGAGCTTTGTGCCACTTTCGACTGTTTCTCATGGGCCCTCTGTGTCTTGTCTTTGAAGGGCCAGACCACGTCCCAAGAGGACAGGACCCTTCCCCCTTGGGTCCGCATGGCTCTGAACAAAGAGCCGAGACCCTCTGTGCACTCACCAGTCTTACTGCGCAATGTCACATGCGAGAGGATTCTGAGCTAAGAGCTTCCTAGTCTGAGTACAACAAGGCTCTCATCAACATTTACAAGGTAAAATAATGTCAGAACCCAAATTAAGCATCCAAATAGATACATTTATTTTAGATAGCATGTGGTTGGCTCCAGCCTTTGTTTACGAACCTGCATCTCAAAATAATGAAACCAAAGTTTTGGATAAAGAAAGTATTCTCATTTGAGAAGTGTGTTGCATTTTAAGTCACATTGTTACATTAGGTCTTCTTTTAAAATCTGGTATTCAACAAAGATGCAATGTTATGTTTGTTGCCTTATAGATTCTAAACATGCTTATTGAACAGAGTAAGAGAAAGTAAGGGTCAGAAAATATAAACAATTCCTTCCCTGACAGGAAAAGAAAGAAGAAACAACCCCGGGGCCACCTGTCACCATAATGTCTGGTGTCTGCAGTCTACAGGGAAAATACATTAAGATGCACAAAGTGTGTAAATGATGAGTCTGTTCACTTACTAATCTAGATTGTCCTTCCCTCTCTAGGGAAGATCCCCTGGAGAAGGCAATGGCAACCCACTCCAGTATTCTCGCCTGGAGAATCCCATGGAAGGGAGAGCCCGGTGAGCTGCAATCCATGGGCTCACACAGAGTTGGACACAGCTGAAGTGACTGAGCCGCAGCAGGGCAGTAGGGGAGGGAAAATTAGAATAAAAGAGGTTTTGAAAATACAAAACAGCGGCAATCTTTTTTCTTAGGAGGTTAAACAAGCAAAACTGAAGCAATTACCTTCCTGTTAAAGCAGATACATATCATCCTTTGCAGTACAGGAGAATGTTACCCCACACACTTCTCATTTCTGTTTCACCCAAGTTAACACAAATCAATAGGATATAAACTGATACAGAAATGCATTCAGAAAGAAAATTTTCCACAAACAGCTTGAAAAGTCATATGTTCCCTAATGCAATTACTATTTTGTCACTTTTGGAGACGTTCTTTCTCCCTTTGTAATTTACCTGTTCGGTGGCTTATAAAATTTTAATGTTGGTGGTACAGGAAAGTCAAATAGTGATATATATACAGCAGGAAAATAATATCAGTCTTCTTTTGCAAGTTATGTAGAAATTCTGAGCTAAGAGCTTCCTAGTCTGAGTACAACAAGGCTCTCATCAACATTTACAAGGTAAAATAATGTCAGAACCCAAATTAAGCATCCAAATAGATACATTTATTTTAGATAGCATGTGGTTGGCTCCAGCCTTTGTTTACGAACCTGCATCTCAAAATAATGAAACCAAAGTTTTGGATAAAGAAAGTATTCTCATTTGAGAAGTGTGTTGCATTTTAAGTCACATTGTTACATTAGGTCTTCTTTTAAAATCTGGTATTCAACAAAGATGCAATGTTATGTTTGTTGCCTTATAGATTCTAAACATGCTTATTGAACAGAGTAAGAGAAAGTAAGGGTCAGAAAATATAAACAATTCCTTCCCTGACAGGAAAAGAAAGAAGAAACAACCCCGGGGCCACCTGTCACCATAATGTCTGGTGTCTGCAGTCTACAGGGAAAATACATTAAGATGCACAAAGTGTGTAAATGATGAGTCTGTTCACTTACTAATCTAGATTGTCCTTCCCTCTCTAGGGAAGATCCCCTGGAGAAGGCAATGGCAACCCACTCCAGTATTCTCGCCTGGAGAATCCCATGGAAGGGAGAGCCCGGTGAGCTGCAATCCATGGGCTCACACAGAGTTGGACACAGCTGAAGTGACTGAGCCGCAGCAGGGCAGTAGGGGAGGGAAAATTAGAATAAAAGAGGTTTTGAAAATACAAAACAGCGGCAATCTTTTTTCTTAGGAGGTTAAACAAGCAAAACTGAAGCAATTACCTTCCTGTTAAAGCAGATACATATCATCCTTTGCAGTACAGGAGAATGTTACCCCACACACTTCTCATTTCTGTTTCACCCAAGTTAACACAAATCAATAGGATATAAACTGATACAGAAATGCATTCAGAAAGAAAATTTTCCACAAACAGCTTGAAAAGTCATATGTTCCCTAATGCAATTACTATTTTGTCACTTTTGGAGACGTTCTTTCTCCCTTTGTAATTTACCTGTTCGGTGGCTTATAAAATTTTAATGTTGGTGGTACAGGAAAGTCAAATAGTGATATATATACAGCAGGAAAATAATATCAGTCTTCTAGCAAGTTAGTTATAGAAATCTTGAAGCTGAATTTTGAAGCAGTAGCTGGATTAAAAGAAGAGTCCTCTGTTATTTATCTACAACTGGACAACCAGAAGTCCGCAATTATTTTTCTCCTAATATTCAAAGAAAGGCAAAAATGAGTTATAAAGAGAAATCCAACAATTTTTGATCAGAAAGTAAATTTCAATACTTTAGTACATTTCATATATATTAAAATAGGGGGGATTGTAAATACTGTATTTATCCTCTCAAGGAATTATCCAAGGAAATATGAAAATGCTTCAAGAAAAAAATATTTGAAGAAGACTTAAAGATCACATCATGAAAACAACATATATATATTACTTTTGCAAATAGTAATTTTACATAGACTGTGGTTGTTTCTTTTGAAATAGTTTAATTCCTGTTGAAGGAATTTTTGTGTTAGAATTGGAGAAACTAACTCATGATTCATTGCAGGGCCTAAAGCAGAAATTCCATATAATTAAACCCTATTAGATTATCTGTTTTGTTTTCCAAGCCATTTTCTTCCTTTTGCAGATTTGGCAATAATTCTTCCTTTTACAAATGTAAAGTTTTACAAAAGCCATAAAAACTGCTGTATTAAATCAGCCCTGGAGTCTGGTCCTCCATGTGGTTCGTTTTTGCTGTCTCTGTTGGCACTTCCACTGGATGGTCCAGTAGCTGGAAGCGTCCGGTCTGTCTGTAGGGCTTGCCGGGTCCTCCATGTGGTTCGTTTTGCTGTCTCTGTTGGCACTTCCATGGTGGCTATTTTTCTTAGGAGGTTAAACAAGCAAAACTGAAGCAATTACCTTCCTGTTAAAGCAGATACATATCATCCTTTGCAGTACAGGAGAATGTTACCCCACACACTTCTCATTTCTGTTTCACCCAAGTTAACACAAATCAATAGGATATAAACTGATACAGAAATGCATTCAGAAAGAAAATTTTCCACAAACAGCTTGAAAAGTCATATGTTCCCTAATGCAATTACTATTTTGTCACTTTTGGAGACGTTCTTTCTCCCTTTGTAATTTACCTGTTCGGTGGCTTATAAAATTTTAATGTTGGTGGTACAGGAAAGTCAAATAGTGATATATATACAGCAGGAAAATAATATCAGTCTTCTAGCAAGTTAGTTATAGAAATCTTGAAGCTGAATTTTGAAGCAGTAGCTGGATTAAAAGAAGAGTCCTCTGTTATTTATCTACAACTGGACAACCAGAAGTCCGCAATTATTTTTCTCCTAATATTCAAAGAAAGGCAAAAATGAGTTATAAAGAGAAATCCAACAATTTTTGATCAGAAAGTAAATTTCAATACTTTAGTACATTTCATATATATTAAAATAGGGGGGATTGTAAATACTGTATTTATCCTCTCAAGGAATTATCCAAGGAAATATGAAAATGCTTCAAGAAAAAAATATTTGAAGAAGACTTAAAGATCACATCATGAAAACAACATATATATATTACTTTTGCAAATAGTAATTTTACATAGACTGTGGTTGTTTCTTTTGAAATAGTTTAATTCCTGTTGAAGGAATTTTTGTGTTAGAATTGGAGAAACTAACTCATGATTCATTGCAGGGCCTAAAGCAGAAATTCCATATAATTAAACCCTATTAGATTATCTGTTTTGTTTTCCAAGCCATTTTCTTCCTTTTGCAGATTTGGCAATAATTCTTCCTTTTACAAATGTAAAGTTTTACAAAAGCCATAAAAACTGCTGTATTAAATCAGCCCTGGAGTCTGCGGGTCCTCCATGTGGTTCGTTTTTGCTGTCTCTGTTGGCACTTCCACTGGATGGTCCATTAGCTGGAAGCGTCCGGTCTGTCTGTACTTGGTGTCTTCGTCACCGGAGCCCCACCTGCCATGCTCACATGCCAGCCTTCTCCCATGCTATGATCAGGTTGCCAAGTCCCGTTCTTCCTTAATGCGAGTTCACTAGTTTTCTCTTGTGTGGACATTAGTGAACGACGGATGAACAAATTGAACCCAGGCATGGGTTAAAGGCACTGTCCAGTGAGGCATTTCTATTTTGTAGACACTCTTCCGTTCTGTTCTCATTTCTCCTGAAGTGTCTATACAGTTTCTGTTTTGCTACATCAGTTGCTCAAATTGGAAAGATATGACAGAGTATTTAATGATAATGTATGGGAAGACTAATTATAAATAATTAACAGATAAGGTGATACATTTCTTATTACCTAATTATTAGGAACATCGCTCATTTTGGCTCCTTTTGAATTCTAACCTTTTAATGCATTTTTGTGTCCTTCCACTCCCCAACACGGCAAAATGTAAGCATCATTAAAGGAAATTTTGCACATGAATAGCAAGCCCTTTTCTCTCAACCCTCATCACTTGCCAGTCAGTTCCTGGCTCTACACCTTATAACAATAACTTCTAATTGACAGGAAAATTAGGATACATCCCAATAAAATTACCCTTAAATTTTTTTATGATTTTTGATGTTAAAAGTTTTTGATATTCAGACTGAAATCTACTAATTTTTGAGTAGCAAAAGCCTAGAGACAAGATAATTCCATATAAAAAAAATCTCTCCAAAGATTCAGAATTTTCTTTTTTTTCTTATATTAAGTAAAGAGTGATGCAAACTACAAAAGGCTCCTAAAACATACTGACCATGGTCAGCACATTATTCCTCCAGAGTATCTCTTATTTGAGAAAGACATGTTCATTCTCAACATCTGGATGATTTAAGCCAAACAAGTCTGTGCATTTGTTAGTCCCCAAATACAAGACACTTGCCGTCAACTGAGTGGTTTTGAAGATAGGATGAATGAAAATCTGACCCCATTTCCCTCTTTTACTAAGAGGAGGATCTTATTAGTCAAACCTTTGCATTTTCTTGGGACTTACTAGATGGCTCAGTTGTGGGAAAAAAAAAAAAAAAAAAAAAACACATGCCAATGCAGAAAACATAGGAGACATGAGTTTGATCCCCCAGTCAAGAAGATCTTATGGAGGAGGACACTTGCAATCCACTCCAGTATTCTTGCCTGGAGAATCCATGGACAGTCAAAATCCATGGAACCTTGTAGGCTATAGCCCATGGGGCTGCAAAGAGCTGTACATGACTAAGTACTCACACACACTGCATTCTCTTGCATTAAATGTAATTTTTGGTTAAGGCTCATACTTAGGAAGAATTCATATATCTGTTGGATTGAAAATAATAAGATGAGTACCCATCTAGAGCTATGCTGTCCAGTATGAGAATCATTAACTCATGTGACTCCTGAGCACTTGAAAGTGGCCGGTTCGGGCTTCTCCTGGTGATCCAGTGGATAAGGACACTGCCTTGCAGTGCAAGGGGCGCTGGTTCAATCCCCGGCCTGGGAAGATCCCACGTGCAGTGGAGCGGCTGGACTGATGTGTCCAATCACGGAGCCGGAGCTCTGAAGCGCATGCGCCCAGAGCCGGTGCTCCGTTCCGGCAGAAGCCAAAGAACAAAGACGGATGAAAACAGAGAAATGAAAGACCAATAGAAGTGGCCCGCCCGCTCCCCTCCCTCCCCAACCCGACCCCCGCCTAAAATAAATAAATAAATAAATCTTAAAAAAAAAAAGAAAGTGGCCAGTTCAAGTTGAGATGTGTTGTGATTGTAAAATGCACAGTGAATTTTGAAGACTTAGCATGAAGGAAAAAAATGTAAAGTAATTAATACTTCTTATGTTGATTACATATTTTGGACATATTAGGTTAAATTAAAATATTTTAAGATAAAAAAAAAAGAAAATAGTGTCACATTTCTGTTTTGACACTACCTGAGACTTTATAGAAAGAAACTAAGGGACCACAGGGCCACTGTCTTCTCAAAAACCCAAGTAGAATCTCACCTGACCCATAGGATCAGGAGGGGTGGCGGGAAGTAGCCAAACACTGAGAAGGTGGGCCCAGTACATGTGTGGATAACTGATATAGAATCTTAAGGCACCACACAATGCAGTGTTCTGCACATCAGACAACACCCCGAGGCATGTGTTTACTCAATGAAGCAGGCACCCTCCATCCCATCCTGCTGCCACCTTAACATATGATGTTGAGTTTCTCTTTAGGTCTTAAATGTTTGGGTTCAGAAGAGACAAAGACCATGCTTCTTGTACAACATTGGCTAGTATTAGTCACATGAACATACCTGAGGGCAAGGAGACTGAAAATGTAAATGCAACTGTGGATATCCAATAACCAGGGGATATATCTGATGCACCAGATTAAATACTTTGCCTGGTATCGCCCATCACATGCATGCTCAGCAGCTCATTTGTGTCTGACTCTTTGAGACACTACGGACTATAGCCTATCACACTACTCTGTGCCTGGGGTTTCCCAGGCAAGAATACTGGAGTGGGTTGCCATTTCCTATTATAGGGAACCTTCCCTACCCAGAGACTGACTCTTGTCTCTTGCATCTCCTGCATCAGTAAGCAGATTCTTAACTAATAGTGCCACCATCAAGTACGTTATCTCTAAACCCTCATAAAGGTGTCACATGTGGTGTGTCAAATCTGTCCTTCTCCCACTATTTTTAGCATTGTATGAAGCAGTCAGGCAAGGAAAGGTGGCCATGCAAATTGAAAGTGAGATACCTTTTCTCATTTGCTATATTTCTCATAACTGTACTCTCTGAAAAATATTCATGGAAGTCTTCAGTGGAAGATGTGAAAGATTTAAAATTTAAGGAGAGAAAACATTGTGTGGAGGTCTGAGGAAGAGTAAGGCTGTCTCCTAGGGTAGAGTGGCTTCTTTAATTTCATTTCAATTTCACAAAATGAAGTTAAATGACACTTGCTCCTTGGAACAAAAGGTATGACAAACCTACACAGAGTGTCAAAAGCAAAGACATTACTTTGCTGACAAAGATCCATAGAGTTTATAGAAAGATACTAAGGGACCACAGGGCCACTGTCTTCTCAAAAACCCAAGTAGAATCTCACCTGACCCATAGGATCAGGAGGGGTGGCGGGAAGTAGCCAAACACTGAGAAGGTGGGCCCAGTACATGTGTGGATAACTGATATAGAATCTTAAGGCACCACACAATGCAGTGTTCTGCACATCAGACAACACCCCGAGGCATGTGTTTACTCAATGAAGCAGGCACCCTCCATCCCATCCTGCTGCCACCTTAACATATGATGTTGAGTTTCTCTTTAGGTCTTAAATGTTTGGGTTCAGAAGAGACAAAGACCATGCTTCTTGTACAACATTGGCTAGTATTAGTCACATGAACATACCTGAGGGCAAGGAGACTGAAAATGTAAATGCAACTGTGGATATCCAATAACCAGGGGATATATCTGATGCACCAGATTAAATACTTTGCCTGGTATCGCCCATCACATGCATGCTCAGCAGCTCATTTGTGTCTGACTCTTTGAGACACTACGGACTATAGCCTATCACACTACTCTGTGCCTGGGGTTTCCCAGGCAAGAATACTGGAGTGGGTTGCCATTTCCTATTATAGGGAACCTTCCCTACCCAGAGACTGACTCTTGTCTCTTGCATCTCCTGCATCAGTAAGCAGATTCTTAACTAATAGTGCCACCATCAAGTACGTTATCTCTAAACCCTCATAAAGGTGTCACATGTGGTGTGTCAAATCTGTCCTTCTCCCACTATTTTTAGCATTGTATGAAGCAGTCAGGCAAGGAAAGGTGGCCATGCAAATTGAAAGTGAGATACCTTTTCTCATTTGCTATATTTCTCATAACTGTACTCTCTGAAAAATATTCATGGAAGTCTTCAGTGGAAGATGTGAAAGATTTAAAATTTAAGGAGAGAAAACATTGTGTGGAGGTCTGAGGAAGAGTAAGGCTGTCTCCTAGGGTAGAGTGGCTTCTTTTAATTTCATTTCAATTTCACAAAATGAAGTTAAATGACACTTGCTCCTTGGAACAAAAGGTATGACAAACCTACACAGAGTGTCAAAAAGCAAAGACATTACTTTGCTGACAAAGATCCATAGAGTCAAAGCAATAGTTTTTCCCGTAGTCATGTATGGATATGAGAGCTGGACCGTAAAAAAAGGCTGCATGCCAAAGAATTGATGCTTTGAACTGTGGTATTGGAGAAAAGTTTTGAGAATCCCTGGGACAGCAAGATCAAACCAGTAGATCCTAAAGGAAATAAACTCTGAATATTAATCAGAAGGACTAATGCTCCAATACTTTGGTCATCTTATTAGAAGAACCAACTCACTGGAAAAGACCCTTATGCTGGCAAATATTGAAGGCAAGAGGAGAAGGGGATGATAGAGGATGAGATGTTTGGATGGCATCACCAATTCAATGGACATGAGTCTGAGCAAACTTCGGGAGACAGTTAAGGACAGGGTAGCCTAGAGTGCTGCAGGTTGCAAAGAGTCATACACAACGAAGTGAACGAGCAGCAACAGCACTGTGGCTTCTTGCCCTTGTCTGTGTGTCTTCCTTTGCAGTGAGTCTGGCCGCTACAGTCACTGTTTCCTCAGTGTTGTCCCTCGGCTGTGTGTGTACACATGTGTTTTCAATTCTGGGAAACACTCTGTTGTCTTCTCTTCATCATTTTGTCTCCTTCTGGCACTCTTGTTTGACAGGTGCTGGAAAATCTGCTCTTTCCTTATGCCTTACGAGTCTTTCATTCTGTCAGTGCAACACTCCTGCTCTGAATTCTGAGAAAATCCCTCACATTCATAGTCCAACTCACTGATTTTCTATCCATTTTATATTTAAACTACTTGTTACATTTCTGTTTTGTCAGACTTTTTAATTTTCAAGTCTCTCTATGGTATATTTTTCTCTTGGACACAGTATTCTCCTTACACTTTTGGGGATGATGATTACATTAATTTTTAATGTCTACTTTGTTGCTTTGTAGAGTCTTGTTCCTTTAAGAGGGTCAATCCTTCCATTGCCTTGTTTCACTCTTGAATCCATTTCACCACATCACGAGGATGCTTGTGGATATATGGCCACCAGTCTATAGTCTTAATTAATATTTAGTTTTCACACATATTAATATGGAAATAGAAATATTTCATTATATTTATGTTTCTTTGCCTGCATATTATATATTTATATACAAACTCTTGAGTCTTTTATTGTTCTTCTAACTACCTTCTAGTTTTCCTCATATATTCAATAGATCTTTGTTTTGGTTGAATTGGCCAGTCTCTTAATGATATTACTTTTTTCTATATTCTTTTTATATACTATCATCTATTGTTTGATTTGAAATTTATAACTTAGAAAAATGGCATTTCTTCCATGTCAAGACTTTAAAACCATCTGCTGATGCTGTATGTTTTTCTCTCTTGTGAGTTTCCAGTTGTGGTTGCAGCTGTAAGATTTCTTTGGGGCTATTTCCAGATATTTAACTAGAGACTCTACTCATTCTCAGCAGCTTACTTTAACTTCTCAAAAAGTTAACACCTCTTTAACAGCAAGTACACATGGCTGAGCACATGGACAGACAATCAAGATTGCTGGGAGAAATATCAATAACCTCAGGTATGTAGGTGACACCACCCTGATGGCAAAAGGCAAAAAGGAGCTAAACAGGTTCTTGATGAAGTTGAAAGAGGGGAGGGAAAAAGCTGGCCTAAAACTCAGCATTCAAAAAACTAACATCACAGCATCTGGTTCCATCACTTCAGGGCAAATAGACAGGGAAATGGAAATAGTGACAGACTTTATTTTCTTGGCCTCCAAAATCACTGCAGATAGTGACTGCAGCCATGAAATTAAAAGATGTTTGCTTCTTGGAAGAAAAGCTATGACCAATCTAAACAGTGTATTAAAAAGCAGAGACATTATTTTGCCAACAAAAGTCCATATAGTCAAAGCCATGGTTTTTCCAGTATTCGTGTATGGATGTGAGAGCTGGACCATAAAGAAGATTGAGTGTTAAAGAATCAATGCTTTCAAGCTGTGGTGCTGGAGAAGACTCTTGAGAGCTCCCTGGGTTGCAAGGAGATCTACCCAGTCAATCCTAAAGGAAACCAACCCTGAATATTCATTAGAAGTACATATACTGAAGCTGATACTCCAATACTGTGGCCACTTGATACAAAGAACTGACTCATTGGAAAAGACCTTGATGTTGGGAAAAATTGAGGGCAAGAGGAGAAGGGGGCAACAGGGGATGAGATGGTTGGATGGCGTCATCAATCCAATGGACATGAGTTTGAGCAAGCTGTAGGAGATGGTGAAGGACAGAGAAATCTGGTGTACTGCAGGACATGGGGTTGTAAGGAATTGGACACAACTGAGCAAGAGCAACAAAGGTACCATTCTAACATTTAAATATTAAATGCTTTAAAATTGTGTTTTTGAATAAAGAGTGTACAATTGCAAAAGTATACCTCACTTTGATTCAAAATACACATTGTATGCAAAACCTATCAATTATCTGAATACCTTTCAGGGAAAGTGTCCAAAAAAACAGCATGTGGCCAGGGCCAGGTACATAATTTGTAGGGAAAGTAGAAAATAAAAATTTTGGCTTCTTGTTGAAATAGATGGCAAAATATATGAAATACTAAAATATGAATGTTTTTCTTTTTGTTCTATAATATCTTTCTTGTTATAATGCTTTTATATTTGCTAACTAATATCATTCAATTTAATGACAGTCAAAATTATAAATTATTAGCAATTATTTTACCATTTCATTTTCATACTATGCGACACCAGAGTTAAATTCAAATAAAATACTGTGCTCACTGAATATTAAAAAGTCTATATGCACACAGAGCACACAATTTGCCTAAGAATAACTCAGAATGAGTCACAGACCGAAATGTAAGATGAAAAACTATGAAACTCTCAGAAGATAACATAGGAGAAAATGTAGATGACCTTGAGTAATGACTTTTTAGATGAAACCTCAGAAGCATCAGCCATGAAAGAAATAATTGATAAGCTGGATTTCATTAAAATTATGCTACGCTAAAGATTATGTCAAAAGAGTGAGAAGACAAGCTACAGTCTGGGAAAAAAATATTTGCAAACCATGTATCTGATATAGGTCTCATCTAAAATACACAAAGAACTCAACAATGAGACAATCAGCTATCAAATGTACCAGGAACATGGCAGGGAGAAAAGCACATACCCAAGGTGGTGGCACTCTTGCCAATTTAACCATGCATTTAAATAACTCCAAATAGATCTGAAAGAAAAAGGCCTCTATTTAATAAAAAGCAATGAACGTATGCCCTTGTGTCTTTGAATTTCACACCCAAGCATGGGAAGACAAGAATCTGGTGTTACCTGGGGGCGTCATCAATCCAATGGACATGAGTTTGAGCAAGCTGTAGGAGATGGTGAAGGACAGAGAAATCTGGTGTACTGCAGGACATGGGGTTGTAAGGAATTGGACACAACTGAGCAAGAGCAACAAAGGTACCATTCTAACATTTAAATATTAAATGCTTTAAAATTGTGTTTTTGAATAAAGAGTGTACAATTGCAAAAGTATACCTCACTTTGATTCAAAATACACATTGTATGCAAAACCTATCAATTATCTGAATACCTTTCAGGGAAAGTGTCCAAAAAAACAGCATGTGGCCAGGGCCAGGTACATAATTTGTAGGGAAAGTAGAAAATAAAAATTTTGGCTTCTTGTTGAAATAGATGGCAAAATATATGAAATACTAAAATATGAATGTTTTTCTTTTTGTTCTATAATATCTTTCTTGTTATAATGCTTTTATATTTGCTAACTAATATCATTCAATTTAATGACAGTCAAAATTATAAATTATTAGCAATTATTTTACCATTTCATTTTCATACTATGCGACACCAGAGTTAAATTCAAATAAAATACTGTGCTCACTGAATATTAAAAAGTCTATATGCACACAGAGCACACAATTTGCCTAAGAATAACTCAGAATGAGTCACAGACCGAAATGTAAGATGAAAAACTATGAAACTCTCAGAAGATAACATAGGAGAAAATGTAGATGACCTTGAGTAATGACTTTTTAGATGAAACCTCAGAAGCATCAGCCATGAAAGAAATAATTGATAAGCTGGATTTCATTAAAATTATGCTACGCTAAAGATTATGTCAAAAGAGTGAGAAGACAAGCTACAGTCTGGGAAAAAAATATTTGCAAACCATGTATCTGATATAGGTCTCATCTAAAATACACAAAGAACTCAACAATGAGACAATCAGCTATCAAATGTACCAGGAACATGGCAGGGAGAAAAGCACATACCCAAGGTGGTGGCACTCTTGCCAATTTAACCATGCATTTAAATAACTCCAAATAGATCTGAAAGAAAAAGGCCTCTATTTAATAAAAAGCAATGAACGTATGCCCTTGTGTCTTTGAATTTCACACCCAAGCTTTAAAGAAACCTGTGATAAACCAAAAGCAAAATCTCTTGGCTGAGTAGAGCCTGAATTCTGCCCATTCTCCAGCATATTCTACACACTGGCTTCAAGGCCTACTTTTCATAAACTCAGCTCTCAAACCACCTACTTTCGGAATAATTTTCTAAATTAGAAATCTTGGGGCTTCCCCTGGTGGTCCAGTGGGTAAGGACACCGCCTTGCAGTGCAAGGGGCGCTGGTTTGATCCATGGCCTGGAAAGATCCCACGTACCGCGGAGCGGCTGGACCGATGTGTCCAATCACTGAGCTGGAGCTCTGGAGCGCATGCGCCCAGAGCCAGCGCTCTGCAGCGACAGACGCCACCGCGATGGTAGGCCCGCAGGAGCCAAAGAACAAAGATGGATGAAAATGGAGAAATGAAGGACCAATAGAAGTGGCCCGCCCGCTCCCCTCCCTCCCCAACCTGACACCCGCCCAAAATAAATAAGTAAATCTTTAAAAAAATAAATAAATAAATTAGAAATCTTAAAAAAGAATGAACCCTTCTGACTTTAATTTTTTCTAAGAACTTTGGTGATCTTAAAGGACTATATGATATTAACTGTCTTCTCTTTGATACACATATTTATTTTCTCATATGGTTTGTAATTCTAGTTTAATGGCAAATGAAATGAAACAAAAATGTCTTTTTTCCATTTTATTGGTAGGAAACATCGGAACTTGACTTTAAAATGAAAAAACCTTTTCAGAAAGCATCAGCCATGAAAGAAATAATTGATAAGCTGGATTTCATTAAAATTATGCTACGCTAAAGATTATGTCAAAAGAGTGAGAAGACAAGCTACAGTCTGGGAAAAAAATATTTGCAAACCATGTATCTGATATAGGTCTCATCTAAAATACACAAAGAACTCAACAATGAGACAATCAGCTATCAAATGTACCAGGAACATGGCAGGGAGAAAAGCACATACCCAAGGTGGTGGCACTCTTGCCAATTTAACCATGCATTTAAATAACTCCAAATAGATCTGAAAGAAAAAGGCCTCTATTTAATAAAAAGCAATGAACGTATGCCCTTGTGTCTTTGAATTTCACACCCAAGCTTTAAAGAAACCTGTGATAAACCAAAAGCAAAATCTCTTGGCTGAGTAGAGCCTGAATTCTGCCCATTCTCCAGCATATTCTACACACTGGCTTCAAGGCCTACTTTTCATAAACTCAGCTCTCAAACCACCTACTTTCGGAATAATTTTCTAAATTAGAAATCTTGGGGCTTCCCCTGGTGGTCCAGTGGGTAAGGACACCGCCTTGCAGTGCAAGGGGCGCTGGTTTGATCCATGGCCTGGAAAGATCCCACGTACCGCGGAGCGGCTGGACCGATGTGTCCAATCACTGAGCTGGAGCTCTGGAGCGCATGCGCCCAGAGCCAGCGCTCTGCAGCGACAGACGCCACCGCGATGGTAGGCCCGCAGGAGCCAAAGAACAAAGATGGATGAAAATGGAGAAATGAAGGACCAATAGAAGTGGCCCGCCCGCTCCCCTCCCTCCCCAACCTGACACCCGCCCAAAATAAATAAGTAAATCTTTAAAAAAATAAATAAATAAATTAGAAATCTTAAAAAAGAATGAACCCTTCTGACTTTAATTTTTTCTAAGAACTTTGGTGATCTTAAAGGACTATATGATATTAACTGTCTTCTCTTTGATACACATATTTATTTTCTCATATGGTTTGTAATTCTAGTTTAATGGCAAATGAAATGAAACAAAAATGTCTTTTTTTCCATTTTATTGGTAGGAATCTATCTAATTTATCTCTTTATGCATAAACAGGAACTTGACATGGTTCATTAGTATTCATCTAATTTTATTTCTTGTGTGTACATGCATGCTAAGTCACTTCAGTCACACCTGACTCTTGTGACCCTATGTACTGTAGCCCACCAGGCTCCTCTGTCCATGGGATTCTCCAGGCAAGAATGCTGGAGTGAGTTGCCATGCCCTCCTCCAGGGGATCTTCCTGACCCAGGGACTGAGTTTGTGTCTTTTATGTCTCTGCATTGACAAGCATGTTTTTTAGCACTGAGCCACTCGAAAAACTTCTTATAACCTATACCTGTGCCTTTAAGCCCAAAAGATTCTTTTGGGATATGTGAAAACATAATTCTATCTCCAGGCTAATTGCCATCAATTATATAATTGAAATAACATAAAAATGGATGACCATACATTTAAATTGTATTAAAGACAGAATGTAAACAAACACAAACACTGCCCTCCTTCAAGTCAACATTAATTCTGCGGCTTTCACCCAAGTTCAGGCTATTCGTCCAATAAGTCCCAAGTTTACAACATGTTCCAAGCAAAGCTTCATTCAGTGTTGGATATTCAGCCTCAGATTTGCCATCCTCACCTAGAGTTCACAAATGCAAAAATAAAGTCACCATCTAACTCCTTCTCCTCTGACTGGTCCCTTTTCTAATGATACAGCTTACCAGTCCACTCCCTTCAGTTGAAACCTCATAACCTTTTTTTTTTTTTATTGTCATCCTCATGTTTTGATTTATCCATTTCTTTCATCCCTTTGGGCCATTCAGCCACCAAACCTTTTCCCTTTCTTCCACTGCATCAAAATTAACATATCAGATCCACGACTTCTATTCTTACAAAGAGTGGCTTGCAAGGTTGGTTCCTGGATGGAGTCTGAGAACGTGGCTGGTATACAGTGCCCTGCACTGGTGTGAAGCTTCCCCCAGAACACTGCTCCATGTTATGTGGAAGCCTGGATGGGAGGGGAGGTAGGATACACCTATTATATATGACTCAGTCCCTTTGCTGTCCACCTGAAACTATCATAGCATAGCTAATTGACTGTACTCCATACAAAATATAAAGGTTAATAAGAAAAGTGTTTCACATGAAATTTTTTCTGTTAAAAGCATAAGAATGGTTTGTTGTGCCTGTGCCATCTGATTAAATAATGTGGTCCTTTCTCTCCGGGATCAAGGATCATATGTGGTAGACAGAGGATGCTTATATGACCAGCGCCTCATGAAAATCCCAGGCACTGGTAGCTCTCTGGTGAGCTTCCTCAGTAGATAACACTGCTCAGGTATGGTCCCAGCTGATTGTTGGAGGAATGGGGCACATCCTCCGTGACTTCACTGGAGAGATGTCCTGGAAGCTTGAGCCTGGTTTCATCTAGGATTACATCCCTGCATGTTTTCCCTTTCCTGAGCTTGCTTTGTTTCCTTCTGTTGTGCGAAGTCTTAGCTGTGAGCTGAGCTCTGAGCTGAGTCTTGAGCATCTTCCTGGCAATGCCCCAAAGCTGGGAGTGGCCTTGGAGATCACCAGCACACTGGCCATTTTGTTCTCCTCTTTTCATTCCTCTTTAAACCCTTATTGTACAGGCTATTCGTCCAATAAGTCCCAAGTTTACAACATGTTCCAAGCAAAGCTTCATTCAGTGTTGGATATTCAGCCTCAGATTTGCCATCCTCACCTAGAGTTCACAAATGCAAAAATAAAGTCACCATCTAACTCCTTCTCCTCTGACTGGTCCCTTTTCTAATGATACAGCTTACCAGTCCACTCCCTTCAGTTGAAACCTCATAACCTTTTCCTTTTTATTGTCATCCTCATGTTTTGATTTATCCATTTCTTTCATCCCTTTGGGCCATTCAGCCACCAAACCTTTTCCCTTTCTTCCACTGCATCAAAATTAACATATCAGATCCACGACTTCTATTCTTACAAAGAGTGGCTTGCAAGGTTGGTTCCTGGATGGAGTCTGAGAACGTGGCTGGTATACAGTGCCCTGCACTGGTGTGAAGCTTCCCCCAGAACACTGCTCCATGTTATGTGGAAGCCTGGATGGGAGGGGAGGTAGGATACACCTATTATATATGACTCAGTCCCTTTGCTGTCCACCTGAAACTATCATAGCATAGCTAATTGACTGTACTCCATACAAAATATAAAGGTTAATAAGAAAAGTGTTTCACATGAAATTTTTTCTGTTAAAAGCATAAGAATGGTTTGTTGTGCCTGTGCCATCTGATTAAATAATGTGGTCCTTTCTCTCCGGGATCAAGGATCATATGTGGTAGACAGAGGATGCTTATATGACCAGCGCCTCATGAAAATCCCAGGCACTGGTAGCTCTCTGGTGAGCTTCCTCAGTAGATAACACTGCTCAGGTATGGTCCCAGCTGATTGTTGGAGGAATGGGGCACATCCTCCGTGACTTCACTGGAGAGATGTCCTGGAAGCTTGAGCCTGGTTTCATCTAGGATTACATCCCTGCATGTTTTCCCTTTCCTGAGCTTGCTTTGTTTCCTTCTGTTGTGCGAAGTCTTAGCTGTGAGCTGAGCTCTGAGCTGAGTCTTGAGCATCTTCCTGGCAATGCCCCAAAGCTGGGAGTGGCCTTGGAGATCACCAGCACACTGGCCATTTTGTTCTCCTCTTTTCATTCCTCTTTAAACCCTTATTGTACATCACATGTTTCTACCTTTTTGAACCAAAATCCCAGCTTGCCTCTGGCGCTTGTCTTTCCTCCTAATTCTTAAATGAGGTTCACTTTGCCTTTCCAACTCCTTTCTTATTCTCTCAACCTGATCACTTTATCACTGGGGCTGATGGAGGAGTCTCCGCCTGCAACCAGCTGGCTCTCATCCTGCCAGGGCAATCCTTCAGATTTTTTCTAAAACACCCTTGAAAGGCACAGGTGCAGCCATGTTATCCCCCATTTACAACATGACAAAAACTCCCTCCATGATAGTCCCCTGAGATGTTGCAGGAGGCCCCGTGTCCCCAGCTTATCACTTAACTGAGTCTGTACTCGTCCTCATGACCCAATCGTATCACCCCGTAAGATCCAGTCACATCCTGTATCCTGGATACACCAGAGAATTTAATTGCTTCATGTGTCTGAAAAAATGCTCCCTCTCACGGGGAAAATTTTTCACATGCAATAACAACTGACTTTCCAGGATGCACATCAAGAGTATGACACAGGCAGCTCAGCTCAGTGCTCAGTGGTGAGCTAGAGGGACAGGTTGGAGCTGGGGTAGGAGGGATGCTCTCAGGGGAAGGGGATAAATATGTACATAGAGCTCATTCATGCTGCTGTACAGTGAAACCAACACCACTCTGTAAAGCAGTTATCCTCCAGTTAATACATAAAAAAAAGAATAGTCTCCTCTATGAAGACTTTTTGGTATCCCATTATCCTCAGGAAGAGTTGACCATTGTGTGTGCCATGTGTCCACATTTGGCATTGCTCCCTTCCGTCCTAAGACCCGTGGACGTGTACCTGTGTGTGCTCGCACTTGCAGGCACACGTATGGCCTTTCTCACACATAGACCAGATGCTCCATGTCAAGTTCGTCCTACACCACCTGTGGCAGCTCTCATGACAGCTCTGTCTACTGTTCTGGATCAGGCAAACAAGCATCACTGAGCACTCCATGATTATGCTCACCTTCTTTGTCCTAAATGCATTAAGATTCACGAAAAAAAAAAAATGTCAACAGCTTCAGGATAAGTTAAAAGTAGAATTAAAGCAGTTTTATGGGGTTAAGCATCACCCTTTTTTTTTAAGTTATCTACCTTTTTGAACCAAAATCCCAGCTTGCCTCTGGCGCTTGTCTTTCCTCCTAATTCTTAAATGAGGTTCACTTTGCCTTTCCAACTCCTTTCTTATTCTCTCAACCTGATCACTTTATCACTGGGGCTGATGGAGGAGTCTCCGCCTGCAACCAGCTGGCTCTCATCCTGCCAGGGCAATCCTTCAGATTTTTTCTAAAACACCCTTGAAAGGCACAGGTGCAGCCATGTTATCCCCCATTTACAACATGACAAAAACTCCCTCCATGATAGTCCCCTGAGATGTTGCAGGAGGCCCCGTGTCCCCAGCTTATCACTTAACTGAGTCTGTACTCGTCCTCATGACCCAATCGTATCACCCCGTAAGATCCAGTCACATCCTGTATCCTGGATACACCAGAGAATTTAATTGCTTCATGTGTCTGAAAAAATGCTCCCTCTCACGGGAATATTTTTCACATGCAATAACAACTGACTTTCCAGGATGCACATCAAGAGTATGACACAGGAAGCTCAGCTCAGTGCTCAGTGGTGAGCTAGAGGGACAGGTTGGAGCTGGGGTAGGAGGGATGCTCTCAGGGGAAGGGGATAAATATGTACATAGAGCTCATTCATGCTGCTGTACAGTGAAACCAACACCACTCTGTAAAGCAGTTATCCTCCAGTTAATACATAAAAAAAAGAATAGTCTCCTCTATGAAGACTTTTTGGTATCCCATTATCCTCAGGAAGAGTTGACCATTGTGTGTGCCATGTGTCCACATTTGGCATTGCTCCCTTCCGTCCTAAGACCCGTGGACGTGTACCTGTGTGTGCTCGCACTTGCAGGCACACGTATGGCCTTTCTCACACATAGACCAGATGCTCCATGTCAAGTTCGTCCTACACCACCTGTGGCAGCTCTCATGACAGCTCTGTCTACTGTTCTGGATCAGGCAAACAAGCATCACTGAGCACTCCATGATTATGCTCACCTTCTTTGTCCTAAAAATGCATTAAGATTCACGAAAAAAAAAAAAAAAACCTGTCAACAGCTTCAGGATAAGTTAAAAGTAGAATTAAAGCTGTGAAATAAAATATGTGTCATGTAGACAGGATGTTGTTTTTACTCCTTTTTGGTATAGATATATCCAGGCAAACAGTATAAAGTTATTTTCAATAGTCAGATAAAGAAATGATTCGTGTTTCTTTCTGATGTAGCTGTTTATGATAATGCTTTCAAATTATTTTTCACTGTTTAAAGAAAATTGTCAAAATATGTTCAGTGACTTATTTCTGTGGCTGAACTGGGATAAATCTACAGTATATCATATTGAGAGTGAGAAGGAAAAGTAAGAGCATAAATGATCCTGACGTTTTAACATGTGTGATCCCATACACATTTCTTAAGGTGAAATAACACACTTTTTTCTTTAAAAAGAATGAAAAGATATAATGTGGACCAGTAAATACCTCTGTCCAACCCAGCGGACTGTAACCCCCCAGGCTCCTCTGTCTGTAGGGATTCTCCAGGCAGGAATACTGGAGTGGGTTGCTGTGCCCTCCTCCAGGGGAGCTTCTGGACCCTGGGATTGAACCATTGCAGATTCTTTACTGTCTGAGTGACCAGGGAAGCCCATTAAACACAGTAACTACTACCACTAATGTAGGTGAAGAAAAGGGTACAACGAGCGTGAGTTGTGAGCACGCTCCTGTCTCTCTAGCTGTGGACTGATGAGGAAGAGTGTGTAGCTCTCAATCATATATGAGTGATAAATCCAAGGTGCCTTCCAACGACCACGCTTGGACTGTGGCCTGTCAAAGACACCAGGTCTTGTTTTATGATGACTGAAGAAAATAGGAGAAACTGTTTTCTGAGAAAGTACTGAGGACCAATAAAAAGATAATGTATTTGAAAATAAATCCTTAAAGAGGAAAGACATTTCTGTATTATATATATAAAAAAAAAACTTGCAACTTAGAATTCTGAAGCCACACAGACATTTGCTTACAAAGCACCTGCATTACAGATGTAGCATTAACATTTGCTTTTTATTCTTCTGAAGACCAAATCTCTTTACAACCGTTGATAATATTGTTTGTCTGTAGTTACACCTACAGTTCCACACCTTTGAGTTTGACATCCCTATTACGGACTTCTCAAATTTCTGAGCCATAGCATCCCTGAGAATAACAAAGTGGTCTATCATAATGGAAAGATAATTAAAAGAACAAGTAAATTCACTGTTAAGTGTGCTGACAATAGATAGCTTCTTTGTGGAGCAAACTTTCAGCTCTTGGCCAGCGATAACGCACTTGGCAAAACTTCCTACATCGGCTCTCTGGGTTACAGTAGTTTTAAATTTTCTTTTGTTATAGCTTTCTATGAGTAAACATAAGGTCATTTATCATTTTTTCTCAAATACTGAATAATGGTTTTCATTATGTTAAATCCTTCTTTATTTGTCAAACTGTAAATCATTCTTTTCAAATTCACTGCCTGGAGTGAGAGTACTGATCATACATATTTTTGAGTTGCTGATGCCAAATTAACAAGTTTTAGAATATAATGATAGCAATTATTTCTGCCCAAGTCCTTTGGACATTTGAACATATGGCTGTTCTCTTCATGATTTTTCACTGCGTCGCATAATTTTGCAGTAAATCAAGAGTATTTTTAGCAAAATCATTATGGAAAAGCCAATGGGATTTTGAGATTTGTATAGGTGCCTCTTGGTTCAAGTTTTTGTCTAATATTTTTTTAATTTTGAGACTGATAAATGTTTAATTGGTGCATTATATCCAAATACAAGGAATATAAAAACCTGTAGTTGAAACCTAAAATGAATGGATGTGCTTTTTAATTTCATTAGGATTAAAATAGAAAAAGGGCCCACACATCTGAAATAGATGAAATAATGTTCTCTTGTATAAAATTTTAATTTTTTTAGGATTTTACTGGAAGAATATAGACTTTCTAAATCACAAGTAAACTTCAAGATCATAATGGATTTTAACTTTAAAAAAAAACAGAGGTTTCATGAATATTTGGTTTGTTGGTGTTGCTGTCTGTTTGCTTCTTAGCTTTTGCTTTGAGTGGTTTTTCACTCTATCATGTCTATTTTGTTGCTCTCAATTCCTGGAGTCCTAGTCTTGATTTCAGAGGCTCCAAATTCCCTGAGCACGAGTATTTCAAGTGAAAGTTAATAATACCATCTGACCTCAAGACTCTATGCGATGCTAATGAAATTATGGTCAGAGTTTAGTCTTCATAAATTCAAATTAATACCACACAAATGAAAATGAAACAAAGTGATATTTACTGTTCAGAGTGAAATTGCATTGTTCCATCTAACTCCTCATGTCTACCCAAGAGAAATCAATAAAGAAATACGTGTCTGTATTATGGTGGTCAGATAGTGTACTCCTAGACGAATCCTCCTCATCAGTTTACAATAATGAAAATTAGGCCCTGTTAGCTTTGCGTACTCTTCTGAATATGTTTCCAGTGCTCCAAACTATTTTATTATTCTTAGGGATTCCATGGCCGAGAAATTTGGGAAGTCTGTGGTGAAGATGACCCTCCCTATTTGGGTGTCTGGGGGTCAGGGGAACAGCTGGCAAGGCCTTCCTGACTGGGAGATGGACGCTTGGCTAGAAATGCACTTTCCACGTGGCTTCTACCCTCCCTGTCCTCGTGCCTAGACGGGCACAGGCTGAGGGCTGTGAGCACTGAGCGTCGTTCCCCGAGCACCCAAATGCAGCTTCTGCACCTGATTGGGCTTCACACAGCAGAGTCACTGAACTTCAACAAAGCACTATGCTCAGGCCAGGCCTCAAGACACAAGCAGAGGTTGTATGACTCTCCTTTATAAAATTTAATTTAAATTTTATTTTTTATTCAAGTATGGATGAATTACAATGCTGTGTTACTGCTGTACAGCAAAGCAAGTCAGTTACACCTGTATATATATACGTATATATACATTCTTTTTCATATTATTTTCCATTATGATTAATCACAGGAGTAGCATACAGTCACCCAAACAGAAAGTCACATCAACAAACTCCAACAAGTTTGGACCTACTTTCTGACCTAGCTTGGGGAGTCACAATATTGATTCCATTCATTGTTTTCTGCTGATCTCAGGAGACAAAAGCCCAGTCAACACAAAGGTGGGGGAACATGCCTCTGCTCCTTCCTGGGAAGTACAGTAAACTTGTGTGGCACAGGAAGATGTGAAAAGTAGCTGCCTCTTGGAAAACACACCTGCACACTTGAAGGTCATTATCTCCTGTTTCTGTCTCCCAGACAGTCCCATGCACACAGAGTGCCCTCAGCCACCACCCATGAAGCCATGGCTATGGAATAACACACACAACCTGAAATTTCCCTGGAGCCTCCGATGACGCCGTTTGGATTCTGGCTTATTCTTGAAATATCTCATACGAATTATTTACAAGGAAATCCATATTTAGTTATACTATGCCAACTGTCTTTTTGAGCATGTGAAGAGCAAGTGTACAGCACAGTTAATAAATATAAAAATTAGTGGCCATGGTCTTAGTTCCAGACAAAAAGTGGTGAGAGCCTACACTCTGCAGGGTCGAAAGTCCTCGTTCCTCTCTGCATCTGTAATTTTTTTGGAGGGGTGGGGCACTTCTATAGGTCTTTCATTTATTTATTTTCATCCGTCTTTGTTCTTTGACCCATGTGGGCCACCCATTGCAGTGGCCTCTCTCGTTGCAGAGCACCGGCTCTGGGCACATGCGCCCCAGAGCGCTAGTTCAGTAGTTGGACACATTGGTCCAGCCGCTCCACAGCACGTGGGATCTTCCCAGGCCAGGGGTCGAACCAGCGCCCCTTGCACTGCAAGGCGGTGTCCTTACCCACTGGACCACCAGGGAAGCCCTGCATCTGTATTTATTATTGTGTATTCCATGCTGCGTTATTACAGCTCATGTATCTATTACTGCACTTGATTATACATTGAAAATAGGATTTGCTGTTTGAGGATCTTCCCATCTCCAGGATTAAACACCATGAGTATAATTTTTCTGTCAAAAACAGGAACGTCCAGTCAGATCTATAATTTGGTTAAATGAATGAAAAGATGAATGTTAATTTATTACTGAATTGTTACAGTAATCACTATCATCTACCAGTTTTCTAAAAAAAAATTTTTCTGGCAAAATATACCTTAGTAAGTTTACTAGTTATCCAACTAGGTAACCAGATTAAACCTATGTTTCAGTCATTTCTTAACCTAGACTTTCAACTAGATACCAGTGAGAATTGCTTTATCAAGTCAAAGTGTTCCAAAGGCTTTCAGAACAATGGATTCTTACCTTTCATTAGTAAGTGAGTGAGGCAAAGCTTAAAATACATCTACTCTACTCACATTTTATTCAATGTATTAGATATTTGGTACAGTACTAGACACACATGTGTTCACTCTGCTTCTGCTTTGGGGGACTAAATGGATACAGATGATCTCTCCAAAATAAGATATTGACTTGTTTTCAGTGATTTTCATGACTACAGAGATTCTTGAAATATCTCATACGTTTGGCCTTTTGGTCTTTTGAGCATGTGAAGAGCAAGTGTACAGCACAGTTAATAAATATAAAAATTAGTGGCCATGGTCTTAGTTCCAGACAAAAAGTGGTGAGAGCCTACACTCTGCAGGGTCGAAAGTCCTCGTTCCTCTCTGCATCTGTAATTTTTTTGGAGGGGTGGGGCACTTCTATAGGTCTTTCATTTATTTATTTTCATCCGTCTTTGTTCTTTGACCCATGTGGGCCACCCATTGCAGTGGCCTCTCTCGTTGCAGAGCACCGGCTCTGGGCACATGCGCCCCAGAGCGCTAGTTCAGTAGTTGGACACATTGGTCCAGCCGCTCCACAGCACGTGGGATCTTCCCAGGCCAGGGGTCGAACCAGCGCCCCTTGCACTGCAAGGCGGTGTCCTTACCCACTGGACCACCAGGGAAGCCCTGCATCTGTATTTATTATTGTGTATTCCATGCTGCGTTATTACAGCTCATGTATCTATTACTGCACTTGATTATACATTGAAAATAGGATTTGCTGTTTGAGGATCTTCCCATCTCCAGGATTAAACACCATGAGTATAATTTTTCTGTCAAAAACAGGAACGTCCAGTCAGATCTATAATTTGGTTAAATGAATGAAAAGATGAATGTTAATTTATTACTGAATTGTTACAGTAATCACTATCATCTACCAGTTTTCTAAAAAAAAATTTTTCTGGCAAAATATACCTTAGTAAGTTTACTAGTTATCCAACTAGGTAACCAGATTAAACCTATGTTTCAGTCATTTCTTAACCTAGACTTTCAACTAGATACCAGTGAGAATTGCTTTATCAAGTCAAAGTGTTCCAAAGGCTTTCAGAACAATGGATTCTTACCTTTCATTAGTAAGTGAGTGAGGCAAAGCTTAAAATACATCTACTCTACTCACATTTTATTCAATGTATTAGATATTTGGTACAGTACTAGACACACATGTGTTCACTCTGCTTCTGCTTTGGGGGACTAAATGGATACAGATGATCTCTCCAAAATAAGATATTGACTTGTTTTCAGTGATTTTCATGACTACAGAGATCTCCATGGGGAGGTGTCCACTGTTCATACAGCTGGGCTGCCACACATGGGCATAATTTTGGTCAGATTTGCTGTTACAAAAAGTGCTGCAATCAACAGCTCTACGTACATACCTTTGATTTACTGCTAGTTTATATTTGGGATATATTTTCAAAAAAGGCATTGATGATCATGCTAAATTGTGCTATATTTTCAAATACCTCTCCTGTGGATCTATGTTTAAATACTCAGAAGGGGGATTAGTGGATAAACACAGGGAGAGAGGGTTTCGTGAGCCAGCATTTAAGAGATAATAAGAGCCTACATGGGCTTCCTTGATGACTCAGTGGAAAAAGAACCTGCTGGCAATGCAGGAATCAGGGGTTCAGTCCCTGGGTCTGGAAGATCTTCTGGAATAGGAAACAGCAACCCACTCCAGTATCCTTACCTGAGAAAGCCCCTGGACAGAGGACTGTGGAGGGCTGCAGTCCATGGGGTTGCGAAAGAGTTGGACGTGACTTAGCAACTAAACAAGAATCACAAGCGCCTATATGATGCAAGTCCTAACAACAACAAAAATACAACAGCTAAGTAGGATTTGGCTACGCATGTTTGTGATTACCTAATAAATCCAGTTAATGGCATTTCCTAGCACTTGGAAAAAGAAGCTTATGGGATAATATGAGCACCTCATTTGCCTAAGCAAAATGTTTCAAGACATAAACTAACATTATGTAGATTATTTAAGTCTAGCTTTGACAATTCTGTTTCCCATGACATTTTTTATCTTTCTTGACCTTTTCATATCAAGCACTTTGCCGTAGAAATAAACATATCTGTATGTATTTTATATACTTGCAAGTGTATATGTATGTATATAATTTACCATACAGGCTATTGAATATTTTATTCCAATGCTCTTAAACAGCTAAAATTACATTATGTATCACCATATTCTCACCAATTTGCATTCCTACCAACAGTGTGTAAGGGTTCTCTTATCCATATCCTTAGAAACATTTTTATTTGTGGCCTTTTTAATGACAGGTGTGAAGTGATATCTAAGGTTTTATTATTCCTAATTTTGTGTTAAGCATCTTTTACATGCCGATTGACCGCCTAGTCAGTTCTTTTGTCCATTTTTAATTAAAATGTTTGATTTTGTGATGTTGAGGTATATGAGCTGTTTATACAGCTGGCCCACTGGAATTTTGGTCAGATTTGCTGTTACAAAAGTGCTGCAATCAACAGCTCTACGTACATACCTTTGATTTACTGCTAGTTTATATTTGGGATATATTTTCAAAAGGCATTGATGATCATGCTAAATTGTGCTATATTTTCAAATACCTCTCCTGTGGATCTATGTTTAAATACTCAGAAGGGGGATTAGTGGATAAACACAGGGAGAGAGGGTTTCGTGAGCCAGCATTTAAGAGATAATAAGAGCCTACATGGGCTTCCTTGATGACTCAGGGGAAAAAAGAACCTGCTGGCAATGCAGGAATCAGGGGTTCAGTCCCTGGGTCTGGAAGATCTTCTGGAATAGGAAACAGCAACCCACTCCAGTATCCTTACCTGAGAAAGCCCCTGGACAGAGGACTGTGGAGGGCTGCAGTCCATGGGGTTGCGAAAGAGTTGGACGTGACTTAGCAACTAAACAAGAATCACAAGCGCCTATATGATGCAAGTCCTAACAACAACAAAAATACAACAGCTAAGTAGGATTTGGCTACGCATGTTTGTGATTACCTAATAAATCCAGTTAATGGCATTTCCTAGCATTTGGGAAAAAAGAAGCTTATGGGATAATATGAGCACCTCATTTGCCTAAGCAAAATGTTTCAAGACATAAACTAACATTATGTAGATTATTTAAGTCTAGCTTTGACAATTCTGTTTCCCATGACATTTTTTATCTTTCTTGACCTTTTCATATCAAGCACTTTGCCGTAGAAATAAACATATCTGTATGTATTTTATATACTTGCAAGTGTATATGTATGTATATAATTTACCATACAGGCTATTGAATATTTTATTCCAATGCTCTTAAACAGCTAAAATTACATTATGTATCACCATATTCTCACCAATTTGCATTCCTACCAACAGTGTGTAAGGGTTCTCTTATCCATATCCTTAGAAACATTTTTTATTTGTGGCCTTTTTTAATGACAGGTGTGAAGTGATATCTAATAGTGGTTTTGATTTGCATTTCCCTGATAATTTGTAGTGTTAAGCATCTTTTTACATGCCGATTGACCGCCTAGTCAGTTCTTTTGTCCATTTTTTAATTAAAATGTTTGATTTTGTGATGTTGAGGTATATGAGCTGTTTATACGCATCAGGCATTAATCCCTTGTGTGTTTGCATGTGTGCTAAGTTGCTTCAGTCATGTCTGACTCTTTGTGATGCCATGGATCATAGCAAGCCTGGCTTCTCTGACCATAGTATTCTCCAAGCAAGAATACTACAGTGGGTTGCCATGATCTTCCTGCCATGATCCCCCTCCAGGGGATCTTCCTGACTTATCCCAGTGTAAATTGGTGTAGCCACTGTGGGAAACAGTATGGAGGCTTCTCAAAAAAAAAGAAAAATAGACTGCTATATGACACAGCCATTCCATGCCTAACCATATATCTGAAACAAATGAAAAACACTAATTCAGAAAGATACATACAGGCCAATGCTACTCAGCCATAATAAAGAATGATTATTTGTCATTTGCAGCAACATGGATGGATTTGACATTATGCTAAGTGAAATAAGACAGAGAAAGACATATGCCATATGATATTTTTTATATGTTGAACCTTAAAGTTACAACAAACTAGTGAACATAGCAAAAAAAAGAAACAGACGTACAGATAGACCAAACTAGTGCTTGGTTACCAGTTGTGGGGAGGGACAATCTAGGGGTGAGGCAGTAAGAGATACAAATTATTGGGTGTAAGATAGGTTACAAGGGTATATTGTGCATGAGGAATACAGTCAATATTTGGTAATACCTGCAAGTGGAGAATAATGTTTAGAAATTGTATAAAAATAAAATAATTTAAATATCATTGTGGTTTCAGTAAAGATTATAAATTACACTTTTCACTTTATTGGGCCTTTAGATACTGATGAGAAATCGAGATTATAAAGGAGTAACAATAGCTATGGCATACTAAACTGAGGGGCAGTCATTGAGGTCCCTTCTTAGACACATCCCTGGATCACTGAGGGAAATTGAAATTGCTATGAACTGAGATGACTGGATGGCATCACCAACTCAGTGGAAATGAGTTTGAGCAAGTTCCAGGAGATGGTGGAGGAGAGGGAAGCCTGGAGTGCTGGAGTCCATGGAGTCACAAAGTCAGACATGACTGTACTCAATAGACTGATACCTAGACCCCAAAGTCGGAGAAGGCAATCCACTCCAATATTCTTGTCTGAAAAAATTCCCTAGACAGAGGAACTTGGTGGGCTAGAGTCCATAGAATTGCAAAGAATCAGACACTACTGAGTGTCTGAGCACTCACTCACCCAATCCAAGGACATCAGTCTTATTTAAAACAGTATCTGCGAGCTGCAACCTTGTTTCTCAAGGTCGTTACCCTTGTAACCAAGTATCCACTTCAACCAATTCCTATTTAACAAGTGCCTTTGACTCTTATCAGCTTGAGTTATTATTCTTAATAAACAACTGGAGCAACTAATTGTAACATTGTGGGTTTTGCCTTTATAAGCCTCCCTACTTTTTAGGCTGGTAGAATAATTCAAGTGTTTCTTGAATCGGGGTGCCATGGGCTACAGTCCTAACCACCCCAGACTGATGCCTCTTTATTTCATTCAGGTCTCTGTTTCTTTAAATTTTGATTAACAATATTGAGTATGATTTTATTTTCTGTAACTAGTTTTATTATAGCCATCTGCAGTGAACAAGCTTTAATTTTTTTTCAGTAAACGTATAGAAGAAGGCCCAAGCCTGCTGGAATTAATTTCACCGTATGGTCAGTTTATTTTATATACGTTGTTTCTCACTTTTTCAGCTACATCATTTGAAATAGGAAGATTTTATACATTATTTGTATTTTGGATTCTTTCCTATAGTAGGTGTATTAAGTCAATATTGACAATATTAGCAGCTGTTAATTGGCTTGCTTTACATTTGTGTTCCTCTGTCTGGATAGTGTTTATTCTAACTCGTGGTTAAGAAAACTATTCCTTATAGATGTTTCTGACATATTGACTTCTTTTTTAATAGTGCCAGTCTTTGGTATTTTTGTTTCATGGCTATGATTGTGATTTTCATCACAATTTTTACAAATTGTTGTGCCATTATGACCTGAAAACAATCACTGGACAAACTGATAAACTTGCTCAAAAAGTGGGTTTTCAGAACTTACTGATCTGTATTTGAAATGAACTGTTGACCAAAATTCGCCAGAAATAATCTAAACAGGTGAGAAGATACTACAGAAACTCGGAAGAAAAATTTCAGGATATAGGCTTGTAAGTTCTATTTTTCATTACATGAGCTATTAATCTTTATTTAAAAGTTTCCCTACCTTGGAATTTGGGTACTATTTTCTTCTTATTAGCAAAAAAAGACCTTTCCATTATAACAACTCAAAAGAAGCAATATTAAAATCACAGCTTCAGCTAGCTTTCTTTAATTAATTAGGACATCAGTCTCTATGCTTGTTCATAAGTGAAGTAAAAATGTATTTTTGACATTTAACAGAAGCGTAGGAGAGAACTTCCTGCTTTCTGCTAAATTTAAATACTTTGGTACATACCAGTATGCTAAATGACTATTTATAAAAATAACATAGAATGTTTTTATGGCAATTATCAGTTGCAACTGAGAATATTGTCTCCTGAATTGACTACTGGTATTCAACTCCATAAATAGCTAAGACATGGAAATACTAGTCCTTGTCCCACACGTATTGCCATCATCATTCAGGTAGTCTTCTTAGAGTGTCCTTTAGTATCCAAATGGGGCTTTCTGTAACATACTGGTTTGGTTAGATAATTCTGGTGCTTTCTCGTTGGATACCCTGCTCATTGTTCTTCACCACAGGAAGGCTGCCGTCTTAGAATTTTGGAGCTTTTCTATTGTCTGCTTGAAACCTCCCTCTAATGTTGGTGAGGTTCCTTCCACAAATGGCAGAGTCCAATTACTCTTCCCTTGAATTTGAACATTTATAATGGGAAAAAAAGAAGAAAAATGAAACTTACATCACCATTGAGACAAGGTTAGAAAAAGTCATGCTGTTTTTGCCAAGAACTCTCTCCATCTTTAGGTTTGAGAGTGCGAAACTCTAAAGTGATGGCTAAGACATTTGCCTCCCATGAAGCCTCTTTGCTAGAGGGACCTCACAGAGAGGACACACAGAAAGAGAAATGCCCAGGCTTGTTGGTACCCACCTGATTGAACCTCAACCCTCTGACATGAGGAAGGGAGAACCTTCAAATTACTTCAGTCCAGTTTAAGGCTGTTCTTACTGAAAATTCGGACGTGACTTATCCCTTTCAGCCCTGTTCAGATTCCCAATACATAGAGTCTGTAACCATAAAAGACGGCAGTAATGTACCAATAAGTGTTCATCTGCTTTCCAGTCATAGTAAATAAAACCCCACTAAAATATAGTTATTAAGAAAACTAATTAATCTACTGATTTCACAGGTTCCTTTAGCTGTTCTTTCTCTCTACCATCCCTTAATTTAAATCAATTTTTAATCAATAATGGAATATAAAGGACATACCTGAAGAATAAAATGAATTATCTTATTTTAGAAGCTAAGTATAACACTGCTAATTCAAAAAATATATAGTTTTTACATTTATTTTTAAATATCAACTCTTTCCTTTTTAGACAATGATTATTTGAATTGGAATGACACCCACAGGTGGGTTTCCCAGGTGGTGAGGGTGGTAAATAATCTGCCTGCCAATGCCAGAGACCCAAGACACTCAGGGTTGATTTCTGGGTGGAGAAGATCCCCTGGAAGAGGACATGGCAACCCACTCCAGTATTCTTGCCTGGAGAATTCCACGGACAGAGGGGCCTGGTGAGCTGCATTCCATGGGGTTGCAAAGAGTCATACATGACTGAAGTGACTTAGCACAAAGACAAAGTCCGTAAGTATCTTCTAAGAGATAATTTTATAGGCACATCACTGAGCCTCCATTTTTTTAACTTTGCTTATTTATTATCCAGAGAGATGAGATTCCTCAGCAGTGAATACCAGGTGCTGTGGAACATTTACAAGGATGAAAAATGAGAAAGACTAAAGGCAGTGGTAGGCTTGATAAGAGACACTTGAATGGAATTTCATGATAAACAGGAGTTTAAAGGATTAATGAGACAGGGAAAATAAGATAGTGAATATAGACAATTCAAGATGTTAGCTATGATGCTGAGAAGAGATATAAAACTGCAGTTGCTAGCAGACATATAAGCAAAAAAAGATGTCGATTTTGATTTTGTTTTTATTTGGTGATAACAAGTATCTAAACAGGCTTAGATTCCTTGCTGAAGGACTCCATGGAGAGAAAGATTGGAAATACAGGTTTTAGTAGAAACAGAAAAGAGATCAAGTTCCCTGTGCTCAGCTCCTCAGTTGTGTCTGGCTCTGAGGCAAGAAAACTGGAGTGGGTTGCCATTCCCTATTCCCGGGGATATTCTAAACACAGAACTGAACCCTCAGCTCCTGCATCTTCTGCATTGCAGGAGGATTCTTTACTGCTGAGCCCCTTGGGAAGCCCCTTCCTTCTCTGACCACAGCCTAGAAAGGTTCTCTGTGTCTCCTTCATCGGCAAGAGGATTCCTTCTTTATCACCACACCACGGGAGGCCCACCACGTCCCTCACTAAAGGGAAACAAGCTTCTTCATTTCCTGCAGAGCTCAGGAGGAAGGATCTGTTTAGAGACCAATAAAGGACATTACTTTATGCAAGATAAGAATAAGGTAAAATAATATTAAATGCTAAATGTTTTCTGCTTACTTTGATGATATTTTTCTAGTTTCTTACCTTAAGAAACTAGAACACTCTTTATTAAAAAATCTTTCTTTTTTTATAAAGAGCTTATTACTATCAGTTCAGTTCAGTCACTCAGTCATGTCCGACTCTGTGACCGCATGAGCTGCAGCACACCAGGCTTCCCTGTCCTTCACCATCGCCCAGAGCTTGCTCAGACTCATGTCCATTGACTCAGTGATGCCATCCAACCATTCCCTGACATCCCCTTCTCCTTCTGCCTTCTATTTGTTCCCAACATCAGGCCCTTTTCCAATAAGTCACCTCTTTGCATCAAGTGGCAAAAACATTAGAGCTTCAGCTTCAGCATCTGTCCTTCCAGTGAATATTCAGGGTTGATTTCCTTTAGGGTTGACTGGTTTGATCTCCTTAACATTCTCTATATTTTTTGCTTTAACTATATCTCAGAAGTTCTATGTTGTATTTTCTTTCAGAACCAAAAATTTGTAATTTTCCTTTTGTCTCCTTTTTGCCTGATGGCATCACTGCCTCAACGCCAGAGCAAGCTCTGGGAGATGGTGCAGGACAGGGCAGTTCAGTGTGCTCCAGTCCTTGGTGATGCAAAGAGTCAGATACAACTGAGTGACTGAATTGAACTGAACTGATTACTCAGAAATGTGTTATCTAGCTTCAAAGTGTTTGGAAATGTTTTTCAGGTATCTTCCTATTAGTACCATACAAATCAATTTTATTAGGATCTTAAAACCTGCTTTGAATTATTAAATTATTAGAAATTAGAATTTATTGATACTTGATAACATGGCTGACAACACGGTCTATACAATTGATTCACCCCCATATCTGGAAGTTCTGCATCTGCTGACACAACCAATTTCAGATCAAAAATATTCAGAAAACAATTTTTCCAGAAATTTCAAAGTTTCCAGAATTTGCCATACACTGACAATTATTTGCATGGTATTTGCATTGTATTTATGCTATTTATATAATCATACATATAGCATTATAAATAATCTAGAAATCATTTAAAATACATGGAAGGAGGTGTGTAGATTTTATGCAAGCACTACAGCATTTTATACAAGGGACTTGAGCATTCACTGATAAAAGCTTCTTCATTTCCTGCAGAGCTCAGGAGGAAGGATCTGTTTAGAGACCAATAAAGGACATTACTTTATGCAAGATAAGAATAAGGTAAAATAATATTAAATGCTAAATGTTTTCTGCTTACTTTGATGATATTTTTCTAGTTTCTTACCTTAAGAAACTAGAACACTCTTTATTAAAAAATCTTTCTTTTTTTATAAAGAGCTTATTACTATCAGTTCAGTTCAGTCACTCAGTCATGTCCGACTCTGTGACCGCATGAGCTGCAGCACACCAGGCTTCCCTGTCCTTCACCATCGCCCAGAGCTTGCTCAGACTCATGTCCATTGACTCAGTGATGCCATCCAACCATTCCCTGACATCCCCTTCTCCTTCTGCCTTCTATTTGTTCCCAACATCAGGCCCTTTTCCAATAAGTCACCTCTTTGCATCAAGTGGCAAAAACATTAGAGCTTCAGCTTCAGCATCTGTCCTTCCAGTGAATATTCAGGGTTGATTTCCTTTAGGGTTGACTGGTTTGATCTCCTTAACATTCTCTATATTTTTTGCTTTAACTATATCTCAGAAGTTCTATGTTGTATTTTCTTTCAGAACCAAAAATTTGTAATTTTCCTTTTGTCTCCTTTTTGCCTGATGGCATCACTGCCTCAACGCCAGAGCAAGCTCTGGGAGATGGTGCAGGACAGGGCAGTTCAGTGTGCTCCAGTCCTTGGTGATGCAAAGAGTCAGATACAACTGAGTGACTGAATTGAACTGAACTGATTACTCAGAAATGTGTTATCTAGCTTCAAAGTGTTTGGAAATGTTTTTCAGGTATCTTCCTATTAGTACCATACAAATCAATTTTATTAGGATCTTAAAACCTGCTTTGAATTATTAAATTATTAGAAATTAGAATTTATTGATACTTGATAACATGGCTGACAACACGGTCTATACAATTGATTCACCCCCATATCTGGAAGTTCTGCATCTGCTGACACAACCAATTTCAGATCAAAAATATTCAGAAAACAATTTTTCCAGAAATTTCAAAGTTTCCAGAATTTGCCATACACTGACAATTATTTGCATGGTATTTGCATTGTATTTATGCTATTTATATAATCATACATATAGCATTATAAATAATCTAGAAATCATTTAAAATACATGGAAGGAGGTGTGTAGATTTTATGCAAGCACTACAGCATTTTATACAAGGGACTTGAGCATTCACTGATACCAAGCGATGACTATACTAGAATACATTCTCTGTTCACTTATGTTATGTATTTTGACTTTGTATGGAGTGTTCTAGAAATGTCAATCAGATCAAGTTTGTTGGTAGTTTTTCTTTGTGTAAGTCTTCTCAGTTCTCACTGTCTGTCTACCTGTTATATCAATTTCTGGGAGCTGGATGCTGAAATCTCCAAATGTAATTGTGGGCTTGTCTCTTTCCCCTTTCAAAACTCTGTAACTGAATGCTACTGTTGATTAGACATTTGGGAGCAATCAGAAAAAGTGAACAAAAACCTACTGTCTCAATTGCCCTCGAATCAAGTTGAGCATATTTAAAAGGAAGTTGTTTTTCTGTTTAAGACACTGATGAGTCTGTGTAGGGAAATTAGAGAGTTAAAGGATAAAACATGGAGATGCAATTTAAGCTGGTGGCATGGAAGCTCAGAGGGCAGATGGAGAAGTCGACATATCGGGCGGGGCTTTGCTGAGAGAGAGGATCAGGTGACACTCTGTGGGAGGTGACCAAAATGACACCTTGCAGAGTTGAAATATCTAAGACGGGACTTATACTTTCTGTGGGGTCTGGCATAAATCTTCCCTATAAACAGCCCACAAAATCTTCGCAGAAGTCTGCTTTTTACTAATGCTCTTTGTTTGAGCAGCATCTATTTGCTCACTTCAGGACAGTTCTGAGTTCTAAATGTGAGTCAAGACGGAGAAGCCCAAAGATGGCCAAATTCAAGAAGACACAGTAAGTGTGACCATCAGAATGGGAGGTGCCTAAGAGTCTGAGGGAATTTAGAATTTATTGATACTTGATAACATGGCTGACAACACGGTCTATACAATTGATTCACCCCCATATCTGGAAGTTCTGCATCTGCTGACACAACCAATTTCAGATCAAAAATATTCAGAAAACAATTTTTCCAGAAATTTCAAAGTTTCCAGAATTTGCCATACACTGACAATTATTTGCATGGTATTTGCATTGTATTTATGCTATTTATATAATCATACATATAGCATTATAAATAATCTAGAAATCATTTAAAATACATGGAAGGAGGTGTGTAGATTTTATGCAAGCACTACAGCATTTTATACAAGGGACTTGAGCATTCACTGATACCAAGCGATGACTATACTAGAATACATTCTCTGTTCACTTATGTTATGTATTTTGACTTTGTATGGAGTGTTCTAGAAATGTCAATCAGATCAAGTTTGTTGGTAGTTTTTCTTTGTGTAAGTCTTCTCAGTTCTCACTGTCTGTCTACCTGTTATATCAATTTCTGGGAGCTGGATGCTGAAATCTCCAAATGTAATTGTGGGCTTGTCTCTTTCCCCTTTCAAAACTCTGTAACTGAATGCTACTGTTGATTAGACATTTGGGAGCAATCAGAAAAAGTGAACAAAAACCTACTGTCTCAATTGCCCTCGAATCAAGTTGAGCATATTTAAAAGGAAGTTGTTTTTCTGTTTAAGACACTGATGAGTCTGTGTAGGGAAATTAGAGAGTTAAAGGATAAAACATGGAGATGCAATTTAAGCTGGTGGCATGGAAGCTCAGAGGGCAGATGGAGAAGTCGACATATCGGGCGGGGCTTTGCTGAGAGAGAGGATCAGGGGACACTCTGTGGGAGGTGACCAAAATGACACCTTGCAGAGTTGAAATATCTAAGACGGGACTTATACTTTCTGTGGGGTCTGGCATAAATCTTCCCTATAAACAGCCCACAAAATCTTCGCAGAAGTCTGCTTTTTACTAATGCTCTTTGTTTGAGCAGCATCTATTTGCTCACTTCAGGACAGTTCTGAGTTCTAAATGTGAGTCAAGACGGAGAAGCCCAAAGATGGCCAAATTCAAGAAGACACAGTAAGTGTGACCATCAGAATGGGAGGTGCCTAAGAGTCTGAGGGAATTTAGGAAGCTTTGACCTTTTTCAAACCATGGAATTTAGGTCTGATGGTATACATATATGTTTGCTGCAAGGCAAAATTACAGCAAAAGAAACAATTGTTAGTCATTATATACACTAGATTTACCCTTTTCATAAGTGAATACAAGGAAAGTCCTAAATTTAAAGATCCTAAAAATTGTACTATTTCCTATGTTTTCTGTAAGAACTCTAAAGTGAGGCATATCATTGTTTCTTTGGTTGATCTGCCATTTTTCTATGGTCAAATGTTTACTGGTTAGGTTTGAGAACCACAGTGTATATAGGCTTATACATTTATTAACATTAGAGTTTCCACACATATGCTTGTAATGAGTCATGGGGCCATTTGAAGGAAATATACATTTAGCTGAGGAGGCCTTAGAACCTTTACTTATATGGTTTGAGTTGTGTTTACAGTTTTCCATATGCCCAGACTTTAACAATCTGTCACACAGATTTAAAAAAATCATTTGCAATCACCCAAGTTTGTTCAGCATAGAGAATATATAACCAGAAATGTTTGAGGATAGTTAAAATGAAAACCAGAAGCTTGGAGCATACTGAGTATGAATTAAAATAGGCTATCTGCTTTAAATGGGATTTATTTATTTATTTATTTTTGAGAAACAGATGAGCACTTTTCTTAAGAACAGTCAATAGCACTCACTGATCTGCAGGGTATTTAAGTTATTCAGTACAAATGTGGAGTGGCTACATTGGGTCAAAAAGAGTGGGTGCATGGCCAGCAGTGACACGACCCCATAGATGGAAAGTTCTCAGAATAAATGTTGAAAAATAGTAATAGTTTCTATTAAATTAATTTAGAGAGATCTTAAAAAGATGGAAGATTCAAAACCCTTGCCTCATTCAATCTGTGGAGTTGGAGCTAGTTTTACACAACGAAAATTTATTATATTTGAAATTCACAAAGAAGTTAAAAACACAGGAGATGAAAATCTATAATTATACTGGAAGCTAGTTTGTAAGAATGGTCAAAGCTCTGTTTTCACGTAGGGCCATTTTCTCACTCCTCTGAGCACGGCTGGTTCTCCATCGAGCAGACAGAGATGATAATGGTCTCCCTTGATGAGATTACTTTGTGAACTAAACAAATGGCACACGTGGAGAAAATGCAGAACCAGTCAGTGCACGTTGTCCATGTTCAAGAAGAGCCCACTCACATGATAAACAAATTTTCTTATCAGAGGAAACACATTTGACACCTTTTGTACTGGCTGTATGGCACACTACCCTCTGGGGATGTGTGCTTAATGGCCTTCCTAAACACCTAAGTCAAGTCTTTTCATTCATATCTTTGCTTTCTGAAAGCACTCAAAACATTTATGCTTTGGGAAAATGGCACTGGTGTCCTTAGTAAATACTGGCAAAAGGCATAATCAGAGCTCAGTTTACTGTTTCAGGGAGAAGATGATCATTACCTTAATGTGTCCACCTCGAGTACTGTGTCAGTGCAGAACCTTTTTCAGGCACTTACAGGATACTGACAAAGGTCTGTACAGTCAAAGTTGTGGTTTTCCCAGTAGTCATGTAAGGATGTAGAGCTGGATCCTAAAGAAGACTGAACACCAAAGAATGGATAACGTTGGATTCTGGTGTTGGAGAAGACTCTCTAGGGTTTCCTCAGACTGCAGAGAGATCAAACCAGTCAATCCTAAAGGAAATCAACCCTGAATATTCATTTGAATGACTGATGCTGAAGTTGAAGCGCCACAACTTTGGCCACCTGATGTGAAGATTGAAGGCAAGAGGAGAAGGGGATGACAGAGGATGAGATGGTGGGATGGCATCACTGACTCAATGGACATGTATTTGAGCACACTCCAGAAGATGGTAAAGGACAGGGAAGCCTGGCATGCTGCAGTCCATGAGGTCGCAAAGGGTTGGACACAATGGAGCAACTGGACAACAACAACAATTTACAGAGTGGAAATTCATGAACATGCAGTTTTTTTCCCTCGTACTAAATATAATACTAAAATGAAAGAATGATTTACTTTGTGATCTTTATGAACTTGTCAATAGGGTCTGATTTCTGCAGCTGTATTCCTACCATAGAGATCAAGGAAAGGCACCTGCCTGAAACATGGTAAAATCGTGCCATCAGGCAATAGGTGAGGTCCAACCAATTGAATCAGGTAAAAGTGCAGATTGTATTTTTGTGAAAAAATACCACCTGCAGTATAAATTGTGAAACTAGCAGAAAAGATATTTTCTCTTAGTATATTGTATTATGCAAAGCTCCAAAAGGAAAGGCAGAGAAATACAGAATGACCACTGAAAATTCTCTGAAATGAGAAAATCCAAAATGCCAGCCATCAGACACTTTCTTATAAAGTTCTCCAACATCAAGATCTTGAACCCAATCGCACTTGATGCCTGAGGCCAATAAGAGAACAGAGGCTGCTGGTGTGTTTCTAGCTTTGGAATTTGCTGTCTGTTTTAATACATCTCTTCTTGCCAGCCCACCTGCCGTGGGGACTTTTACCAACTATCAGTGAGATGTGGACCTCATGTTAGGATGGTACGTGCTTTCCTCTGACTCAAGCACAAGGTAAACGACCAAAATCTCACTAAAGGAAAGTCAACCCTTTTCAGGCATCGATGATAGATAAAACTGGATCCTAAAGAAGACTGAACACCAAAGAATGGATAACGTTGGATTCTGGTGTTGGAGAAGACTCTCTAGGGTTTCCTCAGACTGCAGAGAGATCAAACCAGTCAATCCTAAAGGAAATCAACCCTGAATATTCATTTGAATGACTGATGCTGAAGTTGAAGCGCCACAACTTTGGCCACCTGATGTGAAGATTGAAGGCAAGAGGAGAAGGGGATGACAGAGGATGAGATGGTGGGATGGCATCACTGACTCAATGGACATGTATTTGAGCACACTCCAGAAGATGGTAAAGGACAGGGAAGCCTGGCATGCTGCAGTCCATGAGGTCGCAAAGGGTTGGACACAATGGAGCAACTGGACAACAACAACAATTTACAGAGTGGAAATTCATGAACATGCAGTTTTTTTCCCTCGTACTAAATATAATACTAAAATGAAAGAATGATTTACTTTGTGATCTTTATGAACTTGTCAATAGGGTCTGATTTCTGCAGCTGTATTCCTACCATAGAGATCAAGGAAAGGCACCTGCCTGAAACATGGTAAAATCGTGCCATCAGGCAATAGGTGAGGTCCAACCAATTGAATCAGGTAAAAGTGCAGATTGTATTTTTGTGAAAAAATACCACCTGCAGTATAAATTGTGAAACTAGCAGAAAAGATATTTTCTCTTAGTATATTGTATTATGCAAAGCTCCAAAAGGAAAGGCAGAGAAATACAGAATGACCACTGAAAATTCTCTGAAATGAGAAAATCCAAAATGCCAGCCATCAGACACTTTCTTATAAAGTTCTCCAACATCAAGATCTTGAACCCAATCGCACTTGATGCCTGAGGCCAATAAGAGAACAGAGGCTGCTGGTGTGTTTCTAGCTTTGGAATTTGCTGTCTGTTTTAATACATCTCTTCTTGCCAGCCCACCTGCCGTGGGGACTTTTACCAACTATCAGTGAGATGTGGACCTCATGTTAGGATGGTACGTGCTTTCCTCTGACTCAAGCACAAGGTAAACGACCATTCTCATAGGTGAGTGGGTTGTCTCACTCTCGTGTAACTCAGCTCTGGGTTGATAATCACACTCCCAAACCTCCCAGTTCTTAGGAAGAGGAGAGCCCAGAAGCCGCCCATTCCCACACCTCCTGGGAGGGTAAGCATGGTCTTCCTAGAGCACAGTCCTGCACTATGGCAACACTGGGCTTGACACCTGGTGGGAGTTCTCACCTTCTGCAAGCCCAACTTCATGCTCCATTCTTTAGGACTCTCTGATCCTGGGATGCAGCCTGGACTGGCCTGTGAGATATCTATCAGCCAAAGAAAATTTGATGTGAACACTCAGATTTCCACTTTCTTATTTATCTTCCTAGGGCTGAGGCAGGCACTACAGAATGGCTGAGCACGAGCCCTTATCTAGAGCATAGTAGTAGTGTGTGCACGCTCAGTTGAGTCCAACTCTTTACCATCCCATGGACTGTAGCCCCCTAGATTCCTTTGTCCATGGGATTCTCCAGGTGAGCATATGGGAGTGGGTAGCTGTTGCCTTCTGCAGGGGATCTTCCCAACCCAGGGATCAAATCTGAATCTCCTGCACTGAAGGCAGATTCTTTACTGTCTGAGCCATCATGGAAGAGTAGGAATTATACTTTTCTAACTTTTGCACCAGAAGGTTATTTCTTTAAGGCCAACAACCATGTCCTTAGCCCACTGTCACGTCCCAGTAGCCAAGAGAGGGCCTGGCACCAAGAGCAAGCTCAAAAGCATGAATAGTGAAATAAATCACTGACTAACAAATGAGTGATTTGAGCACAGGCAGGTGGCCCTAATGGTAAAGAATTCACCTGCCAATACAGGAGTTGTAAGAGACGCAGGTACAAGCCCTGAGTGGGGAAGGTCCTTGGAAGGAGGGCATGACAGCCGACTGCAGTATTCTTGACTGCAGAATCCCATGGACACAGAAGCCTGCTGGGCTACAGTCCATGGGGTCGTCAAGAGTTGGGCATGCTTCATATATTCTGGCTATCAGGTCTTTACCAGATAAATGACTTTCAAATATGTTCTCCTAATTTGAAGAAATCCAATTTTAAATGTTACTTTATGGATCATACTCATACTGCCATATGTAGAGATCCTTGACTGTCTTGAGACAACATCAGTTTTGCCCTCTTTTGGGAGGCAGAGAGTTTTAACCCAGCTATGATCTTGTTATCCATGCATTTGCCTTCACCTTTGTCTTTTCTCTCTTCTACCACTATTTTTCCCTTGAAAAATTTTCCTCAGGTTTTTGCAGCCCAGGGATAATGGGCATCCCACTCTCCTCTTTAAACAGAATTAGTGCCTCTCTTTTATTTCTTTTTGCTTGCTTTATCTGTTTTCCCTGATGCAATGGTAGCCTCCATGTATAAGAGCCAGGCTTCCTAAGGGGCCATGGAAAAGAAAGGAGCACAAGTCAGTTGAGCTACATTAAACACATGTGCTGTATATTTTTTATTTTTTCTAGCTTTACTGAGGTATACTTTACAAATAAAAATTGTATAGCTTTAAGGTGTGCAACATGATATTTTGATGTTCATGTACATTGTGAAGTGATTATACCACAATTAAGCTGATTAACATATCTGTCACCTCTCATGTTTAATTCTTTTGTGTGGGCCTTAAGAACAAAGTTCAAGTATATAATACAGTGTTATTGCCTATACTTGCCATGCTCTGTGTTTGATCTCCAGAACTTATTCATCTCACAAATCCAAATTATCACCCCCCAATTTCCCCCACCCCGCTGGCCCTTGCAACCATTATTCTCTTCTCTTCTCTGATACTTTAGAAATTCTTTTAAGATTTCACATGTAAGTTGATCATGCAGGATTTGTATTTCTGTCTCTGCCTTATTTAGCTTAGTTTCATGTTGACCAGATTCAGATATTGAAACAAGTGTCCACTGATGGATTAGCAGATATACATATGGTACATATATCATGAATTTAAAATTCAAGCAAAAAGAGAAAGAAGCAAGGGGGAAGAGAGTGGGATACAAGAATGGTGTCAGGATTTGAGCTTGACTGGGAGAGAGAAAACCCAGCTGTCAGATGTGGGAGTAGTTGATTCAAGCCAGAAGTCCAAAATGAAAGAGTCACGCCTTTACTCTAATGGAAGAAATGTCCAAAACTGGAGAAAGGGATGACTTGCCACATTGCATTTGTCTCACAGAAAAGCATACCAATCCCAGGCAAGGCAGTCAGTTCAGACAAGGGGGGCTGTTTACTATGTTGAGGGAACCCTGAACAAAGTCTCTGGCAGTTTTATGGACTCTGAGATCCAAGGAAAGCCACAGAGTTGAGCAGTACTAGGTGCTGATTCAGACCGAGGAAAGCATTTCAAGGTTACTTGGCTTTCTCCTTCATAAGGAGATCTCAGCAGAGAGGCCAGAAGAGGACTTCTCCCAAGGCAGCAAACAAAGAAAGAGGAATGAAGAGCAAAAATTTCTGAGCTCACCAATAACCAGTTGAGCAACTATGGCTTTTATCAGAGAGTCTCACGTAACAGATCCATGGAGCAAGATGAACTCTACTATTAATGGAAAATGGCCAATTTAAGGATGACGTAGCTCTCAATTTGAGATGAAAATATCATTACCATATGCAGAGATACAATTTATGTGGCTTGTCCATTCTTCCTCACTGAATTCCAGCACAAACCTAGTATGTCTTACAAGCTACTTGTTTTTATCTATTTTAAGTAGGATGGAAAGTTCCATCATCTCAAGATCTTGGAAGAAAAAAAAAATGTCCCTCTATATAAATAACACTTACAAGATTTTGTCAAATTGCTTTGACAGGACTTAAGAAGTACATAAAACTAAGCTTGAAAGTGAAAGTGAAAATGTTACTCGCTTAGTCACGTCCACTCTTTTCAGCCCCATGGATTGTAGTCCAGCTGGTTCCTCAGTGTATGGAATTCTTCAGACAAGAACACTGGAATGGTTAGCCATTTCCTTCTCCAGGAGGTTTTCCCAGCCCAAAGATCCAACCCAAGTCTCCTGCACTGCAGACAGATTCTTTACCATCTGAGCCACCAAAATAAGCTTGGATTCTTAATTAATACTGTAAAGTTAAAATTAAAACCAGAAGATTGTATATGATTACACATCTGTCTACATAAGTAATTCAAAAAAAGATTAGATGCTTTTTGGTGTAGAATGGAGAGAAAATGTTCAAACTATATTTGTATGCATTTGCTAATTAAAAGTTTGCTTTGTTAAATTTTAAAAAATGACATATGGTTTGTATTCAGGTAGAGAAAAAGCTCAGTGACAAGGAACAAAAAGGGACCACTGAAATAAATATTCAAAGCAGTGGGAACATGTGTCATTTTATAGGTATATCCATTTCAGTTGTTTCAAGGTAAATTTTAAGTTTTCATAGACTGTGGAGGAAATTAATATATGTATGGCAATATAAGAATGTATGATTTATTGGGGTCCATCCATTCATTAGTCTTGCTTCCACAGGAGAAAGGAGACACAGCCTACATAAGACCTTTCACAATTAGCATAGCTGTCTTCAGACCTGAATGTCTTTCCATGCTTTGTTGTGTCTCTTCTAGTATACATATGTGTATACTAGAAGTATATATATATATATACAATAAATTACTTTTCCCAAAGTACTACAAGCATAGGTATGGCAATTACAGTGAAACAAATTGCAGTGCTCATTTAACAAAATGATGACTTGGTCAGAACCGATGAGAGACAGAAAATTCAGCATGAAGACCATTATGAGTGGGGAAGTGATGGTAAGACTCTGTGAGGAGAACCCAAAGCTATGCAGTCTTCATGAGACTTCCCAACTACATACCATGAACTGAAGATACACTGAAGTGGAAAGGAGATGGATTTCAGTTTCAATATGTCATGCCAAGTATACTTCGTTTTATGACAAAAGAGCTTTTCCCCTGAAAGGAGCACCCTTATTCCCCCCATAAACAAATAGCGCATTAAACAATCTTATCTTTTGTCTGTTTATCCCAGGAAATTACTTTTTACTTCTATAGAAAAGTGACATTCCCTAGATTCTTATTTTACTTCTCTACTATCCTTAAAGTTTTTAAAATGAGTAAATACCTCTCCACCCCAGCATATAACTGTGTTGATCCTGCACCATTAAACCACTTTTAATTTTATCCAGTGGAAACTGTATTAAGATTTTAAAAGTAAATGTATGGTACAAGTTTCAAATATATTGTGCATCTAGAAATGTTGGGTAGTAAATGTGATTGCAAAAGGGAAAACTATATTCTAAAAATAATCATTAATTAAAATCATTAATTAAAATCCCAAATGATTTTGACATTGACTTATAGCTACTGTTAAGTGCATAGGAAAAAATCAGATGTTCTAAAAGAAAAATAATAACTAAGCAAATTTTAGAACCGCTGAAAGTTCTTTAGCATAGAAGAGTCAGGGCTTTAAATAATTACATATTCTGCTTTTTGTATTCTTACTTTCACCCAATCTCTCTTACTAGTTATCAGTTCATTCCTGGTTATTGGTCATGGTTTCCCACCCAATATCCATGAAGGCAGTGCCCATCCCCCCCACTCATTTCAACGAAGTAGCGATGCATTTAGCTTATAAGTACATGTGTGTGTTAATAAATTAGAAACACTCACTGGCTTTCCAGTATGTGCAGATTGTGACGAAAGATATGAGGAAGAATAACTCCTTTGCCCTCCTGTACTTTGAAATGATGGAGGCAGCGGTGGGTAACAGTGTTATGTGTAATTCAGTTTTAGTCTGAGGCAAAGCTTGCCAGATACTTTTATTCTGAACGCGCCTAGATAATAAAGAGTTTTGACTCCGGAAATTAAATAAAGTGTCTGTTGCATCTACTCAAGTCCATCACAGCAGCATGAAAGCAGTTATAGACAGTGTATAAACCAATGGGCGTGGCTAGACTTGACCCACACGGCACTGTTCGCCTACCCCTGGTCTAAGACAAATGCGCATAAGTTGATGATATACAGATACTGTAATGTGTCCTGTAGCCAAAATACGACGAAATAAAAGCTGATTAAAACCTCCACAGAAATGATTTCTGAAGGCATCTTCAAAAAATAATGTCATAATTACAACCCTGGAAGAATTAGACTCTAACAGAACCTGGAGAAAATACAGTTACTCCAAATGAGAAACCGTACTGTTTACTGAATATGTTCTGATGACAGAGTTAGTCAGTGGGTTATAAACAAGAATAATATCCCTCCATGCTCCTGGGTGGATAACAAATGCAAAGAAGTAGGATGGTCTGGCAAGATCTCTCAATCAATAGGAGGGCCAGTTTGGTAGATGCACTGTCAAAGCTGAGGCTGGAAAGACTAATAAGTTAATATACTAAGAATAAAATCATAAGCCATTACTTAGTAATTTCTGCAAGGAATATGAAAGTTGTATATGAGATTTATGGGCCGGTTTTAAATAAATCAGATGTTCTAAAAGAAAAATAATAACTAAGCAAATTTTAGAACCGCTGAAAGTTCTTTAGCATAGAAGAGTCAGGGCTTTAAATAATTACATATTCTGCTTTTTGTATTCTTACTTTCACCCAATCTCTCTTACTAGTTATCAGTTCATTCCTGGTTATTGGTCATGGTTTCCCACCCAATATCCATGAAGGCAGTGCCCATCCCCCCCACTCATTTCAACGAAGTAGCGATGCATTTAGCTTATAAGTACATGTGTGTGTTAATAAATTAGAAACACTCACTGGCTTTCCAGTATGTGCAGATTGTGACGAAAGATATGAGGAAGAATAACTCCTTTGCCCTCCTGTACTTTGAAATGATGGAGGCAGCGGTGGGTAACAGTGTTATGTGTAATTCAGTTTTAGTCTGAGGCAAAGCTTGCCAGATACTTTTATTCTGAACGCGCCTAGATAATAAAGAGTTTTGACTCCGGAAATTAAATAAAGTGTCTGTTGCATCTACTCAAGTCCATCACAGCAGCATGAAAGCAGTTATAGACAGTGTATAAACCAATGGGCGTGGCTAGACTTGACCCACACGGCACTGTTCGCCTACCCCTGGTCTAAGACAAATGCGCATAAGTTGATGATATACAGATACTGTAATGTGTCCTGTAGCCAAAATACGACGAAATAAAAGCTGATTAAAACCTCCACAGAAATGATTTCTGAAGGCATCTTTAAAAATAATGTCATAATTACAACCCTGGAAGAATTAGACTCTAACAGAACCTGGAGAAAATACAGTTACTCCAAATGAGAAACCGTACTGTTTACTGAATATGTTCTGATGACAGAGTTAGTCAGTGGGTTATAAACAAGAATAATATCCCTCCATGCTCCTGGGTGGATAACAAATGCAAAGAAGTAGGATGGTCTGGCAAGATCTCTCAATCAATAGGAGGGCCAGTTTGGTAGATGCACTGTCAAAGCTGAGGCTGGAAAGACTAATAAGTTAATATACTAAGAATAAAATCATAAGCCATTACTTAGTAATTTCTGCAAGGAATATGAAAGTTGTATATGAGATTTATGGGCCTGTGGCTTCCAACTTTTATAATAGCCTTTCAACTTTATGTAAGAGTTGATGCTTTTACATAGCTGCTCAATTATATACCAAAGTTCTATGTGATGTTTGCATCTAAAAACATGCAATTAGAATACATAGACACACTCTGTGAATGCACACAATGCTTGCCTGATTTTTATCTATTGTATTTTTTAATAATTATTTTTACTTTACTTTTTGCTTTTACAGAGTTTTGTTGTTTACAGACTTGTATAATTCCAGATTAGTCATATGTATATTCCTGACCCCTCCCTCCTCTGCCCTCCTTCCATCCCCGCCAAGTCCACCCCTCCAGGCTATTGTATAGCCCCCATATAGGATCCTTTATTTCCACAGCGCATTGATGATAGTTAGCTCTTTACATATGCTAGTATAGGTTTCCATGTTACTCTTTCCATGCCTCTCACCCACTGTTCACTCCCCACAATGTCCATAAGTCTGTTCTCTGTCTGTTTTTCCATCACTTCTCTGCATGTGTTATTGTCATCATCTTACTAGATTCCATATATATGTGTTAGTATACTGTACTTGTCTTTCTCTTTTTGACTTACTTCACTTTGTATAATAGGTTCTAGATTTATCCACCTCATTAGGACTAGTTCTTTTGCATTTCTTTTTACGGCTGGGAAGTATTCCATTGTATACATATACCATAGCTTTTTTATCCATTCATTCGTCGATGGACATCTAGGTTGCTTCCATGTCCTAGCTATTGTATGGAGAGCTGCAATGAACATTAGGGTACAGGTGTCTCTTTCGATTTTTATTTCACCAGGGTATATGCCAAATAGCAGGATTGCTGGGTTATATGGTGCTTCTATTTTCAGTTTTTTGAGGAATCTCCATACTGTCTTACATAATGGCTGTATCAATTTACATTCCTACCAACAATGCAAGAGTGTTCCCTTTTCTCCGGACCCTCTCCAGCATTTATTGTCTGTAGATTTGTTGATGATTGCCATTCTGACGGGTGTGAGGTGATATCTCATTGTAGTTTTGATTTGCATTTCTCTAATAATAAACAACTTTGAGTATCTTTTCACGTGTTTCTTGGCAATCTATATGTCTTCTTTGGAGAGATGTCTCTTTAGGTCTTTTTCCATTTTTTGATTAGGTTGTTTGTTTTCCTGGTATTGTCTGAGCTGCTTGCAGATTTTGGAGATTAATTCTTTGTCAGTTGTTTCATTTGCTATTATTTTCTCCCATTCTGTGTGTTGTCTGTAGAATGACATCCTTGATATCTCTCTTTATTCTCATACAGGAAAAAAATAAACAGCATATGACAGAACTCCTTTACATACAAGTATACTTGAATCCTTTTGAGTGAGAATTTGCATCCGCTACCCATGGTACCTTCTTCCAGGATTAAAGAGAGATCCATGGTTCAAATCAGTCTCTCACTTGTACCTACTTCAAACTATAAAACTATTTATAGATAAAATTGCCTATAGATTACTAAAGATTAATTATGAAAATACATTATAACTTAATGTATGTTTTACTCATTATTGCATTAGCTAAAAGTAAATTGCATCAGATGTATAATCATTCCAAAAAAGTTTATCTTTCCTCACACACAGGATGGTTACAGAAGGAGCAATGTAAATGCAGTATATGTGTAACTCATTCTCTGTGATTGAATAAAAGATGGTCAGAATAAATTAGCTTCAAAAAAATAGGGATCTAGAGCCAATTTCACTCCATTTCTTTTGCTGCTTTTTTCTATGTTTAATATATCAAGAAATGAAAACTATTTTCACATTTAGGTTTTGCACATAATTAATTACATCTGAATATATGCAATTTTTAGATAAGTCCTCTAGAGCTTTAAAAAATGGCGCAGTGAACCACCACTTCTCACAGCTTGCTCTATTAAAGCTGTAATAACACTTAATTAAAAAGTAATTCAACAAGACTATTTTACACTTTTGAATGATGACTGACAAATGGGATATTGGCTGATGACCCATGGCCAGGTGAGAGCAAGTCAGGTTCATTATAGACTTGCTCATGAATGCTTAGCTTTCTGGTGTCATATTCTAACATTAAACATTTCTTATCAGATAGACTTTTACCACATATTATAAGCATCCCAAAAAATAAGAAATATGTGAATGTCATATATGAGATAAAATTGAGTCGAGATAGCATGGTAAAGGTATGACAAGCTATCAGCATTTCAATTTCACCCACTTTTCTATGAAAAAGAGTGAGTGATTAAAATCTGTTTTCAAACAAAGTTACCAGAATGAAGAGTTTCAGTATTGCTTTGGATAATCTTTATAACTTTATTTGGCATTTTGTTTGTACATTTTCCTTTCTTCAAATCTAATGATGTTCCTAACCAATCTTTGACTGCTTCCCAAATGACCAAATGACAGACCAATAACTCAAGAGAAGGGCTGTTGGGGAAAGGAATAGTGACTTTATTTAGAAGACCTGCAGACTGAGAAGACAGTAGACTTAGAACTCTAAGAACTATTTATTCTCGAGTTAGAGTTCAGGCTACTTTTATACTACACAGGGAGGGAGTGTGGTCCTTGAATCCTTTGTTTTTGGAAGCTACCCATGTAAGTCTGGTCCTATAAACCTCCAACAAGTCAAATTTTATTATCTGTTCTGCAACTTTTTACCTATACAATGGAAAAATGTTATACACTTAAGGATCAGAGCCTCCAGAATGGGCTATCCTGTATATTTCATCCTCTAATCAACATTCTTTTACAAAAGATCCAAAGCCAGCCTGATTAAGCATAAGGAACAGAGCATAAAGGGTAGAGCAAAAGAAATTGATTCAGTACCGTGTCAGGTTTGTTCTTTATCACAACAAGATGAACGAAAGGCTTGCCTAAACTGAAAACAAAACCACATGATATTCCGGCCTCCTTAGCCTCCCTGAAATTTAAAGACCCAGATTCTATGAATACAGATAATATCTATAAGCATTCGTTTGGACCATCTGATTATACTATAGGACTTCTAGGCTACTTGATTCTAGAGACGGTGTCCTATTGGGGAATACCTGAACTCATCTTTGTCCTGGGACACTGGGGAAGACTCTTGAGAGTCCCCTAGACTGCAAGGAGATCAAACCTGTCAATCCTAAAGGAAATCAACCCTGACTATTCATTGGAAGGACTTAATGCTGAAGCTGAAGCTCCAATACTTTGGCCACCTGATGAAAAGAGCCAACTCACTGGAAAAGACCCTGATGCTGGGAAAAATAGAAGGCAGAAGGAGAAGTGGATGACAGAGGATGAGATGGTTGGATGGCGTTACTGACTTGACATGAGTTTGAGCAAGATCCGGGAGATGGTGAAGGACAAGGAAGCCTGGTGTGCTGCAGCCCATGGGGTTGCAAAGAGTAGGACATAACTTAGTGACTGAACAATAACAATGCCTCCTTCCGTGCACAAATGTTCTGTGGATGGAAGTGAGAAATGCATGGCGCAGATAGAGAGATACTCAATTCCTTAATCCTATCAGGCTCTTTTCGTGGAAACTTGGAGAAAATCTAGACAGTCGTGGACACAAAGAGGGCGAGCCTGAAAAGAGGACACTAGTGTACCACTGAGTCCTCGTCCATGGCCTGATGGCGTGGTTATATGCCACTTCCTAGGAACTGGAAGCATAGATAACACATTTCCCAGGGTAGAGGCAGGCCCAGGGCTGGCTGAGCTGCTCCCGCCCACCTTGGCATCTTGACTTTCCCCCAAGTCAAGGATTTATTGACCACTTGATGATGATGAGAAGTCATCTCAGAAAAGTAGGACAGTCATCAAGACAAAAGTAGCCTAAGGGTCAGGGAGCAATTCTGACACTCCTGAAGCATTAACTTCTCTGACTATTGCTGCCAAGATCTCATGTTTGGCAAATCTCTATTGCATCTCTACAGACCCTGGAGAAGGAAATGGCAACATGCTCTGGTATTCTTGCCTGGAAAATCCCACAGACAGAGGAGCCTGGTGGGCTACAGTCCATGGGGTTGCAAAAAGTCAGACACAACTGAGCAACTGAGTACACACAGACTTGGGAAGGTCACTTCCTGAGTATAATCTTGAAAGACAAATAAATAAATATGGAACACAACACAAAACAAGAAGAAGGATGAAGTACTAATTGTCACCTTTTTTACATGATAAGACCAAATTCCAGTCAATGGAGGTAGAGACACAAGAACCCATTGGGTGAAGTCAAATTGTGCAATTTGCCCTTTGCATGTTATACCTGACCTAGGAAATAACTGTCTATGACAAATGGAGAGCATTAATCCCTAATCAAACTTTGGATAAGGCTAGATGCGTGAAATCACTTTTACACTTTTGACTTTGCTAGAAAGATTTTGCTTAGAATGCCTTATTAATCTGGAGCTCTGCCCCAAGAGAGAGTCAACTGGGATAAATAAATAAACTATCTAAGCAGAATAATGGCTAGAAACACTTCTCACCGGTGATTCTGTTCCACTGCTGAGAGAAATTTTCTAGGAAAAAAACAGACTTAATGGGATACTTAGCTCATCTTGATACTATTAATTCTCTTGAATGCGCTGAGAGAAAGGTAGTTAACCAGGCATATTATCCCAATTTTCCTGCTTCACTAATATTCAATTACCAGGTCCTGCAGTTACGTCAACCCACTCTTTGCTTTATCTTCTCTGTGTTTTCCTGGATAGGCATTGTTTTGAACACTGCGGAGCTCTTGCCTTGTATGTGAATGTAATATGTGATAAATTAGGATGGCATTAAAAGGGGCGGCTCACTAAGTTGTGACGAGATGTGACTCTGTACCCTCGAGGAGTGGTCATGCTTCTTTCAGCTGTCTTCCCGCTGGCCCATCAGGGTTGAGGTGAGGCCTGTTCCAACCACACCCGTCCCCTCGAGCGGTGCCCTCACAACCGCCTCCTCACCACTCCCCACCTCAGCTCAGCCCTGAAAACTGTAGAGTGTTGATCAGCTGATCATGGACGCCTTTTCTTTAGAGAGGTACTGTGTGGCCCTGGCCAGCATCTGTGTGGTCTCAGACAAGTAGCTAGCCCAACTCTCGGTGTCTGTGGAGACAGTTCTACTCTCATAAGCAGCTGAGATGAAATGAGTCAGTGCATGGGAAAGACGTACCTGTGTGTCTACATCGTTGGATGCCACTAGGTTCTCCACTGCAACCTCACCACCACAGAGCGTTGTTCCTCTTTTTTCCAGGCACTCCTAACATCTTGCAACCTTTCTTTGAAATTCCAGTCCCCTCGACTCTCATTTCCTTGAACTGTGCCAAAGATGCTAGCTCTTGCTTTCCGACCTGATTTTATTCTTCCCAGGTTTGCTGTGTCCATGAACCTGGATCTGAGTTGTCTTCATTCACGATGTCTATAGACAAAATCAAATTATATGACGTAGCTCTTCTCTGACTGCCCGCATGCTGGGCACGCTTCTGTCTCCCTTCCTGCTCTTCACTGTCCTCTATACATTCTCCACACCTTGAGCAGGAATGCATGGTTTAACCTTCCTTGCTCATTAAAAGTCTACCTGTAGTGGTCATCATAAGCCCTCTTGGTTTCATGACTGCTAATTAGCAGACAAGATACATTTATTTTTATTGTAGTAGGATTTATTCTATTTATTCTTTTAGATTTTTATTGCAGGGTAGTTGATTTATAATGTTGTGTTAGTTTCTACTATAGAGAGAAAAACAAATGTCATACGGTATTGCTTATATGTGGAAACTAAAAAATGACCAAAATGAACTTATTTACAAAATAGAAAGCAAGTCACAGATGAAGGTGAAATTTGATCTTGTAAGTAATTCATGCTTAGGCATCAGTAACATGAGATTTTTAGGAAAGAGCAATAAATCAAACCTTAATATAACCACTTTTGCAATTAACATCTAATCAAACTTGTATTATTTTAAATATTTTAGATAGGCCAAATCATCATATTTGATTATAAGTAGCTTAAATGTTATGCTGCTTCTTAAAATATTTTTTTTTCCCATTAGAATTGTATCTTATCATCATGTTTTATTCCTACTATTTTAGAAGCCTGTGTTTAGGAAGAAAATAAAAATATAAAATTGGTTGCAAATTTTGAAAACTGCCATCTATTATTTACTGTATACATATGCCAAGAATGCTGGTAGTTGCCAAATTAGGCCAGAAAGATATTAACTACATTTGAAAATTCTCAGAAATACACTGTGTCCAAATATAAACAGTTTCTAGAAGCCAAATAGCTGTGATTGTCCACATGTTCCCTGACAGTTGTTCTGTCATTCTACAGAGGGCTGCTAATAAATCTTGTTCAACACTCACAATAGCTAAGAATTACAAATCCTCACACCATCCCCGAGAGGAGTAGAACATCATCATTTTCTGGAATTCCATCATTTATCTGAATTTATTGACATCCATACTCTTTCATATTGTATAGGATGAACAACTTGAATAAAGTGCTTTCCCAAACATTATTTGAAAAAGTCACAACATCCCTTCCAGATGAATAACTGAGCAAAAAGCCTCTCTCTTTATGTTTTGTTTATTTAGACAAGGTTAATTGGTAGATAGATACATGTTATGTATGGGCTTCCCTAGTGACTCAAACAGTAAAGAATCTGCCTGCCATGCCCGAGACCCAGGTGCAATCCATGGATTGGAAAAAAGCCCAAACAAGAAAAGAATTTAACCAAGAATAGGTGTATGTATACCTGAATAATTACGCTGTCCACTGAAAAGTAGCATGCCATTGTTAATCAACTATGTTAGTCACTCTCCTGTGTCTGACTCTTTGCAGCCCCATGGCCTGTAGTCCACCAGGCTCCTCTTTCCAACAAGAATACTGGAAATTCTCTAGGCCAGAAGACTGGAACGGGTAGCCATTCTCTTCTCCAGGGCATCTTCCCAACCCAAGGGTCAAATCTGGGTCGCCTTTATCAATTGTACTCCAATGTAAAATAAAAAGTTAAAAAAATAAAATAAAAGCAGGAGAAGAGCCATGTTTAGTCCAGAGCCGATTATTTCACACCCCTGAGGCAAGACCCTTCTGAGTGTTTCACCCAGTGACCCAAGAACTAACACACCTTTGAGCCTGGCTGTTAAGGACACACTGCTCCCGCCCTCATGTGACACCAAGTGACGACCCCCAGTGATTTCAGGAAGGTCCTTATCATCAGCACGTGCTCCCTGTATGTGCGGATAATGCGCTGCCTAGCAAGGGTCCTCCACGGAGCTCCAGGGTTCTGCTCCAAGGCGGAATTTCTCCTCTTGGGTGTTCTGTTCTACGAACTCCAGTCACTTTGGTCTCCCCAGATTTCTGGCTCCATGTCTCCAGTCAGGGAGATGCCAATCCTTGCCCTGTGGCAAGGAAAGTCCGCCCAGGCAGGCAGCTGTGAAAATTTCACTGTTCATGTCATTTGGATCCTATCTCTGAGGAACAAAACCCGTGACTTCTCACTGTCTGCTCCATAGGTTTTTCTTTGCCATGCCAGTCTACCTGTTTCCCTTGTTTCTGACAGGAGCATACAAATACTCTCTTTGGCTTTATCTCACCCAAGTACCATGTTAATTACTGGTCCTTGCTGTTATGTGGTTGACGTCAGTGTGTCTAGTTCAAGTTTATTCCACTGAAGTTTTGGAAACATTTTATCAATTCATACACATTTATTTTTCATGAGTTTTTTAGAATCGGTTTAGCTAGATATAAAATAATCCTCTTTTGATTTTTGACTTCCATTAAAGGCATAGGCTAGTTTCCATAAAAACATAGCTTCTATGCAATAAAATGTTTTGTATTCCAAGGATAGTATGTGCTTTCTTATTGTTCCAGTCTTGTACACATCCCTCAGGAGCATGTTAAAGGTGTATTCCCATGGATTGTGTGGTTATCTTGGTTTATTCCTACCTATTGTATCAACTTTTGTTGGTTTGCAAAACTGAAACTATTACTTTCTTATATATGTATCAAATGCTGTTCCTATTTGGGAAAGTTATTGACTTTTTTTTTTTTGGTGGCGGGAGGGGCAGGTTGGGGAGGGAGAGGGGCGGGCGGGCCACTTCTATTGGTCTTTCATTTGTCTATTTTCATCCATCTTTGTTCTTTGGCCCATGTGGGCCTCTCATCACGGTGGCCTCTGTTGTCGCAGAGCACCGGCTCTGGGCGCATGTGCTCCAGAGCTCCGGCTCGGTAATTGGACACATCAGTCCAGCCGCTCCGCGGCACGTGGGATCTTCCAGGCCAGGGATCGAACCGGCGCCCCTTGCACTACAAGGCGGTGTCCTTTCCCACTGGACCACCAGGGAAGCCCAAGTTACTGACTTTTGTCAGTAACGTGAATGCAGGAACTTAATTCTGTTATTTATTAAATCTTTTTCAATTTTTTTTTGACTATTTTGTCATTCTTTCATACAGTTCTCTCTCTCAGAGATACCTACTCTGAAATAATTGATCACTGATTTGTATTTTTCAGTATGCATGCAAGATAGGTCCCTTTGCTTTTTGACAAGCTTTATTTTATAGAGTTATTACATTCTGATTCTACCCCATATGTTTACCCATGTCAATTATTAATAGAAAACTGTGGTTTGAGAAAATCTCATTGATAATTTCTCTCTACTCTTAACTATTCTTTCGTGCTTCAAGAGAGTGCCGTGTGAATTTCTAAGATAATTTTCTTGAAATAATTAAGACTGTTCAAGAGAGAGAGAGATTTCACTTAAGTATTGAGTTAGCATAGTGCTTATCTTATAAACATTCACAAATAAAGAGACAGTAGCTTAAGAATGGTAAGTGGACTTGACTACGTTAAGAATTTAAACCATGTGTGTATGAATTAAAGATTCAGTCTTAGCATAAATAATTTACATTAGGAGAAGAAGTTTAAGTACATGGCTCAGAGAAATTCAAATGCAAATATGTGTCACCTAGTGTTGAGCACTGAGAAAGGACATAACTAAAAGAAGGCAGATATGCTGAGCATTACGAAGGTCAATATTCTCGTATTTCATTTTTTTAATTTCTACAAATATTGTGATGTCTATTAATTAGGTCAGTGTTACATCTGGGGATAATCAATGTCTAAATTTCAGCAGCTATCCATAGAAATGTGTTCATGCACTTCAGGAATTCATTGGCGTAACAGAGGTTACACTAAGTATTTTGGGTATAAAAGGCTTAATGCAAGAAATAGCATCTTGGGGTTCCCCTGGTGGTCCAGTGGTTAAAGACACTGCCTTGCAGTGCAAGGGGTGCCGGTTCGACCCCTGGCCTGGGAAGATCCCACGTGCCTCGGAGCGGCTGGGCCGATGTGTCCAACTACCAAGCCAGTGCGCTGGAGCGCATGCGCCCAGAGCTGGTGCTCTGCAGTGACAGAGGCCACCGCGATGGGAGGCCCACACAGGCCAAAGAACAAAGATAGGTAGATGAAAGATCAATAGAAGTGGCCAGAAAAAAAAAAGAAAAAGCAACAGCAATAGCATCTTATACGGCTTCTGAAGTTCAGGAAAGCTGGCGTGACTATCTCAGCCCAGGTGATATATTGAAGTGGGTGCTTTTCAAGACCCACTTGGAAGCTGTAGACGTTCTCAGGAAATTGTGAGAAGTTCCTGACAGCTGTCATAGTCAGCGCCAGATTGAATCCTGCAGCTGCTCAGAATCTACCTGCAGCTGGTTCTGAAGACGATAGCTTCTTTTCATCTGCTGCTTTCCAAATCATGGGCACGTTCTGTCCATGGTAAACTCTAACCTGGCCCAGCCAGGCAAGGGATTTCTCGGCGACAGCCACAGAGGCATTTACAAAGGGCTGTAGACAGCAGAGGAGGACAGCGCAGAGGGGCGGGTGTGCTGTCTCGCACTTGGGAGAATGAGGCCACGCCACACGTCCACTCAAGTCTGGTTCTTCCACCCCCCTCGTCCGCGTTCCATTGGCAGGGGCAGGCTGTATGGTCCCACGCAGCCACAAGCGGGGCTTCCCCTGAGTGACTACTGATAGGACAGGAGGAGGAAGAGTAATATGAGAGAAAAGTTAGTCAACAAATAGATACTACGAAGAAAAGATTCAATTAACCTACAACTGGCGAAAAAGTAATACTGAATCCAGTACATAACATGAAATAATACTTCATCAACTCATACTAGCACCTTAGGTTTTCTTATTCATTGAATGATTACTGTTAATAAGTTTGAAACAATCTAGTGCTTCTTAGAATACAAATCTTAGTGCCAAAAATAAAAACTGCAATGAGGAAAAAACTTACACTGCTCAGATTAGCCATCATTAAGAAATCTACAAACAATGAAGACTGGAGTGGTTGTGGAGAAAAGGGAACCCTCTTATGCTAATTGGTGGAAATGTAAATTGCACCTCTATGTCCATAACAGCGATGCTTACAATAGCCAAGACAGAGAAACAACCTAAATGTCCATCAACAAATGAATGGATAAAAAATATGTTTTGTGTGTGTGTACTATGTTCTTTTTCATGGCTGAGTAGTATTCCATTATATAATTATATAAATGAAAGAATGTCATTTGCAGCAGCAATATGAATGAACATAGAGATTATCATATTAAGTAAGACCAAAATATGAAGATGAATACCCTGATATCATCTATATGTGGAGTCTAAACTACAACACAAATGAACTTATTTACAAAATAGAAACAAACTCACAGACATGAAAATAGACTTACAGTTGACAAAGGTGAGAGGTTTTAGAAAGAATGAACAGGGAGTTTGGGATTAACAGGTGTAAGCTTTTGTAAACAAAGGGGCCCAGCCATGTCCCAATGCCTGCAGCTGCTCAGAATCTACCTGCAGCTGGTTCTGAAGACGATAGCTTCTTTTCATTGCCCAAATCATGGGCACGTTCTGTCCATGGTAAACTCTAACCTGGCCCAGCCAGGCAAGGGATTCTGGGACAGCCACAGAGGCTTTAAAAGGGAACAGCAGAGGAGGACAGCGCAGAGGGGCGGGTGTGCTGTCTCGCACTTGGGAGAATGAGGCCACGCCACACGTCCACTCAAGTCTGGTTCTTCCACCCCCCTCGTCCGCGTTCCATTGGCAGGGGCAGGCTGTATGGTCCCACGCAGCCACAAGCGGGGCTTCCCCTGAGTGACTACTGATAGGACAGGAGGAGGAAGAGTAATATGAGAGAAAAGTTAGTCAACAAATAGATACTACGAAGAAAAGATTCAATTAACCTACAACTGGCGAAAAAGTAATACTGAATCCAGTACATAACATGAAATAATACTTCATCAACTCATACTAGCACCTTAGGTTTTCTTATTCATTGAATGATTACTGTTAATAAGTTTGAAACAATCTAGTGCTTCTTAGAATACAAATCTTAGTGCCAAAAATAAAAACTGCAATGAGGAAAAAACTTACACTGCTCAGATTAGCCATCATTAAGAAATCTACAAACAATGAAGACTGGAGTGGTTGTGGAGAAAAGGGAACCCTCTTATGCTAATTGGTGGAAATGTAAATTGCACCTCTATGTCCATAACAGCGATGCTTACAATAGCCAAGACAGAGAAACAACCTAAATGTCCATCAACAAATGAATGGATAAAAAATATGTTTTGTGTGTGTGTACTATGTTCTTTTTCATGGCTGAGTAGTATTCCATTATATAATTATATAAATGAAAGAATGTCATTTGCAGCAGCAATATGAATGAACATAGAGATTATCATATTAAGTAAGACCAAAATATGAAGATGAATACCCTGATATCATCTATATGTGGAGTCTAAACTACAACACAAATGAACTTATTTACAAAATAGAAACAAACTCACAGACATGAAAATAGACTTACAGTTGACAAAGGTGAGAGGTTTTAGAAAGAATGAACAGGGAGTTTGGGATTAACAGGTGTAAGCTATTAAATATAAAAAGAATAAACAACAAGGTTCCAGTCTAGAGCAGAATGAACCATATTTAGTATTCTATAGTCAACCATAAGGGAAAAGAAATGAAAGAGAATGCATACAAATGTATAAATGAATAACTTTACTGTATACCAGAAGCTAATACAATGTTACATACTTAAAATAAATTTTTAAAATAAATAAAACAAATGTTAATTCTGAATTAACTGCGATTTTGTGTAGAAGTATTGACCTAAGTTACTAACATTTCTCTGCTAAAAGCCATACAGATTCTGGTCCTGAAAGGTTCAAGATCCAGGTCCAGAACTTGTGGAAAAGTTACCTTCATTTTAAAGTGATCAAGAAAAGTCTAACTTTTCTGATTCAGATGAAGGAAAATCTGAAGTCTTCTGAAATTTTTATAAGAACAGAAAGGGGGCCCTTTTTAGCTTCAATCAATTGCGTGTAGTTTGATTATGTGAAGCTATCAAATATATACAGTTTATAACCTTGTTTTGGCTAGAAAATAAAGCCATAGATTGCACTCGCTATTGTGAAAAAAAAAATAGATGCTACCTGAATTTCTACAGGAAACTTTTAGTAAGCAATGGGAGAATGAACGTGTTTATCTTCTGAAACATCTTCTTTAAGTCCAGAAGGAGATTTGAAAAGCTACTTAAATTAGGAACATACTATACCGTTTATTTACCTAAATGCATCTCATCAAATTGTTTTTGAGTGAATGAATGAAGTGAATTGTTTATATTATCTACCTACTTCTCTGTCGCCATAGCAAGGCTCTGGAAACCAGATATTTTATTCCCTTCACCTAACAATGTCTCACACATTAATTTATGTGAATGAATAAAAGTGGAAATTACAGTCAGATTTGCCTAAACAACCCTTTTATTCTCAACTGAAAATCCTAATATTTCTCTGTGCAAAAGGATCTTAATTATGCATTCACGCATAATTAACTCACAATTTACTCTCTTATGCTACTGTCCCCTTAAGCTACTGAAGTTCAAATAAACTCTACACCATTAATATTGTCTAGCCACCAACTCTATATTTGCTTTACCATAACACATACATTTTTATTACAAAAAATGCCACAAAGTAGATACACTGCATTTCACCAAAGAGGTGTTACTATTAAGAGCATAAGAAGAGTTTTATTGTATGACTCCAGGTCATCTGAGTTATGGCTTAAGTATGGTTTTAACCATTATCAACTGCAAAGATTCCATACAGATCATACATTTCCAAACAAAATTTTTGGTCTAAAATAAGTTTCACAAAAGATCTTGTCTTGTAGATGCATTATCTAAAAATCTGAAGCAAAGTGATTTAAAAGTGAATAACACAAGATACTGGTCCTGAAAGGTTCAAGATCCAGGTCCAGAACTTGTGGAAAAGTTACCTTCATTTTAAAGTGATCAAGAAAAGTCTAACTTTTCTGATTCAGATGAAGGAAAATCTGAAGTCTTCTGAAATTTTAGAAGAACAGAAAGGGGCCCTTTTAGCTTCAATCAATTGCGTGTAGTTTGATTATGTGAAGCTATCAAATATATACAGTTTATAACCTTGTTTTGGCTAGAAAATAAAGCCATAGATTGCACTCGCTATTGTGAAAAAAAAAATAGATGCTACCTGAATTTCTACAGGAAACTTTTAGTAAGCAATGGGAGAATGAACGTGTTTATCTTCTGAAACATCTTCTTTAAGTCCAGAAGGAGATTTGAAAAGCTACTTAAATTAGGAACATACTATACCGTTTATTTACCTAAATGCATCTCATCAAATTGTTTTTGAGTGAATGAATGAAGTGAATTGTTTATATTATCTACCTACTTCTCTGTCGCCATAGCAAGGCTCTGGAAACCAGATATTTTATTCCCTTCACCTAACAATGTCTCACACATTAATTTATGTGAATGAATAAAAGTGGAAATTACAGTCAGATTTGCCTAAACAACCCTTTTATTCTCAACTGAAAATCCTAATATTTCTCTGTGCAAAAGGATCTTAATTATGCATTCACGCATAATTAACTCACAATTTACTCTCTTATGCTACTGTCCCCTTAAGCTACTGAAGTTCAAATAAACTCTACACCATTAATATTGTCTAGCCACCAACTCTATATTTGCTTTACCATAACACATACATTTTTATTACAAAAAATGCCACAAAGTAGATACACTGCATTTCACCAAAGAGGTGTTACTATTAAGAGCATAAGAAGAGTTTTATTGTATGACTCCAGGTCATCTGAGTTATGGCTTAAGTATGGTTTTAACCATTATCAACTGCAAAGATTCCATACAGATCATACATTTCCAAACAAAATTTTTTGGTCTAAAATAAGTTTCACGCAAAAGATCTTGTCTTGTAGATGCATTATCTAAAAATCTGAAGCAAAGTGATTTAAAAGTGAATAACACAAGATACTAAGAAGCGTATTTCCATGTAATCTAAGGCTTAGAGTAGTTATTATAATTGAAATTTTGCTTTTCGCACATGAGATTTTTAAGCACATACTGGAATGTGCAGGGCGCAATGCTGAGTGAGGCAGACATATGAAACGTTTATGAATAGTCAGGTCTGTGCCTGTTAGTTGGTGAGTTGTGTCTGACTCTTTGCGACTCCATGGACTGTAGACAGCCAGGCTCCTCTGTCCATGGAATTCCCCAGGCAAGAATACTGACTCCAGTATTACGTTGCCATTCCCTTTGCCAGCAGATCTTCTCCACCCAGAGAATATATCTGGGCCTCCTGCAGGGCAGGCGGATTCTTTACCATCTGAGCCACGCTGAGATGATATAAATTTACACAACATTGAGGAGCACTGACCACCTGCCAATTTATGTGTTTGTAAAAAAAAATGTAAAATAAGAGGTAGAAAAATAAATTCAGTAGACTTCCTCAAAAAGGGAATATGTGGGGTGTGTGTGTGTGTGTGTGTGTGAGTATACAGACCTCGAGAGCAGGGGCATACTGCTGCTCTCTCAGAAACATGACACTGGGTAGAATAGATTTCCTCATGTCCTTGCCATTGTGACTTAAGGTAGGAGAGGCGATTTCTCAGGATAGGATGTAGCAACCTTACCATGACTTTTTCACTGGTAGTGTTACAGCTGTTACATCTGTGTTAACTTAGTCATATAAAAAGAATTGCACTTTAAAATTGTATTACATATGAAGTCAATGAAAATATAGATGAATAGGATTAATGTTGATGCTATGTAATCTAAAGTTTGATAATGTATGTTTTCATTGGCACATATTTCAACTTGTCACTAGGCCTCCATGACAATGGAGATGGTAAGTTGGTTGTTTGAGTTATGTCTGCCTTTTCCGAAATTAACTATGGAGAAATCAATTATTATAGAAGAAGTGCAGTAGTTACTAAGTTTTATCATTCTATCTCATAGATGACTAAGCAGTTTGAAGACTTAATTATATATTAATAGAGAAAATGTATGTAATCATATAGCATCATATAGAAAACAATTGTCTTGATGAATAAATGAAAAGTGATGTTTCTATACCTCAAATTGTTGGTCTATATTTTACCTACATTTGATGACTTTAAAAACATCGGTGAAGCTATAGACTCTGTTACAATGGAATAGTATGTCAACTTTATGTTCTCTGTCAGCTTTTTAGTTTAATGAAATAATAGTTTAGCATTTAATGTAGTTTTGCATTTCCTATGGTAATAGAACAAGCTACTGAAGATTATTTAAAGCAATCAATTTAAAGACTGAAGTCTACAGAAGGATCCTGACAGAAAGCATGACTCAAACTGCAAATACTCCATCAGAGCCAATAGCAATGTAAATGCTGGTATGCGTGAAATCATTACAAACTAAACTTAAAAAACAGTGATATGCCAAAAATGAAGCTATTCAATGTTTAATATCACCTCATATGTGCATTTTATTTTCCCATGCATATATGTTTCAGTTCCTTAGTGTATGTATACAGGAACAACTTTTCCATGGATTAAACTGAATGTAAAACTCCTTAAGGATATTATGTTAAAACATATTGAGTAGCGTTAGAAACTTTTCAGCATAAAATTTAACCTGCAGGAACAATAGAGATTTCAAATGCTGTGAGCTATTTTAGTAATGCCAAGCCCTATCAGACAACACTCAAACATTGATTAAGGTTGAATCAGTCTTATTTATAGGGATTCTCTGTCTATGGAATTCTCCAGACAAAAATATTGGAGTGGTTAGTCATTCCCTTCTTCAGGGGATCTTCCCAAGCCAGGGACTGAAGGTGGGCAGGTCTGTCACAATGCAGGCAGATTCTTTATCATCTGAGCCACCAGGGAAATGCCTTGTACAGGGGTTTGATTCCTAAACACTGCAAGATTGTAGATATTTTACTGTGCATTGGAAAAGCCTGTAATGTAGCTCTGACTTATTTTTTCTTTATATTATTAAAATGATTCCTGGCATTTGGCATATGTTAAGTTTATTTAAATTTCAACCCATTCATTTCAATTATATTTCATATGGTATATGTTATTTTTATTTCATAATTTTTATAATTGTTTCTTTTACCTTTGGATATCTAAACAATTGTCTTGATGAATAAATGAAAAGTGATGTTTCTATACCTCAAATTGTTGGTCTATATTTTACCTACATTTGATGACTTTAAAAACATCGGTGAAGCTATAGACTCTGTTACAATGGAATAGTATGTCAACTTTATGTTCTCTGTCAGCTTTTTAGTTTAATGAAATAATAGTTTAGCATTTAATGTAGTTTTGCATTTCCTATGGTAATAGAACAAGCTACTGAAGATTATTTAAAGCAATCAATTTAAAGACTGAAGTCTACAGAAGGATCCTGACAGAAAGCATGACTCAAACTGCAAATACTCCATCAGAGCCAATAGCAATGTAAATGCTGGTATGCGTGAAATCATTACAAACTAAACTTAAAAAACAGTGATATGCCAAAAATGAAGCTATTCAATGTTTAATATCACCTCATATGTGCATTTTATTTTCCCATGCATATATGTTTCAGTTCCTTAGTGTATGTATACAGGAACAACTTTTCCATGGATTAAACTGAATGTAAAACTCCTTAAGGATATTATGTTAAAACATATTGAGTAGCGTTAGAAACTTTTCAGCATAAAATTTAACCTGCAGGAACAATAGAGATTTCAAATGCTGTGAGCTATTTTAGTAATGCCAAGCCCTATCAGACAACACTCAAACATTGATTAAGGTTGAATCAGTCTTATTTATAGGGATTCTCTGTCTATGGAATTCTCCAGACAAAAATATTGGAGTGGTTAGTCATTCCCTTCTTCAGGGGATCTTCCCAAGCCAGGGACTGAAGGTGGGCAGGTCTGTCACAATGCAGGCAGATTCTTTATCATCTGAGCCACCAGGGAAATGCCTTGTACAGGGGTTTGATTCCTAAACACTGCAAGATTGTAGATATTTTACTGTGCATTGGAAAAGCCTGTAATGTAGCTCTGACTTATTTTTTTTCTTTATATTATTAAAATGATTCCTGGCATTTGGCATATGTTAAGTTTATTTAAATTTCAACCCATTCATTTCAATTATATTTCATATGGTATATGTTATTTTTATTTCATAATTTTTATAATTGTTTCTTTTACCTTTGGATATCTAATTCATGGCTAGTTTATTTGGGAAGCAACTTCAGAAAACATATGAAAAAGAGTGGAGAGAGTGAGGTTGCTACTACTGTTGTATAGCAAACTAACTCCAAACTTAGATTCTAAAAATTACCATTTTGAAGGGGGTGGAGGAAAGGAATCTTCCTTCCTTGTAAGGAAGATTGTTTCTTTTGGTCTTTAACTTTTGGATCAGAAATTGGGCTGCCCATGAATGAGATATGTTTCTTGCCCATGAATATATTACTTTTGTGAGTTAAGTTTTGCCTAATAGACTTATCTGAAACAGTTTATCCCAAATGGCTTTTATATAAAGGGATTCATATTCTATACTATATATTTCCAAGATAATTAAAATTTAGTTATTTCAAAATAATCTGTCCAAGATTTACCATCATAACAGTAAATTAATCCATTATTTTGGATTTGTTTCCTTCATCAAAAAACCTATTACATGTACATTCAATATATGTATATATTACATATACATTCAATATGTGTATATATTACATATACATTCAATATATGTAATATTTTTAGAGAGGTGCAAATTTTTCAGTACTTTCTTTTTAAATAAGTTTTATTTTTAAGCAGTTATTTAAAAATGAATACTGGGATCAGTTTATCTGGAAGAATCAGTCAAGGAGAATTAAAAATTAATTGAATTTCCTATTGCTCAGATGACAGACCCAGCTTTGTGTTCAGAGGCTGATATTTTCTTTCATAAAGTTTACTTAGTTTTTTCTCCCTTCCTGACTTTATTGCTCAATAACTAAAACTTAAATCTATTTTCAATAATTAAATCATATTATTCAATACTTTAGCATTGTTCATGAATATTTATGAATTTTATTTATGAACATTATTGTTTGGGAGCAGTTTGCTCTAAACTCCCTCTGGCTATTTGAGAATGATCTCTTAAAATGACTGAAACTTGAGTAGACCATTGGCATGGATTTTTCCAGGTAGTGTCTCATTTGTAGTGTTTTGTAAAGTTTCTTTTAAAATTTTTCAACCCATTCATTTCAATTATATTTCATATGGTATATGTTATTTTTATTTCATAATTTTTATAATTGTTTCTTTTACCTTTGGATATCTAATTCATGGCTAGTTTATTTGGGAAGCAACTTCAGAAAACATATGAAAAAGAGTGGAGAGAGTGAGGTTGCTACTACTGTTGTATAGCAAACTAACTCCAAACTTAGATTCTAAAAATTACCATTTTGAAGGGGGTGGAGGAAAGGAATCTTCCTTCCTTGTAAGGAAGATTGTTTCTTTTGGTCTTTAACTTTTGGATCAGAAATTGGGCTGCCCATGAATGAGATATGTTTCTTGCCCATGAATATATTACTTTTGTGAGTTAAGTTTTGCCTAATAGACTTATCTGAAACAGTTTATCCCAAATGGCTTTTATATAAAGGGATTCATATTCTATACTATATATTTCCAAGATAATTAAAATTTAGTTATTTCAAAATAATCTGTCCAAGATTTACCATCATAACAGTAAATTAATCCATTATTTTGGATTTGTTTCCTTCATCAAAAAACCTATTACATGTACATTCAATATATGTATATATTACATATACATTCAATATGTGTATATATTACATATACATTCAATATATGTAATATTTTTAGAGAGGTGCAAATTTTTCAGTACTTTCTTTTTAAATAAGTTTTATTTTTAAGCAGTTATTTAAAAATGAATACTGGGATCAGTTTATCTGGAAGAATCAGTCAAGGAGAATTAAAAATTAATTGAATTTCCTATTGCTCAGATGACAGACCCAGCTTTGTGTTCAGAGGCTGATATTTTCTTTCATAAAGTTTACTTAGTTTTTTCTCCCTTCCTGACTTTATTGCTCAATAACTAAAACTTAAATCTATTTTCAATAATTAAATCATATTATTCAATACTTTAGCATTGTTCATGAATATTTATGAATTTTATTTATGAACATTATTGTTTGGGAGCAGTTTGCTCTAAACTCCCTCTGGCTATTTGAGAATGATCTCTTAAAATGACTGAAACTTGAGTAGACCATTGGCATGGATTTTTCCAGGTAGTGTCTCATTTGTAGTGTTTTGTAAAGTAACTTTCTACACTCAGATGAGGTTGTAGGTCATTCCCTGACACTCACCTTTGACACTGTTCCTTCTATGTGCTGTAGTCAAAGCTTACTCTTTCTTGAATCTCCCTTAGAGGCCAAATGAGAACGTCTATAGTATGAACAGAATTAATTTGTCTTCAGGATGTGAAAGAAAATCTTTAGTTTACATACTTTTAAACTCTGGCACAGGATCTTACTCAGAGGTAGAAATTATACCACAAATTTACATAGGAAAATAAACATCCAAAAAGCTATCCTCTAATACAGTCAATGTTTTCAAGGCATTATTAATACAGAGGTCTCTTTCTGTGTATTTTTTCTCATAAAACAACATTTTCAGTTTTCGCTAATGAGTGAGTGATGCTTCTTTCAACACATACTTTACAGTTTTCCAAAGTAAAGGAGGGAAAACCAGCTAACTGCCAAATTCATTATACAAGCATTATACTCTGTAAATCCAGGTAAAGATGATTTCTAGGGACACTTATCCAAGGTTTTTCGGTCATGATATTTTATGTTCAAAGAAGTAATATTTTAGTTTGATGAGTTCAGTGATTTATGGCCACATTATGCTAAGTGATTTACAAAAATGTATTTGATTAGCTTCCAATTTTTCCTCTCCTCTTTCTTAAATAAAAATGCCTTTAATGTGTCTCATTCATGGTTCTATTTTATGAGTTTCTATATACAGTATTCTGATGTTTCTATATTGATTCAGATTTGCTTTCAGTCCTAAGAACAAACATCCTGACTTCAGACATCTGTGTTCATAAGGATTCATTCCCTCCCATGAAAGGGCAGTGGTCATGATATTTTTTCCTATTGCTCATAAAGTTTTACTTAGTTTTTTTCTCCTTCCTGACTTTATTGCTCAATAACTAAAACTTAAATCTATTTTCAATAATTAAATCATATTATTCAATACTTTAGCATTGTTCATGAATATTTATGAATTTTATTTATGAACATTATTGTTTGGGAGCAGTTTGCTCTAAACTCCCTCTGGCTATTTGAGAATGATCTCTTAAAATGACTGAAACTTGAGTAGACCATTGGCATGGATTTTTCCAGGTAGTGTCTCATTTGTAGTGTTTTGTAAAGTAACTTTCTACACTCAGATGAGGTTGTAGGTCATTCCCTGACACTCACCTTTGACACTGTTCCTTCTATGTGCTGTAGTCAAAGCTTACTCTTTCTTGAATCTCCCTTAGAGGCCAAATGAGAACGTCTATAGTATGAACAGAATTAATTTGTCTTCAGGATGTGAAAGAAAATCTTTAGTTTACATACTTTTAAACTCTGGCACAGGATCTTACTCAGAGGTAGAAATTATACCACAAATTTACATAGGAAAATAAACATCCAAAAAGCTATCCTCTAATACAGTCAATGTTTTCAAGGCATTATTAATACAGAGGTCTCTTTCTGTGTATTTTTTCTCATAAAACAACATTTTCAGTTTTCGCTAATGAGTGAGTGATGCTTCTTTCAACACATACTTTACAGTTTTCCAAAGTAAAGGAGGGAAAACCAGCTAACTGCCAAATTCATTATACAAGCATTATACTCTGTAAATCCAGGTAAAGATGATTTCTAGGGACACTTATCCAAGGTTTTTCGGTCATGATATTTTATGTTCAAAGAAGTAATATTTTAGTTTGATGAGTTCAGTGATTTATGGCCACATTATGCTAAGTGATTTACAAAAATGTATTTGATTAGCTTCCAATTTTTCCTCTCCTCTTTCTTAAATAAAAATGCCTTTAATGTGTCTCATTCATGGTTCTATTTTATGAGTTTCTATATACAGTATTCTGATGTTTCTATATTGATTCAGATTTGCTTTCAGTCCTAAGAACAAACATCCTGACTTCAGACATCTGTGTTCATAAGGATTCATTCCCTCCCATGAAAGGGCAGTGGAAGTTGGCTGGACAGCTCTCACAAAGCAGATCTCCTAAGTTCTCAGAATGTGCATGAATCTGTTTTGCCACTGTAGCATAAAGCTGCCAGCCCTGAGAACACCTCATGTGTCAAGAAAAGAGCAGCCCCATGCCCATCATCTCAAGATTCCTGCAAGCTGATAAAACTTAGTACATTCACCCATGTTGGAAACCAACACGAATGAGATAAACACAAATATTTAGAGTGAAAGTGAACACAGTGCTGAAAACAAAAATTTTTACTCACAAAATTTCTTGAGTAGTTAGATAAAAATACTTTTGGAGAATGTTAAGTTTACTGAAAAATAATTTTATGTCATTATAAGCAGAGAGTTTTCCAGATCTGGGTTTATAAACCTGTTCATATAAAATTGAGGTTTAACAAACCATCCTTTTGGTAAATATAAACTCTTTTTTTTTTAACTTTTTCAGGAAAGTCAGGCATCAAATGTCGATGTTGCCAAAAATGGTCATGAGCTGAGAGTGGTCTGTTTCAAGGAGTCTGCTTGCACACTTTGCGTTAGCAAGTTATTGGTACTATCCAGCAATAAGAAGGTGTACCACCAGTATTTCATCATGTGCTTGGACCATTAATAATTCAACGTATCAACCACTCTACCAACGTGATTTATTCTTAAAGTTTCACATTTATTTATAAAATTTATTAGAATATTCATACCTATCTCTATGAAGGACATCCATTTAACTGGACTATTAAATAATTATAAATTGTCAACAGCTCATAGAAACAAGTTTTATTTAATGGCCGTTGATTTCTCAATAAGTAGTTTATTATGCACTTCAGCATCTTCATGATCTATGAGCTCTTAAAGTGGATATTCTTGAGTGGAGGTAATAATGTCATCAGTAACAATCTTGTAAATTTCTTGTGTCTCATTCATGGTTCTATTTTATGAGTTTCTATATACAGTATTCTGATGTTTCTATATTGATTCAGATTTGCTTTCAGTCCTAAGAACAAACATCCTGACTTCAGACATCTGTGTTCATAAGGATTCATTCCCTCCCATGAAAGGGCAGTGGAAGTTGGCTGGACAGCTCTCACAAAGCAGATCTCCTAAGTTCTCAGAATGTGCATGAATCTGTTTTGCCACTGTAGCATAAAGCTGCCAGCCCTGAGAACACCTCATGTGTCAAGAAAAGAGCAGCCCCATGCCCATCATCTCAAGATTCCTGCAAGCTGATAAAACTTAGTACATTCACCCATGTTGGAAACCAACACGAATGAGATAAACACAAATATTTAGAGTGAAAGTGAACACAGTGCTGAAAACAAAAATTTTTACTCACAAAATTTCTTGAGTAGTTAGATAAAAATACTTTTGGAGAATGTTAAGTTTACTGAAAAATAATTTTATGTCATTATAAGCAGAGAGTTTTCCAGATCTGGGTTTATAAACCTGTTCATATAAAATTGAGGTTTAACAAACCATCCTTTTGGTAAATATAAACTCTTTTTTTTTTAACTTTTTCAGGAAAGTCAGGCATCAAATGTCGATGTTGCCAAAAATGGTCATGAGCTGAGAGTGGTCTGTTTCAAGGAGTCTGCTTGCACACTTTGCGTTAGCAAGTTATTGGTACTATCCAGCAATAAGAAGGTGTACCACCAGTATTTCATCATGTGCTTGGACCATTAATAATTCAACGTATCAACCACTCTACCAACGTGATTTATTCTTAAAGTTTCACATTTATTTATAAAATTTATTAGAATATTCATACCTATCTCTATGAAGGACATCCATTTAACTGGACTATTAAATAATTATAAATTGTCAACAGCTCATAGAAACAAGTTTTATTTAATGGCCGTTGATTTCTCAATAAGTAGTTTATTATGCACTTCAGCATCTTCATGATCTATGAGCTCTTAAAGTGGATATTCTTGAGTGGAGGTAATAATGTCATCAGTAACAATCTTGTAAATTTCTTGTGATTTGCTAGCATGTTTTTCTGCACATGCTTCTGTCACAAATATTTTATTAGTGCATTAAGCCTGCCATTAAAATAAAGTGACTGAAATCACTGAAAATGATATTACCCACTTAACCTATTCATTCCAATACTTTGTGCCAAGGGGAAAGTTAAATTAATACTCTAAAACTCATGAAAAGTATGTCCAGGATGGTGTTACATGGATTATACTAAAATAACACACTATCAAGTTGTGTCTTATTTGTTATATCTCTTGGAAGCTCTGATGATTTTGAAGTGCCTGTGGCTTCATTTGAAATTCACAGCTCTTCTCAATGTTTTCCTCTTAAATTATTAATAGCTGAGAGAAATATAAGAATTTTAGCATATGTGCCTTGAATTGAGCACAAAACTCTGAGGGCCGTCTTCTCAGACTAGTTTGAGATGTTAGCGCTCTGCTTTAGTAATACATCTACTATTACAGCAATCAAATCTAAAGAATTCTAGTCTTGGGCAGCCTTGCCAGTAAGTGTGTAATGTTTCACTAAACGCATGTCAACTGGGTTTTGTCCCAGTGAATTACAGTCAGTCAATTAACAAGTATTGATTTCTTACCATTTTTCTACATTCCTTATGTGTGTGTGTGTGTGTGTTAATATATGACATTTGGTTTTCTCTCTGTTACTTTACTTTGTATGACAGACTCTAGGTTCACCTAGGATTCCAGACACAGACATAGAGAATGGACTTTTGGTCACAGGTCAGGAAGGACGGGGTGTGACGAACTGAGAAAGTTCCTGTGTACACTCTACCGTGTGTAAGATAGCTCGCTGGTGGGAAGGCGCTGCCGAGCCCAGGGAGCTCAGCTCGGTGCTCTGTGAGGACCTAGAGGGGTGGGATGGGCGGGGTGGAAGGGAGATTCAACAGAAAGGGGATACACATGCATCTCATTCACAATGGTGTGCAGCAGAAACTAACACGACATTGTACGGTAATTATACTCCAATTTAAAGATGTAGTAATTTTGAAACAAATTATAAAGAAGGAAAAGAAATGTTAATATCTGCTGTATCTGAGGCATAACATTTACATCTGACCTGTGTCTTCAGCGCACATCTGACCATCTCAGACACTTTGCTCCTGTGTTTGAGTCATTGTTAAAAGCTCCACATCCAGGCTGATCTAATGGGAGGAGAATGGAATATACAACATGACTAATCTGGGATTATACATATCTGTAAACAATAGAACTCTGTAAAAGCAAACAAGCAAAATTTTAAAAATGGCAAAAAAAAAAAAAGTTTAACTCCTTCATGACTTTCTGCATGCCTTTAGGACAAGGTAGGTTGTTCTCCTAAACACCTTCATTCTGCAAAACCTATTAGTCTAAGAAGTTCCAGCATGCTACTGGTGTTTCTTAAATTACTCCTGAACAAGTTTATCCAATTGTATTTTTCATTTGCCAGTGTGAGGAAATTCATATATAAAGTTTGAATCAACTGCATGTAAAAACCTTCAGTATGAACAGAAAATGGGATTTTGTGGGGAGATTTAGAATTGAGACCTAATGAATTTCTAAGAGTTATTATAACGGTTTATCAAATAGATTATATTACTTAATTCATGGTATTCTCATGGTCTTTTTATTATAGTACCTGAAAAAGAATTACTGTCTTGTCTAAGCTTTATACATTTATATTGACCTACAGCTAATAAGCTACATAAAAGAGCTATTTGTGGAGGGAAAACAAAAAACAGATTTTAAGTACTGGACAATAATTGTCATTTTCCCTGACTTCTTATTCAGCTTTGTCTTGGGCATTTGTCATTTATAATGAGGATATTTGACATTGAATACACTTTTGTGACCCTTAGCAACTCATGTTGGAAAAGCCAAGCACTTGAGAGAAGAAAACTGTACTGAGAAAAACCCACTAGATCAGCTCATCTCTCTAGTGCTGTCAGTTAAAGTCCTAGAGCCTTTGGGAAATTGTTAAAAACATGCTTCAGTGTCATCTTAGTACAAGGATGTTGAATAAATCTCTCAGTTCATAGGAACTATAAGAAATAGAATTAATTATTTTGTGCAAACTGAACTTACTTGTACCCCTGTGGTTTCATAGCACCTTCAACAGACGCCCAGCAGTATGTCTTGTTATGATCATTTCATTTGGCATCTACCTTCCATGCGGGACTTCTCAAGTGGCACTGATGGTAAAGAATCTTGCCTGCCAATGCAGCAGATTCAAGAGACGCAGATTCGATCCCTGGGTCCAGAAAATCCCCTGGAGAAGGAAACAGCAACCCACCCCAGTGTTCTTGCCGAGAGAATCCCATAGAGGAGCCTGGCAGGCTACAGTCCATGGGGTCACAGAGAGTCAGACAGGACGGAGTGATTAAGCACACACACATGTTCATATGTGTGCATGTTCAGTCTTGACCAACTCTTTTCTATTAATGTTCCCTTAAGGACCAATAAGGGTAAGACAAGTGTTAATTGCTCAGTCACATCCAACTCTTTGCGACCCCATGAACTATAGTCTGGCAGGCTCCTCTGTTCATGGAATTCTCCAGGCAAGAATACTGTAGTGGGTAGCCATTCCTTTTTCCAGGAGATCTTCTCGACCCAGAGATGGAAACCCAGTAACCTGCATTGCAGGCAGAATCTTTACCATCTGAGCCACCAGGGAAATAAGATAAGGACCAATAATGGACAGTATTTTTTCATGTTCTTATTGGTCATTCATATATCTTCTTTGTAATGTTTCTTTTTAATTCTTTGGCTCATTTCTATTGGGTTTTCTTATTATTGAAATAAAGTTTTTTATTATTTATAATATATATATATATATATATATATATATATATATATACATATATATCATCTAGGTACACATTATAGATGCTGCAAATATTTTCTTCTAGTTTGGGACTTGATTTTTCATTTTCTGAACTGTTAACCTTACATTTCCTTTTCATTTACATTTCCTTCATTTGGTTTTTATATTTTAAGAAGCTTCCTCATGCCTCAAGGTCACAAAGACTTTTTTCTATGTTTTCTTCCAGGAGTCTTACAGCTTTATCTTTAATTTCACTTTTGCTTATTATCTCTTTTTAGAAATGTTTTACGTTACCTTGTATAGATATTTTCTTCCCATTTTTATTTATTTTATTTTATTTTTTTAGACATTTATTTTATTTATTTATCTTTTTGGGGGGTGGGGTGGGGAGGGAGGGGGATAGGAGGGCCACTTCTATTGGTCTTTCATTTCTCTATTTTCATCCGTCTTTGTTCTTCGGCTCCTGTGGGCCTCCCATCGCGGTGGCCTCTGTCATCGCAGAACGCCGGCTCTGGGCGCATACGCTCCAGAGCTCCAGCTCAGTAATTGGACACATCGGTCCAGGATCTTCCCAGGCCAGGGATTGAACCTGCACCCTTTGCACTGCAAGGAGGTATCCTTACACACTGGACCACCAGGGAAGCCCCTCCTTAAGTTAATCTTAATTTCTCTTTTCCATCTTGGATTATTTTACTCTGGTAAGAACACTGTCTTTAATATTCCTTGAAGATCTGCAAGTGATAGTTCTATTTTTATTTGCTCTTTCTTTGTTTAACTGTATAGGGACTTCTAGATTAGAAATTATTTTCTTCCAGCCTTTAAAAGTGTCATTTTATTTTCTTCTGACTTCCACTGTGTTTGCTGACAAAGGCAGCTGTCAGTCTTAATCTTACTCCCTGATGTTCATTTTTATCTGTCTGCTTTTTATATTTTCAACTTTTTTGCCAAGATTTGTCTGAGTGAGGTCTTTTTGCACTTAAGCCGTTTGTATATATTCAACTTGAATCTATAGAGAGGGATTCCTTTACTGATTTGGGGAGATTGTCAGGTCCCTCTCTCAGGCTCTCCTTTTCTTCTAGAATTGTAATTATATGGACCTCGGAGCTTTTGACTAAGCCTCATCCACATTTTAAAAGTGAATATTATCTTATTCCAGAGAAGGTTAACCCTACTCTATGGTAGCTGGCTAGAGTGGAGCAAATCACTTCCTCACAGTACAGGTCTGACCCTAATTTTTTTTTTTTTTAATTTTGGCCTTTTTTATTGGTTTTCTTACTTTGTCTTTATTTTCATCCATCTTTATTCTTTGGCCTGTCTGGGCCTCCCACCATGGTGGCCTCTCTCATTGTAGAGCACGGGCTCTGGCACACGCACTCCAGAACGCTGGCCCACAATTGGACACACTGGTCCATCCACTCCGTGGCACGTGGGATCTTACTGGGCCAGGGATTGAACCCATGCCCCTTGCACTGCAAGGCAAGACTCTTTGCCCACTGGACCACTAGGGAAGCCCTGACTCTAATTTGTGTGAAAAGTTTTGAAACTGCTGTCTATGACTGATTCACTGCACACCTAAGGCAATACTGCAGCCGCTACTGCTTGACTCTCCGACTGTCAAACTTCCAGTGTAGTGTATTGCCAGGGTTCCCAGGACATCTTACCTGCTCAGCTCCAGATTTTGGCCTCTTGAATATAAATTGTCTACCATCTCGGTTCCTATTATGCCTTTGGAATAAAACATTAGAAGAGCAAGATTGTTTAAAACGTTTTAACATTAACAAAATTTTGATACATGTTGCTAAGATATCTTTTACAAACATAATCAATTCACTCTGTTATCAAAGTATATGGCATAAAGTATATTTACTTGTAAAGTATAGTCTCATGCATCAATATAAGCAATAAATAAAGATGAACAAAATTGAAGGAGTGGTTTTATCTATAAGAAAATCTTTCCATAAGTAAGAGGGCAAATGTAGTAGCAGGCAATTCCTTTTATCTTAATAAGACAAGATAAACTAATGGCACGTCTCTGATGAATTATAGGCATCATGTGGAGATCACTATAAATTTAGCATTAGGCAGTATATCAAAGACTAATGCTATAGAGAATTTATCATTTCAATCATTTCACTATATCATTTGGCTTTGAGAAGAGATAAGTCTTTGCTTTTGCCTTCTACCAGTTTGTATATATTTTTTATCAAGGCATAAATAAAGTTTGTGTGTTTTAATAGATTCCAAATGATCTGAGATTTGGACTCTGTCAATTCTCCCTCAATTACATGTAACAGTTCCTGGTGCATTGTGGGTACTTGATGAAAGTATGTTGATTGAATAGTTCTTGAAGGATGTAAATTGAGCAACATCAGCAAAACCTTTAACTTAAATATATCACTGTAAGTACCTTTCTCTAAGAAATATTTCATGAGTTGGCTAATAGATTTCTCTCTATTGGTCAAAAAGCATTATTGGAGCATTCAAGACACAGAAAAGCCTAGACCAGTCTACATAGGTCCATAGAGATTAAATAGCCTCGTACAATTCATTGTCTCAATTATATGTTTAAACACACTATCTCACATTTTTTTAAATTTCAGAATCTTTTCTTGCTAATACAGCTAATATCCAAACAAGAAAGAATTCTTGTTTTCATAATGTTAAAACTAAGACTTAAAAAAAACTCTGGCAATCATCCATGATTCACATATTCAGGCTCCCAGGGTCTACAGAGTATGGACGTGTATGCCTAAGAACAAACTGTCATGCAAACCAGAGGGAAGGTTTTAGATCACACACACCCACTATGGTGTCATGGGGAAGTCTGAAGAATTATCCATGACCGCTCCACTCACATCTTAGTTCTCCTTCCCCCATAATGATGGCCGTGTGGCCCTGCTCACCCTGACATAATCAATGTGTCTCCAGAGCTTAGGCACATCCTCACAAACGCTCTCTCCAAGCACACGTTTTTCAGGGCAAGGAAGTCCAAAGCAGTGATGAAACCATTCATCAAAGTGTCATTCTTTAAAACTTTTAAATTGCAGGCTTTAATATTCTTGTGACAGTCAAAATTTTAGAGGACTTCGACTCCAATGTTTTTATATGAGTAAAGGCTCCCCCCAATTCTCAAAAACATAATATCCTAGGAGACAAGGTTTCTTCCAAAATATAGGATGTTTGTAGAATTAAAGCAAAACAGTGTCAGGCCTTACAGGAAAATCGCGGGCAGATAACCATCTCACCAGTGTTGGGGAATGGTTGTTCCTGTCAATGACTGGATCACCATGTATTCCACTGCTAAGCCAGGTGCAAGTATAGTTATAATTGGAAAGTGGTATACCATATAAGATTAAAAAGCAACCAAGTGCCCATTTGCCTGGAGAATCCCCAGTGGGCTACAGTCCAGGGGCACAAAGACCCAGAAACACTGGAGCACACAGGAGCACTTCCCCTCACTCCTTTTTACAGAACTTCTAAGTCATCAGCTGAACAGTGTGTGTCAAAAACATTTCTTTAAGTGTATCCCATTTAACTACTGATAAACTTATTCAGAAAATTAAAAACACAAGGTACTGTTAAAAACACATTTTCATAGAACTGTTTCATATTTAGAGATAATGATATTTACAGCAAAGCAGCAAAGAATTAGCTGTCGAGACTGCAGAGTTTCTGGATTTTCTCCTACATTTTTAGTGTAACATTTTAAGTGAGTCATTTATGATGTTAAACCAAATATGACAATGATATTATAAAATATTCTTTAAAGACAGATACCATACACTGAAGTTCTGGGGGCTAAAAATGCTGCTCTTCCAATATTAAAGACTGTAGAATTGCCATTTTAAGAATATGGAAGACCATGTGTTCAGGCATCTCTACTGGATGCATTTAGCTGCTGTCTCAATGGTAATTCACTGAAGTCAGATAGAACACTTCTCTGACAAATGCCTATTTCATTATATTATTTGTATTTCATAAAATTATCCACATATTTGAGGCCATGGTAACCATTTTTTAAATAAAATATGAGTCATATGTTTTTCTGTGGGTGTTTAGAGCCTCACTGCATATGTCTTTTTGTCAGTTCTATAAAAGTATCATCTATAAATACTAACATATCCATACATGCATCAATCCTTCTCTACTCCATTTATATTGTACTTCCAACAAAAACCTTAATTTTTTGCTCAAATACAGAAAATGAAAGTTTCCATATAATAATATTTTTACAGTCTGATTTATAAAATGATATCATTGCCTGCAATTCCCAGGTTTACAGATTACCTTCCAAATGTAACGTGTCTCCAATGTGTTAAAGTATTGATAGTCTTTGCTTTGTTAACATGTCTGTATGGGGGGGGATAGAATTCGAATATGCTGAAGAGAGAGAAGGAACAGAGACTCTGTATTTCTCTGACAGTAACAGACAATAAAGTTAGATTCTTTCACAGGACAACCACTGGCCCTGGACCACCCAGGAAGTGCAATTCATGGTGAGTTGAAGCCGTTCACTGGCCACACTGCAGAGATCTTTCGTAATTAGACAGTCATTCCCCAGCATGCTCCCTTGTGCATTTTGATGGTTTGAATTCTTGTGGGTCAGCGTCCCACTAACCAAGTCTGAATCCCTTTTCTTTACGTGGCGGATGTCTGCTGCTCTGATATCAGATACTCTAGGTCACCTGTTGTGTGTCTGTTTAATGTGAAATCAGGAATAGACAGCTAATCATGCATACACATTATCTAAATGTTTTGTCGATTTGTGGCTGGTACCTGCATTCAAAAGTGGAGTGTGACTGCTCGGTGTTCTCCTAGGTTACTGCTGCATCTAAGTCCTGATATGTTTGAAGGCTCAACTGAAGATGTTTACACCCTCCACACAGTTCCCAAAGAAATGTGCATTAACTGACCATCTCAAAAGCTACACTCAAATATCCTGTTTGAAACTTTGCTCCTAAATATTTACTTTGGTTTGTTTGAGAAGGATGATAAAAATTACATTAATTTATCATTAGATCTATGTATTAGATTTATCACAGGATATTGAAAGGAAGGAGCTGGGAAGGAACAGTGAAAAATATCGGTCATACTCTCCCCAAAACGACAATTTGCTTCTAAGATTTTTTGAGGTGGATCATTTTTTACAGTGTATTGAATTTGTGACAATATAAAGTCAGTTTTATATTCTGGCTTTTTGTCCATGCGGCATGTGGGATACTTGACCAGGGATCGAACCTGCACCCCTGCTTTGGAAGGCAAAGTCTTAACGACTGGACAGCCAAGGAAGCCCCCTCAAAAGGATATTTAGCAACCAGTAGCTTTGGAATAAGTGCCTGTTCCTCCTAGCTGATGGAGAAGATATAATGACCTCATTTCCAATAAAGTTCACATAATTGATAGATGTGCTGGTAAAATAAAGGCTACTCAAAACAAAAACCTACTTTTATCCAAAGAATAAAAACATGCTTTTCTATGTACTAAGGTGTATTAGATCATTTTAACTTTAGTGAAAATTTGCCCATTTTGCTGAATCGAAAATTTCAAATGCACTATCAGGTTAATTGCTTGTGTGAAATAAAGCAAATACAACCTTGCTGACTTGAAGCTATTTGTAGGAACATTAAGTATGTAGTGTCCCAAGAGCCATAGGCCTTCAGATGTGGCATCGTTCTCATTAGCGTCTATTTACCTCGGCCCTTGAGCTATTTTTCACCTTTTTATAAGAAGAACTAAAGAGCCTCTTGATAAGGGTGAAGAGGGAGAGTGTAAAACCAGCTTAAAACTCAGTATTAAAAAAGAAAAAAAGTAAGATCATGGGACCCAGTCCCATCACTTCATGGCAAATAGAAGGGGAAAAGGTGGAAAAAGTGACTGATTTCCGCTTCTTGGGCTCTAAAGTCACTGCAGATGTGACTACAGCCGTGAGATTAGAAGAGGGTATCTTCCTAGAAGGAAAATTATGAAAAACCTAGACAAATGTGTTGAAACACAAAGACATCATTTTGCTTCAAAGGTCCATATAGTCAAGGCTATGGACTTCCCAGTAGTCATGCATAGATGTGAGAATTGGACCGTGAAGAAGGCAGAGCATGGAAGAATTTATGCTTTCGAACTGTAGTGCTGGAGAAAACTCTTGAGAGTCCCTTGGACTGTAAGGAGATCAAATCAGTCAATCCTAAATAAAATCAACCCTGAATATTCATTGGAAGGACTGATGCTTAGGAAAATTAAAGGCAGGAGGAGAAGGGGATGACAGAGGATGAGATGGTTGGATGGCATCACCAACTCAGTGGACATGAGCTTGGGAAACTCTGGGAGATGCTGAAGGACAAGGAGGACTGGCATGCTGAAGACCATGGGTTTGCAAAGTGTTTGACATTGCTTGATGACTGAACAACAACAACCTGAGCTTCTCAGCCCAGATTCTTAACCTTACTTCATAAAATAAATCCTGTAGTTGTGTTTTTTACTCCCCATCATCCTACTAGGCATGTGTTTGTCAAATGAAAGTTAATAAAACCAAACTTTCCTATTTGTTTCATTCATGTGACTGCTCCCTTAGGCATTTATAGTCTAATCTCTTTGCCAACAAGGCATTGCAATGCAGATGTTAGGGAGAAGCTCCAATTTAGTCTGGGGTTCACAATCAGGGTCAAGGCTGGAGGCTGTCATTTAAAAGTCACCAATATGGAGACAGAATATGATGCCCACATAGTTAATGTCATTGAACAGCATCTTAGTTCAGGCTACTGGACCAGAGTATAGGAGTGTGTAGCTCAAACAGCATTTATTTCTTATTAGACTCAGGTTCCAAGATCAGGGCAACAACATGGTTAAGTTCTGTGAGAGCTCATTGCCTTGTTCCAACAGCTGTTTTCTCATTCTGTTTTACATGCATGGGGGGCGATGTAAAACCAGCTTAAAACTCAGTATTAAAAAGAAAAAGTAAGATCATGGGACCCAGTCCCATCACTTCATGGCAAATAGAAGGGGAAAAGGTGGAAAAAGTGACTGATTTCCGCTTCTTGGGCTCTAAAGTCACTGCAGATGTGACTACAGCCGTGAGATTAGAAGAGGGTATCTTCCTAGAAGGAAAATTATGAAAAACCTAGACAAATGTGTTGAAACACAAAGACATCATTTTGCTTCAAAGGTCCATATAGTCAAGGCTATGGACTTCCCAGTAGTCATGCATAGATGTGAGAATTGGACCGTGAAGAAGGCAGAGCATGGAAGAATTTATGCTTTCGAACTGTAGTGCTGGAGAAAACTCTTGAGAGTCCCTTGGACTGTAAGGAGATCAAATCAGTCAATCCTAAATAAAATCAACCCTGAATATTCATTGGAAGGACTGATGCTTAGGAAAATTAAAGGCAGGAGGAGAAGGGGATGACAGAGGATGAGATGGTTGGATGGCATCACCAACTCAGTGGACATGAGCTTGGGAAACTCTGGGAGATGCTGAAGGACAAGGAGGACTGGCATGCTGAAGACCATGGGTTTGCAAAGTGTTTGACATTGCTTGATGACTGAACAACAACAACCTGAGCTTCTCAGCCCAGATTCTTAACCTTACTTCATAAAATAAATCCTGTAGTTGTGTTTTTTACTCCCCATCATCCTACTAGGCATGTGTTTGTCAAATGAAAGTTAATAAAACCAAACTTTCCTATTTGTTTCATTCATGTGACTGCTCCCTTAGGCATTTATAGTCTAATCTCTTTGCCAACAAGGCATTGCAATGCAGATGTTAGGGAGAAGCTCCAATTTAGTCTGGGGTTCACAATCAGGGTCAAGGCTGGAGGCTGTCATTTAAAAGTCACCAATATGGAGACAGAATATGATGCCCACATAGTTAATGTCATTGAACAGCATCTTAGTTCAGGCTACTGGACCAGAGTATAGGAGTGTGTAGCTCAAACAGCATTTATTTCTTATTAGACTCAGGTTCCAAGATCAGGGCAACAACATGGTTAAGTTCTGTGAGAGCTCATTGCCTTGTTCCAACAGCTGTTTTCTCATTCTGTTTTACATGCATGGGAGAGCAAAGAGAGAGCAAGCTTTCCTGTCTTCTCCTTTCAAGGCACTAACCCCATCACCTAACTCTACTGGCTCAGACGGTAAAGAGACTGACCTGTCTTCAGTGTGGGAGACACAGGTTCCATCCTTGGCTTGGGAATATCGCCTGGAGAAAGGAAGGGCTACCCGTTCCAGTGTTCTTGCCTGGAAAATTCCATGAACAGAGGACCCTGGTGGGCTACAGTCCATGGTGTCGCAAAGAGTGGACCTGACTGAATGACTAACACTTTTACTTTATACTTGTAGTTCCATCACAGGATCTCCAACTTCATGACCTGATTACTTCCCAAAGACTCCACCTTCTGAAATTATGACGTTGGAATTTAGGATTTCAACGTATGGATTTTGAGAGACACATTCAGTCCATAACAGATAAAATGTGATTTTAAGAGGGAGAAACACCAAGGTCTGAACTCTGGGTGAATCAAGCATGCAGAGTTTTTACCAACGAGGTGAAGTGAGCTGAGGAACCTCTCAAGGACGGGCCAGTGAGAACAAGGGAAAACCAAAAGATTACATCTGAGAGAAGTCTAAAAGTAGATTATTTCCAAAAGGAAGGAGATATAAAAAGCTGAACAGTTTATGAGCAAGAGGATTTTAACCAAAAAAGGTAAACTTATTCTCCTGTAGTTGTGTTTTTTACTCCCCATCATCCTACTAGGCATGTGTTTGTCAAATGAAAGTTAATAAAACCAAACTTTCCTATTTGTTTCATTCATGTGACTGCTCCCTTAGGCATTTATAGTCTAATCTCTTTGCCAACAAGGCATTGCAATGCAGATGTTAGGGAGAAGCTCCAATTTAGTCTGGGGTTCACAATCAGGGTCAAGGCTGGAGGCTGTCATTTAAAAGTCACCAATATGGAGACAGAATATGATGCCCACATAGTTAATGTCATTGAACAGCATCTTAGTTCAGGCTACTGGACCAGAGTATAGGAGTGTGTAGCTCAAACAGCATTTATTTCTTATTAGACTCAGGTTCCAAGATCAGGGCAACAACATGGTTAAGTTCTGTGAGAGCTCATTGCCTTGTTCCAACAGCTGTTTTCTCATTCTGTTTTACATGCATGGGAGAGCAAAGAGAGAGCAAGCTTTCCTGTCTTCTCCTTTCAAGGCACTAACCCCATCACCTAACTCTACTGGCTCAGACGGTAAAGAGACTGACCTGTCTTCAGTGTGGGAGACACAGGTTCCATCCTTGGCTTGGGAATATCGCCTGGAGAAAGGAAGGGCTACCCGTTCCAGTGTTCTTGCCTGGAAAATTCCATGAACAGAGGACCCTGGTGGGCTACAGTCCATGGTGTCGCAAAGAGTGGACCTGACTGAATGACTAACACTTTTACTTTATACTTGTAGTTCCATCACAGGATCTCCAACTTCATGACCTGATTACTTCCCAAAGACTCCACCTTCTGAAATTATGACGTTGGAATTTAGGATTTCAACGTATGGATTTTGAGAGACACATTCAGTCCATAACAGATAAAATGTGATTTTAAGAGGGAGAAACACCAAGGTCTGAACTCTGGGTGAATCAAGCATGCAGAGTTTTTACCAACGAGGTGAAGTGAGCTGAGGAACCTCTCAAGGACGGGCCAGTGAGAACAAGGGAAAACCAAAAGATTACATCTGAGAGAAGTCTAAAAGTAGATTATTTCCAAAAGGAAGGAGATATAAAAAGCTGAACAGTTTATGAGCAAGAGGATTTTAACCAAAAAAGGTAAACTTATTCTCCTGTCAGGCATTGGTGCATCAGAAGATCAGCCGTCCATGCACACAATGAACATACAATTGTATCATAAATGTATGACACTCATTCTCTCTCTCATTAATGTGTATAACTATAAATCCATTCCTCAAAGGCATTTTAGAAAATGTTAGCTTAAAACCTTTTTCATATATTTCAGAGGTTAGAAGCTGAGTTGGAAAAGCATTTACTGTCATGGAACCATCTCCTGGGCCAACTGGCTTAGTCGAAAGGTGTTGATGGACAGTCAGCCAATATGAAGCAAAGTAGAGCCTTCGACTGACCATTGAGATAAAAGCAGATGATGTTACAGTGTAACAGGGGAAATGAGACTGTAAGGCAACCGTGCATTCTCTCAGGGGCCTGAGTTTCACTGCCTTGGTGCCCTCGGAAAACACCATTTGATGTCAGTCATAGAGACCCGGTTCTGATGCTGATGAATTTCTCACGCCTTATGGGATGCTAACCAAGTAGCTCAGCTTCTCTCATCCTGTTTTCTTGGTGAAAATTATATCCATTTCATGAAGTTCTTACATGGATTAAATTAGCTATTTCTGTAAAGATTCTAGAAGGGCACTGAAAAGAGTCTCTGCCCCCAACATATATCATTTCCACATTATCTGAAAAGCAACTAACCTTGAATATATTTTTAGATGAACCAGTAAAATGCTTTATGATATTACATAAAAACCTTACTCATAATCTCCAGTATGCTTGCTAAGTAATGGTGAAAAGATAATTTTATCTTTGTGTCTTCTCCCTTCTCCAACTCTAGATATTTTAGTTTCTTTCTCAACATATTTTGCAAATAGAAAAGCTCCAGGTCTTGGAAGATGGGAGACTGGCTCATAATTCGATGAACAGTTGGGAATGAAGAACAGAGGGAATTTCATTGAAACCTTCTGTTCAGTCAACGATTCCAGAAAACATGGAGAACATAGCTGATTAGTTAAAACTGTTGCTATATGCTTACCCTAATAGTGTGCACTTGTGACTATTTAAGACCTCATTTTTGTAATTTAGACACATAATATTTTGAAGAATTGGGAGAAGCCACTAATGCCCTATTAGAAATTATTCCCATAGACTTGCAGAAGACACTCAGTGATCACAGAGATTTATCTTGATCAGCACCTAGAAATGAACTTTTAATGGTTATCATTTAGTTTACACATGTGTGTGCTAAGTTGCTTCAGCCACGTGGGACTCTTTGTGACCCTATGGACTGTAGCCCACCAGGCTCCTCTCTCCATGGAATTCTCCAGGCAAAAGTACTGGAATGGGTTGTCATGGCCTTCTCCTGGGCCAACTGGCTTAGTCGAAAGGTGTTGATGGACAGTCAGCCAATATGAAGCAAAGTAGAGCCTTCGACTGACCATTGAGATAAAAGCAGATGATGTTACAGTGTAACAGGGAAATGAGACTGTAAGGCAACCGTGCATTCTCTCAGGGGCCTGAGTTTCACTGCCTTGGTGCCCTCGGAAAACACCATTTGATGTCAGTCATAGAGACCCGGTTCTGATGCTGATGAATTTCTCACGCCTTATGGGATGCTAACCAAGTAGCTCAGCTTCTCTCATCCTGTTTTCTTGGTGAAAATTATATCCATTTCATGAAGTTCTTACATGGATTAAATTAGCTATTTCTGTAAAGATTCTAGAAGGGCACTGAAAAGAGTCTCTGCCCCCAACATATATCATTTCCACATTATCTGAAAAGCAACTAACCTTGAATATATTTTTAGATGAACCAGTAAAATGCTTTATGATATTACATAAAAACCTTACTCATAATCTCCAGTATGCTTGCTAAGTAATGGTGAAAAGATAATTTTATCTTTGTGTCTTCTCCCTTCTCCAACTCTAGATATTTTAGTTTCTTTCTCAACATATTTTGCAAATAGAAAAGCTCCAGGTCTTGGAAGATGGGAGACTGGCTCATAATTCGATGAACAGTTGGGAATGAAGAACAGAGGGAATTTCATTGAAACCTTCTGTTCAGTCAACGATTCCAGAAAACATGGAGAACATAGCTGATTAGTTAAAACTGTTGCTATATGCTTACCCTAATAGTGTGCACTTGTGACTATTTAAGACCTCATTTTTGTAATTTAGACACATAATATTTTGAAGAATTGGGAGAAGCCACTAATGCCCTATTAGAAATTATTCCCATAGACTTGCAGAAGACACTCAGTGATCACAGAGATTTATCTTGATCAGCACCTAGAAATGAACTTTTAATGGTTATCATTTAGTTTACACATGTGTGTGCTAAGTTGCTTCAGCCACGTGGGACTCTTTGTGACCCTATGGACTGTAGCCCACCAGGCTCCTCTCTCCATGGAATTCTCCAGGCAAAAGTACTGGAATGGGTTGTCATGGCCTTCTCCAGGAGATCTTCTGGACCCAGGGATTGAACCTATATCTCTGTCTCCTCCTTCAGCAGGTGGATTCTTTACCATTACCATCACCTTGGAAGCTTATCATTTAGTTTAGAGACATTAGTGGGTTTTTTGGGGTTTTTTTTGGATAATAGTAGTTCACTGACCTAAATAACTCAGTTTTGCAGTTATATATCTGTAATTTCACAGCTGAAATCCATTCAGGTTATTTTTAACATAAGACAGTAAGTGGGAGGTTAAATTAGTTTGCAACAGGGAGTCACATGGTTGTCTGAATTGTCCTCATTTAATAGTTCACTGCAATTTTTCATGATGAAAGATTAAATTCAAAGCACTTTATACAAGTTAGAGAAATCATTTGGCTCTCTCCAGGTGTGTGGGATGTTTTTACTTTAACAATTAAATAACCAAAAAATAAGCATTATCACCCCAAATGTCAATTATTGCTGTTTATTTGCAGGGAGCAGGACTTGGCTCACTATGCTCCCTTTAGAAGAACTTTGTTACCCATGACATATTGCTACAGTACCTTATGAAATGCAGAGCTTATCTCATAATATGGTTCAACTTGCACTGAATATATTACAGTTCCAAATCAGTTTACTTTAAACTTTGAGTGGTTATCATTGTTAATACTTTAAAGTTAAACATTGTAGATCATTTTTGTCCACACACAGTTATAATCAAAGAAAATTAATTATCCTTGATAACTTGCTGATAGGTCAGTTTAAAAGAATGCCCATTCTTAGTTCAATTTTTACCTTAAATTATCAGCCATATTTCCTAGGTTATATTTGAATAATATTGTCATCCATGTGCCTAAAATTATAAATAAGTGAATAAATGAAAAAATAAAGAAAATGAAGCAACGTCTGTTTTACCCTGAATAGGTATTATAGACATAAGGCATAACATTTTAAAATACAAAGTACAAGGAAAAAAAGCATCACATTCAATGTCTTCTCCTGAGAAAAATCAGTTCACCACTTTTACAACTGTGATGTTTTCTGCCTGTAACAGTATAAATATAGGTATATACTTGTACATACATGTGCAAATTTATTCAGACACAAAAGAATGTTCCCATATACGTAGGGGTTTAGGTAGTCATTTTGCATGTTCTCTGTTCTATTTTTCTATCGGATATTTCTATTTGTTTTCATTTTGCAATAATTGCTTATTCTTGGATAAGTGGTAAACACAGTCCCTACACTCCTTCTCAGGCTTTCATCTAATAGTAGTTCACTGACCTAAATAACTCAGTTTTGCAGTTATATATCTGTAATTTCACAGCTGAAATCCATTCAGGTTATTTTTAACATAAGACAGTAAGTGGGAGGTTAAATTAGTTTGCAACAGGGAGTCACATGGTTGTCTGAATTGTCCTCATTTAATAGTTCACTGCAATTTTTCATGATGAAAGATTAAATTCAAAGCACTTTATACAAGTTAGAGAAATCATTTGGCTCTCTCCAGGTGTGTGGGATGTTTTTACTTTAACAATTAAATAACCAAAAAATAAGCATTATCACCCCAAATGTCAATTATTGCTGTTTATTTGCAGGGAGCAGGACTTGGCTCACTATGCTCCCTTTAGAAGAACTTTGTTACCCATGACATATTGCTACAGTACCTTATGAAATGCAGAGCTTATCTCATAATATGGTTCAACTTGCACTGAATATATTACAGTTCCAAATCAGTTTACTTTAAACTTTGAGTGGTTATCATTGTTAATACTTTAAAGTTAAACATTGTAGATCATTTTTGTCCACACACAGTTATAATCAAAGAAAATTAATTATCCTTGATAACTTGCTGATAGGTCAGTTTAAAAGAATGCCCATTCTTAGTTCAATTTTTACCTTAAATTATCAGCCATATTTCCTAGGTTATATTTGAATAATATTGTCATCCATGTGCCTAAAATTATAAATAAGTGAATAAATGAAAAAATAAAGAAAATGAAGCAACGTCTGTTTTACCCTGAATAGGTATTATAGACATAAGGCATAACATTTTAAAATACAAAGTACAAGGAAAAAAAGCATCACATTCAATGTCTTCTCCTGAGAAAAATCAGTTCACCACTTTTACAACTGTGATGTTTTCTGCCTGTAACAGTATAAATATAGGTATATACTTGTACATACATGTGCAAATTTATTCAGACACAAAAGAATGTTCCCATATACGTAGGGGTTTAGGTAGTCATTTTGCATGTTCTCTGTTCTATTTTTCTATCGGATATTTCTATTTGTTTTCATTTTGCAATAATTGCTTATTCTTGGATAAGTGGTAAACACAGTCCCTACACTCCTTCTCAGGCTTTCATCTGCTTGTTCCTGCCAGGCTGGGGAATCCACAGGAAGGCGAGTGTGTGTCTGACCCCACTGTCCCTTCCAAGCAGGAGCTGCACCATCTCACAACGGGCACCATAATTTGCTTTACCCACAGAGCCTTGCACCCTACTTTCTAAGGACATAGTATTTCTTTTTATCTCCTTCCTTTTGGAAACAAGACTCAAATCATATTCCTAAACTATAGAATCTTTGCTTTCTCAGAGTGAGTGTGATCAAAGAAAAAGACCCACAAGAAGAGAAAGATAAAAAAATTCTGCATATTCTGTCTTTGCTCCTAGATTTGCAATGGAGAATATACTTATGATGCAAATTGAAATAATTTATCTCATTATTAAAATGAGTACTGTCATTGATTTCTAGCTGCAAAGATTGCTATTCAAGGCAGAGGTTGTGTTTTATGTATCTTGAAATGTCAAGTTTTATTTCTAAAGTTTGGTGTTTTTCATTAGGAAATCTATACCTTATCATTTATTAGTGCATTGATCTCAGCATAATTATTCATAATCTATTTACAGTAAATAGAAATCCTTCTGTCTCTCTCTTTCTCTCCCATTTTCTTCTCTCCGTCTGCTTCTTTCTTTCTTTGTTTTGACTTCTCAGACGCCCTCTCTACCCAGCTAATTCTAACACTGTGCTCTTGGACATTAAATATTCCTGAGCCTGGGATAAGAGAAAAAGAACAAAGTTTTTTTTTTTTTTTCCAAAAGACAAAGGAAACAAGGTTCAGTGACAGGGTAGAGAAGAGAACAAGTTAAGTAATTTATCAAAGAGAAGAAAGTCCTGCCCATCAGCCTACAGAGATGCTGGCAGCTCATTATCTCTGTGCCGACTGGTGGGCACATACCACACCAAGGTTAAAACCAAAAGCAAGCGCCTCACATTGTCTTCAGGCAACAAGATCCCCAAAAGATAAAGTTCAACTTTTTAATTTCCCCTGAGGTTAAAAAGTAAATGAAAGATAATGAGCCCAATTTATTTAGGAACAAAAATAATCAAGAGTGATGTTTTCTTTATTAATGTAAAATGTTTAATTACTTCCCATACCACTTGACTGTTATGCATTAATCATATGATTAATCTAATAATCTTGATATCATAGTATGAAACTCTTGTACAATATGCATAAAGTGAATGCAGTGAGTTGTTTCAGTTTGAATCATTTAAAATTTTTAAAAGAAAAAAAATTAAATATATGTGTATGTGACAAATTTGCATAAATATGTAATACTTTTGTAAATAACAGAATACGTAAGATGAGTTATGATTTGCGATTTAAAATGCATCACATAGATGTCCTAGACTGCATTTTCTCATAAGGTCCTAGGAGTTTTGCTTTACAAAGTGTTTTTAGTTCATCCAGAGAGATCATGAGAATTGTGTATTGCATTAGTCTTCATGGATTTTGAGCTTTGCTTGAATAGAATGTGTTTTCTTATTTGATTTCACCCTCAGCTAAAGGTTAACTTGGAAAATTGTAGAGTAAGATACAAAGTAAGTAGACATTGGGCCACATGCTTCCCTTCCACCCAACAGCAATGCTAGTACGTAGAATGTTAGAGATTTTAGGCCTTTGCATATTATCTGGTAAGTTTGTAACTCTGACATTCATAGTGAATAGGATGTTCAATATAAATATATTATTAGCTCCAAAAAACTTTTTTTTTCTTTACAAATTTTAATGGGTACTTCCCCCCCCCCAAATGTTAATAGTTTTCCTTTTCCATTAAATGAATGTCTACATGTGTTTTTAGTAAAGCCTATTAGACATATTAACCTTGGGAGCCTCAGAAATATCAAACCAGTCAACACATACTGAATGATTCCGTGATGCAAAAGCAATTTCAGGACCTTTGGGTGCCAGTCTGAAGCATCCCATACTGTGATACTCCTTGAGTTATCATATTTGCTCCTCATGATATTTTTTTTCTTCTGCAGCTGCTCTCCACGGATAATTGTAGACTCCATGCATATCCATTCACTGAGGAATCTCTTCAATGACATATGATATCTGCTGTGTTCTGGGAGGCTAAAAGACCAAACTGAAAAAACAGGAAGAAAATAAATAAATGACATCTCTGAGTAAGAGGCATATCTTGTAGTGCCAGAAACTAAGTTGTCAAAGAAAAAAAAAGAATAAAAAGAAAACACATTGTCAGCTGGATACAGAGGCTAACTGAAATAACCAGTAACAAAAGCTGGGCAACAAAATCAATAGAGAAGTCATGTATTATAACCCAGTGGAGAAAATAAGTATCTCTGAGAGTGTAGTTGTGCAGTCGCTAAGTCATGTCCAACTTTTTGTGACCCCGTGGACCGCAGCATACCAGGCTTCCCTGTCTTTCACTATTACCTGGAGTTTGTTCAGACTCATGTCCATTGAGTCAGTGATGCTGTCCAACCATCTCATCCTCTGTAACCCTCTTCTCCTCCTGCTCTCAATCTTTGAAATCATCAAATAGTTTTTTAGAAACAGTAATAGCTTATTTCATAATAGGTGTGTTAAATCCCCCTATCATTAATGGCTGGTGTCATACAAAGTGTCAGCTTAAATCAGTGTTTCCCAAACTGTAATCTGCATAGGAATCACGGAAGTCTTTCTTACAATTTTATAAATAGTTCCAAGATACTGTATATTGACCTTCCCTGTAAAACTACCTATTCCTGGACCCCTCACTGAGAGATTCTATTTGCTCTGGTGTGTACGAGACAGCAGGATTTTTAAACACTCCCCAGCAATTGTGATGTATGGCCAACAGTGGGAAGCCCTTTCTTTACTGTTTTATATTACAGAAAAAGCAGTGGTGTGTTTTTTAAGTAAGTAGCTCTAGAGTTTACCTTTACATGTGTACCTTACTGTGCACCTAACTTTACTTGTGCACCTAACTTCACAAGTTAGAATGATGATCTCAATATTTCAGGCCAAGAAATTCATGTTCACCAGCAAAGTGCTCTTATCCATATGTGAATTTCAAATGGCTGATAGAGTCAAGTCCTAAGGAAGGAGAGAAGCATGGAGGGAAAGAATGATTTAAGGATGCCGACAATTGGATGGGAACCAGCAATGGAGAGTAAATTTTAAAGATTGAGGAGAAAATAAAAAGGCAGAGGAAGATGTCAAAGAAAAGAAAATGCAAACTAAAAGCTATTGAGTTTATGATTATTCATCTTCCATACATATTTTCAATATATTGTCCAATTAAATTCTCATAAAAATGCATTTATGGTTGGATTGTTCTTTCCATTTCACAAATGAGGAGAAGACTCAGTGAGGGTTAATTACTTGCCTTGAAAATCTAGCAAACACAGAGGGCAGGAGAGAGGGGTGTTGTCAGCTACCATTACCTACCAGGGAGAGGAGGGGAGCTGATGGTGCAGCTGGAGGGTTTATATCATCAATGCAATAAAGTCAGGCACACCTAAAGCAACTCTTGGGTTGGAGTCACAGTTTCTATGGAGAATTACTCTTGTCAAGTCAGTACACCCATTAAACAGTTTATTTTAATATTAGAATAACTGCATGGATTGGTGTAATGCGTGCTTGTGTCGAACATGCATCAGTGTATTCCTTCAGGTTATTAAAAACGTATAGTTTTTTGTTAAATCCCTATGATGAATGGCTGGTGTCATACAAAGTGTCAGCTTAAATCAGTGTTTCCCAAACTGTAATCTGCATAGGAATCACGGAAGTCTTTCTTACAATTTTATAAATAGTTCCAAGATACTGTATATTGACCTTCCCTGTAAAACTACCTATTCCTGGACCCCTCACTGAGAGATTCTATTTGCTCTGGTGTGTACGAGACAGCAGGATTTTTAAACACTCCCCAGCAATTGTGATGTATGGCCAACAGTGGGAAGCCCTTTCTTTACTGTTTTATATTACAGAAAAAGCAGTGGTGTGTTTTTTAAGTAAGTAGCTCTAGAGTTTACCTTTACATGTGTACCTTACTGTGCACCTAACTTTACTTGTGCACCTAACTTCACAAGTTAGAATGATGATCTCAATATTTCAGGCCAAGAAATTCATGTTCACCAGCAAAGTGCTCTTATCCATATGTGAATTTCAAATGGCTGATAGAGTCAAGTCCTAAGGAAGGAGAGAAGCATGGAGGGAAAGAATGATTTAAGGATGCCGACAATTGGATGGGAACCAGCAATGGAGAGTAAATTTTAAAGATTGAGGAGAAAATAAAAAGGCAGAGGAAGATGTCAAAGAAAAGAAAATGCAAACTAAAAGCTATTGAGTTTATGATTATTCATCTTCCATACATATTTTCAATATATTGTCCAATTAAATTCTCATAAAAATGCATTTATGGTTGGATTGTTCTTTCCATTTCACAAATGAGGAGAAGACTCAGTGAGGGTTAATTACTTGCCTTGAAAATCTAGCAAACACAGAGGGCAGGAGAGAGGGGTGTTGTCAGCTACCATTACCTACCAGGGAGAGGAGGGGAGCTGATGGTGCAGCTGGAGGGTTTATATCATCAATGCAATAAAGTCAGGCACACCTAAAGCAACTCTTGGGTTGGAGTCACAGTTTCTATGGAGAATTACTCTTGTCAAGTCAGTACACCCATTAAACAGTTTATTTTAATATTAGAATAACTGCATGGATTGGTGTAATGCGTGCTTGTGTCGAACATGCATCAGTGTATTCCTTCAGGTTATTAAGTACTTGCTCTCTAAAACAACGTTCTGTTTAGTAGAACCATAAAGAATTCACTGGAGTTCCCAGGTGGCTCAGTGATAAAATGCTGGCTTGCCAATGCAGAAGACTCAGGAGAGGCGAGTTCTATCCCTGGGTTGGAAAGATCTTCTGGAGAAGGAAATGGCAACCTACTCCAGTGTTTTTGCCTAGAAAATTCCATGAACAGAAGAGCCTGGCAGGCTACCACCCGTGGGGTCCCAAAGCATCGGCATGACTGAGCAGACAATACTCACTCAAAGAATTCGCCAAGTGCCCTGGTGTGCATTCACCACATGTTATCTAACTTTTGCTGTTCCCTCACGTTTCCCGGGGGTTTCTTCTAGTGCACCTGTATAGCGGTGCCCAGGATTCAGGGAACCACACCAGAAGAGCTGATCACCTCACGCGGGCTCTTTCATGTGTAGTGAGTGCTGCACCAGTGGGGATGAGTATGCAGTTGTTGTTGTTCCATCGCCAAGTCGTGTCCAACTCTTTGCAGCACCATGGACTTCAGCACATCGGACTCTTCTCTCCTCCACTGTCTCCCAGAGTTTACTCAAATTCGTGTCCATTGTGAAAGTGATGCTATCTAACCATCTCATCCTCCGTTGTTACCTTCTCCTTTTGCCTTCAGTCTTTCCCAGCATCAGGATCCTTTCCAGTGAGTCAGCTCTTCACATAGGTGGCCAAAGTTTTGGAGCTTCAGCTTCAGCAAGAGTCCTTCCAAAGAATATTTAGAGTTGATTTCCTTTAGGATTGACTGGTTTGACCTCCTTGAGATCCAAAAGACTCTCAAAGGTCTTCTCTAGCACCGCAGTTCGAAAGCATCAATTCTTTGATGCCTAGCCTTCTTTGTGGCTCAGCTCTCACATCTATACCTGGAAAAACCATAGTGTTTTAGGAGTAGGCATATGTGAGCATGCCTGTTTCAGATCCCACTATCAAATTCTAAGAAGTGATTGGGGAATGCTGCTGCTGAAATGGCCATGATATGGAATGAGAATATTTAATGATCCTATAGAGTTTGTAGACACTACATTGCAAATGAGAAACATCAGGTAAAATACCTCATACTGTTTGAAAACATTATTGTAGTGGTACATGATGGTTTACCGAGGGAGAGAACTATAGTACTATTTAGTTCAGGAAATGCTAAGAGAAATTTGTGCTGAGAAGAATTTGGAAGCATCCCTTGATAATGAAGAAGAGCTCACCATATGCTAAAGGGAGGAACTAGTTCATCAATATCCATTAGATAATGTAGGCTTCACTAGATGGTGAGAAGGAAACGGATGGGGCCAGCTGCGAAACAACTTCAGAGGGAGATCCCATTGCAAGCTGCCTCGGCATGACTGAGCAGACTCACTCAAAGAATTCGCCAAGTGCCCTGGTGTGCATTCACCACATGTTATCTAACTTTTGCTGTTCCCTCACGTTTCCCGGGGGTTTCTTCTAGTGCACCTGTATAGCGGTGCCCAGGATTCAGGGAACCACACCAGAAGAGCTGATCACCTCACGCGGCTCTTTCATGTGTAGTGAGTGCTGCACCAGTGGGGATGAGTATGCAGTTGTTGTTGTTCCATCGCCAAGTCGTGTCCAACTCTTTGCAGCACCATGGACTTCAGCACATCGGACTCTTCTCTCCTCCACTGTCTCCCAGAGTTTACTCAAATTCGTGTCCATTGTGAAAGTGATGCTATCTAACCATCTCATCCTCCGTTGTTACCTTCTCCTTTTGCCTTCAGTCTTTCCCAGCATCAGGATCCTTTCCAGTGAGTCAGCTCTTCACATAGGTGGCCAAAGTTTTGGAGCTTCAGCTTCAGCAAGAGTCCTTCCAAAGAATATTTAGAGTTGATTTCCTTTAGGATTGACTGGTTTGACCTCCTTGAGATCCAAAAGACTCTCAAAGGTCTTCTCTAGCACCGCAGTTCGAAAGCATCAATTCTTTGATGCCTAGCCTTCTTTGTGGCTCAGCTCTCACATCTATACCTGGAAAAACCATAGTGTTTTAGGAGTAGGCATATGTGAGCATGCCTGTTTCAGATCCCACTATCAAATTCTAAGAAGTGATTGGGGAATGCTGCTGCTGAAATGGCCATGATATGGAATGAGAATATTTAATGATCCTATAGAGTTTGTAGACACTACATTGCAAATGAGAAACATCAGGTAAAATACCTCATACTGTTTGAAAACATTATTGTAGTGGTACATGATGGTTTACCGAGGGAGAGAACTATAGTACTATTTAGTTCAGGAAATGCTAAGAGAAATTTGTGCTGAGAAGAATTTGGAAGCATCCCTTGATAATGAAGAAGAGCTCACCATATGCTAAAGGGAGGAACTAGTTCATCAACAAGTATTACTTCTGTTGTTGCATTCAGATGAGATGTAGGTCTTCACTGCAGATGGTGAGAAGGAAACGGATGGGGCCAGCTGCCGAAACAACTTCAGAGGGAGATCCCATTGCAAGCTGCCTGAAAGACAACAGAAGAGAAAGCAAAATCCTGTGGTGGATATTAAACTCTCCGAAGTTTCTAGCTGTTTATATGGAAAGGAATGAGTCTCCAAATGACTGGAAATAAACAGCAAATCAGGGAGTTAGGGAGAGAGACAAGATCAAAGAAACGAAAATGGAACTTCATAAAGACAAGAAATTTACATTTGTGGAGATATTTTCAGATGAGAAGGCATGCTGGAGTAATTTCCTTTGTTTCACTTTCTGTTATTTTTTTCCTATTAGTTGCAAACCGCACAAGGGTTCACTCAGTTGTATGTGTCAATGTGCAATCTTGATCATGAACTGAAGTTGTTGAAGTGCATGACAGACATCGATAGCAGTGTATCTACACAGCTGTGATTGCTTATTCATTAACAGCACGTAAAGACAATAAGATAGTCCCTCCCTGATGATCCTGGTATTCTGGTCGACAGACAGGGAGTGTAACTGGATTCCCCACTTGGAGATCTGGGGCCATGAGGATGTGAGAATCCCATGGACAGAGGAGCCTGACAGGCCACAGTCTATCGGATTGTAAAGAGTCAGACACGACTGAGCAGCTTCTCATGCAGAATGTGTGCATGGGCTGTAGCTCACCAGGCTCCTTTGACCATGGGATTCTCCAGGCAAGAATACCGGAGTGGGTATTCATTCCCTTCTCCAGGGGATCTTTCCGACCCAGGGATTGAACTCGGGCCTCATGTTTTGCAGGTGGATTCTCTACCACTGAGTCACCAGGGAAGCTCATATAAAAGTAGTGATGTGTGAATGAGAAGGAATGATCCCAGACCTTCCTATTAGTTTTATTCACATGGTAGAAGCTCATTCAATGCCAAATAAAGGCCAGAACCTGTAGAAGAAGACACTGGACTGGAGATCAAATTCCACAGGTGATTTTTTTCCTTTGCACAATCCCTCCAATTCTTAAACTGTGAGGAAGCTTTCAGAAGAGATGTCAGTGTCCTTTAGAGGATTATTTACATTTCCAATATAGTGCGGGTTAAAAGGCCTTCAAAGAAAAAAAATGGCATAAAATAGCCTGGGCTCCAGGGGGCTCCTCTGAGGCTGTGGCTGGAGTGAGTCACTTGAGGCATCTAAGGCAAATGCCACTCTGTCAATAACAACAGGCTCTTGCTGAAGATGAGTTGTGGGTTTTCAGGTGTCAGTCAGAAAATAAGCCATTACTTTGTCCCAAGTGCAGCAGTTGAAGAAAACAAAGCAGAATATTGCATATCTGGATGCTGCTGCGAGATCTGGGTACCATGGCAACCAGGACCGGAGTGGGAGTAGCAATCATTCCCGAGGTAAATGGATCACAACAGGTTTCCCTTCTGAGCTCCGCATATGGAGGCTAAGAGGTATAAATGGGTGATTTATTTCCTCACTTTGTGTAGGACATTCTGAAACTGTCCAGACTTCTGGAGACTTTAGGGCAAGCCCTGGGCCATGGGTGAGTGATGGTGAGCTAATTCGGGCCTGCCTCTTCCCTCGCTTGCTGTGAAAAACTTAGCAACATCTCATTTTCACCCTGTACATAGCAGCACTGATCAGAATCTTTGCCAACCGCCACTGGGAAGCAAACATGAAGGGAATGAGCTGGAGATATTTTGAAGTAAAACAACTTCAGATAACTCATATTTTGCCTAGCATGTGAGTTGTTTGGTATTGTAGGATGATAATTTTGAAATTCTAAAGATGTTCATCATCCATTCATCCTGTGATCTCAGGAACAAAAGAATCCCAGTGGCAGCATGTTGAATGATTCCTTTGAATTAGTTCTTTGAGTCCTATTTTTGAGCAGCATTTCTTTTCAAACAATAAAAACAAAAAGCTCAGATTCAGATTCGGGCATGTGCAATTACAAGTGGGCTAGGATCAGAATGCACCACGTGAGACGTATTGATTGAAACTTTAATATGCTGTTTGCAGTGTTGTTTCTATCACTGTTTTCCCTACATTAAAGTGACAGTCTGTCTTTTAAAGGCTACACAAATTAGTTTTCTGTAGAGTCAAGATTACTCCACAGTCTACTTAAAAAATACTTCTGAACTCCTTTCTCTAGACTTTCTCAAGTTATGGCTATGATTTTTCACCCAGTTCTGATGTGTGGATTCTTCCCCCCAGACCAAGCAACTTTTCTCACCAGCTGGATATCCTAGGATTCAACTCAGTTCTGACAGGATCTACCTGAAGAAAGTATCAGATTTCATGGGCTAAGTGAGGAAATCCTTCGGAAGATTTCAAACCTTAAGAGGATTTGATCCAAGGAGATCAATCCTACAAGACTGATCTGAGCATCAACCAACAATCAGAAGGCCAGGTTGTTATCTGGGCTTCTTGCCAACTGTTTAGAGGTTCCCACAATCTTACCCTTGGTTCAGTTCATATGTTAGCACAGTTCACAGAACAGAAGAACAGAATATTCAGATAAACAGTTTACTTCCTAGAGTATCCATTTTTTATATAACTCAGGAACAGCTAGATGGAAGAGACATACAGGCAAGATACAGGGAGAGCTTGTGGCACTCCCACGGCCTCTCCTAAGGCGCCCCTCTGCTGCAGCAGCCACACCTTCACCAGCCTGGGAGATCTCTGCGCCCCAGCCCCTTGTGTCTCTATGGAGGCTTCATTACAGAAGTGTGATGGGATTAATCTCCAGACCATTTTCTCTCCCTGGAGGTCAAGGGGGAGGGACCGAAAATTCCAGTCCTCCGATTGCATGGTTGGTCCCCTGGTAACCAGATCCCATCCATAGGTGTTTTCCCAAAGTCACCTCATGCATATAAACTTGTAGTTGAAAGATATTTCTTATAAATACAAATCCCAAGGGCTTTAGGAGCTCTGCCAGGAATGGGGACAAAAGTAAAAGACATATTTATTATAAATGACAGCATCCTAGTGACTCATATCTTCCTGTGGACCCAAGGCATCATCTCAGGTATAAGAATTCTATAACATCTTTATCATGTTGTGTTATTCCCTACAAGGGGTAAAGTGCACCACGTGAGACGTATTGATTGAAACTTTAATATGCTGTTTGCAGTGTTGTTTCTATCACTGTTTTCCTACATTAAAGTGACAGTCTGTCTTTTAAAGGCTACACAAATTAGTTTTCTGTAGAGTCAAGATTACTCCACAGTCTACTTAAAAAATACTTCTGAACTCCTTTCTCTAGACTTTCTCAAGTTATGGCTATGATTTTTCACCCAGTTCTGATGTGTGGATTCTTCCCCCCAGACCAAGCAACTTTTCTCACCAGCTGGATATCCTAGGATTCAACTCAGTTCTGACAGGATCTACCTGAAGAAAGTATCAGATTTCATGGGCTAAGTGAGGAAATCCTTCGGAAGATTTCAAACCTTAAGAGGATTTGATCCAAGGAGATCAATCCTACAAGACTGATCTGAGCATCAACCAACAATCAGAAGGCCAGGTTGTTATCTGGGCTTCTTGCCAACTGTTTAGAGGTTCCCACAATCTTACCCTTGGTTCAGTTCATATGTTAGCACAGTTCACAGAACAGAAGAACAGAATATTCAGATAAACAGTTTACTTCCTAGAGTATCCATTTTTTATATAACTCAGGAACAGCTAGATGGAAGAGACATACAGGCAAGATACAGGGAGAGCTTGTGGCACTCCCACGGCCTCTCCTAAGGCGCCCCTCTGCTGCAGCAGCCACACCTTCACCAGCCTGGGAGATCTCTGCGCCCCAGCCCCTTGTGTCTCTATGGAGGCTTCATTACAGAAGTGTGATGGGATTAATCTCCAGACCATTTTCTCTCCCTGGAGGTCAAGGGGGAGGGACCGAAAATTCCAGTCCTCCGATTGCATGGTTGGTCCCCTGGTAACCAGATCCCATCCATAGGTGTTTTCCCAAAGTCACCTCATGCATATAAACTTGTAGTTGAAAGATATTTCTTATAAATACAAATCCCAAGGGCTTTAGGAGCTCTGCCAGGAATGGGGACAAAAGTAAAAGACATATTTATTATAAATGACAGCATCCTAGTGACTCATATCTTCCTGTGGACCCAAGGCATCATCTCAGGTATAAGAATTCTATAACATCTTTATCATGTTGTGTTTTTATCTCATTGAGGAGTCCTGGGTTTTTTCCATATATATATTTAGTTTACAATCCATGTTGAAGGATCTTTTCATAGAATAAGCCCTTTGGTGTCTCAAATGGTCTTTTGCAAAGTGGGATTGCATGCTCTTATTTCAACTTAAAATAATTAATCAAATTTGAGAAATCTACTCTGTAAGCATCTATGTCACACTGATTCCCAGAACTCTGACGTACAATACAGAAATGCTAACCACGTTACCTCTTCTTTGGAGTCCAACATAATTGCCTTGTTTTACCCACTCACCTGAATACTAAAATCAACACCTGTTACTATCAACATTGAACAATAAAATACTAAAATTAGACAATAAAATCTAACCAGTGTTGAGAAAGTATCAATCTTTATGCTTTTAATGCAAATAAAATATTTCAAATTTTTACTGTCAGTACTCTAAGATAGGAATAGAGAAAACAGAACATGATTGGAGCAAAAAAAAAAAAAAATGATATTTGGAGTCTGAGTAAGTAAATGTGTATCTGTTGATTATCTGTCAATCCATTTCAGCAGGAGAACTAAACCAAAGTGTTGGGAGACAATCCTCTGTGTATTTCTCAAGTTTCTGAGAGTCGTGTGAACACATGTGATAATTGACTTTATCCTCTCTTTCTATGGAAGTTTGTAACGTAAAGATCTTTGCGTGAGAGTGACAAACAGCACACTTCCTGCTTAGCAAAATAAAGACAGAGTCTCTTTTCATGCAGTGTGTGCTGCCTATTTTAAGACTCAGGCTCCTGAAGCACAGGATCCCTCTCTTTTAATGCAGTCTATGTGTGAGTACAAATATCAGTTAGCCCTCCTCACATCTTCTTATGACAGTTGAAAATGTGTGGTTGACCTCATTTAATATGAAATAAAAGAGACTAGAAATATTCAGTTAATGAAAGGTTAGCACAGACCACTCTGATTCCAAAGATAGACCTAAAAACAGCTGGAGGGATTTGCAGCAAAGTCAAGTTCTAGAAAGTCTGTGTTGATCACAATTGAACGGGTACTTTTTGAGGAAGTGTTTCCCCAGCTCTTCAGACTCTGGTGATTATGTGAAGAGATGGGATCTGTGCCTCCGGTGGCATTGGCTAAATTAGCTCTAAGTGGCCTCATTGTATTCATTTATTCTGTGGCAGGAGGATCTGGCTGATGAGAATTTGGGGACCAAAGATTGAGACCTCAGACCAATGTGCTCTGCATATTCCCTATTCAAACACTTGCAGCCACTGAAAACACTACACAGATTTGCAGTTCTAGGATCCTCGTATTGCTTTTCTTTTCCTACCTTGTTTCACAAAATCGCCAGTCATCCTTGTTTCCTTTTTTTCTGGTTAAATAAAAGAAAACATTAGTACTGAGAAGAACATCATTCATATGTCCTATGATTTATCTGGGATTTGGCTTTGGGGATTATCCCACTACAGACGTAAATGGCGGTCACATTATGCATTTGTCAAAATTCAGAAATGTATTCCCAGAGGAGTAAATTTTACTGTGTATTAATTAAAACCTACGTTTTTTAAAGTTAACGTCTAAAGTTTCTTTCAATTCTAATAATAATCCATCACGTGCTCAGTTGTGTCCAATTCTGACCTCCAGGGACTGTAGCCCTCTGTCCATGGGATTATCCAGGCAAGAATACTGGAGTGGGCTGCCATTTCCTCCTTCAGGAGATCTTCCTGACCCAGGGATCAAACCTGTGTCTCTTGTGTTGCAGGCAGATTCTATACTGCTTAAGCCATCAAGGAAACCCAAATCAATTGCTATAATCCATCACATGCTCAGTTGTATCTCTTTGAGACCCCATGGACTAAGTTCTAATGGTCTTTTGGGGCGGGGCAGGGAGGCGACGGGGAGGAGGGAGTGGGGCAGGCAGGCCACTTCTCTTGGTCTTTCATTTCTCTATTTTCATCCATCTTTGTTCTTTGACCTGTGTGGGCCTCCCATCGCAGTGGCCTCTGTTGTTGCAGAGCACCGGCTCTGGGCGCATGCGCTCCAAAGCTCCGGCTCGGTAGTTGGACACATCGGTCCAGCCACTCCGTGGCACGTGGGATCTTCCCAGGCCAGGGATCGAACTGGCGCCCCTTGCACTGCAAGGCGGTGTCCTTACCCACTGGACCACCAGGGAAGCTCTCTAATGGTCTTTATTTAAAGGAAGTTTGTCACTTCCCAGAAATATTTTCCAGCATTTTAGCCAAGAATGTCTTTGAAAGTTTGCCTTAGTAGGAACTTATCTCATACAGGAGATCTAATTATTGAAAAAGGTCTACATCATATTTTTATTGGGCTGAAAAAGAGTTCTAAACTGTTTCAGAGAAAAGCCAATTCTGACTCCTGATTATATGTCATGTTTGTTGTAGAGAAAAGGAAAACAAAGAGGAATGCGTTGTTCTTTCCTGAGAAGGAAGAAGACAGAACAATGAACAGAACTGAACATTTCCACATTTTTTTATTTCAACTCATTCTAATCTATAATGTAACAAGTTTACTTTTCTGCCCCCTAAATCTGCATGTCTCTAGGTAAGTTTGTTTTTCGGCTGCGTAACTCTGAATGAGCTGCATTTCATACCTGTTATCCTTTGACTCTATGCTAAACATCCCACATCTAGTGCTCACCTTTACAGCATTCTTCTGCTTGTAATTGCCTATCGGAAAGAAGGCCACAGAGCCCACTGTACCGCCAGACTCTATTACTGGGTTACTGTTGCCAGCCTATGACTGTTTTTGAAACAATGCAAACCAAAAAGACAAGATCCTAATGCCTTTGGTCCTCATCCCTGACCGGAGACTGAGAACCCGCATCTAATATAAACTCCTAGTTGCCTCATGGAGGTGGGGCACATGAGCCTTCCGTGTTCCCGTCTCTGCTGGCTGAGAATTAAAGCCGCTTCATATTCACTCCAAATTCTGTTTCTGTATTTTTTTTTATTAGACTTGAGAGAACAAAGAAAGCCAAGGTTTGGGCGACTGACTCTTTAACCTTTGCTTCTCAGTAGCTTTTGTTCACTAAAAGGATACTGTTTATGCATAATGGCCTGCGAGGAACTCTGCCTCTGCCTGAATGTTAAAACAAGGGTCTTTTTCAGGACCTGTCCACCTGTGGAAGGAGGTGGGAAAGCCAAAAAATAGGCTCTTTGACTTTCGACCCAACCACCCATCCCTGTTCTGTAAAGAACCTGATGGCAGACCCCATAAACAGAGCACCGGTTCTTCCGGCTCGGTAATTGGACGCATCGGTCCAGCCACTCCGTGGCACGTGGGATCTTCCCAGGCCAGGGATCGAACTGGCGCCCCTTGCACTGCAAAGTGGTGTCCTTACCCACTGGACCACCAGGGAAGCTCTCTAATGGTCTTTATTTAAAGGAAGTTTGTCACTTCCCAGAAATATTTTCCAGCATTTTAGCCAAGAATGTCTTTGAAAGTTTGCCTTAGTAGGAACTTATCTCATACAGGAGATCTAATTATTGAAAAAGGTCTACATCATATTTTTATTGGGCTGAAAAAGAGTTCTAAACTGTTTCAGAGAAAAGCCAATTCTGACTCCTGATTATATGTCATGTTTGTTGTAGAGAAAAGGAAAACAAAGAGGAATGCGTTGTTCTTTCCTGAGAAGGAAGAAGACAGAACAATGAACAGAACTGAACATTTCCACATTTTTTTATTTCAACTCATTCTAATCTATAATGTAACAAGTTTACTTTTCTGCCCCCTAAATCTGCATGTCTCTAGGTAAGTTTGTTTTTCGGCTGCGTAACTCTGAATGAGCTGCATTTCATACCTGTTATCCTTTGACTCTATGCTAAACATCCCACATCTAGTGCTCACCTTTACAGCATTCTTCTGCTTGTAATTGCCTATCGGAAAGAAGGCCACAGAGCCCACTGTACCGCCAGACTCTATTACTGGGTTACTGTTGCCAGCCTATGACTGTTTTTGAAACAATGCAAACCAAAAAGACAAGATCCTAATGCCTTTGGTCCTCATCCCTGACCGGAGACTGAGAACCCGCATCTAATATAAACCCCTAGTTGCCTCATGGAGGTGGGGCACATGAGCCTTCCGTGTTCCCGTCTCTGCTGGCTGAGAATTAAAGCCACTTCATATTCACTCCAAATTCTGTTTCTGTATTTTTTTTTATTAGACTTGAGAGAACAAAGAAAGCCAAGGTTTGGGCGACTGACTCTTTAACCTTTGCTTCTCAGTAGCTTTTGTTCACTAAAAGGATACTGTTTATGCATAATGGCCTGCGCAGGGAACTCTGCCCCTCTGCCTGAATGTTAAAACAAGGGGTCTTTTTTCAGGACCTGTCCACCTGTGGAAGGAGGTGGGAAAGCCTGGGGTGAGGAGGAAATTAACGCATCCCCATCCAGAGGCTTGTCCTTCTTTGGCCTTTTCACTTTCCTGACTTCCTCACCACCCACCCCATCCCTGTTCTGTAAAAGAACCTGATGGGCAGACCCCATAAAATGGCTATTTTGAGACATTATTCTGCCATCTTTTTGGTCAGCTTGAATTCTAAATAAAGTCCTACGCCTTCCCTCAACACCTGGTCTCTCTGCCTCGGGTTTCTAAGATTTGTTGGTCTGTCATGCATTGAGAAGAATGCACTTGGACTCAGTGACAAAATTTCTAGTAGTCACGAAGCTGGTTTTCAAAGGAATGGAGTCACTTACTAAGTGGAAATAGCTTGCCTTAGAGTTTGTAGAAATGTAGCATGTTTATTTGATGCAAAGTAACACCTGGTGGTATTTTTTATTTCCATGAACAGACTCAAAACATTTTCTTAAAAGATACGAAAATCTTGGTACATACTAGGCACGGTGCAAAACGCTTCACCTGGATTATTACACTTAGTCCTCACAACAAACTTGCAGTCTCTATAATGTATATATTCTTTTTTTTTCCACAAAGGAAAAAAATTAATTCTGTGCATTGTCAAATAACTATGACTAGACAAGATTTGAGTTCAGATCTGTGTGACTCAGAAACTCACTTCCTCAGTGATATGCAGTGGGTCATGTTGGAGTTGAAAATCTGCAAAGAGCTGGGTCAGCCCGCAGCCCTACCTGCCCCTCAATCTTTTCCTGCCACGGCCTCTGCGGACAGAAGGCTTTCCTACCTGGGGACTCACGTCAGCACCAGTCCCTCCCCTGACCACTTCCCTGGCCACACCCAGATGCTTGACACCACTCTCCCTGCAACGTCCCTTTCAGCCTTCTGGCCTCTGGGCCTGCCTGGCCCCTTTCTCTCCCTTTCTCCCTTTCTCCTGGACCCTTCTTCCTGAATCACACTCTTGGACCCCTTGCCCTGACCCCTCTCGCTCTCCGCCTGCTCGCCTCTCTCTCCCGGTCATGCCTGTGTAGCCAGATCCCTTGTGGTGAAACTCCTCAGAAGCAGTAGCTCTATGGAGCATCAGCGAGCCAGTTCAGTCCCTCCCTCATGTCTGATCCTGGTCTCCCCCATGAGCTGCAGCACACCAGGTTTTCCTGCCCTTCACTGTGCCTGGGACTTTGTCCTTCACTGTGCCTGGGGGTTTACTCAGACTCCTGTCCATTGAGTCAACGGTGCCATCCAACCATCTCTTTCTCTGTTGTTCTCTTCTCCTTCTGCCTTCTATTTTTTCCCATTATTAAGCATAAAATCCTACCGGTGGGATGTGGAAATACTATTTTTTATGCCTTAATCACTTAGCCTTTTTTTTTAATCTTTAAGAAGATTCTTTTTTTTTTTTTTTAAGCCTTGCTGAGCAGCATTCAAGGCTCTTAGCTCCCCAACCAGGGATTAAATCCGTGCTCCCTGTAATGGACTGTGAAGTCTTAATCACTGGACCACCAGGGAAGTCCCAGACTTACACTGCAATTCACTGTTATATCCACCACTGAGCTCCCTATTCGAAGTGAGAAAATAAAGCATGACTTGGGATTGTAAACAGTTTCATCCAACTGCCTCCTGTATGAGGTTCAATCTCTCTTTTATTCTCTTAAAAAAAGTGTGCCATGGCATGTCCACAGCCTCCCTAGGGCTGGAAGAAGGAGTCAAGCAAGAGAAACAGGAACGCGATAAATAGTCCTCTTCTCAGCTTCATCGCCCTATAGCTCACATGGTCCTGATGACTATGGACCTGCACCTTCACAGTCCTGAAGTTCACAGGTCCTCACCCAGTGGCTGGCCCCTGCTTTTCTTGGAGGGAAAATGCCTGAACTGAGGGCTATCAGGACACATTAAGATGTTAAGCCAGAGTTTTGCTTCCACACGTTAAATTGTGCCAAAAGCCACTCTCCTCTGTGTCTATCAGACTTTGACAGATTTAAGTACATTATTTCTGGAAAGGCTGAGCAGGTTGTTAACATCATGTTTTTTTTCTGATCTATAAGCAAAGCAGTTCTGTTAGTGATTCAGTTGGGCGGGGAAGTCAAGGGGATTTTTCTTTGACTGAGAACCCTCTAAGCAGTCATCCTGTACCTGGGAAGTGAAATTTCTGACTTTGGCAATTCTGTCTATATGACCGTTTAATCACTTTTATGCTATTGCTTTAGGGAGGTGGCAACATCCTTTCTGGGCTTGCCTGGCGGCTCAGTGGTAAAGAATCTGCTCCCCATACAGGAGCCTCAGGAGGCATGGGCTCAGTTCCTGGGAGGGGAAGATCCCCTGGAGGAAAGCGCGGTGACCCACTCCAGTATTCTTGCCTGGAGTATTCCATGAACAAAGGAGCCTGGCGGGCTACAATTCATAGGGAAGCAAAAAGTCGGACACAACTGAAGCAACTTAGCACAAGTCCTTTTCGTGTGTTTTCTATAGATTCCTACCACACAATCATATTCTGTCCCCACTATAAAATCACTAGCTCATGGGAATTGTTAAATACATGTAAAATTTCCCTATTTCCCATTATTACCACTTAATTTTCTGTTATAACAATCTGGTTTATGAAGCAACAGAAAGGACATATGTTTACTTAAGAAAAGAGAATAATAAAGTCATCCCAATCTATTACAGAGTTGTTAGGGTCAAGGTTTAGGTGGAAGATAAAGAAAGTTCATCGCTGAGTTTTTAAGGTATTTCTCTTCTCCCAGCAGGCTGAGCTGGCTGGCTGTGCACTTTGCTCAGAAGCTGTCTGGAGAACAGAAAACACTCCAGAAAACCTGTTGCACTCTGTGGGGGAAGGTGGTTTTCCTCCTGCTTTCTTCGAAAGGCTGCCTGCTGCAGTGCTGCGCCCATGCCTGTTCAGGCACTCAGTCATGTCCAACTCTTTGTGAAGTCATGGACCATCACCCACAAGGCTTCTCTGTCCTTGGGATTTTTCTAGCAAGAATACCGGTGTGGGTTGCCATTTCCTCCTCCTGGGGATTTTCCCAGCCCAGGGATCAAACCCGTACCTCCTGCATTACAGGCGGATTCTTTATTGCTGAGCCACTGGGGAAGCCCTGCAGCGCTTCCGTATAGAACAGTCAAATCAGAAGGCTGTGAAGCATGAGTGCCTTTCAGTAATTCATCACTGATTTGCATGTCCATTATTCTCTGACACTGAGCATACGGTCAAGAGCTTACTGGGCCCAACATGTCTCCCCAGAGCTTTCCCAAGGGGAGCACAGCAGGCTGTCTCTCCACCAGCCCAAAGGAAGCCTAGTGTATCTCCTTCCATTAGCAGGTGCTGCCTGAGCTACTGTTAGCCGGACGACTTAGAGAAGCAGAGGAAAAATACAAAAGGTGATGCCACAGACCATAAGTGCTTGCAGAGTCTCCTAAGACTCATAATTTCACAACTTCTGTTCATAACATGAACGGAGAGTTAATTAGCCATTATTGTGACTGAGTGTGAAGCCCATGGTTTTTTTCTTTATGGAACTGATGTGTTATCTAGGCTAATTTGCAGAACTTTAATAACCAGAGGTTTCACACCAGCATGAAAAATAAATCACATGTGATGAAAACCTATTAAAAACATCCAAATAATCAGTCTGCAAACTGCCACTCCCAGTCACTGGAAGTCATCAAAAGGAACAATCAAGCAAATGAATCCTTTGAGAGCTTCCACATTTAAAAAATAAAAAAGACGTTTATCACATCTTGATTGGAATCAGAATTCTTAGAAATGCAACCTGGGTCCTCAACTATCCCACAAAGGGCAACCTGTGCTTAAATCTCATCCAGGTGATGTGGAGTCAGAGGAGTGGATGTGGTCCTGAGGCCAGCTCTGTCTCCCAAGGGACCAAGGAGGCGGACGCTGCCAGCTCCAGTTGGGGCTTCTCCCAAAAGTCCCTTTACGAGTCCCATGCCCAATTGTTTCGGAGAAACTGTGATAGGAAGTTAGTGCCCTCCTGTCTGCCAATTGCAGAGAACAACACAGATTTCCCAAGGCAGTGATAGCTCAGCAGGGAGTTCCTGACACATAGTGTGGCAGAAGCATTGCTAACTACACTCTTTGAGGATCACTCTGAGCAAAGATTGGTAAAAAGGCCATTGCATAACAACCAGGCGTGAATTCCAGTTCCACTGGATCTAAGATGAGCGGGCACTGCCAGGATCCACCTGAAATTCCCAGAAGACCCAAGATGCAATGTCAAAGCTCACACCATAGTGTTGGCATCCATTACCTCCAAGCTCCACAAGTGTCAGGCGCTTGTGATCCAGAGAAAGAGAGCCTCCAAAGTAGCTCCCAGAGCTTTCCCAAGGGGAGCACAGCAGGCTGTCTCTCCACCAGCCCAAAGGAAGCCTAGTGTATCTCCTTCCATTAGCAGGTGCTGCCTGAGCTACTGTTAGCCGGACGACTTAGAGAAGCAGAGGAAAAATACAAAAGGTGATGCCACAGACCATAAGTGCTTGCAGGGTCTCCTAAGACTCATAATTTCACAACTTCTGTTCATAACATGAACGGAGAGTTAATTAGCCATTATTGTGACTGAGTGTGAAGCCCATGGTTTTTTTCTTTATGGAACTGATGTGTTATCTAGGCTAATTTGCAGAACTTTAATAACCAGAGGTTTCACACCAGCATGAAAAATAAATCACATGTGATGAAAACCTATTAAAAACATCCAAATAATCAGTCTGCAAACTGCCACTCCCAGTCACTGGAAGTCATCAAAAGGAACAATCAAGCAAATGAATCCTTTGAGAGCTTCCACATTTAAAAAATAAAAAAGACGTTTATCACATCTTGATTGGAATCAGAATTCTTAGAAATGCAACCTGGGTCCTCAACTATCCCACAAAGGGCAACCTGTGCTTAAATCTCATCCAGGTGATGTGGAGTCAGAGGAGTGGATGTGGTCCTGAGGCCAGCTCTGTCTCCCAAGGGACCAAGGAGGCGGACGCTGCCAGCTCCAGTTGGGGCTTCTCCCAAAAGTCCCTTTACGAGTCCCATGCCCAATTGTTTCGGAGAAACTGTGATAGGAAGTTAGTGCCTCCTGTCTGCCAATTGCAGAGAACAACACAGATTTCCCAAGGCAGTGATAGCTCAGCAGGGAGTTCCTGACACATAGTGTGGCAGAAGCATTGCTAACTACACTCTTTGAGGATCACTCTGAGCAAAGATTGGTAAAAAGGCCATTGCATAACAACCAGGCGTGAATTCCAGTTCCACTGGATCTAAGATGAGCGGGCACTGCCAGGATCCACCTGAAATTCCCAGAAGACCCAAGATGCAATGTCAAAGCTCACACCATAGTGTTGGCATCCATTACCTCCAAGCTCCACAAGTGTCAGGCGCTTGTGATCCAGAGAAAGAGAGCCAGCCCTTCGCACTGTAGTTGTGAGAACTGTGTGAGGGAGGTGAGGAAACGTCAGCCATCTTCTGGAAATCATGGCCCAGAGTAAATAGCGGGTAGGTTTTCCTCCAGAGGAAAGGATAAGCCAGCATTAAGTTACTTCCTATCACTGACTCAATGAACACGAGTTTGAGCAAACTCCAGGAGACAGTGAAAGACAGGGAAGTGCTGCATTTCATGGCATCACGAGTTGGACACGACTGAGCAACTAAACAACAATGATGTCCCAGAAGTGAAAGGCACTTTTAGCACGATCCCTCATCACTCTCACTCTCATCCTGAGAAAGAGCTTTATCATCTGCCTGTGGCAACAAGAAAGCTAAGGTTTTCTGAGACTAGGTAACATGTCCACCACTCAGCTAAGAACTGATAGGGCAGAATCCAAACCGCAATGTCTTTGAGCCCAGAACCTAAGCCCCTCTACCTGCTTGTATCATTCTCTGGAAGACCCCGATGAAAGTCTGGTCCCCCTCCCATCTCTCATTACTCCAGAAGTACAACCTTGATCATTTCATTCATGTGCAGAATATGATATTTAAGTTACCAAGAAAAAATACGAAAAAGAACAGTCATCATCCTGCAATATCTATGGAGGAACCAAGCCTCCATTTAAGGACTTAGTTTCAGTCCAAGTTTAAATAAGATCAGGACCCTATATTTTGCATGTGAGGCACCTGGGCTTTGATTTGACTGCTAGGAACCACCGGTCTTCTCAAGTGTCTTTTCTTGAATTATTACTCAAGAAAAAGAGACAACCTGTGTGTTAGAGGAAAACTGGATGATTATTATTTAAAATTTTTGTATCTCCAACTTCTTTCTCCAAATCGTATTTTCAAGTGTCTTAGTTTAGAACCTGTTATTAAATTTTCACTCTTTCCCTCCTCTTCCTTCCTAAGTCTTTCCTACCACCAGAATGAAGATGGTTCTCACAGCCACCCCTTCTTTCTGGACAAGATGAGCGGGCACTGCCAGGATCCACCTGAAATTCCCAGAAGACCCAAGATGCAATGTCAAAGCTCACACCATAGGGGACAATCCAAGCTCCACAAGTGTCAGGCGCTTGTGATCCAGAGAAAGAGAGCCAGCCCTTCGCACTGTAGTTGTGAGAACTGTGTGAGGGAGGTGAGGAAACGTCAGCCATCTTCTGGAAATCATGGCCCAGAGTAAATAGCGGGTAGGTTTTCCTCCAGAGGAAAGGATAAGCCAGCATTAAGTTACTTCCTATCACTGACTCAATGAACATGAGTTTGAGCAAACTCCAGGAGACAGTGAAAGACAGGGAAGTGCTGCATTTCATGGCATCACGAGTTGGACACGACTGAGCAACTAAACAACAACGATGTCCCAGAAGTGAAAGGCACTTTTAGCACGATCCCTCATCACTCTCACTCTCATCCTGAGAAGGAGCTTTATCATCTGCCTGTGGCAACAAGAAAGCTAAGGTTTTCTGAGACTAGGTAACATGTCCACCACTCAGCTAAGAACTGATAGGGCAGAATCCAAACCGCAATGTCTTTGAGCCCAGAACCTAAGCCCCTCTACCTGCTTGTATCATTCTCTGGAAGACCCCGATGAAAGTCTGGTCCCCCTCCCATCTCTCATTACTCCAGAAGTACAACCTTGATCATTTCATTCATGTGCAGAATATGATATTTAAGTTACCAAGAAAAAATACGAAAAAGAACAGTCATCATCCTGCAATATCTATGGAGGAACCAAGCCTCCATTTAAGGACTTAGTTTCAGTCCAAGTTTAAATAAGATCAGGACCCTATATTTTGCATGTGAGGCACCTGGGCTTTGATTTGACTGCTAGGAACCACCGGTCTTCTCAAGTGTCTTTTCTTGAATTATTACTCAAGAAAAAGAGACAACCTGTGTGTTAGAGGAAAACTGGATGATTATTATTTAAAATTTTTGTATCTCCAACTTCTTTCTCCAAATCGTATTTTCAAGTGTCTTAGTTTAGAACCTGTTATTAAATTTTCACTCTTTCCCTCCTCTTCCTTCCTAAGTCTTTCCTACCACCAGAATGAAGATGGTTCTCACAGCCACCACTTCTTTGCCAGTGTGTTTATTTTATTACCTCTTTCAGGCCCTCATCATTTGCCTTTTTTTCAGATTTTTTTTTTTTTATGTAGACCAGTTTTAAAGTTTTTATTGAATTTGTTATAACATTGCTTTTGTTTTATGTTTTGGGGTTTTTTTGTTTTTTTGTCTTTTGCTTTTTTTTTTTTTTTTTGGCCACAAAGCACGTGGGATCTTAACTCCCTGGGGCAGAACCTGCACTCCCTAAGTCAGAAAGTGAAGTCTTAACCACTGGACTGCCAGGGAAGTCTCCATCCTGCATAACTGTGGTTAAGTCCCTTCTGATCAATTAAGAACTGTTCCCCATGCATTCGACACTACAAATAGAGTTATTCCTGGGAAAGTTAACAGAGACCAACTCCTTCATAGAGCAAAGACTAAGAGCCCCAGAAGACACCTCACTTCAGTAATCAGAATACATAATGTTGGAGGAAAATACTTCCACTGGGTTATTTGGGGAACTCCATGAGAGAGTGGTGTATCTGAGCTGTAATATGAATCATGAAAAAGACATACTGTGGATATTTGGGGGAAGAGCATCTCATTGAAAAGCAGAGAAGTGCAAAAGTCTTAAGGCAAGAAAACCTTGGCAGGATTGAAGAGAGAAAGAGATCCAGCCCTGCTGATAGGTAATGAAAAGCAGGAGAGTGGCATTCAACCTATCACGAAGGTCGGTGGAAGTGTGATCCTGTGAATCCTTTCAGACCTGTAATAAAGTTGGGTTTTGTTCAGCTTGTAATATAAAATTATAGTGACATGTCAGTTTTCACTTATATTTTAGGAAAGTATTCCTTCTTCTTGGGTTGACAGTGCTTTGGAGGAAGGCAAGAATGGAGCAGCAGAAAGAATCCACGATGCTGTATGGGAAATCCCAGTGCCACATGATACTGGTCTAGACCACAAGATTCACACTTGAAATGTGAGAAGTGGATGGATGACTGAGCATTTTCTATGCAGAGCTAACTAGATGTTAAATGCGAAGGAAAGAGAAGAAATAAAGATGAATGAAGTGCTGGCCAGGAGTCTTAGTTAGACCTGTATTAAATTTTCACTCTTCCTCCTCTTCCTTCCTAAGTCTTTCCTACCACCAGAATGAAGATGGTTCTCACAGCCACCACTTCTTTGCCAGTGTGTTTATTTTATTACCTCTTTCAGGCCCTCATCATTTGCCTTTTTTTCAGATTTTTTTTTTTTATGTAGACCAGTTTTAAAGTTTTTATTGAATTTGTTATAACATTGCTTTTGTTTTATGTTTTGGGGTTTTTTTGTTTTTTTGTTTTTTGCTTTTTTTTTTTTTTGGCCACAAAGCACGTGGGATCTTAGCTCCCTGGGGCAGAACCTGCACTCCCTAAGTCAGAAAGTGAAGTCTTAACCACTGGACTGCCAGGGAAGTCTCCATCCTGCATAACTGTGGTTAAGTCCCTTCTGATCAATTAAGAACTGTTCCCCATGCATTCGACACTACAAATAGAGTTATTCCTGGGAAAGTTAACAGAGACCAACTCCTTCATAGAGCAAAGACTAGGAGCCCCAGAAGACACCTCACTTCAGTAATCAGAATACATAATGTTGGAGGAAAATACTTCCACTGGGTTATTTGGGGAACTCCATGAGAGAGTGGTGTATCTGAGCTGTAATATGAATCATGAAAAAGACATACTGTGGATATTTGGGGGAAGAGCATCTCATTGAAAAGCAGAGAAGTGCAAAAGTCTTAAGGCAAGAAAACCTTGGCAGGATTGAAGAGAGAAAGAGATCCAGCCCTGCTGATAGGTAATGAAAAGCAGGAGAGTGGCATTCAACCTATCACGAAGGTCGGTGGAAGTGTGATCCTGTGAATCCTTTCAGACCTGTAATAAAGTTGGGTTTTGTTCAGCTTGTAATATAAAATTATAGTGACATGTCAGTTTTCACTTATATTTTAGGAAAGTATTCCTTCTTCTTGGGTTGACAGTGCTTTGGAGGAAGGCAAGAATGGAGCAGCAGAAAGAATCCACGATGCTGTATGGGAAATCCCAGTGCCACATGATACTGGTCTAGACCACAAGATTCGCACTTGAAATGTGAGAAGTGGATGGATGACTGAGCATTTTCTATGCAGAGCTAACTAGATGTTAAATGCGAAGGAAAGAGAAGAAATAAAGATGAATGAAGTGCTGGCCAGGGAGACCAAATTTTGGGTATTAGCAGTTAAACAGAAGGAGAAGTAGATGTCTGAGAATGGTTGAGGGTAGAGCTGAAAGTAAGCAAAAGTAAGGAGCTCCTGTTGATTTCACTTTCCCTCCTTCCTCCTTTCCCCCAGTTCATCCAGGAAAAGGTTTAGTCGATACTGCCTCTACTACATGTATATCCTAGGTACTTCTATGGGATCCCACTTCCCAAGTGATCATCATCTTCACCTGAGCATCCATTCTTTCCTCCTATATCCCATTTTTTTATGCCATGGTCATGGTCTTTGTTTATATATATATATCTTTTTTGGCTACTTCTATTGGTCTTTCATTTATTTCCATCTTCATTCTTTGGCCTGTGTGGGCCTCCCATCACAGTGTCCTCTCTCACTGGAGAGCACTGGCTCTGGGCACATGAGCTCCAGAGCTCCGGCCCAGTAGTTGAACACATCGGTCCAGCCGCTCTGCAGCATGTGGGATCTTCCCAGGCCGGGGATTGAATCGGCGCCCTCTGCACTGCAAGGCGGTGTCCTTACTCACTGGACATCCAGGGAAGCCCTCTCATGGTCTTTTAAAATGCAAATATGATCCCATCACTTTGGGGCATACAATCTTCTAATATACAGGTATCGGATTCAGGCTAAATGTCAGAGTCTGGCTCACTCGGTGGAAGTGTGATCCTGTGAATCCAGCCCTGCTGCTAGGTAATGAAAAGCAGGAGAGTGGCATTCAAACTATAACGAAGGTCGGTGGACGTGTCATCCTGTGCATCCTTTCAGACCTGTAATAACGTTGGGTTTTGTTCAGCTTGTAATATAAAATTATAGTGACATGTCAGTTTTCACTTATATTTTAGGAAAGTATTCCTTCTTCTTGGGTTGACAGTGCTTTGGAGGAAGGCAAGAATGGAGCAGCAGAAAGAATCCACGATGCTGTATGGGAAATCCCAGTGCCACATGATACTGGTCTAGACCACAAGATTCGCACTTGAAATGTGAGAAGTGGATGGATGACTGAGCATTTTCTATGCAGAGCTAACTAGATGTTAAATGCGAAGGAAAGAGAAGAAATAAAGATGAATGAAGTGCTGGCCAGGGAGACCGAATTTTGGGTATTAGCAGTTAAACAGAAGGAGAAGTAGATGTCTGAGAATGGTTGAGGGTAGAGCTGAAAGTAAGCAAAAGTAAGGAGCTCCTGTTGATTTCACTTTCCCTCCTTCCTCCTTTCCCCCAGTTCATCCAGGAAAAGGTTTAGTCGATACTGCCTCTACTACATGTATATCCTAGGTACTTCTATGGGATCCCACTTCCCAAGTGATCATCATCTTCACCTGAGCATCCATTCTTTCCTCCTATATCCCATTTTTTTATGCCATGGTCATGGTCTTTGTTTATATATATATATCTTTTTTGGCTACTTCTATTGGTCTTTCATTTATTTCCATCTTCATTCTTTGGCCTGTGTGGGCCTCCCATCACAGTGTCCTCTCTCACTGGAGAGCACTGGCTCTGGGCACATGAGCTCCAGAGCTCCGGCCCAGTAGTTGAACACATCGGTCCAGCCGCTCTGCAGCATGTGGGATCTTCCCAGGCCGGGGATTGAATCGGCGCCCTCTGCACTGCAAGGCGGTGTCCTTACTCACTGGACATCCAGGGAAGTCCTCTCATGGTCTTTTAAAATGCAAATATGATCCCATCACTTTGGGGCATACAATCTTCTAATATACAGGTATCGGATTCAGGCTAAATGTCAGAGTCTGGCTCACTGAGGACCTGTATGTCTGGTTCTGCCATTTCTTCCTTCTCCAGTTACACCTCTCTCCCCTTACCGAGTGCAATCTAGCATGAGAGGCTGCTTTTTGTTCCTCAACCTCCTCAAGGGAACTCTTTTGGAGAACCTTGGAAATAGCTGTTATCTCTCCTTGATCTCTGCATCACTGGCCCCTTACTGTTACTCAAATAGCAGTTTAAATGTCACTCTTCAGAAAAATTTTGTCTGTCCCCTCTCCACCACATAACCCTACTGGAGTTCTCATTATTATGATCATTACCAGCACTGTTCTTGTTAATTTGTTTGTTGTGTGCAAGTTGCCTCTAACAAATGTAACTAAGGAACATGAAAAGCAGTTCTGTTCTCTTTGATCAAGTCAGGCAGTACCTGACACCTCATATGTTACTAGAACAGATTAATTCCCCAGTACCTCACAACTGCACTTGGCATAAAGCACATGTTCCGTGAAGGTTTGAAAGGTGGTTTTTTTTTGTAATAAATGAATGTCAGAGGAAAGAGCCCGAAAGACAGTCAAGAGTCATTCAAGTGTCTCATTTCTCTTCACTTTATCACTTGATTAGGCACTAATGAGTAATTTTCATAATCTTTGAATCAAAACACTGTAGTGACCATGGGCAGCTAGGCCTGCTGATATGGCTTATATTTCCCTTCTGTTTTGGATGTAGAAACATTTTCTCAGGATTTGCAACCTGATTTGTCAGGAATTGTTAAAAATTGTCACTAAATGTATCATCCTCCATGAATCAGTTTTTTCGGGGGACCTGCTTTATGTGGGCCCATCACAGTGTCCTCTCTCACTGGAGAGCACTGGCTCTGGGCACATGAGCTCCAGAGCTCCGGCCCAGTAGTTGAACACATCGGTCCAGCCGCTCTGCAGCATGTGGGATCTTCCCAGGCCGGGGATTGAATCGGCGCCCTCTGCACTGCAAGGCGGTGTCCTTACTCACTGGACATCCAGGGAAGTCCTCTCATGGTCTTTTAAAATGCAAATATGATCCCATCACTTTGGGGCATACAATCTTCTAATATACAGGTATCGGATTCAGGCTAAATGTCAGAGTCTGGCTCACTGAGGACCTGTATGTCTGGTTCTGCCATTTCTTCCTTCTCCAGTTACACCTCTCTCCCCTTACCGAGTGCAATCTAGCATGAGAGGCTGCTTTTTGTTCCTCAACCTCCTCAAGGGAACTCTTTTGGAGAACCTTGGAAATAGCTGTTATCTCTCCTTGATCTCTGCATCACTGGCCCCTTACTGTTACTCAAATAGCAGTTTAAATGTCACTCTTCAGAAAAATTTTGTCTGTCCCCTCTCCACCACATAACCCTACTGGAGTTCTCATTATTATGATCATTACCAGCACTGTTCTTGTTAATTTGTTTGTTGTGTGCAAGTTGCCTCTAACAAATGTAACTAAGGAACATGAAAAGCAGTTCTGTTCTCTTTGATCAAGTCAGGCAGTACCTGACACCTCATATGTTACTAGAACAGATTAATTCCCCAGTACCTCACAACTGCACTTGGCATAAAGCACATGTTCCGTGAAGGTTTGAAAGGTGGTTTTTTTTTGTAATAAATGAATGTCAGAGGAAAGAGCCCGAAAGACAGTCAAGAGTCATTCAAGTGTCTCATTTCTCTTCACTTTATCACTTGATTAGGCACTAATGAGTAATTTTCATAATCTTTGAATCAAAACACTGTAGTGACCATGGGCAGCTAGGCCTGCTGATATGGCTTATATTTCCCTTCTGTTTTGGATGTAGAAACATTTTCTCAGGATTTGCAACCTGATTTGTCAGGAATTGTTAAAAATTGTCACTAAATGTATCATCCTCCATGAATCATCGCCATGTGTCCTGTTTGGCTTCAGATGGAGATTAGTGCACCTGCTTTATCAAAAGAAGATTAGATTCATCTCCTCCTTACCTGTGGGTATTTCCTTCTCTGCTTGGGGACATTTCCCTCTCAAAGATGTGGGTTTGATTAGAAAAACAAGAGCATATTTGCAGACAGGCCACAATTTCCATTTATTATAGAATAAAGAAGTAATTTAAGTAGACATTCCTTTCCTTCCCTATGGAAAGGGAAAAGTTAGTTCAGTCTGAATAATGAACAGAATCAGGTCTCACTTAAACAACCATCTATCAAAGTGAGTCTGCTGCACTCATACCCCAGTTGATCCATACAATTAGCCTGACTTCAACATATCTCCACAGTTTGGGGGAGGATGGAGCACAGAGGGAAATGCAAGGTCTGGAAGCATCATCACCCAGTTGGGGCCTGAACCCAAGAGAACAATGAAGTGATCAGCAGTTTGGGGATAAACGTGGTTTATTATACCAGAGCAATGATTTCTCTGAAAATTTTAGAAAAACCGTTAGGCAATTAAACATACAAGTTAAGACCATCATTTTAAAATAATACATTCTTAGGGATGCTAAAGAGTAGAATGCATGTTTACAAGAATTTATGAGATATGAGATGAAACTGTAAAGGGAGACCCACTAGGCTTAAGGACTTTTTAGATTATATAATCAGGGCCTCTGGGGATGTCTCAAATGCCGTTCAGTCTCCAGTGCTATAGAGATTTCAGCATAACAATTCAAGAAACTCAGTGATGAATAGCATCACCTTTCTACTTTGCTGACAAAGGTCCATATAGTCAAAGCTATGAGTTTTTCCAGTGGTCATGTATGACTGTGGCAACTGGACCATAAAGAAGTCAGAGTGCTGAAGAAGAATTGATCCTTTTGAACTGTGGTGCTGGAGACTATTCTTGAGAGTTCCTAGGGCAGCAAGAAGATCCAACTAGTCCATCTTAAATGAAATCCACCCTGAATACTCATTGGAAGGAATGATGCTGAAGCTGAAGCTCCAATCCTTTGGCTGTCTGATGTGAACAGCTGACTCACTGAAAACGACCCTGATGCTGGGAAAGATTGATGGCAGGAGAGGAGGGCAACAGAGGATGAGATGTGTGGGTGGCATCACTGATGAAATGGACATGAACTTGGGCAAATTCCAGGAGATGGTAAGGGACAGGGAAGCCTGGCATGCCGCGGTCCATGGAGTGGTGAAGAGTCAGAAACGACTCGGAGGGCTACCCTGGTGGTCCAGTGGGTAAGGACACTGCCTTGCAGTGCAAGGGCCACCAGTTCGATCCCTGCCCTGGGAGGATCCCATGTGCAGCGGAGCGATTGGACCAATGTGTCCAATTACCGAGCCGGAGCTCTGGAGTGCATGCGCCCAGAGCCGGTGCTCTGCGACAATGGAGGCCACCGCGATGGGAGGCCCACACGGGCCAAGAAACAAAGATGAATGAAAATAGACAAATCAAAGACCAATAGAAGTAGCCCGCCTGCTCCCCTCCCTCTCCACCACCCCCAAAAATAAATAAACAAATAAATCTTAAAAAAAAATGTTTTGCACATTTACGCTGAAATATCATACTAGGCCCATGCTGATCCCATATGTAGTAGCCCTGAGAAAATCATATTATTAAAGAATATGAAGAAGCAGGGTGACTGATTACCCAGGAACGCTGCACAAAAGAGACTGTCACTTTCTCTGTTGATTGGAATTTTATTATCAGAAAAAAAGTATGTCATTTCTGGAACACAAAGATAGAGATATGAGTTTAGGTGTATCAACCAACAAAATCAACTTCTAGGTTAGAATTAGAAAATGGTCTTCTTACAACAAAATGGTCTATTTTCTTCCTTTACTGTTTCTGCTTTAATGGCCAAAACTTTGAGTTTTCCGGTGGTCATGTATGACTGTGGCAACTGGACCATAAAGAAGTCAGAGTGCTGAAGAAGAATTGATCCTTTTGAACTGTGGTGCTGGAGACTATTCTTGAGAGTTCCTAGGGCAGCAAGAAGATCCAACTAGTCCATCTTAAATGAAATCCACCCTGAATACTCATTGGAAGGAATGATGCTGAAGCTGAAGCTCCAATCCTTTGGCTGTCTGATGTGAACAGCTGACTCACTGAAAACGACCCTGATGCTGGGAAAGATTGATGGCAGGAGAGGAGGGCAACAGAGGATGAGATGTGTGGTGGCATCACTGATGAAATGGACATGAACTTGGGCAAATTCCAGGAGATGGTAAGGGACAGGGAAGCCTGGCATGCCGCGGTCCATGGAGTGGTGAAGAGTCAGAAACGACTCGGAGGGCTACCCTGGTGGTCCAGTGGGTAAGGACACTGCCTTGCAGTGCAAGGGCCACCAGTTCGATCCCTGCCCTGGGAGGATCCCATGTGCAGCGGAGCGATTGGACCAATGTGTCCAATTACCGAGCCGGAGCTCTGGAGTGCATGCGCCCAGAGCCGGTGCTCTGCGACAATGGAGGCCACCGCGATGGGAGGCCCACACGGGCCAAGAAACAAAGATGAATGAAAATAGACAAATCAAAGACCAATAGAAGTAGCCCGCCTGCTCCCCTCCCTCTCCACCACCCCCCAAAAATAAATAAACAAATAAATCTTAAAAAAAAATGTTTTGCACATTTACGCTGAAATATCATACTAGGCCCATGCTGATCCCATATGTAGTAGCCCTGAGAAAATCATATTATTAAAGAATATGAAGAAGCAGGGTGACTGATTACCCAGGAACGCTGCACAAAAGAGACTGTCACTTTCTCTGTTGATTGGAATTTTATTATCAGAAAAAAAGTATGTCATTTCTGGAACACAAAGATAGAGATATGAGTTTAGGTGTATCAACCAACAAAATCAACTTCTAGGTTAGAATTAGAAAATGGTCTTCTTACAACAAAATGGTCTATTTTCTTCCTTTACTGTTTCTGCTTTAATTTTCTGTCTGCACTTGGCTGCTAAAGCGCATTGAAGATCTAAGAAATGCAGTTAGCGTTGGTTGAGGCATCACCTGGATGCTAAGCTTTTGTTCTTAGTCACGTATAAATTCTTGAAGAAAAATTAACTTTTGGCCTAAAATTTCTCTAGCTGACTTCAAGCCAGTAACGAATGTTATTTGGAAAGCTTAAGAGGAAAGAACAGCCCTTTTCAGTTATTAATACTTAAATCAATGGGGCTCTTCATGCACTGAGAGAAAAATAATAGCATTTAAAGTGTTCTGTCCGTATCAATTAAAATCTTAAAAGGTTTCTATTGAATTGACCTCATATTAGCATGATTTCAGTCTGAATTTTTAAAAATGTCTTCTCTATTCGTGCCTACATTCAGCTGAGTAAAAGTGAGTAGCAGCAACAGCATCACTATTTCCTTTGTGATTTCTCTGGGTGAACATCAATTTCCATATAGATTCATGCAGGTAATCATGGAACCAAACCATTGTTTAGTTTTTTTCCTTATATGAACACATTTCATATCTTTTTAAAGTAACAATGACAAATCATTATGGCAGTTCTTATATTTTTACATCATCCTCTCTCTCGCTTTTGTGTTCTTTGACTTCAGTAGTCTTTTTTTTCTCTTAAAATGGTGAACTTTGGCATGGATGTATTTTTTAGGATGTGTGTGTGTCTGCTCAGTCACACCTGATTCTTTGTGACCCCATGGATTGTAGTCCACCAGGCTCCTCTGTCCCCGGAATTCTCCAGACAAGAATACTGGTGTGGGTTGCCATTTCCTCCTCCAGGTGATCAGCCCAGCCCAGGGACTGGAGCCTCATCTCCTGCACTGGCAGACAATTTCTTTATCACGCAGCCACTGGAGAATAATTTTCTTAATAGGACGCTATGAATCAAAATATTTCCTTCCACTTTCCTAATTCTAACCTGTTGAATTCCACACCCTGAGATACCTGATAGTGCCATTTTCTAAGCCATTTGAAGATTCTGTCACGTAAATTGAGTAAACTGAGGTCCCCAGCCTTTCTCAGCATCATTTTAGAGTGGAACGTGTTGTTCCTCTTCAAAGTACAGCACTATCGGGAAGGCTTGGGTGACCCACGTCCGCCCTGAGCATCTTCCAGATTCCAAATCCCACTGCTTCTGTGGCCTCTCCTATGTTCTGAATCTTTTTTCAAAAAAAAAAAAAGAGCTAGTTCTACTGGTGATTTCTGGAGGGAAAAGATTTAGTTCTTATAGTTTGAATTCCATCTTCCAACTTATCTTAGAAGCTGTGTGTATTCTTTAAATATGACTGCAATGTAATTCTCCTTTGTAAGTGGTTCTGGAAAGCTGAAACGGCCAAAAGAAATCAAACTATGAAAGCTACAATTTATTTCTTATTACCTAAGCCAGACAGCAGCCTGAACTCTTCAGAACTACAAGTAATGGACCGAAGAGTATTTTAAAAAATAACAGATGAGGGCTTCCCTGGTGGTCCAGTAGATAAAGAGTCTGCCTTGCAGTACCAGGGGCACCAGTTCGATCCCTGGCACAGGAAGATCCCACGGTTCGGGAAAGTCCCTGGCATCAGGTAATAACAAATTGTTTAGTTTTTTCCTTATATGAACACATTTCATATCTTTTTAAAGTAACAATGACAAATCATTATGGCAGTTCTTATATTTTTACATCATCCTCTCTCTCGCTTTTGTGTTCTTTGACTTCAGTAGTCTTTTTTTTCTCTTAAAATGGTGAACTTTGGCATGGATGTATTTTTTAGGATGTGTGTGTGTCTGCTCAGTCACACCTGATTCTTTGTGACCCCATGGATTGTAGTCCACCAGGCTCCTCTGTCCCCGGAATTCTCCAGACAAGAATACTGGTGTGGGTTGCCATTTCCTCCTCCAGGTGATCAGCCCAGCCCAGGGACTGGAGCCTCATCTCCTGCACTGGCAGACAATTTCTTTATCACGCAGCCACTGGAGAATAATTTTCTTAATAGGACGCTATGAATCAAAATATTTCCTTCCACTTTCCTAATTCTAACCTGTTGAATTCCACACCCTGAGATACCTGATAGTGCCATTTTCTAAGCCATTTGAAGATTCTGTCACGTAAATTGAGTAAACTGAGGTCCCCAGCCTTTCTCAGCATCATTTTAGAGTGGAACGTGTTGTTCCTCTTCAAAGTACAGCACTATCGGGAAGGCTTGGGTGACCCACGTCCGCCCTGAGCATCTTCCAGATTCCAAATCCCACTGCTTCTGTGGCCTCTCCTATGTTCTGAATCTTTTTTCAAAAAAAAAAAAAAAAAAGAGCTAGTTCTACTGGTGATTTCTGGAGGGAAAAGATTTAGTTCTTATAGTTTGAATTCCATCTTCCAACTTATCTTAGAAGCTGTGTGTATTCTTTAAATATGACTGCAATATAATTCTCCTTTGTAAGTGGTTCTGGAAAGCTGAAACGGCCAAAAGAAATCAAACTATGAAAGCTACAATTTATTTCTTATTACCTAAGCCAGACAGCAGCCTGAACTCTTCAGAACTACAAGTAATGGACCGAAGAGTATTTTAAAAAACAACAGATGAGGGCTTCCCTGGTGGTCCAGTAGATAAAGAGTCTGCCTTGCAGTACCAGGGGCACCAGTTCGATCCCTGGCACAGGAAGATCCCACGGGCTGCACAGAGGCTGAACCGGTGTGTTCAATTACAAGCCGGTGCTCTGGAGTGCATGTGCCCAGAGCCAGTGCTCTGCTACAGGAGAGGTCACTGCAATGGGAGGCCCGCACAGGCCAAAGAAAAAAAATGGATGAAAAATAAATAAATGAAGGACCAATAAAAGTGGCCAAAATAAATAAATAAATAAAATAACAGATGAAACAGAAACCAAAGCAGAAGTACTAAGGCATCTAATTTCCCACAGTACTGAAATGTTAAAGAACCACTTAATATCTTACATTCCAAAACACAGATTTAAAAGCTTACCTGTAAAATACACATATAGGTTAAAAGAGAATGATCTAATGCCTCTGTGTGAGGCATAATTATTGACAGCTTCCCAGCTCTAAAGGTATTTGTTCTAAACCATGAACTAGAGGAATATTTGAAGCGACTTTTATAATCCATGTTTTATTATCCAATTAAACTTCTCCTAAAAGTATAATTAGAAATTCATGAGAAAGGAATCAGAACTCATTATAGAGTAAAGCTGATATCAAATTTCTGATTTATGGACTTTCAAACTTTTAGCCTTTTACCCTTTTTATTGATTAAAATTCTTATTCTTTACTTATCTAGATGAACAAGCCATTGAACTCTAATTTGTCATTGCTAAATGCATTTGAAAATTCTGTTACATGTTCTTTATTCATGTAAGATGTAAGTCATTAAATAACACCTTTAAGGTTTTGTATTAAATATATCTGTATGTAATATGCTTATGTATATTTACATCTGTATTTAATGATTTCCTTGGACTTACACTTCTAGCAATATGGCAGATACACAGCACACAATTAGGTCTTTAATGAATTAAAACAAATGCATTTTGTTTTTCTTGGTTTTATGAAGATATAAAGGCATGCAGAACTATATAAATTTAAAGTGTACAGCCATGATCATTTGATTTACATACATCTTAAAATGATGATCACAATAAGCTTAGTGAACATCTGTCACCTCATATAGATACCAAACTAAAGAAAAGGAAAAAAATGTTTTCCTTGTGATGAGAATGTTTAGCATTGACTTGACAGATTCCATATATAACGTATAGAAGAGTTAATTACATTAATCATTTTCTGCATTATGTCTAATGCATATTTTATAATAGGAATTTCATATGACCACATCAAAACTCAAAACTGGTGTGACGTTAGTTGGTGACTGACATCTAGAGGTATCGTTACATACATGGCTGGGTAATACTAGTTACCAACTTATACTCACATTGGGCTGACAATCAGAACAATTACATATGACCTGTACACATAGGGTTTTACCTGGGCACCCCATGATATGAGAGAACGTAACATGAGGTTCCTTACACTGGGGAGGCTTGGCTCCAAGAGCCAGTGTTCTGAAGGAGTGTGTCCTTGTTACGACCTCATCTTGGAAGTCAGCTAGCACCATGTCTCTGTTCTCAACTGGTTGAGTCACCAAGATCCAGTCAACTTCAAATGCAGGGGTATACGTGCATCCCACTTCCAGATTTGAAGCGACTTTTATAATCCATGTTTTATTATCCAATTAAACTTCTCCTAAAAGTACAATTAGAAATTCATGAGAAAGGAATCAGAACTCATTATAGAGTAAAGCTGATATCAAATTTCTGATTTATGGACTTTCAAACTTTTAGCCTTTTACCCTTTTTATTGATTAAAATTCTTATTCTTTACTTATCTAGATGAACAAGCCATTGAACTCTAATTTGTCATTGCTAAATGCATTTGAAAATTCTGTTACATGTTCTTTATTCATGTAAGATGTAAGTCATTAAATAACACCTTTAAGGTTTTGTATTAAATATATCTGTATGTAATATGTTTATGTATATTTACATCTGTATTTAATGATTTCCTTGGACTTACACTTCTAGCAATATGGCAGATACACAGCACACAATTAGGTCTTTAATGAATTAAAACAAATGCATTTTGTTTTTCTTGGTTTTATGAAGATATAAAGGCATGCAGAACTATATAAATTTAAAGTGTACAGCCATGATCATTTGATTTACATACATCTTAAAATGATGATCACAATAAGCTTAGTGAACATCTGTCACCTCATATAGATACCAAACTAAAGAAAAGGAAAAAAATGTTTTCCTTGTGATGAGAATGTTTAGCATTGACTTGACAGATTCCATATATAACGTATAGAAGAGTTAATTACATTAATCATTTTCTGCATTATGTCTAATGCATATTTTATAATAGGAATTTCATATGACCACATCAAAACTCAAAACTGGTGTGACGTTAGTTGGTGACTGACATCTAGAGGTATCGTTACATACATGGCTGGGTAATACTAGTTACCAACTTATACTCACATTGGGCTGACAATCAGAACAATTACATATGACCTGTACACATAGGGTTTTACCTGGGCACCCCATGATATGAGAGAACGTAACATGAGGTTCCTTACACTGGGGAGGCTTGGCTCCAAGAGCCAGTGTTCTGAAGGAGTGTGTCCTTGTTACGACCTCATCTTGGAAGTCAGCCAGCACCATGTCTCTGTTCTCAACTGGTTGAGTCACCAAGATCCAGTCAACTTCAAATGCAGGGGGTATACGTGCATCCCACTTCCAGATGAGTTGGTTGTCCAGTCATGTTTTAGAAGACCATGTGCACCATCTTCAGAAAACACGCTGGGTCGTAAGAGATCAAACTCCACAGAGGAGACTTAGAGTCTAACAGGAATAATCAGGGCCTTAGAAAGAAAGAAAATAATGTCAGAGGAGCAATTTTCCCACAAAAAATTGGCGGAGAATTTTTCAATAGCATAGAATATATGAATCTACCAGGAGTCACAGGCTCCACCAGAAATCTGTGAGAAAATTAACAAGTATTGCTTTAAAAAAATTTTTTAAAAGGAAAATGTATCTTTTCATACTGTATAAAACATTCAAAAAAAAATAAAAAGGAAAAATGGGGAACATTCTTAGGACAAAAAGAGAATAGAAAAACCACATAATGAAATAGTATAAGGGATGGTTCCTCAGACACAGAAATAGGAGCCAGAAAATTACGTTACCAGAATGCTGGGGGAAACAGAGCTTATCCTAAAGCTGTGTATGGCAACACTACACCTCATTAATGAAAGTGACCTATATTTCAGGTCATCAAAAGCTGAAAAGTGTTACCATCCATGAATCTTTGCAAAGGACCTTTAAAGAACATATATTTTTGTAATTTTTCAGATTTATTGGGGTAAAATTGACACATAGGAATTGTGCCTATTTAAGACATACAACTTGAGTTTTGATATGTGTATACAGCGAGAAATGATCAACACAGTCAAGTTAATTAACATATCCATCACCTCAGTATATTGCTTCATATTTTTCTTATTGAATTATTTTTATCATTTTTCAGTTCATAATTTGTTTTTGTTTGGGTCCAATTCTATTATGACTTTTTAAAATTAAGACAAATTTTTAGAGCAGTGCAAAATTCCAGGCAAAGCTAGGGGAAAGTGTAGATACCCCAAATACACCTCCTGTCACCTACCTGCTCACAGCCATCATCTCCCATTACCAACATCCCTCTCCATAATAGTACATTTGTTGCCACTAATGAAACTATGTCGATGTGTCATAATTACCCAATGCCTGCATTTTACACTCTTATTATTTTCCATTCTATAGGTTTGAACAAATTTATAAAATGTATCCCTCATTACAGTATTATACAAAGTATTTTCTCTGACCTAAAAGTTCTCTGTGTTCTCCTTATCTATACTTATCTTCAACCCTTAAACTCTGCAAGTGCTGATCTTTTTACTGTCTCCATAATTTTGACCTTTCATATCATGAAATCATATACTATATAGTATTTTCAAACTTTTTTTTAAAAAATGATGGTGGTTTAGTCTCTAAATTGTAACAACCTCATGGATTGTAGCCCTCCAGGCTCCTCTGTCCATGGAATTTCTCAGGCAAGAATACCAGAGTGCATTACCATTTTCTTCTCCAGAGGGTCTTCCCAACCCAGGGATCAACCTCGGATTTCCTGCATTGCAGGTGGATTTGAAGCAGTGTCTGTGCTGCTAATCTCAGCCACCAAACATGAGAGAGGATCTGGAAGGGGTTCTTGAGGGTCCATGATCTCTGCTTTGAAGTGTGGAAAGCACCATTCTGGACAGTGTTATGCAATGTAGAGGAAGGATGTTTCTCATCATTCTTTATACCCTTTGTGTAAATATGTAAAACAGACCCAGGACAGATGTGTGGAAGCTCTGCTTTATTCTTCAAGGTTGATTCAGAGTCTGTATATTGGCAACAAAACAGAGTCAACTCTGTCCTCACCTTTCCCCATTGGAGTGTTTATCTTGTTACCATAGCAACTCAGTCCACAGGTATGAAGATACTTAAAAACGAACCAGGAGAGTATCTTTGCTGAAACCAGTAAATAAATCCTCCAAAGTGTGAAGAAAAGTAAATATCAAGCCAGTAACCAAATGAAATTTTAAAAGTTGTAAAACACACTGTGATGGGGAAATAGCTTATTAAATTGTTTAAATATGTAACAATTATGCAAAAACTATTGTTGACTACAACATGAATTAACAAAATAGTTTTACTTGACTCAAAATTTTTATATGGATTTGGGAGTATGGTTATGCATTATGTTTAGAAGTAGATGACAGTACTCCATTTATTCATCATTTGAAACACATAGGAGTATATACTGCAAAAAAGGACAAGTCAGTGTAAAAATTACCAATGCCTGCATTTTAAACCCAATGCCTGCATTTTACACTCTTATTATTTTCCATTCTATAGGTTTGAACAAATTTATAAAATGTATCTCTCATTACAGTATTATACAAAGTATTTTCTCTGACCTAAAAGTTCTCTGTGTTCTCCTTATCTATACTTATCTTCAACCCTTAAACTCTGCAAGTGCTGATCTTTTTACTGTCTCCATAATTTTGACCTTTCATATCATGAAATCATATACTATATAGTATTTTCAAACTTTTTTTTAAAAAATGATGGTGGTTTAGTCTCTAAATTGTAACAACCTCATGGATTGTAGCCCTCCAGGCTCCTCTGTCCATGGAATTTCTCAGGCAAGAATACCAGAGTGCATTACCATTTTCTTCTCCAGAGGGTCTTCCCAACCCAGGGATCAACCTCGGATTTCCTGCATTGCAGGTGGATTTGAAGCAGTGTCTGTGCTGCTAATCTCAGCCACCAAACATGAGAGAGGATCTGGAAGGGGTTCTTGAGGGTCCATGATCTCTGCTTTGAAGTGTGGAAAGCACCATTCTGGACAGTGTTATGCAATGTAGAGGAAGGATGTTTCTCATCATTCTTTATACCCTTTGTGTAAATATGTAAAACAGACCCAGGACAGATGTGTGGAAGCTCTGCTTTATTCTTCAAGGTTGATTCAGAGTCTGTATATTGGCAACAAAACAGAGTCAACTCTGTCCTCACCTTTCCCCATTGGAGTGTTTATCTTGTTACCATAGCAACTCAGTCCACAGGTATGAAGATAATTAAAAACGAACCAGGAGAGTATCTTTGCTGAAACCAGTAAATAAATCCTCCAAAGTGTGAAGAAAAGTAAATATCAAGCCAGTAACCAAATGAAATTTTAAAAGTTGTAAAACACACTGTGATGGGGAAATAGCTTATTAAATTGTTTAAACATGTAACAATTATGCAAAAACTATTGTTGACTACAACATGAATTAACAAAATAGTTTTACTTGACTCAAAATTTTTATATGGATTTGGGAGTATGGTTATGCATTATGTTTAGAAGTAGATGACAGTACTCCATTTATTCATCATTTGAAACACATAGGAGTATATACTGCAAAAAAGGACAAGTCAGTGTTCACTTTCCTTACTTCTAATCTCCAGTCATTGGTAACAACTCTAGCTCTTTCTCTGTAAAGAACCACTTTTAAAACTCTGTGTGTATGTGTGTGTGTGTGTGTGTGTGTGTGTGTGTGTGTACCAGGACTTCTCAACCTGGCACTGTTAATACTTGGGCCTTGACCATTCTTTGTTGTGCAGTGCTGCCCTGTGGGCTGCTGAGCAGTCTCTCGGCCTCTGTCCAGCAGATACTACCAGTATCACCCACACCACACCCCCTCAAGCTATGTCAAATAAACTCCTCTCCAGACATTGACAACAGAGACTACTATCCCTGATCAATTTCCTTTAACTTTCTTTTCTTTATACTCCACTCACACTTCTATGAAGTGGTTCAAATTTCAACTTACAGCTGAGATAACAGGCCAGGTAAAACTCCCCAGTACCATGACGGTAGGGACACTGTGCCTCATAGGATGTATTCAAGTATTTCAAAACCGTCGCTTCAGGATTGGCTGAAAGTATTCTCACATCATCTCGATTTACACCACAGGGGGTGGAAGTTGTCACTACCCAGACTGAGTTTGCTGCAATCTGCTTAAAGTGGAGAATGGCTGGAAATCTTTCTGTGAACGATCAACAACAACAAGAAAAAAAGTAGTGGCTTTTTTTTCTGCCAAATTCAGCCGGTCTTTCATACGTTGCTGATAAGAATGTAAATGCATACAACTTCTACAGAAGGTAACTTGGAAATATATATATCAGAACTGAAAGTGTGTACGGCCTTTGATCTACCAATTCTATATCTAACTAACCTGTCAATCTTCTTGCTTTGATGTAAAATGGTATATTTACATATTGTCTAAGTGAAACATTGCTCATAATAGCAAAATGTGGGATGCAACCTGAATATTCTCAGTAAACAGGTTATGTCCATAAAATGTAACTCTAACAAAATCACACTTCATTGTATGTCCTTTTATATTTTATGAATTTTAAATTATGTGTGAATATGTTACTCATACACAAATGGAATATAATAAGCCTCTAGTTTCCTAGAATAAGCAGATAATACCTTGTTATATATCAAAAACCAATTAATATCAATATCATTTAATTTATAATGTTTCACCTCAATATACATAAGATGAAATGAAAAATCATTTTTTGAAAACTCATAGTTTGCTAATCCTCTGAGGTCCTTTCCTTGTTTCTCCCATTTCCCAGGGTGAAAACACTAATGGAAGAAATAGTCCAGGAACAAAGGTATTGGAATTTTAAGACTACCTACATTTCAATTGATCCAATTGAAAATTTTTTCAAAAAATAACTTTTCATCTCTCGGCCTCTGTCCAGCAGATACTACCAGTATCACCCACACCACACCCCCTCAAGCTATGTCAAATAAACTCCTCTCCAGACATTGACAACAGAGACTACTATCCCTGATCAATTTCCTTTAACTTTCTTTTCTTTATACTCCACTCACACTTCTATGAAGTGGTTCAAATTTCAACTTACAGCTGAGATAACAGGCCAGGTAAAACTCCCCAGTACCATGATGGTAGGGACACTGTGCCTCATAGGATGTATTCAAGTATTTCAAAACCGTCGCTTCAGGATTGGCTGAAAGTATTCTCACATCATCTCGACTTACACCACAGGGGGTGGAAGTTGTCACTACCCAGACTGAGTTTGCTGCAATCTGCTTAAAGTGGAGAATGGCTGGAAATCTTTCTGTGAACGATCAACAACAACAAGAAAAAAAGTAGTGGCTTTTTTTTCTGCCAAATTCAGCCGGTCTTTCATACGTTGCTGATAAGAATGTAAATGCATACAACTTCTACAGAAGGTAACTTGGAAATATATATATCAGAACTGAAAGTGTGTACGGCCTTTGATCTACCAATTCTATATCTAACTAACCTGTCAATCTTCTTGCTTTGATGTAAAATGGTATATTTACATATTGTCTAAGTGAAACATTGCTCATAATAGCAAAATGTGGGATGCAACCTGAATATTCTCAGTAAACAGGTTATGTCCATAAAATGTAACTCTAACAAAATCACACTTCATTGTATGTCCTTTTATATTTTATGAATTTTAAATTATGTGAATATGTTACTCATACACAAATGGAATATAATAAGCCTCTAGTTTCCTAGAATAAGCAGATAATACCTTGTTATATATCAAAAACCAATTAATATCAATATCATTTAATTTATAATGTTTCACCTCAATATACGTAAGATGAAATGAAAAATCATTTTTTGAAAACTCATAGTTTGCTAATCCTCTGAGGTCCTTTCCTTGTTTCTCCCATTTCCCAGGGTGAAAACACTAATGGAAGAAATAGTCCAGGAACAAAGGTATTGGAATTTTAAGACTACCTACATTTCAATTGATCCAATTGAAAATTTTTTCAAAAAATAACTTTTCATCTCACATATGTTGAGGTGAAATATATTTTGGAATGCACTTGGTAAGCATATCTAATGCACATGACTAATAAAGTATAAAAATTTGGACATGGTAAATGGAAGCTTACTGTTTCTAGGTATTTCTATTTCTTAAATGGTACAATATTAATTCTAATTAGACTGTGAAGAATCAGAGACATCTTCAAAACTATTAGCACAAAGTATATTGCACAGATCCCAGCAGGTGATTGTGTCTTTTCTTTTCTTTTCTTCTTTTCCTCTTTTTTTGTTTTTTTTTGAGGAGAAGGATGAGGTCATTCTTGTAAGTGTGCAGTAATATTTCAATGTGACTTTAATTTGCAATTCCTTTTTCTTTTATGATTCTTCCATATTGTGTTCTATGTTAAAAATCTTTATGCCCAGGTCATCAAGATTTTATGCTGTTCATCTCTAGAAACTTTATAGGTTTTACATTGGGATGCCTGAGCTATGACTATTCATTGATTTTCCCCCGATACCTCTTGACAATATACATTGTATTAATTGTCTTGGAGATTTCAGCACGTCTTAGATTCTTTGCAGTCTAATTAGAATTAATATTGTACCACTTATAAAATATAAATATATAGAAACAGTAAGGTTCCATTTACCATGCTCAATGTTATACTTTAGTAGCCATGTGTATTACATATTCATATCACAAAACATTGTTAAAGGATTTGATTTTTTCCTCTCAAATTCATAACATGAATTAGTTTCCTAGTAATAAAAGCAAAAGTATGAATTTTATGAATTTTAAATTATGTGAATATGTTACTCATACACAAATGGAATATAATAAGCCTCTAGTTTCCTAGAATAAGCAGATAATACCTTGTTATATATCAAAACCAATTAATATCAATATCATTTAATTTATAATGTTTCACCTCAATATACATAAGATGAAATGAAAAATCATTTTTTTATTTCTCATAGTTTGCTAATCCTCTGAGGTCCTTTCTTTGTTTCTCCCATTTCTCAGGGTGAACACACTAATGGAAGAAATAGTCCAGGAACAAAGGTATTGGAATTTTAAGACTACCTACATTTCAATTGATCCAATTGAAAATTTTTTCAAAAAATAACTTTTCATCTCACATATGTTGAGGTGAAATATATTTTGGAATGCACTTGGTAAGCATATCTAATGCACATGACTAATAAAGTATAAAAATTTGGACATGGTAAATGGAAGCTTACTGTTTCTAGGTATTTCTATTTCTTAAATGGTACAGTATTAATTCTAATTAGACTGTGAAGAATCAGAGACATCTTCAAAACTATTAGCACAAAGTATATTGCACAGATCCCAGCAGGTGATTGTGTCTTTTCTTTTCTTTTCTTCTTTTCCTCTTTTTTTGTTTTTTTTTGAGGAGAAGGATGAGGTCATTCTTGTAAGTGTGCAGTAATATTTCAATGTGACTTTAATTTGCAATTCCTTTTTCTTTTATGATTCTTCCATATTGTGTTCTATGTTAAAAATCTTTATGCCCAGGTCATCAAGATTTTATGCTGTTCATCTCTAGAAACTTTATAGGTTTTACATTGGGATGCCTGAGCTATGACTATTCATTGATTTTCCCCCGATACCTCTTGACAATATACATTGTATTAATTGTCTTGGAGATTTCAGCACGTCTTAGATTCTTTGCAGTCTAATTAGAATTAATATTGTACCACTTATAAAATATAAATATATAGAAACAGTAAGGTTCCATTTACCATGTTCAATGTTATACTTTAGTAGCCATGTGTATTACATATTCATATCACATACAGTTAAATACATTGTTAAAGGATTTGATTTTTTTCCTTTCACTTTTATCTCAGCTGAACTCAAAGTTCAAATTCTGTCTTGTTTACAGTTGTCAGAAGTTCACGTAGGTTAAGTCAGTTAGCACTTTCTGGGTTACTTGGAACCTGTTCTATAGATGCACAGTTAAGGGGACAGCCAATACTTTGGACAGGTTACACAGAACTTGTTCCCCTCCTTTGATTTATTTTGTATAGAATTTTTTCCTTCACATTCCAACTGCTGTGGTCTCTCTTTCCTCTACTCTGATTCTTAATCCAGTAAAATTGTAGACATTTACCAGAAATTTAGCCACTCCATGTAGGAACAACTTGGGTCTACCTTCAGGCACTAAACTACAAACTGGGAAATTCAGTGTTGGTATCTTGCTTCCATTCCAACTTTCCTCCTACCTGCTCTATGTGCTTTTAGTTGCTTTGAACTTATTTTTTAACTTATTTGTTACTTTGTTTTCCAAATGTTTATTATTATCTCTGGAGGAATTAGTCCAGTATGTGCTACTCAGCTATTACCAGAAGAGGAAATCCGTATTGTGGTTTACTTTCAGATTAAAAAAAAAAATTACCACTAAGTGTAGTAAAAAAGATTTTCTTCAAGAAAGGAAAGAAACCATACAAATGAACGTACAAAACAGAAAGAGACTTACAGATAATGAGTTTATGGTTGGTAAGGAGAAGGGAAAGTTAGGGAGTTTGGAATGGACATGCACACACTGGTGCATTTAAAATGGATTACAAGCAAGGACCTACTGTATAGCACAGGGAACTCTAGTAAATGTTATGTGACACCCCAGATGTAAAAGGAGTTTGGGGGAGAATGGATGCATGCATATATGGCTGAGTCCCTTCGCTGTTTGCCTAAAACTATCACAGCATTGTTAATTGACTATAATATAAAATAAAAAGTCCAAGATGAATAAATAAATACAATTAAGAGTAAAAAGGAAATATTTGATCCTTCCACAGCCAAAGCATTTAAAGTTCAGGGTGAAGATTTCTGTTATTATTAAAACTGCAAAATTTTATACCTCAAAACATTATTTCACTAAAACAAATAAAAGATAAAATTTATCATTCTGCTTATGCCACTCTTTCATGAACTGACTACAAAATATATAAATACAATTCAATAGGCAAAACAAAAGTGAATCAGTTTCTTTAGATGTATCAACATTTTTATTAAGATTATTATCTGCATTTTATTATATTTTCATTTTATGTGGAGTTATAAAATGTTACTAAAAATAAAGCTTAAATATATACTATAAAGTGACAATTGTTAAAAGTATTTTGTGATTCAAAAGGTTTTGTAGAAAATCATATGTATTATACCAAATATTTCTTTGAATTCCCAAGATGCTTGATTCCTTCACATTCCAACTGCTGTGGTCTCTCTTTCCTCTACTCTGATTCTTAATCCAGTAAAATTGTAGACATTTACCAGAAATTTAGCCACTCCATGTAGGAACAACTTGGGTCTACCTTCAGGCACTAAGCTACAAACTGGGAAATTCAGTGTTGGTATCTTGCTTCCATTCCAACCTTCCTCCTACCTGCTCTATGTGCTTTTAGTTGCTTTGAACTTATTTTTTAACTTATTTGTTACTTTGTTTTCCAAATGTTTATTATTATCTCTGGAGGAATTAGTCCAGTATGTGCTACTCAGCTATTACCAGAAGAGGAAATCCTTATTGTGGTTTACTTTCAGATTAAAAAAAAAAATTACCACTAAGTGTAGTAAAAAAGATTTTCTTCAAGAAAGGAAAGAAACCATACAAATGAACGTACAAAACAGAAAGAGACTTACAGATAATGAGTTTATGGTTGGTAAGGAAAAGGGAAAGTTAGGGAGTTTGGAATGGACATGCACACACTGGTGCATTTAAAATGGATTACAAGCAAGGACCTACTGTATAGCACAGGGAACTCTAGTAAATGTTATGTGACACCCGAGATGTAAAAGGAGTTTGGGGGAGAATGGATGCATGCATATATGGCTGAGTCCCTTCGCTGTTTGCCTAAAACTATCACAGCATTGTTAATTGACTATAATATAAAATAAAAAGTCCAAGATGAATAAATAAATACAATTAAGAGTAAAAAGGAAATATTTGATCCTTCCACAGCCAAAGCATTTAAAGTTCAGGGTGAAGATTTCTGTTATTATTAAAACTGCAAAATTTTATACCTCAAAACATTATTTCACTAAAACAAATAAAAGATAAAATTTATCATTCTGCTTATGCCACTCTTTCATGAACTGACTACAAAATATATAAATACAATTCAATAGGCAAAACAAAAGTGAATCAGTTTCTTTAGATGTATCAACATTTTTATTAAGATTATTATCTGCATTTTATTATATTTTCATTTTATGTGGAGTTATAAAATGTTACTAAAAATAAAGCTTAAATATATACTATAAAGTGACAATTGTTAAAAGTATTTTGTGATTCAAAAGGTTTTGTAGAAAATCATATGTATTATACCAAATATTTCTTTGAATTCCCAAGATGTACTTTTTCAGAAGTTATCATTTACACATGTGCATGCATTCTTAGTTGCTAAGTCGTGTCCATCTCTTTGTGACCCCATAGCCTGTAGCCCCCCAGGCTCCTCTGTCCACGGGATTCTCCAGGCAAGAACACTGCAGTGGGTTGCTTTGCCCTCCTCCAGAGGGTCTTCCCAAGCCAGGGACCAAACCTACATCTCCTCTGTCTCATGCATTGTAGGTGGGTTCCTTACCAATCCAGAAAATTCATCCTCAGTTATTTTCCTCCACTGATTAGCTACAAAGCTAAATCCTGATGCAGTTGGAATATTTCTTACTGATGTATTTTTTTCCCTGAGGATAGTTTGAAATTACTTACACTTCAGTCATTAATTTAGTTTGGATCACAAAGAATTCAGATTCAAACAAGACACACAGAGCAGCGCCTTCACTTGTCAAATGACTGTTGCATTCATTTATTCATGCAACTTGTATTTTCAGAAAGGCTTTAAGAAAGTTCACACTAACACACTCAATGTAATAAGATAAGACATGATTAAAACTCAGTTAGATCTGGCAAGGTGCCTGTTCTTCCCTTCACGTGTCCCTATCCTGCCTTGCTCTGAAGGTCACCCATTGTTACTCAAACATCCTAATTCTTTAAGAAAGAAAAATGGATCCATCAAAGAGAGTCAAATCTCATTGAAACACATGGTGCTGAATGTTCTAGAATGTCACCTGTGGGAATTCTGATCATTCATGGATCTGCCATTTGGATAATTTTGCTTCTGGCAGATGTATTTCACATAACCACCTGACCATTCTCTGACGGTACCTCTTTGCAGATTCTTTGTCTTTGCTTCTTAAAGGGGATATGTCTTCCTCATAACAAGCTCACACAGAAGAAATAACAACTGGAATTTATGATGCTAGTGTTCCAGGAGCTTAGAAAATGCTGATGAAAATGCTGAAATGCTCTATGCTGTGGGACTAGCAGACGCCGGCCATCCGAGATAAACAGCCGTGAACACCTGGAGCAAGGAAGAAGAAAGCACAGCCTACAGCCAGGCCACCAGCACCTTCACCTGCTCAGGAACCTGGCTCGAGGAGGGCCTAATCAAAAGGTACTTAATGCATAAATATGACCTCTTGAGTTGTCCTATTCGGCAACATTAAAATTTCAAATGATAAAATTATATTCATTTCTTTTATAGAGTCTCCATTCATTTAGCAAATTCATGGGCTTCATAGATGCATAGTTTTATACCATTCCTCCAAAAAGAGGCAAAATGAAAATTCCCACAGGATCAAACTTTCTCCCTCTGACAAACTCTTTTCTTTCTTTAAATTGACTGGATAAATGAAACTCAGAAAATGTCATCAGACCTCTATATTTTACTCAAATTCTATCCTGTTCTGTCTTCACTCAGATCGCCAGTCAACTGATTATCCACCAGGGGCTGAGAGTGTGGGAGACCCGTGCTAGATCCCAAAGACACCAACTCTATAGGACCTCCCTCACTGTAGGTGCTTGTAAAACTCTTGATCCATCTGAGTAGATTGTCTAAACAAGTACATCAATAGGGAAAGGACTGAAAATTGTGATGTGTGTCATACAAGCACACGAGAAGATGTGAGGTGAGCCACACAAGCCCAAGAGACTGGGCTCTGGGCTGGGCTGGGAGGCACCCCAACCCAGAAGGGATCAGAGGTAAGCAATTGGGGGTATTAAAATTTAAAAGGGACTTCTAGAAATTATCATGCTGAGCAAGGTTGTTACTCAAACATCCTAATTCTTTAAGAAAGAAAAATGGATCCATCAAAGAGAGTCAAATCTCATTGAAACACATGGTGCTGAATGTTCTAGAATGTCACCTGTGGGAATTCTGATCATTCATGGATCTGCCATTTGGACAATTTTGCTTCTGGCAGATGTATTTCACATAACCACCTGACCATTCTCTGACGGTACCTCTTTGCAGATTCTTTGTCTTTGCTTCTTAAAGGGGATATGTCTTCCTCATAACAAGCTCACACAGAAGAAATAACAACTGGAATTTATGATGCTAGTGTTCCAGGAGCTTAGAAAATGCTGATGAAAATGCTGAAATGCTCTATGCTGTGGGACTAGCAGACGCCGGCCATCCGAGATAAACAGCCGTGGACACCTGGAGCAAGGAAGAAGAAAGCACAGCCTACAGCCAGGCCACCAGCACCTTCACCTGCTCAGGAACCTGGCTCGAGGAGGGCCTAATCAAAAGGTACTTAATGCATAAATATGACCTCTTGAGTTGTCCTATTCGGCAACATTAAAATTTCAAATGATAAAATTATATTCATTTCTTTTATAGAGTCTCCATTCATTTAGCAAATTCATGGGCTTCATAGATGCATAGTTTTATACCATTCCTCCAAAAAGAGGCAAAATGAAAATTCCCACAGGATAAAACTTTCTCCCTCTGACAAACTCTTTTCTTTCTTTAAGTTGACTGGATAAATGAAACTCAGAAAATGTCATCAGACCTCTATATTTTACTCAAATTCTATCCTGTTCTGTCTTCACTCAGATCGCCAGTCAACTGATTATCCACCAGGGGCTGAGAGTGTGGGAGACCCGTGCTAGATCCCAAAGACACCAACTCTATAGGACCTCCCTCACTGTAGGTGCTTGTAAAACTCTTGATCCATCTGAGTAGATTGTCTAAACAAGTACATCAATAGGGAAAGGACTGAAAATTGTGATGTGTGTCATACAAGCACACGAGAAGATGTGAGGTGAGCCACACAAGCCCAAGAGACTGGGCTCTGGGCTGGGCTGGGAGGGCACCCCAACCCAGAAGGGATCCAGAGGTAAGCAATTGGGGGTATTAAAATTTAAAAGGGACTTCTAGAAATTATCATGCTGACTGAAGTCAAGCACAGAAAGACAAATAACATATGATATTATTCATACATGGACTCTCCTAAAAAGTGGCACTAATAAACATATTTACAAAAGAGACATAAAGTCACAAATGTATTTAAACAAAGTTACAGCAATCCAAGGGGAAACGAGTGGGAGATGGATAAATTGGGAGATTGGGATTGAAGTGTATACACTATTGATACTATGTATAAAATAGATAATGAATGAGAACCTACCATAAAGCACAGGGAACTCTACACAATGCTCTCTGGTGGTCTAAATGGGAAGGAAATCCAAGAAAGATAGGATATATGAATATCTGTAGCTTGGCTTCCCAGGTGGCAGGAGACATAAGAGACATGGGCTGAATTCCTGAGTTGGGAAGATGCACTGAAAGAGGGCATGGCCACCCACTCCAGTATTCTTGCCTAGAGAATCCCATGGACAGAGGAGCCTTGGCAAACTACAGTCCACAGGTCACAAAGAGTTGGACACAGTTTTAGCAACTAACGGTGACTCTCGTAACACCTGTCAGCCTGGTCCCTTTCCTCCGCGCGGTGCCCTCCATGAACTACAGAAGCTGAGGAGCCCCATGCGGGCTCAAGCTGGAGATCCGCCAGGGTGGAAATCTCCATTCCTTGTCTCTAGGCGTGGCCTTGGGCAATTACTGAGCCTCCCCTGGCCTTGGCTTGTCATCTCTAAGATGGGTAATAAGTGATATCCATTATCCCATGTTACCTGGGGAATTGAGTGAGTTGTTATCTCTACCTATTTAGAATAAGGGTGAGCATACAGATAGGACCAGTAAATGGATCCCAAAGACACCAACTCTATAGGACCTCCCTCACTGTAGGTGCTTGTAAAACTCTTGATCCATCTGAGTAGATTGTCTAAACAAGTACATCAATAGGGAAAGGACTGAAAATTGTGATGTGTGTCATACAAGCACACGAGAAGATGTGAGGTGAGCCACACAAGCCCAAGAGACTGGGCTCTGGGCTGGGCTGGGAGGGCACCCCAACCCAGAAGGGATTCAGAGGTAAGCAATTGGGGGTATTAAAATTTAAAAGGGACTTCTAGAAATTATCATGCTGACTGAAGTCAAGCACAGAAAGACAAATAACATATGATATTATTCATACATGGACTCTCCTAAAAAGTGGCACTAATAAACATATTTACAAAAGAGACATAAAGTCACAAATGTATTTAAACAAAGTTACAGCAATCCAAGGGGAAACGAGTGGGAGATGGATAAATTGGGAGATTGGGATTGAAGTGTATACACTATTGATACTATGTATAAAATAGATAATGAATGAGAACCTACCATAAAGCACAGGGAACTCTACACAATGCTCTCTGGTGGTCTAAATGGGAAGGAAATCCAAGAAAGATAGGATATATGAATATCTGTAGCTTGGCTTCCCAGGTGGCAGGAGACATAAGAGACATGGGCTGAATTCCTGAGTTGGGAAGATGCACTGAAAGAGGGCATGGCCACCCACTCCAGTATTCTTGCCTAGAGAATCCCATGGACAGAGGAGCCTTGGCAAACTACAGTCCACAGGTCACAAAGAGTTGGACACAGTTTTAGCAACTAAACGGTGACTCTCGTAACACCTGTCAGCCTGGTCCCTTTCCTCTGCGCGGTTCCCTCCATGAACTACAGAAGCTGAGGAGCCCCATGCGGGCTCAATCTGGAGATCCGCCAGGGTGGAAATCTCCATTTCTTGTCTCTAGGCGTGGCCTTGGGCAATTACTGAGCCTCCCCTGGCCTTGGCTTGTCATCTCTAAGATGGGTAATAAGTGATATCCATTATCCCATGTTACCTGGGGAATTGAGTGAGTTGTTATCTTTACCTATTTAGAATAAGGGTGAGCATACAGATAGGACCAGTAAATGGATTTTTCTCATGCTAATTACAGGTCCTGACAGGTAATAATTTATCGGAAAGGGGAAACATAAGCGGAAAACATAAGCAGTCAAAAGCATTGTCTGAGAGTGCCCACGTTGGCAGCACATGTACTGAAATAGGAATGATACAGAGAAGATTAGCATGGCTCCCATGCAAGGATGACAAGCAGATTCTTGAAGTGTTCCATACTCTAAAAAAAAATTGGCACAAGATGTTAGGATGGAAAGAGGCCTAGATCCAAATTTCTCCTTTTCAGAAACAAGGAGAAAATTATTTGTTTTGTACTGAGTGCTCTCAGTGCGAGTTAACTCTTGGTGAGCTAGCAGCAGGACCCGGCTAGAAACAGAAATGGAGCCAAGTGCTGGGTCAGGACCCTTTCTGTGCCACAGGGCCTCTCTCTAGACTCTTCTTTCAGAATCCAAGTGGAGAATTCACTTGTAACCCACCAAGGAGAGTCAGGAGAATGGATCAGGGTGACAGCTTGCTTGTACATTCTGATGACCTACTTTGCTTACTTTTCTCTCCTACGACTCATTTTTTTTTAATTTTCTAATTTTCTACCTATGATGAAAAACAGGAAGAAGTACTTACTGTCAACTGTTCCACATTGGAAAGACTAAATTGTCTAGATTTCTAAATCTGCCTATAAAGAAAGACCATCTAAGTCATTTACTATGCATCTAAGTTCTCCACAGCATGCCAAGTTGTGATAAGACTCTAAGTGTCATGAGACAGAGATTATATTGTAACCTGCTGGGTTCAACAGATCTTTGAACTCCTCACATGAGAAAGGGACTTCCCTGGTGGTCTAGTACTTAAGACTTCACCTTGCAATACAGGAAATTCAGGTCTGTCCCTGATCCAGGAGCTAAGATCCTACATGCCCAAATACATAAAACAGAAGCAATATTGTAACAAAATTCAGTAAAGACTTTAAAAATGTTCCACAATAAAAAGAAAAAAAAAACCTTTTAAAAAATCTATCAAACACCAGGATGCACACAAGGACAATTAAATCAAGAAAATGATGGGAATGGAGTGGTCTAGTTCTCATTCCAGCCACTTACCAAAAATGCTCCGAGTGAACGGAGTAAATGTTTACAGGGTGGTGACTGAGAGATGCATCAGAATTGCTATTTAAGGGTTAAAGGTTTCCTTTTGCCTTCAGGAAATAAAGTTATATTTCTTGGGTCCCTGGAAACAGCAGGCTGGAGGAAAGGAGAGACTGTGCATAAGGCTGGTTCTCCTGAGAGAAACTTGGGCCAAATGAAAATGCTTCTCTTACCGCAGAAATACAAACTACAAATCTTTTAGGTGTCACCATTTCCAGGGCATGGTCATTCTTTGCTTCCCAGGCTGTTGCCAAGGTGTCACTTGGTCCCTGTGAAAGTGAAAGTGATCGTCACTCCGTCATGTCTCAGGCTTCACAGCCTGTGGACTGCAGCCTGCCAGGCTCCTCTGTCCATGGAATTCTCCAGCCAAGAACACTGGAGTGGGTAGCCATTCCCTTCCCGATGGCATCATCCTGGGTGTCCTAGAGACCCATCCTGGGTCTTCTGCATTGCAGGTGGGTTCCCTACTGTCTGAGGAGACTCGGGATGGATCTCTGTCGGTCAGGAAGATGCCCTACTGTCTGAGCCACCAGAGAAGCCTATTTGGTCCCTGTGCACTGGGGCTGTTCCTCTCTCCCCAGCTCAGTTGGGCCCATTCTTTTCTGTTTGGTTGGCTTGAACTATTCCTCTTGTTTCCCCCATGGACCCGGTTCAAACCTAATACCAGCTTTCCATGAATGAGAGTTACTGGTTCAAGGAAAAGGATGATAAGAATAAGAATGAGGAGAACGCAATGGACCAGCGCATCCAATGTCTCAGTCTTTAGTGTAAAAACCATCAACATCACACAAAAGACATCCAATTAAACACCTCTGGAATATAACAGAAGGAAAAGTTCTACATATAGAAGAAAATGTGCCCATCAGTAAAATGGGTTATATTTTTACTCTGAAATTACTGGCTAAAATCAGCAGGGAAACATGAAAGAGTGAAGGGAGAGATGAGAGGATTTCATTATATTTGGATTTTTAATTGATGTACAATTATTTTTGTAAGCTGTTGGATTTTTTCCATTATAATATGGAATTGGTCCAATATTTTTATTTAATAATAGATATGTTAAGGGGCCATGCAGATATATCATGCATGTATTAAGGACATTGTACATTTTATCCAACAAGCACTGAAAAAAATTGTTGAAAGTTTTTATTAAGGGCAAAGCATGATTAAATTTACTTCAGAACCTAAAAGAACATTCCCCATAGAGCACACAAAATGGATTAGAAGATCAAGTGTGCTTGTGTTGTGAGATTGGACTATTTCCATGTTTCTTTTTGGCATTAAATGTTATGATTCTAAAAGAAGAGTCTCAAAACAGCCTTTGTTCCTTGTATATGAGTTGCATGAACTTGACCAAAAGCCACACTGTGTAAAGACCTTTCAAGGAACCGTATTACATTTTCCAAAGAGTCAAAGAACAGCTCTGAATTTATAAGACAACAGAACTTACAAGAGACCAACAACAAATTCAGACGGAATCTTCAACAAATTCTGCACCCAACAGAGTACCTGGGTTCTGTTTTTATTGCCTTTCAGAATGTCAAGGTTACAAGATAATTTATATGATAGCTGCAAAGAACAAATTTGTTATAGGTCTCTTTAGAAGTTTTTGCTGTATGGTGTTATGTATATAAACACACACACACACATATAGGTCATTTGCCAAGTCTAATAATTCCAATACAGGCCATTTACCAAAAGGATGGGAGTTGTGTGAATGAACAAAATTTGTTCTTTCATTGAAACAAACTCCAGGAGATTTTGTGAATTCTCAGACGTACATTTCCCCTGGTCAATCAGTTAATAAGTTCTGATTATCTATTACAGGATGACAATTAACTGAATTAAAACAATTTGTTGCTATCTCTCATAGTCCTGACAACTGATGGTTGGTCTGTGCATCTCCTTCTTAAGGTCCCCCTCCATTGAGGCAGGTCAAGGCTGAGTCTGAAGACATCTGAAACCCTCTACACTACATGCCTTGCATTGGTCCTGGCCCTAATACAGGTAGGAATGCTGAGAGTAAACAAAGCACTTCTTTCCATTTGCTGTCCAGGGACTCAGCCTCACAGTTCAACAGCATCAATTCTTTGGTGTTCTGCCTTCTTTACAGTCCAGTTCTCACAACCAGGAAGACAATAGCTTTGACTATGTGGACATTCGTTGGAAGAGTAATGTCTCTCCTTTTCAACATACTGTCTGGGTGTGCCATAGCTTTCATGCACAGAAGCAATCTTCTGATTTCATGGCTGCCTTTACCATCAGGAGGGATTTTAGAGCCCAGTAAGAGGAAGTCTATCAGTACTTCCACCTGTCCCCTTCTATTTGTCATAAAGTCATGGGGCCAGATGACATGATCTTACTTTTTTTTTTTTTTTAAAGATTTATTTATTTATTTGAGGGGGGTGGGGTGGGGAGGGAGGGGAGCAGGTGGGCCACTTCTATTGGTCTTTTATTTACCCATTTTCATCCATCTTTGTTCTTTGGCCCATGTGGGCCTCCCATCGTGGTGGCCTCTGTTGTCGCAGAGCACTGGCTCTGGGCGCATGAGCTCCAGATCTCCGGCTCGGTAATTGGACACATCAGTCCAGCCACTCCGTGGCACGTGGGATCTTCCCAGGCCAGGGATCGAACCGGCGCCCCTTGCACTGCAAGGCGATGTCCTTACCCACTGGACCACCAGGGAAGCCCATGATCTTACTTTTTTAATATTTAGTTTAATTCTGTGGCCTTTCCCCTGTATTTCCTTTGCTTGACTTCTAGAGTTAACACTGCCTTATGCTGTTTTGTTTTGTTTTGTTTTTCTTTTCCACTAGTTCTTCTGTGTGACCTCAGGGTGACTTTGATTGGAGTTTGTGGATAAAGAGACCCCATTTCACAAGAAGGTCACCCACTAAGCTGATAACAGATCATCAGGGAGAGAACTCAGATGCCCGGGGCAACCAGAGGGCTCCTATGGGGTCAGAGTTGAGAACCACGGACTTCAGTAAACTGGGAGGAACAGGGGGCTGCTGTGCTTGACTCTGCAGCCTCCCATCCCACCTTTGGGGGCAGCCCTCCAAGACATACTAACCCTCTACACTACATGCCTTGCATTGGTCCTGGCCCTAATATAGGTAGGAATGCTGAGGGTAAACAAAGCACTTCTTTCCATTTGCTGTCCAGGGACTCAGCCTCACAGTTCAACAGCATCAATTCTTTGGTGTTCTGCCTTCTTTACAGTCCAGTTCTCACAACCAGGAAGACAATAGCTTTGACTATGTGGACATTCGTTGGAAGAGTAATGTCTCTCCTTTTCAACATACTGTCTGGGTGTGCCATAGCTTTCATGCACAGAAGCAATCTTCTGATTTCATGGCTGCCTTTACCATCAGGAGGGATTTTAGAGCCCAGTAAGAGGAAGTCTATCAGTACTTCCACCTGTCCCCTTCTATTTGTCATAAAGTCATGGGGCCAGATGACATGATCTTACTTTTTTTTTTTTTTTAAAGATTTATTTATTTATTTATTTGGCGGGGGTGAGGAGGGAGGGGAGCAGGTGGGCCACTTCTATTGGTCTTTTATTTACCCATTTTCATCCATCTTTGTTCTTTGGCCCATGTGGGCCTCCCATCGTGGTGGCCTCTGTTGTCGCAGAGCACTGGCTCTGGGCGCATGAGCTCCAGATCTCCGGCTCGGTAATTGGACACATCAGTCCAGCCACTCCGTGGCACGTGGGATCTTCCCAGGCCAGGGATCGAACCGGCGCCCCTTGCCCTGCAAGACAGTGTCCTTACCCACTGGACCACCAGGGAAGCCCATGATCTTACTTTTTTAATATTTAGTTTAATTCTGTGGCCTTTGCCCTGTATTTCCTTTGCTTGACTTCTAGAGTTAACGCTGCCTTATGCTGTTTTGTTTTGTTTTGTTTTTCTTTTCCACTAGTTCTTCTGTGTGACCTCAGGGTGACTTTGATTGGAGTTTGTGGATAAAGAGACCCCACTTCACAAGAAGGTCACCCACTAAGCTGATAACAGATCATCAGGGAGAGAACTCAGATGCCCAGGGCAACCAGAGGGCTCCTATGGGGTCAGAGTTGAGAACCACGGACTTCAGTAAACTGGGAGGAACAGGGGGCTGCTGTGCTTGACTCTGCAGCCTCCCCATCCCCACTTTCAGGGGAAGGCTGGGATGTGCCCGTGGCCTCGCAGAGGTGGGGGCAGCACTGGGTCCTGAGGGCAGGACTCCCGATTCCTGAAGGCTTTGACCTCCCTTTGACCCTGAGCCTGGCTTTTCCCTCTTTTGCTTGAAATGACAGTGCTTATCCAAGAGACCTGTGTGACTTTTCAGGGGACCTTGAGGACAGGCTGTGCTCCACACTGCACAGCGTATTTCTTTCAAGGGCAGGGTCCCTGAAGCTGAACACCAACGGGAGACAAAGTCCTATAAGGCACTTATTCCCGGGGGTCCCAGCAACCCCGTCTCAGGGCTGATGTGGGCGCCCTGCAGAGGGAGCTGGGGCAGCTGGCGGCAGCCCTTCCGGCTCCTGAGCTAGCAGAGGGTGAGGGGGCAAAAGGGGCTCTCAGCTCCCTCCACGTCCAATGGTGTATGACAGGGCGCAGGGCGGGTCCCACACAGGCTGGGGCTGAGGCCCAGCAGCAGGGGCAGGAGTGTGGTGACTCGTGTGTGTGTGTGTGTGTGTCAGATCCACACAGAGAGGTGGGCTGCGAAACGCCTGTGAGAGGAGACAGGTTTGTACACTAGGCTTGAGCATGTAGGTGCTTGTGGGTGGATGATGAGTGGAAGAGTGTGTGTGTGTGATGTGTGTGTGCGTGTGAGTACTGTGTAAGTGTGGGTGGATGTGCGTGAACAATGTATGGGGATTTGAGGTTGTAGCTGTGACTTCACTGATGTGTGTGCGTGTGTGTGAGACGGGAAGAGTGTACTTGTGTGTCTGTGTGTGTCTGCACATGAGAGAGAATGTGCGTGGAAGGCCGTGTGGCGCCCTGCTCTGTAAGCCTGGGGAAACGTGGGGAGAAGGGATGTGGCGAGAGTCTTAGGCACTTTCTCAGGAAAACAGCATTTCCCCGAACACGTCCAGAGTGTCTTGCTGAAACTTCACAGCCTTGGGAGCCTGGAAAAAGTGATGTGCAAACCTGGCAAGAGGTAGAACCAGTAGAACCAGTAGAACCAGTGCCCCAGTGGCACTGGCCTGATGCCACCTTCACCTTCACAGCAGCTCTCAGTCCAGGCGTGAGTTTACAATTCAATGGAGAGGAAGTCCCCCAGCACCTCCTGTGCAGGTCTGGTCTCCTGCTCCCCTCTGTTGCGAGCCTGTCCTTCAGCCTCTTCTAACTTTCAGAACATATGATGCTAACCACTTCTGGGCAATAACTTTCAAAAAGAAATGATTTAGAAAAAGTCCATTTGCTCTTGTTAGATTCTGCTTCCATATACCTGTTAAAGCAACTTATGTCACAAAAATCAGCAGAAATGAGAAAAATTTATGAATTTGCAGTTTCTGTGCTGCCCTGAAGGAATCCCCATAAATCAGGCACTGAGAACTTATTGGGAAGTCCTAACCAGGAGGCGTGAGTGCACTGTTTCCCTTGCAGACAGAACGCTTCAAGGGGGTGGATGTGGGCGCCCTGCAGAGGGAGCTGGGGCAGCTGGCGGCAGCCCTTCCGGCTCCTGAGCTAGCAGAGGGTGAGGGGGCAAAAGGGGCTCTCAGCTCCCTCCACGTCCAATGGTGTCTGACAGGGCGCAGGGCGGGTCCCACACAGGCTGGGGCTGAGGCCCAGCAGCAGGGGCAGGAGTGTGGTGACTCATGTGTGTGTGTGTGTGTGTCAGATCCACACAGAGAGGTGGGCTGCGAAACGCCTGTGAGAGGAGACAGGTTTGTACACTAGGCTTGAGCATGTAGGTGCTTGTGGGTGGATGATGAGTGGAAGAGTGTGTGTGTGTGATGTGTGTGTGCGTGTGAGTACTGTGTAAGTGTGGGTGGATGTGCGTGAACAATGTATGGGGATTTGAGGTTGTAGCTGTGACTTCACTGATGTGTGTGCGTGTGTGTGAGACGGGAAGAGTGTACTTGTGTGTCTGTGTGTGTCTGCACATGAGAGAGAATGTGCGTGGAAGGCCGTGTGGCGCCCTGCTCTGTAAGCCTGGGGAAACGTGGGGAGAAGGGATGTGGAGAGAGTCTTAGGCACTTTCCCAGGAAAACAGCATTTCCCCGAACACGTCCAGAGTGTCTTGCTGAAACTTCACAGCCTTGGGAGCCTGGAAAAAGTGATGTGCAAACCTGGCAAGAGGTAGAACCAGTAGAACCAGTAGAACCAGTGCCCCAGTGGCACTGGCCTGATGCCACCTTCACCTTCACAGCAGCTCTCAGTCCAGGCGTGAGTTTACAATTCAATGGAGAGGAAGTCCCCCAGCACCTCCTGTGCAGGTCTGGTCTCCTGCTCCCCTCTGTTGCGAGCCTGTCCTTCAGCCTCTTCTAACTTTCAGAACATATGATGCTAACCACTTCTGGGCAATAACTTTCAAAAAGAAATGATTTAGAAAAAAAGTCCATTTGCTCTTGTTAGATTCTGCTTCCATATACCTGTTAAAGCAACTTATGTCACAAAAATCAGCAGAAATGAGAAAAATTTATGAATTTGCAGTTTCTGTGCTGCCCTGAAGGAATCCCCATAAATCAGGCACTGAGAACTTATTGGGAAGTCCTAACCAGGAGGCGTGAGTGCACTGTTTCCCTTGCAGACAGAACATTCCTGCCCTGCAGGGGGAGCTCTTCTGCTCACAGGGGTTGGAGGGCTGCTGAGGAGCAAAGGGAAGCCCTCATCACAGCCTCCTCTTCTGCCACGTATCTCTGAGAAAATGAATGTTGTCAGTTCACGTCCTCCAAAACAGCTTCTTTCAGTCCAGGGCTTCTGTAGAAGAGGGAAATGCATTCACTTAGAGGGGAAGGGAAGATGCCGGAGCAAGGAAAGAAGACAGAGTGGTGGAAATTCTCAGGGGGGAGAAGATGGACCAGGAGTCAACATCCAAGACTTCATTTTCAGGCTTACAACTTGATGTGCAATTCAGGCCCTGAAGTACTGATATCCAGGTAGGTGTATTTAATAGTTATTTTGAAAAAAATTATCTTATTCTATGAGCATCAAAGATCACATTGAGAGTGAAAAGTGAGTGTTAGTTGCTCAGTCATGCCCCATCCTTTGTGATCCCATGGGCTGTAGCCCACCAGGCTCCTCTGTCCATATACTTCCCCAGGCAAGAATCCTGGAGTGACCCTCCTCCTGCTGCCTCTTGGGAGCCGTCTCTCAGAGCTATCTGCGGTGCTGTCTCCTGGGCTGCAGTCCTAATTATGCCCCAAATAAGACTTAACCCACAGCTCTCGAGTTGTTCATCTTTTTTAGTCAACAGTTCTAAGCTTCAATCCAGAGCCAGAGAGAAACTTCCTGCTAATACTGAGAAAGACATTTCAGTGTCATTTCTAACATTTTAAGAAGCCAAGATACTTTCACTTCTGAGAAGAATAGCACCTGTGGCAGAGACTCTTGCCTGAGCTTTTCTTACTGACTTAAAGCAGAGCCCCGGGAGGATTTTTTAAACCTCCTGATTGAAGAGCATAGGGCAAGAGTGCAGTGCCGCATACCAATGGCATTCTGGAAAATTATTTGGGTCACCCATACAGGGCCTGTCTTAATCTCCCAACCGCACCTGTGGCCGGACACTGGTCCTTCCAGTCTACCTGTTAAAGCAACTTATGTCACAAAAATCAGCAGAAATGAGAAAAATTTATGAATTTGCAGTTTCTGTGCTGCCCTGAAGGAATCCCCATAAATCAGGCACTGAGAACTTATTGGGAAGTCCTAACCAGGAGGCGTGAGTGCACTGTTTCCCTTGCAGACAGAACATTCCTGCCCTGCAGGGGGAGCTCTTCTGCTCACAGGGGTTGGAGGGCTGCTGAGGAGCAAAGGGAAGCCCTCATCACAGCCTCCTCTTCTGCCACGTATCTCTGAGAAAATGAATGTTGTCAGTTCACGTCCTCCAAAACAGCTTCTTTCAGTCCAGGGCTTCTGTAGAAGAGGGAAATGCATTCACTTAGAGGGGAAGGGAAGATGCCGGAGCAAGGAAAGAAGACAGAGTGGTGGAAATTCTCAGGGGGGAGAAGATGGACCAGGAGTCAACATCCAAGACTTCATTTTCAGGCTTACAACTTGATGTGCAATTCAGGCCCTGAAGTACTGATATCCAGGTAGGTGTATTTAATAGTTATTTTGAAAAAAATTATCTTATTCTATGAGCATCAAAGATCACATTGAGAGTGAAAAGTGAGTGTTAGTTGCTCAGTCATGCCCCATCCTTTGTGATCCCATGGGCTGTAGCCCACCAGGCTCCTCTGTCCATATACTTCCCCAGGCAAGAATCCTGGAGTGACCCTCCTCCTGCTGCCTCTTGGGAGCCGTCTCTCAGAGCTATCTGCGGTGCTGTCTCCTGGGCTGCAGTCCTAATTATGCCCCAAATAAGACTTAACCCACAGCTCTCGAGTTGTTCATCTTTTTTAGTCAACAGTTCTAAGCTTCAATCCAGAGCCAGAGAGAAACTTCCTGCTAATACTGAGAAAGACATTTCAGTGTCATTTCTAACATTTTAAGAAGCCAAGATACTTTCACTTCTGAGAAGAATAGCACCTGTGGCAGAGACTCTTGCCTGAGCTTTTCTTACTGACTTAAAGCAGAGCCCCGGGAGGATTTTTTAAACCTCCTGATTGAAGAGCATAGGGCAAGAGTGCAGTGCCGCATACCAATGGCATTCTGGAAAATTATTTGGGTCACCCATACAGGGCCTGTCTTAATCTCCCAACCGCACCTGTGGCCGGACACTGGTCCTTCCAGTCTCAGAGGCAGCGCAGTGTCCCCTACACTCAGGTGTGTGCTACGCAGGTCTGAGATCTGGTAAATCTCTTTTAAAAAAAAAAGTGCATTTCTTTAATTTTAAAAAGCATACACAGGAGAAGCTATGAGATTTACATAGGAGAGTACTCATAAACAAAGAATTTTTTACAGTTTTCCAAAACTATGATAGCAGTCTGAAATTTATTGATTAGATATGTCCAGATTTTTAAAGTTAAATTGAAGTCCGTAAAACTACTGGACATACTAGACTTTCTCCAAAATCAAATGAAAAGAGAATGTGAATATGGTTTCTATTGCCTGCATGAATGCCAAGACCCTTTACTCGTATCCAACCCTTTTGACCCCATTGATGGTAGCCGGCCAGTCTCCTCTGTCTGTAGGTTTCTCCAGGCACAAATACTGGAGTGGGTTGCCATGCCCTCCTCCAGGGCATCTTCCCGACCCAGGGATTGAACCCACATCTCCTGCATTGCAGGCAGTTTCTTTACCACTGAGCCACCAGGAAAGCCTGTCTGTATTAAACAGTATTTTCTTTTTAGCTTTACTGAATATATTCTATAAAATGAACCTTTATTGTGCCTTTGCAAACAGGAAGGTTTTTTTGAAAAACTGATCAAAATTTTCAATATACATATAGCCTTTTATGACAGATTACAGCACAACGTGATTCTCATTGTGTAATTACAGACATATTGTAAAACACAAGAGCATGAGGTAAGCAAAAGAAATACAGCTCTGACCCATCTGAGCAAGATACAATAAAACAAATTCACAAGTTTCAGAGATGGGACTGGACATCTCTGTGTGGCCATTAATCTGTCTCTCTTAGGTACTGTTTTCAAATAATGCAGGGTGCTAACAATTATTCCCACATAAGTATCTGGGTTTTTTGGGGTAAGACATTAGAATTTTGCATTTAAACTATTTGGAGTTACTTAATTGTGGCTCAGACAGTAAATGATATTTGATTCCTGAGTTGAGAAAATTCCTTAGAGAAGGGATGACTACCACTCCAGTATTCTTGCCTGGAGAATTCCATGGACAAAGGAGCCTGGCAGGCTATAATCCATGGGTGCACAAAGAGTTGGACACAACTAAATGACTTTCATTCACAAATACTTAAATATATTGTTCAAGTGTTTTGGTAAGTGTTTATGCCTCATACCGGTTCCATTACATATGTCTCCTACAGCACATGCACATATAATTTGTGTTTGTATTATACATAAAATGTTATATGTAGCATACGCATATGTGAAGCGTGCACATTAAAGGTATAAAATAAAGGTCACCAAGTTTTTCTTACCTGTATTGAATATTTCAGCTTCTAATGATTTATTACTTTCTCCTTCTACAGCTTTTTGATGTTCATTTGTTGCTCTCATCGTCTTTTGTTTTAATGATTATCATTTATTTTCTAAGTCACTAGTAGAACTTTTCTTCTTTGGCCACACTGCACAACATGTGGGATCTTAGTTTCCCAACTGTGCTTCCTGCTTTAGAAGTGTTCAGTCTTAACCACTGGACTGCCAGGGAAGTCTCTAGCAAAACTTTTAAAGACAATTTCTTTGGGAAAGAAAACAGCTCAATAAGCATGAATCAGATCTTCTTCTCTTCTTCTGTGCACCTCCTCCTATTGAATTCCTCTTGGTGAATTATTTTTGGGCTTTTACAAAATGTAGTGCCTTGTCTTTGTTATTAGGGACAATCTGAGTTAATAGGGAAAAACTAAAATGATTAGAGTTTTATTTTATACATCTTTATAGTGATCCACACTATTTTTAAGGGCATAAAACTTTTGCATCCCTCTATACTACAATCAAATCTTTAACTTTCAAATTAGAAATTGGGTTGATTTCTAAGAAATATATTCCACTGTGGTTCCACAGGGGTTGCAAAGCCAGAGACAGATGCTAATACCTGAAGCTTCAGAAGTCTTCATTCCAAAATAATAACTAGAAGAGTGTATAAGCATTCAGGACAGATGCATTTCAAGGGCAACCTTTGGCTTTTCTCGGTTCATAGAGAAAATAAACAAAAGCCCTTAAAAGCCTGAATGATGTTTATTTTTCTAACAATTTGTCATACATAATCTTAGACAGGAGAAAACTTTTGATCATGTCTGTCCAATTTCTAAATGAAACACTGAAATTCAGGCCACCCTATTACCAGTGCTCATGGGTGCACAAAGAGTTGGACACAACTAAATGACTTTCATTCACAAATACTTAAATATATTGTTCAAGTGTTTTGGTAAGTGTTTATGCCTCATACCAGTTCCATTACATATGTCTCCTACAGCACATGCACATATAATTTGTGTTTGTATTATACATAAAATGTTATATGTAGCATACGCATATGTGAAGCGTGCACATTAAAGGTATAAAATAAAGGTCACCAAGTTTTTCTTACCTGTATTGAATATTTCAGCTTCTAATGATTTATTACTTTCTCCTTCTACAGCTTTTTGATGTTCATTTGTTGCTCTCATCGTCTTTTGTTTTAATGATTATCATTTATTTTCTAAGTCACTAGTAGAACTTTTCTTCTTTGGCCACACTGCACAACATGTGGGATCTTAGTTTCCCAACTGTGCTTCCTGCTTTAGAAGTGTTCAGTCTTAACCACTGGACTGCCAGGGAAGTCTCTAGCAAAACTTTTAAAGACAATTTCTTTGGGAAAGAAAACAGCTCAATAAGCATGAATCAGATCTTCTTCTCTTCTTCTGTGCACCTCCTCCTATTGAATTCCTCTTGGTGAATTATTTTTGGGCTTTTACAAAATGTAGTGCCTTGTCTTTGTTATTAGGGACAATCTGAGTTAATAGGGAAAAACTAAAATGATTAGAGTTTTATTTTATACATCTTTATAGTGATCCACACTATTTTTAAGGGCATAAAACTTTTGCATCCCTCTATACTACAATCAAATCTTTAACTTTCAAATTAGAAATTGGGTTGATTTCTAAGAAATATATTCCACTGTGGTTCCACAGGGGTTGCAAAGCCAGAGACAGATGCTAATACCTGAAGCTTCAGAAGTCTTCATTCCAAAATAATAACTAGAAGAGTGTATAAGCATTCAGGACAGATGCATTTCAAGGGCAACCTTTGGCTTTTCTCGGTTCATAGAGAAAATAAACAAAAGCCCTTAAAAGCCTGAATGATGTTTATTTTTCTAACAATTTGTCATACATAATCTTAGACAGGAGAAAACTTTTGATCATGTCTGTCCAATTTCTAAATGAAACACTGAAATTCAGGCCACCCTATTACCAGTGCTCATTATGTTCTGTCTTTCTTTTCTAAAACATAGATTATTTTTAAAACAACCACCTGCAATTTCTGTTCAAAACAAAAGGCTGATTTCAACTCATCTGCCATGGAAAATTTCTACCATAAGAAATTCAGAGCAAAATAAATTGAACTCAATTTCTTCTAATGTATTGCTTAGCAAAGCCAAAGACTTTCTGCAAAAAGAGAATTACAACACTGAAGGCTACATAAAAAGGAATCCTGAAAATAAAATGACACAGAGGAAATATTAAATATGAGAAAATCTGCCCTGAGCAAATACTGTACCTTGATGTCTTGATTTCATAGCCTTTCCAACAGTATTTGTGAAAATGTTCTACAAATTACTTTCAGTGTTTTGAAAGGAATTCAATAGATTCAGGCAAAGTTGAGGAAGAATACCCACCAGCAGAAGATAAGGCACTTGGCTTAGACACTAAAATTGGTCTCACGGTCTTGGACCTCGAGTCTCTGCCGGGCCGAGTCCTCTTCTGACGTCACTCGTGTGCATGATGTCAAGGAGCACAGCCAGGAGTGACGGCGCCCCTGGCAGAGTGAGCGCGAGTCTGCAGCGCCAGGCTCACTGACAACAAGGAGAGCACACAAGCCAGGATGCAATCCCTACACAGACTGTACAGTTCCCCCCGTTACAGATAGTAGGTGACTGGGAGACCAAGGGCCCAGTGCAGCCCACCCACACCCCCGCTCGTTTCCCGCCTGGGCTCTGCACCAGCTGGCCAGCCAATGAGCAGATGCCTCGTCGGCCCATCACCGCCGCACCTGATAAAGGCTGATTGGGGAGCACAGGCTCCTGAAGAGGAAAGGAGGCTCAGAGAACCTGGAAACAGGCCATTCTCCCTCCTCTGCTCAGGCCAAGGGCAGCACCTCTGGGTACACTCGCTGGGTCAGGTAGGTGCCCCCAGAGAGGATGGGACAGGGTGCTCCAGGCGGCTTTTCTCGGTTCATAGAGAAATAAACAAAAGCCCTTAAAAGCCTGAATGATGTTTATTTTTCTAACAATTTGTCATACATAATCTTAGACAGGAGAAAACTTTTGATCATGTCTGTCCAATTTCTAAATGAAACACTGAAATTCAGGCCACCCTATTACCAGTGCTCATTATGTTCTGTCTTTCTTTTCTAAAACATCGATTATTTTAAAACAACCACCTGCAATTTCTGTTCAAAACAAAAGGCTGATTTCAACTCATTTGCCATGGAAAATTTCTACCATAAGAAATTCAGAGCAAAATAAATTGAACTCAATTTCTTCTAATGTATTGCTTAGCAAAGCCAAAGACTTTCTGCAAAGAGAATTACAACACTGAAGGCTACATAAAAAGGAATCCTGAAAATAAAATGACACAGAGGAAATATTAAATATGAGAAAATCTGCCCTGAGCAAATACTGTACCTTGATGTCTTGATTTCATAGCCTTTCCAACAGTATTTGTGAAAATGTTCTACAAATTACTTTCAGTGTTTTGAAAGGAATTCAATAGATTCAGGCAAAGTTGAGGAAGAATACCCACCAGCAGAAGATAAGGCACTTGGCTTAGACACTAAAATTGGTCTCACGGTCTTGGACCTCGAGTCTCTGCCGGGCCGAGTCCTCTTCTGACGTCACTCGTGTGCATGATGTCAAGGAGCACAGCCAGGAGTGACGGCGCCCCTGGCAGAGTGAGCGCGGGTCTGCAGCGCCAGGCTCACTGACAACAAGGAGAGCACACAAGCCAGGATGCAATCCCTACACAGACTGTACAGTTCCCCCCGTTACAGATAGTAGGTGACTGGGAGACCAAGGGCCCAGTGCAGCCCACCCACACCCCCGCTCGTTTCCCGCCTGGGCTCTGCACCAGCTGGCCAGCCAATGAGCAGATGCCTCGTCGGCCCATCACCGCCGCACCTGATAAAGGCTGATTGGGGAGCACAGGCTCCTGAAGAGGAAAGGAGGCTCAGAGAACCTGGAAACAGGCCATTCTCCCTCCTCTGCTCAGGCCAAGGGCAGCACCTCTGGGTACACTCGCTGGGTCAGGTAGGTGCCCCCAGAAAGGATGGGACAGGGTGCTCCAGGCGGCTCAGCTCACTTCTCCCAGGGTCCCTGCTGGACTCAGCTCTTCCATGGGGCAGAATTGAGAAGCTGTGAATCACATGATGGAGTCCCCCACCCAGGATGAAGAATCAGTAGTGGGAGTTGCCCACAGCACAGAGCTTTGGAGCGAGACACCCTGACCTTGACTCTGGACCAGTCACCCAAGGAGAGCCAGCTTCCTGATTCTCATGAGATTTCATTTCCTCATTTGTAAAGGCAGACACAGTTCACCATGTGGATTCCAGAATGGATGATCAACTATGTGAAACACCTAGCAGATGTTTCATAAATGTAAGTTAATATAAAATTGCCGCTCTGAGCCAAATGTATGTTTAGTCAATCATGGAGTTCTTGACACTTATTCATACAAAAACATCTGACTGTTTACAGTTATACCACAGTGCCACTCCACTTAATCTTTTTATATCCATTTTGATAGAAATCAGCATATCATGAGGAAGGATAATAGTGTATTTTCAATCAAATGCTTGCAAATGCAACTACGTTGTAGCTACATGCTATAGACTGAATGTTGTATCTCTCCAAAATGGAGAGGTGTTGAAACCTAATTTCCTATGCGATGTAATAGGAGGTGGGACCTTTGCAAAGTGATTGGGTCCTGAGAGTAGAGTCTTTTAATGAGATTTGAGCTTCCCAGGTGGCCCTAGTGGTAAAGAACCTGCCAGCCAATGGAGGAGACATAAGAGATGTGGGTTCAATCCCTGGGTCAGGAAGATCCCCTGGAGAAGGACACAATAATCCACCTCAATATTCTTGCCAGGATAATTCCATGGACCGAGGAGGCTGATGGGCTATGGTCCATAAGGTTGCAAAGAGTCACACACGAGTGAGCAATTTAGGATGAAGATGTAGAGAGAGCCCAGAGAGCTCCCTCACTCTTTCTACCTCATGAGGACAGGCTCCTGAAGAGGAAAGGAGGCTCAGAGAACCTGGAAACAGGCCATTCTCCCTCCTCTGCTCAGGCCAAGGGCAGCACCTCTGGGTACACTCGCTGGGTCAGGTAGGTGCCCCAAAAGGATGGGACAGGGTGCTCCAGGCGGCTCAGCTCACTTCTCCCAGGGTCCCTGCTGGACTCAGCTCTTCCATGGGGCAGAATTGAGAAGCTGTGAATCACATGACGGAGTCCCCCACCCAGGATGAAGAATCAGTAGTGGGAGTTGCCCACAGCACAGAGCTTTGGAGCGAGACACCCTGACCTTGACTCTGGACCAGTCACCCAAGGAGAGCCAGCTTCCTGATTCTCATGAGATTTCATTTCCTCATTTGTAAAGGCAGACACAGTTCACCATGTGGATTCCAGAATGGATGATCAACTATGTGAAACACCTAGCAGATGTTTCATAAATGTAAGTTAATATAAAATTGCCGCTCTGAGCCAAATGTATGTTTAGTCAATCATGGAGTTCTTGACACTTATTCATACAAAAACATCTGACTGTTTACAGTTATACCACAGTGCCACTCCACTTAATCTTTTTATATCCATTTTGATAGAAATCAGCATATCATGAGGAAGGATAATAGTGTATTTTCAATCAAATGCTTGCAAATGCAACTACGTTGTAGCTACATGCTATAGACTGAATGTTGTATCTCTCCAAAATGGAGAGGTGTTGAAACCTAATTTCCTATGCGATGTAATAGGAGGTGGGACCTTTGCAAAGTGATTGGGTCCTGAGAGTAGAGTCTTTTAATGAGATTTGAGCTTCCCAGGTGGCCCTAGTGGTAAAGAACCTGCCAGCCAATGGAGGAGACATAAGAGATGTGGGTTCAATCCCTGGGTCAGGAAGATCCCCTGGAGAAGGACACAATAATCCACCTCAATATTCTTGCCAGGATAATTCCATGGACCAAGGAGGCTGATGGGCTATGGTCTATAAGGTTGCAAAGAGTCACACACGAGTGAGCAATTTAGGATGAAGATGTAGAGAGAGCCCAGAGAGCTCCCTCACTCTTTCTACCTCATGAGGACATAGAGAAAAGATGGCTGTCTGCAAGCCAAGAAGCAGCCCTCACTATGCATCAAATCTGTCAATGTCTTCATCTTGGACTGCCAGTCTTCAAACTGTGAGAAATAAATTTCTGTTGCTCTGACTACCCAGTGCATGGCATCTGTACTATAGCATCCTGAATGGACTGAGACACCAAGTTTCCTACCCCCTCAAATCCCTCTGTTTATTTTACCTTCTCATTAAGAAGGTATATTGTTAGTATATTATGGCTGAACTTTGTTTCCCTTTCTCCACTTTCGCAGACACAAGCTTGCTGAGGGCCCTCTCACCTGTCCTCCTAAATAGGATTCTGGTGACTGATCTGCTTCCTTCAATTTCTACCCCAACTAACTGAGAAAGACGTATCTAAGCACGCAAACCAATGCAAAGACTTCCCTTTCCTATAAGACAAAGCCTCAGCTCTGCTTCTCTCTGCAATTTCATCAGACACAAGAGTCAGGGTTCACACTCTCCTTGCTTTAGATCGAGTCAGGTCCCCAGTACCCATCCTTTGGACATTATCTCTAATCTCACTCTGACCCCCTTTGCTGGCCTGGTTAAATGTTACTGGGTTTTCACCTTCATAGATGTATCAGTTCTCTTACTAGACATAACTTTTTGACAAAAGCCATTCTTGATCTCCCAAGGCTGGAGAAGGTGTGTATGTGTGCATGCTAAGTCACTTCAGTCATGTTGACTCTTTGCAACCCTTTGGACCATAGCCCACCAAGCTCCTCTGTCCATGAGATTCTCCAGGCAAGAATACTGGAATGGGATAAGACTCAAAGTCAAGGTCACTGTTGTGACATAGTGGTGCAGCCAGAGTTCTCAGCATAAAGATTAAAACTATGGAACTCAGGGTTTCTCTGGTGGCCCAGTGGTTAAGACTGCCCTCCCAATGCAGGGGCCATAGGTTCAATTCCCATGGACCAAAACAGGAAAAGGCCAAGGAGGCTGATGGGCTATGGTCTATAAGGTTGCAAAGAGTCACACACGAGTGAGCAATTTAGGATGAAGATGTAGAGAGAGCCCAGAGAGCTCCCTCACTCTTTCTACCTCATGAGGACATAGAGAGAAGATGGCTGTCTGCAAGCCAAGAAGCAGCCCTCACTATGCATCAAATCTGTCAATGTCTTCATCTTGGACTGCCAGTCTTCAAACTGTGAGAAATAAATTTCTGTTGCTCTGACTACCCAGTGCATGGCATCTGTACTATAGCATCCTGAATGGACTGAGACACCAAGTTTCCTACCCCCTCAAATCCCTCTGTTTATTTTACCTTCTCATTAAGAAGGTATATTGTTAGTATATTATGGCTGAACTTTGTTTCCCTTTCTCCACTTTCGCAGACACAAGCTTGGTGAGGGCCCTCTCACCTGTCCTCCTAAATAGGATTCTGGTGACTGATCTGCTTCCTTCAATTTCTACCCCAACTAACTGAGAAAGACGTATCTAAACACGCAAACCAATGCAAAGACTTCCCTTTCCTATAAGACAAAGCCTCAGCTCTGCTTCTCTCTGCAATTTCATCAGACACAAGAGTCAGGGTTCACACTCTCCTTGCTTTAGATCGAGTCAGGTCCCCAGTACCCATCCTTTGGACATTATCTCTAATCTCACTCTGACCCCCTTTGCTGGCCTGGTTAAATGTTACTGGGTTTTCACCTTCATAGATGTATCAGTTCTCTTACTAGACATAACTTTTTGACAAAAGCCATTCTTGATCTCCCAAGGCTGGAGAAGGTGTGTATGTGTGCATGCTAAGTCACTTCAGTCATGTTGACTCTTTGCAACCCTTTGGACCATAGCCCACCAAGCTCCTCTGTCCATGAGATTCTCCAGGCAAGAATACTGGAATGGGATAAGACTCAAAGTCAAGGTCACTGTTGTGACATAGTGGTGCAGCCAGAGTTCTCAGCATAAAGATTAAAACTATGGAACTCAGGGTTTCTCTGGTGGCCCAGTGGTTAAGACTGCCCTCCCAATGCAGGGGCCATAGGTTCAATTCCTCGGTTGAAGAAGTAAGATCCCACATGCCACGCGACACATCCAACAAACATAAATGAAAAAAGTAAATTAAAAAATAAACAGATAAAACTGTAGAGCCCACTTGGTGTATCCCTTTGGGAATCTTTATTCTTGGGCATGTCTTCCTCTTTGATTTTTCTTCTTTTGTATGCTCTACTTCCTCCTTCTTCATGTCGCAGTCATTTCTCTTCATTTGGGCTGGCCAACTTGAGCATGCTTTGGCTTTTATATATGTATGATGGCTATATCTGCACAAAACCAAAAGCTGGAACTTTAGAATGGACAGGAAAGAATCCAGAGGGGGAATAATTGTAAGTCTTTGACCAGCTACATGACATTTGACAAAGTAAACATCTCATTCTTTTCCCACTGAAGTGGAAACCTGTGGAGGATAAAGGGGTGTGTAAAATAGGTTTAGGACAAGGGTTTTTTACTCATTCTGTTATCCTGTCCAGTTCAGAACCAAGTTCGTGCAGCTAGTACCCAGTCCAGACTGATCCATCAGGTATAGGTCTTCTAGGCTGTGCTCCTAGAACAAAGAATAAAGTGATAAATTATATTTTGCTTAATTTTCCATACTGATCTCCTTCAGATCTTGTCAGATGTAACAGGTCATCAACTACTGGAGGCTTAAAAGACCTCGCATCCCAGCTATTTCTCCATGGATTTCTTATAAGCAGAGAGAATGGCATGGCCTCCTGATGAGCACCAGTTAGGCTTCTAGAACCTATGACTGTATCTTCCTTTGCACAATCAAGCGTCTCATGTATCTTTCTCTTCTCCAGGTTTCCCCTTCCTTTAGCATAATCACTGAAAGAAATCTTTCCTAAACCTTCCCATCACATCTTCCTTTCATGTATCTGACACGTCTCTATCCTTCCCTTTTTTCTGAAGTCCTAGAAGAAGCCGTCTAGGGACTTCCCTGGTGGTTAAGACATCATGCTGCCAACAGGGGACTGAGGGTTCAATCCTAGTTGGAGAACTAAGATCCCACATGCCATTGGGCATGACCAAAAGATTTAAAAAGTAATACAATAAATAGAGAAAAAACCACCTAGAATCACTGTCCCAGCTTCCTTAACTCTCACTTATTGGCCAAGTTTCAAATTTTGTCATTTCCTTGAATTTAATTTCTTTGTTATTTTCCAGAAATTGCATTTGCCAAGGTCAACAGTGGCCTGTAATTCACCATTTTCGATGACTTTTTTCTCACGCAAGGGACATTTTTAAGTTAGGGGCTTTTTAGTCTTTCACTAGCATTGCCCTCTCTCCGGCATCTTTACAGACAACACTCCTCCATAGCTCGCTCCTCAAACACATCTGCTGCTCCTTCTGCACTCTCTCCCCTTATCTGGTGTTACTGAGAAGTCCAATACGAGGCCAAATTTCTTCTCCTTCTCTGCGTCATTCATGGATATACTATCCCCATGTCTTTAGCTACCACTGGCAACTTTTAAACATCTTTCAGCAGTTTTAATTTGTTTCTGATGTTTTTCCCCTTTAGAACTACCACTGGCAACTTTTAAACACCTGTCCAGTTCAGAACCAAGTTCGTGCAGCTAGTACCCAGTCCAGACTGATCCATCAGGTATAGGTCTTCTAGGCTGTGCTCCTAGAACAAAGAATAAAGTGATAAATTATATTTTGCTTAATTTTCCGTACTGATCTCCTTCAGATCTTGTCAGATGTAACAGGTCATCAACTACTGGAGGCTTAAAAGACCTCGCATCCCAGCTATTTCTCCATGGATTTCTTATAAGCAGAGAGAATGGCATGGCCTCCTGATGAGCACCAGTTAGGCTTCTAGAACCTATGACTGTATCTTCCTTTGCACAATCAAGCGTCTCATGTATCTTTCTCTTCTCCAGGTTTCCCCTTCCTTTAGCATAATCACTGAAAGAAATCTTTCCTAAACCTTCCCATCACATCTTCCTCTCATGTATCTGACACGTCTCTATCCTTCCCTTTTTTCTGAAGTCCTAGAAGAAGCCGTCTAGGGACTTCCCTGGTGGTTAAGACATCATGCTGCCAACAGGGGACTGAGGGTTCAATCCTAGTTGGAGAACTAAGATCCCACATGCCATTGGGCATGACCAAAAGATTTAAAAAGTAATACAATAAATAGAGAAAAAACCACCTAGAATCACTGTCCCAGCTTCCTTAACTCTCACTTATTGGCCAAGTTTCAAATTTTGTCATTTCCTTGAATTTAATTTCTTTGTTATTTTCCAGAAATTGCATTTGCCAAGGTCAACAGTGGCCTGTAATTCACCATTTTCGATGACTTTTTTCTCACGCAAGGGACATTTTTAAGTTAGGGGCTTTTTAGTCTTTCACTAGCATTGCCCTCTCTCCGGCATCTTTACAGACAACACTCCTCCATAGCTCGCTCCTCAAACACATCTGCTGCTCCTTCTGCACTCTCTCCCCTTATCTGGTGTTACTGAGAAGTCCAATACGAGGCCAAATTTCTTCTCCTCCTCTGCGTCATTCATGGATATACTATCCCCATGTCTTTAGCTACCACTGGCAACTTTTAAACATCTTTCAGCAGTTTTAATTTGTTTCTGATGTTTAAATCCAAATCCACCTTCCTAAACTGCCCAGAGACTCGGTTCATGAAAACAACCTAAGGCAGCTGAAATTTAAAGTTCTAAAGCCAGATCTCATTATCTGTCTCTAAACACACTCTACTTCTCTTCCCTTATGGAGCCAAGATGGTTTTGTTAATAATGTTTTATTAATTGTTTGAAATCACTAGTGTTTTCCATTGGGGAGGGCCTATAACGGAGTTCTTATTGATCCACAGAACACTATAAAGCTGAGTTTATCAATGGAAGCTGAGGTGAGTGAAAGACTGGACATAAACAAGAATCATGAATGACCAACTGAGCTTCCAGGAGAAAGACTGAGAAATTAAAGCAGGAGTTGGGGAAGGAGAGGAAAGAGCAGGTAAATAATAAGCTGGGGTTTTATCTGATAAAGAAGAGTTGAGGAGAGACTGTCATTGTCAGGCTAACTTAAAGGAGACAAAATCATTTGACATTTCAACTCACACAGAGTGCAACGTTAGCCCTCGCAGCTTTCCAGGAAAGAATCTTCTAGGCAAATTTAACAATTGCCTTAGATAGAAAAAAGACAGAAGAGATTATTTCTTGGGTATGGAATGATTCCAGGGCAATGGGTAAAGATCATCTTATAACAAAAAAAAAGACTGTCAAATTCATAGAGGTCATATGTGGACAACAAAGACAAGGAAATACAAACTCTGATGGAAATCTGGAGAGATCAGGGGTATGTGTTCACATGTGCACAGCTTTTTAAACAGAGTTGGAATTAATCTTTTCTGATTAATAGGTCAGAAGCCCACCACAGTGGGTTTCCTCAAATGAGTTCATAGCCTGATCAAAATCTGCTTTACGGGTTACGTTGAACTCAGAGACAGTCACCATAGGCCCCACCATCTCCAATAGGTTCTGCTTCTGGACATATTGGGTCTTTATCACATTCTTCATCCTTCTCATCCTTACTTTCTACTGTATCTGTATGTGCTTAGTCACTCAGTTGTATCCAACTCTTTGTGATCCCCATAAACTGTAACCCACCAGGCTCCTCTCTCCTTGGGAATTCCCAGGCTAGAATACTGGAGTGGGAAAAAAAAAAGACTGGAGTGGGTTGCCATTTCCTCCTCCAGGAGATCTTTCTGACCCTAGATCAAAGACTTGTATCTTGCATTATCAGGTGGATTCTGTACCACTAGTACTACCTGGGAAGCTGAAGCTCCAGGTTCATCTTTGCAGGCTGCCTAGTAGTTTTAACACACTCTACTTCTCTTCCCTTATGGAGCCAAGATGGTTTTGTTAATAATGTTTTATTAATTGTTTAAAATCACTAGTGTTTTCCATTGGGGAGGGCCTATAACGGAGTTCTTATTGATCCACAGAACACTATAAAGCTGAGTTTATCAATGGAAGCTGAGGTGAGTGAAAGACTGGACATAAACAAGAATCATGAATGACCAACTGAGCTTCCAGGAGAAAGACTGAGAAATTAAAGCAGGAGTTGGGGAAGGAGAGGAAAGAGCAGGTAAATAATAAGCTGGGGTTTTATCTGATAAAGAAGAGTTGAGGAGAGACTGTCATTGTCAGGCTAACTTAAAGGAGACAAAATCATTTGACATTTCAACTCACACAGAGTGCAACGTTAGCCCTCGCAGCTTTCCAGGAAAGAATCTTCTAGGCAAATTTAACAATTGCCTTAGATAGAAAAAAGACAGAAGAGATTATTTCTTGGGTATGGAATGATTCCAGGGCAATGGGTAAAGATCATCTTATAACAAAAAAAAAGACTGTCAAATTCATAGAGGTCATATGTGGACAACAAAGACAAGGAAATACAAACTCTGATGGAAATCTGAGAGATCAGGGGTATGTGTTCACATGTGCACAGCTTTTTAAACAGAGTTGGAATTAATCTTTTCTGATTAATAGGTCAGAAGCCCACCACAGTGGGTTTCCTCAAATGAGTTCATAGCCTGATCAAAATCTGCTTTACGGGTTACGTTGAACTCAGAGACAGTCACCATAGGCCCCACCATCTCCAATAGGTTCTGCTTCTGGACATATTGGGTCTTTATCACATTCTTCATCCTTCTCATCCTTACTTTCTACTGTATCTGTATGTGCTTAGTCACTCAGTTGTATCCAACTCTTTGTGATCCCCATAAACTGTAACCCACCAGGCTCCTCTCTCCTTGGGAATTCCCAGGCTAGAATACTGGAGTGGGAAAAAAAAAAGACTGGAGTGGGTTGCCATTTCCTCCTCCAGGAGATCTTTCTGACCCTAGATCAAAGACTTGTATCTTGCATTATCAGGTGGATTCTGTACCACTAGTACTACCTGGGAAGCTGAAGCTCCAGGTTCATCTTTGCAGGCTGCATCACTCCAGTGACAGCTTTGTTTTCATGGAATCTTGCCAATAGAAGACTCTAGAAGGAACTGATGCTTTCGAACTGTGGTGTTGGAGAAGACTCTTGAGAATCCCTTGGCCAGAAAGGAGGTCAAATTAGTCAATCCTAAAGGAAACTAACACTGAATATTCATTGGAAGGACTGATGCTGAAGCTTCAAAACTTGGAGTACCTGACATGAAGAGCCAACTCATTGGAAATGACCCTGATGCTGGGAAAGGTCAAATGTAGGAGGAGAAGAGGACAAGGGAAGACAAAATGGTTGGATGGTGTCATCAACTAAATTGACGTGAGTTTGAGCAAGTTCCAGGAGATGATAAAGGACAAGGAAGACTGATGTGCTGCAGTCCATGGGGTTGCAAAGGGTCAGACATGACTGAGAGACTGAACCACAAAAGAAGGGAATAGGAGGAGGAAGGAAGGAAGAAATCAGGACGTTTCTTCTCTCCTCTTTATTGTTGGTGGAGTCTTTGTCAGCAGCTGAGTTTCCTCTGTGGATCCAGACAGAATTCTATTCTAGCCCTGCCTGCCACTAGATGGCCCCAGCCCTGGGCTCTGGACACAACCTCCTGCCTTTGAGTTTCCAGCCTGCAAGGGAGGAAAGTCCTGTCTTGTGTGGCCCTTGCCCGGGTGGGCTTGTCAACATAGTCTGATTCTCAATTTCTCTATTACATGTATAAGCAAAGTTGTTTAAATCTTCTCTATTCTAAATACACAAAATGATTCCCTTTGCCTTGTTTAAACCCTCACAGATAAATTACTTATGGACTAAGGTCCCTAACTAGCCCTAATGAGACATACACACTTGTGTTTCAGTTTGGTATTGTATTTCATCCAATATCACTTCTTGAATTTAATATTAGACAAACATCTAAAGTATTAAATGCATAATCTATTCTAAACAAGGGTATACCAAGGGTAAAACAGGTCTGGAATGCAACATGTTTTCTTGGCATTTTGAACAAACTGGAAAATGGAATATAAGTTGTTCATCCATTCATTTCTCTGTACCTATTTGCTTAACAAACATTTACCAGTACCTTCCATGAATTAGAAATTCTCTTTTGTTTCTGTAGGTGAAGGATTCAAAGTGTGTGGAAAGGGATGAATGACAGCAAAATCAGCAGCAACAATGAGGAACACAAAAACTGGTATCTACCCCTGAGGAGCTCAGATTCAATCTCCGGAGAAGAGTATAAACAAATAATTACTGACCCTAACCAGTTTCAGCTCCCACAGAGATTAGTGCCAGTTCAGAAAGGAAGGACCCTACAGTCATTTCTCATTAAAAACTCAGAAATGTGAGTTTTAAATAAATATTTATTACCTCCTATGTGTTTACTCTTACTGCAATTCACTTGTATGCATCTTCTGTTTGACTTTCTTAAACAGGTTGGATGTTCTGTCCTGCAAACCTTGCATTCACACAGCTGTTGGGAACAAAAGTCCATGTTTTTAGGTTAACTTGATGTATCATACAAGAAACAAATGTGTGCAGAAAGGACCACAGCAGCCATATAACAAGACCTATTTTAAAACTGACTACAGTATGTATTGCTTTTTCCAATTCACTGAATATTTCCCAGAGCAGAAATATATTTAAATTTATTTCATAGACTTATCTGTGTACCACCAAACACAATACTTCATTTGATTTACCAGCAAACAAGCTGAGTTTCCTCTGTGGATCCAGACAGAATTCTATTCTAGCCTCCCCACTAGATGGCCCCAGCCCTGGGCTCTGGACACAACCTCCTGCCTTTGAGTTTCCAGCCTGCAAGGGAGGAAAGTCCTGTCTTGTGTGGCCCTTGCCCGGGTGGGCTTGTCAACATAGTCTGATTCTCAATTTCTCTATTACATGTATAAGCAAAGTTGTTTAAATCTTCTCTATTCTAAATACACAAAATGATTCCCTTTGCCTTGTTTAAACCCTCACAGATAAATTACTTATGGACTAAGGTCCCTAACTAGCCCTAATGAGACATACACACTTGTGTTTCAGTTTGGTATTGTATTTCATCCAATATCACTTCTTGAATTTAATATTAGACAAACATCTAAAGTATTAAATGCATAATCTATTCTAAACAAGGGTATACCAAGGGTAAAACAGGTCTGGAATGCAACATGTTTTCTTGGCATTTTGAACAAACTGGAAAATGGAATATAAGTTGTTCATCCATTCATTTCTCTGTACCTATTTGCTTAACAAACATTTACCAGTACCTTCCATGAATTAGAAATTCTCTTTTGTTTCTGTAGGTGAAGGATTCAAAGTGTGTGGAAAGGGATGAATGACAGCAAAATCAGCAGCAACAATGAGGAACACAAAAACTGGTATCTACCCCTGAGGAGCTCAGATTCAATCTCCGGAGAAGAGTATAAACAAATAATTACTGACCCTAACCAGTTTCAGCTCCCACAGAGATTAGTGCCAGTTCAGAAAGGAAGGACCCTACAGTCATTTCTCATTAAAAACTCAGAAATGTGAGTTTTAAATAAATATTTATTACCTCCTATGTGTTTACTCTTACTGCAATTCACTTGTATGCATCTTCTGTTTGACTTTCTTAAACAGGTTGGATGTTCTGTCCTGCAAACCTTGCATTCACCCAGCTGTTGGGAACAAAAGTCCATGTTTTTAGGTTAACTTGATGTATCATACAAGAAACAAATGTGTGCAGAAAGGACCACAGCAGCCATATAACAAGACCTATTTTAAAACTGACTACAGTATGTATTGCTTTTTTTCCAATTCACTGAATATTTCCCAGAGCAGAAATATATTTAAATTTATTTCATAGACTTATCTGTGTACCACCAAACACAATACTTCATTTGATTTGAAAGCGAAATGCAGTCTAAACTGTTCCCCATATCTTTTATGAAATGTTACAGCGTGGAGTAAACCTCGAAAAAATCACAGATTGTGAGTGATGCTGTGTAGATCACTTTAGCATCTGGAAGGTCACTGGGGAGCCAGACAAATCTCCATGACTCGTATGAGCATAATTCTAAAAGGGCACAAAAACATTTTTGGAAATCAATTATGTCAGAGACTGAATATACAAATGGACAATATCAGGCCATATATGAAAATCGAACACCCACAATTTGCACCAACCAGCCAAGGAAACCAAACCTTTTACCCACATAGAGAACTCAAGAAGCCAGCCTGCTTTCTGTGTCAGACTTGTCGGCCATCAGACCACTATCTTTAGTGACTGCTCCTGGAATCTAATTAATAATCCCTGTGAGGACTGGCCAGAACAAATCAGGGTTTGCTTAACAACAGACAGCTTCCCTAATTTTATCCCCACTTGTAATTTGGGACCTGCCAGAGGGAGCCTAAACAATGGGCCCCAAACCAGCCTTAGGGTGCCTCACTGCTAGCTAGCTCACCTCTAGCTTCCCCCCACCAACAGCTCCCAATGAGGCATAACTGACTGTCCCTTAATTTTTTAAAATAGAATTCCCCACTCCCCGACCTGCCACCCGTTTCAGCTCCCACAGAGATTAGTGCCAGTTCAGAAAGGAAGGACCCTACAGTCATTTCTCATTAAAAACTCAGAAATGTGAGTTTTAAATAAATATTTATTACCTCCTATGTGTTTACTCTTACTGCAATTCACTTGTATGCATCTTCTGTTTGACTTTCTTAAACAGGTTGGATGTTCTGTCCTGCAAACCTTGCATTCACACAGCTGTTGGGAACAAAAGTCCATGTTTTTAGGTTAACTTGATGTATCATACAAGAAACAAATGTGTGCAGAAAGGACCACAGCAGCCATATAACAAGACCTATTTTAAAACTGACTACAGTATGTATTGCTTTTTTTCCAATTCACTGAATATTTCCCAGAGCAGAAATATATTTAAATTTATTTCATAGACTTATCTGTGTACCACCAAACACAATACTTCATTTGATTTGAAAGCGAAATGCAGTCTAAACTGTTCCCCATATCTTTTATGAAATGTTACAGCGTGGAGTAAACCTCGAAAAAATCACAGATTGTGAGTGATGCTGTGTAGATCACTTTAGCATCTGGAAGGTCACTGGGGAGCCAGACAAATCTCCATGACTCGTATGAGCATAATTCTAAAAGGGCACAAAATCATTTTTGGAAATCAATTATGTCAGAGACTGAATATACAAATGGACAATATCAGGCCATATATGAAAATCGAACACCCACAATTTGCACCAACCAGCCAAGGAAACCAAACCTTTTACCCACATAGAGAACTCAGGAAGCCAGCCTGCTTTCTGTGTCAGACTTGTCGGCCATCAGACCACTATCTTTAGTGACTGCTCCTGGAATCTAATTAATAATCCCTGTGAGGACTGGCCAGAACAAATCAGGGTTTGCTTAACAACAGACAGCTTCCCTAATTTTATCCCCACTTGTAATTTGGGACCTGCCAGAGGGAGCCTAAACAATGGGCCCCAAACCAGCCTTAGGGTGCCTCACTGCTAGCTAGCTCACCTCTAGCTTCCCCCCACCAACAGCTCCCAATGAGGCATACTGACTGTCCCTTAATTTTTTAAAATAGAATTCCCCACTCCCTGACCTGCCTTTGAATCTCTGCAAAATGCATGTGAGTTTTCGCTTTTCTCATTTGATTGAGCTTTATTTTCACATATGACTTCTCTTTGCACATACATTTGACTAGATATAGAGTTCATTACTGTGCAGACTTCCTGTCCACACCAGGATCTCCTTAGAGAGGTCCCTGCCAACAGAGTGTTGTTTCAACCACCAAATATATGCACAGGCTCTATGGATACCAACCAGATGATGAAATGTCTGAATGGAAAAGTTCCTAAATTTGATAAATACGCATTTGTCTTTGGGATATAATAGTGAGAAAACCTGCCTTAGCCAGATTCTATTTTCCAGGGTCCTAAAAATCGAAGCAGGCTTCCCTGGTGGCTCAGATGGTAAAGAATCTGCCTGTAATGTGGGAGACCTGGTTGGATCCCCGGCTTGGGAAAATCCCCTGGAGAAGGGAATGGCTACTCCCTTAAGTATTCTTGCCTGGAAAATCCCATGGACTTAGAAGCCTAGTGGGCTACTGTCCATGGGGTTGCAAAGCATCAGACATGGATGGCTAAGTAGATTAAGACTTACTTATTGTGTTGAACAGTGCGTTCAGATTTGTAAAACAAGATTAACTGTTAGGGCTTCAGTGAGCTCCTTCTGAGAAATACTATGAAACTGTTCATCATAGAGTCTTGGCTATAAACCTGAATATATCTAATAAACCCAATGGAAGTACTAGGAGAAATTCCCTATTGGGATCTATATCACTTGTGCTAAGCAGAAATGTAAGTTCTTAAGGAGACAAAAGCTAAAGAGGCGAAATTAGAGGGTACTTGGTGCACAGTTTTGTCATAGAAGAGGATTCTTCATACCCACAGAGTCTGGGAAGACGGTTAGCAGGATACCAGAATGGGTCTGGAAGCCTCACTAGAGTGGACTGGCCAGAACAAATCAGGGTTTGCTTAACAACAGCGTTCCCCCACCCAACAAATGGGCCCCAAACCAGCCTTAGGGTGCCTCACTGCTAGCTAGCTCACCTCTAGCTTCCCCCCACCAACAGCTCCCAATGAGGCATAACTGACTGTCCCTTAATTTTTTAAAATAGAATTCCCCACTCCCCGACCTGCCTTTGAATCTCTGCAAAATGCATGTGAGTTTTCGCTTTTCTCATTTGATTGAGCTTTATTTTCACATATGACTTCTCTTTGCACATACATTTGACTAGATATAGAGTTCATTACTGTGCAGACTTCCTGTCCACACCAGGATCTCCTTAGAGAGGTCCCTGCCAACAGAGTGTTGTTTCAACCACCAAATATATGCACAGGCTCTATGGATACCAACCAGATGATGAAATGTCTGAATGGAAAAGTTCCTAAATTTGATAAATACGCATTTGTCTTTGGGATATAATAGTGAGAAAACCTGCCTTAGCCAGATTCTATTTTCCAGGGTCCTAAAAATCGAAGCAGGCTTCCCTGGTGGCTCAGATGGTAAAGAATCTGCCTGTAATGTGGGAGACCTGGTTGGATCCCCGGCTTGGGAAAATCCCCTGGAGAAGGGAATGGCTACTCCCTTAAGTATTCTTGCCTGGAAAATCCCATGGACTTAGAAGCCTAGTGGGCTACTGTCCATGGGGTTGCAAAGCATCAGACATGGATGGCTAAGTAGATTAAGACTTACTTATTGTGTTGAACAGTGCGTTCAGATTTGTAAAACAAGATTAACTGTTAGGGCTTCAGTGAGCTCCTTCTGAGAAATACTATGAAACTGTTCATCATAGAGTCTTGGCTATAAACCTGAATATATCTAATAAACCCAATGGAAGTACTAGGAGAAATTCCCTATTGGGATCTATATCACTTGTGCTAAGCAGAAATGTAAGTTCTTAAGGAGACAAAAGCTAAAGAGGCGAAATTAGAGGGTACTTGGAGCACAGTTTTGTCATAGAAGAGGATTCTTCATACCCACAGAGTCTGGGAAGACGGTTAGCAGGATACCAGAATGGGTCTGGAAGCCTCACTAGAGTGGACTAGTCATCACAGGAGAGAGTCTACTCATAGCAGAGATTGCAGAAGAATTCCGCAGTCTAAAACAACCCGTGCTTGGAAGATAAAGGCTGTTTTGTGATGCTCTAAAACACAGCACGTGGACTAACATTTTGAACATAGATGGAAGGAAATATTTCATGGCTGGGGTGGGCACTATACTGGATGACATTTTATGTGTCTCTAAGATACTCTGATTCTATACAACTATAACGAGTATTCTAAGATAATAAAGTAGCCAGGAATTTGCATTGCAAGACTCCTGACTAGGGTACATCCACTGAACAAGACAATGTTTTGAATTCAGGAAGGAAATTTGTCTCTCAACAGTACCAAGATGTTGTTTTATATGAAGAAATGATAAACAAATTCAATGTTTTATCCTAGATGAAATCTTGGAACAGAAAAAGAAGAATAGAGTAAAGCTAAAATAATCCAAATCAAGTATAATATAGTATAAATTTAGTTTACAGAACGCAAGATGCAAACAGCGGGGAGAGAGGGAGGTGATCAGAAATGTGGAGTAAGAGGGCACTGAGCTCTAGATACATCTACAGAGGGAGCAGTTCTCACTGAAAACAGCCTGGCATCTGGCAAAATGGTTCTTCCACAGCAAAAAAGAATACTAAAAGAGCTCACCCATACCAAAATCATTTTACAAGAAATGTTAATGTTTTCTTTAAGGGAAAGAGAAAACACTGCAAGTGAGGATTTATAGGAAAGGAGAAATCCCACTAGTAAAGGAAAATGTAAAGGATGTGTACCAACCACTTACAAAACCAGTATGAAGATTAAAGACAAAAATTATAAAATATCTGTTCATCATAGAGTCTTGGCTATAAACCTGAATATATCTAATAAACCCAATGGAAGTACTAGGAGAAATTCCTATTGGGATCTATATCACTTGTGCTAAGCAGAAATGTAAGTTCTTAAGGAGACAAAAGCTAAAGAGGCGAAATTAGAGGGTACTTGGTGCACAGTTTTGTCATAGAAGAGGATTCTTCATACCCACAGAGTCTGGGAAGACGGTTAGCAGGATACCAGAATGGGTCTGGAAGCCTCACTAGAGTGGACTAGTCATCACAGGAGAGAGTCTACTCATAGCAGAGATTGCAGAAGAATTCCGCAGTCTAAAACAACCCGTGCTTGGAAGATAAAGGCTGTTTTGTGATGCTCTAAAACACAGCACGTGGACTAACATTTTGAACATAGATGGAAGGAAATATTTCATGGCTGGGGTGGGCACTATACTGGATGACATTTTATGTGTCTCTAAGATACTCTGATTCTATACAACTATAACGAGTATTCTAAGATAATAAAGTAGCCAGGAATTTGCATTGCAAGACTCCTGACTAGGGTACATCCACTGAACAAGACAATGTTTTGAATTCAGGAAGGAAATTTGTCTCTCAACAGTACCAAGATGTTGTTTTATATGAAGAAATGATAAACAAATTCAATGTTTTATCCTAGATGAAATCTTGGAACAGAAAAAGAAGAATAGAGTAAAGCTAAAATAATCCAAATCAAGTATAATATAGTATAAATTTAGTTTACAGAACGCAAGATGCAAACAGCGGGGAGAGAGGGAGGAGATCAGAAATGTGGAGTAAGAGGGCACTGAGCTCTAGATACATCTACAGAGGGAGCAGTTCTCACTGAAAACAGCCTGGCATCTGGCAAAATGGCTCTTCCACAGCAAAAAAGAATACTAAAAGAGCTCACCCATACCAAAATCATTTTACAAGAAATGTTAATGTTTTCTTTAAGGGAAAAAGAAAACACTGCAAGTGAGGATTTATAGGAAAGGAGAAATCCCACTAGTAAAGGAAAATGTAAAGGATGTGTACCAACCACTTACAAAACCAGTATGAAGATTAAAGACAAAAATTATAAAATTAAGAATAGTTATAATAAATCATCAAGGTTTAGACATGAAGATATAAAACACAACATCAAAAACACAAAATATATGGAAGGGGAGTAAAAAATATACTTTAGAATTTGTTTAATTTTAAGTGATTATAAGTTTAAAACAAGTAGATATACAGGTCAACATATATGAACCCCATGGTAACCACAAATCAAAAACCTACAATAGATACACAAAAACTTTCCAGAAAGGAACTCAAGCATAACACTAAAGAAAATCAACAAACCACAAAACAAGAAATTAAAAGAAGAAAAGAACTAGGAATAACTAAAAAACAAACTCCAAAAAAACAAGCAACAAAATGACAATGTATTAACTGCATTCTATCAATAATCACTGTAAATGTCAATGGAGTAAATAATCCAAATCAAAAGACATAGACTGTTTGATTGGATGAAAAAACCTAGACACACTTACATGCACCCCAGTTTTATGGCAGCATTATAGCCAAGATCTGGAAGCAACTCAAGTGTCTATCAACAGATGAACTGACAAAGAAGATGTGAGATACACACACCTGTGTATACATACACACACATGTGCAATTGCGCATTACTCTGCCATTAACAAAGGATGAAATTTTTCCATTTGCAACAGCATGGATGAACCTGGAGGGTATATGCTAACCGAAATAAGTCAGACAGGGACAGACAAATAAGGTATATTGTCATTTACATGTGGAATCCAAGAAATAAAACAAACTATGCATATACATATGAAATATAAACAATATAAATAAGTATATACCAAAACAAAAACAGACTCACAGATATAGGGAATCAGTGAGTGGTTACCAGTCAGAAGAGGGATAGGTGGAGGGCAAACTGGGGTTAGTGAATGAAAAGGTACAAACTACTAGGAATAAAATAAGCTACAAGGATCTATTGTTTAGCTCAGGGAATATAGCCAATAGCTTGTAACAAGGGTATCTAAAATAACATATGTCATATTCAAAACTGATATAATATGCTAAACTGATAAAGAAAAACAATAGAGGAGAGAGTATAAAATACGGAGCCTTCCAAAAATTCACTTACAAAACCAGTATGAAGATTAAAGACAAAAATTATAAAATTAAGAATAGTTATAATAAATCATCAAGGTTTAGACATGAAGATATAAAACACAACATCAAAAACACAAAATATATGGAAGGGGAGTAAAAAATATACTTTAGAATTTGTTTAATTTTAAGTGATTATAAGTTTAAAACAAGTAGATATACAGGTCAACATATATGAACCCCATGGTAACCACAAATCAAAAACCTACAATAGATACACAAAAACTTTCCAGAAAGGAACTCAAGCATAACACTAAAGAAAATCAACAAACCACAAAACAAGAAATTAAAAGAAGAAAAGAACTAGGAATAACTAAAAAACAAACTCCAAAAAAACAAGCAACAAAATGACAATGTATTAACTGCATTCTATCAATAATCACTGTAAATGTCAATGGAGTAAATAATCCAAATCAAAAGACATAGACTGTTTGATTGGATGAAAAAACCTAGACACACTTACATGCACCCCAGTTTTATGGCAGCATTATAGCCAAGATCTGGAAGCAACTCAAGTGTCTATCAACAGATGAACTGACAAAGAAGATGTGAGATACACACACCTGTGTATACATACACACACATGTGCAATTGCGCATTACTCTGCCATTAACAAAGGATGAAATTTTTCCATTTGCAACAGCATGGATGAACCTGGAGGGTATATGCTAACCGAAATAAGTCAGACAGGGACAGACAAATAAGGTATATTGTCATTTACATGTGGAATCCAAGAAATAAAACAAACTATGCATATACATATGAAATATAAACAATATAAATAAGTATATACCAAAACAAAAACAGACTCACAGATATAGGGAATCAGTGAGTGGTTACCAGTCAGAAGAGGGATAGGTGGAGGGCAAACTGGGGTTAGTGAATGAAAAGGTACAAACTACTAGGAATAAAATAAGCTACAAGGATCTATTGTTTAGCTCAGGGAATATAGCCAATAGCTTGTAACAACTTCAAATGGGGCATAATCTATAAAACACTGAATCATGATGTCATATTCAAAACTGATATAATATGCTAAACTGATAAAGAAAAAACAATAGAGGAGAGAGTATAAAGCATACGGAGCCTTCCAAATTACTTTTGCAACTCTTTGTAAAATCTAAAGCTGTTACAAAATTAAGCATTAATTTAAAAAAAAATAATACTCTTTAAAAACACAAATGACTGAAAATTCATGGTTTTTACTTTTCTATTTCACTAGGGTTTTTCAGATGAGAACACTGTTGAAATTACGGCAAATCAATCAGAGATACTAGATTAAGTGCTACCAATTCTGTGCGGTAGGAAATCCAAATAAAGTGAGCAGAGTTCATGCTGCACAAATAATTCACAGCAGTCAATATATTCAGGAGAGTTTCCCCCAAGACTATTCTTATGTAATAGTTTTTCCAGTGTTCCAAATCAATGCCTGGGAATAGAGATCTTGATTGCAAACTGTATAAAATAGTTTTAAATAAACTGGTTCTTTTATGGGATTCCACTTACGCATTTGGATTTCCTTTCTAAATAGTGTGGGAATTTATACATTTAGACACTACACTAAGTAAACTGGTATAACCCAAGACTTTAGTTAATGGCCCATTATTTAATAGATGGCCACTAACAATAGTCAATTATAATGAGTGATGACAAAGTGAAACGCCGCATCTGCAGGCTTCACTAGGTTAAACACCATGATTCATTCAACAGGACACTCCGTGAGCAATTAAGGATCCATCATAAGTTAAGCCTAATTAAAAGTGAAACACGATGATAAGTATAACTATATACCAAATAAAACGGGACAGACTTTTCATTTACATGTGGAATCCAAGAAATAAAACAAACTATGCATATACATATGAAATATAAACAATATAAATAAGTATATACCAAAAAAAAACAGACTCACAGATATAGGGAATCAGTGAGTGGTTACCAGTCAGAAGAGGGATAGGTGGAGGGCAAACTGGGGTTAGTGAATGAAAAGGTACAAACTACTAGGAATAAAATAAGCTACAAGGATCTATTGTTTAGCTCAGGGAATATAGCCAATAGCTTGTAACAACTTCAAATGGGGCATAATCTATAAAACACTGAATCATGATGTCATATTCAAAACTGATATAATATGCTAAACTGATAAAGAAAAAACAATAGAGGAGAGAGTATAAAGCATACGGAGCCTTCCAAATTACTTTTGCAACTCTTTGTAAAATCTAAAGCTGTTACAAAATTAAGCATTAATTTAAAAAAAAATAATACTCTTTAAAAACACAAATGACTGAAAATTCATGGTTTTTACTTTTCTATTTCACTAGGGTTTTTCAGATGAGAACACTGTTGAAATTACGGCAAATCAATCAGAGATACTAGATTAAGTGCTACCAATTCTGTGCGGTAGGAAATCCAAATAAAGTGAGCAGAGTTCATGCTGCACAAATAATTCACAGCAGTCAATATATTCAGGAGAGTTTCCCCCAAGACTATTCTTATGTAATAGTTTTTCCAGTGTTCCAAATCAATGCCTGGGAATAGAGATCTTGATTGCAAACTGTATAAAATAGTTTTAAATAAACTGGTTCTTTTATGGGATTCCACTTACGCATTTGGATTTCCTTTCTAAATAGTGTGGGAATTTAAACATTTAGACACTACACTAAGTAAACTGGTATAACCCAAGACTTTAGTTAATGGCCCATTATTTAATAGATGGCCACTAACAATAGTCAATTATAATGAGTGATGACAAAGCGAAACGCCGCATCTGCAGGCTTCACTAGGTTAAACACCATGATTCATTCAACAGGACACTCCGTGAGCAATTAAGGATCCATCATAAGTTAAGCCTAATTAAAAGTGAAACACGATAGATAAAGGGAAAAAATCAACAAAATATTTATAAGAAATTCAAGCAGTCAACCCTGGATTTCATTAGGAATCCATCAGAGATATATTTTAATGCATGAAAGTTAAATTATAGGAAAAAATGTAAAGAAAGATGACTTACTTTTGCATTTTGAAGTATATATATATATATATACTATTTTTAAGTACATATACATACTTATATATATATGTGTATATATATATATACAGTATATTTATATATATGCTGGCACTTTAAAAATGATATACTGAGGTATAATTGACTTACAGTAAACCATATATTAGAAGCTATAAGATAGTGCAAAGAAACACAGGACTATTATCACAATCCATATGGTGACCATATTCATCAATTCTAAGAGTCCTTGTACTCTTCTGTAATTTCTCCCTCCCTTCAGTGCTTGCCTCAGGCATACACCAATCTACTTTCTGAATTTTCTAGAATTATATATAATTAGATAGCAGATGAATACATACAGAGAACAGGTTTCTTTCACCCAATGTATTTTGTGATTCACTAATATTGTGTGTATCACTACAATAATCCATCCTGTTTAATTATTGAGTAATAGTCCCAGTGTTTTATGGTACAGATGTATTTAATAGCAAATGTTGTTTATCCATTCCCCTGTTCATGGACACGCCAACTGTTTCCAGTTTTTTGCTGTGGACAGTGAATGTACTATAAACTTTTGTGCACAAGTCTGTGTACGGACATAAGCTTTCATTTTATGTTGCCTAGTACATACAAGTGGAATAGCTATGGTATCTGATGTGGTGGTTGTTTAGTCACTAAGGCATGTCTGACTCTCCAATCCCGTGGATCATAGTCCGCCAAGGTCCTCTTGTCCGCAGGATTTCCCAGGCCAGAATACCGGAGTGGGTTCACTTACTTTTCTAAATAGTGTGGAATTTATACATTTAGACACTACACTAAGTAAACTGGTATAACCCAAGACTTTAGTTAATGGCCCATTATTTAATAGATGGCCACTAACAATAGTCAATTATAATGAGTGATGACAAAGTGAAACGCCGCATCTGCAGGCTTCACTAGGTTAAACACCATGATTCATTCAACAGGACACTCCGCAAGCAATTAAGGATCCATCATAAGTTAAGCCTAATTAAAAGTGAAACACGATAGATAAAGGGAAAAAATCAACAAAATATTTATAAGAAATTCAAGCAGTCAACCCTGAATTTCATTAGGAATCCATCAGAGATATATTTTAATGCATGAAAGTTAAATTATAGGAAAAAATGTAAAGAAAGATGACTTACTTTTGCATTTTGAAGTATATATATATATATACTATTTTGAAGTACATATACATACTTATATATATATGTGTATATATATATATACAGTATATTTATATATATGCTGGCACTTTAAAAATGATATACTGAGGTATAATTGACTTACAGTAAACCATATATTAGAAGCTATAAGATAGTGCAAAGAAACACAGGACTATTATCACAATCCATATGGTGACCATATTCATCAATTCTAAGAGTCCTTGTACTCTTCTGTAATTTCTCCTCCCTTCAGTGCTTGCCTCAGGCATACACCAATCTACTTTCTGAATTTTCTAGAATTATATATAATTAGATAGCAGATGAATACATACAGAGAACAGGTTTCTTTCACCCAATGTATTTTGTGATTCACTAATATTGTGTGTATCACTACAATAATCCATCCTGTTTAATTATTGAGTAATAGTCCCAGTGTTTTATGGTACAGATGTATTTAATAGCAAATGTTGTTTATCCATTCCCCTGTTCATGGACACGCCAACTGTTTCCAGTTTTTTGCTGTGGACAGTGAATGTACTATAAACTTTTGTGCACAAGTCTGTGTACGGACATAAGCTTTCATTTTATGTTGCCTAGTACATACAAGTGGAATAGCTATGGTATCTGATGTGGTGGTTGTTTAGTCACTAAGGCATGTCTGACTCTCCAATCCCGTGGATCATAGTCCGCCAAGGTCCTCCTTGTCCGCAGGATTTCCCAGGCCAGAATACCGGAGTGGGTTGCATTTCCTTCTCCAGGGGATCTTCCTGACCCAGGGAAGACTCTCCTCTCCGGCACTGCAGGAGGATCCTCCACCACTGAGCCAGCAGGAAAACCCCAGGATATACCATAGGTGAATATTAGTTCTCTTCCAATTGGTACACCATTCTGTATGTTCCTCAGGAACGTGCGAGAGCTCCAGTTACCCTGTATCATGAACACCAGTTTTTGGTAGGTTGTCTAAACTAATAGCCATTCTGTTGGTGTGTAGTACAACCCATTATGGCTTTAATTTGCATTTCCCTAATCACTAATGACTTCCCTGGTGGCTCAGCAATTAACAATCCACCTGCCAATGCAGGAGACGCAAGATACATAGGTTCAAACCCCGAGTTGGGAAGATCCCCTGGAGAAAGAAAGGGCAGCCTACTCCAGCATTCTTGCCTCAGAAATCCCACAGACAGGGGAGCCTGGCTGGTTATAGTTCATGGGCTCACAAAAGAGTCAGGAGTGACTTAGTGACTAAACAAACAACAATCACTAATGAGGTTGAAAATTTTTCAAAGTGTGTATTCACCACTTATGTATCTTTCTTGATGAAGCATGTCTTGATATCTTTTGTCCATTTTAATATCAGGTTGTTTCCCTGTTATTAAGTCTTGAGTGATCTTTATATGCTCTTATATAAGCCTCTGTATCAAACACATGACTTGCAAATATTTTCTCCCAATTTTTTGTAGTGTCTGTTTTAGTTCTTTCATATTGCCTTTCAAAAAGCAGATGCTCTTAAACTGGATAAAGCAATAGGTATTCATTTATATTTTATATGTTTGCTTCAATGTTTAGTCATGTCCAACTCTTTGTGACCTCATGAACTCACCGGCTTTCTCTGTCTGTAAGATTTCCTAGGCCAGAATACCGGAGTGGGTTGCATTTCCTTCTCCGGGGGGATCTTCCTGACCCAGGGAAGACTCTCCTCTCCGGCACTGCAGGAGGATCCTCCACCACTAAGCCAGCAGGAAAACCCCAGGATATACGGTAGGTGAATATTAATTCTCTTCTAAATGGTACACCATTCTGTATGTTCCTCAGGAATGTGCGAGAGCTCCAGTTACCCTGTATCATGAACACCAGTTTTTGGTAGGTTGTCTAAACAAATAGCCATTCTGTTGGTGTGTAGTACAACCCATTATGGCTTTAATTTGCATTTCCCTAATCACTAATGACTTCCCTGGTGACTCAGCAATTAACAATCCACCTGCCAATGCAGGAGACGCAAGATACATAGGTTCAAACCCCGAGTTGGGAAGATCCCCTGGAGAAAGAAAGGGCAGCCTACTCCAGTATTCTTGCCTCAGAAATCCCACAGACGGGGGAGCCTGGCTGGTTATAGTTCATGGGCTCACAAAAGAGTCAGGAGTGACTTAGTGACTAAACAAACAACAATCACTAATGAGGTTGAAAATTTTTCAAAGTGTGTATTCACCACTTATGTATCTTTCTTGATGAAGCATGTCTTGATATCTTTTGTCCATTTTAATATCAGGTTTTTTCCCCTGTTATTAAGTCTTGAGTGATCTTTATATGCTCTTATATAAGCCTCTGTATCAAACACATGACTTGCAAATATTTTCTCCCAATTTTTTGTAGTGTCTGTTTTAGTTCTTTCATATTGCCTTTCAAAAAGCAGATGCTCTTAAACTGGATAAAGCAATAGGTATTCATTTATATTTTATATGTTTGCTTCAATGTTTAGTCATGTCCAACTCTTTGTGACCTCATGAACTCACCGGCTTTCTCTGTCTGTGAGATTTCCTAAGCAAGAATAATGGAGTAAAGTGCCATTTTCTTCTCCAAGGGATCTTCCCAACCAAAGAATCAAACCTGTGTCTCTTTCACCTCCCCTATAGGCAGGCAGATTGTTTATCACTAGTGTTATTCTATTACATATTAACTAATTCTCCCATGTGTTGTTTGCTTGTTCAAATTTGCTTTGCAAATCCCCATTCTCCAAAAATCTGGAAGAGCCAGATATTTAAAAGACTCAGTCTCCTGCATCAAGGAAGTAAAGTCTATCTTCTCACGCCTTAAGTGTGAGCTGCATATAACAGCCGCCTTCTAAAATGTACAATACTGAAAGGGAACAAAAGAACTTCACAGTGGAGAAACAAAACAAAGCTATCCCAGGTGAATGATCAACGCTAACATCAATAGTAATTAGTATATTGATAGTATGTACCTTTGATACAGTATTAGGAAAACAGTTTATTTCTATGGTCTCTCTCCAAAGCGGAAAGCCCCAGTGTGAGAAAAGTACCAGGTGACCTAGTGGAGGGGACTCCTTCAGGATAAGGGATCAGGACTTCTCAAAACTGTCAAAGCCAGGCTTCCCTGGTGGTCCAGTGGGTAAGGACACCGCCTTGCAGTGCAAGGGGTGCCAGTTCGATCCCTGGCCTGGGAAAATCCCACGTGCCGCGGAGCAGCTGGACCAATGTGTCCAGTTACCGAGCCGGAGTTCTAGAGTGCACGCGCCCAGAGCCAGTGCTCTGCGACAACAGAGGCCACAGCTATGGGAGGCCTACCCAGGCCAAAGAACAAAGATGGATGAAAACAGACAAATGAAAGACCAATAGAAGTAGCTTGCCTGCTTTCCCCCTCCCCACCCCACCCCCCCAAAATAAATAAATTAAAAAAAAAACCTGTCAAAGCCAACAGAAGCAAGAAAAGTCTGAGGAGCTGTCACTGCCCAACAGAACCTTAGGGAGACATGAGTGATTAATAAATGTATACCAGAACCAAAAAAGTAATTAGGTGAAAATTAAGGACATCTGAGTAAGTCCTAAGTAAAAACATAACAATGTATCAACATCAGTTCATCATCCATGGTAACAAATGTACCAACTGATGTGAGGTGATCATAATAAGAGAAATGGTGTGAGGCATATGGGAGCTCTGTGTGCTTTCCAAGTGTTCCTTAAACCTAAAACAGTTCCATTTTCAAAGCATACTTTTAAAAATTGCCTAAGGACTTGGATTTATGTAATACCTTTAAACTGTTCTTTGGATGCAGATATTATGAATTGAAGGGCCATTTTCTTATTTCTTGTTAAGTGAATTGGCCACCAACTGCCCCAAAGCTGCTGACCACACACTTATAAAAAGCAAATGCTCTTTTTTTGTGTGTTTCTTTGGTCTAAATGAGCTATTATTGTGAGGAGTCACAACCTATGATTTACAAAAGTAGATAAATATTTCACATCAAAAAATCCCATGGCTTATAGAACTTTCCTTGCTTGAGTGGTTTCTGAGGATGAAACTCAAGTTGGAACAGACATTATAGTTAAATGTGAGTGAATTTTGAAGAGCTAGAAGGGGTTGGAAATATTGTAAAGAAACAGAAGAAAACTATCACTCCATAGATAACGCTGTAGAAATAGAACCAACTGAAATATTAAATACCTTTGGTGATGTTTAATATTTTGGTAGTTTTGTGTTAACCATATGAACATAATGTAAGGGTTTAATTACACAGTTGCTCTAAATTATTAGTAACAGGGAGGGGTAAGAAAAGTAACAATCAGTGCAAGTCTGTATGTCAGCTTCTATCTCCACCTGACTTATCTGTCACATGAATTTTAGTAAACCATGTAACCCAGGGTGTTCATTTCTTTCCTTCTGCAAAAAGTGATAGTAAAGAACCAGCAAGTGCGGTTTCTGTTATATCACTTACCTCTAAATAGATCCTAAATCTTACCTTACAGTGTTCTTTCAAAAGTCAATTTTCCTGTAAGTTAAATAAAGAAAAATGAACACACGGTCTTTCATAGCTAATCATCCATTTATCATTTATTGTGCACACCATTCCTACCTCTGGATCCAGGTTTCCTGCTGGCCCCATGCCCGTCAGCCTGAAAGGCAGACCCTACCTAGCGTTTCCTGCAGTGCACACAGTCTCGGGTTTTGTTTTCACAGAGGTATCTTGATTTCTTCTCACTTTTGGAGGATATTTTTGGCTGCTAAAATTTTATCTTTTAATATCCAGTACTGAAAAAAATGTAATATTTCTGTAAGATCATCAGTTCTCTTTATCTTTAAATGCCTGTATGTGACTAGTCTTTTTTCTTCCCCTCTAGCTGTTTCCAAGGTCCTTTTTTTCTTTTCTTTTAAGTTGGTTTATAGCATTTTGACTATGATAGGTGTAGTATAAGTCTTTAATAATTATTTTACTCAAGTGCTACTGAGATTCTTGCATGTGTAAATTAAATTTTCATCAGATATTGAAAGGTTTTAGTGATTATGTCTTCAAATATTTTTTCTAATGCAATTTGCATGTTTCTCTTTCTGAAAAATAATTATATATACACTGGATAATTTGATATTATCTACATTTCCCTTGGAGCTGCTCATTATGTTTCTTTTTTTCAGTCATTCTTAAGTCTAGTTTTCTCTCTTCTTAAGATTGGATAAATTCAATGTTTATGTGTATATTTTGATATGTGTGTGCGTGTGTGTGGGTTGACTCTTTGCGATCCCCTGGACTGCATCCCGCCAGGCTTCTTAGTCCGTGGGATTCTCTAGGCAAGAATACTGCGATGGACTGCCATGCCCTCCTCCGGGGGTCTTCCCCTCACAGGGATCGAGTCCACATCTTTCTCTTACACGTTTTGCATTGACAAGCAGGTTCTTTACCACTAGTGCCACCTGGGAAGCCCATATTTTTATATAGATATTTACTATTTTATATATCATATAGATAAATATTATGATAAATGTTAATTATGCAAAATAATATGATACATAATATAATGTATATTATGTATTATTTCATATGTCATATCTTTGAATGTATGATATAAGTAGTATATTAGTATGAATGTTATCATATTTCTATGATAAATGCTTATAATTTGTATAAATATTTATATGAATAAATATAATTAACCTGTAAAATGTTTACATATTCAATTTATATTTTAATTATATAAGTTATACATTATATATAAAATGATACATAAATATTATTCCATTATATGCTTAATACTTTATAGATAATTCATGTATAGAGATTTGTATCTAATATTTGTATTCATATTTGTACAAATATGGTTTTTGTTAGCTGACAATATGTATGCACATATTTCTGAGATACTATTTTTGCTTTAAATAATATATAAGCTAATTTTTTTATGTCTAGGAGTCTTAGCTCCTCTGTTTATCTTTTTGCCAACTAAAATTATGTAGCATTTACCAGTTGAATTGTTTACCTAAACCCTGAGCTCACACACTGCAATATTACTTGCTTTGATCAATGAAATAAGATAGAGACTGATATGTGACAATTCTAGACATTGTTAAAAGAGCCAGTGTGACAAATAAAAGTAAAAATTATGGTCTTCCCTGGTGGTCCAGTGGTTATGACTCCATGCTTCCAATGCAGGGACACTGGGAACAAGGATCCCACATGCTGCACAGCGCATCCAAAATAAATAATAAATAATGAAAATTAGGATCAAACTGAAAGAGGTTAATAGGCAGATTTGATAAGGAGGCCAATGGGTCCCAAGGAGGAGAGGGGGAGGAAAAAGGAGAAAGTAAGACAAACATTTTCTAGCCTGAAATATTTGTTATAATAAAAATCAATGCTGAAACTTAAATGAAGTTTATTGTCTTGGTAATGCTGTGGGCCTAGCAAGGTCTGTACCTTAGAATGCCTCACCTATCCCTGAAGCCAGGAGACTGTCCTCTGGCTAGTCTCAGGTTAATGTTGTGCGTGTGGGCCTTTGACAGAACTTTTACAACCGTAGGGTATTCTTCTGTTTTAGTAACCAACTGGAAAATACAAATTGTCTTGCCTGAACTGGCTAAGGGTGTTCTCTTCTATCCCCCTTCCAGGGTCTGTGCTGGAAGCTCTCTCCCTCTATCCTCTTTTCTTTTTGTTTTTTTTTTTAAGATTTATTTATTTATTTATTTTGGTGGGGGAGGGGTGGGGAGGGAGGGGAGCGGGCGGGCCACTTCTATTGGTCTTTCATTTCTCCATTTTCATCCGTCTTTGTTCTTCAGCCAGTGGGCCTCCCATCGCGGTGGCGTCTGTCTTCACAGAGCACCGGCTCTAGGCGCATGCGCGCCAGAGCTCCGGCTCGGTAGTTGGACACATTGGTCCAGCCGCTCCGCGGCTCATGGGATCTTCCCAGGCCAGGGATCGAACCGGCGCCCCTTGCACTGCAAGGCGGTGTCCTTGCCCACTGGACCACCAGGGAAGCCCTCTATCCTCTTTTCTTAGCAGACTTTTATTTCACGAAGCTCTGAGTGACCAAAGCCAAGTCTTTTTGACCCCAGTGTGAATTCTTCTCTGCTGGAGATCAAGGATCTGACACTGTTCAGGGTCACCTGTTCACCACTGTCTATTAAAATGAAGGAAAAAAGGTATCAGTGTGCCCTTCATCTGATATTCTCTTTTCCGTCTGCTCTGTTATCTTAAAACATTCCAGAAAGTGAAAGTCTCCTCAGGCTGAGATGGCATGAAAATTACAATCATGCAAAGCAAGGATCTATAATGATCTAAGCAAAGAATAAACATTTGTTGTTCTAATCAATGAGATGTGGGTGTCACTTGTTACTGTAGCCAAGTTAATTTATCCTGCTGATAACTTAGATAATATATGTATTTATGCATTATACTTTTAGAATAACTTGTCATTTTTAAGTATATTCTGTTATATACTGCTTTGGAATTCTATTAGTCATAGAGAATAATTCAAAGTAATGGACATATTTAGATTATTGAATCACCCCCTTCAAAAGGATAATGTGTTTCCATTTACATAAATCTTGTATTATGCCACTAAGGAGGCATTTTAATATCTGTTATCACATAGTTTTGGAGAAGGAAATGATAACCCACTCCAGTATTCTTACCTGGAAAATCCTATGGACAGAAGAGCCTGGCGGGCTACAATTCACAGGGTCGCAAAGAGTTGGATATAACTGAACAACTGAGAGCACACAAGGCATAATTTATGTCAATCTTTTTCTAATGAAGAGCAATTATTTTTATCTTTAATCTACTAATAGTGGTATAATAAAAATATTCTGCAAAAAATTTGACATGACCTCTAATTAATTCCCTCATCATAAATGCATAGGGTAAGGTTACTAAATTAAAAATAATAATGATCTTTAAACCCTTGATTACTGTCAAATAATTTTCTAGAATAATTGTATGAAGTTATTTTCTGACCAGCAATATATATGTGGATATATATATATACTGGTAGTTTCATACATACTATATTTTATTATTAAATTTTATCTTTTCTTCAATAGACATCTATATGGCTAGGTAGATGTGTAGATACCTAGGTACATTATATGTCTGTTTTATGAGTGTTGGCGAAGACACTTCCACAAATAAAAAATATTTAAAATGCATGTGTGTATACACACATATATCCATGTTTCACCTAAATAGTGAAGCACACAGTTATATATTTATACACATATTTATATATATTAATACATGTTGCTGCATACATATATAATTGTTGGCTGTTGCTAGCAGTTAGAAATTATTAGTTGGTCAGTCTTATTTAATTTGTACCCTCTAACTTCCTATTGAATTGTAATACAAATCTCAGTCATCAAATCATTTTACCTATAAATTCTTCAGCCAAGAAACTTTCACAGATAAGAATGTAACACCATTATTACTATTAGCAAAATCATATTACCTCTTCATGCCTATATAGTATTCCCTTTGTTCAAATTTCCCCAAGTATCTCACAAGCATTTGATGCTTTACAGTTTTGTTTTTCTCTTCCATTTATCATTGGCATTTTAGATTAAAAATCGGTCCTTTCAATGAATAGTCAGTGTTGATTTCCTTTAGGACTGACTGAATTGATCTTTGTCCTCTCCAAGGGCCTCACAGAGTCTACCCCAGCACCACAGTTGGGCCCTGAGCAGAGAGAAACCCATGACTTCTCTTCTCCTTATACAACTGTGCTCCCATGACAACCAACTTCTTGAAAGGTCAGAACATTAGGCAGAACACCGTCTGCTAAAACTCACAGAGCCTGAAGACAATTACAAGCTAGACTGTAAATTCATCACCTTTCAGGGTCTCACTGCCTGAATCCTTCCTAAGGAGAGGGATGCCCTCTCAGCTGGAGCGGCTGCTCAGACGTCTGAAGGACCCCACACGTGAGCTTTGGAGTAGGGGTGAGGTGTACAGGAAACCAGAGTACTCCAGGCTGGACTCGAGTTCAAAGTGGCTGCAGAGGGTTGGTCAACCTTCCGTTCTTTTCTCAGTTCCTCTCCCAGAAGGCAAGAAAAGAGGGGGCACCTGCAGCAGCGAAGTGGGCTTTCTTCTGACTCATTTATTTTTTGCCATCCATTTACAGGAAGCACTTGCTAGCTCTAAACCACCCATAGTTTTCCTGTTGTTTCTCAGTTTTTAGCTGTTGTGTGTCACCTGATACGTCCCATGTCCAATCTGGCAAAGACACAGTTGATGCAATGCCACAGACTCTCCTAGATGTTGTCGTTAATCAAGATTTCTCCTTCAAACACCTGCTCCTCTGCAGGCAGGATTATCATGAAAGTACATCAGCCATAAGGAGAAACCCTGAGCAGCAAAACACAGTGCTTCTGCAGGCAGACCTGTTCCCTTGAGGGTTTGGAAAAGATGTCGCTTTCCTGGCACAGTCATCGGGGAGCAGTGATTCTTGCGTATTTCTGTATTCCCCATAAGGATGAGGCTGACTGCTTATGACTCACCATCACTTGGAATCTCCATTTTCATCTCACTTGTTAGAATGCACAGACTTGCCTTGATTCTACCCAGTCCTGTTTCTGCAGGAGGTCTATTTCTCTGCCTTACAGGAACACTTCTTAAAAACTTCCTCCTGACCTAAACCTTAGGTCACAGACAGAAAGGGGACCAATGAGATATCAGGAGGAATGTGTGCCTTTATAGAAACTGAAATTCAGACTGGACCCTCGTGTTTCACCTGCGAATATCATGTGAATTTTTACCATGTGCCATTTAACCTTTTTCAAAGGAGTCATATTTTGTATAACTGGCAAAATTCATTTTACATTAAAATGTTTTTTGCAGCTTCCTGTCCTTTCTGAAATATGTGAGTCCTATGTTGAAAATTAAGGGTTTAAAGTTTTTAGTTTTCTTTACCATTGAAGTCAGAACATCCGTCTGCTAAAACTCACAGAGCCTGAAGACAATTACAAGCTAGACTGTAAATTCATCACCTTTCAGGGTCTCACTGCCTGAATCCTTCCTAAGGAGAGGGATGCCCTCTCAGCTGGAGCGGCTGCTCAGACGTCTGAAGGACCCCACACGTGAGCTTTGGAGTAGGGGTGAGGTGTACAGGAAACCAGAGTGCTCCAGGCTGGACTCGAGTTCAAAGTGGCTGCAGAGGGTTGGTCAACCTTCCGTTCTTTTCTCAGTTCCTCTCCCAGAAGGCAAGAAAAGAGGGGGCACCTGCAGCAGCGAAGTGGGCTTTCTTCTGACTCATTTATTTTTTGCCATCCATTTACAGGAAGCACTTGCTAGCTCTAAACCACCCATAGTTTTCCTGTTGTTTCTCAGTTTTTAGCTGTTGTGTGTCACCTGATACGTCCCATGTCCAATCTGGCAAAGACACAGTTGATGCAATGCCACAGACTCTCCTAGATGTTGTCGTTAATCAAGATTTCTCCTTCAAACACCTGCTCCTCTGCAGGCAGGATTATCATGAAAGTACATCAGCCATAAGGAGAAACCCTGAGCAGCAAAACACAGTGCTTCTGCAGGCAGACCTGTTCCCTTGAGGGTTTGGAAAAGATGTCGCTTTCCTGGCACAGTCATCGGGGAGCAGTGATTCTTGCGTATTTCTGTATTCCCCATAAGGATGAGGCTGACTGCTTATGACTCACCATCACTTGGAATCTCCATTTTCATCTCACTTGTTAGAATGCACAGACTTGCCTTGATTCTACCCAGTCCCGTTTCTTCAGGAGGTCTATTTCTCTGCCTTACAGGAACACTTTTTAAAAAACTTCCTCCTGACCTAAACCTTAGGTCACAGACAGAAAGGGGACCAATGAGATATCAGGAGGAATGTGTGCCTTTATAGAAACTGAAATTCAGACTGGACCCTCGTGTTTCACCTGCGAATATCATGTGAATTTTTACCATGTGCCATTTAACCTTTTTCAAAGGAGTCATATTTTGTATAACTGGCAAAATTCATTTTACATTAAAATGCCTCATATTTATCTGCAGCTTCCTGTCCTTTCTGAAATATGTGAGTCCTATGTTGAAAATTAAGGGTTTAAAGTTTTTAGTTTCTCTTACTTAAAGATATCCCTTAAGTCGCAGATCCTGGGATGATTTATCAGACAAGTAGCCAATTACAGGTCAGTATGATTAAGCCAGTGCCTCCCTGGTGGCTCAGAAGCCCCGTGCAATGCGGGAGACCTGGGTTCAATTCCTAGCTTGGGAGGATCCCCTGGAGGTGGTCAGGGCAATCCACTCCAGCATTCTTGCCTGGAGAATCGCTAAAAACAGGGGAGCCTGGTGGGCTACAGTCCATCAGGTCATAAGGAGTCAGACACGATGGAGGAAGTAAACACAGCACATGAATAAACTTGCTACGTCTTTCTTAGGAGAGAGTGACTGCAAAAGAAAAGGTAGTCTAATTATGAGAATGCTGGTGACCTAAGCGGAGAGACTGGACAGCACCGCGTGAAGACAATGATGAGGAGCTGGAAAGGAGAACCGTCAGATGATGGTGCAGCCACACGCATCCCACTGTTATTTCAGGCATTGGTACAAGATCAGAAGCTGGCCTTACTGTTGAATTAGGGCAAATTTAATAACTTCCATAGAGGTAGTTCTTTTAACTTTACCAACCACATTCCTAATAACAACTAGCAATAAAAAGTAGAACATATTCCTGAATTAAAATGAAATGTGGTCTAATAGGTATGAACGACTGAGGGAAATGCAAGGCAATCTGAACACACGTTACAAGGCTGGCTGCTCTAGAAGTTCATTTCATAGAGGGGACAGCTTCGTTAAAGGGTGAAGACATATTTAATAGCTTCATATAAATAATAGATATAGTAAATAGGCCAGACAAAGTAAACCTGTATAGGAAAAGAGCTCAGGGCACATTTGAAAAATCACCAATTATTTAAATTGATGTTATTTTTAGAGCATTTTTTTTTATTATTCTTTATTTTAAAGGTTTTACAGAGTTTTGTTGTTCCCAGACATGTATGTTCCCAGATCAGTCATATGCATATCCCTGGTCCCCACCCCCCCAGTTCCCCCATCCCACCCCTCCAGACCTTCGCCCCAAGCCATTGTAAGCACTCCTCTTCCCTTAGCACTATGACACTAGCTATCTTTTCCACACATAACACTATAGGTTACCTTGTTACTTCCTCCATGCTTCCCCCTCCCTATTTCTTCCCCACAATGTCCCTTAGAGCAATTTTAAGTTCGCAGCAACATAAAGCAAAAATTACAGAACTTTCTCATTTATTTCCTTCCCTCACACAGGACGGCTTCCCCCTCCTCAACATCCCCCCCAGAGCGGTTCACTGGCTCTCACCGGTGACTCCACACGGACGCAGCACTCTCCCCGTGGTTCACACGAGGACCCCCTCGTGGTGGCGCACTTTCTACAGGCTTTAACAAGTGTGTGGTGGCATGGGCCTATCATTTAGCACCTTAGAGAAGAGCTCCATTGCCCTGGAGGCCTCTGGCTTCTGCGTAATCATTGCCCTGTCCTTCAGTACCTGACGACCGTTGCTCTTTACTCTCTTCATGATTTTACCTTTTCCTGAATGTCATGTCATTGGAATCTAATAGGATATAGCCTTTTCAGATTGCCTTCTTTCATGAAGTAATATGCATTTCGGTTTCCACCATGTCTTTTCATGACTTGATAGCTAATTTTTTTTTTATGTTGAATTATACTGTAGGGGGAAATTTAATAACTTCCATAGAGGTAGTTCTTTAACTTTACCAACCACATTCCTAATAACAACTAGCAATAAAAAGTAGAACATATTCCTGAATTAAAATGAAATGTGGTCTAATAGGTATGAACGACTGAGGGAAATGCAAGGCAATCTGAACACACGTTACAAGGCTGGCTGCTCTAGAAGTTCATTTCATAGAGGGGACAGCTTCGTTAAAGGGTGAAGACATATTTAATAGCTTCATATAAATAATAGATATAGTAAATAGGCCAGACAAAGTAAACCTGTATAGGAAAAGAGCTCAGGGCACATTTGAAAAATCACCAATTATTTAAATTGATGTTATTTTTAGAGCATTTTTTTTATTATTCTTTATTTTAAAGGTTTTACAGAGTTTTGTTGTTCACAGACATGCATGTTCCCAGATCAGTCACATGCATATCCCTGGTCCCCACCCCCCCAGTTCCCCCATCCCACCCCTCCAGACCATCGCCCCAAGCCATTGTAAGCACTCCTCTTCCCTTAGCACTGTGACACTAGCTATCTTTTCCACACATAACACTATAGGTTACCTTGTTACTTCCTCCATGCTTCCCCCTCCCTATTTCTTCCCCACAATGTCCCTTAGAGCAATTTTAAGTTCGCAGCAACATAAAGCAAAAATTACAGAACTTTCTCATTTATTTCCTTCCCTCACACAGGACGGCTTCCCCCTCCTCAACATCCCCCCCAGAGCGGTTCACTGGCTCTCACCGGTGACTCCACACGGACGCAGCACTCTCCCCGTGGTTCACACGAGGACCCCCTCGTGGTGGCGCACTTTCTACAGGCTTTAACAAGTGTGTGGTGGCATGGGCCTATCATTTAGCACCTTAGAGAAGAGCTCCATTGCCCTGGAGGCCTCTGGCTTCTGCGTAATCATTGCCCTGTCCTTCAGTACCTGACGACCGTTGCTCTTTACTCTCTTCATGATTTTACCTTTTCCTGAATGTCATGTCATTGGAATCTAATAGGATATAGCCTTTTCAGATTGCCTTCTTTCATGAAGTAATATGCATTTCGGTTTCCACCATGTCTTTTCATGACTTGATAGCTAATTTCTTTTAAATGTTGAATTATATTCCTTTGTCTGATCTACCACAGTTTATCCACTGACCTACTGAAGAGCATATTGGCTATTCCCCGTTTTTGCCAGTTACGAATAAAGATGCTATAAACATCTAAATGAGGGGTTTTGCATAGATATTAGATTTCAGCTGATTTGGTAAATCCCAAGGAAGATATTGCTGGATCATAAGGTAAGAAAGGACATTCAGTTTTATAAAAAACAGCCATCTGTCTTCCAGGGTGACCGTGCCCTTTTGCCTGCCATCAGCGGTGACCGAGGGCTCCCATCACTCCACACCCTCGCCAGCACTTGGTGCTATCTGTGTTTCAGATTTTCATCACTCTAACAGAAATCCTCAGCTTTAAACTCGGCTGGTGTTCAGGGCATGTGAAGGCGAGTAGTGGGCGCTAACTAAGTAAACTGAGTTCAGAGTGTAATTGGTCCTAACAGAAAGACCATATCATTCAATAGACATATGATCTATGTGTGTCTTCTTCCCATTTTTATAAAGGTCAACTCTCTCCAGGTCTAAGTGGAAAGAAAACAGAGTTTGTCTTACAATCCTCCAGTCTGCGGCTCTGGACTTCTTTTCGTGCTCGCATGCCCCCTCGTTGGCCCCACCAGCCCCTCCCAACCTGCCTCGCCCCAATTCCTTCCACCTAACGCCTCTTTGCTCATTTCCGCCCCTGCAGTTGCCTTCCTGGCCTGCTTCCACCCCACGGACGGCTTCCTCCTCAACCCCCTCGTGGTGGACGCACTCTCCCGTGGTTCACACGAGGACCCTCGTGGTGGCGCACTTTCTACAGGCTTTAACAAGTGTGTGGTGGCATGGGCCTATCATTTAGCACCTTAGAGAAGAGCTCCATTGCCCTGGAGGCCTCTGGCTTCTGCGTAATCATTGCCCTGTCCTTCAGTACCTGACGACCGTTGCTCTTTACTCTCTTCATGATTTTGCCTTTTCCTGAATGTCATGTCATTGGAATCTAATAGGATATAGCCTTTTCAGATTGCCTTCTTTCATGAAGTAATATGCATTTCGGTTTCCACCATGTCTTTTCATGACTTGATAGCTAATTTCTTTTAAATGTTGAATTATATTCCTTTGTCTGATCTACCACAGTTTATCCACTGACCTACTGAAGAGCATATTGGCTATTCCCCGTTTTTGCCAGTTACGAATAAAGATGCTATAAACATCTAAATGAGGGGTTTTGCATAGATATTAGATTTCAGCTGATTTGGTAAATCCCAAGGAAGATATTGCTGGATCATAAGGTAAGAAAGGACATTCAGTTTTATAAAAAACAGCCATCTGTCTTCCAGGGTGACCGTGCCCTTTTGCCTGCCATCAGCGGTGACCGAGGGCTCCCATCACTCCACACCCTCGCCAGCACTTGGTGCTATCTGTGTTTCAGATTTTCATCACTCTAACAGAAATCCTCAGCTTTAAACTCGGCTGGTGTTCAGGGCATGTGAAGGCGAGTAGTGGGCGCTAACTAAGTAAACTGAGTTCAGAGTGTAATTGGTCCTAACAGAAAGACCATATCATTCAATAGACATATGATCTATGTGTGTCTTCTTCCCATTTTTATAAAGGTCAACTCTCTCCAGGTCTAAGTGGAAAGAAAACAGAGTTTGTCTTACAATCCTCCAGTCTGCGGCTCTGGACTTCTTTTCGTGCTCGCATGCCCCCTCGTTGGCCCCACCAGCCCCTCCCAACCTGCCCTCGCCCCAATTCCTTCCACCTAACGCCTCTTTGCTCATTTCCGCCCCTGCAGTTGCCTTCCTGGCCTGCTTCCTGACCTGGCCTGCTGGTGAAGATTTCACCTGCTTTGTCTTCCCTTCCTTTATGCCCTGTGACCTGACTTCACCCAAGGCACAATAGGTGGATCAGGGCCCCCTTGAGCTCCTAACATGGTATTTTCTCTGCTTCACATGCCATAACTTTGAAGAAAGACAACCCCTTCAAACCTGTGATGGGCCAGTCTCCATCTGCCTTTCTAAAAATGGAACTCAAACTTATAGAGGTGAATCCCTTATAATCCATCCCCTCTCCCAGAAAAGCATGTTGAAGTCTGACTCAAAAATGAGCCATGACATCCCAGGCTCTGAAAATGTCCCAGGAGGGGCTTGGATGCTCCAGAAGGCAAAGAGCCCAGGACAGGACAGCCTTGTCTACCGCCTTCAGAGGTCATGGCCTCTCATCTTTGGGGGTAACCAAGATGACACAGGAACCCCACAACTGTGTGTGGAGCTTTTTTCCCTGCACAGCCACAGACTTCTGAGCCCAGTTGACCTGCAGATTCCCCTGCTGCCTAGGGCTCAGTAGGCTCACTCAGCCGGCAGCCTTCGACCTTATTCCCTGTTACCACTGGTCCCCATCCCAGGGACACTGGTGTCAGGGTGCTTATCCCTTCCTTGCATTTAAGAGACAGCTGTTTCCTAGAGCCTGATATACGGCTTGATTGATGTGGAAACAAATGCTTGCAAGTCTGCCTCTAGCTTGTCTGAACCTGGGCAACCTCTCGCTCATTAGAGATAATGAAACAGTCGGACAGGAGCCGGGGTCAGCGAGCCTCACTCTGTCATGCCCGGACAGACGCTCTGCCCTGTGTTTTCTCATTTGGACGTCATCCTTAAAGAGGCCACAGCTGTAACTGGTCAGTTTGAAAAAAATGCCCAGCATTTTGATTTTTCATTTGATGGTCTTCTTTGAAGGTGATTATTGGGAACCATCCATACACTTGGGGAGCTTTTATGAAAGCAGTTTATGCATTTGAGTAGTTCAAGCTGTCTGTCTCCAAAAGGATAAATAACATTATAGAAAAAAATGTTTCTGAAAATTAATGCTTTCTTATTAGTTTGTCAACCAAGGAAGATCACTTTCCTGGACAGCAATGCACATGAGCCAAGAGCGCTAACACAGGGGCCCCTGAAGCCACTGAGCCTGGGGTGTGGTTACCATGACAGCCATTTCTCACTTGTGGTGAACCTGTGACAATTAAGAAAAATTCTTATATTTCACATGGGCAGCATGGGTGGACATCACAAATAGACAGTTTGAGAATGTATACAGTTAAAATTCTTACTGGAATAAACTATCCCATGTCTATGCTCCCCTGGAGATCATGGTTTGTTTATTCTGAGGTTAGATCTGGGCAGTGGAATGATAAAAATAATCAGCTAAGATGATATATATCCCTGATGATCACGTGAGGTGGGGACTGGGCCTCAGGCAACACTGTTCCACATGTTATTTTTCTCTTCTGAGTCTTGGTTTGAAGACTGATCCAAAAAACAATAACAGTAAGTCAACTGTGTTCATACATGTTGCCCAGGCTTCCAAATACTTTCAATAAGCACAAAGTTTCTGGGATGAATGGGATGCTATACTGAGTCCTAACATCTTTTCTATTCCTGGGGGTTCATGTTATGACTCAAGAATGAATGACTTCATCAGGAAACTTGATGCTATCTGAGAGCTAAACCCCAAAGTCTTAATCTCCACCACTCACAGCGTTTCAGCTTGTGAACTGAAGGTGCTAAACTGTGTTACCAAGAAGTTCCCTTTTAACTTGTCTGAACCTGGGCAACCTCTCGCTCATTAGAGATAATGAAACAGTCGGACAGGAGCCGGGGTCAGCGAGCCTCACTCTGTCATGCCCGGACAGACGCTCTGCCCTGTGTTTTCTCATTTGGACGTCATCCTTAAAGAGGCCACAGCTGTAACTGGTCAGTTTGAAAAAAATGCCCAGCATTTTGATTTTTCATTTGATGGTCTTCTTTGAAGGTGATTATTGGGAACCATCCATACACTTGGGGAGCTTTTATGAAAGCAGTTTATGCATTTGAGTAGTTCAAGCTGTCTGTCTCCAAAAGGATAAATAACATTATAGAAAAAAATGTTTCTGAAAATTAATGCTTTCTTATTAGTTTGTCAACCAAGGAAGATCACTTTCCTGGACAGCAATGCACATGAGCCAAGAGCGCTAACACAGGGGCCCCTGAAGCCACTGAGCCTGGGGTGTGGTTACCATGACAGCCATTTCTCACTTGTGGTGAACCTGTGACAATTAAGAAAAATTCTTATATTTCACATGGGCAGCATGGGTGGACATCACAAATAGACAGTTTGAGAATGTATACAGTTAAAATTCTTACTGGAATAAACTATCCCATGTCTATGCTCCCCTGGAGATCATGGTTTGTTTATTCTGAGGTTAGATCTGGGCAGTGGAATGATAAAAATAATCAGCTAAGATGATATATATCCCTGATGATCACGTGAGGTGGGGACTGGGCCTCAGGCAACACTGTTCCACATGTTATTTTTCTCTTCTGAGTCTTGGTTTGAAGACTGATCCAAAAAACAATAACAGTAAGTCAACTGTGTTCATACATGTTGCCCAGGCTTCCAAATACTTTCAATAAGCACAAAGTTTCTGGGATGAATGGGATGCTATACTGAGTCCTAACATCTTTTCTATTCCTGGGGGTTCATGTTATGACTCAAGAATGAATGACTTCATCAGGAAACTTGATGGTATCTGAGAGCTAAACCCCAAAGTCTTAATCTCCACCACTCACAGCGTTTCAGCTTGTGAACTGAAGGTGCTAAACTGTGTTACCAAGAAGTTCCCTCTCAACTTGTCTTTCTACCAACAGCTTAACTGTGTCACGGGCGTTAGAGATGTTTTTACAAACCAGGTGTCGGTCCACCTTCTCTTGCACATATGAAGGCTGCACTTTTTCATTGTCTAAACAAGAAAGTGTGTGAGGCATTTGAGTTGACCCAGTCACTGAAGTGTGGATGGAAGTGAAATGCATGGCATGACTGCAGGGCTGTTGCCGTAACAGCCAGGGCCTGGTAGAGCAGGCGCCCTCCCACCTGTTCTGCCACGGTGGCCACCTGAGTCGAGATGAAGCTTTGTTAGTGGGAATATGGAATGATAATCCCAGGGCAAAACATCTCTGCCAGCTCACACTGTAAAAACAAAACAAAACAAAACAACCTTACCTGTTTAGACCACTGAGACGTTAGAGATATTTGTTACTGCAGCACATAGATTTTTTTTTTTCTGACAGATACAGTATATCCCAACTTTTGAAACCTTCATGACGGCTTTTTAAATTCTTGGTACCCCACTGAGAGTGATTTAGTTGAATGTGTAATGATTCTGTTGATCCTGATAGAGTAACGTTTTAACTTACCAAAACAAAGACCATTTTTTATGTATGCTAACTATGTACGTGCTACATAGCTTCAATCGTGTCTGACTCTTCACTACCCCATGGGCTGTAGCTCTCCAGGCTCCGCTGTCCATGGGGTTCTCCTGGTAGGAATACTGGGATGGGCTGCTGCTCCCTCCTCCAGGGGCGCCCTCCAACTGAGGGATCAAGGCCAGTCTCTTAGGTCCCTGGCACTGGCAGGATGGTTCTTCACCACGTGTGCCTCCTGGGAAGCCCTATAAAACATGCTTATTACCTCATTTGTCAATTTCTAGGATTTAGCCAGTGTGGCTTACCGATGTTGGCATGATCCAGAGAGTGCTGATTCTGAAGCTGAATATTTAAGAATTTTGACTCTAAGTGACAGCTGCCAGCGAGCAAAGTAGTTTTAACAGTACAATTTGGACATCAAATGCCATCGAATTTATAAGAGTCTTAATCTCCACCACTCACAGCGTTTCAGCTTGTGAACTGAAGGTGCTAAACTGTGTTACCAAGAAGTTCCCTCTCAACTTGTCTTTCTACCAACAGCTTAACTGTGTCACGGGCGTTAGAGATGTTTTTACAAACCAGGTGTCGGTCCACCTTTTCTTGCACATATGAAGGCTGCACTTTTTCATTGTCTAAACAAGAAAGTGTGTGAGGCATTTGAGTTGACCCAGTCACTGAAGTGTGGATGGAAGTGAAATGCATGGCATGACTGCAGGGCTGTTGCCGTAACAGCCAGGGCCTGGTAGAGCAGGCGCCCGCCCACCTGTTCTGACACGGTGGCCACCTGAGTCGAGATGAAGCTTTGTTAGTGGGAATATGGAATGATAATCCCAGGGCAAAACATCTCTGCCAGCTCACACTGTAAAAACAAAACAAAACAAAACAACCTTACCTGTTTAGACCACTGAGACGTTAGAGATATTTGTTACTGCAGCACATAGATTTTTTTTTTTCTGACAGATACAGTATATCCCAACTTTTGAAACCTTCATGACGGCTTTTTAAATTCTTGGTACCCCACTGAGAGTGATTTAGTTGAATGTGTAATGATTCTGTTGATCCTGATAGAGTAACGTTTTAACTTACCAAAACAAAGACCATTTTTTATGTATGCTAACTATGTACGTGCTACATAGCTTCAATCGTGTCTGACTCTTCACTACCCCATGGGCTGTAGCTCTCCAGGCTCCGCTGTCCATGGGGTTCTCCTGGTAGGAATACTGGGATGGGCTGCTGCTCCCTCCTCCAGGGGCGCCCTCCAACTGAGGGATCAAGGCCAGTCTCTTAGGTCCCTGGCACTGGCAGGACGGTTCTTCACCACGTGTGCCTCCTGGGAAGCCCTATAAAACATGCTTATTACCTCATTTGTCAATTTCTAGGATTTAGCCAGTGTGGCTTACCGATGTTGGCATGATCCAGAGAGTGCTGATTCTGAAGCTGAATATTTAAGAATTTTGACTCTAAGTGACAGCTGCCAGCGAGCAGTAGAGATTTCTGGTAGTTTTAACAGTTAACAATTTGGACATCAAATGCCATCGAATTTATAAGAGAAGCTTCAGAGGAAGTAAATTGCCCTTTTTAAGATTTAGCATGCTTGGGTTTATCATTTCATACCTGAGATGTTATTAGCTTATACTTGTGGCAATGAACTGGGTAGATGGCATTCAGTTGAGATCATATGCACAAAATTATGTGAAAAATTGAAATATCAAGGTTCATTTAGCACAGCTGCTGGCTAATGAAGACATATTACTAATGAAGAAGTTTATTCTCTAAACGGAACTTCCACCTGAGGCTGAGAAAATTCAAAAGAGATGAGTGAACTAAGGTGGGGAAGAAGGAATTATTCCTAATTAAACATCAGCGAAATATTTCCTGAACTTCAGATACCGCGATGAACAGATCATCGGCTGTGAAGGGAGACTTCCGGCTCCCCTCCTGGCTGATGCTGTGCTGCACTAATGTGAATCTGGAGTCTCTGATGTACTTCGCCCTGGGCTCTTGTCACTGTAAAATGCATTTCCTTGTGTCTGTTCTTGATTCATGTGTTCCAATGCATGAAATAGGGCAGTGAAATACCAAACAGTGCTTGACTTTTAGAATAACAACAGCAGCAGCAGCAAACATGTGCCACAAAACTGTTCCCTTTCTTGTGCTGAAGAGGCTAAAATACTGTTCCCTGCCAGAGTCAAAGCAGGTCCATAGCTTGTCTGATAGTTGGAAGAGTATTCTTTCTTTTTCAACACACTTTGCAGTGTATACTTGCTTTGTAGAAATACATGGTATAACTGAAGAAAAAAACATCTATGTTGGATATTCTCAAAGCTTTCAAAATAAGTAAGTATAATATAAAGCAACAGAATGGCAATCACTGCGGCTATTAAGCTTGAGGCAATAATGTACAATACAGAGGGGCTGGTGGAGCCAATGGGGGAATGCTGGCTAGATAGGGAAGGCTGAAGGGCCAAGGCTAGTTTTCCCCCCAAGGATGGCTGACTGTGGAGTCTCACCCCGTAATGAATGGCTTGATGCCTCTCTTCCTCGGAGCGGTTATTCACAGGCATGTGCCAGAGGTTTTGCACAGACCTCAAATGACAGCTCACATGTTCTGCCTGCAGAGTTCTGTCCACAGCAGCAGAGTGTAATGACCTTTGGACACTGATGGCCACCAGTTCATCATGGGTTTTTATTGTGTGCCTCAGTGCCAGAACCAAGGACACAAAACCAAACAAGGCCAACACTTGGTTTTCCAGGTGGCAAACCTGAGTGACCCTTGAGGTTTATGTTCTCTTTCTTTGGAGACTCAGCAGAAGGGGAACTTAGCTGGTCAGTGTCATTTCAACAGACAAATAGACTGGTACCGGCCTCGGCTTGACCTTTCTAGAGAGAAATTTCTCAAGCTTGGTCATGTCCATTGGTGACTCTCACACAGGAGTTTCTGGCTCCCTGACCCTCAATGTGGAGCATCAGAGGACAGGGAGGCTCAGTACTGGCAGGCTGGTCATGGGATGTGGCAGCTGAGGTGTGAGATAGTGAGAATTCAGAGGTCCATGTGCTCCTCCGCTTCCCAGCTCAGGTTTTCCTAGCACCCTATGTTCTACCTGCAACACAAACTAGTGGGATCAAAACCAAGTCCCATAGATCAACCAGAAGCTGATAAACAGTAGAAATTCTTAAACTTCTCTTAGAAGACAACAGATAAGGGAACAGCTTGCTACCCCTTTGTTCATATACAGCCTTCATTTCTTAAGCTTGTTTTCCTTCTTTTTTCTCTTTAATTGCATGCCTTCCCAGCTTCATGCAACCCAAAGGTTTTATAGGAATTTGGAATCAGCTCCTGCCCAATGTAAGATGCCTAGGGCTGGTTAAGAACACCAGCTCTCAAACGTGGCCTGTACGGGTGTCTGATGAATGGCTGGTTGACCTCCAGGGACTCAAAACTCCACCCTCAGGTCAGGCTAAGCATCTCCATTTTGAACATGCATACACACGTAACTGACATGCACCCATGCAAAACCCTGATTACCTCCCCTTTTCCTTACCTTCCATAACCTTTCCCAAGACTAAGACTACCCTGATCCTCCCATGAACATCCCAACCCCATCACCTTTGGAGAGGCTGGTCTGAGACTTGTTTTTCCTGTGTCCTCACTTGGCTGCCTGGTAAAGAAACTCTTTCTTGTCTTGGTGTTCTCCGTGTTTGTCTTGATGCACTTCAGGCACATACCAGTTCATCATGGGTTTTTATTGTGTGCCTCAGTGCCAGAACCAAGGACACAAAACCAAACAAGGCCAACACTTGGTTTTCCAGGTGGCAAACCTGAGTGACCCTTGAGGTTTATGTTCTCTTTCTTTGGAGACTCAGCAGAAGGGGAACTTAGCTGGTCAGTGTCATTTCAACAGACAAATAGACTGGTACCGGCCTCGGCTTGACCTTTCTAGAGAGAAATTTCTCAAGCTTGGTCATGTCCATTGGTGACTCTCACACAGGAGTTTCTGGCTCCCTGACCCTCAATGTGGAGCATCAGAGGACAGGGAGGCTCAGTACTGGCAGGCTGGTCATGGGATGTGGCAGCTGAGGTGTGAGATAGTGAGAATTCAGAGGTCCATGTGCTCCTCCGCTTCCCAGCTCAGGTTTTCCTAGCACCCTATGTTCTACCTGCAACACAAACTAGTGGGATCAAAACCAAGTCCCATAGATCAACCAGAAGCTGATAAACAGTAGAAATTCTTAAACTTCTCTTAGAAGACAACAGATAAGGGAACAGCTTGCTACCCCTTTGTTCATATACAGCCTTCATTTCTTAAGCTTTTTTTCCTTCTTTTTTCTCTTTAATTGCATGCCTTCCCAGCTTCATGCAACCCAAAGGTTTTATAGGAATTTGGAATCAGCTCCTGCCCAATGTAAGATGCCTAGGGCTGGTTAAGAACACCAGCTCTCAAACGTGGCCTGTACGGGTGTCTGATGAATGGCTGGTTGACCTCCAGGGACTCAAAACTCCACCCTCAGGTCAGGCTAAGCATCTCCATTTTGAACATGCATACACACGTAACTGACATGCACCCATGCAAAACCCTGATTACCTCCCCTTTTCCTTACCTTCCATAACCTTTCCCAAGACTAAGACTACCCTGATCCTCCCATGAACATCCCAACCCCATCACCTTTGGAGAGGCTGGTCTGAGACTTGTTTTTCCTGTGTCCTCACTTGGCTGCCTGGTAAAGAAACTCTTTCTTGTCTTGGTGTTCTCCGTGTTTGTCTTGATGCACTTCAGGCAAACGGACTTGGTTCATTAGCTGAATCTGAAAGCAGCCCCTTTGCACAGCTCAGAAGAAAGAAGCACAAACAAGTCCACCCGCAACTAAAGTGCTGCTCACCTGATGTAAACGTGTGCTTGTGTTGCAGAGAAAAGAGCACTGATTCCCTCTGAGCCTCCTGGAAGGCTTCACAGAGAATGAGGTCATTAGGAAACCTAGCCGGACTTGGATGAAGGCGGGGAGAAGGCCTAGGGGTGAAGGCGGGGGCTCAACAAGGTGCATGTGCTGGGATGTCTGTGCGCTCTGTGAATCGTGTCTGTCCAGGCAGCAAAGCCTGCGTGTGGTTCCGGGTCAGTCTCAGCTTACAATAATGATGCTTTCTACTAGGAATGATGGGGTGCTCACCCGGGCACATAACACCTGTGGCAGTCCCCCAGACATTCCCCACCAGAGCCAACGTCGTGACTGGACTAACCCTTGGGCGTCTTACTACAACTGAAACTGGCAACTCAGCAAAAGCACCAGTGAACCTTGAAATAGCAAACTTATTATCACAAGCCCTGCAGGGTCGAGGGCACCCCTGGGCCACACAGTGAGGTGGAAATAGGGAGATCTAACATCCTGCCTTGATTGGAGTCAAGGGTGGGATGACGTGAGTTTTACAGGTTCCCTCTTTACCGGTGTATTTTAAACCTAAGAGCAGAAATTAAAGCACAGAGAGGGTAAATAAAACAAGCAAGCAGGTTCCCCAGTGCTTCCTAAAAAGGAGACCATCATTTAGTTGACTAGCTGGTAATGTATTTATTCAGCACGAGTGCCTTGCAGTGGATGCCTCAGCAGTCAAAAGCTTAATGTTGCGACTTCCCTGGCAGTTCACTGGTTAAGACACTGTGCTTCCAATGCAGAGGTCAAGGGTTCGATCCTGGTCAGGCAAAGAAGATCCCACTGGTAAGTCGTCCTTTCCCCCTACCTTCCATAACCTTTCCCAAGACTAAGACTACCCTGATCCTCCCATGAACACCCCCTTTGGAGAGGCTGGTCTGAGACTTGTTTTTCCTGTGTCCTCACTTGGCTGCCTGGTAAAGAAACTCTTTCTTGTCTTGGTGTTCTCCGTGTTTGTCTTGATGCACTTCAGGCAAACGGACTTGGTTCATTAGCAGAATCTGAAAGCAGCCCCTTTGCACAGCTCAGAAGAAAGAAGCACAAACAAGTCCACCCGCAACTAAAGTGCTGCTCACCTGATGTAAACGTGTGCTTGTGTTGCAGAGAAAAGAGCACTGATTCCCTCTGAGCCTCCTGGAAGGCTTCACAGAGAATGAGGTCATTAGGAAACCTAGCCGGACTTGGATGAAGGCGGGGAGAAGGCCTAGGGGTGAAGGCGGGGGCTCAACAAGGTGCATGTGCTGGGATGTCTGTGCGCTCTGTAAATCGTGTCTGTCCAGGCAGCAAAGCCTGCGTGTGGTTCCGGGTCAGTCTCAGCTTACAATAATGATGCTTTCTACTAGGAATGATGGGGTGCTCACCCGGGCACATAACACCTGTGGCAGTCCCCCAGACATTCCCCACCAGAGCCAACGTCGTGACTGGACTAACCCTTGGGCGTCTTACTACAACTGAAACTGGCAACTCAGCAAAAGCACCAGTGAACCTTGAAATAGCAAACTTATTATCACAAGCCCTGCAGGGTCGAGGGCACCCCTGGGCCACACAGTGAGGTGGAAATAGGGAGATCTAACATCCTGCCTTGATTGGAGTCAAGGGTGGGATGACGTGAGTTTTACAGGTTCCCTCTTTACCGGTGTATTTTAAACCTAAGAGCAGAAATTAAAGCACAGAGAGGGTAAATAAAACAAGCAAGCAGGTTCCCCAGTGCTTCCTAAAAAGGAGACCATCATTTAGTTGACTAGCTGGTAATGTATTTATTCAGCACGAGTGCCTTGCAGTGGATGCCTCAGCAGTCAAAAGCTTAATGTTGCGACTTCCCTGGCAGTTCACTGGTTAAGACACTGTGCTTCCAATGCAGAGGTCAAGGGTTCGATCCCTGGTCAGGCAAAGAAGATCCCACTAAGTAAGAAATAAATGCTTAACGTCGGGTACTCATATTACAAGCAATAGTTTGTTTATGCCACGGCCCTCCTAGAAATATTCATGCAAGTAGAAGACAGTTACTACCAGAAGGTCATGGAACAAAGAACTGAAACGGGGCTGAGATCATTAGAATAATTTCTTTGCTGATACTGACATTCCACTTCTCCTTCAAAGAACTGCTTTCTCTAACAGAGTCTTAAGCTCCAACAGATAGCACACATATAAACACCATTAAATATTCATTTATTTTAAAAGCTTTTTATTCATTGTTTCTCAAAATCTAGGGCTGGTTTCTGATGGTAACCAGCTGGTGCCCTCCTTCTCTTTTGACACATAGATATGTGCTTTTTCTTCTGAAAGTTTGGGAGTTTGCCTAGAGCAGTGTCAAAATTGTAAGTATCCATGGAGAAAAGATCAATCTCCTCTAAAGTTTAAAAAAAATGTGTTCAAATGCCAAGTATATAATAATAATAATGTCACATTCTATAAAGAACTCTAATTTGCTAGTAAGGCTTTTTGATATTGCTTTAGTAGAATAAGTACCGGGGTTGGAGGAAAACTAGAAGGGTCAGCCAACTGCTTCTTTATACTTTCCTCAGAAACATATAATACCTTTGACCCAAAGTAAAATTTTTAATTCAACTGAAAATACCTTTGAAATATTGAGCTAAGTTGTTAGAGATTTGAGTTGAGATGAAAATTATAAACTTCATAATGCAACTCGATATGAGATACTCCAGCTTTGATGATGGAATGTGTATGGTAAACAGAGGGAAAAAGGCAGCTTTCATATAAACATAGAGTTAATACTTTTTATCTATCCTCTTATTCCAACTGCCTTCTTTTTTAGCCTGCAGTTACTTTAACCTTTTCAAATAACCTTTCCCAGCAGCTTGAAGAGGACTAAGGGAGCATGACACAATGATCACCATGCATTGCTAAAGAGGAGATGATCCCCTAGACACATACCTTGCTAAATTTTCCTCCTAAAGGCAAAATAGAGGTACGCTGAATCAAACAAAAATAGAAACAACCTCTTGGCAAACAGACCCTATCTATAAACATTGTTAAAGAAATATCTTGATGTTGAAGAATAATAATAATACTCTATGGAAACACGGATCTACATAAAGTAATGAAGAGCCTTGGAAATGATAAACATGTCAACAAATAAGAGATTTTTAAAATTTTATTTAAAAGAGGATTAGTGTTACTGAACTCAGATTTGGCTGCTCATTACTTGAAAGCCGATACTAGGGAGAAGAGGGTTGGTAGGAAAGGAAAGTTTGCTTTATTGAGGAGACCTGCAACCTGGGGAGAAGATGGGCATGCGTCCAAGAACCAGCTCCTGAAGGAACGTGAAAGATTTTAAAGGGAAAGGGGGAACTTAATTGCAATTAATCATTTGAGGAGCGGTCAGAGTCTTTGGGACTTCCCTCATGGCTCGGATGGTGAAGAATCCACCTGCAACACAAGAGATCCCTGGGTCAGGAAGATCCTCTGGAAGAGGGACTGGTGACCCCTTCCAGTATTCTTGCCTGGAGAATCCCGGACAGAGGAGCCCGGTGGGCTACAGTCCATGGCGTCACAGAGAGTCAGGCATGACTTACTGATGAAGCATGCAAGCAAGTAGAGTCTGTGCTGTCTTCCACTGCTTGCAGACTTTCTTCTGAACGGTTGGTGATGAGGTAACAGGAAAGTGCTCCAGGACACTTGTGCTCAGCCTGAAGTTACCATCCTCCACCTGCAGGGGCTTTGAATACATACATGCAATTTGTTCTGTTGTGTCCAACTCATTGTGACTCCATGTACTAGGCCACCAGGCTCCTCTGTCGATGGAATTCTCCAGTCAAGAGCACTGGTTGCCATTCCCTTCTCCAGGAGGTCTTCCTGACCCAGGGATCAAACTCAGGACAAAGGTCTGTTGCACTGCAGGTGGATTCTTTACCATCTGAGCCACCAGGGAAGCGTAAAGATCTTATTTCCTGAAAAAAAAAGAAAACTCTATTTATTGTTTTGGAGATTTCTTAAGAAGGAACCAGCACCCCACTTTATGGTGTGCTATTGTTTCTTGATTGCTTCTTGTTTATGCCCACATTCCCTAACTTTTCTAAACAGTTACTGTTTGAATCTGCCCCTTGATATGCAGGGAAGAACCTTTTTCTTACAAGCAAGAAGTGGGAACACTGAAAACATTTGTACTTGGGAGGCTCCCACAGAGTCCTGTTTACTTTCTTTCTTTTTTTTTTTTTTTAAAGATTTATTTGTTTATTTATTTATTTATGGGGGGGTGTGGTGGGGAGGGAGGGGAGCAGGCGGGCCACTTCTATTGGTCTTTCATTTGTCCATTTTCATCCATCTTTGTTCTCTGGCCGGTGTGGGCTTCCCATCGCAATGGCCTCTGTTGTCACAGAGCACTGGCTCTGGGCGCATGCGCTCCAGAGCTCTGGCTCGGTAATTGGACACATCGGTCCAGCCGCTCCACAGCACGTGGGATCTTCCCAGGCCAGGGATTGAACCAGCGCCCCTTGCAGTGCAAAGCGGTGTCCTTACCCACTGGACCACCAGGGAAGCCCTCCTGTTTACTTTCAGTAGTCAATTCTGAAAAATTTTGAACCAGTTCTGAGATAATTTTTTTTTATCTCAGATCAGCTTTACAGTCTTAAAATTACTGAGAACTATAGATAATATTATATTTACCAATACTCTATCATGTAAGAAACTAAAATAAGGATATATATCCATAAATAAATATTCTAACTTGTTTTAAATTTTGATAATAACCCATGCTGTATTAAAAGAATACATGTGTATGTATAACTGAATTACTTTGCCGTATACCTGAAACTAATACAACACTGTTAATCAACTATGCTCCAATATAAAATTTAATACTTAATTTAAAAAATAAAGAGCTCCAGCTAGCTAGATCAAGCAAAAAATATATCTTTATAAGAAAAATAAATACATTTTCCAAAAGAAAAAATGAATTAGTGAGCAGATGACATTGCTGTATAGTTTTCAAATCTCTTTTATACTTAAAAAAAGACAGCTATAAAGTATTATGTCTGTCTTCCCATTCATTTTGCTGTAATAAAACATAATGCAGCAATTGGAAAATTCTTTTTATGAAAGAGTAAACATTTAAAAAGCAAATATAGTTTCATCATTATGAAAATAGCTTTAAACTCATGGGTGTTCTGAAAGGCTCTTATGAAGCCACAGGAGATCTTAGGCTGTACTTCAAAAACACTTGTTTAAATGAAAACTAGTAACAACATGCTTTGAAGTTAATAGCACACAAATAGGGAAAATGTGCAGAATGCTAGCACTTAGGCTTGGAGGAAGGAAAAGGATATAAGTACTGCATGGTCCTCACACTGTCATTGAAACGGCATAATTTGGAAGTAGCCCACTACAATATATAAATTGTAAATCTTAGAGCAATTTCTAAAAAATAAATAAATAAGCCAGATTTAGTAAATATTCCAAAAGTGGAGACAAAATCAAGGGGTAAAACTCACTCTCAGATAATTTAGGAAAAGGAAAATATAACTAAGCAATATACTGATTTTAAAAAGATGTACAATGTGAAGGCTGTAAGTTCAGCTTTATGGGAGTAAAATGAGAACTGCAGTCTGGGAGACAGAGCTTCAGACAGCTCCGAGAAACTGCTCCTAAGACGAGCATGGAAAGGTCAGTATATATGTGGTTTAGGTAAAGGGGAAAATTGGCAACCAAGCACATATGTTTCCAGGAGGAGTAGAAAACGGTCTCTTGAGCTTTTGCTAGTCATGAGGAGCAGTTGCCCCTATGAAGGATTTTGGTGCTTTTCTAGATGTGGGGAAATATAAGAATCAGACTCACAAAATCAACTGCTAAAAATATACAGCTATCTAAAGACTTGTCCTGCAAAATTTAACCCGAGCAGAGTGCCTCATTCCAGCTTTCCATCGAGAAACACTTCCGGGGTGTATTGGAGGTCAGCAGCTGCTCTGTACATAGTTTAATCCTTGTAGAGGTACAGGGTAACAAGCCATGACAAGTGCCAATCTGTAGTTGACAGAAACAAATGGGTAGTACATTAAGTGCACACAAATCGAACAATATCAGAAAGCACTTTAAAAGTAAAAGGTTGACAATCGATGACACCATCAGTTATTTAAATTCCACTTTAAGACAGAAAAGGAGCAAATTTAACCAAACAAGTGTACTGCAGCAGACAATAAAGGGTTGGAACAGGGGAACAGAGAAAAGAATCAGTATAGAAAATCAACAAAACCAAAAGCTGGATTTTAGAATATATGAATAAAACTTATAAAACTCTAACTATCCTTAAAAATGAAAAAAGACGGAAGAACAAAATCAAGTATTACCACTGTGTTAATCTCCTCAGGCAATCATATAAAAATACCGCTGGCAGGCGGCTTGAATGGAATGTGATTTCCCACAGTGCTGGGGGTAGACGTCCAGGACTTCTCACGAGGCTTCCCTCCCTGACTTAGAGGCAGCCACCTTCTCACTGCGGCTTCACATGGCCCTTCCTCTGTGTGCGTGTAGAGAGAGTGAGGTCTCAGGCTTCCGTCCCCCTCTTCTAATAAGGACACCAGTTCTATAGGATTAGGATCCCACTATTAAGACTTTAGTTAATCCTAATCACTTATACTTGCTGCTTAGTCACTAAGTCCTGTCTGGATCTTTGTGACCCTGTGGACGGCAGCACCAGGCTTCCCTGTCCTTCCCTACCTCCCGAAGTTTGCTGAAACTCATATCCATGGAGTCAGTGATGCCATCCAACCATCTTATTCTCTGTCACCCCTTCTTCTGCCCTCAATCTTCCACAGCATCAGGGTCTTTTCCAATGAGTCAGCTTCTCACCTCCAAAGTATCGGAGCTTCAGCTTTCAGTGTTAGTCCTCCAAATGAATAATCACGATTGATTTCCTTTAGGATTGACTGGTTTGATGCCCTTGCTGTCCAAAGGACTCTCAAGAGTCTTCTCCAACATCATGGTTTGAAAGCATCAATTCTTCAGCATTCCATGTTCTTTATGGTCCAACTATCATGTCCGTACATAACTACTGGAAAAATCATAGCTCTGACTACACAGACCTTTGTCGTCGGCAAAGTGATGACTCTGCTATTTAATACATTGTCTATGTTTGTCGTAGCTTTCCTTCCAAGGAGAAAGTGTCTTTTAATTCCATGGCTGCAGTCACCATCTGTGGCGATTCTAAAGCCTAAGACTATAAGCCTGCTACTGTTTTGCTTTCCAGGGCTTCTATATGCCCTGAAGTGATGGGACCAGATTCCATGTTTGTGATGTTTTCAATGTTGAGTTTTAAGCCAGCTTTTTCACTTCCACCTCCATCAAGAGGCTCTTTAGTTCCTCTTTACTTTCTGTCATTAGTGTGGTAATATCTCTATATCTGAGGCTATTGATATTTCTTCCGGCCATCTTGATTCCAGATTGTGATACATCCAGCCTGGCATTTCACCTGATGTACTCTGCATACAAGTTACATAAGTAGGGAGACCATATACAGCCTTGATGCACTCCTTTGCCAGTTTTGAATTACCTACATATAGGCCCTAATTCCAAAAAATAGTTACACTGGAGATTAGGGCTTAAATATATGAATTTTCAGGAGAAAACAATTCCGTCCATAGTAATCATCCTCAGAATTAAGACAATGAACTTAACTAGAGCTTCTCTTGAAATTAAGAGGATATACCATAAAGTATGCACAAATTTATGTGAAAAAAATAGACAATTTAAGTAAGTAGGTGATTATTTCTAAAGACATATACTAAATTGATGAAAAACAGTGAAATATTTGAATAGTAGTATACTGGTTAAAGAAGAAATAAGAGAAACTCCTTAGTATTATTTTTCTGATGACATGAGCAGAGCTATAGGCAAATATGAGATGAATGTTGAATGAGTAATAAGAAATTGGTTTGGATTTACCAGTAGCAATAAGTTGTCAAATAGTAGTTATCTTCAGGAAGATAGAGAGTATGAAGGAGAGCTCCAATGTTGAAAGCATCAATTTTTCAAGCATTTCCAGGATTGACTGGTTTGATGCCCTTGCTGTCCAAAGGACTCTCAAGAGTCTTCTCCAACATCATGGTTTGAAAGCATCAATTCTTCAGCATTCCATGTTCTTTATGGTCCAACTATCACGTCTGTACATAACTACTGGAAAAATCATAGCTCTGACTACACAGACCTTTGTCGTCGGCAAAGTGATGACTCTGCTATTTAATACATTGTCTATGTTTGTCGTAGCTTTCCTTCCAAGGAGAAAGTGTCTTTTAATTCCATGGCTGCAGTCACCATCTGTGGCGATTCTAAAGCCTAAGACTATAAGCCTGCTACTGTTTTGCTTTCCAGGGCTTCTATATGCCCTGAAGTGATGGGACCAGATTCCATGTTTGTGATGTTTTCAATGTTGAGTTTTAAGCCAGCTTTTTCACTTCCACCTCCATCAAGAGGCTCTTTAGTTCCTCTTTGCTTTCTGTCATTAGTGTGGTAATATCTCTATATCTGAGGCTATTGATATTTCTTCCGGCCATCTTGATTCCAGATTGTGATACATCCAGCCTGGCATTTCACCTGATGTACTCTGCATACAAGTTACATAAGTAGGGAGACCATATACAGCCTTGATGCACTCCTTTGCCAGTTTTGAATTACCTACATATAGGCCCTAATTCCAAAAAATAGTTACACTGGAGATTAGGGCTTAAATATATGAATTTTCAGGAGAAAACAATTCCGTCCATAGCAATCATCCTCAGAATTAAGACAATGAACTTAACTAGAGCTTCTCTTGAAATTAAGAGGATATACCATAAAGTATGCACAAATTTATGTGAAAAAAATAGACAATTTAAGTAAGTAGGTGATTATTTCTAAAGACATATACTAAATTGATGAAAAACAGTGAAATATTTGAATAGTAGTATACTGGTTAAAGAAGAAATAAGAGAAACTCCTTAGTATTATTTTTCTGATGACATGAGCAGAGCTATAGGCAAATATGAGATGAATGTTGAATGAGTAATAAGAAATTGGTTTGGATTTACCAGTAGCAATAAGTTGTCAAATAGTAGTTATCTTCAGGAAGATAGAGAGTATGAAGGAGAGCTTTGGAGACAGACTTCAGGATGCTGGAAATGTTCTCTAGTCATACATACATATATATATAACACCTGCCAATGAAAAGCCGGTGCTCCGCAGTGAAGACCCAACACAGCCATAAATAAATAAATAAATAAATAAAATTTTTAAAAAAACATTTTTTAATAAATTTTTAAAAATATGCAAAGTAGCAGCACATTAAGGAAGACTGAAATCTGAACCCCTTGAGACTCTGTCCACACAGGTGGGTTTATTTGTTCCCCTCCCAAGGCAAGGCAATAGAGGACTTCTGACTGTTTGGACAAATCTGAACATTACTGCAGATGGGATGACTGACTCGGGGGCAGACTGCTTCGTGTGGGCGTCCTGGGCTGTGTGAACCAAAGGTTCCGCAAAGAGACACGGTGAAGCATTTCGAGCAAGCTATTTACAACCATTTCAAGTAAGACAAGCAAAATATTCTAAGGATGAACAGATGAACCTGAAATCTCAGTGACTCAGCATGAAAGAAAACGATTTCTTGCTTCTGTAAAGTACAGGGGATGTGTCTGGATTTGCGCAGGCTTTCTGGGGTCCATGCCAGCAGAAGCTCAGCCATGTGCAGCACATGGGTCCCCAGGCCACCTGCACTGGACGACCTCCCGGCTGATGGGGGTAGAGAGAGATCGGAAGGTCTGTCTGGATGTTTTAAGGGGCAGCGCTGGAAGAACATAAATTACATCGGCCACATCCAATTTAGTCCAAGTCAGTGACCCCATTCAAAGAAAAAGGGGTCAGCAAAAATAGCTACATTATGGAAGAGACGCATGAGTCCTTGGTGACCAGAGAGCTGTCTCGACCACGGGCACGAGGCATGGTTTGAAATAAGTTTCAAGACTATTAGTGCTGTACTCACGTGAGTCCAAACCAGAGGAAGATTGCTTTCAATGTCAAAGTATCCAATATAATTAAGTGACATGATTCAAAAGTAATCTGCTAGAAAGATTTACATTTAGGATAACAGAATTTCTACTTTTATGGAAAAACATTTAGCAAAATTTAATATGTGTCTTTAGTTGCCAGTTGTATCTGATTCAGTGATCCCATGGACTGTAGCCAGCTAGGTTCCTCTCTCCATTGGATTCTCCAGGCAAGAATACTGCAGTGAGATTCCATTTTCTATTCCAGGGCATCTTCCTGAGACAGGGATGGAAACTGCGTCTCTTGAGGCCAATTTCCTAATGAGAGAGATTTCTTACTGAGCATATGATTATCTAATTTCTTTATTAGGGTAGGTGATCAGAAATTTTAAAACATATACATGATTTACTTTTTAATAGCTGTTTTATTGTAATGCAATATACAAAAATTGCTCATGTGTCCCCATCAATGAATTTTCATGAAATGAACATCCTAGGAAATCAACACTCAGAGGGTGATGGCATGGCCAGCCTTTCTCGGCCCTCCTCTGCCCAACACCAATCACAGAACTAGGAACAGTTAACTGCTCTCCTGACTTCCAGTACCTCACACAGGCTCTACCTGATTTGTTTCTTAAGTTTTGGAGTGGTTTACAATGTAGTAATGGGTAAACAAAATAAGAACATTTTAACTTACTTTAAATAAATTTACAACATTGTATCAATGTTAGTATAATTTCAAATTGAATAATTCACCACAATTAGACACTGTAACTAGCAGAATTATTTGACATATCTGTATGTTCTTCCAGCTGTTTTATGCATTGCTAAATTCAAAAATTTTTCCCTTCTGCTATTTTAAGTGGATTCGATAGTATTCCACAGAGTTCTCCTAGTCCTTTTAAAATAGGATTTATATCTGTCTATGCAAACACTGAAGTCTAACTGTTACTCACTCAGTCTTGCCCAACTCTTTGTGACCCCATGGCCTGGAGTCAACTTCCTAACTGGCACTAGCGGTAAAGAAGCTGCCTGACAAGGCAGGAGACATAAGAGATGAGTGTTTGACCCCTGGCTGGGGAAGATGCCCTGGAGGAAGGCAAGGCAACCCCTTCTTGTATTCTGGCCTGGAGAATCCCATGGATGAAGGAGCCTGGCGGGCTACAGTCTATAGGGTCAGAAAGAGTCGAAAACTACTGACGCAACCTGGCATGCAGCTGATTAACAATGCTGTGATAGTTTCAAGTGGACAACAAGGGGACTCACCCATACGTATGCATGTATTCATTAATCCCATGGACTGTAGCCAGCTAGGTTCCTCTCTCCATTGGATTCTCCAGGCAAGAATACTGCAGTGAGATTCCATTTTCTATTCCAGGGCATCTTCCTGAGACAGGGATGGAAACTGCGTCTCTTGAGGCCAATTTCCTAATGAGAGAGATTTCTTACTGAGCATATGATTATCTAATTTCTTTATTAGGGTAGGTGATCAGAAATTTTAAAACATATACATGATTTACTTTTTAATAGCTGTTTTATTGTAATGCAATATACAAAAATTGCTCATGTGTCCCCATCAATGAATTTTCATGAAATGAACATCCTAGGAAATCAACACTCAGAGGGTGATGGCATGGCCAGCCTTTCTCGGCCCTCCTCTGCCCAACACCAATCACAGAACTAGGAACAGTTAACTGCTCTCCTAACTTCCAGTACCTCACACAGGCTCTACCTGATTTGTTTCTTAAGTTTTGGAGTGGTTTACAATGTAGTAATGGGTAAACAAAATAAGAACATTTTAACTTACTTTAAATAAATTTACAACATTGTATCAATGTTAGTATAATTTCAAATTGAATAATTCACCACAATTAGACACTGTAACTAGCAGAATTATTTGACATATCTGTATGTTCTTCCAGCTGTTTTATGCATTGCTAAATTCAAAAATTTTTCCCTTCTGCTATTTTAAGTGGATTCGATAGTATTCCACAGAGTTCTCCTAGTCCTTTTAAAATAGGATTTATATCTGTCTATGCAAACACTGAAGTCTAACTGTTACTCACTCAGTCTTGCCCAACTCTTTGTGACCCCATGGCCTGGAGTCAACTTCCTAACTGGCACTAGCGGTAAAGAAGCTGCCTGACAAGGCAGGAGACATAAGAGAGGAGTGTTTGACCCCTGGCTGGGGAAGATGCCCTGGAGGAAGGCAAGGCAACCCCTTCTTGTATTCTGGCCTGGAGAATCCCATGGATGAAGGAGCCTGGTGGGCTACAGTCTATAGGGTCAGAAAGAGTCGAAAACTACTGACGCAACCTGGCATGCAGCTGATTAACAATGCTGTGATAGTTTCAAGTGGACAACAAGGGGACTCACCCATACGTATGCATGTATTCATTAATCCCGACCTTATCTCCCATGCAGGTGGCCATGTAACATTGAGCGGTGTTGCCTGTGCTATGCACTAGGACCCTGCATACTTTGTTCCCTAATTTCTTTTCTTCAGCATTGTATTTGTGAGAGTCATGAATACCTTTGCATTTAGCAGTAGAGCACACATTTTGTTGCTGAAGAATATTCCATGGCTACTTCTGAGGCTGCTAGCTCCCTGGAGCTGTTTCTGTTCTCTTTAAAATCTCTCTCTAGAATGTTCTTCTAATTTCTGCATAATACCTACTCTCACTCATCCTCCCTCAACCTAGACCTCTCTGCTAATGGGAATACCTGTCCTTAATGAGAAGATACTGAGTATAGAGACTTGAGATACAGAGATTGGTAAGCATTAAATCCTGCTGTGGTGTTCCTACTGTAGTTAAGATCTACAGCCTCTGTAGTTATTAATATATGTCCACATTCGTGGATTTCAGTCAATGGCATGTGTGTCTAAATGATGCGGGAGGCTTACAGGATTGGCCCAGAGGAACCGTTTCATTTGCTTCTCTGTGTTCTTTTCTCCTCATCAGCAAGTATCGAGACCCTGTATTAAATAAATACCTGCTTGAGATGATGGAGGCTGGACTCTTGACTCACTGCTTGAAAGAGAGCCTTCTGCCCATCAGGAACACCACTTACGGGATTTCTATGAGCAAGAAATAGTCTTCTATTCATGTTGAGATATTGTACCTATTTTGGTTTCTTACAGCCACTAGAATCCCCTTAGTTCTTCTAGCTTGGCAGGTCCAGAAATGAATCTGCTGCTTCTTCCCCTCGACAAAACTATTCCACTTTCTCCATTTCATGTCCACAGTCCGTCCACAGACCTGGAAGTCACTCTGGAGCCCTCGTCACCCCCAGAGGAATCAGTTTCACCAGGGTTGTGGGTTCTACCTCTGAATCTCCCTCATCTCCATCTCTTTCTCTTATTTATCAGCATCACTGCCTACTTTGAATCTCTTTCGTCTCTCACGTGAACCTCCTTATTATTTTTGCTTTCTGATTACTCTTTGTATAAATCAGAGCTCTCCAGAATAATAGAGCAAACAGGAAATATAAACAAATGAGATATTTGTTATGAGAATAGGCTTACGTGATTGTAGAGCATGAGATATGCCAAAAGTGTGCCATATATGAGCTGGAGGACAGAGAAAGCCAGTGGTATAATTCAATCTCGACCAAAGGTTTGAGCAGTGTGTGTGTGTGTGTGTGTGTGTGTGAAACCAAGAGTTTTGCTGATTTTGAAGGCAGGGTAGAACTGATGTCCCAGCTCAAAGGGAGAGAGAGAAATTGCCCTTCCTCCACAACTTTTAATGCAGCAGGCCTTTATTGGTTATCTATTTCATTTTAATTTTATATATTTTTTTATTTGGCTGTATCGGGTCCTAGTTGCTACACACAGGATCTTCTTTGCATCATGCAGGACCTTTTCATTGCAGCACATGGACTCTCCAATTGTGGTTCGTGGGCTCAGAGGTTGTGGTGTGCAGGCTTAGTTGCTCTGTAGCATGTGGGTTCTTAGTTCTATGACCAGAGATCTAACCTATATCCCCTGCATTGCAAGGCAGATTCTTCACCACTGCACTTCCAGAAAAAGTCCCTGCTCAACCTTTTTGTTCTATTTGAGTCCTTCAAGAGATTAGACAAGACTCACCCACCCTGATGAGAGCTGCTCTTGTTTATTCAGTCTATGGATCGAAGTGTCTTCCTGCACAAGTCGGATATCTGGGTATTGCTACGCTCAGTCCACTTAACACGTAAAATTCACTGTCACTCTCTTCTGTCACAGTATTCTTCTCATAACAAAACTCACAGAAATCATGCCAAACTTCAAAGTCCCTGAATAGTCTTTAATTTTCAAAAAGCCAAATATAGAAGGACTTTCAGTATCTACGATTACACTCCAGGCTTATCTGATTCTTTCTCCAGCCCCTCCACTATGTAGGCCCCCCCATACCTGACCACTGACCCTAGCCTGTGACTCACCTCTGCTAAGGGGCGTCCTCTGACATTTCAAGAGGTTCATGGCCTGGAGGATTTCCTTATTCCATGTCCTCTGCCTGGCACCCCCAGCAACGTTTTCTAAATTCCTGGGGAATCTGTCTACTCAGATCTACCCATTACCATGATCTCCCTTTCTTAGAATGAACAGTCAGTACCCCAGCTCCCCTCTTGTCTCTGGTGGCTAAAGCTCATCATATTCAAAAGAAATCCACTTACTCTAGCTACAGATATCCTTCATTTTCCATCAGCCTTTCAAGTTGTAACATAGACGTCTTCTTCACTCTTTCTTCCACCCCCCCACCCCCCAGTCCCTCTGTTTCCAATATCTGTCTTATCTCTTTCCACCTTCCCTCCTCCCTAGGTGAGTTCTAACCTGATCACCTCTCTTCCAAGCCACTGTGCGTGCTTCCCTTCCACTTCCAAACAGCTGCCAGAAACTTCTTTCCCAAGTGAAACTGGAGACATTGCCACTTTGCCTAAAATGCTCGAGTAGCTCTTTACCAAATACAGAGCATAAAATGGGGAATCTTAAAGTGGTTTGATGGTGTCCAACTAAACAATATCGCGAGTAACTGAATCTTGTATTCAAAGGCTCTCTTGCTCTGCTCTTCTTATGTGCCCTGCCCTGGAAAATCTCACTATATCTTACCTTTATCTGAGCATACCATGCTTATCTTCATTCTCTAGAGACACAATTCATATACCTCTTGTGAAGCCTTTTTATCCATCATTTCTTTGTGTAACTCTGCTGTACTGTGTTGAGTCTCTCACTGATGTCTGACCGTTTGCGATCCCAGGGACTGTAGCCTGCCAGGCTCCTCTGTTCTTGGGGATTGTCATGTCCTCTACCAGGGGATATTCCCAATCCAGGGATAAAACCCAGGTCTCCACATCGCAACCGGATTCTTTACCATCAGAACCACCAGGGAAGTACTTTATTAACATTCATATTGTATGTTTTCTTACAATTTTTATTGTTTTATTGCTAAGTTTTGTCCACCAGGGTACTCTGTGCATAGAATTTCCCAGGCAAGAATACTGAAGTGAGTTGATATTTTCTTCTCCGGGAGATCTTCTTGACTCAGGGATCAAGCTCATGTCTCCTGTACTGGCATGAGAGTTCTTTACCACTGAGCCACCAGGAAAGTCATTTCTTACCATACATGAATACAAAATATGTATCTATTTTCCATGTAGAATATGATCTCCTCGAAATCAAGGACACCATGATATTCATCATTGTATTCCCAAAACTTAGCATAATGCCTAGAATATGATAAATTATTGTAAACATTTGTTTTTTGTCCCTATTGAAACCAAGCAGGACCCTGTTGGGCTCATGGAATGGAAGCATTTCTATGTCCCCCATTTCTTGTCTGGAGGGAACTGACTCTAGCCTCAAGCATGACCCTCCTTAAATTCTAAAGGACAGATTTGAGCTGCTATTAATCAAGAAAGGGATAGAACACAAAGGCAAGGGAGGAGGAGTCAGGAAGCAATAGTTCCATTTCTAGGGGACACATAGCAATATCTTTGAGCTCTTTACAGAACCAAAACCCCCAACAAATGGAGCTAGAATTCTTCATTGAAGAGAAGGCTAACTGAGGCCAGTTTAAAGGTACCAGAGAAGCTCATCAAGAGAATACCTGAGACCAAATTAAAGGACTGCAGGCCCTGGACACACTCTGAATTTTATCAGCAACCTTGGCCTTGAACCATTGCTACAAAACTCCTTACCAAATTCTCCTGGGTTGGGACACAGTCTGAGGGCAGGGATCTGATGTGTCCCCTTTTGCCTAGCAAAGCAATAAAGCTATTCTTTTCTACTTCACCCCAAACTCCGTCTCCAAGATTGGATTCCGCTCCATTGCACAGAGGCTGAGGGACATCATTGTCAGGGACTCACATTCTCTTCTGTGTTACACTTTCATGTTGGAATCTGAGATATTTCTGAGGAAAAGCCACTAAAATTTGTCATTATCAACTTGGAGAAAATATTCTTTATTTGCATTATTTTATTATTTCAGGGCTTCCTTTTTTCATAGAAGCTTTAAAGGTGATGTTCAGCACAGCATGCCTGACTACTGTGAACTCTGAGCTAATGGACTCTCAATGACATTTTAGAACATAAAATACTTTCTGTCCTGGAAAACATGACAGAAATATTAATAACATACACACAGCATTTGAAGTGGAGGACTCGATAAAAATCAGTTGCTTTAAACATTCAGGGACTTACGCTATGGACAAACGACGACATTGTTAATAGTGGCCTTAAGTGTAACTTCATGTACTTTAAACCTTTCAGTATTGTCTTTACCAAGATGGGGGAAACACATAAGAAATACACTGATAGAGAAGATTAAATAGCAGTAAAAAGGAACAAAAGAAAAATGGGTGGCTAATTATATCATACTCATGAGAAAACCAGCTGGCAGTTTTTCCACGACTGAAAAATCTGGATTAATGCAATATATACAAGAAAAATCAATAGTTGCATACTTCTCAGGCCGTCTAACAAAAATAGAAACTCTTAACCATAGGAGAATTCAAATGCAGTTTCTATTCCAATCACAAGGAGAGCAAGGAAGCCAAAATGGAATCACAAGACTTCATCCTTAAAAAGTTACTCAAGGTGGGATCTGAACATCTCCATGGAAAACATCAGCACTTACTAAATACCTTGTACACAGAAAATCGGAATTCTTCCAAGTACTTCTTGAACCAGAGGTACCAAATATTTAGCTTCGGGGTTTGTTTTGCTGTTGTTTACTTGCTGAGTCATGTCTGACTCTTTGCAATCTCATGTGCCGCAGCATGCCAGACTCCCCCGTCCTCCTCCGTCTTCAAGTTTGCTCAGATTCATGTCCATTGAGTCCGTGCTGCTATCTAACTATCTCCTCCCCTGGCACTCCCTTTTCCTTTTACCTCCAGTCCTCCCTGGCATCAGTGTCTTTCCCATTGAGTTGGCTCTGCATCAGGTGACCAAAATATTGGAGCTTCAGCACCAGCCCTTCAGATGAATAATCAGGATTGACTTCTTTTAGGATTAACTGGATTGATCTTGCTGTCTAAGGAACTTTCAAGAGTCTTCTCCAGCACCACAATTTGAAAGCATCAATTCTTCAGTTCTCAGCCTTCATTATGATCCAACTCTCATATCTATAAATGACTACTGGAAAACCTGTAACTTTTACCATATGGACCTTTGTTAGCAAAATGATGCTTCTGCTTTTTAATACTTTGTCTAAGTTTTCCTTCCAAGCAGCAATGTCTTTCAGTTTCATGGCTGTAGTCAGTGTCTTCACTGATTTGGGAGCCTAAGAAAAGAAGTCACTGCTTCCACTTTTTCCTCTTCTCTTTGCCATGAAGTGATGGGACCAGATGCCATGATCTTAATTTTTTGAATGTTGAAGTTTAAGCCAGATATTTCACTCTCCTTTTCATCCTCATCAAGAACCTCTTTAGTTACTCTTCTGGATAGCCTGCATTATAAAGGACAGAGCTCAACTTTGTTTTTCCAATAAATTCATAATGCTTTGAAAAAGAGAAAAGATGAAAATTCTCCAGGCTGAGCTTCTCTTCATTTTTTGCCTTCCTGCATATTTTTCTTATTTTAATTTTCATAAAGTCATATTTGCTTCCCGATCTGGTGCTTGGGCTTGCTGTCTACCAGGATAATTGTTGATGGTGTTGTGCTGCTGTTGATTCTCTGATTTCGGAGGATATGCAGATGAACCATTTCCACTTCCTGTGACCTGGTGCTGAAGGGCATGTCCTCACTGAGAAACTGATACCATGAAATGAGCATTTCCTGTTTAATTGCACTTCAGTCCTCTGATCCATAACAGTTCTTTGCCTCTCCCTGAAGGAGAACCAATCCACCTTCCAAATTCTACCAGGTCACAGGAATTGCCAGTACCCATGACAGCACAGAAAGAGAGAACTGGCTCACGTACTGGAAGGAGTACAGCTTTCTCTTTTTCCATTCACAAATGGAATATTTTTATCTTAATAGTTGAATTTATTTGGATAATTAGTTTTCAAAGAGGCTGACTTTAACTCACTCTTCATTGATGTGGAGATTTTTGGTTTCTTTTTGAGATTGCAGTGTTCTACATCATTTTCATTAATGAGTTACTGTGATATTCTGCAACAAACATTCACAATAGCAGATGTCTCAAAATCTATATCATGCTGTTGCATTGCTTCCTTTTCCTCAGTTCATTCCTACAGCTTCTTCGGGGAATCTCTGATGATGGATTGATGGAGAATGTAAAGATTTAACCGTGGTTTGCAAATGGGTCTGCACAGTAAACTAGCAGCCTTGAAAATTAACAGCTCCAGTACTGTAGTTCCACTTGCAGAATTTTCTTTCGCCACTGGCCTTCAAAGTCACCTCCAAGTGGTGCAGATCCCACTGATTTGGGAGCCTAAGAAAAGAAGTCACTGCTTCCACTTTTTCCTCTTCTCTTTGCCATGAAGTGATGGGACCAGATGCCATGATCTTAATTTTTTGAATGTTGAAGTTTAAGCCAGATATTTCACTCTCCTTTTCATCCTCATCAAGAACCTCTTTAGTTACTCTTCTGGATAGCCTGCATTATAAAGGACAGAGCTCAACTTTGTTTTTCCAATAAATTCATAATGCTTTGAAAAAGAGAAAAGATGAAAATTCTCCAGGCTGAGCTTCTCTTCATTTTTTGCCTTCCTGCATATTTTTCTTATTTTAATTTTCATAAAGTCATATTTGCTTCCCGATCTGGTGCTTGGGCTTGCTGTCTACCAGGATAATTGTTGATGGTGTTGTGCTGCTGTTGATTCTCTGATTTCGGAGGATATGCAGATGAACCATTTCCACTTCCTGTGACCTGGTGCTGAAGGGCATGTCCTCACTGAGAAACTGATACCATGAAATGAGCATTTCCTGTTTAATTGCACTTCAGTCCTCTGATCCATAACAGTTCTTTGCCTCTCCCTGAAGGAGAACCAATCGACCTTCCAAATTCTACCAGGTCACAGGAATTGCCAGTACCCATGACAGCACAGAAAGAGAGAACTGGCTCACGTACTGGAAGGAGTACAGCTTTCTCTTTTTCCATTCACAAATGGAATATTTTTATCTTAATAGTTGAATTTATTTGGATAATTAGTTTTCAAAGAGGCTGACTTTAACTCACTCTTCATTGATGTGGAGATTTTTGGTTTCTTTTTGAGATTGCAGTGTTCTACATCATTTTCATTAATGAGTTACTGTGATATTCTGCAACAAACATTCACAATAGCAGATATCTCAAAATCTATATCATGCTGTTGCATTGCTTCCTTTTCCTCAGTTCATTCCTACAGCTTCTTCGGGGAATCTCTGATGATGGATTGATGGAGAATGTAAAGATTTAACCGTGGTTTGCAAATGGGTCTGCACAGTAAACTAGCAGCCTTGAAAAATTAACAGCTCCAGTACTGTAGTTCCACTTGCAGAATTTTCTTTCGCCACTGGCCTTCAAAGTCACCTCCAAGTGGCGCAGATCCCTTCTCCCGGTCACCCTCGGCCCAGCACAGCCTTCCTAGATGTCCAGTTGCTTGGAGTCCTGCAGGGGGTCTTCAGGGTTCCCATGAAGCAGGGGCGGCAGGGAGGGGCAGCAGGGAGGTCCCCCAGGGGATTCGTCGTCAGAGCTCATGAGCCCATGAAGCCTTCTCCAGACAGGAGGACAATGAAGTAGTCTTGTGGGTTTGTGGGGACCCACAGGGCAGCTTCTAAGGATTTCCAGAAATAACTGGAGGACTCAGGGGTAAGGATTGATGCTCCATCACTAACACCGAAGGAATTTATCACTGCAATAGCTGCTGACTACATCATCATTGCACACACCCACAGCCTTGTTCACAGGAGCAGCTCCCATGATCTCCTGGTTGATATGGTTTATACCATTTGTACAGCAGGCTTCAGTTTCTTTTAATTAAATACACTTATGTTCTTAGGATCCCTCATAATTCCAGAAGGATTCTACTCCAAATACTGATCAAAATTAGGAAAAAAGAGATGGTTCCATGCTTCCCTGGTGGTCTAGTGGGTAAGGACACCGCCTTGCAGAGCAAGGAGCACTGGTTCGATCCCTGGCCTGGGAAGATCCCACGTGCCGCGGAGCGGCTGAACTGACGTGTCCAACTACCGAGCCGGAGCTCTGGAGCGCATGCGCCCAGAGCCAGTGCTCTGCGACAACAGAGGCCACTGCGATGGGAGGCCTACATGGGCCAAAGAACACAGATGGATGAAAATGAATAAATGAGAGACCAAGAGAAGTGGCCAAAAAAAAGAATATATTATTTAAAAAAAGAGAGAGACGGTTCCTCTAGCACTAGTGAAGGTACTTGGAAATAACCTTTCCAGAGAGCAATTTAACAATCAAATAAAAGGCCTCAAAAGCATTCCTAACTGTGACCCAGTAACTTCTTTCGCAGGAAATGTCTGGAGAATCGGAGTATTTCCTGCCATATCAGTAAACAAAATATGCCACCGTCATCAGCGATTGCAGTCACCTCTGTTGTGCGGTGGGGCTGCTGAGCCCCAGAGCACTCAGGGTGAGATAGCACAGGACACGGGCTCCAGACAGCTGGGCTGCACATCAAAGGAAAACTTTCAGTGAGTTCAGACTCTTGCATCTTCCCATACAAAGAAAAGAACTAAATACCTTAACTTGGAAATAACTGGTTTTCTTTAATTAACAATAATATTTGGTGTTTAGACTATCTGCCATTTGTTGCAAAACTACTGTAAATCCTGGCCCCCTGCCTTGCCTCCTCAGAGCAGTTCTCTTAGGAGAACTTGAGATGGAGCCTCCCAGGGTTGAAGTCCTAAAAATTATCTCCAAATAAAGCATAACTCACAAATTTTAGGTTGTGTGCTTTTGTTTTTATTTGTTTGTTTGTTTTTCATTTCAACTCATCTAGCCCTGTCCTCTGCTGCCCAGCTCCGAGGCAGCCTTGAAATTAACAGCCCAACTTCCCAGAACAGAGGGAGTCAAGCAGAACTGAAAACCTCTTGAAACCTTTCTCTCCAAAAGGCATCACTATCTGATTTGACTGGTATTTCCTTGGAAGAACCAGATATTCCGGGCAATTAAAGAAATCTCTTTACAGTCTGCATGAGTGTGTGTGTTTAGTCATGTCCAACTCTTTGCAGCCCCATGGACTGTAGCCTGCCAAGCTCCTCTGTCCATGGGATTTTCCAGGCAAGAGCACTGGAGTGGATGGTCATACTCCTCTAAGGGATTTTCCTGACCCAGGGTCAACCCAAATCTCCCAAGTATCTTGTATTGGCAGGTGTATTTTTTACCACTGAGCCACCTGGTAAGTCCTTTACAATCTCTAGCTGATCACTAAGCTAATGAAGTAAAGATGTCGAAGATGTAGACTTTACAGAAATAGATTTTAAAAGTCACTAAGCAAACGAACAACTACCGCACAAACGCAACATAAAACAAAGATTAGAGAGGGGTGAGAAACTGATTTCAAGAGCTGCAAAATGTTTGAAATGTCTTGTTTTTAAAAAAGTTATAGAAAGAAATGACAAAACACTGCCCATAGACACAGAAACAACAGTCATTCACTTGGAAGCCCAGATACTGGACTTACTTGAAATACACGTTAAAGCAACTAGTATACATATTTTTTAAATTTATGGAGATCATGTGTTAAGAAGTAAAAGAAAGCAAGAAAATATACCTCACCATATACAACTCTGTCCATTGCCCCGACCTTGTTCCAGATTTTTAAAAATATATTAATTCAATATCTCATCCCCATTTGCAAATGTGGTTCTGAATAGCCCAAATCAGTCAGGTTCAGCCCACTCCTAATGCCAAAATTTGCACTGGGAGTCAAAGCATGACACCGTCTGGACCAAGGAAGTATGAATTGAGGCTTCCCACCTGCTTCAGAAGATGTTCCTGTCAGTCTTCTGAGGAAAGCCTGGGAGAAGCCCTTTCTATCTCCACACGTAAATGAGAAAATCCTGGAGCCCCAGGTCATGGAGATGCCACTCTCAGGAAACCAGCACATGAGCTGAACTATGTACCAGAGTTTGGAGAGACAGGACGCCGGGGACCCCGCAGCTCTACTGAGTCCGCACCAAGGGTAGCGGCATCTCGCCCTTCTAGGCGCCAATTCCCCAGAGTTTTTCTACATCCTTACTAAGCAAGTAAGGGAAGGTGTCTCTTTGGGACCTTCGAAGTAGAGAGAATCAGGTTTTATCTGTACACAGATAAGGAGAATGGCCCAGTGGACTAACTCTGGGAAGTTTAAATCAGAGACCTTGTCCCAGAAACCAGTTTACCTTTGGAATATCAGTGTTTTGGTCCTTCCTCGGTCTTAACACTCACGTGGGTAAGAAAAATTATTCCAAGGGACTTGATGAATATGCAAATGAATGGAAATACTCACACAAAGTCAATTATGGTTAAATTTATCATGCTTTCTGTGTGATCTGATACAATTACAGGAAGGTAAGTTTTCAGGCAACTTTGAATTAGTTCTAGAATAGAGTGTTGGTTTCCAGTTTCTTCCCTTGAATTACTATTAACAGTCAGCCAGTGACTGTGATTCAAATTCTTTCCATCTGGAAGCCAGCCAGAGGAACTCCCCTGCAGAAGTGAGAGGAAATGAAATAACTTGGCATTTTCATTGTACCATTTAAAACTGCACACCAGCAACATCCATTGAAAAATGTGTTTAAAATTCAGCTTCTCAATCTGTCAGTCCTTGTTTGCTCAGACTTCTGCTGAAGGTATTGAACTAACACACAGCTTCCAAAGTCACAGATGAAATCTAAGCTTTCAACAATGCAAAAAGTCAAGCACACTGCAGCTCAAAATACACTGCATTACTAGCCTCCGTTTATTTTTCTTTAAAATGAGGATCAGTATCAATTTCAAGATGTATGGCATTTAAGTGAGCTAATATTATAATACCCAATGCCATGACCATCTCAGAACAGGTACACAATTGTTATTTGTATTCATCTCCTTTTCTACTCGTAAAGTTCAAATACAAACACTTGCTCAGTCGAGAGCTTAAATTTATTTTCCATTTGACTTCAGTTTAACTTCTACCTTGCCTTCAGCTTTTCTCCTAAGAAGTCCTCCACTGTCTCCTGAACTGACTCTATATCACCTCCCAATCACTGTGTGTTACGGCCTCTCGGCCAGTTCTGTCTTGACTACTCTCCCTCCACTGGAGGCGCTCTGCTGTCATGGCCTCTCCAAACCTTCGCGACCCGGTTTTCCAGTTGCTCCCTCATGAGGACTTCTTCCCGCTGCAGCCATCTATGGCCTCAATCTCCGTGCATAGTCACCACCTCACTGTGCTGGCAAGGTCAAGTAGTTCTTAAGTTAAACTGCTGGCTAAAGATCTAGAACACCTGCTTAGGGGCTTGCCTGGTGGTCCAGTGGGTAAGGACACCGCATTGCAGTGCAAGGGGCCCCGGTTCGATCCCACGTGCCGCGGAGCGGCTGGACGGACGTGTCCAATTACCAAGCCGGAGCTCTGGAGCGCATGCACCCAGAGCCGGTGCTCTGCAATAACAGAGGCCACTGCGATGGGAAGCCCACACGGGCCAAAGAACAAAGATGGATGAAAATAGAGAAATGAAAGACCAATAGAAGTGACCCGCCCGCCCCCCTCCCTCCCCAACTGCCTCCTCCCACCAACAATTTTTTTTTTTAGAACACCTGCTTAAATCTATTCCCCTTACTACTCGTGGGACGTGCAAGTTACACAATTAACCTTGATGCGTCTCATACCCGGTCTCTAAAATAAAACGACAGTATACCTGGGTCATAGATTTGTTGTGAGTGAGAACCAAATGAACACACATGAAGCACTTTGGACCCAGCCCTGCAGGTGGCCCGCGCTCACTACGTCATGCAATGACACGGGTTCTCCACTAGGGGCGCGGTCTCAGATGACTCAGGCTCTCAGGGAGTCAGGATGCAAAGCAGACACCTTCTAGAATAAGCGAAATTCCCCCGGTTTCCACCACTGACTCCAGAACAATGGAAGCTCAAAACAGACACTATCCTTTCAGCATTTTATGTGGTACAACATGATTTCTTTCAGTTTATATTTTAATTGACAAAAAGATTCCTCTAGGAAACAGAGAAACTTACAATTAATTAAAAAGTAGACTGCATACTCTTAATTTTAATTATATTACCTAACCTATACATCATTTTTCAGTAGAAAAATATTAGCATGGACGCTAAATCCAGCTTGAAAAATTGCTGGTCACATGACCCTAGAAAAATACATTTCCCTTCAAGAGCATTATTGTCTTTATTTAATGCAACACAAATAAACAGCTACCTCACAACTTACTGTATTTACTGAGAGCTCAGACTGAATAATTGATATGAAAGATGTGCAAGAGCTTTGCCCTACTATCAAAGCACAAAGGTCTATCAGTCAGCTGAACTTACGGCAATGTTCTTTTAAATTAAAAATTGCCTAGTGACAGGTTTTCAACATGTCAGCTGCTCAAAGTTGGACAGAGCAAGAGGCTGTCGCTTTACTCCAGTTACGGCTTTTTGAATTTCACATTTAAATTGAACTAGATAGTGGGATGAAATATAACTTTTTCCTTTCCAATCTACTTAAGTTAATTATTAATGAATCAAATTTAATTTGTGTAAGTTTTGTGTAGGAATAAGACACACAGCCTTATATATTATTGTCTAGGCTCTGAGGAAAACCATTGAGAAATGGCATATGTTTCTTCTAGAACAGAGTGATTTAACGATTATTTACAACACAAATGAACACAGGAGGTTCCAGACTTTTAACTCTTCTTACTGTGTCCAGCTTCCCACGTCCAGCAGGACTTCCCTTCACACCACACTGGAGTGACTGGAGCATCGTGATGACCTGGCTCTATTCATCGTCTGTGATGGTGGCCACAGGCAGAGATAGGCAGCACTCTCGGATAAGCGGTGCTGCTCATGTGTTTTGGCTGCTCAGTGCTGTCTGTTTTTCCTGAAGCAGAGTGAAGTCATGGCAGGGTTTGAGAGCTGTTTAACTCCCCAGACTTCTGTTGTCTCATGTATAACACGGGGATCATGGGCCATCTTTCAGAGCACAGTAGGAAGGGTTAAGGGAGAATTCACAGGCAGGGCTGTCAGAGTCCTGGATCTGGGTTTTCTCCGCTCTTTCCCTCCCTGGACACACACTCCCTGAACTGCAGGCAGCTGAATTGTGCAGCAGAGAAGGAGTCCCAGGGCGTATCTGAGGTCTCTGTGCTTTCCACGAATGCTGATTTCTTCTGTGCAGGGAGGGATAAGCACACAGAGTCCCATCAGAGATGCCTTCCTAGGCTTGGCTGAGCGTATGAAAGACAGGAACCCTCAGCCTTTCCCAACAACAGAGGCCACTGAAAATGCCGGAGAGGGTCAAGGAAAGGAATGGAAAGAACTGGAATCACCAGACATTTCCATGTCCTCATGAAACCTCCCCAGCATCCCTGAGTGGGGTGATCCCTCCTCCCATGAAAAAGAGGTCATCACAGAGCACCAAGTGGAGCTCCCTGTGATATAAAGCACTCTATGATCAGACGTCTCACCCACGGGGCGCAAGCACATCAGCCCATTGCTCCCAATCCACCCCACCCTCCCCTTCCCTCTCAATGCCCACGTGTCCATTCTCCATGTCTGTGTCTCTATCTCTGTCCTGGGAATAGGTGCACCTGTATACCTGTTTTTCTAGATGCTACATACATGCGTTCACATATGAAATTTGTTATTCTCTTTCTGACTCACTTCATTCTGCATGGTAGACTCTGGGTCCATTCACATCACTGCAAATGGGATGGAGACCTACTGAGGGAGGGATTGTATGCATCCTTAGCACTGATACACTTGACTGGGCAGCATAAATGAATGCAACATTGTAAGGCAATTACATTCCAATAAAAACATTAAGCTTTTTTTTAAGCCTAAAAAAAGAAGTTAGGAGGGATAAGTAAGGCTGTTACAGTCACACAGAGAGAGCACCTGGTCTGGTTGCCTAGGAGCAAACTAGAGCTTTTAGAAGACCTTGTATCTCCCTGGCAAAGGAGGGTATCAGTCCACCCCCAGGCACCCAGTCCCCTGAATGTGAGATGAAGGAGGGCAGAGGGCAGGGAGAATTGCTCTGTGGATTCACAAAGCTTGTGCTCAGAGAGAGAATCTCTCTTTTGTTGAGTAGAGTGAAAAAAGGGATCTTCCTTTCTATTTGTCAAGGGCTTTATCATTTATTCTCCTCAGTAACTTGGAGCCAACAAAGAGTTCAGAACCACCTGGGGAATGCCCCTCTCCTGAGACTTAAGATGAGTGACAGGTGGCCCATTGGAGGGGAGGTTTTGATGAAATGCCTCTTGGTCAAACCATTCACCTAGTAAAATGCTCCTCCTCCACCATATGTCTGCCGTAGCCTTTGCATTTCTTGGCCTTGGGGTAGCTTTTGCTGCCTCCGATTGCTGGAGGACAAGACAGGAACCCTCAGCCTTTCCCAACAACAGAGGCCACTGAAAATGCCGGAATCAGAAAAAACTGGAATCACCAGACATTTCCATGTCCTCATGAAACCTCCCCAGCATCCCTGAGTGGGGTGATCCCTCCTCCCATGAAAAAGAGGTCATCACAGAGCACCAAGTGGAGCTCCCTGTGATATAAAGCACTCTATGATCAGACGTCTCACCCACGGGGCGCAAGCACATCAGCCCATTGCTCCCAATCCACCCCACCCTCCCCTTCCCTCTCAATGCCCACGTGTCCATTCTCCATGTCTGTGTCTCTATCTCTGTCCTGGGAATAGGTGCACCTGTATACCTGTTTTTCTAGATGCTACATACATGCGTTCACATATGAAATTTGTTATTCTCTTTCTGACTCACTTCATTCTGCATGGTAGACTCTGGGTCCATTCACATCACTGCAAATGGGATGGAGACCTACTGAGGGAGGGATTGTATGCATCCTTAGCACTGATACACTTGACTGGGCAGCATAAATGAATGCAACATTGTAAGGCAATTACATTCCAATAAAAACATTAAGCTTTTTTTTAAGCCTAAAAAAAGAAGTTAGGAGGGATAAGTAAGGCTGTTACAGTCACACAGAGAGAGCACCTGGTCTGGTTGCCTAGGAGCAAACTAGAGCTTTTAGAAGACCTTGTATCTCCCTGGCAAAGGAGGGTATCAGTCCACCCCCAGGCACCCAGTCCCCTGAATGTGAGATGAAGGAGGGCAGAGGGCAGGGAGAATTGCTCTGTGGATTCACAAAGCTTGTGCTCAGAGAGAGAATCTCTCTTTGTTGAGTAGAGTGAAAAAGGGATCTTCCTTTCTATTTGTCAAGGGCTTTATCATTTATTCTCCTCAGTAACTTGGAGCCAACAAAGAGTTCAGAACCACCTGGGGAATGCCCTTCTCCTGAGACTTAAGATGAGTGACAGGTGGCCCATTGGAGGGGAGGTTTTGATGAAATGCCTCTTGGTCAAACCATTCACCTAGTAAAATGCTCCTCCTCCACCATATGTCTGCCGTAGCCTTTGCATTTCTTGGCCTGTGTGTAAGGGTAGGTCTTTACTGCATGGATCCTTCCGCATTGCTGGCAAGGAACAAAAGAAATACTCATTTAATGAAGCTGAAACTACAGAAAGTGGAACAGAAAACCAGTCAATCTAATGATGCTTATTTCAACACTTATCATAGAACAACTAAATTTATTCTGGGTGCTGCTAGAGGATGCTATTGGGGGACAAATATTTTCAAGTTGATATTTCCTTCTATGGAACAAACATTTGTTACTGGCAATAAAAGACTTTCATGCATGATATCATCATCATTCTGATAACTAATAGAATGTACATTTGTATATGCTTCTATTTTCTAGAGTTTTCTAATGTGGTATATTTAATATGGGCTTGTATTTAGGTGACTCAGTGGTAAAGAATCTGCCTGCAGTGCAGGAGACCCAGGTTTCATCCCTGGGTTGGGAATATCACTTAGATAAGGGAATGCCAACCCACTCCAGTATTCCCATCTGAGAAATCCCTTGGACAGAGGAGCCGGGAGCCCTGCAGTCCATGGGGTCTCAAAGAGATGAACACAGCTAAGCCTGCTGGGTGAAAATGCAGCATATGAAGTGGTGTTAACTTTCCCAGGATGCAGTAAGTTGTTGATTCACAAATTTTACTAAAAACACAAAGTCTGAGTCAATATCTAAGGAACAGAATTGTACTTTGCCTGCACATGGCTGAATTTATAGATGGTACAGGACTTGCTATTTGGTTCACATTTGCCCAGAGAACACCAAACACTTGTTTACAAAGATTTCCCAGTACCTGGATATATTTTTATTTTCTCAAAATTTACTATTTTGCTTTTTAAATTAATTTTATCACTGTGGACAGTGATTGCATCCATGATATGAAAATACGCTTGCTCCTTAGAAAGAAAGCTATGAAAAACCTAGACAGTATATTCAAAAGTAGAGGCATCACTCTACCAACAAATTCCTTTGCCTTTTCTTTTTGTAACTTGGAGCCAACAAAGAGTTCAGAACCACCTGGGGAATGCCCCTCTCCTGAGACTTAAGATGAGTGACAGGTGGCCCATTGGAGGGGAGGTTTTGATGAAATGCCTCTTGGTCAAACCATTCACCTAGTAAAATGCTCCTCCTCCACCATATGTCTGCCGTAGCCTTTGCATTTCTTGGCCTGTGTGTAAGGGTAGGTCTTTACTGCATGGATCCTTCCGCATTGCTGGCAAGGAACAAAAGAAATACTCATTTAATGAAGCTGAAACTACAGAAAGTGGAACAGAAAACCAGTCAATCTAATGATGCTTATTTCAACACTTATCATAGAACAACTAAATTTATTCTGGGTGCTGCTAGAGGATGCTATTGGGGGACAAATATTTTCAAGTTGATATTTCCTTCTATGGAACAAACATTTGTTACTGGCAATAAAAGACTTTCATGCATGATATCATCATCATTCTGATAACTAATAGAATGTACATTTGTATATGCTTCTATTTTCTAGAGTTTTCTAATGTGGTATATTTAATATGGGCTTGTATTTAGGTGACTCAGTGGTAAAGAATCTGCCTGCAGTGCAGGAGACCCAGGTTTCATCCCTGGGTTGGGAATATCACTTAGATAAGGGAATGCCAACCCACTCCAGTATTCCCATCTGAGAAATCCCTTGGACAGAGGAGCCGGGAGCCCTGCAGTCCATGGGGTCTCAAAGAGATGAACACAGCTAAGCCTGCTGGGTGAAAATGCAGCATATGAAGTGGTGTTAACTTTCCCAGGATGCAGTAAGTTGTTGATTCACAAATTTTACTAAAAACACAAAGTCTGAGTCAATATCTAAGGAACAGAATTGTACTTTGCCTGCACATGGCTGAATTTATAGATGGTACAGGACTTGCTATTTGGTTCACATTTGCCCAGAGAACACCAAACACTTGTTTACAAAGATTTCCCAGTACCTGGATATATTTTTATTTTCTCAAAATTTACTATTTTGCTTTTTAAATTAATTTTTATCACTGTGGACAGTGATTGCATCCATGATATGAAAATACGCTTGCTCCTTAGAAAGAAAGCTATGAAAAACCTAGACAGTATATTCAAAAGTAGAGGCATCACTCTACCAACAAATGTCTGTGTAGTCAAAGCTATGGTTTTTCCAATACTTGTGCACAGATGTGAGTTGGACCATAAAGAGGGCAAGTAATTTCTCCTGGAAAAGCCTGTCTGGTCTGTAATACTCTTGTATCACTTGTAAAGTATGGTTCCCCGTGCTCACCAAGTCCCCGATGTCCATGCTGCCCGCTCTGCACAGAGGCTGAGAGTGTGTCTAGAAAAATAAAACACATTTACAGAAACAGCTGCAACACTTAAGGGTTTTCCACACAGAAAAGCTCTACCGTAAATGCCTGGCATCCCTTAAACTGCAGGTCTTGTTGAAACAGAAGGTAGCCTTAACTCCACTGGAGGCGATGGGCATGAGAATAAGAGAAGCAGGTGCACAAAGGGACCAAGTAGTGCTCCAGGGTATCCGGTGCCATCGTTTCATGGTAGATGGGGGGCGGGGGGGATGGAAATGGTTACATTTTATTTTCTTGGAGTCACTGCGCATGGTGACTCTATCCACGAAATTAAAAGGCACTTGCTCCTTGGAAGAAAACACATGTTAAACCTAGACAGTGTAGTAAAAAGCAAAGACTTTGCCTATAAAGGCCCATATAGTCAAAGCTATGGTTTGTCCAGTGATTATGGATGGGTGGGACAGCACCAAGGAATTGATGCTTTTGAACTGTGGTGCTGGAGAAGACTCTTGAGAATTCCTTTGACTGCAAGGAGATCAAACCAGTCAATCCTGAAGAAAATCAACCCTGAATATTCATTGGAAGGACTCACGCTGAAGCTCCAATCCTTTGGCCCCCTGATGGGAAGAGCTGACTCACTGGAAAAGATCCTGCTGCTGAGAAAGGCTCAGGGCAGGAGGAGAAGGGGGCGACAGAGGATGAAATGATTGGATAGTATCACCAACTCAGTGGACATTAATCTGAGCAACTGCTGTGAAATAGTGAAGGACAGGGAAGCCTGGTGTGTGGCAGTCCACGGGATCACAGAGTCAGACACAACTGAGCAGTTCAGCGATGACTACAGCACAGGTGGCTTAACCTAAAAGGGGGGATGTATGTGTTTGTGTGGCTGATTCATTTTGCTGTACAGTAGAAGTCAGTACATGAATATTTACCACCAGATCTAAGGGATGCTGAAATATTTGAATTACTGATAACTTTTTTAAAATCACATTTTATTCCAGAAAAGAAAGGTCAATATTTTCACTAATGAGGTAGAAGCAGTGGTGACTGAACCCCTGCCCAGGACTGGAAGCCCCGGTGGGACACTGTACCGGCCAGCATCAGGTTCCTCCCGGCTCCCACGAAACAAAACAGGCCCACTTTACTTCAAAAAGAGTTACGCTTCAGAATGTCCTGGATGAAGCAGTAAAAGACATTGCTAATAAATCTCAACCCTTTAGCATACATCCTTTTAAAAATATTTTGGGTGTTAAAGTGGGAAATGCAATGGTTATCTCAAGAAAGATCGATCGTGTGATTATTTCAGTTACAAGCAACACTAGCTATTTTTCCATAGAACACCTTTTATAATTGAAAAAATAACTGACAGACAAACTATGGTTTTTCAAACATAGATATTAGGCAGGTATTTTCTTAAAATGAATAAAGCGAGGCATTAGCTTCAAAGAAAACAGCTGACAGTTCTTGTTTCCAATGTCAAACTTTGAGCTTTCAAATGGAAATTGCAATTTTGGAAAACTTATGTTGGCCACTGAGCTGAATAGTTTTCTGATATTTCACAAGTGTTTTTTTATGATATTGGTAGTCACATGAACAAGTCTGGTTATTTGTGCTCAATAGCAACAGATGGAAAACTCACAAACAAAAGCTCTTTTGGAACACTCCTTAATTTTTTGAGAGTATAAAGTGGTCCTAAAACAACAAGAAGAAACAGTTGAAAAACTGGGGTAGTGATCTGTTTCATGCAAACAGAAGAGGATCTGTGGAAAATAAATTATAGGCAGACCTACAGAATAGAAACCGTTTTCTTACTTCAATTCAGCACTTCAGTGAGAAGGCAAAACCAGTATTTTTATCAATAATATGGAGACCCTTTAACACAGAAATAGTGCAGCACAAATGGTGCTTGAAGAAGACCAGTTCTCATGGAATGATGGCCAGATTTGGTGAAACATCACTAGGCAGATGAAAACTCACCATTGAGATGCCAGGTACCTACGTCTGAGTCCTGGCTCTACCTGAAACTGTTGTGAGGCGTGCTCAGTGAAGCATCCAACTCCGCTCTTGGTAGTTGGAAAAGAGGTTTATTAGGCTGGCGCCAGTGACCACCCACAAGATACTAGGTTTCCTGCGAGGGCCCCGACTGGAGGTAAAGGGCGGTTTTTAAAGGCTGGTCCAATCAATGGCACAAGACCCTCCCCTTTGATTGAGATTGGCCACACATGCTCATTCCCTCTTACAATCAACAGAATAGCCTACGGGCTTCTTCATAAATTGCAGTCAGTTACAATCAATAAAGATTTAACAGAAAACAATCGATGCTAACAGACGAATCACTAACCAGTAACCATCAGTAAACCATTATGCATTCCCCTTTACAAAGCCATTCTATGGCTTAAACAAGTGGGGCCATCTGCCAGTTTCCTTGTCCATAATGTTAGAATAGAATAGCACCTAACTTATAGGGCTGGCAAGAGTGCCCTAAATGGAGTGAACCTTAGTAAATAGCGCCACGTGCCCTGGGATGTGAGATGGGAAGAGTGGACACTGAGGGAAGGAAAGAGATGGGTGGAGTTGGGAGGCATCTCCTGAACAGAATGGCCATGTGGGCTTCCTTACGTTCTAAGAGCCAGGCTGTATCCTCATCTCCCTGGGCAAAGAAAGGCAACAGAATGAGTAGAAGGAAATAGCCTGAATCTTTTAAAAAGAAAGTTCTGTTTGACTCATGGTTTTTGAAAAGTATTTGCAAATATGACTTAAGAGGTTACATGACTCACTATTTTTCTCATAGAAAAAATAGCAATATTCTAGAAATTTTTCAAAAAAGCAATTAAAGTATTGGGTGATTCTGAGTGATAATTGGCAATTATTTTACTCCTATTCTTATTTCATTTATTCCAAAATTGAATGCTTACTGTCATAATTCTATAGTAATGATTTTTATCATTATAAGTTTCTGTGATTATACTTCAGCAAAGCTATCGTTCATTTTCATTTGTCACTTCTATTTTTGTGAAGTTTCCCTACATATGTTTCTTTTCTTTTCTTTTGCCACTTCTATTGGTCTTTCACTTATTTCCATCTTTGTTCTTTGGCTTCTGTAGGCCTCCCATCGCAGTGGCCTCTCTCGCTGCAGAGCACCAACTCGGGGCACATGCGCTCCAGAGCTCTGGCTCAGTAGTTGGACACATCAGTCCTGCCACTCCATGGCACATGGGATCTTCCCAGGCCAGGGAGCAAACCGGCACCCTTTGCACTGAAAGACTGTGTTACATATATTTTTATAGAGACATTTTATGTTAAGTTTTTCAATATATTAAGCATTCCATAACTAATTACTCACACCTCTATTTGTATTTTTATCCTATCTTCTTTTTTTGATTTGCTTTTATAAGCAAGGTCATTACAAGATATGACAGGTTTTCATAACCATTTTAAAAATAGATGTACTTAGGATGACATTTCTATGTAACTTTGGTACAATAATAATTGCATTATGAGTAGTTTGCCAAAGAATGGAGTGAGGAAAGGAAACTTTCACTCCAGATACATAAATCACATGCATAAATCATATGTAATTTTACAATAAACTGGCCAGACAGCTAGCGATTGAGATAAATGTCTACAGGCTTTAGTCATCACCATATTTAAGCTTATTATCTTTGCTGCATTATTAATAAGGACTTAGATATCCTAAGTTATCCTTTCTGGTTTTATCTGCACTCTTGATTCTCTCTTTCTGAGAGCTGGGCAGGGCAGGAGGATGCATAGTCTCTCACAGGAGATGCTCAAGCTGTCTGAAATTCTTAACCCTCTTGATGATTTTCTCAGCACATGTTTCCATATACTCCTTCCTTTTCAAGATATCCAGTGACTGATTCTTTCTGTAATGCATCTTTCCTTCACCCAGACCCTCATAAAACGAATGGACAGTTTGCTTCAGGGCATCAGTACCAGGAGAACACCTGCTATTTGCTACGACTGAAGGTGTTGCCTATCAGCCAATTCATATGAAATTGTATGAATTGATAGTAGCATTGATAGTAGCAGCAGCACTGATAGAAGTTTTACCAGATTCATGTGTCTTGAGACTTTGACTTGTGCCCAAAGCAGTAAATAATTAAAGCAAAAGCAAATTGAAAGTGAGTGACACTAGGGACTCGGTCATGTCCAACTCTTTGTGACCCCATGGCTTAAACAGCCCACCAGGTTCCTGTTCTTTGGCTTCTGTAGGCCTCCCATCGCAGTGGCCTCTCTCGCTGCAGAGCACCAACTCGGGGCACATGCGCTCCAGAGCTCTGGCTCAGTAGTTGGACACATCAGTCCTGCCACTCCATGGCACATGGGATCTTCCCAGGCCAGGGAGCAAACCGGCACCCTTTGCACTGAAAGACTGTGTTACATATATTTTTATAGAGACATTTTATGTTAAGTTTTTCAATATATTAAGCATTCCATAACTAATTACTCACACCTCTATTTGTATTTTTATCCTATCTTCTTTTTTTGATTTGCTTTTATAAGCAAGGTCATTACAAGATATGACAGGTTTTCATAACCATTTTAAAAATAGATGTACTTAGGATGACATTTCTATGTAACTTTGGTACAATAATAATTGCATTATGAGTAGTTTGCCAAAGAATGGAGTGAGGAAAGGAAACTTTCACTCCAGATACATAAATCACATGCATAAATCATATGTAATTTTACAATAAACTGGCCAGACAGCTAGCGATTGAGATAAATGTCTACAGGCTTTAGTCATCACCATATTTAAGCTTATTATCTTTGCTGCATTATTAATAAGGACTTAGATATCCTAAGTTATCCTTTCTGGTTTTATCTGCACTCTTGATTCTCTCTTTCTGAGAGCTGGGCAGGGCAGGAGGATGCATAGTCTCTCACAGGAGATGCTCAAGCTGTCTGAAATTCTTAACCCTCTTGATGATTTTCTCAGCACATGTTTCCATATACTCCTTCCTTTTCAAGATATCCAGTGACTGATTCTTTCTGTAATGCATCTTTCCTTCACCCAGACCCTCATAAAACGAATGGACAGTTTGCTTCAGGGCATCAGTACCAGGAGAACACCTGCTATTTGCTACGACTGAAGGTGTTGCCTATCAGCCAATTCATATGAAATTGATATGAATTGATAGTAGCATTGATAGTAGCAGCAGCACTGATAGAAGTTTTTACCAGATTCATGTGTCTTGAGACTTTGACTTGTGCCCAAAGCAGTAAATAATTAAAGCAAAAGCAAATTGAAAGTGAGTGACACTAGGGACTCGGTCATGTCCAACTCTTTGTGACCCCATGGCTTAAACAGCCCACCAGGTTCCTGTGTCCATGGAATTCTCCAGGTCAGAAGACTGAAGTGGGTAGCCATTCCCTTCTTGGGGGATCTTCCTAAACCAGGAATTGAACCCAAGTCTCCTGCACTGCAGGCAATGCAATGCCTAAATCCCTATATCAATGCTGCCTCTGCATGGAATAACTGCCAGACACTGAATCAGCTTTCCGAAGCCTACTCTTTATCTTTAGAACCTGTGACAGCACCAAAGTCAAGATCTGGGGTGGCTTACCAGCTGACTCTGTGCAGCTGGGCCTGGGAGTCTCTGCAGGCACGGAGGCTGGGAAGTGCAGCTGCATCTTCCAGGCAAGGGGCAGAGAGAGCTGGGATGAGACTAGCCCGCGAACACGGAATCTGCCTGATAAGGGCTGAAAACAACCTCTTGGTTGGTCCGGATTTCTGCATACTATTGCTTTTCAGAACTTAGATTATAGGCATGTAAAGAAAGAGTGAGTAGTTGGTTCTCACTTGTGCTGAGGACTGAGGAGACAGCTCTTCTGCTCACGTCGGCACCCCATCCCCACCACCTAGCCTGGCCCTGACCCAACTCGGGAGCAGGAGTGGAGAGGCATTCATCAAAGTGACAGGGATGCCCAGGAGGCGAGACTAGAAGTACCTCACAGGTCACTCTAAAGCCAGACTACAATCTCCTTGCCTCGAAGAGTCACTAAAATCAATAACTTTAAACATCATTAAGAAGCAATACAGTGTTTGTTCTGGAATGGACTAGTAAAACACTCAAGGTTTTTATTTAGTCTGAGTAAGACGTAATTCATCAGCCCTATTACTATCTACTCAACCCCAAAGCTGGGTCTACCATGCTGCCTATATTTCGTTAATGGTAGTTCATGATTTTCTACCAGAGAGTGAGCTAATTTTATTTGATTGTATTATATATATGATATATACAATATATATATTTCTGCAGACTTAAACTTTGGGTATATAGCAGCAGCACTGATAGAAGTTTTTACCAGATTCATGTGTCTTGAGACTTTGACTTGTGCCCAAAGCAGTAAATAATTAAAGCAAAAGCAAATTGAAAGTGAGTGACACTAGGGACTCGGTCATGTCCAACTCTTTGTGACCCCATGGCTTAAACAGCCCACCAGGTTCCTGTGTCCATGGAATTCTCCAGGTCAGAAGACTGAAGTGGGTAGCCATTCCCTTCTTGGGGGATCTTCCTAAACCAGGAATTGAACCCAAGTCTCCTGCACTGCAGGCAATGCAATGCCTAAATCCCTATATCAATGCTGCCTCTGCATGGAATAACTGCCAGACACTGAATCAGGTTTCCGAAGCCTACTCTTTATCTTTAGAACCTGTGACAGCACCAAAGTCAAGATCTGGGGTGGCTTACCAGCTGACTCTGTGCAGCTGGGCCTGGGAGTCTCTGCAGGCACGGAGGCTGGGAAGTGCAGCTGCATCTTCCAGGCAAGGGGCAGAGAGAGCTGGGATGAGACTAGCCCGCGAACACGGAATCTGCCTGATAAGGGCTGAAAACAACCTCTTGGTTGGTCCGGATTTCTGCATACTATTGCTTTTCAGAACTTAGATTATAGGCATGTAAAGAAAGAGTGAGTAGTTGGTTCTCACTTGTGCTGAGGACTGAGGAGACAGCTCTTCTGCTCACGTCGGCACCCCATCCCCACCACCTAGCCTGGCCCTGACCCAACTCGGGAGCAGGAGTGGAGAGGCATTCATCAAAGTGACAGGGATGCCCAGGAGGCGAGACTAGAAGTACCTCACAGGTCACTCTAAAGCCAGACTACAATCTCCTTGCCTCAAAGAGTCACTAAAATCAATAACTTTAAACATCATTAAGAAGCAATACAGTGCTTGTTCTGGAATGGACTAGTAAAACACTCAAGGTTTTTATTTAGTCTGAGTAAGACGTAATTCATCAGCCCTATTACTATCTACTCAACCCCAAAGCTGGGTCTACCATGCTGCCTATATTTCGTTAATGGTAGTTCATGATTTTCTACCAGAGAGTGAGCTAATTTTATTTGATTGTATTATATATATGATATATACAATATATATATTTCTGCAGACTTAAACTTTGGGTATATGTTATAGGTAAAAAAAAAAACTTATTCAAAACAGTATATTAATTTTTAGAGTGTTTATAAACCAACAAGAAATAGATAGTAAAAGGAACTAAGATAAAAATGCAATCCCTCAAATGGTCCTTTTACAAAGGGCCAATAACCATGTGGGAAAAGATTCAGGTCTTACTGAAATTCAAAAATATAAGCCATTTCTCACTCTCCATATTGACCAAGACCCCCCCAAAGAAAAGAATGAAGAGACGTCAGTGTTGTCAAATCCAGCCTTTTCATGCGCTTCTAGTAGAATTGTAAACTGACACAACATTCTCAAAGATAACTGCCAATGTATTTCAAAAGCCTTTAAAATGTGCTTGGCATTTGCTTCATCTATAAAACACAGCAGGATTCCCTGAGGAGCAGGTGGTGAACCAGGAAGGCGATGGTCCTTTCCACCTTAGCGGTGCTCCATGCTGGGTTTCTGGCTCAACAACAGGCTAGAATATGACGTCACTGGGAAAGGAGGATGAAACGTGGGGCGGGAGGAGGCGTGACTCATTCACTGTCCAGCCATGTGGAGTCACGAGGGCTTTCTGCACAGCAGCCTGAGCTGCATGCTGGGAGGAAGGAGAGCTATGGTGGTGCTGGAGAGCAGTGAGGAGGAAAGCGAGAGAACAAATGAGGCAAATGTTCAGGAGAGTCTTGGTGAGAAAAGAGGAGTACGTTAAGTAACAGGAGGCATACTTAGGGCCAAGGGCATTTTGTAAGGATAGGAGATCCTTTACCATTTTATTCATTTATTTACATTTTTTACTGACGTATAGTTGATTCATAAGATTGTGTTCTTTCTGCTATAATGCAACGTGGTTCATTTATGATTCAGTTATACATATATATATATATTTGTGTGTGTGTATATATATATGTGTGTGTGTGCATATATATTATGCATGCTCTTTTTTATATTCTTTTCCATTTTGGTTTATCACAGGATATTGAATACAGTTTCCTGTGCTATATAGTAGGACCTTGTTGTTTATCCATTCTGTATATAATAGATTACATCTGCAAATCCCAACCTCCCTCTCCGTGACTTTAATGTATTTAACATGCTGTATGAGAATGCAGCATGAGAATACAGAGGATACTAAGTAAAGGTTAACACTTACTCATAACTTAATCATCAATAATGATGTCTCAGCCAGGGAAGAATTTGATTCCTGGTTGAGACATCATTATTACTTTTTTAATTGGAGCATAGTTGATTTACAATGTATTCCCGAGCCTTTTAAGATGCTGATGAGGAGATAAAATGGTGAAGCTGAACATCGAGCAGAGAGAAGGTAACTGCTGCATCAGGGCTGCTGAGAATGGAGAAGGTGGCTGTGCAGACGAGTCCACAGGGCGTCTGGGGGAGGAGCTGTCTTAATTCAGGATCACCTTCTTCCCAGGACAGAAGGGGAGAAAGAAATGGTGAATACAAATGAAAACAATTTTGTTTGGGATAGTTCTGAGACTCAGACATAAACCAGGCAATGGTTAAATTCCCAAAGATGTTAGAAAGAAGAGCTTCTGTAGAAGTGGAGTTTCAGAAGGGAAAATATTAGAAATAAACCGTAGAGAATGGGAAAGTGAATTAGTTACAGTTTAGAGACTCAAATGGACTGGATGAGAATAAATCCTCATTACATTGTGGGGTGTTTATTTTAATCTAAAGATACCTTCTTCTACAACATCTGCTATCTTTACAGTGAAACAAATCATTTATTTAAGTTCACAGAATTTGAGTGATGACTTCGAAGATAGAAAATCCACTCAGAATATGATATAGCTCCTGTGTGTGTTGGTTATGCCTTTTCTCATGTACTGTTTTTGCAAGAATCTGGTAGAATTTGATTTCTATCCTGACTCATTAAGCCCAGGTGTTTCATAAGACAAACAGATAACAGACCCGAGAATGGACAGACGACCGAATGCACCATCACATTATTCAGGCCCTAATTTTGATTTGGAGGGAAAGCTTTTCAGACATTTTTATTCCACATTTTTCATACTAAAAAGTAGCAAAAGAAAGATGTTTAAAAGAATAAGGAAAAGTTAACTTTACATATTTCAGGCCACTTGATGCGAAGAGCCAAGTCACCGGAAAAGACCCTGATGCTGGGAAAGACTGAGGGCAGGAGAAACAGGGGCAGCAGAGGCTGAGATGGTTGAATGGTATCCCTGAGTCAATGGACACGAGTCTGAGCAAAATCCAGGGAGATAGTGAAGGACAAGGAAGCCTGGCATGCTGCAGTCCATGGGGTCACAAAGAGTTGGACACGACTTAGTGACTGAACAACAGCAACTTTATAAAAGGATTACTTATAATATTCTTGTGAGAAGTACTGGAACTTGTATGTGTTCCATGCTCTATATTTTACTAGAAAACCCCCTATGGTTGACTTCTTTTTAAAATACAGTTGCCAATGAGTGGTAAATTCATCTCAACTGAGTCTTTCACTTTGGATAGTGTTCATCAGGCTTGGCTGTGCAGACGAGTCCACAGGGCGTCTGGGGGAGGAGCTGTCTTAATTCAGGATCACCTTCTTCCCAGGACAGAAGGGGAGAAAGAAATGGTGAATACAAATGAAAACAATTTTGTTTGGGATAGTTCTGAGACTCAGACATAAACCAGGCAATGGTTAAATTCCCAAAGATGTTAGAAAGAAGAGCTTCTGTAGAAGTGGAGTTTCAGAAGGGAAAATATTAGAAATAAACCGTAGAGAATGGGAAAGTGAATTAGTTACAGTTTAGAGACTCAAATGGACTGGATGAGAATAAATCCTCATTACATTGTGGGGTGTTTATTTTAATCTAAAGATACCTTCTTCTACAACATCTGCTATCTTTACAGTGAAACAAATCATTTATTTAAGTTCACAGAATTTGAGTGATGACTTCGAAGATAGAAAATCCACTCAGAATATGATATAGCTCCTGTGTGTGTTGGTTATGCCTTTTCTCATGTACTGTTTTTGCAAGAATCTGGTAGAATTTGATTTCTATCCTGACTCATTAAGCCCAGGTGTTTCATAAGACAAACAGATAACAGACCCGAGAATGGACAGACGACCGAATGCACCATCACATTATTCAGGCCCTAATTTTGATTTGGAGGGAAAGCTTTTCAGACATTTTTATTCCACATTTTTTCATACTAAAAAGTAGCAGAGAGAAAGATGTTTAAAAGAATAAGGAAAAGTTAACTTTACATATTTCAGGCCACTTGATGCGAAGAGCCAAGTCACCGGAAAAGACCCTGATGCTGGGAAAGACTGAGGGCAGGAGAAACAGGGGCAGCAGAGGCTGAGATGGTTGAATGGTATCCCTGAGTCAATGGACACGAGTCTGAGCAAAATCCAGGGAGATAGTGAAGGACAAGGAAGCCTGGCATGCTGCAGTCCATGGGGTCACAAAGAGTTGGACACGACTTAGTGACTGAACAACAGCAACTTTATAAAAGGATTACTTATAATATTCTTGTGAGAAGTACTGGAACTTGTATGTGTTCCATGCTCTATATTTTACTAGAAAACCCCCTATGGTTGACTTCTTTTTTTAAAATACAGTTGCCAATGAGTGGTAAATTCATCTCAACTGAGTCTTTCACTTTGGATAGTGTTCTGGGGGAAGTATGTAAGTAATACTGTTCTAATTAAATTTAATTTGAGGCATGGTACTTAATGTAATCAAATGTATTCTAACTTAACTGATTTCGGAACACAGCTCCAGGTCACTCTAATGGGAGGTTTTTCTCTATGCTGCTCGATTCCTGGAATCACATAGGATCCTCATGCTTCCTGTTCATCCTCCTCCTATTCCCTCCAGCACCTCAGTCAAAAGTAAAACATCAACATTGGCAACACTGGACTTGTAGGAGTTAGCAAAAGCAGATATTTTGGTTCAACAGAGTTTCTAGCCTGAGACAAGCACTACTGCCTTTAGAAATGGGAATTTTCTTGTATTATTACTCTGGGAATCAAGGACTTGCAGATTATCACTAATCGATGGTTTTAGAAATATCTTTTCTTTCTTTTCTACTGAAGTATTCCATATGCACAGAAACATGCAGAGATCATAGATGTTCAGCCTAATGAATTATCACGAAGTGAACACACACATGCAAACATCACCCATATCAGAATTTTTGGCACACCAAAAGTTCACCTCTGATATTCTCCATCATCAGTTCTGTTCTCTTCCCTGAGCTGGAAAGCACTGTCTTCACATAGAATAGCTAAGTTTAAAGAATTTTTGAATAATTTTTATATTCAAAATATAAAATATTTTTGAGTATAGTATTTTTGGATATTTTATAAGGAAAACCACGACCTGCTGTATTTGGTTATGCTTTGCTTCTTGAGTGTGTATGGCATTCATTCAAATTGCTGTGTGCCCATTTGGTTCAGTGTATAATTTCCCACTGTGTGAACGAATCATGCTTTATTTAGACATTCTACTGTTGGTGTCCATTTGGATTGGTTTCTGAACCAGTGGGAACTAACCTTTCAATTTACAAATGGGTCAAGGGAAAAAATGGTGTTTAAAGGTGAATTTGCTTCTCTGCACAACTTAAATGTCTGGGATCTTGGCTTCTCCTGTCTTGGTAGTTCTACAAGGATACTAATAATTCAGTGAATCCACTTGTTACAGAGGGAATATAAGCATCTCAGAACCTAGCTGCAAGCCCTCCATCCTAGACACATTCTTTTGCAGATAAGATCTTTTCCTCTCCTGTGCTGTGCTGCCCTTAGTTGCTCAGTCATGTCCGACTCTTTGTGATCCCATGGACTGTAGCCCACCAGGCTCCCCTGTCCATGGGGCTTCTCCAGGCAAGAACACCGGAGTGGGTTGCCATACCCTCCTCCAGGGGATCTTCCCAACCTAGGGCCCAAACCTGGATCTCCCACCTTGCAGTCCTCCCCTAAAGGACCCATGAACCCAGCTCACTCTGACCTGTCTTCTGCATTTCCTAGAAATCCTGGCTCCTCACCAACTCAGACTGGGAAAATTCTGCCTATCTTTTGTCCAACATCCCAACCCAAGTGTCCCAGAGGACCTCAAATGACCAGCGCAGTTGTGAATTGAACAGGACAGCATCTAAGAGGCTCAAAAAATGTTGCATGCTGGTGCTCCCTGAATCCAGGGTCAGAATTTTAGCAGCATCTCAGGAGCCAGCCAACGCTCCTTAGAGTCTAAAAGCACTGATGTGACCACCCTCCACTTGTGACTGCCCACTGCACTTGCTGCATGCTTTCTTAGTGACCAAGAGGCAGGCCTCAGCCTGGCCGTCCCTTTGTCCCAGCCTCTCCAGGTGTTGGCAGTGATCACAGATCCACCAGGCCAATCCCAGTCCCTCAGCCTCCTGGCTGACCAGTCTCACCTGAAGCTCCTTTAAGGAAGGGCTGGAGCTGCCTGCTGGTACACAGATTCTCCCCTATCCCACCAGGACCAAGGCTCCACCTTCCCACAGTCTGCAACTCAGTCCTGCTCACCAGCACGGGGCTCTGGCCTGGCACACACCAGGGCTCGCCGCTCTGCAGACGACAAGCAATACACCCATCCTCTGGGTCTGCCCCTGATGCGGGGCCCCATACACAGAGACTCCCAGAGAGGAACTGGACCACCTGATTGGGCAGTGGAAAAAAAGGTGAAATTTTTGCTTCTCTGCACAACTTAAATGTCTAGGCTTCTCCTGTCTTGGTAGTTCTACAAGGATACTAATAATTCAGTGAATCCACTTGTTACAGAGGAATATAAGCATCTCAGAACCTAGCTGCAAGCCCTCCATCCTAGACACATTCTTTTGCAGATAAGATCTTTTCCTCTCCTGTGCTGTGCTGCCCTTAGTTGCTCAGTCATGTCCGACTCTTTGTGATCCCATGGACTGTAGCCCACCAGGCTCCCCTGTCCATGGGGCTTCTCCAGGCAAGAACACCGGAGTGGGTTGCCATACCCTCCTCCAGGGGATCTTCCCAACCTAGGGCCCAAACCTGGATCTCCCACCTTGCTGTCCTCCCCTAAAGGACCCATGAACCCAGCTCACTCTGACCTGTCTTCTGCATTTCCTAGAAATCCTGGCTCCTCACCAACTCAGACTGGGAAAATTCTGCCTATCTTTTGTCCAACATCCCAACCCAAGTGTCCCAGAGGACCTCAAATGACCAGCGCAGTTGTGAATTGAACAGGACAGCATTTCAGAGGCTCAAAAAATGTTGCATGCTGGTGCTCCCTGAATCCAGGGTCAGAATTTTAGCAGCATCTCAGGAGCCAGCCAACGCTCCTTAGAGTCTAAAAGCACTGATGTGACCACCCTCCACTTGTGACTGCCCACTGCACTTGCTGCATGCTTTCTTAGTGACCAAGAGGCAGGCCTCAGCCTGGCCGTCCCTTTGTCCCAGCCTCTCCAGGTGTTGGCAGTGATCACAGATCCACCAGGCCAATCCCAGTCCCTCAGCCTCCTGGCTGACCGGTCTCACCTGAAGCTCCTTTAAGGAAGGGCTGGAGCTGCCTGCTGGTACACAGATTCTCCCCTATCCCACCAGGACCAAGGCTCCACCTTCCCACAGTCTGCAACTCAGTCCTGCTCACCAGCACGGGGCTCTGGCCTGGCACACACCAGGGCTCGCCGCTCTGCAGACGACAAGCAATACACCCATCCTCTGGGTCTGCCCCTGATGCGGGGCCCCATACACAGAGACTCCCAGAGAGGAAGGGGCTTCTTTGGACCACCTGATTGGGCATTAGGTGTTTGGAGGAAGAAAGCATCTTAAAGAATCAGAAATCACAGAGTACCTTATCTCTGAGACTCTTTCCTGTGCCAAATGATGCATAAAGAAAACCTAGTATGAGCAATCAGGAAATCTAAACTTAACGTTTCCGATTATGGCCTGCTCAAGATAGCTTGCTTTAGTGAGGCAAACGAGGCAAACGCCACCTGAAATTTGTGGACAGGGAGATGAAATATTTGTTCCAAATCCCTGGGACATTGGTTTGGGATTGTAATTCCAAGGGTAAACAGGAGAGAAACAGATTCTCCCTCTTTGAAACTCTGCTTTCAACTCGACCCCCAGACGTGATTCTCAGAATTAAAATGGAAAGTCAAAGCTAGCAAGATTCAGGAATCATGTCTGATTCATGTTGCCTTTAGAATGGTAAAAGCTGCGTAGCTCATTCACAGATGTCACCCTGATTAGTTGCTATGTGACTGTAGAGCACAAAATAGTGACAAAGGATTTGGTAGATGAGTTAAGCTATTGAACATTTATAATGCTGTATATTCATACACATCAATTCATATTACTTCTCATGAAGTCTGATTACCTAGGATCAGATTGAGGAAGAAATTTTGCCATCATGCAGTTACTGTCAAAGATGATAATTGCCAAAATAGATAATTCAGGTAAAAATGGCCTTTATTTCATGGCTCAATTATGAGTGTTCACTGATCCTTGCAATTTTCTGTTAAGAGGAAAAATAGAAGTCATGCAGTTTAACCATTTACAATAAAGATAATGATTAAAAATGCTATTTCTTCCTAATTTTGGCACATCATTTGTCCACCAGGCCAATCCCAGTCCCTCAGCCTCCTGGCTGACCAGTCTCACCTGAAGCTCCTTTAAGGAAGGGCTGGAGCTGCCTGCTGGTACACAGATTCTCCCTATCCCACCAGGACCAAGGCTCCACCTTCCCACAGTCTGCAACTCAGTCCTGCTCACCAGCACGGGGCTCTGGCCTGGCACACACCAGGGCTCGCCGCTCTGCAGACGACAAGCAATACACCCATCCTCTGGGTCTGCCCCTGATGCGGGGCCCCATACACAGAGACTCCCAGAGAGGAAGGGGCTTCTTTGGACCACCTGATTGGGCATTAGGTGTTTGGAGGAAGAAAGCATCTTAAAGAATCAGAAATCACAGAGTACCTTATCTCTGAGACTCTTTCCTGTGCCAAATGATGCATAAAGAAAACCTAGTATGAGCAATCAGGAAATCTAAACTTAACGTTTCCGATTATGGCCTGCTCAAGATAGCTTGCTTTAGTGAGGCAAACGAGGCAAACGCCACCTGAAATTTGTGGACAGGGAGATGAAATATTTGTTCCAAATCCCTGGGACATTGGTTTGGGATTGTAATTCCAAGGGTAAACAGGAGAGAAACAGATTCTCCCTCTTTGAAACTCTGCTTTCAACTCGACCCCCAGACGTGATTCTCAGAATTAAAATGGAAAGTCAAAGCTAGCAAGATTCAGGAATCATGTCTGATTCATGTTGCCTTTAGAATGGTAAAAGCTGCGTAGCTCATTCACAGATGTCACCCTGATTAGTTGCTATGTGACTGTAGAGCACAAAATAGTGACAAAGGATTTGGTAGATGAGTTAAGCTATTGAACATTTATAATGCTGTATATTCATACACATCAATTCATATTACTTCTCATGAAGTCTGATTACCTAGGATCAGATTGAGGAAGAAATTTTGCCATCATGCAGTTACTGTCAAAGATGATAATTGCCAAAATAGATAATTCAGGTAAAAATGGCCTTTATTTCATGGCTCAATTATGAGTGTTCACTGATCCTTGCAATTTTCTGTTAAGAGGAAAAATAGAAGTCATGCAGTTTAACCATTTGACAATAAAGATAATGATTAAAAATGCTATTTCTTCCTAATTTTGGCACATCATTTCTTCTTCGATTTGAAGAAAAGTTTGCTCTTTCTCCCAACATCTCTTTCTTTTCTGACAAACTTGTAATCAAAATGATCAGTAAAATATGTTGAGAGTATTTTGTAGATTCAAAATAAGAGAAATGTTTGTATTAATGTGTGTGTGAAATATGAAAGTATGAAATATTAAATGCAATTGGGGCGAGTTAAAGGGCTAATGAGTACTGACTCCCTTATTCTTATAAAGTTCTGGGTTGTTTCTTCCTGCTTTATATTCTAATAAGTGCCTGTGATCACATTAGTTGCTGTTTTCCATGATAATTTAAAAAAAAAAAATTTATTTATTTATTTTTTTATGTTGGCAGGGGTGGGGAGGGAGGGGGGTGGGCAGGCCACTTCCACTGGTTTTTCATTTGTCTAGTTTCATCCATCTTTGTTCCCTGGCCCATGTGGGCCTCCCATAGCGGTGGCTTCTGTTGTCGCAGAGCACCGGCTCTGGGCACATGCGTTCCAGAGCTCCGGCTCAGTAATTGGACACATCAGTCCAGCCGCTCCGCGGCACGTGGGATCGAACCGGCGCCCCTTGCACTGCAAGGCGGTGTCCTTACCCACTGGACCACCAGGGAAGCCCCATGATGATGGTTAAGATGTCTGACCTACTTTTCCTCATTGTGTGACTTCTATCTGAGTTTCCTTCAACAGCAAATAATACAAAATTGAATAAAGAGGTAAACTAATTCAATTTTTTCCATAGGTACCAGAAAGCTAGAGGTATACCTTCTGAGTGGGAAGAATATCTCCAAATTGAACCTCTGAACCAACTTCCTCCTCCTTTCCTGTTCTGAGGTCCTCCTCCTTTCATGAAGTCTGATTACCTAGGATCAGATTGAGGAAGAAATTTTGCCATCATGCAGTTACTGTCAAAGATGATAATTGCCAAAATAGATAATTCAGGTAAAAATGGCCTTTATTTCATGGCTCAATTATGAGTGTTCACTGATCCTTGCAATTTTCTGTTAAGAGGGAAAAATAGAAGTCATGCAGTTTAACCATTTGACAATAAAGATAATGATTAAAAATGCTATTTCTTCCTAATTTTGGCACATCATTTCTTCTTCGATTTGAAGAAAAGTTTGCTCTTTCTCCCAACATCTCTTTCTTTTCTGACAAACTTGTAATCAAAATGATCAGTAAAATATGTTGAGAGTATTTTGTAGATTCAAAATAAGAGAAATGTTTGTATTAATGTGTGTGTGAAATATGAAAGTATGAAATATTAAATGCAATTGGGGCGAGTTAAAGGGCTAATGAGTACTGACTCCCTTATTCTTATAAAGTTCTGGGTTGTTTCTTCCTGCTTTATATTCTAATAAGTGCCTGTGATCACATTAGTTGCTGTTTTCCATGATAATTTAAAAAAAAAAAAAACATTTATTTATTTATTTATTTATTTTGGCAGGGGTGGGGAGGGAGGGGGGTGGGCAGGCCACTTCCACTGGTTTTTCATTTGTCTAGTTTCATCCATCTTTGTTCCCTGGCCCATGTGGGCCTCCCATAGCGGTGGCCTCTGTTGTCGCAGAGCACCGGCTCTGGGCACATGCGTTCCAGAGCTCCGGCTCAGTAATTGGACACATCAGTCCAGCCGCTCCGCGGCACGTGGGATCGAACCGGCGCCCCTTGCACTGCAAGGCGGTGTCCTTACCCACTGGACCACCAGGGAAGCCCCATGATGATGGTTAAGATGTCTGACCTTCTACTTTTCCTCATTGTGTGACTTCTATCTGAGTTTCCTTCAACAGCAAATAATACAAAATTGAATAAAGAGGTAAACTAATTCAATTTTTTCCATAGGTACCAGAAAGCTAGAGGTATACCTTCTGAGTGGGAAGAATATCTCCAAATTGAACCTCTGAACCAACTTCCTCCTCCTTTCCTGTTCTGAGGTCCTCATGAGTGACTCTCATGCTCAGGTTCACAGAATGGTTGCTGTGCCTCCAGGAATTTCATTTGTATTCCAGGCACCAAAAAAAGAAAGGGGAAAAGGGCAAAAAAGAGTGTTCCAGCTGAGTCTGACACTTTTTATCAAAAAACCAGCAACTGCTCCAGAAGCTCCAAATTCTTTTTTGGGCAGAACTATGTTCCATCATCACCACTAGCTAGAAGTCAGTCTGGAAAATTGAGATCTTTAGCTGGTCACATGGATGCCCAGCCAACATAAAGATTTCCAGAGAAATGAATGAAGAGGTGTAATAAGTGTGGGTGGACTAATCACAGTGTTTTCTACAGTTCCTGCTATGGTTAGTGTATAACTAGACAGTTATATAGGTATGAGGCAGAGATATGAAAGACTCACACTTACTTGTGGTTTAAAAAGAGGGACGTGTGATCCAGTAGAGAGTCTTCAGACACTGGCTGACGAGGCTGTGGCACTTCTCATAGCACGTCAGATGAGCCCCTGGGAAGGCTCCGGTGCAGCTGCTGAGGCTGCTAGTGTGTGTTTCCTGGGTGTGGTGCGGTGTGAGCTGATGGGGTAAAGGCAGGGGCTAAACCTGGAGACATGCAATGTGGAGGGAAAATAGCAAACAGAAACCATGATGGAGGCTCACTCCTGCACGGGACTTCGGATTACACGTCTCTATCTCCCTGGATACCATGGTCATCACAAGAAAGTATGTTTTCCTGAAGTCTTGCCGTCAGAGCAGTGTCTCAGTTCTCCATAGGACAGTGACGCCCCCAGGGAGACCAGTGATGGTCATATAAACACAAGAACTCCTCTGATTGTGCTGGCAACTAAGTTAGATATTTGTTATTGATCCTGCAGCAGGTGCTGGGTTGGGTTCTTCATCTGCATATGAAAGAATTTCTAAGCCTTGTAGAAACCCTATAAAGCAGGAATTGTTAGCCCCATTGTACACATGCGTGCCACCAACCAGGCAGGTCTCCTGCTGATCCACACCTACTTGTCTACTGTATTGTTCATACTTGTCTACTCTATTATTCATACAATACTTGCTCTGTATTATTCAGGGTTCTTCATAGAAACAGAACCAATGGGAAGTATAAAAACTCCTTTGAGTGTGTACTGTATGTGTGCATGTGAAAACACCCATGTGTAGATGCCCATCCCAAAGCCAGGGGAGGGGAGAAATGAAGAAACGGAGGAGCCTGCTAAACAGGTTAGAACCTCTTGATCCAGTCATGTCTGAACTAGATTTCTGCTCTGGGAGCCATTAAATTCTTAATTTATATGAAGCTAGTTTGAGTTGGGTTTCTACTGAGGTAGAATCTTTTCAACTACGCTTAATAAACATCTCTTTTTCTCCAGCTGCCAAATAAGAGCCAACTGTACACGTTTTACACAGCTCATCCCCAGTGGGGGCTGGGGGGAGGGGCAAGGACAGGCTAAGTACAGCCATCCCAGAAATACAAACATGCGCAAATACACCAGCACAGTTTCTAGTTGTGAGAGAACGGTCCCTGCAAGGATCTGCATGTGTAATTTGGAAGCCATGACTTAGAAAAATGGATTTGTACTCTTTAAATATTGAGCACGAACCTACTCACTTTCTCATCGTATCTCTTCATTTGGGGATTCTTTGTCAAAGCGAAACAATTGAGATTCTTAAATAGTCAAATTCTCAGGCCACGTTAAATTGTTTTCATCAGAAGAACAAGCCAAGTTTCAGTCTTTGATGATACACATAGTCTTTCTGCCCTATGTTGGTCCTGACACGATGGGTCAGAGGTCATTGATGTCCTCTCCTTCCAGCACCATGACGATGGCATCCTGAAGGGAGCATGTTTCCTTCTCACTTGGCCCACCATGAAGCCCTCTGCCTCATTTCTGTCCCTCTATGAAAACAAACTCTCCTTTCTCAGTGTGCTTTTTCATTTCACACAGTCACATTAAAATAAAACCAATTTATTCTCTTTTTAAAATATTCATTTGAAAACCTTTCTAATTTCTGGAGCTCTTTGCCATGTTTCATGTTGACAAGAAGACTAACTTGATTAGATGATACATATTGAGCATATTGCCTATGCACACAGACAGATTTATTCTTCAGAAAGCAATTTTGTAGTGTAAGTTGAAAACAAGTAAATTAACACATCTAGAAATAAATGTGGAGTACTTTATGCCTCAGCTTATTTTCTAAAATGATGGTCTCTGCATTTCAGAATTTTGAATCTGACTAAATAAGGGAAAGTTTAAATTCCTCTTAATCATCTCAGACGTGTCGCCAGGCCCCATGACGTCCCTTTCTAAGCAGGGTATTCTCCCCTCAACCAGACTTTCCCCTGCTAGCACTTATCACCTCCCAAATCCAAAAGTACCAACTAATTTACAGGCTGTTTTGTTTCCATTTCTTCCTAATAATGGACTGTTAAGAAACATTTAAGGGTTCTCCTGGTGGTCCAGTGGGTGAGGAGTCTGCCTTGCTGTGCAGGGGGCACCGGTTCGATCCCTGGCCCAGGGGGATCCCATATGCTGCGGGACAGCTGGACCGATGTGTGTCCAATTGCAAGCTAGCGCTCTGGAGCACATGTGCCCAGAGTCGGTGCTCTGCAACCAGAGAGGCCACTGTGATGGAGGCCCACACAGATCAAAGAATTGAGATGGATGAGAATAAATAAATAAAGGACCAATAAAAGAGGTCAAAATTTAAAAAAAAAAAAAGAATCACTTAAATTACTGGTGCAAATGATCAATCTAAATTGACACTATTAGGACCCATGATTAAAAGCACATTTAGTGATTTGTTTTCTCTTGCTTTCCTTTGGGCTCCAAGAAGGAGAAAAAAGTTGTGTACTAGACTAACTGATAAGCACATTGGTCTCTGACCTTCTTTCCCAAGATGGGGTTCCGTGGCTAGTCAGGGGCCGTATAGATTGTCTGTGAGTTGGAAGATGGCTTTGATAAAGGTGAAAACAGCCACACTCAGAATGGACTGAATCACATGGGCATCATCTCAAGGGTGTGAATGGAGGTTTTCTTTGTACATAACTCTTGAGGAATCTCACTGAGTCCCCAGTGAATTTTTATTTGTGAGGCTGCCAACAACTGTGGCTATAAAGACACAGTTGCAGAGCCTCCAGCGATTAGATGATACATATTGAGCATATTGCCTATGCACACAGACAGATTTATTCTTCAGAAAGCAATTTTGTAGTGTAAGTTGAAAACAAGTAAATTAACACATCTAGAAATAAATGTGGAGTACTTTATGCCTCAGCTTATTTTCTAAAATGATGGTCTCTGCATTTCAGAATTTTGAATCTGACTAAATAAGGGAAAGTTTAAATTCCTCTTAATCATCTCAGACGTGTCGCCAGGCCCCATGACGTCCCTTTCTAAGCAGGGTATTCTCCCCTCAACCAGACTTTCCCCTGCTAGCACTTATCACCTCCCAAATCCAAAAGTACCAACTAATTTACAGGCTGTTTTGTTTCCATTTCTTCCTAATAATGGACTGTTAAGAAACATTTAAGGGTTCTCCTGGTGGTCCAGTGGGTGAGGAGTCTGCCTTGCTGTGCAGGGGGCACCGGTTCGATCCCTGGCCCAGGGGGATCCCATATGCTGCGGGACAGCTGGACCGATGTGTGTCCAATTGCAAGCTAGCGCTCTGGAGCACATGTGCCCAGAGTCGGTGCTCTGCAACCAGAGAGGCCACTGTGATGGAGGCCCACACAGATCAAAGAATTGAGATGGATGAGAATAAATAAATAAAGGACCAATAAAAGAGGTCAAAATTTAAAAAAAAAAAAAGAATCACTTAAATTACTGGTGCAAATGATCAATCTAAATTGACACTATTAGGACCCATGATTAAAAGCACATTTAGTGATTTGTTTTCTTGCTTTCCTTTGGGCTCCAAGAAGGAGAAAAAAGTTGTGTACTAGACTAACTGATAAGCACATTGGTCTCTGACCTTCTTTCCCAAGATGGGGTTGCGTGGCTAGTCAGGGGCCGTATAGATTGTCTGTGAGTTGGAAGATGGCTTTGATAAAGGTGAAAACAGCCACACTCAGAATGGACTGAATCACATGGGCATCATCTCAAGGGTGTGAATGGAGGTTTTCTTTGTACATAACTCTTGAGGAATCTCACTGAGTCCCCAGTGAATTTTTATTTGTGAGGCTGCCAACAACTGTGGCTATAAAGACACAGTTGCAGAGCCTCCAGCGATTATCTTTGGAAAAGTGCACAGGATCCAAGAGAGTGCTAAAGCATAGAAAAAGAAACTCTTTTTTTTTTTCCATTTAAAAAAAATGGCTAAAAGGAAAACCTTCCAAGAATCTAGCCATAGATAGCAACATTTAACACATACAAGTACTGGAAGGAATTGCCAAAGAATCCGTTCGTACCCGAGTTCACAATCGTAAGGGACTCAGCCCAGAAGTTGATGCAACTTTGTGGGGAATTTATTCAAGAAGACGAAACCAATTTCTTTCAGCTATTATGACAAGCCTGAAAGATCAGAGGGGAGGCAGCAGATAAGGCCAGTCTGCTGTGAAAGTCATTATTCCCTCCTGTGGCTCCCTCTCAGCCAGCAACTTAGCAAGTTTGACCCTTGAGGTCTTGGAGGAAAAACACCAGTCCACTGTAAACTTAGCCAGTACTAAAAGCCAGTAGTCTGGGGACGTAACCAGACCCAAATCCGATCGACAATTGACTAAGAAAATCAGCTCTGGGCAAAGAAAACAAAAGCAACCTTAAAAGAGGCTTTCAGTATGATCATAATAAAGCTAAGCAAAATAGAGGACATAAATTGCATTGTATTAATAGAACTCTATTGGAATTTTTGCCTTCCAGGACGTTAATTACTTAGTCATCTTAATTCTTCTTACATTTTAACCAATAATCTAATAATGTTGTCATTTTTGTTGTTATTATTAATGCTAAAGGAATACTATTATGTACATGCAATTTTACCCACAACTGATCCTCACTAATAAAATCATCACAATTTGTGATTTTACTCAGTGAAAGTATCTGAGTTTTCAACAGTTTATGTAAACTGTCCAAAATACACATAGGGTAGGGAGGGCAGTGATCAGAGTCAGGCTGAGCCCAGAAACAAGCTCTGCACACCAGTGCATGCCTGCCTCCCAAATTTCTGTGCTGCTTACCTGGATCGAAACACTGAGAAGGATCTAGAAACCAAGGTCACTAATTCCACTTGACTAAGTCAAGCTTGCTGGAGGCTTGATCTATGTAGTTGTAGAGAATCTTCCCACTGAGTGAGTCTTTCCTTCAAGGTGCTTCAATCTACTATGGTAGCAGGTGCTTAAACTAATTGTCCACAGGGCCAGGCATGTACAAGGATGTGTGCTTTCTCTGAGTGCAAGATGTTACATTCGCACATATTTTCACCTATCTGGTAGGTTTTCTTTTTGTTTTGTTGACAGTTTGCTTCACTGTGCAGAAGCTTTTTAGTTTGATGCAATCCCATTTGTTTATTTTTTGGTTTTCTTTTCCTTTACCTGAGGAGAGATATGTAGAGAGATGACTGATGTCAGAGTGTACTGCCTATGATGTTTTCAAGTTGTATGGTTTCTTACATTCAAATCTAATTCATTTTGAGTCAGGTTTTATGTGCCATGTGAGATAGTGATCTAGTTTCATTTTTTTTTAAATTTTGATGTGGCTGTCAGTTTTATCAGCACCATCTATTGAAAAGGCTGGTCTTTCTCTGATCAATTTCATAATAAATTAATGTCTATATGTGTGTGGGTTAATTTCCAGAATAAAGAAGATACAGAAGATATGTAAAATGGGACACTACTCAGCCATAAAACATGAAATTTTGCTATTTGCGACAGCATGGATGGACCTCGAAGGCATTGTGCTCAAAGTCAAATAAGTCTGTGGCATAGACCAATGCCATGTGATTTCACTCATGTGTGGACTAGAAAAAAACAATAAACAAACACACACACAAAAAATAGATGGACAAACCAAACCAGAATGAACACATTGATGCAGAGAATAGAGTGGTGGTTACCAGAGGAAGAAGGCAGGAAAGGGTGAAAGGAGTAAAGCGAGCCAAGTATGGGGTGACAGATGGAAAATGAGACAGTGGAGGTGAGCCCATCGTAGGATCTTCAGAGTTACAGATATACTATTCGATGTCTGGAACTTATAAATCCATTCCTCTTGTTGTTGTTTGGTCACTAAGTCATGTCCGACTTTTGTGACCCCATGGACTGTAGCCCAGTAGGCTCCTCTGTCCCTGGGATTCCCCAGACAGGCATGTTGGCATGGGGTGCCCAATTTTTCACCTGGGGATTTTCCCAACACAGGGATCAAACCCACATCTCCTGGATTGCAGACAGATTCTCTACTACTGAGCCACAAGGGAAGCCCTAAATCAATGCTACCTCAAATTAATAAATAAAAATACAAGATTTAGAGTTCTCTATCTACACAAACACACACACTATCCCAGATATCCAAATTTGCACACTATCAGCTGAGGAAAGCAAAGCTCTCCACAGTCGAGAGTGCACTTGGAGGCTAGGGTTTATAAGCCTATTTTTGAGGTCAGCAATAAAATCAAGTGAGAAAAGGGCTCATTTAAAACTTTGCTTGAAGCTCAATTAGTGAAGAAGGTTCAGACTTAGAGGTATAATTGTGAAGGTACCAAATAAGCAAGTTGAGAGTGTACTGCCTATGATGTTTTCAAGTTGTATGGTTTCTTACATTCAAATCTAATTCATTTTGAGTCAGGTTTTATGTGCCATGTGAGATAGTGATCTAGTTTCATTTTTTTTTAAATTTTGATGTGGCTGTCAGTTTTATCAGCACCATCTATTGAAAAGGCTGGTCTTTCTCTGATCAATTTCATAATAAATTAATGTCTATATGTGTGTGGGTTAATTTCCAGAATAAAGAAGATACAGAAGATATGTAAAATGGGACACTACTCAGCCATAAAACATGAAATTTTGCTATTTGCGACAGCATGGATGGACCTCGAAGGCATTGTGCTCAAAGTCAAATAAGTCTGTGGCATAGACCAATGCCATGTGATTTCACTCATGTGTGGACTAGAAAAAAACAATAAACAAACACACACAAAAAAAATAGATGGACAAACCAAACCAGAATGAACACATTGATGCAGAGAATAGAGTGGTGGTTACCAGAGGAAGAAGGCAGGAAAGGGTGAAAGGAGTAAAGCGAGCCAAGTATGGGGTGACAGATGGAAAATGAGACAGTGGAGGTGAGCCCATCGTAGGATCTTCAGAGTTACAGATATACTATTCGATGTCTGGAACTTATAAATCCATTCCTCTTGTTGTTGTTTGGTCACTAAGTCATGTCCGACTTTTGTGACCCCATGGACTGTAGCCCAGTAGGCTCCTCTGTCCCTGGGATTCCCCAGACAGGCATGTTGGCATGGGGTGCCCAATTTTTCACCTGGGGATTTTCCCAACACAGGGATCAAACCCACATCTCCTGGATTGCAGACAGATTCTCTACTACTGAGCCACAAGGGAAGCCCTAAATCAATGCTACCTCAAATTAATAAATAAAAATACAAGATTTAGAGTTCTCTATCTACACAAACACACACACTATCCCAGATATCCAAATTTGCACACTATCAGCTGAGGAAAGCAAAGCTCTCCACAGTCGAGAGTGCACTTGGAGGCTAGGGTTTATAAGCCTATTTTTGAGGTCAGCAATAAAATCAAGTGAGAAAAGGGCTCATTTAAAACTTTGCTTGAAGCTCAATTAGTGAAGAAGGTTCAGACTTAGAGGTATAATTGTGAAGGTACCAAATAAGCAAGTTGTCAGTGCATATTCTTTCACAAGATTGGAAAAGAAAACCAATGGAATGAAGTAATAAAATTACATTGTTATACTGAGGGCTCCTGTACTGAGAAGTAGTGAAATAAACATTGCACCATATTAATAATTTAATTTGATGCTAGACTTTATTAATTTTCTGTCATGGAGATAGGGATCTAGTTCTTCGACATCCAGCATTCATGACCCTTCCTCCCTGTCTTCATAGAACATTTATATCACAGCTTTTGGTGACATCAAATTCTGTCTTTGCATTACTATGGCTGGTAATTATTGTTTTCTGCTTAGCTAAGTAGTATATTTTGATTATATTCCCCTTGATTTTTCAAAATGACTTTTAAAAATGTTTAATTAGCAGATAATTGTCTTACAATGTTGTATTGCTTTCTGCCATACAACAAGACGAATCAGCCATAGGTGGACATATGCCTCTCCCTCCTGAAGCTGCCCCTACCCCTGACCACATCCCACACTGCCAGGCTGCGCAGAGCATGGGGCTGATCTCCCCGTGTTCCACAGCGGCTCCCCAGGGGCTCTCTGTTACATGTGGTAATGTATATGTTTCAGTGCTGCTCTCCTGATTCATTCCCCCCATTTCCTTCCCCCATTGTGTCCACTAAGTCTTTTCTCTACATCTGCCCTGCAAATAGGTTCATCAATATCATTTTGTAGATTCCATATATATGCACTAACATATGACAGGCATGTTGGCATGGGGTGCCCAATTTTTCACCTGGGGATTTTCCCAACACAGGGATCAAACCCACATCTCCTGGATTGCAGACAGATTCTCTACACTCAAAGAAAATAATAAATAAAAAAAAAACAAGATTTAGAGTTCTCTATCTACACAAACACACACACTATCCCAGATATCCAAATTTGCACACTATCAGCTGAGGAAAGCAAAGCTCTCCACAGTCGAGAGTGCACTTGGAGGCTAGGGTTTATAAGCCTATTTTTGAGGTCAGCAATAAAATCAAGTGAGAAAAGGGCTCATTTAAAACTTTGCTTGAAGCTCAATTAGTGAAGAAGGTTCAGACTTAGAGGTATAATTGTGAAGGTACCAAATAAGCAAGTTGTCAGTGCATATTCTTTCACAAGATTGGAAAAGAAAACCAATGGAATGAAGTAATAAAATTACATTGTTATACTGAGGGCTCCTGTACTGAGAAGTAGTGAAATAAACATTGCACCATATTAATAATTTAATTTGATGCTAGACTTTATTAATTTTCTGTCATGGAGATAGGGATCTAGTTCTTCGACATCCAGCATTCATGACCCTTCCTCCCTGTCTTCATAGAACATTTATATCACAGCTTTTGGTGACATCAAATTCTGTCTTTGCATTACTATGGCTGGTAATTATTGTTTTCTGCTTAGCTAAGTAGTATATTTTGATTATATTCCCCTTGATTTTTCAAAATGACTTTTAAAAATGTTTAATTAGCAGATAATTGTCTTACAATGTTGTATTGCTTTCTGCCATACAACAAGACGAATCAGCCATAGGTGGACATATGCCTCTCCCTCCTGAAGCTGCCCCTACCCCTGACCACATCCCACACTGCCAGGCTGCGCAGAGCATGGGGCTGATCTCCCCGTGTTCCACAGCGGCTCCCCAGGGGCTCTCTGTTACATGTGGTAATGTATATGTTTCAGTGCTGCTCTCCTGATTCATTCCCCCCATTTCCTTCCCCCATTGTGTCCACTAAGTCTTTTCTCTACATCTGCCCTGCAAATAGGTTCATCAATATCATTTTGTAGATTCCATATATATGCACTAACATATGATATTCATTTTTCTCTTTCTGGCTTATTTCATTCTGTATAAGAGACTCTAGATTCATCCACCTCACTAAATGTGACAAATTTGTTCCTTTTTTCTGACTCAGCTATACTTTTTCAGGTTCTCTTCTAACTTTCCTTGCCTTTCCATTCCAAAAGCGAATCATTACTTCTCATAAGATTAGATTTCTAGTCAAAAGAGCAGACTATGCCCAAAAAACTCTGCCCAGCACTCAGAAATATAGAAAAAGTAGAATCACACACACTCCAGTATTGGTTAAAAAAAATTTTTTTTTTAAATTAAGGTAACGTACCCTTGGATATATCTACTGAGGAGAGCCAAATATTTAGACCTCTAAATATTCTAGAATTAGAAGAAAGTAGTGGAGGCCCACATTTCATTCGCCTAGAAAAACAACACTTAACCGCAGTCCCCTTTTGCAGGAAACCATAAAACAATTCCCTACACGAAGTGAAACCTGAGTCTGAGTTCTTTTCTTGTGAATGGAAGCTGAACATGCCCAGGAAACCCAGGTGCTGTGTTACAAGGAAGCCCAAGCTGTCCGGAGACAAGAAGGAGAGTTCCTTCTTCCATGGAATGCCAGTGAGAGGATCCTCAGATGAGGCTAACCTCCGGGCCTTCCACATGAAGACCTGGGTATTGCTTAGGAGAGACCGCTGGCCTCTGAGGTTCCTTGTTTAAGTTCCAGACCCACAGGAGTTTTAGGGTATTTGTTGCATGGTTTTAGTAGCTATTCATAATTTATCTCTTTATATATAATTTAATGAATGTTGATGATTTGGGCAGAGTTTAGGACAAAACCATGATTGATTTTCTCCCAACATTTTCTTTGCATTAGAGAGAAATGCAAGTACATAGACACTACGCTGGCTTTGCTGATTTTTTTCTTTGATGACTTTTGTCACTACGTATTTGATATTTAAATGTATGTAAATAAATGGTGCCTACTTTTCATATCCAGGGTTTCTTGGGATGGTTTTTCATGAAGACTCATCGTATCTCTTAGGTGAAGGTGAGGTCAGGAGAGTGTGTCTCACCCCCTTCCCACATCCTCCCCACATCCAGTGTGTGATCAGGCTCTGCTTTCTGTACCCGAGCTGGACACAGCATGCACACCCTATCCACCACTGCACACACGTGCAATTCTGTCTTCAAAATAAGCAAAGGTTTAAGACCGAGTCTAAGTTATTTCCACATAAACCAGAAATCAGAAAGTATATAGAAAGTGAGCTCGGGTCTGAGTACATAATCTTCTCTTTTCATTTATTTGAAAGTTGGCTTTTGCACACAAAAGAGCAGACTATGCCCACCCCACTCAGAAATATAGAAAAAGTAGAATCACACACACTCCAGTATTGGTTAAAAAAAATTTTTTTTTTAAATTAAGGTAACGTACCCTTGGATATATCTACTGAGGAGAGCCAAATATTTAGACCTCTAAATATTCTAGAATTAGAAGAAAGTAGTGGAGGCCCACATTTCATTCGCCTAGAAAAACAACACTTAACCGCAGTCCCCTTTTGCAGGAAACCATAAAACAATTCCCTACACGAAGTGAAACCTGAGTCTGAGTTCTTTTCTTGTGAATGGAAGCTGAACATGCCCAGGAAACCCAGGTGCTGTGTTACAAGGAAGCCCAAGCTGTCCGGAGACAAGAAGGAGAGTTCCTTCTTCCATGGAATGCCAGTGAGAGGATCCTCAGATGAGGCTAACCTCCGGGCCTTCCACATGAAGACCTGGGTATTGCTTAGGAGAGACCGCTGGCCTCTGAGGTTCCTTGTTTAAGTTCCAGACCCACAGGAGTTTTAGGGTATTTGTTGCATGGTTTTAGTAGCTATTCATAATTTATCTCTTTATATATAATTTAATGAATGTTGATGATTTGGGCAGAGTTTAGGACAAAACCATGATTGATTTTCTCCCAACATTTTCTTTGCATTAGAGAGAAATGCAAGTACATAGACACTACGCTGGCTTTGCTGATTTTTTTCTTTGATGACTTTTGTCACTACGTATTTGATATTTAAATGTATGTAAATAAATGGTGCCTACTTTTCATATCCAGGGTTTCTTGGGATGGTTTTTCATGAAGACTCATCGTATCTCTTAGGTGAAGGTGAGGTCAGGAGAGTGTGTCTCACTCCTCTTCCCACATCCTCCCCACATCCAGTGTGTGATCAGGCTCTGCTTTCTGTACCCGAGCTGGACACAGCACGCACACCCTATCCACCACTGCACACACGTGCAATTCTGTCTTCAAAATAAGCAAAGGTTTAAGACCGAGTCTAAGTTATTTCCACATAAACCAGAAATCAGAAAGTATATAGAAAGTGAGCTCGGGTCTGAGTACATAATCTTCTCTTTTCATTTATTTGAAAGTTGGCTTTTATACAAGTTCTACAGTCCTGTAAAGACAGAGCCTGTTCTTTGGCTGGCTTTATTTCTCTGAATAAGTTATTATTTTTGGAGTCATTTAGCATTTTTTCCTGAGGTCAATATTAGCAAAGAGCAGCACAAGTAGCAATTACTGTAGTTACTTGTCAGCTGTTATTCATGGATATATTTTATAAGTATTTAGATTTCTCTCAAATCCACTGACTGCATATATCCCAGTTGTGGGGTTGTCACTTAGACTCTAAGTGTCCACTTCCATGAACTCTACCATGAGACACAGACTTTTTCAGAGTAGATGTCAGGGGTAGATTTCAGGGCTCTGCTAAAATTTGAGTTCTTATGGGTTCTGCTGAGGACAATGTAATTTCACTGTATCTTAATTTACTAGAAACAGTGATATAAGATCTGGCTGAACACCTAGGGTGTCTAATCAGTGATGAAGATGGAGTGAGAGTCAAGATGTCTTTGATGTTAATGAAACCTGGACATTTAATTCCCCCAAATAAGTTTTCTCTAACACCTAACAGTGCCCTTCCTACTTTTAATGATTATGTTATTATTCTCCATGTGAAAACAAGCATTCTTCCCATGTTACCCGATACATAGCTATGAAGTGTTCTACCCTCCTGAAAAGCAAACTCAACTTTTCTTCCATCATTTATATTTTCAGATTTGTTTTCTGCTCTCCTATCTCATTCTCTTCAATTATAGTAAAAGTAAGGATACATAAACTATTATGAAGAGTTGCCCCCTTATTTAGAGAAAGGCAAGGTGCCACCCACTACTAGTTACATCGTTGACTAGTCCCGAATGCCTGCAATGAGCCAACGTTAGAGTGGTTGTAACAAATCCTCTGCCTGTAAGTTCTGTAAAGTTCAAATGAATTCCTAAATTCTTATAACATAATTTCAAAACAGTGAATGGTCTTTTATTAAAAAGGAAACAAATATTCTATTAATTTATTTATTCATGAAAAGTGAAGCTTGCTCAGTTGTGTCCAACTCTTGGCAAGCCCATAGACTGTAACCCACAAGGTTCCTCCATCCATGGGTTTTCCCAGGCAAGAATACTGGAGTGGGTTTCCATTTCCTTCTCCAGGGATCTTCCCAACCCAGGGATTGAACTCCGGTCTCTCACATTGCAGGCAGGTTGTTTATCATCTGAGTCACCAGAGAATATGTTTATTTTTAAATCAGTTTTAAATTAGCAAAGAGCAGCACAAGTAGCAATTACTGTAGTTACTTGTCAGCTGTTATTCATGGATATATTTTATAAGTATTTAGATTTCTCTCAAATCCACTGACTGCATATATCCCAGTTGTGGGGTTGTCACTTAGACTCTAAGTGTCCACTTCCATGAACTCTACCATGAGACACAGACTTTTTCAGAGTAGATTTCAGGGGTAGATTTCAGGGCTCTGCTAAAATTTGAGTTCTTATGGGTTCTGCTGAGGACAATGTAATTTCACTGTATCTTAATTTACTAGAAACAGTGATATAAGATCTGGCTGAACACCTAGGGTGTCTAATCAGTGATGAAGATGGAGTGAGAGTCAAGATGTCTTTGATGTTAATGAAACCTGGACATTTAATTCCCCCAAATAAGTTTTCTCTAACACCTAACAGTGCCCTTCCTACTTTTAATGATTATGTTATTATTCTCCATGTGAAAACAAGCATTCTTCCCATGTTACCCGATACATAGCTATGAAGTGTTCTACCCTCCTGAAAAGCAAACTCAACTTTTCTTCCATCATTTATATTTTCAGATTTGTTTTCTGCTCTCCTATCTCATTCTCTTCAATTATAGTAAAAGTAAGGATACATAAACTATTATGAAGAGTTGCCCCCTTATTTAGAGAAAGGCAAGGTGCCACCCACTACTAGTTACATCGTTGACTAGTCCCGAATGCCTGCAATGAGCCAACGTTAGAGTGGTTGTAACAAATCCTCTGCCTGTAAGTTCTGTAAAGTTCAAATGAATTCCTAAATTCTTATAACATAATTTCAAAACAGTGAATGGTCTTTTATTAAAAAGGAAACAAATATTCTATTAATTTATTTATTCATGAAAAGTGAAGCTTGCTCAGTTGTGTCCAACTCTTGGCAAGCCCATAGACTGTAACCCACAAGGTTCCTCCATCCATGGGTTTTCCCAGGCAAGAATACTGGAGTGGGTTTCCATTTCCTTCTCCAGGGATCTTCCCAACCCAGGGATTGAACTCCGGTCTCTCACATTGCAGGCAGGTTCTTTATCATCTGAGTCACCAGAGAATATGTTTATTTTTTAAATCAGTTTTAAATCTAGCTTTTAGGGAAGACCTGCTGTCTTGTATTAGACACATCGGATAAGAAGGACATGATAAGGCCAAAAATAATTTCATTCAAAAAAAATAGAGTGTAAAAAAGAGAAAAACAATGTTAACTAGAGAGAAAGTAATCCGAAGTCTAAAGCTGCTTTGAGTCTGTTCTTCAGACAGTTCTCCCATTTTCTAAATTCTGTAGCCATGTTTGTCTCTGAACCTAACATGATGGGCATCTACAATGGAAATGGGATATATATCAACACAACGTGGGGAAAGAGTATTTATGATTAATGGTGAAAGAAGCCAAATTTATGACACTGTTTTAAAATCCAGCATAAATTTTTAAAATCTTAAATTTAAGATCTCTTAAATCTATTAAAACATACTCTCTAATTTTAAAAATTCAATGTTTGCTTACTTCAAAGTATTCTAATTCACAATTTCACACAAGACTTCTGCTGACTTCTGCTGAGATTACCATTTTCTCCTGAGGAGTGAGTACATTTGAGAGAAGCTGACGTTCTAGGAATAAGATAATATCATCTTTAAAATTCGAATGCACAGGTGAAACTTTCTTCTCTCCTTTAGCTGTAGAAAGCACATGGTTAGCTGCTTCTCATAAGCTAACCTCTTCTAGTAAGCTGCTAATGCTGCTTAGTCTCTTTAGTCATGTCCAACTCTGTGCAACCCTATGGGCTGCAGCCCTCCAGGCTCCTCTGTCCGTGGTTTTTCCAGGTAAGAATACTGGAGTGGGTTGCCATTTCCTTCCAGGGATCTTCCCAACCCAGGGATTGAACTCCGGTCTCTCACATTGCAGGCAGGTTCTTTATCATCTGAGTCACCAGAGAATATGTTTATTTTTTAAATCAGTTTTAAATCTAGCTTTTAGGGAAGACCTGCTGTCTTGTATTAGACACATCGGATAAGAAGGACATGATAAGGCCAAAAATAATTTCATTCAAAAAAAATAGAGTGTAAAAAAGAGAAAAACAATGTTAACTAGAGAGAAAGTAATCCGAAGTCTAAAGCTGCTTTGAGTCTGTTCTTCAGACAGTTCTCCCATTTTCTAAATTCTGTAGCCATGTTTGTCTCTGAACCTAACATGATGGGCATCTACAATGGAAATGGGATATATATCAACACAACGTGGGGAAAGAGTATTTATGATTAATGGTGAAAGAAGCCAAATTTATGACACTGTTTTAAAATCCAGCATAAATTTTTAAAATCTTAAATTTAAGATCTCTTAAATCTATTAAAACATACTCTCTAATTTTAAAAATTCAATGTTTGCTTACTTCAAAGTATTCTAATTCACAATTTCACACAAGACTTCTGCTGACTTCTGCTGAGATTACCATTTTCTCCTGAGGAGTGAGTACATTTGAGAGAAGCTGACGTTCTAGGAATAAGATAATATCATCTTTAAAATTCGAATGCACAGGTGAAACTTTCTTCTCTCCTTTAGCTGTAGAAAGCACATGGTTAGCTGCTTCTCATAAGCTAACCTCTTCTAGTAAGCTGCTAATGCTGCTTAGTCTCTTTAGTCATGTCCAACTCTGTGCAACCCTATGGGCTGCAGCCCTCCAGGCTCCTCTGTCCATGGAATTCTCCCAAAAAGAGTACTGGCATGGGTTGCCATGCTCTCCTACACGAGATCTTCCAAGACCATGGATCAAACCTGGGTCTCCTGCATTGGCAGACGGATTCTTTACCACTGAGCCACCAGGGAAGCCCTCTAATAAGCTTCTATGACTAAAATAGTTAAATATCCAGACTAAACACTCAGACTAAAAGACATGAAGAAATGATCCCTCTTCTTGCTACACAACCCGGTGGGAAGCTGGCTGCACTCTTCTGAACTAAGTTATCACTTTTTAACACTCTTTTGGACCTCACCAGTGCCTTTTGAGCATTCTTACATAAACCTAGAATAAAGTGTGAGCCTCTGGAAAGCAGCGTCTGCGATCACCTCAGATCCCACCCAGCCCCCACGTCTCTGCTTCCCCTGAGGTTGCTTCTCCACGGGGGCTTCTTGATGTGAGAGGATTAGCTCCAGGATCCTCACGGATGCTTTAATTCCCATCTCTATCTTCACCAGGACAAGGGCAGCCTACAAACAGCTCCCTTGTGTTTAAGAGATATATATATTTTTAAAGAACATGCAGGGGAAAAAAGAAGTTGTTATTTTTACTTGTCACAGTGCACAATTGTGCTCCCCAGATCTGCTCTCTGCTTTTTTGATAAAATACACATGGCTCAGTCTACAGGCTTTTATTCATGGTATTTCCGCTTCAGCACTCCTGGTTCTATTATCCCCAACCCACACCAAGTGCTGCAAATCGCCACAGACTTGTGCACGACCTAAGGAGACAGGTGTATTGATACATCTCTTTAATCCAGCTGGAAGATTGGTCTTGTCTTAGGCAAATAGACAAGAGTAAGGACAGTGCCAAGCAAGGATCTGACAAATGGGTGTCTGTTGTTTCCTGAAGCTCAGGGCTCTTCCTGCCAATAAGATAATATCATCTTAAAAGCAGGTGAAACTTTCTTCTCTCCTTTAGCTGTAGAAAGCACATGGTTAGCTGCTTCTCATAAGCTAACCTCTTCTAGTAAGCTGCTAATGCTGCTTAGTCTCTTTAGTCATGTCCAACTCTGTGCAACCCTATGGGCTGCAGCCCTCCAGGCTCCTCTGTCCATGGAATTCTCCCAAAAAGAGTACTGGCATGGGTTGCCATGCTCTCCTACACGAGATCTTCCAAGACCATGGATCAAACCTGGGTCTCCTGCATTGGCAGACGGATTCTTTACCACTGAGCCACCAGGGAAGCCCTCTAATAAGCTTCTATGACTAAAATAGTTAAATATCCAGACTAAACACTCAGACTAAAAGACATGAAGAAATGATCCCTCTTCTTGCTACACAACCCGGTGGGAAGCTGGCTGCACTCTTCTGAACTAAGTTATCACTTTTTAACACTCTTTTGGACCTCACCAGTGCCTTTTGAGCATTCTTACATAAACCTAGAATAAAGTGTGAGCCTCTGGAAAGCAGCGTCTGCGATCACCTCAGATCCCACCCAGCCCCCACGTCTCTGCTTCCCCTGAGGTTGCTTCTCCACGGGGGCTTCTTGATGTGAGAGGATTAGCTCCAGGATCCTCACGGATGCTTTAATTCCCATCTCTATCTTCACCAGGACAAGGGCAGCCTACAAACAGCTCCCTTGTGTTTAAGAGATATATATATTTTTAAAGAACATGCAGGGGAAAAAAGAAGTTGTTATTTTTACTTGTCACAGTGCACAATTGTGCTCCCCAGATCTGCTCTCTGCTTTTTTGATAAAATACACATGGCTCAGTCTACAGGCTTTTATTCATGGTATTTCCGCTTCAGCACTCCTGGTTCTATTATCCCCAACCCACACCAAGTGCTGCAAATCGCCACAGACTTGTGCACGACCTAAGGAGACAGGTGTATTGATACATCTCTTTAATCCAGCTGGAAGATTGGTCTTGTCTTAGGCAAATAGACAAGAGTAAGGACAGTGCCAAGCAAGGATCTGACAAATGGGTGTCTGTTGTTTCCTGAAGCTCAGGGCTCTTCCTGCCATTTGCCTCTCTGAACTGGGGGATGGGGCTGGGACACTGAGTAGGCCCTCCCACACAGGGTGCTGCAACATATGTGAGGACAGATGTATGCTCAGGAGACCCCATCTCAGGATGCTGGATGTAAGAAGAGTGGGTCCCAACCTGGACTGCCCCAATGAGACCTGGAAAGTCATTTCACCATCCTGGCCTCCGTTTCCATGGGGCTGGAACAATGAGGCTATGACCAGACTTGCTCCAAAGGCAAGGCAAGCTCTGCTCCTTGGTTCCTTGAAAATCTTAGAGATAAACACAGGGTGTCTTGAGTTCTGCCAGAGGCCCAAAAATCTCATGACCATGAAGGATGTGCCTCCGTCTAGGAAAAGAGTTAAAACAAGATGTGTACAGCTGTGGCCAGCAGCTTCCTGTGATGAAGGAGCTTGCAGATGGGCATAAATGATCGCAAGACTGTGAGGAGACGAAAGGCAAAAAATAGCCCAGAATTTCCACTTTTCTCCAAAGAATCTATGCATGCAAAGGCCCTTAGATTTTCTTCTTATATCACACAAAAGAGAGGAGCGTGCAGCAAAGCAGCACCACCTGAAGGGTCAAGTCCTGACTGGAACAGAATTGTGAATGTAGCTTCTGACAGTATTTTTTTGTTTTATGAAGTAAAAGGGTTTTATTTGATTTAAATTAAATATGAGCAAGTGTCTATCTGTACACATCCATGCATGCATCCATCCACCCTGACATTATCCTTCCTGCTGTAATAAATGGGAAGAAAAATTTTTTATATACACTACCATGTGCAAAACCGAGAGCTTGTAGGACGCTCCTGTATAGCACAAGGAGCTCAGTTCACTCCTTTGTGATGACCTAGATGGGAGGCTCAAGAGGGACAAGATATATGCATATATATATGACTGATTCACAGTGTTACATAGAAGAAACTAACATGACATTGTATTCCAATAAAAATAATCAAAAATTAAAAATAGTAAATATATGCACTGACAGTCATCTGCTTTAGGAGTAGTTCACAATTCCAGGATGGTATGGAAACAAGAGCATTCTTAACTTCCTTGTGCACCTCCAATATATGAGAATGGCTTGACACCTAGATACTATTGCCCCAAGCCTACCGTCATAATGGTAGAGATCCACAACGAAAAGGGACAAAAACAGGCTAGAGGGAAAAGTTTGGCAGCCCTTCATATTACACTCTCTGTTCTGACTAAAGGACTTTTATAGAACAGAAAGACAAATTCACGGGAAACTGTAAAGATGCCACTGGCCCCAATGAGACCTGGAAAGTCATTTCACCATCCTGGCCTCCGTTTCCATGGGGCTGGAACAATGAGGCTATGACCAGACTTGCTCCAAAGGCAAGGCAAGCTCTGCTCCTTGGTTCCTTGAAAATCTTAGAGATAAACACAGGGTGTCTTGAGTTCTGCCAGAGGCCCAAAAATCTCATGACCATGAAGGATGTGCCTCCGTCTAGGAAAAGAGTTAAAACAAGATGTGTACAGCTGTGGCCAGCAGCTTCCTGTGATGAAGGAGCTTGCAGATGGGCATAAATGATCGCAAGACTGTGAGGAGACGAAAGGCAAAAAATAGCCCAGAATTTCCACTTTTCTCCAAAGAATCTATGCATGCAAAGGCCCTTAGATTTTCTTCTTATATCACACAAAAGAGAGGAGCGTGCAGCAAAGCAGCACCACCTGAAGGGTCAAGTCCTGACTGGAACAGAATTGTGAATGTAGCTTCTGACAGTATTTTTGTTTTATGAAGTAAAAGGGTTTTATTTGATTTAAATTAAATATGAGCAAGTGTCTATCTGTACACATCCATGCATGCATCCATCCACCCTGACATTATCCTTCCTGCTGTAATAAATGGGAAGAAAAATTTTTTATATACACTACCATGTGCAAAACCGAGAGCTTGTAGGACGCTCCTGTATAGCACAAGGAGCTCAGTTCACTCCTTTGTGATGACCTAGATGGGAGGCTCAAGAGGGACAAGATATATGCATATATATATGACTGATTCACAGTGTTACATAGAAGAAACTAACATGACATTGTATTCCAATAAAAATAATCAAAAATTAAAAATAGTAAATATATGCACTGACAGTCATCTGCTTTAGGAGTAGTTCACAATTCCAGGATGGTATGGAAACAAGAGCATTCTTAACTTCCTTGTGCACCTCCAATATATGAGAATGGCTTGACACCTAGATACTATTGCCCCAAGCCTACCGTCATAATGGTAGAGATCCACAACAAAAGGGACAAAAACAGGCTAGAGGGAAAAGTTTGGCAGCCCTTCATATTACACTCTCTGTTCTGACTAAAGGACTTTTATAGAACAGAAAGACAAATTCACGGGGAAACTGTAAAGATAGAACACTGATTAAATCACAGTTTAAAAAGATCTTTCGACCTTTTCCAAATGGATGTTATACACGTGTCTGCCTTTGTAGGCTGTGGACACAGAATAGTCAAAATGCATTTATTTCTTAGACTGAAACAATCCCTCCTTTTAAAGAAGCTTTAATACTCATAGTGGGTTTTAAAAAGGATAACATTTTTTGTTCTCTACTTAGGGAGTTATAACTTACTCTACAATGATGGAGTAATATACTACTGGAAAACTTATTTGTGATTTAGTTAAGCCTTTCTCAGTGGCAAAGTTCTCTATCTTCATTACCTGCAAGCCCCCATTATTAGTTGTGTCTGACTCGTTTGCATCCCTATAGACTGTAGCCTGCCAGGCTCCTCTGTCCGTGGAGTTCTCCAGGCAAGAACACTGGAGCAGATTGTCATTTTCTTCTCCAGGAGATCTTCCTGACCCAGGGATTGAACCCATGTCTCCTGCATTGTAGGCAGATCCTTTACCATCTGAGCCCCAAGTAAAACAGAATATCAAAACTAAAATGATTTTAACTATCAGACACTTTTGAAATCTCAGTGCCTATTATTTTCAGTTTTTCATGACTCACAAAAATGTATATATTTTCCTTTTCTGAACTGGTCACTGGCAGGTCCAGGTCACATAAAAATACACCACTGATGCTTACTTCCTGCACTTTGCAGCTGATACAGTCCCCTGGTGCAAAGGAAGAACTCAGTACCCTCAGTCTGATCATGAACTTGCACAGGATGCTTTTCTTGAATCACTTTGCAGCTTTTAAAAGCCAGGCCCCAATAAAATTCAAAAATTAAAAATAGTAAATATATGCACTGACAGTCATCTGCTTTAGGAGAAGTTCACAATTCCAGGATGGTATGGAAACAAGAGCATTCTTAACTTCCTTGTGCACCTCCAATATATGAGAATGGCTTGACACCTAGATACTATTGCCCCAAGCCTACCGTCATAATGGTAGAGATCCACAACGAAAAGGGACAAAAACAGGCTAGAGGGAAAAGTTTGGCAGCCCTTCATATTACACTCTCTGTTCTGACTAAAGGACTTTTATAGAACAGAAAGACAAATTCACGGGGAAACTGTAAAGATAGAACACTGATTAAATCACAGTTTAAAAAGATCTTTCGACCTTTTCCAAATGGATGTTATACACGTGTCTGCCTTTGTAGGCTGTGGACACAGAATAGTCAAAATGCATTTATTTCTTAGACTGAAACAATCCCTCCTTTTAAAGAAGCTTTAATACTCATAGTGGGTTTTAAAAAGGATAACATTTTTTGTTCTCTACTTAGGGAGTTATAACTTACTCTACAATGATGGAGTAATATACTACTGGAAAACTTATTTGTGATTTAGTTAAGCCTTTCTCAGTGGCAAAGTTCTCTATCTTCATTACCTGCAAGCCCCCATTATTAGTTGTGTCTGACTCGTTTGCATCCCTATAGACTGTAGCCTGCCAGGCTCCTCTGTCCGTGGAGTTCTCCAGGCAAGAACACTGGAGCAGATTGTCATTCTCTTCTCCAGGAGATCTTCCTGACCCAGGGATTGAACCCATGTCTCCTGCATTGTAGGCAGATCCTTTACCATCTGAGCCCCAAGTAAAACAGAATATCAAAACTAAAATGATTTTAACTATCAGACACTTTTGAAATCTCAGTGCCTATTATTTTCAGTTTTTCATGACTCACAAAAATGTATATATTTTCCTTTTCTGAACTGGTCACTGGCAGGTCCAGGTCACATAAAAATACACCACTGATGCTTACTTCCTGCACTTTGCAGCTGATACAGTCCCCTGGTGCAAAGGAAGAACTCAGTACCCTCAGTCTGATCATGAACTTGCACAGGATGCTTTTCTTCACGAATCATCCTATCAGCCCCTAGGTGACTAAAACTAGACGGTTTGATGTTATGACAAAGATGCCAAAGCAAGTCTGTCTGCCCACATCCCTGGGAATGACTGTACCTATCTCCTGACCACCATAATCATGATGAAATGACAAGGAAGCAATCTTTAAACACTTTCTTCCCACTTACATCAACATCCCCCTTTCTCAAGTGACAAAAATGGCAAAATCATGACAATTGGAGAACTCAAGCTATCCTTCTTCAAGGAATTCTGGAAGCAGAAGGTGCATGGAGACTGAATGATGGCATGTCATTCTCAGAACAAGCAGAGACTTTATGAAAAATCAGCAGCTTCTGCATAAGACCATCAGGGTGAGACTTTGGACTTCCCTGGGACCACTGATTGTCACATCTCTCTTTGTATGCTTTGATCATACTTCTTTTGGCAATATTTTCACCAGTTCATATTTCATACCTCTGACTTTAATAATAATAATAACAGCTTGCCTAAGTCTATGTGTCACTGTAGACAACCTCCACTCCATGCTTTAAAATTCAGATTTCCCAATCTACAAACAATTTTAAGAGTTCTAAGATATATTATCCCTTTCCAGTTCTTACAAAAACTCAAAAATGGGCTGTAATTGCAATTAGTGCTACTAAAATACACCTTTATCAAGGATAGTTTAATCATGAAATAATCTTAACAAGTGGTAAACTGATAAAGATCCAAGATAGAGTGTTTCTGACTTTACTTATATAAAAACCATAATTCAATGTGATCATGTGATTTGATCTGTTCCTGACCATACATTCTCTCTGATGGCTGTTCATGGTGTTTCTTTTGTAATAATACTACAAATCAAATCTCCAGAGAGACTTCAACATTTGAAACCATATATGGTTTCAATATGACAGGAATATCAAAGTGTTTAGGGCTATAAGAAAGAGAATAAGAAAAGATATGTTACATTGAATTATCCAATAAAGACTCAAATACATACACAGAATGAACTATTAACACAACAACAACTATAAATTAGATCTCAAACTCTAAGCCTGACACACAAACTATAAACCAAACAATAAATGAAAATCCAGCACTGAGGACAGTCACCACTTTGGGCTGCAACTTTAGAGAAAGGATGATCAAAAGAGGAGACTTTGAAGAAGAGGTCTCTGACACTCAGGAAAACTTGAATGGCCCCGAAACCACAACAAGAAAACCTGTCAAATGACTGTACCTATCTCCTGACCACCATAATCATGATGAAATGACAAGGAAGCAATCTTTAAACACTTTCTTCCCACTTACATCAACATCCCCCTTTCTCAAGTGACAAAAATGGCAAAATCATGACAATTGGAGAACTCAAGCTATCCTTCTTCAAGGAATTCTGGAAGCAGAAGGTGCATGAAGACTGAATGATGGCATGTCATTCTCAGAACAAGCAGAGACTTTATGAAAAATCAGCAGCTTCTGCATAAGACCATCAGGGTGAGACTTTGGACTTCCCTGGGACCACTGATTGTCACATCTCTCTTTGTATGCTTTGATCATACTTCTTTTGGCAATATTTTCACCAGTTCATATTTCATACCTCTGACTTTAATAATAATAATAACAGCTTGCCTAAGTCTATGTGTCACTGTAGACAACCTCCACTCCATGCTTTAAAATTCAGATTTCCCAATCTACAAACAATTTTAAGAGTTCTAAGATATATTATCCCTTTCCAGTTCTTACAAAAACTCAAAAATGGGCTGTAATTGCAATTAGTGCTACTAAAATACACCTTTATCAAGGATAGTTTAATCATGAAATAATCTTAACAAGTGGTAAACTGATAAAGATCCAAGATAGAGTGTTTCTGACTTTACTTATATAAAAACCATAATTCAATGTGATCATGTGATTTGATCTGTTCCTGACCATACATTCTCTCTGATGGCTGTTCATGGTGTTTCTTTTGTAATAATACTACAAATCAAATCTCCAGAGAGACTTCAACATTTGAAACCATATATGGTTTCAATATGACAGGAATATCAAAGTGTTTAGGGCTATAAGAAAGAGAATAAGAAAAGATATGTTACATTGAATTATCCAATAAAGACTCAAATACATACACAGAATGAACTATTAACACAACAACAACTATAAATTAGATCTCAAACTCTAAGCCTGACACACAAACTATAAACCAAACAATAAATGAAAATCCAGCACTGAGGACAGTCACCACTTTGGGCTGCAACTTTAGAGAAAGGATGATCAAAAGAGGAGACTTTGAAGAAGAGGTCTCTGACACTCAGGAAAACTTGAATGGCCCCGAAACCACAACAAGAAACCATAAAGGATCAGCTTTAATCATGTCTAATGGATCAAAGACAACCAAGCTCCATCACATCACTTTTAAAGTCAGCCAGTGACAGACGAGCTTCCCAGGTGGGTCAGAGATAAAGAATCTGCCTGCCAATGTAGGAGATGGGGTTTAATCCCTGGGTCAGAAAGATCCCTGGGAGGAGGAAATGGCAATCCACTCTAGTATCCTTCCCTGGGAAATCCCATGGACAAAGGAGACCATCAGGCTATATTCCACAGGGACCCAAAGAGTTCAACAGGACTGAGTGACTGAGCACAACAAACCAGCAACAGACAACATTCCTAAAAGTCCACCTATTGATAGCATGAACACGTCAGCTACCAATGTTTTGAAAGTGAGTCAGTCACCAACATATACACACTATAACATGGATTACCCAGAAAATGAAACAAATGCCTATTCATTTCCACCTGTTAAAGCCCACCCATCTCTTAACTAGCCACTTCTCAAAAACTTATGTGAAATCAGCCTCCTGCTTGGAGAGATTGTTCCCACAAGCATAGTTTTCTTTGAAAAAGAGCACATTGATAAATGTTGTTTTTAAGAGTGAAATAGTTGTTTTCTCAAATCTGTAGAAAACTAATACAAGGAATTCTAAAGTATATATCTGCACACTGGTGGATGATGCGTAAGTCGCTCAGTCATGTCTGATCCTTTGCAACCCCGTGGACTGTAGCCCGCCAGACTCTTCTGCCCATGGGATTCTCCAGGCAAGAATACTGGAGTGGGATGTAATTCCCTTTTCCAGGGGATCTTCCTGACCCATGTTTCCCTGCATTGTAGGCAGGTTCTTTATCATCTGAGCCACCCGGGAAGTTCATACATTGGTAGATACATTCCAGCCAACTGTTTAAATTTCCCCAAGGGAGAAACTTTGGTTATTTAAGAGAAAAAAAAAAACATTAAAAGATAACAATCTTGTTACAGAAAGTTCAAGAGCATTTGCTTTGGTTTTTCTTAAGAGAAACAAGGAAGCAAATATTTCTCAGAACAGTCTTACCTTCAGAGAATATTCAGGTTAGTAGGCTGTACTAGTCCCTTTGATGTCTTGTCTTGATCTAAATTCTGCTTCTTGCTACATGAACTCAGAACTTATCTATCTTCCTCTACAGCTTTACCTGAATTTATATGAAGAAGAGAAAATAGTCAAACTTATACACAAGACGATGATTACATATAGAACTGCCCAAGTGCCCCAGAGGTAAAGAATCTGCCTGCCAATGCAGGAGACAGAGGAGACGAGGGTTCAGTCTCTGGGTCAGGAAGATCCCCTGGAGAAGTAAATGGCAACCCACACCAGTATCCTTGCCTCAGAAGCCCGATGGACAGAAGAGCCTGGAGGGCTACAGACCATGGGGCGGCAAAGAGTCAGACACGACTGAGCACAAAGTGCAATAGGTCCCAGGTATTTTTTTCCTAGATTAACCACCTATTTTTTAATCTGATGAGAACACACAGCACCTAGCCATCCCCTTCTCATTCTCCCAGCACACACAAATCATAGACGGACAACTTACTCAAAGCACTTCCCTTGTGGTTCAGTGGTAAAGAACCTGTGTGCCAAGCATGAGATATGGGTTCAAATCCTGGATCAGAAAGATCCCTGGAGGAGGAAACGGCTGCCCACTCCAGTGTTCTTGCCTGGCGAATCCCATGGACAGAGGAGTCTGGAGGGCTACAGTCCAGGGGTGGCAAACAGTCAGACACGACTGAGAGACTCACACTTCACTTGACTTTACTCCACCAGTGTGCGGCTTGGTGAGTTCCAGTCCACGTGGTCACAAAAGAGCTGGACACAACTTAGCAACTAAACAGCAAGAACTTATTCAAACTCTTGCAGATCAGGAAACTATTCAAAGAAAGAGAGTAAGAAGTCAAGGGAGAATAATCTAATGATTTGGTTTAAACACTTCTCGATTTTAACCTATGTGCTGTTTGCAGAATCACAGCTGCTTCCACGAAGTGAAAATGCAGAAGATAAAAGAGGTGATCGCATCATAGAAAGCACATAAAATTTGAATTCTCCCATGGTGGTGGAAGGATTAAGAACCATTTGTACAATGTGCAAGCTAAACCCATTAACATACTACTTCTTGTCAGTAAAAGTAATATGATCATGAATGTAAAACATTTCCTCAAATGTTATTCAAAGTTAATTTCAATTTCAAAAAATGACCAAAAATTTTTCCCTGATCTTTAAATGCACTTAATTAATTTCATAATTACATGAACTCAGAACTTATCTATCTTCCTCTACAGCTTTACCTGAATTTATATGAAGAAGAGAAATAGTCAAACTTATACACAAGACGATGATTACATATAGAACTGCCCAAGTGCCCCAGAGGTAAAGAATCTGCCTGCCAATGCAGGAGACAGAGGAGACGAGGGTTCAGTCTCTGGGTCAGGAAGATCCCCTGGAGAAGTAAATGGCAACCCACACCAGTATCCTTGCCTCAGAAGCCCGATGGACAGAAGAGCCTGGAGGGCTACAGACCATGGGGCGGCAAAGAGTCAGACACGACTGAGCACAAAGTGCAATAGGTCCCAGGTATTTTTTTCCTAGATTAACCACCTATTTTTTAATCTGATGAGAACACACAGCACCTAGCCATCCCCTTCTCATTCTCCCAGCACACACAAATCATAGACGGACAACTTACTCAAAGCACTTCCCTTGTGGTTCAGTGGTAAAGAACCTGTGTGCCAAGCATGAGATATGGGTTCAAATCCTGGATCAGAAAGATCCCTGGAGGAGGAAACGGCTGCCCACTCCAGTGTTCTTGCCTGGCGAATCCCATGGACAGAGGAGTCTGGAGGGCTACAGTCCAGGGGTGGCAAACAGTCAGACACGACTGAGAGACTCACACTTCACTTGACTTTACTCCACCAGTGTGCGGCTTGGTGAGTTCCAGTCCACGTGGTCACAAAAGAGCTGGACACAACTTAGCAACTAAACAGCAAGAACTTATTCAAACTCTTGCAGATCAGGAAACTATTCAATGAAAGAGAGTAAGAAGTCAAGGGAGAATAATCTAATGATTTGGTTTAAACACTTCTCGATTTTAACCTATGTGCTGTTTGCAGAATCACAGCTGCTTCCACGAAGTGAAAATGCAGAAGATAAAAGAGGTGATCGCATCATAGAAAGCACATAAAATTTGAATTCTCCCATGGTGGTGGAAGGATTAAGAACCATTTGTACAATGTGCAAGCTAAACCCATTAACATACTACTTCTTGTCAGTAAAAGTAATATGATCATGAATGTAAAACATTTCCTCAAATGTTATTCAAAGTTAATTTCAATTTCAATAATGACCACTTTCCCCTGATCTTTAAATGATTCATAATAACTGATTATTTGAGATAGGAGCCACTGCGTTGGCTCTTTTATATTGGCTTAATTTAAGAGACAGTAAAAGCACTTAATAATTTCAAATGTTTCTTTAATATCCTAGTTACCATTCTTGTTGCTAATGAGCTGTGTTTTTAATTGCATTACTCCTTAGAGAATATGTTTAAATATAGTCTTCCTTCAAAATCTATCATAATAGTTTGCTAATTAAAAATTGAGAGTAAGTTATTCTTAAAACTGTAGATAGAGTAGAAAACACCGAGTCTGAATAGAAGTAAAAAGACACTACATAAATCCCTGGTTTATTCTAGGTTTACTCTTTTTTGAGACCCAACCTATGGCTGGTATCAAGTGCAAAACTGAGCATGAATTTGGGCTTTATGAATGATGCCAAAAGAAGCTCCGCCTTCCTGAGGAAACCAAAAGCCACTAGTACATGTAAATTGTACTTTTCAGAAATGTGGTATGTATTCGCCAACATATACATTCAGGTTTTTCCGTAACATCTTATGGAAAAAAATCTAAATGACAAGTGAATTTCTTGGCCAACCCAATCCTGCTGTATCAGTAGGTTTCAGAGAAAGAGCAAAGGCACTCAAATGGGATATTGTTAATGATGTGGACAAAATTAAAACAAACTAAAATGGCTTTCTACCACCTTAAATTTAGCAACTGTAAGACTGGGACCAGGGGGTTCCCAGTTGGCTCAGCAGTAAAGAATCCACTTGCCAATGCAGGAGAGGCAGGTTCGACCCCTGGGTCAGGAAGATCCCCTGGAGAAGGAAATGGCAACCCACTCCAGTATTCTTCCCTGAAAAATTCAGTGGAGGAGCCTAGTTGTTCATGAGGTCTCAAGCGTCCAACAGGATTGAGCCACTGAGCATGCACATGCACAAGGCTATGGCCAACCACAGATCAAGGGGAGAATGCTGCTTTCAGAACCCAAAGAAAGCATTGTAGCTCCAGAGAATGGTCACCCATAAAAGGCGTGCCCTTTAGTGAAGGACCACAGCCAATGACCACCCACGGTCCAGTAAGCAAGGAACCAGGAGTAAATATTCAAGCTTTTTCCTCCTCCCAAGCAATGATCTGTTCCTAGGACCACTCATTCCACAAGTTCCGTGAAAACTTGAGGACAAAGGAGCCAATAGAAACAGTCCACAGACTCAAAAGAACTTAATAGAGAGGCCACTGCGTTGGCTCTTTTATATTGGCTTAATTTAAGAGACAGTAAAAGCACTTAATAATTTCAAATGTTTCTTTAATATCCTAGTTACCATTCTTGTTGCTAATGAGCTGTGTTTTTAATTGCATTACTCCTTAGAGAATATGTTTAAATATAGTCTTCCTTCAAAATCTATCATAATAGTTTGCTAATTAAAAATTGAGAGTAAGTTATTCTTAAAACTGTAGATAGAGTAGAAAACACCGAGTCTGAATAGAAGTAAAAAGACACTACATAAATCCCTGGTTTATTCTAGGTTTACTCTTTTTTGAGACCCAACCTATGGCTGGTATCAAGTGCAAAACTGAGCATGAATTTGGGCTTTATGAATGATGCCAAAAGAAGCTCCGCCTTCCTGAGGAAACCAAAAGCCACTAGTACATGTAAATTGTACTTTTCAGAAATGTGGTATGTATTCGCCAACATATACATTCAGGTTTTTCCGTAACATCTTATGGAAAAAAATCTAAATGACAAGTGAATTTCTTGGCCAACCCAATCCTGCTGTATCAGTAGGTTTCAGAGAAAGAGCAAAGGCACTCAAATGGGATATTGTTAATGATGTGGACAAAATTAAAACAAACTAAAATGGCTTTCTACCACCTTAAATTTAGCAACTGTAAGACTGGGACCAGGGGGTTCCCAGTTGGCTCAGCAGTAAAGAATCCACTTGCCAATGCAGGAGAGGCAGGTTCGACCCCTGGGTCAGGAAGATCCCCTGGAGAAGGAAATGGCAACCCACTCCAGTATTCTTCCCTGAAAAATTCAGTGGAGGAGCCTAGTTGTTCATGAGGTCTCAAGCGTCCAACAGGATTGAGCCACTGAGCATGCACATGCACAAGGCTATGGCCAACCACAGATCAAGGGGAGAATGCTGCTTTCAGAACCCAAAGAAAGCATTGTAGCTCCAGAGAATGGTCACCCATAAAAGGCGTGCCCTTTAGTGAAGGACCACAGCCAATGACCACCCACGGTCCAGTAAGCAAGGAACCAGGAGTAAATATTCAAGCTTTTTCCTCCTCCCAAGCAATGATCTGTTCCTAGGACCACTCATTCCACAAGTTCCGGTGAAAACTTGAGGACAAAGGAGCCAATAGAAACAGTCCACAGACTCACAGAACAGCAAGGACTGGAGGAGAACAGACCTGGAGGAGGAAATGTAGAATATCCAGCAGACTAGCTTTCTCTCCACTCCTAGCTGTATTCTTCCCCCTTTCAAAGGAAACAGGACATCACCTCCCCACAGAGGCTGTCCTCTGAGACGGCAGCTGCTCTCCGAGCCTTGTACACTGATCGCACTGGACTGTTTCTCCTCCGAAGAGCTGTTCAGTGCACTCTCACCATGAACAGAGACACTGTCTTAGCAATCCGTGTCTTTCCTGCACTTGATAGGGCACCTGGCATAAAGCGTGTGTGAGAGGTTTGGGGATTGAATAAATGTATAATCTATTGGCACAATAAAACTGGTTGATATTAGTTAATCTTATGAAAGGTTTTTTTTATTCAGTGAGGAACTTAGAACTGCAGTGGAACCCAGTGCTTGCAGATGTGCTCCTAGTGCTGTTTAATTCAGTAACAATCTTAAATTTTTCCTAAGGCTGATTGCACAGAGTCTTCAGAAAACTTCATAATTACTCCTATGTGCCCTCAATCAGAGATGGTATCCTAAGGACATCTGTCTGTCATGGAGAATCCAGGCTTTTTGAGCTGGGCTGTGCTTAGTTACTCAGTTGTGTCCAACTCTTTGGGATCCCATGGACTGCAGACTGCAAAGCTTCTCTGAGCTGGAAGCTGTGCTTAGTTACAGGGTCTAAAGAATCCACTTGCCAATGCAGGAGAGGCAGGTTCGCCCCCTGGGTCAGGAAGATCCCCTGGAGAAGGAAATGGCAACCCACTCCAGTATTCTTCCCTGAAAAATTCAGTGGAGGAGCCTAGTTGTTCATGAGGTCTCAAGCGTCCAACAGGATTGAGCCACTGAGCATGCACATGCACAAGGCTATGGCCAACCACAGATCAAGGGGAGAATGCTGCTTTCAGAACCCAAAGAAAGCATTGTAGCTCCAGAGAATGGTCACCCATAAAAGGCGTGCCCTTTAGTGAAGGACCACAGCCAATGACCACCCACGGTCCAGTAAGCAAGGAACCAGGAGTAAATATTCAAGCTTTTTCCTCCTCCCAAGCAATGATCTGTTCCTAGGACCACTCATTCCACAAGTTCCGGTGAAAACTTGAGGACAAAGGAGCCAATAGAAACAGTCCACAGACTCACAGAACAGCAAGGACTGGAGGAGAACAGACCTGGAGGAGGAAATGTAGAATATCCAGCAGACTAGCTTTTCTCTCCACTCCTAGCTGTATTCTTCCCCCTTTCAAAGGAAACAGGACATCACCTCCCCACAGAGGCTGTCCTCTGAGACGGCAGCTGCTCTCCGAGCCTTGTACACTGATCGCACTGGACTGTTTCTCCTCCGAAGAGCTGTTCAGTGCACTCTCACCATGAACAGAGACACTGTCTTAGCAATCCGTGTCTTTCCTGCACTTGATAGGGCACCTGGCATAAAGCGCGTGTGTGAGAGGTTTGGGGATTGAATAAATGTATAATCTATTGGCACAATAAAACTGGTTGATATTAGTTAATCTTATGAAAGGTTTTTTTTTATTCAGTGAGGAACTTAGAACTGCAGTGGAACCCAGTGCTTGCAGATGTGCTCCTAGTGCTGTTTAATTCAGTAACAATCTTAAATTTTTCCTAAGGCTGATTGCACAGAGTCTTCAGAAAACTTCATAATTACTCCTATGTGCCCTCAATCAGAGATGGTATCCTAAGGACATCTGTCTGTCATGGAGAATCCAGGCTTTTTGAGCTGGGCTGTGCTTAGTTACTCAGTTGTGTCCAACTCTTTGGGATCCCATGGACTGCAGACTGCAAAGCTTCTCTGTCCATAAAGATTCTCCAGGCAAAAATGCCAGTGTGGTTTGCTATGCTCTCTTCCAGGGGATCTTCCCAAGACAGGGATCAAACCTGGGTCTCCCACATTGGAGGGGGATTCTTTACCATATGAGCCACCAGGGAAACTCAGGAATACTGGAGGAGGTAGTTTACCCCTTCTCCAGGGTATCTTCCTGATCCAGGAATCAAACTGGGGTCTCCTGCATTGAAGGTGGATTCTTTACCAGCTGAGCTACCAGGGAAACCCCAGGGCTTCCTATTTCCCCCTGAATCCTGGCTCGGCTCTGTTTGCTTTCTGATCCTGGTCCCATGACACGCTGCCCCCACCCCCTGCCTCCAAACACAGAGCAGGCACGTTCAGTGGTCACCAAATTCATTTTGACCAGTCTCTCTGAACCAAACTAAGACTTAAGAATCCAAGTCCCTTTTCCTCACACTCAACTTCCAAAGATTTTCTGACTGATCTCTGCCCTCATTGACTGGGTCTCAGGGATTTCTTTCCCTTCCTGTATTTTTTCCAGAGAATTCTAGGTTCCTCTCTCTGAGTGTGTCTCTGAAGTCCTACTCATACATGAGCTTAAGCAGGTTTCTTACCAAAATGCATCATCCAAACAACAGAGCACAAAGCTCAGTCCATTGTAATCATCAGTGAATATTAATTGGCAGAAGAAATAATAGCTAACAGTTATGAGAGCCAGGTTTCTTTTATTTTTAATTTTTTTTAGTCATACTGGTATATATATATATATAATTATTTTTATTTTACTTTTATAGAGTTTTGCTATTTACAGCTATACATAAATCCAAATCAGTCATAGGTATACCCTTGACCCCTCCCACCTGAACCCTTCTCCGAGTCCCTCCCCATGCCACCCTTCCAGGCTGTTGCATAGCCCCCATATAAGTTCCCTCAGTCTTACAGCGTATTCACAATTTTTCTTTTTTACATCAGGTTTCTTTTCAAATGAATGTGTTTAATCCTCACTAACAACTACATAATAGCTGCAAATATTAGCCTCCATTTATGGAATGAGAAAATGAATGTAATCAATTAATTCTTCCCATTGCAATGACCCACTTCTTGGCCCAACTGGATAAATCACCAGCAAGAGCAATGGGTGACCACGTGTGGCTTCTCCAAATCAAGACCACTAGTGCTGCTCAGTCAGGAGAGTCCACACTGCACTGCTGGAGTGCCACTCATGCTGACAAGTACACAGATGCTCCTCCTTTGCAGGTATCAGAGCACAGCGGGCAAGAGCACTGACCATGGGGCACACCTGTCTGGGTGCAGTTCCTGGACTCCTCCCTCTCATTAACCGTGTGACTCCAGCAAAGCTACTTAACCTCTAGGAACCTTGACTTTCTCATCTGTCAGAAGGGGAAATGATGGACATGGTTTAAGAATGAAATTAACTGAGGGGGATTCATGTCGAGGAACAATGGACAGGCTGGCCCACTCTCATTCCAGGTTAGATTTTATTGCCCAAACATGTATATGATGTTTTACTGTCTCTGTTTTATTTTGTTAAACATGAACCATTTGATAAAGTCTTTCTCGAATGTGTTACAATATTGCTTCTGTTTTATGGGTTTTGGTGCTTTGGCCACAAGGCATGTGGGATCTTAGCTTCCCAACCTGCATGCCCAGCACTGGAAGGTGAAGTCGTCACCTCTGGTCTACCGGGGCTGTCTCTGTTGAGCCCTAACATGGCCATATAGCTTCAGACTAATGACAAAGTTTCTCGAATGTTCATCTTTGAGGAATCAATAATATTTCTCATGGAGCGGTGAAAATTGGGGTCTGCTGGCAGGTTTGTGGGGACACAGGATGTTGAGGACAGTTTTAAGATCCATAATGTGAGTATGTGAGGCCTGAGATGGATGGGCCAGGAAGGAAGAGGAGCAAGAAAACTGAAAGTTTATTACTTTTTGTAGTAGAAAAGCAGTGAAGCATAACAATTTCTAATAGAAATTGAGCATTCTTAGGTGTCAAACAGTGTGCTCAGTGGTTTACAAGTGTAAACCTCATGTGACCCTGCTAATAACATTATGTTGATTGGTTGGTTTAGTCACTAGTTCTTGTCTGAGTTTTTTGCAACCTTTTGGACTGTAGCTCACCAGGCAACTCTGTCCATCGGATTTTCCAGTCAACAATACTGGGGTGGGTTGCCATGCCCTCCTCCAGGCGATCTTCCCAACCCAGGGATCGAACCTGGCTCTCCTGCATTGCAAGTAGATTCTTTTCTTTTTGCAAATAGATTCTTTACCACTGAGCCACCAGGGAAGGCACTGACATTATGACTCAAGTTATACTTTAATCCTCATCTTCTAGGATAGGGAAGTGGAGACTCACAGATGTTAAGTAAATTTGTCTCAATTATAGAGCTAGTAAAAAAAAAAAAAAGAAAAAAGAAAAGAGGGAGAGTGGAAGGGAGATACCCGGGGAAGGGGAAGGAAGCTCCATCTGTTGACCACTCTGCTGTCCTTCCCATCTCTCCATGGCTCCTTGCTCCTCACCAGGCTTCACTGCACCTCCAGATAGCTCCAAAGTGAAATACGAGGGGATTCATGTCGAGGAACAATGGACAGGCTGGCCCACTCTCATTCCAGGTTAGATTTTATTGCCCAAACATGTATATGATGTTTTACTGTCTCTGTTTTATTTTGTTAAACATGAACCATTTGATAAAGTCTTTCTCGAATGTGTTACAATATTGCTTCTGTTTTATGGGTTTTGGTGCTTTGGCCACAAGGCATGTGGGATCTTAGCTTCCCAACCTGCATGCCCAGCACTGGAAGGTGAAGTCGTCACCTCTGGTCTACTGGGCTGTCTCTGTTGAGCCCTAACATGGCCATATAGCTTCAGACTAATGACAAAGTTTCTCGAATGTTCATCTTTGAGGAATCAATAATATTTCTCATGGAGCGGTGAAAATTGGGGTCTGCTGGCAGGTTTGTGGGGACACAGGATGTTGAGGACAGTTTTAAGATCCATAATGTGAGTATGTGAGGCCTGAGATGGATGGGCCAGGAAGGAAGAGGAGCAAGAAAACTGAAAGTTTATTACTTTTTGTAGTAGAAAAGCAGTGAAGCATAACAATTTCTAATAGAAATTGAGCATTCTTAGGTGTCAAACAGTGTGCTCAGTGGTTTACAAGTGTAAACCTCATGTGACCCTGCTAATAACATTATGTTGATTGGTTGGTTTAGTCACTAGTTCTTGTCTGAGTTTTTTGCAACCTTTTGGACTGTAGCTCACCAGGCAACTCTGTCCATCGGATTTTCCAGTCAACAATACTGGGGTGGGTTGCCATGCCCTCCTCCAGGCGATCTTCCCAACCCAGGGATCGAACCTGGCTCTCCTGCATTGCAAGTAGATTCTTTTCTTTTTGCAAATAGATTCTTTACCACTGAGCCACCAGGGAAGGCACTGACATTATGACTCAAGTTATACTTTAATCCTCATCTTCTAGGATAGGGAAGTGGAGACTCACAGATGTTAAGTAAATTTGTCTCAATTATAGAGCTAGTAAAAAAAAAAAAAAGAAAAAAGAAAAGAGGGAGAGTGGAAGGGAGATACCCGGGGAAGGGGAAGGAAGCTCCATCTGTTGACCACTCTGCTGTCCTTCCCATCTCTCCATGGCTCCTTGCTCCTCACCAGGCTTCACTGCACCTCCAGATAGCTCCAAAGTGAAATACCAACCCCAGTCGTCTCTTCTATTTGAAATCATTTCCGCCCATTGCAAGCTCACCATGTTTAACCTTGGTCCTTTGCCGGGCAAAGTCATGGTCCTGAGCCCTTGTGAAGGCCGTCTAAATAATTGAGGGAAGCATAAAAGCCAGCACTTCTGTGGTCAAGGCCCCCTGAGCCCCTCTGTTGGATGCTTTCATTTCATTTCCCATCCATGGTGTTCAGTTTTGGAAACGGAAGGGGAAGGGGGGGCATTCCAGTGAGCAGAGACTAAAATGAGAAGAAGAAAACTTCGATGGGTGAGGGGAATCTGCTTGCTGGGGTCCCTAGAGCAGGCTTAAGCCTCCCAACCAGAGGGGCTTCAGACTCTCCAGACCACTCTCCTATCTAAAAAACTTGGTCACTTTGGAAACCAAGTGGCTGACCTTGTGTCTGGAGTCACAAAGTAAAGTACCTAGTTTGAGGGAGACCCTCTTGCCCCCAGACTCTGCCCCACATCAGCCTGCAGTCTGGAGATCCAGCAGCTCAGAGACCTTCTGTGATCTTCAGTGTCCTCAGGAGACTGGGACAACTGAGGGTCTTCCAGGGGAGTCTCAGGCAGAGTTTGTGGGACAGTGGGGGGCAGGGGTTGTCAAGAGGGGAGGACAAAGGTATACGGGTATATGTGGGGGTACATGGGGTAGTCTTTAACCCCTAAAGGTCTTCCAAAATTCACTAGGGTGGAAGGAGTCCTTGGGGCAACAACTGACAATGCTCCATCACTGCCATGGGAGGAGCTTGGCAGCCCAAAGACTGCCGGCCACGCAGCTATTTCAGGCAACACCCCACTGCCCCAGGCACAGCTCCTGACATCTTCTGGTTGAGAAGGTTTATGCCTTTCATCGGCTTCAGAATAGGGAAGTGGAGACTCACAGATGTTAAGTAAATTTGTCTCAATTATAGAGCTAAGAAAAAGAAGAGGAGAGTGGAAGGAGATACCGGGAAGGGAAGGAAGCTCCATCTGTTGACCACTCTGCTGTCCTTCCCATCTCTCCATGGCTCCTTGCTCCTCACCAGGCTTCACTGCACCTCCAGATAGCTCCAAAGTGAAATACCAACCCCAGTCGTCTCTTCTATTTGAAATCATTTCCGCCCATTGCAAGCTCACCATGTTTAACCTTGGTCCTTTGCCGGGCAAAGTCATGGTCCTGAGCCCTTGTGAAGGCCGTCTAAATAATTGAGGGAAGCATAAAAGCCAGCACTTCTGTGGTCAAGGCCCCCTGAGCCCCTCTGTTGGATGCTTTCATTTCATTTCCCATCCATGGTGTTCAGTTTTGGAAACGGAAGGGGAAGGGGGGGCATTCCAGTGAGCAGAGACTAAAATGAGAAGAAGAAAACTTCGATGGGTGAGGGGAATCTGCTTGCTGGGGTCCCTAGAGCAGGCTTAAGCCTCCCAACCAGAGGGGCTTCAGACTCTCCAGACCACTCTCCTATCTAAAAAACTTGGTCACTTTGGAAACCAAGTGGCTGACCTTGTGTCTGGAGTCACAAAGTAAAGTACCTAGTTTGAGGGAGACCCTCTTGCCCCCAGACTCTGCCCCACATCAGCCTGCAGTCTGGAGATCCAGCAGCTCAGAGACCTTCTGTGATCTTCAGTGTCCTCAGGAGACTGGGACAACTGAGGGTCTTCCAGGGGAGTCTCAGGCAGAGTTTGTGGGACAGTGGGGGGCAGGGGTTGTCAAGAGGGGAGGACAAAGGTATACGGGTATATGTGGGGGTACATGGGGTAGTCTTTAACCCCTAAAGGTCTTCCAAAATTCACTAGGGTGGAAGGAGTCCTTGGGGCAACAACTGACAATGCTCCATCACTGCCATGGGAGGAGCTTGGCAGCCCAAAGACTGCCGGCCACGCAGCTATTTCAGGCAACACCCCACTGCCCCAGGCACAGCTCCTGACATCTTCTGGTTGAGAAGGTTTATGCCTTTCATGCAGAGGGACCTTCAGCTTCTCCTAATTAAGGATCTGTGTCTTCTTAGAATTCATCACGATTCCAGAAAGATGTCACCAAAGATTTTTTTTAAAAAAAAATATGATACCCTGGGCTTTCCTGGTGGTCCAGTAGGTAGAAAGTCTGCTTTGCAGTACCAGGGTCACCAGTTTGACTCCTGGCAATGAGAGAGGCCACTGCAATGGGAGGCCCACAAAGGCCAAAGAATAAAGATGGATAAAAATAACTATATGAAACACCAATAAAAGAGGCTAAAATTTTTTTAAAAAAAATATGATACCATTATACCAAGAAAACGTACTTGGAAACTGGGTAGAAATATAAATTGGGATAGTTTTTCTAAAGGGCAATTTCATAATCAAATCAAAAGCCTCAAATACATGCCTAACTTGACCTGGTTATTTCATTTACAGGAAATATCCTAAGATCTGTTTATGAAGATAGTCATCAAGCCTTGTTCACAATGATACTTGGAAACCACCTAACTTCCCCCAAACAGGGGTTGCATATTCCTTACAGGGAAATGAATGAAGGAGCTGCTTACTATGATGAAGCAGCTAACAGCTTGCTTCCTGGAACATATTAATACACAGTGGTAAGACAGGAAAATGGGCTGAGTGACATTTGTCTGTACATATAAAATTATCTATGTGCAGACATGCTCCATCCCTCAGCTGCGTACAACTCTTTGTGACCCCATGGACTCTAGATCACCAGGCCTCTCTGTCCGTGGAATTTTCCAGAAAAGAATACTGGAGTGGGTTGCCATGTCTTCCTTCAGGGGATCTTCCTGACCCAGGGATCAAACATATGACTCTTGCGTCTTCTGCATTGGCAGGTGGGTTCTTTCTCACATTATTTCTAATAAAAGGAAGATTAAGTGAGAGCAGTCACCTCTGGATGGAAGGTTTACACAGCAGGTACCGCTTTTTATCTGCATGCTCACAATTCTGCCCTTCTCCCTAAGAGAATATTTCCTTAGAATTGTAGTGTACTGAAGATCCCCTGGAGAAAGAAATGGCAAGCCACTCCAGTATTCTTGCCTGGCAGGCTACAGTCCATGGGGTTGCAAGAGTCTGACACGACTTAGCAACTAAACTACCACCAGATAAAGAAGGACACTTTCCAACTTCTCCAGTACCTGATGGTTTAGCCAGGCCAGAAGGCATGGCCCTCTGCCAGCAGTTCTTAGGAACGTTTGCTGCTCCATAACAGGGCTGCCCTTCCCTCTTCAGCCCCTCTTACCCTGATCCTTTCTAGAGTGGAGATAACAGATGGAATTGCAAGAAGGCAAAGACCACTTGGTAAGAAGAATGGAAACACTTTGAACAGAGGTGCTAAAAGCATTGTACCCCAGGGGGCTTAGCAGTAAAGAATCCAGCTACCAATGCCTGAGACTCAGGGGAAGTGAATTCAATCCCTGGGTCAAGAAGATGCCCTTGAGTAGGAAATGGCAACCCATTCCAGTTTTCTTACCCCGAAAATGCCATGGACAAAGGCGCCTGCAGCACTACAGTCTATGGGACCACAAAGAAACACTGGGAGAACCTGGCTTAGACTTTAGTGCAGTTTATGGAAGTAAAAGGAGGGATTTTACTGAATTTCTATTTTCTTCTTTTGGAGAAGTTGGAAAGTGTCCTCTAATGTGAGTGTCTTCTAATTGCTTTTTTGATGACTCTTAATTTCTAGTTTTCACTCATAGCTGTGGTCATTTGTCTTATTTCTTGAGCTATGACTTGTAATTGCTGTCTTCCCATCTGTAATACCTCATTTACCACTCTCTTATCTTCTGAGATACATTTCAAAGACTAGAGGGGTTTTATTTTTCATAATTCTAATGGATTTTCTCAATTTCCATTTTCTTTATAAATCATATCCTATTCTTGCCTTACAAATTCTATCTTTTCTCTTATTTTTGCAACCATCTTAAGCATATTTGTTTTCCAATCTTTTTGAAAGTAGCCCTAAGCTAGAAATAACCTGAATGGTCATCTCTTGATGGCAGTGTCTGAATATCTCTCAAGGATCTTCTCACGTGAGATTTTCTTTCTTTACCTTATGTGGGATATGTTTAAGGGAGACACCATTTGCCCCCAGGTGTGGAGAATTCATAATGAGACTTTACATTCAGGTCCACAATATTTTATCAGTTTCTAGACATTTTTTTTATCCAGCAGCAATACTGAAATATATGAAGATTAAGGTAAACTCTGGCCAGTGTTGACAAATATCTACATTCTTCTAGCCATGTCGTTGTGTTTAGTTCGCAAGTAATGTCCAATTCTTTATGACCCTGTGGTCATCAGGCTCCTCTATCCATGTGATTTCCCAGGAAAGAATTTTGGAGTGAGTTGCCATTTCCTACTCCAGGGGATCTTCCTGACCCAGGATTGAACACCTGTCTCCTTCACTGGCAGGGGGTTCTTTACCACTGAGCTTCTGGGAAGCTCTTCCAGTCATCGTGGTCATTTATATCACCTTGAAAACATCCCTCAGGCTCCCTGACAGAGAACGTGCTCCCTTCCCACTCCTGCCCCAGACAGCCCCAAATCTGTCTTCTGAAGCAACAAAGATATACTGTTCAGCACAGGAAATTATAGCCATGATTTTGTCGTAACTTTTAATGGAGTATGAGCTATAGAAATACTGAATCTTTACGCTGTACACCTGGAGCAAATATAATGTTGTAAATCAACTATACTCCAATAAAAGCAAAATCTGCTTTCTGTTACTATGATTTTGCCTTTTCTAAAATTTCGTATAAGTGGATTCATCAATCACAGAGTGTTTTTGTGTGTGTGGCTTGTTTCACTGAATATCAGGCTCTCGAGATTCACTTATGTTGGTGTGTATCAGTAGTTTAATTTCTGTCACTCATAGCTGTGGTCATTTGTCTTATTTCTTGAGCTATGACTTGTAATTGCTGTCTTCCCATCTGTAATACCTCATTTACCACTCTCTTATCTTCTGAGATACATTTCAAAGACTAGAGGGGTTTTATTTTTCATAATTCTAATGGATTTTCTCAATTTCCATTTTCTTTATAAATCATATCCTATTCTTGCCTTACAAATTCTATCTTTTCTCTTATTTTTGCAACCATCTTAAGCATATTTGTTTTCCAATCTTTTTGAAAGTAGCCCTAAGCTAGAAATAACCTGAATGGTCATCTCTTGATGGCAGTGTCTGAATATCTCTCAAGGATCTTCTCACGTGAGATTTTCTTTCTTTACCTTATGTGGGATATGTTTAAGGGAGACACCATTTGCCCCCAGGTGTGGAGAATTCATAATGAGACTTTACATTCAGGTCCACAATATTTTATCAGTTTCTAGACATTTTTTTTATCCATCAGCATTACTGAAATATATAAAAAGTAAGGTAAACTTTGGTCATTGTTGACAAATATCTACATTCTTCTAGCCATGTCGTTGTGTTTAGTTCGCAAGTAATGTCCAATTCTTTATGACCCTGTGGTCATCAGGCTCCTCTATCCATGTGATTTCCCAGGAAAGAATTTTGGAGTGAGTTGCCATTTCCTACTCCAGGGGATCTTCCTGACCCAGGATTGAACACCTGTCTCCTTCACTGGCAGGGGGTTCTTTACCACTGAGCTTCTGGGAAGCTCTTCCAGTCATCGTGGTCATTTATATCACCTTGAAAACATCCCTCAGGCTCCCTGACAGAGAACGTGCTCCCTTCCCACTCCTGCCCCAGACAGCCCCAAATCTGTCTTCTGAAGCAACAAAGATATACTGTTCAGCACAGGAAATTATAGCCATGATTTTGTCGTAACTTTTAATGGAGTATGAGCTATAGAAATACTGAATCTTTACGCTGTACACCTGGAGCAAATATAATGTTGTAAATCAACTATACTCCAATAAAAGCAAAATCTGCTTTCTGTTACTATGATTTTGCCTTTTCTAAAATTTCGTATAAGTGGATTCATCAATCACAGAGTGTTTTTGTGTGTGTGGCTTGTTTCACTGAATATCAGGCTCTCGAGATTCACTTATGTTGGTGTGTATCAGTAGTTTACTCCATTTCATTACTAAGCACAATTTCATTTTATGAATATACCATAATTTCTCATTCACTAGTGGCTGGACATTTGAGCTATTTTTTCCATTTTGCTACTGTGAACAAAGTGGAAAGAGTTTTGCACACTGATAGTTGTGTCATATTTTCTCCTTTGCGTGCTTGGTATTTTGTTAATGGATACTGAAAATTGCAGATTTGTGTTGTTTACCACTGAACTTTATTTTATTCATGTTTTATGCTGGGACTTGTTCTGATGATCATTTATGTTATTTTGATTGCCTTCACCTTTGCGAGATTTGCTTTTAAGTTTGTTAGAGTGAATATGAGCAGATTTTATCATTATAGGCTAACTTTCAAAATTTATTTCTATATTAGATTTTTGCACAGCACACAGGCTGTGACTTCTTCATTGTCAAGGACTAGTCTTTTCCATCATAGCCCAGAATCCCAGTCCCATTTTCCAACCACAGCCTAGAATCCCAGCCTGACATAGTCCTGGGATTTCTCAGTAGTGAGCACTGGTTGCTCATCCTTACTTCCTGGGTGGAACTGACATCCCAGTTCCTGACTCTGTCACTGAAGGGAAATTTCAGTTCTCTCAGCCCAAAAGAATACTGCCTTGCAGAGGTATTACTGTTACTGAGCCCACGCTTCCTCTGCTTGGTGCACCATAGACCAAGACATGAGCTTCTGGGAAGCTCTTCCAGTCATCGTGGTCATTTATATCACCTTGAAAACATCCCTCAGGCTCCTGACAGAGAACGTGCTCCTTCCCACTCCTGCCCCAGACAGCCCCAAATCTGTCTTCTGAAGCAACAAAGATATACTGTTCAGCACAGGAAATTATAGCCATGATTTTGTCGTAACTTTTAATGGAGTATGAGCTATAGAAATACTGAATCTTTACGCTGTACACCTGGAGCAAATATAATGTTGTAAATCAACTATACTCCAATAAAAGCAAAATCTGCTTTCTGTTACTATGATTTTGCCTTTTCTAAAATTTCGTATAAGTGGATTCATCAATCACAGAGTGTTTTTGTGTGTGTGGCTTGTTTCACTGAATATCAGGCTCTCGAGATTCACTTATGTTGGTGTGTATCAGTAGTTTACTCCATTTCATTACTAAGCACAATTTCATTTTATGAATATACCATAATTTCTCATTCACTAGTGGCTGGACATTTGAGCTATTTTTTCCATTTTGCTACTGTGAACAAAGTGGAAAGAGTTTTGCACACTGATAGTTGTGTCATATTTTCTCCTTTGCGTGCTTGGTATTTTGTTAATGGATACTGAAAATTGCAGATTTGTGTTGTTTACCACTGAACTTTATTTTATTCATGTTTTATGCTGGGACTTGTTCTGATGATCATTTATGTTATTTTGATTGCCTTCACCTTTGCGAGATTTGCTTTTAAGTTTGTTAGAGTGAATATGAGCAGATTTTATCATTATAGGCTAACTTTCAAAATTTATTTCTATATTAGATTTTTGCACAGCACACAGGCTGTGACTTCTTCATTGTCAAGGACTAGTCTTTTTCCATCATAGCCCAGAATCCCAGTCCCATTTTCCAACCACAGCCTAGAATCCCAGCCTGACATAGTCCTGGGATTTCTCAGTAGTGAGCACTGGTTGCTCATCCTTACTTCCTGGGTGGAACTGACATCCCAGTTCCTGACTCTGTCACTGAAGGGAAATTTCAGTTCTCTCCAGCCCAAAAGAATACTGCCTTGCAGAGGTATTACTGTTACTGAGCCCACGCTTCCTCTGCTTGGTGCACCATAGACCAAGACATCGGGAAACAAGTTGTTGAGGTGAGGAATACAACTTTATTAGGAAAGCCAGCATATTGTAGACTAATGTCTCAGAGTAACCATCTTATCAAGATCTGAATTCCAATTCTTTCACAGAACACAGAACGGAAGGAGGTTAGAAAGAAAGTGAAAAAGCCATTAGTCTTGCAAATTGAGGGCAGAAGGAGGAGAGGGCATTAGACTATGAGATGGCTGGATAGAATCTCCGATGCAATGGACAGGAACTTGGGCAAAGTCCAGGAGATGCTGAGGGACAGGGAGGCCTGGTGTGCTGTAGTCCATGAGGTCACAAAGACTCTTGACTGGGCAACTAAAGATGGAATCTTCTGAATACCTTCTAGAAGGGCCTGCTAACATTCAAGCAGAGGGGTAGTGTTCTCTGAGGCAGGCCAGTCTATATACACAGTGTCCTTTTAGTGAACAAAAGCAATGGGAAGTAAAGTTTAAAATAAAGAAATAGATTCTTTCCTAAAACACCGTTGTTCATTGACTTGATCATGTAAGACTCTTTGCAACCCCATGGACTACAGCATGCCAGGCTTCCCTGTCCTTCACCATCTCCTGGAGTTCGCTCAAACTCATATCCATTGAGTCGATGATGCCATCCAACCATCTTAATCCTCTGCCAGCCCTTTCTCCTCCTGCCTGCAATCCTTCCCAGCATGAGGGTCTTTTCCAATGAGTCAGCTCTTTGCATCAGGTGGTCAAAGTATTGGAGCATCAGTCCTTCCAATGAATATTCAGGGCTGATTTCCTTTAGGATTGACTAATTTGAGTGCCTTTCTGTTCAAGGGACTCTCAAGAGTCTTCTCCAGCACCACAGTTCAAAAGCATCAGTTTTTGGTGCTGTCCCCCCAATCCAGTCCCATTTTCCAACCACAGCCTAGAATCCCAGCCTGACATAGTCCTGGGATTTCTCAGTAGTGAGCACTGGTTGCTCATCCTTACTTCCTGGGTGGAACTGACATCCCAGTTCCTGACTCTGTCACTGAAGGGAAATTTCAGTTCTCTCCAGCCCAAAAGAATACTGCCTTGCAGAGGTATTACTGTTACTGAGCCCACGCTTCCTCTGCTTGGTGCACCATAGACCAAGACATCGGGAAACAAGTTGTTGAGGTGAGGAATACAACTTTATTAGGAAAGCCAGCATATTGTAGACTAATGTCTCAGAGTAACCATCTTATCAAGATCTGAATTCCAATTCTTTCACAGAACACAGAACGGAAGGAGGTTAGAAAGAAAGTGAAAAAGCCATTAGTCTTGCAAATTGAGGGCAGAAGGAGGAGAGGGCATTAGACTATGAGATGGCTGGATAGAATCTCCGATGCAATGGACAGGAACTTGGGCAAAGTCCAGGAGATGCTGAGGGACAGGGAGGCCTGGTGTGCTGTAGTCCATGAGGTCACAAAGACTCTTGACTGGGCAACTAAAGATGGAATCTTCTGAATACCTTCTAGAAGGGCCTGCTAACATTCAAGCAGAGGGGTAGTGTTCTCTGAGGCAGGCCAGTCTATATACACAGTGTCCTTTTAGTGAACAAAAGCAATGGGAAGTAAAGTTTAAAATAAAGAAATAGATTCTTTCCTAAAACACCGTTGTTCATTGACTTGATCATGTAAGACTCTTTGCAACCCCATGGACTACAGCATGCCAGGCTTCCCTGTCCTTCACCATCTCCTGGAGTTCGCTCAAACTCATATCCATTGAGTCGATGATGCCATCCAACCATCTTAATCCTCTGCCAGCCCTTTCTCCTCCTGCCTGCAATCCTTCCCAGCATGAGGGTCTTTTCCAATGAGTCAGCTCTTTGCATCAGGTGGTCAAAGTATTGGAGCATCAGTCCTTCCAATGAATATTCAGGGCTGATTTCCTTTAGGATTGACTAATTTGAGTGCCTTTCTGTTCAAGGGACTCTCAAGAGTCTTCTCCAGCACCACAGTTCAAAAGCATCAGTTTTTTGGTGCTGTCCCACCCATCCATTATTACTGAACAAACCATAGTTTTGACTGTACAGACTTTTTAGGCCAAGTCTTTGCTTTTTAATACACTGTCTAAGTTTGACAGGGGTTTTCTTCCAAGGAGCAAATGCCTTTTAATTTCATGGATAGAATCACCATCCACAGTGATCCCAAGGAAATAAAATGTAACCATTTCCATTTTTGCCCCCATCTGCCGTGAAGCGATGGCACCGGATACCCTGGAGCACTACCTGGTCCCCTTGTGCACCTGCTTCTCTTATTTGCATGCCCATCGTCTCCAGTGGAGTTAAGGCTACCTTCTGCTCTAACAAGACCTGCAGTTTAAGGGATGCCAGGCATTTATGAGAGAGCTTTTCTGTGTGGGAAACCCTTAAGTGTTGCAGCTGTTTCTGTAAATGTGTTTTATTTCTCTAGACACACTCTCAGCCTCTGTGCAGAGTGGGCAGCATGGACATCGGGGACTTGGTGAGCACGGGGAACCATGCTTTACAGGTGAATCGGACCTGTAGACCAGACAGGCTTTTCCAGGAGAAATTCCTTGCCTCTGCAAAACATATATACTCATTAAAGGGAGGATCTAATATAGTGGAGCAAATATAATGATGGTCTTCTCAAGCAAGGCAGACATCAGCAGTGCCCTCTCTGATGAATCCATCTGTGAGTTCCATGGGTTACCTGGCTTTTGTCTGAGACTGTCAACATTTTGTAAGTAACAGCGCCTAGTTAGGGCAGTAGAGACGTGGGGTTCAGACATGCCCGGATATTTGCCCTAATCCCTTCCTTCCCTTGTTTCCAAGCACCTCATCCTTTTTCTTTCCATTAACCCCAGGAGCTGGGCAATGTGAGAGGGCTGCCACCTCTCAGCAGATTCAAAGGGCCTTTCCACCTGGGTTGGGTAACATCTTATTGTCTTGGAAAAGATCACCGTCACAAGCCCAGAAAACTTCTTGGAGTGTTCAACAATAGGGTCGATTGTTACCGAGGTCCCAAATGAATGTTATTTCGATGTTGAAATGTGCTTTCTGAAAATCTTCCAAGAACCTGACCCCACTGTAAAGTTCACAGTGACATGTTTTAAGATAAACAGGATGTTTGGCTATTTTCTAAGCACCAGGAGCTCCCCTACATCCTGTTGTCCAGGTCTGGAAATCAGACCATTGCCGACTGCCAAGGTCAGAGGGCGCATTCTTCACAAAAGCCCAGTCCCTGCCTGGGGTCCTCTCCTGATCCCAGCACCCCACCCTCTCTGCTTTCTCTCACTCTAGATCACAAAGCCCCTTTCATTGAGTTGTGCGGTATTTATTGCCTCCAGGTCTATGGAAGGACCATCACTTCCTGGTGATGACTTCCAGCTGTTCCCCTTCCTGGGAGGGCAGTGTGGTCAGGGTGCTGGACAGTACAGCCGCCCCGGGCATGAGAACTAGCCTAGGAGAAGCAGGTATCTCTAGACCTCAATGCTGCCAGCCCCACCCTTAACTGTTGCATGCAATTGCGTGTTGCATACATTTTATATATATATATATAAAGAAGCTGAACTACTTGAATCAAAAAGAAATTAAGGCCAGAGGTCCATGAGGGTAAGAGCTGCTTGTGTTTTTGATGAAGGTTCCCAGAGTCCTTCACGTGGGCTCCTCCTGATCTAACCTCTCCTCTCTCCTCTCACCTCTCTCTATAGAAACACTCTGTCCTGTCAAATGAGGCCAAGAGCAGACATCAGCAGTGCCTCTCTGATGAATCCATCTGTGAGTTCCATGGGTTACCTGGCTTTTGTCTGAGACTGTCAACATTTTGTAAGTAACAGCGCCTAGTTAGGGCAGTAGAGACGTGGGGTTCAGACATGCCCGGATATTTGCCCTAATCCCTTCCTTCCCTTGTTTCCAAGCACCTCATCCTTTTTCTTTCCATTAACCCCAGGAGCTGGGCAATGTGAGAGGCTGCCACCTCTCAGCAGATTCAAAGGGCCTTTCCACCTGGGTTGGGTAACATCTTATTGTCTTGGAAAAGATCACCGTCACAAGCCCAGAAAACTTCTTGGAGTGTTCAACAATAGGGTCGATTGTTACCGAGGTCCCAAATGAATGTTATTTCGATGTTGAAATGTGCTTTCTGAAAATCTTCCAAGAACCTGACCCCACTGTAAAGTTCACAGTGACATGTTTTAAGATAAACAGGATGTTTGGCTATTTTCTAAGCACCAGGAGCTCCCCTACATCCTGTTGTCCAGGTCTGGAAATCAGACCATTGCCGACTGCCAAGGTCAGAGGCGCATTCTTCACAAAAGCCCAGTCCCTGCCTGGGGTCCTCTCCTGATCCCAGCACCCCACCCTCTCTGCTTTCTCTCACTCTAGATCACAAAGCCCCTTTCATTGAGTTGTGCGGTATTTATTGCCTCCAGGTCTATGGAAGGACCATCACTTCCTGGTGATGACTTCCAGCTGTTCCCCTTCCTGGGAGGGCAGTGTGGTCAGGGTGCTGGACAGTACAGCCGCCCCGGGCATGAGAACTAGCCTAGGAGAAGCAGGTATCTCTAGACCTCAATGCTGCCAGCCCCACCCTTAACTGTTGCATGCAATTGCGTGTTGCATACATTTTATATATATATATATAAAGAAGCTGAACTACTTGAATCAAAAAGAAATTAAGGCCAGAGGTCCATGAGGGTAAGAGCTGCTTGTGTTTTTGATGAAGGTTCCCAGAGTCCTTCACGTGGGCTCCTCCTGATCTAACCTCTCCTCTCTCCTCTCACCTCTCTCTATAGAAACACTCTGTCCTGTCAAATTCTCTTTCCTCCAGGCGTCCCTGCAACCTGCCCCGAGCAGCATTGCCTCCTTTCACAACTGATACTCTGGTCATCACACCTGCTGGCTTCTGCTCTGTCCCCGCCTTGAGGAAAGCCTGCAGGGCCCAGCCCTCAGGAGTCTCCCTCCCTCCTCCTTGCTCCTGGCAACTTCTCCACAGAGCCCAAGGCCTATCTCCCTTCCAGCCGCCCTGGGCTGTGTGCAGTGGACTCAGCTCCCCCACACCCGACAGCTCCTCACCTGGGCCCGCCCCGAGAACACTCCGCAGAGGGGACTGGTGAACCAGGAACCAACAGACTCATCGCAGCTTCACGAACTCCTGTGTTCTGTAATTTCAGACAAAGGTTAATTTTTTCAAGAAGGCATCTTCCCTATGAAGCTGCATCTATGAAGGAGTAGGTTTGTATTTAGATTCAGCTGCTATAAATGGGTTGACTTTTGTTTGGACTGCAAAGAGATCAAACCAGTTGATCCTGAAGGAAACAACCCTGAATACTCACTGGAAGGACTGATGCTGAAGCTGAAGCTCCAATACTTTGACCACCTGATGCAAAGAGCCGACTCACTGGAATAGAGTCTGATGCTGTGAGAGATTACAGGCAGGAGGAGAAGGGGGAAGCAGAGGATGAGATGGTTGGATGGCATCTCCGATTCAATGAACATGAGTTTGAACAAACTCTGGGAGAAAGTGAAGGACAGAGAAGCCTAGTGGGCTATAGTCCATGGGTTGCAAACAGTCGGTCATGACTGAGTGACTGAACAACCACAACGAATTCTCTTTATCTACGCAAGTTGGTGCCAATCCTTCCCCAGGGGTGAGGCATTTAGATGCACTCAGTTGACTTGGCTTGGAAGGGGCCTCTGTCTTGCAAGGACAAGCACCACAGATGAATGAAAGGAGAAGAAAAGTGAAAAATACCTTATTTGGCATCTGTTAATGAATGTGGATGGCATCTGGTGTGGACAGTTGGGAAATTAACTAAGATACCCGAGAGCACCATCCTTCTTTGGTCCTCAGCTCGGCATTTCCCATGTGGCATAGGCTTCTGTAAAGGAGTCCCCAGCCCCGCTCCCATCCACACACCTGCCGCGGTTGAGTCATTGTGATCACAGACAAGCCGTGCCACACTCATGCCACAAACCACACACGGCAACGGGAGGCTGCCCTCTGTGAACCCAGAGCTCACTCCCACCCGTTTCTGTCCACACCTAGTTTACACTGGACGTCCTCTGGCCAAGTCCCTCAGGAGGGAGACAGGCAGCGGATGGGCTGGAGCAGGTGTGCTCCTGCAGCTGAGGGTCCCTCCAGGGCTTAGGCTTCACTCTACCTGCCCCTCAGGTGTTCCTCCACTGCCACCGCCTGCCAGGACCTCAGAGCCCCTGGCTCTGTCGCAGGCAGGACCCTCCCCAGCCCCACCCCAGGAAGGGCCCTGTTCTCCTCCCCTGAGTCCACTGCCCACCCTCACATCAGCCCCTCCTGCTTCTTCCCTGTGTGCAGCTGCTGCCACTCCACACACCCAGAGGGAAAGCCGGTGGTCTTGCCCAGGGCACTCTCCTGAGGGTTCAGGGCACAGAGAGCGCTGGTCCCTCATAGAAGTGGGGTGAGGGGGTGAGGGAGTGTTCTCCTCAACTAAGGGCACTTCTCAACACCGACCACAGCCATGCTTCCCAAGATGCCCAAGACATCTGCTTTCTTTTTAACACTCTTCAGAAGCAGGTAACTGTTCACACTCAAGTAGGCACACGGAGGAGCCAGTTGTTTCTCTGAGCTGCGTCTCCTGTTGTGGAGAGACTGCTCCGAGGCTCCAGGCTAATGAAATGCCCCCCGGCCCCATCGGCTGACTCCATCATCCTTGGCCCTCCTCACAGCACAACTCCCAGGGTCTCTACCTGGCTCATCTTGCCCCCAGTTGGGGTCCCCTGATTTCTCAAGACATAGGCCTGGGCTCCTCAGGCACCCTCTGCATTGCCGGAGCATGGGACTTCTGTGTCGCCCTGTCACGCCGGGCATAAGGAAGACCCGACTGCCTCTGGCCACTTGCTGCTCAGGAGAAGAAAAGTGAAAATAGCTTATTTGGCATCTGTTAATGAATGTGGATGGCATCTGGTGTGGACAGTTGGGAAATTAACTAAGATACCCGAGAGCACCATCCTTCTTTGGTCCTCAGCTCGGCATTTCCCATGTGGCATAGGCTTCTGTAAAGGAGTCCCCATCCCGCTCCCATCCACACACCTGCCGCGGTTGAGTCATTGTGATCACAGACAAGCCGTGCCACACTCATGCCACAAACCACACACGGCAACGGGAGGCTGCCCTCTGTGAACCCAGAGCTCACTCCCACCCGTTTCTGTCCACACCTAGTTTACACTGGACGTCCTCTGGCCAAGTCCCTCAGGAGGGAGACAGGCAGCGGATGGGCTGGAGCAGGTGTGCTCCTGCAGCTGAGGGTCCCTCCAGGGCTTAGGCTTCACTCTACCTGCCCCTCAGGTGTTCCTCCACTGCCACCGCCTGCCAGGACCTCAGAGCCCCTGGCTCTGTCGCAGGCAGGACCCTCCCCAGCCCCACCCCAGGAAGGGCCCTGTTCTCCTCCCCTGAGTCCACTGCCCACCCTCACATCAGCCCCTCCTGCTTCTTCCCTGTGTGCAGCTGCTGCCACTCCACACACCCAGAGGGAAAGCCGGTGGTCTTGCCCAGGGCACTCTCCTGAGGGTTCAGGGCACAGAGAGCGCTGGTCCCTCATAGAAGTGGGGTGAGGGGGTGAGGGAGTGTTCTCCTCAACTAAGGGCACTTCTCAACACCGACCACAGCCATGCTTCCCAAGATGCCCAAGACATCTGCTTTCTTTTTAACACTCTTCAGAAGCAGGTAACTGTTCACACTCAAGTAGGCACACGGAGGAGCCAGTTGTTTCTCTGAGCTGCGTCTCCTGTTGTGGAGAGACTGCTCCGAGGCTCCAGGCTAATGAAATGCCCCCCGGCCCCATCGGCTGACTCCATCATCCTTGGCCCTCCTCACAGCACAACTCCCAGGGTCTCTACCTGGCTCATCTTGCCCCCAGTTGGGGTCCCCTGATTTCTCAAGACATAGGCCTGGGCTCCTCAGGCACCCTCTGCATTGCCGGAGCATGGGACTTCTGTGTCGCCCTGTCACGCCGGGCATAAGGAAGACCCGACTGCCTCTGGCCACTTGCTGCTCAGTGCCCAGAGGCCACAGGAGATAAGGAAAACAAGCAAACAGGGTGTCTGGGTGAAGAAATGCAAACTAAATCATTTTGAGAGAGCTATCCTGTTCCAATCAAAGCAACTACTCAGCCCTTTTCTTCGCATAGAATCAGGGTTTGGCCCGTGTTCCTACACCACTCTCCTGTAACCACCTGTGGTGGGTTCTCCCACCTCCTGGCAATGAATCTCACGTTCCAGGTCCTCAGGTGTCAAGGTCCCTCTGTTAGATGCCTCAGCCGGATCGGACAAGGGCTCTGCCACTCGAATCTGGTGCTGCTCTGGGTCATCCAGCTGGGTCTGAACTTGGCTCTGTCCTCAGGGCCAGTGAATGAGTGGTCAGGGCAGCACGTGGCCACTTGCTTTCAAAGGTCTAGACTTTCAGTTCCTTTGTTGGTGTCTCTCCTGTGGGAATCACCAAGGCTAAAAAGACGTTCACATTTGTTTTCTACAAAGTTTTCTTTTCCCAATGCTCCCAAACACCAGAATTTGGCCACGGCTGCTTGGCATTTATGTAAGCGTGCAGGTAAACCCCAGCAAGCAGCTTCAGGACCTGCTATGGACTCGACCTGCACTGTTCCACTCCAGCCGACCTCATCCATCACTTCAGATGTGTCAGGGACTTTGCGACCCCATTGTCTGTAACCCAGCAGGCTCCTCTGTCCGTGGGATTTCCCAGGCAAGAATAGTGAAGTGGGTTGCTGTTTTCTTCTCCAGAGGATCTCCCCAACTCAGGGATTGAACCCATATTCTCCTGCATTGCAGGCAGGTTCTTCACCACTGAGCCGCCCAGGAAGCCCCCAGCTAACTTTACTTGCTGGTATACTTCTTCTCACCTGCATCCCCCTCCACCCAGGGAAATGCTTCTGGGAAATTCCATGACCCACACTGTCTGAATTTTGGTATATTTTGCCACTTTTCCAAATCCCAATTTCCACAAAAACTTTGAAAAATATGAAGCAGTGAAAAATCAAACCGAAAGATCAAAAGAGGAAACAGTAACTATCTGGGTCATAAACTATGTTTTCAAGAGCAGGGTTTCCTCTGCTTCTCGAGCAGCCCTGGTGGCGGCATGATGACCTGGGGCTCCTTCTACTGAAGTGAAGTTCAGAGGTGGGACTTTTCTTGTTTTCACCCCTTAGGGTTTCCCATCATCATCTCTCTTGACAAAAGAAAAGTAGATTATAAACACCTAAAACATGCACTAACCACCTGCCTTTTAAAACCTTGTTGCTTTCTCTGGTTATCTCAAGGTCAAGGAGCCCAAGGTAAACTAGCAACCTTGACTGCTGACCACAGGAAATCTATCTTCTCCATGATTCTTTTTTTTAAAATTATGTATATATTTATTGACTCTGCTGGGTTTTGCTGCTGTATGGGCTTTTCTCCAGTTGTGGTGAGTGGGGTCTACTCTCTAGAGCAGGGCTCAGGCTTCTCATTGCGACGGCTTCTCTTGTTGCAGAGCACAGGCTCTAGAGCACAGGCTCAGGAGTTGTGGTGCACAAGCTTTGTTGCTCCACAGCCTGTGGGATCTTCCCAGATCAGAGCTCAAACCCATATCTCCTGCAATGGCAGGCAGAGAGTTTTCCACTGAGCCACCAGGAAAGACCGGACTTTTCCATAATTCCTGAACAAACTCAAGTACCTTACACTCTGTTTACAGAATTCATACTAATTAAGAAAATGCTGCTGTAAATGTACATAAAGTGTTCTTTCCTAAGAGCTGTAAGAAGATCACGTGTCTGAGCGAGTCCTTCCATCTTACCGTGAGGAGATACAGGGTGTTCTACCTCCACAGAACAGAGCCGGCAAGCATCTGTCTTCCCTCTGTGTGGCCACCTCTGTCATTGATGATCATGACTTCCCTCTGCTTTTCAGGCCCTGGAAGGATCCAAATGTGCATCTGATCAGCTTGATTCTCTGTTCCCTGAAATAGATGCACATCTGTTATTTTAATTTTTTATTGGAGTACAGTTTATTTAAAGAGTCATGTTAGTGCCTAATTATAGCAAAGTGAACCAGCTCTACGTACACATATATTCACTCTCTTTTGGATTTCCTTCCTATTTAGTCACCACAGGTCACTGAGTAGAGTTTCCTGTTCTATACAGTAGGCTCTCATTAGCTATATTTTAATGCAGAGTATAAACAGTGTGTGTGTCTGCCCAAGTTTCCTAATTCCTCCCACCACCCCCTGTACCCCTTGGTTTGTTCTTTACATATGTGTCTCTATCTTTACAGAAGATGTGATACTTATATACAATGGAATATTACACAGCCATCAAAAGGAAGAACTTCCCCTGTGGCTCAGATGGTAAAGAATCTGATAGCAATGCAGGAGACCTGGATTTATCACCTGGGTTGGGAAAATCCCCTGCAGGAGGGCATGGCGACCTACTCCAGTATTCTTGAGTGGAGAATCCCATGAACAGAGGTGCCTGGTGGGGTACAGGCCATCGGGTTGCAAAGAGTTGGACACCACTGAGCAACTTTCACTTCACTTCAGAAAAAGGATTGAAATTGGGTCAATGTTAGAGATGTATATGGACCTAGAGACTCTCATGCAGAGTGAAGTAGGACAGAAAGAGAAAAATAAATACTGTATACTAACACATAATGTGGAATCTGAAAAAATTGATAAGACACATATCTATGCCAACAATTACTTGGCCTGAAAGCACATTTCCCCTCTTCAAATGTTGTGGAGATTTTTTTTTTCCTTTTTTAACTGTATAGCATCCCAGTTACCACTAGAAAAATTCAATAAAGAACCACTCATTTAAATGTTATTCACATTGTTCTTCCATTCACAGTAAGAGGAATAATAGCAAGGACATGTTTGTTCAGTACTTTGAACGTGGCCAGGCCTTTTGCTGCATGCTTTGTGTGTGTTCACTCAATGAATCATCAACCTCAGAGATACTGTGGGTTCAATTCCAGACCACTGCAATGAATCTAATATCAAAATAAGTTGATCCCATGATTTTTCTGGTTTGTCCGTGCATGTAAAAGTCACCACTATACCACAGTAAAAGTGTGTGATAGCTATGTATGCACCTTACTTAAAATGTTTGTCGAAATAGATGCACATCTGTTATTTTAATTTTTATTGAGTACAGTTTATTTAAAGAGTCATGTTAGTGCCTAAAGTGAACCAGCTCTCACACATATATTCACTCTCTTGGATTTCCTTCCTATTTAGTCACCACAGGTCACTGAGTAGAGTTTCCTGTTCTATACAGTAGGCTCTCATTAGCTATATTTTAATGCAGAGTATAAACAGTGTGTGTGTCTGCCCAAGTTTCCTAATTCCTCCCACCACCCCCTGTACCCCTTGGTTTGTTCTTTACATATGTGTCTCTATCTTTACAGAAGATGTGATACTTATATACAATGGAATATTACACAGCCATCAAAAGGAAGAACTTCCCCTGTGGCTCAGATGGTAAAGAATCTGATAGCAATGCAGGAGACCTGGATTTATCACCTGGGTTGGGAAAATCCCCTGCAGGAGGGCATGGCGACCTACTCCAGTATTCTTGAGTGGAGAATCCCATGAACAGAGGTGCCTGGTGGGGTACAGGCCATCGGGTTGCAAAGAGTTGGACACCACTGAGCAACTTTCACTTCACTTCAGAAAAAGGATTGAAATTGGGTCAATGTTAGAGATGTATATGGACCTAGAGACTCTCATGCAGAGTGAAGTAGGACAGAAAGAGAAAAATAAATACTGTATACTAACACATAATGTGGAATCTGAAAAAATTGATAAGACACATATCTATGCCAACAATTACTTGGCCTGAAAGCACATTTCCCCTCTTCAAATGTTGTGGAGATTTTTTTTTTCCTTTTTTAACTGTATAGCATCCCAGTTACCACTAGAAAAATTCAATAAAGAACCACTCATTTAAATGTTATTCACATTGTTCTTCCATTCACAGTAAGAGGAATGATAGCAAGGACATGTTTGTTCAGTACTTTGAACGTGGCCAGGCCTTTTGCTGCATGCTTTGTGTGTGTTCACTCAATGAATCATCAACCTCAGAGATACTGTGGGTTCAATTCCAGACCACTGCAATGAATCTAATATCAAAATAAGTTGATCCCATGATTTTTCTGGTTTGTCCGTGCATGTAAAAGTCACCACTATACCACAGTAAAAGTGTGTGATAGCATTATGCCTAAAAAAATATGCACCTTACTTAAAAAATGTTTTGTAGCTAAAAAATGCTAACCATCATCTGAGCTTTCGTTGAATTCTAATCTTTTTGCTGATGGCTGTTTGAAACGTGACACTAAGGCACCATACGAGCAAACAGTAATGAAAAAATGGTGCCAGAGGACTTGCTCCATGCAAAGCTGCCACAAACCTTCAGTTCGTAAAAAATGCAGTATCTGGGAAGTACAAGAAAACAAGATGTATTTATACAGATGAGAAATAGAGGCAGAGAAAAGTGAACAGGCCCAAGGTCACAGCCATAGGACAGAGCTGGAGCCCAGCCCCTCACCACCCTCCTGCCACCGGGGAGACAGACAGAAACCCGTCTTAGTCAGCACTGCCTGCATCTTCCGACATGCACCTTCCGCCTCGTGGTCCAGAGGCGGAGTCTCTTGCAGGGCATAGAGCACATGCTTCACCCCCGCGTGCGCGTGTATGCCATGTGATTCTCTAAATTATTAGGGGTTTTCTAGAGTATGGGTGATTTTCTAGAATGTGGTCAGATTCAACCACAGGTGAGACTCCTATCTTTCTATTTCTTAAAAATGTGTTTATTGTGTGGAGAAAAGGGAACGCTCTTGCCTTGTTGGTGGGAATGTAAATTGATACATCTACTATGGCAGACAGTATGGAGATTCCTTAAAAAACTAAAAATAGAAGCACCCTAGGATCCAGCAATCCCACTATTAGGCTCTTACCCTGATGAAATCAAAACTGAAAGAAGCACCTGTACCACAATGTCCATTGCAACTCTCTATACAATAGCCAGAACATGGAAGCAACCTAGATGTCCATCAACGAATGAATGGCTAAAAAAGCTATGGTAGGGCTTCCCTGGTGATCCAGTGGGTAAAGAGTCCAACTTGCAATGCAAGGGGCACTGGTTTGATCCCTGGTCCGAGAAGATCCCACGTGCTGTGGAGCGGCTGGACCAGTGTGCCCAATTATGAGCCAGTGCCCTGGAGCACATGTGCCCAGAGCCAGTGCTCTGCAACAGGAGAGGCCACTGCAGTGGGAGGCCACACAGGCTGAAGAATAAAGATGAATGAAGGTGAATGGAAAAAAAAATCAATAAAAGAGGCCACAAAATTAAAAAAAAAAATGGCTATGGTACATTTATACAATGGAATACTCCTCAGCCATAAAAAGAAATGCAGAAGAATGAATCCTAATGAGGTGGATAAATCTAGAACCTATCATAAAAGGTGAAGTACGTCAAAAAGAGAAAGACAAGTACAGTATACTAACACATATATATGGAATTCAGTAAGATGGTAGTGATAACACACACAGTGAACCCATGGAAAAAAAGACAGAGAACAGATGTATGGACATTGTGGGGAGTGAACAGTGGGTGAGAGGCATGGAAAGAGTAAGACAGAAGCCTATACTAACATATGTAAAAGAGCTAGCTATCCTAGGAGAGGATGTGGGAGAAAGGGATCCTACATGGGGGCTATAAGATGGCCTGGAGGGGTGGGCTTGGGGGATGGGGGTGGGGGCAGAGGGAGGGGTCATGGATATACATATGACTAATCTGGGATTATTATACATATCTGTAAACAACACAACTCTGTAAAAGCAAAAAGTCAAATAAAAATAATTACTTAAAAAAATGTCTTTATTGAATGGGATACAGGATTGCTTCTTCTTTTGTTTTCATTTTATATTCACCAGGCATGTGGGATCTTAGCTCCTCGATCAGGAATGAAACCAAGCCTCCTGAATTGGGAGGTGAGGTCTTAACCAGGGGGCCACCAGGGAAGTCCCAAGGCTCTTCTCTATTTCCCTTCTGATTCCCCTGCCATTACATCTCCCTTTCTATTGGGCGATGGTGCAATGGCTGCAGGGGTTTCTGGAAGGTTCTGTGGGGAAACTGAGATGGGAATGCCCTCGGTCAGGCTTCAGGCAGAGTCTGCACGTGTTCTGCAGTGCCCTGCAGGCATGGTGGTGCTGCCACAGGGCCCTGTTGTCGAGGGGGCAGCTCTCAGCCTGCCTGCCGTGTCACCCATAGTGTGCCGACACGCAGACGTGGCATCTGAGGGGCTATCCCACCGTGCACAGCCCCACGTCTGGGAAGAGTGGAGGAGGAGGAAGATTTGGAAGCACAAGACCATCAACAGGCGTGCAGAGGCAATCTGCATCTCTTAGCTTGTGTGTGAAGGAAAGTCAGAGAAGTGTTCCAAATTTTGACCCAAATTCTAAAATATTACATGTGGTTACACCATAACACAGTGTTACTGATAAAGATAAATCAACCCCATTTAATAATTAGTTTCTGTTTTTGCAATAGAATACTTTCTGTCTGGCAGTTGGCACACACATTCTGTTATTGTTTTCTTGAAACGATTACATATGTAGCTTCTTCTATAGTTTTAAAAAATTCTAGTTTGTAGAGACTTCTTTTCTCAATCTGAATAAATATTGATTTTCATACTTAACTTCCTAGTGTGGATTGCATATTGCTTTTGTCTAGGTAAGACAGAAGCCTGTATGGACATTGTGGGGAGTGAACAGTGGGTGAGAGGCATGGAAAGAGTAAGACAGACCCTAGGCTATCCTAGGAGAGGATGTGGGAGAAAGGATCCTACATGGGGCTATAAGATGGCCTGGAGGGGTGGGCTTGGGGGATGGGGGTGGGGGCAGAGGAGGGTCATGGATATACATATGACTAATCTGGGATTATTATACATATTTGTAAACAGCAAAACTCTGTAAAAGCAAAAAGTCAAATAAAAATAATTAGTTAAAAAATGTCTTTATTGAATGGGATACAGGATTGCTTCTTCTTTTGTTTTCATTTTATATTCACCAGGCATGTGGGATCTTAGCTCCTCGATCAGGAATGAAACCAAGCCTCCTGAATTGGGAGGTGAGGTCTTAACCAGGGGGCCACCAGGGAAGTCCCAAGGCTCTTCTCTATTTCCCTTCTGATTCCCCTGCCATTACATCTCCCTTTCTATTGGGCGATGGTGCAATGGCTGCAGGGGTTTCTGGAAGGTTCTGTGGGGAAACTGAGATGGGAATGCCCTCGGTCAGGCTTCAGGCAGAGTCTGCACGTGTTCTGCAGTGCCCTGCAGGCATGGTGGTGCTGCCACAGGGCCCTGTTGTCGAGGGGGCAGCTCTCAGCCTGCCTGCCGTGTCACCCATAGTGTGCCGACACGCAGACGTGGCATCTGAGGGGCTATCCCACCGTGCACAGCCCCACGTCTGGGAAGAGTGGAGGAGGAGGAAGATTTGGAAGCACAAGACCATCAACAGGCGTGCAGAGGCAATCTGCATCTCTTAGCTTGTGTGTGAAGGAAAGTCAGAGAAGTGTTCCAAATTTTGACCCAAATTCTAAAATATTACATGTGGTTACACCATAACACAGTGTTACTGATAAAGATAAATCAACCCCATTTAATAATTAGTTTCTGTTTTTGCAATAGAATACTTTCTGTCTGGCAGTTGGCACACACATTCTGTTATTGTTTTCTTGAAACGATTACATATGTAGCTTCTTCTATAGTTTTAAAAAATTCTAGTTTGTAGAGACTTCTTTTCTCAATCTGAATAAATATTGATTTTCATACTTAACTTCCTAGTGTGGATTGCATATTGCTTTTGTCTCAGGCACCCAAATAACGTAAACCTTAGGTGCTTTAATATGGGATCCGTCCTGATTATGTGTTGCAAAATGCACGTGTTACAAGGATTAGGTTAGAAGCGCTGGAAGCCCATGGAAAATGTTTCTCCAGGTTCAGAAGGGAGCTCCTGCAGTGGTCACGTGTGCTTGTGCATGTATGTCCCCTTGTCTCTTTAGCAAATGGGAGCAGCTCCTAGATTCGGGCTGGGGACGTTCCAGCTGCCATTCTGATCTGCGAGCATGTGCACTTGACCGCACCCACTGGACGGCTGCTCATCTGTCCTGATGGGAGTATCCTGGCGCCATGCCACCGGCTTCTCTTGGTAGCTAGCGCTTCCCGGCCACCAGGGGGGCCTGCCTCAGAAGGGCTGCAACTCTCCTGTGAAGGCATCTCAGCAGGAAACACAGCTTCCCCGGTGGCTCAGATGCCTTCCGTGTAAATTCGTTTTCAATCAGGTGTTCTTCTGCCCTTGTAGCATTAAAAGACATCCCACTTCCCAATAGGAGAGAAGTCTTTATACTAAGTAGTTAGTTTGGATCAACTGTTTAAAGACAGACTTTAAAAGTTCATATTTCATTAGTTGGAGTTAAAATTAGTTTAATCATATATTTTTGTATATTTTATTATTTTTTTCCTTTCATTTAAATGAGTTTTTGAGCAATTGAAAACTATAAAAATTATATATGGGGAATTACGCACATATGTTTATGTATATATATATATACACACACATATGTATGTATCTGAGTGTGTATATTGAAAGTGAAAGCAAAAGCGACTGAGTTCTATCCGACTCTCGGACCCCACGGACAAGCCATGGAATTCTCCAGGCAAGAATACTGGAGTGGCCAGCTATTCCTCCTTCTCAACTGAGGGAAGGAACCCTGGTCTCCTGTATTGTGGGCAGATTCTTTATCATCTGAGCTGCCAGGGAATTCCTGATTGTTCAGTCTCCACATCGAGTCCGATTCTTCACGACCCATGGACTGAAGTCCGCCAGAGTACTCTGTCCCTCACCATCTCCTAGAGTTTGCCCAAGTTCATGTCCATTGAATCTGTGCTGCCATCCAACTATCTTCATCATCCTATGGAGAGAGTCAGAGCAGTGGGATTATGAATCCTGAAATAAAGTTTTCAGGCCTCTTCTTCTAGCTATGTCCAAACTAAATAATAGCATTCACTTAGAAAAACCGTGTCTTATCCAAGAAAGAATGGAATTGGGTATGCTGTAGATAAGATGGGCTTCATAGAAGAATACATCGATCATTGTCAATACAAGATATCAACTCCTTGTAAATTAAAATCCTGATCAATTTTCCTTGGCACACATTTCTTATTGTCCACTGAGATATTGGTAAGAGTTGTTAACGATGTCACAGACTCATCAGGAGGCGGGCTGGTCCTGTCTTAGCCTCCACACAAGAGGCCATGGCACCTGATCACACAGGAGCCTGTTGAATTTACCGCAGGAGGTCAGTCGCAGTCTCCCTCCAGTGAGACGCTCTCCTTCAGGTGGTGACTGCACCCCAGCACGCTGGGGACAAGGGGCCTCAGCGGCTACACAAAGAACGCCACAAAGTTGTTTCCTAAGTGGTAGGATTTATTTCAATGCTAAGTTACAGTGGAATGAGACCAACTATTTAAAAGTTCATATTTCATTAGTTGGAGTTAAAATTAGTTTAATCATATATTTTGTATATTTTATTATTTTTTTCCTTTCATTTAAATGAGTTTTTGAGCAATTGAAAACTATAAAAATTATATATGGGGAATTACGCACATATGTTTATGTATATATATATATACACACACATATGTATGTATCTGAGTGTGTATATTGAAAGTGAAAGCAAAAGCGACTGAGTTCTATCCGACTCTCGGACCCCACGGACAAGCCATGGAATTCTCCAGGCAAGAATACTGGAGTGGCCAGCTATTCCTCCTTCTCAACTGAGGGAAGGAACCCTGGTCTCCTGTATTGTGGGCAGATTCTTTATCATCTGAGCTGCCAGGGAATTCCTGATTGTTCAGTCTCCACATCGAGTCCGATTCTTCACGACCCATGGACTGAAGTCCGCCAGAGTACTCTGTCCCTCACCATCTCCTAGAGTTTGCCCAAGTTCATGTCCATTGAATCTGTGCTGCCATCCAACTATCTTCATCATCCTATGGAGAGAGTCAGAGCAGTGGGATTATGAATCCTGAAATAAAGTTTTCAGGCCTCTTCTTCTAGCTATGTCCAAACTAAATAATAGCATTCACTTAGAAAAACCGTGTCTTATCCAAGAAAGAATGGAATTGGGTATGCTGTAGATAAGATGGGCTTCATAGAAGAATACATCGATCATTGTCAATACAAGATATCAACTCCTTGTAAATTAAAATCCTGATCAATTTTCCTTGGCACACATTTCTTATTGTCCACTGAGATATTGGTAAGAGTTGTTAACGATGTCACAGACTCATCAGGAGGCGGGCTGGTCCTGTCTTAGCCTCCACACAAGAGGCCATGGCACCTGATCACACAGGAGCCTGTTGAATTTACCGCAGGAGGTCAGTCGCAGTCTCCCTCCAGTGAGACGCTCTCCTTCAGGTGGTGACTGCACCCCAGCACGCTGGGGACAAGGGGCCTCAGCGGCTACACAAAGAACGCCACAAAGTTGTTTCCTAAGTGGTAGGATTTATTTCAATGCTAAGTTACAGTGGAATGAGACCAACTATTTACAGAAAACATAAGTACAAAATATATAATACAATTTTTACTGTACATATCAAGATTCTCTTATTTTATCCCCTAAATGTTGGCTGATAGAGGCAAGGAGGGGGCTGCTGTGGAAGGAAGCTTGGGGGGCTCTTGGCAGAACCCGGGATCACCCTTCATGAGATCATTGTTTATAAAAGATGCAGAGGCTTGAGTTCTAGAACCTGGCAACTCGCCCAGGGCCGTGAGTGAGCAGGACACTGGCCCTTCTGGGGTACCCATTCACTTTACCTTGTAGACATGCTTGTTCTTCCCCCAGCTGAGGCCAGGAGCTGGCTGAGTCGGTTTCCACTGACTGGCTTCACGACCCCGTCTACCTCTCCCCTGACCATCCATCACTAACCCAGGACAGTGGGCAACAGGCACCCTGCCTGCACAACTGGTGTCTTGAACAGACTTTGAACACAATGTATCTGTCGTGTGCGTTAGACAGCTTTCTTAGATACAGACCCAGACAGCTCTCCAGTGAGCACTTAAGACCAGCACATTGATGCTCAGAAAAGTTGGAAGGGAAGATCACTGGAACTCTGGATGGCACATTTCTAACAACCAGGGTTGCAATGAAACCTTGAAAGTTAAACGTAAGGACTGAAAAGCAGTGCCATTTGTACGTCCAGTGGTCCTGCGGGGAATACCCAGAAATCCTCAAGCCTTCCAACAGGGCAACTGAAGCTCATCTTTCTCACTCCAGTGAAGGGGAGGCAATGCCACCTCATTCTAAAAAATCCCCATTGTGATGACTATATATTTCCTCTTAAACATTAATTTCAAGATTAGTAACTTTCTGTAAGTTTACCAAAGGCTCAAGGGAACTCTGGAGAAGGTTCAGTGGAAAAAAAAAATGAAATAATCCCAAATAAGTTTATTTTGTGTCACAAAACTTCAACAGCAACTTAACAAAGAATGAGACATTTAACATTTCATAACATATTCAAAAGTTATAAGTGGCATAATACACAATTTTAATTATACACTTTTGAAGAATCCCATTGGACCAAGTCTGTGTAGACAAGGGCCTCAGCGGCTACACAAAGAACGCCACAAAGTTGTTTCCTAAGTGGTAGGATTTATTTCAATGCTAAGTTACAGTGGAATGAGACCAACTATTTACAGAAAACATAAGTACAAAATATATAATACAATTTTTACTGTACATATCAAGATTCTCTTATTTTATCCCCTAAATGTTGGCTGATAGAGGCAAGGAGGGGGCTGCTGTGGAAGGAAGCTTGGGGGACTCTTGGCAGAACCCGGGATCACCCTTCATGAGATCATTGTTTATAAAAGATGCAGAGGCTTGAGTTCTAGAACCTGGCAACTAGCCCAGGGCCGTGAGTGAGCAGGACACTGGCCCTTCTGGGGTACCCATTCACTTTACCTTGTAGACATGCTTGTTCTTCCCCCAGCTGAGGCCAGGAGCTGGCTGAGTCGGTTTCCACTGACTGGCTTCACGACCCCGTCTACCTCTCCCCTGACCATCCATCACTAACCCAGGACAGTGGGCAACAGGCACCCTGCCTGCACAACTGGTGTCTTGAACAGACTTTGAACACAATGTATCTGTCGTGTGCGTTAGACAGCTTTCTTAGATACAGACCCAGACAGCTCTCCAGTGAGCACTTAAGACCAGCACATTGATGCTCAGAAAAGTTGGAAGGGAAGATCACTGGAACTCTGGATGGCACATTTCTAACAACCAGGGTTGCAATGAAACCTTGAAAGTTAAAGCGTAAGGACTGAAAAGCAGTGCCATTTGTACGTCCAGTGGTCCTGCGGGGAATACCCAGAAATCCTCAAGCCTTCCAACAGGGCAACTGAAGCTCATCTTTCTCACTCCAGTGAAGGGGAGGCAATGCCACCTCATTCTAAAAAATCCCCATTGTGATGACTATATATTTCCTCTTAAACATTAATTTCAAGATTAGTAACTTTCTGTAAGTTTACCAAAGGCTCAAGGGAACTCTGGAGAAGGTTCAGTGGAAAAAAAAAATGAAATAATCCCAAATAAGTTTATTTTGTGTCACAAAACTTCAACAGCAACTTAACAAAGAATGAGACATTTAACATTTCATAACATATTCAAAAGTTATAAGTGGCATAATACACAATTTTAATTATACACTTTTGAAGAATCCCATTGGACCAAGTCTGTGTACTTTCTTTGCAAACAATGTAGAATTTTGTGGGGAATGTTGGGGCTTGTGTTGAAGGTTTATACTGTGCTTTCTTTCAAACTGTAGAAGTTCAAGTTTTGATTTTAGCCAACAGTCACAGTACGGGGTGGGGGAGGAAAGGAGTTAAATTTGACAGAGAAAACATTGTAAATTTTAAGTCAAATTAAGAAGGAAAATTTTGCGAACTTAGTTTTGACACTGATTTCAAACAAACAAACAGTAAGCAATATTCTATGTGGTTCTCATTCAATTCACCGTATCTGCCAGTTATCACCAGCCTATGCCTGATTTTCCTGTATTTAAAGATTTGCCTGAAGAGGGATGGTAACAAAATCCTTTGACTTCTAGAGGAAGCCCATTGACATTCCTTCTGCATAACAAACTCTCACGTGTTTTTGGAAGATGCTAAATTAAAGGGATGTCAGTTTCTGGAAGGCTGGGTTCACCTAAATTCTGAACACACCATGGCACCCACTCTGGCACCACAGCCCCAGTGGGGGTGGAATTCATACCCGACCATGCTGCGCTTCTTGTTCATTTTCTATTCCTGAGTTCAAAGAGCCATACGTGGGATTTTCTTGAAAGTACAGCCCATCAGGTCCTCTGCTTTGAACTAATATCCAGATAAAATGATAAATCATCAGCTTAAACAAGGCACTGGCAACTTTTCACATGAAATTAAACTACTTGCACTGACTAACAAGGCTCTTTCTTAGTAACATGATAGGAGGACAGTTTGGGTCTGGAATCCAGATTTTGCTTTCTGGTTTATGTTTAACTAACGGGGACCATTTTGAACATCTAATATTTGGGCCATTTTTGTCCCCAAAGCTGAGAAACAACAGGATCATGTTTGAACAACTGACCTCAGATTTCTGACTGACATGGAAGAGGTGAAATAAATTTTGTTGCCCATCCAACACGTTACTCCATAGAGTGGTTTTCTGTTTCATTTTTTCTCCTTTCAGGTCTTAAAGAATCTTTGATTAACTACTGCCATCACGTCAACAAAGTGGACCGTGTTTGGTTGAATAAGAAATAGTATTGGGTCATGGATAATAAGGGGCTTCCCAGGTGGTGCAGTGGTAAAGGACCCGCCTGCCAATGCAGGAGATAAGACACAAGAGATGTGGGTTCAATCCCTGGGTCAGAAAGATCCCTGGAGAAGGAAACAGCATCTGCTGCAGTATTCTTGCCTTGAGAATTGCATGAGAGGAGCTTGGTGGGGATCACAAAAAGTCAGACATGACCCAGTGACCAAGCATGCGCACACACACATGATAGATTATAGGTAATAAGCTTGATTGTTTTGTTTTTCTATGGCAGGACTCATACAATCTTTAAAAATACTGTACAAGACAGCTTTCACTGGGAAGAAAACACTCATGTCAGGCTCTGGTTTTGGTCTTGGTGATGCTGTGAGACCTTTGCAATGTGAACTTATAGTTTCAAAAGAAAAGGTCTCCATTAACGCTTCTGAAACATGTACTAAATTTTTGATGATGTAATATGTGACCATTAAAAAATCTCATTGTGATCCATCTGCTCCAGGAGTATCTATTATGCCTACTTAACTTGAAAAAAATCCTCTACCAAGGGTCCAATTTTGTACCTTGTTCACTACTTTTCAAATTCCAGAGAAAAAAATAAGCCATGATGAAAGCAATATGTTCTTTTGTGTTTTATCAGGTTATCAAAATGGATAACCAGAATGCATTGGTTCTGAATTTATAGAGTTACAAAACATTATTAAATCAATGATTATTAATGGCTTCAATAGGAGACAACAGCAGAAATAAATTCCCCTATGGCCACTGGTCTCCAAATAGTTTATGGCAATTTACTGTGAAATATTTGGCATTCCCTTTTGTACATTTCTCAAGCCAAAATGAACGTTACTCTGTATTCTCCACGTCACACTCATTAATCAGAGAAGCAGGGGCTCAGAGTGGCATTCTAGTGTCTGACAATAGTTAAAGATAGGTAATCAAAGGTAATCAATCTTGGTCACAGTCAGAGTGGTTTTCTGTTTCATTTTTTCTCCTTTCAGGTCTTAAAGAATCTTTGATTAACTACTGCCATCACGTCAACAAAGTGGACCGTGTTTGGTTGAATAAGAAATAGTATTGGGTCATGGATAATAAGGGGCTTCCCAGGTGGTGCAGTGGTAAAGGACCCGCCTGCCAATGCAGGAGATAAGACACAAGAGATGTGGGTTCAATCCCTGGGTCAGAAAGATCCCTGGAGAAGGAAACAGCATCTGCTGCAGTATTCTTGCCTTGAGAATTGCATGAGAGGAGCTTGGTGGGGATCACAAAAAGTCAGACATGACCCAGTGACCAAGCATGCGCACACACACATGATAGATTATAGGTAATAAGCTTGATTGTTTTGTTTTTCTATGGCAGGACTCATACAATCTTTAAAAATACTGTACAAGACAGCTTTCACTGGGAAGAAAACACTCATGTCAGGCTCTGGTTTTGGTCTTGGTGATGCTGTGAGACCTTTGCAATGTGAACTTATAGTTTCAAAAGAAAAGGTCTCCATTAACGCTTCTGAAACATGTACTAAATTTTTGATGATGTAATATGTGACCATTAAAAAATCTCATTGTGATCCATCTGCTCCAGGAGTATCTATTATGCCTACTTAACTTGAAAAAAATCCTCTACCAAGGGTCCAATTTTGTACCTTGTTCACTACTTTTCAAATTCCAGAGAAAAAAATAAGCCATGATGAAAGCAATATGTTCTTTTGTGTTTTATCAGGTTATCAAAATGGATAACCAGAATGCATTGGTTCTGAATTTATAGAGTTACAAAACATTATTAAATCAATGATTATTAATGGCTTCAATAGGAGACAACAGCAGAAATAAATTCCCCTATGGCCACTGGTCTCCAAATAGTTTATGGCAATTTACTGTGAAATATTTGGCATTCCCTTTTGTACATTTCTCAAGCCAAAATGAACGTTACTCTGTATTCTCCCACGTCACACTCATTAATCAGAGAAGCAGGGGGCTCAGAGTGGCATTCTAGTGTCTGACAATAGTTAAAGATAGGTAATCAAAGGTAATCAATCTTGGTAAAGTTATGTCACATGAATCACCATGTCAACATAAATCACCACGAAATAACAGAGACATAAGAAGAAGTGAATATGCTGGGCAAAGCCAATGAGAGCTGTGAACTCCATTCATTACCATCTTAAATATAAGAGCAGAGGGTTTGCATATGAGTACATTTAAGACTCTTTTTTTTAATTCCCTGCCTTCAGGGACAACGATCATTGGAGCTGTGGGACTGAAGCATAGCCCTGTCACATGGAGAGCACGTGCTGAGAGGCAGGCTTGGGGCATGGCATCTACCACGGACCCACGTTGCCTCTGGATGGATACACCAGAGCCAGCTTTTGAAGCAGCAAGACTGACCTCAGTGTAGTTACCACCAAATGCCACACACAAGAAAATTCCACTGAAATATAATAGACACGCTGGGGCTAAAGAGAGTGGATGACCTTGGGCAAGGTCAAGGCTGAAAGTGGCTTGACAGTGTTGGGGAAACGCTCTGACTGATTCTAGAAGTGAGGAAGATGTCAGAAAGGAGCACGGGGACATTCGTAAATGCAAACACCATCACGGCGGCACCTCCAACGTGCATGAAGGGAGTGTTTACTCAAAATGACCAGCGGAGCGCAGGCGCGGCACACTGGTCAATAAAATCCCTTTGGTCTGAGGTTACACTGACACATCCCTCCAGACAGCCCCCGGGCAGGGGATCCCCAGCTGAAAACGTGTCCTTAACTCTGAAGGCATCTGACCCACTCACGGTGCCGAAGACGCCAGCGGGACCTCTCAGCACGTGGGCTCGGATGCCCAGGAACATCACCCTCTTGCAGATAAATGAGGAAAGAGAGGCTCCTTTGCCTGCACTCGGGGCAGCTGATCCCGGAACATCCGGGGATCAGACACCGGACTGTGTGAGAGGACCGGGTCTCCACCTGGGCCCGTCCACCCTGGGAGGCACCAGCGTCCTTCCTTTCAAGGTCACCTTCTCCCGCATTTGCTTTTCTCTTTGGCATCACGCGTGCGTCCTGGTTCACGCCCACCCCGTGCGCTGACCTCGCTGGACGCCCACAGCAGCCCTCCCGTCCACGCTCCGCTTCCGGCTCTCAGCTCCTCCAGAGTCTCTGTCCACCCTCCCCACACACAGGGAACCCCTTTTCCCCAGGATCAGTGCCAATTCTCGTTGGGATCGACAGGCTTAGAGAGATGTCCCTGAACGCTCAGGGACGCTCAGACCCTGCCACACGCGTCCAGGGGCAGCAGCACAGGCACAAGCCTGAAGCACGTCAGACAATCACGGACGAGAAAACCCGAGCCTGGGGACCCCAGGTCTTCACGCAGCACAGCCGGTTTCTGCGTCCCCAGAGCACCTCAGAATTCAAGACTCCAGGTCACTCGGGGAGACAAACCCCTCCGTGCCATCAAAGCCGTCCCCTGCAGAGGCGTCCTGGGAGGCCGCCTGCTGGGCAGCGAGCAGGGGCTCTGTGGCGCTGCGGGCTTGGTGTTAGATCATGCCGAGTCGTCTAGAGAAAGCACCCAACACTGGGGATAAAATGCCAAAGACTTTCAATGTGAGACTAAAGCCAGTTTCCTAATGAAAACTAGGCAAATTTCAATTATATCCAGAAGCAACCCTAGAAATAAAATTGTGATTAATATCATTTGATGTTAGACTCAGAGAGAAATAATTTAAAAACATTAGTTTTTATTTGTGCTGCTTGTACTACAAAGAAAAAAGAAAGAAAGAAGGAAGGGAAGAGATAAAGAAAAAGAGAAAAGAAAGAGAAAGTAAAAGGTAACAGGATAATGAAGAAGTCCCACAGAAATTTGAAATGTGACAAGCAGTGGCAGAAATTCGTACCATCTACCTAAGGAAGTTTCCGGCAGAAGTCGTAGTCATTACCAGGAAAGCCCACCCCATGGCCTTAATGATAGGAACAGAGGGGAGGCACAGACACATGAGCAACAGTCCTACCATGACAGGAAGGAAAAGTTACTCCACAGCTGGTTATAATTCTTCTAGTAAAGCTGAAATATTTGAAAACCAACTTATATCCTGCTAAAGAGGGAGGCATGGAAGAAGTGAGGGGTGGGAGGAAAAGGGAGAGAGAGCGCAGAACAGTTTTATTTTCAATAGGATGTCAGGGAACAAAAACCACTGCATTCCTTTGTGGAGATAACCATAAAAGTTTATGTAATCAACAACATGAAATGTTGGTTGCGGGGAAGGGTGCTTTCTCTAGTCACTGGATAAGACTGCTTGAGACTTCTATGTCATTTAGAAACTTCCCATCAAGTTCATGGATGATTTTTTTGAAATGTCAGTATCTTCTTTTCAAGGGGAAAGAGGATGACCTTTTAAGTTTAGAAAACATTGTGGGGGTTAGAATTCATAAAACAGCTAAAATGTGCTATGCAATGAGGACATCTGTCTTAAAGAGACAGGGTGAAGCATCTAAGGAAAATACAATCCAAGGACAATTAGAAAACTATCTGGGGAAAGCATTTCCTGTGTGTGGACTTTAGACAGAGCAATCTCACTCCACATTCAAGGAATACAGGAGATGTAGTATGAGCTCGCCAATGGACAGACCCAGAACATCGTTCACTTGAAATCCATCAGATCTCCCAGCACCTGACTGCAATTTAGATTTTTATTAGAGCCGTCTTAGAAAATTTGAGCATAAGAGAATGTTTTGAACTTCACAACATTCATTACTAAGCATAAAAATTTCCAATTTCTTTAGACTGGAGAGGGTGAAAATATGTATGCTGGAAGATACATGTGTCCCTCGATATCCACACTGTAGATTTTCACAGATCTGAACGTTCATTTATCAATCAGAACATGTTTTAATGTCCACCCAGGCCTTTATGATGACACCCAGGCATCCCATGAATAGTTTCAATCTTCTTGTTAACTTTCAAAATTTATTCAAACAACTGGCATATGTTATGTGTCACTTTTTTCCTATGAGTAATTTATCCTGTTTCTTTTTCCTTCTGGGGACCACTGTGAATACTATCATAACACTCTGAAATGTTTATGAATACTCTGAAATGTGTATGCACGATCAAAGCTCAGAACCACAGGGATCATTAAAAACATTCAGATACCCTGATTTCTCAGGGTTATTCTTCTGAAATGTTGTTGCCCCCATGCAGGGAGAAGTGGGAGAGGGTGGGTGGAAGGCAGCACTTTGATAAAAAAACAAAAGGCACCCGAGCTACACATCTCCTCCTGACCTGACCCGGAGGCAGCAAACGACAGCTTGGAACTTGAGAAGCACTTCACTACGCACAGCGGCAAGCTGCAGAAAGCCAGCGTTACTCATCATTAATGCTCTTGGTAGGGGCGGACGACCGTACGTTAGTTCTGTCAGGGAGATGGAACACGCAAACTTGCTTTTCATTCACTGTCAGCTTATCCAATACATTCTGTGACATGGAAAATAAACACAAGTTGTTTTCAGTTGTATTTTAGTTCTTTTGGCATCATAAGTGGCATCGTAAGTGTTCAAACGTTTTCTTTGCAGAGAGACGGGAGGTGTACAGTCTATTATACAAATGTGAGCAAGTGGTTATGTTAGAGAGTGGTTCTTCAGAGTTTTACTATGGACCAGACAGGCAGGCTCCCTTGACCACATGGCATGGAGCTCCCTGAAAAGCCATGACATCCACAAGTCAGAATAAGGCGAGTTTCACAGCGAGCTGCAGGACACCTTTACCCTTCATCCTGTCTGTACCTCGGTCCTTTACCCTCACTTCCCCTGGGCACAAGACTGAGGGTGGACCATCTCACATCACGTTTCAGCAACCCTGCAGATGCCAGCCGGGCTGAGTCCCTGGGCCTCCTCAGGCAAGAAGCATGCCAAGCCCAAACACACACAGTACCATCCAAATTTTGAGAAGATGGAGATCACCACCATGGTGAGTCCTTCTATGGCCACATTCATATTCTCCATTTTATCAAGATGATAAACCTTGGGGAGGTGGGGAGGTTCGCCCATAAAGTGCCTGTTTCCTTGAATTCAATCAACATTAAAATTTATGCTCAAGGTCAAGAAGATGTTCCTATGTCTAAAGACCCTTTCCAATGTGGGTGATACAGCTATGAAAAAGCTCAAAGAAACAACCAACTTCTTAGAAAAATGGATTCAACACAATTAAAAAATGCACACATGGCTCATTAAACAATCAGATACCCTGATTTCTCAGGGTTATTCTTCTGAAATGTTGTTGCCCCATGCAGGGAGAAGTGGGAGAGGGTGGGTGGAAGGCAGCACTTTGATAAAAACAAAAGGCACCGAGGTACACATCTCCTCCTGACCTGACCCGGAGGCAGCAAACGACAGCTTGGAACTTGAGAAGCACTTCACTACGCACAGCGGCAAGCTGCAGAAAGCCAGCGTTACTCATCATTAATGCTCTTGGTAGGGGCGGACGACCGTACGTTAGTTCTGTCAGGGAGATGGAACACGCAAACTTGCTTTTCATTCACTGTCAGCTTATCCAATACATTCTGTGACATGGAAAATAAACACAAGTTGTTTTCAGTTGTATTTTAGTTCTTTTGGCATCATAAGTGGCATCGTAAGTGTTCAAACGTTTTCTTTGCAGAGAGACGGGAGGTGTACAGTCTATTATACAAATGTGAGCAAGTGGTTATGTTAGAGAGTGGTTCTTCAGAGTTTTACTATGGACCAGACAGGCAGGCTCCCTTGACCACATGGCATGGAGCTCCCTGAAAAGCCATGACATCCACAAGTCAGAATAAGGCGAGTTTCACAGCGAGCTGCAGGACACCTTTACCCTTCATCCTGTCTGTACCTCGGTCCTTTACCCTCACTTCCCCTGGGCACAAGACTGAGGGTGGACCATCTCACATCACGTTTCAGCAACCCTGCAGATGCCAGCTGGGCTGAGTCCCTGGGCCTCCTCAGGCAAGAAGCATGCCAAGCCCAAACACACACAGTACCATCCAAATTTTGAGAAGATGGAGATCACCACCATGGTGAGTCCTTCTATGGCCACATTCATATTCTCCATTTTATCAAGATGATAAACCTTGGGGAGGTGGGGAGGTTCGCCCATAAAGTGCCTGTTTCCTTGAATTCAATCAACATTAAAATTTATGCTCAAGGTCAAGAAGATGTTCCTATGTCTAAAGACCCTTTCCAATGTGGGTGATACAGCTATGAAAAAGCTCAAAGAAACAACCAACTTCTTAGAAAAATGGATTCAACACAATTAAAAAAAATGGCACACCATGGCTCATTAAACAATCATCCAGAACTGTAGACCAGATTTTCACGATGTCATGTTTAGATGTTTGTTGCTTTTGAGAATGTGTCTTTTCGGCAGCAACGGGACCCGAGTGGCTTGAAATGCACTTGAGATGTATCCACACTCTATCTCCGAAGTCTTGGAGGCATGGGAGGTCACGGAGTGCAGCCTTGAAGAATGGGGGGAATTACAAGAAGCCCAAACTAGAAGAACTCTTAGTACTCATCGTAGTTGTTGAGATCGGTAAAGTAGGCGTTAGAATAGGTCTTCCCTGTGAGATGGGGGTTGAAGTATTTGTTTCTTTCCTCTAGGATCAAGTTGTTTTTGTTAAATGCCTGTAAAATGTAAAAGAGAAGATCTAAGAACACTCAGTAAGTAGTATTTCAGAAAAAGAATACAATAGGAGACAATTATAATTGACTCTTGAACAATAACGATGTTAGGGGCAACTGACCCTCTTCAAACTCGAAAATCTGAATAAAACTTATGGGTCATACTCCATACATGTGGTTCTTTCATATCTGAGTCCTCCTGGACCCAAGTACTTCACTGTGGATTCAACCAACCTCCTATTGTGTAGTATTATAGTATTTAATATTGAGAAAAATCAGCAAATAAGTGGACTCATGCAATTCAGTGTTCAAAAACCTGCTGTATGCGGGCTTTGAGTCTCCCCTAAGTCTTCATTATTATTTTTAAATTAATTAATTAATTTTATTTTTGGCTATTCTGAGTTTTCACTGCTGTCACAGATTTTTCTCTAGTTGCAGAGAGTGGGGGCTCCTCTCTAGTTGAGGTGAGCAGGCTTCTTGCTGCAGTGACTTCTCTTGTTGTGGCACTTGGGCTCTAGGACATACAGGCTTCAGTAGTTGTGGCACATGGGCTCAACAGTTGTGGCTGAGGCTCTAGAGCTCAGGCTCCATCGTTGTGGCTCACAGGCTCAGTTGCTACACAGCATGTGGGATCTCTCCAGATCAGGGATCGAATCCGTGTCCCTTGCATTGGCAGGCGAACTCTTTACCACTGAGCTACCAGAGAAGCCCCTTCATTATTTTAAAATGTGTTTCCTCACTTACTTTCTTCCTCACATCATTTTCCTTGCTGAGGACTTGCCTTGTAACTTGAATGAGCAGGTTTTCAGGCCAGACTGCTTTTGAGCTTTCCTCAAAAAGTCTACTTTTGAATTTTAGTCTGAAAATTTCCAAGAGTCAGAAAACCTCAACTGCCAGGAATCTAGAACTCTATTCAAGTCCACAAACGCTTTGAGTAGCTGTTTAAAAAGCTTTTGGATTGTCATAGTACAGTGATGAAAGGTTCTGAAGGAACATATTTAAATAAATACACGAGATTCTTAATTTCTCTTAATTTTCTACACTTGTTTGAAGGTGACTCCTGCAGTCATTTCTGACTCAAATGCTCTTCCTCATGAATAGAATAGTTACCATACTTTTGGGCTTCCCTGGTGGTTCATATAGTAAAGAATCTGCCTATAAGGCAAGAGACCCAAGTTCGACCAGGAATCCTCTATTTCCATGGAGTAGCAAATGGCAACCTACTCCAGTATTTTTGCCTGGAGAATCCCATGAACAGAGGAGCCTGGAAGGCTATAGTCCTTGAGGTCACAAAGAGTCAGACATAACTGAGGGATTCTCACTTCATTTCACATATGCCAGTATTTTTGAAGAACTGGACTATCCCAGGTAGAGGGTAAATCATGAGGGTAAATCTGTCAATAGGTGGTAGAGGACAAATGTGCATGATTTGTCTGGCCAAGGAGTCAGAAGAAAGTTTTAGATTCATTAGAGGCTGGACAGTAGTACTTTGTCTTCAGAGCAGCAAGATTTCAGATTCATTAGTAGAGGACCACCTTTTAACTTGAGTAACATCAGATGGGGCTCCTCTCTAGTTGAGGTGAGCAGGCTTCTTGCTGCAGTGACTTCTCTTGTTGTGGCACTTGGGCTCTAGGACATACAGGCTTCAGTAGTTGTGGCACATGGGCTCAACAGTTGTGGCTGAGGCTCTAGAGCTCAGGCTCCATCGTTGTGGCTCACAGGCTCAGTTGCTACACAGCATGTGGGATCTCTCCAGATCAGGGATCGAATCCGTGTCCCTTGCTTGGCAGGCGAACTCTTTACCCACTGAGCTACCACAGAAGCCCCTTCATTATTTTAAAATGTGTTTCCTCACTTACTTTCTTCCTCACATCATTTTCCTTGCTGAGGACTTGCCTTGTAACTTGAATGAGCAGGTTTTCAGGCCAGACTGCTTTTGAGCTTTCCTCAAAAAGTCTACTTTTGAATTTTAGTCTGAAAATTTCCAAGAGTCAGAAAACCTCAACTGCCAGGAATCTAGAACTCTATTCAAGTCCACAAACGCTTTGAGTAGCTGTTTAAAAAGCTTTTGGATTGTCATAGTACAGTGATGAAAGGTTCTGAAGGAACATATTTAAATAAATACACGAGATTCTTAATTTCTCTTAATTTTCTACACTTGTTTGAAGGTGACTCCTGCAGTCATTTCTGACTCAAATGCTCTTCCTCATGAATAGAATAGTTACCATACTTTTGGGCTTCCCTGGTGGTTCATATAGTAAAGAATCTGCCTATAAGGCAAGAGACCCAAGTTCGACCAGGAATCCTCTATTTCCATGGAGTAGCAAATGGCAACCTACTCCAGTATTTTTGCCTGGAGAATCCCATGAACAGAGGAGCCTGGAAGGCTATAGTCCTTGAGGTCACAAAGAGTCAGACATAACTGAGGGATTCTCACTTCATTTCACATATGCCAGTATTTTTGAAGAACTGGACTATCCCAGGTAGAGGGTAAATCATGAGGGTAAATCTGTCAATAGGTGGTAGAGGACAAATGTGCATGATTTGTCTGGCCAAGGAGTCAGAAGAAAGTTTTAGATTCATTAGAGGCTGGACAGTAGTACTTTGTCTTCAGAGCAGCAAGATTTCAGATTAAGTGGCTCCTGGATCTTCAGTGAGACAGAGACCACCTAAATTATCTTCAGATGCTTGAAGTAACCACCATCACAGATAAGCTGAAGGGTTGGGGTCACACTGAGAACAGTCCCAGTCTTTGGTCCTGGAAGTGTCTCCTTGAAGATTCTTGTTCAGGGAGCTCATGTTCCTCCTCACAGCCTGGGAGCCTGGTTCTGAGAGGCATGGTGGGCATGTTACTAATTCGTGGCTTCATCTCCTAGCTCTATCCTTGGACCAGTCTCAGGTAGCGAGGGCTTTTGGACCCGGGTCTGTCTCTGTGCACATGGGGGCCTCCTGAGGACCCTGCAGCGCCTGGGACGAAGACAGTCCAACCAGCTGCCGCTGAAGGGCTGAAGAAATTCCACTTCCCGCGTGGGAAGAAAACTGAATTTGGAAGGAAATCATTACAGCAGAGAGAAAGAGCATCAAAATACTCCCTAAAGAATATTAAGGGGAACCACAAACTTAACAGGAATATCAAATTTCAGGTAACATAAATGAAATAATGCCATCTGCAGCAACATGGACAACAGAGACAGCAACATGCAGCAACACAGACAAGATCACACTAAGGGAAGTAAGCCAGACAGAGAAACACAATACCGTAAGATACCAAGTGTATGTGGAATCTGGAAAATAATACGGATGAATTTATTTACCAAATATTAACGTTGAGAACAAACTTATGGTTACCAAAGGGGTGGGATAAATTAGGTTATGGGATTAATAGACATATACCATTATATACACGATAAACAACAAGGATTTACTGTACAGCATAGGGAAATATATTCACCATGTTGTAATAATCTATAATGGAAAAGAATGAGGAAAAAAAATATACATATATATACACACACGCATAACTGAATTCCTTTGCTGTACACTTGAAATTGACACAGCGTTGTCAGTCAACTACATGGCAATATAAAAAGACACAGGCAGAAGAAGTTTTAGATTTCATTAGAGGCTGGAACAAGTGGGGTACTGGCCAAGGAGTCAGAAGAAAGTTTTAGATTCATTAGAGGCTGGACAGTAGTACTTTGTCTTCAGAGCAGCAAGATTTCAGATTAAGTGGCTCCTGGATCTTCAGTGAGACAGAGACCACCTAAATTATCTTCAGATGCTTGAAGTAACCACCATCACAGATAAGCTGAAGGGTTGGGGTCACACTGAGAACAGTCCCAGTCTTTGGTCCTGGAAGTGTCTCCTTGAAGATTCTTGTTCAGGGAGCTCATGTTCCTCCTCACAGCCTGGGAGCCTGGTTCTGAGAGGCATGGTGGGCATGTTACTAATTCGTGGCTTCATCTCCTAGCTCTATCCTTGGACCAGTCTCAGGTAGCGAGGGCTTTTGGACCCGGGTCTGTCTCTGTGCACATGGGGGCCTCATGAGGACCCTGCAGCTCCTGGGACGTAAGACAGTCCAACCAGCTGCCGCTGAAGGGCTGAAGAAATTCCACTTCCCGCGTGGGAAGAAAACTGAATTTGGAAGGAAATCATTACAGCAGAGAGAAAGAGCATCAAAATACTCCCTAAAGAATATTAAGGGGAACCACAAACTTAACAGGAATATCAAATTTCAGGTAACATAAATGAAATAATGCCATCTGCAGCAACATGGACAACAGAGACAGCAACATGCAGCAACACAGACAAGATCACACTAAGGGAAGTAAGCCAGACAGAGAAACACAATACCGTAAGATACCAAGTGTATGTGGAATCTGGAAAATAATACGGATGAATTTATTTACCAAATATTAACGTTGAGAACAAACTTATGGTTACCAAAGGGGTGGGATAAATTAGGTTATGGGATTAATAGACATATACCATTATATACACGATAAACAACAAGGATTTACTGTACAGCATAGGGAAATATATTCACCATGTTGTAATAATCTATAATGGAAAAGAATGAGGAAAAAAAATATACATATATATACACACACGCATAACTGAATTCCTTTGCTGTACACTTGAAATTGACACAGCGTTGTCAGTCAACTACATGGCAATATATAAAGAAAAAGTGACAGTGTCAGTTGCTCAGTTGTGCCTGACTCTTTGTGACCCCATGGACTGTAGTCTCTCAGGCTCCTCTGTCCATAGCGTTTACCAGGCAAGAATACTGGAGTGGGTTGCCATTTCCCCCCTCAGGGGATCTTCTTGACTCAGGGAAAGAACCCAGGTCTCCTGCATTGTAGGCACACTCTTTACCAGCTAAGGCATAGGGGACATATAAAATAAAAATTAACAAAAAAAGATAAGAGGAGCCGTTGACCTGCTCCCGCTCCCCGTCCCCCACATGGCCACCACCGCGCTTTGCTGAGAGCCCCAGGGCAGCCGCCTGCCTTCCTGGCACAGCTGGCTGCAGCAGTGGGGGCCAGTCCCTACCTTGATGGCCTCCACCGAGTCATACTTGTCCAGTTTGTTGATGTGGTTAGTGATGCTGGTGTTGAGCGGGGCAGGCGCGACAGGGTGGATGACGGTGGCGTCGTGGGACTGTTGCTGGTACCGCTGGCAGTAGGTGTAGACAAGCAGTGTGAGAAGGCAGCCCAGGATGGAGCTGCTGAGCCCCACGGCGATCATGTGGAACAAGTTGAATTCTGGGAAGACAGCATCAACAGTCAGACTGTCTGGAGGAGGACCTGCTCCTCCCCGCCTCAGGGGGCTCGGAGGACCTCAGGGGGCTCAGAGGAAGAGAGACGAACACAACAGAAAACCGACTCTCCTTCCAAAATTCAGGACCTTCCTTTAAAATGCTACAGAATCCTCCCTGGAGGACCCATGGTTATGACACTGCCTTCCAGTGGAGGGTGTGTGGGTTCAATACCTGCTTGGGGAGCGAAGATCCCACAGGCCCCGTGGCCAAAAAGGAAAACATAAAACAGAAACAGTATTATAACAAAGTCAATAAAGCCTTTTAAAATGGACCACATAAAATCATTTTTTAAAAAACTGAAAAATAAAATGTCATGGCTACCGAAACACTTTTCTGCCGTGAGCTCAGTGTAGTTTTAAGTCAGCGCTCTTGTGAATTATAGCCAGTCTTTTTTGGAGATCCCCAAATACACGGACAGAGACATTTTTGTCTTTAAAGGCTTGATAGAGACTCTTCTGTCTCAAGGGCAGCACGGTCTAGGGTCTCTGGGGTTTGGGGGGGGACATGTTTTCCATGCTCTGGAGGGGCTGGGGGTTCCTGTATGCAGCTTGTCTGTGTCCCAGGAACAAAGTGAGGATGCATCTACTGCTTCCTATCGCCTTTCACCTGCCAGTCTGACTACTTTTCCCTCTCCATGTTCATTTCATTTTACTTAAAAATGTGTTCCTATTGCATCATTCTTATGTTTCCATTACATTTTTTGAATAGGCTTCCCAGATGGCACTAATGGCAAAGGACCCACCTGCCAGTGCAGGAGACATAAGAGACCCAGGGTCAATCCCTTGGTTGGGAAGATCCCCAAAATAAGGAGTTTTCACTCCAGTATTCTTGTCTGGAGAATCCCATGAACAGAAGGGCCTGGCGGGCTACCATCTATGGGGTCACAAAGGGTCAGACACAACTGAAGTGACTTAGCACATGCCCATATTGTGTAACATTAGAAAGTACAAAAGGGTAAACAAGCGTAAGTCTTCTTTTTTTCTAAATTTCCAGAGGAAACTACTGGCATCGTCTTCAGCGCTCTCCAGAGGTCCCGGCCACACTCACATGCAGTGTGCACATGTTGTAAATATCTGCCTGGGTCCCCTGCTTTCCACCCACATTGTATTTTGGAGACGTTATGAAGAAAATGCTTTACTGCAAACAAAGGATTTCTGTCAAAGGAATATAATCTTTTAACAATCATGAAATAACCCTTTTTTTTACAGTGCTTTTTCTCTATGTAACAGCATCTTTAAGTCACTTTGAGCTATAAAAACAAAATACTGAAGAATGGAGCTGACAGGGCCTCTTGTCTTTAATACAGGATTGGTTTGAAGGATATCAAAGTAGCATAGCAAGACCTGCTTAATCTCTGAGAAAGAACACCAAAAGGAAAAATAAGATATTCATTGTTTGTTGGTAAAACGTCTTTCAGTCAAAAATTTAAGCCTTTCAGGGAATAAAGGTAACATCTCAGCTGCGCCCATGAAGCTGAAATTATTGAAAATCAGGTAAAACAAAATAGGACCTCAGAGTATCTCTGCTGTTTCGGCACCAGTTGCCTGAGGCTGTTGGCCTTACATCTCCATGGCACAGGGCACATCTGAGGACCTGGCTTTCCTCCCAGGTGTCCCCTCCAGGCACCCTCAGATGCCCAGTGTCACTGCTCCCCCTCACTGTCCACCCCGCACCACAGGGGACCTGTGGGTACCGCTGGGTACCGCTGTTGGGTACCTGCCTGCTGGGTACCGCTGTGGGTGCCAGATGAGAACACTGGGCCACGTGGAGAGGTCCCCGGGGCTCTCAGGGAGAGAAGACCCGTTGAGTGTGTCCCCTGCACTCAGAAGGAGTGCAATAAACCTGGGATGTTTGTTCCTTAATCACCTAGGCTCCTTCCCAAGGACTCTCAGAGCTGCCTTTGCCTCACCTGGGATCCGCAACACATGACGAGCATCCTTCATCCAGCTCTAAGCCCCCTAAGCTTCTCCCTCTAAGCTGTGCTCCTCTGCTGCTCCTGGACACCATGCTCTGGGGCCCTGGGGCCCTGGGAGGAGGATCTATCACAGGAGGTAGATGAACACAGTGTAGAAGGGCAGCCTTCCCCGGTCCTCTGTGAGTCACATCAATGGACTCCCACTCCCACTGAGACGCCAAACGGGTGACTGCTAACACAGGCCTGCAGGGTCTTCAGCACCTGGGGCTGGATAATCCAGGAGGATGTTACTAGAACGTTCCACAAATATCACCCACTCCTCGACATCCACTTCAATTTTTGATTTCTAGATTATTAGGTCACAGGTTAAACAAAGGAAGAAGAATCGTTAATCTTTGGCTTTTCCTGATTTTTGTTTAAAGCTCCTAGGGCTGAACCTGGAACAGCTGGATGAAGCATGTAAGGGCCATTCTACCAGCAGCCACTAGAAGCTTCACCTCTAACCCTGAAGCTACCCTCAAGACGAGAACGAGTGGGCTTCCCAGCGGCCATCTGTCAATGGGCATCTGGATGCACCAGGATCAAGGCCATGTGGAGAAAAAGTACTTCTGCTGCCTATACTTTCCTCTAATAATTTTATAATGTCCAGTCTTACATTTAGGTCTTTAATCCATTTTGAGTTTATATTTGTGCAGATGTTAGGGAGTGTTCTAATTTCATTCTTTTACACAGAGTTGTCCAGTCTTCCCATCACCAGTCATTGAAGAGACAATCTTTTCTCCACTGTATATCTTTGCCTCTTGTGTCACAGATAAGGTTACTATAGGTGCATGGGTTTCCCTCTGGGCTTTCTATCCTGTTCTATTGATCTATATTTATGTTTTTGTGCCTGTACCACACTGTATTCATTACTATAGCCTTGTAATACAGTCTCAAGTCAAGGAGCCTGATTCCTCCAGCTCTGTTTTTATTTCTCAAACTTGTTTTGGCTATTTGGGGTCTTTTCTGTTTCCATACAAACTATATGGAAACAGAATATTTTGTTATCATTCTGTGAAAAATGCCATTAGTAATCTGATAGGGATTGTATTAAGTTGATTGTAGATTGCTTTGAAGTAACAGTCATTTTCACAATACTGATTTCTCCGATTCAAGAACATGGTCTATCTTTCTATGTTTGTGTTGTTTTTCTCACCAGTGGCTTATAGTTTTCTATGTACATATCTTTTGCCTTCTTAGGTACATTTATTCCTAGGTATTTTATTCTTTCTACCCAGCAGAACTGACTTTCAAATAGAAGGAGAACAAGCTGTAATCCTGGTGTCACGACTCAGAGAACATTGTTCCCCAGAGCCGTTCCTGAGGGGACAATCAGAGAACAAGACCCAAACAACAAGCAAGACAAGGACTTGGGACTAGACATGAACATTAAATATGTAGCTACTTGTAAACAAAGATCAATAAAGGCAAAGAGAAGCACAAAAGGTACAGCCGCTCCGGGTGCTGACAGGGTAGATGGAACGTGGCTGCAGACACTGCATGTCTCATGCTCTGAAGATCTAAGGGAGCCCTACGTCAGTTGAGCAAGTCTATGGGCTCCATTTCCCAGCAGCATTTGCTCACTACATGTCTCTGTGGCACATTTTAGCAGTTCTTAAAATAGCTCAAACTTTTTTAGTATTGTTATAATCTGCTATGGTAATCTGTGATCAGTGATCTTTGATCTTACTATTGTAAAAAAAAATATGACTTGCTGAAGGCCCAGATGATGGTTAGGCTTTTTGGCAATGAAGTACTTTTAAATGAAAAGCACTTACGCTGTACTGGTAACATATTATATTATAAAAACTATGAAAAAGAAGTCAAATGAATCGTTCCAGTCATTGAAGAGACAATCTTTTCTCCACTGTATATCTTTGCCTCTTGTGTCACAGATAAGGTTACTATAGGTGCATGGGTTTCCCTCTGGGCTTTCTATCCTGTTCTATTGATCTATATTTATGTTTTTGTGCCTGTACCACACTGTATTCATTACTATAGCCTTGTAATACAGTCTCAAGTCAAGGAGCCTGATTCCTCCAGCTCTGTTTTTATTTCTCAAACTTGTTTTGGCTATTTGGGGTCTTTTCTGTTTCCATACAAACTATATGGAAACAGAATATTTTTTATCATTCTGTGAAAAATGCCATTAGTAATCTGATAGGGATTGTATTAAGTTGATTGTAGATTGCTTTGAAGTAACAGTCATTTTCACAATACTGATTTCTCCGATTCAAGAACATGGTCTATCTTTCTATGTTTGTGTTGTTTTTCTCACCAGTGGCTTATAGTTTTCTATGTACATATCTTTTGCCTTCTTAGGTACATTTATTCCTAGGTATTTTATTCTTTCTACCCAGCAGAACTGACTTTCAAATAGAAGGAGAACAAGCTGTAATCCTGGTGTCACGACTCAGAGAACATTGTTCCCCAGAGCCGTTCCTGAGGGGACAATCAGAGAACAAGACCCAAACAACAAGCAAGACAAGGACTTGGGACTAGACATGAACATTAAATATGTAGCTACTTGTAAACAAAGATCAATAAAGGCAAAGAGAAGCACAAAAGGTACAGCCGCTCCGGGTGCTGACAGGGTAGATGGAACGTGGCTGCAGACACTGCATGTCTCATGCTCTGAAGATCTAAGGGAGCCCTACGTCAGTTGAGCAAGTCTATGGGCTCCATTTCCCAGCAGCATTTGCTCACTACATGTCTCTGTGGCACATTTTTAGCAGTTCTTAAAATAGCTCAAACTTTTTTAGTATTGTTATAATCTGCTATGGTAATCTGTGATCAGTGATCTTTGATCTTACTATTGTAAAAAAAAATATGACTTGCTGAAGGCCCAGATGATGGTTAGGCTTTTTGGCAATGAAGTACTTTTAAATGAAAAAAAAGCACTTACGCTGTACTGGTAACATATTATATTATAGCACAGGGAAGACGTATGACTCTCTCCATATGCAGATACTTTGTCATTAGTCAAATGAATCGTTCCTACAGGTGCCTGGGGAAGGCTGCGGCCCACTGACATCTTTAGGATGACTGTATAGTCTTTGTGCCTCATGCAACTAAAAATATCTTTCAAAGTCAGAACATTTCAATAGTCCTATATGTTTTTTCAGTGTAAGTAAAAAACCATGACTGTTTAAATCTCTTGAAACTGCTTAGTGATGCTCTTTGCTTTGAATTTGCTTTTGGCTATTGTATTTGGTCAGCAAAGCTAGAATGGAGACCAACTACCCAGCTGGTTCAACTGGCCAATTTTCTGTGTAAAGTTTGACTGAGTTTTCAATAAGCTGCAAAAGATATCTGTGATATCCCCTCATCCTGAAAACTTCTTGCTGGCTGATCATTTTTTCCCATAACCCCCCAAATTAGTGATGTCTGACCTCTTACCCCTGGGCTTTTGGTGATTCAGTAAAGAGTCAGCATGCAATACAAGAGATTCCAGTTCAGTCCCTGGGTCAGGAAGATCCCATGGAGGGCACGGCAACCCACTCCAATATTCCTACATGGAGAATTCCCATGGACAGAGGAGCCTGATGGGCTACAGTTCACAGCATTGCAAAAAGTCAGACACGACTAAGCACATATGACCGCCTACCCACCTGCTCTGCTATGTCCGTTTCAGCAGCCTAACACCAAAACAGTGAGTTCTGAATAGTAATTAAGTTTCTATGGCTGAACCAATAGCCCCTCCAGGCTTGATTTGGTGCAGCGTTTGGCAGAACTCGCTCAAACACGCAGAAGCTGGATCTTAGGATGGAAGGGAGCCTCTTGTATCATGTCCTCCTGGGCTCAGACGCCCACAGCTGACCCTGAGAAGGCCAGCTGAGGAAAGTGGTCTTGAATTTGTGTTCGACCTGGAGAGTCAGTCGTGCTGCGGAAGCATCAGGGGGCTGCCCCCAGGTGCTGCCTTGAAATCCCTCAGGATGGGAGCACTCTCTGTAAACTGCTGTGCTGAAAATGAAAAGCACTTACGCTGTACTGGTAACATATTATATTATAGCACAGGAAGACGTATGACTCTCTCCATATGCAGATACTTTGTCATTAGTCAAATGAATCGTTCCTACAGGTGCCTGGGGAAGGCTGCGGCCCACTGACATCTTTAGGATGACTGTATAGTCTTTGTGCCTCATGCAACTAAAAATATCTTTCAAAGTCAGAACATTTCAATAGTCCTATATGTTTTTTCAGTGTAAGTAAAAAACCATGACTGTTTAAATCTCTTGAAACTGCTTAGTGATGCTCTTTGCTTTGAATTTGCTTTTGGCTATTGTATTTGGTCAGCAAAGCTAGAATGGAGACCAACTACCCAGCTGGTTCAACTGGCCAATTTTCTGTGTAAAGTTTGACTGAGTTTTCAATAAGCTGCAAAAGATATCTGTGATATCCCCTCATCCTGAAAACTTCTTGCTGGCTGATCATTTTTTCCCATAACCCCCCAAATTAGTGATGTCTGACCTCTTACCCCTGGGCTTTTGGTGATTCAGTAAAGAGTCAGCATGCAATACAAGAGATTCCAGTTCAGTCCCTGGGTCAGGAAGATCCCATGGAGGGCACGGCAACCCACTCCAATATTCCTACATGGAGAATTCCCATGGACAGAGGAGCCTGATGGGCTACAGTTCACAGCATTGCAAAAAGTCAGACACGACTAAGCACATATGACCGCCTACCCACCTGCTCTGCTATGTCCGTTTCAGCAGCCTAACACCAAAACAGTGAGTTCTGAATAGTAATTAAGTTTCTATGGCTGAACCAATAGCCCCTCCAGGCTTGATTTGGTGCAGCGTTTGGCAGAACTCGCTCAAACACGCAGAAGCTGGATCTTAGGATGGAAGGGAGCCTCTTGTATCATGTCCTCCTGGGCTCAGACGCCCACAGCTGACCCTGAGAAGGCCAGCTGAGGAAAGTGGTCTTGAATTTGTGTTCGACCTGGAGAGTCAGTCGTGCTGCGGAAGCATCAGGGGGCTGCCCCCAGGTGCTGCCTTGAAATCCCTCAGGATGGGAGCACTCTCTGTAAACTGCTGTGCTGTGGACCCTGGGTAGTGTCCAAGACCGCCGCCTGGCCATGGCTGCTGTGGCTGCAGACTCCAGAGACCCTCCTCCGGGACACTCGGCACCCTTCCCCACGGTGGCGGTTGTTTACTTGCTAAGTTGTGTCTGATTCTTTGTGACCCCATAGGCGGTCGCCTACTAGCTCCGCTGTCCATGGGATTTCCCAGGCAAGAAAACTGGAGTGGGTTGCCATTTTCATCTCTAGGAGATCTTTCCAAACCTGGGATTGAACCCAAGTCTCCTGAGTTGGCAGATGGATTCTCTATCACTGAGCCCCCGGGGAGCCCATGTTGCTCTGAACTTAACGCTTACACTGGGATCCCACCGCCTGGATCCAGAGCTGGATCCACTTCGACTGTCCCTTCAGCCTCTTCTCTGACCTCATGATCTCTTTTTATAAAATGGAGATGGAAGCCGTGGCTGCTATCCCTTCTCTTCAATTCCCAAAACCACAGTCTCTGAAAACTGATTTTCACCACTCACCTGGCAGGGAAGCCTGGCCAGGCCTGCATATTTGTTGCAGAACCAACCAGAACTGCGGGGAGGAGCCTTCATTAGCAGCTTCGCTTCACCCACATTTCCTGGTAACATCCCTAAAGAGACTGGCTACTGATGGATGTGTCTCCTGATCCTCAAGGGTGTCATACAGTATATGCCCCATACTACCTGTCTATATTCTGATGGATAAAAATGCTGACATCCAAACCCTTCCCTACCACCAAAGGTTTTACGTAAAGACCCATGAGCTGTGGCACCCAGGGGAACAAACTTTGTGACGATGAAACAGATACCTCCTGTCATCTGATACAGTGTCAAGCACATAGCGACCAATCTACAAATACTAAGGCTACAATGATTTCTCTGTGAACCAATCCATGTCCATCTTGCCGCTGGATCCCAAGGTATGTGCGTGCTCAGTCACTCAGTCATATCTGACTCTTTGTGACCCCAGGCACTGTAGCCCGTCAGGCTCTTCTGTCCATGGGATTCTCCAGGCAAGAATACTGGGTGGGCTTCCATTTCTTTCTCCAGGGGATCTTCCCGATCAAACCCAAGTCTCCTGCACTGCAAGTGGATTCTTTACCGCTGAGTCACTGCAGAAGCCTGGCTCCCAAGGTACTGGTCGCTATTGTGTGGACTCACTGAACTGACTCACGTCAGCCACCAGACATCGCCCTTCTCAGGCACAGGGCTCTGCTGGGATGTGAGAGTTGGTTCCAGAGGAGTTGGGGCTGCTAGGAGTTCCCCTGGACGCACCCCTCACAAACCTGGCACAGAGTGGTGCTCAGGAAGGATGACTGAAGAAACGGATCAACAGACGCCACGTGAACAGAGTGTAGCCAATAGGGAACGCTTCATCAGTGCCGTTAATGACTGCAAGTACCTCCCTGAAACACAACCCTGGAAATTCAGGTTCTTTTTCAGTTTAAGAGACCAAAGACCTGAACTGTCTGGGACTCTCCGCTGGAAGAGATCATACTGGGAATGGTTATCAACAGTCTTCACCTACACACAGGAAGATGCTGGTCGTGTGTGTGCATACTGGCCGGACACGACAGGCAGACAGGGGCTGGACTCTGGTCAGTGGATGGCCAGCCCCTCCCCTCCCGACTGGACAGAACTAAACAGGGAAGCCCAAAAGCATCATGGGTCTTACCCAGAGAGCATGACTTCTGCCATTCAGGGTTGCAGGAAGTCTGACAAATATCTTTAGACATAGAGGTGTAACCTTTTGCCCATAATAAAATTGGGCAGTTTTTTTTTTTTTTTTTTTTTTAATCATTTCAGCAGTTTGGAGGTTTGAGGCAGACTGCCCTGGGTTTTCACTATACATATAAACAAAATGGTTGAATTCTGTTTGACTCACAGTAAATCTAACTGTATCTAACACCAAGGTCACTGGGTCCTAAAGCTTACATCCAACAGAAACACCTGAGGGGCGTTTTAAGCCAGAGTGCTGCGGCCCTTTTAGAGAGGTTCTGATTCTGTAGATGGAGGTGGGGTGTGAGAACCGGCATTTCAGTCAAGTTCCACATGATACTGAGGTTTTCGTGCTCCTCGATCTGTTTTAACCCCAATGGGATTCTCCAAATACTGGGTGGGCTTCTCATTTCTTTCTCCAGGGGATCTTCCCGATCAAACCCAAGTCTCCTGCACTGCAAGTGGATTCTTTACCGCTGAGTCACTGCAGAAGCCTGGCTCCCAAGGTACTGGTCGCTATTGTGTGGACTCACTGAACTGACTCACGTCAGCCACCAGACATCGCCCTTCTCAGGCACAGGGCTCTGCTGGGATGTGAGAGTTGGTTCCAGAGGAGTTGGGGCTGCTAGGAGTTCCCCTGGACGCACCCCTCACAAACCTGGCACAGAGTGGTGCTCAGGAAGGATGACTGAAGAAACGGATCAACAGACGCCACGTGAACAGAGTGTAGCCAATAGGGAACGCTTCATCAGTGCCGTTAATGACTGCAAGTACCTCCCTGAAACACAACCCTGGAAATTCAGGTTCTTTTTCAGTTTAAGAGACCAAAGACCTGAACTGTCTGGGACTCTCCGCTGGAAGAGATCATACTGGGAATGGTTATCAACAGTCTTCACCTACACACAGGAAGATGCTGGTCGGTGTGTGCATACTGGCCGGACACGACAGGCAGACAGGGGCTGGACTCTGGTCAGTGGATGGCCAGCCCTCCCTCCCGACTGGACAGAACTAAACAGGGAAGCCCAAAAGCATCATGGGTCTTACCCAGAGAGCATGACTTCTGCCATTCAGGGTTGCAGGAAGTCTGACAAATATCTTTAGACATAGAGGTGTAACCTTTTGCCCATAATAAAATTGGGCAGTTTTTTTTTTTTTTTTTTTTTTAATCATTTCAGCAGTTTGGAGGTTTGAGGCAGACTGCCCTGGGTTTTCACTATACATATAAACAAAATGGTTGAATTCTGTTTGACTCACAGTAAATCTAACTGTATCTAACACCAAGGTCACTGGGTCCTAAAGCTTACATCCAACAGAAACACCTGAGGGGCGTTTTAAGCCAGAGTGCTGCGGCCCTTTTAGAGAGGTTCTGATTCTGTAGATGGAGGTGGGGTGTGAGAACCGGCATTTCAGTCAAGTTCCCACATGATACTGATGATGCTGATCATCAGTAGACCCAACCTGAGAACCACTGATCTAGACATCAAATATGGACGTCTTAGCATTTCTATTGCCAATACACTAGGCGCTTGGATCTAGGAGTCTCTCCAATCTGTTTTTCTTGGTCAACAGTAGAAACGTCACATGAAACATATGGGAAGAGAAATGACTGGAAAGTATCAGAAATGCATTAGGACTTAATTAAAAAGAGAAACTTACCTCCACACCGTTTCTCTTCTATGCTGCTGGATCTGGCCACAGAGACCTCTGGGGAGAAAAAAACAAAACAACAATCACAATGTACAAAGAGAAGGAAGATCACATTAATGATTCATTTACCAAATATCTGATGATTTTGAGTTTTATGTGAGTTCAAGTTTCCAAAGGCCTGATCAATTATTTTTAAAAACACACTTATTTCTGTTTGTTTAAGCCAACCAGTGATGTATCTAGTCAAGGTCGTCTTGATTGGAAAGGGGCGAGACTCATTATTAAAGAAAAAAAATGCTTCAGTCTCCCAGGCAGAAACCAGGGCACTAGTTTCAAAGTCAGGTACGTGCAGATTTTCCATTACAATGTATTCTGCAGGCTGTGGAACCCCATGTGTTCCCCTGGCTTGTACCTGCCTCAGATCTTTTGTCTCATTAAAACCAGTGTTGCCACATTCCCTCGGGAGGGGGAACACTCTACCAGAGCTCAACGGAAACTACCTCAACAAATAATCTTTCTACTCAGAGCTCATTCACGCTGTTGGCCATGCTTTCATGAACCTGGCAGGTAGGATGCCAACACAAGGATAGATCCACCTAAATGTTTCACTCCCAAAGATAAACACCATTTCAGGGGGTCAGAGATGTTCCTGGTTTTTCATTAAGTAGTAAGAAATAAAAATACACCTATGTTTGAAAAGGACAACAATAATAAACACTCTTGCAGTTCTAGACAACAGAAGATGGAGGTACCTTAGGAGGCTGAAGCTGATAACTTTCTCTAAAATATGACACCTTGTCCTTTAGTGGGGGAGAACAAGGTATTCCCTATTGTAACCCTGTTAAGTGGGGTGTGAGAACCGGCACAGTGAAACTGATGATGGATCATCAGTAGACCCAACCTGAGAACCACTGATCTAGACATCAAATATGGACGCTTAGCATTTCTATTGCCAATACACTAGGCGCTTGATCTAGGAGTCTCTCAATCTGTTTTTCTTGGTCAACAGTAGAAACGTCACATGAAACATATGGGAAGAGAAATGACTGGAAAGTATCAGAAATGCATTAGGACTTAATTAACAGAGAAACTTACCTCCACACCGTTTCTCTTCTATGCTGCTGGATCTGGCCACAGAGACCTCTGGGGAGAAAAAAACAAAACAACAATCACAATGTACAAAGAGAAGGAAGATCACATTAATGATTCATTTACCAAATATCTGATGATTTTGAGTTTTATGTGAGTTCAAGTTTCCAAAGGCCTGATCAATTATTTTTAAAAACACACTTATTTCTGTTTGTTTAAGCCAACCAGTGATGTATCTAGTCAAGGTCGTCTTGATTGGAAAGGGGCGAGACTCATTATTAAAGAAAAAAAATGCTTCAGTCTCCCAGGCAGAAACCAGGGCACTAGTTTCAAAGTCAGGTACGTGCAGATTTTCCATTACAATGTATTCTGCAGGCTGTGGAACCCCATGTGTTCCCCTGGCTTGTACCTGCCTCAGATCTTTTGTCTCATTAAAACCAGTGTTGCCACATTCCCTCGGGAGGGGGAACACTCTACCAGAGCTCAACGGAAACTACCTCAACAAATAATCTTTCTACTCAGAGCTCATTCACGCTGTTGGCCATGCTTTCATGAACCTGGCAGGTAGGATGCCAACACAAGGATAGATCCACCTAAATGTTTCACTCCCAAAGATAAACACCATTTCAGGGGGTCAGAGATGTTCCTGGTTTTTTCATTAAGTAGTAAGAAATAAAAATACACCTATGTTTGAAAAGGACAACAATAATAAACACTCTTGCAGTTCTAGACAACAGAAGATGGAGGTACCTTAGGAGGCTGAAGCTGATAACTTTCTCTAAAATATGACACCTTGTCCTTTAGTGGGGGAGAACAAGGTATTCCCTATTGTAACCCTGTTAAGAGGTTGATCTCTGCTTTCGGTCCTTGTCAGAGTCCTAAGGCACATGGTAGGAATATGTGAACTGATTCATAAGTATCTAGCTCATGCCTTCTGGTGGGATGGTTAGAAGCCATCACCAACTCAATGGACATGAACTTGGGTGGAGATGGAGGATGCGGGGTTGGGGTGTTGTGCTGTGGTCCATGGGGTCACAAAGAGTCTGGCACGACTTAGCGACTGAACAACAACCACCTATGCTGGTGTGAGCAGGTGACAATGGGTCATTAACTGGGACCATTAAATAAATCCTGATTTCACACGGAAAGGGCTGTAGCTGAAGGGCCAGCCAACCTCTTCTACACAATGAGAACAAGGATAGGTTTCCATTCTCCCAAATACACTAAGGTTGCAATAAAAGAATGGCCCTCTTTCCTCTGTATAAACACACATGCACAGCATTGCCAAAGCATTTTACCTAATATTAAAAAAATAATATCTTCTCATTTTTTAAGCAAACAACTTGACTGTATTATAGTCAACACATTGTAGAAGATATTGTGCTTAAAAATCTTAAAATGCATGGCCTAAATTCAACCGCATTACCTACAAGTCCACGCCTGCGTGCATGCTTGCTAAGTTGCGTCTGTCGTGCCTGACTCTTTGCAACTCCATGGACCATAGCCCACCAGGCTCCACTGTCCACGGGATTCTCCAGGGAAGAACACTGGAGTGGGTTGCCATGCCCTCCTCCAGGGCATCTTCCTGACCCAGGTATCGAACCTGCATCTCTTACATCTCCTGCAATGGCCAAGTGGGTTCTTTACCACTAGCACCATCTGGGAACTGCCACAAATTCCTAATCACCTTGAAAACCTAAGAATTGATCGGATCATCTTTGTGCTACCAAACAGAACCTCAAAAAACAGAACACCCACCAATGAATTATTTCCTCTTGAAACATTATAAGTGATTTTGTTCACACTCATAAGCATCTCTTCCCTCTTACCTGGGATGAAATTGGAATCAAAGACACAGGGTCGGCTCTCCGTGGTGTTTCCAGAACACTGGCTGCCCACGGGGAACAGAAGGATGCACTGGCGGACGCGGACCTGGACTCCAGACACATCGCACTCGGACCAGTCTGACCAATCCGACCAGCTCTCTGCAGGGACCAGAAGAGGGGAGATGTGCATGACCCACCAAAAGCCACCAACCTGCACGCTTGGTCAGCTTACATACACTGAGTTTTCATAGGGTGCTTATGGTTTATCAGTAAAACTTTTATCTCATGAGCAGTCCAGCAAATAAAACACACAGGAATAGGAATAAAAGAACTCATACACCTTTGACTCGAAATATTGGGTTTAAGATACATTTTCTAAAACTCACATTATTTTAATGCTCTAAAATAATGTGAGTGTTAAATAATGGAGTGTAAAATAATGTGAATGTAAAATAATGGAGTGTCTAATACTCCATAAGTGACTCCATGAAGCCTGGCAGTATGTAGCCTTTTCCATGGTGGGCAAGAGATCATCTAGGCGGAACCCAGTCCTACAGGAGCATTCATGCTCATAGACTCCCTGGAAAATTCCTGCAGGTCTCAGAGCTCAGGCAAGAGAAATGACGTTTAATGAGAAAGCCCTGCTTGCTGACGGGCTCCAGCTTCTACAGGTGCTTTCTCTCCTGTTTTGAAAGCAACTCTGCAGAGTCAGGACACCACAGGCATGGTGTACTCGAGGAAAAATCCATTCTATCCTGTGTTAACTGCCCCCAAAGAACATACTATCCACATACAAAGCATGTAATATCCATGTACAAGTCTAAGTCAAAGTGGTGTTACCTGGGGTTCTCTAGTATGTGCCAGGGCATCTTCTGACCATACGAACCTCATCAACTAGAACTTTACCACTAGCACCATCTGGGAACTGCCACAAATTCCTAATCACCTTGAAAACCTAAGAATTGATCGGATCATCTTTGTGCTACCAAACAGAACCTCAAAAAACAGAACACCCACCAATGAATTATTTCCTCTTGAAACATTATAAGTGATTTTGTTCACACTCATAAGCATCTCTTCCCTCTTACCTGGGATGAAATTGGAATCAAAGACACAGGGTCGGCTCTCCGTGGTGTTTCCAGAACACTGGCTGCCCACGGGGAACAGAAGGATGCACTGGCGGACGCGGACCTGGACTCCAGACACATCGCACTCGGACCAGTCTGACCAATCCGACCAGCTCTCTGCAGGGACCAGAAGAGGGGAGATGTGCATGACCCACCAAAAGCCACCAACCTGCACGCTTGGTCAGCTTACATACACTGAGTTTTCATAGGGTGCTTATGGTTTATCAGTAAAACTTTTATCTCATGAGCAGTCCAGCAAATAAAACACACAGGAATAGGAATAAAAGAACTCATACACCTTTGACTCGAAATATTGGGTTTAAGATACATTTTCTAAAACTCACATTATTTTAATGCTCTAAAATAATGTGAGTGTTAAATAATGGAGTGTAAAATAATGTGAATGTAAAATAATGGAGTGTCTAATACTCCATAAGTGACTCCATGAAGCCTGGCAGTATGTAGCCTTTTCCATGGTGGGCAAGAGATCATCTAGGCGGAACCCAGTCCTACAGGAGCATTCATGCTCATAGACTCCCTGGAAAATTCCTGCAGGTCTCAGAGCTCAGGCAAGAGAAATGACGTTTAATGAGAAAGCCCTGCTTGCTGACGGGCTCCAGCTTCTACAGGTGCTTTCTCTCCTGTTTTGAAAGCAACTCTGCAGAGTCAGGACACCACAGGCATGGTGTACTCGAGGAAAAATCCATTCTATCCTGTGTTAACTGCCCCCAAAGAACATACTATCCACATACAAAGCATGTAATATCCATGTACAAGTCTGGGCCGAAGTCAAAAGATGAGCCGGCCAAGGTTGCTTTAGCCCATGGGAGAAGATTCTCTAGTATGTGTTAAATTCATCCAGGCCTACAGATGTGTGCAAAGAGAGGCTTAATAGTCATTTTAAGTAAAGAGGTTAAAAAAGGAGAATTCTCAATAATATTTATGAAATATTAATTATATAAAAACATTTTTTCTATATAGTTTGCTTTGTTCTTCCTTTTAAAATGTAAGCATTCTCCTTGAAGTTCATGGAAAATCTGGAAACCAAACTTGTATTTGGATTAATTTTAAAAGGTACAATATTTCCTGAGAAACGTGTAAAGTGTTGGTTTGAGGGATGTCTGAGAATACAGTTTCTAAGCACTCTTCAATATACAAGAATCCTTCAAGAAAAATCTGCAGGATCTAGGTAAAAGTTTACATACACATACATAATACATACATACATGCATGCGTACACATGAAAGTGTGCTTCAAAGTTGAGGTTAGATTCAGAAGAGTGTCTCATTTTCATTCCAAGGGGTGATGGAATGAAAACTAAGCTGATATATCAGAAAACTAAGCTGATTTGGGATGGGAAAGGCCACTGCAGGGCATCCACTGGGCACCTGGGCCAGCCAGTCTTGGAGCCTGGACCTCCCATGCCCATCGTGCTGGGGGATTCCTGTGAAGCCACTGCATAAAGGCTCTGTGATCCCCACCCTGATTCTTAGCAACAGAATGTCAGTTCCCATTCTCTGCCTTCCTGCTCAGTTACTCAGTGGAGTCTGACCCTTTGTGACCCCGTGGTCTGCAGCTTCCCAGGCTCCTCTGTCCATGGGATTTTCCAGGCAAGAATACTGGAGTGGATTGTCACTTCCTTCTCCAGGGGGTCTTCCCGACCCAGGGACTGAACGCATGTCTACTGCTTTGGCAGGGGGTTCTTGATCACTGAGCCACCTGGGAAGTCCCCCAGCTCCCAGAGAAGTTTCTGTCATTAATTCTGTAAGCATGGCACAGTGAGAATGATTCCATTGTATCAAACAGAACAACGTGCTATGAAGTCACTTCACTGACAACACGGTGGCATCACTGTGTTCCCCTCTTTTAGTCCTACTGTGACACGGTCTCGTCAACTTCACGCCGCCTCCATCAGGGGAGAGGGCAAGGCCGCCCTGCCCCCTGCGCTGGGCCCGCTGGGCCGCTTACCAGGGCAGGGCTGTGTGTTGCAGAGCGCCTCCTCTGTGTGTAGGCCCAGGCAGATGTCGCCTCCGTAGGCAGGGGCTGGGTTTGTGCATGAGCGGGTTCTCATGTAGTGTCCACCTCCACACGTCGCCGAGCACTTTGACCAGGAGGACCAGCAAGACCACATGCCATCCACTGGGAAGGGACAGAAAATCACAGAACTTCTGAAATCCACATCTGAAGGATCGGACGTGGCCACACGGGGTCCACACTACAGGAACGCGTCATGCACCATGGACCACCACCACCGGTGGGGAGGTGGGGTCTTCCACACTGCTCTCCAGCCTTCCTCAGTTCCTCTCAACTCCTTCAGGAATTATTTCTAAGCATGTAACAGGCAAGCACAAGGATGGCTGAGGAATGCACGTGCGTCTCTGGGACAGGATCCAGTCCCTGGGGAAGACGATGAACCTTGTTCTGTAGCTGTTCAGGTAAAGCCCCAGCTAGTGCATCTCTATGCCAACCACATAGCACAGGACCAATGCCTTAGGTGCCCTTTGTGTTCCTTGCAGTTTACAGAATGAAGTGCGGACTCAAGGACTTCATGGAGAGGTAATTAGTGTCCTTTGCACACCATAGGTGCCTAATAGATGTGATCTACAGAACACTGTTCAGTCGCTAAGTTGTATCTGACTCTTTTGTGACCCTTATTTGCCAGGCTCCACTGCCCATGGGATCTTCCAGGCAAGAATATTGGAGTGAGTTGCCATTCCCTTCTCCAGAGGATCTTTCTGACCCAGGAATTGAACTCATGTCTCCTTCATTGGCAGGTGCATTCTTTACCACTGAGCCATCAGGGAAGCCCATAACAAAGAAACCTGTTTTCAGATAAAACACAGTGCCTCTTTATAATTGTTTATTGTGGACCCAAGAGGACAAAAGAGGAGTAAACTCATAGAGAGGGAGGAGTCCTAGATGAGGTAAAAATAACAGGCTGTGAAGCTCAGCATGCAAAGCTCTGAGCTCTTCCGATCCCTCCGTATTGAGTTAGGAATTTTCTAGGAGGTTGAGGGAGAACTGACATTTGCCCCATTCCACCCCAAAGTCATACATTCCCAGTGGAAAGTGAGGAGGGCCGCTCTGAATGTTTCCACAACCCTCTATGGAATCTTGGCTTTCAAAGGAACTATTTTAATACATTAAGGTCATGTATACACGATACTGGGTTGACCATCTGAACAAAAATAAAAACAGCCGCTTGATCATGCTGATGGGATGTCTCTGCGATGGGCCTGACCTCGCGTGTGAGGGCCAGGGAGGCACACAAGGATCTCAAGGAGTCCTCACGTTCTGCCAACAGCAGCGAAGACTTGTGCTTGGAGCCTGGAGGGGCAGAGTGGGTGAGGGGTCCTGACTTTCCCATGCTGCCTCCCGGCCCCACGTTACAGCACAGATCCTAGTCTGATCATGTTGTCCCACCGGCTCCCTCTCAGCCCTGGGGGAGGGGTCCTTCTATACTCCATGCTGGGGCTGTGGGAAAGACATGGTTCTGTGACCTTTCCCAGCCCCTCCGCACTGCTCAGCCAAGAAAGCTTGGTGGTTTGGAGGGAAGCGTCTCCCGAGGCTGAAGAAATGTAGGCAGAGATAGTCCAGGAGGAGCAGAGCAGAGGGAGGCGCGGGGACACGATAGGGAGGCTCAGCTACAAAGCTGGGAACTATATATTCAGTTTAATGTATGTGTTTATTTATCTATCCATCTATCCACCCACGCATTCACTCACCATCCATTCATCCACCCACAATTCACTCATCATCCATCCATCTGTCCCTCTTACAGATGCTCTCTAAGGGATGCTACAAGCCAGATCCTTACTTAAGGAATTCACAAAGTTGTTTGTACCAACTGAAAAAGATGCTATCCTTCCAGGATTCTGTGCTTTTAAAAACACAGTGCGCAGTCCCTAGAATGACCCCTCATTCCCCACTCCTGCTTGATTATATATGGCCAACTACCATCTGTCCCTCCCCGGCCCTGATTGTCTCTCCAGACTCAGCTCAGGGGCAGCCTGCTGGGCCAGGTGCCATGATTCCTGCTCAGTGGGTCCCTGGTCAACGTGGCTCCAGCATCTGGTCATCAGCCAAAGAGCTGGTGACCCTCCTAGGCTGCCATTGCTCGCAGAGTGCCTCCTCACTTTTTTGGGGGGGGGGGCAGTGGAAAGTGAGGAGGCCGCTCTGAATGTTTCCACAACCCTCTATGGAATCTTGGCTTTCAAAGGAACTATTTTAATACATTAAGGTCATGTATACACGATACTGGGTTGACCATCTGAACAAAAATAAAAACAGCCGCTTGATCATGCTGATGGGATGTCTCTGCGATGGGCCTGACCTCGCGTGTGAGGGCCAGGGAGGCACACAAGGATCTCAAGGAGTCCTCACGTTCTGCCAACAGCAGCGAAGACTTGTGCTTGGAGCCTGGAGGGGCAGAGTGGGTGAGGGGTCCTGACTTTCCCATGCTGCCTCCCGGCCCCACGTTACAGCACAGATCCTAGTCTGATCATGTTGTCCCACCGGCTCCCTCTCAGCCCTGGGGGAGGGGTCCTTCTATACTCCATGCTGGGGCTGTGGGAAAGACATGGTTCTGTGACCTTTCCCAGCCCCTCCGCACTGCTCAGCCAAGAAAGCTTGGTGGTTTGGAGGGAAGCGTCTCCCGAGGCTGAAGAAATGTAGGCAGAGATAGTCCAGGAGGAGCAGAGCAGAGGGAGGCGCGGGGACACGATAGGGAGGCTCAGCTACAAAGCTGGGAACTATATATTCAGTTTAATGTATGTGTTTATTTATCTATCCATCTATCCACCCACGCATTCACTCACCATCCATTCATCCACCCACAATTCACTCATCATCCATCCATCTGTCCCTCTTACAGATGCTCTCTAAGGGATGCTACAAGCCAGATCCTTACTTAAGGAATTCACAAAGTTGTTTGTACCAACTGAAAAAGATGCTATCCTTCCAGGATTCTGTGCTTTTAAAAACACAGTGCGCAGTCCCTAGAATGACCCCTCATTCCCCACTCCTGCTTGATTATATATGGCCAACTACCATCTGTCCCTCCCCGGCCCTGATTGTCTCTCCAGACTCAGCTCAGGGGCAGCCTGCTGGGCCAGGTGCCATGATTCCTGCTCAGTGGGTCCCTGGTCAACGTGGCTCCAGCATCTGGTCATCAGCCAAAGAGCTGGTGACCCTCCTAGGCTGCCATTGCTCGCAGAGTGCCTCCTCACTAAACGCTAAAGTTCCTTTCTGACCTGGACCAGGTCCCTGCGTTGCTCTCTCTATTCACTGAATGACACACAGGGGCCTGTTGAAAAATGCTGAAGATCTGAGTGAACAAGAAAAGCGAAGATCAAGGAACCAGCTGCTTATTTTCTCATAATCCAGCAACCATCAAGGAGAGGGACTCTGGCTGTGCACCAGGCTTGCTGGGAGCTGAGGCCGCGGCCGTGAGGAGATGGTCTTGCCCTCCTTGGGGGTGACTCTGACCAGGTTGAAGGCAAGACCACAGTCAGAGTCCAGGACTCAGGGAGGCATGTGGGTTACGTGAAAGCTCCCGTGGTGTGGGAAGGTCAGGGAAGCAATAGCGCTGCACCCAGAGTCAGGGCAGGAGGCAGGCAGAGGTGGTCTGAGCACCATGATGGCTGACGCACTTTGGAGCTGTGGTGCTAGACCACACCCTGAATGGGCTCTTTACGCTCATGTATCAACCCTGCACTCATGGGGAATTTTTGGACTAAAGAGCCAGGGCTCAGGATAAGGACCCTGATCCCACGGTTCCTGGGGACCAACAGCAAAGGGTGCTGTGTGCTTAGAGGACTGACTTTGGAGGAAGTGGATGCCTGTCAGCTGGATGGGCTTGGCTGGCCCCTCGTGGGCCACCCCTGTTAACTGTGGTACGAAAGGAGACCAGCTCTGGCGGGGGTCGGGGCTGGGCCCACCAGAATCTGGGAGGGGTCAGCCGCCAGTGTCAAGGATAGGACGCATCTGTCCAGATGTGCAGCCCAGCCCGCTTCCCAGGAGGTGCCGTGCCTGAGCCCAGGATCTCTCAGAGGGGCTCTGAGTATGTTCCATTTCTTTAACAGCAGAAGAAATAGATGAACATAATCTAGCCTCAGTTATATTTGCCTTTATAGCAATGCCACTGGAAGATTACAGCTACCTGTCTAAACCTATATGTATACTCTCACCTACATCTCCATCTGTACCTATATCTACATCTATACCTAGGTCTATGCTTATATCTATGTCTACACCTATATCTAGGCCTACACCTACATCCATGCACAAATCTATATCTGTATCTATCTCTACACTTATATCTATGCCATGCTCTCCTCCAGGGGATCTTCCAGACCCAGGGATTGAAGCCACACACCGTACATCTCCTGCATGGTCAGGCAGGTGGGTTCTTTACCCTTAGCAGCACCTTGGAAGCCCCATCTAAGTCTACACTTAGATGTGTATCTACATCTTTCATCCAGCTCTCATATTCATGTCTCCGTTTATATATGTATCTACAGCTATGTGCACATCTTCATCTACACCTATACCTATGCCCATACATATATCCACATCTGCATATAAATATACATATATCGACATCTATACCTACACCTACATCTACACCTATATCTTTATCTGTCTGTCTATCAAGCACACATTATACTTCGAACTTAAGGCCAGGGAAGCTGGGTGAGGAGGTGAGGGCCTTGATGTATCGATCTTTTCAAGATTCCTCCACACACTCACCTGGGCAAGGCAAGATGTTGCATTCCTGGTATTCCAGGGAAGGGCCCAGGCAAGGCATGCCCCCGAACTTGGGCTCTGGGTTATTGCAGACACGCTTCCGGTTCCGAATGCCCCGGCTGCAGTCTCGGCTGCACTGGGACCACGACGTCCAGGCGGACCAGGCCCCGTTGACTGTGTGGGCGGAGTATCTCCCGGCGCGGAGGAAATCGCCGGAAAGGCCTGCAGAGGAAAAGCCCAAGTGGGATTCTGTCAGGCGCTCTTAGAGGAACTAGACCCCAAACTAACTCATTCTGCCAACACTGTCAGCTTGACCTTGGCAACAACACTGAAATACCAGGTGAACACTTTGTACACTGCCGAAGCAAAAACAGAAAGAAAAACAAAACTGCAGTGAGTGATCATCTCCTACAAGTCAAGCTTCTATCTCCACAGCTGTTATCAAATAATGGTGCAAATAAGACCTCAGTTTGTGAATGGGACAATGTCCTTAGATAAGTAATAGAGATTTTATTTTTTAGTTTTTGGGAATAGGTCACTTGCTGCTGTGAGAAATTTCTTACAAAGACAATACACCCTTCTCACTTCCATTGAGAATTCCGCAACAAATTGCCCTTCTTCAGTTTCTGATCATTTTGAAGAAAATGCCTACTGACTTAAAACATTAAAAAAAACATTCAGTGATTTTGCTCTAATGTAGGCAGTGGAATATGGATTGTAACAAAAATCTCTCAGAGTATGTCGTGAGGTTCTGGAAATGTGAGGAGGCAGATGGATGAATGGTTCTATCCATTGTTAGGTTCCTTTAGTTGTTTACTTAAAAATGTGGCTCAGAAATACAGGTGTGGTGCATTTCAGAAAAAATGGATTGGAAGCCTGTTTCTCTGATGAAACAGTCCTTTGTGGTTGATCAATACAGAGCACACAACTTAGCCTTATTTTGTGTGACAGGAGGCGAACATGTCCAATTTTGTATTCTCAGGATATCAATACCAAGACAGGTGGCTAGTCATTAGATCTTGAAGCCATTAAGACTCAAGAAGGATGAAGTATTTTTTTTAAACATGCCCACAATATATGTTCAGAGGAAATATAAGTTGTTTTTCTATAAATGTGTATCACATTTTCCTTAGTTTATATTGCTATCATTAAAAATTAATATTAGTGTTGACTGTATATATATATATATATATATATATATATATATACACATACATACATATCTGAGAATGGAAGGATTAGAAGATATATGTTCAGAAAAGGGAGTAAAGTTAAAGAAACAAGGTCATTTTTTTTTTCCAGCTTTGATGTCATAAGAAATAAGTTCACAGCCTGCTCTGAAATAAGGGAGTAAGTGGCTGAATTCAAGACTAAGTTGCCAGATTTAGCAAATAAAATACAGGAATCCAAGTTAAATTTTAGTTTCAGACAAATAACAAATAAGATTTTAGGAAAAATATATACAAAAGCACATGGGATATACTTATCTAGAAGAACGATTCATGGACCATAATTATACTAAAAATTTGTTTTGAAAAATATCTGAAATTCATATTAAACTGGGCATTTTGTATTCTATCTCAGAACCCTACCTTGAAATCAAAAGACCACAACTTGTGGTATGTGGGTCTGTAAAATGGGTCTTCAGTTACTCATCTCTTGGTATTCCATCACATATCTTTCTCACTAAGGCAGGATTTTACAGTTAATAAGAGTAAATATCATTGTGCTTGATTTCCTAGGTGGGTGGTGTTCATTTCTTTGACTTATATTTTAGACCTAATCAAAAAACGTCCTTCACTCTAGTAGACTCCCCACTCCTCCACCCTCAAGAAACAATGAACAGGGCTTCCCTGGTAGCCCAGTGCGTGAAGAGTCCACCTTGCAGTGCAAGGGGCACCGGTTGGATCCCTGGTCCGGGAAGATTCCACGTGCCGTGGAATGGCTAGATTGGCTTGTCCAGTTATGAGTCAGAGCTCTGGAGTGCATGTGCCCAGAGTCAGTGCTCTGCAACCAGAGAGGCCACTGCAATGGGAGGCCCACCCAGGCCAAAGAATTAAGATGGATGAAAATAAATAAATAAAAAAACCAACAAAAAAGGTCAAAGTTATAAAAACAAAGAAATAACGAACAAGCCGTACAGTTTCTGAACAACAGACAGCAGAATGGTTTGAGTCAGGAGATAGTTAATGTCAGGAGAACTATGACCAGGGGTGGCTCTTGATGGCAACCGTTGAGTCTCCGAGCCTCCATGCTGGCAGCTCCAAGCTGCGTTGGGAGTTGAGCAGATCCAGGAGAAGGAACAGAGCTCTGAGGCTTGTGTGAGGTCTGCGCGGCCTCACTTAGTGCTGCCCACTGTGAGCACTTCCCTCCCACAATGCAGGAAGAGACTTATGGCATCTCCGTAAGCTCATCCCTCAGATAAGCAGGTGACATCGCCCTTAGGGCAGAAAGCTAAAAGGAACTGATGCGCCTCTTGATGAAGGTGAAAGAGGAGAGTGACGAAGCTGGCTTAAAACCCAGCATTCAGAACACTAAGATTATGGCACCTGGTCCCATCACTTCATGGTAAATAGATGGGGGATAAATGGAAACAGTGATAGTCTTCTTTTGGGGGGGCTCCAAAGTCACTATGAATGGTGACTGCAGCCATGAAATTAAAAGATGCTTGCTTCTTGGAAGAATAGCTATAACAAGCCTAGACAGCACATTAAGAAGCAGAGACATCACTTTGGTGACAAAGGTCTGTCTAGTTAAAGTTATGATTCTCCCAGTACTCATGTATAGATGTGGGAGTTGGACCATGAAGAAGACTGAGCACTGAAGAATTGACGCTTTCCAACTGTGGTGCTGGAGAAGACTCTTGAGAGTCCCTTGGACGGCAAGGAGATCCAGCCAGTTAATTCTAAAAGAAATCAACCCTGAATATTCTTCGGGAGGACGGATGCTGAAGCTGAAGCTCCAATATTTCTACCACCTGATGTGCAGAGCTGACTCATTGGAAACAATCCTGAAGCTGGGAAAGACTGAAGGCAAGAGGAGACAAGGGTAACAGGATGAGATGGTTGGATGGCATCCCTGACTCTATGGACATGAGTCTGAGCACACTCCAGCAGACAGTGAAGGGCAGGAAAGCCTGGCGTGCTGCAGTCCATAGGGTTTCAAAGAGTCAGACATGACTTAGCAACTGAACAACAACATCATTAGCTTATCCCGCCACATCAGCCCAGTGTGGGGGCCTGTCAGCTCTTCGGTTTATCAAGGCCAGTCACTCTGGGCCTGAGGCTCCGTCTCTAAACATGAGGTTGACAGTGCTTTATCCCAGTCACACTAGGCTAATAAGTGTAAGATATGTTCACGGTGGTTGAGTGTAAGCTATGACCCTATTGTGCTCATCATTGTACTCTAAGAACCATCTTAGGTTCTTTTTGGGATTGGACTGGTTTTCTTAAATTACACGAGAGTGATAGGAGAGATGAAGACAGAGGCAGAGATGAATCTCTAGAATGGCCAGCCTCACCCCTTGCCTGTAGCTGAGACACCTGAGCTCAGGGGAGCTGCTCAGTGGCCCAGAGGCGGTGACCATTCAGTGGCAGACTCTGGCAGCGGGCAGATCTTCCCACCTACCCTAGTGCTCTCCCCACTTAGGTAATATGGCATTGAAGGGATTTAATAAGTAAAAGGAAACAGTGATAGTCTTCTTTTGGGGGGGCTCCAAAGTCACTATGAATGGTGACTGCAGCCATGAAATTAAAAGATGCTTGCTTCTTGGAAGAATAGCTATAACAAGCCTAGACAGCACATTAAGAAGCAGAGACATCACTTTGGTGACAAAGGTCTGTCTAGTTAAAGTTATGATTCTCCCAGTACTCATGTATAGATGTGGGAGTTGGACCATGAAGAAGACTGAGCACTGAAGAATTGACGCTTTCCAACTGTGGTGCTGGAGAAGACTCTTGAGAGTCCCTTGGACGGCAAGGAGATCCAGCCAGTTAATTCTAAAAGAAATCAACCCTGAATATTCTTCGGGAGGACGGATGCTGAAGCTGAAGCTCCAATATTTCTACCACCTGATGTGCAGAGCTGACTCATTGGAAACAATCCTGAAGCTGGGAAAGACTGAAGGCAAGAGGAGACAAGGGTAACAGGATGAGATGGTTGGATGGCATCCCTGACTCTATGGACATGAGTCTGAGCACACTCCAGCAGACAGTGAAGGGCAGGAAAGCCTGGCGTGCTGCAGTCCATAGGGTTTCAAAGAGTCAGACATGACTTAGCAACTGAACAACAACATCATTAGCTTATCCCGCCACATCAGCCCAGTGTGGGGGCCTGTCAGCTCTTCGGTTTATCAAGGCCAGTCACTCTGGGCCTGAAGCTCCCTCTAAACATGAGGTTGACAGGGCTTTACCCCAGTCACACGAGGCTAATAAGTGTAAGATATGTTCACGGTGGTTGAGTGTAAGCTATGACCCTATTGTGCTCATCATTGTACTCTAAGAACCATCTTAGGTTCTTTTTGGGATTGGACTGGTTTTCTTAAATTACACGAGAGTGATAGGAGAGATGAAGACAGAGGCAGAGATGAATCTCTAGAATGGCCAGCCTCACCCCTTGCCTGTAGCTGAGACACCTGAGCTCAGGGGAGCTGCTCAGTGGCCCAGAGGCGGTGACCATTCAGTGGCAGACTCTGGCAGCGGGCAGATCTTCCCACCTACCCTAGTGCTCTCCCCACTTAGGTAATATGGCATTGAAGGGATTTAATAAGTAAAAGGGGCAAGGCAATTTCAAAGAGTATTACTGCATTCTCACATGTGGTCCTTTTTAACAGAAAGATTCTCTTACAGGTATAAGCATAGAGACTCACTTCTCTCTTCTTTGTCCAGTTTGGGGATTAAAAGAAAGGAAACGCTTACTCACAGCTTACATTTCAGTGCCAAAGGACCTACAGAAGAATGCTAAACCTTCCTCAATATATTTTCTAATACTAAATAAATATCCCATGAACTTTTCTGAACCTATTATAAATACGGTGTTATTTCAAGGGATCACCTCAATATGTACCTAAATTTCTATAGTAAAGATATTTCCCATCAGTTTGGTATAAAGTCAGCTCTGATGAGGCGAGATCATTGTTATAGCGATGGTTAAGTCCCAATCCGAAGGGAACCCCGGGCCCGCTCCGTCTTCTGTGAACCTTAAGACAAGAGGACCGCCTGCCCGGGAAGCAGTCAGCCCCGGGGGAGGCGCGGGCTCACCGTCGGTGGAGCAGCCGCTGGTTCCGTCGCTGGAGCAGTATCGCATCTCAATTCTCTGTCTTCCCACTTCCAGCAAGTTTGGGTCGGGCAGACGGGCCTTGCATGTGTACCTAAATCGCTGCTCGTAGTGACCCCCATTGTCGGAGATGTTGACGGGCGTCCAGGGGGTCCAGGGAGTGGTCTTCTTCAGCTCAGGGCAGGGGTTGGTGTTGCAAGGCTGGTACTCCTGGGAGAGAAAAATGCAGGGCGTGTGCTTATCATGCTGCAGAAAACAGCCTGCTGCCTCCCGCCCGAAGGGAAAGGCAGGGCTCTTTAAAACTTAGGCTCTGACACCCAACAGCCACTCTGCAAAGTTAAAAGCACGTTTTCTGTGTCAAACAGGCATTCAAGAGGGAGTTCAGTGTTCAAGTGCAAAGGAATCTGCAGTTTCTCCATCAACAATGAGAAAGACACGATAAATGTAACTATCTGTGAATAAAAATGGAGATTCCCCTGAAATTCTCTGCCTTTCACTTAAAAAGTGACTGAAAATGCTGTTTATGCTGATAAATTTAGCTGTTTTTCTTTTTAAGTTATAGTTAAAATGATGTAACCAGAATTTGTTTTTTGGACGACATTGTATTTAGACATCAATATTTTAAGCTCTGATCACAAAGTGTCACAATGATAGCTATCCAGTTAATAACACAATACATGATACGCCTATAAGAAGCTTCCACAAGATTGTCTCACCTCCCTTTGCTCAGAGCTAGGTGTCTCTCTTACAAGCAGAGGATGGAGGGCCTGGACACGCTGTTGCCCCATGGTTACTAAAGGAATCTTGAGCAGGTCTCCAAATGCGTTGCCTGTGTTTTCTCTGTCCCAATCAACAGTGACAACCATCCATTTAAAGTTGGATCCAGAAACCTGGCAGGCATTTTCCTGTTCTCTCTCACCCCTAGGCCAAGTATAAAGGGCCTCTTCTGTTCATTCTCTCCTCTCCATCTTAATTGTCTCTTTTGTAATTCAGACCACTGTCACCTCCGGCCTGTTTCATAGAATCAAAGCATATATTTCACGGACATTTAATTGTGTAGTTATAATTCAGTCTCCATTAATAGGCTGTAGGTTTGTCAAGAGCAAGAACTTTGTCATATTTATTTTATATTGTCAGTCTTAAGTCCAACAGTATTATTTTTTGGTGAACCAACAAATCATACTGATCAATTCAAAAATAAGCCCATTCTGGTGGAGCTTGCATACATTTGGCAAAAAATTAGATGGTAAAATGCGGTGCTTTATTTTGCTGTTAATTTTTTCATTGAGAAAATGAAAATATCTTATATTCTATAGGTTGAGAATAAACTAGATGGTGACAATCTAAGAAAAAATTTGATACCATGTGTTTAGCACAAAATAAGAAAATTACCCTTAAAGTGATTTCATCAGTCTCTAACTATATAAATATATCCTCATATGTAACACGTACGCCTTCCACATTCATTTATCAAGTTTTCTTTCAGTAACGTAGAATGCCACACACTGAAACAGAGAGCCATTCTGCATAAGATAAACAAGAAAGTAATGCAATTGTGCCTTCGAAGGTCCACAGCACTGAAGCAGAGGCACAGAAGCAGATCTGTGACCCCACGAGTTTCTGGATACAGAGCAAAGATTGACAAGGAAATTACTTCAGTGGGCCCAGCAAGAAAGAGAAGAAAAGGGAGACCGTGCATTCAAAATGATAGCATCACAGGATGACTTCTGCTTCCAACCCAGTTGAGGTAACAGGGACGGGATTAACTCTTCTACCAAAAATAACTCGAAATACATATAACAAAAGTTCTTAAGACAGTGGACATGAGATGATGAAGGACAGTGACTGCTGAGGATGATGATTACCAAGTTTGGGAAACATGAAATGATGCCCACAACTGACTGAGCCTACAGCCCTCAGAAAGTTTCCAGGGTGTGGTGGAGGAAGGAGAGACCAGGCAGAAACCAGAGCCTAGGGAGACAGAGCCAGAAACGAGGGGAAGCCAAAGGGCTGGAGTTCACAGGAGAGGGCCTCAGAGGGAGAAAACCAGCCATGCCCAGCCTCTCCCTCGAGTATCCAGCGGAGTAGAAACCATGAACGTGTGAAGACTCCATTTGCAGGAGGGGAGAGACCCACCTGAAAAGATCAGAGAGAACAGCGCATGTCATAGGTCTGGGAATAGTGCTCGGTCCTGAGAGCCAGAAGGAAAAACTCCGTAATTCTCCCAGCATCAGTTAGGATAGCAAGAAGGGTCTTATTGCCACCATGCTAAAAAGTTACCCCAGTCTACATTCTGCTCTGATCTCAACGAACAAAGCTCATAAGCAAAAATGAGAAATATCAAATGAACATCACATAATTTGATCTTGTCCCAAAGGAGAGCTCTAGCATATTTGGGGGAAAACAAAATTGCCCACTGAACAACAAGGAAAAGGTTATTACCAGATATGCAAAGAAGATTCTGGGGAAAGAAAACAACAGAACTTATTATGAGGAGAAACATAAGTGCATTGAAAATGGCACAGAAATGACACACAGGACAGAATTTGTTGCTGATATTTAAACTATTCTAACTATATTGCATATGTTCAAGGAGCTAGACGAAAAAGTACATATTAAATAGAAACATGTAAGATTTAAGGAAGAAATAAAGTCAATCGTACACAACATTCTATGAGGTCAACTCTAATACAAAACCAGACAAAGATACTAGAAGAAAAAATTCCATGTGAATATTCCCCATTAACTGAGATACAAAAGTGCTTAATAGGATTTTAATCAACAAAATTCCCAACTCTTAATAACTCATAGGCAGGATTGTCAACCCAGTTGAGGTAACAGGGACGGGATTAACTCTTCTACCAAAAATAACTCGAAATACATATAACAAAAGTTCTTAAGACAGTGGACATGAGATGATGAAGGACAGTGACTGCTGAGGATGATGATTACCAAGTTTGGGAAACATGAAATGATGCCCACAACTGACTGAGCCTACAGCCCTCAGAAAGTTTCCAGGGTGTGGTGGAGGAAGGAGAGACCAGGCAGAAACCAGAGCCTAGGGAGACAGAGCCAGAAACGAGGGGAAGCCAAAGGGCTGGAGTTCACAGGAGAGGGCCTCAGAGGGAGAAAACCAGCCATGCCCAGCCTCTCCCTCGAGTATCCAGCGGAGTAGAAACCATGAACGTGTGAAGACTCCATTTGCAGGAGGGGAGAGACCCACCTGAAAAGATCAGAGAGAACAGCGCATGTCATAGGTCTGGGAATAGTGCTCGGTCCTGAGAGCCAGAAGGAAAAACTCCGTAATTCTCCCAGCATCAGTTAGGATAGCAAGAAGGGTCTTATTGCCACCATGCTAAAAAGTTACCCCAGTCTACATTCTGCTCTGATCTCAACGAACAAAGCTCATAAGCAAAAATGAGAAATATCAAATGAACATCACATAATTTGATCTTGTCCCAAAGGAGAGCTCTAGCATATTTGGGGGAAAACAAAATTGCCCACTGAACAACAAGGAAAAGGTTATTACCAGATATGCAAAGAAGATTCTGGGGAAAGAAAACAACAGAACTTATTATGAGGAGAAACATAAGTGCATTGAAAATGGCACAGAAATGACACACAGGACAGAATTTGTTGCTGATATTTAAACTATTCTAACTATATTGCATATGTTCAAGGAGCTAGACGAAAAAGTACATATTAAATAGAAACATGTAAGATTTAAGGAAGAAATAAAGTCAATCGTACACAACATTCTATGAGGTCAACTCTAATACAAAAACCAGACAAAGATACTAGAAGAAAAAAATTCCATGTGAATATTCCCCATTAACTGAGATACAAAAGTGCTTAATAGGATTTTAATCAACAAAATTCCCAACTATACAAAACGGTTAATAACTCATAGGCAGGGATTATGTCATGGAAGTAAGTGTGTATTAGCCTTTAGGACTGAATCAATGTAATTCACCATGTTCTGTGCTTAGTCGCCTACTCGTGTCCAACTCTTTGTGAGCTTATGGGCTGTGGCTCGTCAGGCTCCTCTGTCCATGGAGATTCTCCAGACAGGAATACTGGAGTGGGTTGCCATGCTCTCCTCCAGGGGATCTTCCCAACCCAGGGCTCGAACCTTGGTCTCCTGGATTGAACCAAGGTCTTCCACATTGCAGGTGGATTCTTTACTGTCTGAGCCACTGGGGACGCCCAAGAATACTGCAGTGGGGAGCCTATCCTTTCAGGGGTTCTTCCTAACCCAGGAATCGAACTGAGGTCTTCTGCATTGCAGGCAGATTCTTTACCAGCTAAGCTACCAGGGAAGCTCATAATCCACCATATTAACAGTCTAAAAAGTAACTCTAAGGTAGTAGGAAGCTGTTGTATCACCCAGGGTCTGCTCAGCTCAGTGCTCTGGGATGGCCTGGAGGGGTGGGACGGTGGGCAGGAGGGAGGTCCAAGAGGGAGGGATGTATGTGTACAGGTAGAGCTGATCCACTTCATTGTCCATCAGAAACACACATGACATTGTAAAGCAACTATCCTCCAAGTAAAAAATAGTAATCCTATATATGGACATACACCCTGAGAAAACCATAATTAAAAAAGACACACATGTGCCAGTGCTCACTGCAGCACTAGTTAAAATAGCCTAGACATGGAAGCAACCTAGATGTCCACTGACAGATGAATGGATAAACATGTGGTACATGTATACCATGGAATATTACTCAGCCACAAAGCAACGCTTAGATGTCCAAAAATAAATCGGAGAAAAATAAAGATTAAATGTTGCTGATATTTAAACTATTCTAACTATATTGCATATGTTCAAGGAGCTAGACGAAAAAGTACATATTAAATAGAAACATGTAAGATTTAAGGAAGAAATAAAGTCAATCGTACACAACATTCTATGAGGTCAACTCTAATACAAAAACCAGACAAAGATACTAGAAGAAAAAAATTCCATGTGAATATTCCCCATTAACTGAGATACAAAAGTGCTTAATAGGATTTTAATCAACAAAATTCCCAACTATACAAAACGGTTAATAACTCATAGGCAGGGATTATGTCATGGAAGTAAGTGTGTATTAGCCTTTAGGACTGAATCAATGTAATTCACCATGTTCTGTGCTTAGTCGCCTACTCGTGTCCAACTCTTTGTGAGCTTATGGGCTGTGGCTCGTCAGGCTCCTCTGTCCATGGAGATTCTCCAGACAGGAATACTGGAGTGGGTTGCCATGCTCTCCTCCAGGGGATCTTCCCAACCCAGGGCTCGAACCTTGGTCTCCTGGATTGAACCAAGGTCTTCCACATTGCAGGTGGATTCTTTACTGTCTGAGCCACTGGGGACGCCCAAGAATACTGCAGTGGGGAGCCTATCCTTTCAGGGGTTCTTCCTAACCCAGGAATCGAACTGAGGTCTTCTGCATTGCAGGCAGATTCTTTACCAGCTAAGCTACCAGGGAAGCTCATAATCCACCATATTAACAGTCTAAAAAGTAACTCTAAGGTAGTAGGAAGCTGTTGTATCACCCAGGGTCTGCTCAGCTCAGTGCTCTGGGATGGCCTGGAGGGGTGGGACGGTGGGCAGGAGGGAGGTCCAAGAGGGAGGGATGTATGTGTACAGGTAGAGCTGATCCACTTCATTGTCCATCAGAAACACACATGACATTGTAAAGCAACTATCCTCCAAGTAAAAAATAGTAATCCTATATATGGACATACACCCTGAGAAAACCATAATTAAAAAAGACACACATGTGCCAGTGCTCACTGCAGCACTAGTTAAAATAGCCTAGACATGGAAGCAACCTAGATGTCCACTGACAGATGAATGGATAAACATGTGGTACATGTATACCATGGAATATTACTCAGCCACAAAAAGGACCAAAACTGGATCATTTGCAGATGTGGAAGGACCTAGAAAGTGTCAAACAGAGTGAAGTAAGTCAGAAAGAGAAAAAATAAATATTGTATATTAACCCATATATGTGGAATCCAGGAAAATGGCATTCATGAAGGTATTTATAGGGCAGCAATAGAGAAATGGAGGTACAGACTGGACTCGTAGGCACCAAGGGGAAGGGGAGAGTGAGACGGACGGGAAGAGTAGACTTGACCTCTGTACACTACGGTGGGTAACCCAGATCCCTAGGGAGCACCTGCTGTATACCACGGGGAGCTGGGCTCGGGGCTCTGTGATAGTCTTGAGGTGGGGGAGAGGGAGGCCAGCTGGGTGGGGATGTATGTGTGCGTGGAGCTGATTCACTCCACTGCGCAGCACAACCCTGTAAAGCAATTATATGCCATAAAAAAGTATCACTAAAATGTAAACAAACAAATAAATCCCACGGTTCAAATGCAGTAACTGCCTGCGTGGAGCAGACCTCCTCTGAGCGGCCACACCGCCTCTTGCCTCATTCACAAATCTTCACTGTATCACTCACTTGCCTAGGATTCCCCCCAAGTCTGCAAGCTTTTTAGCCCCAAGGTAACGCCTAGGGTTGAGGCAACTTCTTTCCATTTGGGTGACTGGCAGCCCTGCTGGCTGCAAAGAGGTACAGACTGAGGTGAACATCTCAGGGGCTTTCAAATGGCTGCAGTCACTTTTGACAAGCTGGTCTACCTGCATGCTTCCAGACGCAGAAAAGCAGCAAAATAGCCCTCTGCTTTCGCGCTAAAAAATGATGCATGTGCCTGTATGTTGTTAGATTATATACGTGTGTATATCTATAAACAGGTAGCTGGCTTTCTTCCTCACATATAATTTCAGACATTGCTTTTTATCATAATGTAGAAAGCCCAAGAGAATTAGAAAATCAGTGCTGTTGCTGGAAATCTTTTTTATTATAGAGGCTGTGATTTGCGGGCGTGCTGTAAACTTACATCTCAAATGAGAAGATCCATTTATTTGCTTTATTCTCTCACTATCAAGACCTTAAATTCTTGGTCTCTGGGAGTGAATACCAAGAATTCAGACATCTTTTTTTCTGGCAAATACCCTGCAACCAGAGGAGAAACTACTCTTAGTTAGAAGCGAATGCCTATCACGGGGAAAATGCTTCCTTCTCAAATGGATGAAACGAGTGACCTTGAGCACAAAAGGTTCCCCATCACAGCCATCCCTCCATTTTTAATGGAAAAGAGGCCTACCAGATACTTGCTTCAGAATATTTGTACATACGTTAAGAGTTCTTGGGGGGAATTTTGGAAGAACCAGAGTAATTACCACAAACCAAAGTGAGGCTATGTTATTTAAGTGTATGGCCCTGAAGGGAGAACGCATGGCACAGTGCTTTTACAGTGCTTCATGACAGGAGCGGCCCTGCATTCTCTTAAGTACAGAAAGCCCTGTGACCACGGAGCTGGCGGCTCTGTGATAGTCTTGAGGTGGGGAGAGGGAGGCCAGCTGGGTGGGGATGTATGTGTGCGTGGAGCTGATTCACTCCACTGCAGCACAACCCTGTAAAGCAATTATATGCCATAAAAAAGTATCACTAAAATGTAAACAAACAAATAAATCCCACGGTTCAAATGCAGTAACTGCCTGCGTGGAGCAGACCTCCTCTGAGCGGCCACACCGCCTCTTGCCTCATTCACAAATCTTCACTGTATCACTCACTTGCCTAGGATTCCCCCCAAGTCTGCAAGCTTTTTAGCCCCAAGGTAACGCCTAGGGTTGAGGCAACTTCTTTCCATTTGGGTGACTGGCAGCCCTGCTGGCTGCAAAGAGGTACAGACTGAGGTGAACATCTCAGGGGCTTTCAAATGGCTGCAGTCACTTTTGACAAGCTGGTCTACCTGCATGCTTCCAGACGCAGAAAAGCAGCAAAATAGCCCTCTGCTTTCGCGCTAAAAAATGATGCATGTGCCTGTATGTTGTTAGATTATATACGTGTGTATATCTATAAACAGGTAGCTGGCTTTCTTCCTCACATATAATTTCAGACATTGCTTTTTATCATAATGTAGAAAGCCCAAGAGAATTAGAAAATCAGTGCTGTTGCTGGAAATCTTTTTTATTATAGAGGCTGTGATTTGCGGGCGTGCTGTAAACTTACATCTCAAATGAGAAGATCCATTTATTTGCTTTATTCTCTCACTATCAAGACCTTAAATTCTTGGTCTCTGGGAGTGAATACCAAGAATTCAGACATCTTTTTTTTTTTTCTGGCAAATACCCTGCAACCAGAGGAGAAACTACTCTTAGTTAGAAGCGAATGCCTATCACGGGGAAAATGCTTCCTTCTCAAATGGATGAAACGAGTGACCTTGAGCACAAAAGGTTCCCCATCACAGCCATCCCTCCATTTTTAATGGAAAAGAGGCCTACCAGATACTTGCTTCAGAATATTTGTACATACGTTAAGAGTTCTTGGGGGGAATTTTGGAAGAACCAGAGTAATTACCACAAACCAAAGTGAGGCTATGTTATTTAAGTGTATGGCCCTGAAGGGAGAACGCATGGCACAGTGCTTTTACAGTGCTTCATGACAGGAGCGGCCCTGCATTCTCTTAAGTACAGAAAGCAAGTCATCCGCTTTGTTACTAGGTACGATTGTGCACGTCTGTGATGTGTGTGTGTGCATACCTCACCATATCGTGTGTGTGTGATTTGTGTGTATGTACCTCACCATACATATACAACCACAGGCAAACATGATAAAAATAAATAGGAAATCCTCCCTATAATCGGAAGATTTGGATGCTATGGATATACTCATTTAGTCACACGTGTGTGGACTTAATTTCTTGGCAAGGAAATGCAAAAAAAAAAATCTTTAAAAAGTCACAAAGACACTAGCTAAAACCATATTCATGGTTTAGAAGAAAGTGTTGTCACTCAGTCGTATCTCTTTGTGACCCCAGGGACTGTGGCCCACCAGGTTCCTCTCCAGGCAAGAATACTGGAGTGGGTTTCAATTCCCTTCTCCAGGGGATCTTCCTGAGCCAGGGATCAAACATGGATCTCCTGTATTGGAGGCAAGTTCTTTACCGACTGATCCACCAGCAAACCTTAATTTAAAAAAAAATAAGTGCATTGCATTAAAAGATGTTATTTGGCAGCCAAAGCAACTGTTGGTATTTTACTAACATTTGGTTATTAGTGTGTGTTAAGTAAACATTTATTTTATATATAAATGAATTCCTTAATGTACTAAAAGTAACTGGGAGTCAGATGGTGCTGATAAATACTTGCAACTCTTTTCTCCCTGACCATGGATTACAAAATAGTTAAATATTGTCTTCTTTTAGATAATTCGGATGCTTTTCTTTTATTCTGCTTTTGTAGCTAAAGGAACATAGGTCAAAACAAGAGTTGTAACATATTCATTCTATTTGTATATTCAATTGGCAAAATTTCTAAAGACATCCTAAAAAGATACGGGCTTCCTTCTGCTTTCCATCATGCATGGACGGTTGAGTGATCTGACTTGGAGCCATGGAAGGAGCTGGTCTCTTCGCCCCTGGACTCTAATTCCTTGATTCATAGCTATGATCTTCAGGGAGCTCTGACCATAGGGGCCCAGTCACTGACTATGGCAGGCAGAATTCTCAGATATCGCCAAGAGCCCCACACCCTGGGTATCATGCCCTGTGGCATCTCCCTGTGGGTCTGGGTGAGTTATTGAAGTTTGTAGCTCTGGTTAACCCCCTGATTTCACCCTGTGAAACACTGAGCAGAAGAGGTCAAGTTGGGCCCAGATGTCTGAACCAATGGATCTGTGAAACCATAAATGCAAGATGTTTAATGCCACTATATTTGTACTTATTTATTACACAGTTATAGAAAGCTAATGTGTGGGAGCTCGGTCACTCAGTCATTTCTGACTCTTTGCAACACCATGGACTGTAGCTCGGCATGGAATTACAGTCCATGGGATTCTCCAGACAAGAGTACTGAAGTGGGTTGCCATTTCCTTCTTCAGGGGATCTTCCCAACCCAGGGATCGAATATGTATCTCTTGTGTCTTCTGCATTGTCAAGTGGATTCTATCTTTTAACGTGTCTGGGAAATGGAAAACATGTATATAATTTTATCAACACATTTCCTCATAATTTTAAGCACAAGGAACCAACTTTTTTTCTCTTCTTTTGGACAATTCATTATAGGTAATTATGTTTGTCAAATAAAGTCATATGTATTTGGCAGCCAAAGCAACTGTTGGTATTTTACTAACATTTGGTTATTAGTGTGTGTTAAGTAAACATTTATTTTATATATAAATGAATTCCTTAATGTACTAAAAGTAACTGGGAGTCAGATGGTGCTGATAAATACTTGCAACTCTTTTCTCCCTGACCATGGATTACAAAATAGTTAAATATTGTCTTCTTTTAGATAATTCGGATGCTTTTCTTTTATTCTGCTTTTGTAGCTAAAGGAACATAGGTCAAAACAAGAGTTGTAACATATTCATTCTATTTGTATATTCAATTGGCAAAATTTCTAAAGACATCCTAAAAAGATACGGGCTTCCTTCTGCTTTCCATCATGCATGGACGGTTGAGTGATCTGACTTGGAGCCATGGAAGGAGCTGGTCTCTTCGCCCCTGGACTCTAATTCCTTGATTCATAGCTATGATCTTCAGGGAGCTCTGACCATAGGGGCCCAGTCACTGACTATGGCAGGCAGAATTCTCAGATATCCCCTAAGAGCCCCACACCCTGGGTATCATGCCCTGTGGCATCTCCCTGTGGGTCTGGGTGAGTTATTGAAGTTTGTAGCTCTGGTTAACCCCCTGATTTCACCCTGTGAAACACTGAGCAGAAGAGGTCAAGTTGGGCCCAGATGTCTGAACCAATGGATCTGTGAAACCATAAATGCAAGATGTTTAATGCCACTATATTTGTACTTATTTATTACACAGTTATAGAAAGCTAATGTGTGGGAGCTCGGTCACTCAGTCATTTCTGACTCTTTGCAACACCATGGACTGTAGCTCGGCATGGAATTACAGTCCATGGGATTCTCCAGACAAGAGTACTGAAGTGGGTTGCCATTTCCTTCTTCAGGGGATCTTCCCAACCCAGGGATCGAATATGTATCTCTTGTGTCTTCTGCATTGTCAAGTGGATTCTATCTTTTAACGTGTCTGGGAAATGGAAAACATGTATATAATTTTATCAACACATTTCCTCATAATTTTAAGCACAAGGAACCAACTTTTTTTCTCTTCTTTTGGACAATTCATTATAGGTAATTATGTTTGTCAAATAAAGATTTTTAAAAGACTTTTTTTTTAATTAAGATAAACAAAGTCCCTACTACCTCATAAGTATTCCCTGCTAGAACTTATGGATAATGTCCTAAATATCTAAATTTAAGCAACTAGATTTTCAAAATTAAAAGTCAAAGTAATATGGCCCAAATAACATTTTCAGTGAACAACGTAGTCATGAAAATAGAAGTATCATGTTATCCACCTATAAATCTGCTCGTCCATTTACACTTAGTCCAATAATCAGTGTTGTCGACTTTATTCCGTGTGCAAGATGCTAAGCTCCATCCTTGGAGGTTTTTAGATGTTAATGGTGAAAATAAACGGGGGATGTGCAAGGCAGACAGGAGAAAGTCCTGCCAGTCCCACACTAACTGTGTGCGGTGGGGATGAGGATGTAGGAGGACTTGATCTTAAACTGGATGAGGATGGAGTAACTGACGCCGTGGCCAATCCCAAGAGGTGCTTTAACTCCTCAGTCACAGCGCCAGAGGTGGGGCGCGCCCAGCACTTTAGTGGCCTTGAGCAGCCAATTCGCCAGCCTTCACAGTAAGAGGTAACTGTTAATACAAGGCAAATGAAAGCCCCAGTGCACTCTTACCCACCTGAAGAAAAGTTAAAAGTTTTGATTACAGAACATATACAACTAACAAGTTAAATGCTGCCGTTTTGCTGCTAAGTCATATTGGACTCTCTGACCCTGTGGACTGTAGCCCGCCAGGCTCCTCTGTCCATGGGATTTCCCAGGCAAGCACACTGGAGTGGGTTGCCATTTCTTTCTCCAGGGGATCTTCCCGACCCAGGAACAGAACCCATGTCTCCTGCATTGGTGGTGGACTCTTTACCGCGGAGTCCCCTGGGAGGCTGGGGTGGTGACCCCATGTTCCCACAGGACAAAAAGCCAAAGTGCTCAGTTTTCCAGATTCAGAAAATTAGACCCGCTGCACTGGCTCCACCCCTCCCATCCTGTGCCCTGTATTTGAACCATGTCAGGTCTCTCTACCTTTGCTGCTGCTGCCTTTTTTGTAATATGGGATTCTCCTACATTTGCCTGTATTTGGAACCAGCGTCACAAGGGCCTATCTGTTTGTCAAATAAAGATTTTTAAAAGACTTTTTTAATTAAGATAAACAAAGTCCCTACTACCTCATAAGTATTCCTGCTAGAACTTATGGATAATGTCCTAAATATCTAAATTTAAGCAACTAGATTTTCAAAATTAAAAGTCAAAGTAATATGGCCCAAATAACATTTTCAGTGAACAACGTAGTCATGAAAATAGAAGTATCATGTTATCCACCTATAAATCTGCTCGTCCATTTACACTTAGTCCAATAATCAGTGTTGTCGACTTTATTCCGTGTGCAAGATGCTAAGCTCCATCCTTGGAGGTTTTTAGATGTTAATGGTGAAAATAAACGGGGGATGTGCAAGGCAGACAGGAGAAAGTCCTGCCAGTCCCACACTAACTGTGTGCGGTGGGGATGAGGATGTAGGAGGACTTGATCTTAAACTGGATGAGGATGGAGTAACTGACGCCGTGGCCAATCCCAAGAGGTGCTTTAACTCCTCAGTCACAGCGCCAGAGGTGGGGCGCGCCCAGCACTTTAGTGGCCTTGAGCAGCCAATTCGCCAGCCTTCACAGTAAGAGGTAACTGTTAATACAAGGCAAATGAAAGCCCCAGTGCACTCTTACCCACCTGAAGAAAAGTTAAAAGTTTTGATTACAGAACATATACAACTAACAAGTTAAATGCTGCCGTTTTGCTGCTAAGTCATATTGGACTCTCTGACCCTGTGGACTGTAGCCCGCCAGGCTCCTCTGTCCATGGGATTTCCCAGGCAAGCACACTGGAGTGGGTTGCCATTTCTTTCTCCAGGGGATCTTCCCGACCCAGGAACAGAACCCATGTCTCCTGCATTGGTGGTGGACTCTTTACCGCGGAGTCCCCTGGGAGGCTGGGGTGGTGACCCCATGTTCCCACAGGACAAAAAGCCAAAGTGCTCAGTTTTCCAGATTCAGAAAATTAGACCCGCTGCACTGGCTCCACCCCTCCCATCCTGTGCCCTGTATTTGAACCATGTCAGGTCTCTCTACCTTTGCTGCTGCTGCCTTTTTTGTAATATGGGATTCTCCTACATTTGCCTGCAAATACCACTCGCTCCTTCACGCCACCACAGTCCCGGGAAGACATCAGACAAAGGATGCAGCGTCACAAGGGCCTATCTCCTGTGATTCTGAAGACACCTGCTACCTAGTTTCCATACTCTGTTTCTAGCAGGGCAGCGGACACTTGTTGGCTGAAGTCTTTCAGCCCCTCTTTGGGCACTGGCTACTTGTCATAAAGCAGACCTCCCCGCCCTTCCTCCGTCAAACATGGCACGAATGGGGCCATGCATCAGAAAAGCAGCCTTCACACCTGTGTTCTCGATAGCTTTTCCTCAATAGTCCTCAAAATCTTTAAAAGTACTGAATAAGCTGTGAATCAATAAACAATATACAAACAGAAAGAGATCAAGGCAGCCACAGCTCACGTCCGTTAAGGGGCCAGGTGTGGACTAGGGCCCAGGAGCAGTCCAGGCAGGCACCTGCTCTCCCCCCAACTCCACCTGTCCGGGCTCAATGTGACACCGTTTGCCAAACACGCAGTATATGAATGTTACCTACAGTTAACGACCGGTCACTAACTAGTAGTCTCTGATCTCTGAGACAGGGTAAGTGAGCTGGCAGTAATCCATGAAAAAATTGCTCCCATCCTTGACCTGACAAGTCTTATTTCTTTGCCTTGTTGTGCTGAATTGACCATGATCCCCAGAACAATACTGAACATCAGCAGTGCTGGCAGGAATCCATGGCTCGTCTTTGACTTTAATTGAAAAGCATCTAACCTTTCACCATTACATATAATGGTGTTTGTTGCATCATTTTAATAGGTATCCTTTGTAAGGTTAAACAGGGTCCCATCTATCCTTTGTGTGTTGACCCTTTTTTTTTGGCCACTTCTATTGGTCTTTCATTTTCATCCATCTTTATTCTTCGGCCTGTGTGGGCCTCCCATTGGCAGTGGCCTCTCTCGCTGCAGAGCACCGGCTCTGGGCGCATGTGCTCCAGAGCTCCAGCTTGGTAGCTGGACAAATCGGTCCAGCCGCTCTGCCGCATGTGGGATCTTCTCAGGCCAGGGACCGAACCAGCGCTCCTTGCACTGCAAGGTGGTGTCCTTACCCACTGGACCACCAGGAAAGCCTTGTGTGTTGATTTTTTAAACAACTATTATGAAAGCTGAATTTTATCAAACATTTGTTCTGCAGATATTGGGAGGGCTCTAACATTGTCTTTTCTTAATCTTACTAATGTCACATGTATTATTTACAAGATTCTCCACTTGATCATTATAAATGTCATGAATACAAACATATATGTGAAATGCAAATATTTATGTATGTATAATTTATATTTCCACATAAAGCCTGATGAATTAACATGGAATAAGGCTGCACAGCATATACACTGCACAAAAGATCCTGGCAGAGGGGCCTGTGAGGGCCGACATTCAGCCTACATCCTTTCCTAACCCACGAGCATTGGCAGCAGGTGGTCTGTCCTTGGGGGAAGGCACATGAAGACATTGTGGCTGCTTGCCACGCCCTGAGCCCGTGGTGCTGTGACCCTCAGAAGGGGAAACAGGAACTATTTCACACAAAGACCCCTTACAGGAGAGCAGCGCTTATGGGGCTCATCCATTTCTAATCCACAAGGCTGAACTCACCGACCAAGCGAGTCAACCCCTGGACAGCGTGTCTCAGGAGAAGTTACTACAAGAGTCACTTTGAGACAAACGGTACCTTCTCTGTCTCCTGCTGGAATCCAGGCCACCGGCTCTGTGAGCTAGCACCATGAGCTCTGACTTCTCATGCCTTCCCTTTCTCAATGACGTCTCACGAGAAAAGGCACACAGACTTAGTTTATGTAAGGGAGACAGATACAAATACAGCAGAAGATGAGGAAGACCTGCCTCTGCTTGAAAAATAAGGATTGTTTGGGGACTTCATCACACAATGTTTAATCTCTGCTTCTAGTTTAACTTGGTGATGCTTCTCCCTTCATTCGAATTTTTCCAGGAATGTTCACACAATGTGTTGAGCAGCTACTGTTCCAGGTTCCAGGAAGGTGCTGAGGAAACCCAGGGCTGAGCCCCAGAGGCAGGGCATCTGCACCAGGGAGCTTGGAATCTCACAGTGTCCATGGCTAGGTGTCCTAAAGCCTTCTGGAGCATCTCCCCTCTCCAGTGGACAGGACCACAAAATAAGCATCACCCAGCTTTCTGGAAATTCAGATTCATCCATGATTTCAGCCTGGTGCAAGTATGTGACGGACAACTTAAAACTGAGCCAAGCAGAGCTCTGTCTTCCACTAAGGCATAAATAAAACGCCTGCAATGTACCGGACTGTAAACCTGTCTTTATAACACTAGTTATAAAACTAGTTCTCTTTTTAAAAACTCGAGTGCATATGCTGAAAGTTAATTCAGATTCCTTTCAAATGAGGCCAACCCTGATAAATGTATAGTAAACTCACAGCTGCACCTACCTGGAGGCCTTCTCCCACCTCCTCAAATATCAGCCTAAAAGCAACAAAAGAGAAATTCTAGCTTCTGCTAAAGAATAAGAAACAATGACTTCTGGGAAAAAAGTTATAATTTCCATTAATCATTTTTTTTTTTTTTGCCAAGATTCAGGTAACAAGTGAAGAGTCAGAATTTTAATAATCGACAGTTTGTAATAGGATGAGATTGGATTTCTTTGGTCAGATTCCCCTCCTCTGGCTGTGACTCCTGGGTCTCCTCTAAGAATAATATGCTCTGTGGGCACCAAGGGTGACAGACCAGACAGAAAGAACAAGAGAGACAGGAGATCCTTTACGTTACATGTGCCCACAGAAAAAGGGTGTCAAATGCCCAGGAAGGCATGAACATGGAAAGACACCTCCGTTAACAGCCCAGGCAATCAGGTTTGTAAAACGCACAATCAACCCCAATGGACCAGAAGTATTTGTGTTTCCAGTTCAATGACCGTACAGGCGAAAGAACCCATTTGTTCCAACAAGATTCACAGCACGTGGAAAACATAACAGATGCACTGGAGGTGCACAGACACATCTCCATTCAGCGGGGCAGCCCGTGGGAGAGCCTCAGCAAGCCCTGGGAGGCTACTAGAGGCAAGCCACCGACACGCACCCTCAGAGAAACATCAGAGCTTCAGTCAGTCTCTGCTGTTGGAACAAACTAACGGAGGGCACCATTTGTGTGTGTGTGCATGTGTTTTTTAATTGGAGGATAAATGCTTTACAATGTCAATCAGTTTCTGCTGTACAACAGCATGACTCAGCTATATGTACCCATGTATCCCCTCCATCCTGAACCTCCTTCCCACCTGGCCATCCCATGCCTCCAGACCATCACCGAGCACCTAGCTTAACCCCCTGTGCTGTGCACCAGCTTCCCACTCATCATCTGCTTTGTATGAAGTCCCACTCGTAAAACATCCAAGTGACTTCTGCTAAAATAGTGAGGTAGGGGGCTGTCCAGAAAAACCCATCGCACGCATGGGGGCTGAACATGGCCGGCTTGACTCCTCCCAAGCTCCGAACACCTGTAGCGTATCTTCAATACAGCACGGAGCTGATGCTATGGAATCATTAGTATTAATATTTCTCCTCCCAGGCTGAGAGCTCCTCAAGGTCAAGGACAGCAGCCTACCCAGATTCACATTCCACCCAGCCCGCATCCCAGGCTGTGGCTCATATTCATGGTTGTTCAAGACTCACTTGTCAAGGGACTAAAGCTGAACTCTATGTTGGCTGTGCTCATGAAATGCACCAAGGAAGATAAGACGATGTTTGACTAGCCTTCAGCATGATGGTCTGCAAAGGGCTCAGGGCCATTACATTTAATTTCTTATTTACAAAGAAGAGCTCAAATATTGGAAATCTATGCAACTTTAAAATATTAAATTCAGATCTTCTTTTTTAATTGGGAGCTCTGCATTAGTTATATGTACTCAAGTCTTGCCTATGGTGGTCTGATAAGGTCTTGGAAGGTCACTGCCAAGTATAATCTAATATCAAAGCCAATTTTAATGAACTTCACACACTATTACTGCAGGCATACTGGATTTCAGAGCTGAATTTGATTCGTTTGGAGCAGTCTTGTAAGGCTAATTAGAAAGAATTTGAACTACTCTAAGAATATGAACAAGAAGTGAAAAGTTCATAAGCTAACATCATGGAAAAGAAAAACTGAATGTGAATGAAAGGCAGCTCCATTGGGGTACGAAGTCCCAGTGAAGAAGACTCATCACAAAATACGTTCCTTTATAAGAAACTATAAGAACCCAAGAGTAGACAAAACCAATATATCACACAAGTATAATAAGTCCATTTGGAAAGATGTTGATACCGTATCCCTAAAGTGCCTAATATTATCTTTAAATAAGTAATACACAAAATTAATAACTAGGTTCATTTATTCACTGTCTTACTCTTTGCTATGTATTGAGGATACAATTGCAAATAAACTAGATATTGTCCTGGACTTAAAAAAGTCTTAAAATATCTTCTTTTTTTGGTATTAATTAGTTTAAAAGGAACTTCCCTGGTGGTCCAGTGGTTAAGAATGTACCTTGCAATGCAAGGGACATGGCTTTAATCTTGGTTGAAGACCCTAGTCACAAGTTGAGGAGCAACTAAGCCAAGGTGTTGTTACTATTGAACTCAAGAGCCTTGACAAGAATGTCCATCTGGCACAATAGAAGATTCCGCATGAGGCAACCAAGGCCCCTGTGCCACATCCAAGAAATGATGAAGTCAAATACATAAAGAAATATAACAAGAAATATTACAAAAGTCACCTGAGAAGATTTAACAATAAGTTTTAAAACAAATTAATTTGTCTCATATTAATGTCACAGAACTTTACCCTTTGAAATAGGACTAGACCCAAGTCTACCTGACTTATTTAGGGGCAACACTGACCTTAATTCATGTTTTTTCTTTTTTTTTGGTTTAGAGGCACTTAGAAAGTTGAAAGAATGATGATAGGTAAGTAGCAAATAGAGCTGTGAATGGACAGGGACGCCTGGCTTGCTGCAGTCCGTGGGCTCACAGAGGCAGGTGCAGCTGAAGCGACTGTACAACAACCTGCACACCCACACAGGTCTGCCTACCCTGTGTCATGGATGTATCTACAGTTAGACAGTATCTTTTAGTAGTACAATCAGGATGATCTGGCATAGGAGGCTATCAGAAAAAGAACATAGGACATAGCTTGTATGTTGGAAATCACTGATGGAGTTACAGTGTGGAAATATTAACACAAGAAAATGGAAAGAAATGAAAGGGCAGCTCCATTGGGGTACGAAGTCCCAGTGAAGAAGACTCATCACAAAATACGTTCCTTTATAAGAAACTATAAGAACCCAAGAGTAGACAAAACCAATATATCACACAAGTATAATAAGTCCATTTGGAAAGATGTTGATACCGTATCCCTAAAGTGCCTAATATTATCTTTAAATAAGTAATACACAAAATTAATAACTAGGTTCATTTATTCACTGTCTTACTCTTTGCTATGTATTGAGGATACAATTGCAAATAAACTAGATATTGTCCTGGACTTAAAAAAGTCTTAAAATATCTTCTTTTTTTGGTATTAATTAGTTTAAAAGGAACTTCCCTGGTGGTCCAGTGGTTAAGAATGTACCTTGCAATGCAAGGGACATGGCTTTAATCTTGGTTGAAGACCCTAGTCACAAGTTGAGGAGCAACTAAGCCAAGGTGTTGTTACTATTGAACTCAAGAGCCTTGACAAGAATGTCCATCTGGCACAATAGAAGATTCCGATGAGGCAACCAAGGCCCCTGTGCCACATCCAAGAAATGATGAAGTCAAATACATAAAGAAATATAACAAGAAATATTACAAAAGTCACCTGAGAAGATTTAACAATAAGTTTTAAAACAAATTAATTTGTCTCATATTAATGTCACAGAACTTTACCCTTTGAAATAGGACTAGACCCAAGTCTACCTGACTTATTTAGGGGCAACACTGACCTTAATTCATGTTTTTTCTTTTTTTTTGGTTTAGAGGCACTTAGAAAGTTGAAAGAATGATGATAGGTAAGTAGCAAATAGAGCTGTGAATGGACAGGGACGCCTGGCTTGCTGCAGTCCGTGGGCTCACAGAGGCAGGTGCAGCTGAAGCGACTGTACAACAACCTGCACACCCACACAGGTCTGCCTACCCTGTGTCATGGATGTATCTACAGTTAGACAGTATCTTTTAGTAGTACAATCAGGATGATCTGGCATAGGAGGCTATCAGAAAAAGAACATAGGACATAGCTTGTATGTTGGAAATCACTGATGGAGTTACAGTGTGGAAATATTAACACAAGAAAATGATCCTAGCAGTGAGGTACAGCCAAAAAGGCAAAAAAAGAGAAAGTTAGCATAGCTCCAGTTATACAGCTGCAAAAGCGTGTCAAATGGCTATCCCCTCCTCGGCCTGGTATTCAAGACCTTTGAGGAATGAAACACCTTGCTTTCCATATTGCATCTCACCACCTTCCTTGACACACCCTCAGTCTACACAAATGACACTGAAGACAGGGACGTCTTGTGTGCTGTAGTCCACAGGGTCTCTAGGGTCAGACGCAACTCAGCAACTGAATGACAACAACAATGGCTCCCAGTGCGTCCCCCAAACCCTCAGATCCACAGCCTTCACTCACGCTCCTTCAACAGAGAAGCTCCCATTCCCATTTCAGCCTGGCCAAATCCTGGCCAGCTTCGGGGACCCTCGACCCGTCCAGTCAGAGGTAACCTCTCCTTCCTCTGGCCTCACTGTTTTCTCTTAACCGATCCATTGGCATGCTTGCCTTCATTCTTGCATTCTGCTCATTCGATTTACAGGCTTTCTCTCACGGCCAGTTTCCTTGTATGCACTGCATATCTTCCTCCCTCACAGTACCTCCCACAGGTCTTTACACACAGTAAATGGTTGACATTTTCGGTTGACTAGAAATTCAGATGAAAAGATCTGAAAATTCTACAGAGGATAAAATGGAATACGTGGATCAGTAACTGAAGTCACTGAGAATTGTCTTTTCTTCTGTATGTAAAACACTGAGAAATGAAAAACTACATATGAGATCACACCAAGCATTAGAGAAATTAATTATCAAAGCCAACTTATGTAACACGCAGTGCTTCTCTACACCCATCACTTTCAGATGCCAAGGCTTATCCCTAAAAGCTATTAACAGTGGCAGCAAGATAAGAGAAAGAAATCAATGACATCAGTTTCATAAGTGCCTGGCGAGCATCAGAGGGCTCCTCCTAATATCTGGATTCCATCTGTCTGCCCTTCTATTCTCTCTCTCTTTTAGAGCTGATGGTGCGCATCTTTCTGTGGAGTCTCAATGATTTAATAAGGTCGATTCCACAGCTTCCTTTTTCAGCCACTGCCATTTCTTTCTCCCAGCACGATGACACACTCAAATTCCTTGGAAGATGGCTTCTTAATAGTTGCAAACTGGGGCATTTCATGGGACCAGGATAGACTGGAACAGATGTGGAAACCCTTTCCCATCATGATAGAAGCAGGATGCCAAAGAACAGTGTGGAGGATGTTGCCTTCTCCGGCTTATGTAACAACAGCGTGGTTGTTATTATATAGCGTGGCTTATATAGTCATGCAAGAAGGTGACATGGTATGGGCCTACCCCATCTTCTAGAGCCTTTACTGCAGCTATTTCTTTCAAACCAGAATCTCATGAGATGCTGCTAGTCAAACAAATCTTGCAAAAACATGCCGAGGAGTGAAATGAACAGACAACTGTTCAAAGAATTTGTGTGACTATGGCACATCCTCAGACCACAGAGCACAATGGTTCAGCTTTAATTTTTTTTTTCCTGATCAGTGTGGAAGGCTTCTGAATGGAATCTTGTACTTAGAATATGAACAAAAAATACAAAGGTAGCCGTGGCTTCTTTACTCTTTCTTATAGTCACATAGAAGAGTCCAGAGCTAGGCTCTTGTTCTTTGAAAATGCGAGGATTAATAAAGGGATCACATTTGGGAAGAAAGAAATCCTGGCATATGTGAAAAATATCCAATGCTTTAAGACCATTTTTTCATGTTCCAACATCTGTTACTTCCTTTTTTACTTAATTACAAGTTGCTTTGAAAATTATTATGTATGTGCATTGTTTTAACAACTGAAATTACACATGCTCAATAATTCCATTGGAGACACTCAGATGAAATAATAAAAAAATGGGAAATGCAAATCTTAAGCAAAACACCAATTAAAACATATTGTTGATATAATTAAACACTTATGTTACTTCCCCCTGAAGGAAAAACTGTCTGCCATGAGTAAACCCAATGACAAGTATCAATAGAATATGACCAAAACTTGTTTTAAAACTGTCTAGTGGCACTGGAATATCTCCGAATGACTTTTACAACACATCTCACTCGGGCTAAATCTAAACTGGTACTAAGGACACCAGGAACAATGCAGAGAGAGGGAAGTACCCAACTGCAATAGCGCATCCTTGATGTTACAAACCACACACGGAGGACAGGAAGTCCTCACTGCGAAATGAGCACATCGTTTAAAGGCCAATTTGACACATCAACTCAATTGCTTGTTAAAAGCTGTGAACAAGCAAAGCCTGTTCAGGTTCCAAGAGAGCATTCTCCTTAATTGCAGCGGAAAGTGCCTAGTGCAACTAGAAAAAGACAAGGTGAGCTACAATTACTGACCAGAAATAAAGGTCCAGTTTGGCAGAGACATCAAATCGACTAAACGAGCCCAGGAGCATTCCCTGTGGATGATCCATAATTAGCCCAAAGTGTCAGCAGGCCTACCATCCAAGACCAAATGCATTTGGAAAAGGCTATTTCCTGATTCTTTTATAAGAACTTCTACTAAGGCTTTAAAGTTAGAAAGCCACGTCTAATTACATATTTTGTAGCAGTTGAAACTCTGGCCATCAGCTAAAACTGACGAGCTTTGCAGGTGGCTCAGGGGATAAAGAATCTGCCTGCAATGCAAGAGATGCAGGAGACACAGGGGTTTGATCCCTGGGTCAGGAAGATCCCCTGGAAGAGGGAGGACACGGCAACCCACGCCAGTATTCCTGCATAGGAAACCCCGTGGACAGAGCCTGGCAGACTACAGTCCACAGGGTAGCAAAGAGTCAAACAAGACTGAAGCGACTGAGCCTGGGGACTTGCCCAGCTGTCCAGACTCCACACTTCCACTGCAGGGAGCATGGGTTCAACTCCCGGTTGGGGAACTAAAGATCCTGCATTCTGTTGCAAAAAAAAAAAAAAAAAAGGAAAGAAAGAAAGAAAAAACACACCCAGAGGCTTGGGTGTCCTATAACAGAATACTTACTAAAGTCTTTAGAAAATTGGTTTGTTCTGTTTGTACTCTGTATTTGTGTAGGCCTACAAAAGATTTTTAAACTCATGGCCATTTAGTGGCAATTGTTATTAAAAGAGAATTTAAGAGAATACTAGTACTGTGTGTCCTAACAATTTAGATTAATTTAAAACTAGAATACATGGTCCAAACAAACATCTTCCATTTTCCCAAAGGCTAAATCTAAACTGGTACTAAGGACACCAGGAACAATGCAGAGAGAGAAGTACCCAACTGCAATAGCGCATCCTTGATGTTACAAACCACACACGGAGGACAGGAAGTCCTCACTGCGAAATGAGCACATCGTTTAAAGGCCAATTTGACACATCAACTCAATTGCTTGTTAAAAGCTGTGAACAAGCAAAGCCTGTTCAGGTTCCAAGAGAGCATTCTCCTTAATTGCAGCGGAAAGTGCCTAGTGCAACTAGAAAAAGACAAGGTGAGCTACAATTACTGACCAGAAATAAAGGTCCAGTTTGGCAGAGACATCAAATCGACTAAACGAGCCCAGGAGCATTCCCTGTGGATGATCCATAATTAGCCCAAAGTGTCAGCAGGCCTACCATCCAAGACCAAATGCATTTGGAAAAGGCTATTTCCTGATTCTTCTATAAGAACTTCTACTAAGGCTTTAAAGTTAGAAAGCCACGTCTAATTACATATTTTGTAGCAGTTGAAACTCTGGCCATCAGCTAAAACTGACGAGCTTTGCAGGTGGCTCAGGGGATAAAGAATCTGCCTGCAATGCAAGAGATGCAGGAGACACAGGGGTTTGATCCCTGGGTCAGGAAGATCCCCTGGAAGAGGGAGGACACGGCAACCCACGCCAGTATTCCTGCATAGGAAACCCCGTGGACAGAGCCTGGCAGACTACAGTCCACAGGGTAGCAAAGAGTCAAACAAGACTGAAGCGACTGAGCCTGGGGACTTGCCCGGCTGTCCAGACTCCACACTTCCACTGCAGGGAGCATGGGTTCAACTCCCGGTTGGGGAACTAAAGATCCTGCATTCTGTTGCAAAAAAAAAAAAAAAAAAGGAAAGAAAGAAAGAAAAAACACACCCAGAGGCTTGGGTGTCCTATAACAGAATACTTACTAAAGTCTTTAGAAAATTGGTTTGTTCTGTTTGTACTCTGTATTTGTGTAGGCCTACAAAAGATTTTTAAACTCATGGCCATTTAGTGGCAATTGTTATTAAAAGAGAATTTAAGAGAATACTAGTACTGTGTGTCCATAAGGCAATTTTAGGTATATTAAAATTTCAGATGCTAGAAAATCTTCATCATAGAATTCACTGGTAACCTGTAAAGGAAGAATCCATGTATGTGTGTGTGTTTCACTAAAATCACTTTTATAACAGAAACAATATTTCTTCAAGGGGAGAAATAGGAGTAGTAGGGGAATAGGAGTACCTACAACCACTTGGAGCAATGGTCTGGAGGGATGGGAGGGGGGGAACTGGGTGGGGGGAGGGTCAAGGGATATGCATATGAATGATCTGGGAACATACATGTACAAAAATAAATAAATAAATAAATAAAGTAAAAAAAAAAAAAGAAAGGAAGAAATGCTTTTCTGTTGTAAAAACCTTTAATTAAGTTTGCAATCACTCCATTTGAATTATTATAGGCAGAAACAACCCTGATTTTCAGCAAAGTCAAAGAACTCTTGGGAATGGACACTTCCAACACTGTAACTAACGCATTTTTGAGAAATAGTACAGATCTCCACACCAATTACAATTTCCAGAGATGGTAGAATAATTTATATGTTCTAGAGGCAGGCTTTTGATGGTTTAACTCCTGTAATCCATCATTTTCTTTTCTCTCCATCTGCATCATACATCATTCCTAAACCTGATGGTCAAACTTCCAGTTCTAAATTCTAGAAAGCTTACACTTTTTCAGCTATCTGCTGTACCATCTGACTGTGTGTACTAACTTTTCAAAAATATTTAAGCCTCTTTTAACAAAATGTGGCATATAGTATTTTTAAGCTGACAATCTGTCATTTCTGTAAGAATTTCAACAAATCTCAAATAACAAAACAAGGCTGATTTTGCATTCCCATGGTTAGGAAGGTATAATATCCAGCTTCACCTAGGGAAAGCCATCAACTCCCTGCTGAAGAATATGCAGAAGTAAAAGTGAATGCATTTTACAAGCACAGTGGAGTGGGAGAATAATGGTGATGAAATATATATATAGATACACACACACATATAGTTTATATATTTATATAATTTCTATTTATAGAACACTTTCATGAACTCTAAGGAGACCAAACCTCTCAATTCTAAATGAAATCAACCCTGAATTTTCATTGGAAGGATTGATGTTGAGGCTGAAGTTCCAATAGTTTGGCCACCTGATGCAAAAAGCCAACTTACTGGAAGAGACCCTGACGTAGGGAAAAATAGAAGGCAAAAGAAGGGGATGACAGAGAATGAGATAGGTGAATGGCATCACTGAGTCAAAGGACATGCATTTGAGCAACCTCCAGGAGATGGTGAAGGACAGGGAAACCTGGTGTGCTGCAGTCCACGGGGTCACAAAACAGCTGGACACAACTGAGGGACTGAACTGAATTGAACTGATTTCAGAGAATAGCCTTTCAAGAATTATGAAATGGTATTTTCATAAACAATAGATAAAAATTATATTTAACCCAGAAGAGCCATTGGCTCATTAAAGTAGACCTTCCACACTTCCCTGGTGGCTCAGCCGTAAAGAACCCACCTGCAATGCAGGAGACTCAGGTTCGATCCCTGGATTAGAAAGATCTCTTTGAGGAGGAAACAGCAACCCACTCCAGTATTCTTGCTTGTAAAATCCCATGGACAGAGAAGTCGTGTGGGTTATTGTTCATAGGGTCTCAAAAGAGTTGGACATGACTGAGCAATTAAACAACAAGAGTTTCCAGACACCACCGTGAGGAGTTCAACTGAGTCTTCAAAGTATTGCTGGGGTAGCAAACAAAGGTGCAGAAATGGATCTTGGTCCGAAGTGGAATAATAGCCCATTGAATAACACACATAGCCTAATGTAAACTGGCAGTGTGCAAGCACTTCTGCCTAGCATATGCTGGGCTTACATGGCACAAGCTCAACAAAAGCAAGAGACAAGTGAAAACATACTTCCTCATAGAAAAGTTTCTGTTCTCTGCAGGACCTTGGATTTTTAGAAAGCCACCTTTCAAAGCCAGGAAACAGGATGTCAGAAGTAAAAGTGAATGCATTTTACAAGCACAGTGGAGTGGGAGAATAATGGTGATGAAATATATATATAGATACACACACACATATAGTTTATATATTTATATAATTTCTATTTATAGAACACTTTCATGAACTCTAAGGAGACCAAACCTCTCAATTCTAAATGAAATCAACCCTGAATTTTCATTGGAAGGATTGATGTTGAGGCTGAAGTTCCAATAGTTTGGCCACCTGATGCAAAAAGCCAACTTACTGGAAGAGACCCTGACGTAGGGAAAAATAGAAGGCAAAAGAAGGGGATGACAGAGAATGAGATAGGTGAATGGCATCACTGAGTCAAAGGACATGCATTTGAGCAACCTCCAGGAGATGGTGAAGGACAGGGAAACCTGGTGTGCTGCAGTCCACGGGGTCACAAAACAGCTGGACACAACTGAGGGACTGAACTGAATTGAACTGATTTCAGAGAATAGCCTTTCAAGAATTATGAAATGGTATTTTCATAAACAATAGATAAAAATTATATTTAACCCAGAAGAGCCATTGGCTCATTAAAGTAGACCTTCCACACTTCCCTGGTGGCTCAGCCAGAAAGAACCCACCTGCAATGCAGGAGACTCAGGTTCGATCCCTGGATTAGAAAGATCTCTTTGAGGAGGAAACAGCAACCCACTCCAGTATTCTTGCTTGTAAAATCCCATGGACAGAGAAGTCGTGTGGGTTATTGTTCATAGGGTCTCAAAAGAGTTGGACATGACTGAGCAATTAAACAACAAGAGTTTCCAGACACCACCGTGAGGAGTTCAACTGAGTCTTCAAAGTATTGCTGGGGTAGCAAACAAAGGTGCAGAAATGGATCTTGGTCCGAAGTGGAATAATAGCCCATTGAATAACACACATAGCCTAATGTAAACTGGCAGTGTGCAAGCACTTCTGCCTAGCATATGCTGGGCTTACATGGCACAAGCTCAACAAAAGCAAGAGACAAGTGAAAACATACTTCCTCATAGAAAAGTTTCTGTTCTCTGCAGGACCTTGGATTTTTAGAAAGCCACCTTTCAAAGCCAGGAAACAGGATGTCAGAGTTTAAAGGAAACTAACCACCACACACGAGGAAGTAGATACGTTTCAGGTTTAACAACTAAAGTTGCTCCGTATTTTATGCAGAAAGGGGTGCTGGCTGTCCCATCTCAGAAGGAGCTTCCACTACAAAGAGCTCGTTATTCTCCTGGAGGTAGGTGTGCTTGCACGCTCAGTCATGTCTGACTCTTTGCGACCTCCTCATGGCCTGCAGCAGGCCAGGCTTTCCTGTCCTTCACTATTGCTGGACGTTTGCTCATATTCATGTCCATTGAGTCAATCTAACATCTTGTCCTCTGTTGCCCCCTTCTTCTCTTGCCCTCAGTCTTTGCCAGCATCACAGTTTTTGCCAACAAGACAGCTCTTCCTATCAGTGGCCAAGGTACTGGAGCTTCAGCTTCAGCATCAGTCCTTCCAACCCTGAACATTCAGGGTTGATTTCCTTTAGGATGGACTGATCTGATCTCCTTGCTGTTCAAGGCACTCTCCAGCGTCTTCGCCAGCACCACCATCTGAGAGCATCAATTCTTTGATGTTCAGCCTTCTTTATGGTCCAACTCTCACATCTATACATGACTACTGGAAAAACTACAGCTTTAACTATATGGGTGCCGTTACCTGATCCAAACAATTTTCAGCGTGTTATATCAACTCTGATTAACCTTCCCAGAATCCCTTTGACAGCCTGTATTGATTGTGATGTCTTTATTCCTGACCTTTCAGGGCCTTCTGTGGTCCAGCTCTTTAGTGTCTAGGAAACAGATCTCTCTCCCATGCTCCCTGCTGACATCTGAAATCGCGGCCTTTGTCAACTGCTTTACCCTGTGTGTGACATTTCCGTAATAAATACATTGCTGGCAGGACTGAGCCTGTTTCTGATTTTGAATTATCTTAGCTGTATGTGACAGTCTTCAGCTTCATTCGTCTGTAAACCTCCGAGGGAATTCAGAGTTACGTTAATTTGAGAAACAACTGTATATATACTGTACCATTTTATGTCTTTTTTCCTTTTATGTCTTTCTATCCTGTTTATACTTGAACTGGAAATCAACGCTGTTTCTACTGACTGTTCTCATGCTTAGGAAATGTTTGTAAACATTCCACAAACCTGTCCTTTACTGGGTAAATCACACTTCATTAGCACACAGTCATTTTTAATGAGCTCAGAGGAGCAGCTGAAACCAGGAAAAACAAAGAAGTGAGAATAGAGAAGAGAACTCACGAGGAAGCTGAGACTTTCTGGCAAAAGGTCATGGGCATCACTGTCCGTGATACTCACAGCAGCTCTGGAATCAAGGAGCACTCTCTTCTTAAAGGGGGAGACAGAGGTTCAGCAATAGCACCTGATGTCATCCAGTCAGATACAAGTAAGCAGACAACCAAATCCGTGACTCCAAAATCAATAAATGACCTACACTTAGAGCAACGTCTTTTTTTCCAAATTAAAATGCCATTGTATTAGGTTTTTAAAATTCTTTCTTAATGTTTAAATTTTATTTTATATTGGAGTATGGTCAGTTCACAGAGTTGTGTGCCACCATCTTGATAGAGGACAAACAGCAAAAGCAAACAACCTTTGGGGCCAAAGACCTCTAAACTGCAGCTAGAATATGATCAACCTATTACTTTATCTAAAGAGCTATGATATTTAAGTAAGCATCTCAAGAACTGAATTGATAGGACATATTTTCTAAGAAAGCCAAAGACACCAAGCCCCAAGCCTCTCCTTCATTCTGCTTAGGTTCCTTAGTTGCCATTCCTGTCTTAGAAGAGACAGAAACTGAAATAATAGAAAAAAAAAAGGTGGGAGAAAAATAAATGCTGTGTTTCTACTATAAAAGAATCAATTACTCTAGTGTGCCATAATAACCCTTTCCTGGAATGACATGGCCTGAGATGACCTACGGAAGGGAAGAAAAAGAGAACCAAACACCTGAAAACTTATACTAAGGTCCTTAGATACAGTCGTGATAGTTTTCTGGATTTGAAAACTGATGTTGTATTCTTCATTAACCATAATTCTGTAAATTCAGAAACAAATAAAGCAACAAATGTATGAACATTTTAGAAAGACATTGAATTTTCACATTAATAATCATATGTATCCCCCACACACTAGCCCAGTGACTGTATAGGAGATAGGCTACAGAGAAAAATCTGTTCAGATGTAACGAATAAAGTCAGTCTGCAGTGAGAAATGAATGACTTGAAATGTTTTCTGAGTTGGTCACAGTCCACAGTTTTACCAACTGAGGTGCACGATCGACTTAACTCCTCCATCACAGTTTCAGGAGAGGAGGCAAACTGTGACAGGAGAGTAGAGATCCCAGGTTTAGATGGCAAACCACCAGGAAAAAGGACTGGTATATCTCAGCAAAGAACAAATCTATCACATTTGAACTGTTTTCCTAGAACGTGTGAATGTTCACAGAGTTACCTGTCACATTTTCATAAATTATTTTAAATCTCAGCACCTGAATGATCAATAATTACATCATCCCAAACTGGACACTAAGGCTGACCTGGAAAGAAGTGCTTCTATACTCAATAATAAATCCTATTAAAGCTACTGAATTAGCCTTGCCAGTACAAAAGGGGAATAAATATAACTGCAAATCCCCAAAACAGAATCTCCCTGGGTTAGGACCAATATCTGATAGAGCATCTCATAACACTTTTCCTCTCTCCAACTTCACCAAGGCTATCTGAAGTGTATGCTTTTTGGGTCTTCCAAAAATAAACTTTACAACAACACAAAAACCTCTGAAGCCTCGTGAACCAAGGTTACAAAATTGCTGCAAAGACCAAAAGGAAGACCCGTGAGGAACAGGACAAACCAGACCTTCATGCTGAACCTCTCCACCAAAACCCATCTCCACAGCCACTCTGCAGCGTGAGCACCAGGAGCAGGCGGATGAAACGGAGGCCCAGTCGCCTTCAGTATTCAATCATTCTGACAGATGACATGGGAATAGCAATAGGCCTTTGCACAGTGGAGGTTTATTTGAGGCACTAAGTGCTAAGAGAAATAGGGCCCACTACAGCAGAGGATAAATAAAACCATAAATTGTCTTCCACTCCCTCGGAATTGGCACCAAATGTGCTCTGACAGTGGCCCCATAAAGTTTCTCAGTCCTCAGTGTCAACAAATGGATGAACATTTTAGAAAGACATTGAATTTTCACATTAATAATCATATGTATCCCCCACACACTAGCCCAGTGACTGTATAGGAGATAGGCTACAGAGAAAAATCTGTTCAGATGTAACGAATAAAGTCAGTCTGCAGTGAGAAATGAATGACTTGAAATGTTTTCTGAGTTGGTCACAGTCCACAGTTTTACCAACTGAGGTGCACGATCGACTTAACTCCTCCATCACAGTTTCAGGAGAGGAGGCAAACTGTGACAGGAGAGTAGAGATCCCAGGTTTAGATGGCAAACCACCAGGAAAAAGGACTGGTATATCTCAGCAAAGAACAAATCTATCACATTTGAACTGTTTTCCTAGAACGTGTGAATGTTCACAGAGTTACCTGTCACATTTTCATAAATTATTTTAAATCTCAGCACCTGAATGATCAATAATTACATCATCCCAAACTGGACACTAAGGCTGACCTGGAAAGAAGTGCTTCTATACTCAATAATAAATCCTATTAAAGCTACTGAATTAGCCTTGCCAGTACAAAAGGGGAATAAATATAACTGCAAATCCCCAAAACAGAATCTCCCTGGGTTAGGACCAATATCTGATAGAGCATCTCATAACACTTTTCCTCTCTCCAACTTCACCAAGGCTATCTGAAGTGTATGCTTTTTGGGTCTTCCAAAAATAAACTTTACAACAACACAAAAACCTCTGAAGCCTCGTGAACCAAGGTTACAAAATTGCTGCAAAGACCAAAAGGAAGACCCGTGAGGAACAGGACAAACCAGACCTTCATGCTGAACCTCTCCACCAAAACCCATCTCCACAGCCACTCTGCAGCGTGAGCACCAGGAGCAGGCGGATGAAACGGAGGCCCAGTCGCCTTCAGTATTCAATCATTCTGACAGATGACATGGGAATAGCAATAGGCCTTTGCACAGTGGAGGTTTATTTGAGGCACTAAGTGCTAAGAGAAATAGGGCCCACTACAGCAGAGGATAAATAAAACCATAAATTGTCTTCCACTCCCTCGGAATTGGCACCAAATGTGCTCTGACAGTGGCCCCATAAAGTTTCTCAGTCCTCAGTGTCTAAGGCTTGTCCACGTTTTATACTAATAACTTAGTGGGCTCAGCTTGATGACCTTATCCGTTTTTCCAAACCAAAGACAGTGCCCAGAGTTAAGTAGGCTGAAGTTTTGTACCAGCTCAGAAAGGAGAACTGGAAAATGCCTTGGGCAGCTTATCCCATACGGGAATACTTATTTGAATCTGCTTTTAGGATACTCTTAACCCCAAGTACCTCCTTCAGACATTCTCGTTAACTAGCGCCTGAATGTTTACAGAGTATTTTCAGCTTGCAGACCGTCTAGTGTCTGCTGAGGAGCTCCTGTTTGCAGATCATCTAGTCCGGGAGAGCACCTAGTCCCTGCAGAGCATCTGTTTGCAGAACATCTTGTGTGTGTAGAGCATTTAGTGTTCGCAGCGCACCTAGTGTGTGGTAACTCTGGACACCCACCTCTGGGCTGGGGACAGGCACTACTCACCACATTACAGCCCGTACAGTCTGGACCATTTTCGCATGTTCTGCGGCGAGCTTGAATGCCACCCCCACACTGGGCTGTGCACCGCTCCCAGGGGCCCCATCCTGTCCAGAACACGTGTGGGGGGCACAGCAGGTGCTCGTTGCAGTATCTGTGACAGGAAACCAAGAGGAGAAAGCCACGGTTTAGGGCACATGAAGCCGCAGGCCTGTCCATCGCCGACCCTGCACCGGATGTTGAACCCATGCGCATGCTCCGCGTGGAGGGGCGCTTCGTGTTCCGAGTGGTTGCGCAGGGAAGGAGGCAGATGCGGCGCTGGCCATGCTGTGTGTGCACAGACAGTGGGATGCGCGGAAGGCAATGAAAGATGCTAGACTCACAATGCAGGATGGAGCTTCCTGTGCAGCCAATCAAAGGAGAAACAAACAAACAAAACCCTTCAAATAGACGCTCAAAAAATGAGAACACACAAAATACCTAACGAGGGCGTTCATCTTTGAAACACAAATACTTAAAGGTAAAGTAGGTTATGAATATAAAGTCAGCAAATGGTATTTGGAATTCATTTTTCATCTTTGAATCATATGAGGCCCTTAATCCTAGCAATATAAGCTATAGAAAAGGTAATTTTAGCATGACGTTTCAGGTCACATACTGCCCGAGGCTGCTGTATTTTAAAATTTATTTGTAGACTCTCAGAATGATGTCCAAAAACCTTAGACAACCATGTTATCCAAAAAGAGTTACTGTTGACCTCTAGTACTATTTGTTATTAGTGATTGACTGTACTTCTCTCTCTCTCTCTTTCTCTCTCTCTCTCTCTCTATATATATATCTCATATTATCAATTCTTAGCCAAATATATAAAGTCATCCTTAGCTTTACATAGATCAAAGTTCTCCTCAGTATTTAATACTATAAGTGAAATAAACTGAAGTGAGGGAAAACAAACAAAAAAATAAGGAAACAACCTGGCAGTGCACAGGTTTATAGTTCACAAGTAAGAAGATGTTATTCTGCATGCAACCAAGCTTAGCCACATTTGGCAATTTAAAGGACCATTTAAATTCAATAGGCCATCTATTGTTGGGTCTTGGTGGTTCAGACAGTAAAGAATCTGCCTGCAATGAAGGAGACCTGGGTTCCACTCCTGGGTCGGGAAGATCCCCCGGAGGAGGGCATGAAAACCCACTCCAATGTTCTTGCCTGGAGAATTCCACGGATGGAGGAGCCTGGTGGGCTGCAGTCTATGGGGTCACACAGAGTCGGACACGACTGAAGTGACTTAGCAGCAGCAGATTTTCTTGCATCACTGAGTCAATGGACCTGAGTTTGAGCAAACTCCGGGAGATGGTGATGGACAGGGAAGACTGGTGTGCTGAAGTCCATGGGGCTGCAAAGAGTCAGGCGTGACTGAGTGAACTGAGCTGAGCTTTTGTCACTGTGGACCGAAAGACATCTGCTTCCAAGGTGAAAGTGAAAGTGTTAGTCACTCAGTCATGTTTGGCTCTTTGAGACCCCATGGCCTGCAGCCATTCCCTTCCTCAGGGGATCCTCCTGACCCAGGGGTGGAACCCATGGCTCCCAAATTGCAGGCAGAGTCTTCACTGTTTGAGCCACCAGGGAAGCCCTTCCAAGGTGATGTTGCTGACAATGAAAGGGTCTGGACTTCCTTGACTCCTTGACACTAACTTCATCTTTCAAAACCAGAAACAAACCAACAATGAGAGTAGAGCAGGCAAAGGAAACATCTTATTAAAAGTACTTTTAAAGTCCTTGACTTTTAAAGTATAGCAACGGAGCTACCACTTCCTCAAAGTAAACTAAATCATAACGCACATAGCCTTTCTCATTTCTGTCTACAGCATTCTTCCTTCTGAACACTCTTGGTGTATTAATCCTGCTGAGAGCCTACTGCAGGAGAACTGGATACCCATGTGTGGCTTATAACTTTCTATTCGTGTTATAAATGATATCCCTGGCTGCATTTTAAGGTGGTCAACAAAGTGCTTTCTTTCTCCTCTTTCTTCTTCTACAGAAGTCCCATGATAAAAAACACACCAGGATATGCAACTGTTTTCCTCTACAATGGAAGTCAGGGAGAACTCGAAATAGTCAAGTTAGTATGTCCTTTATGTCTAGGTTTCACATAAAAACCCTGGGGAGAGTCTGATCAGAAGCTAAGCGTTTAGAAGTTCCTAGCTCTGGATTCTCTGCATTGTCAAGAGAGTACTGCCCCTCTGCCCTTCTTACCCCCTCACCCAACAAACATGTGCCACTGAGAGATGTACCTGTTGCTAAACTATGGATTGGGCCTCTGATGTCTTTCTTGGTCACAAACAACAGTTGGCATCTAACCCACTCCAGTGTTCTTGCCTGGGAAATCCCGTGGACAGAGGAGCCTAATAGGCTACAGTCCAAAGGGTCATAAAGAGTTAGACATGATTGAACAATTGGGCACATACGAACTTAGTTGCCTTGGTGACTCCGGGTGGGCATGGATATTTATTAATTTATGGATAAAACAGCTACACAATAGACCAGTCACTGGCTCCTCATTATTGAGTCCTTTATACACAGCTGGCTATTACCAAACAACAAGCTTAACATTTTTGGAAATTTATTGGCTCTCCTAGATTTCTAACATCTTAAAACACTGACAGTCACAGATGTATTTCATGATGCATTAAAAATTAAGATTTTCATTTTGCCCATGACTGCTCATTCTCATTTTGCATTTAAAGTGAATTAATAGCGTGGTGTCTATCGTAACTTCATCTTTCAAAACCAGAAACAAACCAACAATGAGAGTAGAGCAGGCAAAGGAAACATCTTATTAAAAGTACTTTTAAAGTCCTTGACTTTTAAAGTATAGCAACGGAGCTACCACTTCCTCAAAGTAAACTAAATCATAACGCACATAGCCTTTCTCATTTCTGTCTACAGCATTCTTCCTTCTGAACACTCTTGGTGTATTAATCCTGCTGAGAGCCTACTGCAGGAGAACTGGATACCCATGTGTGGCTTATAACTTTCTATTCGTGTTATAAATGATATCCCTGGCTGCATTTTAAGGTGGTCAACAAAGTGCTTTCTTTCTCCTCTTTCTTCTTCTACAGAAGTCCCATGATAAAAAACACACCAGGATATGCAACTGTTTTCCTCTACAATGGAAGTCAGGGAGAACTCGAAATAGTCAAGTTAGTATGTCCTTTATGTCTAGGTTTCACATAAAAACCCTGGGGAGAGTCTGATCAGAAGCTAAGCGTTTAGAAGTTCCTAGCTCTGGATTCTCTGCATTGTCAAGAGAGTACTGCCCCTCTGCCCTTCTTACCCCCTCACCCAACAAACATGTGCCACTGAGAGATGTACCTGTTGCTAAACTATGGATTGGGCCTCTGATGTCTTTCTTGGTCACAAACAACAGTTGGCATCTAACCCACTCCAGTGTTCTTGCCTGGGAAATCCCGTGGACAGAGGAGCCTAATAGGCTACAGTCCAAAGGGTCATAAAGAGTTAGACATGATTGAACAATTGGGCACATACGAACTTAGTTGCCTTGGTGACTCCGGGTGGGCATGGATATTTATTAATTTATGGATAAAACAGCTACACAATAGACCAGTCACTGGCTCCTCATTATTGAGTCCTTTATACACAGCTGGCTATTACCAAACAACAAGCTTAACATTTTTGGAAATTTATTGGCTCTCCTAGATTTCTAACATCTTAAAACACTGACAGTCACAGATGTATTTCATGATGCATTAAAAATTAAGATTTTCATTTTGCCCATGACTGCTCATTCTCATTTTGCATTTGAAAGTGAATTAATAGCGTGGTGATATTTCTTCATAAATTATCCATTTTTCCATACACCTCGTCTCTGTGAAGAGATATCTTTCCTAATCCTGCATGATTTTCTATACCAGATCATGTTCCTTGTTCTATCTCTTCACACTTCAAATTGTGTTCTGTACTGGTTCCATTCATGTAGGTTTCTCACTGAAATCTGCTAGCCTGAACCAATCAGATTCCTGTGAAAACTATTTTCTCCTTGGGTTGCACTACCTAAGTGTTCCTTTGCTGGGCCACACTGGGAGAATGGAATATTTCGTAGTAGCAGAGAAACTGTACAGGCATTAAGTCCTCCGTAATATTATTTTTCCCCCACAAGAAGCTAAGAGAACCACTAGGAAAGAGTAGTGATGTTGTGGTTGTTGCTCAGTTGCTAAGTTGTATCTGATTCTTTGTGACCCCATGGGCTGCAGCATACTAGGCTTCTTTCCTGGAGTTTGCTCAGACTCATGCCTATTGAGTCGGTGATGCTATCTTGGAGTTCTGTGCTGCACAAGACTGACTTATTTTGTAATATTGTCATTTTCATACATTATAACCTGCTTCAACTGGCAATTGCCAGGTCTTACTTGCTTCTAAATGTTTTGATGGTGTCATTTGTTGTTGTCCAGTCAGTAAGCCGTGTACGACTCTTTGTGACCCCATGGACTTCGACATGCCAGGACCTCCTGTTCTTCACTGTTGCTGGAAGTTTGCTCAAATTCATGTCCATTAAGTCAGTGATCCATAAAACCGTCTTGTCCTTTGCTGCCCTCTTCTCCTCTTGCCCTCAATCTTTTCCAGAATCAGGGGCTTCACCAATGACACAGGTCTTCATATCAGTGGCCAAAGGATTGGAGCCTCAGCTTCAGCATCAGTCCTTCCAATGAATATTCAGGGTTGATTTCCTTTAGGATGGACTGGTTTGATCCCCTTGCCGTCCAAGAGACTCTCAGGGCCTTCTCCAGCACCACAGTTTGGAAGCATCAGCTCTGATGCTTAGCCTTTACGGTCGAACTCTCACATCCACACATGACTCTTGGAAAAACCATAGCTCTGACTATATGAACATATCTCAGCAAAGTGATTCCTCTGCTTTTTTAGTTTGCTAAAAAGCACAGCTGTTTTGTCATAGCTTTCCTTCCAAGGAGCAACCATATTCTAATTTCATGGCTTCAGTCATTTGTCCACAGTGATTTTGGAGCCCAAGAAAATAAAATCTGTCACTATGACAATGATTTTCAAAGAGCAGCACAGCGGTTCATCATGGGATCAAGCAAACTTGCCCATACAGATAAATCACATCATAAACACCCACTGGCTTCTGGGTCTCTTAATTTTTCATTTTATTTATTTATTTATTTATTGCCACTTCTATTGCTCTTTCATGTATCTGTTTTCATCCATCTTAATTCTTTGGCCTGTGTGGGCCTCCCACCACAGAGGCCTCTCTTGTTGCAGAGCACCGCTCTGGGCACATGTGCTCCAGATTTCCGGCTCAGTAGTTGGACACACCAGTTCAGCTGCTCTGCGGCACATGAGATCTTCCCAGGCCAGGGATCAAATTGGTGCCCCTTACACTGCAAGGCAGTGTTCTTACCCACTGGACCACCAGGGAAGCCCTGGGTCTCTTAATTTTGATAACATGATCCAAAGACTCCAGCGTGATCTCCATGAGCATCAGTTCCTACAATTCACGTCTTGTGTAATTCCTTCCCACTCAGTGTGGGTGGGACCTGCGGCTTTCTTCTAATCAATAAAATGTGGCAAAGATGATAGGTTGTCACTTCCATGATACGCTGCCTCACTCTGGAATGTCTTTGTTTCAAGAAGTCCTCCCTCCTTCTAGCTCTGAAGAAGTAAGCAGTCAGGTGGGAAAGGCCCCAGAGACAAGGAATTGAGAGAAGCTTATAGAAAGCTGCTTCAGTTCAGCAACACACGAGGAACTGAAGGGCCCAACTTAGCTCAATCCAGATCGCGAACCATGAGACACTGTGAGCCCATAAAGCATGTGGTATTTTAGCTAAATTTGAGGTAATATTATGAATGGCAACTAAAACATATCTTGATACTTATACATGTGATGCTACTATATCTAAAAATATAAAAGAGGCTTTGGGACTATAAAATGAGTACAAGCAAGCAGAATTTTGAGAAGTGTGGCAGAGAAAACATAAATCCCATCAAAAACATTGGTAGTATAATCTTATAATATAGAAGAATATTATTCAGCCTAAAAGGCAATGAAGTTCTGGTACTACAACATGAATAAACTTTGAAAACGATATGCTAAGTGAAATAGGTGAGATATAAAATGGAAAAGATTGTACAATTCTACTTCCTCAATACTTAATTAAATCTAAATAGATTTATCATTTAGAGGTTATCAGGGCCTGCAGAGTTATTGCTTATTGGTACAGAGTTCTTGTTTGGGGAATGCAAAAGTTTTGGAAATGGTGTTATGGCTGAACAATTCTATAAATATAAAAACGAGGCTGAATTAAACACTTAAAATGGTTTAATGGCAAGTTTTATGCTATGTGTGTGTGTACATATATACATGCCTTTAGGCTCAGTCACTTCAATCGTGTCCAATTCTTTGCAACCCCACGGACAGGACCCTCTGTCCATGGAATTCTCCAGGAAAGAATACTGGAGTGGGTTGCCATTTCCTTCTCCAGGGGATCTTCCCTGACCTCGGGATCGAACCCATGTCTCCTGCGTCTCCTGCACTGCAGGCGGATTCTTTAGCACTGTGCTATTGGGGAAGCAGAAAAAATGAGGGAAGCAAAAATAGTAAATAACATTGAACAATTAAATAAATATTATATAATCATTAAATAGTAAATAATTAAATATTAAATAAAAATAGTAAAGAGAAAGGAAATTCTTGGCCTCTGCTAATGGCAAAAAATGATGCTGAAATGAAGAAGCAGCTTCTGAGCACCATCAGGAAAGGCTGACACAGAGTGAAAAACCGAAGTTGTGACCATACAACCTTCTGTTAAAAGCTCAGGAGCATCAAAAATCAGCGTCCAGCCCCACAAGGAGTCCCTTCAAAAGATCAAGAGCAAAAGCCGCAGATCTTCCCAACCACAAGCAAGCTGGAGGGTGTTCTCCCTCAGCCATCTCAGGAAGAAAAGGACGGTTTAAAAAGATCTGCGGGTGTAGACTGTTTAGTGGAGCAAAGCCCAAGGAAGTTCATGCAAGACTTCTAAAGCTGATTTCAGCAAAAAGAACACCAGCTTAGACTGACTATATGCAGAAAGTGCAAATGAAATGAGGCTGCTGGAAACCCAAATTTCCACGGGCAGGAAACAGGCTGATGAAACTGTACGCACACACTACCTCTAATGAAAAAGGAAGGGCCAATCCAGAAATAGACACGAGAGCCCAGAACACAGAGGTAAGAACCGTAGAAAACTATGCACAAGCTTTGAAACGTCATCAAGCAACTCGATACATTTGTCTTCCATAGATTTCAGAATCTCTATGGCATTTTTTTAATCCTCTGCATTTTCCCCTTTTTGAAAAACTTTTTAAAAAAATTTGGCCTCTTTTATTGGTCCTTCACTTATTTATTTTCATCCATCTTTGTTCTTTGGCCTGTGTGGGCCTCCCATCGCAGTGGCCTCTCTTGTTGCAGAGCACCAGCTCTGGGCGCATGTGCTCCAGAGCGCTGCTTAGCAATTGGACACCTCGGTCCAGCTGCTCCACAGCATGCAGGATCTTCCTGAGCCAGGGATCGAACCGGTGTCCCTTGCGCTGCAAGGTGGACTCTTTACCCACTGGACCACCAGGGAAGTCCCATTTTCCCCTTTTTGAACAGAACTATCTGTATCTGTAGCCCTCTACCTACTCCACCAGGTGTATGCTGAGTGTGAGTGACAGACAACTGGTCTTGCACTTTACGATGGACAGGCTGAGACGAACTACACTCAGGGATATGCATTCACACTGCGTCTGGCTTAAGTAAGATTCTGGACTTTGGGGACATGCCTGAACAAACTGGGAGGAAACCAGGAGGAGGTGAAACACATGTTGTATGTGGGAGCAGCCGATCATCAATGAGATAAACTCTAGAGCGAAACCAGGGAGTCCTGCCTCCTGACGAGCACATCCTGTGTACTCATACCTTGAGGTATGATGTATGTATCTTTCCTCGTGATTGGGGACCCGGTCTGTGACTTTCTTCTAGCCAACAGAATATGGCAAGCTGTGGCTATGTCACCTTCGTGATGACATTATATAACACAGTCATGTTTATTTTGCAGAGATTCTTCTCCTTGTTGGATCTGGGGAAGCAAGTGACTACATTGGGAAGGCTTTTTGGCAAAAGACCGAGGGCAGTCTCAGGCTGACAATGAGTTAAAAACCAAGGTCCTGGATTTGATGGCCCACGAGGAACTAAGGCTTATGACAACCACACGACCTTGCAAGTAAATCGTTCCCCTGTTGAACCTCAGGTGAGACCAAAGCTCTGTGCAATCAGAGAATCCAGGTGGATCACAGAAGAACTCCTAGTGCACTGAGTATGGAGGTGATAAAAGTGTGCTGTTTTAAGACACTAAGTGTGTAGAACTATTGCTACACAGTAAGAGAAAATGAATGCAGGCAGTGACGTTTGAATTTTGTTAATACTTACACAGGAGTCCGTTGCTTTACCCTTGTGGGTAGCCTCTTTGGGCGTCAATGCTTCTACTTAGTTTATGCTACCCAAGAAAATAATTTTCCAGGAAATTTAGGAACACAAAACCAAAACGTCCATGCCTTTAAAAGTACTTACAGAGCAGAAATTAGATATCTTCTGTATCTATTATTTAGACAAAAATTGATGTGAACATTTTTAAGTTTTTTCTTGCAATAATGTATTCACTGAATTTTTCACATATTGGATATTTGTCTCCAATAAAAAGTCACTCACTAAAGTCCGAGCATTGACTTACAAGGAGAGTCAACCTTACAAGGAGAGTCAATTTATTCATTTGTGGCCACTTAGGAGTTTTTAAGGTTTAACAGTCTTTAAAAAAGCAAGATGTGATTTTATTAATGAGTGTAGATGTCTAGCCCTCGGTCTTTTGTACCAACTAGGGTCTCTTTTAACCTTGAGCATAGTTCTCAAATATGCCTTCTGTCAGAATCAATATGGTATTTCTTTATATTATTTAGGTAGAGAGACTTCCCACATAACACGGCAAAGAAACTTAAGAACCTTTTTCTTGTGAAGACCAAGAAAGAGATGCCATGTGTTTGTTTTTTTTCTCATTTTCATTAACTTCTTGATCAGCTCCGAAGAAAAGCTGTTCCAAAGAAACAGTCCCCAGGGAGACAGGCCCTATTCTTAACATCCACAAATCTTTTACTTAATCAAAATGTTCCCTCCTTAAGCAAATATTCATCTAGTCCAAATGAGTTCGTCTAGCTCCAAAGACTGTTTCTTCTGTAAAATAAGAATAGTTTAAATGAAAGTTCTCCAAACACATTAATCGTCCTGATCTTTTTCTAAAAATGAAGTTTTATGAACACTTGTAAGTGGATAAAGAACATATATAGAAGTTACCACCCAGTTAATCAGCTTCTTCCTTCCTGCGTGCTCAGGCTGGGGAAGGTGATAACAGGTGTGAGGTCTGCAGAAGTGCTGTGATTCTAGGGGTGGATGGAGGTGACTGAGCCTGAATAGGCTCTATTATGTGACAACGGGCAGCATGCTAAAACTTCTACCCAATTTCAAGCCTTCTAACCCTTGGAGGACATCTTTCTGATAATCGACTTTCCCACTTAGCAACCGGTGTCAGCTTGGAAATGACAGGCCTGTGTAAGACTGTCACGGGCACTTTTACTTCTACTTAGTTTATGCTACCCAAGAAAATAATTTTCCAGGAAATTTAGGAACACAAAACCAAAACGTCCATGCCTTTAAAAGTACTTACAGAGCAGAAATTAGATATCTTCTGTATCTATTATTTAGACAAAAATTGATGTGAACATTTTTAAGTTTTTTCTTGCAATAATGTATTCACTGAATTTTTCACATATTGGATATTTGTCTCCAATAAAAAGTCACTCACTAAAGTCCGAGCATTGACTTACAAGGAGAGTCAACCTTACAAGGAGAGTCAATTTATTCATTTGTGGCCACTTAGGAGTTTTTAAGGTTTAACAGTCTTTAAAAAAGCAAGATGTGATTTTATTAATGAGTGTAGATGTCTAGCCCTCGGTCTTTTGTACCAACTAGGGTCTCTTTTAACCTTGAGCATAGTTCTCAAATATGCCTTCTGTCAGAATCAATATGGTATTTCTTTATATTATTTAGGTAGAGAGACTTCCCACATAACACGGCAAAGAAACTTAAGAACCTTTTTCTTGTGAAGACCAAGAAAGAGATGCCATGTGTTTGTTTTTTTTCTCATTTTCATTAACTTCTTGATCAGCTCCGAAGAAAAGCTGTTCCAAAGAAACAGTCCCCAGGGAGACAGGCCCTATTCTTAACATCCACAAATCTTTTACTTAATCAAAATTTTCCCCTCCTTAAGCAAATATTCATCTAGTCCAAATGAGTTCGTCTAGCTCCAAAGACTGTTTCTTCTGTAAAATAAGAATAGTTTAAATGAAAGTTCTCCAAACACATTAATCGTCCTGATCTTTTTCTAAAAATGAAGTTTTATGAACACTTGTAAGTGGATAAAGAACATATATAGAAGTTACCACCCAGTTAATCAGCTTCTTCCTTCCTGCGTGCTCAGGCTGGGGAAGGTGATAACAGGTGTGAGGTCTGCAGAAGTGCTGTGATTCTAGGGGTGGATGGAGGTGACTGAGCCTGAATAGGCTCTATTATGTGACAACGGGCAGCATGCTAAAACTTCTACCCAATTTCAAGCCTTCTAACCCTTGGAGGACATCTTTCTGATAATCGACTTTCCCACTTAGCAACCGGTGTCAGATTGGAAATGACAGGCCTGTGTAAGACTGTCACGGGGCACTACCTCAAAAGCAACCAATTTGGCTGTGTGAAAATCATCCTTCATTTTCCTCTGAGTCAAAGGAATGGAATCTTAATTGGTAATCTAAAGTCCTAAGAACACAGTGAAGAAGGAAAAAAGTGATTCTCTCCAGTTAATCACAGGTTGTAATCAATACCATACCTAGTAGGGAATTATCTATCCACTAAGCCTGTTGGCTTTCTCTGTATAAATATTAATCCCATAAGCCAATAACTGCACATGTGTTTTTATGAGGCTCCCACTGAACTGATTTCACAGGATACAAAAGCCTTACTACAATTTAATTAAAAAGGACTGAAAGCCATTTTGCTTCTCATGGACCAAAAACATCAACTGATGTGAGTGTGGAAAGCAAGAATCCTGAAGGGGGTGTGAAATCCACCTACCTGGATTTTCTCCCAAGAACCAAAAACGAGAAGGCACTTTAAATATGAAGAACCAGCCAATTATCACAACTGCAGATTTTATAAGGCTGAAACCAAAGGTCTGAGTCTATAAGGAGCAACACGTTGTTAAACAGGAGACTGAACTGAAACGTCCTCCGATGTGCTGAAAGCATAAAACACACGTGGAAGAGCATCCCCCACACTGGGTGGTCCTGCGGATTCATTGAGGGGTCCTGTTAGCAGACAAGTATGTAGCTGTAGATAGAGCTGAAATACTGACTATGGTTCTCACCTTGTGCCAGTGCTTAATTCAGTCGTGATGGAAAACTTACCTTTTCTGATCCACACCTTCTGGCCCAGGACCAGCTCAGGCCCTATTTGGAAGTGGAGGTCTGAGCCCGGACTAATGGAATGTTAATAAGAGTCATTCCCCAGTGGACCTACCTGCCTTGTTTCCACGGAGCTCAGCACAGACATCCCTGGATATCCCACCCTTCGCGAGCCGCTCAGCGGAGCAAACCCTGCAGGCTCTATGGAGGCCCACCCCAAGCTTTGGTCAAAATTAAAGGATCATGCCTGTAAAACTTCTACCCAATTTCAAGCCTTCTAACCCTTGGAGGACATCTTTCTGATAATCGACTTTCCCACTTAGCAACCGGTGTCAGATTGGAAATGACAGGCCTGTGTAAGACTGTCACGGGGCACTACCTCAAAAGCAACCAATTTGGCTGTGTGAAAATCATCCTTCATTTTCCTCTGAGTCAAAGGAATGGAATCTTAATTGGTAATCTAAAGTCCTAAGAACACAGTGAAGAAGGAAAAAAGTGATTCTCTCCAGTTAATCACAGGTTGTAATCAATACCATACCTAGTAGGGAATTATCTATCCACTAAGCCTGTTGGCTTTCTCTGTATAAATATTAATCCCATAAGCCAATAACTGCACATGTGTTTTTATGAGGCTCCCACTGAACTGATTTCACAGGATACAAAAGCCTTACTACAATTTAATTAAAAAGGACTGAAAGCCATTTTGCTTCTCATGGACCAAAAACATCAACTGATGTGAGTGTGGAAAGCAAGAATCCTGAAGGGGGTGTGAAATCCACCTACCTGGATTTTCTCCCAAGAACCAAAAACGAGAAGGCACTTTAAATATGAAGAACCAGCCAATTATCACAACTGCAGATTTTATAAGGCTGAAACCAAAGGTCTGAGTCTATAAGGAGCAACACGTTGTTAAACAGGAGACTGAACTGAAACGTCCTCCGATGTGCTGAAAGCATAAAACACACGTGGAAGAGCATCCCCCACACTGGGTGGTCCTGCGGATTCATTGAGGGGTCCTGTTAGCAGACAAGTATGTAGCTGTAGATAGAGCTGAAATACTGACTATGGTTCTCACCTTGTGCCAGTGCTTAATTCAGTCGTGATGGAAAACTTACCTTTTCTGATCCACACCTTCTGGCCCAGGACCAGCTCAGGCCCTATTTGGAAGTGGAGGTCTGAGCCCGGACTAATGGAATGTTAATAAGAGTCATTCCCCAGTGGACCTACCTGCCTTGTTTCCACGGAGCTCAGCACAGACATCCCTGGATATCCCACCCTTCGCGAGCCGCTCAGCGGAGCAAACCCTGCAGGCTCTATGGAGGCCCACCCCAAGCTTTGGTCAAAATTAAAGGATGCCAGAAAAGAAGAGGGTCCTTCAGCTCAACAGAAAAGGATGCCACAGAAAAGCTGAGCTGGATCCCAAACGGAAACCGCAGGGAAACCGACCACACGGGGATGACAGGAAGCGAAAGGCGAGTGACGCCAAGAGCAGGCAGGGGACCTACCTCTCCTCGCGGTTCTGTCCCACGCACACCCGGCCCCCATGCCGGGGCGTGGGGTTGCTGCAGGACCGCTGCCGCACCTGGAAGCCGATGCCGCACGTGGTGCTGCAGGGGGACCACGAGGTCCAGGGCGTCCAGCCGCCATTCCTGCGGACGAAGCAACGGGGTCATTCCGGCCAACCTGCTGGGTGCCCCGCCTCCGTCTGCACCCACCCTCAAGTACACACGTTCCCCCACGTCGGCCAGTGAGTCCAGGCTGTGAAGCAAATGCGAGCAAGGAGCTGTAGGGATAAATGAAATGCACGGTCCCAGCAACCTCGATTCCTATGAAGCTCCCAGCCCCAGGTATGTGATTTCAGAGTCAAAACAGGAAATTTGAAAGTCAAATTTTAAATGTACTCTAAATAATTTTAAAATGGGTTATATTACAAGCAATTAAGAAAGCTTAGTGATGAAAACGTTAAACTAATGAAAGATAATTCTATATTTCTGAAAAGCAATTAGAGATGCGTCCCCGAAACTTTGCTATTTCTAATTTTACTTGATTCATACTGTATCAGGTGTAATCTAGGTGCACATTTGAATAAAACAATCTAAATGTTTCCTTTAAAATCTATTAATATCAGTGAAAATCATTATCAGTAACTCTTGTGATGGCATGCATATGGATAAAGAGCACCATAACGTTCAAAGCTTTGAAACAAGCTTTATTAAAAATGAAGAAAAGGTATTTTAAATTCACATTCCTGGCTATTTTCTAATGATCTGACAAAAATATAGAGTATAAATAAGAAGTACAAATTGTGTATATATTTACTTATGTTATTCTATATATGTATAAAATAAGGTAGAGTAAAATATAAATAAAATAAGACAAATATATAAAGAGTGTATTCATTGACTGCAGTCTTGCAACAATGGCAGTCCCACAGCTTTTATGAAGTTTCTGCCAGACATCAGTGGGAACCATCTTAGTTTTACAGAGATAATGCAGGACAGAATGCAATGTTGATAAGCTCTTGTTTTCTGTAACAAGAATAACAAGTAATCTAATCTCTATGGCCGTAATGGACTAAGGTCCACATCGAGGAGTGTGTGCGCTGGCCCAATGAGAGGGAGAGCAGAGGGCAACTCTGCCCTTACAGTCGCCTTTCCTTAGCTGACCAGCCTTCCCTTCCTGGCAGGCAGTGTCCTCACGTCCTAGGTCCCATTCAGCGTGGGTCCCCAGCACGGTTTTCAGTGTGAGTGGTGTCACAGACAACTGGCCCAGAAGTCTCTGCATTCTAAATAGGCCCCAGGAAAGATCACACTTCAAAAAATTAATCCAACAGTAACTGAGGAGAGAGAGTGTGGTCACTGATCTGGGACGCTTTCCTGGTACTTCTTGTTTTTTTAAAAATGTTTAAATCTGCTTTATGGCAGCATGGTTGATTCAGAATATTGTGTGCGTTTCTGGAATCCTGGCCTTTGCTTTAAAATACTTACACACTGACTGAGAGGTGGGGATAGACATAGGTACACGACTGATCTTGTGAGTGTGTTTGCTCAGTCCATGGCCTGCTCTCTGCGACCCCATCGATTGTAACTCACCAAGCGGCTCTGCCCAGGGAATTTTTCAGGCAAAAGTACTGGAATGGGTTGCCGTTTCCTCCTCCAGGGGATCTTCCCAACCCCGGGATCAGACTCAGCGATACTCTGTATGGAACATACTCAATACACTCCTCCCTACCCGCACCATCTGTGCTATGGCCACTGCCATATGTGGCCCTATGTGGCCAGTCTTCTTCAGATTTCCTTCCCATGCGGTCACCACAAAACTCTACCGCTCTAGGAGGGGCAGGGCAGGGAAGAGCAAATTAGGCATGGTTGGAAAAAATAAAATCAAACTGACAACAAAGCAACACACAGATGCCAGAAAACCTACTCCATGGATCACACTATTTGAACCATTCTGAAGGTACAGCACTCTGGCCACCCGATGCACACAGCCAACGCTTTGGAAAAGACCCTGATGCTGGGAAGGATCGAGGGCAGGAGAGGAGGATGAGATGGTTGGATGGCGTCACTGATTCAGTGAATAAACTTGGGCAAACTCTGGGGATTGGTGAGGGACAGGGAAGCCTGGCCTGCTGCCGTCCATGGCATCTAGAAGAGTCAGACACAGTTTGGTGATGGAACACCACCACCAGGTCACCTGGCAGTGGGTGGTAGCTGAGCTGGGGTGTTCTAAGAATGTGGGCTAAGTCGCTTCCGTCATGGCCAACTCTTTGCCATGGATGGTCTACCAGGCTCCTCTGTCCATGGGATTCTCCAGGCAAGCATACTAGAGTGGGTTGCCCTTTCCTCCTTCAGGGGATCTTCCCGAGCCAGGGATCAAACCTGCATCTCTTCAGTCTCCAGCATTGGCAAGTGGGTTCTTAACCACTGGCGCCACTTGGGAAGCCCATTCTGGCACAGAGCTCTTTAATTAAGGACTTGGCTTCTATCTCTTCACTACTATCAAAGCGCACAGTCGTGGACGCTGTGGTCTGTCCGTCTTTCTCCAGATGCTGAGGGTGCTGGCAGTTACACTCAGGTGAGAGGATCTAACACCAACAAGGGTCCTGCAGCGACAGAGCTCCCCTGTGACCAGCGAGGTCTTTATGGACCCCACTTCCTGCCTTTCCCCTCTCACCTGGAGATGCTCAGAACCTCAAATTTACTTCCTGCACACAGACTGTCATGCTATCATGCTATCCTCCTGACTAACGAGGGTGGGCTCAGGTTTTGCTCCCAGCAAAAAAGTCCCACAAAAGAAGGTATAGGTAGCAAACACTGAAAGCTGCAGATTTACTTAGATGACAAAGTTCTGTCAAGGCTCCATGCCTTCCTTGGCATTCTACTGCGCTAGCTATTGTTCTTTCTCTCTGTCCCTTCCTCCCTCCTGAAGGATTAGAATTCAGAAAGGATGCACATATTCATGTGTTCACTTTCATTATAAAATTAAACCAGATCTTCCTGATTGATAGGAAGCCTGACTTGGCCCCAGCTTGATAATAGAGTCTGGCTTAGCTAATTATCTTATATTGTGGATTTATTTCCATAAATTGAGTGCCTTTAATCTGTCGCTCCAAGATAGTGACAAATTTAAATGATGTGATATGATAAGAGCATTTAATCAAAGATATTATATTTGCAAAATGTATTGGATTAACACTATTTTGAATTTCCCTACACTTTCTGAGTATATTAAGTTAAACCATAACAATGATAAATGAAGAATGGGTTTAAGTTAGAGTCATTAGATCAGTCTTTGTAAAGGCTTTATAATGTACTTTGCGCAAATAGCGGAAGTACTTGACTTCAATGGTGAGCCAAAAAAAAAAGGGTTTGCAAGTTAGGTAGTTTCCAGTTTTTTCCTTCAAACAAAATTGAGGCCAACATAAACAAGTTATCAACTGATAAGGGGCATTAAAAACAATCTCTGAAGTTAAATTACCGGACTTTTGGCAGATAGCTTCAAAGGAATTTGAACACTGATAATCCCTTGTTGCTAGAAAATCAAATGTTTCCTGTGCTGGCTTCTCACCACCACCTCTGTCCTTGGACAGCACCAGTGGCAGCTCCCCAGGGTAAGAAGCAGGAACGTGCTGCAATTCCTCCCTCCCGACCCTGCAGGGAGGTCCTTTTTCAGAATAAAGATCAAATCTCGTGACACACCGAACACAGCACCATGGCCTGATTTTGTAAGTGGAGTCCTAACCTACTACCCCTAGGGCATGCTGAAATGTACACTCACGAGAGTCCCATCCAGCAGATATGGTCCTGGCAGCTGAGCAGACCAGGCAGCTGAGCCTCCTGCTGTTACCCCAGCAGACACCGCCCCCAGCTCCCGGAAGGACAGAGATGCGTGCACAGTGTACCAACTAGTGCATTCTTGGATGTCCCCTATGTCATCAGCCAAAACGTATCCCTAAGGGCTCATATACCCGTCAGTGACACTCTCAGAACCATCTAGAAATCAATGTGCTCTTTTGGAGGGGTTTTCCAGGTGACACAGTGGTAAAGATATCTGTCTGCTTTCAACGGAGGAGATACGAGAGACATGGGTTTGATCCCTGAGTCAGGAAGATCCCCTGGAGAAGGGAATGGCGACCCACTCCAGTATGCTTGCCTGAGAAACCTCATGGGCAGAGGAGACTGCTGGGCTGCAGACCATGGGGTTGCAAACAGTCAGACACGACTAGGCAGATACTGAAATATGCACTTACAGAAGCAGGGCTTTCTGAGTGGGAGCACCAGAGTAAGATAGTTTTGGTAGTTTCAGAAGCACCCCCTAGAGCTGATATTCCTGAATCTGTAAGGGCCTGTCCAGGGTAACAGCCAAAGCTCCCGCGCCCACACAGGTGCCTGGGATGGGCCAGCTGTTACAATGTCTGTACTTGGACAGTGTGGCTTCTGGATGTGGTGATTTCATAGCAAGCTACTCACCTGCCCCCTCAAAGGATGGTGATAAACGAAATAGCCCTCAAATACTTGTAAGTTGATGCTGAATTTTTCTTCATCAAAAACTTTGAAAGTTGCAAAGATATAATTTGTTACATCATTATTTGAATGTGTGAATGGAATTTGCGTACCATAGAAATTTAACAACCAGCTTCCCATTTAAAAAAGTGATGAGCAGGGTCTAATTTAACATTCAGAGACTATATGCTTTTTCTGCATCTACCATTGTGCACACTCGAGCAATTCCTCCCTCCCGACCCTGCAGGGAGGTCCTTTTTCAGAATAAAGATCAAATCTCGTGACACACCGAACACAGCACCATGGCCTGATTTTGTAAGTGGAGTCCTAACCTACTACCCCTAGGGCATGCTGAAATGTACACTCACGAGAGTCCCATCCAGCAGATATGGTCCTGGCAGCTGAGCAGACCAGGCAGCTGAGCCTCCTGCTGTTACCCCAGCAGACACCGCCCCCAGCTCCCGGAAGGACAGAGATGCGTGCACAGTGTACCAACTAGTGCATTCTTGGATGTCCCCTATGTCATCAGCCAAAACGTATCCCTAAGGGCTCATATACCCGTCAGTGACACTCTCAGAACCATCTAGAAATCAATGTGCTCTTTTGGAGGGGTTTTCCAGGTGACACAGTGGTAAAGATATCTGTCTGCTTTCAACGGAGGAGATACGAGAGACATGGGTTTGATCCCTGAGTCAGGAAGATCCCCTGGAGAAGGGAATGGCGACCCACTCCAGTATGCTTGCCTGAGAAACCTCATGGGCAGAGGAGACTGCTGGGCTGCAGACCATGGGGTTGCAAACAGTCAGACACGACTAGGCAGATACTGAAATATGCACTTACAGAAGCAGGGCTTTCTGAGTGGGAGCACCAGAGTAAGATAGTTTTGGTAGTTTCAGAAGCACCCCCTAGAGCTGATATTCCTGAATCTGTAAGGGCCTGTCCAGGGTAACAGCCAAAGCTCCCGCGCCCACACAGGTGCCTGGGATGGGCCAGCTGTTACAATGTCTGTACTTGGACAGTGTGGCTTCTGGATGTGGTGATTTCATAGCAAGCTACTCACCTGCCCCCTCAAAGGATGGTGATAAACGAAATAGCCCTCAAATACTTGTAAGTTGATGCTGAATTTTTCTTCATCAAAAACTTTGAAAGTTGCAAAGATATAATTTGTTACATCATTATTTGAATGTGTGAATGGAATTTGCGTACCATAGAAATTTAACAACCAGCTTCCCATTTAAAAAAGTGATGAGCAGGGTCTAATTTAACATTCAGAGACTATATGCTTTTTCTGCATCTACCATTGTGCACACTCGAGATACTTTTCCCAATCTGACAATGGACACATGGATAGGTTTATATGTATCAAACATATAAAGAAGTTTAGAGTCTAGTTTGCAATTTAAAAAATTGAACTGTTGATTTACAATATCGTGTTAGTTTTAGGTATGTGTACTCAGTTGCTTCAGTTGTGTCCAACACTTTGCAACGCCATGGACACCAGGCTTCTCTGTCCATGAGATTCTCCAGGCAAGATTACTGGAGTGGGTTGCCATGCCCTTCTCCAGGGGATCTTCCCGAGGCCAAGCTGGAACCTGAGACCCCTGCACTGCAGGCAGATTCGCGAACAGACTGAGCCACCAGGGAAGCCCAGGTGTAGGTATATAGCACAGCAATTCAGTAATACATCTGTACGTACATTATGTATATGTATATTACAAATTACATTTGTAATTTAACATCTCCTCCCGAAGATCAGGTCATTTTTAAGGGTAAGTGTCTATCTTTTTGTGACCTTTCTCTTGAAGAGGGAAGGCATGTATCAGCACTGATTTCCCGTCAAATACACACTGCCATGTTTGAAATGCATAACCAACAAAAACCTATCGTACAGCACACGGAACTCTGCTTAATGTTACGTAGCAGCTGGTATGGGAGGGGATTTGAGGGGAGAATGGATACATGTATATATATATATGGCTAAGCGCCTTCACTATCCACCTGAAACTATCACAACATTGTTCATTGGCTGTATGCCAATAACAGTGTTGTCGGTGTGAAAAAAAGAATTGCTTTCCCCAGCTCCCGGACCAGCCGAGCTTACACCTGTCTTTAAGCCCACGCTTTGAGAGGGACGCACCTGGAGCAGTTGGCGATCTCCATGCGGGGGCCCTGGCAGGGCCAGCCGCCGCACTGCGGGGCCGGGCTGTCGCAGGAGCGGCTGCGGCAGAGGCAGGACCCCACGGCGCTGCCGTCGGCGTGCGTGCAGGGTGTCCACGGAGACCACGCGCCGAAGTGCCCGTCCACGGTGAGATTCCTCGTCTAGGGGGCAGACACAAGCACGCCCGTCAGAAAGGGTCCCGGCTGCCAGCCTGACGCAGACTAAAGGAGGTCCTCCACAAGACCGTCCCAGCTCCTCTGGAGCAGCTCGTGTGAGAATAGAAAGAGAAGGAGGGGGGTGCTTGGAAGGAGCGCAGCAGAGGCCGCTGGTGGAGACAGGGCGGGTGGAGAAGGGGCCAGCAGGCGGCAGAGGAGGGAGGGAACCGAGAGAGGAGGAGGCGGAGCGGCGCACACTCGTGACGTGTCAATCAAGCCACGGAGGGATTGTCTGCTCCCGCTCTTCTTCCGCTTTGAGCTTCTCAGAGGGGCAGACAAGCCTGTCTTCACTTGACTGACACACTCCCCTTACCCCCCCCCCCTCCTTTTTTTATTCCCTTCTGTTCTGTCCCCTCTTCCCAATGCCACTTATATTTGGAATATAAAGAAAGGGTACGAATGCACCTATTTACAAAACAGAAACAGAGTCACAGATGTAGCAAACAGACTTACGGGTTCCCAGGGCAGGGGTGGGTGGGTAGGGGGAGGATGGGGAGGGATACATTGCGAGATGGGAGCTGAGATCTACCCACTATTATATATGAGAGATAACTAAGCAAACCTCCTGAGGAGCACAGAGAACTCTATTCAATCCTCTGTAATGACCTATATGGGAATAGAACCTGAAAAGAGTGCATATGTGTACAACGTATAGCTGATTCACTTAGCTGTATGGCAGAAACTAACACAACATTTAAAAATCCTGCAGGGGTGCTATGTGACGGTCTGGAGGGGTGGGACTGGGGGGAGATATACATATGACTAATCTGGGAACATACATATCTAGAAACAAAAAAACTCTGTAAAAATTAAAAGTAAAATAAAAGTTATTTAAAAAATCAACTGTCTTCCAATAGAACTTAATTTAAAAAGGAATATGAAAAAAAGGACTGAAGTTAAAACTCACAGATGTGCAACTGTGTTGAATTTTTATGATCCTTAGAAAACTGAAAAATCAGTCAACTTACCTAAGACCTGGCTTGGTCTAAAAATGTCTGTTTCACACTGACGTTGAGTTTATAACATATTAAAAGAGTACCTGTTAAACAACTGGACTCTCTGCTAGTGGCTCAGACAATAAAGAATCCACCTGCAATACAGGAGACCTGGGTTCAATCCCTGGGTCGGGAAGATGCTCTGGAGGAGGAAACGACAACCCACTCCAGTAGTCTTGCCTGGGGAACCCCAAGGGCCGAGGAGCCTAGTGGGCTACAGTCCATGGGGTCACAAAACATCAGACACGACTTAGTGACTAAACAACAACAGCATGTATCTGATAAGGGGCTAATAGCTAGACTATATAAAGGACTCTCACAGCTCAACAGCAAGAAACCAAACAAGCCAAGGGAAAAAAAAAAGCCCATGGGGGCGCAAAGAGTTGGACAGGAAGATGTGCTGAGAGACTGAGCACACTGAACAATGGAACTCTCCTGGCTCTTAGGTGCGTGGCAGTGAAGCCCATACTGTGTCTACCCTCCCAGAGTTTATCAGTGGGCAAGGAGGAGCTGGGTCCCTAAGTACCACTTCAAGTAAGTCCAGCGATGGAGGTCTGGGTAAGGGGTGTGAATCAGCAGGGTGGGGCGGGTCTCTTGGCAAGTGTGTGGGATCTGGAAAGATGTGACGGCCGAGGCTCTTGGAGGAGACTTGACTGGGGCTTTGGGGACTGAGGGCAGCCTGAGTGATGACAAGGAAGGATGCTGCACACGTGGGCCACCCCGACTGCCGCCCCTGGGATGGGAGGAGGGGGATGGGGAAGCAAGGCTGAGAGCTGAGCCAGAAGCCACAGCAGGGCAGAGTGGGCTCCGGGATGCCTGCCATGTAGATACCCCGAAGGCCCCGAGAGAGGGAAGGAGGGGCCTCCCAGGAAGGTTTCTCAGCCCATGGAGACTAATCCAGGGCGGGTGGAACCACATCGTGTTACCTCAAATCTGACCAAGGAATCTTCTCAGGAGCTGGAGTGTCCTCAAGAGTCAAGATTCCTGGGGCCCAGACTTCCGACCACCCAGCCCCGCAAAGAACCTCCCCTCTGCAAACAGACAGAAGGCATAACGTCCAAACCTCCTAAATCTGACACGGGGAATTGTGTATTTCTTAGAAAATATGGTGAACAAAGAGAAGAGATTACATGTAAGTTACATGCTTCGCTTTACCCTCTGCTGCCTGCCTCTCCCACCGTCTCATCCAAAAGTTCCTGCCCTGGATGATTCTGGGGGATTAAAGATTTGTCATCCACACAGAAGAGGACCCCATGGAGGAGACAGTTAATTCCTTTGGCGCAAACAGTGACATGGCTGAGCAGAGTCTCGGACACGACTGACTAACATTTGTAGCTTGTAAAACAAACCGTAGCTGCCTGTCACGGTTTCAGAACAAAGGTGAAACCATATTTTGTGTGTGAAAATCCAGGCAACTTTACCGGTGGCTTAGAACCGGAGCTCCCAATGCAGCGGCCTGGGCTCAGTCCCTGGTCAGGGCACTGGATCCCACACCCTGCAGCTATGACCCCACACTGCCGAATAAATAAATAAATGTTAAAAAAGTATATATCCAGGCACATTTTCTCTCTGCACATTTTTCTCAGGCACATTTTTCTCTTTCTCTCTCTCATGTCTCCAAATACAATAGGCAAAAGCAATCATCGATGGTGGTTTAATCACTCCCACTCTTGCAACTCCATGGACTGCCCGCCAGGCTCCCTGTCCATGGGATGGCCCAGGCAAGAACACTGGAGTGGGTTACCATTTCCCCCTCCAGAGGACCTTCCTGACCCAGGGATTGAACCCAAGTCTCCTGCATTGCAGGCAGATTCTTTACAGCGGAGCCAGCAGGGAAGCTCATCATTAACTGGGTCCACTTCCTCTGACCTGGCTGTTTGCTTGTCTCCAGCTGCCAAGGTGGTGACTGCCCCTCCCCTGTCTTATCCACACCCCAAAGGCTTTATACCCACTCGCCACACCTGGCTCTTTCTATAAGATGCAGTGACAAAAGAGAGGGAGGAAACTGCCTGATTTTCTGGATTTGAGGGATTCACCAGCTCCTACCCAAGTGAGTGACGGAACAAAGGCAGATATTTGCTAAGAAAACATCCCCGTTTTTAAGATCTCTGTAACCCCCTGTCCCACCAGAATACAAAAGAAATGCAGCTTCCTCTTGACCTCCTTTAGGGCTGGCTTAGGTAACGTCCAAACCTCCTAAATCTGACACGGGAATTGTGTATTTCTTAGAAAATATGGTGAACAAAGAGAAGAGATTACATGTAAGTTACATGCTTCGCTTACCCTCTGCTGCCTGCCTCTCCCACCGTCTCATCCAAAAGTTCCTGCCCTGGATGATTCTGGGGGATTAAAGATTTGTCATCCACACAGAAGAGGACCCCATGGAGGAGACAGTTAATTCCTTTGGCGCAAACAGTGACATGGCTGAGCAGAGTCTCGGACACGACTGACTAACATTTGTAGCTTGTAAAACAAACCGTAGCTGCCTGTCACGGTTTCAGAACAAAGGTGAAACCATATTTTGTGTGTGAAAATCCAGGCAACTTTACCGGTGGCTTAGAACCGGAGCTCCCAATGCAGCGGCCTGGGCTCAGTCCCTGGTCAGGGCACTGGATCCCACACCCTGCAGCTATGACCCCACACTGCCGAATAAATAAATAAATGTTAAAAAAGTATATATCCAGGCACATTTTCTCTCTGCACATTTTTCTCAGGCACATTTTTCTCTTTCTCTCTCTCATGTCTCCAAATACAATAGGCAAAAGCAATCATCGATGGTGGTTTAATCACTCCCACTCTTGCAACTCCATGGACTGCCCGCCAGGCTCCCTGTCCATGGGATGGCCCAGGCAAGAACACTGGAGTGGGTTACCATTTCCCCCTCCAGAGGACCTTCCTGACCCAGGGATTGAACCCAAGTCTCCTGCATTGCAGGCAGATTCTTTACAGCGGAGCCAGCAGGGAAGCTCATCATTAACTGGGTCCACTTCCTCTGACCTGGCTGTTTGCTTGTCTCCAGCTGCCAAGGTGGTGACTGCCCCTCCCCTGTCTTATCCACACCCCAAAGGCTTTATACCCACTCGCCACACCTGGCTCTTTCTATAAGATGCAGTGACAAAAGAGAGGGAGGAAACTGCCTGATTTTCTGGATTTGAGGGATTCACCAGCTCCTACCCAAGTGAGTGACGGAACAAAGGCAGATATTTGCTAAGAAAACATCCCCGTTTTTAAGATCTCTGTAACCCCCTGTCCCACCAGAATACAAAAGAAATGCAGCTTCCTCTTGCTCTGACCGTCCCTTTGAGCTGTGGTGCTGGAGAAGACTTTTGAGAGGCCATGGCACAACAAGGACACTCACAGTCAGTCAATCCTAAAGGAAAACTTTCCTCAGAATTCATTGGAAGGACTGGTGCTGAAGTTAAAGCTCCAATCCTTTGCCACCTGATGCAAAGAGCTGATTCTTTTGGAAAGCCCCTGATGCTAGAAAAGACTGAGGGCAGGTGGAGAAAGGGGCTACAGAGGGTAAGATGGTTTGGTGGCGCCATGGGCTCAAAGGACATGACTCTGAGGAAACTCCGGGAGATGGTGGACAGAGAAGTCTGTGCAGGGCATCCGTGGGTTTGCAAAGAGTCGGACAGCTTAGTAACTGAACAACGACACCCTCTAACCATGAGGCCACCTCAGTGCTTTCTTAGAAACAGAGCTCTGCATAAAGCTTCATTTCCTTTTTCTTCTTTCACAATGGATTTCAGTGATACTTCTCTGACCATCTGAACATAACATGTGGATGACACCAACCTCTGATTAACCATTGCTTTGGGAAAGGCTGCCAGCTGGGAATGGCGCTGCTTTGCAGGCTAGGGAGAATCTCCAAAGCACTGGGCTTAGGTCAATTTTCCTTTCCCAATGTAGTTTCAGAATCTTGTGTAAAGCCTTTTGTCTGTGGTCTATTCTATTGGCTAAATAAAGAGCTCTCAGCTGAATCACTGCTGAAGTCCCCTCTCACTCCAAGATGATAATGACACAACAGCCCGGGAAGAATCTCTTATGTGCACAAACTAGGTGCTTATTTGGTCAACATATGTTGGTCTGCACCTTTTGTTAGTTACTGCAAGGCCTGTTTTGGAACAGAGACTTACTGTATGACACAGTACGCTAATAACCATGTACCCGCATAGTATTTTCCCCTGGAGAATCCCACTGTCAGAGGAGCCTGGTGGGCTGCAGTCTATGGGGGTCACACAGAGTCTAACACGACTGAGGTCCCTTAGCACACATGCAAACACCACACCCAAAAATCAAGTCCAGGCAGATTTCCCTGGTGGCTCAGATGGTATAGAATCTGCCTGCACTACAGGAGACCCAGGTCTGACCCCTGGGTCAGGAAGATTCCCTGGAGAAAGAAATGGCTGCCCACTCTAGTATTCTTGCCCGGAGAATCCCATGGACAGAGGAGGCTGGCGGGCTGCAGTCCATGGGGTCATAGAGTCAAACACAACTGAACAACTTGTTATGCAACACTGCAAGTTATACAGGACATATATGTTATTTGAATGACTCTAGGTATATGCATTCAGATCTTGCTTGAGTACTTGAAATCTCTTATACTGAGAACAATGCTTGCATTACAATACTATAAGCAAAAAGAACACTAATCAATATGTCAATTAAGCTAGTGCCCTGTCTCCTGGATAAGAGAAACTCATAAACACTTTTAAATAGGGACCTTTTAGGTTTCTGTCTTTTTTAAAAATTTATTTATTTTATTTATTTGGGGGGGGCAGGTTGGGGGGGGAGGGTGGGCGGGCCACTTCTATTGGTCTTTCATTTGTCTATCTTCATCTGTCTTTGTTCCTTTGGATCCTGTGGGCCTCCCATCGTGGTGGCCTCTGTTGTCATAGGGGCCAGCTCTTGGCGCAGGCGCTCCCGAGCTCCGACTTGGTAATTGGACACATCGGTCCAGCCGCTCCGCGGCGCGTGGGATCTTCCCAGGCCAGGGATCGAACCGGCGCCCCTTGAACTGCAAGGCTGTGTTCTTACCCACTGGACCACCAGGGAAGCCCTAGGTCTCTGTCTTTACTCTGCTCCACAAAGCAAAGCCTTTTTCCTTTTCAGTGAGAAATTTAAAAAATATATAGAAGCAAATTATATTTTAATAGCTTTTAAAAATACTTCTCTCAGCCTGCTCTACATCAATGCTAATCATTTCATCTAACTCATTTCTTTCTAAGAGATTTTTTGAAAAAGATATATAATTAATTAAAATCATTGTTGGGTAATACAGGATTTCTGATATTCTATCTGGCAATCTATAAAAACTGGAAAAATACACGTTTTTCTCTCCTGTGTTTGGCTCAAAGTGATACAATTTATTGTCTGTTGTTGGATGCTTTGCATAGTCTTATCAAAAGTGTATCTTGATAAATGACCAATGACATTGGATGAAATGATAGAGATGTTTCTGTGTAATGAAATCACCACAAACCAGGAAAAAAAAAAAAAAAAAAGACATTGTTATACGTGTTTTAAGGACAGTGAATTAGAGACCGCATCTCGGCCATGTTTTCCAAAAGAGCTGCAGGTAGGGCGGCTCTGCCACCAGGGCAGGTCCACACCACCCTCTGACCTTTCCTGAGTGTGTATCGAAGCTGTCTCTGGATAAGAGAAACTTGAAGAACACTTTTAAATAGGGACAGATCTTGCTTGAGTACTTGAAATCTCTTATACTGAGAACAATGCTTGCATTACAATACTATAAGCAAAAAGAACACTAATCAATATGTCAATTAAGCTAGTGCCCTGTCTCCTGGATAAGAGAAACTCATAAACACTTTTAAATAGGGACCTTTTAGGTTTCTGTCTTTTTTAAAAATTTATTTATTTTATTTATTTGGGGGGGGCAGGTTGGGGAGGGAGGGGGTGGGCGGGCCACTTCTATTGGTCTTTCATTTGTCTATCTTCATCTGTCTTTGTTCCTTTGGATCCTGTGGGCCTCCCATCGTGGTGGCCTCTGTTGTCGCAGAGCGCCAGCTCTTGGCGCAGGCGCTCCAGAGCTCCGACTTGGTAATTGGACACATCGGTCCAGCCGCTCCGCGGCGCGTGGGATCTTCCCAGGCCAGGGATCGAACCGGCGCCCCTTGAACTGCAAGGCTGTGTTCTTACCCACTGGACCACCAGGGAAGCCCTAGGTCTCTGTCTTTACTCTGCTCCACAAAGCAAAGCCTTTTTCCTTTTCAGTGAGAAATTTAAAAAATATATAGAAGCAAATTATATTTTAATAGCTTTTAAAAATACTTCTCTCAGCCTGCTCTACATCAATGCTAATCATTTCATCTAACTCATTTCTTTCTAAGAGATTTTTTGAAAAAGATATATAATTAATTAAAATCATTGTTGGGTAATACAGGATTTCTGATATTCTATCTGGCAATCTATAAAAACTGGAAAAATACACGTTTTTCTCTCCTGTGTTTGGCTCAAAGTGATACAATTTATTGTCTGTTGTTGGATGCTTTGCATAGTCTTATCAAAAGTGTATCTTGATAAATGACCAATGACATTGGATGAAATGATAGAGATGTTTCTGTGTAATGAAATCACCACAAACCAGGAAAAAAAAAAAAAGACATTGTTATACGTGTTTTAAGGACAGTGAATTAGAGACCGCATCTCGGGCCCTGTTTTCCAAAAGAGCTGCAGGTAGGGGGGCTCTGCCACCAGGGCAGGTCCACACCCCCCTCTGACCTTTCCTGAGTGTGTATCGGAAGCTGTCGACTCAGCAGAAAGAGGCCACTCCTGTCCTTTCTTAAATATTGGGTCATCTTCATTTTCTGACCGTAGAAATATATAAGACACACTCGTTATAAACTAAGTGGGTGAGTGTGTGTTTCCCATTATGTAACTGAGCATGTCCCAGAGAGCCACCAGAAGAACCGTGAGTGCTGGCTGGATGACTTTACTGCTGAAGAAGCACGGCTCTTACTTTCTGCCCCCTTTTTAACCATTGAACCTGTCCGGTCAAACGTCTACAGGAGATGTGCTGTTTCTTTTAAACCACGTGTCTGACGTTTGAAGCTACATTTCACATAGTGCACTTTGTGTTTTCTTTAGCTGCAAAGATTTTAAAGTGATGTTTGTCCCATCAAAGTGTGGTTCAGACAGAAGAAGGGACCTCACACAGACAGTGGCATGTTTGAACCAATTTCACAAAACACTTCAGAAAAGCTGACTTTAAATTCAGAGATGGGGAGGTAAAGAACCGAAAGAACTGGCAGCTCAGCCCAGCTCCTTCCAGACTTTGCTCAGAGCCTGGATGCGGTGACATAGCCTCCTTTAGACGGAAACATCTAGATCTCGCGCTGAGGTTTGGGGAATGACGCTGGGTTCATCGCCTTAGCCTTCCTCGTGCCGCTCTGCCGGCTTTACGCACTGACAGACTGAAGGACAGGCTTTGCGACATGTGGCTCAGATAATGGGAAGAGCAGTTCCTTGATCGGAGACAGACAGGCTGTCCAGATGCCTCAGGCAGTTCTGAAAGGACTTAAAATATCCGAGGGTGTTCCTGCCTTTTTTTTAAGGATTTCTGATATTCTATCTGGCAATCTATAAAAACTGGAAAAATACACGTTTTTCTCTCCTGTGTTTGGCTCAAAGTGATACAATTTATTGTCTGTTGTTGGATGCTTTGCATAGTCTTATCAAAAGTGTATCTTGATAAATGACCAATGACATTGGATGAAATGATAGAGATGTTTCTGTGTAATGAAATCACCACAAACCAGGAAAAAAAAAAAAAAAAAAGACATTGTTATACGTGTTTTAAGGACAGTGAATTAGAGACCGCATCTCGGCCATGTTTTCCAAAAGAGCTGCAGGTAGGGCGGCTCTGCCACCAGGGCAGGTCCACACCACCCTCTGACCTTTCCTGAGTGTGTATCGGAAGCTGTCGACTCAGCAGAAAGAGGCCACTCCTGTCCTTTCTTAAATATTGGGTCATCTTCATTTTCTGACCGTAGAAATATATAAGACACACTCGTTATAAACTAAGTGGGTGAGTGTGTGTTTCCCATTATGTAACTGAGCATGTCCCAGAGAGCCACCAGAAGAACCGTGAGTGCTGGCTGGATGACTTTACTGCTGAAGAAGCACGGCTCTTACTTTCTGCCCCCTTTTTAACCATTGAACCTGTCCGGTCAAACGTCTACAGGAGATGTGCTGTTTCTTTTAAACCACGTGTCTGACGTTTGAAGCTACATTTCACATAGTGCACTTTGTGTTTTCTTTAGCTGCAAAGATTTTAAAGTGATGTTTGTCCCATCAAAGTGTGGTTCAGACAGAAGAAGGGACCTCACACAGACAGTGGCATGTTTGAACCAATTTCACAAAACACTTCAGAAAAGCTGACTTTAAATTCAGAGATGGGGAGGTAAAGAACCGAAAGAACTGGCAGCTCAGCCCAGCTCCTTCCAGACTTTGCTCAGAGCCTGGATGCGGTGACATAGCCTCCTTTAGACGGAAACATCTAGATCTCGCGCTGAGGTTTGGGGAATGACGCTGGGTTCATCGCCTTAGCCTTCCTCGTGCCGCTCTGCCGGCTTTACGCACTGACAGACTGAAGGACAGGCTTTGCGACATGTGGCTCAGATAATGGGAAGAGCAGTTCCTTGATCGGAGACAGACAGGCTGTCCAGATGCCTCAGGCAGTTCTGAACAGAAGGACCAGCACGGACTTAAAATATCCGAGGGTGTTCCTGCCTTCTCACGGCTGTCTTGCAGAGTGAAGCCAGAGCTGATAGGATGCACATCGCCAGTGAGGTGACAGCAAAGGGACTTAACTAAATTCTCACATGTACTGAAGCTCATAGCTGTTGCTCATATCCTCTGAGAACAGGATAAAGGACCTGGGATGACTTGAGGGCTCTGAAGACAAAGGGGAAGAAAGGCTGGATCGTACAAGTGAGGAACCAAATAAATATATCGACAAAGCAAAGCTTGGAATCTGTGTTCTTGGATTCAGAGTCCAGCTCTAAACAGAGGGGAATTTCTCTCCTTATTCTGCAGTGTTCCCCGGGGATTGTATGGTAGGCTGTATCTCTCAGAAATCCCCTGACCCTGTGCAGTAGTGAGGACACTGTGCCCCATGGGCTTCCCTCATACTATCCTTTAGTTTATACTTTTAAAAGCCCTGCTTCTCAGCTGCTGGAATGGTAGCTCCCACAGGATCTGGACAGGTGTGGAAGTGGCTATTTTATTAATGTTAATGATGCAAAGGGCAAAAGAGTTCACAACAAGCTCTGGAGATAAAAAATCAAGAATTAGCAGAGATGTTACATCCCATTTGCAAACAAACAGCACTATTTTCTCTTCAGATCGTGCATGCGCGTGTGCTCAGTGTGTCTGACTCTTTGGGATCCCATGGACTGTTCCCACCCTCACTAAGCTAGGCAGTAAGAGTTAAGTCTCCTGTCTAACTCTTCCACCCCACGGACTGTAGCTCACCAGGTTCCTCTGTCCATGGGATTTCTCAGGCAAGAATACTGGAGTGGGTTGCCCTTTCCTCTTCCAAGGGACCTTCCCGACCCTGGGACTGAACCTGCATCTCTCGTGTCTCCTGCATTGGCAGGCAGATTCTTTTTTTTTTTTTCTAAAATTTGTCGATGTTTACTTGGAGGATAACTGCTTCACAATAGTGTGCTGGTTTCTGCCATAGGTCAACAGGAATCAGCCATAGGTTTACATACGTCCCCTCCCTGTTGAAGCTCCCATCCCCTCCCCTCCAGCCCCTCTAGGTTGTCACAGAGCACCAGGTTGGAGAACCCTGCATCATCCAGCAACTTCCCCCAGGCTACTCCCTGTCCTTCCCCCCGTGTGTCCACATACCTGTTGTCTATGCCCTGTGTCTGTGTGTCTACTGCTGCCCTGCAGATAGGCTATTCAGTGCCATCTTTCTAGATTCCATATGTATGTATTAATATACAATATTCGTTTTTCTCTTTCTGACTTACTTAACTCTGTATAATAGGCTCTAGGTTCATCTACCTCATTAAAACTGACTCAGCCGTGTTCCTTTTTATGCCTGAATAATACTCCACTGCATGTATAGCTTCTTTATCCATTCATCTGCTGACAGGCATCTAGGTTGCTTCTGAGTCCTACCTATTGTAAGTAGTGCTGGAAGGCAGATTCTTTAGCCATAAGCCACCAGAGAAGCCCCTTCCCCTTTGGATATTTCTTTTCAAAATGGACAACAAGGTGATGGCAGCGGCCTTGCTGTCAGCGGCTCAGAGCAGGAAGGGCGGAACGAGTTAAGAAAGCACAGACTGGATTTGCGACACTGTGCTGTGCTTAGTCGGCTGTGCCCCACTCTCTGTGACTCCACGGGCTGCAGCCCGCCAGGCTCCTCTGTCCATGGAATTCCCAGGCAATATTGGAGTGGGTTGCCATGTGCTCCTCCAGGGGATCTGCCTAACACAGGGACTGAACCCAGGTCTCCCACAGTACAGGCAGATTTTTTACTTTCTGAGTCACCAGGGAAGCCCAAGAATACGGGATTGGGCAGCCTGTCTCTTCACGGGATCTTCCTGATCCAGGAATTGAATCTGGGCGTCCTGCATTGCAGGTGGATTCTTTACCAGCTGAGCCACCGAGGATTTGCGAGGAAGGCTCTAATATGAAAAGGCAGATGCCACGGGAGGGTGGGTTAGGGCTGCGGGCGAGGACCTCTGGGCTCCCAGGGACAGTGTTCCCCGAGCTGCAGACCCGGCCACTCACAGGACAGGTGGCGACGCTCTGCTCCCACTGCGTCATGCTCAGGCTTTCCTCCAGGCTCGTGCACTTCTTCATTGCCACATCCCAGCCACAGTATGGGTCCTGGGCTCCAATGCAGGTACTGGAAACACACACCAAAGGGTCAACAGAAGGCACTGCATCATCCAGCAACTTCCCCCAGGCTACTCCCTGTCCTTCCCCCCGTGTGTCCACATACCTGTTGTCTATGCCCTGTGTCTGTGTGTCTACTGCTGCCCTGCAGATAGGCTATTCAGTGCCATCTTTCTAGATTCCATATGTATGTATTAATATACAATATTCGTTTTTCTCTTTCTGACTTACTTAACTCTGTATAATAGGCTCTAGGTTCATCTACCTCATTAAAACTGACTCAGCCGTGTTCCTTTTTATGCCTGAATAATACTCCACTGCATGTATAGCTTCTTTATCCATTCATCTGCTGACAGGCATCTAGGTTGCTTCTGAGTCCTACCTATTGTAAGTAGTGCTGGAAGGCAGATTCTTTAGCCATAAGCCACCAGAGAAGCCCCTTCCCTTAGGATATTTCTTTTCAAAATGGACAACAAGGTGATGGCAGCGGCCTTGCTGTCAGCGGCTCAGAGCAGGAAGGGCGGAACGAGTTAAGAAAGCACAGACTGGATTTGCGACACTGTGCTGTGCTTAGTCGGCTGTGCCCCACTCTCTGTGACTCCACGGGCTGCAGCCCGCCAGGCTCCTCTGTCCATGGAATTCCCAGGCAATATTGGAGTGGGTTGCCATGTGCTCCTCCAGGGGATCTGCCTAACACAGGGACTGAACCCAGGTCTCCCACAGTACAGGCAGATTTTTTACTTTCTGAGTCACCAGGGAAGCCCAAGAATACGGGATTGGGCAGCCTGTCTCTTCACGGGATCTTCCTGATCCAGGAATTGAATCTGGGCGTCCTGCATTGCAGGTGGATTCTTTACCAGCTGAGCCACCGAGGATTTGCGAGGAAGGCTCTAATATGAAAAGGCAGATGCCACGGGAGGGTGGGTTAGGGCTGCGGGCGAGGACCTCTGGGCTCCCAGGGACAGTGTTCCCCGAGCTGCAGACCCGGCCACTCACAGGACAGGTGGCGACGCTCTGCTCCCACTGCGTCATGCTCAGGCTTTCCTCCAGGCTCGTGCACTTCTTCATTGCCACATCCCAGCCACAGTATGGGTCCTGGGCTCCAATGCAGGTACTGGAAACACACACCAAAGGGTCAACAGAAAGGCAAGGTGATCCAGTACAAGAGAGGCAAGCCAAGAGGTGACCCTCAGGACATGCAATGGGGATCGGTTATGAGAAGCAAAGCTTCTGTCTGCACACTAGATAACACAGCATACTGCGAACACCACTATGTATCTAATCAACATTAAATACATTAATTTTACTTGAAATATCTATTTTTTCTAACATGCAGGGTAGAAAACTAAATGACTATCCCTAGTAACATGGTGCCTTTTGTTATTCTGATATAAACTCAAAATTGTGCAATGATCAAAACTACTAGCAATCAACATCCCCACATCACTATTATCATCATCATACCATTAATAGAAGGTATTCTTTGTTGAACATCTACTAGGATAAATAGAGTGATTATGTCATTTAAACAGAAACAACTTTATTAGGAAGATATCAATACTTTTACTTCATAATTATCATAATCAATACAGATATCACCACTACCATGATCATTACTATCATTATCGTCATCGTCACCTCCTTAAGGACAGGCATTATTTGTTAAACACAGTTATGATACATAAGGCTATTATATCATTTAACCATTTAAACTACACAAATGAGGGAAGACTCCAACGCTGGGAAAGACTGAAGGCAGGACAAGAGGGTGACATAGAATGAGATGGCTAGGTGGCATCACTGACTCCATGGACATGGGTTTGAGCAAACTCAGGGAGATGATGACAGGCAGATGGTACTTCTGGAAAGCTGCAACTAATTGTTGAAGATCATTCTCTTGCATATTAGATTATCTAAGTATTGACTTCATCTGGCTTGTTTCTATAACAATAACTGCCATTATGTCCATTTATTTTTGATATTAAGAATTTTTGCTGTGTCAACAACATTTATTCATGAAACATGGGATTTTATAAGTCTTTCTGTTATTTATTCAGCACATACTTAGCAGCTGCCATGAACTGACTCTGACAGTGATGGGTATATAAGGCAAACAAAAGAAACACAGTCAGTGTGCCCAAAGAGCTCATCTCTTAGTGAAGGACAGAAACATTAAACAGCTACACTGATAAAAATCACCAGCCATTGTGAAGGAAAAAATGAAAGGGGAATGAGGAAATATGTGGAGAGGCATTTAAGCTGGGAGCAATGAGATGAATGGGGTGATCGACACAGTACTTTTGAGGGAAAACAGAACATTTTAGCAGGAAGACCACCATGAGGAGGCAAGATCAGGTGGCACAAAACTTGAAAGTCAGAAGAAACACCCCATATGGCAGTGGGATTTTGGGAGAAGTTTGGAAAGAACCTGCCTGCCAATTCAGGAGGCATAAGAGACATGGGTGCTGTAGCTGGGTTGGGAAGATTCCCCTGAAGGAGGGCATGATGAAGACAAGGTGAGAGAATAAATTATCTGTTCATGAATGATAGTGTCTGAATTCCTAAGACAATCTCAGGAATTATCCTCAACTGCTAAATCACTATGTACTTCAGAATCTGATTTTACTTTGAGTTACATTAAAAGCACTACCTTACTAAAAATAAGATGGAAAAATTTCAATTAGACTGTAACCTTCTTGAAGAAGTGGCTTCCTTGGTGGTTCAGACAGTAAAGAATCCGCCTGCAATGCAGAAGACCCAAGTTCGATCCCTGGGTCAGGAAGATCCCCTGGAGAAGGGAATGAAAATCCACCCCAGTATTCTTGCCTGGAGAATCCATGGACAGAGGAGCCTGGTGGGCTACAGTCCACAGGGTTGCAAAGAGTCAAACACAACTGAGCGACTAACACTTTGACTTCCTGAAGAGTGCATTCTAAAATGTCCACACATCCTCAATTGTTAAATCTAACTGGCACATATTCTTTTCCAGTTTCCTCTTCTGTAAAACTGGAATGATAATGCTCACCTGAGTGGGCTGTTCTGAGGAATAAATTACATCATGTAGTAACATACTGCCATTATGTCCATTTATTTTTGATATTAAGAATTTTTGCTGTGTCAACAACATTTATTCATGAAACATGGGATTTTATAAGTCTTTCTGTTATTTATTCAGCACATACTTAGCAGCTGCCATGAACTGACTCTGACAGTGATGGGTATATAAGGCAAACAAAAGAAACACAGTCAGTGTGCCCAAAGAGCTCATCTCTTAGTGAAGGACAGAAACATTAAACAGCTACACTGATAAAAATCACCAGCCATTGTGAAGGAAAAAATGAAAGGGGAATGAGGAAATATGTGGAGAGAGGCATTTAAGCTGGGAGCAATGAGATGAATGGGGTGATCGACACAGTACTTTTGAGGGAAAACAGAACATTTTAGCAGGAAGACCACCATGAGGAGGCAAGATCAGGTGGCACAAAACTTGAAAGTCAGAAGAAACACCCCATATGGCAGTGGGATTTTGGGAGAAGTTTGGAAAGAACCTGCCTGCCAATTCAGGAGGCATAAGAGACATGGGTGCTGTAGCTGGGTTGGGAAGATTCCCCTGAAGGAGGGCATGATGAAGACAAGGTGAGAGAATAAATTATCTGTTCATGAATGATAGTGTCTGAATTCCTAAGACAATCTCAGGAATTATCCTCAACTGCTAAATCACTATGTACTTCAGAATCTGATTTTACTTTGAGTTACATTAAAAGCACTACCTTACTAAAAATAAGATGGAAAAATTTCAATTAGACTGTAACCTTCTTGAAGAAGTGGCTTCCTTGGTGGTTCAGACAGTAAAGAATCCGCCTGCAATGCAGAAGACCCAAGTTCGATCCCTGGGTCAGGAAGATCCCCTGGAGAAGGGAATGAAAATCCACCCCAGTATTCTTGCCTGGAGAATCCATGGACAGAGGAGCCTGGTGGGCTACAGTCCACAGGGTTGCAAAGAGTCAAACACAACTGAGCGACTAACACTTTGACTTCCTGAAGAGTGCATTCTAAAATGTCCACACATCCCTCAATTGTTAAATCTAACTGGCACATATTCTTTTCCAGTTTCCTCTTCTGTAAAACTGGAATGATAATGCTCACCTGAGTGGGCTGTTCTGAGGAATAAATTACATCATGTAGTAAAAAATAAAACAACCAAACAAAGACAAACTATTTTGAGATGGAATGCATATAGCTATTCATCTTAATGCATGTGTGCTCAGCGATGCCTAACTCTTTGTGATCCCATGGACTATAGCTCACCAGGTTCCTCTGTCCATGGATGTTTCCAGGCAAGAATACTGGGATGGGCTGTCATTTCCTACTCCAGGGCATTTTCCCGATCAAACCTGCTTCTCTTGTGTGTTCTGCATTGGAAGGCAGGTTCTCCACTACCAGTGCCACCTGGAAAACCCATTCTATTTAACCTCTGAACATAATTACAAATTAACATATGCTACTGGTTGATGTCTGGAAGTGTCTGAAAACATTCTCTTCCAAAAATACTGCATCTGCAAATACCTTGGGCTCTTTATTTAATATGGTGATGTGCCACCTCAAGATGTGCTCCATTATGTATCTCAGCTACACTTTTGGGTCAATTTATAGCGACTTTTTTTTACTACTCATATGTGCAAACACAGTGTCCTGTTTGAAGACACAAGAACCAGGAATAAATCTGCAGTCTAGCGAGGGAGGAAGACCATAGTTATGATCATTGCTTGACCACATCAAAGTGAGGAATGACTCTTGAGTAAGAAACCCAGACAACTGGTGCTACGGGGGTCAGAGGAGAGATCTGTGGCCCAGAGGAGCTCCAGGAAGAGGGGATGCTTAGGTTAACCTTTGGAGGAAGCTAGCGCTTAGCTGAGTAAGAAGGCGTCCCTGGTCATCATGGCTATAGACAACACGATATCATGTGCACAAAGCCAGGGAGGTGAGCTGAGCAGCTTGGCTGGGCTGAGGTTTCCTTAAGATTCCGGAGGAGTGTACTGATGCAATTAAAATGATGGGATTTCACTTAAGTAAGGGAAATTCAGCTATGGTGTATAGGAGCTGTCAAACAGTGGAATCTGCTAGAAGATTAACTTATAATCCCCAAGAAAAACTGAGATACAACTGCATTTACAATACCATTTTTTAAAGTTGGGACACGTGCCAAGTAAACAAAGAGATAATTACCAGTAAAAATATATGTCCACACTCATTATGCATAGCTTTCTAAAGGCACTTAATAATAATTCATGTTACAGGCTATGATTTGTAGGCAACATTAATTAATGAACTAGGACTTCAAATAGTCACTAACATTGAATATATTAAAAACTATTCATTATTGGCTTATCATTAAATTACATTGATTAAACAAAATAAAGATTTTTCACATTTCAATTTGCTTTTAAAATCAAATTCAAATAACTGATTTGCACTGCTGATTATACTAAGCAAGTGACTTTTAGTTAAAATCTTATTAAGTAGATAGGACATTCAGATTTTCCTGAAAAATGTGTTCTAAAACTGAACTAGACTGATATAAATTTTTCAGTGAGGCTTTATGGGAAAGCTGATAGTTTAAACAAATAGTGAAAAAAGTGGAAAGCATTTGAAATAAGCAAAGCAAAAGTGCTTTCTGGAAATCTAGCATTTGAGATCAACTTTGGTTTCTGATGGGATGCAGACGGCCCCTTTTTACTCAATTTTCCCACATAGATTCCTGAGCCATTTATCTTGGCCTCCGCACAAACCTCAGTCACTGGGGACTTTTCTCTAGAAAAAAACACAAAGATTTTCTGGAAAGGCCATTCTGGGCTTTGGAAGTGAAGCACTCCAGGGAAGGCAGCCCCTCCAGCTTTGTACTCATGGACAAAAGGGGCCCAGAGGGCAAACATGAGCCCTTCTCAGCTCAGACGTGTTGAAGAAGTTTCCACAAGTGACTGGAAAATGCTGTGTCCTGTACTGAGGATAGAACAGCCTATCATTGGACTCTCTGTTCAGGGAAAAGCCTGCACTTGGTAGGCTTCTCTACTCTGTGAAATAAAGGTAATTACAGGTTCCAGTCTCCACGCTTCTCTGGCAAATCAAGGATAAAAATGAAGACATGATTACTTTTTGCCCACCTCATGTTTAATCAAGAGAAACCTTTTTGTACATCTGGGTTTAATGGGCAGAATCAGAAGACACAGGAGAAGCCAAAGGGTCAACAGTCAGACTTGAAAAATGTATTAGGTGTCAAGCCTTACATCTTAACTTTACACAAAACACTACAGAACAGTAAGTCCAGAGGGGAGAAAATTATTATGCTGGCCTCTTACAATTCACTCAACAGTTGCCTGTAACTGAGTGAATGAGGCTTGAGTCAAGGTGTCAATACAGCTCACCCCCTAAAGGACACTCACCATCTCGGGACATTCACCATCTCAGTAGAACGGCTGAGGCAAATGTGGGGCCCATCTCAGCCGTGGATTCTCGACTGACCTCCCTAACCACCAGGATGGGGCTGGTGATGGCAGCAAAGGTCACCGACAAAGGCAAGCACGTGGCTTTCATCACATCTGGCACTTTTCAGCCTCTATCAGTGTCTGAACCTCAGCCCCTCATCGAAGGACAAGCCCCCACTCACTTGAGACTGGGCATTACTGAATACTCACAGGCAGATGCTTCTGCTCATTGGCTGGGGCCTTGCTGCCATCACTCACCTACACACAAAAGTGGTCATGGTAGAAAATCCACTTGTCAAAATAGATTACAGGTAGGTAAACAACTGAATGCAAGGAGCAGAATCTACCTGACAGGCCCCATACATCTCAGACACTGTGAAGTTGTTTAAAGGTAAAAGAATAAATTCTTGACGGGTCAGTTTGCCCTCTGTTTGGTCCAGAGGCAAGTGAAATGTATCTGGATAAAGAGGGCAAAGCATGTGCTTAAGAGCAGCCCTGGAGAAGGGAATGGCACCCCACTCCAGTATGCTTGCCTGGAGGATCCCATGGACAGAGGCACCTGGCTACCATCCCATGGGGTCCCAAGAGTCAGGCACGGCTGAGTGAGTAACACTTAACACAGGGAGTCACTTGCTCATAATCATACACCAAGCTAAAGGCTTATCCAGGATCCACCTGAATCCAAAGCTCATGATCTTTCCCTATGCAAGCTGCTCTGCAGAGACATAGGGTGATGATTCTCTAAAGATCTTTTGCCCACCTCATGTTTAATCAAGAGAAACCTTTTGTACATCTGGGTTTAATGGGCAGAATCAGAAGACACAGGAGAAGCCAAAGGGTCAACAGTCAGACTTGAAAAATGTATTAGGTGTCAAGCCTTACATCTTAACTTTACACAAAACACTACAGAACAGTAAGTCCAGAGGGGAGAAAATTATTATGCTGGCCTCTTACAATTCACTCAACAGTTGCCTGTAACTGAGTGAATGAGGCTTGAGTCAAGGTGTCAATACAGCTCACCCCCTAAAGGACACTCACCATCTCGGGACATTCACCATCTCAGTAGAACGGCTGAGGCAAATGTGGGGCCCATCTCAGCCGTGGATTCTCGACTGACCTCCTAACCACCAGGATGGGGCTGGTGATGGCAGCAAAGGTCACCGACAAAGGCAAGCACGTGGCTTTCATCACATCTGGCACTTTTCAGCCTCTATCAGTGTCTGAACCTCAGCCCCTCATCGAAGGACAAGCCCCCACTCACTTGAGACTGGGCATTACTGAATACTCACAGGCAGATGCTTCTGCTCATTGGCTGGGGCCTTGCTGCCATCACTCACCTACACACAAAAGTGGTCATGGTAGAAAATCCACTTGTCAAAATAGATTACAGGTAGGTAAACAACTGAATGCAAGGAGCAGAATCTACCTGACAGGCCCCATACATCTCAGACACTGTGAAGTTGTTTAAAGGTAAAAGAATAAATTCTTGACGGGTCAGTTTGCCCTCTGTTTGGTCCAGAGGCAAGTGAAATGTATCTGGATAAAGAGGGCAAAGCATGTGCTTAAGAGCAGCCCTGGAGAAGGGAATGGCACCCCACTCCAGTATGCTTGCCTGGAGGATCCCATGGACAGAGGCACCTGGCTACCATCCCATGGGGTCCCAAGAGTCAGGCACGGCTGAGTGAGTAACACTTAACACAGGGAGTCACTTGCTCATAATCATACACCAAGCTAAAGGCTTATCCAGGATCCACCTGAATCCAAAGCTCATGATCTTTCCCTATGCAAGCTGCTCTGCAGAGACATAGGGGTGATGATTTCCTTAAGAATCATGTATTCACTGGACCTGGCTGCAAAGACAGTCTTACGGGCAGCTCAGGGAATAAAGCCAAGGTGTTTCTGCTGAGGGTAGCTCAAAGGCAAGGATCTGGAGCTACAGCCATGCTTGCTCCAGCCCAAGCTTTCCCATGGAGTGCATTACACAGCTTTAAATCCATCAGCTCAAAATCAGGGCACCTGTAGAATGGACATTAACTAATGAAACCTTACACTGTGAGCACTTTAGTTTGCCTCTCAACACAAATAAGGAAAAAAAGGTAGTAATTATTCTGATGTTAAATCCAAGTTGACTATATGGAATCCAGATTAGAGGAGAGAAACACGCTCATTTAGGAAACTGAATAGAAAGCTAAGCCTAGAAACTGCTGGGTGGCTAAGGAAAGCGAGGAATCTGTACCTGTAGACTTGACCTGTGGAAAATTATTTTCTTATTCTTAGAAAGGTACTCTACATTATAATGGCAATATGATTACCTTCACACATTTGCCAAAAGAAGAGAAGGAAAAACTGTCTGCATAATTCTATGGCTGTGGGGGCAGCCATAGCAGCTCTACAAGTGACTCATATATTTTCTTTGCTTTGATTGTCTACCTGGATCAAATATATGGTTATATCATTGCCAAAGGTGGATTTACCATGAAGCTAATGCAGTTTGAATTGCCTCACTTCATGAGACCCTTAAGATTCTGTGATGGGCCTCAGAAACTTTTTTTAGATTTGATACTGCTTTCTGTAGAACAGAGTATTCCTCTTTGAATAGAGAATTCCTCCTAAATGGTGTAAGCATCACACTTCACATAACTTACTCTTTTCCTGATTATTACAGATGAGTACATGTCTTACTTTACTAGTCTAGTTCATGTATGTTTCCCTTTTATGCATCACACTTTGATTGTTCCTTTTCCTCTCTGCCCTGGACTTGGGTGTGTGATTTGCGACTCTGCTGTAAGACACTATGTTCTAGCTCAAGCCCGTGCCAGACACCTCCAGACAGGGCTGAAATTAGCGTACTGGCATGTATGCTTTCTCTTCTCTCTTTAAACAGTATTAATGATGGCAAACACAATGTCATGTTGTTTTTTTCAGTTAAGATCATATCATATAGATGTCTTTATCAACATCACTTAATGACTTCAGAAAATCCACTGAGAGAATACTCCCCTGAGTCAGAACACCATAACTTGTTAATTAATTCCCTTTCTATTGGAAATTTAATATTAGAATACAGGTTGTGATTCCAACATAGTTTAAAAAATAGTTGGAAAGGAATGGCAGACTTGGAGATTAGGTCTTAGTGGAGTCGAAGATCAGACTTTAATGATAGATTGATCTGAGGATAACGTCTAAGGAACTCTGGCTTGCATCCACAAGAGATACTTGAAATTTTTATTTATGTCAGAATTTCTCATTAGGTTTTAAGCCCCAGGAAGACAAGGTCAGAGATATATCATCTATCATACACTCAGAATCTGGCTTGATGGTTGGTACATATAAGGTTCAATAAACATACTATGAGTGAAGTAACCACAGAAAGCCCACAGCCTTTAGAGGCCACACCAAAGAAAATGCAAAAAACAAAAAACAAAAAAACTCAAGACAGAGATTTCGAAGACCCTTGAGATTCCCTTGGACTGCTGGGAGATCAAACTAGTCAATCCTAAAGGAAATCGACTTTTAATATTCCTTGGAAGGATGGATGCTGAAGCTCCAATACTTCGACCACCTGATGCAAAGAGCCTACTTATTGGAAAAGACCTTGATGCCAACAAAGACCGAAGGCAAAAGGAGTAGGGGGCAGCAGAGGATGAGATGGTTAGATAGCATCACCAACTCAATAGATGTGAATTAGAGCAAACTCCAGGAGACAGTGAAGGACAGTGGAGCCTGGCATGCTGCAGTCCATGGGGTCCCAATGCGTTGTACATGACTTAGCAACTGAACAACTGCAAATTCGTTTTGAAGGGAGAGGGTTTACTTTGTAAAATGGGTACATGTCAAAACAGCCTTCAAATATTTATATGATACTTGAATGGTTAAGGTTGTCTTGCAGGAGAACTTTATGGGGATTCTGCAGTTTCTCTCTATGCATTGTGTGTTTCTGTCATCACCAGCACTTTTTCTTAAAGAACATATTTAATTAATAACTGTGCCAATCTATTAATTTCACCTCTCATGACTATTCTTTCAAACAGTGTTATGTCCTATAGTAACCTAATTTCAACGCTAGTTTTCTTCATGAGGTGTTAATTTCTTAAAATTACAGACTAACCTAATTCAGAATAACTAGACATCCACTCACAAAGGGAGTTAAAGTTTTTTCTTAATTGTTTCCTCTTTCCCTGCAGTTGTATAAAGCACAATTTTAAAGGCATGTCTCTTATGCCATATATATGCTGTGGTTTTTCCAGTTCCCAGCTCTTCTTGGTCCAGATCATTTTTATAACAAAGCAAAAATAAAACAAACACCCTACTAGGATGAAGGATTCCCAATCCTTTGACTGACGTTTTATATTGAAAGGAGTTAATAGGAAGATTTGATAATGAGGCTAGCGGGTCCCAAGGAGGAAAGGGGGAGGAAAAAGGAGAAAGAAAGGCAAAGAATTTCAATGCTGAAACTGAAACTAACTTTCTTGTCTTATGTTAATGCTGTGAGCCTAACAAGGCCTTTACATTAAAATGCCTCAGCCAGCCTTGAGGCCTAGAGACCATCCTCTAGCAAAATATGATGTTAATACTGTGGGCCTAGCAAGGTCTTTTACATTAGAATGTTATGCCTAGACCTGAGGTCTGGAGACTTTCCTAGCTAATCTCATGTTAATGTTGTGGATGTGGGCCTACAGGGCCTTTAGAACCTTAAGATATTCTTTTGATCTACTGTTTTGACTGACTGGGCAAACTGAAATGGCAAGCCTATGCCATCCATTGGGGTCCCAAAGACCGAAGGCAAAAGGAGTAGGGGGCAGCAGAGGATGAGATGGTTAGATAGCATCACCAACTCAATAGATGTGAATTAGAGCAAACTCCAGGAGACAGTGAAGGACAGTGGAGCCTGGCATGCTGCAGTCCATGGGGTCCCAATCGTTGTACATGACTTAGCAACTGAACAACTGCAAATTCGTTTTGAAGGGAGAGGGTTTACTTTGTAAAATGGGTACATGTCAAAACAGCCTTCAAATATTTATATGATACTTGAATGGTTAAGGTTGTCTTGCAGGAGAACTTTATGGGGATTCTGCAGTTTCTCTCTATGCATTGTGTGTTTCTGTCATCACCAGCACTTTTTCTTAAAGAACATATTTAATTAATAACTGTGCCAATCTATTAATTTCACCTCTCATGACTATTCTTTCAAACAGTGTTATGTCCTATAGTAACCTAATTTCAACGCTAGTTTTCTTCATGAGGTGTTAATTTCTTAAAATTACAGACTAACCTAATTCAGAATAACTAGACATCCACTCAAAAAGGGGAGTTAAAGTTTTTTCTTAATTGTTTCCTCTTTCCCTGCAGTTGTATAAAGCACAATTTTAAAGGCATGTCTCTTATGCCATATATATGCTGTGGTTTTTCCAGTTCCCAGCTCTTCTTGGTCCAGATCATTTTTATAACAAAGCAAAAATAAAACAAACACCCTACTAGGATGAAGGATTCCCAATCCTTTGACTGACGTTTTATATTGAAAGGAGTTAATAGGAAGATTTGATAATGAGGCTAGCGGGTCCCAAGGAGGAAAGGGGGAGGAAAAAGGAGAAAGAAAGGCAAAGAATTTCAATGCTGAAACTGAAACTAACTTTCTTGTCTTATGTTAATGCTGTGAGCCTAACAAGGCCTTTACATTAAAATGCCTCAGCCAGCCTTGAGGCCTAGAGACCATCCTCTAGCAAAATATGATGTTAATACTGTGGGCCTAGCAAGGTCTTTTACATTAGAATGTTATGCCTAGACCTGAGGTCTGGAGACTTTCCTAGCTAATCTCATGTTAATGTTGTGGATGTGGGCCTACAGGGCCTTTAGAACCTTAAGATATTCTTTTGATCTACTGTTTTGGTAACTGACTGGAAGACACAAAGTGTCATGCTTAAACTGGCAAAGGGGGTTCTCTTCTATCGCCCTTCCAGTGTCTGTGCTGGAAGCCCCTCTCTCTGTCCTCTTTTCTTAATAAACTTGTTTCACGAAGCTCTGAGTGACCAAAGCCAAGTCTTTTTGATCCCAAAGTGAATTCTTCTCCATTGGAGATCGAGAATCCGACACCGTTCATGGTGACCTACCGTCATCTATCTCCTATCAATATCACTAGTACACTTTTGTGTGGGTTTCCCAGGTGGCACTAGTGGTAAAGAGCCTGCTTGCCAATGTAGGAGATGCAAGAAACTCAGGTTTGATCTCTGGTTTGGGAAGATCCCCTAGAGGAGGGCATGGAAACCACTCCAGTGTTCTTGCCTGGAGAATCCCATGGAAAGAGGAGCCTGGTGGGCTACAGTCCATATGGTCGCACAGAATCTGCAGTGGCTTAACACGCATGCATGCACACTTTTCTGTAAAGTGTGTCTGACTGTTTATCAAGAATTGAGGTGTTTTTTTTGTTTTTTTTTTAAGGCCATGAAGAAAAATAGTAGAAAGAGGAGAGGCAGAGGATCCATTTGTTAATTTGGTAAGGATTTGCTGACCCTTTCTCTGGTCAGGCACATGCTAAAGACTGCAGGGAACCTGAAAAGACAATGCTTAGGGACTTTAGGGCTGAAGGGAACCTAAAACAAACCCTAAAACCTCCTTTGACTGACGTTTATATTGAAAGGAGTTAATAGGAAGATTTGATAATGAGGCTAGCGGGTCCCAAGGAGGAAAGGGGGAGGAAAAAGGAGAAAGAAAGGCAAAGAATTTCAATGCTGAAACTGAAACTAACTTTCTTGTCTTATGTTAATGCTGTGAGCCTAACAAGGCCTTTACATTAAAATGCCTCAGCCAGCCTTGAGGCCTAGAGACCATCCTCTAGCAAAATATGATGTTAATACTGTGGGCCTAGCAAGGTCTTTTACATTAGAATGTTATGCCTAGACCTGAGGTCTGGAGACTTTCCTAGCTAATCTCATGTTAATGTTGTGGATGTGGGCCTACAGGGCCTTTAGAACCTTAAGATATTCTTTTGATCTACTGTTTTGGTAACTGACTGGAAGACACAAAGTGTCATGCTTAAACTGGCAAAGGGGGTTCTCTTCTATCGCCCTTCCAGTGTCTGTGCTGGAAGCTCTCTCTCTCTGTCCTCTTTTCTTAATAAACTTGTTTCACGAAGCTCTGAGTGACCAAAGCCAAGTCTTTTTGATCCCAAAGTGAATTCTTCTCCATTGGAGATCGAGAATCCGACACCGTTCATGGTGACCTACCGTCATCTATCTCCTATCAATATCACTAGTACACTTTTGTGTGGGTTTCCCAGGTGGCACTAGTGGTAAAGAGCCTGCTTGCCAATGTAGGAGATGCAAGAAACTCAGGTTTGATCTCTGGTTTGGGAAGATCCCCTAGAGGAGGGCATGGAAACCACTCCAGTGTTCTTGCCTGGAGAATCCCATGGAAAGAGGAGCCTGGTGGGCTACAGTCCATATGGTCGCACAGAATCTGCAGTGGCTTAACACGCATGCATGCACACTTTTCTGTAAAGTGTGTCTGACTGTTTATCAAGAATTGAGGTGTTTTTTTTGTTTTTTTTTTAAGGCCATGAAGAAAAATAGTAGAAAGAGGAGAGGCAGAGGATCCATTTGTTAATTTGGTAAGGATTTGCTGACCCTTTCTCTGGTCAGGCACATGCTAAAGACTGCAGGGAACCTGAAAAGACAATGCTTAGCCTTTGGGGTTCACAGTCTTAAGGGCTGAAGGAAGCCTACACTGCCAGCTTGTACTCAGAATTCTAGTTTATGTTCTGTGACTGATGAAGCTTTGTGCATTATCTCTCTGATTCAGATCCATCCCTCATCTGTGAAATATTTACTCTACAACGTGATAGGTTTATCTTACCTCATAATTGTGGTAGGTGTCAAATAAAAAATAAATAGATGAGTATCTGCTGAGTAGAAAATCCGATGTTATTAATTTATTGGGGGTTAGAGTTACATCATGCAATTTAATACTTAATGTATGTAATTCAACACCCAATTTTAAACATTGGTGTATATAATGATGCAAACATATTTGTTCATTCAAAAGGCATTTATGATAATAATCTAATTCAGGAATCAGCAAATGACAGTTCAAGGACCTAATCCAGCCTGCTCCCTAAAGTTCCACTCAGCCACTGGGTAGGGGGACTCTTGACTTGGGGCCCTGGCGACTCTTCACGACTCCACACAGGGCGAAGCTTAACTACAGCTGGCCTGAACTTTGATGGAGTGCCCGGGACCCTCCTGATCACACTCATGGTCTGATTACGAGCACCTGCTCCAAACTTGTTTTCCTCCAGCCTCCCTATGTTCCAGGGAGGCCTTCATGAGCCAGTTTCTCATTGCCTCCTGAGTTCTAATGAGGTAAGTGCTTCCGGATCCCTAGCAGGGCACAACAGCAGGTGCAATAGTGCAGCACACAGCCATGTCCTCCAAAAGCCCTGCCATCCCCACTTCCCCGGGCTCTCCTTTCCTTAGACCTGAGGGCTTTCAATAAGTTGAACTAACTGGAAGGTTACCCAATTTCCTTGGGGGTTGGCGGTGGGGAATAACAGCTTGGTTTCTGGATGGGAAGGTCAGAGTCTGAGTCCTTGGGCCACTCCTTTCTTCTCAGAACAGGGCAATGAGAACTCCATTAATCCTTGGCCAGGCTCTTCTCCTCCAAGTGGCCCGTTATGACGTTTCATTGGTGTTTCCATCATCAGGGATTCAGTTAGTGGCTCTTCTGGCCTGCTTCACCCTATGCATCCCTGTGAAGCCTGTGGACCACTTCCACGCTGGGAGCCCCTGGCCATGCACTGGCCTCAGATGAGGATGGCGCCAGCTTATCTGCATTTCATTTCATGGCTACGCCCACATGCAGCTCTTCCCAGATTCCCATGTTCCTTAGAATTCAACAATTACTAATTCATTTCATGAAACTAACACATGTGTGTGGTAAATGAGTCTTGGAGGACAAAGAACACACTGGAAAAGTAAAATTTCTCTCCCACTCTACATCTCCAGAAATCACCACCCGTTCTGATGAGGTGCTGTATTATTTGCATCATTTTTCTATGCTGTTTCTTAAATGAGCTGTACAAAAAATGGTTAAAATAACAACAAGATCTTTCTGCTCATTTTTTGAGGTCAAACTTGACAGAAACACATTTTAAAAATATTGTTCTTTCAAAATAACTTTCCAAGGAAACCAGTGATGGGAAGTGAAAAACACCACGCTGTTGGCCCCAAGTTGCAATGTGTGCACAGCGTGGAAGGCTCTGGCGTGCACAGTGTCTAGCCTCTCCTGGGTCCAGGGTCACCTCTACAACAGCTGGACAGTGGAGACTCATTTTACAGTAACTCATAGGTATGAAGGCTCCGTTTGGTCTCCTTAACCTAACCTGGTGGCAGGCATAATGAGGAAGGGACTACTGGAAAGAAGCTGGGAGGACTTGTCAGTGGACACGTTCAGCCTGTCCTGGTACTAACTAGTTCCAGCTCTCAGGAGCGCCATGGAAAATGCCATCAAATAGTTCGTTCCTGTGGAAATCTGACCACTGAGTGTGATATACTCTTTGTACCCAAGAACCAAAGATAAAGTCTAGCCCTCACGGGTAGACAGTTCAGCTCTGAACCTGGATTTCAAACGCATGAGCTGTGTGACCTTGGGCAGGACACCAAAAATCCAAGCCACCGTTTTTTCATCTGATAATTGGAGATGACATCTGACTTTTCTGTCAGGGTGTTGTGATTAAGGAAAGCAGAGATAGGATACAACAGAGTGCCATATGTAAAAGAATCCTGGAAAATTGTATCATTATCATTTATCAGCATTTTGACAGATATCAAACTGCCTTGCCTCTGAAAAAGATACTTAAAATAATGAACAATGTGAGTATGATTTTGAAGGAGAAAAGTAATTTAGCTAAGCTCAATTTCTCTTCTTAAACACTTCAAAATTCGTAACAAAATGACTTACATTCTATTATAAAAAGCACATTTAACATTGTTAGTGTATATAAATGCATTAGATTTCTGTGTATTAAGCTTGTATCCTGAAGTGAAAGATCAGAAACAATCTCATTTACCTTCCCATTAAAAAGAATAAAATACCTAGGAATAAACTTACCAAAGGAGGCAAAAGCCTATACTCGGAAAAGTATAAGACAAGATGAATGAAACTGAAGATGACTCCAACAGATGGAAAGATACACCGTGTTCTTAGATTGGAAGAAGCAATACTGTCAAACTGACTATACCGCCCAAGGTGAGCTGCAGATTCAATGGGTGCTAAATCACTTCAGTCTTGTGTAACGTTTTGTGACCCTATAGACTGTGGGCTGCCCTGGTGGCTCAGGTGGTAAAGAGTCTGCCTGCAATGTGGGAGACCTAGGTTCAATTCCAGGGTTGGGAAGATCCCTGGAGAATGTCATGGCAACCCACTCAAGTATTTTTCCTGGATAATCCGTATGGCCAGAGGAGCCCGGTGGACTACAATCCACAAGGTTGCAAACAAACAGTCAGACATCACTGAGCAACTAAGCATACATGAACTGGTGCCAGCTGGGAGGCAATCCCTATCAAATTAACAATGTCATTTTATACAGGACTAGAACAAAGTATATTAAAAATTGTTTTTTTACCACATGAAAAACCCTGAACAATCAAAGCAATAATGCCTGATGATCTGAGGTTGAGTGGATGTAATAATAATAGAAATAAAATGCACAATAAATGCAATGTGCTTGAATGGTCCCAAAACCATACTCTTCTTCATCTGTGGAGAAACTGTCTTCCTCAAAACTGTTCCCTGGTGCCAAAAGGCTGGGGACTGCAGCTCTAACACCAAACACAAAAATAAACTCAAAACAGATTAAAGACCTAAATGTAAGACTACACCATAAAACTCTTATTAGAGAAAATCATAGGAAGAACACTCTTTGACATAAAGTTGTACCAATATCTTTCTCAATTCATCCCCTAGAATAATGGAAATAAATATAAATAAACAAATGAGACCTAATTAAGCTCAAAAGCTTTTGCACAGAAAATGAAATCTTGAACAAAATGAAAATATAACCCTCAGAATGGGAGAAAACATTTGCAAACAAAGTAACCCACAAGGGATTAATCTCCAAAATTTACGAAAGGCTCATAAAGCTTAATATAAAAGAAAGAAATTATCCAGTCAAACAATGGACAGAAGACCTAAATATATATTTACACTAAGAAGACATGCAGATGACCATGAGGCACAAGAAAAATGCTCAACAATCCTATTACAGAAATGAAAATCAAAACTAAATTATCACCTTACACCAGTCAAAATGGCCATCACTAAACAGTCTACAAACAATATATGCAGGAGAGAGTGTGGGGAAAAGAGAACCCTCTTACATTGTTGGTGGGAATATAAACAAGTACAGCCACTGTGTAAAACAGTATGGAGCGTTTTTCAAAAAAAACCTAAAACCAGAGTTGCCCTATGATCCAGCAACCCCACTCCTGGGCATATGTCCAGAGAAAAACCACGATCTAAAAAGATACATGCACCCTACTGATCACTGCAGTGCTGTTTACAATAGCCAAATGGAAGCAGTCCAAATGTCCGGACAGAAGAATCGATAAAGAACATGTGGTACATATTCGCAATGGAATATTACACAGCCGTTGCAAATAATGAAATAATGACAGCTGAAGCAAGATGGATGGACCTGGAGATTACCACACCAAGTGAAGTCAGACAAGGAAGACCAGTGTTGTATAATATTGCCTATCTGTGGAATCCAAAGAAAAGCGATACCAGTGGACATATTTACAAAGCAGAAACAGATGCACAGATTTAGAAAACAAACTTACAGTCACCAAGGTGACTGAGGGGATAAATGGGGCTTGGGACTGACATAAACACACTACTAGATGTCAAATAAACAGTCAACAAGGACCAACGGAATAGCTCATGGAACGCTGCTCAGTAGTCTGTAATAACCTACATAGGAATAAAAACTTGAGAAAGAACAGATATATGTGTATGTAACGGAACTGCTTTGCTGTACACCTGAAACTAACACAACATTGTTAATCAACTATAGCCCAATATAAGATAAAAATTAAGAAAAGAAAAAAATAGTCGATTTAACAAAGAGATGAGTATTTACTGTCAGTCAATTGGTGTTCTATTCCTATGCAGCATACTCCTTTAGGCATATTTCTTAGAAATTAACATTGATTTTGTCTAGAAAATACACACTATCTTTCTCCATAATTTATCTGGTCAAGTAGATTTCCAGTTTCTTGAAAATTGATTTTTTTTCTCCAGGGAGTGTTAGTGAGGTTTTTCTGGTCTTTCTATAAGAGGATGATGGCAGAAAAACACTGGAAAAATTCAGAGAAACTCTTGGGTTGAAATCATTAGGTTTTCTTTTCTCAAATGGAGCATTTAATGGTCAAATACACGCTAACCCACTCTGGAGGTGAGCACACAGAGGAGCACAGTCTATCCGTTTATAATATATTATCAGCTCTCACTGCCTTCCCCTGAGCAAGTGGATAAGGAAACAGCAGGGAGATTCAGCTCTGGATAGAACTGTAAAATCTTGTCCTGCCAGGAGCCAGATAAAGACAGACAAGGGGCTTATTCTCCTGAAAGAAAACATGCACCCTACTGATCAAGTGCTGTTTACAATAGCCAAATGGAAGCAGTCCAAATGTCCGGACAGAAGAATCGATAAAGAACATGTGGTACATATTCGCAATGGAATATTACACAGCCGTTGCAAATAATGAAATAATGACAGCTGAAGCAAGATGGATGGACCTGGAGATTACCACACCAAGTGAAGTCAGACAAGGAAGACCAGTGTTGTATAATATTGCCTATCTGTGGAATCCAAAGAAAACGATACCAGTGGACATATTTACAAAGCAGAAACAGATGCACAGATTTAGAAAACAAACTTACAGTCACCAAGGTGACTGAGGGGATAAATGGGGCTTGGGACTGACATAAACACACTACTAGATGTCAAATAAACAGTCAACAAGGACCAACGGAATAGCTCATGGAACGCTGCTCAGTAGTCTGTAATAACCTACATAGGAATAAAAACTTGAGAAAGAACAGATATATGTGTATGTAACGGAACTGCTTTGCTGTACACCTGAAACTAACACAACATTGTTAATCAACTATAGCCCAATATAAGATAAAAATTAAGAAAAAAAAAAAATAGTCGATTTAACAAAGAGATGAGTATTTACTGTCAGTCAATTGGTGTTCTATTCCTATGCAGCATACTCCTTTAGGCATATTTCTTAGAAATTAACATTGATTTTGTCTAGAAAATACACACTATCTTTCTCCATAATTTATCTGGTCAAGTAGATTTCCAGTTTCTTGAAAATTGATTTTTTCTCCAGGGAGTGTTAGTGAGGTTTTCTGGTCTTTCTATAAGAGGATGATGGCAGAAAAACACTGGAAAAATTCAGAGAAACTCTTGGGTTGAAATCATTAGGTTTTCTTTTCTCAAATGGAGCATTTAATGGTCAAATACACGCTAACCCACTCTGGAGGTGAGCACACAGAGGAGCACAGTCTATCCGTTTATAATATATTATCAGCTCTCACTGCCTTCCCCTGAGCAAGTGGATAAGGAAACAGCAGGGAGATTCAGCTCTGGATAGAACTGTAAAATCTTGTCCTGCCAGGAGCCAGATAAAGACAGACAAGGGGCTTATTCTCCTGAAAGAAAATGGGGAGACTGTCGACTTCTCCTGGGCAGCTGTGCCTGGTGGCAGTTGGCGCCTGCGAATTCATGACTGAGCTACAAGTGCAGTTGCCTAGGAGATGAGAGGGGCAGAAGATGCCTGCCTTGCTTGACCTGAATCAGGACCTAGTTGCCTAAGATGCACCTCTGAGTTGCTGAGCTAGCAGATGCCAGAAGAAAGGTGGATTGCCTCTGCTTTGCAAGCCACAAACACCCATCCTGCCACCAGAAAGACCTGGTCATGGACAGGTCTGGCTTCCTGCCTGATGTTCCATCTCCCATCCCCAGAGCTTGGATGTGAGCTTGCTGCCTGGAGCTGGAAGACCAGCGCCTTTTCAGGTTCACTGAACGTGTGATGCTCCCACTGACCAGACCCCAAACCTCTCTGTCACCCACTGAACCATGACAGCTGTGTCAGATTACTTCCTGCCCTGGCCAGCGCTGCAGGAAACACAAAGCAGAAGAAAAGACAAGCAGCCGTTGGTTACATTTAGGGAAGCCTGTTACATGAAAGAAAGTTGTTAATCAACATCACTACATGCTATTAGCAATCACAAGAGCATTGTTACTCGTTGGGAGGTCCCTGATTTGATTTGGTTCTCAACACTCTGATACCAAAAGAGGAATTGCATTAGATACTGCATTGTCTAAACCCATCTAGAATGGAATATTATAATGATTTTTAGTAAATAGAAGAACCTTCTTCTACATAAGAACACCTACTTTGCTGAGCGCTTCAACTTTTGCACAGTATCTACGACTCCGTTAGATGCTACAGCAATTAGTATGTGTTAGATACAAAATGGCCCCTAGAGGAGGGCATGGCAACCCACTCCCGTATGCCTGCCTAGAGAATCCCCGTGGATAGAGAAGCCGGGTGAGCTGCAGTCCATGTGGTCACAAAGAGTAGGACACAACTGAATAACTAAACACACAGATAAGAAAGGGGGGCTTCTCAGAAGGCTCAGTGGTAAAAAATCCACCTGCCAATGCAGGAGCCACAAGAGATGCTGGTTCAATACCTGGGTTGGGAAGCTCCCCTGGAGGAGGGCATGGCAACCCACTGCAGTATTCTTGCCAGGAGAATCCCAGGGACAGAGGAGCCTGGTGGGCTACAGTTCATGGGGTCACAAAGAGTTGGAGACTACTGGGTGACTGAACATACAATACACACAGATAAGAAAAGGAGGTTTATAGTACTTTAGTGACCAGGTCAACATGAATATCTATCTATCTATCTATCTATCTATCTATATTATACCTTAAACCTGTGCCAGGTTAGTTCAGGAACACCAAATATCAGCACTATCACTGCTATAATGCACTGAATAATGTATTTCAATCCTCACACCTGCTTACAGAGGTCATGGAGTGGTTCCTCCCTGATGGATGCTGCTGCTGCCTTATATCAGAACTCTATCCTGAGATGGCCAGGACTCACGAGATCTGAAAGTCCTCGGGCTTCTGTGCCCTCTGACCAGACCCCAAACCTCTCTGTCACCCACTGAACCATGACAGCTGTGTCAGATTACTTCCTGCCCTGGCCAGCGCTGCAGGAAACACAAAGCAGAAGAAAAGACAAGCAGCCGTTGGTTACATTTAGGGAAGCCTGTTACATGAAAGAAAGTTGTTAATCAACATCACTACATGCTATTAGCAATCACAAGAGCATTGTTACTCGTTGGGAGGTCCCTGATTTGATTTGGTTCTCAACACTCTGATACCAAAAGAGGAATTGCATTAGATACTGCATTGTCTAAACCCATCTAGAATGGAATATTATAATGATTTTTAGTAAATAGAAGAACCTTCTTCTACATAAGAACACCTACTTTGCTGAGCGCTTCAACTTTTGCACAGTATCTACGACTCCGTTAGATGCTACAGCAATTAGTATGTGTTAGATACAAAATGGCCCCTAGAGGAGGGCATGGCAACCCACTCCCGTATGCCTGCCTAGAGAATCCCCGTGGATAGAGAAGCCGGGTGAGCTGCAGTCCATGTGGTCACAAAGAGTAGGACACAACTGAATAACTAAACACACAGATAAGAAAGGGGGGCTTCTCAGAAGGCTCAGTGGTAAAAAATCCACCTGCCAATGCAGGAGCCACAAGAGATGCTGGTTCAATACCTGGGTTGGGAAGCTCCCCTGGAGGAGGGCATGGCAACCCACTGCAGTATTCTTGCCAGGAGAATCCCAGGGACAGAGGAGCCTGGTGGGCTACAGTTCATGGGGTCACAAAGAGTTGGAGACTACTGGGTGACTGAACATACAATACACACAGATAAGAAAAGGAGGTTTATAGTACTTTAGTGACCAGGTCAACATGAATATCTATCTATCTATCTATCTATCTATCTATATTATACCTTAAACCTGTGCCAGGTTAGTTCAGGAACACCAAATATCAGCACTATCACTGCTATAATGCACTGAATAATGTATTTCAATCCTCACACCTGCTTACAGAGGTCATGGAGTGGTTCCTCCCTGATGGATGCTGCTGCTGCCTTATATCAGAACTCTATCCTGAGATGCAGGACTCACGAGGATGCTGAGGCACAGGAGATCTGAAAGTCCTCGGGGCTTCTGTGCCCTCTCCCTGGACGGCGCGTCTCCACGGGCACCAGCACGTGGCGTGGCCCCCAGGGCCGCTTACCTGCGCGTGCGGTAGGACGGGCACCTCTTCAGCGGGAGCTTGGCCACGTGCTCCTGCAGGCCCACGAACAGGACGCTCTGGCTGTGGAGGATCCGCAGGCTCCGGATGGGCTCCAGCCTCCTCTCGGGGAAGAGCTCGATCTCTTCCAGCACGCAGCTGCCCGAGGTCTGAGTCAGGGGCGCCCGCACCTTCTTAATGGTGCCGTAATCTGCAGAGGCAACAGGGGACAAAGAAAGTGAGGTCAGCAAGGCTCCCCAGTCACGTGCCAGCTGACCGGGTTTCTCCCGCCTGGCTGCACACAGAGCCATCTGAAGAACTTTGACAAACGCCAGAGCCCCCCATCCCCGACCTGTTCAGCCAGCCATGGTGGACGTGGGGGGCCAGGCACCAGAAGTTTGACAGCTCAGCACAGCACACACAGCCACGAATGAGAACCACTCCGCTACCAGCTGCCTCATCCCCACACTGGTCCTGAGACAGCACAGGAACGCTTACTGTGGCCCAATGCAGCTGGGCTTGTACCAACCCATGGAGAACTACAGGTGAAATGGGCCCTTGGATTCTCAGTGTCAGAAAAAGGCAATTGGTCTGCTGCCCAATAGGGCAGACCTCATGCAACAGATGGCTGCCAATATGCAGGACTCAAGGGATGCACCTGCTTCCTTCCTGCCTGCCTGGGAAGTATATCTCTCTCTGCCTCTGCATCTAGACACCCTCATCCCCCTCTCTCTCTTTCTCTCTCTCTCTCCTGGTCTGTTCTTTGGGATGCTCTTCTGGGTAAGCTCCATGGATTCTTTTCTCCCATCCTTCTGAACATCCATTTCTGACCCAACCCTCTCCCTACTCCATGTTTTCTGCTCATCATGTGTTTACACTCATTTTGTCTTTTAGTGCAGCCCCAGGACAAGTGAGCCAGGGTCTCATGAACCACATGGATCCCCTCAGACAGGCTGTGAAGGGCACTGAGTTGGCTCCTCCCAGCCAGTGGGGGGGCATGTGACAGTCAAGCCCAAGGGTCGGAACACAGACTTGAAGCCTGAGCTATCATCCTAGCTGCACCTGAGTGAGCTTCCCCCCGACTCTGAGCCGATCTGCCAATTCTGGGCAAGGACCCACCACGCGAGAAGTCCCTCTGAGAGCCGTCAGCAAGCTCCTCAGGTCACCCTGGCTGAATAAAACCCCATGGGGAGCTGAGTTTCAAAACATTACAATTCTTACTCTATAAACCTGGATAACCAGGCTAGGAAGATATCTAAAACAGGAAATTAAGTCCATAACTGTTGGTTTCAAGGCCCCTGATCAATCTGCTAATCTTAGATTTGGACAGAAAACACCTTTCCAGTTTTCCATTCCTAAGAGACCCCTTAGAGACTAAGGATGTGCACCTCAGTAGACATCTGAAGAACTTTGACAAACGCCAGAGCCCCCCATCCCCGACCTGTTCAGCCAGCCATGGTGGACGTGGGGGGCCAGGCACCAGAAGTTTGACAGCTCAGCACAGCACACACAGCCACGAATGAGAACCACTCCGCTACCAGCTGCCTCATCCCCACACTGGTCCTGAGACAGCACAGGAACGCTTACTGTGGCCCAATGCAGCTGGGCTTGTACCAACCCATGGAGAACTACAGGTGAAATGGGCCCTTGGATTCTCAGTGTCAGAAAAAGGCAATTGGTCTGCTGCCCAATAGGGCAGACCTCATGCAACAGATGGCTGCCAATATGCAGGACTCAAGGGATGCACCTGCTTCCTTCCTGCCTGCCTGGGAAGTATATCTCTCTCTGCCTCTGCATCTAGACACCCTCATCCCCCTCTCTCTCTCTTTCTCTCTCCTCTCTCCCTGGTCTGTTCTTTGGGATGCTCTTCTGGGTAAGCTCCATGGATTCTTTTCTCCCATCCTTCTGAACATCCATTTCTGACCCAACCCTCTCCCTACTCCATGTTTTCTGCTCATCATGTGTTTACACTCATTTTGTCTTTTAGTGCAGCCCCAGGACAAGTGAGCCAGGGTCTCATGAACCACATGGATCCCCTCAGACAGGCTGTGAAGGGCACTGAGTTGGCTCCTCCCAGCCAGTGGGGGGGCATGTGACAGTCAAGCCCAAGGGTCGGAACACAGACTTGAAGCCTGAGCTATCATCCTAGCTGCACCTGAGTGAGCTTCCCCCCGACTCTGAGCCGATCTGCCAATTCTGGGCAAGGACCCACCACGCGAGAAGTCCCTCTGAGAGCCGTCAGCAAGCTCCTCAGGTCACCCTGGCTGAATAAAACCCCATGGGGAGCTGAGTTTCAAAACATTACAATTCTTACTCTATAAACCTGGATAACCAGGCTAGGAAGATATCTAAAACAGGAAATTAAGTCCATAACTGTTGGTTTCAAGGCCCCTGATCAATCTGCTAATCTTAGATTTGGACAGAAAACACCTTTCCAGTTTTCCATTCCTAAGAGACCCCTTAGAGACTAAGGATGTGCACCTCAGTAGACATAAGTTATCCTGAGTTCAGTAAGAATCAAAGTGTTAGTCACTCAGTAGCGTCTGACTCTTTGAGACCCCCTGAACTGCAGCATGACAGGCCTCCCTGTGCCTCACCATCTCCTGGAGTGTACTCAACCTCCTGTCCAGTGAGTCAGTGATGCCCTCCAGCCATCTCAGCCTCTGTCACCCCCTTCTCCTTTTGCCTTCAGTCTTTCCCAGCATCAGGGTCATTTCCAATGGGTCAGCTCTTCACATCAGGTGGCTAAACCATTGGATCTTCAGCTGCAGCACCAGTCAATCTAGTGAATATTCAGGGTGGATTTCCTTTAAGATTGACTGATTTGATCACTTGCTGTGCAAGGGACTCTCAAGAATCTTCTCCAGCACCACAGCTCAAAAGCATCAACTCTTTGGCACTCAATCTTCTTTATGGTCCAACTCTCACATCCATACATGACTATCAGGAAAACCATAGCTTTGACTAGACGGACCTTGGTTGGCACAGTGATGTCTCTGCTTTTGAATATGATATCTAGCCTTGTCATAGCTTTTCTTCCAAGAAGCAAGCATCTTTTAATTTTGTGGCTGAAGTCAAAGTCTGCATTGATTTTGGAGTCCAAGAAAATGAAATCTGACACTGTTTCCACATTTTCCCCATGTATGTGCCATGATGCGATAGGACTGGATCATAATTTTCCTTTTCAATGTGGAGTTTTAAGCCATCTTTCTCGATCATAATTTCCTTTTGCCTTTTTAGCTTCCCCGACTCTGAGCCGATCTGCCAATTCTGGGCAAGGACCCACCACGCGAGAAGTCCCTCTGAGAGCCGTCAGCAAGCTCCTCAGGTCACCCTGGCTGAATAAAACCCCATGGGGAGCTGAGTTTCAAAACATTACAATTCTTACTCTATAAACCTGGATAACCAGGCTAGGAAGATATCTAAAACAGGAAATTAAGTCCATAACTGTTGGTTTCAAGGCCCCTGATCAATCTGCTAATCTTAGATTTGGACAGAAAACACCTTTCCAGTTTTCCATTCCTAAGAGACCCCTTAGAGACTAAGGATGTGCACCTCAGTAGACATAAGTTATCCTGAGTTCAGTAAGAATCAAAGTGTTAGTCACTCAGTAGCGTCTGACTCTTTGAGACCCCCTGAACTGCAGCATGACAGGCCTCCCTGTGCCTCACCATCTCCTGGAGTGTACTCAACCTCCTGTCCAGTGAGTCAGTGATGCCCTCCAGCCATCTCAGCCTCTGTCACCCCCTTCTCCTTTTGCCTTCAGTCTTTCCCAGCATCAGGGTCATTTCCAATGGGTCAGCTCTTCACATCAGGTGGCTAAACCATTGGATCTTCAGCTGCAGCACCAGTCAATCTAGTGAATATTCAGGGTGGATTTCCTTTAAGATTGACTGATTTGATCACCTTGCTGTGCAAGGGACTCTCAAGAATCTTCTCCAGCACCACAGCTCAAAAGCATCAACTCTTTGGCACTCAATCTTCTTTATGGTCCAACTCTCACATCCATACATGACTATCAGGAAAACCATAGCTTTGACTAGACGGACCTTGGTTGGCACAGTGATGTCTCTGCTTTTGAATATGATATCTAGCCTTGTCATAGCTTTTCTTCCAAGAAGCAAGCATCTTTTAATTTTGTGGCTGAAGTCAAAGTCTGCATTGATTTTGGAGTCCAAGAAAATGAAATCTGACACTGTTTCCACATTTTCCCCATGTATGTGCCATGATGCGATAGGACTGGATCATAATTTTCCTTTTTTCAATGTGGAGTTTTAAGCCATCTTTCTCAGTCTCCTCTTTCACCTTCATCCAGAGGCTTTTCAGTTCTTCTTCACTTGTTGCCATTAAAGTGTTATCTGCATAGGTGTACAACTGGTTCACTTTGATGTACAACTGAAGCTTAATCATGTAAATCAACTCTACTCCAATAAACATCAAAAAAAAAAAAAAAAAAGAAAAGGACTCGAGCTAGAAGAGAACATTTTAAAGCAATGCATGGGTGGAGGTGGGAGGGGTAAAACAGGGTGGAGTCCAGCTAAAGAACTGTCATGTTTTGACTGTTTCCATACTTTCTTCACAGGAAACATGGGTGAGAGAACTGAATCCTATTGAACAGGTGAAAAAAAACTCCTGGCTGTTTATTATTTATTTCGATGATGGATTATTACTCTGTGAAACCAAATCGTAAAGATTCAAACATCAATATGCTCACACGCACCTTGGATTCTTAAGCAATCGTGGGGGGAAAAACAAATTTTAAAAGATCTGTAAATATTTGATTTGAAAGAACTAACTATCATTGATCAAAATTTCTCAATGTATACTTCTGCACACCTTGTATCTGATTTTCCAGCTCACTGGAATCTAACAACATTAGAGCGCTTCAGAGAATGGTGCTTCCTGTGAATTTAGGTGCTTGTCTATTGAGAAATGGAATATTTCCTGCCATATCAGTACACAAGAGTGCCACAGTCATGAGTGGCTGCAGCCCTCTGAACCCTGAGGGAACGAAGGAAGGAGAACACCTATCCTCTAGCCTGCGGCCCCTCCCTGTGGGGAATCCTGAGGAAAGGAAGCCCAGGGTGTGGAAATGCAGGACACTGGCCCCAGAGAGCTGAAACGAAATGAACGTGAAAGTTGCTCAGTCATGTCCGCCTCATGGACAAGCCATGAAATTCTTTAGGCAAGAATACTTACTGGAGTGAGTAACCATTCTCTTCTCTGGGGGATCTTCTCAACTCTGGGATTGAACCCGGCTCTCCCGCATTGCAGGCAGGTTCTATACCATCTGAGCCACCAGGGAAGCATATCAAAGGAATGATTTCAGTAAGCCCAGACTCTGCATCTTCACATACATTGAACAGTGCTAAATTCCTTAACTTGGGATGCCTGGTTTTCTTTACTTTACCAAAAAAAAAAAAAGTTGGATATTCAGACTACATGCCCTCTGTTGTAAAGCTTCTGTATAACCTGGCTGCTTCCCTCGCCTCCTCTGAGCAGTTCTCAGAGGGCTATTTGAGATGCTGCCTCCCAGGCTTGAAGTCCTAAAAATTTCCACCGACTGTAATCTAAGCCTCCATTTTTATGTAGTGAATATTTTTTAAGTTAACACCACTCTCTGTGCCTCTCCTGGGTCCTCTTCATTCTGAAGCATCAGATCACGTGAGGAGACGCATGAAACTCACCATTCTGTTGGCATTAGGGTGACAGTGGGAGGTCCCTCAGAGTGTTTTTATATGTTTTGGTTGTTTTATAATATTTGTCACAGTTTAATTACTAATGCACTTGTTCTGTGGCTCCTGCACTTGCCATCATGATGCTCCAAGGGGGCAGACACTGCCGGTGTGGTTCTCTGATGTCTGCAGAGTGGCCATCCCTGTGGCCAGTGGAGTTTAATAAACACGTGCTGGACGAGGGACCGAACAAATGAGCGAGCGAACGTAGGAAGGGAGGAAGGCAGGGGAGAAGGCAAATGTATGGGAATGTGCTATCACTTGCACATCTGTTAAAAAGATCTTGATTACTATTTCTGCATTGCAAATTTTGCTTAGAAAATATATTAGACAGAGTGAACATGAAACAAGAAATAATACTGTACCAATTTCAAAGTATTTCATCTAACAGCATCACAAACTAAATAAGAGTGATGACAATCATTTTAATTGGTTTCAGTTGAGAAAATATCAGCTCTAAAAGTCTGCTGTAGAAAAATATAACCATACACACCTTCCATACACCTGAACCTCAATACTCTAATCAGAGTCCCTTGAAGGGGAAAATATGTTAAAAATACAGAAAGGCTTCTCAATCAGTCTTTGCCCTTTTGAGATTAGAAAGAAAAGAGAAAATTGGCACTTCCTGTCAATCATAGATCCCTTCCCCACAGTGACAGGAGGAGACTGTGGCTCAGAAGTGCAGAGTCAGAGTTGAGAGCAGGGCAACAGGACGGCACTGTTTCAGCCCAAATTCTCATCATGTTCACCTTTTTGTGAAAATGTGAACTAATTATGTAATGGAAACAAAGTTGAGAGTCATATATTTATAGTTTGAATTGAAAAACCACAGCAACTCATTCTGAAATCAATAGAGCTACCGGGAGATTTTTAAGACGGATGAAAGCTAATAGGATGGTTGTTATCTGAAAGACAGGAATAGCTGTAATTACATGACAATGTAAACCACGCTGCAGAACTTGTCTTTGCCTAATTTCAGTAGAACAGGAAGCAGGCATATATTCCAGGGAGTGGGCAGACCAAATAAAGAATCGCCAGTAAAATTTAAGTTTCAGATAAACCATTAATATTGTTGAGTCTTCGTATGATCAATTCAGTATTATTCATGGTCTATCTGAAATTCAAATGAGAGTAGACATCCTATAATTTTATTTATTATGGAAATAAAACCTCACTATATCCACATCCCACACGATCATCTCAGCAAGCTGGTGAGAATGTAACAGACATGTGAATGAGTATTCTCACTTTATAGATGAGAAAACTGAGTTTCAGAGAGTAGAAGAACTGATCTATATTCCCTATTAACCAGTTTTTCAAAGTCCTATAATGATGGATTCAGGCTGACGTGTGACAATAAACCAAAAATTCTGTAAAAAAAAAAAAAAAAAAAAGGAAGTAAAAAAATTACTCAAAAAAAGTCCTACAAGTAAGTCAGATGTGAAATGGAGGTTCACATCAGTGCTACTGAACAAGATAAAAGTTAAAAAACGGCCCCCAAATAAACATTAAATAAAAAGCCAGTGTGGGGCTTCCCTGGTGGTTCAGTGGGTAAAGAGTCCACCTTACAATGCAAGGGGCACTGGTGCGATCCCTGGCATGGTAGGGTCTCAGGTGTCACGGAGCTGCTGGACGAGTGTGTCCGACTGCGAACCAGAGCTTGGAGCACATGTGCCCATAGCCGGTGCTCTGCAATGGGGGGCCCACACAGGCCAAAGAGTTAAGATGGATGAAAAAAATAAATAAACCAATAAAAGAGGCCAAAATTAAAAAAAAAAAAAAAGCCAGTGTGATATCTAGAAAAGTGTAATTTTATTCAACTGTTTGCAATACTCTTTGTATTCCATAAAATCTTCCAGAAGTCGTGAAACATAACTAGTTGGGAGGCAGCTAGAAGGAAGGCAATATCCTGATCCATCGGAAGCTGCCCCATGGAGGACATTTTTAGACAGCAGCTGCTTCAAACAGCACTGGATTCTCCTGTCCATCAGGACCACAGTCCTTCTCCAGGTATACCACAACTCAGGCACAGACTACTGACACTGTGACTGACACCCAGGCGCCCTTACACCATCTATTTAAAGAGCACACAGAGCCAGAGCAAAGGCCTGTCCATGGATGATCAGAAGTTGTACACACACTTAAAAGGCAATATGTCTGGGAATAAGAGAAAAGGACAACTACCTCCTAAAACAAGAGCCATGAAAGGAAGGTACCCTCACCAGACCAGACCTTGAACAAATGAAGGGATTCACTGAAGTGCTTGCCAGTAATATGAGAACTCTCTTGGGCACAAATCATCAGAGTGTAGGTCCAAGTAATTCCTAATATTGATTTTTACTGGTGACTAATAAAGTCATGAAAGACCAGAGGTGCAGCTGATACCAGGTGGAAACAGGCAAAACTGGATGATCGTAATAAGAGAGAAATTCATTTCAATCTCAATATTATGAACTATTAGGAAAGTGACCATGGGAAAAAACAAAAATTATAATTAAAATGGTTTATTAAAAAAAATGGTTTATTAAGGTAAAGAATCGTCTTGCAATGCAGGAGACCTGGGTTCAATTCCTGGGTTGGAACGATCCCTTGGAGAAAGAAACGGCAACCCACTGCAGTATTCCTACCCGGAGAATCCCACAGACAAACGAACCTGGTGTGTTGCAGTCTGTGGGGTCACAGGAGTTGGACTCAACTTAGCAATTAAGCCACCACAAAGTAAAGTTAGAATACTGTTACATCTCACAGTAATACCTTCAATTTTAAACGTGACTGCTGAAGAAGAAATATTTAAATAATACGTATCGTAAGTGTTGCAGTGCTATTTGAAAAAGGACATAAAGAAATTCCCCCTCCCCCTCCAGAATTCCAAGCACAAGAAATGATCCATGAGACGCGAAGCTTGGTCTACAACCTCCAACCCACAGGAAAGTCTGTGCATGTCCTACAGCTAATGAGCTGCCAAACACCTTAAGGGAAGAATAAGCAAAATGAGAACAAAACCTAGTAAACAAAAATGCATGTGTTTTTCTGAAGAAAAAAAAAAAGATTTCAATGACAAAACATTCTAAGAGCAGAGTGTGGCAGTCATAAAAGCTGCCAGGACACATTCTTAATGCATTGCACAGGAACAAAGTGACATTGTACATGTGGGACCTGAGGAAGCCACGATGACCTGAATCCCCACCAAACCTTTGAGCGTGGATGCCTGGAGGCTGGAGCTCACAGAGTAAGTCTAGACAAGCATCATCCAGTGGAAATACAGAGTAATCTATGTAAGTAATTTATAATTTTTCTAGTAGCCTATGTTTTTTTAAATAGCAGGTTAATTACAAATTTTGATTTGACCCAATGTATCCAAAATAATATGTCACAGTCCAACATAAAATCACTATAAAATGATTGTGCTATTTTTAATTCTTTTTCATACCAAGTCTTTGAAGTGGGGGTTCAGTTCAGATTAGCCACATTTTCAGTGCCCAGCAGTGGCACGAGGCTATGGAGATGATCCCGGACAGCCTGGAGATGCACAGAGGTGGCCCAGTGCTATCCCAAGGGGCCGGGTGCCCACCACTCCCCTAAACATGCAACAGCTTCGTAACCCACAAAATGGCAAGCTTCATTTTACTGCATTTCATGTATTGAGCCGTGCCCTATAATTTGCATTAAGCAAAATGTTCCAGCAGGAAGGGCTGAGAACCACTGAAAAACAACAACAAAAGGTTCCATCTCCATAAATGGTTGAAAATGCTTGCACTAGAGCTCCTACTGAGGGCAAGGTGAGGCAGGGCCTCAGAGCTCAGCTGAAGGCGAATGGCTGTCCAGCCAGTGAGTGTAGTCCTGAGATTAGAGCCTGCCCCCTAGCCCCTCGTCTGGCCACCTGGCGCCCCTCACAGGCAAATGGCAGATGTCCTGGGAGAGCAAATGCAGTTACTGTCGGCTTCTATCTCAGGCTCGTGGACTGCCACAAAGGAATCACAACTACTAGAGAAGAGTCTTTTCTGTTTTTGTTGGTTTGGTTTTGCAGAGCTTTCCTTTAGTTAGAGGTTAGACTTATACCTACTCTTCTGTATCTCCTTTCTGAGAAAACCAATGGCCCTGACCACCCTCCCAAACAGGAATGGTGAGGGCAACATGATTTTTCATTGCTCACAGCCTGAATAATCAGCATATCAAAGCCAGTATAAACAAGAAGAAACACTGATACTTTTATACAGAAATTAGGCTAACAAGGAAAGAGAAGCACAGATATAAGCGATGTACAAACAGAAAAATATAGACCCCTCTTCTTTCCTCTTCAGCCAGTTTTCTGAATCCAAAATAAGTCCTTGGGGGGAATACAAGAGATCCCATTGGTGTGGTCACTCTAAATGCCAATCATCTACCGTCGTTATGTTTTCTAAACTAAAATTTCAAATAGTCACAAGACATTACAGTTGAAAGGGACCTACAAAAATAGCTTGAAATTTTCAGGTGAGAAGAGCAGAGCCCAGAAAGTTTGAGTTCCAGAGGTCAGATGCTGGAGCCGAAATGTATGTCCTCTGTGTATCAGTCAAGCACTTGTTTCTAAATTTTGGAAGGTTTTTTTTTTTTTCGAAAGTATGGAAAGTATACTACACAATCCTTATAATGGTGCATCTATAATAGTGCAGCTGAAGAGTTTCTTAAAAGATTGGGCAGTGCTATCCCAAGGGGCCGGGTGCCCACCACTCCCCTAAATATGCAACAGCTTCATAACCCACAAAATGGCAAGCTTCATTTTACTGCATTTCATGTATTGAGCCGTGCCCTATAATTTGCATTAAGCAAAATGTTCCAGCAGGAAGGGCTGAGAACCACTGAAAAACAACAACAAAAGGTTCCATCTCCATAAATGGTTGAAAATGCTTGCACTAGAGCTCCTACTGCGGGCAAGGTGAGGCAGGGCCTCAGAGCTCAGCTGAAGGCGAATGGCTGTCCAGCCAGTGAGTGTAGTCCTGAGATTAGAGCCTGCCCCCTAGCCCCTCGTCTGGCCACCTGGCGCCCCTCACAGGCAAATGGCAGATGTCCTGGGAGAGCAAATGCAGTTACCGTCGGCTTCTATCTCAGGCTCGTGGACTGCCACAAAGGAATCACAACTACTAGAGAAGAATCTTTTCTGTTTTTGTTGGTTTGGTTTTGCAGAGCTTTCCTTTAGTTAGAGGTTAGACTTGTACCTACTCTTCTGTATCCCCTTTCTGAGAAAACCAATGGCCCTGACCACCCTCCCAAACAGGAATGATGAGGGCAACATGATTTTTCATTGCTCACAGCCTGAATAATCAGCATATCAAAGCCAATATAAACAAGAAGAAACACTGATACTTTTATACAGAAATTAGGCTAACAAGGAAAGAGAAGCACAGATATAAGCGATGTACAAACAGAAAAATATAGACCCCTCTTCTTTCCTCTTCAGCCAGTTTTCTGAATCCAAAATAAGTCCTTGGGGGGAATACAAGAGATCCCATTGGTGTGGTCACTCTAAATGCCAATCATCTACCGTCGTTATGTTTTCTAAACTAAAATTTCAAATAGTCACAAGACATTACAGTTGAAAGGGACCTACAAAAATAGCTTGAAATTTTCAGGTGAGAAGAGCAGAGCTCAGAAAGTCTGAGTTCCAGAGGTCAGATGCTGGAGCCGAAATGTATGTCCTCTGTGTATCAGTCAAGTGCTTGTTTCTAAATTTTGGAAGGTTTTTTTTTTTTTTTCGAAAGTATGGAAAGTATACTACACAATCCTTATAATGGTGCATCTATAATAGTGCAGCTGAAGAGTTTCTTAAAAGATTGGGCAGTCTCATACTATAAGCAGCAGTTATTACTCAAGGCAGTGTGTTGAAAAGTAGAGACGTTACTCTGCTGGCAAAGATGCTCACAGTCAAGGCTACAGTCTTTCTAGCGGTCATGTACGGTTGTGAGAGCTGGACTGTAAAGATGGAAGATCACCACATAACCGATGCCTTCAAACTGTGGTGTGGGAGAAGACTCCTGAAAAGTCCCTTGAACAGCAAGGAGACCAAACTGGTTAGTCTTAAGGGAAATCAACCCTGAATACTGATGCTGAGCCTTTTCTAGTATTTTGGTCATCTGATGCAAACAGCTGACTCACTGTAAAAGCCCCGGATGCTGGGAAAGATTGAAGGCAGAAGGAGAAGAGGGCAGCAGATGCCTGGATGGCATCACCGATACAATGGACATGAACTTGGGCAAACTCTGGGAGATGGGGAGGGACAGGGAGGCCTGGCATGCTGCAGTCCACAGGGTTGAAGAGTCAGACACGACTAGGTGACTGAACAACAACAACAGCAGTTCTTCAAAACAAAGATTAAGCTATGATTTGTGGACATGTTCACACAGATTACCCTACACAGATAACTAGCATACAAGTGGTGCCAAGTCCAGGATATATCTGACTCCTGTACCAGCCTAGGGACTCTCGTTTCCTTGAGGTCAGAAAGCAAAGAGAACAAACTGATGAAAAATGCCTAGGGAATTCCCTGGTGGCCCAGTGGTTAAGACTGTCCATACTTCCACAGTAGTGAGCATGGGCTCAATCCCTGGTCGGGGAACTAAGATCCTGCATGCAGTGTGGCCAAAGGGGGAGAAAAAAAAAACTGCTTAGGATATTCTCTTTCAGTTATTTTTTTAAAAGAGGATTTAAGGTGACAAAAGACTGGTTTAAAGAAACAATTTTAAGTGAAAATAAGACTTTTAAGCAACTACTTGCTTTATGTGATGTAAGCTCTGTGTAATTAATATAAACTCTAACACACATAATTCAGTTATAAATGGTTGAAAATTAACTATATTTTTTTACTCTGGGGAAAAACAGTTGATCTTTTTCTAGATGTCAAAGTTCAGCTTGCTAATTAACCTGGATTCAATAGTTTAAACAAGATTCTATTCTGCGTCTTGATAGGGATGTTAGTCAAGTGCACCAATTTCATTTTGTCATAAAGTATACCTTACAATAAAATATGGATTATTCTGGGGTGGTTGTACCCCCTGAATATTCTTATGGTTAAGTCCTAATTCCTAATACCTCAGAATGTAACTGTATTTGGAGAAAGGGCTTTTAAGAAAGGTACTTATTTGGCTGCATCAGGTCTTAGTTGACCATGTGGGATCTTTGTTACATCGTGTGGGATCTTTATTTCCATGCATGAACTCTCTAGTTGTGGTGCGAGGGTTTAGCTACTCGAAGGAACTTAGTTTCCCAACCAATGAATAAACTGTGCCCCATGAATTGCAAGGTGGATTCTTAATTATGGGACCACCAGAAAAGTCCCAAGAAAGGGCTCTCAAAGAGGCAATTAAGGTAAAATGAATCAGGAGTGGGTCTTAATCTCATGTGCATGCTGTGCTGTGCTAAACTGTTTCAGTCGTGTCTGTCTCCTTGAGATTCTATGGATCACAGACCACCAGGCTCCTCTGTCCATGGGATTCTCCAGGCAAGAATACTGGAGTGGGTTGCCATGCCTCCCTCCAGGGGATCTTCCTGACCCAGGGTCTGAACCCATGTCTCTTACATCTCCTGCATTGACAAGTGGGTTCTTTACCACGAGCACCACCTGGAAGCTAGATCTAACTGATGAAAAATGCCTAGGGAATTCCCTGGTGGCCCAGTGGTTAAGACTGTCCATACTTCCACAGTAGTGAGCATGGGCTCAATCCCTGGTCGGGGAACTAAGATCCTGCATGCAGTGTGGCCAAGGGAGAAAAAAACTGCTTAGGATATTCTCTTTCAGTTATTTTTTTAAAAGAGGATTTAAGGTGACAAAAGACTGGTTTAAAGAAACAATTTTACAGTGAAAATAAGACTTTTAAGCAACTACTTGCTTTATGTGATGTAAGCTCTGTGTAATTAATATAAACTGTAACACACATAATTCAGTTATAAATGGTTGAAAATTAACTATATTTTTTTACTCTGGGGAAAAACAGTTGATCTTTTTCTAGATGTCAAAGTTCAGCTTGCTAATTAACCTGGATTCAATAGTTTAAACAAGATTCTATTCTGCGTCTTGACAGGGATGTTAGTCAAGTGCACCAATTTCATTTTGTCATAAAGTATACCTTACAATAAAATATGGATTATTCTGGGGTGGATTCTACCCCCTGAATATTCTTATGGTTAAGTCATAATTCCTAATATCTCAGAATGTAACTGTATTTGGAGAAAGGGCTTTTAAGAAAGGTACTTATTTGGCTGCATCAGGTCTTAGCTGACCATGTGGGATCTTTGTTACATCGTGTGGGATCTTTATTTCCATGTATGAACTCTCTAGTTGTGGTGCGAGGGTTTAGCTACTGGAAGGAACTTAGTTTCCCAACCAATGAATAAACTGTGCCCCATGAATTGCAAGGTGGATTCTTAATTATGGGACCACCAGAAAAGTCCCAAGAAAGGCCTCTCAAAGAGGCAATTAAGGTAAAATGAATCATGAGTGGGTCTTAATCTCATGTGCATGCCGTGCTGTGCTAAACTGTTTCAGTCATGTCTGTCTCCTTGAGATTCTATGAATCACAGACCACCAGGCTCCCCTGCCCATGGGATTATCCAGGCAAGAATACCGGAGTGGGTTCCATGCCCCTCTCCAGGGGATCTTCCTGACCCAGGGTCTGAACCCATGTCTCTTACATCTCCTGCATTGACAAGTGGGTTCTTCACCACGAGCACCACCTGGAAGCTAGATCTAACATAACTGGTGTTCTTTAAGAAGAGGAATTAAGGTACAGGCTTGTGCCATCCACATGGGAGGACATATCTGGAAGATGCTTGGCTACAAGCCAGGGGAATGGTTTCAGAGAAAACAAGCGCCACTGGCACCTTGATCTTAAACTTCAAGCCTCCAGAACCATGAAATCAACGTCTGTGGCTACATCCACCCAATCTGCAGTACTCTGTTATCTTTGTTAAGACAGTTTGAGCCAACTAACAGATGGACTCTGTGTCAAGAATAGGAAGGTTCTGTCACCCAGATAATTTGCTCAAAGCAATTTCAAAATTAGACTGCAATTTATTTTTCCATATTTCCCTTAGCTTTTATGACTCAGATTCTAATTCAATGGCATTATAAACTATGTCAGATGATTTTTTGCCTTGTATGATTATAGTGTAAGACTCATATTAGTAAGTCTGATATTATCAAATACTGTCACACATTTCACTTAATCCTCTATACATGTGACCTTGAACTAGAAAAGCAGGAGAAAATGGCACAGGACATGCAGTATTGTGAAAAACTGATACATTTTGATAAACATTATAAAATAATTCAAATACTCAAAGCCCTGCTCACAACCTTTATGCTAAAAACCCTGGCGATCTTTCAGGGACAATTAGAACTGAATGAGTCCCCAGGAACAAGCTTTTCCAGTATTAGAGGAAAAGGTCACTGACTGTAATGAATTTCTTTTTGGAAAATGCCTAGCGTTATCACTGAAATTTCAAAAGTTCATGAAAAAAAAAATATGTGTTTTGGAAACAGACAAGGCAGCAAGGAAGGAGGGAGAAAGAGAGGGTAGAAATGAATCATGAGTGGGTCTTAATCTCATGTGCATGCCGTGCTGTGCTAAACTGTTTCAGTCATGTCTGTCTCCTTGAGATTCTATGAATCACAGACCACCAGGCTCCCCTGCCCATGGGATTATCCAGGCAAGAATACCGGAGTGGGCTGCCATGCCCTCCTCCAGGGGATCTTCCTGACCCAGGGATGGGACCCATGTCTCTTACATCTCCTGCATTGACAAGTGGGTTCTTTACCACGAGCACCACCTGGAAGCTAGATCTAACATAACTGGTGTTCTTTAAGAAGAGGAATTAAGGTACAGGCTTGTGCCATCCACATGGGAGGACATATATGGAAGATGCTTGGCTACAAGCCAGGGGAATGGTTTCAGAGAAAACAAGCGCCACTGGCACCTTGATCTCAAACTTCAAGCCTCCAGAACCATGAAATCAACGTCTGTGGCTACATCCACCCAATCTGCAGTACTCTGTTATCTTTGTTAAGACAGTTTGAGCCAACTAACAGATGGACTCTGTGTCAAGAATAGGAAGGTTCTGTCACCCAGATAATTTGCTCAAAGCAATTTCAAAATTAGACTGCAATTTATTTTTCCATATTTCCCTTAGCTTTTATGACTCAGATTCTAATTCAATGGCATTATAAACTATGTCAGATGATTTTTTGCCTTGTATGATTACAGTGTAAGACTCATATTAGTAAGTCTGATATTATCAAATACTCTCACACATTTCACTTAATCCTCTATACATGTGACCTTGAACTAGAAAAGCAGGAGAAAATGGCACAGGACATACAGTATTGTGAAAAACTGATACATTTTGATAAACATTATAAAATAATTCAAATACTCAAAGCCCTGCTCACAACCTTTATGCTAAAAACCCTGGTGGTCTTTCAGGGACAATTAGAACTGAATGAGTCCCCAGGAACAAGCTTTTCCAGTATTAGAGGAAAAGGTCACTGACTGTAATGAATTTCTTTTTGGAAAATGCCTAGCGTTATCACTGAAATTTCAAAAGTTCATGAAAAAAAAAATATGTGTTTTGGAAACAGACAAGGCAGCAAGGAAGGAGGGAGAAAGAGAGGGTAGAAAAAGAAGTATACAGATGTACGATCAGTTCAATATAATGTTTACTACTGCTATCAATAAAAATAGGTTTTTATTTTTCATACTTGTATTTGATGAGCCAGCCTTCTGCAATGCATTAAAGCTTCAGCAATGAAACAATACTTATTGAGAAAGTCATGTCTTCTATTTTGGACTTCCCAGGAGGCTCAGTGGTAAAGAATCTGCCTTTCAATCCAAGAGGCACAGGAGACATGATCCAGGTTAGTTCTCTGGGTCAGGAAGATCCCCTGGAGAACGAAATGGTACCCCACTCCAGTATTCCTGCCTGGAAAGTCCCACGGACAGAAGACTCTGGTGGATTATTGTCTATAAGGTCACAGAGTTGGACACTGTTTAGTGACTAAACAACAATAACAACATGTCTTATGTTTATAGCAGCTTCAAGTGTAATGAACTTGAGAGCCCTAAACAATGAAGGAAGGCTCCGAGAAATTAATTCTTCTTGAGTATAGCAACCCGAAGGACTTCCAAAACACAAAATAAATATATAGCTCCTCTACGTTTCAACAAAACACTTAAGAGGGTGGAGCTGTACCATACTCCATACATCTAACACGTTTGTTTTAAGAAAGGAAAGAAGTCACACCATGAAACAAAGAGATGAACATTTCAGGGAAATGAACTGTAAAAACGCAGGATTATTGCAGAGCCTTGGATGGTTCAATCTTTTATCTTGCCTCCATCTCCTTTTATGACTTTTCTACGTTCTGCTGTATTTTAAAGCGGTGTTTATTATTCAACTTGCCACGTGCTGAATGCAATAGAGAGATCCAGCCTGTGAGCAGGCGAGGCAGCCGTCCTGACGCTGGCCGTCTGAGATGCGGCTGGAACGGCAGAGCAGACACCAAGGCCACTAACCAGGGAAGCGACATTATTTTATTTCCAATTGTGCATTTGACTCTGATTCTCTGGTGCTGTATCCAAGAGGCATTTTCAGTGTTTATCTCATCGACCCGCGCCTGCAGACTCAAAGGAAGCCCTTTGTGCTTGCATCTGTTCCTGCTCCGAGCATTATCAGTGAGGTGATGATGAAGGGCCCTCTTCTACTCGCTGGGCAGCATGTTGCCATAGCGACAGATCATTATACAAAGTTAATCAATTCAGAAGGTTGTTAGTCCAAGCAACAGACAGCTAATATGTTTCGAAAGTTCTTTCTTTTAACCCATAATTGAGCAAATGAATTAAATTGGTCTTGGCACTGGGAGTTCAGTATCACATTTATATAGTGAAAGAGAATTAAGAGGAAAAAACCGGCCTTCTTGGCTAGTGCATGTCTGAAAAAGAGATTTTAATTAACTCAGTTTATCAGATTCCACTAATGGCTTATTTTTCCTCAAAGAGGGGGTATGTCAGCCAGCTTAGACATCGAGTCATAAATTATACGCAGCATTCCTTTATCTCAAAGTATTACTTTAAACCGTATTTAAGGAGTTTCCTGGTGTTACGGCAGCGATAAACAACAATAACAACATGTCTTATGTTTATAGCAGCTTCAAGTGTAATGAACTTGAGAGCCCTAAACAATGAAGGAAGGCTCCGAGAATTAATTCTTCTTGAGTATAGCAACCGGAGGACTTCAAAACACAAAATAAATATATAGCTCCTCTACGTTTCAACAAAACACTTAAGAGGGTGGAGCTGTACCATACTCCATACATCTAACACGTTTGTTTTAAGAAAGGAAAGAAGTCACACCATGAAACAAAGAGATGAACATTTCAGGGAAATGAACTGTAAAAACGCAGGATTATTGCAGAGCCTTGGATGGTTCAATCTTTTATCTTGCCTCCATCTCCTTTTATGACTTTTCTACGTTCTGCTGTATTTTAAAGCGGTGTTTATTATTCAACTTGCCACGTGCTGAATGCAATAGAGAGATCCAGCCTGTGAGCAGGCGAGGCAGCCGTCCTGACGCTGGCCGTCTGAGATGCGGCTGGAACGGCAGAGCAGACACCAAGGCCACTAACCAGGGAAGCGACATTATTTTATTTCCAATTGTGCATTTGACTCTGATTCTCTGGTGCTGTATCCAAGAGGCATTTTCAGTGTTTATCTCATCGACCCCGAGCGCCTGCAGACTCAAAGGAAGCCCTTTGTGCTTGCATCTGTTCCTGCTCTGAGCGTTATCAGTGAGGTGATGATGAAGGGCCCTCTTCTACTCGCTGGGCAGCATGTTGCCATAGCGACAGATCATTATACAAAGTTAATCAATTCAGAAGGTTGTTAGTCCAAGCAACAGACAGCTAATATGTTTCGAAAGTTCTTTCTTTTAACCCATAATTGAGCAAATGAATTAAATTGGTCTTGGCACTGGGAGTTCAGTATCACATTTATATAGTGAAAGAGAATTAAGAGGAAAAAACCGGCCTTCTTGGCTAGTGCATGTCTGAAAAAGAGATTTTAATTAACTCAGTTTATCAGATTCCACTAATGGCTTATTTTTCCTCAAAGAGGGGGTATGTCAGCCAGCTTAGACATCGCAGTCATAAATTATACGCAGCATTCCTTTATCTCAAAGTATTACTTTAAACCATATTTAAGGAGTTTCCTGGTGTTCAGGGCGTAGGGCTCAGCACTTTCGCTGCTGTGGTCTGAGTTTAACCCCTGGCCAGGGAAGTAAGATCCTGCAAGTCTCATGATATGACCAAAACAAAACAAAGCAATATATTTCTATATTGTCACCCTCGGCATGTAGATTCCAGGGAGTCAGTGCTGGCTGACAGAGCCTGTCTTATTCACTGGAGTCTCAAGGTGTCTGTATCCAGCACACAGTAGGTGCTCAAGCAGAGCACACGGTCCAGTGTGCAGATCCTGGAGCCCTCCCGGCTAGACTCCCGTCTCCAGGCCACTCTCCTCTGTGTCTCTTTCATCCTGGGCCCCAGCTCATAGAACGGGGGCATGCAGGGAGCTTAGCTACACAGAAGGCTTAGACAGCCTGGGAGGCAGGGTGCATTATGTAAGAATTCACTGTTACTACCTTATTGCTCTTGTTCGTTTATAGATTATAAGCCCTCCTCAAAGTTTGGTCTAAAATGAGCAAGCTCTCTACATCTTTCAGTACTGGCTGCACGTAAAAGAGAGGAGTAGATGATAGCTTAATTTTAACAACCTCCGCTGCTTTCTGAAAAAACAAAATGAAACAAAATACTCCTTAAAGTACTCTCCATCATAAGCTAGTGCTTACAGGAAATTTAGCACTGGAGCATCCTGTGAATAAAAATCCTACTCCATTTGAAATAAAAGTGCAATTAATAGAGTCCTCCGGGTATCTTTCCTAAGCTCCCATCTAACCCACAGCTTCATACTAACTCTCATCATCCAGCGAAGGTGGAATTCAAGTTTCTAGAAGGTAACTATGGATTTACTGCATTTAAATTGCCAAGCAACAACCCAGCTGGCCAAGTTGGGAGCCCTTCATTGACCATCCCCAGGCAGGAACACAGAGCCCAAACCACCTTCTAACTCCCAGTGGTAAAATGTATACTGCATCTGATTCCAATAGGTGTGGACTGAGACAGATGGAAAAAATCTAAGCAAAGCACATTTGCAACATTAATTTATTAGAAAAAAGAGAGCTCTCTACTCACTGGACTAAGAAGATTATTTTGTCATTATTCTGAACTGCTACATTACACTATGAACTAATGCTGAGATCCCCGCTGTGGGGTAGCCTGACTTTTCACATGCTTTCTTCAGGCATCATCTTACTCATTTCTGTGGCTTCAAAGCCAGCCTGAGGTCTTCATTACTGACCCAAGCCTTTCTCTTTAAAGAAGGTTTTCTACCAGACTCTCAGACTTACCACAGGAAGCTGGAACTCAGCTTGTCCCCAAACTGGGCTGTATCCCCACTCTAGAATAAATCTGTTCATGCACCTGAAATCCTTTTCCTTTTAGCAAGATAACATTTTCAATTGTTCTACATTTCAACTTCATCTTCTGCCACTTGGGGCTTCCCTGGTGGCTCAGACATTAAAGAATCTGCCTGCAATGCAGGAGACCCAGATTTGATCCCGGGGTCAAGACATTCCCTGGAGGAGGGCATGGTAACCCACTCCAGTATTCTTGTCTGGAGAATCCTATGGACAGTGGAGCCTGGTGGGCTACAGTGCATGGGGTCACAATGAGTCGGACAGGACTGAGCAACTAGCACTTTCTTTCACTTTTCTGTCTCTCTACCCACAATGCCAGCCAATGTACTTGTTTATCTTCAGAATATTCCATGCCTTTCTATATCTGCAGGTTGTCTATATCCTGTGTCTTCTCTCAGGAAGGTTTTTCCAAACCTTCTCCACCAGGTAGCCATGGCCTGTCCTCCAAGGGCCAGATCCCATCCTCCTTCTGATGCTCCCAAGCCAGATTACTGTTCCTAAGTCTCTGTGCCTCTGAATCTAGTGAAAGAAATCCTTAACCTGTCTTTCAGGAGGGGTTGGGGAGGGGAGGTCTACACACTTCAACTGGACTTTGAATGATGAACGAGCATTTACCCAGCAGAGAAAGAAGTGAGGGCAAGTCAGGGAGGGAGAGTGCCCGACCTAAGTAGGAGAGATGGGAGACCTTGGCTCACAGAACTGTAGGAGGAACTGTTCCTTACAAGGGTGACACACAGGAAAAACCCACACAAACCTTTTGCCCAACCCAGTAGCAGCACCGTTTACAGTAGCAAAAGACTGGAAGCCAACCCAATGCCAATCCACAAGATCACCATAGGTTTAGATAAACAATGAAACACGGCAGGGTGGTGAAGATGAAGGGATTTTAGTTATAGGCAAGAACATGGATGACCAGCGATTCGTCAGGCAGTGTCCTGAATGGAGCCTGAGCTGGGAGCCTACATGCCTCCCATCACCCATCATCCACCCTCTGGGCCTGGCTGTGGGGACAGCAAGGAAGAAAGGCTCTATAGGAGGTAAAAGGGGGACTTCTGTAGGGATCTTGTTGAGGACGAGTGAAGGATAAAACATGGGAGAGAGAAGGCCAGGAGATGGCTGAAAGCTGCTGATAAATTTCCCCCAAGACCATCGAACTTTTGTGGCATTGTTTAAATTCACATAACACTTACTGTGCCTTGTTCTTTTTAAACACAATCTGGAGAAGGAGCTGAGCTTGTGTCTGACAGCGTGAGAAACATGGTCTGCCCAAGACTACACAGGACTTCATGAGCATAAGCTCAGAATTAATTAACGGAAATTGTGGAGAGAGCTGAGGACTTCCAAAGCCATGAAACTGGGAGTCTGCAAAAAGAATCAAATACTCAAGGGGCAGGAAAGCCCCAACCAGTCTCCACTGAGCCATCATGATGGGTGTTATTAAATAGTTATGTGTGGGAAACAGTTTTCTGACTCATTACTGAGATGAAGAGCTGGGATATTCAGTCACTAAAAAACATGCCCCACATGTGACGCAGGCTCTACCTGGGCTTGTTCACCACCTCCTTGAAGGGGTTCCGGGGGGTCCACACTATGAATAGGTGCACATCACCCCCACACCTTAGCACTGTCTTACTCCAAGTTCTGCCAAACCTCTTCCTCCTTCCGTAAGGGATTTCTTTACCCACATTTCCTTGGAAAAGGTTTTATTTGCAAAGATATGATAGGGAGGGTGTTTATTTTCTCTCCAGTCACTCTTCTATGGAAGACTTCTAGAAGAAAGGCCGTATATAATCCTTGGCTCACAGAACTGTAGGAGGAACTGTTCCTTACAAGGGTGACACACAGGAAAAACCCACACAAACCTTTTGCCCAACCCAGTAGCAGCACCGTTTACAGTAGCAAAAGACTGGAAGCCAACCCGATGCCAATCCACAAGATCACCATAGGTTTAGATAAACAATGAAACACGGCAGGGTGGTGAAGATGAAGGGATTTTAGTTATAGGCAAGAACATGGATGACCAGCGATTCGTCAGGCAGTGTCCTGAATGGAGCCTGAGCTGGGAGCCTACATGCCTCCCATCACCCATCATCCACCCTCTGGGCCTGGCTGTGGGGACAGCAAGGAAGAAAGGCTCTATAGGAGGTAAAAGGGGGACTTCTGTAGGGATCTTGTTGAGGACGAGTGAAGGATAAAACATGGGAGAGAGAAGGCCAGGAGATGGCTGAAAGCTGCTGATAAATTTCCCCCAAGACCATCGAACTTTTGTGGCATTGTTTAAATTCACATAACACTTACTGTGCCTTGTTCTTTTTAAACACAATCTGGAGAAGGAGCTGAGCTTGTGTCTGACAGCGTGAGAAACATGGTCTGCCCAAGACTACACAGGACTTCATGAGCATAAGCTCAGAATTAATTAACGGAAATTGTGGAGAGAGCTGAGGACTTCCAAAGCCATGAAACTGGGAGTCTGCAAAAAGAATCAAATACTCAAGGGGCAGGAAAGCCCCAACCAGTCTCCACTGAGCCATCATGATGGGTGTTATTAAATAGTTATGTGTGGGAAACAGTTTTCTGACTCATTACTGAGATGAAGAGCTGGGATATTCAGTCACTAAAAAACATGCCCCACATGTGACGCAGGCTCTACCTGGGCTTGTTCACCACCTCCTTGAAGGGGTTCCGGGGGGTCCACACTATGAATAGGTGCACATCACCCCCACACCTTAGCACTGTCTTACTCCAAGTTCTGCCAAACCTCTTCCTCCTTCCGTAAGGGATTTCTTTACCCACATTTCCTTGGAAAAGGTTTTATTTGCAAAGATATGATAGGGAGGGTGTTTATTTTCTCTCCAGTCACTCTTCTATGGAAGACTTCTAGAAGAAAGGCCGTATATAATGTCATTGCTAATGATCTTTCATCCTTCAGTGAAGATTACACTAATACTTCCCTGGTCCTTCTGTGTGCTCTTCTGTCTGCTTTAGAATTTCATTACCTGGAGGCCAAGGCCTAAATCTGCAGAGTAATGGATGGTCATCATTGTGAGGCAAAGATCACCTATCCAAGCCAGCAAGGACGGTAGCAAGCGCTTGGACAAGGAATGAAAAAGGCAAATGGTCAAAGCCAGGATGTAAACAATCCTGTAACTTGCTGTCGTGATCAGATGCGGGTCCACGTGGGCGCCAAGCAACCCCACACCTTGGCAAAACCTCCATTACCATGTTCTGTGTGAGATGAAGTCACTTTAGAAACATTTTCTCCAGGGACAACATCCCTTTCACAGGGTGAAAGGGGCCAGCACTCTGGCCAAATGAGTGGAATCTGGGTTTTTCTACTGCAAAGATTCAATTTGTTAACATATCATAAACAGAATCAAATTATTTCAGATTTTATGGTACTAAGAAGAATCTTGCTTTCTGATTTAATGGATTAGACAATGATGAGGATGGTCCGGTTGATAGCAATTTCACACATCATTTTACTGCCCGTCAGCACTGTGGAGGGTGGGGGAGCCCTAAGAGTATATCCCTTGCATTCCCTACCTATTGTTGCTTAATCACTTCAGTCATGTCCAACTCTTTGGGACCCCATGGACTGTAGTCCACCAGGCTCCTCTCTCCATGAGATTCCCAGGCAAGAACACTAGAGAGGGTTGCCATTTCCTTTTCCAGGGGATCTTCCCAACCCAGGGATAGAACCTGCGTTTTCTGCATTGGCAGGTAGACTCCCTCATTTCCTAATGAATCATAAAACCTCATCCTGATCCTGTGTGTTCGTGGAGGTCCATGCCACCTCTGAGTATCAGCCAGGCTCTTCTAGTGGGAATCCAGAGTGCTCCCCAGTGGCCCTGGGATAAGTGGGTGTCAGAGAGGCGGTGCCCCTTGGGGTATACATGCAGTCGTCTCCCTGCCTGTGGGGTGATGTCAGAAGGATGCTCCTGACAGGGTGTGTGTTCATCCCCACATTCAGGAAGGGACCACGCCTCAAGGTCATCCAATAGGGAGGGTGTTTATTTTCCCAGTCTTTTGAAGTTTAAAAGGCCGTATATAATGTCATTGCTAATGATCTTTCATCCTTCAGTGAAGATTACACTAATACTTCCCTGGTCCTTCTGTGTGCTCTTCTGTCTGCTTTAGAATTTCATTACCTGGAGGCCAAGGCCTAAATCTGCAGAGTAATGGATGGTCATCATTGTGAGGCAAAGATCACCTATCCAAGCCAGCAAGGACGGTAGCAAGCGCTTGGACAAGGAATGAAAAAGGCAAATGGTCAAAGCCAGGATGTAAACAATCCTGTAACTTGCTGTCGTGATCAGATGCGGGTCCACGTGGGCGCCAAGCAACCCCACACCTTGGCAAAACCTCCATTACCATGTTCTGTGTGAGATGAAGTCACTTTAGAAACATTTTCTCCAGGGACAACATCCCTTTCACAGGGTGAAAGGGGCCAGCACTCTGGCCAAATGAGTGGAATCTGGGTTTTTCTACTGCAAAGATTCAATTTGTTAACATATCATAAACAGAATCAAATTATTTCAGATTTTATGGTACTAAGAAGAATCTTGCTTTCTGATTTAATGGATTAGACAATGATGAGGATGGTCCGGTTGATAGCAATTTCACACATCATTTTACTGCCCGTCAGCACTGTGGAGGGTGGGGGAGCCCTAAGAGTATATCCCTTGCATTCCCTACCTATTGTTGCTTAATCACTTCAGTCATGTCCAACTCTTTGGGACCCCATGGACTGTAGTCCACCAGGCTCCTCTCTCCATGAGATTCCCAGGCAAGAACACTAGAGAGGGTTGCCATTTCCTTTTCCAGGGGATCTTCCCAACCCAGGGATAGAACCTCGTTTTCTGCATTGGCAGGTAGACTCCCTCATTTCCTAATGAATCATAAAACCTCATCCTGATCCTGTGTGTTCGTGGAGGTCCATGCCACCTCTGAGTATCAGCCAGGCTCTTCTAGTGGGAATCCAGAGTGCTCCCCAGTGGCCCTGGGATAAGTGGGTGTCAGAGAGGCGGTGCCCCTTGGGGTATACATGCAGTCGTCTCCCTGCCTGTGGGGTGATGTCAGAAGGATGCTCCTGACAGGGTGTGTGTTCATCCCCACATTCAGGAAGGGACCACGCCTCAAGGTCACAGTACTAAGAAAGGAAGGTGACAGAGAATGCAGACATGGTGATGGCTTACATTTTTAATGTTGCAAGATATTTTGTTTATTTGTTTTTGGCTTGTGAGGGAATTATCTGTGAAATGCCATAAATACATGGCATTTCCTCCCAGCCTTCCACTTCTACATTATTGATTTTTTTTCTAGGGCAGACATTAGCTCATGAAGCGCCAGAGCCAACGAAAAATGACTTCACTCTGCCATGAGCACTTCAGCCGGGGCTAGATACCCAGGTACAGAAGAGTCAATGCACCCAGGCAGCTCAGACAGGAGCAACAGATGTTTTGGCCCTTTTATTTTTTTTTAATTTTTTTAAACATTTATTTATTTATTTTGGCGGGAAGGGAGGGGGGTGGGCGGGCCACTCCTATTGGTCTTTCATTTGTCTAGTTTCATCCTTGTTCTTTGGCCCGTGTGGGCCTCCCATTGCGGTGGCCTCTGTTGTTGCACAGCACCGGCTCTGGACGCATGCGCTTCAGAGCTCCTGCTTGGTAATTGGACACATCGGTCCAGCCGCTCTGCAGCACGTGGGATCTTCCCAGGCCAGGGATCGAACCAGCGCCCCTTGCACTGCAAGGTGCTGCCCTTACCCACCGGACCACCAGGCAAGCCCCTGTTTTGGCCCTTTTAAATGTGAACGGCCCTAATAATCAAAGGACTGGAAACATTTATACTTAGTATTCAACTAAGTATGAAAAAAAATTGAAACTTATATTAAGAGGCTGTTTTGTCCATTTGTTTGTTTGGTGGGAATGAACAGCAGTTGTGGGGCGGGGTCTTTCAAAGACTTCCTATGGCAGCAAAGTAAAGCTAAGTCTGACTCTTTAAGACATAATATACAGGACTTGGGCAAAATCCCTTGTAACAATATGTATTTGGACAACATCCCTTTTAACCAAGTTTCTATAAAGAGGAAGTGGGTGTCAGAGAGGCGGTGCCCCTTGGGGTATACATGCAGTCGTCTCCCTGCCTGTGGGGTGATGTCAGAAGGATGCTCCTGACAGGGTGTGTGTTCATCCCCACATTCAGGAAGGGACCACGCCTCAAGGTCACAGTACTAAGAAAGGAAGGTGACAGAGAATGCAGACATGGTGATGGCTTACATTTTTAATGTTGCAAGATATTTTGTTTATTTGTTTTTGGCTTGTGAGGGAATTATCTGTGAAATGCCATAAATACATGGCATTTCCTCCCAGCCTTCCACTTCTACATTATTGATTTTTTTTCTAGGGCAGACATTAGCTCATGAAGCGCCAGAGCCAACGAAAAATGACTTCACTCTGCCATGAGCACTTCAGCCGGGGCTAGATACCCAGGTACAGAAGAGTCAATGCACCCAGGCAGCTCAGACAGGAGCAACAGATGTTTTGGCCCTTTTATTTTTTTTTTTTAATTTTTTTTAAACATTTATTTATTTATTTTGGCGGGGGTGGGGGGGGAGGGGGGTGGGCGGGCCACTCCTATTGGTCTTTCATTTGTCTAGTTTCATCCTTGTTCTTTGGCCCGTGTGGGCCTCCCATTGCGGTGGCCTCTGTTGTTGCACAGCACCGGCTCTGGACGCATGCGCTTCAGAGCTCCTGCTTGGTAATTGGACACATCGGTCCAGCCGCTCTGCAGCACGTGGGATCTTCCCAGGCCAGGGATCGAACCAGCGCCCCTTGCACTGCAAGGTGCTGCCCTTACCCACTGGACCACCAGGCAAGCCCCTGTTTTGGCCCTTTTAAATGTGAACGGCCCTAATAATCAAAGGACTGGAAACATTTATACTTAGTATTCAACTAAGTATGAAAAAAAATTGAAACTTATATTAAGAGGCTGTTTTGTCCATTTGTTTGTTTGGTGGGAATGAACAGCAGTTGTGGGGCGGGGTCTTTCAAAGACTTCCTATGGCAGCAAAGTAAAGCTAAGTCTGACTCTTTAAGACATAATATACAGGACTTGGGCAAAATCCCTTGTAACAATATGTATTTGGACAACATCCCTTTTAACCAAGTTTCTATAAAGAGGAAGAATTAACAAGTGTTGGTAATAACTGTACAATGTATTTCATGTATTTCATCCCAGATGATAAAATGAATGAGGATGGAGTAGCCAGTTAATCGGGAGTTCTATTACCTATGGGGATGCTTGTTTTTAAGATCAACTGCAGAAAGTCTTTTATAATAAAACTTGCAGGTTCATCATCAAATTAGCAGATAAGTGGGTCTCATAATGGAATTTCCAGGATAAAAGTATCTGCAAAAACATACCTTCAGGTATGCATTCCAATACCTGGGGATGCACATTAGACCTGCCTTATGAAGTTTTCACAGCACACGGTTTGAAATGGAGCTTTCTAATTCACAGGACAAGGAAACCTGGGATACTTGGTAGATATTCCTAAAACCTCCTTGGAATTATGATGTCATTTCACACAAAAACAATAGAGCTTTGTATAACAGGAGGACAGCAAGGCTGGGAAAAGGGGACTGTCAGTGCTAACCCCCAGTATTGGTCATGACATCTAAAGGAGTTATACCAAGAATGTGCACCGGGCAGGACTTATGTGAAAAGCTGAGGTAAAGAGCAACAGTTTGTATTTCTCTTGTATTTCACAGACTGTAACACTTCACTACCCAGGGCAACTTGCAATCAATACCGATCATGTGAAATACAAAAGAGAAAGAATGCAAGATTTATAGGGGTCAAAAGCAAAGAAAAGCAGGAGAGAAAACAAAGAAGAAAACTAAAATTGGCTCCTCCGTAAAGACAGATGGAGACTGCATCAATATGGAGTGAACTGTGATATTGGCTGATTAGCATATCATTCAGATTATTTTGTGGTTGGGAACTAGGCATAAAGTATGAAAACTCTTCCGAAAACACGTTTCAAACCAAAACACATTAAAAAGCAGGAATTAATGTTCCTATAATGAGTAAAACAGAACAATTCTTACACCATTTTAAGTGGTTTGTCACACAGTAAGTTATATTCGATGATAGACTTTTCATTTTAAGTGGGCCTGACATAAACTAATACTAAACACTGATTTTCTTCGTTGCATTTAGGACATTGAGAAATGTCAAGGGAGCAGGCTAACCCTTTAAATGTGGCTGCAAGATCAGGCACAGTGTGGAAGTGTGTAGCCAGGTGGATGAGGGTCCCGGGGTGACTATGATAGAGCACTGCACTGTACTCTGAGATGGCTCAAAGCAGCAGAAATGTATCATCACCCTGTTTTAGAGTCTAGAAGTCTGAGCCCAGGTGTTGTCAGGGCCACGCTCCCTGGAGACTCTGGGTGAAACCCTTCCTGGTATCTCCCCAGCCTCTGGGGCTGGCGGTCCATTGCTGGTGTTCCCTGGCACTAGGCCTCATCACTTCGATCTCTGCTGAGTTGTCACGTGTCATGCATTCTCCCATGTGTGTCCTTCTCCTCTTCTTATAAGAATGCTAGTCATGCTGGATTAAGAGCCCACCCTACTCCAGGATAGGGCTTCGCAGTGGAAAAGAATCTACCTGCCAATGCAGAAGACCTGGTTTGGATCCCTGGGTCAGGAAGATCCCCGGAGAAGGGAATGGCTACTCATTCCAGTATTCTTGCCTGGGAAATCTCACGGACAGAGGAACTTGGTAGGCCACAGCCCCTGGGGTTGCAAAGAGTCAGACATGACTGAGCACAGCAGAAAGGATGGCACAGTTATGCCTCCCAAAGACTCTATTTCCAAATAAGGTCACTTTCTGAGCTAGGTTTGCAGGGAACACAATATCACCCATAACACCAAGTAACTGGCATTTTCCTACATTGCTGTTATTTACTACAGGTATTCTTTTCATTAAACTCAAAATTCATGAAATTTTACCAAGCACTCAAATGACATAATGTGGCCCTTCAGCCTAGGGGACCCCTTACATAGATGAGCACTATACAGAGAGAAAATCCAGATTAGGTTTGGATTTCCAGTTTCTGCTGAGAGGGACGGCATTTGAAGCAACTGTAAAAGATCTTTGCAATATAGGATTTTCACAAATTAACACTTGCTTTTGACACTTAAGTAGTTGCAAATTACTTATAAATATTAAGGGAGATAACTGCCAGTAATGGCAGCCTTAAACATATTACTTAAATTCTGGTGTTTCAAAAGATCTCCCGAGGGTGTTAAGAATTATGTACTTTAGTCCAGGAGATATTGAGGCCCCTCCTTCTCTCAGGAGCTGACTAATCATACATATGACTAATCTGGGGTTATACATATCTGTAAACAACAAAAGTCTGTAAAAGTAAAAAGTAAAATAAAAATAATTATTAAAAAAGGGAGCTGAAAAATGAGGTAATTAGGTGCTAGCAGAAACTATATTCAGGGAAATAAGCAAGTCAAGAAAGGAGTTGAACCAGGTACCAATTACTCTTACGGGAATTTCTAGAACAGTTTTTATTTCTTTGTCTTTACTTTGAGCTCATTTTGGAAGTATTACTGATTTGTGGATTTTAATCATAATTAATAGCAAGCAACAATAAAAAATAGATGTTCTTTATTAAAAATGAATTTGGATACCCCTTTCAAAAAGTGACAAGAAAGGCAGACAGAGTATGTGAGCCTGTGCTTTCTACTGATTCCCACACCAGAGAGAGCATCCTCAGGTACCCCTTCATACATTGGGAAATTCATAAATCTGATAGCCATTAAAAAAGAAAGAAAAGGACATTGTGTAAATGAACAGATATCCGCTAAACAGCAGTAACCAAGGAAAAAATGGATTTGTAAAAGAAGAAAGGGAGGACGGGGTGGAGCCATTGCTGATATTTCTCCATGATCCTCGCGGAAAGCCACGTGGAAGCATGAGTCTGGGCTCCCATCTGCACTGAGCAGTCTCCTTTCTCTTTCCTAGATTACCCTGACCCCAACCCCCGTGACCATCAGAACGTCACCCACTGAGTGACCCCTTCTGTAGCTCAGTTTTCCTTCTCCGTGGGAGGATCCCCAACAGTGGTTATGACTTTATAAAAGCCAGATTCACGTTGTCTCTTCTCTACTGAAAATAGTCAAGGTCATTTATTTCCCCAAACTGAAGTTCTGGAAAGTTGAATTCTTGTTTTTCCCTCTTGGAAATCATTACACACAGAGGAGCTCATGCATCACTTAGAGAGGGCCCTGACACCTCCTCTTTCCCATCTCTTCTTTATTTATTTTTCCCCACCTAACAGTGAACATAACTATTTGTTTTATTGTTTGTATCTCTTTCTAAAAGATAAGCTTCTTGAGGTCAGGGAGTTCCTTGTATTTACTGCTGAACCCTCTTTAGGGAGTCTGGCACCAGAACTTCACTATTCTCCTTCTCAGACAATGCTGGGAAACGATGGCCAGCCACGACTCAACAGCTCCCGGGCAGAGAAATTTAAGACAGTCTTGATATGACCCCTTCCCTCACCCACACGTACCTCCGAACATAACACACACTGAATCTATTAAATTCTATCCATGAAAACACCCAACAACAATGTTTCTCAAACTTTTAAAAGCTACCACTCTGTCAACAAGACGTTCTCATGTTTTTCTGTAATTGTCCTCATGCCCATGAAATGTTAATACCAAAGACAGCATATTTGTTAATGTAGTACATGCATATCTGTGTCTTATACATCAAAATAAGTTCTTGTCTCTTAAAAAAAACCTAAGTATTGCCTCCTTGGGGGCCATATAGACGTGTCTGAGTCTAGGCCGTCAGTTCCTGTTTCCATTCAAGCCCACCACACCCAGCCCTTCCTGGAGCTTGCTTACGATGAAAACAGTCTTGACCACAGACTAGCCTTCATTATGCAGTTTCAATGAACATGTCACTGCAGTGTCCGTTTATTTTTATAAAACCAGCTGGTCTCACAGCAAAATCATTCTGTCATAAAGAACAAATGTCCTCTCCTCCTGCCTTTGCTGTGGCTCTCCACTCTTCAGGAACTACAGACATCAACTGTTGAAAACATTCACTGACTCACACAGTTTCCTCTTTTTACAAAATTTCATTGTATTACTATTATTGTACTCAGATAAATCTGGTCTATAGAGCCTATATCATCTATCCTCACCCTCATTTATCTCTGCAACTCTACATAATTGGGTGAATTCATCCTTAGGGTGATTGCCTAGAAAGCTGAGCATGAAGCAAGGGTGAGGAACTGATGCATTATTAGGGGTACAATCCCAGGGCATCTGAGTGAGCAACACGATCAAGTAGGAAAGGTGCGGGGTAATGCCAAGTGAGGGGTTGTCACCATGGGCCACTTCTGTGTGCTGAGCCCTAAAGAGACACCTGCTTGGTTATGTGAAGAACCCACTGGGGTCCCAAACTGCCCACTGCCGGGAAGAAGAGGAAGGGAGTTTACTAGGTGGTTCCTTCTATATCATAGCTGCCTTTTGCCCACTGACATTCACTTTGCAGGAAGTTCATTCCCCTGAACTTCCTGGTTGCATCTCTCAGATCCCATAGCATCTGCTTGAGAAGCCACATTCCCATCAGGTGGTGTGATATCTCATCTACGTCCAGAGGTGGCAGGAGGGCCCGGCCACCAGCTGATCAACATCAGTGGGAAAACATGCACGGTCTTGCCCGGGCGTCTATCAGCCCAGGTGATAATTGAGATGGAACAAATGGCTCTGGGTCCAGAAAAGAAAACCCAAGAAAATCTGAGGAGGGACTTAAGACATGTCCAATTCATGGACCTTCTCCAAGTTTTCTGTACACACGATGCTCCATCAGTTCCCAGAGCTCCCCATTTTCTATTGTTTAGCCGCTAAATGGTGTCTGACTCTGCGACCCCACAGGCTGCAGCCCATCAGGCTCCTGTGTCCATGGGATTGTCCAGGCAAGAAGACTGGAGTGGATTCTCATTTTCTACTCCAGGGGATCTTCCCGACCCAGGGATCAAAGATGCATTTCTTGCACTGGCTGAATCTGGACTCTTCCCTGCTGAGCCACCAGGGAAGTCCTTGTGTTCTATAGGACACCATAATTCATCTTTATCTGAAATTAAAATGCATCCTTAGCTCACCAACTATCCTTTTGCTATGACTTCCTTCTTGAGACTTGTTCTATGACTTTTAAAAATTTCTGATCTATTATTGTACTCAGATAAATCTGGTCTATAGAGCCTATATCATCTATCCTCACCCTCATTTATCTCTGCAACTCTACATAATTGGGTGAATTCATCCTTAGGGTGATTGCCTAGAAAGCTGAGCATGAAGCAAGGGTGAGGAACTGATGCATTATTAGGGGTACAATCCCAGGGCATCTGAGTGAGCAACACGATCAAGTAGGAAAGGTGCGGGGTAATGCCAAGTGAGGGGTTGTCACCATGGGCCACTTCTGTGTGCTGAGCCCTAAAGAGACACCTGCTTGGTTATGTGAAGAACCCACTGGGGTCCCAAACTGCCCACTGCCGGGAAGAAGAGGAAGGAGTTTACTAGGTGGTTCCTTCTATATCATAGCTGCCTTTTGCCCACTGACATTCACTTTGCAGGAAGTTCATTCCCCTGAACTTCCTGGTTGCATCTCTCAGATCCCATAGCATCTGCTTGAGAAGCCACATTCCCATCAGGTGGTGTGATATCTCATCTACGTCCAGAGGTGGCAGGAGGGCCCGGCCACCAGCTGATCAACATCAGTGGGAAAACATGCACGGTCTTGCCCGGGCGTCTATCAGCCCAGGTGATAATTGAGATGGAACAAATGGCTCTGGGTCCAGAAAAGAAAACCCAAGAAAATCTGAGGAGGGACTTAAGACATGTCCAATTCATGGACCTTCTCCAAGTTTTCTGTACACACGATGCTCCATCAGTTCCCAGAGCTCCCCATTTTCTATTGTTTAGCCGCTAAATGGTGTCTGACTCTGCGACCCCACAGGCTGCAGCCCATCAGGCTCCTGTGTCCATGGGATTGTCCAGGCAAGAAGACTGGAGTGGATTCTCATTTTCTACTCCAGGGGATCTTCCCGACCCAGGGATCAAAGATGCATTTCTTGCACTGGCTGAATCTGGACTCTTCCCTGCTGAGCCACCAGGGAAGTCCTTGTGTTCTATAGGACACCATAATTCATCTTTTATCTGAAATTAAAATGCATCCTTAGCTCACCAACTATCCTTTTGCTATGACTTCCTTCTTGAGACTTGTTCTAATTTTTTTCTTTGACTTTGAAACTAGCTTTTCTGTTCTAAATCTAAGAAACCATAGATACTATATCCCTAAAATTTCCATGTAACTTTGTCTTCGAAGGAAAGATTAGCCTAGAATGAAACTCTTGAGTCACATTCAATTTCCTCCAATTTTTGCATATATTGCTTTGCTTCAAGTCTGGTCTTGCGTGCTCCATTATTTTGCTTTTTTTTTCTTTCTCAAAGCTTCTCCATCATTTATTCGGTTGAACATAGCCAGTAATTAGTCTTGTTTTATGTTTGTAAATGATGCTCCTGGTGTTTCTTCTATTGCCTGAGATAGTCATTTTGAGGAATGTCTACCTGTTTTCTTTATTCTTGGTTGAATATAATCCTCTTAATTCATATTTTCCTTTTCCTCAGAATATTTTAGACCATATTTCACAGATTTATGCAGCTAGAGAGTATTCTAGAACCACATTTTCCCCATTTCGTAGGTATGTTTTTTTCTCCAGAGTACCTGCATAATTATTTTTGTAATTTTAAAAACTTAACCTGACTCCATTCAGTGTTCATTCATTCTGAATTTACATTGCCCAAGGATGGTGTGATTTGAAATGTACAGACTCAATTCTTCCTTGATTTCAGGGAAATCATTCTTGGTATCCTTGCCTGTCCCTGACAGACCATTCAATATGATTTCTGACTGTTTTGGAGCCTGCTCTTGTTTATTCCTTCTGTATTAGCTTGCTGCATCTTAAAACATTTTATTTCAAGTCAAGTCACATCTGTTTTGCTAACTAGTTAGCAAATAAGACCAGCAAGTGGGATGAGCTGTAAACATATCTGTAATGTTCACATCGAATAACAGATTTTAATCTCCATCACAGACAATTAGAAATCAATCACCATGATGTCAGAGCCCAAGCACAGTGATAGGCAAGGTACATTCATCATAGACAAGTGAGTCTGAGTAAGTAATCATCATTATCTCCTTTCGAACAGCACTTCTTGTATATGGACCAGAAATGCCCAGCACTGAGTTGATCTGGAAGCCTGTTCAAAACACCCCCGTCTCAGTAGTCAATCAGGATCTCATAAGGTTGGGCTCAGGAACCTGCATTTCACCTGCCGCTCCACGTGAGCCTCATACCTACTCCTGGTGAACAAACACCAGTCTAAGATAGCACACTAGAAATAAGAAGGGTTTGAATTAGGGGAATAAACAGTTATAGAAAAATAAATGGTTAGCAAGGTGGCAGAGGGCTCAACACTACAGAATGAGGTACCTGAACAAGGGGCTTCCAAGGTGGCTCAGTGGTAGAGAATCCCCATGCTCACCCAGGAGACACGGGTCCATTCCTGAGACAGGAGGATCCCCTGGAAGAGGAAACGGTAACCCACTCCAGTGTTCTTGCTGGGAGAATTCCATGGACAGAGGCGCCTGGTGGGCTATAATCCATTGGGATTGCAAAGAGAAAGACACGACTGAGCAACTCACACACACACACACACACACACACACACACACACACACAACAGGAGTGAGACAGCATATTGGAGAAGAAGCAGATCTGTAGACACTGGAATTGAGGCCAAGTGGAAAGAAAGTAATAGAGTTCACCCTAGAGAGGACAGTAGAAACTCGGAAGCTGAAATGGTATTTCTGGGGAGGGAACATAGAATGAGAACCACCATAGCTAAGGGTAAGAGAAACAGCCTCCTGTGACGGGCAGCCAAATATTCAGAGCTGGCCAAGGACTGCCACAGTGCGAGGAGACAGGCCTGGAAAGACAGCCCTCCAAACATTGAGATTCCCAGAGTCCATGGATGGTCAGCATGATGCTCATTCTGTCCTTGTAGAGAGGAACTCAGTAGCAGTTTAGATGTAACACTCAGTCATTTATAAAATGCCAGTCTTAAATATTACCATGGGCATGTTGCCTCCTGTTCTGAGAAGACCTGCAAAGGAATAACTTGCAAAATATCAGCACAGTCATGAGCCTGAGAATGTGCCTCACCCTGGCTAGAGTTTCAACAAGACAGAGATGGGAGTAGCAAGGATTCAGCCTCAGAAGGTGTCCGGGAAAGGCTGTTTGACTCACTGGGGTGGTGGCTAGCAGAGAAAGGTCGTTTGAGCTGCAAGAAGCACCATGAATTGCACTATTAACAGAGGTCTACCTCACTTTGTTTTTAGGTAATACTGAGAAATAGAAGTAACCGACGTTCAAATGACCATGGGTGGGCTTTTTCCAATTTGTGCTTATTCAAGTAACCCTCTGGAAAGAGACAGTAAGTTATCACCAAACCTGACTCCTAAGCCCAAGACACCAAAATGACTTTGTTAGCAAGTTAGGAAGCATTCCAGCTTCACAGTCAATGGCTGGGTACTTTAGTTACAATAACGCTATAGCAGCTGTTGCTGTTCGGTGAGTCAGTTGTGCCAGATTCTGTGACCCCGTGGACTGCAGCATGCCAAGCTTGTCCTTCATTCCTGGATAATTTACAGCATGTGGACGGTAAGGATCCAGACACGTGTGCACAGTATCAGCTTTACCATTAAATCTATCCAAGGTTTGTGTTGATGTAATCTAGTAGCTATATGCATGCTTAGTCACTTCAATCTTGTCTGCCTCTTCACAACCCTGTAGACTGTAGCCCGCCAGGCTCCTCCATCCACGGGATTCTCCAGGCAAGAATACTGGAGTGGGTTGCCATTCCCTTCTCCAGGGGATCTTCCCCATCCCAAACTTTGCATCTATTATGTCCTGCGTTGGCAGGTAGGTTCTTACCATTAACACCACCTGGGAAACCTATCCAAGATATAAATAAAAGGCTACATAAACCTCAGCCTTCTGAATTTTAAAAGTCCCATTTGCAAGATGGAATGCCTCATTCTGAGTCCATGGATGGTCAGCATGATGCTCATTCTGTCCTTGTAGAGAGGAACTCAGTAGCAGTTTAGATGTAAGACTCAGTCATTTATAAAATGCCAGTCTTAAATATTACCATGGGCATGTTGCCTCCTGTTCTGAGAAGACCTGCAAAGGAATAACTTGCAAAATATCAGCACAGTCATGAGCCTGAGAATGTGCCTCACCCTGGCTAGAGTTTCGACAAGACAGAGATGGGAGTAGCAAGGATTCAGCCTCAGAAGGTGTCTGGGAAAGGCTGTTTGACTCACTGGGGTGGTGGCTAGCAGAGAAAGGTCGTTTGAGCTGCAAGAAGCACCGTGAACTGCACTATTAACAGAGGTCTACCTCACTTTGTTTTTAGGTAATACTGAGAAATAGAAGTAACCGACGTTCAAATGACCATGGGTGGGCTTTTTCCAATTTGTGCTTATTCAAGTAACCCTCTGGAAAGAGACAGTAAGTTATCACCAAACCTGACTCCTAAGCCCAAGACACCAAAATGACTTTGTTAGCAAGTTAGGAAGCATTCCAGCTTCACAGTCAATGGCTGGGTACTTTAGTTACAATAACGCTATAGCAGCTGTTGCTGTTCGGTGAGTCAGTTGTGCCAGATTCTGTGACCCCGTGGACTGCAGCATGCCAGGCTTGTCCTTCATTCCTGGATAATTTACAGCATGTGGACGGTAAGGATCCAGACACGTGTGCACAGTATCAGCTTTACCATTAAATCTATCCAAGGTTTGTGTTGATGTAATCTAGTAGCTATATGCATGCTTAGTCACTTCAATCTTGTCTGCCTCTTCACAACCCTGTAGACTGTAGCCCGCCAGGCTCCTCCATCCACGGGATTCTCCAGGCAAGAATACTGGAGTGGGTTGCCATTCCCTTCTCCAGGGGATCTTCCCCATCCCAAACTTTGCATCTCTTATGTCCTGCGTTGGCAGGTAGGTTCTTTACCATTAACACCACCTGGGAAACCTATCCAAGATATAAATAAAAGGCTACATAAACCTCAGCCTTCTGAATTTTAAAAGTCCCATTTTGCAATCTTTGTCATCTTTTCTTGTCAGGAATGACAAGGTTCAGCTCTTAGCAGGTTTAGTTAAAGCAGACTGGCATTTTGGTGTGTTACTTCTTTTATTTCATTTAGACATTTCAATACCTTGAAAATAAAGAAGAAAGTTATCTAGTGTATTGTTAAAAATGATATTATTTTAAAGCTAAATTGTATTCTTAATTGAAACTTGCAAAAGAAGATATCACCTTAAAAATGCATTCATCAAAGCTAGAAGAGATAAATGAAAGACCCAGAACTTGGTCGAAACATGAAATTTATCATTTAAGAGTTCTTAATGTTAGAAACATCCATCTAGTCTACTTAAATACCATCTAAATATACAGATGTGAAGAGAACTCTGTATGTCTGCCCTGAATCCCTGCATATGGTCAGGAGAAGGGCTCTTTTTGGAACCCAATGTGTCCATGGTTATTTCCTTGATAGAAGGGGCCTTCGTCTACTGCAAACCTCCCTTCTGCTTGAGTTTAACAAACAACCTGATTAGTCTGTCATGGGAACTACAGAGGAACTCTATGCGTGGACTCTTCTCCCAGAGCTCATCCTGTGACTGGTATTAGTAACATCTTGCCATGCCATGGCTGAATTTATAAATAAGCAGTAGATTAAAACAAAAGCAAAAAAAAAAAAAAAAAACAGGTCTGCAGAACAGAAACGTGAGTCTCTGTAGGATGCATTTGCTGAATGGCTTGTCATCTATCATGATCAGAATCAGAACCGCAAATCTGGAGGCAGGATCAGATTGCCTGGGGTAATCACAGCTACTTCAGCCTGAGCTAATCGCCTAGCTTTGGGGTGGGAGGAGCTGGGGGAAGGGTGTGGGAGGGACTGGGAGAGGGTGTGGGAGGGGCTATGTGAAGATGTGGGAGGAGCTGGGGAAGGTGTGGGAGCAGCTAGGGGAAGGCATGGAAGGGGCTGGGAAGGGTGTATGAAGAGCTCTTGGAGGGTGTGGGAGGGACTTTGGGAGAGTGTGGGAGGGGCTGGGGTGGTGGGAAGGGTGGGAGATTAGTGCTCTTATAAGAAGAGACAGGAGAGAGGTGACCTCTGTCTGCACCATCTGAGGACACAGCAAGGTGATGGCCTTTGACAAACCAAGGAACCCTCCAGAACTGGGAGGAACTGAACGTCTGTTTTCTGAGCCACCCAGTCTGTCTGTGATATATGAGGTGACTGAGAGACTCCTCAAAATCAAAGTAGAAGGATGGGGTCATTAGAAACCATGAGAAGCTCACTCTGAAGCCTAGTAGGCACAAGGGAAACAAGCATGCCCTCCCCATGGCCATGGCTACGACTGTGGTCAGGCTCCTCAAGCTGAGGCCAGCAGCTCAGAATAAGCTCATTCCTCTGCAAGTACTACTGAGGTGCTCAGCAGCCTCCTAGATTCCCAGATGTCTCTATTCTCTATGGCAACAACCAGAACATTTATGGGGAAAAGAAAAAAAAGCAAGGGAGTTACTATGGAAACTGAAGAGATCTAGTTGCCAGTAATAATTTGACAAATATGGTTGCCTTTCATTTTCTGTAAAATATTTTGTTATTTTTAAACTTTTATGGAAACCTGAAATTGGAAATAATGACAATCTCTTTACTACAAACCTCCCTTCTGCTTGAGTTTAACAAACAACCTGATTAGTCTGTCATGGGAACTACAGAGGAACTCTATGCGTGGACTCTTCTCCCAGAGCTCATCCTGTGACTGGTATTAGTAACATCTTGCCATGCCATGGCTGAATTTATAAATAAGCAGTAGATTAAAACAAAAGCAAAAAAAAAAAAAAACAGGTCTGCAGAACAGAAACGTGAGTCTCTGTAGGATGCATTTGCTGAATGGCTTGTCATCTATCATGATCAGAATCAGAACCGCAAATCTGGAGGCAGGATCAGATTGCCTGGGGTAATCACAGCTACTTCAGCCTGAGCTAATCGCCTAGCTTTGGGGTGGGAGGAGCTGGGGGAAGGGTGTGGGAGGGACTGGGAGAGGGTGTGGGAGGGGCTATGTGAAGATGTGGGAGGAGCTGGGGAAGGTGTGGGAGCAGCTAGGGGAGGGCATGGAAGGGGCTGGGAAGGGTGTATGAAGAGCTCTTGGAGGGTGTGGGAGGGACTTTTGGAGAGTGTGGGGGGGGTGGGGGTGGGGGGAAGGGTGGGAGATTAGTGCTCTTATAAGAAGAGACAGGAGAGAGGTGACCTCTGTCTGCACCATCTGAGGACACAGCAAGGTGATGGCCTTTGACAAACCAAGGAACCCTCCAGAACTGGGAGGAACTGAAAGTCTGTTTTCTGAGCCACCCAGTCTGTCTGTGATATATGAGGTGACTGAGAGACTCCTCAAAATCAAAGTAGAAGGATGGGATCATTAGAAACCATGAGAAGCTCACTCTGAAGCCTAGTAGGCACAAGGGAAACAAGCATGCCTTCCCCATGGCCATGGCTACGACTGTGGTCAGGCTCCTCAAGCTGAGGCCAGCAGCTCAGAATAAGCTCATTCCTCTGCAAGTACTACTGAGGTGCTCAGCAGCCTCCTAGATTCCCAGATGTCTCTATTCTCTATGGCAACAACCAGAACATTTATGGGGAAAAGAAAAAAAAGCAAGGGAGTTACTATGGAAACTGAAGAGATCTAGTTGCCAGTAATAATTTGACAAATATGGTTGCCTTTCATTTTCTGTAAAATATTTTGTTATTTGTGCCTCAAAACGTATTATTTGGAATACAGGAATATATTTCTGTGAGTCCTGTCTTGAAATTGGAAATCACATGACAATCTCAAGATAATATTTCACCCAGTAATGTCCTCTAATACATTTCATTATCATAAAGGATCCAAATGTCTAGCAAAAGAGAAAGGATAAAGATGATGTGGTACATATATACACAATGGGATACTACTCAGGCATTAAAAAGAATGAAATAATGGCATTTATAGCAACATGGATGCACCTAGAGATGATCATGCATACCAAACAGAGAAAGTCAGAGCGAGAAACACAAACACCGTATGAGATCACTCATGGGTAAATCCTAGAACATGACACAAATGAGACTATCCAGCACAGAAACAGGCTCACTGAGAGAAGAGCAGCGGGTGCAAGGAGAATGAGGGAAGGAAGGGCTAGGAGTCTGGGATCAGCAGATACAAACTAGCATCAACAGGATAGCTAGACAACAAAGCCACACTGTAGAGCACCAGGAACTACGCTCCATATTCTGTGACAAACAGTATTGGAATAGGGTATGAAAAAGAATATTATACAGAGGCATGCATAGCTGAATCAACTTGCTATATAGCTAAAATATACAACACTGTAAATCAAGTATACTTTCATATAATTTTTAAAAAGAAATCAGGCACTGCTTTTCCAATAAAAATTATAACTGAGTGAAAAAAAGATGATTAAATTACTTCCAGGAGATGAGGAAGATATAAAAGCACCCTGCGCGTTGACGTTTGGAGGAAAGGAGACTGTCCCCAGGCATGACACTGAGATCGCATATTTAAAATTGAAAACACCAAGTCAGACACTGGGAGAAAACTCACAGGAGGAGGGTGCATGCCTACCTGTGGCCAAGTACATGATGTGGACCAGCGCGTCCCGGGCCTGCACCACGTCGACGGCCACGTGGGAGAAGCGGCTGTTGTCCTCCATGAAGGCCGGCACGGGCGTCAGGGGCTGCACCACCTCGTGCATCAGGATGAATCTCTGCGCATCCTGAAGGTTCCTCTCCGTGAGGTTCACGTACAGGCCCTGGTCCACGGTGCCGCACTGTGTGGGGAGAGAAGCCGTTCCAGGACCCGGTCACCTGCACACCCACAGCCGCTCGGCCACCCCAGAAAACCTGCGGTGCAAGCGACCCCCTCTCTCCTGTCCCGCCATGGACCCCATCCTTGGTGTCCCTCCCAGTTGAGATATGAAGTCGTTATACTTAGGACGTCTTCTCGACTCCTGTCATAAATGAATGATTTGGCAAAAAATGAACTGATATCGACAAAACAGAAGCAGACTCACAGACTTCGAGAAGGAACTTATGGCTCTGAGGAAGAAGGGTGGGGGAGGATACATCAGGGTTTTGGACTCAACATGTCCACACTGTTATGTTTAGAATGGATCACCAACAAGGACCTCCTGTATAGCACAGGGAATTCCAGTATTACCTAACAATCGAAATGGGAGAAGAATTTGAAAAAGAATAGCTCTATGTATACGATTAACTGAAAGGGCTTTCTTGGTAGCTCAGTGGTAAAGAACCTGCCTTCAGGAGACGCGGGTTTGATCCCTGGGTCGGGAAGATCCCCTGGAGGAGGGTATGGCAACCCACTCCAGTACTCTTGCCTGGGAGATCCCCTGGAGAGAGGAGCCTGGGGGGCTACATCCATGGGGTAGCATACGACTGCGCATGCACACACACTGCATTGGACTGTATGAGTGAGTCACTTTGCTGTATAACTGAAACTGTTACAATACTGTAAATCAACTATACTCCAACATGAAATAAAAAGAAAAAAGTAACGAATATCAGGAGTTCAAAAAAACATGAAGTAGGAGTTGCTGCTAACTTCAATCTGAATGGCATGTGCACAGAATCTCCTCATCACCTGTAGCATCCCTTGGGAGCTGTCTGGCTAAATGCACACTATTCCATCTGTCAGATAAATCAGATTCCCAGATGGAAAATGCAGCCATCAAATGCAGCACGCTGACTTATGAGCTTTCTTTGGAATGGTGGTGTATAAGCAAGATATGGATTCCACGGAGATAGAATCAGGTCATTAAAATCTGTAAACTATGCAATATTGTTCTACTGTCTCCCACATAAGCTACAAAACACTATGATAGTCTTATTATCTGTGCCCTTATTACCCAGCTGAAGCTAGAGGAAATAAAAACTCTGCTTAGAGTCAATCATCTGAGAAAAACAAAAGTGCAGGGGAGCAAACCCGGCCACCCTACAGCGTCTCTCTGGCATGTGGACTGTGCCTCAAGCTGAAAACAATGAAGGCCCCGAAGACTCGGGAAGACACTTTGACTTTCCCCCCAAATGCTTACAAAATTGAGATAGACGGCCTGTTCCTGGAGTAGCGTTATCTTTAGAGATGTCTGCAGAGAATAAAGGCTGAATGCAGCGGGGAAGGGCTTCCCAGGTGACTCTAGTGGTAAAAAAAAACCCACCTTCCACTGTGTTGATGTAAGAGAGGTGGGTTTGGGTCGGGAAGATACCCTAGAAGAGGGCACGGCAACCTGCTCCAGCACTCTTGCCTGGAGAATCGCGTGGACAGAGGAGCCTGGTGGACTACAGTCGCAAAGTCAGGCAGGACTGAAGGAACTGAGCACCCCTATGGTGGGGACACTCAGCAGGGGCCAGAGATCAGAGCTCACTCTCGGCCCCCCCTGTCTCTGTAGGCTCAGCCAGCCCTTGTTTACCAGACGTTTGCTTTTTCTGTCTCCAGGTCAGTTACTTTTCTCCCCTCTGATGCTTCAAACCACGACCAGCAGCATGCTCTTTGATCTTTTGCTGAAGATGGTATTTAAGGTGAAGATTTCTGCCCTTTGAGGAGTTGCTCAGTTTTCCTGGGCCCCTCCCATGGGCATATTATTAAATGTTTGCTGGACTTCCTCCTGTTCATCTGTCTCATGATAATTTTGAACCAGTCAGAAGAAGCTAAAAGGGTAGAGAAATCCTTCTTCCTCCTGACAAGAAGAGAGAGGGGATTTTGCACCATTTTAATTCCATCTGTCAGATAAATCAGATTCCCAGATGGAAAATGCAGCCATCAAATGCAGCACGCTGACTTATGAGCTTTCTTTGGAATGGTGGTGTATAAGCAAGATATGGATTCCACGGAGATAGAATCAGGTCATTAAAATCTGTAAACTATGCAATATTGTTCTACTGTCTCCCACATAAGCTACAAAACACTATGATAGTCTTATTATCTGTGCCCTTATTACCCAGCTGAAGCTAGAGGAAATAAAAACTCTGCTTAGAGTCAATCATCTGAGAAAAACAAAAGTGCAGGGGAGCAAACCCGGCCACCCTACAGCGTCTCTCTGGCATGTGGACTGTGCCTCAAGCTGAAAACAATGAAGGCCCCGAAGACTCGGGAAGACACTTTGACTTTCCCCCCAAATGCTTACAAAATTGAGATAGACGGCCTGTTCCTGGAGTAGCGTTATCTTTAGAGATGTCTGCAGAGAATAAAGGCTGAATGCAGCGGGGAAGGGCTTCCCAGGTGACTCTAGTGGTAAAAAAAACCCCACCTTCCACTGTGTTGATGTAAGAGAGGTGGGTTTGGGTCGGGAAGATACCCTAGAAGAGGGCACGGCAACCTGCTCCAGCACTCTTGCCTGGAGAATCGCGTGGACAGAGGAGCCTGGTGGACTACAGTCGCAAAGTCAGGCAGGACTGAAGGAACTGAGCACCCCTATGGTGGGGACACTCAGCAGGGGCCAGAGATCAGAGCTCACTCTCGGCCCCCCCTGTCTCTGTAGGCTCAGCCAGCCCTTGTTTACCAGACGTTTGCTTTTTCTGTCTCCAGGTCAGTTACTTTTCTCCCCTCTGATGCTTCAAACCACGACCAGCAGCATGCTCTTTGATCTTTTGCTGAAGATGGTATTTAAGGTGAAGATTTCTGCCCTTTGAGGAGTTGCTCAGTTTTCCTGGGCCCCTCCCATGGGCATATTATTAAATGTTTGCTGGACTTCCTCCTGTTCATCTGTCTCATGATAATTTTGAACCAGTCAGAAGAAGCTAAAAGGGTAGAGAAATCCTTCTTCCTCCCTGACAAGGGTGAGTTTTGAAGAGCAGAGGGGCATTGGGAGACAAAGGACATGGGGAGGAAGGAGATGGAGGGAGAGAAAGGGAAGAAGCCTGGAGGAAACAGGAAGGAAAGAAGGGGATTATCGGGTAGGAATACTATGCTGAGGAAGCTGGGACATACACGGGGAAGAAATCAAGCCTAGAAACTGCTGAGAATTAAATTCAGAGCTGAGCTGTGAGAAGGCTGGCAGGGGTCATGTAGGATGGTTTGGGGCAATGATGAGGGTAAAGGAGGGGCGGGAAAGCAAGCAAAGCCTTCCTGGCGCAGAGCACAGGATCAGAAAATTATCACCCTGCTTTCTCATTTCTCTCATAAACTTTAAATCCTGGTACCAATAAAGGCTGATCCCTGGCAGAACTTCATAGAAGTAAGGTTGGTGGAAATGAAATTTCCCCTTCCATTCCGTCTGAAACGACACTTATCACAGGTCATTTCTGGCACTTGGTTTTATAATAGGTTAGAGGTGCAAAAATAGAAGATGAAATGGCTTGTCAAAAATAGACAATATTTTTGTAGCTCTTGATGAAATAGCATAATGCTAAGTTGCTTCAGTCGTGCCCTACTCTTTGGGACCCTATGGACTGTAGTCCACCAGGCTCCTCTGTCCATGGGATTTCTTCAGGGAAGAATACTGGAATGGGTTTCTGTGCCTTCCTCCAGGGGGTCTTCCTGACCCAGGGATCAAACTCACATCTCTTACGTCTCCTGCATTGACATTCGGGTTCTTTACCGCGAGCTCAGCCTAGGAAGCCCATCAGATACCCCATATGCTACAAAATGATAGACTGATTGTCGATTTAAGGATTCTCGGAGCAAAATGGATGCCAAGGCTGGCCCAAGGCTTAGTTTACATGTTCCACCTTTGCAGGGGCCCCCAGGCACCAGGTGGCAGGAGGGCCAGGCGAAGGTGAAGCATCATCTCTGTGACCCAGGAGCCATGTGGTTCCAGATGAGGCCCCACCTCTAGGTTTCTGTCTCTTTGTCTATAAAGTGGGCAGAAAAACCCTTCCTCTGCTCACTTCACAGGGCTGCTGTGAGGCCAAGTGAGGCCCAAAGTGGGCATTTGTAAATTAGAAAGTGTTTGTAAATGCCAAGGAGCCAGGCCCTGAGCCTGGTGCAGAGAAACCATTCAAACAGTGGTAAATGGGCAGCAATTCTATGGTCCATTGAGCTGTAGGGGCTAGAGGGAGGGAAGGAACGAATAAATGAAGGAAGGAAGGAATCAATGGGTGAATACGCAGCAGTGGTACTCGGGCTGGGCCGGGAGATGTTATATAATTACCATGTTCAGCAGTAACCCCTGGAGGACAGAGACAGCGCCCATTAACAACCCTGTTACAAAAGGAGTGCTGCAGTCCATGAGGTCGCAAAGAACTGGACACAACTGAGTGAGTGAGAACAGCAACGGTATCTTCTAAGTGAAATATCTGAGTTCTGTGAGCCCCTCTAACTGACTAATGAACCTAAAGAGGGGGTCCTTGGAATCTTCCACTTATAGCCCACAGGTCAGAAGCATGAGTGACCACCTGGGCCTGAGACTGGCATTGGAACTCAGGGTCAAGGGAAGAGCCTTGGAGGACTGAGCTCGTCAACTGAAATATGATGCTATCTCTGGGTAAATAGGGTCAGAACTGAATTGTGGGACATCTGGCTGGTGTTGGAGAAATGCTTGGTGGTTCAAGAAAGAAAACACAGATTGGAATTAATTAATGACAGCATCATTAGTCAAGAACGGGTTTTAAACTGTATTCTAAAATGTCTTGGATTTCCTCCAGCTTATAATGAATATCTCACCCAAGGATTCTTTTTGAAATATTCTGAATGCTATTTAAATTTATACTATGTATTTACTGGATCATAAGTAACCCACCTAGCTACCTAATGGGCTGAACATTTTCTCACTATGTCTTAGCCATAGGCCTCTGGTAGTGTCTGTGGTATACCCTGGGGGCTCTGAGTGAGAAGAAAACAATAAAAATAGTAAAGGGACAGCCATTCGCCCCACACTCCCGCCATGGCTTATAATCCATAATGGTGGTCTTGCTAACACATCTGAGAGTAATAGATCGATACTTCTACTAATTCTTAAAACAATAATACTTGCATTCTTGTTTATTTTTTCAAGGGGGACAGATCCATCCTCATCCTAGCCTGCCAGCCCTTGGTAGGCAATCCCATGATCATCAAGCCTCATGAGGAGAATGCCTGATTTTGAAGGTGCCCTCCCTCCCATCTTGCTGCAAACATGCCTTGTGTATCACAGGATGTTGAGGACTTGGCCAGGCCCCACCATCTGGTCGTCTAGAAATGGCTTATTCATCCACTTGACCAGTTTTAAGGGTCTGTTTTCTGGCCAGGCCCCACGCATTCTGGTCAGTCACTGGCCAAGGAAATTTGGGGGTCTTCATGTTCAGCAGTAACCCCTGGAGGACAGAGACAGCGCCCATTAACAACCCTGTTACAAAAGGAGTGCTGCAGTCCATGAGGTCGCAAAGAACTGGACACAACTGAGTGAGTGAGAACAGCAACGGTATCTTCTAAGTGAAATATCTGAGTTCTGTGAGCCCCTCTAACTGACTAATGAACCTAAAGAGGGGGTCCTTGGAATCTTCCACTTATAGCCCACAGGTCAGAAGCATGAGTGACCACCTGGGCCTGAGACTGGCATTGGAACTCAGGGTCAAGGGAAGAGCCTTGGAGGACTGAGCTCGTCAACTGAAATATGATGCTATCTCTGGGTAAATAGGGTCAGAACTGAATTGTGGGACATCTGGCTGGTGTTGGAGAAATGCTTGGTGGTTCAAGAAAGAAAACACAGATTGGAATTAATTAATGACAGCATCATTAGTCAAGAACGGGTTTTAAACTGTATTCTAAAATGTCTTGGATTTCCTCCAGCTTATAATGAATATCTCACCCAAGGATTCTTTTTGAAATATTCTGAATGCTATTTAAATTTATACTATGTATTTACTGGATCATAAGTAACCCACCTAGCTACCTAATGGGCTGAACATTTTCTCACTATGTCTTAGCCATAGGCCTCTGGTAGTGTCTGTGGTATACCCTGGGGGCTCTGAGTGAGAAGAAAACAATAAAAATAGTAAAGGGACAGCCATTCGCCCCACACCCCCGCCATGGCTTATAATCCATAATGGTGGTCTTGCTAACACATCTGAGAGTAATAGATCGATACTTCTACTAATTCTTAAAACAATAATACTTGCATTCTTGTTTATTTTTTCAAGGGGGACAGATCCATCCTCATCCTAGCCTGCCAGCCCTTGGTAGGCAATCCCATGATCATCAAGCCTCATGAGGAGAATGCCTGATTTTGAAGGTGCCCTCCCTCCCATCTTGCTGCAAACATGCCTTGTGTATCACAGGATGTTGAGGACTTGGCCAGGCCCCACCATCTGGTCGTCTAGAAATGGCTTATTCATCCACTTGACCAGTTTTAAGGGTCTGTTTTCTGTTTCAGCTCCATTATTTTTGATTGCTGGTAACCACAGCTGTGCAGACATTTCTAGAGTCCGTTCCAGTACAACTGGGCCACAGAGTCTGGATAACGCTTTCTGTCAGCGCTGATGCTTTCCCTGGCGAGGCCCAGGCTCTGGATGGCTGCAGGATGGCAGCCTCTAGCAGGGCCGACTTTCTCATCACCACCTGTGGTGGTTTCTTGATGGCAGCTGGAAACGATAACTGTGTTTTTTTCTTATTTTCAGTTGAGAATTTTGTATCAAATCTAAAAAATTAAGCACTTTTGATCCTAACTCGTTCTTCTCTCTGAATTTGAACCATGTATCTGCTCTTTTAAGTAACTGGCTAGTTCTAGTACATACGTACTTAGTCACTCAGTTGTGTTTGACTTTCAGTGATCCCGTCGACTCTAGCCCTCTGGGATCCTCTGTTCATGGGGTCCCCCAGGCTAGCACACTGGAGTGGGTAGTCATTCATTCTCCAGGGGATCTTCCCCACCCAAGGATCGAACCCAGGTCTCCTGCATTAACGGTGGGTTCTTTACTGTCTGAGCCACCAGGGAAGCCTTCTAGTACATAGGTATTGCATAAAGTTCCAAATGTCAGTAGACAAACAATAATTTGAAAAATCTAAGTACATCTAACCGTTGATTTTTTCAAACATAAGGACCTTTACACACAATCAGTAAATGGATTCTTAATTGAGAACATATCCACAATTCAATGCCTGTCTACACGGTTTCATGAAGTCAGTCAGGTTCCCTTACGTTGCCATCGTTATAAAATATGGTAAACCAAAAGAAAATATTTGGTGCCCATGTATATCAGGACTTACACCAAGAATCGCCATAATCTGTATTCCATGCAGATCTTAAATACCACCCAAAGAAGACAAGTTCCGTGGAGCAGGCTCCCTTCCTGAAATGCACGCCACGTTCTACAGACTTCATGCATTCTACAGCATGGCCAGACCCCCCACCAAGGATCACGTTGAGGACTTGGCCAGGCCCCACCATCTGGTCGTCTAGAAATGGCTTATTCATCCACTTAAACAATATTAAGGATCTGTTTTATGTTTCAGCTCCATTATTTTTGATTGCTGGTAACCACAGCTGTGCAGACATTTCTAGAGTCCGTTCCAGTACAACTGGGCCACAGAGTCTGGATAACGCTTTCTGTCAGCGCTGATGCTTTCCCTGGCGAGGCCCAGGCTCTGGATGGCTGCAGGATGGCAGCCTCTAGCAGGGCCGACTTTCTCATCACCACCTGTGGTGGTTTCTTGATGGCAGCTGGAAACGATAACTGTGTTTTTTTCTTATTTTCAGTTGAGAATTTTGTATCAAATCTAAAAAATTAAGCACTTTTGATCCTAACTCGTTCTTCTCTCTGAATTTGAACCATGTATCTGCTCTTTTAAGTAACTGGCTAGTTCTAGTACATACGTACTTAGTCACTCAGTTGTGTTTGACTTTCAGTGATCCCGTCGACTCTAGCCCTCTGGGATCCTCTGTTCATGGGGTCCCCCAGGCTAGCACACTGGAGTGGGTAGTCATTCATTCTCCAGGGGATCTTCCCCACCCAAGGATCGAACCCAGGTCTCCTGCATTAACGGTGGGTTCTTTACTGTCTGAGCCACCAGGGAAGCCTTCTAGTACATAGGTATTGCATAAAGTTCCAAATGTCAGTAGACAAACAATAATTTGAAAAATCTAAGTACATCTAACCGTTGATTTTTTCAAACATAAGGACCTTTACACACAATCAGTAAATGGATTCTTAATTGAGAACATATCCACAATTCAATGCCTGTCTACACGGTTTCATGAAGTCAGTCAGGTTCCCTTACGTTGCCATCGTTATAAAATATGGTAAACCAAAAGAAAATATTTGGTGCCCATGTATATCAGGACTTACACCAAGAATCGCCATAATCTGTATTCCATGCAGATCTTAAATACCACCCAAAGAAGACAAGTTCCGTGGAGCAGGCTCCCTTCCTGAAATGCACGCCACGTTCTACAGACTTCATGCATTCTACAGCATGGCCAGACCCCCATCTCATAAACCTCACAAGCCTTTGTCAGTCCTTCAGTGTGACACTGGCATTATAAAACCAGACGCCGTGGCCTCAGGAAATGAGGGGATTTGCAATGTGCTACAAACGTATCCAGACAAAGGGGCTGAAAGCTATCCACTGCCCAGAGGTGGAAAGGCATCAGAGAGTTTATTAAGCCACTGTGTCTGTGAAGACGTTTGCAATTGAAATATCAAGATGGTAAAAGAACCCTATAAATATCCTAAGCATCTTTGTTAATTTATTTTAAACTTTTTTACAGTGAACTTTCTTAAAAGGAATGATATATTTCACCATCATGGCTTTCTTTTTTTTTTTTTTTTTGGTGGTGGGGGGGCAGGTTGGGGAGGGAGGGGGACGGGCGGGCCACTTCCATTGATCTTTCATTTGTCTATTTTCATCCATCTTTGTTCTTTGGCCTGTGTGGATCTCCCATCTCAGTGGCCTCTCTCATCGCAGAGCACCAGCTCTGGGCGCATGCGCTCCAGAGTTCTGGCTCTGTAATTGGACACATCGGTCCAGCCACTCCGCCACACGTGGGATCCTCCCAGGCCAGGGATCAAACCGGCGCCCCTTGCACTGCAAGGCGGTGTCCTTACCCACTGGACCACCAGGGAAGCCTTCATGGTTTTTACAAAGGGTTTTCCTAAACAGTTACATCACCCCTAGACTATGGATATGGGTGCGATTTAAAGGCAGAGACTCAACAATGGAGCAAGGAGAGTCCATGATCAGTTAATCATTACATAAACAGCATACGTCACTAGGAAAAGTTGACAACTTCATGCTTGGTTCCCACTAAACCATTAGCTTGCCTTTGTTTAGTACCAGTGAGGTTTGAATAATAAATATAAACCTGATTACTCAGTTTCCTGACTTATAAGTGGGGCTCATGACACCCACTTTACAGAGCTGCTAAGATGACGAAATAGGAAAAATTAGCTATACACAATCCTACAACGGCCCCCCTTCCTCAGGCTATTGATGAAAATAAGAGCTGCTAAATAATTTTCCCAAGTACAGCAGTGAATGGTGATGTGAAGGTATCAGCCCATCCCAATTTTCAGTCCCATGATCTTTAGGAAAAAAAATTCAAAATGAGTAGAATTGAATGGTCCCTCTCAGAGTCCAAGCAAAATGTAAAACAATTGAACTTTTTCATAATTCCAGATTTCTCAAAAGCCAGAGGTTTTTATGTGTTGGGATGACAAACCAACCAGAATCTGGAGGCCTGAATACACAACCAGGTTTAGCACCGACTAGTTATGAAGACTAAAGCTCCTCTGTGTGGAGGAGGCTGAGGCTCTGCAGCTGAGGATGGGGGCTGGGGGCCCAGCTCGGTCAACAGGCAGCCCGTGTCCTGGCCCTGGTGATGAGCTCGAGGCTCGAGGCCCTTCTCTGTCAGCGTGCGTTGTGACCCATCCCAGCACCGCTGCCAGAAGGTGACAAGGTGCGGGGAAGCACTGAGCTCCGTGGCTGGAACTCGGTGGCTCTCAGAGCTACACCCACAGTGAGGATGACACGGATCCTAAGACAAGTTTCTTCTCAGAAGAAAGGCCCTCCGGGGAAGCCTGCTGTTAGGCATGAATGTCGGAGTCTCCCCCAAATTCCTGTTTTGAAACTCTAACTCTCAAGGCGACTGCAGTAGGAATTGGAGCCTCCAAGGAAGTCTGTGAAGGTAACTTCTAGCCTCCAGAATTGTAAGTAAAGAAATTTCCAGTCTGTGATATTTTGTTACAGCAGCTGGAGTGGACTCATACACCTGCTGTCAGACCAAAGAGTAGATGGCTTCATCTCTTCTTCTGACCATGTGAACACGCTGCCGTTTGTGCTCTCCACGTGAACGGCCTCCACCGGCTCCTTTTTCCCCATGGTTGCCCCATCACATCCCATTCACCTCAGCAGGAAAGCTCGCCATGTTCCTAATTAGAGCCCAATTCTGTCTAGGCGTCTCCGCTGCTCTGGGTCCGGGACCCTGTCCATCACAGAATCATTCATTAGGACTCAGAGCTTCTGGGGACACAGCGTCCAGCATCATTAGTACTAATTGAAGCTAGATTCCCAACCTGCCGCATTATACTGGCCTTTTGCAGTCCAGGCTCAGGCATCCCAGCCGACAAAAGACCCTTTTAAGGCCAGGCACCTCGGTCGACAAAAGGCTGTGGTCTATTTACAGGCGACGTGCGGAGGGAGGGACTGTCCACACAGGGCTGGGGGCGGCTCACAGCTGCACGGGGCCTGCACCCGGGTTTCGATCGCCCGGCCCATCTGTAGCACAAGGTTTCTGCCTGCTCTCTGGAAGGATAATGGAAAGCATGCCCCTCTGGCCCCGGAATTACCTGGAAGTTTGGGTTGGGGTTGGGATACGGCAGCCAGGCTGACCGAGAGTTCTCCTGGTACTTGAAGGGCCCATTAAAGGCCTGTGAGATGGCGCTGAGGTTGAAGACACACACGGCCGAGGCGGCGATGCTGTTCCTGGAGAGGCAGAGACCAGAAGAGGGAAGGCGAGTGAGACGAGAGAGCCCCGAGGCGGCCTCTGCTCCCCACGACAGACCTCAGGGTGCCCAGGGAGTACCTAGGATCAGCCCCCTAAACCCACCAAGGATGAGGCCGAAGCAGAGAACAATATTCCTCTGGGATTGCTTTATGAGAGAACCAACACCCGAGTCTAGACACAAGGGTATTCAGCAGTTAGGATGCCTGTAATCCAGATGAGAGGATGGATTAGCTCAGCCACAATGGCAGGCGTAGAGGCTTTCCGGTTTTTTGTTTTACATTATCATAATTAAACAGCCTTCCAAAATTATACTTTATTGTAGATGCATTATTTTTGTTTAAGGGTTGAGTTGAAATTTATTATAATAAATTTTAATAAAAAATTATTATTTCTAGAAGACAAGTTTAACTTGTGTCTTTTTGTCACTTTTAAAAATAACTTTTTAAATTTAAGGCTAATTGTTTTATGGGATTTTGTCGGTTTCTGCCACACTTCATCATGAATCATCCATAGGGATACACAGATCCCTCCCCCGGAGCCTCCCTCCCTTTCCCAGCCCTCCCGGTGGTTGCAGACTGCCCGTTTGTGTCCCCTGAGTCATCGAGCAAATTTCCCCCGCTGTGTATGGTACACACGGTCATGTAAGTGAGACAGGCTTATGAAGAGCTGTATGTTATGCTTGTAAATTCCTGGAGGGAAAAGAGTTTCGCCTCCAGAGCGTGGGCCTCCCATCAGCCCGGCCAGGTTCTCTCCCCACACTCTCTCTGGGCACTTCAGCTAGCCATGGGGTGAGTTGCTGCTGCTGCTTTTTGTAAAAGCCCCAGACAGCTGTGAGTTACCTTTTTTAAAAATAATTAACTAAAGCTTTTTGCAACAAGTACTTGTCAGATATCCTTTACATGTGTGTGTGTGTGTGTGTGTGTGTATGACATTTTACATTCAAAGTGTCAAAGAGAACTATTCGACAGGGCACTGATACAGGACCTCTGGAAGCCTTAATTTAAAATTCCATCTTTGCAGGACTGAAGGCTGTGAATGAGAGGCTCTTGGAGTTCAGGGCTCTTTCGCTAAGTGGAAACAGCAGTATTTTTTGGTTAAATAGATCTACATTTTGAGTTCAGCTATGGTTTTCAAATGTCATGCTTAGGCTCTTAGCCAACATTATGTCTACTTATCAAATGCATTTCCCAAGTCAAAGAAAAATTAACAAGAAACTCTAAAATGGGAACGTCTAGCCTATACTTGGTTCATTTGAAAAACACAAATAGATGGGAGACATTTACAGACTCCAATTTATTTAAGCTTCCTAAGGGAGGGGACATTCACTGATAGGAAGTGGGTACCAAGTAAGGTCAAGACATCTGTCCCTAACCACCCAGCCACTACATGCGGGAAATGGACTGAGCACCCAGGTGTGTTGGCACCAAAAGGGAAATTCTGAATTCTTGGTGACAGGTCTGTGTAACCGTAATAAGAGACCTCGTGGAAGAGCAGGGCCTTGAGAGCAGGTGTGACTGTTCCCTATGGAATCCCCAGCACAGAGAAGAGAGTCTGGTGGGAAGACTCGTACCCCCACTGCTCACGGATAAATTACCATGAACTTATTCATATTGCTAATTTAGTCTTGAGTATTACCCTCAAAAAACAAGGTGTGGGGCCAAATGCATATGGCAGAGTTTGCCTCTGATCATGTGCCTGGACTTTAGCAAGAAGCAGAAGACAAGCCTTTTAGAGGGACAATGTCAAGCCAGAGCCTCTACCTAGGCACCAGGTGACTGTGCCTTGGCCCTGGCACAGTGCCCGTCGAGAAGGGAGTGGTAAAAATACTGCCTCTCTGAGCCCTCTGCCTAGCACCTGACAGGCCTCATCTTGTCGGTCACAGGGAACCTAAAATCAGGCTGGCCTCATAGATACATGAACAAAGGTGCCAGGAGGTTATGTAGCCCACGTAATAGGCTGAGGGGAAAGAAAGCAGGATGCACCCTTGTTTTGCCTGGGTCCCTGGGGTTCATGCATCTGACCCCATTGCTATGCCTCTTCCCAGGAAGGGAAGACACCTGTCCTCTGCCTAGGGCAGCCCATTTCTCAGCCCACTGGGTTCCCTCACTGTGGACGGAGCTGGGAGGAGCGTCTGGTGTGAGCCTGGATGCCACAGCAGCTGCCTGGCAGGTGTTGGTGGACACATCTTCCCACCTCCTGGGGAGCAGAGCCCCATGGATACAGGTTATGTGTGCTGTGCACACAACACACACACATAGACACACACACACACACATACACTTTCCTGCCCTTCCTCTGCCCTTTAACTTGCGGCAGTCTGAGAAGGGAGGGGAGGAAGGACACGAGTGACCCCCTTCCCTCCTCCTGGGATGGGCCTGCCCTTCAGAATTACCCATTCACCTTCTCCTGCTGGTCTCTTCAGGAGGGGTGCTCAGTCCAGGTCTAAACTACTGTGACCCTGTGGACAAGTGTGTTGGAAGATGGGGTTGATGTTGATAAGCCCATTTGGCTAACAGACCTTCAACTCTGTGATGCATGCTGGCCTCTAACAGTAGTCATGGTGACATTGTGCTTTCATCTACTGTTCTATTTCTTTTCTTTTTTAAAAAAATGTCGGCCTCTTTTTTGGTCTTCTATTTACTTATTTTCATTCATATTTATTCTTTGGCCTGCGTGGGCCTTCCGTCCCAGTGGCCTCTCTCATTGCAGAGCACTGGCTCTGGGCACATGTCTTCAAGAGCGCTGACTAGTAATTGGACACACCAGTTCAGCCATTCCACAGCATGTGGGTCTTCCTGGGCCAGGGATCGAACTGGTGCCCCCTACACTGCAAGGCGGACTCTTTGCCCACTGGGTCACCAGGAAAGCCCTACTGCTCTGTTTTCTTTCTTAATTTGTTCTGAGCCCAAGCAAGTAAAAATGGTGGTACTCCCCTCCCCACCAGTGAGCCCAACAATGTGAGAACATAGAATCTGCTGGAAGCTACTGGTAAAAAAGTAGAGAAATTTCTCCTAATTGTTTGTCTTTTAATAAAGAAAGAATAATCAAGACTTTCATCCTCCCCTACTTCCCCTACTATATTATTTGAAGGACAGGATTTTTAGACACCTGGGGCAGGAGGTGGGGGGTGGGGAGACACGTAAATCTTTCAGAAACTCTGGTGCAGAATTGTCCCATTTGCTGCAGCCCAACCCATGTCCCAGGGGTTGAGAAAACCAGAGCTCTAGCTGGAAAAGATGCTTGAGAGTCCCTTGGACTGCAAGGAGAGCAAATCAGTCAATCCTAAAGGAAATCAACCCTGAATATTCATTGGAAGGACTGATGCTGAAGTCGAAGCTCCAGTAATTTGGTTACATGATGAGAAGAACTGACTCACTGGAAAAGATGCTGGTGCTGGGAAAGAATGAAGGCAGGGATGAGAAGGGGACAAGGGGATGAGATGGTTGGATGGCATCACCGACTCAATGGACATAAGTTTGAGCAAACTCTGGGCGACAGTGAAGGACAGGGAAGCCTGGTGTGCGACACCCATGGGATCACAGAGTCGGTCACGACTTAGTGACTGAACAACTAGGCACAGAATGAGCTGGAATGCTGAACTTTCTCCCCATTCCCCAGGGCTAGGGACCAACCAATCCCATTTGCATGAGCACCAGGAAGCTCAGCCAGGGCAACTCAGAGACAGGATATAACTGGAACCTCAAACTACCATTTTCTTTCAATTTTGAGCAAGTCTTGTCAAGAATGCAGTCATCTCCTGAGATGGCTAGAGCAAGGCTGAGACAAGAGAAGAAGCAGAGGCACGTGGGATATATGAGGGGATCTGCAATGGACAGATCAGAAAGTATTTCTCAAGCTCTACTGAGAATAAGACCGGGAGAAAGAGACAGAGACGGTCTAGCAATTCTCCTTCTGTTATTAAGTGTTAGTCGCTCAGGCATGTCTACCTCTTTATGACCCCATGGACTGTAGACCACCCGGCTTCTATGTCCATGGAGTTTTCCAGGCAAGAATGCTGGAGTGGGAAGCCATTCCCTTCTCCAGGGAATCTTCCCGACCTAGGGATTGAACCTGAGTCTATTACACTGCAGGCAGATTCTTTATCTTCAGACCCACCAGGGGAGCCCTCTGTTAGTATAGATGCTCAGTGTTAGGTGATTATCAACATGATGAGCATCTTCAACACTAAATGAACATTCTGGAATAGTCTGAAACTTATTTTTGCAAATATCTGAATAGAGCACTCATCCTTGTGGAATGGCCCAGACACAGAACTTTTATGACTTTTTAAATTGTTCGTTTTTGCTGGCAGCCAGGGGAATGAACAGCTCAGTAAGCCAAGCTCCCATTGTGTGTAAAATTGATGTCAACTGAGTCAGAGAACATTCATCTTGTGGAGCCTACACTATTTCTTAAACAAGGTTTTGGAAAGCAAATCAACTTCAGAAACTATACATTGATTTCTTTTTTTTCCCCTGAAGAAACTTATCAAGGAGAGAAAATAACCTCTAGGGTTGAAAACCAGATTTAAAATAAAGACGGTCGTGGTGCGGTGGAGGTGGGTTGGGAGCCATCCATTTCAGTCTTATTTTTCTAACTTGGTGTCAGAAGTACAACTTCAGCTCAGCAGTAAGAAAACCAGGAGGGAAGAGGAACAAGGAAGTATGATGTAGACAAAGTGACTCTTCAGATATGCCATTGGTGGGCAGGCTTGGGCTTCCCGAGTGGCTCCATGATACAAACTCTGTCTGAGAGGCAGGGGATGCGGGTTCAATCCCTGGATTGGGGAAAATCCCCTGGAGGAAGAAATTGCAAATCACTCTATTATTCTTGCCTGGGAAATCCCAGGGACAGAGGAGCCTACATCCTTGGCTACAGTCCATGGGGTCACAAACAGTCAAACATATTTGAGTGACTGAGCAAACCCCATTTGGACCAGAAAAGATGGAAATGTAAGTTAACAAGACTTGAGAAGCCGAAGAGACATCATAGAGTGACTGACTGTCCAAAGACCAAGAGGTTTTCCAGGACACAGAGCAGAACTCGGTGCTAAAAGCTGTGCGATCCAGGAGAGACCCAGATGGTTGGCCATCCTGTCCCCTGACAGGCACTTTCAACTCATCCTGACTGAGATCCTTTACTCTGGACACAGATATTTGGCTTTTGTCCAAACCATGAGGTTACCAGATAAGAGATTTCAAAGGGGATACAAAGCAGTGCTCATCTGCAGAATTATCTCGTTCACTACCAAGGCTGAGGACCCTGGAACTCAGAGTCCCTGGGATTCCCAGGGGTGGCTGTGGTCTCAGGGCATCTTAGTGCAACAGCGAAGGATGAGATTATGTGCAGGTTCCTGCTACACTCCATCACCCAGCACAGATGCGAGTCAGGAAAGCATTGCGAGAGGGTCACTTCTGAAGACCTTAAGGGGGAATGAACAGCTCAGTAAGCCAAGCTCCCATTGTGTGTAAAATTGATGTCAACTGAGTCAGAGAACATTCATCTTGTGGAGCCTACACTATTTCTTAAACAAGGTTTGGGAAAGCAAATCAACTTCAGAAACTATACATTGATTTCTTTTGTGTCCCCTGAAGAAACTTATCAAGGAGAGAAAATAACCTCTAGGGTTGAAAACCAGATTTAAAATAAAGACGGTCGTGGTGCGGTGGAGGTGGGTTGGGAGCCATCCATTTCAGTCTTATTTTTCTAACTTGGTGTCAGAAGTACAACTTCAGCTCAGCAGTAAGAAAACCAGGAGGGAAGAGGAACAAGGAAGTATGATGTAGACAAAGTGACTCTTCAGATATGCCATTGGTGGGCAGGCTTGGGCTTCCCGAGTGGCTCCGTGATACAAACTCTGTCTGAGAGGCAGGGGATGCGGGTTCAATCCCTGGATTGGGGAAAATCCCCTGGAGGAAGAAATTGCAAATCACTCTATTATTCTTGCCTGGGAAATCCCAGGGACAGAGGAGCCTACATCCTTGGCTACAGTCCATGGGGTCACAAACAGTCAAACATATTTGAGTGACTGAGCAAACCCCATTTGGACCAGAAAAGATGGAAATGTAAGTTAACAAGACTTGAGAAGCCGAAGAGACATCATAGAGTGACTGACTGTCCAAAGACCAAGAGGTTTTCCAGGACACAGAGCAGAACTCGGTGCTAAAAGCTGTGCGATCTAGGAGAGACCCAGATGGTTGGCCATCCTGTCCCCTGACAGGCACTTTCAACTCATCCTGACTGAGATCCTTTACTCTGGACACAGATATTTGGCTTTTGTCCAAACCATGAGGTTACCAGATAAGAGATTTCAAAGGGGATACAAAGCAGTGCTCATCTGCAGAATTATCTCGTTCACTACCAAGGCTGAGGACCCTGGAACTCAGAGTCCCTGGGATTCCCAGGGGTGGCTGTGGTCTCAGGGCATCTTAGTGCAACAGCAAAGGATGAGATTATGTGCAGGTTCCTGCTACACTCCATCACCCAGCACAGATGCGAGTCAGGACACGTCACGTCCTATACTCTGTCCAGAGAGGGTCACTTCTGAAGTCAGAGTATCTCCCCACGAGAAATAAAAACACTTTCAAAGAGAATCGTCCTTTTAGAAATGCCTAAGCTAGCCATCTCCTAGGACAATACAGTAAGCCTGCTTGTGTGCAATTTCTGCATGTGCAGCGGCACACGTAAGAGTAACATCATCTCAAGATCAGACTCTTCAGACACCACTGCTTTCATTACGCAAAGATGCGTGACTTGTGCACAGATTAAAAGAAGACCTAGAGGGGTGAGGTGGGATGCAGGAGCATACATATGCACTTGGGGCTGACTCACGCTGGCATACGGCAGAAGCCCACACAAGGATGCAGAGCAATTCCCCACCAGTTAAAAGTAAATAAAAAAAAAAAGACATCAAATGCACTCCGGCATTTCAGAATGTGCCCAGGGCACACTAATAAATCAGGAAGGAAAAATTTACAGAGAATAATCTGAGGTTACCATGACAGAAGGACAGATCTAACCTTTCTGAACTTTATTTTCCTAATAGCAGTCTCAGAAAATATACCTCTTTTGGTAGCATTAAATTCATACTCAATTTTTTTTTTGGTTGTTAGCCCAGTTTCTGTTAAAGCAACTCGTAAACTTCAAAGGGCAGTAGACCCATTCAGAAGGAGCGGAGGGGCAGGGAAAGCAGGATTTCCAGCTACATACACATTGGTGGTGAAGATGCCGTAGATGAGGTCCAGCTCCGGCAGGAAGAAGGTGCCCTGCAGTTCGTTGTAGTAGAAAGGGACCTCACCGGGGCGGGAGCAGTTGAGGCGAGCCTTCATGAACGTGGTCCAGGTGTCCTCCAGCAGGAAGCGGCCCCCGATGTCGTTCTTACACACCCGGGCCGCTCGGGAGAACACGGTCTTCCCGCAGTCATGCTCCACGGCATTCTCTCGGAAAAAGAAGTAGGTGAAATTCCCAATGTCGTACGAGGACACAAAGTTGGGTTCTAGAAACAACAGGAAAGAAGAAAGGTCTCAGCCTACTGTAGAGAACAGAGCACCCTGCTCAGTATTATGTAGCAACCTGAGTGGGAGAGGCATTTGAAAAAGAAGAGGTACGTGTGTAGCCAGATCACTCTGCTGAGAAACTGACACCAACACAATATTGTAAAGCAACTGTGTTGGTAGTGGTTTGGTTGTGCCCTACTGTTTGCAGTCCCATGGACTGTAGCCACCAGGCTCCTCGGGCCACGGGACTTCCCAGGTAAGAATACTGGAGTGGGTAGCCATATACTTCTCTACAGGATCTTCTGGATCCAGGGGTCGAACCAGCATCCTCTGAATTGCAGGCAATCCATTGCAGACAGATTTTTTACCAGCTGAGCCACCAGGGAATCCTCAAACTTATGCTCTAATGTAAAATAAAAAGTTGAAAAAAAGAGCAGGAGAGAAGAAACGCCTCGGTATCCATTAGCTAGTCTTTTGTGTCTTGCTTGCTCAGTATTTCTTCCAAGGAGACATCATTTTGTGGGGACAACACCATGTTCTTATAAAAGGAACATGAGGCCCTAAGAGTCCCTGAATGATCTACGCCACTGGGTGGAGCCCAGTACATCGGTTCTGTCCCTGTTCATCACTCAGTCCTGTCCAGCTCTTTCTGCAACCCTATGGACAGTGGCACACCATGCTCCCCTGTCCGTGGGATTTTCCAGGCAAGAATACTGAAGTGGGTTACCATTTCCTTCTCCAGGGGATCGTCCAGGAACTGAATCTGTCTCTTGCATTCACAGACAGGCTCTTTAACATCTGAACCACTAGGGAAGCCCATATGAGTTCTAAGTGACAAGAACGTGCCAGTGTGATTCCACACTTAAGCATCCAGAGTTAATGCAGCAAGTGGGTATGTAATATTACCATCAAAAACGGGAAGCAAAAATTTGCAATGCACATTAAAGCCATAGATAGGACTTTGTATATTCTTAATAATCTTCAGAAACAGTTGGAGATGAACTTATTTACAGAACTGAAACAGACTTACAGACTTAAGAGAAGAAACTTGGGATTACTGGAGGCAGGGTGAAGGCAGAGATAGATTGGGAGTATGAGATCAACCCGTATACACTGTTATATTCAAAACAGATGACCAATGAGGACCTACTGTGGAAAATAAAGATTCAAAAATAAAAACTAAATAAGGAATAAATTAGGGTTTCCCTGGTGGTCCAGTGGGTAGAGTCCACCTTGCAGTGCAGGGGGCACCGGTTTGATCCTTGGCCCAGGAAGATCCCACATGCCATGGAGTGGCTGGACTGGTGTGTCCAATTATGAGCCAGCACTCTGGAGCGCATGCCAGAGCCAGTGCTCTGCAGCGAGAGAGGCCACTGTGATGGGAGGCCCACACAGGCCAAAGAATAAAGATGGATGAAAATAAGTAAATAAATAACCAATAGAAGAGGCCAAAATTTTTTTAAAAAGCATAAACTAGACACAGTAAGAAATTCTCAGCAATAACTAATAATAAAATAAAATAACTATTACACATACTATAATAAAATTATATGAATTTGTAAACAAACAATGGGAGAAAAAGATTAAAAACATGAAATGTGATTCACAATATACAATTCGATTTTCAATATCATGTTTGTTTGTGTAGAACACAACAAAATTCTTTGATTTTACTTATATACTCGAGGATGACTCTGGCATAAAGTAAAGACTTTAAAAATCTTTCTCATTTGTAAAAACTGAAACTATAAGGTTAGAGTCCTGATTTCTCTTTACTGATTCCTGTTACTATGGTGACCAGGTAAATGTGATGACTAATGCTTGCTTTCTCATTTCTGGGGTTCGGCATAGTTCATTTAAAAGAAGGGTCTGTACTGAGATGGAGTCATTAGCTAGAAGCTTTTGGGTCTCAGGATTAGACCAAAATAACAGATTTAAGCTATGACAAAAACCTACGTAATCATCATGCTCATTAGACATTCAGGAATTTATTGCAGATTGTCAATGAGCTCCATATAAAGCATTGAAAGTGCTATCTTCATAACCTACTATTTGAGTCTATTTGTAATAAAGATGATACCCTTTTAGACAGTGTGGCATGCTAAGTTTCCTTGATGAGTACTGACTCATGCCAAGCAGACTGGCCCATGGATTCCTTTCCACAGCAAACCTTCAATACCTCCCATGCCACTCTGAAGCCATGTGATGATAGGGGACATGAAGCTTTTATAGTTGATTCAACATGATGACCAATGAGGACCTACTGTGGAAAATAAAGATTCAAAAATAAAAACTAAATAAGGAATAAATTAGGGTTTCCCTGGTGGTCCAGTGGGTAGAGTCCACCTTGCAGTGCAGGGGGCACCGGTTTGATCCTTGGCCCAGGAAGATCCCACATGCCATGGAGTGGCTGGACTGGTGTGTCCAATTATGAGCCAGCACTCTGGAGCGCATGCCAGAGCCAGTGCTCTGCAGCGAGAGAGGCCACTGTGATGGGAGGCCCACACAGGCCAAAGAATAAAGATGGATGAAAATAAGTAAATAAATAACCAATAGAAGAGGCCAAAATTTTTTTAAAAAGCATAAACTAGACACAGTAAGAAATTCTCAGCAATAACTAATAATAAAATAAAATAACTATTACACATACTATAATAAAATTATATGAATTTGTAAACAAACAATGGGAGAAAAAGATTAAAAACATGAAATGTGATTCACAATATACAATTCGATTTTCAATATCATGTTTGTTTGTGTAGAACACAACAAAATTCTTTGATTTTACTTATATACTCGAGGATGACTCTGGCATAAAGTAAAGACTTTAAAAATCTTTCTCATTTGTAAAAACTGAAACTATAAGGTTAGAGTCCTGATTTCTCTTTACTGATTCCTGTTACTATGGTGACCAGGTAAATGTGATGACTAATGCTTGCTTTCTCATTTCTGGGGTTCGGCATAGTTCATTTAAAAGAAGGGTCTGTACTGAGATGGAGTCATTAGCTAGAAGCTTTTGGGTCTCAGGATTAGACCAAAATAACAGATTTAAGCTATGACAAAAACCTACGTAATCATCATGCTCATTAGACATTCAGGAATTTATTGCAGATTGTCAATGAGCTCCATATAAAGCATTGAAAGTGCTATCTTCATAACCTACTATTTGAGTCTATTTGTAATAAAGATGATACCCTTTTAGACAGTGTGGCATGCTAAGTTTCCTTGATGAGTACTGACTCATGCCAAGCAGACTGGCCCATGGATTCCTTTCCACAGCAAACCTTCAATACCTCCCCATGCCACTCTGAAGCCATGTGATGATAGGGGGACATGAAGCTTTTTATATAGAAATACTCAATTACATTGTTTTTTTCTGCTGGGAAAACAAGGGACGAATTTGTGCATGGTATGTAGTATTGGGTGTGAATTTGAGCAAACTCTGGGAGACAGTGGAGGACCAAGGAGCCTGGTTGCTACAGCCTGTGAGGTCGCAATGAGCTGGACATAACTAAGCGACTGAATGACAATGACATTGTATGCGTGTTTCTCTGACTCACCACGTATCACAGGTCACTTTAGTCGGGGAGCTAAACTATGGTTGGAAGCACACCCTGCAGCCTCCCAGTGGCCCCACAGGAGGAGGATGGGGCCTGATGAGTCGCCTGCTCTCAGATCAGGAAGCTCCAGAGCCTTCTGAACATCAGCCAGCCTCCTGTTCCTTTTCCAAAGACAGTGGAAGAGCTGTGATGGCTCCTAAACAGAGAGCCGGGGGCTCTTGCCTTTAAAGACAGGAATCTGGAGCTAGGGGATGCTTGAACCTCACCAGACAGGAAAACAAGCTGCATGTGGTTTCTCTTCCATTAGTTAAGTTCTGCCTCTTATGAAATGGAATTCACCATAAGCTACTATCTTCTAGAGTATCAAGTGAACTGAACAAGCCGTAGCCCAGTCAGTGGCCTTCCTGTCTGCAGTGAATGTGGATGCATGAAAGAGAGGGCTTTTGTTTGTTGTCATTATAAAGTTACAAATGAATAGAAGGTATTGCTAATTCAGAATAAAAACAGACAGGAGTACTTGTCAGCTAGAAGCTTTTGGGTCTCAGGATTAGACCAAAATAACAGATTTAAGCTATGACAAAAACCTACGTAATCATCATGCTCATTAGACATTCAGGAATTTATTGCAGATTGTCAATGAGCTCCATATAAAGCATTGAAAGTGCTATCTTCATAACCTACTATTTGAGTCTATTTGTAATAAAGATGATACCCTTTTAGACAGTGTGGCATGCTAAGTTTCCTTGATGAGTACTGACTCATGCCAAGCAGACTGGCCCATGGATTCCTTTCCACAGCAAACCTTCAATACCTCCCATGCCACTCTGAAGCCATGTGATGATAGGGGGACATGAAGCTTTTTATATAGAAATACTCAATTACATTGTTTTTTTCTGCTGGGAAAACAAGGGACGAATTTGTGCATGGTATGTAGTATTGGGTGTGAATTTGAGCAAACTCTGGGAGACAGTGGAGGACCAAGGAGCCTGGTTGCTACAGCCTGTGAGGTCGCAATGAGCTGGACATAACTAAGCGACTGAATGACAATGACATTGTATGCGTGTTTCTCTGACTCACCACGTATCACAGGTCACTTTAGTCGGGGAGCTAAACTATGGTTGGAAGCACACCCTGCAGCCTCCCAGTGGCCCCACAGGAGGAGGATGGGGCCTGATGAGTCGCCTGCTCTCAGATCAGGAAGCTCCAGAGTCTTCTGAACATCAGCCAGCCTCCTGTTCCTTTTCCAAAGACAGTGGAAGAGCTGTGATGGCTCCTAAACAGAGAGCCAGGGGCTCTTGCCTTTAAAGACAGGAATCTGGAGCTAGGGGATGCTTGAACCTCACCAGACAGGAAAACAAGCTGCATGTGGTTTCTCTTCCATTAGTTAAGTTCTGCCTCTTATGAAATGGAATTCACCATAAGCTACTATCTTCTTTCTAGAGTATCAAGTGAACTGAACAAGCCGTAGCCCAGTCAGTGGCCTTCCTGTCTGCAGTGAATGTGGATGCATGAAAGAGAGGGCTTTTGTTTGTTGTCATTATAAAGTTACAAATGAATAGAAGGTATTGCTAATTCAGAATAAAAACAGACAGGAGTACTTGTCAGCTTATTATCAAATTTATGCATAAATAAGCTGAGTTTTTCTCCTCATGTTTGTAAAACATTGAGTTATGGATTACAGAGTATTTTAAAAAATATGTCATGAACTAAGAATTATGTCTTATGATATAAGCACTTTTATTCTGCACCATTACTGACATTGTAGTGGCCGTGAAGGTGGAGACACTGAGTAGAGACCCACAGTCTAAATAAATGTGAGTTATGAGAAGGGCAACTGCATCAACATTTCTTAGAAGTTTCTGACCACGTAAAACCAACCTGTAAAGAGCCAGACGGATCCTTCCCCTCAGTCTCCTCTCTGTTCCTCGGCCAACTGCCCCCGTCTGGAGGGGCCAACAGTTTCAGTGGTCCCATCTGACAACTGGCCAGACCACTGAGAGGCTCCTGATATCAAAACATTTGTCTATATTGATGAGAATGGACATTAAAGACAGAAAGGAACTTCAGTTTTCTAACTGTTTCCAACAAAAATCTTACTAGAATCAAAATCCATCAAAAAATCGTTGCAAAGGCTACACTTGTCAAAGGCAGGCAGTGAAAATGGCGGCCTTGAAACCCTGAGTCGGACCACTGACATCCGGAATGTTCCTTCACCTTGGACAAAATATTCAACCTAAGGATGAAAGAGACTGGTACAAAGCAGCCTTCTGATGAATGATGATTATAATTTTTACTTCATGATTTTTAAAAATAATTTATATTTAGTAGAACTTCTGAAGAATTGATGCTTTCAAATTGTGGTGCTGGAGAAAACTCTTGAGAGTTCCTCAGATAGCAAGGAGATCAGACAAGGCAATCCTAAAGGAAATTAACTTTGACTATTCATTGGAAGAACTGATGCTGAAGCTGAAGCTCTGATGCTTTGGCCACCTGATGTGAAGAGCTGACTCACTGGAAAAGCCCTTGATGTTGGGAAAGATTGAAGGCAGGAGGAGAAGGGGGCGGGCGGGAGAGGATGAGATGGTTGGATGGCATCATTGACTCAATGGACATGAGTCTGAGCAAACTCCATGAGAGAGTGGAGGACAGAGGAGTCTGGCTTGCTGCAGCCCACGGGGCTGGAAAGAGTCAGACACGACTTAGCGAGTGAACACAACGATTAGACCTTCAGATAGTGATACTGAGTACTCAACATGCATAGACAGAAGGAGATCAGAATTTCAGAAACATAAAGTCAGGCTGAGGGTTTTTCTTTTCTGAGTTTTTTAAATAGCCAGCCATTCCACAAAAATAAAGGAACTAATGAAAACAATATTTTGACATGACACACAGTGAGACAGAGGTTTTCAGTTTCCTAATTTGATGTCAGTTACCATCAAAACTATGTCTGTGCATATGCCTAGACATCAGGTCTTCTCTTTATTTTGAACATTGCTTCCCTTGTCACACCTACATGAAAATGGGCTGCAGAGGGTTCCAAAGTGAAGTTAATTTCATCTAGGTGTTTATTAAGATTGGATAATTAAAACTAAATTAAGTAAAATGTGGTTTGAAGCTGTTGATATACTAAATTCTTTTTTTCATATTTTAAGGAAAAGATTAGATAGATAGATTGATTAATATAGGCAGACAGACAGATAGATACACAATTGTGTATGTTTCATACGTGTGATATACATTTGTATAGGATTGACGTGTATATATACATATATATATATGGCTCAATACTTCCACCTACTGGTTGTATGAACTTAGCCAAAGTACGTAACAGCACCATCCTCAGTTTCCTGCTTTTAGAATGGTGACAACAGCACCCAATACTTAGTATCATTGCCAACACTACCCAGTACCTAGTATCATTGTCAACAGTGCCCAATACTTAGTATCATTGTGTTGAACATGATTTAGCGCCTGAACAACAACAAAAGTATAACTGTGAAAAGTAAAAGGCTATGCATACCAGGTGCCTAACTCTTGGTCTCTAATCCTCAAAATATAGATCACCATTTAATATGTATGTTTATATACATGCGTAGAAAGTATTCTAACTAATGAATATATAAGTTAGTAATAAATATATACAAACTATAAATTAATGCAAATGGATATGCCAGCAAACATACCATCAGTGTTTAATAGTGTGTGCTCATGCTCGCTCATGTCCGGCTCTGTGACGCCATGGACTTTTAGCCAACCAAATCCATGGAATTCTCCCAGCAAGTATTCTGGAGTGGGTTTCCATTCCCTCTTCCAGGGGATCTTCCTGACCCAGGGACTGAATTCTTGTCTCCTGCACTGTAGGCAGGTTCTTTACCATGGAGCTGTCTGAGAAGCCCTTATTCACTTAACTAGCTATTATGATTCATTATATTTGCATTCTGTAATGAGGGTGTGTGTTTCTTTCAGCAGATCTGGAACCGAGCACGGCGAGGGTCTGTGCTAGAGATGAAGTGTCACATTTCATAGAGAACCTCCGTCCACAGGCACTTCCTTACCACCTGCTGGGGGCTGCCCTACTGTCCCAGGCCCTGGGTACTCCACAGCCCATGCCCTCAAGGCCAGAGTGAGGTAACCAACAACACAGACCCACAGGTCATCACAGTGAGAGAAGGACCCTGGGGGCCAAGGGCAGCAGGGGAACTCAGACAGTCAGAGGGAGGAGATCAGGGAAAGGCAGACACTGGGGCTGGACCTGGGCCCCAGACTATGCCCAGGATGGAAAGGAGCCTGAGAGAAGACCCTAAGGGGGTCCAGGAATGGAAGGAGGCCAGCGTTGGCCCAGAAGGCCAGGCCAGGCCAGAGGTCCACAGAGAGGAATCTGGAATTCAGCTGCCACTGGGGAGATGCTGAAGAGCTGCAGAGACAAGCTGATGACCCAAATTCCTATGTGGACGGTGGGGCTGGTCATCAGGTGAAGCTGGGATGGGACGCAGTCCCAAGATGTCCTTAGTGATCAATGACATAAAACATGATTCTTGGATCCTCAGGTCCTTCATTTCTGAGGGATGGCAGAAAGAAAGTCATGGCTGAAACATCAGAGGAGAACGAGAATCGTGGTTCCAGCCAACTTGATTCCTTCCTTCTTCACAGGGATACGACCTGTTGATGGTGTGAACTTTACAGAGATGTTCTGGTTCGAGTAGGAGCATGCTGTACACAGAGACATGCTGCCTCACCCTGAAGGAGAATGGCCACCCTTCATCAGCACGGACTGCAGGAGCCCAGCCTCTCGCCCAGCGCTCTCCCTCTCTTAATGGCCACAGGAGCTCCACCAGCTGGCTAGTAGTGTTGCCTGCTCCAGCGCCCAGGGCCAGAGGCATCCTTCTCTATTCTGCTTGCTCACACCATTTGTGGCACACGGCCTCCAACAGCCTTTCCAGTCCCCTTGCAAGATCTGATGAAATCATGCAAGTCCTGGGCTCAGTGAGGTATCAGTAACTTCACGACTATGTATTTCTGAACATTTTCAAAGCTTCAAGGTACTATTGACGAAGCTCATTTCTTCTTGATTTTATTAATATTTTAACTGTATAGGTTCACTTCACTCAAGAATTAATCCTTTAACCTGCAGAATCATAAAAGTTAAGGAGTTTCTAAATTGGTGTATCAACTTTCATTCAAAGATCTTAGAAATATTTTAATGCCTATAAAATATTTCTAAAGACTGAGAGAAAAACATGCAAGATTTAATCGAAAGAGATCCTAGGTTCCAACATTATTTAGTTAGAATAAATACACCTGTATGATGGCTTTAGTCTTTGTCCCTTCAGCTGATCTGGACCAGGGCAAGAAAGAATATAAAAACATGGAGCTTCTACCATTTGATGTGCATCATGGAATGAAAAAACTATGAGATTTCATTGACTGAGGGAAAACAATAAGCTTCGTAGAGTAATATGGAGACAAAATTATTGAAACACAGAAAACTCAGTATAGTATGAAGAGAATGACAGTATGATTTATGATATGAATGGAGATCTTTTGAGAGGGAAGAGGACTAGTATTCATAATCATGCCGGGTGTTGGGAGTGACCCAGGGCTGTCACAAGGAAGCTGCTATGATCTCCACTGAACATCAAAGCACTGCCCCGAGTGATTCCATATGACTGGTAAATATCTACAGAGTATATTGTGTTCTCTATAATGGGACATAGCTTCTTTGTGTAGATTTTTATATATAGGTCTCCAAATGTCTTAAGTGCATAGAGTTGGTGCCTATGGCCTCATAAGGTCTCGATGGGGGAAGAAAGGATGAGACTAATCTATTATCTTTTGAAACGTGTAAACTGAAATCAGAATTGTAACTGAGCAGGACTCTATGGGGCCTTTCCAAAATAGACACCCCCCCACCACCCACATGTCCTCTGCCTGCCTCTTGTTTGTAACAAAAAATTAGCCAAAAAAATTTAATCAGAAACATGAGAAAATGCAGAACCAAAGGAAAACACTCAAGCAGAGAAATAATTACATTTAGTCATGAAACAAAGTCAAAGACCTTTAGTTCCTCCTCAAGGGCTATAGATAACCATCTAAGATATATCCTTTGAGCTGTTTGCAGATACTGTAACCCCCACCAGGTGGAAGAAGTTAACTGTAAAATGCCCACAAACAGACACCACAGACCAGCTGGAACCAGGAGGCTGATGCTCTTAACTCCAGGTCACCGCACCACCAAACAGCCAGCAGGATGCCCACGAGTTGATCATTACACTACGACCCTTTCCTCAACAGATGACCCCTTCCTCTGTTTCCTAAATAATCTCCAAGCAAAACTTGGAGATTGGGGAGGTGGTTCCTTGGAGCATGAGTCCACCTTCTCCCAAGGACTCCTGCCTTCCTCAGTAAAGCATTCTTCCCTTTTACCTGAAACTTATGTCTCAGTACTGATTTTTGAGGGGCAAGCAGCCAAACTTGAGCTTGGTGACAAAATGCTTTATTGGCAAGTAGAGACCCTGGCCAGAAGGGATTCTATGACTGTCCAACTTTTAGAAACTCAGGGCTCAAGGACCAGGACAGAACATGCCACTATTTTCAAAGAGTACCACAAGAGTTGGTTCCTTCCTATCATCTACCAGACTCCTGTTCACATAAAGGGCTGTGCTACACGATCCCACAGGCTCTTCTGCCTCGGGTTCATTAACCCCGGTTCATTCCATCTCCTTTCTCAAGCTTTCACCAGTCCAGAAAACACTGGCCACCCTGCCCCCAGTCTCCATATCTCTCTTCCAGACATGGACATTGGAGAGAGATGGGGGTAGCTTAGTGATGGTGGTGTTCCCTAACATGTTGGTGTCCCAAAGGTGAGGCTGGGAGCCTCCAGAGGGAGAAGGATCTGTCTTCAAGTCCTAGCTCACACATGCACCAGCTGGGTGGCCCTGGGTCAGGAGGCTGATTCCTCCGATCCAGTTGGCTCATCTGTAAATGGGGACAGTGCCATCTCCCTTGGCGGGGATGTTGGGCAGACGGTTCCAGAAGACACGCTCACAGAGTCTCCCATCTACCGGCCAAGTTGTCAGTAGTCACTGGCACACTTCCTTGGGCCTGGAATAATAACTGGATAGACTAGAGACTCCTCCCATGCCTGGAAACCCAGAAACTCCAGTAGGTGCACAGATAGGTAGGTGAGGCACAGCAAGGCCATTTATTTAAACTCTTTTCTGACTTTAGATCATCAGACTTTGTTTGCAACACTATTTCCAAAATGGAACCATCCCACTCAAGGTAGACCATCTGTCTATGCCTTCTGATAGGCTGGATCGAGCCTAAAAACCAGGAGAGGGCAGCTGGTCAGTCCATGTCTCACGCCACACAATGGGGCTCCACGTTCTAAGTGCACATGTCATCACGGAATGGGTGGAAACTTCTTGAATCAGCAGTCAGGGTGCAACCTTTCAGCTGCACTGCTGGACAGAGGCCATTGTTCACAGGACATCCCTTTTACGCATCTCCCCAGATCCTATCTGATACAATTACAAAACTAGGTTGCTGACTATACCTTCATGTTTATTGTTCTGAGTCTTACTAAGCTTATTTTCCTTGATAAACTCTACAGACATCCTAAAAAAATAGACTTCATTTTCAGGCCCCACTTGTCTCTATTTGGTTTGTTCTGTGAACTCTGCTTCCACTTATGAATTTCCTGCTTTAGCAAATCTTGTCTGTCCATGGAGAGCCCAGTGAACAGTTTTCACCCCTTTGGGGCTGCACTGTGTCGATTCTGCCAAAAGGGATCTCACTGTCCCCAGGATGGAGCCCAGCAGGGTCACCCTAGCCCAGCCACATCCACATCCCCATGTCTGCTCCCAGGAATCAATGCCAAGTTCCACAAAGCACCTGTCTTCAAGATAAGCAGAAACAATTTCTTCTTGAGTGAAGCCCAGAGGGGATTTTTCTCCCTCCAAGTAAATTATCTTAAATCACTAGGAGGCTAATCACTGTATTTTAAAGACCTCACAGAGTTTATTTAATGCACAGGTAGTATCCATAAATTATTTCAAACCAGGAGAGTCTGAGACAGTTACCAAAAGAGTATTCTAAACTAGAAACATAATAACTCATAAAAATGATACTGTGGATTTCAAGTGTGTTTTCCTTCCCAGTGAGGTCAAGGCTGGACTTGCAGAGAATGCGGAAGCTGCAGAAACTCAGGAGAGAGACAAAAGCTGCCTCCAAGAGGAAAAAGAATCAGGATGCTGCATCCCAGTGAGATGATGCCCTTGGAGGTGTTCATGCTGAGTTCATCTCACTGATAGATTCTTTCCTCCAAGTTCTTACCCAGGTTTTGGTTCATGTACAAGCAACCAGCTCCCTCAGAACCCACAAATTCATTTTGTGCAATGCTAATTTGCAAACGTCATTTTTTCCCTTTTCATGGGTTGACTATTTCCCTGATTTGATTGCCAATTTCTTGAAGGCATGTTTTACAGCTTCTCTATTTTAAGTATCAACTATGAAACATTTATTATCCTGTTTTACAGTAATCATTTAATAAGGATTATTAACAATTAGTATTTTAGTGCACTAAGGCTGTTAAGGTATTTCTCTAAACACATAAATTCGTTTTAAGAGTGATTTTGGCACAGAGGAAAAACCCGATTTTGAAACTTACACGACCAAACATATAACTCAACGTTTCAAATTCCGCCAGAATATTATCCAATCGATCATGCTGTCTTTGATGCCTGTCTAAATACATAATGGCTAAAAATGGGCGTTGAAATGAGGACAAAGGAAGATTCTCTAAATGTTTGGAGCTGCGTCTGTTTCAAACAATACAAATCTATATTTCTAAAATTTTGGGTTACAACTAATATGACACTCCCTTTGTTAACAACAAAATCCATATTTCTGCTACTTAAGAAATGTGCTTATCTCCTACTCTTTCAAAAGATATGGGTGAAACTTCACCTGGATTTCAAGCACTAAATCAAATGCTGAGCACACAAAAATTGATCCCACCTAAATGCTGCCCTCAAGGAAGTTATAAACTCATGGATGGGGGAAGCAAAGATATAAACTACTCATATCTTAACTCATTTCTTCAGAAACGATGGACTGGGGGTTTGCTTCAGCTCAGGAATGCAGAAAGCATGTGGGATACTTCATGATCCAAACAACAAGCATGGCCACTGGAGAAGCTTCCTGCTAGAGGAGGAAAGGGGACAAGCACTAAAAGAGAGAACGGTATGGATAAAAGTGGAACATGGCTAAGGCAGGTCAAGAGTGCTAGCTGGAGAGGGGAAAGGGAAAGTGTCAGTCCCCCAGTCTTGTCTGACTCTGTGACCCCATGGACTGTAGCCTGCTAGGCTCCTCTGACCATGGAATTCCCCAGGCAAGAATACTGGAGTGGGTTGTCATTCCCTTCTCCAAGGGATCTTCCTGACCCAGGGGTCAAACATGGATCTCCTGCATTGCAGGCTGATTCTCTACTATCTGAGCCACCAGGGAATCCCCAGATGGAGGAGGGGAACAACTAAAGCAGTCAGGGGCGAGGTCTCATTGAGAAGCCACATCAGAGCAAAGACTGGATGGATCTAAAGCCATTGGCCACATCAGCTGTCTGGGAAAAAGAGCTCTCTGGATAAAGCAGGGACCGGCACACTACAGCCCTCAGGCTAGCCCTACCCACTGGTCATCAATAAAGTTTTATAAGCACACAGTATCGACACATACAATGCCCAGGGCTGCTTTCATGTTACGATGGCAGAACTGAAAAGCTGCAACAAGACAATGGTTCATGCACTGTGCACACAGCCATGTGAGGGTATGGGGCCACAGGGAGAAGCTATGTGACTAGTGGTGAGATTAGCCTGATGCTACCACAAGCCAAGGGATGCTGAGGTTAGTGAGGTGAGCAAGAGTCTTCAGACAGAGCGCTACCAACAACCTTATCCTGGACGTCTCACCTCCAGAACTCTGAAAGAATACACTTCTGTTTGAAGCTACTCCGTTTGTGGTACTAGCAAACCTAGGAAAAACCCAAAGACAGCCCTGTCACTGAAGATGTGGCCTAAAGAGATGGCGCTCGTCAGGCCTGGTTGCTGACTGGCTGGAGGCTGAGAAGGAAGACACCCATCTCAAGACTGTTGGAGCCAAACAAGAAATGTGAGTGCCTGGTGTGCTCTTCATGCCATGAGCGTGCCCTCTATGAGTTAATTAACCAGTTATGGAAAGGGACTCCATCTGTGGACAGGCAAATTATCCTACACACAATTTAATCACTGCTGTGGATCTGAAAACAAACATTTTGCTGACCCTGGTTCACAGGTTCTATCCTCCACACTCTCTCTGCTGAGAAAATTCTTTGTCCTCAAGGGAGAAATGTTGGCAAAAAGCTGGAAAATGTCCAAACCAAAGAGAGGAGCTCTGTTTATCACACTATGTGAGCAGCTGTTGGCTGAGTGATAGCCCCCATGATCCTGGGTCTTGCTGACCCCTGGTGGGTATCAAGAATTGGGCAGTCATGTGGATGTATCTGGGGGCTTGGATGGAGCACCACCAAGATAGGAAGGCCAAGACAGGCCAGCTCAGAGAGGGAGGCGAAGGCAAGAGGCAGAAGGTCAGTGTCAGGAGAGACAGGAAACAGGAGGCTGGTCCCCATCAGTGATTGGGAACCACAGTCCCAAGTATTCATCCATGCACTCAGCCAAGAAATGCTTACTCATGGGCACTATACTCAGACATCACATCAGACAATGGGGACTCCGCAGTCATTATGCTTATTGAGAACCAGTTATTTGCCACAAATATTTACTATCTCAACATGATCCCATTTTATTTTCACAATCGCTAGGTCTGGTGACAAGTTATCTCCAGTCTGCAGGCAAAGAAATAAAGAATTCAGACAAACTGTCTCTCTGAATGGTGAATAGTGAGTACTGGTTCACCAGCAGATCTCTCCACTCCCAAACCTCCAGCTTACATATGAAAAAGCAGTTTAAGTTTGATGGATGCTCATATCAACTTTAGCCCTATATTGTCATGTCCTACACCATTGAGAGTATCCTTCTCTTCCTAACTGGCAACGAGCGATCTGATGCCTTGCACACTAAAGAACAGAACAAATTACATTTGGATTTCTTTAGAAAATGAAGATTTTGAGAACCTGTGACAGTTTGCTTTTGAGCACTGAGTAAGCGGGCCTCACAGACCAGTGGTGGGAATCCGGGGGAGGGGGAGACTCACCGTTGAGCCACTTGGAGTTGTACTGCGCCGTGCGGAGTGGGGGCAAGATGCCCAGGCTGCGGTAGATGGCGGGATCGCGTCCGGGGAAGTCCATGGCTGTGGCAGCATAGAGCTCCCCGCCAGCCGTGAGCAGGGCCGTGGAGTTGTGCTGCGGGCTGTACGGGCATCGGGCCATGCCGTTGATCTGATCATGGACCTCAGTCAGGTTACTCAACTGGGAGCGAGGACAAGAGGGAGAAACCAATGACTGAGGATCCCTGACGAGACCCCTTTAATAGGGCTAAGGGACCATCCCCACCCAACTTGCAAATGAAGGATGTACCATAAACTCTCTGGGGATTATAACTCAGGATAGACGTCCACACTCCAACCTAGGGAGAATACACTGTGGTCATTGTTAGAGAATCTAGCAATCCGTCTCTGTTCAGCCCGTGAGAGTTCCTGGACCTCAGGCTGTTGGATACTCACAAAAGACAGAGCAAGACCACTGTCTGTGAGCTCTGTTCACAGTGCACGGGGCAGTGCAGATTTCTCCACTTTAATTACAAAACTGAACTTCAATGTGTATAGAAATATAAAGGTAGGTACAAAAAGTTAGGTAAAAGGTAGGTACAATTTGATCAATTAAAGAGACTCAAAATAGTACAACCAACCAAAAGTTGGTAAGGATGTGTGGAAACTGAGCAACCACGTAGCCCACATTTCCAAGGTTTTAGACTTTAGTGTTCAGAGAGGCAACTTAGCGTCTCACAGTCCACCAGTGGGATTCCTGCGTTTAAGAAGCTGAACAGTCAGTGAAGGAGAATGTTCTCTGGGTGGTGGAGGAGGGAACACTCACTTCGTGGGTTTCTTCACTCTGACCTGAGAGGTCAGAGAGCAGCGGGCCAGGCAGGAGGCACAGACACACCGCAGGCTTTATTAGATGTGCAGCCCCAGGTAGCGTTAAAGGCTTTAACCCTTAGACTCTTCCTTTATAAAATGAGGACTCAAAGGGCAGCCAGGGGTAAATTAGGGGACTGTTCAGGACAGCCCTGCGACAGTTTGCTTTTGAGCACTGAGTAAGCGGGCCTCACAGACCAGTGGTGGGAATCCGGGGGAGGGGGAGACTCACCGTTGAGCCACTTGGAGTTGTACTGCGCCGTGCGGAGTGGGGGCAAGATGCCCAGGCTGCGGTAGATGGCGGGATCGCGTCCGGGGAAGTCCATGGCTGTGGCAGCATAGAGCTCCCCGCCAGCCGTGAGCAGGGCCGTGGAGTTGTGCTGCGGGCTGTACGGGCATCGGGCCATGCCGTTGATCTGATCATGGACCTCAGTCAGGTTACTCAACTGGGAGCGAGGACAAGAGGGAGAAACCAATGACTGAGGATCCCTGACGAGACCCCTTTAATAGGGCTAAGGGACCATCCCCACCCAACTTGCAAATGAAGGATGTACCATAAACTCTCTGGGGATTATAACTCAGGATAGACGTCCACACTCCAACCTAGGGAGAATACACTGTGGTCATTGTTAGAGAATCTAGCAATCCGTCTCTGTTCAGCCCGTGAGAGTTCCTGGACCTCAGGCTGTTGGATACTCACAAAAGACAGAGCAAGACCACTGTCTGTGAGCTCTGTTCACAGTGCACGGGGCAGTGCAGATTTCTCCACTTTAATTACAAAACTGAACTTCAATGTGTATAGAAATATAAAGGTAGGTACAAAAAGTTAGGTAAAAGGTAGGTACAATTTGATCAATTAAAGAGACTCAAAATAGTACAACCAACCAAAAGTTGGTAAGGATGTGTGGAAACTGAGCAACCACGTAGCCCACATTTCCAAGGTTTTAGACTTTAGTGTTCAGAGAGGCAACTTAGCGTCTCACAGTCCACCAGTGGGATTCCTGCGTTTAAGAAGCTGAACAGTCAGTGAAGGAGAATGTTCTCTGGGTGGTGGAGGGGAGGGAACACTCACTTCGTGGGTTTCTTCACTCTGACCTGAGAGGTCAGAGAGCAGCGGGGCCAGGCAGGAGGCACAGACACACCGCAGGCTTTATTAGATGTGCAGCCCCAGGTAAGCGTTAAAGGCTTTAACCCTTAGACTCTTCCTTTATAAAATGAGGACTCAAAGGGCAGCCAGGGGGTGAGAGGATGAGGTGACTTGGCTGTGGGACGCTGTTCAGGACAGCCCTGGTACCTGGGCTGTCTCTGTGAGTGCTATTTCTCACCATCATCTCCCTCCCTTTATTTCCAATAACTGAAGGTTAATTTGAAAATAATGAATAGTAAAAGAGAGAGATTAATTCAAGTTTTGAAACTGGGTAACCAGGAAATTAATATAATGGTATTTCTTCATCATGTTCCCTGAGGAAGAGCAAATGAATATCACAAACGAACACGATCACACAGGTGCTCTGAGACCCCTGCAGGTCCACACGTATGAGACGTGGAAGCTGAAAAGCCCCATGTCAATAAGGACAGGTGAAAAGAAAAAGAAAGAGTGAGGGTTATAACTTTATTCTTCCTAGGGTTCTATTTGTTAGTTTGCTTTAATTTTGGACATGTTTTTTATCCAATTTGTAAACTGTATTTTCTTTAGATTGTGACACAATCCAAAATCACAATTGTTTGGATTGTGATTTTAGGTCACTTTAATACTGAACATTATCCCTGCAATAAGGCAGAATAAGCAAAAAGAAATGTGTGTAGGTGAGTCTTTAGGGTCACTGGTGGGGTAAAAGCTGGTAGAAATCGTTTGAAAGTGTATTTACATTTAATCGAACAAGCTGTAATTATTCTATAACATGTAATTTGTAATAAAACATCAAGCATTTATTTAGTTTGAAAAAAGATATTTTGAATTAAAAAGCAACTCCCTGGAGAATAGGAACCCATTTAAAAACAGGGGTTTTAATAAGCTGTTTGGATTTCCCTGGTATTAAATCTATCAAAATGCCATGTGAAGCCCTACCGTGCGGTTGGTGCAGACCGGCGTGAAAGCGTTGGTCCCACAGGTAAATAACCGGTCACCGCCCACCAACAGTACTCGGATGTAGTTCTGACATTCCTCCTGGGGAAAAAAAAAAAATCATAAGAGACAGGATTAAGGAGGCCTGAGGACCAGAGGAATGGTGAGCATGGATACATCCTGTCTGGTTAATGAGCTAATTAACCACTACAAAAACCCACCAGCTACAACCTCTCAGATCCGGACCGAAGAATCACAACAGAAATCCTAAATAGTTTGGCTTCATCTGCAGAGCTACTCAATAGAGGATATTTGTAAAGATTAATATACATTCAGTTAAAATCTGAGCGTGGGTCTTTTTTTGATGAATGTGGTTGCGTTTTGAGTTGTATCTGATAACAGTGCAAACTCTAAATTGCCTTTGACGTATGGTAGGAGAATAACTAGCGGAAACCATCAGAGTTGCTCATGAAATAGCAATTCAGGGAACTTCCCCAGGAACTTCAAATCCCATGGTGTTTGATTCTCCAAATTCAACAGTGACATGTGAAACTCTGATTACAACTTGAAGCGAGTTTTAGATTACATTCTGAAACAGCTTTGTGTACAGCAAGTATCTATAAATATGTTTGATTCTTTGATGAAAAAGTAAAATATAAGTATAATAAGTAAAGGATGAGGGATGAAAGAAAGCCCATGCTAAGAGACTGAACTTTACTTTTGTGGTTGCAAAACATACATGTAAATCTGGGGCATGGTCATAGTAGTATCGAAACTTTCAGCTGTAATGCTCATCATTCAACCAGTGAGAATTTACTCATCAGACACTCTAAGGTAGAGACTGTAGAAGAAGTCACAATCTAGGCCCTTAGCACAAAGTTAACATACATGGAGTTGACCACATGCTCTCATAAGGAAGCACAGGAGAAGAGCATATTGCTAATTCCAAAGGGCAGGGGAGGAGAAGAGAGGTGGTGGAGGAAGGCTTCTTGGAGGAGGTGATGCCTAAGATAAGGTTCAAAGCAACAGTAGGACTTGGGAAGGCTTCCTGGAGGAGATGCCAGCCAGCATTTGCAGGATTTTTCTGAGCAAAAGGGGGAAAAGACATTTTCAAAAGGAAGAATGTCACTCTTTCCATACATCTCACCCATTCCTCCCTCCCCTCGATGTCCACAAGTCTGTTCTCTGTGTCTGATTCTCCATTTCTGCTCTGCATATACACTCAGCAGTACCATCTTTCTAGACTCCATGTATATGTGTTAGTACACTATATTTATCCTTCTCTTTCTGACTTACTTCACTTTGTATAATAGGTTCTAAGTTCATCCACCTCATTAGGACTGACTCAAATGCATTTCTTTTCACAGCTGAGAAATATTCCATTGTATAAATGTACCACAGCTTCTTTATCCATCCATTTGCTGACAGCCCTCTAGGTTGTTTCCATGTTCTAGCTATTGTAAAAAGTGCCGCAATGAACAATGGAAAGAGTAACATGGAAACTTACATTACCATATGTAAAAGAGACAACCAATGTGCATGTGCTGTAAGACTCAGGGAACTTACCCAGCGGCCCTGCACCAACCCTGAGGGGAGGGTGGGGAGGGAGATGGGAGGGAGGCACCAGCGGGAGGAGTCAAGTGCATACCTATGACCCAGTCAGGTTGTATATGTATAGCAGTAAACAACAAGACTCTGTAAAAGGAAAACAAAAATAAATGCAATAAAAATAAAAAAAGAAAGAAAAGGAAGGAAGAATGGACCGTGCTGGAGAAACCGTGGTGCTTTCATTGTGAACAGAGGAGGCAGCGTAGGAGCTGGGAAGCCAGACACAGGCCAGATGTGCCTGGCCAGTAAGTGCACTTTTTCTTCTAAATGTGAAAGGGTTCTTTTATGTTTTACTGCAAGAGGTTTTGATCTGATCCGAAGTGTGTTAGTGGAGGACCAATCAGGATGGGGACCCAAGTGAAGCTGGGGGACGGCAGCTCGGCAGCCGGGTAAGGAAGCTACATCCATGACTCAGTCCCTCCTCGTCCCGCACCTGGACCGCAGTGCAAAGTGTGAGAGGGCAAAGCCAGACTCCAGCGAACGCACAGGACGTGGAGCCTGACCGAACAGCCGGACCCAGCAGGCGCTGCAGGACAGCACAGCGGTTTGAGCTGCTCGTGTCCCCAACCAGGAGGACCTGGACTGAACGGCACAGAGGGGCTCTCTTCAAGGAAAGGGAACCACAGTCTCCATGAAACATCAATTTGCCATAACTCAGCAGTACCATCTTTCTAGACTCCATGTATATGTGTTAGTACACTATATTTATCCTTCTCTTTCTGACTTACTTCACTTTGTATAATAGGTTCTAAGTTCATCCACCTCATTAGGACTGACTCAAATGCATTTCTTTTCACAGCTGAGAAATATTCCATTGTATAAATGTACCACAGCTTCTTTATCCATCCATTTGCTGACAGCCCTCTAGGTTGTTTCCATGTTCTAGCTATTGTAAAAAGTGCCGCAATGAACAATGGAAAGAGTAACATGGAAACTTACATTACCATATGTAAAAGAGACAACCAATGTGCATGTGCTGTAAGACTCAGGGAACTTACCCAGCGGCCCTGCACCAACCCTGAGGGGAGGGTGGGGAGGGAGATGGGGGGGAGGCACCAGCGGAGGAGTCAAGTGCATACCTATGACCCAGTCAGGTTGTATATGTATAGCAGTAAACAACAAAACTCTGAAAAGGAGAATAAAAATAAATGCAATAAAAATAAAAAAAGAAAGAAAAGGAAGGAAGAATGGACCGTGCTGGAGAAACCGTGGTGCTTTCATTGTGAACAGAGGAGGCAGCGTAGGAGCTGGGAAGCCAGACACAGGCCAGATGTGCCTGGCCAGTAAGTGCACTTTTTCTTCTAAATGTGAAAGGGTTCTTTTATGTTTTACTGCAAGAGGTTTTGATCTGATCCGAAGTGTGTTAGTGGAGGACCAATCAGGATGGGGACCCAAGTGAAGCTGGGGGACGGCAGCTCGGCAGCCGGGTAAGGAAGCTACATCCATGACTCAGTCCCTCCTCGTCCCGCACCTGGACCGCAGTGCAAAGTGTGAGAGGGCAAAGCCAGACTCCAGCGAACGCACAGGACGTGGAGCCTGACCGAACAGCCGGACCCAGCAGGCGCTGCAGGACAGCACAGCGGTTTGAGCTGCTCGTGTCCCCAACCAGGAGGACCTGGACTGAACGGCACAGAGGGGCTCTCTTCAAGGAAAGGGAACCACAGTCTCCATGAAACATCAATTTGCCATAACTCAGCCTGCGGCATCGCCTAACTGTGGATATAAAATGAGCCAAAATATTTGAATTCACTTTCTAAACACAAACTTCTCCTACCTGGTGGCTCAGACGGTAAAGAATCCGCCTGCAACGCGGGGTACCTAGCTTTGATCCCTGGGAGGGAAAGATACCCTGGAGAAGGGAATGGCTACCCACTCCAGTATTCTGGCCTGGAGAAATTCCACGGACAGAGAGGCCTGGCGGGCTACGGTCCATTGGTCTCAAAGAGGCAGACAAAAGTGACCAAGTAAAACTTTCACTTTTCTAAACATAAAGTGAAATACCAAAGCTAGGTAATTTTCCTAATATTCCTACTAACGATAATAGTAACAAGTTAGCATCAGACGCTAATGCGAAGAGACTGAGGGAAAAAAAAAAACAGAATGAAAAATGGAAGTTAACTATTAGAAGAATTCAGAAATGAGTGTAAACAGAAGACAATGAACTGGGTGGCTGAGAAAGGTGCACCGGGTGGGGAGGCTGCCTCTGTTCTTCTCTGCTTTGTTTAGGTAACTGGTGAAAGGGAAGGAGAGTTCTAAAGAGAAAGAGCAAAACCAGACTTCAAAAAGGAGTATCACTCTCTCTCCCCAGGCTCAGGGAGCTCTGGCTCCAGAACATGAGGTGGGCTCGCAGCGCCCCCGAGAGCTTGCAGCGTCTGCAGAGACCAGACCCAGGCTGTGCTGGAAGCCCCAGCGCTAACCACACCTGAGGGGACTCGGGAAAGGCGCCTCGGGAACACAGGGCTGCGAGGGCTCTGGGCCGTCGGACACAGCAGGGACACGACAATAATGAATGAGACAAAATTACAGACAGTGGAGAGATTTTTTTTTTTTTTTGGCCACTTCCATTGGTCTTTCATTTATTTATTTCCATCCATCTTTGTTCTTTGGCCTGTGTGGGCCTCCATCGCAGTGGCCTCTGTTGTCGCAGAGCGCCGGCTCTGGGCGCATGCGCTCCAGAGCTCTGGCTCGGTCGTTGGACACATCGGTCCAGCCGCTCCGCGGCACGTGGGATCTTCCCAGGCCAGGGATCGAACCGGCGCCCCTTGCCCTGCAAGGTGGTGTCCTTACCCACTGCACCACCAGGGAAGCCCTGGAGAGATGTTCTGGGGGGAAATTTTTTTTATCTCTGTTGCCCCTTTTAGAACTCTTTCAAGAATGAGACGAAATGTAAACGAAAATTTATTTTTTCATTTACACAACCTCCTTTTACTCTCAGAACAGTTTATAAAGTAGAACACTTGTTGCATTTCACAAACAAGATCCTGCTGCTTAGAAACGATGCTATCACCTGTGCCATGCTTCCTCTGGTGGTTTTGGGGACACCACCTTCTTCAGCTGTTCCCCCTCATTTTTCCCTCCCAGGAAAGGCTTTATCTTTGGCGACCGTGGGTGTATAGGTCAAGCGCTCTGCAGAGAGGCCTAGGCTCGGCATCACAGAGTAGGCAGCTACTGGTTACTTGAGATGACTCAGCATGAGAGTGGATGGGGTCACCCCGTGAGAGGGCACCAGCAGGAGAAGGGGAGCCTAACACTATCACCAAAGAAATCCTTCTTTAAGCAGGAGACTGACCCGGGTAGAAACGGCTCAAGGCAGCCATGTCTGTCCACTGGGTCAGGAGTAAGTGGATAGAAAAGACTCCTCCCTCTTGAAAGGCAGGATCTCGTGGCTGAGTCCTACAGACCCAGGGGAGACAAAGCAAGGGTCTCTAGTTGATCACGGGAAGAGAAACTATCATAACAAATGCGGTGTTTCTCTTAATCTCCCCCCAAAAAGACAAGGTGAGAAGTGAGCTGCAGGTCCTTAACCTTCCTGTAGGCCCATCACGAACCTGACGGAGACTGAGAAAGATGGCTGGGGATGTGACAGCTAGGATGCTGACGTGTCAGAGCAGAGCGACATGTCCAACCAGTTCCCAAAAACATCTTGGAAAAAAGTATATGAGGGAAGACAGAATATTCTTTCAATTATCAAGAAGCGTGTTCTGGTGATTAGGCCCCGTTAACAACACACTCTCCTCTGAGAAGCCGTGCTGTCGGGGAAGGGCTACTGCGCCTGTGTGTCCCCAGTCAGCTCCCCAAGCTGAGCGAGGATGTGGGAGGCAAGCAGGTGAAAGACAGAGTCAGGACAGTCAGACATGGAGGCCTTCTTTCTAACAGCATGGAGGCAGCCCCAGCCCCATGGAAGCCATGGCTGCTTATGGTAAATGGGGCTTCCTGAGGGTCATGTTCTAGGTGAGCCCAGCAGGTAAGGATGGGGGGAAAGGGAAGGAGAATGAGAAAGAGGAATTTGGTCTCACCTCCACTGAGGCTGGACTCAGGCTGTTCATCCTCTGTGACCACTGGAGGAACTGCTGGGCGGGTGATACTTTTCTGCTTCTTAAATCCCTAAGGCAGAACTCATTTGCCCAACAGTCTGGTTCCACTCAGCTCACCCTATCGCTTCCTCTGGTGGTTTTGGGGACACCACCTTCTTCAGCTGTTCCCCCTCATTTTTCCCTCCCAGGAAAGGCTTTATCTTTGGTGACCGTGGGTGTATAGGTCAAGCGCTCTGCAGAGAGGCCTAGGCTTGGCATCACAGAGTAGGCAGCTACTGGTTACTTGAGATGACTCAGCATGAGAGTGGATGGGGTCACCCCGTGAGAGGGCACCAGCAGGAGAAGGGGAGCCTAACACTATCACCAAAGAAATCCTTCTTTAAGCAGGAGACTGATCTGGGTAGAAACGGCTCAAGGCAGCCATGTCTGTCCTCTGGGTCAGGAGTAAGTGGATAGAAAAGACTCCTCCCTCTTGAAAGGCAGGATCTCGTGGCTGAGTCCTACAGACCCAGGGGAGACAAAGCAAGGGTCTCTAGTTGATCACGGGAAGAGAAACTATCATAACAAATGCGGTGTTTCTCTTAATCTCCCCCCAAAAAGACAAGGTGAGAAGTGAGCTGCAGGTCCTTAACCTTCCTGTAGGCCCATCACGAACCTGACGGAGACTGAGAAAGATGGCTGGGGATGTGACAGCTAGGATGCTGACGTGTCAGAGCAGAGCGACATGTCCAACCAGTTCCCAAAAACATCTTGGAAAAAAGTATATGAGGGAAGACAGAATATTCTTTCAATTATCAAGAAGCGTGTTCTGGTGATTAGGCCCCGTTAACAACACACTCTCCTCTGAGAAGCCGTGCTGTCGGGGAAGGGCTACGTACGCCTGTGTGTCCCCAGTCAGCTCCCCAAGCTGAGCGAGGATGTGGGAGGCAAGCAGGTGAAAGACAGAGTCAGGACAGTCAGACATGGAGGCCTTCTTTCTAACAGCATGGAGGCAGCCCCAGCCCCATGGAAGCCATGGCTGCTTATGGTAAATGGGGCTTCCTGAGGGTCATGTTCTAGGTGAGCCCAGCAGGTAAGGATGGGGGGAAAGGGAAGGAGAATGAGAAAGAGGAATTTGGTCTCACCTCCACTGAGGCTGGACTCAGGCTGTTCATCCTCTGTGACCACTGGAGGAACTGCTGGGGGCGGGTGATACTTTTTTTCTGCTTCTTAAATCCCTAAGGCAGAACTCATTTGCCCAACAGTCTGGTTCCACTCAGCTCAGCCCTTCCTGCTTCACTCCCCTAAATATCCCCTCGCGCTTCATTCACAAACTCAACTGACTCTATCTAGAGGCAGATTGGACATAAGTCCTAAACAAATAAATTGAAAACAAGAACTTTCCTTTTATTTATGAGAGACTGGGGCAAGTCCAAGCAAAACAGAGTATAAAAACAGATACGAAACAAAGAGGAGGCAATCTGTTTTCGATCAGGAGATACATGTAGGAATCTGAGAGTCAAAATTAAGAATGGCAGGAAATGGCCTGAGCCGCAGGTCCTGTAATACTGAGTCTTGTCATGATTTTTGTTTAGTTGCTCAGTCGTGTTCAACTCTCTGCGACCCCAAGGACTGTGGTCCATCAGGCTCCCCTGTTCGTGGGATTTCCCAGGCATGAATACTGGAGCGAGCTGCCATTTCCTCCGCCAGGAGATCTTCTGGACACAGCAACTGAACCAAGTTTCCTGCTGAGCAGGCAGATTCTTTACCACCTAAGCCACCAGCGAAGCCCTCTCCTCATGATGGTGACCTCCAAACCTAAATTCTCCTATGGAAGATCTATAGTCAATCACTTTGTCAGTCTCTGCTGCAGACAAAGGCTTTTCTTGGGCTATCTGAACTTGCTCAAAGTCCTGTTTGGGCCACCTATTTTAAAATATATCTGTAAGGCAGAAGCCCCTTCAGGAGGTTCCAGTTGCCATGGTTCAGTCACTAGGTCATGTTCGGTCTTTGCAACCCCATGGACTGCAGCACGCCAGCCGTCCCTGTCCTTCACCGGGCCCCAGAGCCTGCTTATTTTCCAATGAGCTTCTTGAAATGCCCATGATAAGAATCTCACCTGAGAGTTTGTTTCCTTTAGCCCATTCCTGTGGCTTGAAAATGGCATAAGGGGATTTAAGGAGTTCCGGTTTTCTGAGAAGTCGCGCTGCACAATCCCAAAGTTCCCAGGAGCCAACCAGGACACCACTCTGTTTCCATCATCAGCCTTATGTATAGAGACCGGTAATAGCACATGCACATTAAAATAACCCATTTGAGCCTGCGATGTTGCAGGTGGATGCCCCTCTCCCTGGATCTGAAGCACTTCCTACTTAAAGTGACAGCTGAGATGCCGCTGCCGAGTCCCTGACAGAGGTTTGGATGAGATGGGCCGACACCCACTGGATCGCAGGGACACGAGCCCCAGACCCCTCAGGGAGAGCGGCAGCTAGAGGACCATCTTCTTCATGAACTAGTCGGCTACGGCCACAGTATTTCATCATGTTTTTCCCCTCAGTCTGTGCCCGAAGAAAGACTATCCGGGTGGAAAGACGACCTGTAAACAGGGAGACCGTTCAGTAACAGCAGCCCATCGCTCACCCGTCAGCCTGGGGAGGGGGAGGGCCAAGCCCGACAGCCTTCATGTTGGTCACAGCCCTCCCACTGAAGGCGGCGTGTCTCCCCAGTGACGCACGACCTTTGTAAGCATCCAAAGTGCAGCAGAGTGAGTTATAGCAATAGCACGCGCCTTTTACGCTCAATGTGTGCAACCAAGGTCATGTTACCAGGTGGATTTTGAAAAATCACCGTATCCAATTAGATGCATATGCATATGTGTGTGTGTATGAAAGCATAAATATGTATGTATGTATACCCATAGATAAAGCGTGTGTGTGTGTGTATGTGTGTAATATGTCCAGGTGGCATAGTGGTAAAAAATGTCTGCCAGTGCAGGAGACTCAAGAGATGCAGGCTTGATCCCTGAGTCAGGAAGATGCCCTGGAGAAGGAAGTGGCAACTCACTCCAGTATTCTTGTCTGGAGAATCCTGTGGACAGAGATGCCCGGTGGTCGACACGACTAGCAACTGATACACAATATGTACATTCAAATTACAGAAGCATTCCAATACACATATAGCCATACTATTACATCCATATTTAGATATAAACTATAAAGACATATATACAGATGTATGTATATATGAATATGCATATGAATATATATTAAACTATCGTATAACAGTGTATTGATAAATTAAAATATACATAATGACAATATTTTCTACTGAGGTAACTTCAAGGGAAACTTGTTTTGGAGCCTCAGTTTCATAAACCAAAACTTGGTGTGTGTGACTTGCATGGATTGGTAGGATCTAATCTTAAAGAATGCTCCATTTGGGGGGCAGAAGGCAGTGCCGGTGTGTGCTGTCTGCATTGATTAACTCATAGGTTTCCAAATATTGGCACTTTGGATCAAAATATTGTTTACCCTCCTACATCACCAGGCCCCCAGGTGGCATGGCACTGCATTTTTCTTGCCTGTAGCTTGTTTGTTTAGAAGCAGAATCTGGCAATCTGGGAAACAGGACCACAGGATACAGCAGGAGAAACAAAGCATAGAGCACGGGATTACCTCGCCCACTGACTAGCAGAATCATTCTAGGAACTTGGTGTTTAAAACACTGAGATGAGGTCACAAACAAGAAGCTTTTGACAATTACAAAGTATCATATGTGTATAAAAGAACTCTTTCATTCCTTAACAATCAGCTGTGTTTCCTTTGTAAAGCTGCTAAAAGTCACTGGTGGGAAGGACTCTGGTTTAGACATAATGACCCCAAGCCAACAAAGAGCTCTTGTTAGATCACAAGTGAATCGACTATTTATGTTTAAAATAATATTTGTGTAAAACATATTTAAATAGTTCTAGAAGCCAATTTCTATAACAGTGCTTCAAAAATAACTGCAATCAACCGATCTGGTTATATATACAACTGTTTTGATTCCATAAACAACACAGAGTTGCCCCTCTCTTTTTCATAGATGGAATGTTGAAGCCTTTTCAGGCCAAGCCACCTTTCTCTCGAGTGAGCTGAAAAGTTTAAGTACAACAAGTTCACCAAGAATTGGCAGTCTCCATCCACCCTTCTGTGCTCCACAGGCCCAGGGCACAGGTCTGGCTAGGTTTTCTTGATCCCGAGTCCCTCAGGGGTCACTTTCATGGACAGCACATGGCATGCGGCTCGGGCTGGCCCAGTTACACAGGGAAGCCTGGGAGGCAGGCCTCTCTCGTTCCCCTCCACAGCCCTGGAGGAATGCTTTCCCCTGGGAGCTGAGTGGGCGCGCGCGGGACCACCCCCGCAGGCCCAGCCCCTCAGCCTTGCTCCACATTCTTGGCTCTGCAGTAAGATGACCTATGTGGAGGGGCACAGACCACTTTTTCTTAGGGCAGAAAAAAATGACTTCAGACAAAAGGGCTCAGATTTTTCTCATTTTTGAGATGTCACATTTCCAATTATTCTTTTTTTTTTTTTTTTCAGGGAGAAGGGAAACTTTGTCACTCTAGTACCAAAATACTCTAAAATAATTGAATTCCTATTTCTGAACTCCAGGCTACTAAGAAAATCCGAATTCCACTCCTCCCAGTAGATGTTACACTTTACTCAAAGGGACTCGATGGAAGTGTTTTCTGATTTGGCCCATGGAAATGTCAGAACAGGGGAAGCGGGGCTGTGTGAACTCTGAATCCAGGGTCTACCTGGGAGCTGTTTGTCTCCTGCCCGCTGGGTTCCGGGAGTGGGGCTCAGGCCTCTGAAGGCTCCTGTGCCAGGTACCACTTTAAGAAAGCAGCTGAGATGCTAAATGAGACAGGAACTGGTGAAAGAGAAAGAGAAGCCAGGCAGGTCCTCTGCGGTCACTGCCCCTGGACCAGCCTGGTCCCACTGCCCAGGCCGCTCCCTGCCTGAACCCACTGCATCGTCCTGTGCACGTGAACTTCACCACGCATGGCTCCACGACAAAACCGGACTCTCTTACAGCCAAGCGCAGGTTGTTCAGAACTGTGTGGGGATTTATCGATGTATGTCATGCAGCCTAAGAAGACCTGCAGTTTCTCTTTCTCATAGTATTGGCACTTTAAAATTCATCCTCATCTGTCTTATGTTATCATAAAAAAAAAAAAAACCTCCGTCCATAAACACAGTTTGATCCAATGTATCATTACTGAGCTTTGCCACTGTTCTTGGGCTTCCCGGGTAGCACTCGTGGTAAAGAACCACCTGCCAATGCAGAAGACGTAGAGATGTGGCTTCGATCCCTGGCTGGGGAAGATCCTCTGGAGGAGGGCACAGCAACCCCCTCCAGTACTCTTGCCTGGTGAATCCCATGGACAGAGGAGCCTGGTGGGTGACAGTCCATACTGTCACAAGGAGCTGGATATGACTGGAGTGACTCAGTACACACACCATTAGTTCTTAGCCCAGTAAAACAAGAAACACATGGAACTTAAAAGTATGATGTTTTTTGAAAATGTTTGTTACGCTCATCTTCTTTCAGTGTATCTGCAAACCTAGTTATGTATTATAGTGATTCAGCCTTTTCAAAGGTATATTCCTGATGAGCATGAAAGATGGCCTTTCTTGTGTGTTCTCTGGCTTTGATTTGTTTAATTACCAAACAACCATGATCACAGCTTAAGGCAAAATATGGGCCAATTTTGATTCAGAAGAAGTGAGTTTGCACCCTGAGGAGTAATAATATACTAGGATAAGGGTACCACACAGATTGTTTTAAAATTATTGACTCATAGACTATTAGCAGGAGAAATCTTGGCTGGATTAAGTAATCGAATGTTTCCCTGTAATACATAGGAGACTGAAGTCCACAGAGATGAAGGGGATTAACTGATGTTTTTAAAGTCCATGAGATGAATAAGTAAGTAGGCTCTATATGAAATATGAAAGTACTCATAGGGAGAGTGAAATTTAAAAACGACAATGTAAATGTTGCAATACATTTATCATGTTGGGAAGACACAGATGGAATTTTCAGTCAAGTCACATTCTCGCAATGTCTGGGAGGCCTTTTTGGTTAATTTGCTTGTCATGATGGGTGAGCATCCAGTGGGCAGAGGCCAGGGCTCTGATAAACTTCCACCAATGAACAGGACAGAGTCCACAGCAGGGAGAGACACAGTCCCAACATCAGGAGAGGCGAGCGCAGAGCCTAGACGAAGGCTGCCGTGTTTGTCCACTCCTTGGTGGAGTGCAGCTGAACACTTCCAGGGGAGGGCTGGGGGCTGCGTAATGAACGTGCAGCCAGCCCAGGAAATACAGATGGCTACTGAGAAGTGATCCAGTAGGGGATGGGAGACGCAGAGTGGGGTGGGATGGGTCTGGCAGGAATGCCCACAGACACGGGACAAATTAAGTCCAGGGAGATGGGGAGGGAGGCCGGGCGGAGGGAGAGCAAGATGGGTGGGGAATGGTCAAGCTGAAGTCCCGGCAGGGGAGGGAGGCACAGCTGCCCCCTGATCCAGGGCGACCAACCACGCATGCTCCCAGACAGCCTTGGGACAGGCAGAGGTCAACAAGGATTTGGGCTGGGTTTCCAAAATGTGAATAGTGCTCCTCATGGGTGCGTCATCACCCCAGCAAGAAGGAAAAGGAGGAGGAAGGTCCACAGCACCAGAGAAAGCTGAAGACCAGATGAGCAAGGAGGAAAAAGAGGACAGGTAGGCGGGAGCAGCAGCATGGGCAGAACAAGGTCATCAGATAGAGCCCAGAGACCCTGGGGTCACTGATGTCACCAGCCAAAGGGACAGCATTGGCCTGAGAACAGTGGCCAGAGAAGCCGGTGCTTCTCCTCAGTGGTCGGTGCTAGAGGAAGGAAGGTGTGGTTCTCATCCTCTCCCCCAGGCAGACCTGATTCCCCGCTTGTCACTGCTCAGCACAGGGGTCCTCCTTGACGGATTTCCCCTGCGCCTAGGACTGAGGCGCGGAGCGCAGAAATCCTCCCATCAGACAGGCAAGGGTGACAGTGAGGAGAGGAACGCCATAGAGGAAGCCTCTTTCCAAAAGCTTTATACACCATTTACACAAATGCTACTGCATGTATTACGGAGGTAAATACATTTACCATGTTCTGATCTATTTATTTCAGGGGGTATTTTAAGAGAGAATATTCTGATTCTTTGGAATGTGGTGTTATCTTCGAGTCTTCTCGGGTCTTTGATGATTTATCTCAGAGGCATTTCTGAGGTTAAATAAGCTTCAGTAAATAGCCTTCATCCACTTCCGCCTATATTATTAATGGCTCCAAGTGTTTCTCTAGCTAAAACTGCATTTTTCTTCCTTCTCTCCCTTCTTTCTGACTAACTTTGCTGCAACCTGCCTCCATGTATGACTTTGAGAACTATTCAGTTAAAAGAAAGAAGCAGGGAATGGAACTGGATGAAATAAAGCACGTCACAGGACAAGCAGGGGTGGTGTGGGGCCCCTCCCCCAGTGCGCTCCCTCCACCTCTGGACGGGCACCGAGCTCCTGGCCTGGGGACCACCCTTTGCACAGGGCGCCCTCTGTGCCACTCCTTGTGGGTCTGCGTCTCCTGTAACCCAATGTGTGATTCACATCGGAGACGCCAGCGTTCCAGTAAAGCAAGATGATCACTAACAGAATGAAACATTGTGAGGTTACGGACCAACTGCAGAAGGATTTCCTTAAGGTGATCCTGTGTGATCTTCTGGAAACACAGCATTCCTTGGAACAAGGACTCCTGCCTCTTACTGAGCTTGCCGACTGGGGGAAAGTCAGCCTGCGGTGTGCACAGGACCTCAAGAAATGCATCGGTAGCTATAACCTTTCCTCGGGAAGGTGGGGGTGTAGATGTTCATATGGAGAGAGACAGAGCGCTTAAAGATATGTTAAGATAAATTATAAAAAAATCTCAAATGTGGTCTAATAATTTTACCTGTCATAGAGCTACTTCCTGGGGTGAGCTATGAGGCATGCCTCCTGTGCTGGGCTGAGTCCTGTCTGACTCGTTGGGACCCCGTGGACCGTAGCCCACGAGATTCCACTGTCCATGCGATTCTCCAGGCAAGAATGCTGGAGGGGGTTGCCATTTCCTCCTCCAGGGGATCTTCCCGCCTGAGGCATCAAACCCATGTCTCTTGCATCGCAGGTGGATTCTCTTTTTTTATATTCATGTATTCTTTATTTTGATCCTTCATTTAATATGCCTTCCATTAACTAAAGCATATAATTTAAGACACATTTGCAGTTTCTTAGTTCAAAGGCTTTCCCACCATACTCTGCAAACATCTATTCCATTATCCTTTGGTATTTTTAATTTTGGAGGAAAGTCTGAAACCAACCTAAAATTTTCCATGATAAGCTGGCCTTATCTTGCCCTGATGCTTATAGGATCTGTATTGGTTCTGATGGTTTTATACTGTTTGTCTTGCTACAGCAAGAGCATCCTTTGAGTGGACAAATTTCTAATGTTATTTACAAATGTGGTTTTGTTACAGGTAATCTGTTCTCCTCGGGAAAAACCAGCGCGTGCTGCTTCATTACTGCCAGCTTCCACCTCCGTCCTCTCATCGCGGTTCTCCACTGCCTCGGCCCCGCGCAGGTGGATTCCTAACCACTGAGCCATCTAGAAAGCCCGTAAGGGATGATGGGGGGAACTGAAATGTGATTTTCAAAAACCAGGTTCATATTTTTCAAAATAACATCATAGCCAATTAATTTCATGTCTCATTCTAGTGACTGGGAGGGCACATTAGATCTGATATACTTGAGTCCTAACAACTGGCTGTTGCTCATTTTTAACGTTGGAACCTTCACTGTGCATCTGTTTTGAACCCTGTTTCGTTTTCCGGTTTCCATGGCATCAGAATCAGGAACAGTCTTCGTACGGAAACACTCTACACACTGGCTTTCAAAGCGCGGACGAGCGCCCGTAAGGGCAGCCTTCTCACCTGCGACTTGCCTTTGCTATAGCAGGCCTTCCTGGTTGCTTCGTCACACTCCCACTCCACGGCCTGCAGGAAACACCAACAGGACACACCGTTAGGACTCCGACTGGACACAAGGAAAACAAGCAAGAAGGCACCGGAACCGGAGGGCTCACGCGGACAAGCCACAGCACCAATGTCTGCATGCTAACCTAGGGTTTCCAACAAACCCATGTCATTGGCCGTGTGGGCGCACTCTGAGCTTTCAAACTGAGGCCTTTTAAAGGACTCGCCCCCCTAAGCATTCTCATGTGTGCAGTTGTCACGGGAGACTTCAAACTGGTCACTGGCGGACAGGCACGCGCCATGAGTCGGTGACTCTGCCACCGTGGTTATGGAAACACGGCAGGGACCTCGCGGGATCGATTCACAGGATGCGGAGAAGAGAAGCCTTCAACCAGCCGATCTAAATGCTCATTTAGACGCATACATCTTATTTTAATAGTCTTCCATTTATCAATATTTGTAGATAATGAGGCAGGAAAGACGACTTAGGGTATCCTTACTCCCCTAACACACATAGAGATGACGAATAGACAATAAAATAAGCCGCTCCTGCAAAGCCCAGCTAGGACTTCCGCCCAAAGCCAGTAATTTTCCTACTCTCATTAGCTCCCACTAAATACTGAGAGCTATGGCTTCTGAATTTCTTCCCTCACTTTCCAGATCTAACTCTCGCTGATCAATTTGATATGCATCCTTCGACAGTTGATGCTATCTCACAAATGGACCTGTGATTAGTCCAGATAATACGCAGCGCTCACTTCACAGGAAGAAAGCACGCCTGAAAGCATTAATGGCCAATATGTTGAGACTGTGAATCCCACTTCTAACAGATTTACGCATCTTCGGTATTTATATTTTCTTTTATTTTATGGAATGTGAACTTTTATAGCAGAGCAATGTTTCCTTCATTCTGCCCATCTGTCATCACAACTGTGTCCTATTTTATTGTTACAGTTGGATTTCTGAAGAATTCAAGACTCCAAAGTACCAGTATCAGAAGAAAAATAAATTGAAGCGAGGGACCATTTCTCGTTAGTTTGGATCACTGTTACATAATACACTAAGCCACAAAAATACTCATCTTAAATGTTATGAAAGAGAATAAAGGCTTCACTCTTACTTTTAGAAAGAACAGCTTTTTTATTTTTTCTAATTCTTCTAAACTGAAGAAATAACAAAGTCATATTAACCCCATTATCTAACAGCTACTGTTCTCCAAAGAATATTACATAAGAGATTCAGACATAAAACACTGCATCTTGCATATCTGATCTTGCTTATCAAACATGAATCCAGAAGAAAAGTGTTCTAGGGAGAACCACTTCAGCGCCTTTCAGACAGAAACAATACTGTAATTGTTTTCCCCTGTGCAGACGTAGAGGTTTTTGTCCATGTCAACATCTGATGAGAGAATTTGTTCTTTCTTCCAGGGGTTGTTTCCCTGTTCATACTGCTTAATGGCAACAAAAAGGTTAGAGCTGATGAGCATCTAATGCAAACAAACGACTTGAATTCCACACTAGAGGGACAGATGCTTTTAGGAGAAGTGATGACACCTCAGAGAGGAGAGAAAAGCTTCATACACTGTTGCATAATTATAAAACAGTAATGTTGCTGTGATTCTGAGCAGAGTGGTCCTTTAGTCGATCTTGGTATAAAAGTTCATTCTGTTGTTTTCATTGACATAAAGATATCCATGCCTTTGCCCTTCCTTAAACTCAAAACAGAATTGATACACTATGCTATTATTGTTGTTATTTAATTTCTAAGTTGTGTTCAACTCTTTTGTGACTCCGTGGACGGAGCTGCTTCTGTCCATGGGACTTCCCAGGTAAGAATACTGGAGTGGATTGCTGTTTCCTTCCTTCCAGGAACCCTTCCCGATCGGAGGATCGAACCTCAGTCTTCTGCATTGGTAGGCAACCAGGGAAGCGCTCATTATGGTATACTCTTTAACAAAGTGGATCCCATTATAACTTAGATTTTATATCATCAAGTGATATATAACTCTATGTTATACTTCTACATAGGGATATATATCACAAAGAGGAATTTGTGCTGTATAATTATTAGGAAAATTGCTCAGTGAAATGCTTTAGAAAGAGGGGCTTTCCTCGTGGCTCTCACTGACCTAGGGAATTTGTTGACAGTTAAGAGTAATACTCTCTTCAGTAAGTGTAAGAGCTGTGAGAAGTAGTTAGTCCTGGAGCTACAGGAAGCATATTTATCAAATGCCATCAAAATTCTTCAAATCCTTCTGTTGAAATGGCAAACAATCAGCTTTGCAAGTCTACCTAATATTCAAGTAGACTTTGCATTTTCAAGATAAACACTCACAAAGGATTGGGAGGGGATAGTAATAGAAAAAAAAAAATTGCTTGTGACAGTTCTCAAACATATTTCACTGCTTTATCCAGTTTACTCAGAAAGAGCAATTGCTCACTAAGTTTCTTAGACAAACAGAAAATAGGAAAAATCTCACAGGTTTTTCAGAAGACAGTTATTAAAAGTAGCAAAATTACTTTTCTGTGGCACTTTATTATAGTATATCGAATTTTCAATAATATTTAAATCCAGAATTAATTAAAGACTATGATTATGTGGCTTCTCTGTTGATTCACTTTCGGCCTGACTAGAAGACAAGATAAAGGGAAATTAGGTTAAGAAGGGAACTGAACTACCTTTTGTAGGACTGAACACATGTGACTGGATATCATAGAATTTGAAAAAAGAATGAAGTAAGGAAATGTATCTTCTCCAGATCGGCCTAAAGTTGGGTCTTCCAGATGAATCCCTGATTTCCTGCTCATTCAGCAAACTAGAGTTTACCTATATGACCAGGTGGCAGCAATGGAAAAAAAAAAAAACTTTCTCCAGAGAGAAATATGAATTCCTATGGCTCTCCAATATCAGATTTCTCAAAGCTACTCAATTATTCTGTTAAAATTAGATTATGTTTTAGCCTGGTCACAATTTTTCTTTATTCCATGAGATTTAATCTAATCCATTAAATTTCTTTAATCGAGTCCTCTAGTCTCGATGAAGATTCATTGCTCTTCCTTTCTGTATCATCATTTTGGAACAAATACCACTTATGATTTACAAAGCCATTTTTTGGGTTGACTTGCTTTTTAAGACATTTTATACCCACCCAGACCTTTCTCTATGACAGTCACCACGAAGGCTAAGGCATTCCACAATTCAGAACTCAGTGCAATGCTCATGGTCTTATTTCCTGTGTCTGTTTCTTTTACATCTTTAATTTTTGTCATTTATTGTCTTCTTCTGTTGCATAAGAGCCTTTTAGAGAAACGGTATCTCAATTCTCTATTCTATATTTAGCCTTCATTATATTTTTCAACAGCACATATGTTGAAGTGATAATGTGATTACTTGGATATCCAAAGGCAATGAATGTGTTTGAAACAGATCCACCTGAAAAGACACAAAGATTCCTGTTTGTGATATAACTTTTCTGTTTATCCAGTTTACTCAGAAAGAGCAATTGCTCACTAAGTTTCTTAGACAAACAGAAAATAGGAAAAATCTCACAGGTTTTTCAGAAGACAGTTATTAAAAGTAGCAAAATTACTTTTCTGTGGCACTTTATTATAGTATATCGAATTTTCAATAATATTTAAATCCAGAATTAATTAAAGACTATGATTATGTGGCTTTTCTGTTGATTCACTTTCGGCCTGACTAGAAGACAAGATAAAGGGAAATTAGGTTAAGAAGGGAACTGAACTCCCTTTTTGAAGGACTGAACACATGTGACTGGATATCATAGAATTTGAAAAAAGAATGAAGTAAGGAAATGTATCTTCTCCAGATCGGCCTAAAGTTGGGTCTTCCAGATGAATCCCTGATTTCCTGCTCATTCAGCAAACTAGAGTTTACCTATATGACCACGTGGCAGCAATGGAAAAAAAAATACTTTCTCCAGAGAGAAATATGAATTCCTATGGCTCTCCAATATCAGATTTCTCAAAGCTACTCAATTATTCTGTTAAAATTAGATTATGTTTTAGCCTGGTCACAATTTTTCTTTATTCTATGAGATTTAATCTAATCCATTAAATTTCTTTAATCGAGTCCTCTAGTCTCGATGAAGATTCATTGCTCTTCCTTTCTGTATCATCATTTTGGAACAAATACCACTTATGATTTACAAAGCCATTTTTTGGGTTGACTTGCTTTTTAAGACATTTTCTACCCACCCAGACCTTTCTCTATGACAGTCACCATGAAGGCTAAGGCATTCCACATTTCAGAACTCAGTGCAATGATCATGGTCTTATTTCCTGTGTCTGTTTCTTTTACATCTTTAATTTTTGTCATTTATTGTCTTCTTCTGTTGCATAAGAGCCTTTTAGAGAAACGGTATCTCAATTCTCTATTCTATATTTAGCCTTCATTATATTTTTCAACAGCACATATGTTGAAGTGATAATGTGATTACTTGGATATCCAAAGGCAATGAATGTGTTTGAAACAGATCCACCTGAAAAGACACAAAGATTCCTGTTTGTGATATAACTTTTCTGTTTGTAAATACTTAGAAGTCATATCCACGCTTTTAAACAACTTACAGAAGTCTTGTTCTATGCAGACACATGTACCACTGTCTCATTTAATATTCATTAAATACCTACCAAGGGCAAGACACCAATAGATAATGAGTGAAAGAAAGAAAAACACATACAAATCAGACATTAGTTTACAATAAAACTTAAGTGGCTCCTGTAAGCCTAGACAGCACTATGCTAAATCTGAGAATGCATCTATGGTCATTTGCTTTGTTACAGAAGCATGCTCATCTTAGAATCCAGGGGTGCATTGAAACTTACACCACCATCAACTTACAGGAAGGGAGAAATCTATGGAAAGACATAAGAGTAGGTTTACAAAAAATCATTTGATACCTGCAGAAACTCTTGGTGTGTCAAAGTACTTATTGTTCCACGACATAGTACACATTTCCCTGTTGTGTGCACACACAAGCTCAGGACATGATAAACAGACCTGTGATCTCAGGAGTAAATCGGATGTGAGAAAGAAAAAAGATTGGCTCCTTCTGTGGATGAGTTACATACATATAAATCCACAGTTCTCAGAAGTATATAAACAAAGCTGTGTATTATCACATTCTGCAGCAAGAGAAGTTAATTAGACAGGGACCAGCAAAGGCAGATACTTTTCATAAAAATGAAGAGAACATTCTAGGCAGATGGGCCAACACTCTTTCAGCAGATGGCTTTGCTAATTAGATACTGGCAAAAGATAACATGAAAAAAACTAGTTTAATTACACAGTGCCAAAAATTAACAACCACCTGAGGGCTTTTTTTAAAATATGTTTGCATTCATATTCTTATGTCATGGATTTCTGTGAAATTCTGGAGAATGGTAAATTGTCATGACGATTACAAACAAATTGCAAGGGACTCTGAGACGGTATTTGGTCAAAAGAGAGCTGGAATTTGAAACAACTGTGATCTTTATGTGACCTGAATCAAACGGTGATCTAGTTATCCTTGGGCAAAGGCACCTTGGATAATTACTTTTAGGAGTCACACTTGACAGGTTCAAAACAAGGGGCGCTTGGGAATTCCCTGGCCTTTCAGTGGTCAGGATTCCACGCTTCCACCGCAGGGGCGTGGGTTCGATCCCTGGTGAACAGCAAAGGTCCTGGGGGCACTTGAAATGGAATGGTGTGCCCTGTGAGACACAAAGGGGTAAAGAGTTGAGTCTTTTGGAATTTTGTCCAGTGTGCCTGTCTATCTGTACTTCTTAGTGGACATTAAATGTTTTAATTCACTTTTAACATTAATTTGCCTTATACCTACATTTATGTCCATGGCAAATATAGGCAAGTTGATTTTATCTTACTTGTTTTTATGGAAAGACAGCACTAAGAGTAGGTTTTTACAAAACATCAGAATCCAGGGTGCATTTAAACTTACACCACCATCAACTTACAGGAAGGGAGAAATCTATGGAAAGACATAAGAGTAGGTTTACAGAAAATCATTTGATACCTGCAGAAACTCTTGGTGTGTCAAAGTACTTATTGTTCCACGACATAGTACACATTTCCCTGTTGTGTGCACACACAAGCTCAGGACATGATAAACAGACCTGTGATCTCAGGAGTAAATCGGATGTGAGAAAGAAAAAAGATTGGCTCCTTCTGTGGATGAGTTACATACATATAAATCCACAGTTCTCAGAAGTATATAAACAAAGCTGTGTATTATCACATTCTGCAGCAAGAGAAGTTAATTAGACAGGGACCAGCAAAGGCAGATACTTTTCATAAAAATGAAGAGAACATTCTAGGCAGATGGGCCAACACTCTTTCAGCAGATGGCTTTGCTAATTAGATACTGGCAAAAGATAACATGAAAAAAACTAGTTTAATTACACAGTGCCAAAAATTAACAACCACCTGAGGGCTTTTTTTAAAATATGTTTGCATACATATTCTTATGTCATGGATTTCTGTGAAATTCTGGAGAATGGTAAATTGTCATGACGATTACAAACAAATTGCCAGGGACTCTGAGACGGTATTTGGTCAAAAGAGAAGCAAAATGCAAACGAGCTGGAATTTGAAACAACTGTGATCTTTATGTGACCTGAATCAAACGGTGATCTAGTTATCCTTGGGCAAAGGCACCTTGGATAATTACTTTTAGGAGTCACACTTGACAGGTTCAAAACAAGGGGCGCTTGGGAATTCCCTGGCCTTTCAGTGGTCAGGATTCCACGCTTCCACCGCAGGGGCGTGGGTTCGATCCCTGGTGAACAGCAAAGGTCCTGGGGGCACTTGAAATGGAATGGTGTGCCCTGTGAGACACAAAGGGGTAAAGAGTTGAGTCTTTTGGAATTTTGTCCAGTGTGCCTGTCTATCTGTACTTCTTAGTGGACATTAAATGTTTTAATTCACTTTTAACATTAATTTGCCTTATACCTACATTTATGTCCATGGCAGATATAGGCAAGTTGATTTTATTCTTACTGGTGGTTTTCAAATCAGAGACTTGAAAGGGGAGATCAAACCAATCAATCCTAAAGGAAATCAACCCTGAATATTAATTGGAAGGACCGATGCTCAAGCTGAAACTACAATACTTTGGTCACCTGATGTGAAGAGCTGACTCCCTGGAAAAGGATCCTGATGCTGAGAAAAATAGAAGCCAGAAAGAGAAAGGGACGACAGAGGACGAGATGGTTGGATGGCATCACTGACTCAATGGGCATGACTTTGAGCAAGCTCTGGAGGATGCTGAAGGACAGGGAAGCCTGGCATGCTGCAGTCTGTGGAGTTGCAAAGAGTCGGACGCGACTGAGTGAATGAACTGAACTTTCATCATATCTTCAGTTCATTCTTATGAAACTAAAGTCATCACACCTTAGAGAAACACCTTAACATCAGAGAGTGCCATAAAAAGGTGTTATAATCATTTTTAAATCCTTATGTATCAAAGTCCAAGATCTTCTTTCACAAAACAATATCAAGGCAAACTTCCTTTGATCACTGGCCCATGGAGCTCACAATTTGCAGAATGCTCACTGGAGCTTTTGTTTTATCATCAGGCTTTTCATACTGAGGACTGGTTTTTTTTTTTTTAAACTGAGCTGACAATGGATGAGATTCCTAGGGCTCTTGTAACAAAGCACCACAAGGTGGGTGGCTTTAAACAGTATAAATTGATTTTCTCACAGTTTCCAGGGGGTAGATAAGAAATCAGCTAGAACGGATGCCTTCTGGCCTCTCCAGCCTCTGGTGATGGCCGGCTACCCTGGACCTTCCCCAGCTCATGGAGGCATCATTCTAGTCTTTGCAACTCTGAACCTGTGGTTCTTCCCTTATGTGTCTCTGTCCAAATGTCCTTCTTAAGAAAACAGTGGTACAAAATAAGGGGACCATTCAATCCATTATCTTAACTAATTACATCTGCAAAGGCTCTGTTGGCCAAAAAAGTCACATCTTCTGAGACTCTGACTGAAGATGAATTTTGGAGGGAAACCCATTCAACATGGCAAAGAGTGCCACTTGAACAGGGAGATCTTAGTGGACATTAAATGTTTTAATTCACTTTTAACATTTGCTTAACTCCATGGAAATAGGCAAGTTGATTTTATTCTTACTGGTGGTTTTCAAATCAGAGACTTGAAAGGGGAGATCAAACCAATCAATCCTAAAGGAAATCAACCCTGAATATTAATTGGAAGGACCGATGCTCAAGCTGAAACTACAATACTTTGGTCACCTGATGTGAAGAGCTGACTCCCTGGAAAAGGATCCTGATGCTGAGAAAAATAGAAGCCAGAAAGAGAAAGGGACGACAGAGGACGAGATGGTTGGATGGCATCACTGACTCAATGGGCATGACTTTGAGCAAGCTCTGGAGGATGCTGAAGGACAGGGAAGCCTGGCATGCTGCAGTCTGTGGAGTCGCAAAGAGTCGGACGCGACTGAGTCAATGAACTGAACTTTCATCATATCTTCAGTTCATTCTTATGAAACTAAAGTCATCACACCTTAGAGAAACACCTTAACATCAGAGAGTGCCATAAAAAGGTGTTATAATCATTTTTAAATCCTTATGTATCAAAGTCCAAGATCTTCTTTCACAAAACAATATCAAGGCAAACTTCCTTTGATCACTGGCCCATGGAGCTCACAATTTGCAGAATGCTCACTGGAGCTTTTGTTTTATCATCAGGCTTTTCATACTGAGGACTGGTTTTTTTTTTTTTTTTAAACTGAGCTGACAATGGATGAGATTCCTAGGGCTCTTGTAACAAAGCACCACAAGGTGGGTGGCTTTAAACAGTATAAATTGATTTTCTCACAGTTTCCAGGGGGTAGATAAGAAATCAGCTAGAACGGATGCCTTCTGGCCTCTCCAGCCTCTGGTGATGGCCGGCTACCCTGGACCTTCCCCAGCTCATGGAGGCATCATTCTAGTCTTTGCAACTCTGAACCTGTGGTTCTTCCCTTATGTGTCTCTGTCCAAATGTCCTTCTTAAGAAAACAGTGGTACAAAATAAGGGGGACCATTCAATCCATTATCTTAACTAATTACATCTGCAAAGGCTCTGTTGGCCAAAAAAGTCACATCTTCTGAGACTCTGACTGAAGATGAATTTTGGAGGGAAACCCATTCAACATGGCAAAGAGTGCCAGACATCATGACATAACAAATCCTGAACCTGAAAACTGATAGCACATGAGTGAGAGCCGCAGTTCTACTGCAAATTAGCCGAATCTTAGCACAACATGGAGAACAGTTTATAAAACCTGGGTTTCTGGGATAATCACAGTGTTAGGTGCTTTCTCTACCTTTATTTCATGTGTAAGTCTCTATATATGTGGAAGATACAATTAAGGTCTGGATGAACAGTGGCTAAGCCACCTTTCGAAAGCCACAAAAATAGTCAATGGGACAAAAGGATTCAAATTTGGTAGCTCGAAGGGAAGTCTGGGCTCCCATTCACTTTCTCTTCACTGACATTGTCAAAGTAACTGACTTTCACTGGAGAAGGAAGTGACAACACACTCCAGCGTTCTTGCCTGGGAAATCCCATGGAGAGAAGCTTGGCAGGCAGGCTACAGTCCATGAGGTTGCAAAGAGCTGGCCACAACTGAGCCATTGAGCAGAACTGATTTCATTACTGTTTGTAACTTTTTTTTCTTTTCCCATAATTTAAAAAACTGTACACTTCAAGCATAGAAGTTGTGGGTACACTTAAGTTCAGAGCTGTAGGCATTCAGTAAATATTAATTAATCATACAAGCCATTGATTCTCCTGTCATGGAATGTATTCATTTTTAAAGCCTTGAGACATGCTCATGGTCCTAGCATTGATTTTAAAGGGGACATGATTCATCTAAAGAAACTGTGCACTTAAAGTTGCACGCCCATGCTTCCCTGGTGGCCCAGTGGGTAAAGAGTCTGCCTTGCAGTGCAAGGGGCACCGGTTTGATCCCTGGCCTGGGAAGATCCCATGTGCCGCGGAGCACCTGGACCGGTGTGCCCAGTTACGAGCCAGCGCTCTGGAGCCCATGTGCCCAGAGTCAGTGCTCTGCAACGAGACAGGCCACTGCAATGGGAGGTCCACACAAGGTGAAGAATAAAGATGAATGAAAATAAGTAAATACAAGACCAATAAAAGAGGCCAAAATTTAAAAAAGAGAGAGAGAGAAGCAAACAGTTGCATAGCAAAGGCAAGATATAAAAACTAATGTTGATTTTGTGATATTACAAATCTGATTTCCTTGGGCTCCAAAATCACTGTGGGTGGTGACTGTAGCCATGAAATTAAAAAACTGTTGCTCCTTTGAAGAAAAGCTATGACAAACCTAGACAGCATATTCAAAAGTGAAAACATCACTTTGCCTACAAAGGTCTCTCAAGTCAAAGCTATGGTTTTTTTTGTACTCATGTATGGATGTGAGAGTTGGACCATAAAGAAGGTTGAGTGCCAAAGAACTGATGCTTCTGAACTGTGGTGCTGGAAAAGACACTGGAGAGTCCCTTGGAGTGCAAGAAGATCAAACCAGTCAATTCTAGAAGAAATCAACCTTGAAAATTCATTGGAAGGAATGATGCTGACCCTGAAGCTCCTATACTTTGGCCACCTGATATGGAGAGCTGACTCACTGGAAAAGACCCTGATGCTGGGAAAGATTGAGGGCAGGAGAAGGGGGTGACAGAGGATGAGATGGTTGGATGGCATCACTCACTCAATGGACATGAGTATGAGCAAGCTCCAGGGGACAGTGAAGGACAGGAAAGCCTGGCGTGCTGCAGCCCATGGGGTGGCACAGAGTCATAGACAACTGTGTAACTGAAGAACACCACCACCTGGAGTATCAGAACACCACCAACCAAACTTGAGTATTCAGAACAGTCCACTCTTGCGACATGCTCATGGTCCTAGCATTGATTTTAAAGGGGACATGATTCATCTAAAGAAACTGTGCACTTAAAGTTGCACGCCCATGCTTCCCTGGTGGCCCAGTGGGTAAAGAGTCTGCCTTGCAGTGCAAGGGGCACCGGTTTGATCCCTGGCCTGGGAAGATCCCATGTGCCGCGGAGCACCTGGACCGGTGTGCCCAGTTATGAGCCAGCGCTCTGGAGCCCATGTGCCCAGAGTCAGTGCTCTGCAACGAGACAGGCCACTGCAATGGGAGGTCCACACAAGGTGAAGAATAAAGATGAATGAAAATAAGTAAATACAAGACCAATAAAAGAGGCCAAAATTTTAAAAAGAGAGAGAGAGAAGCAAACAGTTGCATAGCAAAGGCATGATATAAAAACTAATTTGATTTTGTGATATTACAAATCTGATTTCCTTGGGCTCCAAAATCACTGTGGGTGGTGACTGTAGCCATGAAATTAAAAAACTGTTGTTCCTTTGAAGAAAAGCTATGACAAACCTAGACAGCATATTCAAAAGCAAAAACATCACTTTGCCTACAAAGGTCTCTCAAGTCAAAGCTATGGTTTTTTTTGTAGTCACGTACGGATGTGAGAGTTGGACCATAAAGAAGGTTGAGTGCCAAAGAACTGATGCTTCTGAACTGTGGTGCTGGAGAAGACACTGGAGAGTCCCTTGGAGTGCAAGAAGATCAAACCAGTCAATTCTAGAAGAAATCAACCTTGAAAATTCATTGGAAGGAATGATGCTGACCCTGAAGCTCCTATACTTTGGCCACCTGATATGGAGAGCTGACTCACTGGAAAAGACCCTGATGCTGGGAAAGATTGAGGGCAGGAGAAGGGGGTGACAGAGGATGAGATGGTTGGATGGCATCACCCACTCAATGGACATGAGTATGAGCAAGCTCCAGGGGACAGTGAAGGACAGGAAAGCCTGGCGTGCTGCAGCCCATGGGGTGGCACAGAGTCATAGACAACTGTGTAACTGAAGAACACCACCACCTTGAGTATCAGAACAGTCCACTCTTGAGACAGTAGCAACGCTGTGCTTTTAGAATGGATGCTGAGATGCCACCCGCCTCTGCCACAGTCTTCCAGACTTCCTTTATGCACCTGGAGTAAAAGCCAGAGCCATCTGGAATGTTCTGCCAGATCTACCCACTAATCTTCTCTCTGTCTGATTTCCTAGTGCCCACATCCTGTGCTGATCCTCAGACAAGGCAGACGTGTTTCCCATGGCTTATGCACCAGCTGGTCCCACTTTTTGCGACAGCCACCTGCCTAATATTTGTGCCTCCTGCATACATCTCTGCTCAAGGTTGCCTCCTCAGGGAGTCTGTGTAATTCTGCCTGGAAATCAGCAATTGACCTCCTCAGCCCCCACTGGAAGGAGATTTCCACTTGGTCAGGCATCTTGTCCTCTTGGTTCTATGTCCTCAGCACCTGGAACACTGCTTCACACACAAGAAGTTGTTCAACAACCTACTTGCTGAATATGTGAATGGGCATAAGGTCCACTATACCCACAGCCTTGGAGGTGGCTCCAGTTGCCCTGATAGTGCCCCTCAAGTGGAAGGGACATGCGAGGCTTTTATACCATGCCCTGTGCTTCTGTGGCCAAAGCCCCTCAACAATGCTTCTTCCAAACCTTTCCCCCAACAGTGGGAAGAGGAACATTGAGGCAGGGGCAGAGTCCCGTATACCAGTGTCCCAACCTTTCTGGCACCAGGGACAGTGTTTGAGGGAAAACACTTTTTCCATGGTCAGAGTGGGGATAGATTAGGATCATTCAAGCACATACATTTCTTACGCTGTCGTGGATCCGACAGGAACAAGAGCTCAGCCAATAATGTGAGTGATGGCATTGCTTGCTTCCTCAGCCATTTCAGCCATGTTCAACTCTTTGAGACAGCATGGTCTGTAGTCCACCAAGCTCCATGGTTGGTGGGATTCTCCAGGCAAGAATACTGGAGTGGGCTGCCACGCCTTCCTCCAGAGGATCTTGCTAACTCAGGCCTCAATCCTGAGTCTCCAGTGCCTCTGGCATTGCAGGTAGGTTCTTTATCCACTGAGCCATGGGGGAAGCCTGTGAGTGATGGTGAGCAGCAATAAATACAGATGAAACTTTGCTTGGTAGTCTGCCACTCACTTCCCGCTGTGCAGTCTGGTTTCAAACAGACCTGACCATGGCCTGGGAGCTGGGGACTCCTGCACCTGAGCAGAGATTTCTACAAGTTTCTTGCAGAAGACTCATTCTGTTAAGTAAAATTTTATGCATGATTTCATACAATAGAATGCAAAAGTGGTATTTACTAAATTCATGTTATGAATGTGATGTGAAATGATCATTAAAAAAAATCATTAAAAAGATGAGTCCGGGGTCTTCCCTGGTGGTCCAGTGGGTAAAGAGTCTGCCTTGCAGTGCAAGGGGAACTGGTTCGATTCCTGGTACAGGAGGATCCCACATGCCGAGGAGCAGCTGGACTGGTGCATTCAAAAAGTCAGCACTCGATGCTCTGCAATGAGAGAGGCCACTGTGATGGGAGGCCCACACAGTCTGAGGAATTAAGATGGATGGAAATAAATAAATGAAGGACCAATAAAAGAGGCCAAAATTAAAAAAAAAAGATGAGTCCAAGTGACCTTGAGTCATAGCACTCTCAGTATCGAATCAGTACTGTGTTTTGGTTGTTGAAATAATACAATTTATACAAATTAAATAGTATTAAGCAAGTTCACCTTTGAATATCTGTTAATTAGGAGTAAAATCTGAAATGATAGTAGGCAATTTATTCCATATTCTACAATACATCAGCTTATCCAATTAATATTCCAATAAAAGTCATTTCATTAAGGGTTGCCAATGCCTTAAAATTTTGTATGTGGTATATATCAATCTAACTAATTTTTAAATCATAGAATTAAAAGATATGTTCTGCATAAAATCCCTTAGCATCTCTAGAATTCTGGTGCCTTAGGAAGCATATTTGGTTCTAAGGAAACAAGCATCTATGATAAGCAATTGAAAGTGCTTGAAATGATTATCCTGGTCCAATGTTTAAGATTCTGTCTTCCAGTGCAGGGAGTGTAGGTCAGTCCCTGGTCAGAGAGCTGAGATTTCACATGTTTCTTGGCCAAACAAGCAAAACAAAACATAGAAGCAATATTGTAACAAAGGTTCTTACAGGGGGAGTTTCAGCAATAAATACAGATGAAACTTTGCTTGGTAGTCTGCCACTCACTTCCCGCTGTGCAGTCTGGTTTCAAACAGACCTGACCATGGCCTGGGAGCTGGGGACTCCTGCACCTGAGCAGAGATTTCTACAAGTTTCTTGCAGAAGACTCATTCTGTTAAGTAAAATTTTATGCATGATTTCATACACTAGAATGCAAAAGTGGTATTTACTAAATTCATGTTATGAATGTGATGTGAAATGATCATTAAAAAAAATCATTAAAAAGATGAGTCTGGGGTCTTCCCTGGTGGTCCAGTGCGTAAAGAGTCTGCCTTGCAGTGCAAGGGGAACTGGTTCGATTCCTGGTACAGGAGGATCCCACATGCCGAGGAGCAGCTGGACTGGTGCATCCAATTACAAGTCAGCACTCGATGCTCTGCAATGAGAGAGGCCACTGTGATGGGAGGCCCGCACAGTCTGAGGAATTAAGATGGATGAAAATAAATAAATGAAGGACCAATAAAAGAGGCCAAAACTAAAAAAAAAAAAAGATGAGTCCAAGTGACCTTGAGTCATAGCACTCTCAGTATCGAATCAGTACTGTGTTTTGGTTGTTGAAATAATACAATTTATACAAATTAAATAGTATTAAGCAAGTTCACCTTTGAATATCTGTTAATTAGGAGTAAAATCTGAAATGATAGTAGGCAATTTATTCCATATTCTACAATACATCAGCTTATCCAATTAATATTCCAATAAAAGTCATTTCATTAAGGGTTGCCAATGCCTTAAAATTTTGTATGTGGTATATATCAATCTAACTAATTTTTAAATCATAGAATTAAAAGATATGTTCTGCATAAAATCCCTTAGCATCTCTAGAATTCTGGTGCCTTAGGAAGCATATTTGGTTCTAAGGAAACAAGCATCTATGATAAGCAATTGAAAGTGCTTGAAATGATTATCCTGGTCCAATGTTTAAGATTCTGTCTTCCAGTGCAGGGAGTGTAGGTCAGTCCCTGGTCAGAGAGCTGAGATTTCACATGTTTCTTGGCCAAACAAGCAAAACAAAACATAGAAGCAATATTGTAACAAACTCAATAAAGACTTTAAAAATGATCCACATCTGAAAAACATCTTAAAAAAATAAAGTGCTTGGAATAAAACTGAGGATGGAGAAAAACAAAGTCAATAGAAGATGAATTCCAATAACCCTACCCTACTCCTGAACATGAATAAGTCCCTCTAGATGATTTTGTGCAAAAAAAAAAATGTGCACTAGGAAGAAGGCTGATATCAAAGGGCACTATAATACCTGGTAGAATATTTAGAATTATGACCGTCAGACACTGAGGCACCAAATAGCTGTTATACCCCCAAAATATTGTCATCAATGAAAATGTTGCTGGAAGGTAAGGCTAGAAAGAGCAGCTGCTCTTGGTTTCAAAGAAATTACTTTCATGGATACAAGACAGACCGGTTTGAAAAATGGCATACAGTCCAATTTGTCAGCCTAAATGTAGGGATACAATTGTAATTACTGGAGAAATGACTACTTTTATACATAAATTTGCTAAAGTATTTATATATAACAAAACCAATACAAAGTCAATCAAGCATGGGATAAAAGTACTGATAGCAGAGTAGATTGGCTTCTCAAGGTCCAGTTCCCTAACTGCATATTTCCCAAATGTCTGAAAACTATTGCTTCAAACGTCATATATTCAAACACACAATTACCTCTTCCATCACACAGATGATGCAAATCAAACATCACAATATTTGTAATGTTTGTGATATTCATCAGAAACTAAACAGCTACAATACAATCAAATTAAAGTGAGACATTATAGCTGATGGAACATTTATGCTACGCATGCAAACAGTCCACTGAAAGGAATAAATTGATTATGTAGTCATGAAAAATATCAGACCAAGTGGAGCCTTTTAACACAACTTGAAGACTTTACAGGACAAGAGGCCTCGTCAAAAAAAAAAAAAAGAAAGAAAGAAAAAAAAAAAACAAATTAACATGGAATGCTCTGTTGGATGTCAATGGACTGGAAGGATAAGCAACTCCGCATCATGAATGTTGTCTTGGAAACGTCTCCCCAAGGCTAAATCTGTAGTATGGCTTTGACCAAAGCATGCTTACACAGAGCACCTGCCTACTGACAATCACCTTCTAGAACCATCAGAAAAAGTGAAGAGAAACAATTCTGTCTCCCCTCCATAGGACAAGGCTTCATTTAGGAATGCAGCTGAAGAGTTTAAAAGGGACTGCATCTCACGGTGAAGGACCCGTGTGAAGCACCAAGCTATTTATTTTGAGGCAACTTGAAAGAGATCGAAAACCACTCCAGCAATCACAGCATGAACGCAAACAAAGATGCAGAACACCTACAGTTCTTTGTTGGATTACAGTTTTATTTTATCGATGTTAAAAAATACTTCTGTGTTTTCAAGATTCATTTGTACTCCTGTGAGGTAGGGTTTCTCTGGCTTGAAGCACAAAGTCACTTTTGTTGGGTTCATCAGTTTGGGTCCTATTATTACATGTATGTGTACTTGTCCCTCAGTCATAGCTGATTCTTTGTGACTCCAGGGACTGTAGCCCACCAGGCTCTTCAGTCCAATTTGTCAGCCTAAATGTAGGGATACAATTGTAATTACTGGAGAAATGACTACTTTTATACATAAATTTGCTAAAGTATTTATATATAACAAAACCAATACAAAGTCAATCAAGCATGGGATAAAAGTACTGATAGCAGAGTAGATTGGCTTCTCAAGGTCCAGTTCCCTAACTGCATATTTCCCAAATGTCTGAAAACTATTGCTTCAAACGTCATATATTCAAACACACAATTACCTCTTCCATCACACAGATGATGCAAATCAAACATCACAATATTTGTAATGTTTGTGATATTCATCAGAAACTAAACAGCTACAATACAATCAAATTAAAGTGAGACATTATAGCTGATGGAACATTTATGCTATGCATGCAAACAGTCCGCTGAAAGGAATAAATTGATTATGTAGTCATGAAAAATATCAGACCAAGTGGAGCCTTTTAACACAACTTGAAGACTTTACAGGACAAGAGGCCTTGTCAAAAAAAAAAAAAGAAAGAAAAAAAAAAAACAAATTAACATGGAATGCTCTGTTGGATGTCAATGGACTGGAAGGATAAGCAACTCCGTATCATGAATGTTGTCTTGGAAACGTCTCCCCAAGGCTAAATCTGTAGTATGGCTTTGACCAAAGCATGCTTACACAGAGCACCTGCCTACTGACAATCACCTTCTAGAACCATCAGAAAAAGTGAAGAGAAACAATTCTGTCTCCCCTCCATAGGACAAGGCTTCATTTAGGAATGCAGCTGAAGAGTTTAAAAGGGACTGCATCTCACGGTGAAGGACCCATGTGAAGCACCAAGCTATTTATTTTGAGGCAACTTGAAAGAGATAGAAAACCACTCCAGCAATCACAGCATGAACGCAAACAAAGATGCAGAACACCTACAGTTCTTTGTTGGATTACAGTTTTATTTTATCGATGTTAAAAAATACTTCTGTGTTTTCAAGATTCATTTGTACTCCTGTGAGGTAGGGTTTCTCTGGCTTGAAGCACAAAGTCACTTTTGTTGGGTTCATCAGTTTGGGTCCTATTATTACATGTATGTGTACTTGTCCCTCAGTCATAGCTGATTCTTTGTGACTCCAGGGACTGTAGCCCACCAGGCTCTTCAGTCCATGCGATTCTCCAGGCAAGAATACTGGAGTGAGTTGCCATTTCCTTCTCCAGTATTATTGCATACTCTGGCTATATCATAATGAAAGGCATTATACATGAGCCGTGACCTTAATAGTCAACATAAATGTAAATATATGGATGTTTGTTTTCAGTTTTTCCAACAATATTTTCTATGTTTTCTGAACCTAGCTTCATGAAGACAGATAATACTTTGTACCTGAATCCTTTTCTCCATGGAGTTAGAATGTGTGCCCTAGAATTCACTGAAGTTCTAACAAAGCGCAGACTATGGATGTTTACTGGGGAATTGTTTATACTCACTGAAGCACTCAGAATTTATTTATTATTCACATTATAAACCCTTGCTTCCTGGGATGCACCCTACCACTACAATGATTGAATTTATTTCAACTTCAGAACATATTGATCTATTTCTCAGATCACAAAATAAATGGAAAATCCTCTTTAGGAGCCTATTCAACATTATTTCCATAAATTTTAGTTTGCAGGTGAGAGGAATGAACATTAATATCTGTTTTCTGGTATGTATTTGGGCGGGTACATTTCTCCCTAATTTTACAAAAAATGTGTAACAGGATAGTATAATTCTGTACAAGAAATACTATTTGTAATACTATCACAATGCTAAAAGAGAACATAATGAACGTTATTGATATATTCATTTCCCAGTTAATATTTAAGTCCTTTACATTAACTATTCACAAAATAAGGACTATTAAATTTTGGAGCATCTCACGGTGAAGGACCCGTGTGAAGCACCAAGCTATTTATTTTGAGGCAACTTGAAAGAGATCGAAAACCACTCCAGCAATCACAGCATGAACGCAAACAAAGATGCAGAACACCTACAGTTCTTTGTTGGATTACAGTTTTATTTTATCGATGTTAAAAAATACTTCTGTGTTTTCAAGATTCATTTGTACTCCTGTGAGGTAGGGTTTCTCTGGCTTGAAGCACAAAGTCACTTTTGTTGGGTTCATCAGTTTGGGTCCTATTATTACATGTATGTGTACTTGTCCCTCAGTCATAGCTGATTCTTTGTGACTCCAGGGACTGTAGCCCACCAGGCTCTTCAGTCCATGGGATTCTCCAGGCAAGAATACTGGAGTGAGTTGCCATTTCCTTCTCCAGTATTATTGCATACTCTGGCTATATCATAATGAAAGGCATTATACATGAGCCGTGACCTTAATAGTCAACGTAAATGTAAATATATGGATGTTTGTTTTCAGTTTTTCCAACAATATTTTCTATGTTTTCTGAACCTAGCTTCATGAAGACAAATAATACTTTGTACCTGAATCCTTTTCTCCATGGAGTTAGAATGTGTGCCCTAGAATTCACTGAAGTTCTAACAAAGCGCAGATTATGGATGTTTACTGGGGAATTGTTTATACTCACTGAAGCACTCAGAATTTATTTATTATTCACATTATAAACCCTTGCTTCCTGGGATGCACCCTACCACTACAATGATTGAATTTATTTCAACTTCAGAACATATTGATCTATTTCTCAGATCACAAAATAAATGGAAAATCCTCTTTAGGAGCCTATTCAACATTATTTCCATAAATTTTAGTTTGCAGGTGAGAGGAATGAACATTAATATCTGTTTTCTGGTATGTATTTGGGCGGGTACATTTCTCCCTAATTTTACAAAAAATGTGTAACAGGATAGTATAATTCTGTACAAGAAATACTATTTGTAATACTATCACAATGCTAAAAGAGAACATAATGAACGTTATTGATATATTCATTTCCCAGTTAATATTTAAGTCTCAAAATTCTATGAACACCTGCTTAAACTTATTCAATCCAATAAATAATTCAGCATTCAACAGCAATGTGTGTTTGCATCATTTTTTTCCTTCAAGAATTTGTCTCTTTTCTATAGTATAATCAGCTTATTTATGTGCCAGGAGGCATTTTCATAACTGTTACTAAAGTCTTCGATGAGAAAGAGTTCTACTTAGTAAACAAGATCCAAAGTGATTCAAGTAGGAGAATGAGAGCTAGTGATTTTTTGAAATATACAATGTTGAAGCTATTTTGATTGAAAATGGATATTTTTGCTACAATAAATTGATATAAACATTGCTCAGTTTCTCTTCACCCCTGTCTATCCATTCTTAGTAGGTCTTTTGCTATGTGATAAGCCTGAATATGTAATTAATTGGCAAGTGTTGCAGCTTTATCCAGTTTTGTGTGATGGAATTTGATTTCATCTCTATGGCTCTGAGCATCATCCTGAAACACACATTTGTGTGTGTGTGTATAGAGTGGGGTGCTCTCGGTAGATTTGAATAATGGCCCCCACAAAAGATATTCACATGCTGTTCCCTGGAGTCAATGAACGTGACCTTGAAGGGCAAAGAAGAACTCTGCAGATGTGATTAAATTAAGGATCTTGAGATGGGGAAATGATTTTCTATTATTCAAGTGGGCCTTAAATCCAATCAGATGCTTCCTTATGAGCGACAGAGACCTGACGCAGATCCAGCAACAGGCGATGTGACCATGAGGCCAAGATAGGAGACACGCAGCCCCCAGAGCCTAGAAAAGGCAAAGAACAGATGCTCCCCCAAGCCTCTAGAGAGAGCATGGCCCAGAAGCTCCATAAGAGTCCTTGTGGACTCCTGGACTCTAGAATGTGAGAGAATATATTTCTATTGCCGTAAGTCACCAAGTTTATGTTAATTTGTTATAGCAACCATAGAAAAACAAAAACAGGCACAGTTACATGTGAATTACTCATATGCACACACAGACACACACAAATGATACTGATATTGCCAGGTGAATAAATTCATGCCCATGTTTCTGCCCGATTTTGGAGTTGATCCCTATTAAAGGAAAGAGGGGGTCCCTGCTTTGAAAGAGCAGCTGGGGGACACTTGCAGGGGTTTGGGGAAATGGAAGTCATCTGGCCCAGATGCGGTTCATGATGAATCAAGGGAATTTCCCAGGGCAGTAAAGCTTGAGACTGATGGTGAAGGAACTGTCAGTGGAGGCTGGGTGTTCATGAAAAGAGAAGGAATCGGCCATCACAGAGGCCTGGAAGGGGAAGAAAGTGTGTCCATATGAGGATCTGAGTCACGGGGATATGGAACAGAGAGGGATGTGGCTTCTGGGTTGGCATGTAGCTCAAGATAGGCTTCACAAACCATGTCAAGGAGTTCAGATTTTTTTCCTGAATTACAGAAAGCCCCAAATATGATGCTAAGTGAGATATATGCATGGGGAAATCAGTAACTGAGAAAGTTCTCTCTGGGGCCCTGGAAAGGAGCTTAGTAGGTGAATGAGAGGCGGCGTAGAGGTTACTGCAGGAAACCAGCAGATGCTGAGAGCCTGAAACACACAGGGACAATGGGGTGAGGAAGAAGGGATGAATGACCAGCTACTCAGCAGTGGGAAGAACACGACCAGCTTAGCAAGAAGCCTGGGAAGGGGCACCCACTCACCTGACCAGACAACTGATGGGCATTCACAGCTCACGTCTATCTAACCCACAAAATGAAACCCACCGCACCCACACCGCTGGCTGGCTCTGGACTAAGCACTATGATAATTCTGGACTGCCTTCTTTCACCCCTACAGTAACTCCATAAAAATTAAACTGAAGGAAAACATAATTGGACAATATGTCTACTATCAAAACAGCAGAAGAATTGGCTAAAAACAAAATTCGTAAGATGTTTTGATCATCTCACTTTTGAATCAAACATATTTTGGTTCATTGGTAGTAAATTCTGTTTTTTGTTTTTTTTTTCAGAACCAACTCAAGAAAAAACCACAACAACAACCAAAGAAGCAAATGATAGTCATCAGGTGAAAGATATCACTAATTAGCTAATATTAAAGGAAGATCATTAAAGACCTTCTTTTTTCTAAGTCATACAATAATGACTTAGGTCTCTGGAATTCTGTGTCCTGAGACAAGCAAATAGGATGATATAAAAGAAATGTGACATAAACGGGAATTAAAACTGAAGGAAAACATAATACAACAAAGCTCACAAAGCACATTTCACAGAGCTCATGAAGCTGAAAGTGCAAAAAGGTAAGAAAAAAACAGTAGAAAAATTTAAGTATTTCATACCACTCACACACATTTCTCTTGAGAGTTTCACCTATGTGGAAAATTCTAAGAAACATGCTCTTAAAAAGTGAACATTTATGGCTTCCCTGGTGGTCCAGTGGGAAAGAGTCTGCCTTGAAGTGCAAGGGGCACCGGTTCGATCCTTGAAGATCTCATGTGCCACAGAGCGGCTGGACCGGTGTGTCCAATTACGAGCCAGCGTTCTGGAGTGCATGTGCCCAGAGCTGGTGCTCTACAGTGAGAGAGGCCACTGCAATGGGAGGCCCACACAAGCTGAAGAATAAAGGTGGATGAAAATAAATAACTAAAAAAAATAAAATAAAATAAAAGAGGCCAAAATTGGGAAAAAAAAAAAAAAAGGTGAACATTTATTCACTTTTTAATCAGCGAAATTCAGAATTTATGACTAGAGTTTCAGGTACACTTGGGTTTCAATTACTGTAATTCTCAATAAAGGAAATTTTTAGGGAACACTTTGGATCTGACTCTGACTTCTCAAGTTTTGATGCTGAATAAATTCATTACTGCCTGCCTTTTGAATCAGCATGGTGAGTTCAACCAGACCCATAGATAAACACAGTTGCCAAGAGCTGTCAGTCTGGAGTTGACACAATGCTCCAAGCATAGCTGATACACAGAGGAGCAGTAGAGAAGCAGAAATCAGAAATCAGACAATATGTGACAGTAAAACACCACTAAAATAGATGTCAGAAAGACATATTGGGGAAGACATTCTAGAATTCCTACTGGGAATGATGTCTGGTGTTCTTCTGGCCATCACTATAAATTTTGTCCTCACAAAAGCCACATGAAGCAGGTACTAGAATTAAATTAATCCTACTCAGTAGCTAGAAAGGTAAATAACTTTCCAAAGATCAACAAGCTGTTAAGGAGATGACCTGGAATCTGAACCCCAGCCACCCGGCTTCAGCATCACAGGTGTCAGCCCATGTGCTATGACCCCTGCTTCTAACAGGTAGATTCTGGGACCTCCCAGAATCCTGATTGCCTCCTGCCTCACCAGAGTCCTACTCAAAGATGGAGTTTGCTTGCTTTGAACTTGGGAGAAGAAATCAAATGTGTTGCTTCCTCTTTGTAGTAAAAAAGAAAAAAGATTCTTGGTGGGAAATTGGGAAATAAAATGATTTGGTTGAATTACATGGGTAGATGCTAGGGGCTGGGGTGGGGGAGGGAGGGGGAATGGGAGCTGGTGTTTAATGGGGAGAGAGTGTCCGTTGAGGAAGGTGAAAAACTCAGGAAGCAGATGATGGTGAACGATGCACAGTCCAGTGTCTGTCCCTAGTGCCCCTGGCCCATACAGTTACATGTGCCTAAAAGAGTATGTTTTATGTTATGTGACTTTTACCACAATAATAAAAGAGAAAAAAAAAAAAAACACTAAGAAAATGATTAGGTTGAAGAGTTGATGGCCGTTCACTTGTCTCAACTGAAATTTTGATAATAGCATTTATAGTCTCAGTGCTGATTCCATACCATGTATATGCTTTCATTTGAACCTGTTGACAAGCACCCTTTATCCCTCCCATCTGAGCTCTGAATGATCATGGAGAACACAAAAGCCAACTTAACTGAGAACAGTCTATCACGCTGCAACTCTATCAAATTATCCAAACTCACTTGAATTAATATTGAAGGCAAGACACAGATTAGAGTGGATAGGTGTGTATATAATCTCATCTTCTGGCACCAAACATCTGAGTAAAGATGATTAAACTACATACAGGTAACTCACATTGGGTTGTATCTCCAAAGTGAGTTTATACATTGGATTTGGCACAATAAACTAAAAGCTCTCCCACAGAAATACCAAGGAAGCTGATAAGTACCCAGGTCAACAGACCCTGCTGTGTCCTGAAAGGGTAGGACAGACCCACCCATTATGGGGCCACAGCCAAGAAAACAGAATCCGAGGCTGAGATTGTAAGGTTCCACGTTCCTCCCATTGCAGAGAAAGGCAGGTCTCTATTTTCTCTTATGGAATCTGAAGGAAAACCCCTTCCGCCTCCAGCACTGACCAGGGAAGCCCTGAGGAGGTGTGAAGGACCACTGAAGAAGCCATTCCAAGCCTGAGAAAGACAAGGAGGGGCCCCTTTGGGGTCTGGGTGCTCCTGGGTTCTTACACTTACTGGCAGCGAGCATACATGGATGCCTCTTACCCCCAAAGATGGAGTTTGCTTGCTTTGAACTTGGGAGAAGAAATCAAATGTGTTGCTTCCTCTTTGTAGTAAAAAAGAAAAAAGATTCTTGGTGGGAAATTGGGAAATAAAATGATTTGGTTGAATTACATGGGTAGATGCTAGGGGCTGGGGTGGGGGAGGGAGGGGGAATGGGAGCTGGTGTTTAATGGGGAGAGAGTGTCCGTTGAGGAAGGTGAAAAACTCAGGAAGCAGATGATGGTGAACGATGCACAGTCCAGTGACTGTCCCTAGTGCCCCTGGCCCATACAGTTACATGTGCCTAAAAGAGTATGTTTTATGTTATGTGACTTTTACCACAATAATAAAAGAGAAAAAAAAAAAACACTAAGAAAATGATTAGGTTGAAGAGTTGATGGCCGTTCACTTGTCTCAACTGAAATTTTGATAATAGCATTTATAGTCTCAGTGCTGATTCCATACCATGTATATGCTTTCATTTGAACCTGTTGACAAGCACCCTTTATCCCTCCCATCTGAGCTCTGAATGATCATGGAGAACACAAAAGCCAACTTAACTGAGAACAGTCTATCACGCTGCAACTCTATCAAATTATCCAAACTCACTTGAATTAATATTGAAGGCAAGACACAGATTAGAGTGGATAGGTGTGTATATAATCTCATCTTCTGGCACCAAACATCTGAGTAAAGATGATTAAACTACATACAGGTAACTCACATTGGGTTGTATCTCCAAAGTGAGTTTATACATTGGATTTGGCACAATAAACTAAAAGCTCTCCCACAGAAATACCAAGGAAGCTGATAAGTACCCAGGTCAACAGACCCTGCTGTGTCCTGAAAGGGTAGGACAGACCCACCCATTATGGGGCCACAGCCAAGAAAACAGAATCCAAGACTGAGATTGTAAGGTTCCACGTTCCTTCCATTGCAGAGAAAGGCAGGTCTCTATTTTCTCTTATGGAATCTGAAGGAAAATCCCTTCCGCCTCCAGCACTGACCAGCGAAGCCCTGAGGAGGTGTGAAGGACCACTGAAGAAGCCATTCCAAGCCTGAGAAAGACAAGGAGGGGCCCCTTTGGGGTCTGGGTGCTCCTGGGTTCTTACACTTACTGGCAGCGAGCGTACATGGTGTCTCCTAGAATGTCACCTTCCTTGTGTCCAGCCTCAAGATTCCCCTTGCTGTTCTCCTACCTAAAGACCTGCCTTTCAACGTCTTCCTAAATGGTCACCAGGCTGTCAGCACAACCGCCATCACAGAGAGAAACCAACCATCCTTCAGAGCATTACATGGGCTGTAGAAAAGCACTGCCTTTCAATTTAGTATTTTCTGAATATTCACCAGGAGTGCTGCGAAAGCTGAAGCTCTAATACTTTGGCCCCCTGATACGAAGAGCTGACTCACTGGAAAAGACCCTGATGCTGGGGAAGACTGAAGGCAGGAGGAGAGGGCAGCAGAGGAAGAAATGGTTGGATAGCATCACGGACTCAGTGGACATGAATTTGCGCAAACTCTGGGAGACATGGGAGGACAGAGGAGCCTGGCGTGCTGCAGTTCATGGGATCTTAAAAGAGCTGGGCATGACTTAAGCGACTGAACCACAAGCATAGTCATCACCTGAAGGATCTCTAATGTCCCTCAAATAAGTGATCTTCCTGGATTTATCCTCCTCGTTTCCCGAGGTTATAGCTCTGATTAGGCTGAACAATTAAGAGAAGCTATGTTTTTCCTTACTTTTTTTTCCCTCTTGTTTTTCCAAACAGGATCACTCTTTCTCATACTGCTATATGTGCTCTCACCCAAGGGCAACTGGTTTAATGGATTATGGTGATGGATAATTAGGTCTCTTAATTATTTTCTTAGGATTATTGTAGCTGGGAAAATCAAGTCACATGCACACACATCCAAGTAGTAATTATAAGAGATTTAATTGCCTTTTAATTTAGAAATGATTGCTGGTTTTGAGAACTGGCTCCATCCAATGAAAGGGTAGGACAGACCCACCCATTATGGGGCCACAGCCAAGAAAACAGAATCCAAGACTGAGATTGTAAGGTTCCACGTTCCTTCCATTGCAGAGAAAGGCAGGTCTCTATTTTCTCTTATGGAATCTGAAGGAAAATCCCTTCCGCCTCCAGCACTGACCAGCGAAGCCCTGAGGAGGTGTGAAGGACCACTGAAGAAGCCATTCCAAGCCTGAGAAAGACAAGGAGGGGCCCCTTTGGGGTCTGGGTGCTCCTGGGTTCTTACACTTACTGGCAGCGAGCATACATGGTGTCTCCTAGAATGTCACCTTCCTTGTGTCCAGCCTCAAGATTCCCCTTGTTGTTCTCCTACCTAAAGACCCGCCTTTCAACGTCTTCCTAAATGGTCACCAGGCTGTCAGCACAACCGCCATCACAGAGAGAAACCAACCATCCTTCAGAGCATTACATGGGCTGTAGAAAAGCACTGCCTTTCAATTTAGTATTTTCTGAATATTCACCAGGAGTGCTGCGAAAGCTGAAGCTCTAATACTTTGGCCCCCTGATACGAAGAGCTGACTCACTGGAAAAGACCCTGATGCTGGGGAAGACTGAAGGCAGGAGGAGAGGGCAGCAGAGGAAGAAATGGTTGGATAGCATCACGGACTCCGTGGACATGAATTTGCGCAAACTCTGGGAGACATGGGAGGACAGAGGAGCCTGGCGTGCTGCAGTTCATGGGATCTTAAAAGAGCTGGGCATGACTTAAGCGACTGAACCACAAGCATAGTTATCACCTGAAGGATCTCTAATGTCCCTCAAATAAGTGATCTTCCTGGATTTATCCTCCTCATTTCCCGAGGTTATAGCTCTGATTAGGCTGAACAATTAAGAGAAGCTATGTTTTTCCTTACTTTTTTTTCCCTCTTGTTTTTCCAAACAGGATCACTCTTTCTCATACTCGTCTATATGTGCTCTCACCCAAGGGCAACTGGTTTAATGGATTATGGTGATGGATAATTAGGTCTCTTAATTATTTTCTTAGGATTATTGTAGCTGGGAAAATCAAGTCACATGCACACACATCCAAGTAGTAATTATAAGAGATTTAATTGCCTTTTAATTTAGAAATGATTGCTGGTTTTGAGAACTGGCTCCATCCAAGTGTGTTCATCATTATTCTCTGCAAATTCAAAGATCTTCTCGGTCTATCTGTAACCATTTTGATTGGTTTACCTTCTATGGTGGTTTGAACAAATGTCATTTGTAATTGGTTAGGTTTGTGTTCATGTTAATATACATCTGAGTGATCTGACTAACGTATAGTGCTTAATCACCCAATTTTAATTGAATCCATTCAAAGAATGGATGTGGGAAGTCCAAACATGGCCTACAAAACCTCAGAATGTCACCTTTTCTAGACATCCAACCCTGGGCATTTCTAGAACATTTCATCCTTAGGGTACTTCAGTCAATTCTTGCTTTTCCTTTAAACAATGATGAGTCTCAGGGGAGAAACTCTTAGCTTTATGAAATAGCTTCTATGCTGTCGTTATATCAGTGAGACAGAAAATTATTACTGCATAATCATTTTAAAATGGCAAAGAGAAATTTTACTCCTGATGCCTAATAACAAAAAGGACAGCCACTGAGGTACGGCTGTGTTTAATACTAATGAACTCACAAAACAGTAAACATAAGCAGAAACCCTGGGTTCCCCTTAATCAACTGTGGTTGGTTCTATACCAAGAAAATACACCAAAACAGGCAATATTAACTAACCAGTCATACTTTCGTTAACTCAGTTCACAACTTGTAAGCTTTAAGTAATATTGACTGAGCAACTAGTCTGTGACAGAATTTGGGATACAATCAGGCTCTTTTCTAAACCCTCCTATACTTCAGGAATTCTGAGCCGAGGAAAGGTGATAGAAAAGCAATGAGCAATCGTAATACAACTTAGGATGTAAAAGTGTAGACCAGGAGAGCCTGGAGAAAGGAGCACGCTGGGCAGGGGAGACGCAGAGTCCCGCTGAGGAGCTTAGCTAAGCCTCCATCTGAGTGGGGCTGGGGGAAACACGGGCGCTCTCTCGGTGAGTGAAAGGGGCACGGGCTCCCTGGAAAGAGGCAACAGCACGTGTAAGGTCCGTGAGCAGGGAAAAGGCATCTCAGGCCCAGGGAATGCAAGAATGCTGTGTGTGTGAAGGCCATGAAGGACTCTGGGGGCCAGAGGGCTTTGATGCCGGAAAAAGGACAAAGATGAGACCATGAAGCTTCTTACATTGTGGTCTGAAAATAGGAATCTTTACATTGAAGGTATTTAGTAGAAAAGTAACTGTACTAGTTTACCTATATTAAGATAGGAGTCACAATGACCCAAGCTCAGGAAGCCAGGGAAGGAGCTAGGATTCATGATTAGTTAAACATTTCAGAAATGGACTGAGGAAAAATTATTGAATAAATGAGAAAAGAGAAAATAATTCATGAGAGAACAATACTTAGTTTAGGCCCACAGAGGATAATGCAAAGAAGCCAAACTCCGAAGTGCGAACAGGACACAGCAAGCTGTGGAAATGGGCAGGCTGTATTGGCCTGGCCAAAGAAGTCCCTTCCAATTTGTTTCTTCCATCTTATGAAAAACCTGAATGAAGCTTTTGCCCGCCCCCGCCCCCAGTATCAGGACATGCCTTATTAATGGAGACAAACCAAAGGGCAAAAGTGCTCTGGACAGAAAGTCTCGAGCCTGTTCTCTGAGGTCATTCTGAGGTACGTGCAGGCTCAGTCATTTCAGTCGCGTCCTGTCCTGTGTGACCCTGTGAACTGGAGCTTGCCAGGCTCCTCTTTCCTGAGAAGAGGCATATTCTCCAGGCAAGAACTCTGGAGGGGCTTACCATGCCCTCCTCCAAGGCATCTTCTTGACCTAGCAATCAAACCCACACCTCTTATGCCTTCTGCACTGGCAGGGGGTTCTTTTAACATTTGTACCCCCAAATGGTGCTGGTGGTATGAAAGAGTATTCCATTGTTCCAGAAAGAAGCTGGGTTGAAGGTTAAAAAGAAAAAAAAAAAAAAAGCTTATTTTGAGGCTTATAGTGTCTTTGCTTGGGAACTAAGGGGGTGCAGTGATTTAAGAGTGGCTCAAAGATCTCGACTGGGCTTTTGTTCTTTTCTGGGAAGGGAATGGAATAAGAAGTCATAACACCTTGTACAATCATAAATTATGCAGCATGCAGGGAAAGGGCCAAGGAAAGCACGTGTAAGGTCCGAGCAGGAAAGGCATCTCAGGCCCAGGGAATGCAAGAATGCTGTGTGTGTGAAGGCCACGAAGGACTCTGGGGGCCAGAGGGCTTTGAGGCCGGAAAAAGGACAAAGATGAGACCATGAAGCTTCTTACATTGTGGTCTGAAAATAGGAATCTTTACATTGAAGGTATTTAGTAGAAAAGTAACTGTACTAGTTTACCTATATTAAGATAGGAGTCACAATGACCCAAGCTCAGGAAGCCAGGGAAGGAACTAGGATTCATGATTAGTTAAACATTTCAGAAATGGACTGAGGAAAAATTATTGAATAAATGAGAAAAGAGAAAATAATTCATGAGAGAACAATACTTAGTTTAGGCCCACAGAGGATAATGCAAAGAAGCCAAACTCCGGAAGTGCGAACAGGACACAGCAAGCTGTGGAAATGGGCAGGCTGTATTGGCCTGGCCAAAGAAGTCCCTTCCAATTTGTTTCTTCCATCTTATGAAAAACCTGAATGAAGCTTTTGCCCGCCCCCGCCCCCAGTATCAGGACATGCCTTATTAATGGAGACAAACCAAAGGGCAAAAGTGCTCTGGACAGAAAGTCTCGAGCCTGTTCTCTGAGGTCATTCTGAGGTACGTGCAGGCTCAGTCATTTCAGTCGCGTCCTGTCCTGTGTGACCCTGTGAACTGGAGCTTGCCAGGCTCCTCTTTCCTGAGAAGAGGCATATTCTCCAGGCAAGAACTCTGGAGGGGCTTACCATGCCCTCCTCCAAGGCATCTTCTCGACCTAGCAATCAAACCCACACCTCTTATGCCTCCTGCACTGGCAGGGGGTTCTTTTAACATTTGTACCCCCAAATGGTGCTGGTGGTATGAAAGAGTATTCCATTGTTCCAGAAAGAAGCTGGGTTGAAGGTTAAAAAGAAAAAAAAAAAAAAGCTTATTTTGAGGCTTATAGTGTCTTTGCTTGGGAACTAAGGGGGTGCAGTGATTTAAGAGTGGCTCAAAGATCTCAACTGGGCTTTTGTTTTTTTCTGGGAAGGGAATGGAATAAGAAGTCATAACACCTTGTACAATCATAAATTTACCTTCCGCATGCTAGTTAACATGCAGGGTCTGTGCCCAGTTGCTGGTCATATTACTGTTATAACTAGAGATAAACCAAAACCCTTGTGTGTTCAGCAGGAGAAATAATTTACTGGAACACAAAGATCCACGCCTATGGCACAGTGACATTAAGATCAAGGAAACTCCGCAGAGTTTGCTGTCCCCGACTACAGCGTGATGCGTCCATCCCAGCATCTCTAAGCCTTTTGCTAAGGATTCCCTGAAAGCATTTGAGCGATGAGCTCTCGTTCCTACAAGAACTGCCTTCTCCCCGTGCCCTAAAACACCTCCTCCAGGTTTCCTTCTTCACCCACTAGCTGCTCCTTCTCAGCCTCCTCTATCAGCCCTTTCTTTCTCAGCTGTGCGCCCTTCAAATGGCGACCAGCCCCTGCCATCTACCTGGGGCTCTCGTCTTTCCTCTCTACCTTTCCTTCTTGGGGACAATGACCAGGACCCACATGGTTAAAGATCATCAAGACACTGTCCCTCCACCCTGTCCATGGCCAGAAGCTACTCTATTTTTAACCCCCTCTTGGATACACCCCCTGGGATAATCACAGGGGGTCTAACTGAATGCATCCAAATCAGCACACAGGGTCTCCTCCAGTGTGCCCCTGCGTGCCTCCCCTCCGCTCAGGCTTCCCACATCACCCCCCAGTTGGTTGCGTAAAAAGCATATGAACCACCCTGGATTCCTCTCACTTTTTCACGGCCAACTTCCAAGCCACCAGCAAATCCTGTTGACTGCAGTAAGCAGAAAGCAATCTCAGTCCACTCAACCCTGCATATTCATTTGCAGAACGAGTGCTGAAGTTCCAATACACAGGCCCCCTGATGTGAGGAGCTTAGTCATTGGAAAAGACCCTGATGCTGGGAAAGATTGAAGGCAAAACGAGAAAGGGGCAGTGGAGGATGAGATGGTTAGATGGCATCATCGACACAGTGGGCATGAGTCCAAGCAAATCCTGGGAGATGGTGAAGGACAGGGTAGCCTGGTGTGCTGCCGTCCATGGAGTCGCAAAGAACTGGACACAACTCAGAGACTGAACAAAAACAATCCTTTCACTACGCCTCAACAAAAAGCATGCTTTTGGTTGTTGTTGTTGTTGTTTTAGTCATGTTGAACTCTTTGGGACTCAATGGACTGTAGCACCCCCAGGCTCCTCTGCCCATGAGATTTTCCAGGCAAGAATACTGGAGTGGGTTGCCATTTCCTTCTCCAAAAGCATGCTTTTTAATATGATAATTAGATGTTTAATATCTTCCAGTGGCTTGCTAATGTCCTTAAACTACTAGCCAGAGTCCTCAGCTTTCTTCAGAAAGCCTCCTGAGGTTTCCCTACCATTTACTTCTCTGATTGCTTGTTGCCATCTCTCTACTCCTTGACTACTAGGAACCAGGAACTCTAACATTCTTTACATTCTTTTGGTCCACTAAGGTCATACTCTGTTCTGGTCCTTTGGATCTGCCAGTCTCTCCTTCCAGAATCTCTTCCCCTCACCTCTGTCCTCATCATTCAAACACAAGCTCACAGATGACTTTCAAAGGGTGGGCTGTTCTTGGTCACCATGTCTACAGAAGCCCCACAGACATTGCCCCTCATGTCATGGCATTTGATTCTCTAATACTTCTCCTAACCATGGAGCCCAACTATTATCCAGCTTCTAAGAGAAGAAAGTCCTTTTCTCTGGCTTGCCCCTTGACACCCCACCCTTAGAAGTTTGATTGTCCCACAGGACATCCTGGTAAGAAAATCCATACAGAAAGAACAAATCTAGATTGCAAGAAGGCACAGTGATTTTGCCTGTAGACATTTTCTGACCAGAAGGTAACAATTTTAAGGCAAAAAACCTCATTAACATTTGTTACCAGGTGAACTTAGTTTCATTTCCATAGGTTTAAATGAATATCATGTCTGCATATCTATGTAATAGGAAGAATAATTTCTATTTTCCTTGTTTCTCTCCATGCTGAGATTGTTTCAAGAAATGAAGAGATGGATGCGGGAGCTCTCTAGAAATTCTCGAGCAAAGTAAGTCAGCCACAGTCTGGTCGAGGATCTTCTGTCCATGGAGTTGCAAAGAACTGGACACAACTCAGAGACTGAACAAAAACAATTCTTTCACTACGCCTCAACAAAAAGCATGCTTTTGGTTGTTGTTGTTGTTTCAGTCATGTTGAACTCTTTGGGACTCAATGGACTGTAGCACCCCCAGGCTCCTCTGCCCATGGGATTTTCCAGGCAAGAATACTGGAGTGGGTTGCCATTTCCTTCTCCAAAAGCATGCTTTTTAATATGATAATTAGATGTTTAATATCTTCCAGTGGCTTGCTAATGTCCTTAAACTACTAGCCAGAGTCCTCAGCTTTCTTCAGAAAGCCTCCTGAGGTTTCCCTACCATTTACTTCTCTGATTGCTTGTTGCCATCTCTCTACTCCTTGACTACTAGGAACCAGGAACTCTAACATTCTTTACATTCTTTTGGTCCACTAAGGTCATACTCTGTTCTGGTCCTTTGGATCTGCCGGTCTCTCCTTCCAGAATCTCTTCCCCTCACCTCTGTCCTCATCATTCAAACACAAGCTCACAGATGACTTTCAAAGGGTGGGCTGTTCTTGGTCACCATGTCTACAGAAGCCCCACAGACACTGCCCCTCATGTCATGCCGTTTGACTCTCTAATACTTCTCCTAACCATGGAGCCCAACTATTATCCGGCTTCTAAGAGAAGAAAGTCCTTTTCTCTGGCGTGCCCCTTGACACCCCACCCTTAGAAGTTTGATTGTCCCACAGGACATCCTGGTAAGAAAATCCATACAGAAAGAACAAATCTAGATTGCAAGAAGGCACAGTGATTTTGCCTGTAGATATTTTCTGACCAGAAGGTAACAATTTTAAGTCAAAAAACCTCATTAACATTTGTTACCAGGGGAACTTAGTTTCATTTCCATAGGTTTAAATGAATATCATGTCTGCATATCTATGTAATAGGAAGAATAATTTCTATTTTCCTTGTTTCTCTCCATGCTGAGATTGTTTCAAGAAATGAAGAGATGGATGCGGAAGCTCTCTAGAAATTCTCGAGCAAAGTAAGTCAGCCACAGTCTGGTCGAGGATCTTCTGTCTTCATCAGGCATTGGCAAGCTCATTCTCAACCTTCTGGATGTGCTGTCTTTTGAGTGGGTGTGGTATAACCTGGGTCGTGGCCATTACCACCTGGCCTTGAAGAGTTTTGCATCTAGCAACAATCCAGAAAATACTTTGTAAATTAAAACACACACACACACACAGAAAACTTCTTTGCTGTCATGTCTATTACCTCTTCATAGTCGCCTGTATCAAGACATTCAGACTGTTTGATGGATGGAATTCAGCTCACCTTTTGTTTAACACTATTACAAAGGGGAAAAGCAAAGCTCAGCATATCTGGGAAATTACAAATATAATATATATGTAATCTTTTTTTCATACCAAATCAAATTTTACTGAAAGCAAATCAATGAAAAAAAAAGCTTCTGTGTCACACCTAAAAATGTTGATCAAAAGAGACAGTTCCGGCATAAAATGTGTGGTTTATATTAGGGACCTAGACTCTGTATGAATCTAAAAAAATGACTATAATTTCTCCTTGCAACACCTTGGCCTCCACCCAGATCGAGGATGGTAACTTCAGGCTAAGAGTTCAAGATTCCCAGAGCACCACCCTGTTACTTCACCACCGACCAAGCCTAAGTTAACAAAGCTTCTGCACACAGTGGAAGCCAACAAAGACCCTGATCCTCTCCCCAAAGGATTCTCACTTTAAAAACTTTCATGGTGGTGCAGAATCTTTGGACTCGGGTTTCTTGTCCCAGGACATCCTGGTAAGAAAATCCATACAGAAAGAACAAATCTAGATTGCAAGAAGGCACAGTGATTTTGCCTGTAGATATTTTCTGACCAGAAGGTAACAATTTTAAGTCAAAAAACCTCATTAACATTTGTTACCAGGTGAACTTAGTTTCATTTCCATAGGTTTAAATGAATATCATGTCTGCATATCTATGTAATAGGAAGAATAATTTCTATTTTCCTTGTTTCTCTCCATGCTGAGATTGTTTCAAGAAATGAAGAGATGGATGCGGGAGCTCTCTAGAAACTCTCGAGCAAAGTAAGTCAGCCGCAGTCTGGCCGAGGATCTTCTGTCTTCATCAGGCATTGGCAAGCTCATTCTCAACCTTCTGGATGTGCTGTCTTTTGAGTGGGTGTGGTATAACCTGGGTCGTGGCCATTACCACCTGGCCTTGAAGAGTTTTGCATCTAGCAACAATCCAGAAAATACTTTGTAAATTAAAACACACACACACACAGAGAAAACTTCTTTGCTGTCATGTCTATTACCTCTTCATAGTCGCCTGTATCAAGACATTCAGACTGTTTGATGGATGGAATTCAGCTCACCTTTTGTTTAACACTATTACAAAGGGGAAAAGCAAAGCTCAGCATATCTGGGAAATTACAAATATAATATATATGTAATCTTTTTTTCATACCAAATCAAATTTTACTGAAAGCAAATCAATGGAAAAAAAAAGCTTCTGTGTCACACCTAAAAATGTTGATCAAAAGAGACAGTTCCAGCACAAAATGTGTGGTTTATATTAGGGACCTAGACTCTGTATGAATCTAAAAAAATGACTATAATTTCTCCTTGCAACACCCTGGCCCCCACCCAGATGGAGGATGGTAACTTCAGGCTAAGAGTACAAGATTCCCAGAGCACCACCCTGTTACTTCACCACCGACCAAGCCTAAGTTAACAAAGCTTCTGCACACAGTGGAAGCCAACAAAGACCCTGATCCTCTCCCCAAAGGATTCTCACTTTAAAAACTTTCATGGTGGTGCAGAATCTTTGGACTTGGGTTTTGTACATTTAGTCCCTCCTCAAGGGCTGTATGTAACCACCAGATGCATACCTTTCCACTGTTCTGCAGAAACAAAGACCCTCATCCATACAGAGGATGCTGCCTACACACTGACTATACACGTGAGAACCCCATACTGGCCACACTCAGAAGACTGAGTAGTAAGATTCCAGGAATGTCACCCTGCTGCCTCCCCATGTTCAGCGCAAAGAAAGTCCAAGAGCTGAACCCCTCACCTCAAATGTTGCCCTTAAAACCATTCCTAGAGAACCATCAAGAGCTCAGATCATTTGAGCATCAGCTTCCTGTTCTTGCATGATGCCCTGCAGTGAACACTGGACTTGTCTTCACCGCAATCTGCTGTCAACAGATTGAGCTTTCGATATGGATGTCTAAAATAATTCCACAGTGACCAGGAGAACTGACTGTGTATGACTTCAGTAAGACCAAGAAATTTTTGCACCTTGTTTAATGTCCCTGGATATGCTTCAGTGTCTCTCAGTTTATAGTCTATAGGAACTTGAATAGAATTTATATCCTACTGTTGAGTGAAAATTGTATAAATCTTGATTATGTTGAATTGGTTCACAGTGCTTTTCAGGTCTAGTATATCCTTCTACTCTGTATATTCATTCTATTAGCTTTGGAGAGTTTGATATTGAAGCTCCAACTAAAGGTTTTAATTTATCTACTGAAAAACAATTGTAATATACGAAGTACACAACCTTGTTCTATATATTCCAAGTTTCCTGTAAAATACTTTCATAATTTAAAAAATAAAATTTAAAAAATAGACTGGCTTTATTGTCAGTCAGGCCAGCAGACCCAAGTTCAGTTAGAACTAACAAGAACTAATGAGTAGTATTTAATACAGAGCCTTAATTAAATTAAGAAAATTTAATTATTTAAAGAAGCATCCATTTTAATCCCTTCTAATTCTTCAGGTATCTGTCTTTAACTTGGAAATATTGCTACCTACCATGGAAAGGATAAACGCAAACAGCTACCAGACAACAGTCTGCTTTTTAAAAAAGGTTAATAGCAACACATCTTTTCACGTATGTTAATAAGAATTGTTCTTTGCTTTGAGGGAGATTTGAAAATAAAATTTTAAGAAAATGCTTAAAGAATTCCAAATGATTTGAAAAGCTAAATCCATTCAGTCAATAGGAAAAAAAATACAAATGCCTGTCAAAAAATCTGTTCAGAATATGAAGACTTGCTTCTTGCAACATTTGGAAAAAACTGGAACAAACAATGCTATGTGTTGAGGCATTTATGAAAATGTGCTATTAGTGTGTGATACAAGGAGAAATGGAGCTTTGTTCCTTCCTTTTCACTTTCAGTTCCTTTACAGTGACCAGGAGCATCAGCTTCCTGTTCTTGCATGATGCCCTGCAGTGAACACTGGACTTGTCTTCACCACGATCTGCTGTCAACAGATTGAGCTTTCGATATGGACATCTAAAATAATTCCACAGTGACCAGGAGAACTGACTGTGTATGACTTCAGTAAGACCAAGAAATTTTTGCACCTTGTTTAATGTCCATGGATATGCTTCAGTGTCTCTCAGTTTATAGTCTATAGGAACTTGAATAGAATTTATATCCTACTGTTGAGTGAAAATTGTATAAATCTTGATTATGTTGAATTGGTTCACAGTGCTTTTCAGGTCTAGTATATCCTTCTACTCTGTATATTCATTCTATTAGCTTTGGAGAGTTTGATATTGAAGCTCCAACTAAAGGTTTTAATTTATCTACTGAAAAACAATTGTAATATACAAGTACACAACCTTGTTCTATATATTCCAAGTTTCCTGTAAAATACTTTCATAATTTAAAAAATAAAATTTAAAAAATAGACTGGCTTTATTGTCAGTCAGGCCAGCAGACCCAAGTTCAGTTAGAACTAACAAGAACTAATGAGTAGTATTTAATACAGAGCCTTAATTAAATTAAGAAAATTTAATTATTTAAAGAAGCATCCATTTTAATCCCTTCTAATTCTTCAGGTATCTGTCTTTAACTTGGAAATATTGCTACCTACCATGGAAAGGATAAATGCAAACAGCTACCAGACAACAGTCTGCTTTTTAAAAAAGGTTAATAGCAACACATCTTTTCACGTATGTTAATAAGAATTGTTCTTTGCTTTGAGGGAGATTTGAAAATAAAATTTTAAGAAAATGCTTAAAGAATTCCAAATGATTTGAAAAGCTAAATCCATTCAGTCAATAGGAAAAAAAATACAAATGCCTGTCAAAAAATCTGTTCAGAATATGAAGACTTGCTTCTTGCAACATTTGGAAAAAACTGGAACAAACAATGCTATGTGTTGAGGCATTTATGAAAATGTGCTATTAGTGTGTGATACAAGGAGAAATGGAGCTTTGTTCCTTCCTTTTCACTTTCAGTTCCTGACAGAGACTCTGAAACCCTTGGCATTTCCTGAGTGACAGGAATGGCTTTTGTAATTCATAAGAAGTCACTTTCAACCACCCCTGAGTCTATGCTAACTTGGTGGCTCTTGATGAGCCCTATGGGGGCTTCCCAGAGAAGGGGCTGATTCCCAGGGAAAGCAGCTCCATGATCACAGAGACTTATAGTCCTACCTGCTGCAAGGAGTGAGGGGCTAGAGACTGAGTTAAATCAGCCTCCAAATATGTATTCATCCATCCATGCTGATGTAAGGAAATCTCCCCCAAAGGCCTAAGTGATGGGGTTCAGAAAGCTTCCTGGTTGAGGTTGGTTAACCCTTTAAGATGCTGGGAGGGATGTCTGTTTAGAAAAACTATTCATACTCTGTCGAGTACACCCCCACCCCATGATCTTCCTGTGCGACTCTCTTCCATCTGGCCGTCCCTGAGTTTCCTCCTCAATAACAAATGAGTAAAAATAAAGCGATTCCATGAGTTTTTATCAGCTACTCTAACAAATTATTGAATATGAGGAAGGGGAGGTGGGAAGCCCAATTTATAGCCAGTTGGTTAACTGATGACAACTTGAACTTCCTGAAGCAGGAATCAGTCTAGGGGGTTGAGTTGTTAGCCTGTGGGGTCTGGTGAACTCCAGGAAGTTAGTATCAGAATTGAATTGAATTGTAGGACACCAGGCTAGGGACAAGAGAGTTGGAGAAATGTTGATGTGAGAAAGTACCCCTCACTTGTTGTCACAAGTGTTGTGAGTAGCAACAGGTGGGACAATAAAACTGAAACTGTCCCTGCTTTTTCACTCTGTCCCCAGGGTTACTGATGTCACTAGAACACGTGCATCTTGCCATTTAACTTTCATCCATGACTTGAGTCTAGCTTCTTGTGAAACATAAGAGAGCATGATCTTTAATGTCTATGATGTGTTCTAGCTCCTCATTCTGGTTACGTGATAAAAATCAAGTTATTCTTGTTAAAACACTTGGGTTTTTAACCATGAGCTGCTCTAACAGATGGCCCTCCTGGCCTGGGTTTCTGGATTTTCCCTCATTCACTAGGGTGCTTTTTTTTTTTTTTCTAGCATGCAGAAACAAGCTCAGGTGCTAAGATGATTTCTCTTTTCTCAAACAGGTACTCATCTCATCTTTCCCCATCTTCCCTGTAGAGATTGATAAGAGAGGAATTTAGCTTGTAAATCTACTTTTGTTGTCTTTAAAACTAATTTTAGGCTTGGAAACTCTCAAATGATGGCTGTGTGCCTAGTTTCTTTTTAGGAAACATGGGCCAGTAATGAAAGATGCAAACAAACTCCAATTCAAGTCTATTTTGGGGAATTATGTTATAAGATTCCACGAGAATAAAACACATCCTCAAAATAGATCATTTATGTTTTAGTTTAGATCTATTATTTTCTATTTGAGAACATTTCACATTGGCCCAACACATTCCTATAAGAGGAACAGGACTTGTGCATGAGGACAAAGATGATAGAAAGAACCAGGGACAAGGAGGAGGGGAGGAAAGCCAGGAAGCAGACAAGAGAGCAGTGAACTAGAAGCTGACGGTGGCAATAACGAGGAGGAAGCCAGAAAGGATTAAACCACATAGCCTCTAAGCTGCTTCCCTGGTAGCTCAGATGGTAAAGAATCCACCTGCAATGTGAGAGACCTGGGTTCAGTCCCTGGGATTGAGAAGATCCCCTGGAAAAGGGAATGGCAACCTACTCCAGTACTCTTGTCTGGAGAATCCCCTGGACAGAGGAGCCTGGTGGGCTACAGGCCATGGGGTCAAAAAGAGTCGGACACGACTGAGCAACATTCACTTCACTTCAGCCTCCAAGACAAAACACATTTAAAAAAAAAAATAATGTTCAAAGCAAATCCCATAATAACATACTGGAAGAAGCACCTGAAGCTAAAATGTGGCCAAACATTTGAGGAACCATTTTATAAGGAAATAAATTAAAAACTTATGTCAAATGAATGACTTGAATAGAAAATATCCTTTGGTCCTCAGCTGTGAGATTCCAGGTTGGTCAGTCGTGGGACACCCTCACATTTACGCCCTCCTTCTGGTTTCACCTGGGAATTATGTTCAGTGTTTCCCCAGTGGACCCTGGAGACAGTGACGGAAACACAAAACAGGAAGTACATCTCCACTTTTATGATTCTGTATAACCCATTGGAGAACAAAGATGCTTCCTTCCTTTTCAATAATGACAAGAGCTCTTTAACCAAGAACCTCCATTGCTATCTAACTTGTGATGTTTCCAAGATTTGCTGCCTTGAGGGTGGAGGGAAGTGAAGTGAGAGAGGGTGGCCTGTGGCCAAGAATCAAGTGTCTTTATCTACTCAGAAATCTCCCCCTATGTGCAGCCCCCAAAGATGAAGAAGAATGCCTTTGATCTAAAATTCCTTCTAATCTGGCTCTTGGGACTCTCACTGGAATGTACACAGACCTTCACATTTAGGGGTAGAAACAAAGGGGAAGAGTATTAATATAGGAACCGAGTGAAACCGTGAGTGAGTGGTCCATCGGGACCGCAAGAAGTGCAATATTTCTTTCTTCTTTTCAAGCACTGCAATGGAAAGCCTAAAATGAAGGTCTACTGCTATGTGCTGCCTGCAAACCTAGGGGAAGCTAAAGACTCTTGAATGTGGTCCTTGCAAGCTCCCCCCTGCTTTGCTCTCGTGAATACAGTCCCTTAACCAAGCTCCTCTCCTTATCACAGGACAAGGCACTGCCCTGCTAATCCCTGAGTCACCCCTTCAGTTTCCTGCCATCCCCTGTGGTTCCCAAACAACGACATGAGGAGAATGCGCTCCTGTCACATTCTCCTGCAGCAACTGGGGGCTCTCTGCCCATGGATACTACAAAGCCTGCCTCCCTCAGCCCGGGTTGCTCACCCTGTTCCCCGTGAAGCCCAGCCTGGCATGCAGTGTCCTCCTACCCTGGCTGGGAGTCTTCGTGAGTCATTAACTCTTATCACCTGATCTGTCCAATGGCAGTGTTCTGTGTTCAGCCATCCTCATAACCTCGATGGCAAGGTGCCTTCACTATCAGGGCAAAGAAGGCAATTACAATTGGTCCTTTTTTTCCAGCTGTGAGATTCCAGGTTGGTCAGTCGTGGGACACCCTCACATTTACGCCCTCCTTCTGGTTTCACCTGGGAATTATGTTCAGTGTTTCCCCAGTGGACCCTGGAGACAGTGACGGAAACACAAAACAGGAAGTACATCTCCACTTTTATGATTCTGTATGACCCATTGGAGAACAAAGATGCTTCCTTCCTTTTCAATAATGACAAGAGCTCTTTAACCAAGAACCTCCATTGCTATCTAACTTGTGATGCTTCCAAGATTTGCTGCCTTGAGGGTGGAGGGAAGTGAAGTGAGAGAGGGGTGGCCTGTGGCCAAGAATCAAGTGTCTTTATCTACTCAGAAATCTCCCCCTATGTGCAGCCCCCAAAGATGAAGAAGAATGCCTTTGATCTAAAATTCCTTCTAATCTGGCTCTTGGGACTCTCACTGGAATGTACACAGACTTTCACATTTAGGGGTAGAAACAAAGGGGAAGAGTATTAATATAGGAACCGAGTGAAACCGTGAGTGAGTGGTCCATCGGGACCGCAAGAAGTGCAATATTTCTTTCTTCTTTTCAAGCACTGCAATGGAAAGCCTAAAATGAAGGTCTACTGCTATGTGCTGCCTGCAAACCTAGGGGAAGCTAAAGACTCTTGAATGTGGTCCTTGCAAGCTCCCCCCTGCTTTGCTCTCGTGAATACAGTCCCTTAACCAAGCTCCTCTCCTTATCACAGGACAAGGCACTGCCCTGCTAATCCCTGAGTCACCCCTTCAGTTTCCTGCCATCCCCTGTGGTTCCCAAACAACGACATGAGGAGAATGCGCTCCTGTCACATTCTCCTGCAGGAACCGGGGGCTCTCTGCCCATGGATACTACAAAGCCTGCCTCCCTCAGCCCGGGTTGCTCACCCTGTTCCCCGTGAAGCCCAGCCTGGCATGCAGTGTCCTCCTACCCCGGCTGGGAGTCTTCGTGGGTCATTAACTGTTATCACCTGATCTGTCCAATGGCAGTGTTCTGTGTTCAGCCATCCTCATAACCTCGATGGCAAGGGATCGCCTTCACTATCAGGGCAAAAGAAGGCAATTACAATAGGCATCATGTCCAGAGCTGGGCCAACCCCTGTTCAAGCAAGCTGGCCCCGCAGCTCCCTTCCAGCTTTCACAGGATTGGTCTATGTCTCTTTCTAGTATGATCTTCGCCTAAAAACCGGCATCACCTCCAAGGCCAGGCTAACCCAATTCCAAGTGAGCTGTCTCCTCAGCTTCCGTTCAGGCTTCCCAGGACTGGTTTCCACCCACACTGAAAATCTGGGCTCCAGACACAGGAGTAGAGAGCCCTTGTCTGCTCCCCACCATGCTCTCGTGGGAATGTGAGGCACTTCACTGGCATGCAGTGTTTTCATGCTGAGGGCCTGGCATCTGAAAAATGCATGAAGGAGAAGGGCATTGCTTTGTGGAGGAAGACCAGAGAAGAACTGCTAAGTCTGAACATTCCCGGCCGCTCAGCACCCCTTCCTTCCAAGCCTCTCCCACACTGTCTCCCACCATCACCAAAAAATCCACTTATCTTACATTCCCCAACCTGCTGGCGAACAAAGGACATCAGGGCTCCGAATATTGCTGGCTTTACCTCTGCCCTGAGGGCATCTGAGGAGAAGACGATCCCTTCTGTGTCTGAACACAGGTTGATATTGGCAGGCAGAGTCGTCCACAGTTATGTGTTTTGTTTTTCTGTTTCAGAGAACACAGTATCAGAGTTCATGAGGGCACAGCCCAAAACATGAGAGGGTTTCTGTACTTCCTAGGCCACCTATAAATAGAATCTATTGGCAAACCTCTTCGTGTGAATACTGTTAATAAAGAGGATGGATTGAAACATATCTTTAGGGTGATACCCTGTTATTTGTGACAGTCTTTAGAGGGCTAGGTCTCCATGAATGACTACTACATGTTCACAAAGTCTCTATCAACATAATGATGTAATGCTTAGTTGAATAAGTCCTTCTTATTTAATGTAATTCTAGGGTACAGTGGAGATGTTCATCAGGCCCCTGAAGACAGTGCTAGGAAACAATATTTTATTTTAAAGCAACCTCTTTCCTCCCTTTGAGAAAAAATGTAGAAAGAGTATAGCTAATGGATCGCCTTCACTATCAGGGCAAAAGAAGGCAATTACAATAGGCATCATGTCCAGAGCTGGGCCAACCCCTGTTCAAGCAAGCTGGCCCCGCAGCTCCCTTCCAGCTTTCACAGGATTGGTCTATGTCTCTTTCTAGTATGATCTTCGCCTAAAAACCGGCATCACCTCCAAGGCCAGGCTAACCCAATTCCAAGTGAGCTGTCTCCTCAGCTTCCGTTCAGGCTTCCCAGGACTGGTTTCCACCCACACTGAAAATCTGGGCTCCAGACACAGGAGTAGAGAGCCCTTGTCTGCTCCCCACCATGCTCTCGTGGGAATGTGAGGCACTTCACTGGCATGCAGTGTTTTCATGCTGAGGGCCTGGCATCTGAAAAATGCATGAAGGAGAAGGGCATTGCTTTGTGGAGGAAGACCAGAGAAGAACTGCTAAGTCTGAACATTCCCGGCCGCTCAGCACCCCTTCCTTCCAAGCCTCTCACACACTGTCTCCCACCATCACCAAAAAATCCACTTATCTTACATTCCCCAACCTGCTGGCGAACAAAGGACATCAGGGCTCCGAATATTGCTGGCTTTACCTCTGCCCTGAGGGCATCTGAGGAGAAGACGATCCCTTCTGTGTCTGAACACAGGTTGATATTGGCAGGCAGAGTCGTCCACAGTTATGTGTTTTGTTTTTCTGTTTCAGAGAACACAGTATCAGAGTTCATGAGGGCACAGCCCAAAACATGAGAGGGTTTCTGTACTTCCTAGGCCACCTATAAATAGAATCTATTGGCAAACCTCTTCGTGTGAATACTGTTAATAAAGAGGATGGATTGAAACATATCTTTAGGGTGATACCCTGTTATTTGTGACAGTCTTTAGAGGGCTAGGTCTCCATGAATGACTACTACATGTTCACAAAGTCTCTATCAACATAATGATGTAATGCTTAGTTGAATAAGTCCTTCTTATTTAATGTAATTCTAGGGTACAGTGGAGATGTTCATCAGGCCCCTGAAGACAGTGCTAGGAAACAATATTTTATTTTAAAGCAACCTCTTTCCTCCCTTTGAGAAAAAAAAAATGTAGAAAGAGTATAGCAATGAAATTATTGCAACTACTCTCTTCTGACAGACGGAAGCAGGCATGGTTAAACTAAAAATACTCTTGCTTCTCCTAGAGTAACGAAAAGAATACAGTCCATCCCTGATTGCCCACTACACTCCAGCCACCCTCTCAACAGCGCTGCACGACCATCGTTGAACCATCAGCTCAGACTGCTGGACAAATTAACACAATTTCCGCTGTATCAAAGCAATATTAACATGGAAGATTTGGGAGGCTCTGGACATTTGAAAAATCAGATCAAACAGGAAAAATCGAGCAATTAACTGAGTACAAAATAAGAGAGACTTAAATGGTGGCCCCTTGTTAAATTTTCAGAAGCCTATTTTTTTTTAAGATTTATTTATTTATTTATTTTGGGCGGGGGTCGTGTTGGGGAGGGAGGGGAGCGGGTGGGCCACTTCTATTGGTCTTTCATTTCTCTATTTTCATCCATCTTTGTTCTTCTGCGCTTGTAGGCCTCCCATCGCGGTGGCGTCTGTTGTCGCAGAGCGCCGGATCTGGGCGCATGCGCTCCAGAGCTCCGGCTCGCTGATTGGACACATCAGTCCAGCCGCTCCGCGGCACATGGGATCTTCCCAGGCCAGGGATCGAACCGGCGCCCCTTGCACTGCAAGGCGGTGTCCTTATCCACTGGACCACCAGGGGAAGCCCAGAAGCCTCCTTTAAATCGCACTTTATAGATTAGGTGCCTGAGGTTCAGGCTGAGGGTAAATAACTCATTAAGTGCAGCTAGAAAGTGGAAGAATCAAGGGGAACTGCTAGTTCACTGGCTCAAGGCACTAAGGTCTTTCTGTGACCCTGTGTGTCCACACTGTAAACAGTAGGATAAAGCTCTTGCCTAGCTTTCATATCAGAAAATATTAGATTCTGATTTCATAAGATTATAATGAGGATGAGCTGAGAATCCCACAGTACTCCAAAGGATCTTGGGTTTGCAGAGAGCTAGGTGACTTCATATCTGATCTAAATCCCACCTACCTTCCCCTCTACAACACGCTGCTAAGCTGTTGTTCTGTCCACTTGATAAATTCTGTTGGTTCAAAACATCAATTTCTTGTGACAGTCCACTGAACCCTCAGCCCACTTGGCTGGAGGTAGCTCTTTCTTTAACGCAGCTGGCATCCATCACCCCAAAGCTTTTACCTATTAGTTCTGGTTCTTCGCCCTGGAGACACGAAGATAAATTCTTCACCTTCTTCCACATTATTGTCCCTTTCTTATTTATGGATCCTTCAGTCGCCCTCCTGGGCCTCTTACGCTATAGACCAGTACACCTCCATTCTCATTTCTCAGGTAATATGGTATTCGGTTCCTCTTATTACGCTGGTCCCTTTCCTCTCTCCTTTTGCTGACTGACTGTAACTCAAAAGTACGGAATTCAGCTGAAATATTACATGATAAAACATGCTATCTGAGATTTGCTTCAAAATAATCTGGTTAGCGATGGATGGGGGTTTCCCAGGTGGCTCAGTGGCAGGAGATGCACACTGAATCCCTGGGTCAGGAAGATCCCTTGGAGAAAGAAATGCCAACCTGCTCCAGCATCCTTGCCTGGAAAATCTCACTGACAGAGGAGCAATAGACTGTAGCCCACCTGTCCATGGAATTCTCCAGGCAAAAATACTGGAGTGGGTTGCCATTCCCTTCTCCAGGGGATCTTCCCCAGCCGGGGATCCAACGAGGGTCTCCCACATTGCAGGCAGATTCTGGACTGTCTGAGCCACCAGGCATGCAATGTATTTTTTTAAAGTATAGCATCCAAAATCATGTGTGATACGTTAGACTTCAGACATGATAGGATTTGCTGGAAAAAAGCCAAGGTGGCAGATTTTGTATCATAATATCATATCCTGATCCTGACAAACATGGCTGCCTTTTTTAAAAAAAATTATTATCATTATTATTATTTTAAATTTGGCCTCTTTTATTGGTCTTTCATTTGTTTATTTTTCATCCATCTTTGTTCTTTGGCCTGTGTGGGCCTCCCATTGCAGTGACCTCTCTCATTGCTGAGCACCGGCTCTGGGTGCGTGCGCTCCAGAGCACTGGCTCGTAACTGGACACACCAGTCCTATGGAATCTTTCCAAGCCAGGGATTGAACCGGCGTCCCTTGCACTGCAAGGCGGACCCTTTACCCACTAGACCACCAGGAAAGCCCCCATGACTGTCTTTTTTTTAAGAGCCATGTAAATTGTGTTGATCTGTGTTTCCTAAAAGAGTTAGGCTATTTCCCATTCTTGGTCCACATGGTCAGTTCTTGTTTTGTAATCAGTGGTGGGTTTAGTTTCAACTGTACAGCTTATTACTTGCCCTTAAAAATGTTATTTGAGAAGATTTCATCGGTTTAACACCCATGGACCCTAAAACTGTCAATCAACATGTTCATTTGAGATTACAAGAATATTTTTAGCATACCCTTAAATCCTAATCTGAAACACAGAAAAACACTGAGACGGCTGAAGTTAAACATCTAGAGAATTCAGCTGAAATATTACATGATAAAACATGCTATCTGAGATTTGCTTCAAAATAATCTGGTTAGCGATGGATGGGGGTTTCCCAGGTGGCTCAGTGGCAGGAGATGCACACTGAATCCCTGGGTCAGGAAGATCCCTTGGAGAAAGAAATGCCAACCTGCTCCAGCATCCTTGCCTGGAAAATCTCACTGACAGAGGAGCAATAGACTGTAGCCCACCTGTCCATGGAATTCTCCAGGCAAAAATACTGGAGTGGGTTGCCATTCCCTTCTCCAGGGGATCTTCCCCAGCCGGGGATCCAACGAGGGTCTCCCACATTGCAGGCAGATTCTGGACTGTCTGAGCCACCAGGCATGCAATGTATTTTTTTAAAGTATAGCATCCAAAATCATGTGTGATACGTTAGACTTCAGACATGATAGGATTTGCTGGAAAAAAGCCAAGGTGGCAGATTTTGTATCATAATATCATATCCTGATCCTGACAAACATGGCTGCCTTTTTTAAAAAAAATTATTATCATTATTATTATTTTAAATTTGGCCTCTTTTATTGGTCTTTCATTTGTTTATTTTTCATCCATCTTTGTTCTTTGGCCTGTGTGGGCCTCCCATTGCAGTGACCTCTCTCATTGCTGAGCACCGGCTCTGGGTGCGTGCGCTCCAGAGCACTGGCTCGTAACTGGACACACCAGTCCTATGGAATCTTTCCAAGCCAGGGATTGAACCGGCGTCCCTTGCACTGCAAGGCGGACCCTTTACCCACTAGACCACCAGGAAAGCCCCCATGACTGTCTTTTTTTTAAGAGCCATGTAAATTGTGTTGATCTGTGTTTCCTAAAAGAGTTAGGCTATTTCCCATTCTTGGTCCACATGGTCAGTTCTTGTTTTGTAATCAGTGGTGGGTTTAGTTTCAACTGTACAGCTTATTACTTGCCCTTAAAAATGTTATTTGAGAAGATTTCATCGGTTTAACACCCATGGACCCTAAAACTGTCAATCAACATGTTCATTTGCGATTACAAGAATATTTTAGCATACCCTTAAATCCTAATCTGAAACACAGAAAAACACTGAGACGGCTGAAGTTAAACATCTAGAGAATGAACTTGTCAAACATTTTTTGTGTGTGGAGGATGCACGAGCAATTTCTTCTGGAAGGCTGATTCAATAAAAATGATAAGACCACCCACTCATGGAGGAAAACATAGAGAATGAGGTCACGGAACTCTCAGGGAAAGAAATAAGCCTCATACTTATCTCTCTCTCTCTTTTTTTGGCATTAAAGTTCAGAATTTATTGGTAATGTGGTGACGCTGACCTAGAATTTAAAAAATTTTAATAATGATGGAACTAAAGATGCCACCTTAGTAAGTATTACTGTCCCCGAGCAGTAGGAGTTAATGTAGAGGCAGGGTAGTGAAGCTAGAAGTGGGGGAAAGAGATAATTGGATGTTAATAAAGAATTTATTTTCCTTCCGTGGTGGCAAGTTTCATTTACATCACAGTTTGTAAATAATCACCCTCAACACTTCAACAGATTGCTGCAATTTACCATGAATTTTTAAAATGCTACCTTGTATATAGATAATTAATCAGCACCAACTGTTTGATTTGTAATTGCTTAATAATTGGGGAATAAATTATATTTATCTCTGTTTTAAACATACTAAATTATTTTTGAAGGAGATATATTTCAATTTGTTTTAGAAATGATGACAATTTCATGATAAATAACTTAGTAAGGTATACACTGCAGCCTATAATTATCTTTTGAGATGCTAAGCAAAAACACATTTTTTTTTTTCCTCCCTCCAGATTGTAAGACCAGATCTTTAGACTGAAACTACCAAACCATGCATCCCCTGGACTCATTACGGAAAGCCAGAAGGGGAGGGAACTGTACTGAGAAAAAAGTCACGAGGTGAAGAGCTGAGACCCTCGTGTCTTTAAATTTGTCATGGCCCTTGGTCCACATGGTCAGTTCTTGTTTTGTAATCAGTGGTGGGTTTAGTTTCAACTGTACAGCTTATTACTTGCCCTTAAAAATGTTATTTGAGAAGATTTCATCGGTTTAACACCCATGGACCCTAAAACTGTCAATCAACATGTTCATTTGAGATTACAAGAATATTTTTAGCATACCCTTAAATCCTAATCTGAAACACAGAAAAACACTGAGACGGCTGAAGTTAAACATCTAGAGAATGAACTTGTCAAACATTTTTTGTGTGTGGAGGATGCACGAGCAATTTCTTCTGGAAGGCTGATTCAATAAAAATGATAAGACCACCCACTCATGGAGGAAAACATAGAGAATGAGGTCACGGAACTCTCAGGGAAAGAAATAAGCCTCATACTTATCTCTCTCTCTCTTTTTTTGGCATTAAAGTTCAGAATTTATTGGTAATGTGGTGACGCTGACCTAGAATTTAAAAAATTTTAATAATGATGGAACTAAAGATGCCACCTTAGTAAGTATTACTGTCCCCGAGCAGTAGGAGTTAATGTAGAGGCAGGGTAGTGAAGCTAGAAGTGGGGGAAAGAGATAATTGGATGTTAATAAAGAATTTATTTTCCTTCCGTGGTGGCAAGTTTCATTTACATCACAGTTTGTAAATAATCACCCTCAACACTTCAACAGATTGCTGCAATTTACCATGAATTTTTAAAATGCTACCTTGTATATAGATAATTAATCAGCACCAACTGTTTGATTTGTAATTGCTTAATAATTGGGGAATAAATTATATTTATCTCTGTTTTAAACATACTAAATTATTTTTGAAGGAGATATATTTCAATTTGTTTTAGAAATGATGACAATTTCATGATAAATAACTTAGTAAGGTATACACTGCAGCCTATAATTATCTTTTGAGATGCTAAGCAAAAACACATTTTTTTTTTTCCTCCCTCCAGATTGTAAGACCAGATCTTTAGACTGAAACTACCAAACCATGCATCCCCTGGACTCATTACGGAAAGCCAGAAGGGGAGGGAACTGTACTGAGAAAAAAGTCACGAGGTGAAGAGCTGAGACCCTCGTGTCTCAAATTTGTCATGCCCTGGAACCCTCTAAAGTCCTCCACGGCAACAATCTACCTAGAATAGGCACTTTATTGGCATCTGGAGGGAAGGAGATAGGCAGATGGATGACATGTAAGGGAAAGTTTAATACTATCTCTGGTAGGCATGAAGGCAAGAAAAACAAAGATGAATGCTAATAACAACCTATTGTGTTGCAGCTAGGACTCTTATCTGACTCAGTAACAAGACAGTAGAGAAAGCTGTGGAGCTCACAGAGAAATACAAAGACATTTTTTAGGCTTTTTTATTTTGTATTGGTGTCTAGTCTATTAATGATGTTAAGAGGAACAGCAAAGATGTTCAGGTGAACAGAGAAGGGCCTCAGTCACACATATAAATATGCCCATTCTCCCCCAGCCTCCCCTCATATCCAGGCTGCCACATAATACTGAGCAGAATGTCAGATTACAAGGAATTCTTTTTATTAGCTATGCAACTTTGAACAAATTGTGTAATCTAAGTTAGTTTGTTCACTTGGAAATATGGGGGAAAAAATCCTTCATTACCAAATAAGAGTGATACAGAGTTCAAAGGAGATAATATCCATGAAAATACCCTTGTATTGCAGTAAAATAGAATATAAATCTGCTACATATAATTATTCATGTAGTTGCAAAAGAAGCATTAAATATAGAATGCAAGATTTTGTATGATGAAACATGATTTTAAGGTTTCTATAAATTATACTCTGTTTTAAACATACTAAATTATTTTTGAAGGAGATATATTTCAATTTGTTTTAGAAATGATGACAATTTCATGATAAATAACTTAGTAAGGTATACACTGCAGCCTATAATTATCTTTTGAGATGCTAAGCAAAAACACATTTTTTTTTTTCCTCCCTCCAGATTGTAAGACCAGATCTTTAGACTGAAACTACCAAACCATGCATCCCCTGGACTCATTACGGAAAGCCAGAAGGGGAGGGAACTGTACTGAGAAAAAAGTCACGAGGTGAAGAGCTGAGACCCTCGTGTCTCAAATTTGTCATGCCCTGGAACCCTCTAAAGTCCTCCACGGCAACAATCTACCTAGAATAGGCACTTTATTGGCATCTGGAGGGAAGGAGATAGGCAGATGGATGACATGTAAGGGAAAGTTTAATACTATCTCTGGTAGGCATGAAGGCAAGAAAAACAAAGATGAATGCTAATAACAACCTATTGTGTTGCAGCTAGGACTCTTATCTGACTCAGTAACAAGACAGTAGAGAAAGCTGTGGAGCTCACAGAGAAATACAAAGACATTTTTTAGGCTTTTTTATTTTGTATTGGTGTCTAGTCTATTAATGATGTTAAGAGGAACAGCAAAGATGTTCAGGTGAACAGAGAAGGGCCTCAGTCACACATATAAATATGCCCATTCTCCCCCAGCCTCCCCTCATATCCAGGCTGCCACATAATACTGAGCAGAATGTCAGATTACAAGGAATTCTTTTTATTAGCTATGCAACTTTGAACAAATTGTGTAATCTAAGTTAGTTTGTTCACTTGGAAATATGGGGGAAAAAATCCTTCATTACCAAATAAGAGTGATACAGAGTTCAAAGGAGATAATATCCATGAAAATACCCTTGTATTGCAGTAAAATAGAATATAAATCTGCTACATATAATTATTCATGTAGTTGCAAAAGAAGCATTAAATATAGAATGCAAGATTTTGTATGATGAAACATGATTTTAAGGTTTCTATAAATGTGTATAGAACTTCTCAACAGGTATTCTCTACTTCTTTTACTTATTCAATATTAAAAAATAATAAATCTACATGGGAATAGAGTAAGAGACAGTTTTAAGGTTCTTTTCTGACTCAGGGATCCCATGTTATTAAATTAAACTCCTCATGACAATGAACTCCAATCCCCTTTTATTGATTGTACAGAAAGGAGTCTGTTTAGCAGACATGAGACTGTGATCTTTAGAAGGACCTGCTTGCAATGTTGGTCTTCAGCTGGTATCTAGGAGTTTGGGTTTCAGAAGGATTTCCACCATTCTCCAAGAACAGTGCACTGTGCCTAAACTGTTTCTGTAATGAGGTAGTTTATGTTGAAACCCTTTCCTTCATGGAACCTGGAGGCTTTGGAGGTCTCAGGCGGAGGGTGCCTATGTGACCAGCTCTCCAGAGACTCTAGGCCACTGAGTCCAGTGAGCTTCCCTGGTGGACAGTACTTCACTGGTAGGGCTGTCACAATGTGTTGCTGGAATGAAGCACATCCCGTGTGGCTCCCCTGGGAAAGGAGTGTTGAAATTCCCCCCTAGCTTGCCCTGAACTTTGTTTTTTCCTTCCACGAACATGGCTGTGTATAAGAAACCACAGCTGTGAGTACAATGGTGTGTGGAGTCCTGTGAATTCTCCCGTAGAACCACGAAGCAGAAGAACCCTAGACCCAAACACAGTAACTTCCCTAATATACGCAGACGTGAAAAATTCCAGAAGTAGATTCACAGACACATGAGCCATAAGGTTTTGCAAATCAGCCTGGAAGAATGCCAACCATGTCTCCCCAGCCTCCCTCATATCCAGGCTGCCACATAATACTGAGCAGAATGTCAGATTACAAGGAATTCTTTTATTAGCTATGCAACTTTGAACAAATTGTGTAATCTAAGTTAGTTTGTTCACTTGGAAATATGGGGGAAAAAATCCTTCATTACCAAATAAGAGTGATACAGAGTTCAAAGGAGATAATATCCATGAAAATACCCTTGTATTGCAGTAAAATAGAATATAAATCTGCTACATATAATTATTCATGTAGTTGCAAAAGAAGCATTAAATATAGAATGCAAGATTTTGTATGATGAAACATGATTTTAAGGTTTCTATAAATGTGTATAGAACTTCTCAACAGGTATTCTCTACTTCTTTTACTTATTCAATATTAAAAAATAATAAATCTACATGGGAATAGAGTAAGAGACAGTTTTAAGGTTCTTTTCTGACTCAGGGATCCCATGTTATTAAATTAAACTCCTCATGACAATGAACTCCAATCCCCTTTTATTGATTGTACAGAAAGGAGTCTGTTTAGCAGACATGAGACTGTGATCTTTAGAAGGACCTGCTTGCAATGTTGGTCTTCAGCTGGTATCTAGGAGTTTGGGTTTCAGAAGGATTTCCACCATTCTCCAAGAACAGTGCACTGTGCCTAAACTGTTTCTGTAATGAGGTAGTTTATGTTGAAACCCTTTCCTTCATGGAACCTGGAGGCTTTGGAGGTCTCAGGCGGAGGGTGCCTATGTGACCAGCTCTCCAGAGACTCTAGGCCACTGAGTCCAGTGAGCTTCCCTGGTGGACAGTACTTCACTGGTAGGGCTGTCACAATGTGTTGCTGGAATGAAGCACATCCCGTGTGGCTCCCCTGGGAAAGGAGTGTTGAAATTCCCCCCTAGCTTGCCCTGAACTTTGTTTTTTCCTTCCACGAACATGGCTGTGTATAAGAAACCACAGCTGTGAGTACAATGGTGTGTGGAGTCCTGTGAATTCTCCCGTAGAACCACGAAAGCAGAAGAACCCTAGACCCAAACACAGTAACTTCCCTAATATACGCAGACGTGAAAAATTCCAGAAGTAGATTCACAGACACATGAGCCATAAGGTTTTGCAAATCAGCCTGGAAGAATGACAACCATGTCTCAAGACTCTGGCCAGAAAGAAAGTGCGAGAGAATGAGAAGCAAGCCCCGGCTGGTCGATGTGCAGCCTCGCTTTGAAACACCTTCTTAGGTCAGTGTGCACGCTTTTCACTTGGCCCTCAATGAAACACTGGAGACCATCAGCTTGGACTCACTCTAGTCAAATACAGAGGAAATTTCTCCAAGACAAGGGGGCAAAATTTCTTCTTTGGAAAACGATACTAGGAAATGTAGGATTGTTTTAAAAAATAAATATACAGGGCTTCCCTGGTGGTCCAGTGGGTAAAGAGTCTGCCTTGCAGTGCAGGGGGCACTGGTTTGATCCCTGGCCCGGGAGGACCCCATGTGCCACTGAGTGGCTGGGCCAGTGTGTCCAATTACAAGCCAGTGCTCTAGAGCACATGAACCTAGAGCTAGGGCACTGCAGCGAGAAAGGTCGCTGCAATAGGAGGCCCACCCAGGCCAAAGAATAAAGAGGGATGAAAATAAATAAATACAAATAAAAGAGGCCAAAATTCAAAAATAAATAAATATATAATTATTTGTCTCTGAGTGTCTGTGTTTACATAATTTAAGGAATCTCTTCACAAACCTGTTCTTGGTTGATACTATTAGTTAATGTGGACTGAGAGCTTCTAGGCAAATTGAAAACCACTCTGTAAGCCTTATGTCATCCTCACAATAACCCTAGGAGGAAGATGCCTTGTCATCTCATTTTATAGATGAGAACATCAAATATATTGCTATTACTGAATTAACATGTTATCGAGATTTAATCTCTAAAACTTAATTATCTTTAAATCTACCTTTACCATATAGATCTGGTAAAATTAAGAAAATAAAAAAGCCAGAGACAATTACTATACTTTGATAATGGCTTATTTACTTCTGTTAGAGTAAAAGTCCAACTTCCCCTCTAGTGCAGAATGTTGCTCTACTGGAACTAAAACATTCTTCACTTCATCAGAACACCTAATTTAACCCAGCCAACAGCAGCTATCAAGTTATGTTTTCTCTGCTATTCTCAGATGTGCTAATACCAGTGGTTCCAATCGAAGATGAATTTGCCCCCGTCCACCAAGGGACATCTGGCAAAGGTTGGAGACATTTTTGGTTGTTAGACTGAAGGCAGGGGATGCTGTTAAGCCTCACAGAATGAATGGCCAGAACACTCTCATAATGCAGAGCCATATACCCCAAATGTCTACTGCAGCAAAAGTGAGAAACCCAAGTTTACAGGAAAAGTAAACCCCATATCCATGTTATGTTATTGATTTTCTACTGATGTATTAATTGAAGGGTTTATGGGAAGATACTGAGAAATATCTGGATTCTTACAAATATTCCTCAACAGTAAGATAAAAGAGCCAGGAAACCAGATTAAAAGAGATGAAGAAATTCCGCTGTTTCCAAAAGAGGAGCAGACAATTGTTTCACAGTTTTCAGGTCACCTAACTCAGAATACTGAGAACAGACTCTCAGAATACGGGGGTCCCTTAAGGAAAGTGAGAGACAACTCGTGTCTCATTTCCTCCCTACTTGACCACAACAGTATCATCAGAATTTAGTTCAAACAAGGCTCATTTTCTGGAGCAAATAGATTAATGTCAAACACACTTTTTTAAAAATAATGAATACAGGGGCTTCCCTGGTGGTACAGTGGGTAAGGACACCACCTTGCAGTGCAAGGGGCCCCGGTTCGATCCCTGGCCTGGGAAGATCCCACATGCCGCAGAGCGGCTGGACCAATGTATCCAACTACCGAGCCAGAGCTCTGGAGCGCGTGCCCCTGAAGCCAATGCTCTGTGATGGAAGGCCTATTCAGGCCAAAGAACAAAGATAAATAAATGAAAGATCAATAAAAGTGGGCCAAAACAAAAGACGCATACAAATAAAATAATGAAGATCCAACCAATAGAAGAAAGTACAAAAAGAAAAATGAAGCAAAGCAAAAGTTCAGGTTGAAAGGACAAAAAAATCAGAACAAATAGTGAGGCTTATGGACACTGAATCATGGATTTGTCCCTGGAGTTTTCATTAGTCAAGTGAAGGGGATCAACATGCCCTAACAACAGTGACTAGAACTACAAGTTCTCACAACTTTCCATCAAAGGAACACACATATACAAAATGAACCCCCTGGTTCCAATCGAAGATGAATTTGCCCCGTCCACCAAGGGACATCTGGCAAAGGTTGGAGACATTTTGGTTGTTAGACTGAAGGCAGGGGATGCTGTTAAGCCTCACAGAATGAATGGCCAGAACACTCTCATAATGCAGAGCCATATACCCCAAATGTCTACTGCAGCAAAAGTGAGAAACCCAAGTTTACAGGAAAAGTAAACCCCATATCCATGTTATGTTATTGATTTTCTACTGATGTATTAATTGAAGGGTTTATGGGAAGATACTGAGAAATATCTGGATTCTTACAAATATTCCTCAACAGTAAGATAAAAGAGCCAGGAAACCAGATTAAAAGAGATGAAGAAATTCCGCTGTTTCCAAAAGAGGAGCAGACAATTGTTTCACAGTTTTCAGGTCACCTAACTCAGAATACTGAGAACAGACTCTCAGAATACGGGGGTCCCTTAAGGAAAGTGAGAGACAACTCGTGTCTCATTTCCTCCCTACTTGACCACAACAGTATCATCAGAATTTAGTTCAAACAAGGCTCATTTTCTGGAGCAAATAGATTAATGTCAAACACACTTTTTTAAAAATAATGAATACAGGGGCTTCCCTGGTGGTACAGTGGGTAAGGACACCACCTTGCAGTGCAAGGGGCCCCGGTTCGATCCCTGGCCTGGGAAGATCCCACATGCCGCAGAGCGGCTGGACCAATGTATCCAACTACCGAGCCAGAGCTCTGGAGCGCGTGCCCCTGAAGCCAATGCTCTGTGATGGAAGGCCTATTCAGGCCAAAGAACAAAGATAAATAAATGAAAGATCAATAAAAGTGGGCCAAAACAAAAGACGCATACAAATAAAATAATGAAGATCCAACCAATAGAAGAAAGTACAAAAAGAAAAATGAAGCAAAGCAAAAGTTCAGGTTGAAAGGACAAAAAAATCAGAACAAATAGTGAGGCTTATGGACACTGAATCATGGATTTGTCCCTGGAGTTTTCATTAGTCAAGTGAAGGGGATCAACATGCCCTAACAACAGTGACTAGAACTACAAGTTCTCACAACTTTCCATCAAAGGAACACACATATACAAAATGACACACTCTCCTTCCTTGTGATATGTATATTAAGGAAAATCTACATTCTCCAACATTTATTTATAGCGCAATCCACTTAATTGACTACCGTTTCTAGAAACAATTCCCTGGTGGCTCAGATGGTGAAGACTCTGCCTGCAGTGCAGGAGACTTGGGTTCAATTCCAGGGTCAGGAAGACCACCAGGAGCAGGCATGGCAACCCACTCCAGTTTTCTTGCCTGGAGAATTTCATGGACAGAGGAGCCTGGTGGACTACAGTACATAAGGTTGCAAAGAGGAGGACAGAACTGAGCAACTAACACACTCACTTTCTAGAAATGGTGTAAAGTCAAACACCATGGGTAAATGAGGCATTGCCCACTTGCTAGCACTCATACCTAGCCAAAAAGAGAAGCAAATTCCCAACTGCACTCCCTGCCATGCCATGGGAATAGCCTTTCTGAAACACATATTCCATTCTGTCGCACATGTGCCTCACCATTCCACAACATAAAACTTAAGTTCACAGTGGTAGGCGGAATAAACATGCACATGCCCTACCTCTTGGAACTTGCGAGTATTAGGTTACATGGCAAAGAGGGCAGGAGTAGGTTGCAGATGAAATTATGTTGCTAATCAGTTGACCCTTAAGTGAGGAGATTATCCTGGATTATCTAGTGAATCCAACATAAGGGTCCTTATAAGTGAAAGAGGGATACAAACGGGTTGGAGACACAAAAACAGGTGCAAAGCAGAGGCCAGCATGATGAACCACTGCTTTTAAGAATGCAAGAGGCAAGGAACCATGCAATCCAGGCATCCTTTAGAAGCTAGAAATGGTAAGGAAAAAGACTATCCCCTCTAGCCTCTAGCCATGCCAATCCCTTGATTTTACCCATTCTGAACTTCTGACATCCAGAAAGGTACAATAAAAAATTTACACTGTTTTAAGCCACTAACCCCTTCATGGATCACTGCCTTGTCACGGCAAAGAGGCTTGAGGAACTCAATGAAGCTATGAGCCATGCTGCATAGGGCTACCCGAGATAGACAAGTCATGGTGGAGAGTTCTGACAAAATGTGATCTACAGGAGGAGGGAATGGCAAACCACCCCAGCATACTTGCTGTGAGAACCCCATGAACTTTACAAAAAGGCAAAAAGGTACGACACTGAAAGATAGGAGCCCCAGGTGGGAAGTCCAGTATGCTGGTGGGAAAGAGCAGAGGACATCTAACAGCTCCAGAATGACGCAGCCGGGCCACAGTGGAAGTGACACTCAGCTGGGGGCGGGTCTGGTGAAAGCAGAACCCCATGCTGTAAAGAACAGTATTGCACAGGAGCCCGGAATGAGCCAAGGTAACTCAACATGGTCAAGCAGGAGATGGCAAGAGTAAACATCGACATCTTAGGAATTAGTGAGCGAAAATGGACAGGAATGGGCGAATTTAATTCAGATGACCATTATATCTACTACTGTGAGCAAGAATCCCATAGAAGACATGCACTAGCCATTGAACATGAAGAGATCCAACCAGTCCATCTTAAAGGAAATCAACCCAAAAAATATTCCATTCTGTCGCACATGTGCCTCACCATTCCACAACATAAAACTTAAGTTCACAGTGGTAGGCGGAATAAACATGCACATGCCCTACCTCTTGGAACTTGCGAGTATTAGGTTACATGGCAAAGAGGGCAGGAGTAGGTTGCAGATGAAATTATGTTGCTAATCAGTTGACCCTTAAGTGAGGAGATTATCCTGGATTATCTAGTGAATCCAACATAAGGGTCCTTATAAGTGAAAGAGGGATACAAACGGGTTGGAGACACAAAAACAGGTGCAAAGCAGAGGCCAGCATGATGAACCACTGCTTTTAAGAATGCAAGAGGCAAGGAACCATGCAATCCAGGCATCCTTTAGAAGCTAGAAATGGTAAGGAAAAAGACTATCCCCTCTAGCCTCTAGCCATGCCAATCCCTTGATTTTACCCATTCTGAACTTCTGACATCCAGAAAGGTACAATAAAAAATTTACACTGTTTTAAGCCACTAACCCCTTCATGGATCACTGCCTTGTCACGGCAAAGAGGCTTGAGGAACTCAATGAAGCTATGAGCCATGCTGCATAGGGCTACCCGAGATAGACAAGTCATGGTGGAGAGTTCTGACAAAATGTGATCTACAGGAGGAGGGAATGGCAAACCACCCCAGCATACTTGCTGTGAGAACCCCATGAACTTTACAAAAAGGCAAAAAGGTACGACACTGAAAGATAGGAGCCCCAGGTGGGAAGTCCAGTATGCTGGTGGGAAAGAGCAGAGGACATCTAACAGCTCCAGAATGACGCAGCCGGGCCACAGTGGAAGTGACACTCAGCTGGGGGCGGGTCTGGTGAAAGCAGAACCCCATGCTGTAAAGAACAGTATTGCACAGGAGCCCGGAATGAGCCAAGGTAACTCAACATGGTCAAGCAGGAGATGGCAAGAGTAAACATCGACATCTTAGGAATTAGTGAGCGAAAATGGACAGGAATGGGCGAATTTAATTCAGATGACCATTATATCTACTACTGTGAGCAAGAATCCCATAGAAGACATGCACTAGCCATTGAACATGAAGAGATCCAACCAGTCCATCTTAAAGGAAATCAACCCTGAATATCTACTGGAGGGACTAATGTTTAAGCAGAAGTTCCAATACTTTGGCTACCTGATGCTAAGAGCTGGCTCAGTGGAAAAGGCCCTCATGATGGGGGAGACTGAGGGCAGGAGAAGGGGGTGACAGAAGATGAGATGGTTCAATGGCATCACTGATGCAATAGACATGAACTTTGAAGGGCTCATATGGCTAGGTCAAGTCCACCTAAGAGAATATCCTTTTTTGACTAAATTGTACTCCACTCATTAGTGTTAATTACACTTGCAAAATCCCTTTACCATCTAGGCCTACCTGATCAGGAAAGTGAATCCCATGGTATTAATGTTCCACACTCAATAAGAGAGGATTCCATGGGGCACGTCCGCCAGGGGGCAGCAGGCTGGGAACAACCTGGAATTCCCTCTATAACACTCCTTCCCTGGGAAAACCAGATACACTGCCAGCTTGCCCTTGGCAACCTATCTTTAACCAAACTCCGCAACACAGGCAAATTAGGAAGCTGTTAAATGACTGCCCTGAGTATCCTCATGGCTACCTAGAACACGTACAACCTCAGGCGTGCCCCTCTCTCTCCAGTGATGGGAGGTTCCCCCAGTTCCTTCTTACCATCTCAGACAGTGTCCAAACTTCACCCCACTGTCGTAATCAAAGTACCTACATAGAACGTAGGGTGCATGGAATTTACTATTATGCACCTTAATGTACATGATCCAGGGTTTTATGAAAAGTATGTATATGATGATTTTTGCTTGTATCAAAAGTGTTTCACACAAAAGCACATTATGACATCTCTGCTTTTTTTTTTTTTTTTTTTTTTAAATTTTGGCCTCCTTTATTGTTTTTTTATTTATTTATTTTCATTCATCTTTATCCTTTGGCCTGTGTGGGCCTCCCATTGCAGTGGCCTCTTTAGTTGCAGAGCACCAGCTCCGGGCACATGCGCTCTAGAACTCTGGCTCGTAATTGGACACCCTGGTCCAGTCGATCTGCGGCACCGGGCCAGGGATTGAACTGGTGCCCCTTGCACTACAAGGTAGACTCTTTACCCACTGGACCACCAGGAAAGCCCTCAAAAGCACATTATAATGAACATCTAGCAATGCAGTCACTTTCAGAACACTATAAAACAGTAGCTAATGCAGAATTCTGAAAGAAACTGATAGTGACAAGGGGAAAGCCAAAGACCTTCATTTTCATAATGTAAACTCAATCCTAGATTCGCCTGCTTGAAAAGTATCAACATAGACACATACTGAATGAATTATGTAGAGAAAGCAGCCCTATGGGAGCGAGCAGCGAACCCTTGAATCAGGAAAGACCAGAATATAATTACTTCCATTCCTTTCTCATGACACATTGGATGGATTCAAATTAGATACTATTTATCAATTTTTATTAACAACAATCACTGGAGATGGAATTCTTTTCGTTTATTTTCTAAATCAAGAACTGTTTCTTATGGTCAACTTTTGAGAAAATCACAAATGGAATAGACTCCCTGATCAGGGGTGAGAGCGAACCTAGGGGGCTTTCATGTGAAATGAAGAACAGCCTGCTTCCTTGTTGTCACAGTTTTTAGCTGGAAGAAAGCTACCACTGCAGAACGGATACGCTTTAATAGACCGCTTGCCTCGTGCCAACGCACCACACATTGCTTCAATTACAAGACTACTCCAGCACCGGGGGAGGGAGGGGTCAGCCCCCACAGCGGAGCCTCAGGAAGAGGAAGAGGGCTCCCCCTTGGCCAGCCAGTCTGGGGCAGCCAACCCAGCAGGACAGCTCCCATTTTTAATAACTCTATTCTAATAATAACACCAAAGGAGAGGAAGGCAGGAAGAAACATCTGCAGTTGTGTGCTAAATTCCCCGCGCCTCCAACACTTCCCAACCCCCTCCCTTGAATTAGAAGCATTTACACTCCCTCCCAAGCCTCTCAGCCCTCCATCCACTGTCCAGATGCCTTCCACTCTAGTAAGAACATTGAGCATCTCACTAGACAAGGACCCTGCCCACCAAATGTCTGCATTTCAGGATGCAGCTAACCTGCCTCCATCCCGTGGCTCTAGAGGCTGCAAACTATCTTGCGGGGATCCCCAGCATCTGAGCGGGGAGCCAGCCAAGCCAGCGGCCTCTGTGAGTTAGCGTGTACGGCCAAAAATGCCTCGAGCCCTTCCTCTCCAAGAAAGACGGGATTAACAAGGAACTCCTAACTTAGTCTCTCAACATATTGATGTCCAAATTAAACACATCATTGAACTCAAACCACAGTCGTCCCATTAAAGCCATGAGTCACGAGACTCAAAACCTGCCAGGCTTGCCTGGTTCCTCTCTAAGCTAAACTGAAACATCAGCTCCCAAATGTCCAGAACAGCTGTTTCTGGATGCCTGTTTGTCTGCCAAACAGACATTCTGAAGGGGCGGTGGTGCCCTCTGAGGCATGCAGGGCTGATCTCAGGAAAACAGGCGAGGAACATACTCCCTGGCCTGGGTCTACCTTCTTCCTTACGGAAGTGATATCCTAGGATAAATCATGACCCAGAGGCTCTGCTTCATGGGGAGTGGAAGAACTCTTAAAACATATGGATGCTTCCGTGAACACTGAGGCAGGAGGTACACGCTTAGAGGCAAGTCTACTGTAGCGAGTTGCACCAAATGGTCTCTTGTCACAGTTTTTAGCTGGAAGAAAGCTACCACTGCAGAACGGATACGCTTTAATAGACCGCTTGCCTCGTGCCAACGCACCACACATTGCTTCAATTACAAGACTACTCCAGCACCGGGGGAGGGAGGGGTCAGCCCCCACAGCGGAGCCTCAGGAAGAGGAAGAGGGCTCCCCCTTGGCCAGCCAGTCTGGGGCAGCCAACCCAGCAGGACAGCTCCCATTTTTAATAACTCTATTCTAATAATAACACCAAAGGAGAGGAAGGCAGGAAGAAACATCTGCAGTTGTGTGCTAAATTCCCCGCGCCTCCAACACTTCCCAACCCCCTCCCTTGAATTAGAAGCATTTACACTCCCTCCCAAGCCTCTCAGCCCTCCATCCACTGTCCAGATGCCTTCCACTCTAGTAAGAACATTGAGCATCTCACTAGACAAGGACCCTGCCCACCAAATGTCTGCATTTCAGGATGCAGCTAACCTGCCTCCATCCCGTGGCTCTAGAGGCTGCAAACTATCTTGCGGGGATCCCCAGCATCTGAGCGGGGAGCCAGCCAAGCCAGCGGCCTCTGTGAGTTAGCGTGACGGCCAAAATGCCTCGAGCCCTTCCTCTCCAAGAAAGACGGGATTAACAAGGAACTCCTAACTTAGTCTCTCAACATATTGATGTCCAAATTAAACACATCATTGAACTCAAACCACAGTCGTCCCATTAAAGCCATGAGTCACGAGACTCAAAACCTGCCAGGCTTGCCTGGTTCCTCTCTAAGCTAAACTGAAACATCAGCTCCCAAATGTCCAGAACAGCTGTTTCTGGATGCCTGTTTGTCTGCCAAACAGACATTCTGAAGGGGCGGTGGTGCCCTCTGAGGCATGCAGGGCTGATCTCAGGAAAACAGGCGAGGAACATACTCCCTGGCCTGGGTCTACCTTCTTCCTTACGGAAGTGATATCCTAGGATAAATCATGACCCAGAGGCTCTGCTTCATGGGGAGTGGAAGAACTCTTAAAACATATGGATGCTTCCGTGAACACTGAGGCAGGAGGTACACGCTTAGAGGCAAGTCTACTGTAGCGAGTTGCACCAAATGGTATTTGTCTCTTTGTATACAGCTTCCAAGAATGCTAGAGATTCGTTCCATTTCTTGACCAAATACAGATGCTAAATAAAGGCGATTCAATTCTATCTGTAATACTATATTAAAAAGAAATTACACAGAGATTTTTGATGAAACTTAAAAAATGCACCTGTGTGTTATAGGTAGCTGGGTTACCCTTACGTGACAGTATCAACATAAAGTCACATTATCAAATAGTTACAATTATTAAAGACCTATATTTTTAAAAGCTCTCTATATGTATATGAATGCATGCATGCTAAGTCGCTTCAGTTGTGTTCAACTCATTGCGACCCTATGAACCCTGCCTGGCTCTTTTGTCCATGAGATTCTCCAGGCAGGAACACTGGAGAGGGCTGCCATTTCTTCCTCCATTCCCTTCTTTAGCTGCAGTCAAAACATGCACAACCCCTTTCAGCCCCGTGCCTGTGCTCCGCTGTGCCCCCTGCCGTGGACGAGACAGCACACACTCCAGAGCCAGCAGGGCAGAGAGCAGGCACCAACACACATGCACACACGAAGAAAATGATTAAGGACACTCCTTTCTATATTTAACTCAAACATCAGCATAATCTGAAAAAGACCATCTGTATCCACACTTGCTATGGTTAACTAAATATCTGTTAAGTGGTTTCAGAGTCAGCAAAACTATCAAGTGGTATGTTTAGGCTTCACATAATACACGAAATATTATTCAATTCAAATGGACTAGACACTCAAGTTCTTTTCATATATGTGTAGTTCTTATAGCCAAGTATTTCTTTATACACTCCAATTAATTAAGATGACGACAACTAGAAGATATCCATAGAGAGAATTTAAATAAAAATTTAAATGGCAAAGACTTTATCATTTCATCCATTGTAAAGATTTATAATTTATACAGCTTCAAAAGTTCTATGCTTTTGAAAGAAACGATATCCATTTCCCAACACTATATTACTCTAGTACAGAGAGTAGCAAACTAGCAAGCAGGTCAATTTCGCTCACCACCTATTGCTATAAGTAAAGTCTTACTTATACAACCATTCCTATTCATTTAAATAATGTCTCTGGCTATTTTTCAACACAGATGGAAGAGCTGATTAGTTGTACCAGAGATCACATGACCTGCAAAACCTTCAAAATAAACGATCAGATCCTTTATAGAAAAAAAATTACCAAACTCTTGCTCTGGTCAAATATAGCAAAGCGTTTTGAAATACATTTTTTCTCCTCAAACTCTAGCTTAAAAAGCTTAAATGTCATCATATTCAACCAAACTCAAGTAAAAATGTAGATTCTTAAAATCTCTGTCCCACTTCAAAACTGCTAATGGATGGAGAGAACTAGCAACTAATAAAAGACGAATTCAAAAGAAACACTGACATATATGCTATGTTACAATACTTCCAGAATCTGGGAAAATCATAAAATACTTTTATAGGATAATCTGTAAATCAAGGATCCTATAAGAAATGATGCTGTTCGTTTTAGCTCCCCGCTCTGCCCTAGCTCCACCACCTGGCCTTCTGCCTTGTGAGGACAGGAGCCAGGTAAGAAGCTGGACTGGCCCTGTCCCGAGTGCAGCGGGAGAGGCCCCCAGGGAGGACAAGATGGGAGTGGGGGGTCAGGTGGCAAGTGTGGGAAGGTGGAGGCCAGGGGGAGGGGGAGAGGGAATAGAGAGGAAGAAGATGAAGAAGCAAAGGAAGAAAAAGAAAGAGGAGGAGGGAGAGGAAAAAAAGAAGGGGAGGGAGAGAAAGAGAAGAAAAAGAAGAAGAAAAAAGAAAGAGAAGGAGAGAAAGAAGGAAAGAGACAGAGGTGATCCAAGAAGCAGTGAAATGCAGACACAGCAACTGGTAAACCAGCTTGAATAAGGGACTTCTGGCTCCTACTGCCTCCATCCGATGCTACGTGGGCCACACATCAACTCCCCAGCTAAGGCTTTTGGAATTTCTTGGTTTACAAAACTGTGCGCAAACTAAAACAGTTGTCTTAAAACACTAAATTTTGGGGGTTGTTTTAGGCAGCAATCAACAGCCAATGGAAGCAAGAGTATCTCCTCTGGCACAGATCCCTTGTCTGACCGGGACCCTTCCTGCCCCTCACAGGTGGGCAGGCCAGGCCCACCCTCCCTTGGGGTCAGCACTTACCCCCCCATCTCACGGGCGCCCAGGCTCCCCTCGCCCCGCTGGGCATAAAACCACACCTGCGCAGGGACAGGAGTGGGAGGCCAACCATTAAAATCATGATGATTTTAAACACAGACAAATACGTAGGCTCTTTCTCCCTGAGCAAATCCTATGGTCCCAAATTTCCAAATGAACTCTGTACATCTCCCAGCCCACTCAGGCCTTGATCTGAAATAAAATAGTCGCTACCAGCACACGCTTGATGTGTCAAGTTGGCGAATAAAACAGTAAAATAATCACGACACCCATTCAGTGTTTCTGACAAGCCAGGCTGCTTGAACAGAGTGGCACTAGCGGTATCCACTCACTATAAAAGTCTGCAGGAAGGCACTAGGGTTATTTCCAAGAGGAAACTGAGGCACAGTGAGGTCGAGCAAGTTGACCACACACGGAGACAGGGCAGACTGCAATAGTGTTCTCCAAACTCCTCTGCCTTCTAGTTATTAACACAGAAGCTGTAGATGAAATCCCAGATAACTGAACGTTGCTGAATTTATGAGACAGTGAACTACACTACAGTTTCCTGTTAGTTTAAGTAACTTTCATGTAATTTTAAACAAAAACTAGCACAAAAGAATGTTTGTTTCAATGTGTTAAGTAATATAATACTACTCATATGATGCAGGTAATTCCCAAAACTAAGCAACTGCTGTTGGTGTGGACCAGTGACTCTCTATCCGGGGGTATTTTGTGCTCCTCTGGCTCCATGGAAATGCCTGGGGACATTCTAGTTGTCATAATTAGACGGGGTGGGCCATAGCATGTCCAGGTATCCCCACGCCCAACCCTGCCATGAAAAAGGACCAATCCAGCCCCAAACACCAACATACAAAAAAACGCTGGTATGGGAGGTGATCCGAGCTGTGCCCCAGGACAGTCTTCTCTGACCAGCTGGTCGGGGTTCCGAGCGGGGCTCTGAGACGGTCTTCCTGACCAGCTGGTCAGGATTCCAAGCGGGGTCCCAGGACGGTCTTCTCTGACCAGCTGGTCAGGGTGCAGCGCTCCTGACTGCCTGCACTGGGCTCCCTGGCCTGACTGATGGCACACACCACCATTCAATCACAGAGGGCTTGGGACAGCAACGCCACCATTTCTATGAATTTTTCAGGAGCATAAATCTTATCTTGTTAAACAGATCATAGCCTTCTGCTGAGCAAATCCTATGGTCCCAAATTTCCAAATGAACTCTGTACATCTCCCAGCCCACTCAGGCCTTGATCTGAAATAAAATAGTCGCTACCAGCACACGCTTGATGTGTCAAGTTGGCGAATAAAACAGTAAAATAATCACGACACCCATTCAGTGTTTCTGACAAGCCAGGCTGCTTGAACAGAGTGGCACTAGCGGTATCCACTCACTATAAAAGTCTGCAGGAAGGCACTAGGGTTATTTCCAAGAGGAAACTGAGGCACAGTGAGGTCGAGCAAGTTGACCACACACGGAGACAGGGCAGACTGCAATAGTGTTCTCCAAACTCCTCTGCCTTCTAGTTATTAACACAGAAGCTGTAGATGAAATCCCAGATAACTGAACGTTGCTGAATTTATGAGACAGTGAACTACACTACAGTTTCCTGTTAGTTTAAGTAACTTTCATGTAATTTTAAACAAAAACTAGCACAAAAGAATGTTTGTTTCAATGTGTTAAGTAATATAATACTACTCATATGATGCAGGTAATTCCCAAAACTAAGCAACTGCTGTTGGTGTGGACCAGTGACTCTCTATCCGGGGGTATTTTGTGCTCCTCTGGCTCCATGGAAATGCCTGGGGACATTCTAGTTGTCATAATTAGACGGGGTGGGCCATAGCATGTCCAGGTATCCCCACGCCCAACCCTGCCATGAAAAAGGACCAATCCAGCCCCAAACACCAACATACAAAAAAACGCTGGTATGGGAGGTGATCCGAGCTGTGCCCCAGGACAGTCTTCTCTGACCAGCTGGTCGGGGTTCCGAGCGGGGCTCTGAGACGGTCTTCCTGACCAGCTGGTCAGGATTCCAAGCGGGGTCCCAGGACGGTCTTCTCTGACCAGCTGGTCAGGGTGCAGCGCTCCTGACTGCCTGCACTGGGCTCCCTGGCCTGACTGATGGCACACACCACCATTCAATCACAGAGGGCTTGGGACAGCAACGCCACCATTTCTATGAATTTTTCAGGAGCATAAATCTTATCTTGTTAAACAGATCATAGCCTTCTGCTGAGTGCCCTTGTCCCTATCTTTCCTGACACAACACTGCAAACAGTCAGCCCCTTACATCTGTTTTTCAGCGTTATGTACCTCCTAACTTCTGTTCTTGGAAAACGTGACAGGTGAGACTCAAAGCAATCTAGATACCCGTTTTCCTCTGAGAAAACGTCTTTATTCAAGGTCTTTGATTTCTTGTGAAGCCATCCTATTCACACCCCCAACCCAGAGGCATAGAAAAAACAAGCTTTCTCAACTTTTAAATTGCAAGAGGAAGTTATCACTAGAGAAACACAAACTTGAAGTTTTGAACATGTAGTGTCGACAGCCGGTTGTTTCATACTCACTATGTGGACAATTGCTGCTTTTCTGCAAAATAACAACAATAATAATAAATCTAATACATGTCATTAAATTCTACACTATTCTTCATGTGTATTTGTCACAGCTTACATCTGTATGATTTTTCTTCCTCTCCTATACCATTTGCTCATCTAACTTCTTCTGCTTCTCTTCACTCTACCCTTCTCCTCTAATCTGGATTTATTTAGATCAGCTCTTCAACTGCCATATTCCTACTTTAGCCATGTAATACCCAGGATTCAGAATTAAGAAACCATTAACCCAAATTTGTAACTGATTTTAAGGCACAGGTGGAAGGGATGTTGGTATTTATTGTAAAAATTAATAAATGAGTAAATAAAAAGATGAATGCTGTTGGTGTCTGTTAGTTCTATATCGACTAATGTGTTTTCTGTATATTTTTTCCTGAAAAGAAGTGAAGAGTAAGTGGTTCATTTTTCTGCAAATCACAGTCTATGTATTTTACTGCCTCTACCTTATCAGCTGATGGTACTTCTACCAACAGAGGTGCAAGTGATTGGAAAAAAAAAAAAAAAATGTTGGTTTTTAATTCGTCATGGGATTGAAGAAAAACAAGAAAATGAGATGGGGAGCAGAAGCTCAGATTGCACAGAGCAGTGAATAATCCCTAAATCTTGTCTTTGAAATGCGGGGACCTTCCGCAGAAAGGGAAGGCAGCAGGGATTACTCCCGGCGGAACCGGGAGATCTCGGAGAAAGGCAAATCTTGAACTGTCCGCCCCGCAGCCCCCTGACTGAAGGCAGGGGACAATCAGACGCGACAGGGGTTCCATCGAAGTAGTTCCACTTTATTAGAGTAAACTAACAGTTTTTATAGGCAAACGAAAAGGGGGGTTTGCAAGGGACTTCCTATAGTTACACCAATCAAGCTAAAGGTCGAGCAACCACGCATTTACATTGCAATAGGAACTCAGGTGAGCCGGCATTGCCCAGAGCGCGGAAACCAGGGGGATCAATCAGAAGTTTTGACAATGGACCTTAGATCATGCCCTGTCTCTTCCTGTCAGCGTCCTTTTAGTACCAAACTGCAAATGTGCTTAAGCTTCCTTATGCTTGCAAAAGCCGTCTTTCCTTCAGGGCCCCACATTTGAAAGATGGCCAGATGGCACAAGGCTGGTCCCCACGCATCTATGATGCAGGGTCTACCTCACCACTGCCCGGTTCAGCTCCACCGCCGCTGCTCACACTCTGAGAGCTAGAAGAGGCACGCCCCTTGGGAGGCACTACTCCTGGGAATAAGCCTCAGCACATGCAACCTGCCTCACTTTAGGGAATCAGACTCACCCATGAGACCCTCTCCGTCACATCAGCAAGTTGCCCCCAACCTGGGCTGTGACCCCTCTCTTGGGCTCAGAAGTCACCGTTGTGGCAGACGCCACGAGATGGATAGTGAAAGTCACCCTTCTCTCCTGGACTGGTCTGCCGTGGCTCACACAGGGCTCACAGCAGGCCTCCTTCCCTTCAGCAATTGCTGGTGCCAGACTCCCTGCCTGGCGTATCCAAACACTCGGGGCTCTCTGCATATATTGGCAAAAAAGCTCTTCAGAAATCCATGGACCAGCCTATCATCTGTGTAGAACCCCAAGCCCTACAGCTGTCATTTGCCTTGTGCAAGGACACTGGAGACCTACCACTCATTCACAGGCCACTGGGGTGTCAAGGCAGAACTGGCTTCCTCATAAGTCAGCAATCCAGCCTCACTCCCAGATCTGACAAGCCCATCATCCATTCATCCATCCACTCACCCATTCTCTCTCTCCGTCTCTTTCACTTGCTCTATTTTCCACTGCCTTCTCGATCCCACTATGATTTTAAACTGCCTTTTCAAATCCCCACTGGACAACCAGTAGGATGCCTCACCATCACTTCAGGTCACTGAGGTCAGGGTAAAATTTCCCATCTTCCATCTCCTCGATTCACCTACATCTAGCCCTTCCAGCCCCACTCTCCCTTCTGCCCTCCAGCGCTTGCAGGCCTAGGTGGACTCCTTCCACGGCCCATGCTTGAGTCCATTCCCACAATGCATGACTGACACCAGGGCTCTCTTTTCTCCGAGATCAGGTTCAAAGCAGGAATCCCAGTGGCAGTCACTGCTCATTCACTCGACCTAGAAGGGATTTAGGGATTACCACTTTTAGAAGTTCAGTTAAGTGAATCTGATGATCTAACAGATTCTAGAACCACTGTGTAAAAAAATAAATAAATAAATAAAATCAGTGAGCCTCTTGTCCTAACATGCATTTGTAAAACTCATTCTAGTGGAAAAGGCAGCACACCAAAATAAACTAATCTTTGTCAGAATTAAGCAAACAAAGAGAGAGATGAGACCACATAACTCACAGTAAGAGCTCAGATGGTAGGCTTGATGGAATTTTCCAGTGGTTCAGGATCCCTAATGGTATGAACAATGGGGAGGGGAGGAGGAGGATTCACCGTGCCTCTCTCCTGCTACAGTATTCATGCTAAGAGGTTAGCAGGTGCTACAGCCAAAAGATGCTCCGACTGGCGGGGCCCTGGCTCACACAGGGCTCACAGCAGGCCTCCTTCCCTTCAGCAATTGCTGGTGCCAGACTCCCTGCCTGGCGTCCAAACCCTCGCGGCTCTCTGCATATATTGGCAAAAAAGCTCTTCAGAAATCCATGGACCAGCCTATCATCTGTGTAGAACCCCAAGCCCTACAGCTGTCATTTGCCTTGTGCAAGGACACTGGAGACCTACCACTCATTCACAGGCCACTGGGGTGTCAAGGCAGAACTGGCTTCCTCATAAGTCAGCAATCCAGCCTCACTCCCAGATCTGACAAGCCCATCATCCATTCATCCATCCACTCACCCATTCTCTCTCTCCGTCTCTTTCACTTGCTCTATTTTCCACTGCCTTCTCGATCCCACTATGATTTTAAACTGCCTTTTCAAATCCCCACTGGACAACCAGTAGGATGCCTCACCATCACTTCAGGTCACTGAGGTCAGGGTAAAATTTCCCATCTTCCATCTCCTCGATTCACCTACATCTAGCCCTTCCAGCCCCACTCTCCCTTCTGCCCTCCAGCGCTTGCAGGCCTAGGTGGACTCCTTCCACGGCCCATGCTTGAGTCCATTCCCACAATGCATGACTGACACCAGGGCTCTCTTTTCTCCGAGATCAGGTTCAAAGCAGGAATCCCAGTGGCAGTCACTGCTCATTCACTCGACCTAGAAGGGATTTAGGGATTACCACTTTTAGAAGTTCAGTTAAGTGAATCTGATGATCTAACAGATTCTAGAACCACTGTGTAAAAAAATAAATAAATAAATAAAATCAGTGAGCCTCTTGTCCTAACATGCATTTGTAAAACTCATTCTAGTGGAAAAGGCAGCACACCAAAATAAACTAATCTTTGTCAGAATTAAGCAAACAAAGAGAGAGATGAGAGACCACATAACTCACAGTAAGAGCTCAGATGGTAGGCTTGATGGAATTTTCCAGTGGTTCAGGATCCCTAATGGTATGAACAATGGGGAGGGGAGGAGGAGGATTCACCGTGCCTCTCTCCTGCTACAGTATTCATGCTAAGAGGTTAGCAGCAGGTGCTACAGCCAAAAGATGTGAGGTCAAACCTGGAGTCCACCAAGGTAACAGATGTGTGATGCGCACATGTTTTCTTTAAATGCAAAGTCAGACAAAGACGGCGTCTCTAAGATCCAAATAGTTCTTGATGGCTCAGCAGGTAAAGAATTCGCCTACAGTGCAGGAGACACGGGGGACATGGGTTCAATCCCTGGATCTGAACGATCCCTTGGAGGAGGGAACAGCAACCCACTAAAGTATTCCTGCCTGGGAAATCCCATGGACAGAGGACCCTTGTGGGCCACAGTCCCTGAGTCTCAAAACACTCAGACACGACTTAGCAACTGAACAACAGCAACAACAACAACAGGGGCATAATAAGGTAGTAGGGGGCCTCCTGGGTGGCTCAGAGGTGAAGAATCTGCCTGCAGTGCAGGAGATACCAGTTTGATCCCCGGGAGAGGTTGGGGAGATCCCCTGGAGGAGAAAACAGCAACCCATTCTAGTGTTCTTGCCTGAAAAATCTCATGGACAGAGGAGCCTGGCGGGTTACAGCCCAAAGGGATGCAAAGAGTCAGACATGACCGAGTGATGAAGCACAGCAAAATTCGATGCAGGGGCTTCCCTGGTAGCTCAGTGGTAAAGAGTTCATCTGCCAACGCAGGAGACACAGGTTCAATCCCTGATCTGGGAGGATCCCAAATGCTGCGGAGCAACAAAGCCTGTGAGCCACAACTACGGAGCCTGCACTCTAGAGCCTTGGAGACGCAACTATGGAGCCTATGTGCTGCAACCACGGAAGCCCATGCACCCTAGAGCCTGAGTTCCACAACAAGAGAAGTCACCACAATGAGAAGCCCGCTCACCTCAACTAGAGAGTAGCTCCCACTCCCTACAACTAGAAAAGAACCTGCGACAGCAGTGAAAACTCAAAATAGTCAAAAATAAATTTAATAAATTTTCAACACATGCTGAATGAACTCTTGCTGAAGACTGCTCAAGCAAGCACTATATACACACACACACACATATATATATATACACACATACAAATATACATATACATATATATAATCTCAATATTGGCTAAGATCACTATTATATAAGTAAGATTTAGGAAAAGTTAATCTCCTTCTGTTGTTACCTATCTTCAGAAAATTACACTGCACCTGTCTTAGAAGATCTGGCTGGAAATCACTGTCCCTATCCAAATAGCACTCAACAATGCTATGTAGAATGAGAAGAAAATATAGTTTCTATCTGTCAAATAAAAACTCTGATTAACCCGCAGAGCAAACGATTATTACTCGTCATCTAAAGGGTATTTTAATGTGATGAATGATAATTAAGGACTTAAAAAAGTTCAAATGCTGCCAATGCTCATTTAAAAGGGGGTGTGTAACAGGGAAAAGAAAACACAGAATCAAATCCCACATGAGCAAAGCAATAGGTACAAAAATCAGCAGTCATTTTAGAAGGTCACAACAAAGGTTATCAGTGTATAAAATACGCAATTAATATACTATCTATACCTCCACTTATCGGTTTATCATATCTTAGACGCTGACCTATAAATCTTCAAATACACTGGCTATATTTAAACTGTTATGACAAGCAGAAATTTTTCAAAGACTGGTAAAAGAGCTTTCCTTCTGAAAAAGCTAAATGTGATATATTTACACAGAGCTCTCCAAGCATCAGGCCACATGTCCATGAAGCTACATACTCAAACTATGAAACACACATTTTTCATGAAAATAAAAAAGTCGGTGTCCTATTTGAAAAATGATACATTCCACAAATGTACTTATTAACAATGAGTGTGCCTTTTCTGGCAGAGTTCACTCCCTCTCCCAGTACAGTGGAAAAAAATTAACAAATTGGGGTGTAAAGTTTGACTTATGACCTCACAAAAAAGCAAAAAAAAACAAAACAAAACACTGAAACATATAAGAAAACAACAATGTAACATAAGACATTAAATAATTTCACCAGCAATTTACTCATTGCGTAAACGGTATGTGCACAGAAGAGCTTTGTTCAGATTGAATCATCTTTTACTCGTCATTTCCAACTAACTGCAAACACGTACTAGGTTCTGAAGTTCACCACTCCTAGATCCTGCGTTTTCTTTTTTGCATAAAAAGAAAATGCATGTTTCTTTGACCATGACCAATGAGTTTAAGATCACATTCATTGGTTTCAATCATGCTTCAAAATGATAAAGGCCATGTGAACTATGATTTCCTCTCAGGGGAAAAACCACCTCTGAAGAGGACTATACTTTTATTCACACATGCAAGGCTAATAAAACAGCTATCAATGTAAAATCTCTATTTGCCAAGGTAAATATATTACACATTTTCTTCTGACTCAGGGAACACATTTACATCTATGGTTATGTGTAATTCTATTTTATACTCAGTTGCCAAAAGGCATAATATTATTATGCGCCTGGTCAAATCTTTATAATGCCTGAAATCTTTTCTTTTAACATTTTATAGCTTCAGTGTTCAAAGTTAATTTGGTATCTTGTTTCTTCTAATTAAAAAAGGAAGTGTGCATTTTAGAAAGTCTCTTATTAAATATAAATGAAAAACATCATATAGAAACATCATATATAACCTGGTCCAGGTGGAATACGTTACGACTGATATTTCAGGATTAACTTAGGAAATGATACCTCTGCAACATTTTATAACTTTTAAATTGCAGGGCTAGTATGGACAGCAACGATACCGGGCAGAGAAAGGAGATGAAGGGGAGGGAAAAATGAGTATCTTCTGTGTGTCAGTCACCAAAGTCTAAGCTGTGTGGGCTGAGAAGAGGTGTGAAAGCACTCTCCTCTTGTCAAGGAGCTTTAGTTGAGTTATGGTGGAAGCTTCAGGGTCACCCGCTGGAAGACAGTACAAAGGAAGTGACATATGATGGTCAGAGAAAACAGTCAAAATTTTGGAAAAGACAACAAGCGTCACTGGATGCTGGTCCATGGGGTTGCAAAGAGTCAGAGGCGACTGAACGACTTTCCCTCTTCACTTTCATCAGGATGGGCCCTAATCCAGTATGACCGGTGTCCTTATGATAAGGGGGAAATTCACACACTGGGATGGATGAACACAGAGTGAAGCTGAGGTGAAGACACGTAGGGGGAAGCAGTCACGAGGCTAGGGTCTGCATCGACAAGCCGGGGATGCCAAGGACTGGGGCAAAACACCTGAAACCGGAAGAGGCAAAGAAGGATCCACCCCTAGGGCCTTCAGAGAGACCACAGCCCTGTGGACCCCTTGATTTCAGATTGCAGGCCTCCACACCCGTGGGAGAATATGTTTCTGCTGCCTTAAACCACTCAGTCTTTCACTCTGTGACAGCACTCCCAGGAAACCCACACAGATGGTTAGAATAAGAGCATCGCGATCCTATCTTTTCTGGAAAGGGGTTTTTTTTTTAATGTTTTTAACCAGTTTTCTCAACAAACCAAAAATATAAAAATAATAACAAATATTTACATAGTTTAATTTTCTATTGCCACCATGATTTCATCTTTTAAAGGATATTAAATACGAGTTCTTCCCTTTGATTGGCATAGAATTTTCAACCAGATTATTAAAGGAAAATATTTGTGATTAAGGTTTTTCTTCTTTTTAAGTCTGTGATAATAGCTGATCTTTTTTATTACTTTAAGGGCTTCCCAGGTGGCTCAGTGGTAAAAAATTCGTCTGCCATTGCAGAAGATGTAGGAAAACTGAGTTCGATCTCTGGGTCGGAAAGATCTCCTGGAGAAGGGAATGGCTACCCACTCCAATACTCCTGCCTGAAAACTTCCATGACAGAGGAGCCTGGAGGGCTACAGCCTATGGAGTCGCAAAGGGTCAGTTAGAACTCAACAGGCCCATGCATATGAATATACGAAGTCACATCTTTAGTGAAAAAGGATGGTAAGATTCAAGCACTTTAAATGGTGCCATTGCTGTACGATTCTGAAACCATTATCATACTATTTTAGCAATGAACTCACAGTTTTTGGTTCTGCCCACAGTTGAAAGGAGACCATTAGCCTGAGTAAATTCTTGCCTGATGGCACTGTTAGGAGCTTGGGATCTCTTCAGTTAGCCATTTGGACAGGCTTGATAAACCAACTCCAGAGTCAACAGCCCATTAACTGTAGAGAGTGAGCTGTATTTGCTGCACCCTTACTATTAATTAAACATTGATGGTGAGCTTAACTGTCCTTAGAAGGGGGCAACCATAGCAACTGAAACATGTAAAATTTAGACTCTTAGCGCTGAAGGGGCCGTTGGAGATCCTCGTCCATCTAGTCACGTTCTGATGGGCTAGAGAAAAGCAAATTAGAACAGCAACAGGAGCGTGAGGAAGACACAGCCCGCGTGGAGGGGAACGATTACAATAACAGCTACCCAGGTGATGCGGTGGTAAAGAATCTGCCTGCCAGTGCAGAGATACAAGGGTTGCTGGTTCCATCCCTGGACTGGGAAGATCCCCTGAAGGAGGAAATGGCAACCTGCTCCAGTATTTTTGCCTGGGAAATTCCATGGACAGAGGAGCCTAATGGGATACAGGCCAAGGGTCTCTAAGAGTCAGACATGGCTGAGCCGTGAGCACAGAGACAAAGGCCCGGGTCTGAACAGGGCAACAGCACGTGCAGACGCAGTGGGGAGGCTCCGATTCGGCTGGAGGAAAACACTCAGCAAGCTGGAAAGGTGGCGATGATTGATGCACGTCTTGTCCCGGGGACTTGCTCGGAGCTGACCTTGCATTTTGATCAGCTCCCTGTCTCAGGCTGAGCCCTGACAGGTGGACTGGAGAGGGAGGGCAGTGGTGGGAGGGGTGAGACCTGGGCAGCAGTGTGTCACTAGCGACCAAAGTCCACCCTAGCAGGGCAGGGCTTAGGGGCCGACTTTAAGCATCCCCTTAGGCACAGCCTTAGGCAGGGTTTAATCATTTGTAAACACCTGTCATTTGAACAGGTTTTGGGAAGGCAGCCATCTATGTGTAACACCTTTCTCTGCCCTCCTATCTGAACTTTAAAAAGTCAAAGAGTGTTTAAAAGAAAAACTGGGCAGTGATGACTGCAAATGGCAGAGAGAAGAGCTATGCTCACATTTCCTCTTCCTCTCAATGGGTTGGACTACAGACGTCCTCATGCAGCTGAAATATGGCAGGAGGAGATCTCCCGAAACCATTCAGGAGCCCAGCTCAAGAACTATAAGCTCCAAACGATTTGATCCTAATACATCAGTGCACTGAAACACAAGATAAACAGAAAGAAAGCTGCAAGTCTACCCTCTCAGTTCCCTGCACTGTACTTAAAGGCAATTCAGCTGTGCTCCCACAGCTGCTTGGAGGGTGTGGGGACACCATGCAGCACTGGCTGGGGTCTCAGAGCAAGCCCAGCAGTGATCATCTTCAGAGTTGTCCTCCAGAACGTCACTGAGACGGGCATTAGGACCGACACGCTCTCTGCCGCCATCAAGCTCCCAGTACCTCTGAGGTCTGTCCATTCCAGAAGAGGCAGGAGGACAGGGCTCCATAGGCCATTTGTTTTGCCCAAGAAGATTCATTACTTCCACTTCAAGAACAGGAAAGGCAGAATTTACATTTGCCTCTGTGTCCTCCAATTTTCTGTTCTCTTGTTTCCTCGCTTTTCTGTTGAAAATATTTATCATCATCATGGAGTGATGTGGAGACAGAGCTATGCTTCTCATGTGGGAACAAGTTCGCCCCCAGGGCACATTTGACAATGTCTAGGGACAGTTTTGGTGTCACAAGTGGGAGGCAAGATGCCACTAGTGTCTGATGCACAAAACTCAGGGCTGCCACCTCTACTCCACATCCTCCAGGGCACAGGGCAGCCCAGCCCTCAAAACAAAGTATCTGGGCTCCCCTGGTGGTCCAGTGGGTAAGGACACCGCCTTGCAGTGCAAGGGGCGCCGGTTTGATCCCTGGCCTGGGAAGATCCCACGTGCCGCGGAGCAGCTGGACCAACGTGTCCAATCACCGAGCCGGAGCTCTGGAGCGCATGCGCCCAGAGCCGGTGCTCTGAGACAACAGAGGCCACCGCGATGGGAGGCCCACACGGGCCAAAGAACAAAGATGGATGAAAATAGACAAATGAAAGACCAACAGAAGTGGCTCGCCTGCTCCCCTCCCTCCCCACCCCACCTCCACCAAAATAAGTAAATAAATAAATCTTAAAAAAAAAAAACAAAGTATGTGACCTATATATCAAGAATGCTGAGGTTAAGAAATCCTGAGATAGAAGTAAAATGGAAGAGTAATTTTTTTGGTTTTAAATTCTTGCAGCTATAGCCCAAGGAGAAGCCTCAGAGAGGCCACGCTTCTACCTACCAAACCACACCGCCAGTCATCCTGCCAAAATCAGAGGGTAAGTCCTGGGAATCCTAGAAGACAAATCAACAAGCAAGACACCCCGTACAGCTGAAAATGTGAGCTCTTTCAGTTAACCCTCTGTTGCTAATTCTCCAGATACTAGAAAGCCATTGGAGCTAGTCCTTGAAGAATGTAAGGGCTGGGGTGCTGACCTCCCATGAAGTCAAAAATCATGAAATATCTTCACAGTCGACCCTCTTTATCCCTGGTTCTGTATCCTCTGACTTAATAATGCAGTACTGCTGGAAATATTTATTGAAAAAAGATCCACACATAAATGAACTTGTTACATTTCAAACATATGCTATGAAAGAGTCAATTGGGTGTATTTGAACCACCGCATAAGTCAAATGAAATCTAACACCTGTTGTACCTTTATGGTTGGACTAAGAAGCAGACAGGAGTAGAAACAGCGTGTAATTTCATTCCCATCTTCATGTTTTGTTCACACTTGCTCTGGGATGCTTCTCAGAGCAGATTTGCAACAATCATTAAGGTGCACTCCTAGATCACAGGTACCCAAGCTGCCATGACCGTGACATCAACCACATCTAGATAAAGCCTAAGCTTTAGCACCAAGACAGAACCAGCTGCTGCACAGATTAGAAATCTGAAGTCACATGCTGGCACTGGAAAGAACCTTATTGGGAACAAAAAAGCAGATACTCATCCATTTTCTCAGCACTTCTTTTCTGACTCTCCTATTAGGCCTAAGCTGAGAGGTAGCCATAGGGACCCCTCAGAAAACTGTGACTCAAGTAAAGAACCCACCTGTCAGTGGAGGAGATGTGGGTTTGATCCCTGGATGGGGAAGACCCCCTGGAGCAGGAGAAGGCAACCCAATGCAGTATTCTTGTCTGGGAAATCCCACGAACAGGGAAGCCCGGCACCCCACAGTCCACGAGGTTGCAAAAGAGTCAAGACACAGTTTAACAACTAAACAGTAACAGCAACAGCCGGTAAGAAAGTTAAACAAGTACTTAATGTATACAGACATCCACAAGTCTTAGCAAAGAATACTGAAGAAAGCCCTCTATTTTGTGTCTGATAAACTGTTTGTTCCACAGAAGAACTTCCAACTGTTTCACTGGTCTATTTTGGCATTTATCTTCAAATCTCTAAATAATATGGTGTCACTGCTGTTCTTGATTGCTTTGGCTAAAAATATCATTTACTGGTTTTTTTCCTGACTTAACCCTCTCCCCCACCTACATCCTTCCATCCCCACTTTCTAATTATGACTTATTATAATTCTGCTTCACTACTCAGTGTTTACATATTTGTGACTATAACTACGCACAGATGCAGATGCACACACACTCACACACATGCCATGGAAGAAGATACGCTTCTCAAAAAATTTCATCCTTCCTGGAGGTAATGGTCTTATCTCAGTCTGTTTGGACTGATATAACAAAATACCGACTGAGTGGCTTATAAAGAACAGAAATTTATTTCTCACAGCTCTGGAAACTGAGAAGCCCAAGATCAAAGTGCTGGCAGATCAGGTGTTCATTGAAGGCAAGACTCCTGATTTATAGATGGTGTCATAACCTCACGTGATAGAAGAGGAAAGGGATCTATCTGGGGTCTCATTTATAAGGTTAGTGATTCCTTTCATGGGAGATGTGGTCTCATAACGTATTCTTTAGTGAGTCATTGCTTGTTAATAGCATATTGCATAGACTCACATGTTTGTATTGATGGCAGGGTTTTGTTTTTTTTTTTTTTTTTGCCCTTGTACTTGATTTCTATCTCATAGAATTGTGGTCAGAAAAAGATGTTTGATGTAATTTCAACTTTCTTAAATTCACTGAGGCCCAACATGTGATCTATCCTGCGGAATGTTCCATATGCACTCAAAAAGAATGAGTATTCTTGCTGCTCACAGATGGAATGCTCTGTAAGTATCAATTAAGTCCATCAAGTCTAATGTGTCATTTAAGGGCTATGTTTTCTTATTGACTTTCTGTCTAGATGATTTGTCCATGGACGGAAGTGGGATGTTAAAGTTCCCCACTCTTTCTGTGTGACTGTCAATTTCTCCTTCCATGTCTGTTAACATTTTCCATATATACAGTGGTGCTTCTATGTGGGATGCATATATAATTGTAACTATTATATCTTCTTAAATTGATCCCTTGATCATTATGTAGTGCCCCTCTTTGCCTTTTGTAATAGTCTTTATTTTAAAGTCTATTTGGTCTGTTAAGTCTTTAATTTGTGACTACACTTTTCTTTGACATTTAATGGTTTCTCTTTCTGAGCAGTAGCTATCAACCAGAGGTTTACCTCTTGATAAGACTCAGGTAATTTTATCTTCTCTCTTATTTTACTAGTGCTTGGGGGGGGGGGTTGTAATTAAAATATATATGTATGTATATATATATATATGTCTCACATTCTCAAAATTATGTGTCAGAAAAGGACTGAAATAATCCGGAATATTCAGTCTTCTATTTCTCAGTGAATATTTACATATTTACTCAATTTTCATTATTTATAATATTTTCAATTCCTTTTATTATCTTATACACCTTAGACCATTAGAGATTCATCTGAAGTAGCTGGTTTTGACTTTATCTGGCTTTTACTATCATGTTTTGTATCGAAGTTTTCTGTTCTTACATCTTTCCAAATTTCCAAAATTCTGTTTTTCAAAAATCTTCCGTTTCTAGTATTCTTTGAATTTTTCCTTTTATGCAATTTACCTTCATTTAAATGTTATATCTTGAAGGATGAAAGATTAATACGTGGGTTCTCTTCTACCCTAAAACCAGAAATAGGTGGCTATACTTTAAGACTACTTTTGAGTTCAATACTCCTTTATCAAAATAATATTAAAATTCTTCAGCAAAAGACTCTCTAAGATGTTTGCCCTGCAAATTTCAACTTTCTTAAATTCACTGAGGCCCAACATGTGATCTATCCTGGAATGTTCCATATGCACTCAAAAGAATGAGTATTCTTGCTGCTCACAGATGGAATGCTCTGTAAGTATCAATTAAGTCCATCAAGTCTAATGTGTCATTTAAGGGCTATGTTTTCTTATTGACTTTCTGTCTAGATGATTTGTCCATGGACGGAAGTGGGATGTTAAAGTTCCCCACTCTTTCTGTGTGACTGTCAATTTCTCCTTCCATGTCTGTTAACATTTTCCATATATACAGTGGTGCTTCTATGTGGGATGCATATATAATTGTAACTATTATATCTTCTTAAATTGATCCCTTGATCATTATGTAGTGCCCCTCTTTGCCTTTTGTAATAGTCTTTATTTTAAAGTCTATTTGGTCTGTTAAGTCTTTAATTTGTGACTACACTTTTCTTTGACATTTAATGGTTTCTCTTTCTGAGCAGTAGCTATCAACCAGAGGTTTACCTCTTGATAAGACTCAGGTAATTTTATCTTCTCTCTTATTTTACTAGTGCTTGGGGGGGGGGGTTGTAATTAAAATATATATGTATGTATATATATATATATGTCTCACATTCTCAAAATTATGTGTCAGAAAAGGACTGAAATAATCCGGAATATTCAGTCTTCTATTTCTCAGTGAATATTTACATATTTACTCAATTTTCATTATTTATAATATTTTCAATTCCTTTTATTATCTTATACACCTTAGACCATTAGAGATTCATCTGAAGTAGCTGGTTTTGACTTTATCTGGCTTTTACTATCATGTTTTGTATCGAAGTTTTCTGTTCTTACATCTTTCCAAATTTCCAAAATTCTGTTTTTCAAAAATCTTCCGTTTCTAGTATTCTTTGAATTTTTCCTTTTATGCAATTTACCTTCATTTAAATGTTATATCTTGAAGGATGAAAGATTAATACGTGGGTTCTCTTCTACCCTAAAACCAGAAATAGGTGGCTATACTTTAAGACTACTTTTGAGTTCAATACTCCTTTATCAAAATAATATTAAAATTCTTCAGCAAAAGACTCTATAAGATGTTTGCCCTGCAAATATTAATGCACTCCCTACATAGCTATGACTGTTTCCTTCTTAAACAGACCATTTCTAATAGGAATTATTAAGTGCCCCTCTGCCCTCTGGAAAACATACAGACAATGAGTATTTGCCCCCAAAACTTGAAAATAAGACTGAACCTCAGAGTTAAAGTGTACAATCAGCCCACAAAAAATCTTAACAGATATCATATTCTATAATTTCAAAGAGGGTGATAGTTCCCAGGATACTATGTAATGTTGCAAATAGATTAAATGTTGTGATATGAATATCGTGATGATGCTAATGAAGAAGTATTATACAGACTTCAAACCGTTAGCTCTGTGAGATCAGCAGAAGAGGCATTTGATGAGCACACGTTAAATCGAGATAGAGCCCATCTCAGCGCAACCCACAGTTCCTGTCTCAGCTTCATCACAGCTACTGAATAAACTCAGGTCGGCAAACAGCTCACGTGTTAAAGAATCCCCGAGCCAAGAGTTTTAGTCCATTGGAATACTCCAGAGAAGGGTAGGCCAAAGTGACTCACATATTTTCATTTATAATTCTCCCTTGCTATTTTCCTTTGGCCTCTAGGAAACTAAGAGAATATATAATTCAACTTCCAGAATATATAATCTCTTACCTAGACAAGAAATCCATTATTTAATCTTGGAGCAAAGATTGTTCCTGGTACATTAGTTGATCTGTTTGTGTCAGCTTTGGGGGAGAGACACACAAAGTAGGGAGAAAGAAAGCAGATCAGAGAATTCTGAGCATGCTCATCACTCAATAGTTATGTCAGGTACTGAGGCCACTTCTGAAATAGAAATAGAAATACATTTTAGATAAAGGAAAGGGACCCATCCATTTGTCTGCAGCTTGGGATTGTCAGACTGTGTTTGCAATTGACTTAGAGAAACTCCCTGACCTCATTTCATGAAACTAAATGATTTACATGACTAAGAAAAAATATTCATGCATCTTCAATTTAGGTTTGGGGGCTGCAAGTGAAGCATATATTCAGAAATAAATATGAAAAATTATTAAAAAGTATAGCATGTACAACACAACAGAATACATTCAATAATCGAGTGTGCATTTTTCAGAGATATAAAATCATTTTGCTTCCTTGTTGATGGAGACCAGTGTCAGTGCAGCCTGGGTCTGCCGTAGTCGTAGGTATCTACCACTGAGGTAAGATACCTAAGACTACCGAGGGATACGTCCTGCACTGAGCGCTCTGGCGCCCCTCCCAGCTCTCCTCTCAGGCCAGCGCACCTGCCTGCTCTCAGTATCGACAGATTCTGACCCAGGTTACCCCTTCTCTGGAGACCTGCTCTTGGCTCAGACAGTCACTCTGCCAAGGATTCACCACACCCTCAAGCCAACTCAAACACCTGAAGGACGAGGGGCGGCTGTTGTAGAAATCATCAAACCTTTACCTCAAAGGGGATCAACTGAGATTCCATTCACACTCTGGAGCTCCCCTGGAATCAGGCTCAAGCTCGACGCCAGCTGAGAGTAAATTCTTGTCCTGTTTCTTTCTGGGTCATGTGCCTCACCCCTCCCCACCTGCTGAGAACATAACCTCAATAAAGAATAAGTAGACGAGTCCTTGTATCATACTTTCAGGGAACCTGAGTTAAAATCCACATATAAATTGTAATTACAGATGAATAATTATGTCTACTGTAGGCCAGGGTCAACTACAGGTGGTATAGCAGTCAGTCCTAATAAGTACAATAAAGTGGCATAAAGTAGTGACTAAGAGACTGTGATTTGGGATCTAATGTGCCCAGATCCAAACAGTAGTTCTGCCTCATACCAGCTGGCTAAATCACATAAACTCTCCAATCTTCAACTCTTCCTGTGTAAAATACTGAAAATGATACCTATGCCTTAGTGCTACTGAGAAAATCAAACTGAGCTGATTTATGGGAAAAGCCGAGTATTAAGGAAGGCCCAGTGAATGCTGTCAGCTAGTGTAGCTGTTGTGGTCATTGCCTTATAACATCAAGTCATGAAGGCTCTATCAGATAGGAACAATGCCTAGTTTCCCATTACAAGGAAAGCTTTCCTTAAATAAGGAGGAATCCTGGAGTCATTTAAGCAGTGACAGAAGGCAGAGCCGGTGGCAGGACGGCCAACGTTATGATTTTAATGCTGAAAGGGACTACAGGGACAACCCAGTCTACTCTCCCCCTCCCCAAACCTATGTCAAGAAAACTGAGGTCTGAAGAGGTTAAGTGGTTTGTTCAATGTATCCCTGCTTTGCTACTTACAGAAATGTTGGAAGCACGCGTAAATCTGGTGTGTGTAGCAGAAAATTAGAATTGTTGGAATGGTGGGATGTAGGAGCAGACAACAGATCAGTATATCCTTAGGCAATACTCTTGTTTTCTGGCACCCTCTGGAGAAGATGCTAATGCCTGCTGAGGTCTGAAGTCTGAGTTTCAGCTTCTCTCTGGGTCCATGGACCAACTGTAACCCCAGCTACCTTGCAGTTGGCTGAGGCTGTGTGACCTTGGGGGGGGCCCTGGCAGAAGGGAGACGTGCTGGCATGGCCCACAGAGATCTCCTCCACATGATCCACCACCCGTTCCTCCAGGCCTCCCTAGAGGCGCCGGAACCAGCACTCCCTGGGCTCCTGGACGGCAGCACAGAGCAGTCCCCACAGCTGCTGCCCTGGACAGCCATCACGGAGCTAAGAAATAAGGCTACGTGTGTGTTTAGCCATTGGGGCTGAAGGGCTGTTTGTTAACAGCACCAACTCAGCGTGACTAATATTCTGTGAAACTAGCAAAATCTTAGTCCTCAGCCATACAAAATATACACCAGCAACGATAAATCCTCCAGGAAGTGATGAGAAAAAGGAAGCAAAGCATTTGAATAAATGGGCAGATAACAGCTCTTGGCAGGAAACTTTTACCAGGGGAGTGGAAGACACAAGAATCTGGGCACAAGTGACTACGGGTTGCCAGTCTGTGGGTCACAGTCGAGGGAGGAGCAGGCCCAGGGACTCAAAATAAATATCTCAACCACACAATGTGTGAAGAAAAGGCAAAAATAACATCTACATTGCATCATACTGTGTTCACGCAGCCATTCAGGAATTATTTACCGAGAACTTGATCTGTACTTGGTACCATAATGAGTGACAAACTTTTCTCTAATGAATCAGACAGTAAATACTTTAACCCTTGCAGTATAGACAGTATCTGATACAACTTGTCAACCCAGCTGAGGAAGGAACCATGGACAGCATGAAAAGGAATTGGTGAGTTTGTGTTTCAACTTATTAATAAAATTATTAGCTTGAAAATGCAAAAGATTAGGCATGGCCATGTTTCCATAAAGTTGTAACCACTATCAGCAAGCTTTCATTTTCAGAGCCCTGAAAGTTTTCTCTTTTTTTAAATTTTGGCCTCTTTTATTGCTTATTCATTTATTTATTTTCATCCATCTTTACTCCTCGGCCTGTGTGGGCCTCCCGCTGCGGTGGCCTCTCTCACTGCAGAGCACCGGCTCTGGGAGGATGCACTCCAGAGCGCTGGCTCATAATTACACATATTGGTCTAGCTGCTCTGCGGCACGTGGGATCTTCCCTGGCCAGAGATCGAACCGGTGCCCCTTGCCCTGCAAGGCGGACTCTTTACCCATTGGACCAGCAGGAAAGCCCAGAGCTTAAAAAATTTTTAATAAAGATCTCTAAGGTCTTTAATCTGTAAAATCCCAGCCACTTCTATAACACTATGATTTCAAGAACATGTTTGATTAAAAAAAACAGCAAGAAAGAAATAAAGTATAGAATTATGATTTTTGAAGACTACACAGGAGACCAGGTTCTCCTTGTCCAATATAAATATAAGACAAGATTTAAAAATTAATCAAGATGAATATCTTATTTGAATAGGTATTCTAAATTATTAATTAAAACATCATTCTTTAAATTATACAGAAGAATTCTAACAGAGGTAGTGGGATCAAATTGTTATGACCCCTCAGAGAGGGTTTTGATATTATAAATTGATTCAATTTATTTTTAAATTTAATTTTATATTAATAAAAGGAAGCAATTTAAACTCAAGAACCCCAGCAGCTTCTTTAGAAACAGCCACTCAGGGCTCATGCACGTGTTTGGTCAAATATATGAAGGAATCTAAAGGAAAATTCCCCAAACATATAAAGATTTTCTAGATTCAATCCAATAATGTTCAAATAATGCAGCTGAGGCACCGATGTACAAACTTGATCTGTACTTGGTACAAAGCTTTTCTAATGAATCAGACAGTAAATACTTTAACCCTTGCAGTATAGACAGTATCTGATACAACTTGTCAACCCAGCTGAGGAAGGAACCATGGACAGCATGAAAAGGAATTGGTGAGTTTGTGTTTCAACTTATTAATAAAATTATTAGCTTGAAAATGCAAAAGATTAGGCATGGCCATGTTTCCATAAAGTTGTAACCACTATCAGCAAGCTTTCATTTTCAGAGCCCTGAAAGTTTTCTCTTTTTTTAAATTTTGGCCTCTTTTATTGCTTATTCATTTATTTATTTTCATCCATCTTTACTCCTCGGCCTGTGTGGGCCTCCCGCTGCGGTGGCCTCTCTCACTGCAGAGCACCGGCTCTGGGAGGATGCACTCCAGAGCGCTGGCTCATAATTACACATATTGGTCTAGCTGCTCTGCGGCACGTGGGATCTTCCCTGGCCAGAGATCGAACCGGTGCCCCTTGCCCTGCAAGGCGGACTCTTTACCCATTGGACCAGCAGGAAAGCCCAGAGCTTAAAAAATTTTTAATAAAGATCTCTAAGGTCTTTAATCTGTAAAATCCCAGCCACTTCTATAACACTATGATTTCAAGAACATGTTTGATTAAAAAAAACAGCAAGAAAGAAATAAAGTATAGAATTATGATTTTTGAAGACTACACAGGAGACCAGGTTCTCCTTGTCCAATATAAATATAAGACAAGATTTAAAAATTAATCAAGATGAATATCTTATTTGAATAGGTATTCTAAATTATTAATTAAAACATCATTCTTTAAATTATACAGAAGAATTCTAACAGAGGTAGTGGGATCAAATTGTTATGACCCCTCAGAGAGGGTTTTGATATTATAAATTGATTCAATTTATTTTTAAATTTAATTTTATATTAATAAAAGGAAGCAATTTAAACTCAAGAACCCCAGCAGCTTCTTTAGAAACAGCCACTCAGGGCTCATGCACGTGTTTGGTCAAATATATGAAGGAATCTAAAGGGGAAAATTCCCCAAACATATAAAGATTTTCTAGATTCAATCCAATAATGTTCACATTGCAGACCTGAAAAGTGGCTCTTCAAACCAGGTGCAAGCTGAGGCACCGATCACAGGATTTTTCAACCTTGAGAATGCCGTTAGCATTCAGAGCCAGGAGACTCTTTGTTGAGTGGCGAGGGGCTGTCTTGTGCATTGCAGGGAGTTTACCAGCATCTCCAGCGTCCACCCACTGATCCCACCAGCACTTCCCCTCCATGGCTGACTATCAGATGTTGCCAACAGGTAAAATGGTTCCTGAGAAACGTGGGTTTAGAAATTGATTGGAGTTGAAACACAATTCCTCAAATCCAAACATACAAACAGCAAAGTTAACATTTACCTTAACTTTGAAGCGAGTTTTCTACCAATATTGACCAGGTCGTCAGAGACTTAACCGGTTTCAATTTAGAAACCAGAGTGAGGCAGGTGGCAAATTGGAACACAAATTTCAGTGCTTTCTGCTTATTCCAGCAGTTGTGAGTGAGAAATAGGCTGTGAATTCCTTTCCCTTGGTAACAAAGCAATATAAAAATGGATTTGGAGCTATTTCCCAAATGTACGTTAGGAAGACATGGAGGTTAAATGAGCGGAGGTCTCTCAGCATCCTCAGGACGACACTCAGCACACGCCTACCTCAGGCCATCCCAGGGACAACCCCAGATGGGCAAACATTATCGATGCATCTTGAGGCCAGCTGCGTTTTTACATTTTCCAGAAAGCTTTGTTCTTATAAAATAACCGCTGTGATCAAGGCAAGAAGAAAAGTGATGCTGAAGAGTTGGATCTGTTATTATGACAAGAAGTAGGAGAGATGCCTGATGGGAAATTCCATGCCCTCCATCACCATGCCTGAAAAATGACAAGTTTTCAAGATGCAAAGGCTACATTTCAGCACACAGTGAGCTGCAAGGAGATTTATCACAGCATTCGAGTGGAAAGACACCTTATAAATGATGTCACATGAATTTTTGGTTTTAAGAACCCCAGCAGCTTCTTTAGAAACAGCCACTCAGGGCTCATGCACGTGTTTGGTCAAATATATGAAGGAATCTAAAGGAAAATTCCCCAAAATTATAAAGATTTTCTAGATTCAATCCAATAATGTTCACATTGCAGACCTGAAAAGTGGCTCTTCAAACCAGGTGCAAGCTGAGGCACCGATCACAGGATTTTTCAACCTTGAGAATGCCGTTAGCATTCAGAGCCAGGAGACTCTTTGTTGAGTGGCGAGGGGCTGTCTTGTGCATTGCAGGGAGTTTACCAGCATCTCCAGCGTCCACCCACTGATCCCACCAGCACTTCCCCTCCATGGCTGACTATCAGATGTTGCCAACAGGTAAAATGGTTCCTGAGAAACGTGGGTTTAGAAATTGATTGGAGTTGAAACACAATTCCTCAAATCCAAACATACAAACAGCAAAGTTAACATTTACCTTAACTTTGAAGCGAGTTTTCTACCAATATTGACCAGGTCGTCAGAGACTTAACCGGTTTCAATTTAGAAACCAGAGTGAGGCAGGTGGCAAATTGGAACACAAATTTCAGTGCTTTCTGCTTATTCCAGCAGTTGTGAGTGAGAAATAGGCTGTGAATTCCTTTCCCTTGGTAACAAAGCAATATAAAAATGGATTTGGAGCTATTTCCCAAATGTACGTTAGGAAGACATGGAGGTTAAATGAGCGGAGGTCTCTCAGCATCCTCAGGACGACACTCAGCACACGCCTACCTCAGGCCATCCCAGGGACAACCCCAGATGGGCAAACATTATCGATGCATCTTGAGGCCAGCTGCGTTTTTACATTTTCCAGAAAGCTTTGTTCTTATAAAATAACCGCTGTGATCAAGGCAAGAAGAAAAGTGATGCTGAAGAGTTGGATCTGTTATTATGACAAGAAGTAGGAGAGATGCCTGATGGGAAATTCCATGCCCTCCATCACCATGCCTGAAAAATGACAAGTTTTCAAGATGCAAAGGCTACATTTCAGCACACAGTGAGCTGCAAGGAGATTTATCACAGCATTCGAGTGGAAAGACACCTTATAAATGATGTCACATGAATATCTGGTTCTCTAGTCATTGATGAAAGCCAAGGTTTGTTTCCTTTGGCTCTTTTGCTTTGATACATTAAGGAATGCATATTTGAAAATCACACCAAATATTCCAAACAGAGTCACTCTAGCTTGTACTGTGTTTATGTGTGAATATTTTTGCAGTGATGTTCAGTGATTTACCTCATACAGATAATGTTCATTGGGAGTAACAGTAATCATATTCCAACCCCAATCCTTGCTGAAATCTTAGCTGCTCTGGAAACTCCACTAGTGATGTCTCAACTTTATTAGAGAGAAAAATGGAAAAAGAGTTCTGATTCAGGTTTCTGCTGATGACAGTTCTAGACTGCAGTTAGGATCAGGCAGTCCCCAGACCCCAGAGGTTATTTTCTCATCCTATAGCCACGTCACCAAAGTCCATTTTTCTCACTGGCTGATTTCTACAAGTGAGCCACAAAGTGTGACCACAGTAGATGGACGGAAGACTCTGTCTGCTCTGAATGATGCCAGAATTCCATCCCTACCCCTCCCTCAAGCCTTGGGTAGGAACAAGAGCTGAGATCCGTCTTCTCCTCACATTAAACAACAGAAGTGGGGACCATGAAATCACGGTGTGAGGACAACCCTGGTGTGAGGACCACCCTGGAGGGAGGAAGGGGAGATGGGCAGATGCACGAAAGGTGCTCTCGGTGCTCCTGTGGTGGGAACGGGGAACTGCTAGATGTACAACGTACACTAACACATGGAATCCAGGGGTCGGGAATGCAGGGGAAGGCTCTAGAACTCTGCGAAACTCACCAAACAGAAGTTAAACAAAGGAACCTTGCCCAACATCAGCTTTCTCACTACTGATCCTAAACAATGTTTAAGCAGAAGAATTTGAGGAAGGAGAAAAGTACAGAGTAACACTGAGCAGACAGGTGGCTGGCACGTAGGAAAGGAATGGATGTCAGGAATTACTTACACCATCCTAGAATCCTCCCGCAGGGGAAGAGTGAGCACACCTGTGTTCCAGGATGACTCTTCCTGCAGGCATTCCTCCCTGCTCGAGTCACTGGATGTCATGACTTTCCTTCTTCTGAATTTAGCAACGAAACTATGAAGTTCACCCACGCCCCACTCATGCTGAGTTTTAAAAAGCTGCAGAGTGAACATATTATTAAGTACCAAGAGTTCAGACTTTCACAAATATTCGTCTTGAGTCAATCACCTGCCAGATAACCACATCTAATGATTGACATTCATCTAACCCTGAAGACACAAGGAAATCAAATGTTCCACAGAGCCCAGAGTGAATTTCAATCTGAGACAAGGGGTGATCCCCACGATCCTCATGAAAAGTTGAGGCTATGTAATACATCCCAGGATCATTAGTCCAAACAGACTCAAGGTGGGTTACAAAAAGAGAACAGTTAATGTGAAACACAAGGATTGGCAGATTTTTAAATCGAGAAGAGCATGGGATTAAAATCATTCAGGAGACAGAGGACCTGAGGAGATGCTGAAAGCTGGGAAGTAGCCTCCGGTCCGGGAAGCTGTAAGCAGCCTGGCACTACAGACCCAGGGATCAAACCCACGTTTGACAGGCAGATTCTTCACCCCTAAGCCTGGGGAATCCCATTGTCACCCTTGCAAATAGTCATCTAAATTAAAATGAAATATTCTTAGAAATCAAAAGGACAATTTAACTGGAGACGAGTAAGAAAAACTGTGCTGAAGCATATCCTGAGAGGAGTCTCCATGCTGAGTGACCAGTAGGCTGCCCAGCACCACACATATCCAGAAACATGACGGAGGAGGGTCCTGCTGTGGGCACTGACCGCAGTACAGGGTCTGCTGTCTGTGGCGAGGGCCATGTTGTCAGAGCCTCCACACAGAAAGCCCCTGTCTTCCCGCATGACCCTATGTCAGCCAACTGTGCTCTCTTTTGCCACGTGGTGAAGCTGATGCATTTTCCACACGTCAACAAGAACACTTCAGCTTCACTAATAACCTCAATCCAATGAGAAGAAACATCGGGGAAAGTCAGCCAGTTCCCTTGTCTCTAAGGTCACATCATAAACATGGTCATGGTAAATGCACCTCATTTTTCTCATCTATTTATTTTGAAATTTCATAGATCTTTTTTGCAAGAAATGTCCAATGTCTCACAAAACCTTCACCTAGATTTCTAGAGGTCACTCATTAATATTTTATCACATTTTTCTTATGATTCTTTTTCTCTTTTGCACACATGTGTATATACATAAATACATATATGTAGATACATGTAAGACACATATATGGGCTTCCCTGAGGGTTCAATGATAGAGCATCCACCTGGCAACACAGGAGACATGGGTTTAATCCCTGGGTTGGGATGATCTGCTGGAGGAAGAAATGGCAGCCCATTGGCCGCCACGATCCTCATGAAAAGTTGAGGCTATGTAATACATCCCAGGATCATTAGTCCAAACAGACTCAAGGTGGGTTACAAAAAGAGAACAGTTAATGTGAAACACAAGGATTGGCAGATTTTTAAATCGAGAAGAGCATGGGATTAAAATCATTCAGGAGACAGAGGACCTGAGGAGATGCTGAAAGCTGGGAAGTAGCCTCCGGTCCGGGAAGCTGTAAGCAGCCTGGCACTACAGACCCAGGGATCAAACCCACGTTTGACAGGCAGATTCTTCACCCCTAAGCCTGGGGAATCCCATTGTCACCCTTGCAAATAGTCATCTAAATTAAAATGAAATATTCTTAGAAATCAAAAGGACAATTTAACTGGAGACGAGTAAGAAAAACTGTGCTGAAGCATATCCTGAGAGGAGTCTCCATGCTGAGTGACCAGTAGGCTGCCCAGCACCACACATATCCAGAAACATGACGGAGGAGGGTCCTGCTGTGGGCACTGACCGCAGTACAGGGTCTGCTGTCTGTGGCGAGGGCCATGTTGTCAGAGCCTCCACACAGAAAGCCCCTGTCTTCCCGCATGACCCTATGTCAGCCAACTGTGCTCTCTTTTGCCACGTGGTGAAGCTGATGCATTTTCCACACGTCAACAAGAACACTTCAGCTTCACTAATAACCTCAATCCAATGAGAAGAAACATCGGGGAAAGTCAGCCAGTTCCCTTGTCTCTAAGGTCACATCATAAACATGGTCATGGTAAATGCACCTCATTTTTCTCATCTATTTATTTTGAAATTTCATAGATCTTTTTTGCAAGAAATGTCCAATGTCTCACAAAACCTTCACCTAGATTTCTAGAGGTCACTCATTAATATTTTATCACATTTTTCTTATGATTCTTTTTCTCTTTTGCACACATGTGTATATACATAAATACATATATGTAGATACATGTAAGACACATATATGGGCTTCCCTGAGGGTTCAATGATAGAGCATCCACCTGGCAACACAGGAGACATGGGTTTAATCCCTGGGTTGGGATGATCTGCTGGAGGAAGAAATGGCAGCCCATTCCAGCGTTCTCGCCAGGAGAATTCCATGGTAAGAGGAGCCTAGTGGACTACAGTCCACGGGGTGGCAAACAAGTTGGACACAACTTAGTGACTAAACAAGAGCAATGTAATACATATAAACATATGGTAATCTTTTAAATCACTTTAGATTAAGTCTCACAAATGAAACTTCACTCTTAGTTATCTCAGCAGGTTTGTCCAAAGAACAAAGACATTCTCCTTCAAATCACATTAAAGTTATCAAAGTTAGGACATTAATATTAATACATTCCTACTAGCATCTTCCTAGATAATAACATTTGACCAGTTGTCCTACTACTGTACTTTATAGCCAGAAAAAATATTTTTCCTGTTCCAAGATGCAATTTGAATCATGTGTTTCATTCAGTTTCCTGTGTATGTTCTCTCTTTAGGATAGAGTCTTCTTACTTTCTACGCCTTTTATGATGGTGATTATTGAAGAGTGAAGACCAGCTTTTTCATATAATGGCCTTCGGGTTTGGTTTGCGTGACGATTCCAAATGATGAAGCTGGTTATAATTCTTGGCTGTAGTACAGAAATCTTGATGTGGCCTTTTCAGTGCATGTAATCAGAAAGTTTATGCTAACTCTTTGCTCCATTACTAGTGGAAGTACCTTAACTAGTTGGTTAACATGGCATTGGCCAGGCTTCTTCATTATCAGGTTACAAGTTTTACTCTCATTATTAATAAGTATTTTATAGGTAAAGACTTTGAGACTATATAGATATCTTGGTCATCATCAAACTCTCACTCATATACTTAGCATCCATTGGTCATTTTTGCTGGAATCAGTTTTTTGTGTGATCATTGCCAAATGATAATCTCCTAATTAAATCATTCATTCAATATTTCTTAGTGGGTATTTTAGAGTAAGGAAAAGCAGTCACTTTGTCTCATTTGTTTACTCATTCATGTGTTTTTATGTTGGTATTTACTCATGAATTCTTAGTTAATTCAAAGTGTTATAATCTGATCCTATCATTATTTATTTTAACAATCAAATTGCCGCAGTTTCATCAGTAAGTCCACATCAAGCTGGCTCCTAGATCCTTTTGACCCACTGTCATCATTCCTTGAAAACTTCTTTAATTTCTGAAACAAGAAAGTCTTCCAGGCTTATCTGGGACTTTCTCTGCTCAGAATCAGCTAGAATCAGCTACTTCTCTAAGAGGCCTTGGCTCTTTTTTTTTTTTTTTTTTGCCACTTCTATTGGTCTTTCATATATTTATTTTCATCCATTTTTGTTCTTTAGCTTGTGGTGGGCCTCACATCACAGTGGCCTCTCTCGTCGCTGAGGACCGGCTCCAGACGCATGCACTCCAGAGCTCTGACTTGGTAGTTGGACACATCAGTCCAGCTGCTCCATGGCACATGGCATCTTCCCAGGCCAGGGATTGAACCGGCGTCACTTGCACTGCAAGGCGGTGTCCTTACCCACTGGACCATCAGGGAAGGCTTCCTTGGCTCTTTTTAATGGAGAAGTATATTTAGAAACCAAATACTAGGTATTATTCAGTATATTCATTGCTGTTGGAATGACAATACTTCTAGACCCACCCAAGGGAACTAAGGACCTAGGAAATCAACAAATACATTTATGGAAACATATGTTTGCACATACACAGATCTACACATTTCACTTTTTCAACACAAACAACATGCCAAATAGTATATTATACCATGAGAATCAAAATGAACATAATCCTATCTCCTGAAAGACATTCATATTTTATAAATGATTTAAAATCAAATGCTGTTTCAGTTAAACTGCTGATCAGTCTAAGTCCTTATTAAGAGTCATAATTTTATTAATGATTAACTCATTTAAAGACTTTAGTCATAAACCAAATTGCAGTGGAGAGATAATTCATTGTCCACTGTGATGAAATGATTCTAAGAAGCAATTATTTATTGTCAGCACTTTTAGAAAGTAATAGCAATCAAAATCTTTTGCAAAACGACTATGCCTTACCTCTTGTGCATGTGTTACTTTATTTAATTATATCAATGACAGTATGTGGTCTATATTTTTTTCTGTCCATTCCCCAGATGAGGAAGCCCACAGTTTCTGGGAGTTATGAAACTAGGGAACAAATCCAGTCCTATGGGTCTTCAAAGTTTACTGATATTAGTTTTCTTGGGGTGGGGGTTGGCTTATGTTAAGGTCCTGGTAAATAAAGCATTGATCTAATATTAAATGCTAGCTCTAAAGTTTTCTGAATGTTCACAAATACCAGCATCACAAAAAGAAGAAAATAACATGAATTCCTTGCTAACCATGTCCTAGAACTCTAGTATGTGAGGATGATTAAAGAAGCTTTCCAAATTATATACAGCCCAAGGATTTCGGGGTGCCCTGTGGGGAGTCCAGAATCTTGGCAGAGGGATGTTCATGCCATGGCTCTGTCTTTCTCCAAGGAGACCCTTCTAAAGACCTAAAAGGTCTTTGTCATTCAGATCTGCCACTAAAATAAACACTCAGATCAGGCTAAAGCATCTCAGGTTCCTCCTCCAAACCACAAAAACACAAGTAGATAAATTGCATTTTTATCTATCACTAATTCCTTATTATATGTGGTTTTTAAGTCATAGAGTCATATTTATTTAATTGTAAATAATAAAGAAGAAACAGAGGTGTTTTTCTAAGATTTTGACAGTATGATGGCTGAATGTATCAAACTGAATAATCAATGATTATTTGAACAAGGGGTAAGGTCATTCCCTAACATTGAGGAAATAGCCTTTAAATTGTCTATCATCTGATGTAGAGTAAATCAGGGTGACTCCATGGAAGGAGGAAAGGCCACCCAGCAGGAATAGGGCTAAAGCAGAGGAATTCCTGCCTAGCAGGAAGAGGAATTAAAGTAGGTGAGGACTCATGTCCAATAGGGAAGGTGAGGACTCATGTCCATGGGTCCTGTGGTCTGACCTGCTGAGGAAAGGATCACCTACTCTGATCTAATTTACACCTTCACAAACATTTGTCTTCTTCTTCTCAAACACAGGGCTAATTGGAATGGAAAACAAAAGTTTGAGAAAAATAAAGTGAACCTACCTGGATCAGAGACAAGTCCTCCAGTTGCAACCTGAAGAGGTAGTTTCTACAAAACACAAAATGAAAACAGTTCTCATTTTTAGTAGATCTAAAAAAATTACAGTTCTTAAAACAATATGAGAACAAGGAAAAAACACAATGGTTTTTGGCTTCCAAAGCAATATCCTGCTAAGACTGTGTGTAACAGTTTTCCTTGGAACTCGAATTTTAAAGAGGCATTCAATAAGTCAACAGAATAATACATTTGAGATTGGCGTGAAAGCTAAGGAATAAAGGGGTGGGGGTGGAAACTGTCTAAATTACAAACTAGCTCTCCGAATCTATGGGATTCTATTTGAGCAAATGGACATGGGTATTCAATTTTGAAAGTAAGTTTAAGTTCAGCAAGATGGTATAAATCCACTCTTCATGAGCCTTCATCCTGACAGATGACCATGTTTTATAATGAAAACACATCTTTGTTTTGAATTCACCAATGGTCTGCAAATTACAGCTCTCTACCTTGCTAGATGGATTCTGGGTGTAGTACATTTAGAAGCATTGACTTGTCTGTCTTCCATCAAGGGTCTCAAAGGGTCAGCTCTGGCTGCCAAAAAAACCAATGGTCATGCAAATTACAGTCCACCTATTTACACATTATATGTGGTTTTTAAGTCATAGAGTCATATTTATTTAATTGTAAATAATAAAGAAGAAACAGAGGTGTTTTTCTAAGATTTTGACAGTATGATGGCTGAATGTATCAAACTGAATAATCAATGATTATTTGAACAAGGGGTAAGGTCATTCCCTAACATTGAGGAAATAGCCTTTAAATTGTCTATCATCTGATGTAGAGTAAATCAGGGTGACTCCATGGAAGGAGGAAAGGCCACCCAGCAGGAATAGGGCTAAAGCAGAGGAATTCCTGCCTAGCAGGAAGAGGAATTAAAGTAGGTGAGGACTCATGTCCAATAGGGAAGGTGAGGACTCATGTCCATGGGTCCTGTGGTCTGACCTGCTGAGGAAAGGATCACCTACTCTGATCTAATTTACACCTTCACAAACATTTGTCTTCTTCTTCTCAAACACAGGGCTAATTGGAATGGAAAACAAAAGTTTGAGAAAAATAAAGTGAACCTACCTGGATCAGAGACAAGTCCTCCAGTTGCAACCTGAAGAGGTAGTTTCTACAAAACACAAAATGAAAACAGTTCTCATTTTTAGTAGATCTAAAAAAATTACAGTTCTTAAAACAATATGAGAACAAGGAAAAAACACAATGGTTTTTGGCTTCCAAAGCAATATCCTGCTAAGACTGTGTGTAACAGTTTTCCTTGGAACTCGAATTTTAAAGAGGCATTCAATAAGTCAACAGAATAATACATTTGAGATTGGCGTGAAAGCTAAGGAATAAAGGGGTGGGGGTGGAAACTGTCTAAATTACAAACTAGCTCTCCGAATCTATGGGATTCTATTTGAGCAAATGGACATGGGTATTCAATTTTGAAAGTAAGTTTAAGTTCAGCAAGATGGTATAAATCCACTCTTCATGAGCCTTCATCCTGACAGATGACCATGTTTTATAATGAAAACACATCTTTGTTTTGAATTCACCAATGGTCTGCAAATTACAGCTCTCTACCTTGCTAGATGGATTCTGGGTGTAGTACATTTAGAAGCATTGACTTGTCTGTCTTCCATCAAGGGTCTCAAAGGGTCAGCTCTGGCTGCCCAAGAGTGAAACAAGGAATCAGAGAAAAAGAAATGACTGGTTTTCAATGATAAAGAGGAAGAACAATGTAATATGCAACAGGGATTGGCAGAGAATGGGGCAAAATGTAGATCTTGGTCACATGAGACTCTGGATTATACTTCTGTAGCTTTTAGAAACAATAGATTGGTGTCCAAATTAAGCCATGAAAGAATATCTTAACATTATGCAGATGAGAAACCTGTGCTGCAGAAGAAGCACCCCAGAGAAGAACGGAGGGGAAAAATCAGCTCAGGTGTGAACAAGGATGGCAGGGAGACACTGACAGGGCCCAGAGAGCAGACCTTAAGAACACATGAGTGGAGGGAGGGGTCTCCAAGAAGTGGAGGATATTGTTGTTGTTTTTTTTTTAAATTTATTTATCTTTTGGCGGGGAGTGGGGAGGGAGGAGGACAGGAGGGCGACTTCTATTGGTCTTTCATTTCTCTATTTACATCTGTCTTTGTTCTTTGGCTCCTGTGGGCCTCCCATCGCAGTGGCCTCTGTCGTGGCAGAGTGCCGGCTCTGGGCGCATGCGCCCCAGAGCTCCAGCTCGGTGATTGGACACATTGGTCCAGCCGCTCCGTGGCACGTGGGATCTTCCCAGGCCAGGGATCGAACCAGCGCCTCTTGCACTGCAAGGCAGTGTCCTTACCCACTGGACCACCAGGGGAAGCCCGGATATTGTTATAATGGGCAGCTCCAAGGTGATTATTTGGGCACTAAGAGAATAACAAAATTCTCCAAACACCAGCAAGAAACCAGGGTAAATGATTTTCACTCTCTGGGGAGTTGGGCAGATGTTAGAAGTGAACACCCCGTCCCAGGAGAGGTGACAAGGGACAGCCACAACAGGCCATGGGCATAGCCCTCTGAGAACCAAGAAACACCCCCATGGTAGATAAGCAGAAGGCAGGCACAAAGCAACAGGGACAGCCCAGCTCCAAAACACGTGTGCACACTGCTGGAGGAAGAAAGGGACTTCACTCACATGGTTCAACCAAAGCCCAACAGGGTACAGCCCATGCCTTGCAGAGGTTTGGGTGTAGTACATTTAGAAGCATTGTTTCTGTCTTCCATCAAGGGTCTCAAAGGGTCAGCTCTGGCTGCCCAAGAGTGAAACAAGGAATCAGAGAAAAAGAAATGACTGGTTTTCAATGATAAAGAGGAAGAACAATGTAATATGCAACAGGGATTGGCAGAGAATGGGGCAAAATGTAGATCTTGGTCACATGAGACTCTGGATTATACTTCTGTAGCTTTTAGAAACAATAGATTGGTGTCCAAATTAAGCCATGAAAGAATATCTTAACATTATGCAGATGAGAAACCTGTGCTGCAGAAGAAGCACCCCAGAGAAGAACGGAGGGGAAAAATCAGCTCAGGTGTGAACAAGGATGGCAGGGAGACACTGACAGGGCCCAGAGAGCAGACCTTAAGAACACATGAGTGGAGGGAGGGGTCTCCAAGAAGTGGAGGATATTGTTGTTGTTTTTTTTTTAAATTTATTTATCTTTTGGCGGGGAGTGGGAGGGAGGAGGACAGGAGGGCGACTTCTATTGGTCTTTCATTTCTCTATTTACATCTGTCTTTGTTCTTTGGCTCCTGTGGGCCTCCCATCGCAGTGGCCTCTGTCGTGGCAGAGTGCCGGCTCTGGGCGCATGCGCCCCAGAGCTCCAGCTCGGTGATTGGACACATTGGTCCAGCCGCTCCGTGGCACGTGGGATCTTCCCAGGCCAGGGATCGAACCAGCGCCTCTTGCACTGCAAGGCAGTGTCCTTACCCACTGGACCACCAGGGGAAGCCCGGATATTGTTATAATGGGCAGCTCCAAGGTGATTATTTGGGCACTAAGAGAATAACAAAATTCTCCAAACACCAGCAAGAAACCAGGGTAAATGATTTTCACTCTCTGGGGAGTTGGGCAGATGTTAGAAGTGAACACCCCGTCCCAGGAGAGGTGACAAGGGACAGCCACAACAGGCCATGGGCATAGCCCTCTGAGAACCAAGAAACACCCCCATGGTAGATAAGCAGAAGGCAGGCACAAAGCAACAGGGACAGCCCAGCTCCAAAACACGTGTGCACACTGCTGGAGGAAGAAAGGGACTTCACTCACTTTCAGAGTGGTCTCAGGAAGCCCAGGAACTGTCCCCAGGCACTCAGGTTTCTTACAGTGTGTCCCCCACCCCCCCACCTCCACAGGAGCACTGCCACCCTGCACACTTAAAACCACCTCTCCAACCACTAAAAGGGTGTGGTCACTATGCTCTTTCTGTGCCTCCAACTCAACCTCAGAAACACAGAGTTGGCCATAAAATTCATTCAGGTTTTACCATTTTGGCCAACTCAATAAAACCAGGGGAGCAGTGCATGACACAAGGCGCCTCCACCACGGAGCCACAGGGGGAATACCACCCTTCTCTTTTCTTACAGTCACATCGCAGTCCACTACACAGAACTGAGGAAGCCTTTGAGGAGGGAATGTGGAAGCTGATTTACTTCCATTTGACTCAGCATCAGGGAGAGGTAAGATTTCCAGCCGAAAACATCTTCCTGCAGGCAAGGACGAACCCAGAGCAGCCACAGAGGAGTGCAGTCGGGCTGCCAAGGGTAGCGCCATTGAGGCTGGCTAGCTGCCGAGCTCTCACCTGATGTAAAACAGACGCCAGCACAATTCCTTTAGGAGACACTAGAAAGTTATACATATGCAGAGATAAGTCTTTCAGATGAGGGGCTTACAAGAGGCACCAGAGGCAAATACTGGCCTGGATGCACTCATAGCCGCTCACGAGCATCATGGTTCCCTACCCCAGGTTGGTTTCCTCATGGATGTCTTGGTGGCAGGAAGCATCTCTCCACTATCCCTCCACTACAGGATGCAGGATTGCCTAGGATATCCACGCAAAGGTCAGAGCTCTGTCACCAGACAACGTGGGGAGGGAAGCTAGGCATGCTATGCTTCAAACATTTTCATTTGCAAAATGGAGTTAATAGTTCTATCTACCTGCTGATGTTGCTTTGAAGTTTAAAGCAAAGGAATACACAATGGAGTCTGAATAGGACTCAATTACCAATAACTTCTTCTAGGTACTTTATGGAATATATTGAAATTTCCGGACATGCTGAAATTTCCAGCATATTCTCCATAGATAGGGAAGAGCATTTCTGCCCTCCAGCAAAGGCAGATTCCAGGCACAAGCAGGTACTTTTATCTCTGTGTTCAGGGCTGGGAGTTGCTGTCTGGGAGGATGGTGGTGGCATTGCTGGGCTTTTGGAAAAGAAGACAACATTGTTTATTTTATTGCAATTCTGGGACCCCGTAGGTACACGCTTTCCAACTCACTGGTTCTTTACAGAAAAAGCTTTTCTGCAAATTTTCCCAATAAAAAAGCCATTTGTATTTGTAATCAATAAAATACTTGAAAGCTTAGATTGCAAGCCCACCTCTTTGTTTTTCTTTCTTTCTTCCTTCTCCTCTGCCCTGAACACACACACACACACACACACACACACACACACACATGAATGCCTATATTACACTATTATTTCTGAGAATGTTCTAGAAAGACAGTTCTCAAACACTAAGGAAGAACTGGAAGTCTTCAGACCACTGGGGAAGGATGATAGTAGTGTCGTGATGCCCTGTAGAACTATGAAGAGACTGCACTATGCTGTGCTTAGTTGCTCAGCTGTGTCCTACTCTTTGCAATTCCACGGACTGCAGTCCTCCAGGTCTCTCTGTCCATGGAGAATCTCTGCAGCCAGCCAAGGTCCTCTGCCCATGGGGATTCTCCAGGCAAGAATACTGGAGTGGGTTGCCATGCCCTCCTCCGAGGGATCTTCCTAACCCAGAGTTCGAACCCAGGTCTCCCTCATTGCAGGTGGATTCTTTACTGCCTGAGCCAACAGGCAAGCCCTTGACCATGGCCCAACACGCAAGAATGTGGGCAAATATCTTTCAAAGAGTAAGAAAAAGTTCAAAGTCTTCTTTCTCCTGTGGTGAGGGTTGAAGGAGGTGTGAGGGTTTTCTCTGAAAATCTTGGGTGCTGTTTCCAGTGTTGTCTCAGGGGAAATGTTATGGTCTGAATGTTTGTCTCCCCAAACTTCATACATTGAAATCCAGCCCTCAGAGGTGACAGTATTATACTGCAGGTGAGACTTTTTGGCAGGTGATTTGGTTGTAAAGATAGCGTCCTCATGAATGGGATTAGTGCCCTGATAAAAGAGGCTCCAGAGAGCTCCCTCCTCCTTCCACCATGTGAGGATGCAGCAAAAAGTCTGTTGTCTGCAAACTAGAAGAAGACCCTTACAAAAACCCAACTGGTACACTGGACCTCCAAACTGCAGAACTGTGAGACATAAATCTCTGTTGTTTATAAGTTACCCAGCCTGTGAGTGCTCTGTAACAGCAGCTCAAATGGACCAAGGTAGAAAGACATTGATTTAGGATGACAGACACAGCACACTCTCGGTCTACATCTCTCCAACCAAATGTCACTCCACTGGCCACATCTGCCTCATAAGTCCCACCTATAAAGTGCTTACCAGTGGATTTCAATCATTTCCTGTTCCTTACCCAGATAACTGAGAACCATGGTACGCATACAAACATCTCATCAGTAATCAATCAGTATGGCAGAGGTATTCAACAGGTGAACAGATTGGGGAGAGAGGAGGGGCATGCTTACCAGGAAAAATAGCTCAATAGCTATTGGACATCATCACCATCACAAGTAACGCCAAGCCCCAAACCTTAGCGAAGTAGAGCACCAAAGATCTGAACTCTTTCTTTGACATTGTCTGGGTTAAAAAGATGCAAGGTAGTGATTTTTTTTTAACCCATTCTCAATTCTGGACCTAAAAAAAATTATAAAGTCCAAGAACTATGAATCTAGATTGTCCTTAGAGAATATACATACATCCCTTGATGTTTAGATGAAGATGCTTTTACAAATTAAGGAGTACAGTGTGATTTAACCAAGATTACTGGGATTCAGAGAAAGATCTATGATTGGAAATAAGATGCACCACTCTACTGTCCCTGGGCCCACTGTGCCACATGGCCTCACCGGTCAGTCACCCAGTGTCCCTTTCTAATTCACTGACATCAAACACATGAGCACACACACAGAGGAATCATTTTTATAGTATCATTATCTCATGTCATCACTGTTTATTCACAGGTGCACTTCCAAATGTTTTTGATATAGTTCAGATCTTGGAAGTACTCCTGACAAGCTTTGGATTGTAGCTAAATGACTGTCATCTCTGGGGCTGTGATCTGACTGTGATGTATGTCTCCCTTTTAAGAGAACATGTTAATCCCACAGATCTCACTGATTCCATGGTGCCTCCTGTCTCCCTCTTCATTTCACATGAATTCTTCCCGAAACTGTTTATCCATACTTACTTTACGAGTGCTCAAGTTCCTTCCTTTGTGAAGCAAGAGAGCTAAACTATACAATCTCTCAGTTTGTCTAACAGAAATTCCTAAAAGATTGTGACCTTTTTTAGAGATACAAAATGAGCAATCGAGTTGGATTATTATTTTTAATGAAATAATTGTTATTATGAGATATTTAAATAAATCCCAAACACTTTTCCTGTGCTTATTATTTTTTTCAACTAAATACCATACTTCAGTGATCTTAAACGAAATCTCAGCATAGAAGTAAGAAAATATATTCAATAATTTACTTATATAAAATATATATTAATCATAAAGTCAGTTGACTAAGTTGATTTGAACATTTTAAACTTGGCATTATCAGAATTATCAATAATTTTGAACAGATTCAATGTCTAATTTTGGTCTATTTTTGTATTGGTTGGTTGGTTATATTTTTGTTGCCTTTTTCCTTTACTTGTTTAATTTTGGGGAGAAAGAGTTGGCAGATGCTTTCAAATAATTGTTTAATACATGACCATGTCTACACAATCCCATGGGTAATTTAATGCCTTCTGGACCTTTTCATATTAGAAATATGTGACATAATACATTTCAGTATTTACTTTTTCTATCATGATTTTCAACAATTAAAAAAAATTGCAAAAGATGAAATACACATGAAAACATGTCTGGAATTCTCTAATCACCTCGCTGGAACCTAAAACTCTTGACAAAACATAGTGCAGATTCTACCATTCTCAAAGCACTTTCCTCAAGCTATTTGATTCCAAGTATAACTCCAAGTGCATTTTTTGCTGTTGGAAAAATTCCAATACAGCTAGCAATAGGAGGGGCCAGAAATCTCCTAAGACAGCTTGATCCATCACAGTTCAGGTGAATGACCTGTGAAGTTAAAGGTTATAAAAAGAAAGAAATCTCTAAAGGGAGTAAAAAATGGATACTCCCACATGTTGGGTCACCCAGGCACTGAAGTAAGATCTATGGCCCCCTGTAAAAGGCTGCTCTCTAAGGCTTTACAAAAGAGGCAACCACTTTATCTTGCAATTGAGAGCACACAGAGGAGGGAAAACAATGTCTGCCAGGTTCAAGAGAAAGGCTACCAACCTTTCCAGCAAGAAGGAATAATGCTTCCGGCTCTTAGCCAACAGGGAATGCTAACCAAATGTTTCACATAAGGTCAGACCCTCTATTCGGGCAGTGCTTTGAGCAACCTAAAGCATTTAAGTGGCCTCATTAATCTTCCTAACACCCCTAGATGTAAATAGGTAGTAATGAAGAATATCGTCATTCTTCAGGGAGAAAGGCAGCGGTGCAGGAGGTTAAGAGATGAGATTCTAAGCGCATATGAGTTGCAAAGCTTAGAGGAGCTGGTCTCTGGCCATGTCCCACTGCTCGTTACAGAAATACAAAGCAAGAGTTTAACCAGGCTGTAAAAGTTCAATTTTCTGGACATAGTCAATCAAAAAATATGGGATTTTCTTCCTTTGGTTTGAACCTACTCTTTATCAAATGTCTTGGAATAAACTTTGACATTGCACATTCAAATGTAAGAACCGTGTGAGTGAGAAATGTAAGAGGGAGAGACAAGGAGTTCATGAAAGTGAAAGTGTCAGTCACTCAGTCTTTGCCATGCCGTGGACTGAAGCCCACCGGGCTCCTCCATCCGTGGAATTCTCCAGGCAAGAATCCTGAAGAGGGTTGACATTCCCTTCTCCAGGGGATCATCCAGACCCGGGTCCATCAAACCCAGGTCTCCTGCATTGCAGGCAGATTCTATAGATCCAGTAAACTAAGTACTCCAAACCACAAAGCCATCGAATTTGACAGACACAAGTAGACAATACTGAAGCTTCTCCATCCTTTTCCCCCTAGACATCAGAGTGCATGTTCTCCCTCATCACCAGAGTGTAGCTCTTTCTGACTATAGGAATGAATAACTCGTTCTTGCCTCCCATCACATCCCCCAGTGGCCTATTAGCAACAAATCACTAAGCACAACAATATATTCTCTGAGGGAGCAGTGAGGGCCTTAGCAGACGAAGTTCATTTGTGTCTGCATGTCAAGTAATAAAATTCAGCTAGCATTAAAGAAAAGGTTGAGTCTTCATGAGCATATTAACTAAATGACTCATTTTATCTAGAGACACCATAAAACTTAACTCTGACCTCCATTAATTATGAAAGACACAGGTGTTTTAAAATGACATTCTCCTAGAATAACTGAATTGGTCTCTGATGAATATAGCTATAAAATCAAAGGAAAAAATTCCAAGTTCCAATATGTAGATGAGATGCTTCCTTTTAACTGAGGAGTAGAAGACTGAATAATTAAGAAAGGTAGACTTGCCCTTTGCACTAAGAAAATCAAAGAAATTGAGAAGAGACAGAAAAGCAAGTAAATCCATAAAAAAAATGTTTTAGATAACAGTGATAGAAATTTACACGTTTGCTATTTAATAGAAGTTTAGACCACTGTTGATGATGAAAACAGAAAACGAAACACCTACTAACATAAACTAGGAATATTTGGGTAAATTTGAGCACGAAGCTAGTCTCACGGGTACCTGTGACAGCTTCACCCTTGCTGTGATTTTCCTTCACTGCTGGATTCCACCCCAACTGTGGTCAATATTCCACCAGCACTGAGGCTGACACTGTGACTTCTACATGACATCCGAATTTTCAGTTGCACTGGCAGACTTAAACAATTAAAATGTAACTGTGTGACTGCGAAGCTAAAGAAAAGTAGTATCTATATCCTTTAAAGCACAAACTGTTTTCATAAAAATCATGTTCATTATCCACATGTAAATCTTTAATATTTTAATCACATCAAAATTTTAAGAATATTGAGTTTTAATTTCAGCATGTAACCAACTCATATAGTTCATAAGCCTATCTACAGTAGCTATTCCTAAGACTTTCAATATGCTGATTTATGGTAAACAAATTCAAGGAGCATTTTTTTTTTCCCCTATTGCTATAACCATTCCAAAAATTTTTGTTTTTCTTTTTTAATGTACTTTTCTCATAAGCTTTTGGGAGTGTAATTCAGCTTTAATATTACTAAGCTATTTTAAATATATAGTGCTATATTTAAGTAGTGGGATCATATTTAGATCACAGTTTTTGAAGGCCTTTTTTTAACTTTGCCAATATATTTTGAAATATGGCTGCAAATGTATAATATGGTCATATTATGAACTACCTCTTTAGTCATAATTTTTCCAACCTTCTTCAAAAATAATAAATATATGTACTTTGGGCTATAAAACATTTTAAATAATTCTGATTTTATTGCTATTATATTATTATAATACCGTATGTGTCTAGATACTCACTCTCCCCAAATTATACTGGTTTATCTCATTACTTATCCTAAAATGTCTGTTTCAAGCCTATTAAAAGTCTTGGTTATTATGAATAAGTTCCAAATAACACATCAAAATCAAAGAACATATCAAACCCAAAATTAAGCCATTTTAACAGTGTTCTTGTATGTTTAAATACCAATATTAAAAGGAACAGAAGTAGATGGATGACCTCTGACTATTTTGCAAGTACAATCAAATAACGAAGATGGACTTTTAGTGGTTAGCAAATTCCAGAGATATGAAATCAGAAAATCTTTTCCATAAGCATATTTAAGGACAAAGAGAATAATCAATGCTTTCAATAATAATACTGATAAACTTAATTTTATGTTCTAATAATAAAAGTAAAAATTATTGAATGTTCTAAATATTATGTGCAAATTACTAGGTGCTTTGAAGATTATAGATGGTGATTTATTGTTCTAAACTTAACGCATGACTTCTGATTTTGCAGGTCCACTGGGTATTTGATTTGTTCCCTTCCATTTTTGAGTTAATAGAGATCATTTTTCACTGAAAAATTACCGACTGTATTACTTTATGATTCCTTTAACCTTTGCTTTCCTAGGAATAGTCATCCATTAAATTATCTCCATATATGCCGCTTTTCTGGGTTATCTCAGAGTTAGTAAGAAATCTGAGATCCTTCTCATGTATCTCAAATAACCAAAGATTTTCAGCTCATTTCTCAAATTCTCAATCCCAGCTGACTTCATTACAACAAGCCATACTTTTAAACCCCACTCCCAAACCTTATCTTTGACTCTTGCCCTCAGCCACCCATCATGACTGGCCATCCATCACTGTCAAACCCAAATATGTCTCAAATCTGACTTACCTCCATTTGCACATCACTGCCTAAGTTTAAATTCTCTAGTGTCACCTGACTCACAGCCCCCAACTCCCACCCACACCTCCAAACTGGTGCATTCTGCACACGGTAAGGCAGAAGAGGCTTTCTAGTGCACTATGAACTTGTAAATACGCAGCCTTAGAAATTTCCTGCGCTCCTGCTGTCTTTAGCAGAGGTTCCCCAATGTGCCAGGCCAGCAGATTACCAGAGGCTTGATTAAACCCAAAATTCTAACATTACTTTTAAAAAGCCTAATTCAAACATTCTGAGGAGAGGCTTGGTCATTAGCATTCTTGAAATATTCTCACAGGACTCTACTGACCTAAAGGAATTGGAAACACTGGTCTAGAGGATGAATTCCCCACTCCTCGATAATCTAAAGCCCCAGCCTCGCCTCACCTACAGTTATCCCTCTTCTCAGTCACTAGCAGGTCCAAGTAAGGTGAGCTTCTCTCAGCCTCCTCAGGACCTGATTTCCCTGTTCTTCTGGAAGAAGACTCTTCCACCTGCTGGACTCTAAGGCCTCTCCAAGGTCCAACCGGAAAAGCACCTTCTCAGTGCAGCCTTTTCACCTTTCTTTCCTCTTGGTGTTTTCAGGGCTCTTTATTCAGGCCTCCCTGGAAAACTTAACCATTTGCGTTCTGTACCCATCAGGCCAGGAGTCAGGAAAATTTCATAAGGAGCAAAGGGTTCACCTTTGTGGTCCAGTGGGAACTACTCATCATTGCAGCAAAAGCAACCTTTGACAAAATGCAAATGAATGGGTGTGGCTATGTGCCAACAAACCTTCATGGACAAAAGCAGCAGACAAACACAGGGGCCTTCGCTTGCCAACCCGTGCTCTAGTATCTCAAGTCTTTATCGGGTGGAGACTCTGCTGCATCTTTCCTCCTCTTGCCAAAGATACTTCCTGGCACAAAGCAGCTGCGGTGCTTAGGTTCTATAAACATTGGATGAATGAGGGCTAACAATGTGAACAAATAAACTCTGATGGACCCCCTGTGGGACTGGCTAAGAAAAAGTTCTCAACACTCAAGACTTATAATACACACAGGCACTCAAAGGCCTGTTAATGTTTATCACATTCCTTTGTTGACTCATTCAGGGAATCTGGGAAAGGGGAAGACTATATTTATAACTAAATAAATAACTATTCTGCTAGGTTTAATCTTCTTCCTACCTCCAGGAAAACAGAAAATACAGAGATTATTATATTTTACATATGTAACAGCAAAAGGAACACAATTTTTGGATGGTCCTTCCCACAGGAGTGTCCACAGACCACCTGATTGTTAAAAGCTCACACTCTGGGACCACCCTCCAGGTCTCTGGATCCTCAGAGCCAGGAGGAGGGGCCGGGGCAGAGGAAGCTGCATGATGAATGACTGCCCCAGGCGATACTTAGACCCAGATGTTTGGTAAATACTGGACAAAATGTAACAAAGCAGGAAGATCAAGAACAGATTTTTTTGAAAAACACGGATTAGGTAATTAATCAAACAGGCCTATTGAAAGAAAGGGAAGAAGAGAGAGAAGAAGGAAGATAAGCAAAGAGAATCTTAAAAGGAAAACAGGCCCATGTAGCAAGAGCCAACAGGAAGAAGGAAATATTTAAATCTTAAAGTATAGTTTAAAAAAAAAAAATCCCCGTTGGGGTGGAATAAAAGTGAGGAGCAGAAATGAAAGCCCCATCCCACCTTTCACCACCAGCTGTCTTCCTAAATCATAATGAATATGAATACTATGTCAACATCATAATTACTGGGGATTTCTTTGCACAGTGGGGGTTTACTGCTTTTTGGATTCACTCCTAATTGCTAATTTTACTCCACTCAGCACGAGTTACCTTTAATTGCAGAAACGTTGGAAAATGGAAAGAAGTTGTGGCTACTGGAAGGAGAACTGCTGGTCTCATAAAAAATCTCCAGTTTTTCTTTTAATTATAGACTGCTTCCAACAGATTAATTCCAAGGCAAAAGTTTAAGAAAAATACTAATTATAACCACCAAAAAATACAGAGACTTATATGGGTCAGTTTTCCAAGGTGACACTTATGTGACTCCACCAGTAAGCTCCACATGTTTAAAACCAATGACAAAATTGCTTTGAATGGAGGAATTTACACTAACGGAAAAAAGCCTGCCCATTCATTTAATGTCATCTTATGGGACTATATGCTTGGAATACTAAGTAAATTCATCCTGAGCATAACAAAAAAGCAACTTAATCTTTCTTGTTTATCTTTGTTTCTATAGATTCAAACCATGGGCAAGACAATGGTTTAAATTAATACAATCAAATGTTTCAAGCCCAGTTTGCTGTGACTCTAGGCAAGACTAAACTCTGTCTTGAAAGAAGGTAGCTGTTAGCTTTTGTTTTTAGGAGAAGACATGCTATTTTTCACACAGATATGTACGGAAATATCTTTCAATATATGTACATAGTTCATTGACCATAAGGGTGGAAGATTCTGTGTACAGAAACTTGAGAGTCTTTATCCACAGCTCTGGGCTGGTGCCCACACTGGGTCAGGTGTGCAAGGAACATCCCCACTACCCTTTCAACTGGTATTTTTATACAGTTCCCATTTTGTGATACAATTTAAATTTTTTTAATTTTATAACTGAGATTAAAATTTTTCCAAAACATGAATAAATCTCATGTTTCTCATCAATTATGATTTTTACCTGACCCAGTATTGGGTCCATGGGTTTCTATCCCATCCCCTCGATCCTTGGCAGATGGGTGGGTGGGCTTCCTAGACTCACAGGTGCTTGTGTAAGAGTTCAGAGATGAGTGTTCTTACTAAAATATCATAGGCTGCAAGATTGTAACAGCTCAAAGAGGAGCAACATCACAAAAATATCATACATTGCGAGACAGTGGTAGGTTTCTATTACACTGAAGTTTTTGTGAGAAGATAATCAGAAATCAAGTTATGAAGAAAATGAATGAAAGACCAAGAAACACAGGGAAAAGCTGAAAGAAACTCATGTTCTCTTTGGAGAAACTTTTTTTCTTACTATTGTACGGCTTCAGTCCTTGTAAAAATATGGCTAATTTGTAAGCACCCTAATCATTGTCAAACACCTTTGATAGGGACAGAGTAGAATAGGTAGGTGGTTGTAGAGTCCTAGCATGGGATGGTAGGTAGAAGGGAGACACATGAGAAAGGTTGGGAGGCCAGTGAATTGATGATAACTCGGGGAGAGCTGCTCCTTGTTCAGTAAAGCAGGCTCCACTGGGTATAAACAGTTGATGAGGGAGGAGCTGGAGAAGAAGCAACCAATGATGGATGTCCTGCATCTGCATCTGCTCGAGGGGGGCGGTCTTCTACCATCCTATATACGTGGCTGCCCACTCAATTAAAAGGAGAGAGCAGAGCAGAGCTTTCCTGCCTGCTGGCTTGCACCTCTTACAGGTACCCTATCCTAATAAATCCTCTTCTTGCCTATCACTCTGCCTCTTACTGAATTCCTTCTGCATGGAGGCACGAAGAACCTGAGCCTCAGTGGGTCCAGACCTTGGATTAAGTCCCAGCCGTGTGGGTTCGAGTCCCACACAGGGTTTTGGCAGGGATCGAGTCCTGACTAGCCCAAGCAGAGTTTTGGCTGGGGTTGAGCCTTAGCCACGAGGGTTCGAGTCCCAAACTGGTTTTGGCTAGGTTCAGGCCACAGTCACGTGGGGTCAAGTCCCAAACAGGGTTTTGGCTGGGTTTGAGTCCCAGCAGCATGGGTTCAAGTCCCAAACAGAGTTCTGGCTGAGTTCAAGTCCTAAGCCAGGGATTGAGGGTTCAAGTCCCAGACACGGTTTTGGCTGGAATTCAAGCTCCAGCCACATGGGTTCAAGTCCCAAGCGGGGTTCGATCAGGTCTGGGCCCTGGGTTTAAGTCTCAAATCAAGGTAAAACACTTTCACCTTTGTGTGTAGAGAACAAGTTAGCTGCCATTTTGATTAACACTTGAATTCCACACAGAATCACTTGTTTTATCTGTACACTAACCCAAACCACTCAAGACACGTTCATTTGGAGAAGAAAATATGATTATTCTCACTTTGAATACATGGTGAAACTAAAAGTTGTAGCAATTTTGTGAACTATAATTACCTTGTCAATTATTATCATTCCTTTTTTAAGTATCCATGCAAAAACCTCTAAGTCTCTAACATAGTATTTCATTTGAAATTTTCACAAAGACATATACACATATATTTGTATATGCATGCGTGCTAAGTCACCTCAGTCTTGTCTCTGTGACCCCATGGACTGTAACTCGCCAGGCTCCTCTGTCCATGGGATTTTCCAGGCAAGAAAACTGGAGTGGGTTGCCATTTCCTTCTCAAGGGGATCTTCCTGGCCCAGGGATCAAACCTGCATCTCTTAAGTCTCCTGCACTGGTAGCAGGTTCTTTACATGGCAGCTGGGAAACCCATGAGCATGTATACATCAACATATATAATGGAAACTGTTTTAGTAGGTTTATTTTATCATAGAAGTATACAAACAATATGTAAAATATTATCCCAACAAATAAATGAATAGAAATTAAATACTGTGGGAAAATAACTGAAAAGGTGAACTGTGATTATTTCTGAAACTGTGTTTTTTCTCTTTGCTTTACAGCCTTTTCTACTTTCTCTAAAATGAAAGTGCCTGAGTCTCATCATTGAAAACACAAATGTGATTAATTTTTAAAGAGGCGTGGGTAAAACAGGATATGAATATAAGTGCTTTTAAAATAATATGAAAGATAATGTGCATATTGGAAATGGTCAATTTAAGGATCCTTCCAGAAATTGCATGAATTCAGATGCAACTATCTTCGGGTCCCACCATAACCACAATCACCTAAAGAGAAGTGGCCTTCTGGATTGCTTTTGTTGGTTTTCATTTTTGTTTTTGTTTCACAACAGGAGAAATCCTTGCAAGGAATGCAAAAACTTTTTAACTGAATTCAGTTTCAGGAACATAAAGTACCACTGGTACAAAGCGAAACCATCCACTAAATAGCTTTACAACGGCTAGGACTAATGACGAAAAAATAAAAAGACTATCATGTTGTTTCATCCCTCACATATTTAAACAACTAAAGATTTCTGAAATATACACCTGTTACCTAATTTTTCTTTTTTTCCTTTTCTGGCTAGGTCAAGCCCTCCCAAACAGGAATCTGAGGGCTGGGTTATTTTTAAAGCTTTATAACTTGTTCACACTCCCTCTCAATATTTCCGAGCCTACTCCCTCCATGTATCTGTCGTAAAGTTGGTCTTCTCCCCGACACAGGAACACTTGCCTGAAACGCCAAAGCACCAATATGCCCAAACCCACAGATAGCCACACAGCTTCCCCCCTGCCGTGGGTTACAGGATGCCTGTTTCTGTGTCGAACACTTTTCCTGGATTATCTCCTCTAATCCTCACAACAGCTGAAAGTGTTGGAAATAATTATATCTGTTTTAAAGACAAGAAAATCGGAGTCTGAAATGGACTCGAGGTCATGGAGTTCAGCTAGTCTACCTACTCCTTTCTTTCATTTCTTTATCAAGTCATCACAGGGCACCACATCCTGCCCTAGAATAGAAAATACAGCCCACGCTCCTCGGGTGTCTCCTTTAACTGCACGTGTTGGACTTCTGTGGGCTAGGTCCAGTAAACTTACTGCTCCCGGTCACTGCATCATAGGACATGCCAGGGTGACTCAGTGGGTCATATGGTTCCTTCTGTGTCTGGGCTGGGACTGTGGTCAGGGGATGCAGACCTCCAGGGATGTCAGACCTTCAAGGACACTGAGAAGGAGACCTTCAGGCGTGTTCGGATGGCAGGCTCGAGGAAGAATGGAATTGACCCCTCCATGGATCCTGGGATGGAGGCCATCAGGAATAGGAGTCTCCTGACGGCAATTCTCAGGTGTTGTCTGCAGTCAAAACAGACCTCTGGTGATGCCACTTCCAAATCTTAGCTTTCCCAGTGGCTTCTCACATCCCCGTTAGGAGACGTTGTGTCATTGACCAAAAGCCTACAGCCTGCAGAGTGTAGGCAGGTATGTGATCCCGCCCTGCTCCTACAGCAAGAAGGACCTCCAGAAATAATGGAGAGTCTTTTGAGTCAAGTTCACAGGAAAATGATTTCAAAAGTTAGAGTGGAATGAGAGATGCGGGCCCCGGCAACATCCGTTGAAGTCATATCTGCCCCTGCTGGGGCAGGACCCCACTTCCGCTTGTCTGAGTGTGACTGCATTTTCCCTACGAAGGAGCTTTGGGGCTTAAGGATGGCCACTCTCTGTGCCCTTGCCCAGATGCAGCCATTGGAATCAGTCTGCTACAGCCCCGCCCCTTTTCTCTAAGCATCCTACCCAATGCAGAGAGGCACATATACAAATCAAATCCTGGAAATACAGGCAGTGACCTTCTACCCAAAGAGTAATTGTGCTACATGTTAGAGAAACAAAGAAAAGACAAATGAAGCACACTGCTATGTTTAAAATGGATAACCAACAAGGGCCTACTGAATGGCCCATGGAACTCTGCTCAAGGTTGTGCGGCAACCTGGACGGGAGGGGGCTTGGGGAGCACGGAAGCCTATATGGGTATGGCCGAGTGCCTTCACGGTTCCCGTGAAACCACAAGAATACTGTTAACTGGCTATACCCCAATACAAAATAAAAAGTGTACAGTTTTGGGGGGAAAAAGACAGACCCATCCTCTACCGTCCGGTACGTCACTATCAGGTAACGGGGAAGGGATAACTGAAACATGACGAGAGATAACACAGCAAGTACAATGATGAAGGCAGGTGGCGGGTGTGCTGAGAGAACCAGGTGGGGCAGGGAACACAGCAGCTCAGGCCCAAAGGAGAGGCCCTGAGCCAGATCCTCAGAGTGAGTACTAGGGCTCCTGGGGGAGGACTAGGGATAGGGCTGAATGTTCCAGAAGCAGAAGTGGCGACCAAATTCCAGAGGCAAGAAAGAAAACATTTTCTCATTGTGGGCAACATAAGTAGTTCCTCATGCCCGGACTATGTCACAATGAATGTGATGTGTGTCTCTATGGTGTGTAGGACCACAAGCCCGGGGTCTGATGGGCCACACCAAAGAACCTCTGGGGTGATTCCTGGAGAGAAGAGTATGTCTATAACATAAGTGAAGGCAGACAAGTCAGAAGAGCTCCAGGAGGCGCTACTGAGGGAGATACTTTTAAAACATGACTTTGGCCATGGTATGCAAAAGGAAGAGAAATTTCGGAAGCCTGCAAACCATAGCTAAGGCTCCCAATGATGGAATTTGATGAACATTAGCATCAGAAATCCCTCTCCCGGTCCCAATGACCTAACATAAATAAAAACACCAGGCAAGCTCTCGCAAACTCACTGTCCCCTCAGTAGACACTGAAAGAGACACAAGTGGCATGTTAAATGCCGGGAACTAAGACAATCTCTGTTCATTTACATCACGACCATACATCTAGAGTTGAGTCTTTAGGTACTGAGGTCTTTAGGCCCAAGGTCTTCTTAACATCTGAGAGAACATGTAGTGATTCTAGAAACTTCACAATGTTTGTGCAGAGTGTCAGAGCCTAAGCCAGATTTAGTTTCACTCACGTAGAAATTCCACAGCCTCTCTTGCTATGAAAGGTATATTTCATAAGCTAGTAAATTTGGCCCAAAAAGATAATGTGCACTCCTCTGCCTGAAGTACTTTCCTTGGATGCCAGAGAGTTCAAATCCACAAATCACATCTTCGAGTTATTACATCATTTTTCCTAAGAGATGAATAGAAAACGTTTTATCTCTATCATCCTCAAAACACACTGGCAAGAGAGGTGATTTGAAATCAGAGATAGTGCCTTCTAAGGAAGTTGTGGTGAATGTGAGGAACACAAGACGGGATCTGGGGTCCAGTGGCTTCACTATTCAAACCGGAAGGTAAGGCATTGACCTGGACCCAGGAGCATGTTCTCTTTAAGAGAAATAAACAGGAACAACTCCCTTAAATTCTCAGTTGACTGGCAAACAGCCTAACAGTGGTCACAAAGAAAGAGAGCAAAGGACGTTGGAATGGACATCAAGGTCTCGTTCATTAGAACTGTGCTGAATTAAGAAATAAAATGATGTGGGAGCGGAATGTCTGGTTCTGAACCCTGGGTTATTAGACATAATAAATGTGTCCTCAGGGTAGCGTATTTACGCAACTTCTGCCCCAATTTCATCCTAACACAGGGATGGTGACCATACCTACCTCTCAGGTTTCACAGGAAGAAAAAAATGAATTAATTCAGGTTACAACAGCTCCTGGAACAGGGGAAGTGCCCAATAAACCATTGCGATAAAGAGCAGCCGTCATCCTATCAAGAGCAGGAGGACCCAGTTCGTGACACTCGCACGGAGCTTCATTCCTAGACGAAACATGGCTCCGCACGCGTCAGCTCTGGCAGCGATGCTCACGTGTAACTGCAGAGATGTAAAATGACGCCGGAAATATCTGCAGGGGCAAAACGTCAGATCTCTCACCTTGCTCCTACAACAAGTTCTTTCTGTCCTGGGTCAAATGTTAACTGCGAGAAATCCACAGCGTCCTTCGCTCTGAACTCCCGCAACCAGGGGCCAATTTCTAAACAGGAAAAATAAATAAATACAAAGATAAAAATGAATGTCTTGTCCCTCTCCGGGGACCACAGAGAATGCACAAGAGGTAGCAAACATTACATTTCAGAGAGGATTTGAAGGTGCCCCGAGGGATGGTTTCGGGGTCACTGGGTGTTTCTGTCAGGATGTCACTTAATCCACACAGAGAATGTGTAAGACGCAGGGCAGCCACCCAAGAAAAAGGGAGCCAAGCGTCAATGCTGGGCTGTGATTTACAAGCCAGATGTGCACGCTGCTTTTGGCTCTGGACTGGGCAGACAAGTCACAGCGTTCACAGGATCCCTCCGAGCCATACTGAACACAAAGAAGACCATTTCCTGTGCAGCTTCATGGGAAGGAGCCATGGACATGGAGGAATCACAGCAGCCCCCGTCTGGAACGAAGACAAACACAGGAGCACCGTCTGCCTTCTTTCAAAGGGGACGCCGTATTTCCCTGTGCTCTGAGTTTTATCTCCCTGTTCTATGAGTTTCCATTTAGGCCCCATGATTAGACGAGGTAACCACGCTCAGTCCTTCCTGGATGAAGAACCCACAATATCCTCTCGACCTTATTTACATGTTTTCTATGGGGAATCAGAAAAATGGCCACTCTTACAGAGATTTTTTTTTTTTTTAACAAGCACTGTTAACTCCTATTAAGTGACCCCCAGCCTATAGAGTCTGATTATCATAACATGACAGTACTCGAAGAGGGAGAGGAACTTGGCTTTATGAGCCATTTTTGCAACTTTCATTGGCTCATTTCTGACACCAGAAAAGTCTTCAGGGAGGAGTTGCCCACCAGTTGTGCAGAGCCTGGTCATCATCCCTGACAATTAACCATGTCATCTGATTATCTTTTTCCTCGGGTTTAATACTCTGAGCAATATCACTCTGATGATACAGGTGCACGAATACTGGCAAATCAACACAGTTATTGGTTTGAGGAAAAACTGTGGCACAAAAATAACCTCTTTTCACAAAACACATGCTAAAAATAGATCTCATATGGAAATATGCCCATGTCTTAAAACACATCCTGTAGAAAGGTCTTTGTGACATGAACGAGGCAGATTGTTTTCCAGCAATATCTCTGTGTGACAAACGTGGCATTTCTCTAATATCTGTTATTGGGAGAAAACGACATGAACTCAAAGTTCTATGTGACTTAAAGCAAACCAAAGTTGAGTTATACAGAGATTGGTATTTGGTTTTCAAAATGTTACTGTGTGTTGCATCTTGATTCTTTCTAACATTTTATGTAAAGTTCTTCATTTTCTAAGCAATTCAATTTATAAAAAAAAAAAAGTACTTATTTGTAGCAACATAAGTACAAGTCCCTGGAGCTATAAAAGCTGTCAATAAATTGTCTGTTCCAGAAGTTTTTTTGTTTTTTGTTTTTTTAATATGGAACGCTTCACGAATTTGTGTGTCATCCTTGCGCAGGGGCCATGCTAATCTTCTATGTATCGTTTCAATTTTAGTATTTGTGCTGCCCAAGTGAGCACTGTCCCAGAAGTTTTTAATTGAATCAGGGAACTAGCACTATCATCTTTAATATCTATATAGTATGTACACATACAGGGCTTTCCTGATGGCACAGATGGTAAAGAACCTGCCTACTATATGTGAGACTCAGGTTCAGTCCCTGGGTGGGGAAGATCTCCTGGAAGAGAAAATGACAATCTGCTCCAGCGTCCTTGCCTGGAATTCCATGGACACAAGACCTTTACAGGTATTTGTAGGATTACAAGCAATAGTCACATGTAGAAAGGAGAGATGTTTCAGGGCTTAGGAACCTCGAAAGGAGAGATCTGACACGTTGACAAAACAGTTGCTTTCTAGAGGAAGCCAGAGAGCCACTGGGAGAGCTGATGCCCCCTGTGGCCGTAACTGGTATTGCACATCTTCACTTCTAGGGCGCCCATGCTCAGTTTCTGTGTGTGCAGGAGACAGAATCCTAAGATCTCGCATCTGCATTGCTCACTGTGGCAGCTGCAACACAAGTGCCCTGAGTGTGATGGGAGATACTGGATGTGTGGAACAAAAGGGCAAGAATAAGCAAGTGGTTCAAGGGAATTCAAAATGAAAGAGGAAAAAGAGAAGAGAGAAAAGGAAAAAGCAACAGCAACCCCAAAAGCTATGGGAATGACATATAGAAATATAACTGTAAAATTTACTTACAAGTTGAAACATGTGGTGTTGCCCTCACCTGTGATAGCGAGGCTCTGAAGAGTTTGCACGCATGCATCTGACCCATTAAAGCAAATATCTTAGGGTTACGAAGGGGGCATCAGAAGGCAAACAAAGATGAGGCAGTGAAGGCAAGAATGTTAGCTTTACAAACCAAAATTGATGCAAGTTAGGTGGTAGCTATGGAAATGCAAAGAAGATGCAACTGGAGAATCTGGTTGGCCGGATCAAAGAGGCTAAAGGGGACGAGTTAAAGAAAAGAAAAACAGCTTTGAGATGCAGTGAAGAGGCGAATATGATGAGTGAGACATAGATGTCATCAGGAGGAAGGCTGGGTTTAGCGAAAGCTAATGGCTTCAGGGGGCCTTCCCTCAAAGCTCAGTCAGTAAAGAAATGGCTTGCAATGCAGGAGACCTAGGTGTGATCCTTGAATCAGGAAGATATCCTGGAGAAGATAAGGGCAACCCACTGCAGTATTCTTGCCTGGAGAATGCCATGGACTGAGAAGCCTGGCAGGCTACAGTCTATGGGGTCACAAGAGTCAGTCACAACTTAGCGACTAAACCACCACCAATGGCTTCAGGGGCAACCATGGAGAATGTTACTTATGAAACATTTCCAGTGACATATGGACTCCAGAATCCATCACTGCTAAGCACTCCTAAGACCTGGAAGTGCCCATAGGATTGTTATAGATCAAAATCCTCATTCTGCACATAGAAAACCCATGACCAGGGAGTCCTACCCCAACTACGATCCTGAGAACCGGTCACAGCTGTCAAAGCTGGGCATACATGTCTCTTCCAAGGCACTGCGGTGGGGCTACATGGTGTGAGGGAAGAGCAGAAGGCCAAGGGCTGACCCTTCTCTTCCAGGAGTGGAAAGATGAGCAACATAAGGGTACAGAAAGTTATGAAAAGATTGAGGAAGAAAATCAGTCAACTCGTCTTCCATGAATTCATCTTTTTTTTCATTGAGAAGAATCCGAAGAGAGTAGCCAAAGGAACAAGATGAAGAGACAATTCCAGGCTTCGGTCTCTATGCTGAGCAACAGGGAAGTGTTATACTACTTCCTAAAGGAACCACAAGTAAATAAAAGGAACCGGGTCAAGAGAGGAAAATGAGCGCATATCTTATGGAATTGAGAGTTGCTCAGGAATTGAACTTTTTTGCATTGCAGACTAATTCTTTACCAGCTGAGCTAAAAGGGAAGTCCTTAATTATGCCAATGTTGTTCAATTCTCCCTAAATGTCAAATTAACTCACTCATTAAAACTATATATATTTTTATGGTTAACATTGTATCAAAGTTGGGCAATACACATATTCCCTTCTTTTCTGATTTCCTTGTGTGTTCCTTGAATTTGTATAATGCATGGCTTTCTACCCCACCAGTTACCACAAGGGCCTTGATGGTAAATTCCCGTACCAATCCATCTCTCCAACTGAAAATGTGCCTGCATCAGCACCTACCCTTTCAACTTCCCCTATAAAATCAGAATCACGATGTTTCATCATAGTTTCAAAGATCAGTCCCTCCAACTCTGTTTCAACCCCATTTCTTCCTTCCTCTTCAGTCCTTTGCCTAATTTACCTCTTTTTTCCTCTCTTATCTCCAATGTTGCCAAGTCCCTTCCCCTCAGCCTATATGAATATGCATACTCCTCACATGAAAAAAATCTTCTAAAACACATTTTCTTTGCACCCTTTTGTTATTACAGCTTCAAACACCCAAACAATAAAATAAACTCCCAATTGCAGTCTGTTAAAAAGAGCTGGAGGCTTGGTTTTACATGCAAGTGTTGCCAACTCCTTAAGGAACATATAAGGCCAATTTCACACAAATTATTTCAGAGATTAAACAAAGATGTAAAGCTTCTCTTCTCTCTGCAGTTTGGAGCCTATTATGATCTTGATAATCCTGAGACTGAGGCTGAACAGGAAATTATGAAGAAATGAAAATCATGGAAAACTCTCATTTAAGAGGTGGGCTGAACACATTCCTATGGAAATACTTTTATCAGAGTATGATACACATAGATGTATGCACACACACACACACAAATTCATATGGTATAGGGTTTACTCTGGAGACATGACATTAGAAAATCTACTAGTAGAATTCACCACCACAGTAACAGATTTCTATTATATGTAAAAAATCCTACAATGTTGCTTTCTAAAGACACAGAAAATGAACAGTTATACATGCATAAGAAGAGCTGAGAAAGAACAGAGTCAAGTCAGGCAGGAGAGGAGAGATCACCAGGGCAGGGTGGTGATGGACAAGCTCACTGGATGCCAAAGAAAGGCCAGAGAGAGTGAGGAGACCAAGGGGGTCCACAGCACGTGGGGAGTTGGGGAGAAACAATCTTTAGTAACACTGACCTTCTGAACACATCTCATTTCCCCTAAATCACAAGCTTACCTCCCCTGCACCATCCCTCTGGTCTGATCTTGCTGAAAGACCCATATGATGAAGTGGAACTTAAATACGGCAGACCCCTGTCTGAAAGCCAAGCAGTGACATAAAATCCATACACTCAAACTGAATGTTTCTTTTTTTTAAAAGTCCAATGCAGTGGACATAAAAAATTCACCTGCATCAGCACCTACCCTTTCAACTTCCCCTATAAAATCAGAATCACGATGTTTCATCATAGTTTCAAAGATCAGTCCCTCCAACTCTGTTTCAACCCCATTTCTTCCTTCCTCTTCAGTCCTTTGCCTAATTTACCTCTTTTTTCCTCTCTTATCTCCAATGTTGCCAAGTCCCTTCCCCTCAGCCTATATGAATATGCATACTCCTCACATGAAAAAAATCTTCTAAAACACATTTTCTTTGCACCCTTTTGTTATTACAGCTTCAAACACCCAAACAATAAAATAAACTCCCAATTGCAGTCTGTTAAAAAGAGCTGGAGGCTTGGTTTTACATGCAAGTGTTGCCAACTCCTTAAGGAACATATAAGGCCAATTTCACACAAATTATTTCAGAGATTAAACAAAGATGTAAAGCTTCTCTTCTCTCTGCAGTTTGGAGCCTATTATGATCTTGATAATCCTGAGACTGAGGCTGAACAGGAAATTATGAAGAAATGAAAATCATGGAAAACTCTCATTTAAGAGGTGGGCTGAACACATTCCTATGGAAATACTTTTATCAGAGTATGATACACATAGATGTATGCACACACACACACACAAATTCATATGGTATAGGGTTTACTCTGGAGACATGACATTAGAAAATCTACTAGTAGAATTCACCACCACAGTAACAGATTTCTATTATATGTAAAAAATCCTACAATGTTGCTTTCTAAAGACACAGAAAATGAACAGTTATACATGCATAAGAAGAGCTGAGAAAGAACAGAGTCAAGTCAGGCAGGAGAGGAGAGATCACCAGGGCAGGGTGGTGATGGACAAGCTCACTGGATGCCAAAGAAAGGCCAGAGAGAGTGAGGAGACCAAGGGGGTCCACAGCACGTGGGGAGTTGGGGAGAAACAATCTTTAGTAACACTGACCTTCTGAACACATCTCATTTCCCCTAAATCACAAGCTTACCTCCCCTGCACCATCCCTCTGGTCTGATCTTGCTGAAAGACCCATATGATGAAGTGGAACTTAAATACGGCAGACCCCTGTCTGAAAGCCAAGCAGTGACATAAAAATCCATACACTCAAACTGAATGTTTTATAGACTTTTTTTTAATATTTGATATTAATCACCCTAGCTAATCCATTCATGACACACGATTGGCGAAATGTCGCCTCTGGCAGTGACTGCAAAATTAGCTGAGAGAGTTCAGCATTGCCTTCTCTTAACATTAAGGAGACACCCACACGACAGTTAAACGAATAGCCTCGCAGAAGTGCTCTGACTCAATTTTTAAAAGTAGCAAGCTTGGAGAAATCATTGCTTTCATGACTATGTGTCAGTACAACTAAGTTTGCTCTTAACAACTGGCAGACATAAATTAGAGACCAGTTTAACAGCTTCCAGTCTGTTTTCTCCTCCCCTCCTCTTCCCCAAAAGGAAACAGAAACAGAGTGAAAGTTACTATTTCCTTGTTTAAAAACCGGAAACTTTAAAGTTGTCCTTTAGTGATGTTAGATTGTTTAGAAACCCTTCAGAGCCTGATAGGTAAGAATCACAGGAGACTCTGCTGTTGAAGAGCAGCACTGGCTGTTGTTCCAGAAATCAGGCCGCGGCTCCTCCAGGGCCGGAGGCTGCTGAGCGGACTGCCCGCCAGCTGACCTGCGGGCAAACGCCGAGAAGGAGGGCGTCTCTGGGGAGCCCCGGTTTCGATCTTCACTCCTTCTAACCACAGTCCGTTAACCAACCAGGAAAACAGAACGGCCAAACTTCCCTGGGGAACTTGAAACCTGTACTGGAAACTGAGTCACAGGCTAAACTAGATGGGGCTGGGGGATGGCGGGTAGAGACTGTTGAAAAGGCACAGATAGCAACAGACATATACAGAGATGAGACACACCAATCAAGCCCTATTCTTTTTGGTTCTCGTAAGTTATACTTTGGTTTTAATCTACATCTATAATTGCACATGGAAAAAAAATAACCATAAATAACTAATAACGCGATGACTGGTTAAGCAGCTAACAAAAGGGCTAACATTTAAACAGTATATGCCGCCTGATCTAATGCTTTTTTACCTCCCTGCACCATCCCTCTGGTCTGATCTTGCTGAAAGACCCATATGATGAAGTGGAACTTAAATACGGCAGACCCTGTCTGAAAGCCAAGCAGTGACATAAAATCCATACACTCAAACTGAATGTTTTATAGACTTTTTTTTAATATTTGATATTAATCACCCTAGCTAATCCATTCATGACACACGATTGGCGAAATGTCGCCTCTGGCAGTGACTGCAAAATTAGCTGAGAGAGTTCAGCATTGCCTTCTCTTAACATTAAGGAGACACCCACACGACAGTTAAACGAATAGCCTCGCAGAAGTGCTCTGACTCAATTTTTAAAAGTAGCAAGCTTGGAGAAATCATTGCTTTCATGACTATGTGTCAGTACAACTAAGTTTGCTCTTAACAACTGGCAGACATAAATTAGAGACCAGTTTAACAGCTTCCAGTCTGTTTTCTCCTCCCCTCCTCTTCCCCAAAAGGAAACAGAAACAGAGTGAAAGTTACTATTTCCTTGTTTAAAAACCGGAAACTTTAAAGTTGTCCTTTAGTGATGTTAGATTGTTTAGAAACCCTTCAGAGCCTGATAGGTAAGAATCACAGGAGACTCTGCTGTTGAAGAGCAGCACTGGCTGTTGTTCCAGAAATCAGGCCGCGGCTCCTCCAGGGCCGGAGGCTGCTGAGCGGACTGCCCGCCAGCTGACCTGCGGGCAAACGCCGAGAAGGAGGGCGTCTCTGGGGAGCCCGGTTTCGATCTTCACTCCTTCTAACCACAGTCCGTTAACCAACCAGGAAAACAGAACGGCCAAACTTCCCTGGGGAACTTGAAACCTGTACTGGAAACTGAGTCACAGGCTAAACTAGATGGGGCTGGGGGATGGCGGGTAGAGACTGTTGAAAAGGCACAGATAGCAACAGACATATACAGAGATGAGACACACCAATCAAGCCCTATTCTTTTTGGTTCTCGTAAGTTATACTTTGGTTTTAATCTACATCTATAATTGCACATGGAAAAAAAATAACCATAAATAACTAATAACGCGATGACTGGTTAAGCAGCTAACAAAAAGGGCTAACATTTAAACAGTATATGCCGCCTGCTAGTGCTGGTCTATGCAGTTCACATATTTTAAGTCCTGGATTTCTCACACTCACCCTACTGCAGGTGAGCAGACTGAGTCTTGCTGAGATCATAGGCGTGAGATTCAGCTTCTAGAATTGGACGCGGGGCTTTAAATACTCAACTCTTAAACTGCAATGCATCTGATATGTAGCTTCTTATGCGACACATTTGGAAAATAACAAGAAGAAAGAAAAATCAAAGACTCCTGCACTTTGAAAGTGAGTTTATCCCCATTGCTTTGGGCTTCCTGAACCTGCCTGCAATGCTGGAAACTCTGGTTTCATCCCTGGGTCAGGAAGATCCCGCATTGCTTTACACTGATAAGCAAATATTGCCACCCACCAAGTTTAATGAATAATACACTTATTGTGTTTACTGTTTTTATTATTAATAATGATGATCTGCATGGTAAGATCTACAGGAAAACACATTCACAATTTTCCCTATGCTGTGTGCTCAGTCGTGTCTGACTCTCTGTGACCCCACAGACTATAGCCTGCCAGGCTCCTCTGTTCATAGAATTTTCCAGACAAGAACACTGGAGCGAGTTGCCATTGCCTACTCCAGGGCATCTTCCCACCCAGGAATCGAACCTGGGTCTCTTATGTCTCCTGCACTGGAGGCAGATTCTTTACCACTCGTGCCACCTCAGGGTTTTATGATCTGAGGGCCGTGATGTAACTAAGGGGGAGAGGAAACGTCACTGCACATTTTACATACAGGATGAAGAATGTTCTGGAAGGAGAAGGCAGGGAGGAAGCCATGGCTGGATCTGTCAATAGACTAAGCCTCTCGGCTCTGATCTGGGGTGTATAAGACATTGTCCCAAACGTGTAGGAGTAGTGTCCTCACCTTCCCTAGGGGGTGCATCCCCAGGGGCAGGGCCAGCGGGGCAAAGGACAGGGTGGGCTCTGGGCTGAGCATGTGGAAGCTCTCCTGCCTGACCTTCTCCTAGGCTGTGAAGGGAACCATCCCACCTCAAAGGCATCTATGCCTCTTTGAAGTTGGCATGCATTGCCCTGCCACGGACTTCATTTTCAGCTTCAGTGCATTACATGAACCATTCAATCAATGCAACCTGAGCTCAAAATAGGACTGGAAAACAGAGGAGTGGAATTTAAAAAAGCCCTAAGTAGAAGTACAGCACACTGGTCTATGCTGTTCACGGCACTGTCTCTCAACGGCAGCCATTTTTCTCTCTTCCCTGTTCTCATCTGCTTTTTCAGGCCTCTTCCACCAGCCATCAGAACAAGACAGTGCAGAATAATCCCTTCAGGCAGCAGGTTGATGCCACCCCCACGCCATTGTTCACCCCCCAAATGAGACACACTCAGGCTTTTGAGACTTGAGTCCTGGCTGAAATTCTTTAAACGATTATCACAGATGTCAGTCCTAAAGTTTCATGTTATGGTCCAGTGGTAGATTGACATAAATCATGCTCTCTGGGAGGAAATGTGCAAAATCACAAATATTTATGCTTGGGAAAAAAGAATCAGAATAACTGGTTTTTCTTATTTACACTTTTTATTACTGTTTACAGATTACCCAAGGTGGCGCTAGCGGTAAGGAACCCACCCGACAGTGCAGGAGAGGGAAGAGACAGGGGTCTAATCCCTGGGCCAGGAAGATCCCCGGAGGAGGGCCTGGCAGCCCACACTAGTCTTCTTGCCTGGGGAACTCCCTGGACAGAGGAGCCTGGCGGGCCACAGTCTGTGGGGTCAGAAAGAGTCAGACTCGACTGAAGCAACTTAGCACACAGCACTTTCCTATCTCTATTTTCAGTGTTTACTTGTTTTCAGGAACTATCCAAAATATTTTTACATGTTAATAACTTTTCATTTAATTTAATGTTCATAATCATATGAGCCTGGGACTATAATCATTGTGGTAGAAATAATATTTTAAAATAAAAAGCTCTGAGATTTTGACAAGTAAAACATCTCATCACATACAACAGAGTAGGAAGGAGTTTAACCGGAGTTTAAACCTAGGGCAGCACTAAGGCAGTATTTCCATAAGGTCCAAATTAAAAGTCAGTTTCCAAGGAATGTATATAAAGTGCACTAATCCTTACCCCTAGGAATCCATCTCTCTGACCTTCTCCAGGGGGCAACCTGATTGCTCAAGTTGGCATGCATTGCCCTGCCACGGACTTCATTTTCAGCTTCAGTGCATTACATGAACCATTCAATCAATGCAACCTGAGCTCAAAATAGGACTGGAAAACAGAGGAGTGGAATTTAAAAAAGCCCTAAGTAGAAGTACAGCACACTGGTCTATGCTGTTCACGGCACTGTCTCTCAACGGCAGCCATTTTTCTCTCTTCCCTGTTCTCATCTGCTTTTTCAGGCCTCTTCCACCAGCCATCAGAACAAGACAGTGCAGAATAATCCCTTCAGGCAGCAGGTTGATGCCACCCCCACGCCATTGTTCACCCCCCAAATGAGACACACTCAGGCTTTTGAGACTTGAGTCCTGGCTGAAATTCTTTAAACGATTACACAGATGTCAGTCCTAAAGTTTCATGTTATGGTCCAGTGGTAGATTGACATAAATCATGCTCTCTGGGAGGAAATGTGCAAAATCACAAATATTTATGCTTGGGAAAAAAGAATCAGAATAACTGGTTTTTCTTATTTACACTTTTTATTACTGTTTACAGATTACCCAAGGTGGCGCTAGCGGTAAGGAACCCACCCGACAGTGCAGGAGAGGGAAGAGACAGGGGTCTAATCCCTGGGCCAGGAAGATCCCCGGAGGAGGGCCTGGCAGCCCACACTAGTCTTCTTGCCTGGGGAACTCCCTGGACAGAGGAGCCTGGCGGGCCACAGTCTGTGGGGTCAGAAAGAGTCAGACTCGACTGAAGCAACTTAGCACACAGCACTTTCCTATCTCTATTTTCAGTGTTTACTTGTTTTCAGGAACTATCCAAAATATTTTTACATGTTAATAACTTTTCATTTAATTTAATGTTCATAATCATATGAGCCTGGGACTATAATCATTGTGGTAGAAATAATATTTTAAAATAAAAAGCTCTGAGATTTTGACAAGTAAAACATCTCATCACATACAACAGAGTAGGAAGGAGTTTAACCGGAGTTTAAACCTAGGGCAGCACTAAGGCAGTATTTCCATAAGGTCCAAATTAAAAGTCAGTTTCCAAGGAATGTATATAAAGTGCACTAATCCTTACCCCTAGGAATCCATCAGCGTGGATTAATTCAGTGGAAACAGTGGTCACTACCCATGAAAGAGAGGAAAATCAGCAAGGAGGAATGTGTGGCTGTCCTCTTCTGATGGGGACACGAATGGTCCACTGCAAGCTGCCCAGCACGTGTGACGCAGTTCAAAGGAAGGTTCCAGAGGAAATCGGAAGGAAGTCAGTGCCTCCCACAGTAATAAGGCAACCAGAGGAAGAAGATCCCAACAGTGCAGCATGTACTTCCTTTCTCATGGCTTTTCCCAGGCAGGTGACGGTTACAGCAGCGACCTTACACATACAACTATGTGACGCCTCACATTAGCTCCGTAGAAAGGCTGGAAAGTGTCAGGTCAGCTTCGTTTCTCCAAATGTATAGACTTCAGTTATTTTAACAATAACGCCTACCCAGGACTTAGTAGAATCACAGAGATTATAGTAGGACGTGATACTGACTATCATGCAATTACACCCTCCTTATTTTATACTTGATGAAAAACTCAGGGCAAAGAAGTTACATGACACCAGGGTCACAGCCAATGAGTAGCAAAATGGAGACACCAAGTCCTGGATCTCCTTTACCAATCTCTCTCTGTCTCTCTCTCTTTCTCTCTCTCTCTGTCTCTCTGTCTGTGTGTGTGTTTGTGTGTGTGTGTATATATATATATATTCTTCTCCATCACATCCAAATGAAAAACCATGAACTGGAAACCCATGGGCTTATCTGAGCACCTAAAACTTCCCAAATTGTTGCATTTTAATGCACCAAAATAACTATGACTAGATTTAGACTACATTTCTAAATTAAACGTGTACTGGCAGACTCATGTGTATGTGTATTTCCATGTATCTGTCAGACACATATACATACACTGATATATAATCTGTATATATATATCAGTATACATTTATGTATATATCTAGATACAGATATATATAGTTGTACATATTTATATCAGATACAGGCATCCATATGTTCATTCATATATACCCATATGTGTGTATACAACATGTATTTGCAAAAGTATATATGGAGATATATAATTATATATACACATACACAAATGTATATTACACACTGGAAACCATAGTAAAGAGGAGAATAATGGTCTCAAAAGTTTGCCACAGGGGAAAAAAAAATGTTCCACTGATGCAAACTTTTCTCAGAAATAAACTTCCCTCCCATCTCCCTTCTCATCTCACCCCTCTGTATTGTTACAAAGCCCCTGTTTGGGTTCCCTGAGTCTTACAGCAAATTCCCACTGGCTATCTATTTTACATACGTTAATGTAAGTGTCCAAGTTCAACAGTGAGGGGACATATGTACATTTATGGCTGATTCATGTTGATGTTTGGCAGTAAACAACAAAACTCTGCAAAGCTATTATCCTTTTCTTAAAAAATCAGTTAAAAAAAGAAAGGAAAACAAAGAAAAAAGCCCCTAATATCCTATTAGATAAGTTAAAATATTTTATATCATAAAACAAAATGATCTATCAAAGAAAAAGCACAAGGTATCTTTTATTCACACTTTTATTTGTAAACTTCAAACATAGAACACAGCAGTTTATTTTTTTAATTTTATATTTATTTATTGTGGCTTCCCACATGGCTCAGAGGTAAAGAATCTTCCTGTCAATGCAGGAGTCACAATAGATCTGGGCTAGATCCCTGGATTGGGAAGATTCCCTGGAGGAGGTCGTGGCGACCCACTCCAGTATTACTGCCTGGAAAATCCCATGGAAAGAGGTCCTGGAGTGCTACAGTCCATTGGGTCACAAAGAGGCAGAAACAACTGAGCATGCATGCAATGCAATTTATTAAACTTTTTAATATTAATTTCTATTGGAATAGAGCTGCTTCCCAGTATTGTATAAATCTCTATTGCATAGCAAAATGAATCAGCAAAATAATATATATACATATACATATATCCCCTCTTTTTTGGATTTCCTTCCCATTTATGTCACCAGAAAGAACTGGGTAGAGTTCTCTGTGCAATACAGTAGGTTCTCATTAGTAAACTATTTCATACACAGCATTAATAGTGTACCTACACTAATCCTCTCATGCATCTTAAGACCAAAAACACCCAATCAAAAAATGCACATAAGATCTAAACAGACACCTCTCCAAAGAAGACACAGATGGCCAACAAACACACGAAAAGATGCTCAACATCACTAATTACTAGAGAAATGCAAATTAAAGGTTGCACCTCACACCTGTCAGAACTGCTGTTGTTCAGTTGCTAAATTGTGTCTGCTTCTTTGTGACCCCGTGGACTGCAGCACACCAGGCTTCCCCATCCTTCTCCGTCTCCTGGAGTCAGCTCAGACTCCTGTCAGAACGGCCATCATTAAAACATCTACAAGCAATAAAAGCTGGATCAGGTGTGGAGAAAAGGGAACCCTTTTGCTCCATAGGCAGGAATGTAATTGATAAAACACAGCAGTCTAGAATACCAACAGTGTTCTGCCAGACCCTTTTTGTTCTTAGCTGTGTATGTGCTCACCGTAGGTCCAGTATTCTTATCGGGCCTCTTCATTTTCATTTGCAATGACGTATAATAATCCCTTTCTCACAGGTTCACGAAAGGAAAAATCCACAAATGTCAAGCTGTGCAAATATCTGTGCTCTGTGATTGGTTTCATCTAAAACCCACTTCTTCACTTTGGACAGCCTGCCTGTGAATTTCTAAGAAACCAAAGACCTATGATAGTTCACTTTTCATGAAGGGTTCCTGATTTGGGTCTCCTTAAACACAATTTGAAAACCACAAGTCACAAATTAGGCTGTGTTTTATAGCCTGGAATCCATGGTATAAGAGATATTCACAACATAAACAGACATTAAATAATAACCACAAATCAGTTAAATTATAGGAAAGAATGCACACATAACTCCAGGAAGGGCAGAAGCAGACTGCTTGCATCCGGGGGTGGCTGTTAGACCAGCGCAGGCTGGGGGCAGGCTGAGGGCATCCTTCACTCCTTGAAGGAACTCTACTGTGACTTTTGGACTCAACATTTCTCAGTTAGGTAATTGCAGGGTATGCTGCTGTTCTGTCACTCAGTCTTGCTGCTCTTTGCAACCCCAATGACTGCAGCACCCTAGGCTTCCTGGCCCTTCACCGTCTCCTGGAGTTCGCTCAAACTCACATCCATTAAGTTGATGACGCCCATTCAACCAGCTTATCCTCTGTCCCCCCTTCTCCTCCTGCTCTCCATCTTTCTCAGCATCCAAGTCTTTCCCAACAAGTCAGCTCTTCACATCAGGGTATTGCAGGGTAACACAGAACTAAATAAATCCATTTGACATTTATCCTCCATATCTATTTTATGAAAAATTATAGGAAACAAAATTTCAGTGGGATCACGTACTATTTCATAACCAACGAAATATACTCGCATTCTGAGTGGCATGTAGAATTTGTGATTTCCATGGTTTTCCCTACTCTTCATTCAAGTGCATGATTTTCTGGTCAAAACACTTGTTCAGTTTCAGGATCTAATGTCAGTGTTAGGTGAGAACCAGACTTCTCTGGCTCCCAAATTCTGAGTTGTCCAAGGGTTCCCTGAGACATACCTGGCAAGGTGTAAAGGGAAGCTCCTGGAAAGCTGTCAGAAAGCTGGGTTCATAATGCACCTGGTAGGGGGCACTGCCTTCTCTTCTTTAGAACTTCTAAGATGTGGAAACCTCCTGTTTCATTGAAACATCTGGAGCATTTATTCCTGTTGACTACAGGATAAGAACCGAGTTCATCAGGGGCAGGTTTCACTGATCGATAACTCACACAAGAAGCAATTTCTATTCATCCACCCATCAAGGCAGATTTTTATTAATTTGTTAAAAGGACTATGCAAATTTATATGCAAACTAAGCAAGACCCTCAGATTCCTGGACTGTGGCTGGCTTTGTCCTCCTGGCTGCAAACGTAGTGCTGAGACTGTCCTGCCCTGAGCTCGGTTTGATTTACAAAGCCCTGCATCATCTCCAGGAAGCTGTCCAGGTGCAGAAGGTCTTAATTTTGCCTTGTGACCTGCAACATATGACTGTGGGCTATAAAATCTAATTGCAAAGTCTTAATGTTGCTCCAGAGGACAATCAAAAGCAATTTCCTTCAGATTTACAACTAAAACCTTGCAAAGTTAGGTAATTGTAGGGTATGCTGCTGTTCTGTCACTCAGTCTTGCTGCTCTTTGCAACCCCAATGACTGCAGCACCCTAGGCTTCCTGGCCCTTCACCGTCTCCTGGAGTTCGCTCAAACTCACATCCATTAAGTTGATGACGCCCATTCAACCAGCTTATCCTCTGTCCCCCCTTCTCCTCCTGCTCTCCATCTTTCTCAGCATCCAAGTCTTTCCCAACAAGTCAGCTCTTCACATCAGGGTATTGCAGGGTAACACAGAACTAAATAAATCCATTTGACATTTATCCTCCATATCTATTTTATGAAAAATTATAGGAAACAAAATTTCAGTGGGATCACGTACTATTTCATAACCAACGAAATATACTCGCATTCTGAGTGGCATGTAGAATTTGTGATTTCCATGGTTTTCCCTACTCTTCATTCAAGTGCATGATTTTCTGGTCAAAACACTTGTTCAGTTTCAGGATCTAATGTCAGTGTTAGGTGAGAACCAGACTTCTCTGGCTCCCAAATTCTGAGTTGTCCAAGGGTTCCCTGAGACATACCTGGCAAGGTGTAAAGGGAAGCTCCTGGAAAGCTGTCAGAAAGCTGGGTTCATAATGCACCTGGTAGGGGGCACTGCCTTCTCTTCTTTAGAACTTCTAAGATGTGGAAACCTCCTGTTTCATTGAAACATCTGGAGCATTTATTCCTGTTGACTACAGGATAAGAACCGAGTTCATCAGGGGCAGGTTTCACTGATCGATAACTCACACAAGAAGCAATTTCTATTCATCCACCCATCAAGGCAGATTTTTATTAATTTGTTAAAAGGACTATGCAAATTTATATGCAAACTAAGCAAGACCCTCAGATTCCTGGACTGTGGCTGGCTTTGTCCTCCTGGCTGCAAACGTAGTGCTGAGACTGTCCTGCCCTGAGCTCGGTTTGATTTACAAAGCCCTGCATCATCTCCAGGAAGCTGTCCAGGTGCAGAAGGTCTTAATTTTGCCTTGTGACCTGCAACATATGACTGTGGGCTATAAAATCTAATTGCAAAGTCTTAATGTTGCTCCAGAGGACAATCAAAAGCAATTTCCTTCAGATTTACAACTTCAGCATCACCAATGACGTTAATATGATGAAAAGCATAAAAATGAACAATTGTACTCAACAAGGACCTGTCAGTCATGCGCTTGCATTTCAGCAGTCAGGACCAGAAGGCTGACTGGTAGACACCTGCCACTGAGTCACTGCAAAGGCTGCAGGAGAAGCTCAGGAATTCCTTAGAACCTTAAGGTGTTTGGCTTTAAAATCTCCTTACACTTTGTTCTGCCATATCTTTGGGAATTGCCATTTTGGCTTTAAGAAAATACATTATTTCCTGAAGTTCACATTTCTTTCTGACAATTTATGTTCAGTTTCTTCTCTGTCTCCTTGCTGGTGGAAAAGGCTTACATTCTCATCTAAGCCTCTCTCTCCTCAGACCTCAGAATTCAGACGAAGAAGCCAAGTCCCAACAACTCAGGAGACAAGCCAGGGCTGTACCAGGAAGTCTCCTCGCCTGAAGACATCTGAAAAAGTCCCAAGGTGCTCTCTGCCAAGTACTGATTCTATCTGTATATCAGAACTAGACTGATTTCCAAGACAGATTTTCTAGGAATTTCACGATTAAGGATTAGGATGATATGTATAATAATAAAACGGGCTTCCCAGTTTGTGCTAGTAGCAAAGAACCCACCTGCCAGTGCAGGAGACCTAAGATACACGGGTTCAATCCCTGGGTCAGAAAGATCCCCTGGCTAAGGGTACAGCAACTCACCCACTCCAGTATTTTTGCCTGGAGAATTCCATGGACAGAGGAGTCTGGCTGGCTGTGGTTCATAGGGTCACAAAGAGTCAGATATGACTGAAGCGACTTAGCACTCACATATAATAATAAGCATTGTTGTTGTTGTTTAGACCCTTAGACCATGGTCATCATAGATCTGTCGGATTAATGCAAGAATTTCTGACTAACCCCATGGATTAGAGACCATCGGGCTTTTCTGTCCATAGGATTTCCCAGGAATACTAAATTGGCAAGAACTGTTATCTTAAAGAAATTTTTAAAGATCTAATTTAGCAGTCAAAAAGCAAAGTCTTAATGTTGCTCCAGAGCACAATCAAACGCACTTTCCTTCAGATTTACAACTTCAGCATCACCAATGACGTTAATATGATGAAAAGCATAAAAATGAACAATTGTACTCAACAAGGACCTGTCAGTCATGCGCTTGCATTTCAGCAGTCAGGACCAGAAGGCTGACTGGTAGACACCTGCCACTGAGTCACTGCAAAGGCTGCAGGAGAAGCTCAGGAATTCCTTAGAACCTTAAGGTGTTTGGCTTTAAAATCTCCTTACACTTTGTTCTGCCATATCTTTGGGAATTGCCATTTTGGCTTTAAGAAAATACATTATTTCCTGAAGTTCACATTTCTTTCTGACAATTTATGTTCAGTTTCTTCTCTGTCTCCTTGCTGGTGGAAAAGGCTTACATTCTCATCTAAGCCTCTCTCTCCTCAGACCTCAGAATTCAGACGAAGAAGCCAAGTCCCAACAACTCAGGAGACAAGCCAGGGCTGTACCAGGAAGTCTCCTCGCCTGAAGACATCTGAAAAAGTCCCAAGGTGCTCTCTGCCAAGTACTGATTCTATCTGTATATCAGAACTAGACTGATTTCCAAGACAGATTTTCTAGGAATTTCACGATTAAGGATTAGGATGATATGTATAATAATAAAACGGGCTTCCCAGTTTGTGCTAGTAGCAAAGAACCCACCTGCCAGTGCAGGAGACCTAAGATACACGGGTTCAATCCCTGGGTCAGAAAGATCCCCTGGCTAAGGGTACAGCAACTCACCCACTCCAGTATTTTTGCCTGGAGAATTCCATGGACAGAGGAGTCTGGCTGGCTGTGGTTCATAGGGTCACAAAGAGTCAGATATGACTGAAGCGACTTAGCACTCACATATAATAATAAGCATTGTTGTTGTTGTTTAGTCACCAAGTCATGTCTGACTCTTTGTGACCCCATGGATTAGAGACCATCGGGCTTTTCTGTCCATAGGATTTCCCAGGAATACTAAATTGGCAAGAATACTTCTTCAACTAATCTTCTAAAGAATAATTTTATTAACGTAGTCAACTAGTATTTCCTAAGCACCACCTACACAGAGGAATCCACCGTAGGTGTGTACTGGGTAGGAATGCAAAGTTCCGCACAAGAGACCTCTGCCCTCAAGACATGCATGACTTAGTGTAAAATGTGAGATGTCTACACAAGCTAGTTAAACCAAAAAAAGAGAAATGTTTGCTGGTCCCACGGGGAGTGTGATAATAAACGCTCCAGGACAGCACTGTCTAATGCAAATATATAGCAACCTACACATGTAATGTTAAATTTCTCAGTAGTGACATCGAAAAATGTTAAGAAGCAGGTAAAACTAACTTTCAACAATACAGTTTATTTAACCATAGCCATGATATCATTTCATCATGTTATCAAAATAAAAAATTTTGAGATATTTTCATGTGTCTTTTCTAAGTCTCTGACAGTGTATTTTGTGCTTCCTACCACACATCTCAGTTTGGACTAATCAGATTTGAACTGCTTGGTAGTCAACCACGGCTAGTTATTGGACAGTACATATCCCAGGAATTAGGAAAAGAGTCTCTTTGGTAAGATAGAATTATTTTTCTATTACCTCCATTACTGAAAAGGAAGTTTTTGGTAATACTCTGGATCTTCTCAGAATCGAATGCCACTAACACAGCAACTAAATCAGAGACTGACTCCAACACAACTGTCCCCTGTTGGGAAAGCAGCCACAAGGTCCTTGGAATTTGGTTGACGTGGGTTTGAATTTCAGATGCAAAACTTTTACCTGCGGTGCTGGGAGGCCACCACCAGTCACCTTTAAAACAAAACAAAACAAAAAACTATAGAACAGGAAAATACCAGAACAATAGTTTGGGTTGAGAATAAATAATTAATAAGGAAGCAGGCAGCATAGTACCTAAAGCATGGGAGGATCTCAAGAAATATCAGTTCCCACCTTCACCATGCTGGGTAGTAAAGTATTAAGTCGCTCAGTCATATCCAACTCTTTCCCACCCCATGGACTGCAGCCCGCCAGGCTTCTCTGTCCAGGGAGCTCTCCAAGCAAGAATACTGGAGTGGGTTGCTACTCCCTTCTCCAGGGGATCTTCCCCACCCAGGACCTGAACCCAGGTCTCGCACACTGCAGCAGATTCTTTACTGTCTGAGCTGGTTTTAACCCATCTCACGACTGAGCCATGAGAAGAGCTGTATCAGATCTTTTGATAACACCCTGAAGACCAATCAACATATCACCTGCTTTTCTGCCACTGAGAACTGTATGCACTTTCAGGTAAATCACATTCTACCTGCTCAGAGTGCAAGAGCCCTGCCAAATTTAGAAACGCATGAAGAACCCCTCAAAGCCAACTGAAAAGGTAACACCCTTTGGCAGAAATCTATTCATCCACTGAAAGGTTATTCAGTAACAACAGGTCCTGGGCATTCAAAGCTTGTATTTTCCAAGGAATAGTCTAACCGTTGACCATTTCTTGGGAGATTGATTCTAAGACTTTGGCATATCTTGCCTGATTAGAGTGACTCTGTATACCTGAGAGCCTTGATTAATGGTGGAGACCTTTGACCATGGTGTAGCAGTCTGACCTCCATAGGGACTAGAGTCTAAATAACTAAAGTCAGACACATGGCTGTTGCATGCTTGCTGACTGGGTCAAAAACAAGTCCCTTGGACACCAAGGTTCAAGTGGGCTTCTCTGGCTGACACTCCTTCATGCATTTTGTCCCACATCTTGCTAAGAGACTGCATGATGTCCAGATGATTCCACTGGAAAAGAACAAAAATCTTGCACCTGGTTTTTCCTCGAATTTGCTCTATGCACCTTTTATCTTTGCTAATTTTCACATGTATCCTTTCTTCGTAATAAGCCATATTGGGTAGGTCAAAAAATTCATTCAAGTTTTTCTGTAAGATGTTACAAAAAAACATGAGCTTATGAATGTTTTGGCCAACCCAATAACTGTAACAACTTTGCTGGGTCCTGTGAATCTTTGTTTTGGGGACCCTAACTCAGATGGATTTCTGTGTATTTCCCACTCACCTAAACCAACATGTCTGTATTTGAATACCTTTCCAGGAATATTTATACGGGTTTTATTATTTTATTTACTGTTCCAGGACCCCATCTCAAGCAAGAATACTGGAGTGGGTTGCTACTCCCTTCTCCAGGGATCTTCCCACCCAGGACCTGAACCCAGGTCTCGCACAGCAGATTCTTTACTGTCTGAGCTGGTTTTAACCCATCTCACGACTGAGCCATGAGAAGAGCTGTATCAGATCTTTTGATAACACCCTGAAGACCAATCAACATATCACCTGCTTTTCTGCCACTGAGAACTGTATGCACTTTCAGGTAAATCACATTCTACCTGCTCAGAGTGCAAGAGCCCTGCCAAATTTAGAAACGCATGAAGAACCCCTCAAAGCCAACTGAAAAGGTAACACCCTTTGGCAGAAATCTATTCATCCACTGAAAGGTTATTCAGTAACAACAGGTCCTGGGCATTCAAAGCTTGTATTTTCCAAGGAATAGTCTAACCGTTGACCATTTCTTGGGAGATTGATTCTAAGACTTTGGCATATCTTGCCTGATTAGAGTGACTCTGTATACCTGAGAGCCTTGATTAATGGTGGAGACCTTTGACCATGGTGTAGCAGTCTGACCTCCATAGGGACTAGAGTCTAAATAACTAAAGTCAGACACATGGCTGTTGCATGCTTGCTGACTGGGTCAAAAACAAGTCCCTTGGACACCAAGGTTCAAGTGGGCTTCTCTGGCTGACACTCCTTCATGCATTTTGTCCCACATCTTGCTAAGAGACTGCATGATGTCCAGATGATTCCACTGGAAAAGAACAAAAATCTTGCACCTGGTTTTTCCTCGAATTTGCTCTATGCACCTTTTATCTTTGCTAATTTTCACATGTATCCTTTCTTCGTAATAAGCCATATTGGGTAGGTCAAAAAATTCATTCAAGTTTTTCTGTAAGATGTTACAAAAAAACATGAGCTTATGAATGTTTTGGCCAACCCAATAACTGTAACAACTTTGCTGGGTCCTGTGAATCTTTGTTTTGGGGACCCTAACTCAGATGGATTTCTGTGTATTTCCCACTCACCTAAACCAACATGTCTGTATTTGAATACCTTTCCAGGAATATTTATACGGGTTTTATTATTTTATTTACTGTGATTATACACAGAAATCAGTCTCTCACTTTATCAGAGGATTATTGAACATGCTCGTCTAAGGAGAGATCTGTTTCCTTTAATGGCTAAAACTCTCTGAGGTGGTCAGGGCAATTCATTCTTGGGCAATTCAAGTTCATCAAATTATTTATGTGAGTTCTGATCAATCTATGGCTGAAAACAAGCACATACTATCCATAATATAATCAGTACATTTCACTATGATTTCCTTCCTGTATTTTATAGCACTCTGTCCTGCTTTTTTGTTTTGTCTTTATTTTTTGTTTCTCAACCCACTAATAAAACTTCTCTGCTTAGGAACCTCTCTATCAGATTTTTCCATAGAAACCAAAAAGATAACAATAGGTTAACAAAAACGAGCAGACAGTCCATTAGAATATTCATTTCTCTCTTCAATAATTAACACCAATATAAAATAAAGAAAAAAGTCAAAGGGCAACTGTTTTGGAGGACCTTTCAGGAGGGGTGGAAAGAAGAAAGTCAGATTCAGAGGCATGAGTGGCCCAGTCCTCACGTGAAATTCACACACAATGCATTTGGAGGCACATTCTTTGGTTCTGATGTCCCTGTGAACTTCCACCAACAGCCTTTTAAGGTGATCCAATGTCAAGGGGCAAGGGTGCCCTCTCCATGCACTGGCTTTCTGGGTCTGCAAGGTTTCACGGGCCAGAGTGAACTGCCGCTCACAAACACCTGTAGTCTTTCTCCCCAACAAACGCCTCCTAGCTGGACACAATCAGTCCTACTCTGAGCTCACTCTCTCACTTCCCCACTTTGCTAACGCAATTCCACCTCTTGTGAATGACTTTTCTTACTGCTCTCTAGCAAATAGAACAGGCTGGGAACCACTTAAGAGTAGGGTGCATATTAATTAATAATTGTGCTCTAGTAAGTAGTGCAGTAGGACTCAAATTAATATGCATTTGAAATGAGAACGAGCACCGAATACAATGCTGAGCATTTCAGGCCACAAAGAAGCTGCCTGCATCCTTCCTTGACAACCCTCAGCAGCAACTCTCCATTCTTCGGGCCACCAGATCTCACCACTTGGTTGGGGATAATGTTTCAGAGACACTGATAAAGGATACTCTACCACGCTTTCAACAGTTTGTATGTGATAATGATGTCTATTTACCTTAAAAGCCATTATTACTGTTTATAGAGTAAATCTGTTAGTATCTAGGCTCTAGAACAGGGTCAGCAAATGATGGCCCATCCACCACCTTGGACCCACTGCCGATTCTGTAAATAATTTTTTATGAAGAACAGCACTCATTTACACATAGTCTAGGGCTGCCTTTGGGTTACACTGGTCAAACTGAATACAGACTGTCTGAATTCCAAGGTCTAAGATATTTACTGTGTGGATATCTCTTCATTCTCAGGCATGTCTGATGTTTTGCAACCCTATGGACTGCAGCCCTCCAGGCTCCTCTGTCCATGGGCTTCTCCAGGCAAGAATACTGGAGTGGGTTGTCATTTCCTTCTCAGGAGTGCTTCCTGACCCAGGAATGGAACCTGAATCTTCTGCGCTAGTATGTGGATTCTTTACCACTGAGCCACTAGGGAAGATATTTACCACCTGCCTTTGTATAGCAACATTCCAACTTCTGCCCTGAAAGATCATCAGCTAAGAAGAGCCCGCCATAAATATGTACTACATATAATCAAACGTACTAAGCAAAATTCTTTAGTAACAGACACAAAAATAATACACAACCTTTAAGTAAAAAGGAACTTCTAGACACATCTACTCAGATGCCCCACTTTAACAATGAATCATCTGAAATAGTACTGAGGGCAGAAGGAGAAGAGGGAGTCAAAGAAGGAGATGGCTGGATGACACCACTGATGCAAGGGACATAAACTTGAGATGGCGAGGGACCAGGAAGCCCGGCATGCTGCTGCAGTCCACGAGGTTGCCAGAGTCGGAGAAGACTGGGTGACTGAACAACAAATCTAGAGCAACCAATCAGTCTACACGATTTGCTCTGTAATAGTTAGCATCCATAAGTAACAGCATGTCCAGAATATTTCATCCCATTAGTTTCATTTGTCCTTTAATATGTTTCAACTAAAATCAAAAAGGCACACAGAAAATCATTATTCTCCTCATGGACAAAAGCTGAATGTTCCATGCTCAGTCACACACAATTATTTTGAAACCCTAGCTAATTACTATGCTTCCATTTCCTCCAAAAAACATAAATAAAGTTTTTGCAATTCCTAGCATGGCCTATTAATGGATGTTATCTACGGTTCCAGAAAACTTACAGGCCTCACTCCTAGGTTTACTTCAGGACCAGTAGCCCCAGATCAAACCTTCAAATGTGAGACTGAAAAAAAAAATGGCGTTTTAAATTCACAACAAAAGCTGACATTTATGAGTTTTTATTTCCAGAAGAGGTGGATTTCCACCTGGCCCAGCCTCCCCCAGAGAGCTCTGCAGTCTGCACCTTCAAATCACCAACCTCCACAGAAACAAGTTCACAAGCTGTGCACAGTCAGAGGAGATTAGGGAGGATACATAGCCTCTTTCCCTTTGTTTTGTCCGCTCCGGCTTATTTCGGTGACGCTGTGGCTGTTTTCATTTCCAGCAGTAAGTAACCTGACAGGGGCCACAATCCTGACTGCCCAAGACCTCCTCTCATGTCCAGCAGGGAACCACGCCACGGTGCGGGCGAGCCAGGAGCTGGAGCTCTGCACTCCATAGAATCTTCACTGAGCCACTAGAAGATATTTACCACCTGCCTTTGTATAGCAACATTCCAACTTCTGCCCTGAAAGATCATCAGCTAAGAAGAGCCCGCCATAAATATGTACTACATATAATCAAACGTACTAAGCAAAATTCTTTAGTAACAGACACAAAAATAATACACAACCTTTAAGTAAAAAGGAACTTCTAGACACATCTACTCAGATGCCCCACTTTAACAATGAATCATCTGAAATAGTACTGAGGGCAGAAGGAGAAGAGGGAGTCAAAGAAGGAGATGGCTGGATGACACCACTGATGCAAGGGACATAAACTTGAGATGGCGAGGGACCAGGAAGCCCGGCATGCTGCTGCAGTCCACGAGGTTGCCAGAGTCGGAGAAGACTGGGTGACTGAACAACAAATCTAGAGCAACCAATCAGTCTACACGATTTGCTCTGTAATAGTTAGCATCCATAAGTAACAGCATGTCCAGAATATTTCATCCCATTAGTTTCATTTGTCCTTTAATATGTTTCAACTAAAATCAAAAAGGCACACAGAAAATCATTATTCTCCTCATGGACAAAAGCTGAATGTTCCATGCTCAGTCACACACAATTATTTTGAAACCCTAGCTAATTACTATGCTTCCATTTCCTCCAAAAAACATAAATAAAGTTTTTGCAATTCCTAGCATGGCCTATTAATGGATGTTATCTACGGTTCCAGAAAACTTACAGGCCTCACTCCTAGGTTTACTTCAGGACCAGTAGCCCCAGATCAAACCTTCAAATGTGAGACTGAAAAAAAAAATGGCGTTTTAAATTCACAACAAAAGCTGACATTTATGAGTTTTTATTTCCAGAAGAGGTGGATTTCCACCTGGCCCAGCCTCCCCCAGAGAGCTCTGCAGTCTGCACCTTCAAATCACCAACCTCCACAGAAACAAGTTCACAAGCTGTGCACAGTCAGAGGAGATTAGGGAGGATACATAGCCTCTTTCCCTTTGTTTTGTCCGCTCCGGCTTATTTCGGTGACGCTGTGGCTGTTTTCATTTCCAGCAGTAAGTAACCTGACAGGGGCCACAATCCTGACTGCCCAAGACCTCCTCTCATGTCCAGCAGGGAACCACGCCACGGTGCGGGCGAGCCAGGAGCTGGAGCTCTGCACTCCTTGAGGAGAGCTCTGAATTCAGCCTCACAGTCACATTTCCAGCCTTGTTTTAATTTTTGTTTATAGAAATATAGTTGCTTTAAAATGTATTCGCTTCTGTTGTACAGTGTAGGTCAGCTATAAGTATACAGAGGCCCCCTCCCCGCTCAGTCTCCCTCCTGTCCCTGATGCCACCCCTCCAGGTCCCCCTGGAGCACAGAGCTGAGCTCTCTGAGCTCTGCAGCAGCTTCCCCGCTGTCTACTGCACACGCGGTAGTGTCTGGACGCCAGTCCTTACCTCTCCCCATAAATCAGAAAGAGAAAACCAAAGGCTGCACATTCACCCATTTATGTGGAATATATATGTATGGAACCTTGTCCTCCTTGGTGGTTCAGACAGTAAAGAATCTGTCTGCAATGCACGAGAGCCGAGTTCGATTCCACAGTCAGGAAGATCCCATGGAAGAGTAAATGCCTACTCGCTCCAGTACTCTTGCCTGGAGAATTCCATGGACAGAGGAGCCTGACGTACTACAGTTCAGGAGGTCATACACGACTGAGTGACTAACACACACACGTGTGGAATATAGAAAACCGGCACGGGTGAGCCTATTTCCAGGGAGAACTAGAGACACGGGCTCATTATTTCTTGACAAGCCCACACACTCATTTTCTGATGGATGTCCAATGATTTCAATGTCCTTCCTCCCCACGCTGTGCCCAGAGTTCACAGCATGCCTCATGGTCAGCTCTGGTCACCTGTCCAGTGTCTCTCCCTGGACCACCCACCACCAGGCACACCACAGCTTAGCAACTCAGAGCCTGACCCGCTTCTAGGAACTAGAGACACCGCAGGGTAACACGCAGGCCGGGCTTCCTCTCATGAGACACACATGCTGGTGTGGAGGACAGAATCCTTAAGGTCAGTAGTAAGAGCTATGATGTAAATCAAGAGGATGGCTTTCAGGGAGTGGTGCGGCACTAACAGGGAAGCCACTCTGCTGAGGGGACGTCCCAAGCTGAGACCTGACGTGTGCACACGGCTATAGTTAGGATGGATCACCAGGAAGGACCTATTGTTGGGCACAGGGAGCTCTGCTCAACGCCTTGTGGCAGCCGGGATGGGAGGGGGCTTTGGGGGAGAACGGACGCATGTACATCCATGGCTGAGGCCCTCCACTGTCCACCTGGAACTATGACAACATTGTTCATCATCTACGTTGCTGATGCTCAGTCACCTAGTTGCGTCTGACTCTTTCCAACGCCATGGACGGCAGCACGCCAGGCCTCCCTGTACCTCACTGTCTCTGGGAGTTTGCCCGCGTTCCTGTCCAGAGTTGGCGATGCCATCCCACTACCTTCTCCCCCTGCCTTCAGTCTTTCCCAGTATCAGCGTCTTTTCCAATGAGTCGGCTGTTCACATCAGGCGGCCAAAGTATTAAGAGCATAGCCCAAGACAAAATAAAACGTTAAAAAAGAGGATCAACAAAAAAAGCTGAGACATGAGTGCCCAAAACGTCACAGACACCTGGCCAAGGGGCACTCCAGGAAAGAGACCTGGCTCAGGAGAGGCCCTGAGGTGGGCATGAGCCAGAAGTGGAGGGTTCCACAAACAAGGTCGGCGGGTCCTGAGAGCTGAGGCCAGGCGAGGCCTGCGGGAGGCAGCTCAGTTTCATACGCAGACTTGCAAATGAAAAGTTTCCACCTAATTCTACGGAAGGAAAACGCTGTCGGGGAGGCAGGGCACAACTCTGTAACCTGACTGTTGCTACTAAAACATTATTTGCAGTCATTTTCTGGTCAATGCTGCCTTCCTCCCCACGCTGTGCCCAGAGTTCACAGCATGCCTCATGGTCAGCTCTGGTCACCTGTCCAGTGTCTCTCCCTGGACCACCCACCACCAGGCACACCACAGCTTAGCAACTCAGAGCCTGACCCGCTTCTAGGAACTAGAGACACCGCAGGGTAACACGCAGGCCGGGCTTCCTCTCATGAGACACACATGCTGGTGTGGAGGACAGAATCCTTAAGGTCAGTAGTAAGAGCTATGATGTAAATCAAGAGGATGGCTTTCAGGGAGTGGTGCGGCACTAACAGGGAAGCCACTCTGCTGAGGGGACGTCTAAGCTGAGACCTGACGTGTGCACACGGCTATAGTTAGGATGGATCACCAGGAAGGACCTATTGTTGGGCACAGGGAGCTCTGCTCAACGCCTTGTGGCAGCCGGGATGGGAGGGGGCTTTGGGGGAGAACGGACGCATGTACATCCATGGCTGAGGCCCTCCACTGTCCACCTGGAACTATGACAACATTGTTCATCATCTACGTTGCTGATGCTCAGTCACCTAGTTGCGTCTGACTCTTTCCAACGCCATGGACGGCAGCACGCCAGGCCTCCCTGTACCTCACTGTCTCTGGGAGTTTGCCCGCGTTCCTGTCCAGAGTTGGCGATGCCATCCCACTACCTTCTCCCCCTGCCTTCAGTCTTTCCCAGTATCAGCGTCTTTTCCAATGAGTCGGCTGTTCACATCAGGCGGCCAAAGTATTAAGAGCATAGCCCAAGACAAAATAAAACGTTAAAAAAGAGGATCAACAAAAAAAGCTGAGACATGAGTGCCCAAAACGTCACAGACACCTGGCCAAGGGGCACTCCAGGAAAGAGACCTGGCTCAGGAGAGGCCCTGAGGTGGGCATGAGCCAGAAGTGGAGGGTTCCACAAACAAGGTCGGCGGGTCCTGAGAGCTGAGGCCAGGCGAGGCCTGCGGGAGGCAGCTCAGTTTCATACGCAGACTTGCAGGGGAAGGTGAAAAGTTTCCACCTAATTCTACAGGAGCAACTGGAAAATTCTTGCTGTAAAGGTCCAGAGAGGAGTTTAGGCTTTGCAGGCCATATGGTCTTTGTCACAACTCTGTAACCTGACTGTTGCTACTAAAAACAAATACATGCTAGGCTCCCATACAAGGACATTCACATCACGGGAGGCGGGGCAGGTCTGGTAGCGGCTAGTAGTTTGTCAACCCCTGCTGTATGGCGCAAGGAAGCCGAGGTGCGAGAGGAGCAGGTGGGGCTGAGGGAGAAGCATGATCTGCTTTGCTTCCATTCCGCCCTCTGGGGCGCAGCAGGTGAGATCTCAGTTCCCTAACCAGGGATCAAACTCATGCCTCCCGCAGTAAAGGCACTGGACTTGTAAAGACTTAACCACTGGACCACCTGGAATTATGGAGAAGGATGTAGAATGCAGGAAGTAAGCTATCCCTAGCAGAGTCCACGGGAGCCTGTGGGAAGGCGTGAATGCAGGAGGCGCTTCGAGCTGACGGGGGAAAGAGCCAAGTGTGAGGAATTAAGGATGGCACCCAAGTGTCCCTTAGAGCAACTCAATCTAAGCGGGTATTTCTAAAATCGGAGAGACCAGAAGAAAAATAGGTTTAGCAGTCTGGAAATCGAAGTGGACACATCCCCTAGAAATCCCCACGTCCACAAATGGGTGAGTTCGAGCAGGGCTGTGCTGAGGCTCAGGGCTGGCTGAACGGAGAGAAATCTGAGTCACGGGTCTCCACGCTGAAAGTCAGCAAAACAACCTGTGGCTTGTTGAGCAAAGGAAGGAACAGATGCTGGCGAGAATGAATGAAGGAACCCCCAGGGCCATCCTGGCCCTCCCCAGTCGTCTCCAGCTACTGGAGCAGTTCACTGCAGAATTTCAAATCTCACCGCAATGACGGTATTGAGCTCAGAACTAATTTGACTACTTAACCCCCTCCCTGAAACCAGTAAGTCGTTTATCTACGTATGTGCTTCTTTTTTTCTCTTATGCTTTATTTTTTCTGTCTTTCTTATTTTTTAAGTTATGAAAATATGATAACACATTTACAAGAGACTTGGAAAATAGAGAACAAAGTTTCCACCTAATTCTACAGGAGCAACTGGAAAATTCTTGCTGTAAAGGTCCAGAGAGGAGTTTAGGCTTTGCAGGCCATATGGTCTTTGTCACAACTCTGTAACCTGACTGTTGCTACTAAAAACAAATACATGCTAGGCTCCCATACAAGGACATTCACATCACGGGAGGCGGGGCAGGTCTGGTAGCGGCTAGTAGTTTGTCAACCCCTGCTGTATGGCGCAAGGAAGCCGAGGTGCGAGAGGAGCAGGTGGGGCTGAGGGAGAAGCATGATCTGCTTTGCTTCCATTCCGCCCTCTGGGGCGCAGCAGGTGAGATCTCAGTTCCCTAACCAGGGATCAAACTCATGCCTCCCGCAGTAAAGGCACTGGACTTGTAAAGACTTAACCACTGGACCACCTGGAATTATGGAGAAGGATGTAGAATGCAGGAAGTAAGCTATCCCTAGCAGAGTCCACGGGAGCCTGTGGGAAGGCGTGAATGCAGGAGGCGCTTCGAGCTGACGGGGGAAAGAGCCAAGTGTGAGGAATTAAGGATGGCACCCAAGTGTCCCTTAGAGCAACTCAATCTAAGCGGGTATTTCTAAAATCGGAGAGACCAGAAGAAAAATAGGTTTAGCAGTCTGGAAATCGAAGTGGACACATCCCCTAGAAATCCCCACGTCCACAAATGGGTGAGTTCGAGCAGGGCTGTGCTGAGGCTCAGGGCTGGCTGAACGGAGAGAAATCTGAGTCACGGGTCTCCACGCTGAAAGTCAGCAAAACAACCTGTGGCTTGTTGAGCAAAGGAAGGAACAGATGCTGGCGAGAATGAATGAAGGAACCCCCAGGGCCATCCTGGCCCTCCCCAGTCGTCTCCAGCTACTGGAGCAGTTCACTGCAGAATTTCAAATCTCACCGCAATGACGGTATTGAGCTCAGAACTAATTTGACTACTTAACCCCCTCCCTGAAACCAGTAAGCCGTTTATCTACGTATGTGCTTCTTTTTTTCTCTTATGCTTTATTTTTTCTGTCTTTCTTATTTTTTAAGTTATGAAAATATGATAACACATTTACAAGAGACTTGGAAAATAGAGAACAAAGTTACACATATGTGGTTTTAAGCACCTCTCAAATAGATGCTGTTTCCAGCGCCATAAACATAAATTTCAACTTGTCCCCTCACTTTTCCCCAGAAGTGAAGGTTTATAGCTTCAGTTAGGTTCCCAGCCTCCCTGAACACGCTTTTGCCCTCCGCGGGCCTTCTCGAAAGGCAGAAAGAGTTTGGTTGGTAATTAGATGGGTAACTATCATGCTTTTTGAACCAGTTACTAGATATCTGTTCTGACTTGTTTCAGCTCTTCAGTCAACACATAGAGAGAGAGAGAGAGAGAGAGAGAGAGAGAGTGTGTGTGTGTGTGTGAGGAAAGTTTAGTTCTGCCTGTCTTTGCCTCAGGGTGTGGAATAGAACAGATGTTACAGTAACTACACATTTTTATGCTTTAAGAAGAGGATGAAGGAGATGGGGTGGGCTGACTTGAAGGCTCTTTGGCTTCCAAATCAAACCAAAAAAAAAAGGTGGGGGAGGGCTTTGCACACAGTTACAAGAAAGTGCAAGAGAAAAAGAACCCCCACAGAGATCAAAGGGATCTGAGTTTAATCAGGCAAAAACAATTTTTATAGCCTCGGGAACCCACTTGGTGTGCCAGGAAGTTGAGCATTGGGTATTAAAGCCAGCAAGCATTTGCATTATTCTCTCTTTGTTTGCAACAAGCTTTCAAAGAAATTCACTGGGTAAAAGAGATACTGAAGTGGATCCGACTTAATGAATTAATGAAAAGCAGCTTGGCACTCTGAGCAAGATGGCGAGTGGCCTGTCAATTACAGGAATCCCTGTCCAGCCACCGACCTTTGCCAGGGGTCCCATTGCCCGGCTCGCTTTGTCTCTTCCAGGGATTCTTCACGCATTTGAAATGATAATCAGTCTACCTCCTGACCTCATCAATGAGCCGGGCTTCAGGAAAAAACCCCTAAAGAAGGAGCAACAGAAGCTGGAAAGACAGACAGTTTTTTTTTTCTACTGAAAAATCTTTTTCCTTCTTGGGCCCGTTCACACCAGGCTTTGTCCATTTCCTACCTGAAGGTCACATGCATGACCAGATCTGCATCTCATTAATTAAAACTGTTGGCAAGTCATTAAAAATCTCATTTCATTCACCCTCCTTTTAACTGACTTTTCATAATTATAATTCTACACTTGATATACTAGACCTATTAAATTTAATGCCATACAGAGATTTTGGAACTCCTGAAGAAAAGACCAGTACTAAACTGCATCCACTTAAAAAAAATGTAGTCCTCGCTTGGGGATAAGTAAGGAGTAAACCTCAGAGCATTCTATTTTCATGGAGAGAGAAAGAAAAGTCAAGTTAATTACATATGGTCAGTATAATGATACTGTCCTTCTGAAAGGGCTATAATTGGCCAGGATTGTTTTCACCAGCTGGACCAACCAAGCCGATGACGCCAGTTTACATTCGTTCTTTTTTAAATTTCCCCACCAGTTATAAACATGTCTATTTTTATTTTTCCCCAAACGTAAACAAGACTGCATTAAAGATGCCCAAGCATAAGAGATGTTGGCACTATCTTTATAAACTCAACAAATAAGTAAATGTAAGCCTCTTTTCCAATGCTGAGTCTATTAAAAGAATTAAGGTGGCAAGACAGAGTGGTACCGTGACCCAAGGAGTCAGCCCTGACCCCAGTGACACCACTCCTCTGACTGTATCAGTACTTGTGCTAAAGGAAACACACCGGAAAGTCACATGACACTTAGGGTACAGATGAGAGGGGCATCCGAATCTGATTTATAAATCCATAATAAGGCCATCTGCAGCAACACGGACGGACACTTGTCCTAAAGTCAGACAGAGAAAGACAAATACCATATGACATCATTTATGAATGGAATCTAAAAAAAGTGATACAAACAAACATATTTACAAAACAGAAATAGAGACACAGAAAACAAACACGATTTCCAAGGTGGAAAGGGAAGGAGAAATGAACTGTGAGACTGGAACTGATATATCCACACTATGCTACATAATACAGATGGAGAGTAGTGGGCTTCCCTGGTGGTCCAGTGAGTAGAGAGTCCGTCTTGTGGTGCGAGGGGCGCCAGTTCGATCCCACATGCCAAGGAGAGGCTGGACTGGTGTGTCCAATTATGGGCCAGTGCTCTGGAGCGCGTGTGCCCAGAGCTGGTGCTCTGCAGTGAGAGAGGCCACTGTGATGGGAGGCCCACACAGGCCAAAGAATAAAGATGGATGAAAAATAAACAATGACTTGGAGGCAAAAAAAAAAAGTAAAATTATAATATAGATGACAAAGACCTGCCATACAGCACAAGAAACCACGCAACACGTCATGGCCTATATGGGAAACAAATCTAAACAAGAGTGGGTACAGGTACGTGATTCACTTTGTTGTACAGAAGAAGGTAACACAACACTGTAAATCAACTATACTCCAATATAAATTAAAAGAAATTTATAAGACAAACATCCTTTATCTCCATGTCACATAATGTAATATTAATATCAATGAATATTTATGGATACATTTCAAGTCTGCTCTTAAACCAACGTTCTTTAACATTACTGGGATAGGAATTACCAGAATGCTTTTCCAGTCCTGAAATTTACCTAAACCACATAAACTGTCAGTTTTTAATTACATGGAGCTGTATGGCAGTGTGTCCATATCCATTCCAAACTCAACTATCTCCTCCCTCCATCCTTTACCCCTTGCCTAAACATTTTTGACTCAAGGAGCAGGGCACAGGCAGAGAGGCCCTTGTAAATCTGGCCATTAGCAGGATGAAGAGAAGCTTTCTGTTGACCTGAGAAAGGGGAGCAGACACATGTAAACTAAGATGGAGCATGTGTTCCCTCCCATGCAGGCCCCAGGTCCTCAGGGACACCCAAAACCAACCTGTCCCCAGACCCCCACACAAAGACACATGCTCAAGGTTGGAGCAGCATGGACCGAGCCCCTTCTACCAAGGCTAAGGACTGTACAATTTTAGAGCCTAATGTCTGCATTTCCACAGGCCAGGGTACCATCCCTGCTCAGCTACACGTGCCGCACAGGCTTGTGGGGAAGTTACTCCGCTTCTCTTAGGCTACTTCCGGGGCTAGATAAAACGGCTGAGATGTCATCTTTAAAACTAAAAAGCACGTTGTCCATAAAAGACTCAATAAATAGTAGCTGTTGGTTGTGAGGCAGTGTTAGAATTGGAGACTACTCTTCTTTGCTCTCTTCATCAACTGCCATGGTTATCAACATTGCTTTCCTGCAGTGGACTCCCTTTGTAACCCGTGGCCCAAACAGAGAAAGAGCCAGAGAGAGAACTTGCAAATACCAATTCAGATTAAAGGTGAACTGACGACAAGTTGACATCCATGGAATCTAAAACAAGTCCTTGCTCTGACAGAGGACACGCCAGAACCATCAGCCCATAGTAATTACTCCTGCACACCAAATCTCGTCCTTTGCTTTAAAAAATTCAAAAGCTCATCAATGCTAACTTGTTCTGCCTTTGGTGTGAGACCAAATCATGTTGGCTTGTTGAGCAGTCAAATATCCACGTTAGAAGAACTCAGCCATTTTCTTGAGGGCAAGGGAACAAAATTAACAAAAAATCATAGAGAAACTTGCACTTTGAGGGCACAACATCTACCCAGCTTCGTAAGAACCACTCTGGTGGAGGAAGCAGAATGATCTGAACGCAAGACTGTCATAAAAAAGTTATTCCTTTGACAGCCTTTCATGATTGAGTCTCCTTAGGTCATGATAATGGATTTTAGAATTTTTGTTGTCTTCATTTTAAAAGCAGATAATAAGTGGCTATTTCTGCTTAGTTTAATTATCTGAGATAAAGAAGAATTTCTGTTGTGACATTATCCCTTGGCAATGGACTCTGAACTCTTCAGGCAGTGAAGAGTCGTGACACAGTTGACAAATGAATGACTGCCCCCCTCTGTGAGTGAGTGAAGGTCACTCAGTTGTATCCAACTCTTTGTGACTCCATAGCCCACTAGGCTCCGGTATCCATGGAATTCTCCTGGCAAAAATGATGACATTGATCGCCATTCCCTTCTCCAGGGGATCATCCTGGCCCAGGGATGGGACCCAGGTCTTCCACATTGCAGGCGGATTCTCTACCATCCACGCCACCAGGGAAGCCTCCCCACTCTGTAGGGGATCCTCAGATCGATGTCATCTTTAAAACTAAAAAGCACGTTGTCCATAAAAGACTCAATAAATAGTAGCTGTTGGTTGTGAGGCAGTGTTAGAATTGGAGACTACTCTTCTTTGCTCTCTTCATCAACTGCCATGGTTATCAACATTGCTTTCCTGCAGTGGACTCCCTTTGTAACCCGTGGCCCAAACAGAGAAAGAGCCAGAGAGAGAACTTGCAAATACCAATTCAGATTAAAGGTGAACTGACGACAAGTTGACATCCATGGAATCTAAAACAAGTCCTTGCTCTGACAGAGGACACGCCAGAACCATCAGCCCATAGTAATTACTCCTGCACACCAAATCTCGTCCTTTGCTTTAAAAAATTCAAAAGCTCATCAATGCTAACTTGTTCTGCCTTTGGTGTGAGACCAAATCATGTTGGCTTGTTGAGCAGTCAAATATCCACGTTAGAAGAACTCAGCCATTTTCTTGAGGGCAAGGGAACAAAATTAACAAAAAATCATAGAGAAACTTGCACTTTGAGGGCACAACATCTACCCAGCTTCGTAAGAACCACTCTGGTGGAGGAAGCAGAATGATCTGAACGCAAGACTGTCATAAAAAAGTTATTCCTTTGACAGCCTTTCATGATTGAGTCTCCTTAGGTCATGATAATGGATTTTAGAATTTTTGTTGTCTTCATTTTAAAAGCAGATAATAAGTGGCTATTTCTGCTTAGTTTAATTATCTGAGATAAAGAAGAATTTCTGTTGTGACATTATCCCTTGGCAATGGACTCTGAACTCTTCAGGCAGTGAAGAGTCGTGACACAGTTGACAAATGAATGACTGCCCCCCTCTGTGAGTGAGTGAAGGTCACTCAGTTGTATCCAACTCTTTGTGACTCCATAGCCCACTAGGCTCCGGTATCCATGGAATTCTCCTGGCAAAAATGATGACATTGATCGCCATTCCCTTCTCCAGGGTATCATCCTGGCCCAGTGATGGGCCCCAGGTCTTCCACATTGCCGGCGGATTCTCTACCATCCACGCCACCAGGGACGCCTCCCCACTCTGTAGTGGGTGTCATACCCCATCTAATCAGAAGTTAGCATCAAGCATGTGCACAAATACCTGAAGATAAAGTTAGCGTGTTATCCACAGGGGTGGGATTTTGATTCTGTTAGCACCCTCATAAAACACAGCAAACAAGTTGTTAAGAAATCTGACAGATTGAATATATTTTAAAAGAGACAAAATTTCTGTCTTTGGCTGCAAAACTTGAAGGATCTCATTCCCTAGCCAGGGATGGAACTCATACCCTCTGCAGTAGAAATGTGGAGTCTAACCACTGGACCACCAGGGAATTCCCAAGACACAACATTTTAACAGTCTAAAAATCAAAAAAGGTGTTTCTCAAAATATGTATTTTAAGAAAATGAAGGCAACTATAAAGAAAGAGAAGCTAGATTAAGAGGCACATACCCAACACTCTATCTCAATACCATCTTAACAGCATTCCTAAAAAGTAAATAATGCAATCCCATACATTGCTCTTTGGCGCTTCCCTAGTGGTTCATGATAAACAATCTTCTTGTCAATGAACATGATATGGGTTCAGTTCCTGGGTTGGGAAGATGCCCTGGAGAAGGAAATAACAACCTGCTCCAGTATTCCTGCCTGGGAAATCCCATGGGCAGTGGAAGATGGCAGGCTACAGTCTATGGGGTTACAAGGAGTTGTACACGACTTAGCAACTAAACAACTACAACAGACTTGCTCCTTAAAACAAGATTATAGCTACCAAAAGAAATGAAGACTGAGAACACATTCATGAAGGATGCATTTCTGTTGTGACATTATCCCTTGGCAATGGACTCTGAACTCTTCAGGCAGTGAAGAGTCGTGACACAGTTGACAAATGAATGACTGCCCCTCTGTGAGTGAGTGAAGGTCACTCAGTTGTATCCAACTCTTTGTGACTCCATAGCCCACTAGGCTCCGGTATCCATGGAATTCTCCTGGCAAAAATGATGACATTGATCGCCATTCCCTTCTCCAGGGGATCATCCTGGCCCAGGGATGGGACCCAGGTCTTCCACATTGCAGGCGGATTCTCTACCATCCACGCCACCAGGGAAGCCTCCCCACTCTGTAGTGGGTGTCATACCCCATCTAATCAGAAGTTAGCATCAAGCATGTGCACAAATACCTGAAGATAAAGTTAGGGTGTTATCCACAGGGGTGGGATTTTGATTCTGTTAGCACCCTCATAAAACACAGCAAACAAGTTGTTAAGAAATCTGACAGATTGAATATATTTTAAAAGAGACAAAATTTCTGTCTTTGGCTGCAAAACTTGAAGGATCTCATTCCCTAGCCAGGGATGGAACTCATACCCTCTGCAGTAGAAATGTGGAGTCTAACCACTGGACCACCAGGGAATTCCCAAGACACAACATTTTAACAGTCTAAAAATCAAAAAAGGTGTTTCTCAAAATATGTATTTTAAGAAAATGAAGGCAACTATAAAGAAAGAGAAGCTAGATTAAGAGGCACATACCCAACACTCTATCTCAATACCATCTTAACAGCATTCCTAAAAAGTAAATAATGCAATCCCATACATTGCTCTTTGGCGCTTCCCTAGTGGTTCATGATAAACAATCTTCTTGTCAATGAACATGATATGGGTTCAGTTCCTGGGTTGGGAAGATGCCCTGGAGAAGGAAATAACAACCTGCTCCAGTATTCCTGCCTGGGAAATCCCATGGGCAGTGGAAGATGGCAGGCTACAGTCTATGGGGTTACAAGGAGTTGTACACGACTTAGCAACTAAACAACTACAACAGACTTGCTCCTTAAAACAAGATTATAGCTACCAAAAGAAATGAAGACTGAGAACACATTCATGAAGGATGCATTTCAGATGATGATAAATATAATAAAAGCACGACAAAAATAATAACACAGTGGCATTGATTGCACAGTTAGTTAAGCAAAAAGGCAGTTATTTCACAATATACACTCATGAATCTTGAAAAATCCTGAAGCAAATATTATTAGACACAGTATTTGTGTAAGAAAACTAAGAGTTCTAAAAGCTAAAAGGCAAAGAAGAGCAAAAGGCACAACTGATGACTATTTTTATCATTTTCTCAGTCTATGATTTATCTTTTAAGGATCTATTTTCCATTTTCTTCACCCCATTGGAGAAAGCAAGCTTTTTGAAAGCAAATAATTAAATAGGAAACAAAGAATTAAACACGAAATATGAAGAGACTTCACATCTGTGAAGTCTCTCTTTGGGGTCAATAATCTGTGAAGTTTTCTCTTCACATCTGTGAAGTCTCTCTCTTTTGGGGTCAATAATAAATAAAACAGAAATTTCACCCTCTAAAACCCAAGTCATTACAGAATCACATACTTTTCTTATTGAAAATATGAGACGAATATATAACTCTTTTTAGAGAGGAAGGAGGAAGAGTGATCAAAATTAGACTATGGAGACTTCTGGGTTTTTTCTGTAATATAGGACTGAGCCATTTGTTTCTTATGTGTTATGATTTCTAGACAAATCGCTGAATGAATCCCAACTGTGAATTCAAATATAGATTCATCTATCCTTCTCTATTTACTACATGTGCACAGATGTCCTTAGAGATGTTTTTTCCAGTTCATCATACTCTTCTTTGCTGCATGTGCTTTCCCTCTCACCTCGGCCCTGGCCCCTTGCTCTGGACCTTCTGATTCTACTTGTGTATCTCGTGTGTGTGTATCCATCGCTCAGTCATGTCTCTCAGACTGGATCCTTCTCTATCTTACTGACATGTGCACAGATGTCCAGGCATGATCATTTGTCATGCATGATGGTTCAGTTCCTTAAAGGGGGAAAAAAACGGTATTCCTGCCTGGGAAATCCCATGGGCAGTGGAAGATGGCAGGCTACAGTCTATGGGGTTACAAGGAGTTGTACACGACTTAGCAACTAAACAACTACAACAGACTTGCTCCTTAAAACAAGATTATAGCTACCAAAAGAAATGAAGACTGAGAACACATTCATGAAGGATGCATTTCAGATGATGATAAATATAATAAAAGCACGACAAAAATAATAACACAGTGGCATTGATTGCACAGTTAGTTAAGCAAAAAGGCAGTTATTTCACAATATACACTCATGAATCTTGAAAAATCCTGAAGCAAATATTATTAGACACAGTATTTGTGTAAGAAAACTAAGAGTTCTAAAAGCTAAAAGGCAAAGAAGAGCAAAAGGCACAACTGATGACTATTTTTATCATTTTCTCAGTCTATGATTTATCTTTTAAGGATCTATTTTCCATTTTCTTCACCCCATTGGAGAAAGCAAGCTTTTTGAAAGCAAATAATTAAATAGGAAACAAAGAATTAAACACGAAATATGAAGAGACTTCACATCTGTGAAGTCTCTCTCTTTTGGGGTCAATAATCTGTGAAGTCTCTCTCTTCACATCTGTGAAGTCTCTCTCTTTTGGGGTCAATAATAAATAAAACAGAAATTTCACCCTCTAAAACCCAAGTCATTACAGAATCACATACTTTTCTTATTGAAAATATGAGACGAATATATAACTCTTTTTAGAGAGGAAGGAGGAAGAGTGATCAAAATTAGACTATGGAGACTTCTGGGTTTTTTCTGTAATATAGGACTGAGCCATTTGTTTCTTATGTGTTATGATTTCTAGACAAATCGCTGAATGAATCCCAACTGTGAATTCAAATATAGATTCATCTATCCTTCTCTATTTACTACATGTGCACAGATGTCCTTAGAGATGTTTTTTCCAGTTCATCATACTCTTCTTTGCTGCATGTGCTTTCCCTCTCACCTCGGCCCTGGCCCCTTGCTCTGGACCTTCTGATTCTACTTGTGTATCTCGTGTGTGTGTGTATCCATCGCTCAGTCATGTCTCTCAGACTGGACCCCACAGACTGTACCCAACCAGGTTCTTCTGTCCATGGAATTCTCCAGGCAAGAATACTTGAGTGGGTTGTCATTCCCTTCTCCAGGGAATCTTCCTGGCCCATGGGTCAAGCCCAGGTCTCTTGCATTGCAGGCAGATTTTTACTGTGTAAGCCACCAGGGAATCCACATATCTCTTATGAAACCTTGCACTCTGTCTGGAATTGATCCATTCTATGGATCTGGGGGTGTTACCTTCTGTATTGACTGTGTTTTTGATTGTCTTAGGATGACTTATGGTCTCAATATCATGTACTGTTTTAACTCTGAGGGCATCTTCATCAAGAAGTCCCACAAGAACCCAAGATTCAGGAAAAATGGAGACATTTCTAGAGGGCCAGAACACTAGGGGTTGCCCTCGGAGCTCAAGATCTGTTGTATTCCTCTCAATCATCCATCTCTGTGTTTGAAGCTCCTCTCACAAGGATGGTCTAAGTTTGGGTCTGCAATGGGATCCCATAAAGCAGGGTGATGTTTGAGTTTGTCCTTCAAGGGTCTGTTCCACCCACAGCTAGCATCCTTCCCCCTACTTCCTAAAGGGCTGCTCCTCTGAACCTCCACTTGGCAGGCAGGACTGTAGCTTGAAGCTTTATACAGGAAGCTGAGTTTCTACTCTTCCTGCTCATCAGCACCCCCACCACACACATCCCTAAGCATATTTTAAAGCCACCACCCCTAAGGCCTTTTAACTTGAATTTCTACTGAGGATTCTAAACCTGACTCTTTTGTATGATACCCATTTCCCAAGACTTTCCCTGCTTTGCTTATGGAGCATCTCTGTACTTTTAATGCCATTATATGAAGGTGAGGGGTTTCTCCCATCAATTCAGTTTACTGTTTTGCTGAAAATCTTAAATAAGATCTGTCTTCTTTATGTTTTCACATCAATTCCTCAGGAACTAAGAATATTACCCCAAAATGAACACAGATAATCATTCCCAATATTTCATGTTGATAAATGTTCACACTTTAAATCTGCGGGGAAGAACTATGTAATTTTAAGACCCTACTTTCTTTTTAGCATCTGCTTTTTAAATTGAATTTAAATTACTAAGATAAATCTCATTTAACCATTAACTATGCCCCCCCTCAAAAGAACAGAAAAACTCAAGTGAACACAGAATTAATCTCTGTGCCCCATGGTTTGGGGATCCAGCTCACACACATTCTAAACTCTGTATTGGTCCCACATAAACCCCATATGTAAGATGAGTTCTGTACTTAGAAGGTGAAGTTAAAGTAGGAAAACTTTGGTCTCTAATGCAAATCTGAAGCTTTTTAACATTTTTATAAATCTTTTTTATTTTAGCCACCACTTTGGTCAAAAAGATACGATATGTGTGCATGAAACTGATATGTGCTCGAAAGTCATTCATTTTTAAATCTTAACTTGCTGAATATATACTAGGTGTTTTTTTTGTTTGTTTGTTTATTTTACAAAATTCTCCTTTAAGGACTTTTTTTTTTCCTTTAAAGTATTGTTGCACAGATCTTAACTTTGAAGTTCAAAGCCATCTGTAAATGCTTAGAGAAGAAATCATGAGTTGCCCAGAGACATTCAGCAATTCAGCTGGCCCTTGGGAGTATTCAGAAGGATCCCTCAGTGACTTCCGGTCATTTGTGAATGAACGTTATTTATTAATTTCTTTCTGTTTTGCATTTTTATTACTTTTAATAAGTTTGGGACCCACTAAAGATCCCAGACCTCCACAGTACATTTCACTACAGTAGGGTTTTTCGTGAGATCTTCTAATCCAGTTAGGTTGCTCAGGCATCGCTTATGTATTTCTGTGGCCAAAGGAACTGGGACTCAGACTATAAACGGCACGAATCCTTCTAATCGGAAAAGTGAAAGCATTAGTCACTCAGTTGTGTCTGACTCTTTGCGACCCCATGCACTGTGCCCATGCCAGGCTCCTCTGTCCATGGGACTCTCCAGGGAAGAATACTGGAGTAAGTAGCTATTCCGGTCTCCAGGGGATCCTCCCAACCCAGGGATCAAACCCAGGTCTCCTACATTGCAAGTGGATTCTTTAAAGTCTGAGTCATGAGTGAAGCCTCGTCTACACATCAGTAAATATAACACACAGGAAATCACTATCAACCGCTGACAGAATCATTTCTGTTTTACTCCATCTGAAGACGGATTGCCTTTTCCTCTAATGTAGCTCTGGTGGTCCCTACCTAATGAACACAGAATTAATCTCTGTGCCCCATGGTTTGGGGATCCAGCTCACACACATTCTAAACTCTGTATTGGTCCCACATAAACCCCATATGTAAGATGAGTTCTGTACTTAGAAGGTGAAGTTAAAGTAGGAAAACTTTGGTCTCTAATGCAAATCTGAAGCTTTTTAACATTTTTATAAATCTTTTTTATTTTAGCCACCACTTTGGTCAAAAAGATACGATATGTGTGCATGAAACTGATATGTGCTCGAAAGTCATTCATTTTTAAATCTTAACTTGCTGAATATATACTAGGTGTTTTTTTTGTTTGTTTGTTTATTTTACAAAATTCTCCTTTAAGGACTTTTTTTTTTCCTTTAAAGTATTGTTGCACAGATCTTAACTTTGAAGTTCAAAGCCATCTGTAAATGCTTAGAGAAGAAATCATGAGTTGCCCAGAGACATTCAGCAATTCAGCTGGCCCTTGGGAGTATTCAGAAGGATCCCTCAGTGACTTCCCGGTCATTTGTGAATGAACGTTATTTATTAATTTCTTTCTGTTTTGCATTTTTATTACTTTTAATAAGTTTGGGACCCACTAAAGATCCCAGACCTCCACAGTACATTTCACTACAGTAGGGTTTTTCGTGAGATCTTCTAATCCAGTTAGGTTGCTCAGGCATCGCTTATGTATTTCTGTGGCCAAAGGAACTGGGACTCAGACTATAAACGGCACGAATCCTTCTAATCGGAAAAGTGAAAGCATTAGTCACTCAGTTGTGTCTGACTCTTTGCGACCCCATGCACTGTGCCCATGCCAGGCTCCTCTGTCCATGGGACTCTCCAGGGAAGAATACTGGAGTAAGTAGCTATTCCGGTCTCCAGGGGATCCTCCCAACCCAGGGATCAAACCCAGGTCTCCTACATTGCAAGTGGATTCTTTAAAGTCTGAGTCATGAGTGAAGCCTCGTCTACACATCAGTAAATATAACACACAGGAAATCACTATCAACCGCTGACAGAATCATTTCTGTTTTACTCCATCTGAAGACGGATGCTGTCCTCTATGAGCTTGTGGTCCCTTAATGCTCTACAGATGATAAACAGCAGTAGGCAGATTCAGTCATGCTCTGGGTCTGAACCTAAGAGCAGTTCCAGCTGCTACCCTTACCTACCATAGGAGAAGAGGGAGGTCCCCATGATGAGGGAGGGCAGACACAGTTCAAAAGCCAGTTGCTGGGACGAGAGAAGTTCTAGAAGGTCACCTGGTGGAACTGGCTGGAAAGCAACTCCAGCTCTCGCAAATGTTTCTGCTTGGCTTGAAGTCATCCAAGAGCTGTTGCTACATAAGAGAATTACACATCCTTTGGGAGACATCTTTCTCTCACTTGGAGTGTGAAATTCTTGGCAATATCAATAGAAGCTTCACATAGGTACAAAGGCAGAAGAAACCCAGAGCATTTGAGAATTACAAAACAGGTCACAGATGGAATATTACCTAAGCTTACCGCCACCTCAGCCCGCCTGCTAGGCAGCAGTTCCGTGGTTCTCGCCAAGAGCTACAGACCTGCAGTGGGTTGGCTGCTTGGCTGCAATGAAAACAATTATCGATGCATGCAGTGGGACGACTGAATCAAAAAATAAAGTAAAATAAAACAAAAAGGTATCTCAAGTGACCAGAAAAAAATAAGGACATGGATACAGGCAGGGTATGAAACAGGATATAGCTGGGAGACACACAGTATTTCACTTGCTTAAAAAAACTGCTTAAGGGCTTCCCCTGGTGGTCCAGTGGGTAAGGACACCGCCTTGCAGTGCAAGGGGCGCCGGTTCGATCCCTGGCCTGGGAAGATCCCACGTGCCGCGGAGCGGCTGGACCGATATGTCCAGTTGCCGAGCCGGAGCTCTGGAGTGCCCGGGGGTGGGGATGGGGGGCCAAAGAACAAAGACGGATGAAAATAGAGAAGTGAAAAGATCAACATTCCGGTCTCCAGGGATCCTCCCAACCCAGGGATCAAACCCAGGTCTCCTACATTGCAAGTGGATTCTTTAAAGTCTGAGTCATGAGTGAAGCCTCGTCTACACATCAGTAAATATAACACACAGGAAATCACTATCAACCGCTGACAGAATCATTTCTGTTTTACTCCATCTGAAGACGGATGCTGTCCTCTATGAGCTTGTGGTCCCTTAATGCTCTACAGATGATAAACAGCAGTAGGCAGATTCAGTCATGCTCTGGGTCTGAACCTAAGAGCAGTTCCAGCTGCTACCCTTACCTACCATAGGAGAAGAGGGAGGTCCCCATGATGAGGGAGGGCAGACACAGTTCAAAAGCCAGTTGCTGGGACGAGAGAAGTTCTAGAAGGTCACCTGGTGGAACTGGCTGGAAAGCAACTCCAGCTCTCGCAAATGTTTCTGCTTGGCTTGAAGTCATCCAAGAGCTGTTGCTACATAAGAGAATTACACATCCTTTGGGAGACATCTTTCTCTCACTTGGAGTGTGAAATTCTTGGCAATATCAATAGAAGCTTCACATAGGTACAAAGGCAGAAGAAACCCAGAGCATTTGAGAATTACAAAACAGGTCACAGATGGAATATTACCTAAGCTTACCGCCACCTCAGCCCGCCTGCTAGGCAGCAGTTCCGTGGTTCTCGCCAAGAGCTACAGACCTGCAGTGGGTTGGCTGCTTGGCTGCAATGAAAACAATTATCGATGCATGCAGTGGGACGACTGAATCAAAAAATAAAGTAAAATAAAACAAAAAGGTATCTCAAGTGACCAGAAAAAAATAAGGACATGGATACAGGCAGGGTATGAAACAGGATATAGCTGGGAGACACACAGTATTTCACTTGCTTAAAAAAACTGCTTAAGGGCTTCCCCTGGTGGTCCAGTGGGTAAGGACACCGCCTTGCAGTGCAAGGGGCGCCGGTTCGATCCCTGGCCTGGGAAGATCCCACGTGCCGCGGAGCGGCTGGACCGATGTGTCCAGTTGCCGAGCCGGAGCTCTGGAGTGCATGAGCCCAGAGCCGGTGCTCTGCAACGACAGACGCCACCGCGATGGGAGGCCCGCAGGAGCCAAAGAACAAAGACGGATGAAAATAGAGAAGTGAAAAGATCAACAGAAGTGGCCCGCCCGCTCCCCTCCCTCCCTAGCCCGACCCACGCCCAAAATAAATAAAGAAATCTTTAAAAAAAAAAAAAACTGCTTAAAAAATTAGAGGTGCCGAGGTTTGGCTCAGGAAGAAGGGGAAGTCTTAAACAAGACCAGTAATGATAAACACATGCCACGCTCCCTATAATCTTCCTACTTTTCCATTCCCTGCTGTATACCTTACACTCTCTCAGAGCAGGCATGGCTAACAACCATGTAAATTTATTATTTCCATATGGTCTTCCCTTTTCCCCCCTTAAATTCCAAATATTGCCCTCAAGAGCTTTCAAAGCTGAATTAAATCAGAGAAGACACTGAGTACTTTTGTGCAGACACCTTTGAGATTGAAGAATTTACATCTTATAAAGGGTGTGAATAATACATTTGACCCTAACACAAACTTTTTTATAGCTTTGCATGAAATTCCAGCTACACATCTATATTAGACAGGCTTCAGAGGGTAGAAGAAATATTTTCATATGAAATCATCATTGTAGGAGGGTTACCTGCATTCATAAGGAACAGTCTGGTAGAATGTTAAAGCCTTCCCAACGAGAGATGGATGCCCTTCTTTATCATGCCCCTTGAGAGGAAAAATAGCTTAGGGAATTTCAGATAAACAGCTGATCAATAACACCTAAGAGTTAATCTGACCAAAGATAGAGTGAGATTAATATCATGTGTGTTTGCCTGGTCGCTAAGTCATAGCCAACTCTTCTGCAATGCACTGTAGATCAAACAGGCTCCTGTGTCCATGGGATTTCCCAGGCAATGATACTGAACTTGGGTTGCCATTTCCTTACCCAGTGGATTTCCCAACCTAGTGGATCTTCCCAACCAGGAGCCTCGTGACCTGTCTCCTGCACTGGCAGGAGGCTTCCTTACAGTTGAGCCACCTGGGAAGCAGGAACGGTGAATTCTTCTGTACCAGCTTTCATATGTACCAGCATAATTATAATTTCAGGAATTTCGCAACATGAATTCTTTGAAAACATGCTTGGTCCCTCAAAGAGAGTAGGATTCCTGGAGTCCATTTCAAGAGACACGAAAAAATACCAACAGAGCCTTCTCTCGACATTTTCATGTATCTTCTTTGAGCGCTCAAGTCATTCGGCAGTATTTCTCTTAAAATACGAACAAAAAAAAAAGAAAAGAAAAAAAACGAGGAATTCTTGCTCTTCACAGTACCTCAGATGTGGCTGGAAAGAATCTGGTGGGGGCAATTTTTCTGTCTTCTATCAAGAGAGTGACTATTCTGGGCTTTAGTCAGAAAGAGTACTGTACATTACTCCTTGTTGAGAAATAAATACAAGATATCATATACACTCTGTTTATCAACCAGGGTTTTAAAATATAAATCTTCCATGAAACTTATATAAGGATTTACTCATGGGAAAGATACATCACAATCGATGACAAAACCCTGGAGACAAAAGCTGTGAGCTGCCCGGCAGCTCCTCCTTGCCAACAGAACCTAATTCTGTAGAACAGCGAGAGGTGGAGCAAGAGGGAGGCGAGTGAGCTACTCACCGAGAGGGTGAAATTAAAGAGGGTGCCCAAAACCTCAGTAATCAAGACAATACTTGAATGCAGTATTTTTAAAGGTGAGTACACATGCTAAGTCGCTTTAGTAGTGTCTGATTCTTTCTGACCCTGTGGACTGTAGCCCACCAGACTCCTCTGTTCATGGAATTCTCCAGCCAGGAATGCTGGAGTGGGTTGCCATGCCCTTCTGCAGCTGATCTTCCTTACCCAGATATGGAACCTGTGCCTCTTACTTAGTCTTCCCACATTGGCAGGCCGGTTCTTTACCACTAGCACCAACTGGGAAGTCCCTTACAGACATGGACAGTAGATAGATGGACATTGTGGGCAATGGACACTGGGTGGGAGGCGTGAAGGAAGCAGCATGAAAACCTGTACTATCCTATGTGAAGAAAATAGCTACAGTCATTGCTCTGTGCGAAAAGGGGATCCTGCAGGGGTGCTGTGTGATGGTCTGGAGGGGTGGGATGGGGGGTATACATAGGACTAATCTGGGAACATACATATCTGTAAACAACAAAACTCTGTAAAAGTTAAAAGTAAAATAAAAGTTTTTTTAAAAATCAAACATGCAAATTAACACAAAAAAGTGCATGAAGAACAAACTTCCAATATTTTATTTTGTTTTCAATATTTTAAATAAAGGCATTGGATCTCCACAGAATGTGGAAGGAGACTGTATTGATCTTGACTATTAAAATCTGTGTAGTTTATTCATCATGGATTTTTTTTTGTCATTCATAAAAAACCTCTTGATGAAGGTAAACGAAGTGAGTGCAAAAGCTGGCTCAAAACTCAACATTCAAAAATGAAGACCATGGCATCTAGTTCCAATACTTCATGGCAAATAGATTGGGGAAAAATGAGAACTCAGACTTTATTAGAATACATCACAATCGGATATAAATCTTCCATGAAACTTATATAAGGATTTACTCATGGGAAAGATACATCACAATCGATGACAAAACCCTGGAGACAAAAGCTGTGAGCTGCCCGGCAGCTCCTCCTTGCCAACAGAACCTAATTCTGTAGAACAGCGAGAGGTGGAGCAAGAGGGAGGCGAGTGAGCTACTCACCGAGAGGGTGAAATTAAAGAGGGTGCCCAAAACCTCAGTAATCAAGACAATACTTGAATGCAGTATTTTTAAAGGTGAGTACACATGCTAAGTCGCTTTAGTAGTGTCTGATTCTTTCTGACCCTGTGGACTGTAGCCCACCAGACTCCTCTGTTCATGGAATTCTCCAGCCAGGAATGCTGGAGTGGGTTGCCATGCCCTTCTGCAGCTGATCTTCCTTACCCAGATATGGAACCTGTGCCTCTTACTTAGTCTTCCCACATTGGCAGGCCGGTTCTTTACCACTAGCACCAACTGGGAAGTCCCTTACAGACATGGACAGTAGATAGATGGACATTGTGGGCAATGGACACTGGGTGGGAGGCGTGAAGGAAGCAGCATGAAAACCTGTACTATCCTATGTGAAGAAAATAGCTACAGTCATTGCTCTGTGCGAAAAGGGGATCCTGCAGGGGTGCTGTGTGATGGTCTGGAGGGGTGGGATGGGGGGTATACATAGGACTAATCTGGGAACATACATATCTGTAAACAACAAAACTCTGTAAAAGTTAAAAGTAAAATAAAAGTTTTTTTAAAAATCAAACATGCAAATTAACACAAAAAAGTGCATGAAGAACAAACTTCCAATATTTTATTTTGTTTTCAATATTTTAAATAAAGGCATTGGATCTCCACAGAATGTGGAAGGAGACTGTATTGATCTTGACTATTAAAATCTGTGTAGTTTATTCATCATGGATTTTTTTTTGTCATTCATAAAAAACCTCTTGATGAAGGTAAACGAAGTGAGTGAAAAAGCTGGCTCAAAACTCAACATTCAAAAAATGAAGACCATGGCATCTAGTTCCAATACTTCATGGCAAATAGATTGGGGAAAAAATGAGAACAGTGACAGACTTTATTTTCTTGGCCTCCAAAATCTCAGTGGATGGTCACTGTATGAAATTTTAAAAATGCTTGCTCCTTGGAAGAAAACCTATAAGAAGACTAGACAGCATATTAAAAAGCAGAGACATCACTTTGCCAACAAAGGTCCACATAGTCAAAGCTATGGTTTTTCCAGTAGTGATGTATGGATGTGAGAGCTAAACCATAAAGAAGGCTGAGCACCAAAGAAGTGATCCTTTCGAAATGTGATGATGGAGAAGACTCTTAAGAGTCCCCTGGACAGCAAGGAGATCAAACCCATCAGTGCTAAAGGCAATCATGATTGAATATTCATTGGAAGGATGGATGCTGAAGCTGAAGCTCCAATACTTTGGCCACTTGATATGAAAAGCCAACTCACTGGAAAAGACCCTGAGGCTGGGAAAGACTGAGAGCAGGAGGAGAAGGGGACCACAGAGGACGAGATGGCTGGGCACCCTCATCGACTCAATGGAAACGAGTGTGAGCAGACTCCGGGAGATACCGAAGGACAGGGAAGCCTGGTGCAATGCAGTTCATGGGGTTGCAGAGCCAGACACAGCTGAAAGACTCAACAACACCAAAACTGAATTTTAAAATCCACAAATACTGCATTTACTTGATTTAATTTTTGAGATTTATCATGCTTCTTAAATATGCACCCAAGGTGACCTCCTCATCTCACTGTGGTCCCAGACCTACTTGACTCAGGGATTAATTCATGACTTTTCCCACTGCATTTTGCCAGACACTTCCTTTCTCTTTCTTTCTCTTACAGTTGAGGCAGCCCTGTGACAGCACTCTGGCCACTTGCATATAAACAATCCTGCACATGGCTGCCATGAAAGATTCTGCATGTGTTGTTGATTTCTGATATGAAACAGATGAGTCAAAAAGTTGCATATCTCCTGCTCCCTGCTGTGGCCTGCTTCTGAACTGAACCATTCGAACAGGAAATAAAAACAAAACTCAAAGGCCCACTCCATGACGATTACTGAACAAAATGACAGAACTTGCATCCGTGAGCATGGGTGCCTAATTCTTTAAGCTGAGTTAGAGAGCAGCAAATATCCTTACAGTTTAAACCTCTAACATGTCAGCTGTCTATAGCTTGAAGCCAAGATACTTCTAATTGATGCTATAAGCTTGATAGCCAGTGAGCTTTGAGAGTAAGAGCTTTTAAACTTCACTGCATTAGTGACTCAAAGTATACACTAATATTTCATCTCTGAATTGTTTACTTCTAGATAGAAAAAGTTCTGTGCCTAAAGTGAAAAAATATTGATTCCTTTTCCGAACACTTTTTAAATGATGGAGAAGACTCTTAAGAGTCCCCTGGACAGCAAGGAGATCAAACCCATCAGTGCTAAAGGCAATCATGATTGAATATTCATTGGAAGGATGGATGCTGAAGCTGAAGCTCCAATACTTTGGCCACTTGATATGAAAAGCCAACTCACTGGAAAAGACCCTGAGGCTGGGAAAGACTGAGAGCAGGAGGAGAAGGGGACCACAGAGGACGAGATGGCTGGGCACCCTCATCGACTCAATGGAAACGAGTGTGAGCAGACTCCGGGAGATACCGAAGGACAGGGAAGCCTGGTGCAATGCAGTTCATGGGGTTGCAGAGCCAGACACAGCTGAAAGACTCAACAACACCAAAACTGAATTTTAAAATCCACAAATACTGCATTTACTTGATTTAATTTTTGAGATTTATCATGCTTCTTAAATATGCACCCAAGGTGACCTCCTCATCTCACTGTGGTCCCAGACCTACTTGACTCAGGGATTAATTCATGACTTTTCCCACTGCATTTTGCCAGACACTTCCTTTCTCTTTCTTTCTCTTACAGTTGAGGCAGCCCTGTGACAGCACTCTGGCCACTTGCATATAAACAATCCTGCACATGGCTGCCATGAAAGATTCTGCATGTGTTGTTGATTTCTGATATGAAACAGATGAGTCAAAAAGTTGCATATCTCCTGCTCCCTGCTGTGGCCTGCTTCTGAACTGAACCATTCGAACAGGAAATAAAAACAAAACTCAAAGGCCCACTCCATGACGATTACTGAACAAAATGACAGAACTTGCATCCGTGAGCATGGGTGCCTAATTCTTTAAGCTGAGTTAGAGAGCAGCAAATATCCTTACAGTTTAAACCTCTAACATGTCAGCTGTCTATAGCTTGAAGCCAAGATACTTCTAATTGATGCTATAAGCTTGATAGCCAGTGAGCTTTGAGAGTAAGAGCTTTTAAACTTCACTGCATTAGTGACTCAAAGTATACACTAATATTTCATCTCTGAATTGTTTACTTCTAGATAGAAAAAGTTCTGTGCCTAAAGTGAAATATGATTCCACTTCAATATGTTAATGAATTGTGAAAATGTATAAAAATGAAAGGTAAACCATTCTTTATATATGAAATAAATCCACTTTTCCTACTGAACATTTGTGATAAAAATATGGGCAGTGTCAACAGTATCAGTAGAAATCTTACTTCTTATTTTGCTCTCACAATACAGAATTTTGTATTATTGCTTTTTGAAGAATAAGAGTGGAGGGAATTTTCTTAGATAAGGAATGGAGCTTCCCTAGTGGTTTACTCATAAAAAATTCACCTGCCAGAGCAAGCGACAAAGGCACGATCCCTGGTTCAGGAGGAACCCACATGCCACAGAGCAGCTAGACCCATGACTGCAGCCACTGAGCCTGTGCTCTAGAGCCCAGGCGTCCACACTAGTGAGCCTGCAGGTCCTGAAGACAATGCTCCTCAACAAGGGAGACCACCACAATGGGAAGTCCACACACCCCAAACAGAGAGTGGCCTGTACTGACTACAACCAGAAATAAATAATTTTTTTAAAAAGAGAGATAAGGAATGTTCCGATATTCTTTAAGCTACCTTATTATCCTACTTTGAAGAGCAACTGAATCTTCAATGTGGTAAAACCTTGACAGGATAGCCCCGTATACACATTTTCCATTTTCAGAAACTGAGATCAAAAAGGAAAGACAGCAAGAGATTTCTTTTTCATTAGAGACAGAGTTAATAGCAGAATTACAACAATTACACAGTTTTCTTTTCCTAACCCAGTTTTCTTAAAGCATGAAACATGATGCTGTCCAAAATCCCAACTCAAGAGAAGATACCAGGGTACAAGGGTCTTTGTATCGACACACAGGAATGGCAGTCTACTCCAACATTATATTACACAGTCCTAGAAGCCGAAGGTCCATATCTGTGCTGTCCAGCGTGGTCGCTGTTGTTGTTCAGTCATTAAGTCATATCTGACTTTTTGCGACCCATGGACTGTAACCCCCCAGGCTTCTCTGTCCATGGGATCAAGTATACTGGAGTGGGCTGCTATGCCCTCCTGCAGGGGATCTTTCCAAACCAGGGATCGAACCCCCATCTCTTATGTCTCCTGCACTGGAAGGCAGGTTCTTTACCACTAGCGCCATCTGGAAAGGCCGAGTACTTACTTCACTTAAATTAAAAGTCACCTTTTAAAGGCTCTACATGACCTTTCCCTTATGATCCTTCTAATCTCTTCTCCATTACTCCTTCCATTCTGGTCACACTGGCCTCCCTGCCCTTAATCAAACCTGCAAGTACACCCCCACCCCAGGGCCTTTGCACGTGCTCTTCCCGCTGCTGAAACACACTCTCCTCCGTTATCCATATCACTTGCTCCCTCACCTCCTTTAAGTCTTGACTCAACAGGTCATTCTGTATAAGTCACAGCTGAGTTAAAAAACTAGAAAGCACCCTAGGTAGTTCAAACGAGAACACTTAACACACAGAGTTGGCTGTAAAGATATTGGAAGATAAGGTACAGGAACAGAGAGGATGCAGTCCTGGAGCTTCAAGTGGAAGAAAGCCTGATGCAGAGATGAGCAGCTGCTCACAGGCTGGGCTGCACCAGGCACCTGTTTCGGCTGCCGTGCTCTTCTCAGGCTGTCACAACTCAAGCGGTGACCACTTGCTCCCTGGCTGGGGGCTTAGAATCAACCCCGTCCTCAGTCACACTGTGCAGGTGGAAACGTGATTCTCAGTGCTCCTTCAGCCTCCTCAGCAACAGCTGGTTCCTCCCATTCACACATCCTAACAGGAACCTGGCTGAGGTGGGAGCCTGAGGAATTTCACTGACTCCCTGACCAGTTGTACAAAGTGACATTTAAGAGGCAGGTGTTGGGGTGGAGGCAACAGGGAAATGCCAGGCACACCTGGCTACTCCAGTGATAATTGCAAGATTCCTCTTCTACTTCTAAACCATTCCCTGCTTTATGTTTTTCCTTAGCCCTGGGCGCTATGTACTCTGGTCTATATTGTGTGTGTGTGTGTGTGTGTGTGTGTGTGTGTGTTAGCCACTCAGTCATGTCCATCTCTGTCCCCATGAAATGCAGCCCGCCAGGCTCCTCTGTCCATGAGTTTCTCCAGGCAGGAATACTAGAGTGGGTTGCCATTCTCTTCTCCAGGGGATTTTCCCAACCCAGGGTCGAACCCAGGTCTCCCGAATTGCAGGCAGATTCTTTACCATCTGAGCGACTGGGCTAGTATTGTATCATCTTACTATTGTCTGTCCCCTTTAACAGAATGTAGACTCAGCATAGGCTTTCTACGCTTCCTTTTCCTGGGGTGGCTCTGTGAAGGAAACTCTGTGCCGGGCCCATTGTACTCACTCAATAAAGATTGACTGAGTTATTAATAAACTGGACCTCTGCTTTTGTCTTCAAATAACCCAGAGCTAAAGTACTCTGTGTGATGAGGTGAGGGAATTCAGAGCACAACAAATACAGATGAGGACAACACTCCCTCATCACCTTCTGAGAGCCGCCGGGGCACTCTGCCAGCCTAGCTACTCAGGGCATCGGGGTCTTGTGTCACTGGTTTTATTTGCTAGGGTTTGTAGTCGGCCTGACACGCAGCCCAGAGCTACTTTCAAGATGCGGATGGTCAAAGAGCGTGACAACAACTTTGCCACCTTGCAAAGTGGTGGCATCTCTTCATGTGGGTGTGCTGGCTCACACTGTCACCACGATCTTGACTAGGACCAAGGGCTCCTGGCCTCTTGTGACGCATGTGCTTAGGGCTTCTGAAGTGCACCCCGACTCACAGGATGGAAATGGAAAAGTAAAGGAGAAAGTAAAAAGTAATAGGAATAGAGACACAGACGTAGGGAACAGACGTGTGGATATGGGACAGGGGTGGGATAAAGGGAGGTTGGTACTGACCCATGCACACCGCCGTGTGTAAAACAGCTAGCTAGTGGGAACCTGCTGTAAAGCACAGGAAGCTCAACCCAGCGCTCTCTGATGCCCTACATGGGCGGAGTGGGGTCGGGAAGGAGGTCCTGGAGGGAGGGGTCATGTGTATTCAAATTGCCTATTCACTTCTTTTTACAGCAGAGACAAACAACATTGTAAGGCAACTGTACCCCAATTTAAAAAGACAACTCTTTAAAATTAAATTCTTACACAAACTAAATAAGATTGAGAAAACTAGGATGTAGTCATTTCTTTGTTATATGAACGACAGAAAATTTTCAGCACTGCTGTACGCCGAAGCAGGCATAATCTTCCTCTCTCCAAATGTGACCATGGCTGCTTACTTTGTGCTGATATTAGAAGACAACAAGGAGTCATAAATCCAAGAAAAATATTCCTTAATTAAAAACTTACATATCCTATATCTAGTCTCCAACTCTCTTTCATAAGTAAAACAAGGATAAGATTTCTGTCTACCTTCACTGGGAGAAATGGATGAATTGCTCATTTAGAAAGCTTATAATATGCTTAAATATAGGGGCTTCCCTGGTGGACCAATGGGTAAGGACACCGCCTTGCAGTGCAAGGGGCAATGGTCCGCTCCCTGGCCTGGGAAGATCCCACGTGCCGGAGTGGCTGGACCGATGTGTCCAACTACCATGCCGGAGCTCTGGAGCACATGCGTCCAGAGCCAGTGCTCTGTGACAACAGAGGTCACTGCGATGGGAGGCCTGTATAAGCCAAAGAACAAAGATAAATAAATGGAAGATCAACAGAAGTGGCCAAAAAAAGAAAGCCTATAATATGTTTAAATATAAATAAAATATAATAACATACCCTTTGAGCCGAAAAAAAATGACTATTTTAAATCAGAGTCCTGACAATAACTTCACAAAATCTTATCCCAGTTTTAATGCAATCCCAATGAACTACTTAACTTAAAAGTCTTACATTTACAGTCTTAAAATAATAAAAACTATTTTCCCACTGAGACAAATCAATCAAAAAATTGATTATCACAGGACAAAATACACATATCTTATACATTATTCCATTAGTGGCCCTAGGACACAAAAGTAATACGGAAGGTATTGATCATCCTCTAAACTCAATAAATCATTCTCACCAGAACTTCATCACTGTATAAAAAACACAGCAGAGACCCTTGAAAGCTTTCATCAATCAAAGACTGATAACAATACAAAAGCACAAGGCAAGTTTTGGAACAAACATAGTGAATAAAACATAGTATTTTTTTTTTCTTTTGAAGATTAATCTATTTTTTTAATTGAAGGATAAGTGTTTTTAATTGAAGGATAATTGTTTTACAGATTTTTTGTTTGTTTGTTTTCTATCAAACATCAACCTGAATCAGCCACAGGTCCACATGTCCCCTCCCTCTTGAACCTCCCTCCCACCTCCCTCCCAGCCCACCCTCTAGGCTGTCACAGAGCCCCTGTGAGTTCCCTGAGTCCTACAGCAAACTCCAACTGGCTATTTATTTTACATATGGTAATGCAAGTTTCCATGTCACTCCTTCCATACATCTTACCCTCTCCTCCGGGCCTGCACCATGTTCACAGGTCCTTTCACCATGTTTATTTCTCCACTGCTGCCCTCTCCTGCATAGTAGTTTTATGACTGCCCTTTCTTCTAACACCTCCATGCACTCATGAAAGATGATTACATACTTACATTATAGTTAAAAATTGATACTTTTTACTATTCCACTTTTTCAGATAGCAAACTAGAAACAGGCTTTAAATTTTTTAAAAAATGTATTACCTAGTGCACTTCCTAATGTATAAAACTCTGAACACTGATTGGAAGGACTGATGCTGAAGCTGACGTTCAGTACTTTGGTCACCTGATGCAAAGAGCAGACACATTCAAAAAGACACTGATGCTGAGAAGGACTGAGGGCAGAAGAAGGGGAGAACAGACAGTGAGATGGTTGGATGGCATCACTGATTCTGTAGACACGAGTCTGAGCAAACTCTGGGAGACAGTGAAGGACAGGGGAGCCTGGCATGTTGCATGTGGCTCATGAGGTCAAAAAAAGCTAGACACAACTTAATGCCTATTTTCCCACTGAGACAAATCAATCAAAAAATTGATTATCACAGGACAAAATACACATATCTTATACATTATTCCATTAGTGGCCCTAGGACACAAAAGTAATACGGAAGGTATTGATCATCCTCTAAACTCAATAAATCATTCTCACCAGAACTTCATCACTGTATAAAAAACACAGCAGAGACCCTTGAAAGCTTTCATCAATCAAAGACTGATAACAATACAAAAGCACAAGGCAAGTTTTGGAACAAACATAGTGAATAAAACATAGTATTTTTTTTTTCTTTTGAAGATTAATCTATTTTTTTAATTGAAGGATAAGTGTTTTTAATTGAAGGATAATTGTTTTACAGATTTTTTGTTTGTTTGTTTTCTATCAAACATCAACCTGAATCAGCCACAGGTCCACATGTCCCCTCCCTCTTGAACCTCCCTCCCACCTCCCTCCCAGCCCACCCTCTAGGCTGTCACAGAGCCCCTGTGAGTTCCCTGAGTCCTACAGCAAACTCCAACTGGCTATTTATTTTACATATGGTAATGCAAGTTTCCATGTCACTCCTTCCATACATCTTACCCTCTCCTCCGGGCCTGCACCATGTTCACAGGTCCTTTCACCATGTTTATTTCTCCACTGCTGCCCTCTCCTGCATAGTAGTTTTATGACTGCCCTTTCTTCTAACACCTCCATGCACTCATGAAAGATGATTACATACTTACATTATAGTTAAAAATTGATACTTTTTACTATTCCACTTTTTCAGATAGCAAACTAGAAACAGGCTTTAAATTTTTTAAAAAATGTATTACCTAGTGCACTTCCTAATGTATAAAACTCTGAACACTGATTGGAAGGACTGATGCTGAAGCTGACGTTCAGTACTTTGGTCACCTGATGCAAAGAGCAGACACATTCAAAAAGACACTGATGCTGAGAAGGACTGAGGGCAGAAGAAGGGGAGAACAGACAGTGAGATGGTTGGATGGCATCACTGATTCTGTAGACACGAGTCTGAGCAAACTCTGGGAGACAGTGAAGGACAGGGGAGCCTGGCATGTTGCATGTGGCTCATGAGGTCAAAAAAAGCTAGACACAACTTAATGCCTGAACAAAACTGCATAACACAGGCAGTGTGCTTACACCTTAGTTGTTTCACTTGTAAATAACTTCAAATATTCTGTCTATGAGAGCTGGAGGCTACACTATGTGAAACCTTTAGTCATTTGCATGACAACAGAAGTTGAACTATTGATGGGTCAAAGGACCTTTTATAGTTTTCCTTCCCAGATAAACTCAAACGAGGGTAACTGATAACTTGCTATGAAACCAAAGAGACTCACACTTGACTTATATAAATTTTGGTTTTCACAAACAAAAGTACTGAGTTCAAGACACTTTTGAACAGCAACCGGCATCTTGCTGTACTTTCATCAGATTCATACAAAAATATTAAAAGGAACTTCATGCCAAGTATTTTTAATTAAAATAACTTTCCCCAATTCTTTCTCAAAGAAAGTGGGCCGTTGTCATGCAACCATACACAATTACAGTTTGTAAAAGTCAAATGGCAGACCTGAGACTAGGAGAAGAGGGAGGAACACTGGAAGCAATTTTAATCAAACTTTACATGCACATGCTCAAAGATTCTGAAATCTCTGACATCAGACAGGGACTCTGGAAATGATCTAGAATAGCCCTTTCTGTGGTGATGGGCATTCTAGATCCTAAGAAAAGAGATAAAATCCAGCCAGGATCCTGAAACCACATGGCTGTCTGGGGCATTAAACACAGGACAGCCAAAACCCAGAGCATCATGGAATTGTATACAGCCCTGATATGTCCATGAGACCATGGGATAGGTATGGAGCCCCAGACTGGTATGGAACCACGATACATTGCAACGATATGGGTGGACCTAGAGATGATCGTATGAAGCAAAGTCAGAAAGAGAAAGACAAATACCATATGATACCACTTATACACAGAATGCAAAATATGACACAAGTAAATGCACCTGTGAAACAGACCCACAGACAGGAGCACAGACTGTAGATCCCAAGGGAGGGAGGAAGGATTGGATGGACTGGGGTGTGGGTTATCAGTGTCAACTTTTAAGAAAAAGGATGTACTGAGAATGGAGACAGTGAAGGACAGGGGAGCCTGGCATGTTGCATGTGGCTCATGAGGTCAAAAAGCTAGACACAACTTAATGCCTGAACAAAACTGCATAACACAGGCAGTGTGCTTACACCTTAGTTGTTTCACTTGTAAATAACTTCAAATATTCTGTCTATGAGAGCTGGAGGCTACACTATGTGAAACCTTTAGTCATTTGCATGACAACAGAAGTTGAACTATTGATGGGTCAAAGGACCTTTTATAGTTTTCCTTCCCAGATAAACTCAAACGAGGGTAACTGATAACTTGCTATGAAACCAAAGAGACTCACACTTGACTTATATAAATTTTGGTTTTCACAAACAAAAGTACTGAGTTCAAGACACTTTTGAACAGCAACCGGCATCTTGCTGTACTTTCATCAGATTCATACAAAAATATTAAAAGGAACTTCATGCCAAGTATTTTTAATTAAAATAACTTTCCCCAATTCTTTCTCAAAGAAAGTGGGCCGTTGTCATGCAACCATACACAATTACAGTTTGTAAAAGTCAAATGGCAGACCTGAGACTAGGAGAAGAGGGAGGAACACTGGAAGCAATTTTAATCAAACTTTACATGCACATGCTCAAAGATTCTGAAATCTCTGACATCAGACAGGGACTCTGGAAATGATCTAGAATAGCCCTTTCTGTGGTGATGGGCATTCTAGATCCTAAGAAAAGAGATAAAATCCAGCCAGGATCCTGAAACCACATGGCTGTCTGGGGCATTAAACACAGGACAGCCAAAACCCAGAGCATCATGGAATTGTATACAGCCCTGATATGTCCATGAGACCATGGGATAGGTATGGAGCCCCAGACTGGTATGGAACCACGATACATTGCAACGATATGGGTGGACCTAGAGATGATCGTATGAAGCAAAGTCAGAAAGAGAAAGACAAATACCATATGATACCACTTATACACAGAATGCAAAATATGACACAAGTAAATGCACCTGTGAAACAGACCCACAGACAGGAGCACAGACTGTAGATCCCAAGGGGAGGGGAGGGAAGGGATTGGATGGACTGGGGGTGTGGGGTTATCAGTGTCAACTATTATATTGAAATGAATAAACAACAAGGACCTACTGTAGGGCACAGGGAACTATATTCAATAGCCTATAATAAATCATAATGGAAAAGAATATGAAAAGGAATATACATAATACACAGATAACTGAATCACTGTGCTATACAGCAGAAATTAACACAACACTGTAAATCAACTATACTTCAAATAAAATTAAAAAAAAAATACTAAGTGCTACCAGCTAAATCACTGAAGACCACCCTCCAAATTGGTGATACTATTAAAGCTGCAAGGCCAAGACAGCCTGAGTTCAGCACGAGTTACTCCTTGGATCGAGAATGCCCACACCACAGAAAAGCCTGTTCTTTCCAGAATCCCCCCCTGATTTCTCTCTCTGTGCATCCTGTGAAAGTGCCCTGATGCCTATCACTGGCACGGCCTCTCTACACAGCGAGCCTGCTGGGTAAATTTTAATCAATGAACAAACAAAAGCAGACTGTGGCACTATCGCCTTAAGTGGACATTAAACATTTAAAACTCATTTTGAAGATGGTTATGAGGTTCCATAAGCGTGCTGGGAAGCAGGCTGTCTTGAAGGGCCACCGGCTTCCCCTCCTTATTGGAACAGATATTTAAACACACAACAAGGACATAAGTGTGAATGGTGTGTCTGTCACACGTCAGGGTGTTTCAGCAGCCACTGCCTGATCAGGGATAAATATTTCAGAACACGCAGTCAAGGGAGTAACCTTGCAAACACAGCAAGCTGCTCGGGCCACTTGAGCAACGAATTCCACACGACAAGAAGAGCCGGAGTGGCAGATATTCTATCAAGATCCTGCCAGCGTCTTCCGCCCAACTAGGCAAATCGAATCAAGACGTCAGTGAAACGTGCGTAGTTGTGCTAAAACACTCCTGTGGGCTCTTCCTCAGTAGGCTCTGGTCCAGTGTGCCTCCAACATAGAAAGGTAAATCATGCAATTTTAAATATACCCTCAAAGCAAGATTTTAAAGCTCAAGATGACCCAGACCTGCCTTTATTTCTCTCTTATCACTGTTTCATTGTACTTTCTCAAACCTTCTCGGAAAGAGCACAGAAAAGTGTCTAGGGAGCCTAGCTGTGGCCATCTGCTCAGTCATAAAAGGAGCCACTGCAAGGACTGACTGGGCTCGGAACAGCCACAGGGAATCTTCTGTGTCTCTTTGGGACCAACAGTCTTACCCTTTCCTAAGATCAGCACTTCCTTCCTAAAGCCCCATCCTCTCAGCCCACAGCCTGCCTGCTCCTTCTCGCCAAGATGACATCCTCACGAACCCCCTCTCTCGGACCGCCCTGCGTCCCAGGTGCCCCAGCCTCCCTCCCTCTGGGCTCCCTGGTGCTGGGGTCTGCTTCCTGGGAGCCAGCCCCTCACCTGTGCCGAGCGTCCTGTGCCCGCCTGCAACCCTGGGAGCTCTGTCTCGGCAGCTGCCTCACCCTGCGTGTGGTCTCTTCAGCATCAACATTTAAGGAGGATTAAGCAATGCTCTCTCAAAAGCCGTCCCCTGTCCTCACGTCCCCGCCTACAGAGACAATGCTTCTCTATTTTTACATCCATTCCTTCCCTTCGCAGGCATCCCTCCACTCATTGCCATCAGGTTTCATCCCCATCCCCGCTCTGAAGCTGCATGGGTCAATGTCATTTGCTGCAGATTGAATCATTTCATTTGCTCAGTCATTTCCTACTCTTTGTGACCCATGGAGACTGTAGTACACCAGGTTTCAGCAGCCACTGCCTGATCAGGGATAAATATTTCAGAACACGCAGTCAAGGGAGTAACCTTGCAAACACAGCAAGCTGCTCGGGCCACTTGAGCAACGAATTCCACACGACAAGAAGAGCCGGAGTGGCAGATATTCTATCAAGATCCTGCCAGCGTCTTCCGCCCAACTAGGCAAATCGAATCAAGACGTCAGTGAAACGTGCGTAGTTGTGCTAAAACACTCCTGTGGGCTCTTCCTCAGTAGGCTCTGGTCCAGTGTGCCTCCAACATAGAAAGGTAAATCATGCAATTTTAAATATACCCTCAAAGCAAGATTTTAAAGCTCAAGATGACCCAGACCTGCCTTTATTTCTCTCTTATCACTGTTTCATTGTACTTTCTCAAACCTTCTCGGAAAGAGCACAGAAAAGTGTCTAGGGAGCCTAGCTGTGGCCATCTGCTCAGTCATAAAAGGAGCCACTGCAAGGACTGACTGGGCTCGGAACAGCCACAGGGAATCTTCTGTGTCTCTTTGGGACCAACAGTCTTACCCTTTCCTAAGATCAGCACTTCCTTCCTAAAGCCCCATCCTCTCAGCCCACAGCCTGCCTGCTCCTTCTCGCCAAGATGACATCCTCACGAACCCCCTCTCTCGGACCGCCCTGCGTCCCAGGTGCCCCAGCCTCCCTCCCTCTGGGCTCCCTGGTGCTGGGGTCTGCTTCCTGGGAGCCAGCCCCTCACCTGTGCCGAGCGTCCTGTGCCCGCCTGCAACCCTGGGAGCTCTGTCTCGGCAGCTGCCTCACCCTGCGTGTGGTCTCTTCAGCATCAACATTTAAGGAGGATTAAGCAATGCTCTCTCAAAAGCCGTCCCCTGTCCTCACGTCCCCGCCTACAGAGACAATGCTTCTCTATTTTTACATCCATTCCTTCCCTTCGCAGGCATCCCTCCACTCATTGCCATCAGGTTTCATCCCCATCCCCGCTCTGAAGCTGCATGGGTCAATGTCATTTGCTGCAGATTGAATCATTTCATTTGCTCAGTCATTTCCTACTCTTTGTGACCCATGGAGACTGTAGTACACCAGGTTTCCCTGTCCCTCTCCATCTCTCAGAGCCTGCTCAAAGTCATGTCCATTGACTCAGTGATGCCACCCAACCATCTCGTCCTGTGTTATCCCATCTCCTTCTGCCTTCTGTTCTTCTCAACAACAGGCTCTCTTCCAACAAGTCAGCCCTTCTCATCAGGCGGCCAAAGTACTGGAGCTTCAGCTTCAGCATCCATCCTTCTAATGAATATTCACAGTCGATTTCCTTTAGGATTGACTGGTTTGATCTCCTTGCTGCCCAATGGACTCTCAAGAGCCTTCTCCAACACCACAGATTGAATGTGTCCAACTCAAGATATATGCTGACTTCCTAACCTCATGACCCTGTGATGCCTATGATCTTATTTGGACACAGGCCTTTGATGTAATTAATTCAGATTTAGTCATGCTGGGTTCGGGTGGCCCCTAAATCGAATAGGACTTGTCAAAGCTATGGTTTTTCTAGTAGTCATAAATGGATGTGAAGGGCGGGCAATAAAAAAGGCTAAGTGCCAAAGAATCAATGCCTTTTAACTGTGGTTCTGGAGAAGATGCCCGAGAGTCCCTTGAACAGCAAGGAGATCCAACCAGTCATTCATAAAAAAATAAACTCTGAATATTGATTGGACATACTGATTTTGACCCTGAAGCTCCAGTAATCTGGCCACCTGATACAAAGAGCTCACTGGCTGGAAAAGAACCTGATGCTGGAATGACTGAAGCCAGGAAGAGAAGGGAGCAACAGAGGGTGAGACGGTTGGATGGCATCAGCAACCCAAAAGACATTAGTTTCAGCAAACCCCAGGAGATGATGAAGGACAGGGAAGCCTGGCATGCTGCAGTCCACGGGGTCACAAACAGTCGGACATGACTGAGTCATGGAGATAGAGACATGGAATAGAAGAGGTCCAGAAGACCCCTACAGTCCTTGACATGAGCTGGAAGCATCCGGAACAACTCAGAGCTAAGAACATTTTCCTTAGCTCTGTACACTGGCAGACCTCATTTTGGTCACCCCTATGCTCCAATCAGATAAAAATGGCTGATTCTCAGGTCAGTGGAAGGAAAGGATAAGAGGATTCAGGAGCATCTTGTTATCCCAGAGAACAGAGAAGCTATCAAGGGTCACTTGGGGTGTCTCAGAAGAACTCAGAAGTCAACCTCAAGAGGGTCCCCTAAGCACAAAACGTGATAACTACACCATTCTGTAAGAATAAACTGCAATTGATGGAAACGTATCAATATTAAAACCCATGTATTAAAAATAATTCTTATAACCAACGTTTTTGTTTAAAGCAAATGTACCATTTTATTTGTCCCCCCTGGATAATGTTACAGAACCAACTAACTAGGCTGTTTAAAAAATGGTAAAGGCAGAACAGCAAGCTTTTTCTCTGTGCTTCCTATCTCAGCTGTACCCTTATGAAGTTCAGATGGCTAAGGAGAGAAAGTTACTTTATGTAGAAATATTTTAGCCATTAAATGAAGAAAGAGTAGGAAAATGTAAAACTCCCAGTTTTCACCCGTGAATGAGGCATAGACTTAGACCATGGCCACTGAGGATCGATACTTTCACATACCAGTGAAGGACAGAGAAACATTCATGATACAGGAGAGATAAAAAGATTTACACCTGAGTGGTCTCTCACGATAACCACTAGTTTATACAACTATCTGGGACAGAAGAACCTCTGAATGCCACCCATGGGGACCACTGTGGAACCCCCACAGGGCAATGAACTCAAGTCTCTTTAAAACTTAAAGGAGAGAAACAAAAACAACCAAACACAGGGAAAGATGAAGAAACTCAAGAGATAAGTCAACAGAGTACAATGAATGAACTACATTCCGTTCCTGACTCAACACAACTGAGAATGACACAAGGCATAAGCATTCCTGAGACCGTCAAGGCTCTCACAGAACTCATTGGATACTAGCTCATTTTATGGCATTGATTTTTGTCTAGTTTTGATTATTTGGCATGATAATGGTATTATGAATTCCTTACCTTTGTGATCAAGAACTGAAATATTATGACAAAATTATATGATTTATTAATTTTAGCTCTGTACACTGGCAGACCTCATTTTGGTCACCACTATGCTCCAATCAGATAAAAATGGCTGATTCTCAGGTCAGTGGAAGGAAAGGATAAGAGGATTCAGGAGCATCTTGTTATCCCAGAGAACAGAGAAGCTATCAAGGGTCACTTGGGGTGTCTCAGAAGAACTCAGAAGTCAACCTCAAGAGGGTCCCCTAAGCACAAAACGTGATAACTACACCATTCTGTAAGAATAAACTGCAATTGATGGAAACGTATCAATATTAAAACCCATGTATTAAAAATAATTCTTATAACCAACGTTTTTGTTTAAAGCAAATGTACCATTTTATTTGTCCCCTCTGGATAATGTTACAGAACCAACTAACTAGGCTGTTTAAAAAATGGTAAAGGCAGAACAGCAAGCTTTTTCTCTGTGCTTCCTATCTCAGCTGTACCCTTATGAAGTTCAGATGGCTAAGGAGAGAAAGTTACTTTATGTAGAAATATTTTAGCCATTAAATGAAGAAAGAGTAGGAAAATGTAAAACTCCCAGTTTTCACCCGTGAATGAGGCATAGACTTAGACCATGGCCACTGAGGATCGATACTTTCACATACCAGTGAAGGACAGAGAAACATTCATGATACAGGAGAGATAAAAAGATTTACACCTGAGTGGTCTCTCACGATAACCACTAGTTTATACAACTATCTGGGACAGAAGAACCTCTGAATGCCACCCATGGGGACCACTGTGGAACCCCCACAGGGCAATGAACTCAAGTCTCTTTAAAACTTAAAGGAGAGAAACAAAAACAACCAAACACAGGGAAAGATGAAGAAACTCAAGAGATAAGTCAACAGAGTACAATGAATGAACTACATTCCGTTCCTGACTCAACACAACTGAGAATGACACAAGGCATAAGCATTCCTGAGACCGTCAAGGCTCTCACAGAACTCATTGGATACTAGCTCATTTTATGGCATTGATTTTTGTCTAGTTTTGATTATTTGGCATGATAATGGTATTATGAATTCCTTACCTTTGTGATCAAGAACTGAAATATTATGACAAAATTATATGATTTATTAATTTTGCTTCAAAATAATGTGGTGAATGTGGGTAGGGCATAGATGTGGATTTAAAAGAAAAAAGTTGGGCCAAGAATTAATCAATGCAGGGGTTGGGTGTTCCTTAGACTTGGAATAGACTCTATTTTTATATATATTTGAAAATTTTTGTCATACAAAGGTCACAAAAATAATGAAACAAAAAACTCTTTACTGGATGAATTATTAAAATACAATGTCCAGTTTTACTTAGCTGCATGATATAAGTATAATCTCCTTGTGGACAAAAACAAAAACTAGTTTACCTTTCATCCTGAATGCCTAGAAGTGTCCAGGTGTAAAGAACCCTAAAAAACTTGGATGAATTAAATAAAGAACACATATGTATATTAGTTCATTGATCCTACGGATTAGTGCAGATATCTGAGACAGCAAAAGAATTCTGTCTGCCACACAATGTCTGATAAAGACAAAGGCATGTTGTGTGATGGGACTCAGGCTTTGTTGGGAAATGCTGAAGTGAAGAATTTTTTGTTTTGCTTGGTTTGTTGTTATTTCTGTGGGTCATATTTTCTTCCCCTACTTCAAATGCCTAGGAGGCTGCTAGCACCTGCCAAGTAAATGTGCCCTCAGTAATGGGGATCTTCTCTCCGTGATGATTCTGAGCTTGAATTCTTCTCAGTTTCAAAATATGAAATACTCACGATGGGGGATTTCATATTTTTGTTCTGATTTTAAACAAAAGTCACAGAAAAGGAGAGTGATAACACTGCTATCTCAAGCACGGAACATGCATTTAACTGGTGCCCTTGCGAGGAGAGCGTGCCTGACCCTCACCTTTATAGGAAATGACCGGGTGCTCCGCTCGCTGGCACAGAGACGCGTCAGTCTCTGGCTGGGCCAGTCTCCAGCAGCCCAGGCTGGAGAACAGCCACGCGATGACGCAGGGTCCCTTCATGTTGGGCAGGAGACCGTCAACTCTGGCACTTGTCTAACCAGAAGTGCGTCGTCCCGTCATGTGGAGAAAGTGCCTAAAACACACAAAAGGGAACCAGTATGTGAAGGTGGGTTCAGGTTTTGTGATGGGTGGTCTCTTGGTAAAGCCCCAGCACTCCCTTTAAAAAGGAGAGAGACTTGGAGTGCTGAGACAAATACATCTTTTTCTAGAAGACATTTAAGACATGTGTGAGCATATATATATACAAATACATATATCTAGGCTTCCCAGGTGGCACTAGTGGCAAAGAACCTGCTTGCCAATGCAGGAGACATGAGAGACACAGGTTCAATGCCTGGGTCGGGAAGATCCCCAGAGTAGGAAATGGTAACCCACTCCAGTATTCTTGCCTGGAGAATCCCATGGACAGAGGAGCTTGATGGGCGATAGTCCATAGGGGTCACACAGTCAGACATGACTGTAGCAACTCAGACCTCTCTTCCTCCCAATAATTTTATGAGGTAACCCATCCATTATAAAAAGAGAAATGTTTACATTTAAGCCCTATTCGGTTGTCATTGTCACCCCTAAAGAACGAAGTTTGAGTTGTGATCATCGAGTTTTCCCTTAGAACACTCTTCTTCCCTCCTCATGCAAACACAAGTTCGTATGTGGAAGCCCTCAGAATCTCCCTGCCTCCCTTTTGAAAATCCATAAACGTCTATTGAATAAGGTCATGAGCATTGTTTTTTCCCACTGTCCTGGTTAAGATCATGCCCCCAACTCTTAAGCATCATCCACAGAGGTTGAGTTTATCTTCTGAAATCTACAGATGACCTGCCTGCCCAGTTTCTGGCTAGAGATCAAGTGTGAATCAAAGAGAACTTAAATGGAGCACCTACTGGGTGAAAGGAAATTACTATGCTGGGAGCTGAGGAACTTTAAAGAGGATGAATAATTTAAAAGATTAATAAGCTTTAAAATAAGATAGGCTTATAAAAATAACTATAATCCAAGCTGTTGGAAAATCATAAAAAGAAGCGGGCGTGCTGCAGTAGTTACAGGAGAGGGTCTGCTGCTGTTTAGAGGGAACCAATATGGGGCCAAGGAGGACTTCGTGTTTGAGTTCAGTCGTGGAGGAGAAAGAGGATTTCAACTGATGAGGACTTCCAGAAGTAATCCAGAAGAGGATGAAAAGACGCACTGGAGGGGGCAAGGGGAAGGAGCAGATACCATGTGTCGGGAACAGTTTGCTGCACTTGACCCAGAGGATGTAAAGGGGAGAGAAGTGGGAAGCAGCTTAGAAAGCGGCTGGGTTAAGATCTGGAAGGTGACCAACACTAAGGTCTGAGGTCTCCATTTCTGTGCAGTAAGCTGCCACAGTGTATTAACATGAGAAGATCTATTCGTAAGACAATTCTCACCTGAGTGTAACAGGAAATTGGGTAAAGAAGAGCATAAAGGTGAAGCTAGACTGAAGCTACAGCATTTGTCCAGAAGAGGACTAAAGGAAGCTGTAACTTCAGGTGAGGTCACCGTGGACAGAAATGAAGGCAAACCCAGTAAATAAACACTCCCCATGACGGGTAACAGTAAGGACAGAAAATCAAAGATGACACTGCTTCTTTAGCCTCCTCCCACCAAACGCTGTGCCTGCGCCCTGCTTCAATCTGGGTTGATTCAAACTTCTCTGCTCGGCTGAATAACAGGACTCTAGCTTCCAAGCCCTCACCCTTAGAGAAGGGAAGTTTCCACTTCCTGCCTCTTAGAACACATTCTCGGGGGCACTGAGACTCTGGATCCAAAGCTTAATGCCCCTGAAACTGCTATGCTAGGGGAACCACATACAAGTGTCCTAGTGACATTTCCCACATGGCTCAGCTTCCCGGCTAGCCCCACCAAGACACCAGACACGTGAGGAAAGCTGAAACCCACTGAGAGTCTTGAGGAAGTATCAGAGAGCAAAGGAGTCAACTGGGGGAGCCCTGTCCCATTTCCTAATAAATGGCTAGTGTTCCAATCAGTCAAATTCGGAGAAACAGAAAGCAAAAAGCACTGATGGACTCAAACGATGTAAGTCACATGGACGATAGTTGTGCCATTTTTCAACTGTGATCATCAACAGAAGAAGTTTTAGAGGAAACTATGATCATTCAGTTTGCTGTATGCTGGGTTTAGGATGCTGAGGTAATATTTAAGGAAGTGCAGCAGACTGTGGAAAATTCATGGCGGATGTTAAGGAAAATAAAAAGAATTCAGAGACAGTGTATAATATTTAGAACGGTTAAAATCACGGGTGTGGCTGAGACTCAGGAAACCTAAGAGGGGAAAACATGGCTAAAGCAAAGCATTTTATTTAGAAGCTGTTAAAAGTAACTACACAAAGATGACAGAAGAAATACAGAACACCAAGCAAATATAGCACCACGGCAGCCAAGTTCAGTTGGAGGATAGAAATAACACACTTTAAAAAGAGCTCGTCGTCTGTCCCCTGATGGTGTAGAGCCAAGAACCCTGGCTTCAGTCAAAGAACAGTCAATGGTCAACTTGGGGGTCCTTTTCAGAAAAACAGAAGACAGAATCCACGACACAAGGAACCATGAAGGGAATGGATGAAGTAAGTGGGACAGAATATCTGTGGTAAGTTGATTGCTAGGTAACCACAGAAAAGTCAATGAAAGCAGATAAGCACAAAGATACCCAAGTTCAGAGATTACAATACAGGAAGCTGATCAGTAAATGTGGCCTCTTTTCTGAGTGGAGAAGAGGCAGATTTAAGGGGAAGAGGTAGTACAAAATAAAGAAAAACAGATGTGCCAAATGATTAGGGTTTCAGCAGAGAGGGTGGCTATGAAAGGGAGGAAAGGGGCTCCTCTTTAAAAAAAGACCGTGCGTCCATGCCCACACGGCGAGACGTCGCGATGGAGGGTACGTGAAGTGGAGGGGGCATCATCTTTCACGGTCCCCATCTTTTGATTCCTGCTGACTCCATGCCCCCACAGGTGCAGATGTTCAAATTAAACAGAGAAACAAATGAAGGGCTGCAAATTGTGATAAGGCAAGGTGTGGTTTCTGCAAGAGGGAGAGATCGTGAGCATGAAGGTGGAAGGAGGAGCGGAAAGACGCACTGGGAGCCGGGCACCTCGGTCCAGTGGGCCCAGCGTCCCTGCCCAGACCCAGCCTGTGGCCACAGGCAATGGAGCCCCATGTGCTGCTTTTTCCTAAGCTATAAAATTAAAAGTCTGATTAATTTCACTCTTAGAAATGGAGTCACAGTCTGCAAAACTGAAGACTGCTCTAGGAGGCCAGCCTAGAGCTAAATACAGGAGGCAGCCCATCTTTTCTTATCCCCCTGACCTGAGCGTTACAACATTTCACCAAAGGATCTATGTTAATGGAAGTTTGGAATTAACATACAGACACTACTATATACATAAAAGAGACGAGTGGTAAAGAATCCACCTGTCAGTGCAGGAGATGTAAAAAATGTGGGTTCGTTCCCTGGGTCGGGAAGATTCCCCCAAAGGAGAATATGGCAACCCCCCAGTGTTCTTGCCTGGAGAATCCCATGGACAGAGGAGCCTGGTGGGCTAAAGCCCGTGGGGTCCCAAAGAGTTGGACATGACTGAAGTGACTTAAGTAACCATGCATAAGACAGATAATCAACAAAGGCCTACTATACAGGACAGAAACCTCCACTCAATACTCTGTAATAAATTATATGGAAAAGAATTTGAAAAAAGAATGGATAGGGCTTCCCTGGTGGTCCAGTGGGTAAGGACAGCACCTTGCAGTGCAAAGGGCGCCGGTTCGATCCCTGCCTTGGGAAGATTCCACGTGCTGCAGAGCGGCTGGACCGATGTGTCCAATCACCGAGCCGGAGCTCTGGAGCGCATGCGCCCAGAACCGGTGCTCTGTGACAACAGATGCCACCGTGATGGGAGGCCCACAGGAGCCAAAGAACAAAGACGAATGAAAATGGAGAAGTGAAAGACCAATAGAAGTGGCCCGCCCGCTCCCCTCCCTCCCCACCCCACCCCCACCAAAATAACTAAGCAAATAAATCTTTAAAAAAAAAAAAAAAAAGAATGGATATATGTTCACCTGTAACTAAATCACTTTGTTGTACACCTGAAAGTAACACAAGGCTGTAAATCACCTCTTTGTTGTTGTTGCTGCTTCCTCCCTAAGTTGTGTCCAAATCTTTTGCAATTCCGTGGACAGTAGCCTGCCAGGTCCCTCTGTCCATGGAATTTTCCAGGCAAGAGTACTGGAGTGGGTTGCCGTACCCGCCTCCAGGGGATTTTTCTGACCCAGAGCTCAAACTGGCGTCTCCTGTGTCACCTGCATTGGCAGGCAGATTCTTTACCACTGAGCCACCCCAGAAACCCAATATAAAATAAGAAATTAAATTTAAAAAGGAGTAACACCTGTCAGAGGTGTTTAGGTGTAATTTTGTCCGGTTCAGAGCAAAAAGACATAGAGCATCCTTATCAATCCACTCAGGGAAGGCCGCAGGCAAATGATCACTGCTCCATATCAAAAAACAGTCTCAAGTGCTAGGTATCTCTGTGGCACTGACGCCTACGCCTGGCTCCCCGCAGGTCCCCAGAGCAGTGTCTCCAACACGTCGACTGACCTATGGCAACCCAGTGTTCTTGCCTGGAGAATCCCATGGACAGAGGAGCCTGGTGGGCTAAAGCCCGTGGGGTCCCAAAGAGTTGGACATGACTGAAGTGACTTAAGTAACCATGCATAAGACAGATAATCAACAAAGGCCTACTATACAGGACAGAAACCTCCACTCAATACTCTGTAATAAATTATATGGAAAAGAATTTGAAAAAAGAATGGATAGGGCTTCCCTGGTGGTCCAGTGGGTAAGGACAGCACCTTGCAGTGCAAAGGGCGCCGGTTCGATCCCTGCCTTGGGAAGATTCCACGTGCTGCAGAGCGGCTGGACCGATGTGTCCAATCACCGAGCCGGAGCTCTGGAGCGCATGCGCCCAGAACCGGTGCTCTGTGACAACAGATGCCACCGTGATGGGAGGCCCACAGGAGCCAAAGAACAAAGACGAATGAAAATGGAGAAGTGAAAGACCAATAGAAGTGGCCCGCCCGCTCCCCTCCCTCCCCACCCCACCAAAATAACTAAGCAAATAAATCTTTAAAAAAAAAAAAAAAAAGAATGGATATATGTTCACCTGTAACTAAATCACTTTGTTGTACACCTGAAAGTAACACAAGGCTGTAAATCACCTCTTTGTTGTTGTTGCTGCTTCCTCCCTAAGTTGTGTCCAAATCTTTTGCAATTCCGTGGACAGTAGCCTGCCAGGTCCCTCTGTCCATGGAATTTTCCAGGCAAGAGTACTGGAGTGGGTTGCCGTACCCGCCTCCAGGGGATTTTTCTGACCCAGAGCTCAAACTGGCGTCTCCTGTGTCACCTGCATTGGCAGGCAGATTCTTTACCACTGAGCCACCCCAGAAACCCAATATAAAATAAGAAATTAAATTTAAAAAGGAGTAACACCTGTCAGAGGTGTTTAGGTGTAATTTTGTCCGGTTCAGAGCAAAAAGACATAGAGCATCCTTATCAATCCACTCAGGGAAGGCCGCAGGCAAATGATCACTGCTCCATATCAAAAAACAGTCTCAAGTGCTAGGTATCTCTGTGGCACTGACGCCTACGCCTGGCTCCCCGCAGGTCCCCAGAGCAGTGTCTCCAACACGTCGACTCCCTGGGCACAGCATCCACCAGAGACGGACAGGAGTGCACCCACCTTGACCCCTGAGCCTCCAGTCACCTGAGGGCTAAAAGCAGATTCTCCTCTTGCAGATCAATTTTCAACTTGTCAGACCCAAGGCAACACAGACTCGGCCTCTGTGAGCTATGAAACAAGCTACACAGACCCCTGCCCGTTGGAGCCGTCCTGCAGTTACGACAGCCACGCATTCCTGTCAGTCCTGACATCTTTACCTCCAGAAGGAAGGTGAAGAAGAACAGCCCAAGTGCCTGAAACGTTCCCTCCCTGGGATTTTGAAAGGGATGATTAGCGGAGGAAACGGCATGTCAAGTGGAAGAGCAGCGAAAATGGGACAGACCCGTGGTTTGACAGGGAGGAGATGAAATTATAGGTTTGCCAGGATAAGCTAAGGGAAGCGCATTTAGTGAGAACAGGTGATTTTTAGAAGTTTATAATTTTCAGGCTATAACATGTTACCTTTTTTCCCTAAAATAAAGGTACTATAAACAGCCATCCGGGTAAGGTCCCAGGGAGAGGCATTCACAGTCTTCATCTAGAGCAGGGTTTTCTGACAATCCTATCATCAAAACTAACTCCTTGAATAGCCTTTTCCCCAAATAGGCTCAGATCTAAATATTAGGCCTCTCACTCTAGACACTCGCCTCTTAGCGGATATGGCAGGGTGAGGAGGGGCGTATTCACACCAGTGCTCTGGGTGCTCAGTCTCGGCCTGACTGACGTTTAGATGCAGGTAGCTCCTTGTTCTGGGAGCTGTTCTGTGCATTCAGCAGCATCCCTGGCCTCGCTCGACCCCAACCCCAGTGACCGTAGCACACCACTACCTATGGCATTGAAAATCATCTCCAGACTTGATCAAATTGTCCTGCTTGAGAATCTCAGATTTGAATGTGTCAAAATACCTCTCCCACTTTCTTCATTTAGAAATGAAATAAGCTATCATCACTTGAAAGGCTATTTTAAAATATGCTCATATAAGTTACACAAGTGAATTTCATTAAGTCATTTAAGCAAAATTTTAAGAAAAAAATGAAAGTCACATTAATTATACCTTTCTTGCTCCATTGGGGAAGTACATGAGGAAGGCATTGTCAAAGGCTCAGTTTTAGTAAAAGTTGTTTGAATTTCATCCTAGCATCTCTGGAAAATTAAACATATATTTGTGAGTTAATACTGAATAAGTGGTTTTGCCGATAGGAAGATTTATTACAGCAAGCCTGTTTGGGTCGCACAAAAACGAAGCATTTTTGTTACATCTGCTTCAAAATGCCTGAAGCCCTCATTTCAGTTTCCTGATGTGGGAGGAGGCTCTCTCTATAAGCTCCAACTAAAGAAGCAAAACTCTGTATGTATGTGTTTGTGCAATAAATAACATTTCCCATTCACACCCACACTGCAAACGAATAGGCTTTGGGGAACAGAAAATAACTACTCCTTTTACTTAAAAAAACAAACAAACATAACTGCTGTCAGACGAGAAATCAAAAGAATGAGAGCAACACAAGAAGTTTTGCTCCGGGAACAAAGTCTAACTAGTTATTAATAAAACACAGTAAAAATTATTTTTAATAACATAAAGGTACTATAAACAGCCATTCCCAGGGAGAGGCATTCACAGTCTTCATCTAGAGCAGGGTTTTCTGACAATCCTATCATCAAAACTAACTCCTTGAATAGCCTTTTCCCCAAATAGGCTCAGATCTAAATATTAGGCCTCTCACTCTAGACACTCGCCTCTTAGCGGATATGGCAGGGTGAGGAGGGGCGTATTCACACCAGTGCTCTGGGTGCTCAGTCTCGGCCTGACTGACGTTTAGATGCAGGTAGCTCCTTGTTCTGGGAGCTGTTCTGTGCATTCAGCAGCATCCCTGGCCTCGCTCGACCCCAACCCCAGTGACCGTAGCACACCACTACCTATGGCATTGAAAATCATCTCCAGACTTGATCAAATTGTCCTGCTTGAGAATCTCAGATTTGAATGTGTCAAAATACCTCTCCCACTTTCTTCATTTAGAAATGAAATAAGCTATCATCACTTGAAAGGCTATTTTAAAATATGCTCATATAAGTTACACAAGTGAATTTCATTAAGTCATTTAAGCAAAATTTTAAGAAAAAAATGAAAGTCACATTAATTATACCTTTCTTGCTCCATTGGGGAAGTACATGAGGAAGGCATTGTCAAAGGCTCAGTTTTAGTAAAAGTTGTTTGAATTTCATCCTAGCATCTCTGGAAAATTAAACATATATTTGTGAGTTAATACTGAATAAGTGGTTTTGCCGATAGGAAGATTTATTACAGCAAGCCTGTTTGGGTCGCACAAAAACGAAGCATTTTTGTTACATCTGCTTCAAAATGCCTGAAGCCCTCATTTCAGTTTCCTGATGTGGGAGGAGGCTCTCTCTATAAGCTCCAACTAAAGAAGCAAAACTCTGTATGTATGTGTTTGTGCAATAAATAACATTTCCCATTCACACCCACACTGCAAACGAATAGGCTTTGGGGAACAGAAAATAACTACTCCTTTTACTTAAAAAAACAAACAAACATAACTGCTGTCAGACGAGAAATCAAAAGAATGAGAGCAACACAAGAAGTTTTGCTCCGGGAACAAAGTCTAACTAGTTATTAATAAAACACAGATACAAAATAAGCTTCCTGTACTTCTTTTCAGGAGAGGCTGGATTTCTTCCACCTCTTAGGCTGGAAGTGTCTGGATTCACTGGTGTGACTCCGAATGCCCAAGGGAACCCTGCCAGCCCAGCTCCTACCTGATGGCTTTAGGACCTCCCGAGAGGATGCAGTCAGCTGAGAAAACTGAGCAATGACCTCCTCGGAGAGGACCGTGAAGCTGAGCTCCAAGCTCGCAGGAGCCCAACAGTCCTCTGGAGGCTGATCTGTGTGTGTAGCTTAACTGGAAAAATCACAGCCTTCTGGACCATCGGAAACATGACAGGATTCATAAGACAGGGACAGAGAGCTCTTCAGAGAAGTCTGTTTGTTGTTATCTTTCCGCCCATCTCATGGATGGGATCAAATAAATGACTCCCCCAGGGACTAAAGCCCCAGCTCAAACCGAAAGCAGCAGACTCACTGAAGAAATCAACACATCAACTGAACAAACCCCGGAGCTTTATCCCACACAGCTCAGGACAGCCAAGCACGGCACCATGGCCTTGGCGGTACCACCTGCTGCTGCCAGGTAAGCAGCCCTGCGCCACGGAAACCCTCGCGAGATCTTCCTGCTGCTTTCCAAAGAAAATACCGTGCCCTTTCACCAGCCACCCTCTCCTTCCAGGTCCACCTCCACCTTGCCACCACCAAGGCCTCTCTGCAGCCCCTCCAGCCCAGCCATGGTCCTCCCAGTAGGCCTGCACACCCACTGGCACATCTGCCGCTGCCTCAGGCCCCACACCTGTCCTGAGGCTTCCACCACCCCTGGTCAAGGCTGGCCTCCACATCGGAACACTCCAGCCGGGGTGGCAGATCCTCTGCTGTAAACCCTGATGAACCGAGTACAGTGCCCGCTTCCTCATCAAGGAGTCTAGGGAAAGTCATAACTTCCCATGTTTCTAAATCTTGACGTATGTTTCATCGTAAACAAGCTATAGGTGAACCACGTTATTACATCCCCAAGTGCATGCATTCCAACCAGCTGAACTGGCCATGGGAACAAAGCAAAGCCCACATAACCAATGGTCTACCTAGCCTCTACAGCTTGCCCATCCCTTGCCAGCGAGGAAGCACCACTGTCAGGCGGTTTAGTCAGGCCCTTGGCAGACAGGAGACAGGAAAGGCATCAGGAGCTCACTGAGTTTGAGAGGTGGAAGGGACACTTGAAGTCCCCTTGTCTCCCTCTTCACTTTGCAGCAAAGAAAGCGAAAGCTCAGATGGATAGAATGGCTCTTAGAGGTCAAGGTAAGGGCACATGCACAGTGGTAGGCCACGTACCAACAGGAGAAAGACCCTCCGGCGTTTTGCCTAGTGTGCCATCCTTCCTGCCCAAACTCTTATGGCCACAAGTTCAAAGGACTCACATCACCCCCAGAAACACAGTTCTCTCTATATGTGTAAGCGATGAGACCATGGTCTGGAGACAGGCGTCATTTTTAACCAGCCAGTCATATTGAAGGATGCCCCTTGTGGGCAAGGGACAGCCCTCAGACACAGGGCTGCAAAGTGAAGAGGGCACGTCCAGCTCACAGGTAGGCATCATCAAGAAAGCAAAAATCCATCTTTTGATAAATACCCAATTACCATAGAATAAGAACAAGACATAAGGACCACAGGGAAAGGAGGGATCCCTCTGAATGGAGGAAGAAGCTGTGGCTTCTAAAGCATTCAAGTTCAAAAGGGGGGAATAAAGATCAGGGGCCATCCAAGCCCACGGCGCACACGCAGGACTGTGTTGAATGAATCTGTGCTCTTATGTAATCCTAATGTCAGACATTCTAGGTACTGAGTAGGAAATGGCATTCAACAGAGAATCAATAAAACAATAAACTTAAGTTAGTGCAGAGTGTTCAAGTAAATAGATTTCTTCTATTCTTTTTCAAAAACAATAACCAAATATTTTCCTCTTTGGGAAATAAAACAAAATTGAAGTTTTCTTGTTACTGTATTGAGTCTGTAAGGGAATCAAGATGTTCACCAGACATACCACATCTTCCATTTTTAGGCACGTTTTCTGTAAAAGCTGAATCCTCTTTACATTATTTAAACCCATGTACCGAGACTGCCAAATTTCAGCCAAGTGAGTTTTAACACAAAGGAATTAGTGCAATATTTTTAGGGATGTCCTAATGAAAACACTGATTGCCCTCAAGTAAGACTGTTGCATGCCACCCCCAGGTACCTGAAGAAGAAACTGGCTTCCTTACTCATAGACTTTCATCATAGCTGAACCGAGATGAGATGGAATTTTACAGCTATATAAAATGACCTCATGGTATAAAATGGGAAAAAGCAAACATTAAACTATTTTATACATTTTAATAATGGTTCGGCTCCAGTGACCTTATTCTATATCTCTCTTCAAAGGCAATTGTTATTACACTTTTGCCTTTTTCTCCTTGTTTAGTTCCAGATCGCCTGGAGGGACCATAAAAATAAATGAAGTCCATTAGATAAAATTATTATTTACACAGAGACAATATTAATTTTATCTGTCAGCAGGTTTTAAAATTAAGTGAAAGTTCACTCAATCTACTTCTGGGCTCACTAAACCAACAGGAACCCTTTCTAAGAAAAAAAAATTAGTAACAGTTCTTCAAGACAACATAAGTATTAATATAGCAGCCGTTACTAAAGGGTTTATCCAGAGACGTTCCCTCAAGGCAGGAAACACATATGGACAGAACAAAACTAGCGCATTATAAATGACCCTCATAGCGTGACAAGGACTATTCATAGCTCCCGCTCCCTTTTAGGCAAGATAAGCAGGAGGTGGCGCGCCCCCTGGTCTCTTGTCAACCAGAAGGTGTGATGTCCCTAGTGACACACAACGACACTCAGCAGTCTCAGGAAGAAAGGCACGCTCTCCAACATCTCTGCTTTGGTCAGCATCACTGGTCACCTTGGGATTGCCAAGTCTGGTGAGCTTATGCAACTGGACATTCATCACCATGGCAACTGCACTCATGACCCTTGTCCTTAAGCATCTCCTCAAACTCTCTTCTCCCTGGTTTCCTCAACAACTCCTCTCTCCCAATGCTTTTCCTGCATCCAAAACTCTTTATTTCTCACTCTTCTCTTTAAACAAAAGCGTTAGTCGCTCAGTCATGCCTGACTCTTTGCAACCCTCTGGCCTGTAGCCCAACAGGTTCCTCTGTCCATGGGATGCTCCAGGCTAGAGAGCAGGAGTGGGTGGCCATTACATGCTCCAGGACTTTAAGTGAAGGTATAGTGCAATCTCTCCCAAACACTCAGTCCTTTCAGTCTGCACACTCTGAGGGGTCCATCTCTTCAAAACTCAATGACTTGATACACTTCCTAAAAGTAAGTCACTTCCAAATCTGTAACTCTCTTTGAAACCTCTGTACATAATCCAGATCTATATAGACATCTTCAAAACATAGACGTCGGGCTTCTGTGGTGGTCCAGTGCATAAAGAGTCCGCCTAGAAGCGCAACAGGCGCCAGTTCAATCCCTGGCCCGGGAAGATCCCACGTACCGTGGAACGGCTGAACTGGTGTGTCCAATGATGAGCCAGTGCTCTGGAGCACATGCGCCCAGAGCCGGTGCTGTGCAACAAGAGAGGCCCCTGCACTGGGAGGCCCACACAGGTCAAAGAATAAAGATGGATGAGAATAAATAAATAAATAAACCAATAAAAGGGGTCAGCATTAAAATAAAAAAAAATAGACCTCTTCACATAAATTAGCCAGAGGGACCTCATCGGAGGGTGGTCTCCTCATAGGTCTTATCAACTGTGTCCTTCCTGTCTATTTTCCCTCCTTGTTGCTCCCCATTTGCTTGGATATCCAACTTGTAATCCAAGGACTCACCCCATCTCCCCTCCTTCATCTTCCCAAAGCTCCTCTGCCACTTTGGTACCATGTTCTGACAATGCTTTCCCAGCCCTCATGTGGAACCAGGCCCCACTCCCCACCCTGAACAGCCCTCCTCTGCACTTCTTACCTCTCCAATCTTGGCCACTTTTTGGACAGATACCTCTGCCTTTAGTCCCAGTTCTTAAACTTCACCTCTGAGTAACCTTCTCTGATATTTTTCTCACTATCCCCAATTCCCACAGGGCCCCTGTACATCAACACTCATTTCTTTTATAACTTGTTTTGTTTTGTTTTTTTGGCCACTTCTATTGGTCTTTCATTTATCTATTTTCATCCGTCTTTGTTCTTTGGCCCGTGTGGGCCTCCCATCGCAGTGGCTTCTCTCGTCACAGAGCACCGGCTCCAGGCTCACGTGCTCCAGAACTCTGGCTCGGTAGTTGGGACACATCAGTCCAGCTGCTCTGCGGCACGTGGGATCTTCCCAGGCCAGGGATCGAACCAGCGCCCCTTGCACTGCAAGGCGGTGACCTTACCCACTGGATCACCAGAGAAGCCCTTTTTTGTAACTTTTAACACCCTGAATTACAATTACTTGTGTATGTACTTCATTCTAAAACAAGGCCGTGAGAATCTCAGCCTCTGGGCGATACAGAAGGTATAGGGTATATAAAAAAATTATCTCCTGAGACATGAATCAATGGAGAAAAACAAAATGCATCCACACCCACCTCTGTACCTTCTTATCAATATTGATGCTTCCATTAAAATGCAGTTCTTGCTCCCTTTCCTTCTACTACTCTGCTAGTCATGGCCACAGCTGTTTTATTCCTCTATTAAAATTCTCTGAACATCTGGTCCAAATACGAGGATTCCCACGGTTTTGAGAAATGTCCTTTCTAAATGTCATAATTTTCCAATTAATGGTCAAAGGGATGAAGGGATTACTAGAGGCAGACCAGCTAAAAAGAGGAAGTCTCTCTGGGTCTGGAAACACGAAAGCACATGGAAGACATAACTGAAGTGTATGAACCCCGAGGGGTTTGGAGAACATACTCTGGCACACCATAATCTGCTGGAACTGCTTGAAAAAAATCAAAGGACCAAAAAGGATGGCATTACAACTCACAGAAGTAAATTCAGCAAACTCATTGTTGTGCAGTGAAAATATGAATACCCTGAAATAGTATCAGATACACTTGGAGCGTCCTGGGTGAATCAGAAGTAAAGAAACTGCCTTCAGTACCAGAAACTTGAAGGACACATGAGTTTGAACTTTGGAAGATCCTCTGAAGGAGGAAGTGGCAACCCACTCCAGTATTCTTGTCTGGGGAATTCCACTGACAGCGGGGCCTGACGGGGTATAGTCCATGGGGTCACAAAGAGGTGGACACGACCGAGCATGCATGTAGTAGGTGGTAACAGATAAATTTACAGATAAGAGACTACTAACAACTTGAGAAAACTAAGGTCCGGCTTCTCCACAGAGCACCGGCTCCAGGCTCACGTGCTCCAGAACTCTGGCTCGGTAGTTGGGACACATCAGTCCAGCTGCTCTGCGGCACGTGGGATCTTCCCAGGCCAGGGATCGAACCAGCGCCCCTTGCACTGCAAGGCGGTGACCTTACCCACTGGATCACCAGAGAAGCCCTTTTGTAACTTTTAACACCCTGAATTACAATTACTTTTGTATGTACTTCATTCTAAAACAAGGCCGTGAGAATCTCAGCCTCTGGGCGATACAGAAGGTATAGGGTATATAAAAAAATTATCTCCTGAGACATGAATCAATGGAGAAAAACAAAATGCATCCACACCCACCTCTGTACCTTCTTATCAATATTGATGCTTCCATTAAAATGCAGTTCTTGCTCCCTTTCCTTCTACTACTCTGCTAGTCATGGCCACAGCTGTTTTATTCCTCTATTAAAATTCTCTGAACATCTGGTCCAAATACGAGGATTCCCACGGTTTTGAGAAATGTCCTTTCTAAATGTCATAATTTTCCAATTAATGGTCAAAGGGATGAAGGGATTACTAGAGGCAGACCAGCTAAAAAGAGGAAGTCTCTCTGGGTCTGGAAACACGAAAGCACATGGAAGACATAACTGAAGTGTATGAACCCCGAGGGGTTTGGAGAACATACTCTGGCACACCATAATCTGCTGGAACTGCTTGAAAAAAATCAAAGGACCAAAAAGGATGGCATTACAACTCACAGAAGTAAATTCAGCAAACTCATTGTTGTGCAGTGAAAATATGAATACCCTGAAATAGTATCAGATACACTTGGAGCGTCCTGGGTGAATCAGAAGTAAAGAAACTGCCTTCAGTACCAGAAACTTGAAGGACACATGAGTTTGAACTTTGGAAGATCCTCTGAAGGAGGAAGTGGCAACCCACTCCAGTATTCTTGTCTGGGGAATTCCACTGACAGCGGGGCCTGACGGGGTATAGTCCATGGGGTCACAAAGAGGTGGACACGACCGAGCATGCATGTAGTAGGTGGTAACAGATAAATTTACAGATAAGAGACTACTAACAACTTGAGAAAACTAAGGTGTTTAGTGAAAAGGTCCCTGATTGGTGTTTTCACATTTCAGTTGCAAACAGTCCTTGTGAGTGACACCTGATGATACCTATTAGGTCCCATGGACCAACATGACAGAGATGATTCATATGAGTTCAAATCTGTCACAATATTTGGCCTAAAGACAAAAAAGACAGACATTAAGAATACTAATTACTATTACGGGGGCAGTTTATCAAAAATAAGAAAAAGAAATCCTTACTAAAATAAATAATAACTATAGTTAATATTGTGGGGTTCCCAGTTGAAACAGTGGGTAAAGAGTTCGCCTGCAAATGTGGGACACTCAGGTTTGATCCCTGGGTCAGGAAGCTCCCCTGGAGAAGGGAATGGCAACCCACTCCAGTATTCTCGCCTAGAGCATCCCATGGACAGAGGAGCCTGGTGGGCTGCAGTTCATAGGGTCACAAAGAGTTAAACATGACTGAAGCAACTGAGCATGCACGCATGAACATAATTAATTGGTATTGCATCTTTGCAATTTTCTAAGAGAGCAAATGAGTCTTCCCAGGTGGCACTGTAGAAAAGTATCCACTTTGCCAATGCAGGAGATGCAGGTTCGATCCCTGGTTCCGGAAGATGCCCTAGAGAAGGAAATAGCAACCCAATCCAGTATTCTTGTCTGAAAAATTGCATGGTCAGAGGAGCTGGGCAGGCTACAGTCCAAGGGCTTGAAAAGAGTAAGTGACTAAGTGACTGAGCACACAAGAGAGCAAACTGCAAATGTTCTCATTACAAGAAAAAAATACTCAGACACATCATATCAAAATCAAAGATACCACTAATCGGAGAACAATAAAATATAAGAAACTCCAAGGAAGCTTAAGTGGTTGAGTAGGGCATCAAGGCACCTCTTGTTTTCCTGAAATAAGCCTGCAGAGTTAAGTATCAGCATTCTTTCCTATTCTACAGATGAGAACACAAGACTCAAACAGGTCCAATGGGATAAATGTAAGAGCTAAGAATTTTAACAGGCACATCCCTGGTCCTAAATCCATGGCCATCTTGCTACCTTGAAGATACTGCCCCTCATGTATACCTCGTTTCTGCAATAATAATTCATTGACTAGACATTGGAGCCCTGCTAGACACATGGACCGTCTGGCTGAAAACAAGCAGGTGCTCTATTTCTACAAACTGACTTCACATTGGGCTTGAAATATGTGTTTTCTTGTGGACAGAAATTTCACTAACTGGCAGCATCATTCATGGTCCCTGAGGCCAGAGATTGCATGGGCCAGAGTTTAACCCAGCCAGTGGTGAGCATGCACCAGCCTGAGCACAACTACGAGATAGCCTGAGCATCTCCTGTCATCCTCTGCCGACTATCCACACATCCTCCCGGGAGCCCAAGACCAGGAGGAGCAACCATCTGCTAGTGAATATCCATGCAAGTCTCAGTTTCATCTGCCCCAGAAACTGCAGCTTCCATCTTCCCTTCACTTCTACTTGAGGGCGATGAATGATCTCTAATCAAGCAAGGATCTAGGGTAACTTTATAAAAAACTCAAACTCTCAGAAGCAGAGGGTAGAAGCAGCTGCCTGAGGCTGGGGAGGGGGACTCCTGGCTGCCACTCTTCCAAATCTGCTGCCTGCCTGCATTCTCCCCATCAGAGCTAGGGTCCTCCTGGTTTCTGTAATTTCCCCATGTGATATTCTAAACCATCCGTAAACCCTGTCCTATGGATCACACTTCACATGGATACAGAAGCTGAAGCTCCAGTAGTCTGGCCACTTCACAAGAGAGCAAACTGCAAATGTTCTCATTACAAGAAAAAAATACTCAGACACATCATATCAAAATCAAAGATACCACTAATCGGAGAACAATAAAATATAAGAAACTCCAAGGAAGCTTAAGTGGTTGAGTAGGGCATCAAGGCACCTCTTGTTTTCCTGAAATAAGCCTGCAGAGTTAAGTATCAGCATTCTTTCCTATTCTACAGATGAGAACACAAGACTCAAACAGGTCCAATGGGATAAATGTAAGAGCTAAGAATTTTAACAGGCACATCCCTGGTCCTAAATCCATGGCCATCTTGCTACCTTGAAGATACTGCCCCTGCGTATACCTCGTTTCTGCAATAATAATTCATTGACTAGACATTGGAGCCCTGCTAGACACATGGACCGTCTGGCTGAAAACAAGCAGGTGCTCTATTTCTACAAACTGACTTCACATTGGGCTTGAAATATGTGTTTTCTTGTGGACAGAAATTTCACTAACTGGCAGCATCATTCATGGTCCCTGAGGCCAGAGATTGCATGGGCCAGAGTTTAACCCAGCCAGTGGTGAGCATGCACCAGCCTGAGCACAACTACGAGATAGCCTGAGCATCTCCTGTCATCCTCTGCCGACTATCCACACATCCTCCCGGGAGCCCAAGACCAGGAGGAGCAACCATCTGCTAGTGAATATCCATGCAAGTCTCAGTTTCATCTGCCCCAGAAACTGCAGCTTCCATCTTCCCTTCACTTCTACTTGAGGGCGATGAATGATCTCTAATCAAGCAAGGATCTAGGGTAACTTTATAAAAAACTCAAACTCTCAGAAGCAGAGGGTAGAAGCAGCTGCCTGAGGCTGGGGAGGGGGACTCCTGGCTGCCACTCTTCCAAATCTGCTGCCTGCCTGCATTCTCCCCATCAGAGCTAGGGTCCTCCTGGTTTCTGTAATTTCCCCATGTGATATTCTAAACCATCCGTAAACCCTGTCCTATGGATCACACTTCACATGGATACAGAAGCTGAAGCTCCAGTAGTCTGGCCACTTCACAAGAAGAGCTGACTCACTGGAAAAAAACCCTGATGCTGGGAAAGACTGAAGGCAAGAGGAGAAGAGGATGGCAGAGGAGGAGATGGTTGGGTGGCATCACTGACTCAATGGACATGAATTTGAGCAAATTCAGGAGATGGGGAAGGACAGGGAAACCTGGCGTGCTGCAGTCCATGGGGGTCACAAAGAGTTGGACACAACTTATAGACTGAACAACAGAAACCATGGATCACATCTGGCCCTCTCTCGCCTCCGCGGCTGCAATCCCATGTGAAGCTGTTTCCTCTCTCGCCTGCACCCAGCTGTACCTCTCTCATCAGGGTCCCAGGGCTTTTCTCTCGTGCCTCCCCTCCACCGAAGGCTATTATCTACAGTGCAACTGGCGCCATTTTTATAAAGAGACTGAAAAAGTCAAACTCACAGACACAGAGTAGAGTGGGCTGCCGGCAGCTAGGGAGACGGAGGATCTGCAAGGAGGACAAAGGCTCAGTTTCACGGGGTGAGTACGTTCCAGAGACCTAGTGGACAGCAGGATGACTATCACTCATAATGCCATACTGTTGGCCTGGCACGTGCCAACAAACGAGATCTTAAGTGTCCTCATTACACAGGCACAAAGGTAATCAGTGGGGGTGGAGGTGTTCATTAGCTTGACTGTGACAATCATTTCGTAATGTCTGTAAATACATCCAAACATCACACTGCATTTTGTCCCAACGGTATGTTTATATGATTGCCTAATATTGGAGTGCCTTCTTTACATTATAAGCTTAAATACAATGAAAACAGGGTAGAGTATTATTTTTCAAAAATTTTTATTGGAGTACAGCTGCTTTGCATTTTTGTGCTAGTTTCTAACATACAGCAAAGTGAATCACCTCTATTTATACATATAGCTCTCTTTTTAGATTTTCTTTTATGGAGGGGACTCCTGGCTGCCACTCTTCCAAATCTGCTGCCTGCCTGCATTCTCCCCATCAGAGCTAGGGTCCTCCTGGTTTCTGTAATTTCCCCATGTGATATTCTAAACCATCCGTAAACCCTGTCCTATGGATCACACTTCACATGGATACAGAAGCTGAAGCTCCAGTAGTCTGGCCACTTCACAAGAAGAGCTGACTCACTGGAAAAAAACCCTGATGCTGGGAAAGACTGAAGGCAAGAGGAGAAGAGGATGGCAGAGGAGGAGATGGTTGGGTGGCATCACTGACTCAATGGACATGAATTTGAGCAAATTCAGGAGATGGGGAAGGACAGGGAAACCTGGCGTGCTGCAGTCCATGGGGGTCACAAAGAGTTGGACACAACTTATAGACTGAACAACAGAAACCATGGATCACATCTGGCCCTCTCTCGCCTCCGCGGCTGCAATCCCATGTGAAGCTGTTTCCTCTCTCGCCTGCACCCAGCTGTACCTCTCTCATCAGGGTCCCAGGGCTTTTCTCTCGTGCCTCCCCTCCACCGAAGGCTATTATCTACAGTGCAACTGGCGCCATTTTTATAAAGAGACTGAAAAAGTCAAACTCACAGACACAGAGTAGAGTGGGCTGCCGGCAGCTAGGGAGACGGAGGATCTGCAAGGAGGACAAAGGCTCAGTTTCACGGGGTGAGTACGTTCCAGAGACCTAGTGGACAGCAGGATGACTATCACTCATAATGCCATACTGTTGGCCTGGCACGTGCCAACAAACGAGATCTTAAGTGTCCTCATTACACAGGCACAAAGGTAATCAGTGGGGGTGGAGGTGTTCATTAGCTTGACTGTGACAATCATTTCGTAATGTCTGTAAATACATCCAAACATCACACTGCATTTTGTCCCAACGGTATGTTTATATGATTGCCTAATATTGGAGTGCCTTCTTTACATTATAAGCTTAAATACAATGAAAACAGGGTAGAGTATTATTTTTCAAAAATTTTTATTGGAGTACAGCTGCTTTGCATTTTTGTGCTAGTTTCTAACATACAGCAAAGTGAATCACCTCTATTTATACATATAGCTCTCTTTTTTAGATTTTCTTTCCATTTAGGTCACTGTAATATAACTGATTAATTTACTTTATTAAGATCTCATGTCACTTGTGGTTTTTGATCCTATTCCATAAGTAAAACTGTGCATTACCTTTTCTCTCGGTTTTGTTATCAAAGTTACAACATTTCATAAAATTGTTTAGATAACTGTCCAATAAAATTTCCATTTTATTTGGTCTTAAGAAAAACAAAAACAAAATCACCTTGTATGTTGTGCTGTGTGCTGTGCTAAGTTGCTTCCTTCGTGACTCTTTTGGGCCCTATGGACTGTAGCCCGCCAGTCTGCCCTGTCCGCGGGATTTTACTAGCAAGATCTCCCGCAGGGGATCTTCCTGACCCTGCCATCAAACCCGTTATCTATGCATCCTCCTGTGTTCACACACCATGCACAGACACGCGAGTCCACACAGGCACAAGCCCGTCTCTCGGGTATTCTCGCCCACTGAGCTCATCACCCTTCAGATACCACTTGCCGGTCCTCAGGTCCGGAGACCATGCCTCCAGGTCCTTCCACGCTGCCTTCTTCTCATTGCTTAGGTGTCTCTCAATGTCACCTCCTCAGGAAGGTCTCCCAACCCAGCCAGCTGAAGCACTGCCTCTTGCTCTCTACCAGAGTCTGCTATTAACAGGTTCTCTCTGTCAAGTCACTTAAAACTACATGAAATCACTCCATCGATGTATCTGTTTATGGCCTGTTTAACCCACAAAATTATTGGAGCCGGAGGACTGAGCCTTGGTCACGCTCCTCAGATGTCCCCAGGGTCCAGAAGAGAGTGTGATATTAAATTTTATCAACTGACTGATCCAGTCCTGGAGGGAATAGAAACCAAGACAGCCTTCAGCTAAGTGACAGGAAAAAAATCACTGTAAAGGCCTGAAGGCAGAAAGCCTCTGAGTGAGGCTTACCCTAAGTTTCAGATGCATTTCTATGGAAAACTACAAGTTTCTCACAAGGAATCCGTCTATTAGGTGAGATTTCAGGGGAAGAACTCAGAAAAGCCCATGAATTAGCTGGCACAAAAGCATGGAATGATTAGCATATAATACAACGCTGGGACACGCATACGTGCTGTGAACATATGGTGTTCTATTCTTCACTTCATTAGCCTGAAATGTGGAAAGGCCACAGAGGGCATTAGAATAAAGTTCTCCATGGTTTAAAGTAATCCCCAAGTGTTTTAAATTCTGCATTTCAAAATATTAAAAGTTAGGTGACGCTGAATATGTTAATGGAACCACAAAAGAACAATTCCGAAATACAAATTCGTGAAAAGCAACGACAGATGGCATCAGTTTGACAAGCTATTCCCAGGTGGTGCTAGTGGTAAAGAACCTACCTGCCGATGTGGGCAACTCAAGAGTCATACGTTCAACCCCTGGCCCAGGAAGATCCCCTGGAGAGGAACATGGCAACCCACTCCAGTATCCTTGCCTGAAAAATCCCATGGGCAGAGCAGCCTGGCGGGCTACAGTCTAGGGAGCCACAGACAGTGGGACTCAACGGAGCACACACACACAACAACACAACAAACACTCTTGAACAGTGAGGGGTAAACACAGGTGCAGAATGCTTGCTTGCTTGCTTGCTTGTGACCTGAGAAAAGCAAGAAGTACCTTTGGTAGCCCTGAGCTTACGAGGCCTGGTGACCCACCTGTCCACCACCGCTGGTTTGGAACAGGCAGCCCAGCAGAGATGCTGAGGACACAGACTCTGGACGCAGAGGGCTGGCTTTCACTTAACTCCAGAAATACCCCGAGACCTCGGGGTCCATTGTCCATCATGTGGAGATAAAACCCATGGCTTAAGATCACAAATTAGGGCTTCCCCTGGTGGTCCAGTGGGTAAGGACACCGCCTTGCAGTGCAAGGGGTGCCGGTTCCACCCCTAGCCTGGGAAGATCCCACGTGCCACGGAGCGGCTGGACCGATGTGTCCAATCACCAAGCCGGAGCTATGGCGCGCATGCGCCCAGAGCTGGCGCTCTGCGACAACAGAGGCCACCGCGATGGGAGGCCCACAGGAGCCAAAGAACAAAGACGGATGAAAATAGACAAATGAAAGACCAATAGAAGTGGCCCACCCGTCCCCTTCCCTCCCCACCCCCCCCCCCCAAAAGATAAAAAAAAAAAAAAAGATCACAAATTAATCTGAAAGAACATAGATGACTCCCTAGCAATTAGGAAGCACTAAAAAAAAGTTTTAATAAACAAGTAAGCGCTATTTTAAATATGCCTCTTATATTTTGCAGGAAAAAGAAAAACTGTAACCACCAAATTAGTGTCTTGCTACAAAGAGATGATAAAATCAGTTCACAATTTAAAAAGAGCCGTGATGGTGGGCAGCCTCGGCCTTAGGAAAATTCCACAACCTCCCCAGGAAGCATGCAAAAGAACATCCACAGCAGCGTTTTTCATAATAACAAAAAAACTGGAAATAATACACGGTGTCCACTGAGAGCACAGGGAATTTTATGATATATTATATCATGGGGAAAATGGATGGATGCCAGCTATGTACAACATAAACAAATACGACCAACATCGTGGTGAGAGAAAAAGTCAAGAGTAATATATAATACAGTAAATCAATATTTGGGATCTCCAAGTGGTGCTAGTGGTGAAGAACCCAGTGCCAGTGCAGGAGATGTAAGAGACATGGGTTTGATCCCTGGGTCAGGAAGATCCCCTGGAAGAGGACATGGCAACCCACTCTAGTGTTATTGCAGGGAAAATCACATGGACAGGGGAGCCAGGCAAGCTACAGTCCATAAGGTCACAGAGACTTGGACAGGACCGAAGAGACTCTGCACGCGCACGTGCAAATCAGTATTATTGCAAATATACAAACAAACAACTATAAACAATTTGAATTTGTTAATATTTAAACACAACACTGTAAATCAATTATATCTCAATTACAAAACGAAAAGATAATAAAAAGCAGAGAAATACATTTTTAGACAATTTAAAAATGTGAAGAATCCAACAGGAAACCAACAAGAAATGTATTTTAAAAGCAAGAAAGGGGCTTCCCTGGTGGTCTAGTGGGTAAGGACACCGCCTTGCAGTGTAAGGGGTGCCGGTTCGAGCCCTGGCCTGGGAAGATCCCACGTGCCGCGGAGCGGCTGGACCGATGCGTCCAATTACTGAGCCGGAGCTCTGGAGCACCGGCGCCCAGAGCCGGTGCTCTGCAGCGACAGACGCCACCGCGATGGGAGGCCCACAGGAGCCAAAGAACAAAGACGGATGAACATAGAGAAATGAAAGACCAATAGAAGTGGACCGCCCGACCCTCTCCCTCCCCACCACCACCACCTAAATAAATAAATAAATAAATAAATAAATATTTTTAAAAATAAATAAATAAATAAAAATAATAAAAAGCAAGAAAGGGAATGTAAACAAAAACCGCACAGTGATGCTAGTGTGAAATTGAGTAACTGTTGAATGAGCCGCCGAGGAATGTCGCTCCTTCATCGCCTCCCCGTGAGTAAACCACTTGGACCAATTAGATCATCTAACCCTCCACAGCCCCACCCACCTCTGCTTTTCCACTTCCGCCCTCTGCCTGGTCCGCAGGCCATTTCCTGTGTCTCTATTAGACCTTCGGCCTCCTGTGAGGCCCAAATCCCTCACCGGCTGCCCTGTTTCCATTACCATTTTATAAAAATTTATATTATATCATGGGGAAAATGGATGGATGCCAGCTATGTACAACATAAACAAATCGACCAACATCGTGGTGAGAGAAAAAGTCAAGAGTAATATATAATACAGTAAATCAATATTTGGGATCTCCAAGTGGTGCTAGTGGTGAAGAACCCAGTGCCAGTGCAGGAGATGTAAGAGACATGGGTTTGATCCCTGGGTCAGGAAGATCCCCTGGAAGAGGACATGGCAACCCACTCTAGTGTTATTGCAGGGAAAATCACATGGACAGGGGAGCCAGGCAAGCTACAGTCCATAAGGTCACAGAGACTTGGACAGGACCGAAGAGACTCTGCACGCGCACGTGCAAATCAGTATTATTGCAAATATACAAACAAACAACTATAAACAATTTGAATTTGTTAATATTTAAACACAACACTGTAAATCAATTATATCTCAATTACAAAACGAAAAGATAATAAAAAGCAGAGAAATACATTTTTAGACAATTTAAAAATGTGAAGAATCCAACAGGAAACCAACAAGAAATGTATTTTAAAAGCAAGAAAGGGGCTTCCCTGGTGGTCTAGTGGGTAAGGACACCGCCTTGCAGTGTAAGGGGTGCCGGTTCGAGCCCTGGCCTGGGAAGATCCCACGTGCCGCGGAGCGGCTGGACCGATGCGTCCAATTACCGAGCCGGAGCTCTGGAGCGCATGTGCCCAGAGCCGGCGCTCTGCAACGACAGACGCCACCGCGATGGGAGGCCCACAGGAGCCAAAGAACAAAGACGGATGAACATAGAGAAATGAAAGACCAATAGAAGTGGACCGCCCGACCCTCTCCCTCCCCACCACCACCACCTAAATAAATAAATAAATAAATAAATAAATATTTTTAAAAATAAATAAATAAATAAAAATAATAAAAAGCAAGAAAGGGAATGTAAACAAAAACCGCACAGTGATGCTAGTGTGAAATTGAGTAACTGTTGAATGAGCCGCCGAGGAATGTCGCTCCTTCATCGCCTCCCCGTGAGTAAACCACTTGGACCAATTAGATCATCTAACCCTCCACAGCCCCACCCACCTCTGCTTTTCCACTTCCGCCCTCTGCCTGGTCCGCAGGCCATTTCCTGTGTCTCTATTAGACCTTCGGCCTCCTGTGAGGCCCAAATCCCTCACCGGCTGCCCTGTTTCCATTACCATGTCCCCAGCGAGAAGCAAGGACGCCTGCACCAAGGCCCCTTGGGATGTGACTGTCCCCGTGGCCACTGGTCCACCTCATCCTATAATCGGGGTCTTCTGCTATGACCTGCTGTCTCTGCTGTGTGCTGTGGCCACCCAGGAGACTCATACTATAGTCTCTCAAAGCTCAGGACACTAACTGAGAAATGACCTAATATTTGATCAATGAAAGGAACAAGCAATCACTTACAAACAGTGGAAAGAATATCCGGCTAATGAAGGAGAAGGCTAAGGAACAGATGAGCTTTGGAAGCCTGAGAATTGTACAAATGAGCTAGAATGATCACATTTCGGCAGAGAAAGAGAAGAAAATCTCAGGGTAGAATTACAGAGAATGAGGGGTTGTAAACACATTTATCTGCTTGAAGTGATAAGACCGAAGTTACTTTTATAATGAAATCAAATAAATCATGGCACATCCATACTATTAAATAGTATACAGCTTATAAAACCAATGTAGTAAAACTCTATACACAGACATAAAAATCCAATAATAATGCTGAGTGAAGAAAATAAAGTGTAGACATTTATTTATCTATACAGAGAGAAAGAAGAGAAAAGGAAGATGGATCCCATTCTTGACGGAAATAAACCAGATGATTTCTATGCTTGTACGTCTGCTGGCGAACAAAAACTGTGACTACCCCTAGGCCGTGATGCTCTCACTTGGTCCCACCCTCTCTTCCCCGACTGCCTCCACAGGCCTGGTGTCTGCACCTCCACTGCAGCCCTCTGAGTCAGCTCTAATGAGATGGATGAATCGAGTGCCTATTGTACAGAGTGAAGTAAGTCTGAAAGAGAAAAATGAATGTCATCAATGAATGAATGTATATGGAATCTAGAAAGAGGGTACCATTCTTCTGTATTGTTTGAACTTTCAACAAGCATTGATTATCTGTAATTCAGAGAAAGTAAAAATATTAATATTTAAGTTTAAGATATATGAACCAGGTGAGATTAGTTTTAATCGAATGAGACGGAAGGCCTAATGTCCATCAGTAGATTCATCTCGGGTTGACTCCCTGGGTATAAGGGTCAGAGAATGACGGCAGATGGGAGAGGAGGGCAGGACAGAAAGCGAGGCAAGTTTAAAGAGGGGATGGTGTGAAGGGAGAAATAATTACAGAGCAGATGGCAACTTCCCATGAGAATTTTCCAAGCACAACAGGAAATTCCTACCATTCTCACTGAAAATCAGGTAAAGAACACTTCTGATGAAAATACACCACATGCAGGTGTAAACTCTGTGTCCCTGATAGACATTTCTGCACCTGGGACTTCCAGCTCCTTTACTTACTCCACTCATTTCACCAGGAAAAAGAGGAACCCTTCACTCTAACCTAAGCAGATGGGTTTGGTTTCATCAGCCTGGACAAATAAACTCTAAGACGCAGAGCCCTCTGCTTAGACAGAGAAGACGTGATCAGGTGAACAGGCACTGGCAAATGTTTTTGCTGTATTTTGTCCTCAAAGTTGCCCCTTTAGCTTGGTAAATAGCACCTACTGTGAAATCACTCAGTGAACTTAATGCACATGTTTGTTTTGTGGATAAGCAATAGACTGTGTTTCTGGTTGAGTACCTACAGGAAAGTGATGCAAGTGATGCCTTCTCTAACACCATACCTAAGAGGCACAATGTTACGTTTAATTTCGCTATTCTGGAAAATTCAAACGGTTCTCTCCAATTACAGACGCAGGACCACTAGAAGCAGTTCAAGACCACAGAGATTAGATGGGAGAGCATAAGGGTGTATATGGGCATAAGAGCATATGGGAGAGCATAAGGCTTTCACTCACAAACTCCTCATTCTGGAGACTCAGTTTACAAAGCATAAACCTCTCTTGTGAGGACACCCCATTGTAGCAGAGACAGATCTGTCTAGTTGGTAACTAAACTCACAAATCACAATAAAGTGGGAAATTATGGCAGAAAGCCTGGGTTTCCCAGGTGGTGCTAGTGGTAAAGAACTCCCCTGCCAATGCAGGAAACATAAAAGACTGGCGTTCGATCCCTGGGTCAGGAAGATCCTCTGGAGGAGGGCATGGCAGCTCATTCCAGTGTTCTTGCCTGGAGAATCCCATGTACAGAGGAGCCTGGTGGGCTACAGTCATGGGGTCACAAAGAGTCATACACAATTTAAGTGACTTAGCACACACACATGAAAGAAAGCTACCTATTTAAGAAGTCCAAAACAAAAGTTTGCTTCTACTTTATATCATCCAGTGTTGTTCAGTGATTGCTATTTTTGAAAAGCAGCTTATAGGACTTGACAGTCAACAGGAAATTCCTACCATTCTCACTGAAAATCAGGTAAAGAACACTTCTGATGAAAATACACCACATGCAGGTGTAAACTCTGTGTCCCTGATAGACATTTCTGCACCTGGGACTTCCAGCTCCTTTACTTACTCCACTCATTTCACCAGGAAAAAGAGGAACCCTTCACTCTAACCTAAGCAGATGGGTTTGGTTTCATCAGCCTGGACAAATAAACTCTAAGACGCAGAGCCCTCTGCTTAGACAGAGAAGACGTGATCAGGTGAACAGGCACTGGCAAATGTTTTTGCTGTATTTTGTCCTCAAAGTTGCCCCTTTAGCTTGGTAAATAGCACCTACTGTGAAATCACTCAGTGAACTTAATGCACATGTTTGTTTTGTGGATAAGCAATAGACTGTGTTTCTGGTTGAGTACCTACAGGAAAGTGATGCAAGTGATGCCTTCTCTAACACCATACCTAAGAGGCACAATGTTACGTTTAATTTCGCTATTCTGGAAAATTCAAACGGTTCTCTCCAATTACAGACGCAGGACCACTAGAAGCAGTTCAAGACCACAGAGATTAGATGGGAGAGCATAAGGGTGTATATGGGCATAAGAGCATATGGGAGAGCATAAGGCTTTCACTCACAAACTCCTCATTCTGGAGACTCAGTTTACAAAGCATAAACCTCTCTTGTGAGGACACCCCATTGTAGCAGAGACAGATCTGTCTAGTTGGTAACTAAACTCACAAATCACAATAAAGTGGGAAATTATGGCAGAAAGCCTGGGTTTCCCAGGTGGTGCTAGTGGTAAAGAACTCCCCTGCCAATGCAGGAAACATAAAAGACTGGCGTTCGATCCCTGGGTCAGGAAGATCCTCTGGAGGAGGGCATGGCAGCTCATTCCAGTGTTCTTGCCTGGAGAATCCCATGTACAGAGGAGCCTGGTGGGCTACAGTCATGGGGTCACAAAGAGTCATACACAATTTAAGTGACTTAGCACACACACATGAAAGAAAGCTACCTATTTAAGAAGTCCAAAACAAAAGTTTGCTTCTACTTTATATCATCCAGTGTTGTTCAGTGATTGCTATTTTTGAAAAGCAGCTTATGAGGCACTTGACAGTGGTTATGACCACTCAAAAAAACTCAATTATTTTCTTCTTTGATACACCAGGACACATACACACAGGAGAAAATTTCTAAAAGACATATTTTATTTATATTTTTCCCATGCCACATAGCTTATTATCATGTTAATAGGTTCCCGACCAGGGATTGAACCTGGACCTTCAGCAGTGAGATAGTCAAGAGCTAACCTCTGGACCCACAAGGGAATTCCTAGAGAAAAATTTTAAGGGGCTTAAAAGTTTTCATAACCTTTGCCTTGGTGCTTTCCTCTAGAGGACTTTCAAGAATTCATCGGATAAGTCAACAAATACCTACATTGAGATCTATTCCTTCTAGTCTGAATATTATACATTAATTACCACCATGATTTGGTAGCTTCTGTTTAAAGAAAGGGAAATGGTTCTATACAGAACCTCAGGAAGGCAGGCTATTGTTTTCAAGAGAAATTTTAAGGACACAAGAAATACTCAAGATATAATATTAAGTGTACAAGCAGGAACCTAACCTCCAGTGTTGCACATAAACAAGTGCACACGGGTACTCACAGGGCTCCCTCACAAGTGCACGCCACATGGGTGCACACACACAGATGTTCTTCAGATGTTACTGACAAGTAAGCATGCAAGCATGGGGAGCCTGGGCTGAGTCTGCCTGTAAATTGCATGTCAATTCCAGCGATGTCTCTTGCTGGTTGTATGTCCGCTATTTCCACCTTCAAGTGGGGATCGCCTTTGAGGACTAAATATTTTAATCCATACAAAAGGCTGAGAACAATGCTAGTCCCGCCTTAGGTGCTCCATTATTGTTAGACATAGCAAAGTGGATTGGAATTGTTACAAATAACATCTGGAGGGAAATACACTCAATCATTAGAATTGTCTGAGCTGTGTGGTTCTGAGTAATTTGTAAATTCTTTTGAGGGTTGTTTTAGCAAGTGTCCCGCAGATGGGCATGTGTGGTTATCATCAGAAGAAGCATTTCTATATTCTTTGACTAAGAAAATGCTACAGAGAAGAACCAAGATGAAGGGGGCTTGTTATGAGACAGCCTGGATGTGCAGAGGGCTTAGGGCAGAATGAATCATGTGTATGTATAGCTGAGTCCCTTGCTTAGTCACCTGAAACCATCATAATATTGTTCATTGGCCATATGTCAATACAGAGCTAAAAGTTTAAAAAATATGAAACTGATGAACTGGGGATGTAAGTTCCTTCTCTGACTCAGCCCCATCCTCAGAGGACAGAAGCAGCTCTCACAAGGCCAGGTTCTGCCACTCTACCCCATGTCATGCTTGAATTGCTAGCAAGAACAGGGAGATGGTTTCGACAATAATCTTGAATTATTTTTAAAAGGGCCAGATCCGTGTACCTGGTCAGAGCTAGGTTGTCCTCTAAAAAGCACCCCTTAACTCGGGAGTGCCTACTGCATCTGAGTGGTCCTCTTCAGTGAGAAGAGCTGATCAGTGCTACAACGTCAGAAAGAAACACAACAGAATAAGATGACACACTCCCTCTCTGGAGGAAATTCCACATGGCCAAAGATTTCACTCACAGTGGGAAAGCAGAATTTAACTTAGACGTGGTACCTAAGCAACACTTCCCTGGTGGCTGAGTGGGAAAGAGTCCACCAGCTATAATTTCAGAGATGCAAGAAACACAGGTCCAGTTCTTGGGTGGGAACGATCTCCTGGGTGAGGATATAGCAAACCTCCCCAGCAGTCTTGCCCGGGAAACTCCGTGCACAGAGGAGCCTGGTGGCTGCAGTCCACGTGGTCACCGAGGGCAGGATATGACTTAGAACTGAACAACAAGCTAAGCAGCATACTGACCCAAGCTCAGAAGAGGCCAGCATAGAAAAAACAAATCAAGAAAAATAGGATGATGCTCTGAAGCCTAGAAAAGCTATAACAATAGTGTGGCATCAAATGTCAGTTCACATAAAGGGTGTCTGTGGGGCTCATCTCTAACTTTCTAAATGGAATTCAGAGCTCAAGTTCAAAAGCACATTGCTGGAGTCTTCATTCATCTTCCAAGTCTCTACCGCATGCCATCCTGAAGATAAAATACAGCAAGATCATAACCCTTCAAAATACTGTCCAATATTTTTCTCTAGTGGTTAATGGTGATTCTCAGGGATTAGAACAGAAAAGGTTACAGGAAGAGGCAAGAGTGCAGACACATTGAGAAAACAATTTCCTAGCAGATGAGAAGCACAGCCAAATCGCCCAGTTTGGCTTCAGATACTGACGAGCTGCAATCCAGATGTGCCAGTTCAACCCCTTCAGCCTCCAGGCGACACATCGCCACCATGTACCAAGCCTGCCAACACAGTGTTACCATCACCTGCATGCAACAACAAGAAAATCTTCAGAAAAATCTATGAGAGCTTGTAAATCACAGACCTGAGTTTAATCCAGTCAAGAAACTATGACTCAGAGAACTCAGCCTTCTGGCTGCAGGCCATTAGCAGTCTAGAAAGGAATGGCACCAGAAACTCAATTCACATGTTTGACTGAGAGAACACTGTACCATTCTGTGTCGCCGACGGTCTTAGGATTGACTGGTTTAGGTAGGCTGATAATTTTGTAGCCACAGTAATAACGGACCCCCCGGGAAAGTCCCACATTTAAAAATGTGTAAAGTGTACGCTATATTTCAAATACAATATGATACTAAACCATTTCTCCAGTAGTCATGTACAGAGGTGAGAGCTGGACCATGAAGAAGGCTAAGAACTGAAGAACTGATGCCTTCAAACTGTGGTGCTGGAGAAGATTCTTGATAGTCTCTCGGACAGCAAGGAGATCAAACCAGTCAATCTTAAAGGAAATAAATTCTGAATATTCATCAGGACTGATGGTGAAGCTCCATTACTTTGGCCACCTGATGTGAAGAGGTAACTCATTGGAGAAGACCCCAAGGCTGGGAAAGATTGAGGGCAGGAGGAGAACAGGGTGACAGAGGGTCAGATGGTTGGATGGGATCACTGACTCAATGGGCATGAGTCTGAGCAAACTCTGAGAGACAGCAGGCAAGTCTGGCATGCTGCATTCCATGGGGTCATAAACAACTTAAGAGAATGGACAATGAACAACAACTAAACTATTTGTCTCTATGTAAAAATGAGGCTTTTCTGATAGCTCAGATGGTAAACAATTTGCCTGCAATGCCAGAGACCTGGGTTTGATCTCTGGGTTGGGAAGATCCCCTGGAGAAGGAATAGGCTACCCACTCCAGTACTCTTGCCTGGAGAATTACATGGCTTGTCCTTGGGATCGCAAAGAGTCGGATGCGACTGAGCCACTTTCAGCTTCAAAAATGAATGCCAATGACCCAATATTTTCACTGCTAGGGACATGCCTAAGAAAAATTATATCATATATCCACACCAAAACTTGAAAACAAGTGCTGATGGCAGATTGATTCATAACAGTCCAAAACAAGGAAATAATGTGAAAATCTATCAAGTAGTTGATTGGAAAAAGAAAATGTGGAATGTCCTACATGCTGGGTGCTCAGTCATATTGGATTCTTTGTGACCCCATGGACTGTAGCCCACCAGACTCTTCTGTTCATGGAATTTTCCAGGCAAGAATACTGGAGCAGGTTGTCATTTCCCATTTCAGGGGACCTTCCCTACCCAGGGATGAAACTTGCATCTCCTGCACTGGCAGGTGGATTCTTGACCACTGATCCACCTGGGAAGCCCAGGCTGTGATGCCATGTGGGGACCCTGTAAGTAAGAAGAGAGCTCTTCATATACAGAGCTTCTCATAGGCTAGGCTCCCTTGAGGCTGACCTAAATGTGAAGCGTGGGCAGATGAGTTACTGGCAATTAAAAAAGTAAAAGAACCATACAGAACCTCACCTGAACTTGACATTTTTATTCACCAATTGGAGTCCAAAGCACATTTTTAGGCTGAAATGCACAAATTATCCAGATAGCCTGCTGCCACTTACACATTCACAAAACAACTAACTCTCAACAAATTTAAGTATCTGTCACTATTTATGATGATAAATTACTTTATAATTTATGGTATCCATCATCAGAAATTACCTCATCATTTATAACACTTATTTCTATTAGTGACTAATTATCTTAGTGGAGACCTGGCTCCAAGCCCAAGAGCTGACATCCCCAGGGTGTCATGCGCTCCCTAGAACAATTTCCAGAGATCACGGCCACACTTCCTTCACCCAAACATATTTCACAGAAATTCCTATTCTTTTCCCAGTGTGCTTCCAAGGTGAAAGCAATTCAGTCAGATAGCTAAGTTTTTCCAGGATTGCTCTTTCTCCAGAGAAAAGAATGAATGGGAGAACCCATGGGCATGAAGGTGGCTGGGGGCATCCGCAACCACTGTGTCCATGTCACTGAAAGTAGGTATGCGTGGTCCTTAGAAGAGTAGCCAATAAGAATATTTCATGCCATATCCACCCTTGATGCTGAAACAGGCTCCTCTGGGATCTCAAAACTACCTCCAAGGACCACAGTGTGGTGAGGCCCCCATCATCCAACACTCGTACAACGGCTCAAATCATCAGTCCCTGGTCTTTTCCTCAGCCTTTAAATATGAGCCTCACACGCTTCCAGTATGCCTACGGCAGTGTGTAAGAGAATGCAGAGGGCTGGCACTGTCACATCAGCACTGCAGATCATAAACGAGTTGTTTTCCCCAAATTGTAATCCTATACAAATCTTTAGCCAGCGTATCTTTACAAAATCAATTCCTAGACCGCTTAGCAAGGTTCTCATCCTATGGAGATTTTCTGGGCAGGATTCTCACCACACAAGAGTAGGAGCCCAGGGTTGCTATCTCAGCACAAGTCAGTGCTAACACACAGATGCTCCTTTTCCTGTCACCATTCCCTCCAGAGCAGTGCCTCTGAGCAGGCCGGCACTGCCTTCAGCAGCCCTGGTAAATTAAATGCAAGCCTGCCCCAGTCCAAGTGGATTGCCAGACAGTTTTCTGCACTGGTCGACAGTGAGAAAAATCATATATATTTGAGGTAACCCACATGGTTAAAACATGGGCTTCCCTCATGGCTCAGATGGTTAAAGAATCTGCCTACCATGAGGGAGAGTCAGGTTCAATCCCTGGGTTGGGAAGATCCCCTAGTGAAGGGAATAGCAACCCATTCTAGTATTCTTGCCTGGATATTTCATGGACAGAGGAGCCTGGCGAGCTACAGTCCATGGGGTTACAAAGAGTAGGATATGACTGAGCAACACACACACACACACACACACAAGCACACACACACACGACTCAGACGTCTAAATCCTTTTCTTTAGGTCCACTCTTCACTGACTGTCAAGACTCAAGATGAATGAAATAGGAGCCACAAAACACCCCCATATCTAACAATTAATAAATAAAGTGACTTTGCTCATAGCCGAGGACTAATTAGTTCCACATAAACACACAATCGAAAAAAAAAAATAAGGAAATGGGCATGAAGGTGGCTGGGGGCATCCGCAACCACTGTGTCCATGTCACTGAAAGTAGGTATGCGTGGTCCTTAGAAGAGTAGCCAATAAGAATATTTCATGCCATATCCACCCTTGATGCTGAAACAGGCTCCTCTGGGATCTCAAAACTACCTCCAAGGACCACAGTGTGGTGAGGCCCCCATCATCCAACACTCGTACAACGGCTCAAATCATCAGTCCCTGGTCTTTTCCTCAGCCTTTAAATATGAGCCTCACACGCTTCCAGTATGCCTACGGCAGTGTGTAAGAGAATGCAGAGGGCTGGCACTGTCACATCAGCACTGCAGATCATAAACGAGTTGTTTTCCCCAAATTGTAATCCTATACAAATCTTTAGCCAGCGTATCTTTACAAAATCAATTCCTAGACCGCTTAGCAAGGTTCTCATCCTATGGAGATTTTCTGGGCAGGATTCTCACCACACAAGAGTAGGAGCCCAGGGTTGCTATCTCAGCACAAGTCAGTGCTAACACACAGATGCTCCTTTTCCTGTCACCATTCCCTCCAGAGCAGTGCCTCTGAGCAGGCCGGCACTGCCTTCAGCAGCCCTGGTAAATTAAATGCAAGCCTGCCCCAGTCCAAGTGGATTGCCAGACAGTTTTCTGCACTGGTCGACAGTGAGAAAAATCATATATATTTGAGGTAACCCACATGGTTAAAACATGGGCTTCCCTCATGGCTCAGATGGTTAAAGAATCTGCCTACCATGAGGGAGAGTCAGGTTCAATCCCTGGGTTGGGAAGATCCCCTAGTGAAGGGAATAGCAACCCATTCTAGTATTCTTGCCTGGATATTTCATGGACAGAGGAGCCTGGCGAGCTACAGTCCATGGGGTTACAAAGAGTAGGATATGACTGAGCAACACACACACACACACACACACAAGCACACACACACACGACTCAGACGTCTAAATCCTTTTCTTTAGGTCCACTCTTCACTGACTGTCAAGACTCAAGATGAATGAAATAGGAGCCACAAAACACCCCCATATCTAACAATTAATAAATAAAGTGACTTTGCTCATAGCCGAGGACTAATTAGTTCCACATAAACACACAATCACAGAATAACAAAGGACTCTGACATCTTATCTCTCATCGACACTTCTGGAATTTTGAGAAGTGGCATGTTTCAGCTGCACCCTCCGTTTCCAAATAGATGCCACAACTTTATCTCCAGTTCAGACACGCAAAGCGGAGTATTCCATAGGTCCTTCCAACAACTTCTGGAATCAGACAAATGTGATTTGAATTCAGCCTAACTTCTAGCTTGAGAACTGTGCAAGTTTCCTAACCTTTGCCAACTCTCTTTTCTCACCTAAAGCACCATTTCACTGTCAAGGTCTGTGTGAGGACCAGATAAGCTCATATTCTTACTGTTCCCAGAACACCACCAGGCAAGTATTAATGGTCCATGTTGAATGCCCTTCTCTCCGTGCCCCAGCCACTGTTCTTGCTGAATCATGACTGGCTTTTTATCTTTTTCTTCCATCCATCAAGAAGGCTGAGCACTGAAGAACTGAGGCTTTCGAACTGTATGCTGAAGAAGGAGTCTTGAGAGTCCCCTGGACAGCAAGAAGATCACACCAGTCGTTCCTAAAGGAAATCAACCCTGTCTATTCAGGGACTGATGCTGAAGCTGAAGCTCCAGCATTTTCCCCACCTGATGTGAAGTGCTGACTCATTAGAACAGATCCTGAGGCTGGAAAGATGGAGGACAGGAGGAGAAGGGGGCGACAGAGGATGAGATGGTTAAAGAATCTGCCTACCATGAGGGAGAGTCAGGTTCAATCCCTGGGTTGGGAAGATCCCCTAGTGAAGGGAATAGCAACCCATTCTAGTATTCTTGCCTGGATATTTCATGGACAGAGGAGCCTGGCGAGCTACAGTCCATGGGGTTACAAAGAGTAGGATATGACTGAGCAACACACACACACACACACACAAGCACACACACACACGACTCAGACGTCTAAATCCTTTTCTTTAGGTCCACTCTTCACTGACTGTCAAGACTCAAGATGAATGAAATAGGAGCCACAAAACACCCCCATATCTAACAATTAATAAATAAAGTGACTTTGCTCATAGCCGAGGACTAATTAGTTCCACATAAACACACAATCACAGAATAACAAAGGACTCTGACATCTTATCTCTCATCGACACTTCTGGAATTTTGAGAAGTGGCATGTTTCAGCTGCACCCTCCGTTTCCAAATAGATGCCACAACTTTATCTCCAGTTCAGACACGCAAAGCGGAGTATTCCATAGGTCCTTCCAACAACTTCTGGAATCAGACAAATGTGATTTGAATTCAGCCTAACTTCTAGCTTGAGAACTGTGCAAGTTTCCTAACCTTTGCCAACTCTCTTTTCTCACCTAAAGCACCATTTCACTGTCAAGGTCTGTGTGAGGACCAGATAAGCTCATATTCTTACTGTTCCCAGAACACCACCAGGCAAGTATTAATGGTCCATGTTGAATGCCCTTCTCTCCGTGCCCCAGCCACTGTTCTTGCTGAATCATGACTGGCTTTTTATCTTTTTCTTCCATCCATCAAGAAGGCTGAGCACTGAAGAACTGAGGCTTTCGAACTGTATGCTGAAGAAGGAGTCTTGAGAGTCCCCTGGACAGCAAGAAGATCACACCAGTCGTTCCTAAAGGAAATCAACCCTGTCTATTCAGGGACTGATGCTGAAGCTGAAGCTCCAGCATTTTCCCCACCTGATGTGAAGTGCTGACTCATTAGAACAGATCCTGAGGCTGGAAAGATGGAGGACAGGAGGAGAAGGGGGCGACAGAGGATGAGATGGTTGGACGGCATCACAACTCAGTGGACATGGGTTTGAGCAAACTCTGGGAGATGGTGAAGGACAGGGAAGCCTGGTGTGCTGCAGTCCACGGGGTCACAAGAGTCAGACACAACTTAGCAACTTAACAACAACATTCTCAACATAAGGCTGACAAGACATAACACAATTTTACTCCAAATTCCTTCCACCAGGCACCACATGTGATTCCTCCTTCTTGAGATACAAGCATGCTCATCCGTACACACCCCCTTCACTCGCACTGCTTAGAACACCTTCTTCCAAGGACAATGTTCTGTCCACAGCTCCTCCTATGCTGTGAAGCCCCACCACAGACAAGTCTGCAATAGTGTGGAGATTCATCCATTCTCATCCCCCATGAGAACGAGTTCTTCCTTCAGCCTTGCACTCAGGTCTCATTGTGTATATCCTTTATCGGTCCACTTACAAAGGGGTATAATTCTTCATGGACTTAGTTTCCCCAGTACAGCATCAGGACATGGGCGGAGACCATATTATTAGTAGACCTTTTTTTTTTCTATCACAATAGAGAACTTAGATATTAAACACCATGGAGGCCCCGCCAGTGTTTGTGAGATAAATGAAGAGGTACAGGCATGGCTGAGAAGCCCAACTTCTGCATCAGGTTTTCTGCCCTCTGTGAGCTGAGTGACTCTGGGCAAGTTACTCAACCTCTCTAAAACTCAAATGCCTCATCATGGAATGCGGATATTAACTGTACATTCTCTGTGGGCTGCTGTGAAGATTATACTATTGGATTCGTTACACACATCATCTGACACTGACTAGCATGCAATGATTCACACATGCCTGCTGTACCACTGTAATGAAAACTGGACCCCTGTGTCAAGCCATATCATACTCTGCTGCAAAATGGATCAGTCTTCTACGCCAAGTATTCCCTACCAGTACTCAAGAGGTTTAAGGCTTTGAAACAAACAACTGAATAAAACAGAAGAGGAGAGAAAAGGGAAACAGAGACTTTACACACACAGCTCCCTTTTCATTACTGGTATTCACACATTGCCAGTTTTTTCCTAAAAATACGGCCTTTATGTTCACTTTCTTACTGTGGAGGCAAAGCTTTCTAAGTGGACATGGGTTTGAGCAAACTCTGGGAGATGGTGAAGGACAGGGAAGCCTGGTGTGCTGCAGTCCACGGGGTCACAAGAGTCAGACACAACTTAGCAACTTAACAACAACATTCTCAACATAAGGCTGACAAGACATAACACAATTTTACTCCAAATTCCTTCCACCAGGCACCACATGTGATTCCTCCTTCTTGAGATACAAGCATGCTCATCCGTACACACCCCCTTCACTCGCACTGCTTAGAACACCTTCTTCCAAGGACAATGTTCTGTCCACAGCTCCTCCTATGCTGTGAAGCCCCACCACAGACAAGTCTGCAATAGTGTGGAGATTCATCCATTCTCATCCCCCATGAGAACGAGTTCTTCCTTCAGCCTTGCACTCAGGTCTCATTGTGTATATCCTTTATCGGTCCACTTACAAAGGGGTATAATTCTTCATGGACTTAGTTTCCCCAGTACAGCATCAGGACATGGGCGGAGACCATATTATTAGTAGACCTTTTTTTTTTCTATCACAATAGAGAACTTAGATATTAAACACCATGGAGGCCCCGCCAGTGTTTGTGAGATAAATGAAGAGGTACAGGCATGGCTGAGAAGCCCAACTTCTGCATCAGGTTTTCTGCCCTCTGTGAGCTGAGTGACTCTGGGCAAGTTACTCAACCTCTCTAAAACTCAAATGCCTCATCATGGAATGCGGATATTAACTGTACATTCTCTGTGGGCTGCTGTGAAGATTATACTATTGGATTCGTTACACACATCATCTGACACTGACTAGCATGCAATGATTCACACATGCCTGCTGTACCACTGTAATGAAAACTGGACCCCTGTGTCAAGCCATATCATACTCTGCTGCAAAATGGATCAGTCTTCTACGCCAAGTATTCCCTACCAGTACTCAAGAGGTTTAAGGCTTTGAAACAAACAACTGAATAAAACAGAAGAGGAGAGAAAAGGGAAACAGAGACTTTACACACACAGCTCCCCTCTTCTGCTACTGCTACTGGAGACACAGTCAAGGTGGTCCACGGTGTGTGCATCCAAGTTCTAGGCCAAGTTCAGTGTTCTACTGTGAATCACCCTTAGGAGACACACATACGGCCTTTATGTTCACTTTCTTACTCACGAAACCCAGGGTTGTCCTGCTTCCCTTAGCTGTGGCAATAGATGTTTTCATTTTGCTGCCTTCCGTGAGGCTAAACTAAGCGGGAATAACAGTGATTTTTTTTCTAATCAAAATCATAAAGTCAAGTGGTTTCCACTAGCACTCTCCTATAAACTTATATCTGTATCTATATCTACAGCTATATATGGAAGTGAAAGTTTTAGTCAGTCAATTGTGCCCAACCCATTGTGACCCTGTGGACTGTAGCCTGCCAGGCTCCTCTGTCCACGGCATTCTCTAGGCAAGAATGCTATATATTACACACACAAACACACACATATATATGTGAGGAAAACTAAAATTGTAGTTTGGACACCCATAACTTTCCAATACTAGTGACAAATCTCTAAACCAAGGCTAAACCATGTATAAGATTTAGTAATAGCTCAAAATCCCTAACACTGTATCAATAGATTACTTATTTGATCAAATTATCTTGACATGTGTATTTGCAATGATGAGTGCTTAGAAGGTTCCTCTGACAGAGGATCATTTCAGTGTCCCATTGGCACATCACTTAAAGACCAATCGTTTCCCCTTATTAGGAAGAACTCACCATGAGACTAACCTCGGATAGCTCGTTTTGAGGTCACAGAATGAAAATAACCACAAAGGAATGAGCAATCCCTAAGGCCTTCCAGGTGGACTGTCTCAGATGACCACCGAAGGTGCACTCAGGTAAGGGGATACTGGCATTCCAACCATAAATCAACAAGTGATGAACTGTTTTGCCCGTCTCCTTCTTTCCAACAGGTCCTAGATTCCAGAAGGGATTACTTGGCCACCCAAAGAAAGGGTGAAGAGAGGGTGGCCAGCTCTCAGGCACATTCTCTCACTGGTTTAATAAGGAGCCATGTGGTTTGGATGTGACTTCTAGGGTTACAGAAGGCTAATCAAGATACTCATTATTTCTTCCCAAACAACAGGCCTAAGCAGCCAGCTCAGGCACGTGCTTGGAGACTGTGTTTGCACATGTCAGGACACAAAGCAGGGTGTTCTCAACACTCTGCTCGTTATGGTCTTTCAGTTCCATCTGAGAATTTGAGTAACACTTAGAAATGATTTCACCGAGAAAGTCTCCTCAGAGATTCAGGATTCCGCAGAAATCCAGCATTGGGAACTGTCCTGAGTGCTCTCACAAAAGTCTTCCCTATCATCCAGGAGCCATGAATTGTCTCTAACTCAAGCCTCGGCAGGCTTTCCATTCATACAACAGTTCCTTTCTTAACTTTAAGCCGTATTTACAAGAAAGTTTCTGAAGGCCCAGGATAGCATTCCTTCCAAACCTGGTTGCCTCCCTTCAGTCTCATCAAAGTGAATGATTTATAACATACAAAATCCAATGGGCCTCCCTCCCCACCGCATAACCATTTTGTGACCCTCAAGATCATCACAGAGAGTCAAGAGGAAGGGGATATCTGCATGACTGATGCATGCTGATGCATGGCAGAAACCAACACCATACTGTAAAGCAAATAGCCTCCAACTTAAGAAAAAATGCCAGTGGGATTCTGGAGGAGAAACTCAGTAAGTAAATAGTGCCTGCAGCCAGCAGACCTGAGCCAAACATGGAAATACAGTTACATCAGCTCTGCAAGGTGAAATAAGGATAGTCACTCTCACCTCGCTGGACAAGTGCAAAGTCTAAATGAGCTAATACCTGCAAGAGGTCAAAAGGGTGCCTGGTGCCCAGCTCAGGGTTGGTACTCATGAATTAGTCTGCATGGACTTCTACAAGGGGGACTCTGAATATTCTAGGTTATTGTCCACGTCACCCATCACTTCTTAATGCTGAGCACCCCACTTGGAGGACACATGTGGACAGACAGCATCTATAAGAGGGGCACGAATGCAGCTCCCCTCAGCACGTGCTGCCTGCCTCATACATGCTCACATGGCAGGCCAGCAGGAGACAGGGACCTGCGCATGCTTGGTTGCATCTGATTCTTCTGCACCATGGACTGTAGCCCTCCAGGCTCCACTGTCCCTGAAGTTCTCCAGCCAGGAATGCTGGGGTGGGATGCCATGCCCTTCTCCAGGGGATCTTCCCAGCTCAGGGATCGAACCTAGGTATCCAGTAATACAGGCAGATTCTTTGCCATCTGATACATCGGGGGCACCCAAAGGAACCCAGAGGTCAACAGAAATGACCAAAAAATAGTGAGCTACTGGGCTCTCTCCTTACCTACGAGGAACAAAATAAGACTTTGAGTTTCTAACTCCCCATCATGATATTAAGACACGTTCCCTGGCTTAATTAGTCAGAGAAATGAATATGGGAGAAAGAATCTGTTAGAAATTAAACTAACAGAACTCAGTTAAAATGACACTATCAGATCAGATCTGTCTCAAAGGGCATGAGATGCCCAACAGCAGGAATCATGCAAATGGATATTTTCCTGATAGCAATTGCTTACTTATCATTAACATGGTATAGTTACAGGTATCACTTTATAATATCAAAAGAGAACATAACACAGGCATTGAAAAGTTTGTGTAGTGAGAACAGTCTCAACAGACTCTACTCTAGATTTATTAAAAATAAATATAATTACAGAGCTTCTAAAAGTAGGAAGCTAAAAATTTCGTTAGACAAGAAGCAAACTACCTTCATGTTGGTGTTCAAATCCAATGAGATTTGAATGTACTTCTCCTTTGAGGGTAGAGAGAGAAACACTGATTTTTTTGTTCAATGAAAGGAATTACAGATATCAAAAATCATATTTTGGGCTTCGCTGGTGGCTCAGTGCTAAAGAATCGGCTTACCATTGTAGGGGACATGGTTTTGATCCCTTGTCTGCAAAGACTCTGCCTGCTATGGAGCAACTAGGCCCATGAGCCACAACTGTTGAAACCTGTGAGCCGCAACTACGGAGCCCTCGCGCCCTGGCGCTCATTCTCCACAAGTGAAGCCACCACAGTGAGAAGCCCATGAGCCGCAATGAAGAGGCGCCCCCACCTGCTGTAACAAGGCAAAAGCCTGTGCAGCAGGGAAGACCCTGGACAGCCAAAAATATATGAATAAAATTTAAAACAATAGTATTTTGATTTAAACCAATGTTTAAAGTATCAATTTTAAACATAAAATATGCATTGGATATGTAGATACTGTATAGCCCTGAAGTACATTTGCAAATAATTCAAAGAACTTCATGCAGTACTAAGGAGCTTAAACCAAACTTGAGGAGGATAAACATATACATAAGCTGACTCCTAAGAATTGATAAAAAATATCATGTGAAAAAGCATATAAAGAAGATATCTGTAGGGTTAACACTTACATTGGAATTGTTTCTATCTTGAGAATAGACAGACAAGATACAAAGCAATTAGCCCAATGCAAGGCAAATGTCTGTGGTACAGAGACTCCAAACAGGTCTTTAAGTAAAGATTAGATGTTGATTGTCATGAGATCGTGAAAATGGAAAAGAAGATATTCTGGAGTGAGAAACATGTATACTATCAAAGTTTTCATAGAATAAAGGTGACATACCAGAGCTTCTTAATCTCAGTATTGCTGGCATCTGGATGGGGGTCGGGGCGTGGGGCACTGTCTGAGCACTGGAGGGTGCTTAGCACTAATGCCTGCCTCTACCTAGGGGAGGCCAAGAGGTCAAGATAATAATCTTGACAATCAAAACGTCTCTTGCTGCTGTTGTTTAGTTGCTAAGTCGTGTCCAACTCTTCTTGAACCAAGGAACTGTAGCCCAGCAGGCTCCTATGCCCAAAAACAGGCAAGAATACTGGAGTCGGTTGCCATTTCCTTCCTAGGGGACCTTCCCAAACCAAGGATGGAACCTGCATTGACAGGTGGACTCTTTACGACTAAGCCACCAAAGAAGCCCCCAAATGTCTCTTGATATTGACAAATATCCCTGGTTTGGGTAGGAGGGTGGGGATGCACATTGTGTCTACATACAAGACTAAAATCTCAAAGAAGTTTCAGAGTTATGACAGAAGAAAAGGACTAAACATGAAAAGGGAACATTCCAATCTTTTGTTTATGCTTCAATTTTCTTGTCGACTTACAGCATCAGTAGGATCCTGTAAATAAAGTGGGCTACACATACTAATCAAAACTGTTTTCAGAGTCTCTACAACACACAATTTCACCACAATGAAATGTAGGTTTCACAAAATAATTACATAATAGAAACCAGATAAAAATGTGCTTGTTACCACAGCAACAGGGACAGCACAATTGGGTAAATGAAATGAACACTGTCCAAATTTGTAAGCAAAGCCTACATCTAATCCATTTCAAAAACCTGAACAGGAACTCTGAATATCCTGAGGACGTGGACTTTGATCCCTCAGCTCCCTGGCAGCTTTTGTTTTGTTCTGCAGGTAGTAATGGAATTACAGGCCAGGTATGGCCCTGCGGAAGAGGCTATGTGACCCTCACAGGGGTCAGCCATGAAGCAAAAGAATGAAGATGGCTTACTGCCTATCCGCCACTTCTCTTCTCATCTCTCTTTGCAGCTAAGCAGTATTTTTTGCCTTCAGTCCCAAGAGTCAACCGAGTCTCTCCTTAGCAATAGGCATGGAATCTGCGGATGCTTTTAAGCTCTGCGAATGGTTACTTAAGATCAAGAGGACCCGAGTCTTCTTCTGTCCTATCCAATTACCATTACCACCACCTCCACCACCATCACTGCCACGGTCCCCACTACCTTGAGCTGGAAGGTACAATTCCTACAGCAAGGAATCCTGCAACCCTGCCCTGGGCTCCAGCACAAGCTAACCCGTCTTGGACAAAGCCTAATTAATGTTCCCAGCACACACTTCTTACCTACACTAGGACTTTCCCACTTCCAGAACTTCTACATTTCCAAAAGTTGCTCAAGCTGTTCTCTTGGTTTGCAACATCCACTCTACACAAATGCTCAACTTACCAATCATGAAGCCCGGGTAAAAACACACTGGACACAGAGGAAATACTAAAAGTGTTCCACAAATCGCAAAAATTCTCTCCATGTTACCCAACAAGTTTTCCAGTGGACGAGCATTCACTTACTTAACTCTTGCAGAGTGCTTAATAGATGCCAGACACTGTTCGTAGTATTTTACAGTTTCACTGACTTGCCCCATAACAAGTCAATGAAACAGTGACCATCACCATTATCCTATTTTTAAATCAACAAATTTTATATTAAGTTTACATAGACTACTTGTGAGTAATTAATATAATTCATATTTGAAAAAGAACCTTAGCTTCACAGCAAAATGGAGCAAGAGGTACCGGCTTTTCCCTTACACCCCCTGAACTCACACATGCACAGCCTTCTGCACCCTCAACAGCCTCCGTCGAGTGAAGCCACACCAACACAGTTACCACTGAAGGTTACTGTCCTTTTTTCAGAGATGAGGAAATGGAGCTGTTAAGAAACATGCCTCAGGTCACAGAAAACGGCAGAGCTAAGATTCGAACCCAGGAGCAGTCCCTCAGGGTCTCTACACCACTCCACTTTGCAGGCACTCCACAGGAAGACGGCTCCAAACCTAATTTTGTGTCATAGTTTTGTAATACGTATATTTTTCATAAATTTGTAAGTTACACTTCCTACATAAAAGTCATAGATTCATACAGAGCTGTAGGAAGCTTTGTTCTGCTGGTTTTCGACCTTTTCCTCTAACAACAGACTGCTATGTTCAAAAGACCTGACCCCCGCACCACAGAGCACTCTGGAGAAGCTCTGGGGTCAGGTTAAACAGTTTGGAAACCCCTGATTTAACGTCAACCTTCTCTTCTCACAGACAGACATGGAAACTGAGGCCCCCAGAGGGACAGTCCTTTTGCCAGAGAAGCACAGACTACTTGACAACAGAGCTGAACCCAGAGCACAGGTACCCTGGTGCCAACCAGTCCCCCTTCCATTATGCTAGGACACCCCGGCTCATCAACAGATTCATAAACATGCAGCTTATCTATCTGTTTGGAGATATGACTACAGACACATGAAAATGATTCAGCAGGAAAGGCAAAAGATAACCACTCACCCAAACATGCCTCCTCTCTAAACCTTCACGGTCAAGTATCCGAGTGGGAAATCTAGGATCTGGGCTTTCCCTCCCCTCTGCTGGGGTCCAATGCCCTCTGCTGGGGTCCAATGCCCTGTGCAGGCCAAGCTGGGCCACCAAGGCACCTGCACCGTTCACCAGGGAGAGACTGCAACAGAAACTCTAGGGATCTGTTTGTGGCTGAGCAAGAACCAAAACTAGGTCCTCTGTCTGCCTGTCCCTCCCTCAGTCTCCAGGACACAGCCCCCGCCCAAGGGCTCCCTCCTGCTCCACACCTGGAAGGGTCGCTTACCTGCATGTGGAGGAGACAGAGACTCCCAGGCAGCAGTTCTTAACTGATTTACTGGTTGACTTTGAGACCTTCACACCTTAAACCTTTCCATGACTAAGTTCCTCCTCGCTGGAGGTGGTACTCAGAAATGATCAAACGCACCTGGCCACACAGCGGAAGTGCCACAGACAGAGCCCTGAGCCGGGGGCGCCTGTGCCCTTGCCAGGATGCTACTGCTCAAACTCAAGTCTCCAGGTGGAAAAAAAGACTTCCAGAAACCCTGTGGTTTTATCAAATGAGTAAGATCCCCCACATCTCTGTGGCTTCCTACTGACGTAAAAGGGTGACTCTATATCCCTCATTTAGGGGTTTTCTTTCCTATATGCAGGCATGATGCAATCTTAATTAAAAAAGCATAATATATCTTCCTACAAAAATAATAATTCAATAGGAAAAGAATTCTTAGTCTTTATTTTACCATGAGAATTCTTTGGTTTTAGAAACTGTTAATTAAAAGTTAGTTTTACTTTCCTGGCATCTTTCATTTGTTTTTATTAAAGAAATGAAAGTGTGTAAATAAGAGATAAGCATGTGCCTATACCTATAACAGGACAAAGCAAATAATATGGTGGGGCCGGTCTATTTTTTTAAGAAAGTAAAACTAATAACAATAAGAAGGAACTCGTGAGATCCTAAGATTTTACTAGAAATATACTATCTGAACTAAGGGGCTTCCCTTGTAGCTCAGGTGATAAAGAATGCACCTGCACTCCAGGAGAACAGGGCTGGATTCCTGGGTCGGGAAGATCCCTGGAGAAGAGATCGGCAACCCACTCCAGTGTTCTTGGGCCTTCTTGGTAGCTCAGATGGTAAAGAGTCTGCCTTCAATGCAGCAGACCTGGGTTCAATTCCTGGCTGGGAAGATCCCCTGGAGAACGGAACGGCCACCCACTGGAACATTCTCGTTTAGAAAATTCCTTGGCTCATCCATGGGTCGCAAAGAGTAGAACACGACTGAGCAGCTTTCACTTTCATATGCAACTAATAAATATTTTCTGATATTACATGGGATCCAAAGAGGGAGGGCCTTTCTTTATTCACCTTTTCAAAGCATTTTATTCCATTTCCCTGAGGCTGTTTTAACATCTGGTTTCCCTGGATAGTCAGCTGTCAATCTGCCCCCTACCCCGATGGGGATTTCCGTTTCATTGGTCTTTAATCTTGCAAAGCATCCAGGCTACTCTTTTCACAGATTATAAATAAGTCAATAAAACAATTTGCAAGAAAGGAGGGGAAAAAGCATGCAATCTGTTTATGTTTTCACATTAGAGTAGTCTGTACCTACTCACTATATTTATTCTAGAGTTACAGCAAATGACAATTTCCATCTGGACTTTTCCTTTTTTTTTCATAAAGAACATTTCTCATTTCATCCTGTGATAATTTGAAAACAGTGTCATAGGGTTTTCTTTCCTTTATATGGGTGACTCTATATCCCTCATTTAGGGTTTTCTTTCCTATATGCAGGCATGATGCAATCTTAATTAAAAAAGCATAATATATCTTCCTACAAAAATAATAATTCAATAGGAAAAGAATTCTTAGTCTTTATTTTACCATGAGAATTCTTTGGTTTTAGAAACTGTTAATTAAAAGTTAGTTTTACTTTCCTGGCATCTTTCATTTGTTTTTATTAAAGAAATGAAAGTGTGTAAATAAGAGATAAGCATGTGCCTATACCTATAACAGGACAAAGCAAATAATATGGTGGGGCCGGTCTATTTTTTTAAGAAAGTAAAACTAATAACAATAAGAAGGAACTCGTGAGATCCTAAGATTTTACTAGAAATATACTATCTGAACTAAGGGGCTTCCCTTGTAGCTCAGGTGATAAAGAATGCACCTGCACTCCAGGAGAACAGGGCTGGATTCCTGGGTCGGGAAGATCCCTGGAGAAGAGATCGGCAACCCACTCCAGTGTTCTTGGGCCTTCTTGGTAGCTCAGATGGTAAAGAGTCTGCCTTCAATGCAGCAGACCTGGGTTCAATTCCTGGCTGGGAAGATCCCCTGGAGAACGGAACGGCCACCCACTGGAACATTCTCGTTTAGAAAATTCCTTGGCTCATCCATGGGTCGCAAAGAGTAGAACACGACTGAGCAGCTTTCACTTTCATATGCAACTAATAAATATTTTCTGATATTACATGGGATCCAAAGAGGGAGGGCCTTTCTTTATTCACCTTTTCAAAGCATTTTATTCCATTTCCCTGAGGCTGTTTTAACATCTGGTTTCCCTGGATAGTCAGCTGTCAATCTGCCCCCTACCCCGATGGGGATTTCCGTTTCATTGGTCTTTAATCTTGCAAAGCATCCAGGCTACTCTTTTCACAGATTATAAATAAGTCAATAAAACAATTTGCAAGAAAGGAGGGGAAAAAGCATGCAATCTGTTTATGTTTTCACATTAGAGTAGTCTGTACCTACTCACTATATTTATTCTAGAGTTACAGCAAATGACAATTTCCATCTGGACTTTTCCTTTTTTTTTCATAAAGAACATTTCTCATTTCATCCTGTGATAATTTGAAAAACAGTGTACACTATGTAACCATAAATAAAACAGCTCACAGCACCACTCCAAATACCATTCTCGAACTTCGGCATACCACCACTCGGTGTTCCAGCCCAGCCAAAGAAACAGCACCAGACGGCGGCACCGTGGAAAGCGGCGTGTCTCTGGCACGTGCCCTGCTGCGCAACGGACTGTCCTGTGCGGCTCTGAAGTTTCACAAATCTTCTTAATTGCACACTTAGCTCAGCCACTGGGCTAAAGCAGTCCAGTAAGAGACGAATCTTGGTCCTTTCATACGCTGAGCCTTGTCTATGCCATAGCGAGTGTTCCATCACTCAGTCATGTCTGACTCTGTGTGATCCCATGGACTGCAGCCTACTAGGTTCCTGTGTCCGTGGAATGGGCGAAATGTATTGCAAGAGTAACATGGAAACTTACATTATCATATGTAAAATAGACAACCCATGTGACTATACTGTGAGACTAAGGGAACTTACACAAGGGCTCTGCAACAACCAGGTGGGATGGGGAGGGAGATGGGAGGGAAATGCAAGAGGGAAGACACGTGTATACCAATGGTTGATTCATGCTGATGTTTGGCAGTAAACAACAACACTCTGTAAAAATAATGATATGAATAAAGCCCCCTCAAAATAATATGGGGGTAGAAGGGAAAAAAAAATTCCAGCCTCATGTTTACTAACTCCCAACTACAATAAACTGGGCACTTCCCTTAAGTCACCCACAGATGGACAGGCAGGTCACATCATTACCAGGTTTCACCCACTATAAGTAGGAATGACTCATCCCCCACTCAAAGAATTACCCTGTGCCTCCAACAATCCACAAGGGAGGGATGGAAGAAGAATGGAATGAAATTAATCTTGCACCCAACAAATAGAAAGGAAGGCTGACATTAAATATGCAACTATGATTAGAAAATGTCACAAATTATCATTTAAAGGCTAAACTGATGCTAAAAAAGTGCAATAATATTGTACATGCCTGCTCAGTCACTCATTCATGTCTGATTGCTTGAAACCCTATGGACTGTAGCCCACCAGGTTCCTCTCTGTTCATGAGGTTTCCCAGGTAAGAATATTAGAATGAGTTGTCATTTCTTCCTCCAGGGAAATATTCCTGACCCAGGAACCAAACCTGTGTCTCCTGAACTGGCACACAGATTCTTTACCACTGAGCCACCTAGGAAACCTACAACTTATTACTTCCCTTTAATATGAAAAGGCCCCTTCCCTCTGTCTCTGGCACGTGCCCTGCTGGACGGACTGTCCTGTCTTGATTTCACAATCTTCTTAATTGCACACTTAGCTCAGCCACTGGGCTAAAGCAGTCCAGTAAGAGACGAATCTTGGTCCTTTCATACGCTGAGCCTTGTCTATGCCATAGCGAGTGTTCCATCACTCAGTCATGTCTGACTCTGTGTGATCCCATGGACTGCAGCCTACTAGGTTCCTGTGTCCGTGGAATGGGCGAAATGTATTGCAAGAGTAACATGGAAACTTACATTATCATATGTAAAATAGACAACCCATGTGACTATACTGTGAGACTAAGGGAACTTACACAAGGGCTCTGCAACAACCAGGTGGGATGGGGAGGGAGATGGGAGGGAAATGCAAGAGGGAAGACACGTGTATACCAATGGTTGATTCATGCTGATGTTTGGCAGTAAACAACAACACTCTGTAAAAATAATGATATGAATAAAGCCCCCTCAAAATAATATGGGGGTAGAAGGGGAAAAAAAAAGATTCCAGCCTCATGTTTACTAACTCCCAACTACAATAAACTGGGCACTTCCCTTAAGTCACCCACAGATGGACAGGCAGGTCACATCATTACCAGGTTTCACCCACTATAAGTAGGAATGACTCATCCCCCACTCAAAGAATTACCCTGTGCCTCCAACAATCCACAAGGGAGGGATGGAAGAAGAATGGAATGAAATTAATCTTGCACCCAACAAATAGAAAGGAAGGCTGACATTAAATATGCAACTATGATTAGAAAATGTCACAAATTATCATTTAAAGGCTAAACTGATGCTAAAAAAGTGCAATAATATTGTACATGCCTGCTCAGTCACTCATTCATGTCTGATTGCTTGAAACCCTATGGACTGTAGCCCACCAGGTTCCTCTCTGTTCATGAGGTTTCCCAGGTAAGAATATTAGAATGAGTTGTCATTTCTTCCTCCAGGGAAATATTCCTGACCCAGGAACCAAACCTGTGTCTCCTGAACTGGCACACAGATTCTTTACCACTGAGCCACCTAGGAAACCTACAACTTATTACTTCCCCTTTAAATGAATGTCACTGAACACAAGCAAGGTGTGCCCCAAAATAGATGTGTAAAAACCCTATAAAGTAAAATTCAACTAAGAAGAGATAGTATCTCTTTTTTATTTCTATCTAGTAGATTCTAATTCAAAATTATCATCTACTATATTTCTTTTTTAACTAAAAGGATACCCAACTCTTCTGTCACTGTGAAATAAAATTTACTATGCAATTATTTTAGGAAAACACATATTATATGCATAAACAGACTTTATTATAAGCAGCTTATTTCACTGCAGTAACATCTGAGACTTTAAAGAATACTGCTGAACAACATTAATTTAATTTACAGTAAATGAAGCATAAGATATGGAAAACTCAGTTGTGTTCAAGATCTCACAATGACTCTGAGTAAGAAAAAATTACTTTCATCTACAATGAGAGTTCTTCTCCAGCTTTTGCTGCTGCTGCCTGGACAATATATTCTCTTCAAATGAGCATAAAATAAAAAAGTCCCTCTGATTAGATTTTATAGCATAAATTTACATTCAGCACTCTAAGTATCATGAATTCTGCATAAGTATTAAGATGGAAATATGTCCATTTTCAAAGGTTTATAAGGCATTTGCTTGAATGATGCTTTTACTGTGACCAATCATAACATGGAAATATTGCCCACATTTTTTACTGGAAACTTTCATACACATGATGCAAGAAAGCCATGCAAAAACCTTAGCAAAACCTCCCAACGTACTGATGAAAAGAAAATGCCCACCATAGGCATCATTCTCAAGTTAGAGGGAAATATTTCCCAAAATCGGATCAAGAGTCTTTTAGTTAAAAGATTTCAGAATGAACCTACCCTCATTATTCTACACTGGGGAACTTAAAAAACTCTGGGTCTCAGTTTTATATATTAAATGGGAATAAAGTCCTCTACCTTTTAGGGTATTCATCATGACTGACAAAACACACATAAAATGTCTACTACCATGCCTGACACACGACATTTGCTCTAAACACGACATTTCATGTAAAACTCACAAATGTTATACCATTTCAGACCATTAGCAATCACATGGCTTGTTAAGCAGTCTTCTGACAGATTTTCCAAACATATAATTACTCTGCTGAAATAAATTCAACAATCTGTTTACAAATACATAAAAACATAAATAAATAGATGCTAAACCATTTCATGCCTTGATTTTTTGGGATTCATTGCCACCTAAAGCTTCGTGCACTCGACACCGAGCTGGCGAGGTCCTGGACCCCGTGAGACAGGATGGACTTGCAAACTGATGAGCATTCAACCCAAGTAAAGCAAAGACTTGTATAAGAGTTTTCAAATGTTAAATCAACCACTTCTTGATTTATCCAATACTGCTTCCAACCAGCAGTTGCTTTTAAGACACAGCTTTCAGAAAACTATTACCTTTAAGCAAAATTTCATTAAAGAGTGGGAGAAAACAGGTCTCTGGCCAGTACAGAAGTAGCTACAAGGATCAGAGGAGCTTGAGCGTCCAGTGTCTATGGTTCCTTGGTTGTAAGATGGCGCTCTCCTACCTAGTAACATAAAGATGCCCACTAAACACAAATACCGGTAAGCTATATTGGACTCTGGAGATATAACATGTCAGCCAGGGGGAGGACAGAAATCTAAACACTCACACACACACACACACACACACACACACACACACACCAGGAGATAAATACACGCCAAAGGAAAAACCCATAAAGGAACGTAATTGAACTTAGGGCATGTGTTAGGCAATGAAAAAACTAGCATTTCTTTTAACATTCACTTAAAATCAGTATTTTTATAATTTTTTCATTCTCTATCTTTTTTTTCTTTTAAATAGCAAGGTGTCAAAAGGCAATAAAGAGAAAAAGTGCTTCCAGATGGTGGGTCTAAGCAAATTGGGTGGAATTTTCCTTGAAATAAAATGGAAAATGTATGTTATAGAGGCCATGGTGAACATCTATTAAATGACTGCTGCCTGCATCACAACACACGCACTGCTTTATGGTTTTACTCGATTTCAGAGTTTCCAAAATCCGTGTTGTGTTCTGAGCACTAGGCACCATCAGGTCTGGGGACCGAGCTCAGTTGTTGGTTCAACAATCTGAAAAACACACATAAAATGTCTACTACCATGCCTGACACACGACATTTGCTCTAAAAAATTTCATGTAAAACTCACAATTTTAAATTCAGACCATTAGCAATCACATGGCTTGTTAAGCAGTCTTCTGACAGATTTTCCAAACATATAATTACTCTGCTGAAATAAATTCAACAATCTGTTTACAAATAAATAAAACATAAATAAATAGATGCTAAACCATTTCATGCCTTGATTTTTTGGGATTCATTGCCACCTAAAGCTTCGTGCACTCGACACCGAGCTGGCGAGGTCCTGGACCCCGTGAGACAGGATGGACTTGCAAACTGATGAGCATTCAACCCAAGTAAAGCAAAGACTTGTATAAGAGTTTTCAAATGTTAAATCAACCACTTCTTGATTTATCCAATACTGCTTCCAACCAGCAGTTGCTTTTAAGACACAGCTTTCAGAAAACTATTACCTTTAAGCAAAATTTCATTAAAGAGTGGGAGAAAACAGGTCTCTGGCCAGTACAGAAGTAGCTACAAGGATCAGAGGAGCTTGAGCGTCCAGTGTCTATGGTTCCTTGGTTGTAAGATGGCGCTCTCCTACCTAGTAACATAAAGATGCCCACTAAACACAAATACCGGTAAGCTATATTGGACTCTGGAGATATAACATGTCAGCCAGGGGGAGGACAGAAATCTAAACACTCACACACACACACACACACACACACACACACACACCAGGAGATAAATACACGCCAAAGGAAAAACCCATAAAGGAACGTAATTGAACTTAGGGCATGTGTTAGGCAATGAAAAAACTAGCATTTCTTTTAACATTCACTTAAAATCAGTATTTTTATAATTTTTTCATTCTCTATCTTTTTTTTCTTTTAAATAGCAAGGTGTCAAAAGGCAATAAAGAGAAAAAGTGCTTCCAGATGGTGGGTCTAAGCAAATTGGGTGGAATTTTCCTTGAAATAAAATGGAAAATGTATGTTATAGAGGCCATGGTGAACATCTATTAAATGACTGCTGCCTGCATCGTTACAACACACGCACTGCTTTATGGTTTTACTCGATTTCAGAGTTTCCAAAATCCGTGTTGTGTTCTGAGCACTAGGGGCACCATCAGGTCTGGGACGGAGCTCAGAGCTGCAGGCTGTGAAATCTTCCACGGCGACACAACATTTTTCTTAATAACACAGATGAGAAAGTTGAGCAACAACACCACAATAATGATTTTTAAAAACACTTGCATCCTTCCAAGACAGCTTTACCCTGTCCTCAACAAAATCCATGGGTCTTAGTTGTTGTGCAATTGCTAAATTGTGTCTGACTCTTTGTGACCCCATGGACTGTAGCCGACCAGGTTTCCTTGTCCTTCAGTATTTCGTAGAGTCTGTTCAAACTCATGTCCATTGAGTCAAAGATGGCATTCAACCCTCTCAGCCTCTGTCATCCCCTTCTTCTCCCACCCTTCGTGTTTCCCAGCCTCGGGTCTCTTCCAGTGAGTTAGCTCTTTTCCGCAGGTGATGAAAATACTAAAGCTTCAGCTACAGCCTCGGTCCATAGGTCTCAGGGGTACCATCAAAATATCTCATTTTGTCTTTCCAGTTTTATATTTCACTCTGATGACTGTGTTGTTTTGGAGGGTTGTCAGTTAAAACAAAGCAGGCAAATGAAATGATGGAAGGGGGTCACCAGATCACAGATTTCACTCTCAAAACTCTTAGAAAAATTCACTTAAGTTCTTCAAACTTCAGCCAGGCATTTGAACTTTTTTGTTCTACCCTTTCACTCTAAAATCCATACATGAGGGTGGACAGTGTTGAGATTTGCACATGTGAGAGGTCAGGGAAGGGAGGGTTACCGTGGCCAACCTCGTCCACTCTAACCCATTTCTAATCACTGGTTCGGGAGCCCCAAGTCATTATTCATCATTTCTCTAGCTTTCTTTTTTCCCTTTTAAATTTTTTAATTTTTTTTAAATAGCAAGGTGTCAAAAGGCAATAAAGAGAAAAAGTGCTTCCAGATGGTGGGTCTAAGCAAATTGGGTGGAATTTTCCTTGAAATAAAATGGAAAATGTATGTTATAGAGGCCATGGTGAACATCTATTAAATGACTGCTGCCTGCATCGTTACAACACACGCACTGCTTTATGGTTTTACTCGATTTCAGAGTTTCCAAAATCCGTGTTGTGTTCTGAGCACTAGGGGCACCATCAGGTCTGGGACGGAGCTCAGAGCTGCAGGCTGTGAAATCTTCCACGGCGACACAACATTTTTCTTAATAACACAGATGAGAAAGTTGAGCAACAACACCACAATAATGATTTTTTAAAAAAAACTTGCATCCTTCCAAGACAGCTTTACCCTGTCCTCAACAAAATCCATGGGTCTTAGTTGTTGTGCAATTGCTAAATTGTGTCTGACTCTTTGTGACCCCATGGACTGTAGCCGACCAGGTTTCCTTGTCCTTCAGTATTTCGTAGAGTCTGTTCAAACTCATGTCCATTGAGTCAAAGATGGCATTCAACCCTCTCAGCCTCTGTCATCCCCTTCTTCTCCCACCCTTCGTGTTTCCCAGCCTCGGGTCTCTTCCAGTGAGTTAGCTCTTTTCCGCAGGTGATGAAAATACTAAAGCTTCAGCTACAGCCTCGGTCCATAGGTCTCAGGGGTACCATCAAAATATCTCATTTTGTCTTTCCAGTTTTATATTTCACTCTGATGACTGTGTTGTTTTGGAGGGTTGTCAGTTAAAACAAAGCAGGCAAATGAAATGATGGAAGGGGGTCACCAGATCACAGATTTCACTCTCAAAACTCTTAGAAAAATTCACTTAAGTTCTTCAAACTTCAGCCAGGCATTTGAACTTTTTTGTTCTACCCTTTCACTCTAAAATCCATACATGAGGGTGGACAGTGTTGAGATTTGCACATGTGAGAGGTCAGGGAAGGGAGGGTTACCGTGGCCAACCTCGTCCACTCTAACCCATTTCTAATCACTGGTGATTACAGGAGAAGCCCCCAAGTCATTATTCATCATAAAGCAGGCTCCACATTGCCCAGCAATGAAATCTGGGCAGGCTCCCTAGAGCCCCCAGGGAGGGGAGAACAGACACTAAGACTGTGCGTCCCGCCTCCCTCCCCCTACTCTGGGGCTCTCTCATGCATGCACTGGATGGAAGCTGTTGGCACAAGGTCAGGAAGACTGTCAAAGGCACGATGATAACTGCACTGTGTCGAGGCCAAGCCCTGGCCTTCATAAATGTACGGCTACAAGTAGACAGACAGCGCTTTCAAGATTCATTTGTCCTGCTACTAATTTAGTAGAGTGTGCGCAGACCAATACTCAAAACCAAGGGCAATTTTTCAGTCCCTCTGCCTGGAAACAGTCAGCAATGTCTGGAGACAATCAGCTGTCACAGTCAGGGGATGCTCCTGGCATCTAGTGGACCAAGGTGGGGAGGCGGATAAATTTCCCGTAAAGCATAAGAAAGCCACCATAAGAAGAAACTATCCAACTCCAAACAGTGCCTAGACTGAAAACTGCTCCAGAATGAGAAAAGAAAAAAAGAAAAAAACTGCGATTTAGGGAGCATTAGCCCTTATAGGGAGAAAAGACCAGTTAGTCACCAGACATAATGGTCAGACCCCCTCCCATGACTGGGATGAAGCACTACCATTCGCTCACAGTTCCTGAACCAAGAGGAAAGCTCCTTATCCCCTGCCTGTGATGGCTATTCTCCCTAGCTCACAAGCTGTAAGTTATGGAAATCTATAAGCTCCCACTGGAACTTTTCTCAGTTGCTAAAACTAGGAGCCTGGTACAGTCATTGGACAACTTTCTAAATATCTTTTTTATCCTATACAGATCCTCCTTTTCTTTTGCCATGTAAAAATAGGAGAGGCAATTTATAGCAGAAATCACAGATTTCACTCTCAAAACTCTTAGAAAAATTCACTTAAGTTCTTCAAACTTCAGCCAGGCATTTGAACTTTTTTGTTCTACCCTTTCACTCTAAAATCCATACATGAGGGTGGACAGTGTTGAGATTTGCACATGTGAGAGGTCAGGGAAGGGAGGGTTACCGTGGCCAACCTCGTCCACTCTAACCCATTTCTAATCACTGGTGATTACAGGAGAAGCCCCCAAGTCATTATTCATCATAAAGCAGGCTCCACATTGCCCAGCAATGAAATCTGGGCAGGCTCCCTAGAGCCCCCAGGGAGGGGAGAACAGACACTAAGACTGTGCGTCCCGCCTCCCTCCCCCTACTCTGGGGCTCTCTCATGCATGCACTGGATGGAAGCTGTTGGCACAAGGTCAGGAAGACTGTCAAAGGCACGATGATAACTGCACTGTGTCGAGGCCAAGCCCTGGCCTTCATAAATGTACGGCTACAAGTAGACAGACAGCGCTTTCAAGATTCATTTGTCCTGCTACTAATTTAGTAGAGTGCGCAGACCAATACTCAAAACCAAGGGCAATTTTTCAGTCCCTCTGCCTGGAAACAGTCAGCAATGTCTGGAGACAATCAGCTGTCACAGTCAGGGGATGCTCCTGGCATCTAGTGGACCAAGGTGGGGAGGCGGATAAATTTCCCGTAAAGCATAAGAAAGCCACCATAAGAAGAAACTATCCAACTCCAAACAGTGCCTAGACTGAAAACTGCTCCAGAATGAGAAAAGAAAAAAAGAAAAAAACTGCGATTTAGGGAGCATTAGCCCTTATAGGGAGAAAAGACCAGTTAGTCACCAGACATAATGGTCAGACCCCCTCCCATGACTGGGATGAAGCACTACCATTCGCTCACAGTTCCTGAACCAAGAGGAAAGCTCCTTATCCCCTGCCTGTGATGGCTATTCTCCCTAGCTCACAAGCTGTAAGTTATGGAAATCTATAAGCTCCCACTGGAACTTTTCTCAGTTGCTAAAACTAGGAGCCTGGTACAGTCATTGGACAACTTTCTAAATATCTTTTTTATCCTATACAGATCCTCCTTTTCTTTTGCCATGTAAAAATAGGAGAGGCAATTTATAGCAAAATGTCAACTCTCTGCTCTAGTATTTTAAAACGCTGCTGCTTTTACAATGTTACCCCAAAGAAGGTCTACTAGAATAATAAAACCCAGTTGGATACAATTTATGAACAATTGTTTTTCAAGGAATATTTTGTTGACATCATAAACGGCAACTTCTAATTGAATATTTGATTCCATCAGACTGCATTTGAACAATACATTTATCACTTCTACTCATGTTCATCATCAGCTCTGCTAAACATTTTTTCACCTCTCACATAAATCTCCATCTATCTAAGTCCTGGATGGGATCTCCATTTGTGCATTTTTCTTCTCAACTATCCATACCACTTGACCCCAGTTATTTCTTGGCACTGCCTATAATCTGCTAAATAGGAACTCTCTATTAGTTATTAAAGTTAAGGGGGACAAGGAGGATTGTGAAGGTTCAATCCATCTGATTCCTTAATTGCATTTCTGTCTCTAAAGAATGGAGACATTTTTCTTTACTTTTGTGCTGTATCTTTTTATCCACAGACCCTCAGATCCACACATCCTTTTGTCTATCAGTGACTCTGTTTGATAACTTCATTTTTGTTGTTGTTATTGTTGTTCAGTCACCCAGTCATGCCCAACTCTCTGTGACCCGATGGACTGCAGCAGGATGCCAGGCATCCCCATCTCTCATCTTCTCCCAGAGTTCCCCAACTTCATGTCCATTGTATTGGTGATGCCATCAGGCCATCTCATCCTCTAAAATCCTCTTCTCTTTCCACCCCCAGTCTTTCCCAGCATCGGACCTTTCCAATGAGTTGCCTGTTTGCACCAGATGAGCAAAATATTGGAGCTTCAGCATCAGCCCTTCCAATGAATATTTAGGGTTGATTTCCCTTAAGATTGACTGGTTTGATCTCTCTGTTGTCCAAATGACTTTCAGGAGTCTTCTCCAGCACTGCAGCCTTTATTAAATCCCTCCCGTATCAATGAACTAGGGTGGCTATAACAAATTGTCATTGAATGGATAGGGTTGTTGTTTTGCTCTGTTTTATTTTCAAAGATTGGGTAACTTTAAGAGCAAACCTATATTCTCACAGGCTGGCAGTGCAAGACCAAGATGGTAGCAGATTTGGTGTCTGGTAAGACCATCTTCCTGGTTCAGGGGTCCTTGTTCTGCTGCGCTCTCACACAGCCCAGTAGGAGAGGCAGGGGTGGGAGAGAATGGGGTAGGGGAAGTCGTCTCCAGTCTCTTCTCACACAGCTGAAGGTCCACTCTCACAATCCCAGCACTTCCCACACACCCCACTGCTGACATCGTCACACTGGAGATGAGAAACCCAACATATGCACTGCAGAGTGACACCAGCACTCAGCCCATAACACCTTTTGTTCGAAAGGTGGAGCAAAGTAAGCATGCACACTCTCCATTTTCCAGGCTGTTTGCCTCAGGAAGAGCAGCGTTTGGCTTCAGCCCACCGATAATCAAAGCCCTGTGGTTTGCTCAAAATCTCTGTCACCCAACAAGAGTGTTCTTTATCCTCTGCATGTGACCACTGCCCTCCCTAGATGACAAATGCCAAGGGCACACTAAATGACAAGGTCCTTAAGACACGGAATTCCAATATCAAAGTCTTTATACACAGAAAGTAATAAACATGTCCCTGGGGGTAGTATTTATAGTTTTTTTCATGGGGAGGAGAGCACTGAATACAATGCTACTATGAACATCTAATACACATACCCTTATATACATATACTTGTGTCTTTAGTTCTTTAACTTCTTATTTTGTAGTGGAGGATAGCCAATTAACAGGATTTTGATAAACTTTCAGATGCACAGCAAAGTTTCAGGTGCACAGCGAAGTAACCCAGTCATACATATACACGGATCTATTCTCCCCTAAATTCCTCTCCCATCCAAGCTGAGGTCAGAGAAAGAGAAATATTGTATTTTTATTTTAATACTCTATATTCCCAGCAGTGGCAATGCTGGGTCAAAGAGTGAGCATATTGTTAACAAGAATTGTCAGACTTTGTTCCCCTAGTCACAAACAACTCACATTTCCACCAGGAATGGGTGAGAGTCCTCATTTATTAGCATGCTTACCACCAGCAGTAACTGTTTCTCTTGCTTTGTTTTTCTTTGAGAGTTAGAAGTGGATGGAAGATCATGTCGTCTACTTCCTGGACATCAGAATTTACTCATATGTCAACTATCCACTCATATCTTTGCCCATTCCCTTGTGGGCTGCTTGAATTTTTCTCATCAATTAATAGCTATTTGTATATAGACACACTAACCTTAGGTCCATTAGGTGCATTACAAATATTTTCTGTATGTGATACTCAACTTGTTAGGTTGTATATATTATCTGAAGCATACATTATTTTGTAAATGATAACCAAACTACATTCTAGTCCTTCTGCTGCCAAAAACAGAGAAGGAAATCAGCAGAAAATTCCCAGCTTGCAACTGCTAAAATTAAGACTCAAAGACCCACTGAAACATAAACTTGGAAAGGATCCAGGATAAATAAAGCTACACATCCAAAACTGCATTCCTCACCCTTAGCACACACGTCATTTCTCCTCTTTGCTGGCCGAGAAGAACGCAATTACCCACAGAGTTGACAACGTGGCTGGTCCCGCCTGACCCTTGGCATGGATGTTACTAAGCACAGTGCTCTCTGATATTCTCCAATCTGGGAAGATTGTTTGGGAATTTTCAGCTACAGATACTACTCTGTATTGCAGAGGATGGATTTTTTTAAAACATAATTTGCTTAGTTCAGAAACTGTCTCCAGAATCAGGAGGCCCCAAATTGTTAGTTGGTAAAGAATGTGAGAAATAAATTTATCATTTTATCTGATTCTAACGAGTATCTTTTGGTGTTGTGGGGGTTTTGCATCTTGTTGAATTTTATCAGACTGACATTGGTATCAACATTAAAGATACTATATAGTTTTTCTAATCACCAAAATGGTCAAATAAAATTAGTCTTAAAAATGATAATGGAATCCCCTTTCACCTCAGTAACCTAATGTGACAGCCTGGATCCACTGTGAAGCGATAATATAATCCCAAGTGATGTGACCTCTGAGTCTCTCAGATAGTCTGCCAGCATTTGTTCAAAGCTCTGATCTGTCCATGCAAATCCCCGCTTCAGAGTTCACTGTCCTCAGAGAGCTTCATTACATCATTCCTTTGAGAAGAGACACACTTATAAGTCAGACAGAGAAAGACAAATGGAGTCATGTGGATATCACTTACATGTGGAATCTAAAAACTACAACAAACTAGTGAATAACACACACAAAAAAAGAAGCACTTACACGCATCAGAAACAAACTAGTGGTTACTGGTGGGGAGGTTTCAAAAGTACATGAACTGGGAACTTCCAGATGTATGAGATGGATTTATAAAGGCAGAGGAACCAGAGATCAAACTGCCAACATCCACTGGATCATAAAAAGAGTGAGGGAATTCCAGAGAAAACATCTACTTCTGCTTCATTGACTACAATAAAGCCTTTGACTGTGTGGATCACAATAAATTGTGGAAAATTCTGAGAGCTATGGGAATACCAGACCACCTTACCTGCCTCCTGCGAAACCTATATGCAGGTTAAGAAATAACCATTAGAATTGGACCTGGATCAATAGACTGGTTCCAAACTGGCAAAGTAGTACATCACGGCTGTATACTGTCATCCCACTTATTTAATAAATATGTAGAGTACATCATGCGAAATGTCTATCTGGATGAAGCACAAGTTGGAATCAAGACTGTCGGAAGAAAATATCAATAACCTCAGGTATGCAGATGACACCACCCTAATGGCAGAAAGCAAAGAGGAACTAACGAGCCTCTTGATGAAAGTGAAAGACGAGAGCAAAAAGGCTGGCCTAAAACTCAACATCCAGAAAACAAAGACCATGGCATCTGGTCCCATCACTTCACGGTAAATAGACAGGCAAACAGGGAAATAATGGCAGACTTCATTTTCTTCGGCTCCAAAACCACTGTGGCTAGTGATGCAGCCATGAGATTAAAAGATGCTGTTCCTTGAAAGGAAACCTATGACAAACCTAGACAATGTATTCAAAAGCAGAGACATCACCTTGCCAACAAAAATCCATATAGTCAAAGCTATGGTTTTCCCAGGAGTCATGTATGGATGTGAGAGTTGGACATAAGACTTGAGTGCCAAAGAATTGATGCCTTCAAGCTGTGGTGCTGGAGAAGACTCCTGAGAGTCCCTTGGACAGCAAGGAGATCAAAGCAGTCCATTCTAAAGAAAATCAACTCTGAGTATTCATTGGAAGGACTGATGCTGAAGCTAAAGCTCCATTAAATACTCTGGCTACTTGATGTGAAGACTCACTGGAAGACCCTAATGCTGGGAAAAACAGAAGACAAAAGGAGAAGAGGGTGACAGAGGATGAGATGGTTGGATGGTATCACTGACTCAATGGAAATGGGTTTGAACAAGCTCTGGAAGATAGTGAGGGATGGGGAAGCCTGGCATGCTGCAGTCCCTGGGGCCGCAGAGAGTCAGATACGACTGAGGGATGGAACTGAAGTGAACTGGTGGGGAGAGGGAAGGGGGAGGGGCAATAGAGGGGCAAGGGATTTAACAAGGGCTATTATGGGATCTTATGAAATTACGTGTGCAAAGTTTTTGAAAACTGTAAAGCACTGAAGAATTTTTTACAATAAAAGTAAAGCTTAGAAAAGGGAAGAAGAGACACAACCATACATCAGAGAAGGGACGTTATATAGGTTTAAAGTTGAGCCTGGTTGAGACTGAGGGTGCTGAAGGCTGACGACTGAGCCCAGACTGACTCGTCCCAATGGCATTCCCGAGCTATGAATCTCAATCTCCAGAAATAACGTGAATTCTCAAAGTGAGATCTATCTTTCTCCATCATGTCTACTGTTAATAACAAGACTATACTGTAAGCTTCAATTTGCTAAGAGGGTGGTTATTAGATTAAGTGTTTTACCAAAATAACTGGGATGGACTTCTAAAGATGAAACAGATGACTGATAAGGGCCTACCCTACAGAAGGAAATCCACTCAATGCTCTGTAATGACCTATAAGGGAAAAGAATCTAAAAAAGGGTAGATGTGTGTACATGCATAACTGATTCACTTTGCTGTACTCCTGAAACTAACACAACATCGTAACTCAGCTATATTCCAATAAATATTAATTTAAAAAAACAGTAAGAACAAAGTAGACGAGAGGAAACTCGGAGTACTGACGGTCTTCTTAGCAATGACGGTTTCTCAGGTGCCTTCTTATCCTCAGATTCACTGAGATCAATGCACTAAGTATGTATAGCCTTCTTATCCTCAATCACGACATAAGACTTGAGTGCCAAAGAATTGATGCCTTCAAGCTGTGGTGCTGGAGAAGACTCCTGAGAGTCCCTTGGACAGCAAGGAGATCAAAGCAGTCCATTCTAAAGAAAATCAACTCTGAGTATTCATTGGAAGGACTGATGCTGAAGCTAAAGCTCCATTAAATACTCTGGCTACTTGATGTGAAGACTCACTGGAAGACCCTAATGCTGGGAAAAACAGAAGACAAAAGGAGAAGAGGGTGACAGAGGATGAGATGGTTGGATGGTATCACTGACTCAATGGAAATGGGTTTGAACAAGCTCTGGAAGATAGTGAGGGATGGGGAAGCCTGGCATGCTGCAGTCCCTGGGGCCGCAGAGAGTCAGATACGACTGAGGGATGGAACTGAAGTGAACTGGTGGGGAGAGGGAAGGGGGAGGGGCAATAGAGGGGCAAGGGATTTAACAAGGGCTATTATGGGATCTTATGAAATTACGTGTGCAAAGTTTTTGAAAACTGTAAAGCACTGAAGAATTTTTTACAATAAAAGTAAAGCTTAGAAAAGGGAAGAAGAGACACAACCATACATCAGAGAAGGGACGTTATATAGGTTTAAAGTTGAGCCTGGTTGAGACTGAGGGTGCTGAAGGCTGACGACTGAGCCCAGACTGACTCGTCCCAATGGCATTCCCGAGCTATGAATCTCAATCTCCAGAAATAACGTGAATTCTCAAAGTGAGATCTATCTTTCTCCATCATGTCTACTGTTAATAACAAGACTATACTGTAAGCTTCAATTTGCTAAGAGGGTGGTTATTAGATTAAGTGTTTTACCAAAATAACTGGGATGGACTTCTAAAGATGAAACAGATGACTGATAAGGGCCTACCCTACAGAAGGAAATCCACTCAATGCTCTGTAATGACCTATAAGGGAAAAGAATCTAAAAAAGGGTAGATGTGTGTACATGCATAACTGATTCACTTTGCTGTACTCCTGAAACTAACACAACATCGTAACTCAGCTATATTCCAATAAATATTAATTTAAAAAAACAGTAAGAACAAAGTAGACGAGAGGAAACTCGGAGTACTGACGGTCTTCTTAGCAATGACGGTTTCTCAGGTGCCTTCTTATCCTCAGATTCACTGAGATCAATGCACTAAGTATGTATAGCCTCTTATCTATCAATCACACCTCAATAAAGGGTATTTTTAAAATATAAGATCTTCTGGATGATTTATAGACTACTTTCTATGTTGGCAATTTGTCAATGAAAGGACTCACTGGGGAACAAAATGACATTCTTTAGTTTACCTCATCAGTTTTAACAAGTGCATGATCACTGTGTCTTACAAATCACGTGTGTCCTTTTCACAAAAGTCTCTGCAGATTCGAGATGCTCAAACCTGTTATTTTTCAACATACAGCCCTATATCCTGGCTTAGAGCATACGTCTGTTGCAGGGACTCTTAACGTCCAATGCCGAATTTTATTTGGAGTAACTAGGAGAAATGAGAGCCCTCAACTTTATGTTAATCAGCCAAACACATTTCACCTTGATAGAAATAAAGTTCTAAGCCACGGATAAAATTCCAGTGACATCCTGAGCTTTATATCTTTGATCCTTTTACAAACGCTGTTAACAATGCAAGTGGGGTTAACTAGCATCCTTGCAGTGAATCAAAAAACTGAGTGGCTCTCTGGCCTGCATCATTATCTGCCGCATTATTATTAACAGCATGTCCCAGAGTCTCTCACCCAGCACATTGCAAACACTCCCAGAGATTCATTTAATCAACAGTATGCAGACGGCTGCCAGAACTGACAATGAGAATGTGAAAGTCAGTGGCAGAAACATTCCCCAGGCCTCTTAAATACTGAACTTTCACCAGCTCACGGTTCATGGAAATCATATATAAATATAGGAATTAAACGAGCACAGTTGAGAAAACAGGAGTGCAGGATGAGAAAACAGGAGTGCGAAATTTGAATGCCAGAACGTAGCATGTCAGTAAATACAGAAAATGAGGGAGATTGTTAACAATGCATGTCACCCCTTGCCCTATGCCTCCCAAGACTCAACTATGAAGACACTCCTTCTGAGAAATAGTGGGTTAATTAAAAGAGTTGAACTGCTAATTGGAAGAAAAAAGTAAAATAAATGCTGAAAAGAAACCATATTGCTTCACACAGTCATCCCTCTTATCCCAATTTCCACATCTGTGACCCAACCAATTACAGATCAATCTCAGGAAGCCAAGGAGTGACCAGATTCACCACACTCCACCACTTAATATACAGTAAGTCCCCTCTGTATGAATGAATTCCTTTCCAAGAGTGTGTTCTTATGTTCAATTTGTTTGATAAGTCCAATTTGTTTCGTAAGTCCAACAAAGTTAGCCTAGGTACCCAACCAACCTAATTGCCAGCTAACACAATTGGCTATACAATTCTGTACTGTCATAGACTTATAGTACTTTTCACATATATACTACATTAAAAAAAAAAAAACAAACCAAAAAAATAAACATTTTAAACCCAAGAGTATAGAACCTTGAAAAATACACCAGACACACAAACTAACTTTTTGTCACTTTTTACATCACTTCTGAAATATCAAAGCGAATATTATGAAGCAATGCCAGGACCCTACACAAACATTCCAGCACCCACACACCTTACTCAATGGGCTCTACTGCTCCCCATGCTATCTCCTAGGTGAGAGGCCTGGCCTTGATTATCAAATACAGAGATGACGCTGAGACACTGATCTCTATCCCCAGTCATTCCCAAATATCCAGACTCACATATATGACTGCCTATTCTCTTCAATTGGATGAGAAATGAAAGCCTTCAACACAAAATTTACATGGCCCTAGGAGAATTCTTGCTTTTCCTCTCCAAACCTGCCCTTCTGTAGAATTTCTGTCTCAGTAAATGGTCTATCCACCTACTCATTCAAGCCCAAAGCTAAATGCGACTCTTAATCTTTCTTCCTGTAACCCCCAAGTGCCCATTCCATCAGAGTATCAGGCACCTTGCTTCCATGCAATTTCTTCCATCTCCCCTGCACCCTAGTAGTACCACCATCATGCCTCACCCGGTCACCTGTGCTAGTCTTCTAGGCAGATTTCCTTCTTTCCCTCTTGCTGCACCACAATCCATCTCCCCAGTGGCAACCATGAAAATTTAAACAACAATCTAAAAATACAAACAAATCCTGTCCCACCACTGTTTCTACAAAGGCTTTCCAATGTCCATCATAAATATGGAGATTTCCTGTCCTGTCCTACAGAGCCCTAGACACTGCATCTAACTCTTGCTCACCTCTTGGTCTCAATTCACACCACTCTCTCTTTTCCAAAGTTGCCCCCTGTTCACTGCAGCCCACAGGACCCCATCTGGATTCTCTGCATAGTACTTTCCACTCTATGTTATGCTGTTCTTATTGTCGTTGGGTCGCTAAGTCATTCCCACTCTTTGCAACTCCACAGACTGCAGCACACCAGGCTTCCCTGTCCTTCACTATCTCCCAGAGCTTGCTCAACAGGACCCCATTTTTTTCCATGCTTTTCTTCCATTCCATTTCTTACAATACTACAAAAAACCAAACCAAAAAAATAAACATTTTAAACCCAAGAGTATAGAACCTTGAAAAATACACCAGACACACAAACTAACTTTTTGTCACTTTTTACATCACTTCTGAAATATCAAAGCGAATATTATGAAGCAATGCCAGGACCCTACACAAACATTCCAGCACCCACACACCTTACTCAATGGGCTCTACTGCTCCCCATGCTATCTCCTAGGTGAGAGGCCTGGCCTTGATTATCAAATACAGAGATGACGCTGAGACACTGATCTCTATCCCCAGTCATTCCCAAATATCCAGACTCACATATATGACTGCCTATTCTCTTCAATTGGATGAGAAATGAAAGCCTTCAACACAAAATTTACATGGCCCTAGGAGAATTCTTGCTTTTCCTCTCCAAACCTGCCCTTCTGTAGAATTTCTGTCTCAGTAAATGGTCTATCCACCTACTCATTCAAGCCCAAAGCTAAATGCGACTCTTAATCTTTCTTCCTGTAACCCCCAAGTGCCCATTCCATCAGAGTATCAGGCACCTTGCTTCCATGCAATTTCTTCCATCTCCCCTGCACCCTAGTAGTACCACCATCATGCCTCACCCGGTCACCTGTGCTAGTCTTCTAGGCAGATTTCCTTCTTTCCCTCTTGCTGCACCACAATCCATCTCCCCAGTGGCAACCATGAAAATTTAAACAACAATCTAAAAATACAAACAAATCCTGTCCCACCACTGTTTCTACAAAGGCTTTCCAATGTCCATCATAAATATGGAGATTTCCTGTCCTGTCCTACAGAGCCCTAGACACTGCATCTAACTCTTGCTCACCTCTTGGTCTCAATTCACACCACTCTCTCTTTTCCAAAGTTGCCCCCTGTTCACTGCAGCCCACAGGACCCCATCTGGATTCTCTGCATAGTACTTTCCACTCTATGTTATGCTGTTCTTATTGTCGTTGGGTCGCTAAGTCATTCCCACTCTTTGCAACTCCACAGACTGCAGCACACCAGGCTTCCCTGTCCTTCACTATCTCCCAGAGCTTGCTCAAACTCATGTCCATTGAGTCAGTGACACCATTTCCTCCTCTGTCGTCCTCTTCTCCCTTCACCTTCTATCTTGCCCAGCATCAGGGTCTTTTCCAATGAGTCGGTTCTTTCCATCAGGTGTGATGCAGTAATGGTTTATAATCTAACTCTCTCCCAAAACATTTGCTTCATGAGAACCGGGAGCCTTCTTGGTTGCTAATATATCTCTAATACTTAAGAATGTCTCCAACACTGAACGTACTCAGTAAATATCTGTTTAGAGAGAGGGTACAGCTGGACATGGATTATTTCTTCCTTGTCACTTTCCTCACAGTTTTCAAGAAAAGTGGTTAGTCTGTTACACAGTAAGAGAAACACAACTTCTAACCTGATGCTAATTGGAATGCCATTAGTCCTTGATGACCCCCATGTACAGGAAGAGATGTTTCAGAGGCACCATGTGTTTATACAGATGTTCGTCCACAAGGAATTTTTGTTTGAGATTAACCACCAATCATGTGTTTTCTACAAATAAATTATACACTAAGAGTGAGTTCAACCCTCAAAATATTTACTGGCTCAGCAAAACAAAACCAAGACACTATTTGCAGAAACCTATAGCTGCTCTCTTTCGCAATAACATTTAAGATACGTAATATTCTGCCACAGACTTCTCTTGGTAAACTTGAGAAGATAAAGGGGGCAAAACACATCCTGAATTCAGAAGTTACATATCATTAACTGCAGTTGCCACCTAGGCAACCTCTGAATTAAGTTCACAAATTTCTTAACCTCACCATGTTTGGGTGTACTCACCACTAAACTGGGGATAATATTAGAACCTGCTTTGGATGGTTGCTGAGAAGATGAAGCAATATAAATAAAGCAGTGATACCAGGGCCTGGGATGTAGGGTGTGTGCAAGCAACTCAAGTCACCTATAAATTATTACCAAGCTACTACCAGTGGTCTATAAGATGTCCCAAAAGAAAAAATCTCTATCAAATCTCTATCAATCTCTATCAAAATCTCTATCAAAATTCTATTATCACTGTCACATTACAAGGGGCAGTTCAATGACTTCCACTGCTGAACTGTTACAAGTCATTCAGACCCAAACGCACAGGCAGGTGGACATGACCCAGAATATTTACAGTCTTTGCTTTCAACATGTGGGGAATCTGGCCTGCATTCAGATAAAAAGAAGAACCTATTCTAAATAAATAACGTATTCACAAGCCATGTACCTGCAGGCTTAGAAATATTAGTTGTAGGTATAGCTGACCAGCCAGAATTCGGTCACGAAACCAAAAAAGTGAAGTTTCGTCACTCAGTCATGTCCAAATCTTTGTAATGACTCTATAAATCTTTTCCATAAAGACATGACTAGAACCAGAAAATAATTCAAAGTTAGAATATACACTTAATGGTATGACCACAGAACAAAGTTAGACCATCAGAATTCGCTTGTTTTATTACTGCTATTATTATTATGACATCCAAGAAAAAATTTCTAAGAACTTGACACAACCCTTCTTACATCTCGATTATGGAATAATCTGAGAAGAACATAGCAGCACGTAGAATAGAAAGTCGCTAAAGAAATGGGACCAGCTCCCAGAGCTAAGCCAGTGGAATGATCAAGTTAGCACATGACGACATATCCAATTAAGCACCAAATCCAGAAATAAAAGAGAAAAGTCATAGTTGGGAGAAAACAACTAGATTTGCCTACTGAAAACCCTCTTGCTTCATTGAAGATATTTCAGAATGAGCACTTATATGGGAAACACGTGGTCACTCACTGCTTCGCTGATGTTGTTCCTTCCTCTTTGGGTCCTTGATTGTGTGCCTGGCATGTGGATGCATCCTACCTTCTGCTCACAGCTCAGGACTCGTGTATGTGCTCAGGGACGAGTCATAAAATTGGTGGCCAAGCTATCCACACTTTCCTGTGTATGTGGAGACCTTCCCGGGTGGCAAGAGTCCACCTGAAATTCAGGAGATGGAGGTTTGATTCCTGGGTTGAGAAGATTCCCTGGAGAAGTAAACAGCAGCCCTCTCCAGGATCCTTGCCTGGGAAATCCCATGCACAGAGGAGTCTGGCGGGCTACAGTCCATCGGATCACGAAGAGTTGGACGTGAGTTAGTGACCAAACGACAATAAGGTATGTGCACAGGCTTGTAGCATCAATTCAGTGAAAGATCATTCATCTAAAAGGTGCTACCTAGTTGTGCATCATTCAGTAGCTATCAGTTAAGTGACCAGAAAGTCATAATTAAGCCACAAAGCTAGGCTTTAGTACACTGTTTTCTTTTTAATATTTATTTATTTGGCTGTACCAGGTCTTAGTTGAGACATGTGAGATCTAGTTCCCTGGCCAGGGATCGAACCTGAGCTCCCCTGCATTGGGAACATGACGTCTTAAGGTCACTGGACCACCATGTAAGTCCCATTTAGTACACGATTTTAAACACTTATTTCACTGACTCTCTTCTTGCCTTAATGACCTTCATGAGCTCAATGCTATTGTTCTGTCTATATGTCTGTCTGTGCCTATTTCATCTGCATCTACAAACCTATATATCTATGAAAGGTGGTGGTGGTGTGTCCGACTCTTTGTGATCCCCTGGATTGTAGCCTGTCAGGCGCCTCTGTTCATGGGATTTTCCAGGCGAGCATACTGGAGTGGTTTGCCATTGCCTTCTCCATGGGATCTTCTCAACCGAGGGACTGAACCCACATCTCCTACAGGGGCAGGTAAATTCTGTACTGCTGAGCCAGAAGAATGCCCCCACGTGTCTATGAATAAATCTATCTGTCTCTCTATCCATCTACCTATCTATAGATAGACATATTCAGCTGGCGCAGAGGTTCATGTTCCAGCATGGCGGGGACTCTGTAAGGCACACCAGTGCTGTTTTTTCAGCATGCACAGCCCTGATCGTACTACTTCATGGGAAATACAGCTTCAGGATCGGAGCTTGGCTCAGCCCCATGACCTGACAGTCATGCTGCAGGGAGCTATTTTTACCTTTAATAATATGTACTCCTTGAAGATGATCCTGATGAGATTCCAACGTGATCCTGACAGGGGGTCCAAATGCTCAACACCAGACATGTTAAATGTCAGGGACTCCCATCTGACCTTACAGTGTGGGGGAGGAGGCCACTGGTCTTGGTCTGCACGCTACTGGACTACCTTTCATGTCCTTTCAGCCATGCTTACAACTCACAGACCAGTATCAGGGAGAAACCGACTTAGGAAGAATCATGTGCTCTTTCCTCTCTACGATACACTATGAATGATGTGCAATTATAGAGAAACAGCAAACTATTTGGGGAAACAGTAAATGGCCTCAGCTGGACAGTATAGGAACAGTCCTTAATGGCTACAACAAATCTATTTAATTATTGTAAAATCATGAAACAAAGATCTTAAATCAGAAGACAATCAGAAGGCCAGAGGAATACACTTTTATCACACACTGAAAGACCATTAAGTAAATCATGTTTTATAAAGTTTACATCAGAATCACTTCACTGAACAACACACACATATTCTGTGCTCACTGTGTGTTAAGTATGGGGAAAACGAACACAATCAAGCCAAGAGTTTCCTGGTGTGAAAAGGAAAGACTACATGTCTACAAGGAATGGTACAAAGAGTCCAACTTTAAACTGCCATTGTGGGGACATGGCCTGGACTGTGGGGACACAAAGGAGCTGCCACGTCATTTATGTGGCCATGAGTAAAGAAGATAAGGGTCCATAAAGAAGTGACAGGTGGACTGGCACTTGAAGTAAGTACCCACCTGCTGGACAACATGGGAAACACTGCACTAAATACACTCAACTTTGGGTGAAGAGGGTGGATGATCCCATTCCTTCCTCTTGCAGACAATCTCAAGTACATCTACTGTTTCCAAATGAAAATTGGGTGCTTCTGAGCTAGTTTTAAAATCATTCCTCGGGCTTCCCTGGTGGTCCAGTGGGTGAGGACACCGCCTTGCAGTGCAAGGGGCCCTGGTTCGATCCCTGGTCTGGGAAGATCCCATGTGCCACAGAGCAGCTGGACCAATGTGTCCAATTACCGAGCCAGCACTCCGGAGCGCACGCGCCCAGAGCCAGTGCTCTGCAACGAGAGAGACCGCTGCAATAGGAGGCCCACACAGGCCAAGAGAACAAACATGAATGATGAAAGACCAATAGAAGTGGCCAAAAAAAAAAAAAAACCATAAAATCATTCCTCAGGCTTCCCTGGTGGTCCAGTGGGTGGGGAGTCCACCTTGCAATGCAGGGGGCACCGGTTCAATCCCTGGCCCAGGAGGACCCCACAGTGCCATGGAGCAGCTGGACCCGTGTGTCCAATTACGAGCCAGCATTCTGGAGCACATGCACCCAGAGCCAGTACTCTGCAGCAAGAGAGGCCACTGCAATGGGAGGCCCACACAGAACAAATAATTACTGACAGCTTTCAAGTCTCAGGCTGGTCTCCATCCCTGAAGATAGAGTAGGGATCAAAATAAGCAAAAGTCTGTGCCCTCGGAGCTTCTTACATTATGGGGAGAGCAGAAACGATACAAATGGTGGGGGTGGGGGGAAGAAGGGACGGTCAAGGCACTGAACCCTGCAAGACTCTGATGGCCACAAAACAGGGGAGATGAACAGCTGAGGTAAATGGCCTGAGATGTGGGAGTCCCTCCAGGGCACGGTGGTGTCCCGAAAGCAGAGGGAGCAAGTGCTTCCAGGAGCTGAGAGGGATGGATTCTACTGTAGGAACGCTGCTGACCCTGACTGCCGGGAGGGACGCTGACTGAACATCAGCCCCTGCATTCAGCAACGTCGATGACAGGTGATCTACAAGAGACAGGACCAATGCAAGCACTCAGTGGTGCGAGTGGGTTCAAGGAAGTGGAAACACAGAATGATGATAATACACTCAACTTTGGGTGAAGAGGGTGGATGATCCCATTCCTTCCTCTTGCAGACAATCTCAAGTACATCTACTGTTTCCAAATGAAAATTGGGTGCTTCTGAGCTAGTTTTAAAATCATTCCTCGGGCTTCCCTGGTGGTCCAGTGGGTGAGGACACCGCCTTGCAGTGCAAGGGGCCCTGGTTCGATCCCTGGTCTGGGAAGATCCCATGTGCCACAGAGCAGCTGGACCAATGTGTCCAATTACCGAGCCAGCACTCCGGAGCGCACGCGCCCAGAGCCAGTGCTCTGCAACGAGAGAGACCGCTGCAATAGGAGGCCCACACAGGCCAAGAGAACAAACATGAATGATGAAAGACCAATAGAAGTGGCCAAAAAAAAAAAAAAACCATAAAATCATTCCTCAGGCTTCCCTGGTGGTCCAGTGGGTGGGGAGTCCACCTTGCAATGCAGGGGGCACCGGTTCAATCCCTGGCCCAGGAGGACCCCACAGTGCCATGGAGCAGCTGGACCCGTGTGTCCAATTACGAGCCAGCATTCTGGAGCACATGCACCCAGAGCCAGTACTCTGCAGCAAGAGAGGCCACTGCAATGGGAGGCCCACACAGAACAAATAATTACTGACAGCTTTCAAGTCTCAGGCTGGTCTCCATCCCTGAAGATAGAGTAGGGATCAAAATAAGCAAAAGTCTGTGCCCTCGGAGCTTCTTACATTATGGGGAGAGCAGAAACGATACAAATGGTGGGGGTGGGGGGAAGAAGGGACGGTCAAGGCACTGAACCCTGCAAGACTCTGATGGCCACAAAACAGGGGAGATGAACAGCTGAGGTAAATGGCCTGAGATGTGGGAGTCCCTCCAGGGCACGGTGGTGTCCCGAAAGCAGAGGGAGCAAGTGCTTCCAGGAGCTGAGAGGGATGGATTCTACTGTAGGAACGCTGCTGACCCTGACTGCCGGGAGGGACGCTGACTGAACATCAGCCCCTGCATTCAGCAACGTTCGATGACAGGTGATCTACAAGAGACAGGACCAATGCAAGCACTCAGTGGTGCGAGTGGGTTCAGAAGGAAGTGGAAACACAGGAATTAAGGATGATAAATACAAGCAAATGCTTCCAAGTTTTTCTGTAAAGAGACAAAGCGAATGCATTCATAGGTAGAGGGGAAATTCAGGTCAACAGGTCACTTCGTCTTCATGGTAGATGTTTGCCTTCCTATTAGAAAGATCCAGCAGAGAGGGGAAAATAAAAACTGAGGATGCTGGAAAGAAAGCAAAGAACAGTTCAAATACTGTCTTAGAGAAGGCGAGAAGGAATGAGATATTCGTGCCCAAGCTGGAATCTTGGTCTCCAATCAGAATGGATACCAGGTGGGACGTGTGAATGGCCAAGTTGGGCAGGAGCCTCACCTTCAAACCATCACTGCAGCAAGGAGGTGACTTTCTCTGGAAGGAGGAGAAACAGTTCTCAAAGGCATATGACCTCTCAGCTGCGAGCAAGGCAGTCACCTCTTGCCTTGCTACCAAACAATTCTGAGCGATGATTAACAGCTTGGGTGTGCCCACCTAATTTCTCAGCACTGGAAATGGACAATCTGGCCACTATTTTTAGATACTATTATATGAAAATATGGTGGCATTTACTTCCCAGAATCTCCTGACCATCTTTCCAACCTCAGCTTTTTCTGCTTTGGGTTTAACCAAGAATGGTTACTGCCCAAGCTTGAGGCAAAAGCAAGTGAAACAAAAAGACTCTGCTCCCTTTGGGGTCCGGGAGGCTGAAAGAGCCATGAACACATACAAAAGCCACATGAATGGCTCTAGTGGATATAAAACATGAGTTGACTAGGTTCGATAGAAGCCTTTCCACAAGGCAGGGAAACCTGAAGTCCATGAAACCCCAAATTCTAAACACAGGGTCATTTGTACACCCTTAGCAAAGTCCTGCCACAAGATCTTACGCTGAGTTTGATCAAGTGGCAATGTACTCCCAGGCACGTAAATCTTCAAACCCAAGCAATTAACCGCACACAGGTAGATGCCAATGAACAGGACCCATGTACAGGGCAAAGGTTCTGAAAACCTTCAGCAACGTTCGATGACAGGTGATCTACAAGAGACAGGACCAATGCAAGCACTCAGTGGTGCGAGTGGGTTCAGAAGGAAGTGGAAACACAGGAATTAAGGATGATAAATACAAGCAAATGCTTCCAAGTTTTTCTGTAAAGAGACAAAGCGAATGCATTCATAGGTAGAGGGGAAATTCAGGTCAACAGGTCACTTCGTCTTCATGGTAGATGTTTGCCTTCCTATTAGAAAGATCCAGCAGAGAGGAAAATAAAAACTGAGGATGCTGGAAAGAAAGCAAAGAACAGTTCAAATACTGTCTTAGAGAAGGCGAGAAGGAATGAGATATTCGTGCCCAAGCTGGAATCTTGGTCTCCAATCAGAATGGATACCAGGTGGGACGTGTGAATGGCCAAGTTGGGCAGGAGCCTCACCTTCAAACCATCACTGCAGCAAGGAGGTGACTTTCTCTGGAAGGAGGAGAAACAGTTCTCAAAGGCATATGACCTCTCAGCTGCGAGCAAGGCAGTCACCTCTTGCCTTGCTACCAAACAATTCTGAGCGATGATTAACAGCTTGGGTGTGCCCACCTAATTTCTCAGCACTGGAAATGGACAATCTGGCCACTATTTTTAGATACTATTATATGAAAATATGGTGGCATTTACTTCCCAGAATCTCCTGACCATCTTTCCAACCTCAGCTTTTTCTGCTTTGGGTTTAACCAAGAATGGTTACTGCCCAAGCTTGAGGCAAAAGCAAGTGAAACAAAAAGACTCTGCTCCCTTTGGGGTCCGGGAGGCTGAAAGAGCCATGAACACATACAAAAGCCACATGAATGGCTCTAGTGGATATAAAACATGAGTTGACTAGGTTCGTATAGAAGCCTTTCCACAAGGCAGGGAAACCTGAAGTCCATGAAACCCCAAATTCTAAACACAGGGTCATTTGTACACCCTTAGCAAAGTCCTGCCACAAGATCTTACGCTGAGTTTGATCAAGTGGCAATGTACTCCCAGGCACGTGTAAATCTTCAAACCCAAGCAATTAACCGCACACACAGGTATCTGCTCCTTGAATGGGTGCCTGAGAATGAACAGGACCCATGTACCATCCTGGGGACAAAGGGATTCTGAACTTCATCACACACCTGTGACTCACAAATATGTATAGAAGTCACAGAGCCAGGACAATAACTTCCTTGCAGAAACTCACCTAAACAATCTTAAAAGGCCAACGTCCCAATAGGGAAGAAAACAGGAAAAAGGCAAGGCTTCTCCATTCCAGTGCCTCCGAACGTGCATGAGGGAAGCAGGCAATTCTCCCGTCAGTGAACTTGGCCAATGTGGAGGGAGGTACAGACGATAAAACAAAGCAGGTCTCCATGGACCCTTCCAGAGACCTCACGAAGATTTTCCACCCAGCTGACTCTACAATGGGGCAAGAATAGGAAGATGTGGAGGCCACAGCTTTAGTAATCTAGGCATTACTGAGAATAACAGGCTAAATCTCAGTCCCCAAATGCCACCACTCAGCACACTTAAACAAGAGATGTACTTTGTGTCGACAATATGCATAGAAATGCACTGCAAATATCATCACCGAGGATTCTCACCAGCACAGCAGCTCCAACAGAAACACGGACAGCAGAACTCAGAATTTAACAGCCAAGAAAGCTAGAAAGCTAAGGAAACACGGAGACTTGAGTTGGAGTTTACCTTTTCCAAAGCCAGGTTCAATTCCATCTCAGAAAGAGAAATCTAATTTTCTATCTTTTGGAACTTATAAACGACAGAACCACTGTTGTAGGCAAAAGATAACTAACAATTAAATGAACACCTCAGGTGAGTGCTCTGAAGTCAGCAGGCGAAGATACCAACCAAGACACATGAGACTCCACCAGTGCTGCCCTGGTTTTTCATACACGGCACAGATTATTTAATGCAAACACCAAAAGATCGGTTCAAAAATGAAACAAGAGGAAAAACACCAAAATATGACTTAATAATGCTCAACATAATGGGTTAAGTTCTACTGAAAAAAAAAAAAAAAAGACCTGAAATCCAGTTGCTAAAAAGATAGGTAAAATACAAAAGTTAACCTTTCCCTCACCAAAAGAGGAAAGTTAAAGAATGAAAGAACTTTGGTTGTCTGGTGGGAAACCTGGCTTTGTCGGATGAAGCCATGTAACACTGAGACTCTCATTTCTACAAATATTTTGATTGTCCAAACATCTTCCTGAGATTACATGTGTGGAATAATTTTTGTCAAGGAGTTCAAAGAGAGGTAGAATAAAACTATGAGAAGATTTATAAAAAACAATACCTATTCTTAGAAACTCTCTAAGGTACCATTGGTGAAGTACACATGCCTAGAATACTTAAGCAAGCTGACTGGCAATCTTATTAAAACTCACTAGCTTGCAAATAGTAAACCAGCCACAACTATTTGGGCATAATCAATTCACCTTCAATTGAAAAAAATACCTTTATGATAAGTGTTGCTGTTATTTATCAAGCATCTACTTTACGCTACAAATGTTTACTCTTCACAAGGTGGTAACAGCTGTGGGCTGCCAAGACAAGCCCCAGATATCTGCCCAGATACCTGCCACACGCCCTTTGCCGGGATCCTTTCACACTCTGTGATTTTTGTTAACTGAAAATAATATATTATCTCCAGCAAAGAAGTCAGAAAGAGAAAAACAAATATCATATACTAATGCAAGAATGCGGAATCTAGAAAAATGGTACAGGAATCTAGAAAAATGGTACAGATGACCGTATGTGCAGGGCAGGAATAGAGATACAGACTAGAGACAGGAGACGCGGACCCGGGCAGGTGAGGGGGTGGGATGTCTAACGAGACTGGTGCTGATGCACACACACCACCACCAAGGAACGAGGAGGACGCGGCTGTATTCCACAGGCGGCTCCGTGCAGGGACCCGTGAAGTGCTAGACGGGTGGGGGAGGAGGGTCCAAGAGGGCAGGACACACGTGTACTGTGGTCCAGGGAAACAAACACTACATTGCAAAGCAACTATACCCCAGTTCAAAAAAAAAGAGAAGCAGTAATTACATTATGGTGCCTTTACAGAACAGAATATTATGATACATTCAAACAAAATTTATTAACAATTTTCAATTACATGATGCTATTATCACATGTATATCATATAAAACATATACATTAGAACAAGCGATAAAGCAGAAGATAAAATTTTACATCTAGTGTTGTTTCCGCTCTGTAAAATCCTTGCAGAAGATTCTATTAAAAGACAACAGTGACTGTCTTTGGTAGAGGCATTATGGGTGAATTTTCCTTCTTTTATATAATTTCCATAAGTAGCATTCCGGAATTTAAAACTCACTAGCCTTTGCAAATAGTAAACGGGCAGGAAGATTTATAAAAAACAATACCTATTCTTAGAAACTCTCTAAGGTACCATTGGTGAAGTACACATGCCTAGAATACTTAAGCAAGCTGACTGGCAATCTTATTAAAACTCACTAGCTTGCAAATAGTAAACCAGCCACAACTATTTGGGCATAATCAATTCACCTTCAATTGAAAAAAATACCTTTATGATAAGTGTTGCTGTTATTTATCAAGCATCTACTTTACGCTACAAATGTTTACTCTTCACAAGGTGGTAACAGCTGTGGGCTGCCAAGACAAGCCCCAGATATCTGCCCAGATACCTGCCACACGCCCTTTGCCGGGATCCTTTCACACTCTGTGATTTTTGTTAACTGAAAATAATATATTATCTCCAGCAAAGAAGTCAGAAAGAGAAAAACAAATATCATATACTAATGCAAGAATGCGGAATCTAGAAAAATGGTACAGGAATCTAGAAAAATGGTACAGATGACCGTATGTGCAGGGCAGGAATAGAGATACAGACTAGAGACAGGAGACGCGGACCCGGGCAGGTGAGGGGGTGGGATGTCTAACGAGACTGGTGCTGATGCACACACACCACCACCAAGGAACGAGGAGGACGCGGCTGTATTCCACAGGCGGCTCCGTGCAGGGACCCGTGAAGTGCTAGACGGGTGGGGGAGGAGGGTCCAAGAGGGCAGGACACACGTGTACTGTGGTCCAGGGAAACAAACACTACATTGCAAAGCAACTATACCCCAGTTCAAAAAAAAAGAGAAGCAGTAATTACATTATGGTGCCTTTACAGAACAGAATATTATGATACATTCAAACAAAATTTATTAACAATTTTCAATTACATGATGCTATTATCACATGTATATCATATAAAACATATACATTAGAACAAGCGATAAAGCAGAAGATAAAATTTTACATCTAGTGTTGTTTCCGCTCTGTAAAATCCTTGCAGAAGATTCTATTAAAAGACAACAGTGACTGTCTTTGGTAGAGGCATTATGGGTGAATTTTCCTTCTTTTATATAATTTCCATAAGTAGCATTCCCTATTTTAATCTTCTTTTCATATTTTTGAGCTTCAAAAATACAACATTCTTGGGAAGTTTTAGAGAGTGAACATATGGCTAACGGTCTTCCCCAGTGGCACAGTGGTAAAGAACCTGCCTGACAATTCAGGAGACGCAAGAGACACAGGTTCAATCACTGGGTAGAGAAGATCCCCTGAAAAAGGAAATGGCAAATCGCCCCAGTGTTCTTGCCTAGAAAATCCCATGGACAGAGGAGCCTGGTTGGCTACAGTCCATGGGGTCACAAAGAGTCAGACAGAACTGGGCATGTGCGCACACACGCACACACACATACAAGGTTCATAAGGGCCAACCCCCTGACCCCATGGATGATCTGTTTAGAGTCTGGTACATACTAAGGAGTGATCTAATGGACTCTGTAACACACAGGCACTTGGGTGCAGGGAGGGCATGAGTGTGTTTTTAAGATGAATGCAATTATATTTAGCATATTATTCTGTAACCTGCTTTTTCCAGTTAACAAGGTACCATACATAGCTTTCCAATACTTTCATAATCTGAATTTTACTAAGTGAAGAACACTTTTCCATTACTTGCAGAATAAATACTGAGGGGCCACTGGCTCTGGAAAAAGGCATATCTTCAAACACTGTACACTATCAGGCTCACAGGCTCGCTACAATCCCTTCCTGCTAGCAGTGAAGGAATGAACAACTAGGAAAGGTCCCGCTTAAACTCCTTCAAGAAAAACAAAGTAACTGGTTTTCCTTTATCCATCTTGTTAGATGGTAAGCAGTAAGGTACAGAGTCAAACAGGCCTTGATGTTTCAGACATGTCCTTTGGTATGAAAAAGTTAAAAAAAAAAAAAAAAAAAAAAAGCCCACCTCATCTGATGTATGTGGCAAAGAGTGTTGCCATGCTACCCCATGATTTAAGTATGACGATCTTGTTCTGACTTTTAAACATCTGCTTTTGTTCATAATAAATGATGAAGATTTGATACCAGAATACTTCTATGCAACATAATTGTACAACAGCCCCAGATAAATGCATAATTGCCCTCATATCTGTAACATATCAGGACCAAGTCTGTAGCAGTGTCTCCCAAAAAAGTGCGCTTAAGCATAGGTAATAAAAGAACCCTATTTTAATCTTCTTTTCATATTTTAAGCTGCAAAATACAACATTCTTGGGAAGTTTTAGAGAGTGAACATATGGCTAACGGTCTTCCCCAGTGGCACAGTGGTAAAGAACCTGCCTGACAATTCAGGAGACGCAAGAGACACAGGTTCAATCACTGGGTAGAGAAGATCCCCTGAAAAAGGAAATGGCAAATCGCCCCAGTGTTCTTGCCTAGAAAATCCCATGGACAGAGGAGCCTGGTTGGCTACAGTCCATGGGGTCACAAGAGAGTCAGACAGAACTGGGCATGTGCGCACACACGCACACACATACAAGGTTCATAAGGGCCAACCCCTGACCCCATGGATGATCTGTTTAGAGTCTGGTACATACTAAGGAGTGATCTAATGGACTCTGTAACACACAGGCACTTGGGTGCAGGGAGGGCATGAGTGTGTTTTTAAGATGAATGCAATTATATTTAGCATATTATTCTGTAACCTGCTTTTTCCAGTTAACAAGGTACCATACATAGCTTTCCAATACTTTCATAATCTGAATTTTACTAAGTGAAGAACACTTTTCCATTACTTGCAGAATAAATACTGAGGGGCCACTGGCTCTGGAAAAAGGCATATCTTCAAACACTGTACACTATCAGGCTCACAGGCTCGCTACAATCCCTTCCTGCTAGCAGTGAAGGAATGAACAACTAGGAAAGGTCCCGCTTAAACTCCTTCAAGAAAAACAAAGTAACTGGTTTTCCTTTATCCATCTTGTTAGATGGTAAGCAGTAAGGTACAGAGTCAAACAGGCCTTGATGTTTCAGACATGTCCTTTGGTATGAAAAAGTTAAAAAAAAAAAAAAAAAAAAAAAGCCCACCTCATCTGATGTATGTGGCAAAGAGTGTTGCCATGCTACCCCATGATTTAAGTATGACGATCTTGTTCTGACTTTTAAACATCTGCTTTTGTTCATAATAAATGATGAAGATTTGATACCAGAATACTTCTATGCAACATAATTGTACAACAGCCCCAGATAAATGCATAATTGCCCTCATATCTGTAACATATCAGGACCAAGTCTGTAGCAGTACATATGCTCCATCACTCAGTTGTATCCAGCTCTTTGCAATCCCATGGACTGCAGCCCACCAGGTTCCTCTGCCCGTGGAATTTTCCAGGCAACAATACTGGAGTGGGGTACCAATTCCTATTCCAGACAATTTTCCCAACCCAGGGCCCAAACCCACACCTCCTGCGTCTCCTGTGCTGGCAGGAGGATTCCTTACCACTGAAGCCCAGCAGCAGGCATATGGCTATCCAATGAAAACGTCACATTTACAAACTATATGGAGACCAACATAGGAAATGCTATCTGAACTTATTTTGGAAATGAGCTAGACATTCCAGATGACTAAAATCATCCGGATCAGGCCCTGCTTTGAGCAAAGTTGTAGTCTAGGGGTCTGGACGTAGACTCATACACTGAGGGCATACTGACCGTGCAAGTCCTGGGACACCAAATGTACCCTTGCCAAGGAGTAATCTTTTTCAGTTACAACGGTCTTTGTTAAAAATGGCTCATGGTTAAACCATGAGTATCCAAGACAAATTTGGTTAAGGGACTCCTAGCTACTGCCCATTAAAATGCTCTTACTCTCTGCTGGCATCTTTGAGCACAAGTAGATCCAGGCTCAGTATATGACAGCATGTGGGCCAAGTCCCACTCAGCTTGATATCTGTCTTTGTAAATAAGTTCTATCAGCACAAGGTAAGGTTTGTTCATTTATGTCTATATCATCTGTGGCTGCTTTAGGCTACAGCACAGAGCAAGAGGACGATGATAGGAGCTAATGACATGATAGCAACGACGTGGCCAGCAAATCCTAAAATGTTTACCCTCACCCGCTTTTCAGAAAAAGTTTACCATCTCCTGCTATACACTACTGTTTGAAAAACTGATTTCTTACTGTTCACTGTCAGCTTTTCTTTCAGGATCTGAGTGTATCCAGCACAGAATAAAAGCATGTCTGTCTTTAGTCTCAGGGGGCACACGCCCAGCCAAGAGGTCATGTTTTGAAGATTTGATACCAGAATACTTCTATGCAACATAATTGTACAACAGCCCCAGATAAATGCATAATTGCCCTCATATCTGTAACATATCAGGACCAAGTCTGTAGCAGTACATATGCTCCATCACTCAGTTGTATCCAGCTCTTTGCAATCCCATGGACTGCAGCCCACCAGGTTCCTCTGCCCGTGGAATTTTCCAGGCAACAATACTGGAGTGGGGTACCAATTCCTATTCCAGACAATTTTCCCAACCCAGGGCCCAAACCCACACCTCCTGCGTCTCCTGTGCTGGCAGGAGGATTCCTTACCACTGAAGCCCAGCAGCAGGCATATGGCTATCCAATGAAAACGTCACATTTACAAACTATATGGAGACCAACATAGGAAATGCTATCTGAACTTATTTTGGAAATGAGCTAGACATTCCAGATGACTAAAATCATCCGGATCAGGCCCTGCTTTGAGCAAAGTTGTAGTCTAGGGGTCTGGACGTAGACTCATACACTGAGGGCATACTGACCGTGCAAGTCCTGGGACACCAAATGTACCCTTGCCAAGGAGTAATCTTTTTCAGTTACAACGGTCTTTGTTAAAAATGGCTCATGGTTAAACCATGAGTATCCAAGACAAATTTGGTTAAGGGACTCCTAGCTACTGCCCATTAAAATGCTCTTACTCTCTGCTGGCATCTTTGAGCACAAGTAGATCCAGGCTCAGTATATGACAGCATGTGGGCCAAGTCCCACTCAGCTTGATATCTGTCTTTGTAAATAAGTTCTATCAGCACAAGGTAAGGTTTGTTCATTTATGTCTATATCATCTGTGGCTGCTTTAGGCTACAGCACAGAGCAAGAGGACGATGATAGGAGCTAATGACATGATAGCAACGACGTGGCCAGCAAATCCTAAAATGTTTACCCTCACCCGCTTTTCAGAAAAAGTTTACCATCTCCTGCTATACACTACTGTTTGAAAAACTGATTTCTTACTGTTCACTGTCAGCTTTTCTTTCAGGATCTGAGTGTATCCAGCACAGAATAAAAGCATGTCTGTCTTTAGTCTCAGGGGGCACACTCACAGCTAAGAGGTCGTACAGGGTGAGGGCTAAGAACGTCATTTTACATCCCGTCCTGCCTCCGACCACTTGTGAGATCTTGAGTCTACTTCTTCACTCCGCCGCACTTTCAGTTTCTCTCTAGAAGATTGCTCATTCACTCACTGCCGTTTTGAACAGCAGAGGTAAGTCATGCTCGTCAACCATCATGGTGCCTTACTCTATGAAATCCGTGGCTTCTTCATTTCCTATCTGAGTGTCCAACTTACCAAGGAGGAAAGGGGTGGAGCGTTTCCTCGATCATGTATCACACGAAGAATCCACAGCCACTTGAGGGTTCCAGCCCAATTCTCACACACCAATCCTTCAACAAAGAAAAGGAAAAGACAGAGGTTCTATTAACCCATTTTAAAAGAGGCCAAGGTCATTGCATATCCATTCTACGAAGTTCCATGAATCCCCTGAACCACCAACTGCACAGGCAATGTAAGCCTTAGCACAGAGCAGCGTGGAAATCACAAATGTGTCAGCCCTAACCCCAAATCCCACACACCAACCGATTTCTTTCCTCAGAAAAGGAGAAATAAAAACTCAGATGTGAATATAGGAAAACAAACCTCATAAAACAACCAAAAGGACAGCTGCTTAAATTAACTTCAAGCAGTTTGAGCATCATATTCTGATTGTGTGAATCTATCCATCTTATGATGACTCTTTCATTCTGATTTTGAAAACAGTATCTTGAGCAATGCATTTCAAAAACAGGAGATGAAGGCAGAGTTACAGAATAAACTAGACTAGATTCTGAACTTGTGTTTTTATCTACATGTTAATTTAGTTGGCTCCCAACATGAAATTAAAAAAAAAAGAAACTGCAAACCATAAAAACAATTCACTTTACTAAAACAAAGTTATTCACGCTGCTCATTCAACATACCAAATAGAATCCTGAAAGCTTGATACGTAATGTGATGAAATAAAGCCTCAAAGCAGTAGCCTCCTCAGAACAATCTATGACAGAAATTAAAGAAATGGGTTGCTTTCCCTTTCTTATTCAAAAAAAGAAATATGCCATTACTAGTTGAGGACTTCTGTTATTTTGACAACTACATTTTGGGGCTCATGTTGTTCTGTTCTCCTAGTTGTTGTAGTTTCTTTCCACTCTCTGCAGTCCCCAGCTTTTGGCTGCCTCAAACCTCAAACACAGGGATGCTGCCCATTCCCAGGATTCCCAAGTGGCTCAGTTCAGTTCAGCCGCTCAGTCATGTCCAACTCTTCGTCACCCACTTCTCTGTCCTTCCCTCTCTCCCAGAGCTCACTCAAACTCATGCACATTGACTCAATATTGCCATCTAACGATCTTATCCTCTGTTTCCCCCTTCTCCTTTTGTCTTCTATTTTTCCCAATATCAGGGTCTTCTCCAAGCAGTCATTTCTTTGCATCAGGTGGCCAAAATACTGGAGCTTCAGCTTCAGCATCGATCCTTCCAAGGAATATTCAGGGGTGATTTCCTTTAGAATTGACTGGTTTGATCTCCTTGCAGCCCAAGGGACTCTCAAGAGCCTTTTCCAACACCACAGTCCAAAAGCATCAACTCTTTGGCACTCAGCCTTCTTCATGGTCCAATTCTCACATCCATACATGACTATTAGGAAAGCCATAGCTTTGACTATATGGACTTTTGTCGACAAAGTGATGTCTCTGCTCGTTAATACAATGTCTAGGTTTGTCATAGCTTTTCTTGCAGGTGGCTCAGTAGTCAGAAAAAAAAAATCCATCTGCCAATGCAGAAGACAAAAGAGACTCAGTTTCAATCCCTGGGTTGGGAAGATCCTCTGGCATGGGACATGGCAACCTATTCCAGTATTATTGTCTGGAAAAGTCCATAGACGGAAGAGCCCCATAAGCTACAATCCATGGGGTGGCAAGAAGTCAGACGTGATGGAGTGACTGAGCATGCCTATCTCAACACAACTGAGAATGATGATGAATAAAGGAAGAAAGTTTTCAGAACATTTTGCAACATTCTGGCCATCCCCTAAGCAATGATTTCTACTCTATTTAGTAATTATCTAGAGGTCATCAGTCTGCAGAAGAACAACTGAATTATAGCATCTAAATGCTGTCCAAAAAGCAGTAGCCTCCTGCAGTTTTCCCAAAAAGCTTACTAGTTGAGGACTTCTGTTATTTTGACAACTACATTTTGGGGCTCATGTTGTTCTGTTCTCCTAGTTGTTGTAGTTTCTTTCCACTCTCTGCAGTCCCCAGCTTTTGGCTGCCTCAAACCTCAAACACAGGGATGCTGCCCATTCCCAGGATTCCCAAGTGGCTCAGTTCAGTTCAGCCGCTCAGTCATGTCCAACTCTTCGTCACCCACTTCTCTGTCCTTCCCTCTCTCCCAGAGCTCACTCAAACTCATGCACATTGACTCAATATTGCCATCTAACGATCTTATCCTCTGTTTCCCCCTTCTCCTTTTGTCTTCTATTTTTCCCAATATCAGGGTCTTCTCCAAGCAGTCATTTCTTTGCATCAGGTGGCCAAAATACTGGAGCTTCAGCTTCAGCATCGATCCTTCCAAGGAATATTCAGGGGTGATTTCCTTTAGAATTGACTGGTTTGATCTCCTTGCAGCCCAAGGGACTCTCAAGAGCCTTTTCCAACACCACAGTCCAAAAGCATCAACTCTTTGGCACTCAGCCTTCTTCATGGTCCAATTCTCACATCCATACATGACTATTAGGAAAGCCATAGCTTTGACTATATGGACTTTTGTCGACAAAGTGATGTCTCTGCTCGTTAATACAATGTCTAGGTTTGTCATAGCTTTTCTTGCAGGTGGCTCAGTAGTCAGAAAAAAAAAATCCATCTGCCAATGCAGAAGACAAAAGAGACTCAGTTTCAATCCCTGGGTTGGGAAGATCCTCTGGCATGGGACATGGCAACCTATTCCAGTATTATTGTCTGGAAAAGTCCATAGACGGAAGAGCCCCATAAGCTACAATCCATGGGGTGGCAAGAAGTCAGACGTGATGGAGTGACTGAGCATGCCTATCTCAACACAAACTGAGAATGATGATGAATAAAGGAAGAGAAGTTTCCAGAACATTTTGCAACATTCTGGCCATCCCCCTAAGCAATGATTTCTACTCTATTTAGTAATTATCTAGAGGTCATCAGTCTGCAGAAGAACAACTGAATTATAGCATCTGGAAATTTATAAAATGTTGTATCTCTTGAAAAGCTATTTGAAAGTCCTGAGGTTCAGAGGCCAGAGGGCAATGGCTAGATGACCATGTCTCTCCACAAGGCTCTCTGCCTCCATTAGGCATCTTCATGGGAACAGAGGTGAGCAATCAAAAGCAAAATACTCAGAAGTGCCCAGGAGGCGCCCACAGCCCAGGTGCACTTGGGCACTGCAGCATTATTGATGCCGATGAGGTCCCAGCTGAGTCTTTGAAAGACTGTGACTTCATCCTTTGGAAAGGAAGAGGTGCAGATGCAAATCTTTTCGGCCAAAAGAGGAGGAAGGGAGCTCTCCCCAAGGTAAGAAGGCATGCTCAGTCCAGGAAAAACTCGTAGGAGTGGCCAATTCCTTTCTCACAACACCAGTAATATCTTCTTTGGGTGTGGCAACAAATATGTTAGTTGGGGCGTCTTTATTAAACAACTTGAATACACTAACTTCCTCACTTGAGCCCTAAGATCCATTTTACAATTAGAACTAAAATTTCTTTGTATTTGGTTATCTCTTAATCAAAATTTAACTAAAGTTAAACAAAGCTGGATAGGCCCGGTGGTTACTGCCACAAACACCCAGCAATTCCTAAAGATTTCCATGTGTCAGACTTAAGTTAAAAACAGAGCTGATAATTAAGTCTGAAGGCTGAGCTCTCCCATCCTCCCTCAGTGAGATCATAGATTAGTTGATGGAACCCCTCAGCTAAGACATTCACGATTCATACCTACAGAGCATGGCCATCCTCTCAAACAGCAAAGGTGACAGAGGCTAAGAAGGATGTTGTAAGTATCCAGAATCGTTGGCATGACCACACAACAAATACTGCAGGAGAAGAACATGCTTGCTAAATCCAGGCATGGAAAGCCTGCATCCTGAACAGCCAGACACACCAGGATCAACCTCAGACTTAAAAGCGAGCTCTTCTTGTGAAAAGGCAACACGCAAGTTACAGAATGTGCCAGACGAAGTCTACAAAGCCTTGTTGGGGCAACAGAACTCCCTTTAGAATCGGAAATCTACATGGGCAGAACATTTTGCAACATTCTGGCCATCCCCTAAGCAATGATTTCTACTCTATTTAGTAATTATCTAGAGGTCCTGAGGTTCATCTGGAAATTTATAAAATGTTGTATCTCTTGAAAAGCTATTTGAAAGTCCTGAGGTTCAGAGGCCAGAGGGCAATGGCTAGATGACCATGTCTCTCCACAAGGCTCTCTGCCTCCATTAGGCATCTTCATGGGAACAGAGGTGAGCAATCAAAAGCAAAATACTCAGAAGTGCCCAGGAGGCGCCCACAGCCCAGGTGCACTTGGGCACTGCAGCATTATTGATGCCGATGAGGTCCCAGCTGAGTCTTTGAAAGACTGTGACTTCATCCTTTGGAAAGGAAGAGGTGCAGATGCAAATCTTTTCGGCCAAAAGAGGAGGAAGGGAGCTCTCCCCAAGGTAAGAAGGCATGCTCAGTCCAGGAAAAACTCGTAGGAGTGGCCAATTCCTTTCTCACAACACCAGTAATATCTTCTTTGGGTGTGGCAACAAATATGTTAGTTGGGGCGTCTTTATTAAACAACTTGAATACACTAACTTCCTCACTTGAGCCCTAAGATCCATTTTACAATTAGAACTAAAATTTCTTTGTATTTGGTTATCTCTTAATCAAAATTTAACTAAAGTTAAACAAAGCTGGATAGGCCCGGTGGTTACTGCCACAAACACCCAGCAATTCCTAAAGATTTCCATGTGTCAGACTTAAGTTAAAAACAGAGCTGATAATTAAGTCTGAAGGCTGAGCTCTCCCATCCTCCCTCAGTGAGATCATAGATTAGTTGATGGAACCCCTCAGCTAAGACATTCACGATTCATACCTACAGAGCATGGCCATCCTCTCAAACAGCAAAGGTGACAGAGGCTAAGAAGGATGTTGTAAGTATCCAGAATCGTTGGCATGACCACACAACAAATACTGCAGGAGAAGAACATGCTTGCTAAATCCAGGCATGGAAAGCCTGCATCCTGAACAGCCAGACACACCAGGATCAACCTCAGACTTAAAAGCGAGCTCTTCTTGTGAAAAGCCAACACGCAAGTGACAGAATGTCCCAGACGAAGTCCACAAAGCTTTGGAGGGGCAACAGAACTCCCTTTAGAATCGGAAATCTACATGGGAAACGAGTCCCAGCAGCAGGACTCAGGGCCCACACCCTGCAAGGCTTGAACTATGCCTGCAGTTACACCAACAGTGAAAAAGACATTTTACCACCCTAGACCATGATAGTCACACAAACAATATCAGGACCTTCTACTTGGGAGGGTCAACCTTGCCTGGGTAGACCTGCCACCCTCTAAAGCTGGAGTCCTCAAGCCCTGTGCCGTGGACCGGCAGTGGTCCATAACCTGCTAGGAACCAGGCTGCAGAGCAGAGGCGGGTGGCAGGTGAGCGAGGAAAGCTTGATCTGTATTTACAGAAGCTCCTCACCACGTTTCTTACTACCTGAGCTCTGCCTCCCAGCAGATCAGCAGTGGCATTCAATTCTCATAAGGGCATGAACTGTACTGAGCTGGAATCATCCCCAAACCATTTTCCCCCCAACCTCCAGTCAGTGAAAAAACTATCTCCCACAAAACCAGTCCTTGGTGGAGGGACTGAGGACACCCGGGCACACCCTTCAAAACACGGTTTTCTTCTAAAATAGGCAAACTTCTCTTTACCCATGTTGCTTAGAATGAGGAAAAAAAATGTGAATTTAACTCCTAGAAACAAAAGACCAGCTGAGCAATGGCTTTTATCCAAAAGATACAAGAGAGAAATTAAATTTTCAGGCCAGCCTAAGGAGCTCCATTTAGAAATAGCCCCACGGTGCATGCTCAGTTGTTTCAGCCGTGTCTGGACTCTTTGTGACCCTATGGTCTATAGCCCATCAGGCCTCTCTGTCCAAGGGATTCTCTAGGCAAGAATACTGAAGTGGATTGCCATACCTTCTTCCAAGGAGTCTTCCTGACCCAGGGATTGAACCTGCATCTCTTGTGTCTCCTGCATTGGCAAGGGGGGCTCTTTACCATTCGTGCCACCTAGGAAGGCCCCTAGTACCACAGGAAAATCACAAGAGATATGGTGACAAGGGCAAGACCACTGACATCATAAGAACGTTAGAGTCATGGAAAGAAATCAACCTCAGACTTAAAAGCGAGCTCTTCTTGTGAAAAGCCAATATGCAAGTGACAGAATGTCCCAGACGAAGTCCACAAAGCTTTGGAGGGGCAACAGAACTCCCTTTAGAATCGGAAATCTACATGGGAAACGAGTCCCAGCAGCAGGACTCAGGGCCCACACCCTGCAAGGCTTGAACTATGCCTGCAGTTACACCAACAGTGAAAAAGACATTTTACCACCCTAGACCATGATAGTCACACAAACAATATCAGGACCTTCTACTTGGGAGGGTCAACCTTGCCTGGGTAGACCTGCCACCCTCTAAAGCTGGAGTCCTCAAGCCCTGTGCCGTGGACCGGCAGTGGTCCATAACCTGCTAGGAACCAGGCTGCAGAGCAGAGGCGGGTGGCAGGTGAGCGAGGAAAGCTTGATCTGTATTTACAGAAGCTCCTCACCACGTTTCTTACTACCTGAGCTCTGCCTCCCAGCAGATCAGCAGTGGCATTCAATTCTCATAAGGGCATGAACTGTACTGAGCTGGAATCATCCCCAAACCATTTTCCCCCCAACCTCCAGTCAGTGAAAAAACTATCTCCCACAAAACCAGTCCTTGGTGGAGGGACTGAGGACACCCGGGCACACCCTTCAAAACACGGTTTTCTTCTAAAATAGGCAAACTTCTCTTTACCCATGTTGCTTAGAATGAGGAAAAAAAATGTGAATTTAACTCCTAGAAACAAAAGACCAGCTGAGCAATGGCTTTTATCCAAAAGATACAAGAGAGAAATTAAATTTTCAGGCCAGCCTAAGGAGCTCCATTTAGAAATAGCCCCACGGTGCATGCTCAGTTGTTTCAGCCGTGTCTGGACTCTTTGTGACCCTATGGTCTATAGCCCATCAGGCCTCTCTGTCCAAGGGATTCTCTAGGCAAGAATACTGAAGTGGATTGCCATACCTTCTTCCAAGGGGTCTTCCTGACCCAGGGATTGAACCTGCATCTCTTGTGTCTCCTGCATTGGCAGGTGGGCTCTTTACCATTCGTGCCACCTAGGAAGGCCCCTAGTACCACAGGAAAATCACAAGAGATATGGTGACAAGGGGCAAGACCACTGACATCATAAGAACGTTAGAGTCATGGAAAGAAAGCCCGTGAAGTGCAAGCTCAGAAAACCTATAAGCTGTTGGGCTAGGGTTTCCCAAGTTAAGAGAATTCTATAGCTTCCTTGAGACACATCCTTTCACCCATCCCTTGGTCACTGAACCACCCTGCAGAGCGCCCCCCACTGGCCGTGAATGCAGGCAGTGAGCCGATAAAGTAAGAACTGGCTCTGTTCTCAAGCGCTCACACAAGGCTTGTCTGCTACACAATTCACCAGACTGAAATGGGAGGAAAGGGAGGCATTATCAAACGAATGAGTCACGGACTGGAAGAAGAAAGCATCTCTGCCAAGAATGGAAATCAGGACTGCAGGGCCACGAGGATCACAGATGGGAAGGAAAACAAAGGAGGAAAGAAGAGTATGGGTTCCAGATGGGAGGCCGAGGAGTGGACAGAGGCCGTGCCTTACTGCTTGCTTCACTCTGCAGGACCAGACACTTTCCTGCACCACAGCTGAGTACAGGATGGGCTGAAGAATGACCTACCCGAGGTAGAGCTGCCTGGAAGAGTCCTACGCTCAAGGAATTCGCCCTTTGGCTTTCCCCAAATCAAAAACGATCTCCTTACTAACCAGCTGATTCATTTCCTTACAAATAATGCCACTTATGGATCAAGATCATTTAGTAAAACATCTCTTTGATAACTATCTCACCTAAATTTAGAAAAGACGGTACCAGATGTCACAGTTTCACGTCTTTAAATCTCCAGCTGTCTTTGGGACAGAGTAAGAGCACCTGGAGACCAGCCCTAACAATAGTTGAAGCTTTAAGGACAGAGTGTTCTCACGTGGGGACACCAGACCTCATGCCTGGGTCATTTCATGACATGATCATCTAGCTCTGACATCAGCAGAGGGAAACCCTACCTCCAGAACAGAAGAACGAGTGTGAAAGTCACATCCAAGGAGTACAATGCACAAGAAGAAGACATAAGCTTCCCACCTGAGCCTTCCCGCCCATATCCACTCCAAGATCCCTCTCCATCAGACAGCTGTCACTAGTACCACAGGAAAATCACAAGAGATATGGTGAAAAGGGGAAAGCATCATAAGAACGTTAGAGTCATGGAAAGAAAGCCCGTGAAGTGCAAGCTCAGAAAACCTATAAGCTGTTGGGCTAGGGTTTCCCAAGTTAAGAGAATTCTATAGCTTCCTTGAGACACATCCTTTCACCCATCCCTTGGTCACTGAACCACCCTGCAGAGCGCCCCCCACTGGCCGTGAATGCAGGCAGTGAGCCGATAAAGTAAGAACTGGCTCTGTTCTCAAGCGCTCACACAAGGCTTGTCTGCTACACAATTCACCAGACTGAAATGGGAGGAAAGGGAGGCATTATCAAACGAATGAGTCACGGACTGGAAGAAGAAAGCATCTCTGCCAAGAATGGAAATCAGGACTGCAGGGCCACGAGGATCACAGATGGGAAGGAAAACAAAGGAGGAAAGAAGAGTATGGGTTCCAGATGGGAGGCCGAGGAGTGGACAGAGGCCGTGCCTTACTGCTTGCTTCACTCTGCAGGACCAGACACTTTCCTGCACCACAGCTGAGTACAGGATGGGCTGAAGAATGACCTACCCGAGGTAGAGCTGCCTGGAAGAGTCCTACGCTCAAGGAATTCGCCCTTTGGCTTTCCCCAAATCAAAAACGATCTCCTTACTAACCAGCTGATTCATTTCCTTACAAATAATGCCACTTATGGATCAAGATCATTTAGTAAAACATCTCTTTGATAACTATCTCACCTAAATTTAGAAAAGACGGTACCAGATGTCACAGTTTCACGTCTTTAAATCTCCAGCTGTCTTTGGGACAGAGTAAGAGCACCTGGAGACCAGCCCTAACAATAGTTGAAGCTTTAAGGACAGAGTGTTCTCACGTGGGGACACCAGACCTCATGCCTGGGTCATTTCATGACATGATCATCTAGCTCTGACATCAGCAGAGGGAAACCCTACCCCCCGGAACAGAAGAACGAGTGTGAAAGTCACATCCAAGGAGTACAATGCACAAGAAGAAGACATAAGCTTCCCACCTGAGCCTTCCCGCCCATATCCACTCCAAGATCCCTCTCCATCAGACAGCTGTCACTGCGAAATGTGACGGTTTGGAAATATTCGACACAGCTGAGACTTAGAAGAGAGACAGCGGAAACTGGGGATTTCATTTCTCAAAGCATTGACTAATCCTGGCAACATTTGGGAGAAAAGAAACTCAATTGTTTGGCATTTTGTCTTCCCGCAGATCATCCTTTAGTGACTGTTTAAAGCTGATAGGAAGTGCTAACCCTGTGACCAAGGCACTGCTTCAGTAACTGAAACACAGCTGGGGTCCAAAGAACTTCCTATTCCTCTGCGCCCACACCAGACAACGAGGTGTGTTCTGAGTGAGCATCCAGGAGGCACGGGAGCAGAGGAAAAGAAGGGGCAAGAAAGTTACCCCAAATTAAGTGACGGCTCAAAATGAGCCATTCCCAAGACTGGCTCTCTAGGGAAACCAATGTCCCTGAAGAGTGATTGCTTTCTCCTTTCTGCCGCCATGTGCCGGAGTTTCAAAGGGCAGCCTCACTGTCCAGGCAGGCAATTCTGAAGCACTTGCACAAGTGGCTAATTTGCATGCACAATTGGCCTCTCGGCTTTCATTCTGACAGCTAAATTGATCTGTCCTTTATAGGCTAGAATCTCAGTACCCCGAAAGAGAAGGCAGTCTGAGGCTTTTTGAAAAATGTTGTCTCTCAATTCCTATTTACTCGGAATAACATATTCAAGAAGACCTGCCCTGTAACCAGTAGCTTGCTCACACAAAAGAAATTCAAGATGCAACTCAAGATCGAAATTCAAGATTGAATTCTAAGATCAAGATTTAAGTCTAACAAAAATTAATAAAATTATTGTGGTTACTTCTATTAAAGCAAACAGGACAGGCAGGGGTTCTTCAATCAACTCTGGTCATTATGTAGGAAAAGGGAACCGTCTGCCACAGACGAAACACCACTGGCACCAAAACCTTCCCAAGACGAAGCTGAGCTAAGGCAGACAAAGGTCTCCTACAAGAGTAAGAAGGAGAAGATGGCATTTGTCCCTGGAAGGAGGGCAGACTGTGACAATCACAGTGAACTGTTAATGAAATGGCAACAGGGTAAATCACCCAGAAAAATATTTTCCAATAAAAAGAACAGATAGAAGCTTTTTAGAAGTTTCTAGCTACAAACGATGCTCTCTCTCCCGTCCAGTGGAGACATAGAAAGATGTTCCAATCGGTTTAGGACAAACCCACACAAGCCAATCCGACGTGTGCACGCTGGGCTGTGTCAGTTCCGGCTTCCCGATACCTTCCTTTATTTTATTAACATGTGCCCAGACTCTAACGCTGCTGTTTCCATGTGAGATGTGGTGACCTAGGCCAAGCAAATTCTGTTTTGACTTAAAAGTAAAACTGCGCTCTTGGGTTTCTTGTTTGTTTGTTGGCTTAGACGCAGCAAATGCAATGGAATCATTTCATTTCTCCAAAGGCAAGAAGAATAAGTGGTCATTTACAACCTGCTGAAATCAGTCGCAATGACCTATTGGATCTTCCATTGTCAAAGGTGGGCTCCAAGACCAAGAAAGCAGACAACTCATTTCTTTGTTCCTTCCGGAGGTCCCGTTGCTCAGAGGTACATTTGTTTCTTATTTTTGAGGCTACAGCAGGCTTACCACATGAATCCCCGGGTGTGTCGCATAACCCCAAACCTACTTCTGTTCTATTTGTCATCCTCTCAATATAAATCGGTGATAAAAATAAGAAATGGGCCACTATGCATTGAACCAGATGGTGCCTTACCTTCCTGTAAAGCTGGCTGTGTTTAGTGTTTACACATGTGGGGGAATAAAAAGATTTTCTTTTCTTTACATTTGGCAATGAGTCATGTCACCCATTTCAGCACGAACTGTACTGAGACTTCCTCCCCAGGAAGAACCAATGCAGCTTCGCTAACGTCTAAAAACACCCATGGCAGCTGCCGTCCGTTAGTCAGGAAGCCATTCTGCCCGTCCTGCAGCCTCCGGCAAGGACAAGATCTGATCACATCAGACTTGCTAAACAGAACCAGGAGGGCAGCCTTGTCCTGATGCAAACCTGCTGTAGAAGAGACGCTCTTTTGTATGAATCAAAGATGCTTTCTCCTTCTCTCTGCAACATCCACCCTTAAAAAATGTCAGGGCAGGACCTTGACTTAAGGGCACCTCTGGGCCTGCGTCCCTCTCCTCAGCCCTGAGGAGTAAGACTGTGGACCAGTGTATCAGACCTGGGAGAGGAATGTCGGATACCTGGGAAATTTCTGAGCTTACTGATTGTAAAAGGTGGCACAGTCCATCACTCACCACTGCGTTCAATACAAGCCCAGCTAGGCTGAAGTAAGCATAAAGGAAACAAGGCCAGTTTGAAAGGCAGACAGTATTTTACAAAATTGTGCTGCTATTTTCCCCTGGAAAGCCCTGTTGGGAAATAGGACAGCACAGGGAGCAGGATCCAGGCCACGCCTGACACATACAACTCCCCGTAACTGTCTCTCCTGTCCTGTTTCTCTGCCCCCACCATGGAGTGGGTTTGAGTTTCCTTTACACAAACTCTCAAGAAGACAAACCCCTCCCTTCTCTACTGGATGCTCAGTATGAAACTGACCACTGGCACTGGTCTGGTTTCTTTTCTCTCAATTTTACACACTGCTGAGACAGTACCTCCCCTCCTCGTGGTATCTATGAAGTTTACTTACGAATCTGACTCCAGAACTCGGGATTATACACCTTTTGCATTCTGTCTCATTGGCCTGACTTCACCACTCAAGCCAATCATTGTAAGACCCCTTCCTGCATCGTACCAGGCTCTCTGAGATCAATGCGCCCCCTGCGCCCCCTTGGGAGGCAGTCACTCATCCTCTATGACAAGAACACCAGTGCCCACCCCTGGGCCCATGGACGCAGAGGGCGTAACCCTGCAGTCAGCTTCTGGAGACACTCTCCCCACTTGGCAACATTCAATCCAATGTCAAGCAAAATCGTCCAGAAAATCAGAGGAACCAACCCTGGGAGGGACTGAGAGGTGGCTAGCCCTCCTCTAGGTCTGCTGCCAGGCGCCCAGCAGGTGCCCAGGTGGATGGTGGGCAGTGGCTGTGAGGGAGAAAATGTCCTGGGGAGAGGTGGTCGCGCCTTCCTGGAGGCTGAAGGCTTGCCTTGAGTCCAGCTCTGTTCTAAATAAAACCCATGTTCCACCTCTCCTTTAGAAGGACTGCAAGTCTCATGATGCTATTCATACAGGTGTAGTGCCTGCTCTTTTACATCCCGTTCATGCTTTCGTAAAATGCAAACTTACCCCAGAATTCCCAGTGTCAAGAAGTCGAACTCACTCTGTCCTTGTCCATCAAGCCAACTGGAAAATACACAAGGGTCTTTCTGCAGACTCCCTGGGGAAACTGCCTTCACCCCCCACAAACCTCTCTAGGTACTCAGTGATGTCCCCACAGAGGGATGGCCACTCACAGGAACACAGTCCAGACAGGAGAAGGCCGACCCAGGGGCCAACACTGACCAGCCACGAAAGCACTTTTCCATAATGATATAAACATTATCTTTGTGCAATGAATGTTTATCCTGATAATTCCCTTAGTTAACCTGTTTTTCACAGCCTTCAGGTGAACTGCTCAGTAAACATGACTCTAAGTTCTGAACTAATGATCTTAGAGTGGGTTTGAGTTTCCTTTACACAAACTCTCAAGAAGACAAACCCCTCCCTTCTCTACTGGATGCTCAGTATGAAACTGACCACTGGCACTGGTCTGGTTTCTTTTCTCTCAATTTTACACACTGCTGAGACAGTACCTCCCCTCCTCGTGGTATCTATGAAGTTTACTTACGAATCTGACTCCAGAACTCGGGATTATACACCTTTTGCATTCTGTCTCATTGGCCTGACTTCACCACTCAAGCCAATCATTGTAAGACCCCTTCCTGCATCGTACCAGGCTCTCTGAGATCAATGCGCCCCCTGCGCCCCCTTGGGAGGCAGTCACTCATCCTCTATGACAAGAACACCAGTGCCCACCCCTGGGCCCATGGACGCAGAGGGCGTAACCCTGCAGTCAGCTTCTGGAGACACTCTCCCCACTTGGCAACATTCAATCCAATGTCAAGCAAAATCGTCCAGAAAATCAGAGAGAACCAAACCTGGGAGGGACTGAGAGGTGGCTAGCCCTCCTCTAGGTCTGCTGCCAGGCGCCCAGCAGGTGCCCAGGTGGATGGTGGGCAGTGGCTGTGAGGGAGAAAATGTCCTGGGGAGAGGTGGTCGCGCCTTCCTGGAGGCTGAAGGCTTGCCTTGAGTCCAGCTCTGTTCTAAATAAAACCCATGTTCCACCTCTCCTTTAGAAGGACTGCAAGTCTCATGATGCTATTCATACAGGTGTAGTGCCTGCTCTTTTACATCCCGTTCATGCTTTCGTAAAATGCAAACTTACCCCAGAATTCCCAGTGTCAAGAAGTCGAACTCACTCTGTCCTTGTCCATCAAGCCAACTGGAAAATACACAAGGGTCTTTCTGCAGACTCCCTGGGGAAACTGCCTTCACCCCCCACAAACCTCTCTAGGTACTCAGTGATGTCCCCACAGAGGGATGGCCACTCACAGGAACACAGTCCAGACAGGAGAAGGCCGACCCAGGGGCCAACACTGACCAGCCACGAAAGCACTTTTCCATAATGATATAAACATTATCTTTGTGCAATGAATGTTTATCCTGATAATTCCCTTAGTTAACCTGTTTTTCACAGCCTTCAGGTGAACTGCTCAGTAAACATGACTCTAAGTTCTGAACAAATGATCTTATTTGAACTGGAGTATTTCCTATGTAGCAAGTCTTCAATGATTGACTGAAACAAGAACCAAGTTCTTGGACTTTTCCATGATCACTCATGTCTGACTCTTTGTGACCCCAGGGACTACAGCTCAGCAGGCTCCTCTGTCCTCCACTATCACCTAGAGTTTGCTCAAATGTCCAATGAGTTGGTGATGCTACCCGTCTCATCCTCTGCCACTCTCCTTTGCCTTCAGTCTTTCCCAGCAGCAGCATCTTTTCCAATGAGGAGGCCAAAAGATTGGAGCTTTGGCTTCAGCATCAGTCCTTCCAATGAACATTCAGGGTTCATTTCCTTTAGAATTGACTGGTTTGATCTCCTTGAAGAGGAAGAAAGGCTTAAGTGTCTCTCTTTCACCCTCTAGTTTTCCACGTCACACACAGTCTTAGAAAACACAGACATGCTCTGGCCACCTTGAACGTGAAATTATGACATGCTTTACCCAGTTAAAAACCTAAAAAGCATGTTCAGTAAATTAGCACTGGAGAAATCAGTTGTCCTAAGGGACACTTTATGCTTGACTTTAAAATGTGCACTTTAATCTCAATGTTATATTTTTTTACTCCATTTACTCTTACAGTTCTCATCAATCATTTTTCAGGCTTACAGAAATGATGCAATTCCATGAGGGTAATAAGCCCAACAACTGAATCCAGCTTTGAGGAGGAGTCTGTGTAACTCCAGAGAAGAGGACCAAACAGTGATACAGAAAATGAAGCCCAGGGACAACAGGACATGTCTTTGCTTTGGGATTTCTTTCAAGCTACAGACTCAAGTGTTAAAATAAGGCATTCCTGTCACATCAGCTCCCCTCACTTGGACCAGCAGACAGCCGGTCACTCAGCCCAGCGCTTGTGCAAAATCTGTCTCTCTCTCTTCTCACAGGTCTCATCAGTGGAACAACAATCTAATTACGGGCCACCCAATCAATGCAGGCGTCATTGCAAACATCAGGGAAATTCAACCATAAACAGAACCCCTCATTCACATGAAAAGCTGATAGCATGGTGGGGAGAGGTGATAAGACGCGTTATTATTCTTAGAACAAAACACTTCGCTCTGCTGGCCGCTGACTTCGTCACGTGCTTCGGATAGCCCTGGGAAGACAGGGCACACAGTGCATTACTTATTGGCAATTTCTCAAGTCAATCTCCCTTTCCAAATATTGCAAAAAGAAGCTATCCATCAGAACAGTGGCCTGAAATGTTGGTGACATCTTCTCGTCTGCAAGACTCCTAAGGTAAACTCCCAAACCATATCTCAGTGTAACAGCACGGTCTTGACCTACACGGCTTGATGAACTCCCCACCCTCTTCACACTCGGTTTCTCCTAGTCCCATATTCTGGAGGACACCGGGTGTTTCCACCAAAGCTAAAAAGTTGCAAGTGGACCCTAACCATCCTAAGCTGAGAAAGATCCAGGTCTCCTGAATTCCCTCTGCTGTGAACAAGGGAGAGCACAATCTCTCTGCTATCGCTGTCTTCATCCAACCAAGGATGGCAGACGGGAACTACAAGTTGTAGACCGGCCCCTACAAGATGTGGATACCAAGTAACAAGGTTGGGTTCTATTTGAAACATACAGTAAAAACAAAGTGAAAGTGATAGTCACCCAGTTTTGTCTGCCTCTTTGTGAGCCTCATGCAGCTCGTCAGGCTCCCCTGTCCATGGAATTCTCCAAGTAAGAATACTGGAGTGGGTAGCCATTCCCTTCCCCCAGAGATCTTCCTAACCCAGGGATCGAACCTGGGTCTCCTGCATTGCAGGAAGACTGTTTACCATCTGAGCCCTCAGGGAAGTTCCAGTAGAAAGAACAGAATAATCATGGCAGAAAGCTGAGTAACTAAATGGCTTTAGTCCTACACCTCGTCCATCTGCCCTCAAAGAATAAACTGTCAATAGACACGGACTCTTCCCCATGACCCCCTGCTCCACCGTTGCCACCAGCATTTTCCCATGCGTCAGCCCTGCAGCCCTCCAGGCCACACTGCGCTCCTGATGGCTCCAGCAGACCTTAAAGAGAGGCCAGGTGGAGAAGCAACAACAATGCGAGCGCTCTTCGCTAAAGGATACTCACTGGGGGAACTGTCACTGCTTAGAAGACATCTTCGTTCCTGTGGAAATCACCAGAGAGAGCCTCCCCACTTGGCTTTGACGGGCTTTGACAGACACGTGGATAAATGAGAAGGCTCACACATCCCAGAGCAAGATGCTGGGTTGGAATTCCAGAGCCGTCCTTGGCTTGTCAACAGACGTCAGCACTCAGGGAGAAACCTCCGTCACACCTCAGGCGGCGCTCCATCCCACATGCCCACACACAATCCCACCAGCAGAAGAGCAAGCCCACCCCAGATCACTCCGGCCTGGACCCTGACGGCTCTCACCATGGCACGGAGGTCGTCACTGTGTCTGAAGGAAGCTTCAGGGTCCTGTTAGAAGAACCACAGTGAGCTCCCATAAATCAGCCCACATCCTGTAACCCAGACCAAACGAAACTTTCTTTACCTTTCAGGCCACTCTCCCTGAGCCAAACTTAAAAAGAGAAATGAGAGATGCAAACCCTTGTCCTTCCTTGCCAGGTAGACGGGCCCAGTTTGCTCACCCAGCTTGTGACTCAGGGTGCTTGGATTACAAAAGCTCTAAAACTTCTGCGTCCTGCAGGTCAGAGCGGGGGCACTAATACCCAGACATAATGCACCCATTAGGACAGGCAGCAAAGCTTCCAAAGGGGTCTACTTCCATCAGGAAGCAGGGACGTCTGAGAGCTACTCAAAGGCTGGGGAGTTTTCTACCAGTGACGCTGTAACTGCCAAGGACATAGGGACACAGAAAATCCTGCTTCCTTAGCAGAGCTTAAACATCGACTTTGCACATACGGGATCCAGAGTACAACATGGAATTGGACAAATCCAGACATTACTTCTTTCCTATGGTAACTGATACTCATGAAAGAAAAAGAAAAGAGTCAATGCACTGCTAATTCACAGATTCTGTAGCTGAAAATTCACCTACTGGCTGACACTTATTTGTAACAGCGAAATGTGCTGTTGGCTTTATGTCCAAAGGTAAGGAATCAGTGATATGTTAAGTACGTGATTTTAAAAGCAACAGGCATAAATGACGTTCTTTATTCACAGGTTAATGAAGCCTGACCAGAGGCACTCAGGTCTGAGTGTGTCCCCTAGTGTGTCCCCCTAATTCTGTGTGTCCCCTAGAAGCAGGGATTCAGGACTAATTCAGGGTGCAGGAGGAACTCACAGGGCCTGAGTGCCACAAGGCCTCCAGGAGCTGCGCTGTGCTCAGTCGTGTCCAGCTCTTTGCAACCCCATGGACTGTAGCCCACCAGGCTCCTCTGTCCATGGGATTCTCTAGGCAAGAATCCTGGAGTGAGCTGCCATTACCTCCTCCAGGGGATCTCCCCAACCAGGGATCAAACCAACATCTCCTGCATTGCAAGCGTTTCTTTACCACTGAGCCCTCAGGGAAACTGTCATCAGAACAGACTGTAAACACAGAAGGTTATGAGGAACAGAGTAAACACCCTAACCGTGTCCCAGCTCTAGGCAGGAATATCAGACGCCGGCGGACTTGAAGGTGGGCCGCAGTGGACGAGTGGAGTGCAGGTCACACAGAGCAGGGCCCACCTTGATGGAGGGAGAGGAGGGTCACACCACAGGAATGCCAAGGACACAAGCTACCTGATTCTACCTGAGAAGCAAACCACGGGCCCTCTGGCTTCCACGGATCCCAGAACTCATCTCGCTGGCAGCAACCTGGGGGAGCCCCTGGTGCCTGGCTGTCTGGCACTAACCTTTCTGAAGTCATCCTGCAATGACAATTAGACCCCTCAGAAACAGACATCTGGACAATGCAGTGCATCAGGGATGACGGGCCCAGGCCAAGGTCACGTGCTTGCCGAGGGGCGGCTCCGGCTTTGGCTGGCGGGACCCCTCAGAGCTCTCCATGTCTAATGGGAACCAGATTCCCGTCTTGCACAGCAGATAACGATCTTGCTCCCTGGATTTAAGGGATGATTACAGTCTCCAGAGCTGATTGTGCCTCATTACACTTGAGATAATAGATTCCTGACACCCGAGGCTATTAACTTGAACTTCCAAACCCATCACACCAGCCCTCTGACATAGTCCCATCCATCACACATCACAGAAGGGGGTGTTTCCCTGCCACTCAACATGTAAAGGAGGAACAGTTAAACGGGTACAGAACAGCAAGTACTGTTTTTGTTTCTTCCTCCTCGGCCATGACAGTCTTAATCCAACTGACTCACTACGCTACACAGCACATCAAGACCTTTAGCATTAAAAAACAAAACGGGCCAAGCAAGCCATAAAGGCCATAAAATAAAAAGGCCCAAAGCCATTACTTGCTTGTTTCCTTATGGTTTTACAGGCTTTTTCCCTCTAGGAACGTCTCCCCTTTTATTACAGTATTAAGAATTCTAATGACTACCTTTTGTAATGATTGACTTCCTTTCATAAAGAGGGAAACAAAAGAAAACAGAGCCTCTCCACCTTCCCTCTCTACTGGGAGTTGTCAGTCGAAAGAGACTCAAACTAATGGAAATGGCTCACCATAAAAGGACGCACGTACTATTTCCCAGGTTCAGAAAGGGTCGTTCAAGCGTGATAACAAAAATACACGTCGGTCAGCTCCACACATGCACTCATAGAGAAAGTGAGAATGACCTATAAACAACTCAAACCCCAGCACTATGGGTATGAGTCAGGCACCTGAATTTTTATTTCACAGCATCAGGCAGGGCTGCGTCTCACCCATACCGGAGGCTGTGATTAGTGCACACTCACCGCACCTCTCAAGGAGTTCCCTGGTGAGTTAGCAGGTCGTGGGTTTAGCCCTTGAGACTGGGAGGCAGTACGCCAACCTGAGCGGGCCAGGACAGGAAACAGGTTTCAAATTGGGACAAGCAGTCTTGTCATAAGAAATCGTGAGACTTTTTTTAAATGACTATTCCAGCTGGTTTTCCAAAGCTGGTTCTAAAAATTCCCTGATCTCTCTGAATACGAGATGCTAAAATAAGGACATGGGTATAGATATTAACCGAGAGTTTTAAGGAGATCAAGTGTAATAGGACAGGAAACCTTAAGCACGACTAACAGTTTGAGTTGAAAGCAGAGAAATGGGTTGAATAAAATGGGAAAACCTTCTGGATTGGTGCCTCATTTACACTTGAGATAATAGATTCCTGACACCCGAGGCTATTAACTTGAACTTCCAAACCCATCACACCAGCCCTCTGACATAGTCCCATCCATCACACATCACAGAAGGGGGTGTTTCCCTGCCACTCAACATGTAAAGGAGGAACAGTTAAACGGGTACAGAACAGCAAGTACTGTTTTTGTTTCTTCCTCCTCGGCCATGACAGTCTTAATCCAACTGACTCACTACGCTACACAGCACATCAAGACCTTTAGCATTAAAAAACAAAACGGGCCAAGCAAGCCATAAAGGCCATAAAATAAAAAGGCCCAAAGCCATTACTTGCTTGTTTCCTTATGGTTTTACAGGCTTTTTCCCTCTAGGAACGTCTCCCCTTTTATTACAGTATTAAGAATTCTAATGACTACCTTTTGTAATGATTGACTTCCTTTCATAAAGAGGGGAAACAAAAGAAAACAGAGCCTCTCCCGCCACCTTCCCCTCTCTACTGGGAGTTGTCAGTCGAAAGAGACTCAAACTAATGGAAATGGCTCACCATAAAAGGACGCACGTACTATTTCCCAGGTTCAGAAAGGGTACGTTCAAGCGTGATAACAAAAATACACGTCGGTCAGCTCCACACATGCACTCATAGAGAAAGTGAGAATGACCTATAAACAACTCAAACCCCAGCACTATGGGTATGAGTCAGGCACCTGAATTTTTATTTCACAGCATCAGGCAGGGCTGCGTCTCACCCATACCGGAGGCTGTGATTAGTGCACACTCACCGCACCTCTCAAGGAGTTCCCTGGTGAGTTAGCAGGTCGTGGGTTTAGCCCTTGAGACTGGGAGGCAGTACGCCAACCTGAGCGGGCCAGGACAGGAAACAGGTTTCAAATTGGGACAAGCAGTCTTGTCATAAGAAATCGTGAGACTTTTTTTAAATGACTATTCCAGCTGGTTTTCCAAAGCTGGTTCTAAAAATTCCCTGATCTCTCTGAATACGAGATGCTAAAATAAGGACATGGGTATAGATATTAACCGAGAGTTTTAAGGAGATCAAGTGTAATAGGACAGGAAACCTTAAGCACGACTAACAGTTTGAGTTGAAAGCAGAGAAATGGGTTGATATTTACCTAAAACTTTCGGAAGACCCTTCCAGGAAGTGAGAATAAATCCAGCTGGGTCCACCCGTCATTTGGAGAACCTCAAACACACAGAGCACTGAGGGAAGAACGTGATCAAAAGAGTCTGAGGACAACCAGAGAAGGTGCTTAGAAAGAGCAAGCCTGGTCTGCCAATTGCAGTAGTCATTAGCTCTTTGTTTCCAAGAAGCCGGCAGTTATGGGACTTAGACTGGGGCATAAATTCTAATTAAAGTAAATCTTTCTGAGTTCCCTGAAGAGTTTCCACTCACCAGCTTCATCTTTCAGCAACTCAACAAAGAGCTGCTCTGTCCCCAGCCAAGCCAGGGAGAAAAACACGTGTCTTGGTCACGCTGCACCTTCCGAATCTCTCTTCTACAAGCCACTGCAAACAATTCTTTCTATAAAGACAAAAGAGTCGGGGATCTGGGTGGAGGTGAGAATCCAGATTTGCCTGGCGGGGGAGGGGGGGGTCGTTGGAAGCTGAGAACAAAACTGAACAAATCAGAATGAAAAAGTCTGACTTTCAAGGCAATTCAAAGAGAACACAGAAAGGGGAGAAGAAAAGAGAACTGTTTCTGGTGAAAGAGCAGAGCCCAGTCAGGGACACCTGTGACTTAGGGAGCTAACAGAAAGCAGATGTGACCGTGGTCTTGGCCTCCTGTCCCTCAGTCCGGTCTGAATGGTACCCCAAACCACAACTAAGCTGGACGAGCCAGGGGAGGACGAAACGGGTCCAGCTGCAATAACAAACCAGAAGGGTCCAACCGCGAAAGGTTTTAAAAATAAACACTGTGATTCAAAGCCACGGGGAAACCCAGCGCCTGGGGAGCTTCAAGGAGCGCTGGACCTCTCCAGATCTCATTTAAAAAACCATTTAGAACTGCCTTTCAGTGAGGTGTTTAAATGACAACAGACAGGCCTGCCTCACAGAAAGAGAACAGGATCAAAATCAAACAGAGAAATCCTTAGAAGAACCCTGCTCAGGCTTTTCTACCAAAAAACCCCAACTGGCCTTTCATCTACCCAAGGAAACCTCCTTCGTCTTGAATGTGCCTCAAAGCCCACAGGACACTGAAAGCTTCCAGAGATGTAGAGATGTAATACTGTTACCCGCTAAATTTTCTGCATCAATCCTAACAAATTAGCCCAACTATGCCCCTATCTCAGAGCTTTGGGAAAATAATTGGTCTCCAAAACCTGCTGCTTCTAAGTTCCATTCCTAAAAGTACAAACTGTGGCCCAGAACTTTCCAAGTTGCTTAAAAAAAAGGTGTCATCCCTCCATAATGGCTGTGCCTGAGTGAATCTACAACTCACTCCTTTTTACATAAGGAAAGTTGGACAAAGCCTCCCCAGTGGACCAGAAATGGCACCTGACCCAAGTTCAAATGCTGGCACTGCCCTCTACCTGGGAAGCGTGAACATGGCTTTTCACTGTGCTCTTTAACGTTCCTGAGTGGTTTCCAGACAACAGCATCAGGTCAAAGGAAGGCTGTGTGCATGCACGCTCAGCTGCTTCTGACTCTTTGTGACCCTACACACCAGAGGCCATCAGGCTGCTCTGTCCATGGGATTCTCCAGGCAAAAATACCGCAGTGGGAACAAAACGCTCAGAATGCAAAAGTCTGACTTTCAAGGCAATTCAAAGAGAACACAGAAAGGGGAGAAGAAAAGAGAACTGTTTCTGGTGAAAGAGCAGAGCCCAGTCAGGGACACCTGTGACTTAGGGAGCTAACAGAAAGCAGATGTGACCGTGGTCTTGGCCTCCTGTCCCTCAGTCCGGTCTGAATGGTACCCCAAACCACAACTAAGCTGGACGAGCCAGGGGAGGACGAAACGGGTCCAGCTGCAATAACAAACCAGAAGGGTCCAACCGCGAAAGGTTTTAAAAATAAACACTGTGATTCAAAGCCACGGGGAAACCCAGCGCCTGGGGAGCTTCAAGGAGCGCTGGACCTCTCCAGATCTCATTTAAAAAACCATTTAGAACTGCCTTTCAGTGAGGTGTTTAAATGACAACAGACAGGCCTGCCTCACAGAAAGAGAACAGGATCAAAATCAAACAGAGAAATCCTTAGAAGAACCCTGCTCAGGCTTTTCTACCAAAAAACCCCAACTGGCCTTTCATCTACCCAAGGAAACCTCCTTCGTCTTGAATGTGCCTCAAAGCCCACAGGACACTGAAAGCTTCCAGAGATGTAGAGATGTAATACTGTTACCCGCTAAATTTTCTGCATCAATCCTAACAAATTAGCCCAACTATGCCCCTATCTCAGAGCTTTGGGAAAATAATTGGTCTCCAAAACCTGCTGCTTCTAAGTTCCATTCCTAAAAGTACAAACTGTGGCCCAGAACTTTCCAAGTTGCTTAAAAAAAAGGTGTCATCCCTCCATAATGGCTGTGCCTGAGTGAATCTACAACTCACTCCTTTTTACATAAGGAAAGTTGGACAAAGCCTCCCCAGTGGACCAGAAATGGCACCTGACCCAAGTTCAAATGCTGGCACTGCCCTCTACCTGGGAAGCGTGAACATGGCTTTTCACTGTGCTCTTTAACGTTCCTGAGTGGTTTCCAGACAACAGCATCAGGTCAAAGGAAGGCTGTGTGCATGCACGCTCAGCTGCTTCTGACTCTTTGTGACCCTACACACCAGAGGCCATCAGGCTGCTCTGTCCATGGGATTCTCCAGGCAAAAATACCGCAGTGGGTTGCCATTTCCTTCTCCAGGGGATCTTCCCAAGCCAGGGATCCAACCCTCATCTCTTGCGTCTCCTGCACTGGCAGGCATGTTCTTCACCACTAAGGCTACCGGGGAAGGTTAGGAGCTTTCACAATTGCGTATGTCAAGTTCCTACCTCAAAGTTGGTACTCAATATGTCCAGCATTATGACAAATGGAATTGCTCCTTAAATCATAAAAGGGACTGCCTAGAAGGGTGGGGTTCAGCTTTTCTTTAATTGTTTTTACGATATTGTGTTGGGTTTTGCCATACAACAATGCAAATCAGTCATAATTACACACACTTTCTCCCCGTCTCCCTAGCTTCCCTCCCTCCCCTGATCCCACCCTTCCAGATCATCACAGAGTGGAGACTGGCTCCCTGTGCTACACAGCCGCTCCTCACCAGCCAACCAGCTGAGACCTGATCGTGTGCACATGTATGTGTTACTTTTCACTTCGTATCACTCTCTTCACCTCAGTGTGTCCAAAGTCTGTCCTCTACGTCTGCAGCCCCTTTCCTTCCCTACCAATAGACTCACTGAAAACAGACACATGTACTCCGGAGTTCACAGCAGCATGGCTTACAGACTGGTGGTGGTCAAGGGGAAGGGGGCTGGGAGAGGAATAGAGTGGAAGGTTGGGATTAGCAGATATGAGTGTCTACACCTACAACTGTTGAGCCACAAGGTCCTATTGTATAGCACAGAAAACTATATTCACCCATCCACTGCCCTCTAACCTTTGGGAAAAGCGTGAACCAGTTGGGCACCCTATAATGCCCAGTGAATCTACAACTCACTCCTTTTTACATAAGGAAAGTTGGACAAAGCCTCCCCAGTGGACCAGAAATGGCACCTGACCCAAGTTCAAATGCTGGCACTGCCCTCTACCTGGGAAGCGTGAACATGGCTTTTCACTGTGCTCTTTAACGTTCCTGAGTGGTTTCCAGACAACAGCATCAGGTCAAAGGAAGGCTGTGTGCATGCACGCTCAGCTGCTTCTGACTCTTTGTGACCCTACACACCAGAGGCCATCAGGCTGCTCTGTCCATGGGATTCTCCAGGCAAAAATACCGCAGTGGGTTGCCATTTCCTTCTCCAGGGGATCTTCCCAAGCCAGGATCCAACCCTCATCTCTTGCGTCTCCTGCACTGGCAGGCATGTTCTTCACCACTAAGGCTACCGGGGAAGGTTAGGAGCTTTCACAATTGCGTATGTCAAGTTCCTACCTCAAAGTTGGTACTCAATATGTCCAGCATTATGACAAATGGAATTGCTCCTTAAATCATAAAAGGGACTGCCTAGAAGGGTGGGGTTCAGCTTTTCTTTAATTGTTTTTACGATATTGTGTTGGGTTTTGCCATACAACAATGCAAATCAGTCATAATTACACACACTTTCTCCCGCTCCCTAGCTTCCTCCTCCCTGATCCCACCCTTCCAGATCATCACAGAGTGGAGACTGGCTCCCTGTGCTACACAGCCGCTCCTCACCAGCCAACCAGCTGAGACCTGATCGTGTGCACATGTATGTGTTACTTTTCACTTCGTATCACTCTCTTCACCTCAGTGTGTCCAAAGTCTGTCCTCTACGTCTGCAGCCCCTTTCCTTCCCTACCAATAGACTCACTGAAAACAGACACATGTACTCCGGAGTTCACAGCAGCATGGCTTACAGACTGGTGGTGGTCAAGGGGAAGGGGGCTGGGAGAGGAATAGAGTGGAAGGTTGGGATTAGCAGATATGAGTGTCTACACCTACAACTGTTGAGCCACAAGGTCCTATTGTATAGCACAGAAAACTATATTCACTATCCTACTAGAAGCCATAATTAAAAAGTTTTTTAAGTGTACATGTACACATGTATATCTGTGTATGTCTGTGTGTATGTATGTGTAACTAAGTCACTTTGCTGTACATCAGTAATTCATACAACATTGTAAATCAGCTGGACTTCAATAAGAAGTCAAAAAATAAAATCAAAAATAAGAAGATTTTTTTCTTATAGTTATTTGTTTCTCACAGAATCCAAAATTAACGTGTCAGCCAATTCAGTTTCCTAGCGAGGGCCCACCTTCTGACTTGAAGACAATCACTTTCCTGCTGTGTCCTCAGATGGCACAGAGAGAGAAGCAGCTCTCTGGTGTCTCTTCTTACAAGGGCGCGAATTCCCACACAAGTGGCCCACCCTTACAACTGCACCTAATTCTAACTACCTCCCAAAGGCCCCATCTGCAAACACTGCCACACTGGGAACAAGGACCTCAGTATACAGTCTTCAGGGATACACAACGGAGTCCACGGCAGTGGCACATGAAAGTATTTTTTAAGCATGTTTACAAGTTAATTTAAACTCATAACTGCTTTGCTTAAATACATTATTTCTATCACATGAAAGTATTTTTTAAGCATGTTTACGAGTTAATTTAAACTCATAACTGCTTTGCTTAAATACATTATTTCTATCTATATTCTGTTAAAGAGTCTAAAAGGAATGTAATAAAATATACTGTGCTAGATATCCAAGTTAGAAAACCTTGCATCTAAATATTTTCACTTACATTTACATTTGGGATAAAAAGGGCAATTTCCTATCCCCCCTTCCAGATCATCACAGAGTGGAGACTGGCTCCCTGTGCTACACAGCCGCTCCTCACCAGCCAACCAGCTGAGACCTGATCGTGTGCACATGTATGTGTTACTTTTCACTTCGTATCACTCTCTTCACCTCAGTGTGTCCAAAGTCTGTCCTCTACGTCTGCAGCCCCTTTCCCTCCCTACCAATAGACTCACTGAAAACAGACACATGTACTCCGGAGTTCACAGCAGCATGGCTTACAGACTGGTGGTGGTCAAGGGGAAGGGGGCTGGGAGAGGAATAGAGTGGAAGGTTGGGATTAGCAGATATGAGTGTCTACACCTACAACTGTTGAGCCACAAGGTCCTATTGTATAGCACAGAAAACTATATTCACTATCCTACTAGAAGCCATAATTAAAAAGTTTTTTAAGTGTACATGTACACATGTATATCTGTGTATGTCTGTGTGTATGTATGTGTAACTAAGTCACTTTGCTGTACATCAGTAATTCATACAACATTGTAAATCAGCTGGACTTCAATAAGAAGTCAAAAAATAAAATCAAAAATAAGAAGATTTTTTTCTTATAGTTATTTGTTTCTCACAGAATCCAAAATTAACGTGTCAGCCAATTCAGTTTCCTAGCGAGGGCCCACCTTCTGACTTGAAGACAATCACTTTCCTGCTGTGTCCTCAGATGGCACAGAGAGAGAAGCAGCTCTCTGGTGTCTCTTCTTACAAGGGCGCGAATTCCCACACAAGTGGCCCACCCTTACAACTGCACCTAATTCTAACTACCTCCCAAAGGCCCCATCTGCAAACACTGCCACACTGGGAACAAGGACCTCAGTATACAGTCTTCAGGGATACACAACGGAGTCCACGGCAGTGGCACATGAAAGTATTTTTTAAGCATGTTTACAAGTTAATTTAAACTCATAACTGCTTTGCTTAAATACATTATTTCTATCACATGAAAGTATTTTTTAAGCATGTTTACGAGTTAATTTAAACTCATAACTGCTTTGCTTAAATACATTATTTCTATCTATATTCTGTTAAAGAGTCTAAAAGGAATGTAATAAAATATACTGTGCTAGATATCCAAGTTAGAAAACCTTGCATCTAAATATTTTCACTTACATTTACATTTGGGATAAAAAAGGGGCAATGTTTTCCTCATCTTGAAATGTTTATCAATTTGAAACAGAACCAAACATTCTGTGTTTACATTTTCTAACTCCTAGAAATTAGGGAATTCCTTATTTTATAGAATTCATTATTCTCTTGTCATTTAAAGTATACAATGCCATCAAATGAAAATAAACATTATATTAAAGGCATGGATTCCCCTACTCATAAACTGATAAGTCTTTCCTATTATTTTCTGAAAAACTGTAGATCATTTGTTGCCTTAAGACTTACACAATTAGCTGTCTATTATCTATGTCACTATTCTTACAGACAGTAAGCCTCCAATTATTTTGTTTGATGTCTTAGATGTCCCTAAGCTTTGCTGAACAAGTAGCACATGGCTTCTCTTTGGACCTAACCCCAAAGATAGCTAAGAAAACTAAATACTGAGTCTCACTGCAATTTACATCATTTGTGAAAATGCTTATTTTCTTCATCACAAGCTTTAGCATGCATTTAGCATAGAGATTTCCTAACACAGAAATGATACTTAGAAGCTCAAAGGCAGGCTGTCCCCTGGATGTCCAGTGGTGGACTCAGCACTTTCATTGCCTTGGGCCTGAGTTTGATCCCTGATCAGGGAACCAAGATCCCACAAGCCACACAGCATGGCCTCCAAGAAAAGAAAGCTCTAGGACTGAAGACTCAATAAACACATTTCTAAGACATATCAAGGGCCAACAGGCACGTGAAAATATGTTTCACATTACTAATCATTAATGAAATGAAAATCCTAACTACAATGAGGTATCATCTCCCACCTGTCAGAATGGCCATCATCAGAAAGTCTAGAAACAATAAATGCTGGAGAGGGTATGGAGCAAAGAGAGCTCTCCAACACCACTGTATGGAATCCGGCCGGTATAGCCACTATGGAGAACAGTATGGAGGTGCCTCAAAAAATTAAAAGTAGAGCTCCCATATGATCCAGCAAATCCACTCCTGAGCGTATATCCAGAGCAACCTCTAACTTGAAAAGATGCATGCATCCTACCATTCACAGCAGCACTACTTACACCAGCCAAAACATGTAAGCCACCTAAGCGTCCACGGATACATGGATAAAGACAAGGTGGTACATACTGCAGTGGACTATTACTCAGCCATCAGAAAAGAATGGGATAATGCCATTTATAGCGACACGGATGGACACCGAGATTATCATAATAAGTGAAGTAAGTAAAGACAAATATCATACAATATCACACTGAAATAATATAAATTAGCTTACTCACCAAACAAGAATCGCAAAACAGAAATGATTAAGCACACACACAGAAAACAGAAATAGATTTACATACACAGACAACAAACAACGGTTACTCAGGGAAAGTGGGGAAGGAGGGATAAATTAGCACTTTGGAACTAACAGATATACATTACTTTATATAAAATAGATAAACAAGACCCTATTGTATAGCATAGGGAACAATATATCATATCTTATAAGAACCTATGATGGAAAAGAATCTAAAAAAGAATATCTCTTTCCTTATATGTTTTAAAAAAGCATAGCAGAAACTGATACAACACTGTAAGTCAACTATACTTCAATGAAAATTCTTCAACTAAAACAAAACACAAATGTCCTTACCACTCTACTTTTAACTGTCCCCTGGATGTCCAGTGGTGGACTCAGCACTTTCATTGCCTTGGGCCTGAGTTTGATCCCTGATCAGGGAACCAAGATCCCACAAGCCACACAGCATGGCCTCCAAGAAAAGAAAGCTCTAGGACTGAAGACTCAATAAACACATTTCTAAGACATATCAAGGGCCAACAGGCACGTGAAAATATGTTTCACATTACTAATCATTAATGAAATGAAAATCCTAACTACAATGAGGTATCATCTCCCACCTGTCAGAATGGCCATCATCAGAAAGTCTAGAAACAATAAATGCTGGAGAGGGTATGGAGCAAAGAGAGCTCTCCAACACCACTGTATGGAATCCGGCCGGTATAGCCACTATGGAGAACAGTATGGAGGTGCCTCAAAAAATTAAAAGTAGAGCTCCCATATGATCCAGCAAATCCACTCCTGAGCGTATATCCAGAGCAACCTCTAACTTGAAAAGATGCATGCATCCTACCATTCACAGCAGCACTACTTACACCAGCCAAAACATGTAAGCCACCTAAGCGTCCACGGATACATGGATAAAGACAAGGTGGTACATACGTGCAGTGGACTATTACTCAGCCATCAGAAAAGAATGGGATAATGCCATTTATAGCGACACGGATGGACACCGAGATTATCATAATAAGTGAAGTAAGTAAAGACAAATATCATACAATATCACACTGAAATAATATAAATTAGCTTACTCACCAAACAAGAATCGCAAAACAGAAATGATTAAGCACACACACAGAAAACAGAAATAGATTTACATACACAGACAACAAACAACGGTTACTCAGGGAAAGTGGGGAAGGAGGGATAAATTAGCACTTTGGAACTAACAGATATACATTACTTTATATAAAATAGATAAACAAGACCCTATTGTATAGCATAGGGAACAATATATCATATCTTATAAGAACCTATGATGGAAAAGAATCTAAAAAAGAATATCTCTCTATATATATGTAACACATATATAATATGATATATACATTATATACAGAAAATTCATTTTGCTATATAGCAGAAACTGATACAACACTGTAAGTCAACTATACTTCAATGAAAATTCTTCAACTAAAAACAAAACACAAATGTCCTTACCACTCTACTATATATTTCCAACCTTGGTCCCCCTCTACTCTAGTACTAGGAACATCTGTATCCCCAGTTGAACTAAATGTTCACAAGTCTCTCAAAAAATAAGGATGCATCTTATCCCTGAGCTCTCAAAATGACTCATATCGTGGGGAACACTCAATTTATTTTAAATAAAAAAGTCTTATTTGGAAAAGACGTCACCTGAAACAAAACACACAAGGGATTTTCAAGCGCAGGGCAAGGCTTCTGGCATAACCAGCACTACATCCACTGAAACAACTGAAGAGAAGTGAGATTTGGTGCTAACCTGCATTTCAAAGAGCTGCTTTAGGTCCAGAAGAAAATAAAGTCGCACATGGACATAGGGTGTCACCTAAACAGTGGAAGTCTTCAATAGCTTCTGGGAAGAACAAGAGGTTTAGGCAGTATTATTAAAATGAAGCATGATTTTCCTAGCCAATTAGTTGGTTTTTTTTTTTTTTCCTTAAACTTAGCTGCAATCATTCTATAAAGAAAACATCCCTTCTCCTGGGTATGAAATAAACCCAGCGGAGCTGGGACAAAAATAAAGCAGCCCGAAGCATACAAAACTCTGGGGCTAAAAATGGATCCTCTCATTTTGCCTGTGAAATTATAGATTTGGCAGGTGCTCCAAGCCACCAAGGCCTCCTCTGCCAACTCGACCTTCCTCGGTCCCCGAGCAGCAAACTGTCCTCCAGCAGAGCCGTGACAGGAAATGGCAAGAACATTTACTATTCACACAGTACGCACTGACACCGCCACGTCGTTCCAAACCAACCAATGACAGCAATCAAACCCAGACGGGAACCGGCTCCCCACACCACGGTGCCCCTCACCCCGGAAGTGCTTCCGCTGGCTCTATCTTGTGATTTGAGGGAAATGTTACCTATGTTGTTGTTACTGATTGGTAAGCAGTCCTCTGAAGGTAAATTCTTAGGAATCTTAAGATCCGTGATGCTATAACATTGGAAGTACACAGGTGCATATACCTGTACGTGTGTGCTATATATACATTATATACAGAAAATTCATTTTGCTATATAGCAGAAACTGATACAACACTGTAAGTCAACTATACTTCAATGAAAATTCTTCAACTAAAAACAAAACACAAATGTCCTTACCACTCTACTATATATTTCCAACCTTGGTCCCCCTCTACTCTAGTACTAGGAACATCTGTATCCCCAGTTGAACTAAATGTTCACAAGTCTCTCAAAAAATAAGGATGCATCTTATCCCTGAGCTCTCAAAATGACTCATATCGTGGGGAACACTCAATTTATTTTAAATAAAAAAGTCTTATTTGGAAAAGACGTCACCTGAAACAAAACACACAAGGGATTTTCAAGCGCAGGGCAAGGCTTCTGGCATAACCAGCACTACATCCACTGAAACAACTGAAGAGAAGTGAGATTTGGTGCTAACCTGCATTTCAAAGAGCTGCTTTAGGTCCAGAAGAAAATAAAGTCGCACATGGACATAGGGTGTCACCTAAACAGTGGAAGTCTTCAATAGCTTCTGGGAAGAACAAGAGGTTTAGGCAGTATTATTAAAATGAAGCATGATTTTCCTAGCCAATTAGTTGGTTTTTTTTTTTTTTCCTTAAACTTAGCTGCAATCATTCTATAAAGAAAACATCCCTTCTCCTGGGTATGAAATAAACCCAGCGGAGCTGGGACAAAAATAAAGCAGCCCGAAGCATACAAAACTCTGGGGCTAAAAATGGATCCTCTCATTTTGCCTGTGAAATTATAGATTTGGCAGGTGCTCCAAGCCACCAAGGCCTCCTCTGCCAACTCGACCTTCCTCGGTCCCCGAGCAGCAAACTGTCCTCCAGCAGAGCCGTGACAGGAAATGGCAAGAACATTTACTATTCACACAGTACGCACTGACACCGCCACGTCGTTCCAAACCAACCAATGACAGCAATCAAACCCAGACGGGAACCGGCTCCCCACACCACGGTGCCCCTCACCCCGGAAGTGCTTCCGCTGGCTCTATCTTGTGATTTGAGGGAAATGTTACCTATGTTGTTGTTACTGATTGGTAAGCAGTCCTCTGAAGGTAAATTCTTAGGAATCTTAAGATCCGTGATGCTATAACATTGGAAGTACACAGGTGCATATACCTGTACGTGTGTGCTCAGCTGCTTAGTCCTGTCTGACTCTTTGGGACCCCATGGACTATAGTTCGCCAGGGTCCTCTGTCCATACAATTTTCGAGGCTAGAATACTGGAGTGGCCATTTCCTCCTCCAGTCTGACCCAGGAATCAAACCCATATCTCCTTCCTCTTCTCCACTGGCAGGCGGATTCTTTACCAAGACACCTGGCGAATCCCATAACATAGCAGACGTTTGGGGCCAGCTAATTCTCACCCATGTATGTCCGGTGGCTGGAAGCACCGCTGGCCTCCACTCCCCAGAGGCCAGAGCACCCGTCACTGCCCCACGAACTGTGCAAACAAAACTGTCCTTAGACATGTTCCTTGAGGAACAAGACTGCCCTGGCCGAGAGAGGCAGGTAGACCCATCGGACGGTGTAACCTTCAACAGCAGGCATGGAAGAGGACGGGGTGAGCTTGCCCCTGAGCTACCTTTGAGACAGAGTTACATGAAAAAAAGCAGAAGTCAGAACAGCATCTCAGTTCCTATTTCGTACAGAGTCTGCCTATGTCTCCATCTGCTTAGACAACTTCTGGAGAAAAATCTGAGACTTAATCATGCTTGTCTCTGGGGAAGAGGCTCTTATTTGCATTTTTCTACCGTTTAAATTGTTTGCTCTATTTGTGTACTTCTTCCCAATCATGTAAAAATAACTTCAATAACTTTTCACATTTTCAAAATTCTAGCATTCAATATGTTTTTTAAAAACTAGAGGAGTTTTAGATGGTTGGATGGCATCACTGACTCAATGGACATGAGTTTGAGCAAACTCCGGGAGATGGTGAAGGACAGGGGAGCCTGGTGTGCTCGGACACGACTGAGCAAATGAATTCAACTGAACTGAGAAGTTTTCTGGCTATCTTTTAGCCAATTCCAGTTTACTTATTGAAGTATAGTTGATTTATAATGCATTAATCTTAGAGTGAAGTGATTCAGTTTTATATATAAATATTTTATATGTATTACATATATATACTATATATACAGTCTTGTATGTGCATATATATATACACATGTATGTTATATATAGTTTTATATACATATATATACACACATGTATATATACACATATTTTTCCCTTATAGGTTATTACAAAATGACTATAGTTCTCTACACTCTTCAGTGGGTCCTTGTTGGTTATCTGTTTTACATATAGCAGTGTGTGTGTATGGTAATCCCAAATGCCTAATTTATCCCTCCGCCTCCCCCCATCTTTCCCCTTTGGCAACTATAAATTCATTTTCTGTCAGTCTGCTTGTGTTTTGTATCAAATGCGGTTGGTAGAGCTGAACCTGGGAGCCTCCCTGGAGAGCCGGCCCTGAGCACACGATGCTGTCCCTGCCAGCCACTGGCAGCCCTGGCGCTGGAGCCTGCTGACCACCACTGCCTACCCTGAGGGGAAACAGGGTGACAGCGTGGGAAAGTGCCATAAGGGCCCACGAATGACAGCTCATGGTGTGGCAACCTCAGCCCAAGACATGATCATGATGACTAAGGGACTCCAGGTTCCATCCAAATGGATGCTGGCAGCAAGTCCCACCCCTGGTCTGCCACCAGCCATGCCTGGAGATTCGCCGCACCACATCTCTGTGGAGTAAAGGGGTGTGCATGTTCCACGTGCTTCCTGGCCGCATCCCACTCACTGCATCGCTAGTTTTCGTCCCAGTTTCATCATCAGAACACTCTCAAAGCCAGAATGGCATGCAGTCACTGGCTTCCCATCAGCGTCACTAAGGAAAGGTCAGAATGCAGGGTCCCAGGCCCACCCCAGACCCACACAATCAAATGCAGGGTCCCAGGCCCACCCCAGACTCACTCAATCAAATGCAAGGACCCAGATCCACCGCAGATCCACTCAATCAATTCTCTACATGTGGGGCTTCAGAGTCGCAGTCTTAGGTTGACCCAGTCATTCCTAGGACACTTTGATTTTGTTTGTAAATTTCTTTGATTTTAAAATTGGAATCTTATGTAAAACACTGTAACTCTTCCAAGAGCTGAAATCTAAGGATTTTCCCGAAAGCCTTCAGGTATCAATCTTGAAAAAGGTAAGATAAATTTCTTCATCATTCATCAGGAAAGAATTGTTTCCGTCACCCACAATGAGCTAAATTCATATAATCCATTTCAGTCCATTGGGCTGACTACATGACGATATTTATACCCATTCTGGGTCCTAGTCACTGCCTGGTGTATCGAGGTAACCCCTGACAGGTTCTGGAAGCACGAAGAAGAGCCTAGAAGGCAGGAACATGGAGAAGCAAGAAAAAAACTTCACGTAGAAGTTCCATGTGGTTTCAGTGTAGAGACCCTGCAGGGAGTTTGGAGATGAGGTTAAAAGTTAGTGACGCTCGGCTATATGCCAGGAAGGCCTTCAAGCGCCCCTCAGCTTGTCTAAAGTTCAGGCACATTTCTTCCTGACTCTGGGCCTCTGACTTCTCTTTTCTTAGAAGATTTACTTTAGAAAACTTACAGGTGTTGGTTCTTCCTCTGCCCCTTTGAGATATAAATCTTCTCCCAGCCTCCTGCCAGTTTTACAACCCACACTTGTTTGTCTCAAGGACCCAGGAGCCATCCTTTTGAAATGTGATCAGCAGGGAAGATAGGATACCCCAGTCCCTAGGGGAGGGCTGGAACCTGACTACTGGGTGCCAGTTAGCAAACACAGGCGGCCTGCTCAGGAACGCCAGCCACCTCCCGTGCCGTCCAGTACTTTGAATTAGCTCACCCCAGTGCCTACAAATGCTTCCACTTTTCACATCAGTGGGACTGAGTTCAACTTCTCTCCTCCAATGCAGCTGTCTTGACCCCTATTGCAATACCCCTGCATAAACTCTTCCTGATCTAAAGTCTAACATCTTCAGTACAATTTTTCTTTGGCAGTCCTGAAGGGACCTTTATATAAGGAAAGTCTGTTTCTTACTTTCTCTCAAGAGCAATGGGAATTCAGGGAGGTCTCAGAGTTAGGGGTGCACAGATCAGAGTGGCTGAATATAGAGGTGATCTGCTTATCCCTGGGAGATCATTTGGAAACAAGGATTAAGTCACTAGAAGTATTTCATAAGAGGAGTCATGAGGCCAGTGAAGGAATGAAGCCTCAATCTATCAAAGTGGAGGAAAAGAATATTCCTGGAAAAGAAAGGCTAGAATATTGGGGGTGGGTTATTTACGAGTTAGACGTGGCTGACAAAAGTCCCTATAGTCAAGGCTTTGGTCTTTCCAGTCATCATGTTTGGATGTGAGAACTGGACCGTAAGAAGGCTGAGCGCTGAAAAATTGGGGTGCCTTCGAACTATGGTGCTGGAGAAGTTTCTTGAGAATCCCTTGGACTGCAAGGAGATAAAACCAGTCAATCCTAAAGGAATTCAACCCTGAATATTCATTGGAAGGACTGTGCTGAAGCTAAAGCTCCAACAGTTTGGCCACCTGATGCAAAAATTCAATTCACTGGAAAAAATCCTGATGTTGAGGAAGACTGAAAGCAGATGGAGAAGAAGGTGACAAAGGATGAGATGGTTAAATCGCATCACTGATTCAATGGACATGAACTTGGGCAAACTCCCAGGAGATGGTAAGGGACAGGGAAGCCTCGTGTGCAGCAGTCCATGAGGTCACAAAGGTTCGAACACGACTTGGTGACTGAACAGCAACAACAGGAAAGGGGAGTGGAAAAAAAACGTAGAAGTTACAGTGATTCTCAGATTGCTAGTTTGGAAAACCAGGTAAATGTATTTACATAGAGAGATAAGAAAATCCAATTACCAAAGAGTTGTGGAATGAATACAATCTGTCCTCGCATTCTTCTAAAGTTACTATTTTCAATGTGTATCATAAATATTTCAAAATTAGTGATCTGGGATTGGTTTCACCTGAGTATCTGGTTGATTTTTCTCATTCTTCCTCTTCCCACGCAGAATTAAATACTTGGCATCCACTCCCAAAAGGCATTTCTAAAATACTCTTCAAAAGCAATGCCAAGAGGGAGCCTGTGTTTTCAGATCACTGCGTCTCAGATTTATCATAGAAGGGGGCAGACAAAGCAAAAGAGGTGAATGAGGCGTGGCAGTCCCCATGCAGAGAGAAGCCTCACTGTTGGAAGTGAGGAGCAGCAGACAGCAGGCAAAGGTACACAGCAGCCACCCTTTTTCTCATGAGGAATCCAAAGCCAGGAACAGGTAGATGAATTGCAAGACGTCACCTGAAACAAACTGTGCTAAGCCCAGCTGACCACTGACTTCAACCCAGATTATGACTTGCAGCATCTTCCACTTCCATAAGTGGGAGCTTTGGGGGCCCTCGCTTTGGGATTCCAAGGTTCCAGGGGGACGTGCTATTCTGCAGAACTCCACAGCCAGTAAAGGAGACAGGAGGACAAGTGTCTTTGTGTTCTGGCACAGACTAGAGGGCTGTAAGCATAGGAGGCTTTCTACCTTGGCAGAATTTAGTAAATAAGCCCCAGAAGCCTTGAAGCCACAATCAAGCGGAGACAGGTCCCGGCAACTCTGTGCCTCGAGGTGGGGGCCAGGGTGGGCGGAGCGGCCGAGGCAGGACTGAGCCTGTCCTGGCCCAGCGTGGGCCTGGCGCCATGCCTGCAGGAGGCTGGTTCCATGTGCAGAATTGCTGAATGCTACAAATAGGGCAACACCGCAGATGAAAGTGGTAGGGTTTATTAGTAATCACACCATTCAGGGCACTGAACTTCAAAGTCCTCTTCCTAACAAAGTACCGCTAATACATCAACACCCCAGTGAGCTGGGGAAGCAAACAGGCTCCCTTACGCCCATTTGAGGGAGAGCGAGAGGTAAGGAGCTGTGCTCAGGGTCAGGAAGGTGAGCATCGCTCACATCGGGGTGACCAGCAAGTCCAGCTTCGAACAGCACGCTGCCCAGCTCCACTGACTCATGCTGGGAGGTCAGCTAAGGAGTCTCTCATTACTCAGAGTGGAACTGGTGATTAGATTTTATTTAAAATAAAAGAAGTAGACATTGTTTTTTGTTGTAGGTTTAATAACAGTAAATGATAGTAATTTTACCGAATGAGAAACGCTGACTTGAGATGCTAATTAAATACTGGGCATATGGTTTCTAAAATACTCTTCAAAAGCAATGCCAGAGGGAGCCTGTGTTTTCAGATCACTGCGTCTCAGATTTATCATAGAAGGGGGCAGACAAAGCAAAAGAGGTGAATGAGGCGTGGCAGTCCCCATGCAGAGAGAAGCCTCACTGTTGGAAGTGAGGAGCAGCAGACAGCAGGCAAAGGTACACAGCAGCCACCCTTTTTCTCATGAGGAATCCAAAGCCAGGAACAGGTAGATGAATTGCAAGACGTCACCTGAAACAAACTGTGCTAAGCCCAGCTGACCACTGACTTCAACCCAGATTATGACTTGCAGCATCTTCCACTTCCATAAGTGGGAGCTTTGGGGGCCCTCGCTTTGGGATTCCAAGGTTCCAGGGGGACGTGCTATTCTGCAGAACTCCACAGCCAGTAAAGGAGACAGGAGGACAAGTGTCTTTGTGTTCTGGCACAGACTAGAGGGCTGTAAGCATAGGAGGCTTTCTACCTTGGCAGAATTTAGTAAATAAGCCCCAGAAGCCTTGAAGCCACAATCAAGCGGAGACAGGTCCCGGCAACTCTGTGCCTCGAGGTGGGGGCCAGGGTGGGCGGAGCGGCCGAGGCAGGACTGAGCCTGTCCTGGCCCAGCGTGGGCCTGGCGCCATGCCTGCAGGAGGCTGGTTCCATGTGCAGAATTGCTGAATGCTACAAATAGGGCAACACCGCAGATGAAAGTGGTAGGGTTTATTAGTAATCACACCATTCAGGGCACTGAACTTCAAAGTCCTCTTCCTAACAAAGTACCGCTAATACATCAACACCCCAGTGAGCTGGGGAAGCAAACAGGCTCCCTTACGCCCATTTGAGGGAGAGCGAGAGAGGTAAGGAGCTGTGCTCAGGGTCAGGAAGGTGAGCATCGCTCACATCGGGGTGACCAGCAAGTCCAGCTTCGGAACAGCACGCTGCCCAGCTCCACTGACTCATGCTGGGAGGTCAGCTAAGGAGTCTCTCATTACTCAGAGTGGAACTGGTGATTAGATTTTATTTAAAATAAAAGAAGTAGACATTGTTTTTTGTTGTAGGTTTAATAACAGTAAATGATAGTAATTTTACCGAATGAGAAACGTCTGACTTGAGATGCTGGCCGACTTCTCCAGTACTGGGATGGAGAGTGTATGATTTTCTCATCCAGAGCTGGACCCACATCCCTGGGCCTCCTCCCTGACGGTGGCCCCTCAGTTTGACTGCTCCCATGGAAACTTGAAAAGTTTAGGCATGAGGACTAAACAGTGCTTGGGCTTCCCAGGTGGTGCTAGGGGTAACCCTGTCAATGTAGGAGACATACACAGGTTCGATCCCTGTGTCGGGAAGATCCCCTGTAGAAGGAAATGGCAACCCACTCCAGTGTTCTTGCCTGGAGAATCCCACGGACAGGGGAGCCTGGCGGGCTACAGTCCACGGGTGGCAAAGAGCTGGACACAACTGAATCAACTTAGCACACACGAACGAAACAATGCATAGCAGTTTTTATCTTTTTAAATCTTCCTTTAAATAATTACATCTTTTCTGAATATTTATCTCTAGTGTGAAAATTTCTGGAAAATACAAAAATATAAGAAGAAAATAAGAGTAGTAAGGGATCTATTATTGGTGGATTATAAATGATCTCTGGCAATTCTTGCAGGCCTTTTTACCTGTCGATTTTTTTGCATATAAATATATTTCTGTTAGGTAAAATTGTGGTCACCTTACTTTTACCAAATCCTTGAACATTATTCAGAAATATGTATTGAATGGCAACATAACAATCCATCCAATGGTGTTATCCATTTATTTAGCCAATCCCCAATACTGGGTATTTTGGTGGCTTCCAATTAGTGCTATCATGACGTTGGATAAGCATTTGTTTTTTTGTGTTTTTAATTTTGGCCTCTTTTACTGCTTTTTTATTTATTTATTTTCATCCATCTTTATTCTTTGGCCTGTGTGGGCCTCCCATCGCAGTGGCCTCTATCATTGCTGAGCAACGGCTTTGGGCACATGCGCTCCAGAGCACGGGCTCTTAATTGGACACACCGGTCCAGCCGCTCAGCAGCACCTGTGATCCGCCTTGGCCAGGGATCGAACCAGTGCCCCCTGCACTGTAAGGCAGACTCTTTACCCACTGGACCACCCACTGAACTTTCTGATTATTTCCTCAGTGCAAATTCGCAGATGAATCACTGAGTCAAAGAATTCACCCATAGTTAAGCTTTTCATATATGCCACAACGCTGTGCTCCAGCACATTGCATTAGTTTCTACTTTCATCTGTTTTCAGAGGACAATTTTTCTGACTTCTCCAAAATTCCTCTAGTAGTGGGACTTAGTAGCAGCCACTGGGTGCATTCATGGCTAGAACATTTGATATAAAGCCATATTTAAAGAAAATACAGGTTCTATTCAGACAGAATGTTTGTTTGAGATGGCCAATGAGGGCTGCCAGCCAAGGGAGAAAACTAACATCTCTTCACTCTTGCCAAAAGTCACCAGCATTCATAAAGTGACTATGGAAAACAATTCATGTACAAGACCCTTGCAGGAAGGGTGTCTGCATTTCACACTTGAGAACTACGAGGCTCACAGAGATTCTCTACCTTGATCCCGACATGATGGGGCCAAGACGGCAGCCCTGGGAGTCTGCCCCATGCTACCCACACCCAGTTCAGGATCTTAACTGCACTGGTGACCCTGGGGAGGGACCCTGGTGGGGGTATAAGCAGCCATTTTGATCCTGACTATTTGTCCCTCCTCTTCTTTAAGTTCTAATGGCAGAAAAGCTTTCAATCCTAGATCCAAAGCACCCTTTATCCTGCAATGAACCCGCAGCAAGCTTGTATTGAAGGAGTACTCTGTAAGAGCCCTGTGTATGCAGAGTAATTTTTTTAATTTATTCATTTAATTTAATGGGAGGATCACGAGTTTACAATATTGTGGTGGCCTCTGCATACATGAACATGCATCAGCCACGGGCATCCGTGTGCCCTCTCCCTCCTGAGAGCCCTCCCTCCTCCCTGCCGACCCCCTCCCTCCAGGCTGTCCCAGAGCACCTGCTTTGGGTTCCTGGACTCATACCTCCAACTCCCACTATTTCACATATGGCAATGTACGTGTTTCAATACTATTCTCTTGTGGAGTACTTTTAATTAAACCCTAAGGCACAAACCGTCTCAAAGACAAGCTTTGAGTCAGACAACTGTGGGTTTTCATATCAACTCTGCAACTTAAGACATGTGTGACTTTGGACATGCCACCTACTCCTTATTTATTAAATGAAGATGAGCAAGAGTGAAGGAGACGGGACACGCAGAGGGATTATCCCAGTGCCGGGAACATGGTAAATGCTCAAGAAACGGTCCCTACTAAGAATTCCTATTATTGCAAGCGAGGCGATGAGGATGTAGCTCAGAAGGAGATAGAAAGTAACCCAGCTTCCCCATGCTGTACTCTCTATCCTCAGAACGTGACGAGACCCCCTGGGCTGCATGACCCCCACAGGCATAGAGAAGTTCCAGGAATGGCAGGGTCTCTGTCCCTGCAGTTTGGGCCTCAAAAGAATTCTGCAGCAACCGCATGCCACGGCTAACAGCTCTGGGGAAACAGACAAGACTAGACGGCACAAGCAACCCTGTCCAATGCTACTGGGCAGCCTTGGGCAGTTGCACACCCTTTGTAAGCCTGTGTGTCACACAAGGGTCATCACGTTCCTATCTGCTGTGAGACGTGAATGAGAAGACAGTTCACATGCACAGGTTAGGGCGACCATGCATGACACACAAACAAAACAAAACATACTGACTGCAGTTACTGTGGTCATTAGGAAAGCTGTTTTTCTGAATTATCCTTGCAGCGCATGGTAGAATCCTACCTCCCCAACTCTTGGAAATAGGCAATAGACATGTAATTTCTCTGGCTGATATAAATGGAAGGGACCAGAGTCCCTCAAGACAGAAGCCTTTAAGGGGCAGTGGCCATTATTGTTGTGGTTCAGTCGCTCAGTCGTGTCCGACTATTTGCAACCCCGTGGACTGCAGCACACCAGGCTCCCTGTCCTTCACCATCTCCCAGAATTTTCTCAAACTCATATCCATTGAGTCGGTGATGCCATCCAACCATCGCATCCTCTGCCGTCCCCGTCTCCTCCTGCCCTCCATCTTTCCCAGCATCAGGGTCTTTTCCAATGAGTCATCTCTTCGCCTCAGGTGACCAAAGGATTGCAGCTTCAACATCAGTCCTTTCAGTGAATTTCCCTTCCCCATCACAACGATCAGCAGCCCCAGAAGCCAGCCTACCCCCACCCCGAAGTGAGGATCATGGGGAAAAGAGTCTCTGCCAACCCCAGATGCAGCCAGAGCATGAACAAGAAACAGACATTAGCTAATGTGTGCAGATCTAGGGGTGCTTTATTTCGGTAATGTAACGCAGCAAACTAATGCTGATGTTATTCAAGTAATTTGTCAGACTCAAATCAGAAAAGCTGGAAAAAAGATTCCAGCTTTTGATCAAAACATGAATAATAGTAATTGTGATTGAGTAGGTGGCTCCGGAGAAAGGGCTTTCCCGAGCAATGCAAAGAGGGAGGTGAGCACTCTGTTCAGGACTAGGTGGGAATGGACCCTGCTTCAGCCCCTGGAGGCCAGGAGCTAGGCGAACCCACTCCTCTCCCTTCCAGTGTTCTCACCCTAGGTCTAACCGCATGCCACGGCTAACAGCTCTGGGGAAACAGACAAGACTAGACGGCACAAGCAACCCTGTCCAATGCTACTGGGCAGCCTTGGGCAGTTGCACACCCTTTGTAAGCCTGTGTGTCACACAAGGGTCATCACGTTCCTATCTGCTGTGAGACGTGAATGAGAAGACAGTTCACATGCACAGGTTAGGGCGACCATGCATGACACACAAACAAAACAAAACATACTGACTGCAGTTACTGTGGTCATTAGGAAAGCTGTTTTTCTGAATTATCCTTGCAGCGCATGGTAGAATCCTACCTCCCCAACTCTTGGAAATAGGCAATAGACATGTAATTTCTCTGGCTGATATAAATGGAAGGGACCAGAGTCCCTCAAGACAGAAGCCTTTAAGGGGCAGTGGCCATTATTGTTGTGGTTCAGTCGCTCAGTCGTGTCCGACTATTTGCAACCCCGTGGACTGCAGCACACCAGGCTCCCTGTCCTTCACCATCTCCCAGAATTTTCTCAAACTCATATCCATTGAGTCGGTGATGCCATCCAACCATCGCATCCTCTGCCGTCCCCGTCTCCTCCTGCCCTCCATCTTTCCCAGCATCAGGGTCTTTTCCAATGAGTCATCTCTTCGCCTCAGGTGACCAAAGGATTGCAGCTTCAACATCAGTCCTTTCAGTGAATTTCCCTTCCCCATCACAACGATCAGCAGCCCCAGAAGCCAGCCTACCCCCACCCCGAAGTGAGGATCATGGGGAAAAGAGTCTCTGCCAACCCCAGATGCAGCCAGAGCATGAACAAGAAACAGACATTGGCTAATGTGTGCAGAACTAGGGTGCTTTATTTCGGTAATGTAACGCAGCAAACTAATGCTGATGTTATTCAAGTAATTTGTCAGACTCAAATCAGAAAAGCTGGAAAAAAGATTCCAGCTTTTGATCAAAACATGAATAATAGTAATTGTGATTGAGTAGGTGGCTCCGGAGAAAGGGCTTTCCCGAGCAATGCAAAGAGGGAGGTGAGCACTCTGTTCAGGACTAGGTGGGAATGGACCCTGCTTCAGCCCCTGGAGGCCAGGAGCTAGGCGAACCCACTCCTCTCCCTTCCAGTGGTCTCACCCCTAGGTCTGCATGAAGGCTGACGTTAGCCTCTGGAGGACGAAGGAGCACTGGGATTTAAGCCACCTGGGCCCCGCAGGACTGGAGGTCTCCCCACAGCAATGCCCAGGTGGGGACCTGGAGACAGATCTCTTCAGATGGTGCACAGAGATACAACAGATCTGCTGGAACCAGGCATGCCGAGTTCACTTCCCAGAGATTTCTGTATCACTGACTGAGTCAGTGAGGCACAGAATGGCGAGGTCTCTCCCCACCAATGCACAACCACCAGGCACACAGGAAATGCTTCAGTTCCAGATTTAGAACTAACCATGACTTTAGAAAATCCAACAAGACTGTTGTCAAAGCAACCTGTTTGGGGTTCGAATAGAATAAGCAAAAGAGACTTGTTAAAATATCCAAAACATGCAGCCTCGCTCAGTTTTACAAGTCACATGTAATATGTTGAATAACCATTGCTAGTAACAGTTTCATCAACCAGTAAGTCTGTGTGTATTTATTTTAACAAGATTCATTAGCAACCTTGCTGAACGATACAGTTACAAGCAAACTCATTTACTAAAAATTACATGCTCTTGGTACATTTTTATTTCCAATTTTGCTTGAAGGAAAAAACACAGAAAAGTGAAAAAAAAAAAAGCCACAACTTGCTGGTCTTAGTAAAATGATGTAAAATACTCTTTAGAGTAAAAGATCTAAATGTAAATTATTAAGAACTGGGCTTTACAATTTTTAATTTTAAAAAGCTATAAACTCCTGCTTTGCTCCCTCAGAAACACACATAGCCAGTCATGTTTTCTGAAAGCATCTATCTTCTAGGAAATTTTTCTTCTGCTTTCTCTGTAAAAGCTTGGTAGTGTTCGGTTTGGGTTTTGCTTTATTTTCCCTCTATCTGCCTCTTGACATTTTTGAGCATAGAAAACACATCATACACTGCTCTGGAAGAATTTTTTGTTTTGATTTTTGCTCTTTTATGGCACCTCCTAATAGCATTCTGTGACTTTGAGAATCAACTCTGGGCTCTGCAAATTAGGTATGAAATGGAAAGTTCCTGCTCTGTGTTCAAAGCACAGAGTCAGCCCTACTGAGGCCGTGTTGTACTTTTTCCTGTATTGTTCTGTAGACACAAAAATAATCCTCAGCTCCAGCTTGGGCAACAGCCAAAGGAATGGTCTAAAACAGCAGATCCCAAAGGGGATAAGAGGGTTGGGAGGTGATGGGGGGAAGCAGACGAACAAAACTGTATCGTAATAATTTCTGCTCACTTCCAGATATGTTCTTAATGCTTTCATAGGCCTTTCTTCTTCACTGTGTAATCCATATATATTGACTGCAGAATATTTATAAAAGTATTTTTTAAAAAGGAAAAAATTCTTCATAATCTGACCACAAAGAGATAATCACTATTACCACTCTGATGCATTTCTTTAGAGTTTTTTTTTTCTTAAAAATGTATGCATTAGGGCTTCCCCTGGTGGTCCAGTGGATAAGGACATCGCCTTGCAGTGCAAGGGGCGCCGGTTCGATCCCTGGCCTGGGAAGATCCCACATGCTGCGGAGCGGCTGGACTGATGTGTCCAATTACTGAGCCAGAGCTCTGGGGCGCATGCGCCCAGAGCCGGTGCTCTGCAACGACAGAGGCCACCACTATGGGAGGCCCACAGGAGCCAAAGAACAAAGACGGATGAAAATAGAGAAATAAAAGACCAATAGAAGTGGCCCGCCCGTCCCCCTCCCTCCCCACCTCACTCCCCAAAAAGATAAATAAATAAAATAATTTTTTAAAAGTATGCATTATATATATATATATATGTATGTATGTATATATGTATATTGTATATATACAATACATATATACAATATATTGTGTATATTGTATATATGTATGTATGTATGTATGTATGTATATATGTATGTATGTATGTATGTATATAGGATTTATAGTTCTTGAAAAGATATACATAAAATATATTTCCAGGTATGTAAAGCAAACCGTTTTGAGTGCAGGAATTTTTTTGAATTTTTTTTATTGGTTTATTTATTTATTTTCATCCATCTTTATTCTTCGGCCTGTGTGGGCCTCCCATTGCAATGACCTCTCTCGTTGCAGAGCAAAGACTCTGAGCACATGCACTCCAGAGCGTTGGCTCCTAATTGGACACACGGGTCCAGCCGCTCCGTGGCACATGGGATCTTCCCCGGCCAGGGATCAAACCGGTGCCCCTTGCATTGCAAGGCAGACACTTTACCACTGGACCACCAGGGAAGCCCTACATGCACGATTTTTAACAACTGAATAATAGTCATATTATTTATGCAACATTATTCATTTAACTGCTTCCTTACTGCTGGCTGTTTCTTTGGTCCCTGTTTCACGTTGTCTTTTCTCTTTGTTTGCCTGTCTACAGCCATGGTCAACGAAATGATAAACATCAGCAGGAGAGAACCACCAGCTCACCTAGGCAAGTGAATGATTTAAAATAACAAAGAGAAGATCTTAAACTACTTTTAAGCAGCAGTTTACAGTGAATTACACAGCTTCAATTAATACAATCTATTTGCAGAACATGAAAATGAGCAGTAAAAACAAGGCGCACTAACTGACCAACAAGCCCAGCAAAGACCAGCACATAAAAATAATGGGCTTCCCGGTCCAGTGGATAGGACATCGCCTTGCAGTGCAAGGGGCGCCGGTTCGATCCCTGGCCTGGGAAGATCCCACATGCTGCGGAGCGGCTGGACTGATGTGTCCAATTACTGAGCCAGAGCTCTGGGGCGCATGCGCCCAGAGCCGGTGCTCTGCAACGACAGAGGCCACCACTATGGGAGGCCCACAGGAGCCAAAGAACAAAGACGGATGAAAATAGAGAAATAAAAGACCAATAGAAGTGGCCCGCCATCCCTCCCTCCCCACCTCACTCCCCAAAAAGATAAATAAATAAAATAATTTTTTAAAAGTATGCATTATATATATATATATATGTATGTATGTATATATGTATATTGTATATATACAATACATATATACAATATATTGTGTATATTGTATATATGTATGTATGTATGTATGTATGTATATAGGATTTATAGTTCTTGAAAAGATATACATAAAATATATTTCCAGGTATGTAAAGCAAACCGTTTTGAGTGCAGGAATTTTTTTGAATTTTTTTTATTGGTTTATTTATTTATTTTCATCCATCTTTATTCTTCGGCCTGTGTGGGCCTCCCATTGCAATGACCTCTCTCGTTGCAGAGCAAAGACTCTGAGCACATGCACTCCAGAGCGTTGGCTCCTAATTGGACACACGGGTCCAGCCGCTCCGTGGCACATGGGATCTTCCCCGGCCAGGGATCAAACCGGTGCCCCTTGCATTGCAAGGCAGACACTTTACCACTGGACCACCAGGGAAGCCCTACATGCACGATTTTTAACAACTGAATAATAGTCATATTATTTATGCAACATTATTCATTTAACTGCTTCCTTACTGCTGGCTGTTTCTTTGGTCCCTGTTTCACGTTGTCTTTTCTCTTTGTTTGCCTGTCTACAGCCATGGTCAACGAAATGATAAACATCAGCAGGGAGAGAACCACCAGCTCACCTAGGCAAGTGAATGATTTAAAATAACAAAGAGAAGATCTTAAACTACTTTTAAGCAGCAGTTTACAGTGAATTACACAGCTTCAATTAATACAATCTATTTGCAGAACATGAAAATGAGCAGTAAAAACAAGGCGCACTAACTGACCAACAAGCCCAGCAAAGACCAGCACAACTGCAAGAAGCTGTGACCCTGGGTTCTGACTGTCCAGGGAATCAGACCAGACACACAGGGGGACTGGACAGCTGAGGCCAAGTGAGCCCGCCCAAGGAACACTGCCAAGTAGGGCCTGGAGATCGGACTCTGAAACGTTCACCAACAGTAGGGCACAGCGTATTAAGTGGAGAAAGGAGTGTGGAAAGAAAGAAAGAACAGAAAGAGGGAAGATGGAGAGAAGAGGGAAGGAGGAGGCTGGAGAAAGGAAAAAAGGAGGAGAGAACAAAGAAAGCCAGGAGACAGGGGTGGGGCGGCCAAGGGGAGTCGGCAGGAGGACCCCGGCAAGCCCCCAGCATGGCAGGCTGGTGCAGACCGAGAACAGGAGCAACCACACCTGGGTCTTGGGGAATCCACGGCCGAGGCCTGGGGACCCCATGTGCTCTCCCAGGTTGGGGTCAGATCAGCAGGGCAGGAGTCTGGATGCTGGGAGCAGGGTTGGGGGTCAGTGCTCAAAGGACAGGATCACCATCAGAGACAACAAGGAGTCCAAAGATGCGGGTGCAATTGCTTGACACGGAACATGCAGGACACACACCATAGTCAGCTGCCTCCGAAACAAAAATCTATCCATGACTAAGAGGTTAAATACTAGAAACATGCTGGAAGATGTGATAATGCTGCTATTCAGTCACTTGTGCCTGCCTCCTTGTGACCTCACGGACAGCGGCGCACCAGGCTTCCCTGTCCATCACCATCACCCCGAGTGTGCTCACACCCATGACCATTGAGTCAGTGATGCCATCCAGCCCTCTCTTCCTCAGTCACCCTCTTCTCCTCCTGCCTGCGATCTTTCCCAGCATGAGGGTCTTTTCCAGTGAGCCGGCCCTTCCCATCAGGTGGCCAAAGCATCGGAGCCTCAGCATGGGTCATTCCGATGAATATTCAGGGCTGATTTCCTTTAGAATTGACTGGTGTGATTTCCTTCCAGTACAAGCAACTCTCCGGCGTCTTCTCCAGAATCACAGTTTGAAAGCATCAGTTTTTAACTCTCACATCCATACATGACTTCTGGAAAAACCATAGCTTTGACTATATGGACCTTTGCTGGCAAAGCAATGTCTCTCCTTTTTAATATATTGTCTAGGTTTTTCATAGCTTTTCTTCCAAGGTCGATATAATAAAGGAGGTGCTAATAGAAGCTGTGGATGTTGAGATAAAGAGGCCCTCTCTGAGGTGAACAGTTCAGTCCCTTAGGGCTGGATCTGATCTGACAATCAGATTTGTCCATGAGAAGAAATGACGCATGCCCGTTTGAACACAGTGTACACAGTAAAGCTGAGCCCAAGGGCAGGCTTACACTAAAGCATCTGCCAGTTAGTGGGGTTCTGGGGGAGAAGGCAGACACATGAGGACACCAGCTGTGACAGATGCAAATCAAAGGCAAGGACAGACCTTCCCAGCAGGAAACAGGAGTCTGGCCTGAAAAAGACCAAGGAATAAACAGGCACATCTGAGAAGTATCTTCACTTTGTAGGACATCCTGAAATTTCATCTGGAAGAATCTATATGCATTTGAGAGATTTATACATTTACCAATCATTAGGAGAGGAATACCCACCCATATGCAAGGAGCTATGCGTTTTAATGCAATTAATCTTCTGCCTCGACGTTGGATGGATCTGGCCTGTCATCTCAGAATCATTTCCCTCTTGAGGTACAAACGTCTGCTCCATTCTGTACTGAGGCTGCGCGGCCCTGGGGCCACCTGTCAGCTGCCATCCAGCCTGTGGCTGCCTGCCCTGCCCTCACATTGACCACCTTGGTCAATTCCCATGGGTCACTGGGTGCTTTCTATTTACATGAATTCTTTAAACTCTATAGTGCTTTATAATTTTCAAAAGTTTCCACATATAATTTCATATAATCCCATTATAATCCCTCTGTCCCTGTATTGGCCCCTCTTTCCCTCTTCCCACTGATAACATTAGTTTGATCTATGCATCTGCTTCCTTGTTGTTTTATTCAATCGTTTGTGGTAGTTTTTAGATTTAACATATAGGTAATATCATTTATATGACATCACACAGAATACAGTAACAGTAATTTGTCTTTTCTAACTTAATTCACTTAGGCTAATGCCTTCTAAATCCATCCGTGTTGCCGCTGGTGGCAAAATTTCATTCTTTTAATATATTGTCTAGGTTTTTCATAGCTTTTCTTCCAAGGTCGATATAATAAAGGAGGTGCTAATAGAAGCTGTGGATGTTGAGATAAAGAGGCCCTCTCTGAGGTGAACAGTTCAGTCCCTTAGGGCTGGATCTGATCTGACAATCAGATTTGTCCATGAGAAGAAATGACGCATGCCCGTTTGAACACGGTGTACACAGTAAAGCTGAGCCCAAGGGCAGGCTTACACTAAAGCATCTGCCAGTTAGTGGGGTTCTGGGGGAGAAGGCAGACACATGAGGACACCAGCTGTGACAGATGCAAATCAAAGGCAAGGACAGACCTTCCCAGCAGGAAACAGGAGTCTGGCCTGAAAAAGACCAAGGAATAAACAGGCACATCTGAGAAGTATCTTCACTTTGTAGGACATCCTGAAATTTCATCTGGAAGAATCTATATGCATTTGAGAGATTTATACATTTACCAATCATTAGGAGAGGAATACCCACCCATATGCAAGGAGCTATGCGTTTTAATGCAATTAATCTTCTGCCTCGACGTTGGATGGATCTGGCCTGTCATCTCAGAATCATTTCCCTCTTGAGGTACAAACGTCTGCTCCATTCTGTACTGAGGCTGCGCGGCCCTGGGGCCACCTGTCAGCTGCCATCCAGCCTGTGGCTGCCTGCCCTGCCCTCACATTGACCACCTTGGTCAATTCCCATGGGTCACTGGGTGCTTTCTATTTACATGAATTCTTTAAACTCTATAGTGCTTTATAATTTTCAAAAGTTTCCACATATAATTTCATATAATCCCATTATAATCCCTCTGTCCCTGTATTGGCCCCTCTTTCCCTCTTCCCACTGATAACATTAGTTTGATCTATGCATCTGCTTCCTTGTTGTTTTATTCAATCGTTTGTGGTAGTTTTTAGATTTAACATATAGGTAATATCATTTATATGACATCACACAGAATACAGTAACAGTAATTTGTCTTTTCTAACTTAATTCACTTAGGCTAATGCCTTCTAAATCCATCCGTGTTGCCGCTGGTGGCAAAATTTCATTCTTTTTCTGGCTAAGTAGTATTCCACTGTCTCTATATAGTCCACATCTTTATCCATCCATCTGTTAATGGACACTTAGGCTGCGTCCATACTTTGGAAACTGTAAATAAGGCTGCCATGAACTTTGTGGGGCATGTATCTTTTTGAATGAAGTCTTTCTCATTTTGGGGGGTATATGCCCAGGAGCGGGATTGCTGGGTCTTAAGAGATATTTTCCTGTCTCCATAATTTCATACATGAAAAGCTCCCCACTGCTCACATGGTTGATTTTCTCATTCTTCTGCTCTATTCTCCTTGGAGAGGCTCTTCTGAACAGCCCTGCCAAAATCCAGTGTGTTCATTTCCTCCACAGCCCTTATCTCAATGTTAATGAGGTATTTAACTCTTTGTGTTCTCATATGTTTTCTATATCCTCACCTAGACTTTACAAAGAAAGAACCACCTGCATCCTGCTCATCAGTCCATTCCCAGTGCCAGTGCCCAGCACAGAATCAGCTCTCCAGTGTGAAGATTCCAGACAGGAACACACACATAATATGCTTTGATGAAAATGCAGCTTTAAAAATAACACTTATTTCCTATGTCATAATGATTCAAAAAACTATTTCAGAAATATGCAAAATATAATTCGTTTGCACAGTACTGAATGACTTTATTTCTACTTTAACCTAACTGTCCTGAGCAACAAAATAACTAAGGATCCCCCAAATAGAAAATGGGATTAATTTGGTCAATAAGCATTTTTTAAAGTTTGACTGGAAGCTACTCTATGGCAGGAAAAAAAATGTCTTATTCACACATAACCATCCATGTTGAGCAAAGTATCTTGTAGTGCTCGGTAAGTGTGGTTTGGGTTACAAATGAATTCTCTCTTTATTCAAGACTAAATCACATTTCACTGTAGAATTTTGGTAATTGAATAAATTTTAATAAACTGTCTTAAAAAATGTGTTTTGGGTTAAAAGGCTTTCTATTTTATGCTAACATACCGTATGTGCTAAGTTGCTTCTGTCGTATCTGACTCTTCTGACCCCATGGACTGTAGCCCACAGGCTCCTGGTCCATGGGATTCTCCAGGCAAGAAGACTGGAGTGGGTTGCCATGCCCTCCTCCAGGGGATTTTCCTGACCCAGGAATCGAACCTTCACTTGTTATGTCTTCTGCATGGAAGGTGGGTTCTTTACCACTAGTTCCACCTGGGAAACCCTAATATAGTAGTAATCTGTAAAAATATAAAATTATAGAAAGTAGAAAAAGCCTCCCCCAATCCCTTAATCCAATTCTTTTTACAGAGGCAGCCATTGAGAACAGATTGGTGCATATTCTTTCCTTTTCCATGTATTTACAATGCAAAATGCATACACAAAACAGTCATGTATATGATTCCATAGCTTACTTCTGTCACTCAGTATATCATAGATATATTACCATGTCTGAGAAAAAAGATATGTTCCCATCTTCTTAAATGCTAAGTTTTAATGCACACTTTATATACCATTATAAATGTTCTTCCTTGTGGACACTGGGGTTTTTCTCCCATTAAAAATAAGAAACCAATGAATATCTTCTACCATTGCACAATTAGTTGAGCATAAACATAGGATAAACTCCTAGACATATTCATGCCTGGTCCACTAATGCTGACAGATAAAAGCACTAAGCTGCCTAGTGGCTGCTGTGTTCCTATCAGCCTTTGTACACACTGGGATTTCTAGAGTTAAAATTTTTTTTGTCAATCTGATAGGTGAGAACCAGCTGACGGTTTCAAAATGCTGTTAAGTATGAGTGAGGCTAGGCAGCTTTTCATTCTATCAGTTGTCTCTTACATGTCTTTTCTCACGAATAAGGATGATCCGATGCCTCTTTGCCAAGAGACAGGCTAAGCACTTGAGGCGGCACTGGAAGACGAGCAGCCGTGTGGGCAGGAGGCTGTGTGAGTCAGGACTGCAATCCACGCAGAGCCCGAACCGCCTACACTCTGCCCCTCGAGCTAAATGGGCCAAACTCGTCCTTAACCTCCACAAGTTTCCAAACAACATGCCTGATTCATTTTTAATTGCACCATGTGTCATTTCAGCCAGGATAAAAGGCCTATTTTATGCTAACATACCGTATGCTATTCTTCTGTCGTATCTGACTCTTCTGACCCCATGGACTGTAGCCCACAGGCTCCTGGTCCATGGGATTCTCCAGGCAAGAAGACTGGAGTGGGTTGCCATGCCCTCCTCCAGGGGATTTTCCTGACCCAGGAATCGAACCTTCACTTGTTATGTCTTCTGCATGGAAGGTGGGTTCTTTACCACTAGTTCCACCTGGGAAACCCTAATATAGTAGTAATCTGTAAAAATATAAAATTATAGAAAGTAGAAAAAGCCTCCCCCAATCCCTTAATCCAATTCTTTTTACAGAGGCAGCCATTGAGAACAGATTGGTGCATATTCTTTCCTTTTCCATGTATTTACAATGCAAAATGCATACACAAAACAGTCATGTATATGATTCCATAGCTTACTTCTGTCACTCAGTATATCATAGATATATTACCATGTCTGAGAAAAAAGATATGTTCCCATCTTCTTAAATGCTAAGTTTTAATGCACACTTTATATACCATTATAAATGTTCTTCCTTGTGGACACTGGGGTTTTTCTCCCATTAAAAATAAGAAACCAATGAATATCTTCTACCATTGCACAATTAGTTGAGCATAAACATAGGATAAACTCCTAGACATATTCATGCCTGGTCCACTAATGCTGACAGATAAAAGCACTAAGCTGCCTAGTGGCTGCTGTGTTCCTATCAGCCTTTGTACACACTGGGATTTCTAGAGTTAAAATTTTTTTTGTCAATCTGATAGGTGAGAACCAGCTGACGGTTTCAAAATGCTGTTAAGTATGAGTGAGGCTAGGCAGCTTTTCATTCTATCAGTTGTCTCTTACATGTCTTTTCTCACGAATAAGGATGATCCGATGCCTCTTTGCCAAGAGACAGGCTAAGCACTTGAGGCGGCACTGGAAGACGAGCAGCCGTGTGGGCAGGAGGCTGTGTGAGTCAGGACTGCAATCCACGCAGAGCCCGAACCGCCTACACTCTGCCCCTCGAGCTAAATGGGCCAAACTCGTCCTTAACCTCCACAAGTTTCCAAACAACATGCCTGATTCATTTTTAATTGCACCATGTGTCATTTCAGCCAAGATAGTCCCCATTATTCCTTACCATAACTTTGACTAAGACAAAATAAAAACACCCGCGGTCATTTGAAAATAACAGCATGTCTCAACCCAAGAGATGGGAAGAGAAGACACAGCCGAGATGCGGGATGGGCATGGGCCTGCCACTTGTCAGTCACCAGCGGGCACAGGGCTCACTGCTTCTGGGCCTCAGCTTCCTCACCTACGACATCAATCATGTAGAAATACTGTGTACAGTGTCTGAACGTTAATACAAATGAAGTGACAAAACAGAGTGACCACAGTCAACCATAGGAGACAGGAGCTACTTGTTAAGCTGGACGATCCCTCCTCGGGCATTATTTCTCACTTCCCACAGCATCACAGAACAAGAGGACTATCTGCTCTCCATCCCCACCATGAATCCTGATTACAGCCTATCCCTCTCCAGGAGAGGGGTAGTGCCGGGCAATGCCCATCTCCCACTGGCCCACCTCCACGGACGAAGCTGCCAACAGAACGTGTAGGACAATGATGTTCATGCCCACTCACATCGTAACCCGCCCCAGCCGGGAGCCTGAGTATAACTGGTGCTCACAGATTACCTCTTAAAAAATGAATGGCTAAGGTCTTCCCTGGTGGCCCAGTGGGTAAAGAGTCCGCCTTGCAGTGCAAGCGGTGCCAGTGTGATCCCTGACCCAGGAAGTTCCCACATGCCTTGGAATGGCTGGACTGGTGTGTCCAATTACAAGCCTGCACTCTGGAGCACATGCGCCCAGAGCCAGCGCTCTGCACCAAGAGAGGCCATTGCAATGGGAGGCCCACACAGGCCGAAGAATAAAGATGGATGAAAAATAAATAAAGAAAGAATCAATACAAAGAGGTCAAAATTTTAAAAAAGTATGAGCAACACTGACATCCCAAGATTGTCCTCTTGACCGTTCGACCATCTGTTAAAAAAAAAAAAAAGAATGGCTCTATTCCTGTTTTGTAAATAAGTTCATATTTTACAAAACAGCAATAGAATTGTGCATTTTTGGGGTGTTTTCCTGGTAGCTCAAAAGGTAAAGAATCTGCCTGCAGGGCAGGAGACATGGATTCGATCCTTGGGTCTGGAAGATCCCCTAGAGAATACTGGAGTGCGAATGACCACCCACTTCAGTGTTCTTGCCTGGAGAATTCCACAAACAGAGGAGCCTGGCAGGCTACAGTCCATGGAGTCATAAAACGTCAGACACAACTGAGTAACGAACACTTTCACTTTTCATGCCATTTTTTTCAGATTCTCCATATAAGTGACATCATATGATATTTGTCTTCATAGTTACTAAGGGAGAAAATAGGGGAGGGATACATTAGGACACTGAGGCTGATGTGTACACAGTACTATGTACAAACAGATAACTAGTCAGGACCTTTTGTATAGCACAGGGAACTCTGCTGCTCAATACTCTGTACTGACGTATATGGGAAAAGAAGCTAGAAAACACACGCACGCGTGGATATGTACGCTAAGTCGCGTGGGTTGTGTCTGACTCTGTGTGACCCTGTGGACTACAGCGTGCCATGGTCCGCCCATGGATCCCCCAGGCAAGACCAGGGGCGGGGGCTGCAACGCCCTCCTCCAGCTCTCCCGAGCCAGGTCCCTCCTGTCTCCTGAGCTGGCAGGCAGGCTCTTCACCGTGAGCGCTACTGGCATGTTCTAAGTGATTTCCTTTGCTGTACACCTGAAGCTAATAGGTATAAATCAACTGTTCTCCAATAAACATTTTTTAAAAATGAATGAAATGTCCACCCGGGAAATCTCTCTGATAAATGCTCTTTCTTTTCTCCGTAAGACTCTGTTTAGCCCAAGCATTCTCAACCACTGGGCCGGTGGTCCCCGCATCTGGACAGTTCTCCGTCACGAGGGCCTGTCCTGCGCCTTCAGCACCACCTGGACACAACTGGTGCACACAACCTATGCCGTGCCAACTACAACCATCTCCAAACACGGCCCAATGCCCCTCAGGAGCCCAGATGAACCCCAGTTAAGAAGCACTGGTTTAAACTATAGGAAAACAACCAAATATGTTTTTGTTTATTTTTAAAACATGCAGCGCTACAGCTTACTTCATCTTGACTATGTTCCTGAATCCAGAGTCATTTTGAAGCTCCAAGTTAGCAAAATAAGTCATCCGGGCTATTTACAACTGATGGGAGAATATTAACTGCCTCAGGCAAATCAGTCATTAGCTACTGCTGATTCTGGAGGGGGACACGGCATTCATAATTCAATAAAGCGAAGGCTGCAGGCTGTAAAACCTCGGGGCTATTTATTTAGCCAATTAGGTTCGTTTTTGGTGGCAACCCTGCTCCTGTGAGTGGGAATAAGCCATGTGTATTCTTCAATTAATCAGGAAAATTGTACACCGCAAATCTGCTCTTACTGCTTCTCAAGCTGGAAGATGCGAGGCGTAAGTGGCCCTCCAGCCTGAGGAGGAGGGAAGAGCCAGCGCAGAGAGCAGCAGACTGTCACTCGGCCGCCCCACGGGGAACAGAGAGGCGTGGGAGAGGTGTGCCTGCCAGACGTCCGGGCCACAGGAGCCTTCCCGCCCCAGCCCCTTCTCACTCTCCATCCTGATCCCCAGGAAGGACAGGGAGGAACTCCGCCAGGCGAAACTGAGAGAAGCAGACACGTGGACAGGCACAATGTCCGACTCTTTGTGACCCCGTCGACTGACAGCAGCCCGCCAGGCTCCCCTGTCCACGGAATTAGCGAGGCAGGAACACTGGAGTGAGTTGCCATGCCCTCCTCTAGGGCATCTGCCAATCCAGGGATCCAACCCTGACCATTCATGATGAACAATCCTATCTTAACCACTAAGAGACTGGAAAACATGGTAGAACCACGGCTGGAGTCACAGGTGCGGGCTCGTTCTGTGAGAGGACGGGCCAGTCCAGCCCACCACCAGACACAGGAAGTGAGGGCGGAAGGGGAGCGAGGAGGGGGTCCTGAGACTCTTTTCCTACGTAGGGGGCTTTGCTCTGTCAGGGGCTTCTGTCTGGACACCACTGGGCTTTACTGATCATGTGTTCTAGGATGCTGAATGGAGCGTCTTTCTCTCTGCTTGCTTTTATAAAATTCTTGGAAATGTAAAAATTCATAAGGAGCGCAGATAAACTTAAATTCAAACCTCAAAGGTCTGCTCATGTTCCTCCTGTTTTGACCCTGCTGCATTAAACACGGACGGAAGTTTTCAGGCCACTGACTTGGGTTCAGATGCACTTGGAGACGCACAGACTGGCTTCGACGCCTTTCACTGACAGAGGAGAATCCCTTCCTCATTCTGAGATTTCCTGGTCTGTCTTCACCTCTGTCTCCATCACCTCTTTCTATCTCCTTTCCTTCTTTCTCATCACGTTCTTTCTCTTTTTTATGGGGGAGCACCCTCCATCTTTTCTCCGTTTTCCTTCCCTATTACCTGTCCACATGCCTCTCCATCTCTCCCACTCTCTCTCCTCTTTCCCCTCCTCCTCCCCCCCGGCCCCTGTTACCAGTTATTTCCCTCAACTCCTCCTCCTCTCTCTTGCTCCCTCTCTCCCTCTTCTCCCAGTGTCTCAGGAAGGCATGGATTAATCTCACCTATCAGAGAAGGGCATGGCCACCCACTCCAGTGTTCTTGGCTGGAGAATGCCAGGGACAGAGGAGCCTGGTGGGCCACAGTCAATGGGGTCACAAAGGACAAACTGGACAAGACTGAAGTGACGTAACACAATGTGCCCAGCCCCATAAATTCCCTGGAAACACAGGCCTGGCTTCCAATTCTGTTTAGAGGAGTGAGTGACAAGCCACACTAGACAGTGAACAGGAAAGAGTTCAATGAATCTGAGCAGAGTAAATACCATCTATTACAAAAGCTTAAATGCAGCTCAGAGCACATAAAAATGTATTGCATTATCCATACGGACTTAATACGATGCACCAAAACCAAACGTGGCTGAACAGAAAGAAGGTATAAACATGAGAGAGTAGATTACTAACCAAGTTAACTGAAAATGCTGCAATAGCAATTCTGAGTGGTATTTCTTTTTTAGTTTCCCCTTACCCTGGTATGGACTACACAAGCCCTTAAACCCTAACATAGCAAAAGATTCAGAAGAGAAAATTAAATTGGACCAAAAGACTATGAAAAGCATAAATCCCAAAATAAGGGCAGTTGTTTGGTTTTTTTTAAAGATTTTCAATGAGGACTAGATTTTTTAATCATTATTGTATTTGTTACAACACTGCTTCTGTTTTATGTTTTGATTTGGTTTATGGATTTTAGTTCCTGACCAGGGAATTTTCAGGCCACTGACTTGGGTTCAGATCCCCGCACAGACTGGCTTCGACGCCTTTCACTGACAGAGGAGAATCCCTTCCTCATTCTGAGATTTCCTGGTCTGTCTTCACCTCTGTCTCCATCACCTCTTTCTATCTCCTTTCCTTCTTTCTCATCACGTTCTTTCTCTTTTTTATGGGGGAGCACCCTCCATCTTTTCTCCGTTTTCCTTCCCTATTACCTGTCCACATGCCTCTCCATCTCTCCCACTCTCTCTCCTCTTTCCCCTCCTCCTCCCCCCCGGCCCCTGTTACCAGTTATTTCCCTCAACTCCTCCTCCTCCTCTCTCTTGCTCCCTCTCTCCCTCTTCTCCCAGTGTCTCAGGAAGGCATGGATTAATCTCACCTATCAGAGAAGGGCATGGCCACCCACTCCAGTGTTCTTGGCTGGAGAATGCCAGGGACAGAGGAGCCTGGTGGGCCACAGTCAATGGGGTCACAAAGGACAAACTGGACAAGACTGAAGTGACGTAACACAATGTGCCCAGCCCCATAAATTCCCTGGAAACACAGGCCTGGCTTCCAATTCTGTTTAGAGGAGTGAGTGACAAGCCACACTAGACAGTGAACAGGAAAGAGTTCAATGAATCTGAGCAGAGTAAATACCATCTATTACAAAAGCTTAAATGCAGCTCAGAGCACATAAAAATGTATTGCATTATCCATACGGACTTAATACGATGCACCAAAACCAAACGTGGCTGAACAGAAAGAAGGTATAAACATGAGAGAGTAGATTACTAACCAAGTTAACTGAAAATGCTGCAATAGCAATTCTGAGTGGTATTTCTTTTTTAGTTTCCCCTTACCCTGGTATGGACTACACAAGCCCTTAAACCCTAACATAGCAAAAGATTCAGAAGAGAAAATTAAATTGGACCAAAAGACTATGAAAAGCATAAATCCCAAAATAAGGGCAGTTGTTTGGTTTTTTTTAAAGATTTTCAATGAGGACTAGATTTTTTAATCATTATTGTATTTGTTACAACACTGCTTCTGTTTTATGTTTTGATTTGGTTTGTTTTCATGAGGCATGCGATATTAGTTCCCTGACCAGGGATTCAACCTGCTCTGAAAGGTGAAGACTTAAACTCTGGACTGCAAGAGAAATCTCAGTGAGAGCAGCTTTCAAAAAACAAATACACTCTGACTTAAGGGGTAGGAAAAAAGAAAAAGCAGCTGTTAGGGATTAGAAAAAGAACAGAAAGTCTATTAAATATATAGATAATGTCAGGGTCAATTACTCCTTTCTGCCTGACAGAGACAGTGCAGCCAACATGTGCCTGGACAGACAGAAAATAAGATGATTCTAAATGTGACAATTTTGTGGCAACCAATTCTGTATTCACAGTATCATATTCTGCAAAGCAGGGTTCCCAGGGAAAACTAACTCAAAGTGCTGGCCCCTGAGAATAATAAAAAAGGTAGAATGGAATTGTTGACACCCGCAGATTATACAGAGGAAAAAGGAAGAGACTCTAACCTGAAACCATTTTATAAGGGACTTTTTGCCCAAAGATTAAGGCAAAGCATGTCCTCCGGGTTGGGCTGCTAAATGAAAATGAAAGCTATGTTTGTCGCTCTTAGAATCATTTGACAAATGTGTCAATAATAATTAGTCGCTGACATTACTTTGTTGGCCTCCCACAGTCAGAAAAATATTAAAATTCTTCATGTAATGTCACTGTTTTAGCACACTTGTTCTTATTTAGCACGTCATCGGGAGGCTGTAAGCAAACAGCTAGTTAGCTGCCATAGTCGACATTTAACATCTTTGAAGTTAACGATACTAAGTGGAAACTCTAAAAGAACTATAATTAAAGAGTGCATTTTAATAAAACGACTCAAGAAGTATTTTACATTTCAAGCAAAGTGCCACAAATAACCCAGTAGACTACAAGGTCTCCTATTTGAAGTTGTATTTATCAATTATGTATATTTCTTGTTAAGAAGAAAAAAATTTTGGACCAAAAGACTATGAAAAGCATAAATCCCAAAATAAGGGCAGTTGTTTGGTTTTTTTTAAAGATTTTCAATGAGGACTAGATTTTTTAATCATTATTGTATTTGTTACAACACTGCTTCTGTTTTATGTTTTGATTTGGTTTGTTTTCATGAGGCATGCGATATTAGTTCCCTGACCAGGGATTCAACCTGCTCTGAAAGGTGAAGACTTAAACTCTGGACTGCAAGAGAAATCTCAGTGAGAGCAGCTTTCAAAAAACAAATACACTCTGACTTAAGGGGTAGGAAAAAAGAAAAAGCAGCTGTTAGGGATTAGAAAAAGAACAGAAAGTCTATTAAATATATAGATAATGTCAGGGTCAATTACTCCTTTCTGCCTGACAGAGACAGTGCAGCCAACATGTGCCTGGACAGACAGAAAATAAGATGATTCTAAATGTGACAATTTTGTGGCAACCAATTCTGTATTCACAGTATCATATTCTGCAAAGCAGGGTTCCCAGGGAAAACTAACTCAAAGTGCTGGCCCCTGAGAATAATAAAAAAGGTAGAATGGAATTGTTGACACCCGCAGATTATACAGAGGAAAAAGGAAGAGACTCTAACCTGAAACCATTTTATAAGGGACTTTTTGCCCAAAGATTAAGGCAAAGCATGTCCTCCGGGTTGGGCTGCTAAATGAAAATGAAAGCTATGTTTGTCGCTCTTAGAATCATTTGACAAATGTGTCAATAATAATTAGTCGCTGACATTACTTTGTTGGCCTCCCACAGTCAGAAAAATATTAAAATTCTTCATGTAATGTCACTGTTTTAGCACACTTGTTCTTATTTAGCACGTCATCGGGAGGCTGTAAGCAAACAGCTAGTTAGCTGCCATAGTCGACATTTAACATCTTTGAAGTTAACGATACTAAGTGGAAACTCTAAAAGAACTATAATTAAAGAGTGCATTTTAATAAAACGACTCAAGAAGTATTTTACATTTCAAGCAAAGTGCCACAAATAACCCAGTAGACTACAAGGTCTCCTATTTGAAGTTGTATTTATCATTATGTATGAGTATATTTCTTGTTAGAAATTCATTTATTCACACTTAAATATTATCTGGATTGATATACTTAATTACTGCTATGGTCTGCAAGTTCGTTGCTATTGCTCAGTCACTCAGCTGCGTCCAACTCTTCACAGCCCCAGGGACGGCAGCACACCAGGCTTCCCTGTCCTTCACTGTCTCCCAGAGTCCGCTCAAACTCGTGTCCATTGACTTGGGGATGCCATCCAACCGTCCCATCCTCTGTCACCTCCTCCTCCTGCCATTAGTCTACCCCAGGACCAGGGTCTTTTCCAACGAGTCGGCTCTTCACAGCAGGTAGCCAAAGTATTGGAGCTTCCGCTTCAGCAAAAGTCCTTCCAGTGAATATAAGGATCGATTGTCTTTAGGAGTGAATGGCTTGATCTCCTTGTCATCCACGGGACTCTCAAGATTCTTCTCCAGCACCACGATTAGAAAGCATCCAATTTATGGCAGTCAGCCTTCTTTGTGGTCCGGCTCTCACATCCACACGTGACTATTGGAAAAACCACAGCTTTGACTAGATGGACTTTTGTAGGTAAAGTGATGTCTCTGTTTTCTAAGATGTTGTCTAGGTTTGTCATGGCCTCTCTTCCAAGGAGCAAGCGTCTTTTAATTTCAAGGCTGATGTTAGAGCCCCCAAAGTTAAAAGGTTTGTTGTCTCTCCTGAGTTCACATGTGATGGCACGAGGAGGTAAAACTGATTAGGTCCTGAGGGAAGAACTGTCTGGAAGGGGACTGAGAAAGGAGACGGAGAAAGTCCTCTTGCTCCGCCCCCCAAGCGAGGACCCGGTGAGCAGGTACCATCTGCACCCCAGAGCTCAGGCCCCCCGCACACACCGCACCTGCCGCATCTTGGTCATGGATGCCCCAGCCTCCAGAGCTGCACGCGACGCTTTATTACAGCGGCCCCAACAGACTAACTGTGAGGTTGTCACTCGGAAAGCACCAGATCGATACGAGGTCACTCAGCCTTGGTTCGACTACCATTTCATTCAGTCCACTTCTCAAAGTCAGTGATATTTAAAGGGTCTGCACTGCCAGCGCTCCAGGGGGCCATCCCTCAGGGTCCCCGAAGCCTGCGTCACGAGCTCCCCGTGGGGCTCGCTCTCCATCACTTGAGCTCGGCAACAGTCGCTGCAGCTTCTGTTCAGGAGACAGGAGCGGGGAGGCTCACCCAAGTGAGCCAGCGAAAGATGGCATGGGCAGCTGAATCAGAATTGAAAATAAACAACAGAGCTTCCTTGTAGGTTACACGTAAATGTCAGATAATCAGTGGATAGATTTTTTAGGGTAAGTTCAAGGCAGATTTATATGAACACAAATATGCATTGTTTATCTGAAGATCAAATTCAAACGGGCACCCTGAGCTTATCTGGCAACCACACCTGGAGAGCACTGTGTGAACCGGTCATAGTTTGGGCTGGCCATGAACTATGGCTGTCCCTGGCTGCCGGCCTCGGCTCACTCCGGGGCTCTGGCAACGACAAAGAGGATGTATGTATTTCAATGATAATGTTCATGAACATGCCAAGAGATGAAAACAAAGTGCCATACTGGCCAGGACAGTGCCATACAGGTCTGAGGGATCCTTGAAGACAGAAAAGAAGTCAGCCCACACGAACAGAGCACACACAGTCTCCAATACAACCTAAGAAGACTGCCAGGAGACACCGCGGTGCCTCTAGGGATGCTCCCCTGAAGTTCAGAAGCAACAGATGCAGTGATGAGCGAGAGAACAAAAGCCTTGAGGATTCGCTGGAGAACCCCCTCCAGAACCTCTCAACGGTGGTGCCCACCACCCCCGCCCTGGGCCCAGCAGTGGAAGCATGTGCTCCTGGGATGGTCCACTGGTACTTAAACCAGAGAGACAGGGAGGGGCCCAGAATGGCTGCAGACACTCAGGAGGCAGAACCCCCTGTATACCCATCCCCATCCTGCTCAGTCAGTGGACTCCCCGCACAGAAAACAAAACCGCAGCCACAGATAGAAGATTCCAGGCTCAAAGGATGATGTAGTGACCAAGAACCTCAGGAAAACCAGCATCAATACCAGGAATCACCAAAGAGCCGCATGGGTCCTAAACATTCATTTAAGCTCATTCTTGGCTATTTTGGAATTGTGCCACTCTCATGAATGGGATCACATGATGTTAGTATATATGCATCATTTATTACTAGTAAATAGAAAACCATTGTCTTTTGCACATTCATTTCATAACTTGTACTCTGACTGACTCTTATTTCTTCCAAAAACCTGTAGTTGATTATCCTGTGTTTTCAGGGCCAACACACAACATACTATGAAATAATTTTATATTTTCCTGTTTCAAAATTCATATTTTCATACCTCCTTTTTTATCTAATTGCATTGCTTGTACTCAGTGTTCAACCATGTCCAACTCTTTGAAACTCCATGAACTGTATCTCCAGGAGCCTCTGTCCATGGAATTCTCAAGGCAATAATACGGGAGTAGGTTGTCATTTTCTATTCCAGAATAGCACTGCTTAAAATTTCTTTAAAATACAGCATAAATCACACTTGGAAGGCAGCAGCATCCTTTCCCCACTTGACTGGCCAAGAAGAGTCACCTCCCACACATCCCTCTCAGTGGCGGTTGTGCCTGGGGACACACGCTCTACCCATGCTCCCGTGAGGCTCCTCCATCCCCACCTGGCTTGAATCACTCACCCTTTGGTCCATCTTTGGAAACACGCAGTCTGTCTAGATGAACATCTCTATCTGCAGGTAAACTGAGGCAACGCTGGAACACCCACACTTCTGGATGGTCCCACTGAGTACTCTATAATGTGTTAGGTGCCACTTAACCCAGGTAGTCCTAGTGGTAAGAAGCCGCCTGCCAGTACAGGAGACCTAAGAGACACGGGTTTCGATCCCTCGGTGGGGAAGATCCCCTGGAGGAGGGTGTGGCAACCCACTCCAGTTTCCTTGTCTGGAGAAGCCCATGGACAGAGGAGCCTGGCTGCTACAGTCACAGTGTCACATAGGGCTGAACATGACTGAAGAGACTCAGCAGCACGCAAGTACCAAACAAGTACAAAAGTCAGTGGACTCCCGACAGAAAACAAAACCGCAGCCACAGATAGAAGATTCCAGGCTCAAAGGATGATGTAGTGACCAAGAACCTCAGGAAAACCAGCATCAATACCAGGAATCACCAAAGAGCCGCATGGGTCCTAAACATTCATTTAAGCTCATTCTTGGCTATTTTGGAATTGTGCCACTCTCATGAATGGGATCACATGATGTTAGTATATATGCATCATTTATTACTAGTAAATAGAAAACCATTGTCTTTTGCACATTCATTTCATAACTTGTACTCTGACTGACTCTTATTTCTTCCAAAAACCTGTAGTTGATTATCCTGTGTTTTCAGGGCCAACACACAACATACTATGAAATAATTTTATATTTTCCTGTTTCAAAATTCATATTTTCATACCTCCTTTTTTATCTAATTGCATTGCTTGTACTCAGTGTTCAACCATGTCCAACTCTTTGAAACTCCATGAACTGTATCTCCAGGAGCCTCTGTCCATGGAATTCTCAAGGCAATAATACGGGAGTAGGTTGTCATTTTCTATTCCAGAATAGCACTGCTTAAAATTTCTTTAAAATACAGCATAAATCACACTTGGAAGGCAGCAGCATCCTTTCCCCACTTGACTGGCCAAGAAGAGTCACCTCCCACACATCCCTCTCAGTGGCGGTTGTGCCTGGGGACACACGCTCTACCCATGCTCCCCGTGAGGCTCCTCCATCCCCACCTGGCTTGAATCACTCACCCTTTGGTCCATCTTTGGAAACACGCAGTCTGTCTAGATGAACATCTCTATCTGCAGGTAAACTGAGGCAACGCTGGAACACCCACACTTCTGGATGGTCCCACTGAGTACTCTATAATGTGTTAGGTGCCACTTAACCCAGGTAGTCCTAGTGGTAAGAAGCCGCCTGCCAGTACAGGAGACCTAAGAGACACGGGTTTCGATCCCTCGGTGGGGAAGATCCCCTGGAGGAGGGTGTGGCAACCCACTCCAGTTTCCTTGTCTGGAGAAGCCCATGGACAGAGGAGCCTGGCTGCTACAGTCACAGTGTCACATAGGGCTGAACATGACTGAAGAGACTCAGCAGCACGCAAGTACCAAACAAGTACAAAACCGTATAAAGTAACTCCAGATGCTAAATGCACTGTCTTTCACAGGAACTCCCAAGAAGGACCACTCTGACCTGCCATATTCTAATGCTGGGGCTTCCCAGGTGGTGCAGTGATAAAGAATACAGCTGCCAGTGCAGGAGGCACAAGAGACATGGATTCAATCCCTGGATTGAGGAGGTCCCTGGTGGGGGAAATGGCAACCCATTCCAGTATTCTCGCCTAGAGAATCCCATGGACAGAGGAGCCTGGCAAGCACAGTCCCCAGGGTTGCAAAGACCCAGATATGACTGAGCAACGGAAGACACACACACACTCTAATGTCACTGTTGCTACTATCTGCGACCATATTTTTCATTACTTCTCTCAAGTCAGGAAAATCAGTGACATTGCAGCCCTGCGTCTGTGGGTATCAGCATCTGTATGGGACATATGCCTGCCACGCACCTGCAGAAGACCGTGTCCTCAAGCTAATTCCTAAACTGACCTGGCCTATGTTCTCTAATGAATTGTTTGTTCTTGTCCACAGACCACAAGTGTTACTTAAAATACTTTCTGTATCCTCAAATAAAATTTGTCCATCTTTTCTAAAAAAAGATACTTAAATCTATTCAAAACCTACCAATGGGATACCAATTGTGGAAAGGAGATGGTTAGAAATCTATGAAGATCCTCGTGAAGTGAGTAAATTTTCATAAGAACTCTTCCTGTGTTCTTTTGGATTTTAAGTCAATGCAAACTTGTTTGTAAAAACATCTTCTGACAATTTTCACTACTTGGTTGGTTTGATTAGTTGGTTTCTGGTTATTACTTATTTCACATTTAGCTTATATGTGTGTGCGTGTGTGTGTGTGTATATGTGTGTGTGTGTGTGTGTTGCATGTGTGTTCAGTCAAGTCCAACTCTTTGTGACCCTATTTAGCTTATTATATATATTACTTATTTCACATATAAGCAGTGAAAAACTGCTTCACATTTGCATGACTATCAACCTTCTCTGAACAACCCCATATCCTCGGTAGGGCTCACGCATCATATTTTTATAGGCTTTACCCAGGTCCGGACCGGAGAGGGCACAGATGGACATTACATTCGAGGAGGGTCCTTCAGCTCTGATTAGAAAAAAAAAAAAAGCTAGATTGGAATGCAGAATAAAATTAACAACAAGGAGAGTCCTTAGTTCTAATGAAAATTATTCAAAAGAGAACAAAATGTTAGCTTTTGCATAGAGACCTATTTATAAGCCCTTCCTAAATGGCAGGTGCTATGCTTGGTCCAAGATCTCCTCTTTAATTCTCACCTGTTGCTATTCATTCGCTAAGTCGTGTCTGACTCTGCAGCCCCATGGACCGCAGCACACCAGGCTTGCCGGTTCCTCACTTCCTCCCAGAGCTGGCTCAGAGTCATGTCCATTGAGTCAGCGAGGGTAACCAAAATTACGGAAAAGAGAACAAAACATCAGGTGTTCCATGGCGCCATCTCCATGGCGCCTAGTGGAAGACGGGTCCTCTGTCGGGCTTGAGGCTGCCCAGTAACCGAGAAGCTGCCACTGGGAAAGCAGCCAGGAATTTGGTGCGGATGATGGTGAGCATGCTTCTCCAGAAGATACTAGGATGTGCCCGATACTGCGGATTAAGCGACACACATCTGCCCCATCATATTCATTCTGAGCATCAGAAATTTTGAGAACAGCCACTCTTCAAACAGCCTGGTCCAAACAATTCAAAGGGAATAAAGACATGAAGGAGGTGTTCAACATTCAAGAAATGAAAGTGCCCTTGAAGTGGTGCCGAGAGAAGGAGAGCAGCTCCCAGTGGGCACAGCGATCACACTCTGCACACGGATGGACGCGCTGTTCAACTATCAGCAGCCGCTGCACGCTCCTGTCTACCAGGCAACCCCAGTGCGGATCCACTCCAGACACCCCGCCCTCAAGGACCACTCAAGACTTCCCATTGTTAGCTAAGAAACACTGAATTTCAGTGGGCACCAACTTTACCCTCATGCTGTGTTTGGCACTTTTCTCCTTGCTGTGAGATCAAGGGAAAGATACACGAGTGAGCCAATTCGCACAGACCAGCGGAAATGAAATGTATGAGAAACTTACAATCAGAGACAGGAACAAACCTCATCTGCTCCCCAGACAAATTGAACTCCTTGGTGAGAATGCGTAGGTGAGATAATCAAACATATGTAAAGTGTCTGAGCCCATTTCTTCAAAACAAATGTGCCCAACAAATAGGGTTGCCAACTTTCTTCTGTTCATTTGCTAAAAAAGAGCAACGTCTGCAATTTGAGAACATTAAAAAGCCCAATTTGGATTCTCCAAAAGTCTCCTGCAGCAGAGAACAAAAGGCGAGCATAATACATCTTATTTAAATTGACACCAGTTCTGGTTTCTTAGCACAGCTCCAGCCTGACACTGCAGCTTGTGGAGACAGTAAGTTAGATTCTGAGAACTGAGTAAGATGGAAAAACAGAAGATCATCTTCTTTGGAGTGATCTACCATTCATTTCTCTGTATCAGGGGGAAAAAAAAACTGTGAAAATAATTGTATACTATATGTATGCCTTGGCCATCAGCATTTTACTTCAGAAACAGTCTTAAAGTGGAAATATAAGAAATATTTACATATATTCCTCTTTCGGGGCGGCATCTGGTTACTGTATTCACACACGCTGGCGTAGAGGGCAAGAGCACCCCAGTTTAACTGATGTTAAAATAACTGGCCTCAAAATCCATTTGCTCACGCCTAATGCCACATCTGGCAGGAGAAGGCGGCTGCTCTCCTCCCACCCCGTAAGGAGCACCTACCGGCCACTCTGCTGCCACTCCGTGGGAAGAACCTACCGCGGAGGACTTACGAGGGGTAGGGGGTGGGGCCTGACTGCTCCACCCGGTGGACGATAACCTCCCATTTCACACAAGCCCTAAACACGACTTCTTTCACTCAGCTTCTCTCTCAGACCTGGCAAGTGTCAGCCCTTCTTACACCAAAGCTCACAGCGTCCCCACTGCCGCACACCGCCTGCCTTTCTATGGCGTCCTCTCCTGGATCCACAAAGAGATGACGGCAGAGACCCTGTGTGCTCTTCTTCAGCCTCATGGAGCAGCTTGTGAGCCAGCTCTAGCAGACCTGGAGGCAGATCCGCAGGACAGAAACCGGGAACCTCCTGGCCCAAACCGGACACAGGCAGCTGTCCTTGGGCATCCACGGCCCATGGCCCGCATGTCACTCATGATGTCCTCAAGTTCAGTCTTGGACAGAAGGCTGCACCTGTATCACACATTCTTTTGCCTCAGTTTAGCCAACCTGAGAACTGGGGCCATCTCGCCCTGCTCGAGGATCATTCACAGGCTCTGTCTATAGCAGCTACTTTACCTACATCTGGTACTTTAAAGTTCTTTATACTGATGTACCTATATTGTCCAGGGCTTCCCAAGTGGCTCAGTGATAAAGAATCCGCCTGCCCATGCAGGACACGTGAGTTCGATTCCTGGGTCATGAAGATCTACTGGGGAAGGAAATGGCTATCCATTCCGGTATTCTTGCCTGGGAAATCCTATGGACAGAGGAGCCCGGCAGGCTACAAAGAGGTTGCAAAGAGTCTGCAAAGAGTCAGACAAGATTTAACGACTAAACAACAAAACAACAATCTACACTGTCCATACAGTTCAACGACCTGAATAGATAGAGGTACATACAGGTGAAACACTTAAGGAAGTAAATGTTTTGTGCTTGTGCTCAGTGTCGACCCTGTGGACTGTAGCCCACCAGGATTCTCTGTTCATAGAAATTTCCAGGCAAGGAGTGGGTTGCCATTTCTTCCTTCAGGGGAATCTTCCTGACCCAGGGATCAAACCCACATCTCCTGCACTGGCAGGCAGATTCTTTACCACTGAGCCACCAGAAAAGCCCTGTGAAAGTTTATGAATGGGTAATAAGCATTGGCAACTTCTCTAATTAAAGCCAGGATCAGGATTCTATCAATAACTTCCATGTTTCACTTTAATCAGATCATCTTTCAAGTGCCACTGCCAAACAAACTAATGTTAAATGAGAAGTAAAAAAGAATGAAAAGAAACAAAAAAATAAAGAGGAGGAAAAGAATGTTTCTACTGTCACTGCCGTGACAGTGACGTGGCACAAAGGTGCCCTGACTTCTCATAGATAAATTAGTCCTACAGTCACGAGCTGAGATCCTCATTTAATTTATTAGAGAAGGAACCACAGATACAATTAACTGGTTCGACCAGAGTAGCCCTCCACTTATGGATACTCACTCTCTTCCTTGGTGAGTCTGTGGTTTGCCTTCCTGGAATACAGACTGAAGGCACGGAGTCAGCGTCAGTGAAGCCCATCAGTTCTTTTGGAAAGTTCTTTCAGTCATTCAACAACTACTTATTAACTGTATGCTTTAGGCACTGGGGTTCCATCAGTACAAGTCTTTAAGGATGTCCCTATATTGTCCAGGGCTCTGTCTATAGCAGCTACTTTACCTACATCTGGTACTTTAAAGTTCTTTATACTGATGTACCTATATTGTCCAGGGCTTCCCAAGTGGCTCAGTGATAAAGAATCCGCCTGCCCATGCAGGACACGTGAGTTCGATTCCTGGGTCATGAAGATCTACTGGGGAAGGAAATGGCTATCCATTCCGGTATTCTTGCCTGGGAAATCCTATGGACAGAGGAGCCCGGCAGGCTACAAAGAGGTTGCAAAGAGTCTGCAAAGAGTCAGACAAGATTTAACGACTAAACAACAAAACAACAATCTACACTGTCCATACAGTTCAACGACCTGAATAGATAGAGGTACATACAGGTGAAACACTTAAGGAAGTAAATGTTTTGTGCTTGTGCTCAGTGTCGACCCTGTGGACTGTAGCCCACCAGGATTCTCTGTTCATAGAAATTTCCAGGCAAGGAGTGGGTTGCCATTTCTTCCTTCAGGGGAATCTTCCTGACCCAGGGATCAAACCCACATCTCCTGCACTGGCAGGCAGATTCTTTACCACTGAGCCACCAGAAAAGCCCTGTGAAAGTTTATGAATGGGTAATAAGCATTGGCAACTTCTCTAATTAAAGCCAGGATCAGGATTCTATCAATAACTTCCATGTTTCACTTTAATCAGATCATCTTTCAAGTGCCACTGCCAAACAAACTAATGTTAAATGAGAAGTAAAAAAGAATGAAAAGAAACAAAAAAATAAAGAGGAGGAAAAGAATGTTTCTACTGTCACTGCCGTGACAGTGACGTGGCACAAAGGTGCCCTGACTTCTCATAGATAAATTAGTCCTACAGTCACGAGCTGAGATCCTCATTTAATTTATTAGAGAAGGAACCACAGATACAATTAACTGGTTCGACCAGAGTAGCCCTCCACTTATGGATACTCACTCTCTTCCTTGGTGAGTCTGTGGTTTGCCTTCCTGGAATACAGACTGAAGGCACGGAGCCGCGTCAGTGAAGCCCATCAGTTCTTTTGGAAAGTTCTTTCAGTCATTCAACAACTACTTATTAACTGTATCAGACACTTTCCCAGGCACTGGGGTTCCATCAGTACAAGTCAGACAAACAGATCTTCTTGCAGGGTGTGTACACTGTTGTGGAGGAAGAGGACAATCAACAACACAAGAAGCAAATGTTATAGTAAGCTGGACAGTGACATATGCCTGGAGAAACAGCAACCTCCATTGGCCACTTGTGTACCAGGCTTTGTGCACACATCACCAAGAAGGCAGTACTTCTTTTCTAGAGGAGAAAACTGAGGTTCGGGAAAATGGAGACACTTGCTTAAGTTCATACACATGGGACTGACTCACAGTGGAGGGTCAAAGGCACATCTGAATAACATTACAGACTGTTCGTCTAATCACTACACTACTGGATACTTGCGAAACCCTAAAGAGACCTCACTAACCATCTGAACGGGAAAGCCAGGTGCCATGCCCCCTGCAGTCTGGGTAAAAGGTAAATACAACAGAAGCCGGACACCAGATGACCCAACGGCCCTCAACATCCCCAGGACCCAGTCTTCTCCTCACCATCGCCTAGTGTCTGCAACATTCAAAGTCCACTCACTTTTCATTTTTACAGAAATCTTTATTTGAAAGGCAATAGCATAAAAAAGACTCCCTTTAAAAGCAAGCTGTCTCATCCATCCTCGCCAAAACATGGGAGGAACCAAGATGCCCCTCAGCAGGCAACTGGATGAATAACCCACGGTCCACCCAGACAGTGGAATGACAACCCACTCCACGATGCCTGCCGTGGAATTCCATGACAGAGGAGCCTGGCAGGCTGCAATCCACAGGGTCACCAAGAGTCAGACACAACCAAAGCAACTTAGCACACACACGCACACAGGTATAAAGGTATCTTTATATAAAATATGTGTATACGTATTTAAACTAGTGTTAGAAAGCACACTATCATCACCGCCTATTAACACTGATTCAGAAAACCTAACTTTTTCCAAAACAGCTTCCCCTCTGTCTTGCCCACATATGCCCCATCTGATTACTGCAAGACTCAGAACAGTGCCCTAGGAGCACTGATAATTAATTATGAAGGCAGCCGTTTCTCTGGGGAGACTGTCAGTGCAGTCTGTTTATAAGACAAAACTGAAACTCACAGAATAAGAGGACAAGGAAGAAAAATCTCATTAGGCCTGACAGCCCTCAATAGTGGGATTCAAGTGACTTTCCTCCCAACGACAAACGTGCCAAAATTAAGTCCATGCCGTGTGTTTTCTCTTCTTAGAAACGTGCACTGAGTCCTTGCAAAACCCTTTTCCCACACCAGCTCGTCTGTTACTCCAGGAAAGAAAGACAAAAAATGGAACCAGGCAATGGCTAGGCTGCGACATCAGTGAAAGGCCAGCTCCTCACGAAGCGAACCGCTAGCCACCAGCAGCTCAGAGCTGACCTTTATAGAAGTGAACGTTCTCTAAAAAATGCTTTCTAGCAGTGAACCAACATCTCCAATCTTCTCTCTCAGTGCACCGAGGTTCAATCCAACAGACAGAGGGTCAGGGCACTCTTCACAGACAGCATCTATTTCTAGTGTGTGCTAACTACGCTGCCTATTTTTAGTTAAAAATTTAAAATACAGTTTTATAGAAATGCATACATAGAGAATGAATGTATGGTACCACAAGGGGAGACAGGCAGACTGGGAAACAGATTAATAGACAACTAATGAGAATTTATATGGACCCTCATGGCTCAGATGGTAAAGAATCTGCCTGCAATGCAGAAGACCTGGGTTCAATCCCTGGGTCAGGAAGATCCCCTGGAGAAGGAAATGGCTACCCACTCCAGTATTCATGCCCGGAGAAACCCACAGACAGGGGAACCTGGCAGGCAACAGTCCATGGCGTTGCAAACAGTAGGACACAACTTAGCTCCTCACACAATGAGAACCTACTGTACAGCACAGAGAATTCTACTCAGTGCCCTGTGGTGACCTAAGTGGGAAGGAAATCCAAAAAAGAGGGAATACATGCATATATGTAACTGATTCACTTTGCTATACAGCAGAAACTAACACCATATTGTAAACCAGTACTACTCCAATAAAAAAACAAAAACCACACATTTTTAAAAATGAGTGAGGTTCTAATCTGAATTTGCACTTCCAAATGTCCTCCACACAGACTGAATTTATATCTTTTTTAATAAAGCCAGATTAAATCAGCAACTATGCACAGAGCTCTTTCCTTTCTCTTAATCATCCAAGTGGTATAGGAATAATAATAAAAGAAATGCAAGGTCTAGACCCTGGTCTCAAGGTGCTTACTGATGGAGGCTGAGAGAGAGATGAATGGATACAAAGAAATTAATCTTTTAACTCTCACACTCAAGACAACTACAGAAACAGAACTGCCAGACAAAACAATACATAATATTCACTGTGGCCCCAGGTAGTCCAGTGATTACTAATCTCCCTTCCAATGTGGGAATGTCAGTTCAGTCCCTTGCCAGGGAACTAAACTCCACATGCTGTGGGTCAACTAAGCCAAAACTACTGAGCCCATGAGCCACAAAGAAGATTCAGCTCAGCCAAAAAAACAATCTCTCTCTAACTGGTAAGGTATATAATGAAAGTTGCCTACTTTTCCATAGAGTCTTTCTGCTTCTCCAGTGAGTTCCCAAAGCCTGGACCCTTGATCAGAACAGACTGGACGCAGGAGACACACTGATACAATGACTCTCCAACCCTCAGGCTCCAGCTTCCTCAGGTCCCCCTCAGAAGCTTTCCTGTCAGCCTCCTCCAAGGCCCAAGCCTCGATTTTCTGATTATTAGATCCTTCATGAGTTAGCGTCCACCAATTCCCTCTTCTCTTATGCCCTCCACCAACCCAATATTTGCATAACACTTTAGAATGTCCAATGGCTACCCACTCCAGTATTCATGCCCGGAGAAACCCACAGACAGGGGAACCTGGCAGGCAACAGTCCATGGCGTTGCAAACAGTAGGACACAACTTAGCTCCTCACACAATGAGAACCTACTGTACAGCACAGAGAATTCTACTCAGTGCCCTGTGGTGACCTAAGTGGGAAGGAAATCCAAAAAAGAGGGAATACATGCATATATGTAACTGATTCACTTTGCTATACAGCAGAAACTAACACCATATTGTAAACCAGTACTACTCCAATAAAAAAACAAAAACCACACATTTTTAAAAATGAGTGAGGTTCTAATCTGAATTTGCACTTCCAAATGTCCTCCACACAGACTGAATTTATATCTTTTTTAATAAAGCCAGATTAAATCAGCAACTATGCACAGAGCTCTTTCCTTTCTCTTAATCATCCAAGTGGTATAGGAATAATAATAAAAGAAATGCAAGGTCTAGACCCTGGTCTCAAGGTGCTTACTGATGGAGGCTGAGAGAGAGATGAATGGATACAAAGAAATTAATCTTTTAACTCTCACACTCAAGACAACTACAGAAACAGAACTGCCAGACAAAACAATACATAATATTCACTGTGGCCCCAGGTAGTCCAGTGATTACTAATCTCCCTTCCAATGTGGGAATGTCAGTTCAGTCCCTTGCCAGGGAACTAAACTCCACATGCTGTGGGTCAACTAAGCCAAAACTACTGAGCCCATGAGCCACAAAGAAGATTCAGCTCAGCCAAAAAAAAAAACAATCTCTCTCTAACTGGTAAGGTATATAATGAAAGTTGCCTACTTTTCCATAGAGTCTTTCTGCTTCTCCAGTGAGTTCCCAAAGCCTGGACCCTTGATCAGAACAGACTGGACGCAGGAGACACACTGATACAATGACTCTCCAACCCTCAGGCTCCAGCTTCCTCAGGTCCCCCTCAGAAGCTTTCCTGTCAGCCTCCTCCAAGGCCCAAGCCTCGATTTTCTGATTATTAGATCCTTCATGAGTTAGCGTCCACCAATTCCCTCTTCTCTTATGCCCTCCACCAACCCAATATTTGCATAACACTTTAGAATGTCCAAACTTTCCTTAGGCCTCCATAGGCTCTGTGCAAGATACATTTCCCAAACAAGTATTTTGTCCTAAAGACTGGCAAATATTAATGGCATCAGCTCACACACACAAAGTCATGCTTTCCAAAGAATCTGCTTAAATGTTCAACTTCCTCTACGAAATAATAATAATGCTCCTATTGACAGATTTTACTTTAAAAATTCCTCTAAACTGGCTGTATATATTAAAATATCCCTTCCAAAATAAAAACTAGGAATTACAGGGAAAGAACAATATTTGTACCGACATGCATGAACCTACTGCAATATCAAAGCAGCTGGAGAATATTTCAAAGTGCTTTCTTATTTCCTTTGAGAAAACAAAACTCTTTTTTGTTTCTTCAGAGGCTGCCATTATTTCAGGTAAAATAAAAACTGAGGAAAAATTTGTGTTTCTTCTCGGCCAAGGAGCTGTGACACCTTTGGTCCTCCCTGGGTCCCAAAGAGAGGATTAATTACCCAGTGGCAGTAATTAAACTGCCATCACTAGGAGCCAGCAGGCCGGGATGGTCAAGAACAGGGTCTCTGAATTACAATTTCACCCAAGAGCAAAGGCAAGAGCTCCCATGAAGCCTTCTCGCAAGAGAGCAAGGCAGTGAGCCAAACCTAGAAATGTTCCATTTTGAAAATAACCCCTCACCTCTACTGGTGACCCCCACCATTTCCCAGAGCGAGAAGATTCACTCCCCCTTCCTTTGCAGTGAGGACCATGTCTAGAAATACAATCTCTGTGTTCCACCAATTGATACCTACTCGTTGACTCTCTACTCAGTGCCCAGTCTTACAGCAGATTCTGGAATGCACAAGGGAACAAGACTGAGCCCACAGTGAAGGAGCGTGCGTGGCTGAGGAAGCAAGCCATCCGGTGTCACTTCTGGGAAGTGACCGCTAAACAGATGCTGAAGAGAGCACCAGTGGGCAACCCCAGCTGGAACAAAGGACACTCATACATTTTTCAGTGGTTCTTGGCAAACTAGGATTCTCACACTTAAACAGAGACGGAAAGCTCCAAGAACATTTCCCAAACCAAGCAAATTTAGAATGTCCAAACTTTCCTTAGGCCTCCATAGGCTCTGTGCAAGATACATTTCCCAAACAAGTATTTTGTCCTAAAGACTGGCAAATATTAATGGCATCAGCTCACACACACAAAGTCATGCTTTCCAAAGAATCTGCTTAAATGTTCAACTTCCTCTACGAAATAATAATAATGCTCCTATTGACAGATTTTACTTTAAAAATTCCTCTAAACTGGCTGTATATATTAAAATATCCCTTCCAAAATAAAAACTAGGAATTACAGGGAAAGAACAATATTTGTACCGACATGCATGAACCTACTGCAATATCAAAGCAGCTGGAGAATATTTCAAAGTGCTTTCTTATTTCCTTTGAGAAAACAAAACTCTTTTTTGTTTCTTCAGAGGCTGCCATTATTTCAGGTAAAATAAAAACTGAGGAAAAATTTGTGTTTCTTCTCGGCCAAGGAGCTGTGACACCTTTGGTCCTCCCTGGGTCCCAAAGAGAGGATTAATTACCCAGTGGCAGTAATTAAACTGCCATCACTAGGAGCCAGCAGGCCGGGATGGTCAAGAACAGGGTCTCTGAATTACAATTTCACCCAAGAGCAAAGGCAAGAGCTCCCATGAAGCCTTCTCGCAAGAGAGCAAGGCAGTGAGCCAAACCTAGAAATGTTCCATTTTGAAAATAACCCCTCACCTCTACTGGTGACCCCCACCATTTCCCAGAGCGAGAAGATTCACTCCCCCTTCCTTTGCAGTGAGGACCATGTCTAGAAATACAATCTCTGTGTTCCACCAATTGATACCTACTCGTTGACTCTCTACTCAGTGCCCAGTCTTACAGCAGATTCTGGAATGCACAAGGGAACAAGACTGAGCCCACAGTGAAGGAGCGTGCGTGGCTGAGTAAGCAAGCCATCCGGTGTCACTTCTGGGAAGTGACCCCTAAACAGATGCTGAAGAGAGGACCAGTGGGCAACCCCAGCTGGAACAAAGGACACTCATACATTTTTCAGTGGTTCTTGGCAAACTAGGATTCTCACACTTAAACAGAGACGGAAAGCGATAGTAACACATCAGTCTCTCTGAGTTTCACCCTTCATTCCTCCAGGCTGACAATCTATCCTTCTTCCCTAAGCTCCACTTAGAAGGACGAGGAAATAAACTTCTAATGCAATTTTCCTTATATTTCTGAATGTATCTCTGCTCTTCAGTTTAATGCACAGAAGACACTTGATTTGTCACTTGAAAACTGAAACGGAATAATTATTTGTTATTAAAATTTTCCAACATGCCAGTTCAAAAGCTACAGTATAAATTCAAGTTGCAAAGGTTCTTCCAAGGATTTATGTACAGTTTTAGTTGCCTGGGAATCAATCCTCAGAGTAAAAGTACAAAATGTTTGTACACTGTTAAGTGCAGGAGAAGGTCACACTCGTTCAAGGAAGGCATTTAGTCACCATTCTGCCCAGAGCCTGGCGGGCTACAGTCCATGAGGCTGCAGAGTGTCAGGCATGACCGAGCACGAGCACACACACTGGTCACATCACATCCCCGGGGGAAGGGCATGGCCACCCGCTCCAGTATTCTTGCCTGGAGAATCCCATGATCAGAGGAGCCTGGCGGGCTCCAGTCCGCGGGGTCCCAGAGTCAGACAGGACTGAGCAACTAAATAACCACCAAACAGCTGCGCACAGCAGATCCATGGCTGCGCGCTCACCTGCAGCAGCTGGCAGCAGGGGTTGCCTTGCACAGGGGTGGGGTGAGCTTGCCGGCAGCTCCTTCACACACGACCTCTCGTCCCTACCACCACCAGGGGCAGAAGAAGGTTACTGGTCTTACTACTTTCCTCCTAGGATGGGCAGGACCAGCTGGCATCACCAATACGGGGCAATTCTTAAAAGAAGCAAAACCTAGCTACTGAAATCGGAAACCTATGCTCTATTCAGTCAGTACACCAACCTTCCCTCCAGTTGCTGCTGTTCAATTGCTAAGCCGTCTCCAACTCTTCGCAGCCTTATGGACTGCAGCCTGCCAGGCTTCAGCCCTTTACTATCTTCTGAAGCTTCCTCCCGACGAGTCGTCAACTCAAATCACTGTCCTGAAGCAACTGGTAACTTACCTAAGGAAGAATGAACTCTCAGAACATCTTTGATTCTTCACTATTTTTTAAATATGTGCGTGCATGCACGCTAAGCCCCTTCAGTCACGTCCGACTGTCTGCGATCCTATGGACGGCAGCCCATGGGGCTCCTCTGTCCGTGGGATGCTCCAGGCAAGAAGACTGGAGTGGGCTGCCATGCCCTCTTCCAGGGGATCTTCCCCACCCAGGGATGGAACCCACGTCTCTCATGTCTCCTCCATTGCCAGGCAGGCTCTTCACACCACTAGCACCACCTGGGAAGCCCCTTTAAAGTATACACTTACCTCATTTACCGATGAGTCCATGGGAATATCTTTAAAGCCAAAAAGGTCATGCACACTTTGTTACCAGTTACCAGGAAGGACAATATTCTGAGCAGCCTATTTGAGATAATCACTGCTCATTTACGTTTTAATATGCATGAATGAAAAGGCCTTAAAATAGCCTTGTGCAGGAATCCAATATTTGTCTTTTAAATTAGTTTATCTGCTATAGGTTTCCAAAGGAAAAGCCCAAGAACACTGCATGGTACCATTTTTCTTTCTCTTTTTAGCTTCATGCAACAGGGACTCACATGCTATTTTTCTCTGAAACATTGCAGCTGGCGACACTGTACAGAGACAATTAGCATTCACACTTTATGGAAAACGATGAGCTGCTAACAGGAAAGGGATATTCAATACTGGTTACCACTGCAAGAGATGTAAGAGACATGGGTTCAATCCCTGGGTTAGGAAGATCCCCTGGGATGGGACAGGGGACTATATTCCCTGGGAATAGGACAACCCACTCCAGTATTCTTGCCTGGAGAATTCCATGGGCAGAGGAGCCTGGTGGGCTACAGTCCATGGGATTTCAGAGAGTTGGACACAACTGAGCATGTGTCCACAATAACAACTTCTCGAGGAAAACATCACCAGTGTGCCTACTGCCTCAAAAGTCACTGTACAGTCAAGTATCTTTTTATCCTTACGTTTTTAAAAAGGTCAGCATGCTTTTGATGCTTGCTGGCTTTGCACGATATTGTCAAATGTAGAGGCCACTCTGTGTGACACACTCGCCTGGGGACAGAGGCTTTCTCAAGGGCGTTGATGGAAGATGCATGCAGCGCTCACGCCTTCACCTTCCAGGATGTGTCAGTGACTGGGCACAACTCACTACATCTGAGATGAAGAGGCTGAGCGTCCAGCTGCTCCAGTGGCAAATCTCTAAAGGGAGGCTCCCCAGAAACATTGTGCTTGCTAACATGCAGCCAGCACTTCCAGACAGGAGGCACCGGAGCACGATGCTGACACTTCAAACTTACACAGCCTTGTGAGGAAACATTAATTCCCATCCTCACATTCAGTTAACTTCAGTCACTCAGTCGTTTCCGACTCTTTGCAACCCATGAACTGCAGCACGTCAGTCTTCCCTGTCCTTCACCGTCTCCCGGAGCTTGCTCAGACTCATGTTCATTGACTCAGTGATGCCATCCAGCCATCTCGTCCTCTGTTGTCCCCTTCTCCTGTCGCCTTCTATGTTTTCCAGCATCAGGCTCCTTTCCAATGAATCGTCTCTTCACATCAGGTGGCCAAAGTATTGGAGCTTCAGCTTCAGCATCAGTCCTTCCAACGAATATTCAGGGTTGATTTCCTTTAGGATTGATTGGTTTGTGTCCAAGGGACTCTCAAGAGTCTTCTCCAATGCCACAGTACAAAGGCATCAGCTCTTTGGTGCTCAGCCTTCTTTATGGTCCAACTCTCATCCATACACAGCATTAACTATAACGGGCCTGGAGAGGACTGTTTATCACATTCTGTTGTCATTGGAGACTCATGGTCATCGTGTATGTGTGATGGGATATCACGGGTCTCTCGGCTGACTCGTCACTCAGGACAGGAAAGATACTGAACAAAGAGAAAGGATGCTATCCCAGGGTGCTCCTGGCTCCTCCCAGTCACCTAATCTGCTCAAGATCAAAGGTATTTTCAACAGACATGTTCCAGGGAAAGGACACCTCACTATGCTCTATCAAAGGGCTTCTCTTCCACTGAGTCAGAGAGGTAAGGAGTTAAGAGAGGCGGGAAGAGGCAGGAGGGCCCACTAGGGAGCTCACTCTCCAGCTCTGTGTCTCAGGAGCCATGATGAACACTGGCCGCTTCCCCAAGCTCATGTCAGCCTGATTTTGTTATCTACATTCGAAAGAGAGTTTCCAGAATCACAGCACCATTACGACAATATAGTGGAGAGCATCATTATCATAAATAAACACACTGAGTCTAAAATACAGCACGGTACCAGAAAGGAAAACGACTTTCAGCTCACCCTCCACCCAGCTCTTGGGAGAAAATTACACCGATCTCTGTTATATTTTATTTCAGCTTAGAAATAAATTTTAGAAACCATAAAACAAATTTCTGGAAGCTAAGACATTGTTTTAGAAGGCCGAGTTGCAGTTATTCTTCAGTTCGCACAGACTCCTGGGTGGGTGCAAACATAATGGCATTCATTCTGTCAGGGCGACAGGGAGACGAGGGGCCCCCAGGGCCCATTTCCCAGCCCACAGTATGGCACCCGGGAGCAAAAGAGCACGAAACATAGCTGAGCCTCAGATCACGAAACCTTCAGCAGGCCTTCTCTGCAGCTGCTTGGTTCCCATGGTATGCCGTCCAAGGGCAGCAATAACCAACTCTGACCCAGTAACCAAGCCACGCCCAGTGTCAGTGTGACTCAAGACCGGACAACTCGACCTGAACTTGAACCATGACACAAAAGGCGATGCTCAGCATGGCTGGAGAGGGGCTGCGCTTAGTGTAGCTCACGTGTGATTTTGTTCTATATTTATTTTGTGTATTTGCTTTGTGTATATGATAAACAACTACACAATTCACTCTACCAACAGATAGATTAGTCACTGCAAGTTAAAGGAACACCATGACCATGGATGCGTTTAGCAATTATGATAACGCTACAACCCAACAAGTAAACACAAAGCAGTGGGTGGAGGTACAAGCACAGAAAAGTCCCATTGTCTCCCAAGGGTGCAAGGATGCGCTGGTGTTTTTGTGGTGCCACCTGGTGGATGCCGGGAGGTGGGAACACTGATCATCAAAAGGGATGGTGGCCCCACCACCGCCAGGCGACTTTACAGGAATACAAACATGACTACTCCTAAAACATCACAAACTTTAAGGAACAATCGAAAAAATGTGTTTAAGGGAAAACCTCAAATAGTTTACTGCCATTTCTGTATTCTCTTTCTATTTCCACTTGAGTTAATTTTCCCATATTTAAAAAAGCCTGTCAATGCCAAAAGGAACAGATAAAATAACAGATGTATTTGGTGATGAATGCCCTGCAAAAGTCACAGGAATTACACCATGAGTAATGGCACAAAGAAAACGTGCTGCCTACAGAACGTGAAGAAAGCCTCACTGATCTAATTATCTGAATATATGTTTTCTTCTCCCCCTATTAAACTCCAACCTATCTGAAACCAGAGAAATACCCCCTATAATCTCTGGATATCAGCCAATGCCTTGCACACAGTAGTTCCTAATGTTTAATCACTAAGTCACGTCCAACTCTTCTGTGGACTGTAGCCTACCAGGCTCTTCTTTCTGTCCATGGGATGCTCCAAGCAGAAATATTGGAGTGAGTTGCCATTTCCTACTCTAGAGGGATCTTCCTAACCCAGGGATTGAACGCCCGTTTTCTTTGGCAACTACATAGGCAGGCAGATTCTTTAACACCATGTCACCTGGGGAGCCCTTACAGCCAGTAGGCTCTCTACATAATGGCTGACTTCTTTCATCACAGTCTAGAAATGAACACTTCAGTTCTTCAGTATTCTAGTTTTCTATTATCACTAAGGGAACTACAGCCACTGCAGATAAATGACAAAACCACAGTCATCCATATATGAATATGACCAAAGTGTCTCAACCTGGTTAGGTATCATTAACTTCCACCCACTAATAACAAAAACCAAACTCCAAAATCCAGGGCACAGAGGCTCCTCTCCCCCACAGGAAGGTTACAAGCAGAAACAGAGATAAGAAAGTGCAGGAAAATTAAGCGAAAAAAGGTGAAATCAATGCTGTCCTGAAAAAGAAATGTTTTTTTGTTTTTTTTGTTTTTTTTTTTTTTTACAGCAATAGGAATATAAGTTGGTAGACAACAATCAGCAGAAAATATATGTGATGTGAAGCTCCATTAGCCGGCATCCATCTGTTACTCCTATTTTAATGTCTTCTGCATCACCCTACAGCACAACATATGCAATTAAAAAGGAATTGCAAAGCCACTGCTTTTGAGTAAGTTACTGTCAAGAGGCCGACCACACAGAGCCAGATGCAAATCAGAGTCAATGCAGTCCTGGCTGACAAAGTTCTGATTAATCCTCCGATCCTCTTGTGTTATTATCGTGTATTAGTAAATGCATCCCATGCTTAGGATTCCATCCTTCCTCAAGTCGCCACACACGATGGTGACAGTGGGTAACTGTCATCCCCATGAGGCCTCGGAAGTGATCGTCTTTCCCAGTGACGAGAAAACTTCTGTTCCGATGGCACATGTGCAGAGCTACGCAGCCAAATGCCAGACCTTCCAAAGGTTCTAATCATGCTCACTCTTGATGTGTCCATGCAGTCTCATCAAAGTGGGCCTTGTTACTCTACCCAAGACACTCGCTTTCTCCCAACTGGTCCAGACACCACCCCTCCACCTCCAGGAATGCACTGAATTCAGCCAGGTTGATGGAGGACAAAGGTCACACAGAGGTGCCCTGAGGATGGAGTGCCCGAGAAAACCCAAGACACCCAGTTAAATTTGCATTTCAGATAAAAACACTCAAAGGGATGTGTGTCCATATTTGTGTGTGTGTGTGTGTGTGTTCATTGGAAGGACTGAAACGGATGCTGAAGCTTCAATCCTTTGGCCACCTGATGCAAATAGATGAGTTATTGGAAAAGACCCTGATGTTGGGAGAAATAGAAGGCAAAAGGAGAAGGGGACGACAGAGGACGAGATGGTTGGACAGCATCACCGACTCAGTGGACATGAGTTTGCGCAGGCTCCAGGAGATAGTGAAGGACCTGTCCTGGTGTGCTGCAGCCCACGGGGTCACAAAGAGATGGACACGACTGAGCGACTGAACGACAACAAATGTATAGAACAGAGTCTTCAGTACACACACAGGCTCACAGAGGCACTATGCAAACTTCAATTGTCTTTAGAATACAGGGTAACTGACCAGCAATCTAGGTTCAGACAGAAAAACCCAAACAGTTTAGTCAACCCAATAGATCCTGTACAACACTAAAATATGTGTTAACTCAGGCAGTCCTGCTACGTAACTTCAGGTGGTGGTCTATGCCTGGTGCCATCCACACGACTTATTTCAGAAGAGGGAAATCTGACAGATCTAGTTTCAAGTCTCCCTGCCTTTTTGGAGCTTGTCAACACATCCCTTCTAAGCTGCGCCTTTATTCCATAAGACTCCTTCATCAATATCTTCAGAAGCTAAATTGTTCACTAAAGATCAAACTAAATTAATCCCCAAGTGAAAGAATTAACTTTCCTTGTCTTTATGAAAAAGCTTAGACACTTATTTAAAAGCCACGCTGTGAAGCTGGAATCTCTTATTCCGATTTTCTTGATGTGTTAATGATGTCAATATAAAGACCATGGGAAAAAAATTAATTAGCAACCTTTCTAAGATGGCTTTTCTCCAATTAAAATATGCTTGATTCACACAGTACATTCGCAGTTTCACCTAACTGTGTCAAAAGGGTTGCGAACACCGTTTAATCTCTAACCTGCTAGAATTACAGCACATGGTAGAAATAAAATTCACATACGCTTACACACTGGTTCTCCACTTGGGTTGTGCATGGGAATCACCTGGGGAGATATTTAAAATGCTGCTGCCTGGGTCCCCAGAGATCTAGATTTAATAGGTGTGGACGTGGCTCAGGCACCTCACTGTCTAAAGAGCTTCCCAGGTGGCACGGCGGTAAAGAAGCCACCTGCCATTTCAGAAACCTCAGGAGACTCAGGTTTGATCCCTGAGTTGGGAAGATCCCCTGGAAGAGGAAATGACAACCCACTACAGTCTTCTTGCCTGGAAAACCCCATGGACAGAGGAGCCTGGCGGGCTGCAGTCCGTGGGGTCCCAAAGAGTTGGACACCACTGAGTGACAGAGCCCACACACACACACACGCACGCACACACACATACGTATACACACACATTCCTTTGAGTGTTTTTTTTTTTTTCAATGTGCTAAAATGTTTTCAAGAAAAGGATATAATGTCCACAAAAGAAAGTACCCAACAGCAAAGTCAGTCCTTGGAAAAGTTCAAGAACATGGAGCAGGCATTGGGTGGCCCTTCTCAACCATGACCCCTCACAGCTGTGCTGGGGCAGCCCTGGACCACCACCCCTCCCTTGCTGTCAGGGGGACCCTGGATGGCTCCAGGCCACAGGGGAGCCAGAAAGAGGCCCTGGGGGGAACTTTGGGAAACTCCTCAACAGGAGGGAGCACCGGCTGCCCCGCCCTTCTTCCTTCTGGAGCACAAGTTCTCAGCTGGAGCAGCCTTCTCGCAGCCTCGGAGTGCTGATCACCCACCAAGAGCGACTGAGGAAAGGAGAAAAGAGCCTGGGTCCCCGCGTTCACCCAACGGGCTCTGGACATCCAGCTGCCACGTGACAATAACACAGCGGTCACCTGGCCCGTCTGCCCTTAGTCAGGTCTTCAGGTACACAGCTGACCATTGCCCCAACCGTTACAAATGGGGAAATCTAAAAAGTGCTGGAATTCACCTGCAGAAAAGGCACCTTGTTCAGTTTCCACAAGGTTTTATGAAAACTTTCATACATAAGCTGGAGCTCAGGTGTGTGAAGTTTTTCATGGCACAAGGACAATACTGAAAACAATCCAAGCTATCACAGATGCTGAAACAGACAAACATCCAAGTGTGCGCCTCCTGGGCAAAGTCACTCTCTGCCCTTAGGAGAGGTACCAACTACATGGTTTGTAAAACACTGCACAACACGGGGAACAGAGCCAACATAATCGTAAATAAAGTGTAGCCTTTAAAAATAGGAATTGGGCTTCCCCTGGTGGTCCAGTGGGTAAGGACACCACCTTGCAGTGCAAGGGGCGCCGGTTCCATCCCTGGCCCAGGAAGATCCCACGTGCCACGGAGCGGCTAGACTGATGCGTCCAATCACCGAGCCGGAGCTCTGGAGCGCATGCGCCCAGAGCTGGTGCTCTGTGACAACAGAGGCCACCGCGATGGGAGGCTCACAGGAGCCAAAGAACAAAGACGGATGAAAATAGAGAAATGAAAGACCAATAGAAGTGGCCCGCCCAAGCCCCTCCCTCCCACCCGCCCCACAACAGATAAAAATAAATTAATTAAAAAAAGGTTTAAAAAAAATAGGAGTCAACGTTATACATATATAACACACAGCACATCAGCTATACTTCAATTAAAAATTTTTTAAAGATGTCATTTTTAAAATAAAAATGGCGATACCACAGAGGCATCTGAAGGGTCTCTGGTAAAAAGTGAGGGGGAAAGAGCACATCTCTGGATGCAGCACGAACAGTTTTTCCTGGAGGGCAGAGCTTATTGCTCTGGAGCTGTTAACACAGAGGCCAGGAAACATGTCCACACCTCGCTGACATTTACATTAAAGCAGGGGGCCCCGCCTCAACGGGGGGTGCTGAATCACCCCACCAAAAGAGCGACTGAGGAAAGGAGAAAGAGCCTGGGTCCCAGCGTTCACCCAACGGGCTCTGGACATCCAGCTGCCACGTGACAATAACACAGCGGTCACCTGGCCCGTCTGCCCTTAGTCAGGTCTTCAGGTACACAGCTGACCATTGCCCCAACCGTTACAAATGGGGAAATCTAAAAAGTGCTGGAATTCACCTGCAGAAAAGGCACCTTGTTCAGTTTCCACAAGGTTTTATGAAAACTTTCATACATAAGCTGGAGCTCAGGTGTGTGAAGTTTTTCATGGCACAAGGACAATACTGAAAACAATCCAAGCTATCACAGATGCTGAAACAGACAAACATCCAAGTGTGCGCCTCCTGGGCAAAGTCACTCTCTGCCCTTAGGAGAGGTACCAACTACATGGTTTGTAAAACACTGCACAACACGGGGAACAGAGCCAACATAATCGTAAATAAAGTGTAGCCTTTAAAAATAGGAATTGGGCTTCCCCTGGTGGTCCAGTGGGTAAGGACACCACCTTGCAGTGCAAGGGGCGCCGGTTCCATCCCTGGCCCAGGAAGATCCCACGTGCCACGGAGCGGCTAGACTGATGCGTCCAATCACCGAGCCGGAGCTCTGGAGCGCATGCGCCCAGAGCTGGTGCTCTGTGACAACAGAGGCCACCGCGATGGGAGGCTCACAGGAGCCAAAGAACAAAGACGGATGAAAATAGAGAAATGAAAGACCAATAGAAGTGGCCCGCCCAAGCCCCTCCCTCCCCACCCCGCCCCCCAACAGATAAAAATAAATTAATTAAAAAAAGGTTTAAAAAAAATAGGAGTCAACGTTATACATATATAACACACAGCACATCAGCTATACTTCAATTAAAAATTTTTTAAAGATGTCATTTTTAAAATAAAAATGGCGATACCACAGAGGCATCTGAAGGGTCTCTGGTAAAAAGTGAGGGGGAAAGAGCACATCTCTGGATGCAGCACGAACAGTTTTTCCTGGAGGGCAGAGCTTATTGCTCTGGAGCTGTTAACACAGAGGCCAGGAAACATGTCCACACCTCGCTGACATTTACATTAAAGCAGAGGTGGGGTTCTGGGTTCCCTAGTGTCTCAGGTGGTAAAAAAAAAAAATCTGCCTGCCATTGCAGGAGACCCAGGTTCTATCCATAGAGCAAGAAGATGCCCTGGAGGAAGCAGTGACAACCCACTCCAGCATTCTTGCCTGGAAAAATTCCTTGGACAGAGGGGTCAAGAGGGCTATGGTCCAAGGGATCGCAAAGTGATGGCACATGCAGTGAAGCGACAGAAAGACAGACATGGACAGTGGACATATGGACATTGTGGGGAAGGAACAGAAGGTGGGAGGCGTAAAGGAAGTAGCATGAAGGACTGTACTATCATAAGTGAAGAAAATAGCTATAGTCATTGCTCTGTGAGAAAAGGGGATCCTTCAGGGGTGCTGTGTGATGGTCGGGAGGGGAGGGAAGGCGGGGATATACATGTGACTAATCTGAGAACATGCATGTCTGTGAACAACAAAACTCTGTAAAAGTTAAAAGTAAAATAAAGGTTTAAAAAAAAAAAAAAAAAAAGACTGAGCAACTGAACATACACGCAAATAAAAGCAAGTGCAGCCACCTGTCGGCCACAAGGACCAAGCTGCACTTACCCTTGAGGACTCATCTTCATGGATACACGTGCGTGTCAGCAGCAGCGGGTGGCCCAGGTAGGAATGCCCCCTTTGCCGGCACACACCTGAAGGAACTGAGACATCCACGTGGTGGCCAGGCCCTCGGCCCTGCGGCCCCCAGCTTCAAGGAGAGGAACAAGTTCAGTCTCAGATCCAACAGGGACAAGCCGCCTGGGAAAACAGAGGCCACTGTGTAATGAAATACAGAGGGAAGGGGAGGACAAGAGGAGAGAGGAGCGAAGACGGGGAGGCAAGCGCAGGGAATGGACAGAGCTTGCTTCATTCACTGATTTCCTGGATATTTTCCCAGAAGGATGCTGGAATCCTAAGCCCCGATTCAACCAGGATCTCAAAGCTTTCCTCCAGAGCAGACATCTCCTTGATCATCCTGGACCGTGCTTTGCATACAGTATGTGTCCAAATAATGACAGTACAGAGACGGCATGGATCCCTGGAACAGAGTAGGCAGTACAGGAGACAGAGCCGAGGGCCTCTCCAGGGCTCAGACAAATAAAAGAGAGAAGGAAGAAAGAGAGTATTCAGAACATTTTTCTAATCCCACCCACCTGCAGGACTATGCATGCATGTTCAGTTGTGTCCAACTCTGTGTGACCCTATGGGCTGTCATCTACCCGGCTCCTCCGTCCACGGGATTCTCCAGGCAGGAATACTGGAGCGGTCGCTGTTTCCTCCTCCAGTGGATCTTCCCGGCCCAGGGATCGGACCCATGGGGATCTCAAAGGGTTGGACACAACCAAGGGACTGAGTGAGCGCATGCACACACACACACACACACACACACAACTATTAAAGGGTGATAAAGGCTATGTATTGTGAAGTTTAACCTTCTCTAGGTTAATGTTATTAAACCAAGAAAACACAAATGTTTATTTCTATAGTTTTCACAAAATATCAATTGTTTCAAAGACAGTCCTCATTTTACCAATGTTGGAGCATACACTCTTCTCTAGAAATTTCTGCCAGCCCAGAGATGCACAGGAAGCAGGAGAAAGTCCCCATTCTCACAGAAAAAGGATGCCTGCCAGAGGATAGAGGGTAGACCAGTAAAGCCATAGATACAGGCTGTGATGGTGGGTGGGGACAAGTACTCAGAACAGACTGTGAGGAGGAGCAGGAGTGATGCTGGGTTGTTGGGCCACAGACAGCGGCCCGCGGAGCCGTCCCAGGGGGGCTGACACTGGGAGAGTGCTTCCTGAAGGAAGGCAGGAGCACCACACCTGGAAGCTCCGGGACAGCATGGGGGTGATTATGAATGGAGGGCAGGCACAGGGAAGAAAGCAGCCAATGAGGATAAGAAGGGGTCAGGGTCCAGACCTCGAGAAGTTCTGTTTCTGCCAGGTCCCGAGCAGAGACTCCATGCTGCTAACTGCCAAGGATGAGAGGCAATCCTTTGGGTGTCTTTTCCATCCTGTCCCCATTTCTCAATTGATCGCTCATCCAAAGGCTTGGGCATCCCCTCTGTTTCTCATAAGCCCCTGAGCTTGGTCTAGAAACTAGTCTGATGCCTACCCAACTGCAGCATCCCAATAACTACATTTTTGACAGAAATTCGTCACTTAGTAATTTCTCCTGACCAAAAATTAGAACAAAAGTCAAATGGTGAAGAATTAAAAGTCAAATTCAGCTTTGCTATATATCTTATATATGGGCAGAAATATGAAGTAACATGTAGAGGAAAAAGAGTTCTAGAAACATAGAGCATTACGATAATAATGATTGAGCAATTTCCCATGGAGAAGGCTAGGGATGCAGGGCCCAATTTCCTCCTTCTTCCCTGGATCTGGCTCTCATTTTAATAGTTCACAGAAGGCAAAAACATCTTGATTTCAACAGGCAGTCCATTTGGGCTTTGTTTACCCCATGAAGAAATCCATTTTGTAGAATTTTTTAAATTATATTTCGCATGTCTATGACTCAAACTTCCAATTACCTCACTTCATCCAAGATTTTCACTAATTACCAGTGGGAGATGCCAGATACAGCTTCACTGTTAGGGGAACAGGAAACAGTCTGTAAGAAAGAAGGCAGTCTCATCCTCTCCTTGGGGACAAGTCCACAGGTTGTCAGAACTTTCTGATGATATGAGGGAGGCAGCCGAAACTCCTCAACTCTGTTTAACTTTTCCGCAGCACTAGAAAGAGAGCTGCTCCATCTACCTCTTCCAGAAGGTAGAGTCGCCAGAAAATCAGTACCCACACCCAACTGATCCCAGTCCTTGCATCCTGAAGACCCAGGGGGGCAGAGCCCCCAGCACATCTTTGCCAGCACCGTTCCCCGAGAGGAAGACCAGATTCCTAAAGCTAAGATTGTGATCTCTATTCTAACTGCAGCTAGAAGACACAGTCCAGGCTCGTAAATTAGGAGCATATTATGCCTCCATTGCTTTTGACTTTCGGGTTTCTAATTTCAGTGATCTATGATAAGAATGGTCTCAAAGACAGCAACCAGAATTTTACCCAGCAAGATTACCTGTCATGCAAGCAGCTCTTCTCCACGTTCCCCATGATCAGAGCCAGACAAAAGTAACTCCCCCAAAGACACCCTGGGGTATAGAGGGGTCCTCAACTTCATGGAAAACTTACAAGTATCATTAAATTCACACATTCACCCAGAAGAATTTACAGGATGGCTATAGACAGATGGAAGAAGAGAAGGAGAGAAATAATTCAGGTGCAATAATACTACATTTTGACAGAAATTGCAAGTAACCAAAATGTAAGGAAGGTCAAATTCAGCTTTGCTATATATCTTATATATGGGCAGAAATATGAAGTAACATGTAGAGGAAAAAGAGTTCTAGAAACATAGAGCATTACGATAATAATGATTGAGCAATTTCCCATGGAGAAGGCTAGGGATGCAGGGCCCAATTTCCTCCTTCTTCCCTGGATCTGGCTCTCATTTTAATAGTTCACAGAAGGCAAAAACATCTTGATTTCAACAGGCAGTCCATTTGGGCTTTGTTTACCCCATGAAGAAATCCATTTTGTAGAATTTTTTAAATTATATTTCGCATGTCTATGACTCAAACTTCCAATTACCTCACTTCATCCAAGATTTTCACTAATTACCAGTGGGAGATGCCAGATACAGCTTCACTGTTAGGGGAACAGGAAACAGTCTGTAAGAAAGAAGGCAGTCTCATCCTCTCCTTGGGGACAAGTCCACAGGTTGTCAGAACTTTCTGATGATATGAGGGAGGCAGCCGAAACTCCTCAACTCTGTTTAACTTTTCCGCAGCACTAGAAAGAGAGCTGCTCCATCTACCTCTTCCAGAAGGTAGAGTCGCCAGAAAATCAGTACCCACACCCAACTGATCCCAGTCCTTGCATCCTGAAGACCCAGGGGGGCAGAGCCCCCAGCACATCTTTGCCAGCACCGTTCCCCGAGAGGAAGACCAGATTCCTAAAGCTAAGATTGTGATCTCTATTCTAACTGCAGCTAGAAGACACAGTCCAGGCTCGTAAATTAGGAGCATATTATGCCTCCATTGCTTTTGACTTTCGGGTTTCTAATTTCAGTGATCTATGATAAGAATGGTCTCAAAGACAGCAACCAGAATTTTACCCAGCAAGATTACCTGTCATGCAAGCAGCTCTTCTCCACGTTCCCCATGATCAGAGCCAGACAAAAGTAACTCCCCCAAAGACACCCTGGGGTATAGAGGGGTCCTCAACTTCATGGAAAACTTACAAGTATCATTAAATTCACACATTCACCCAGAAGAATTTACAGGATGGCTATAGACAGATGGAAGAAGAGAAGGAGAGAAATAATTCAGGCTTTCTTTTGGAATCAGTTAAAGATTGATTCAGCATTAGACAGGGACCAATTTAGTTGTAAAGGTTTAATTTTATATTAGCTGTAATGGGGACACTCTTTTAGCAGGGTACATGTATTAACTTCAAACCAGTGGTTAGGAAATTGCTAAAATTATCTGACTGCTTAGTTTGATCATGTCTCCACTGAACTGCTATAAAATGTGTTCATACATACTGCAGGGTCTAAGTTCGTTAGACAGATCTGATGTTTAACCCTCAAATTATTTCTCTGACCTAATGTCAATGTAAAAGGTCTTTTTCTTCAATGTGTGATTCCAATTGCGAATAACTATCATTAGACGATCTTATATAGGGTTCAGTTTTTAGAACGAGGACTGTAGGGGCTTCCCTGGTGGTTCAGTGGGTAAGGACACCGCTTTGCAGTGCAAGGGGCGCCGGTTCGATCCCTGGCCTGGGAAGATCCCACGTGCCATGGAGCAGCTGGACCTATGTGTCCAATTACCGAGCCAGAGCTCTGGAGCGCATGCGCCCAGAACCGGTGCTCTGTGGCAACAAAGGCCACTGCGATGGGAGGCCCACACGGGCCAAAGAACAAAGACGGATGAAAATAGACAAATGAAAGACCAACAAAAGTAGCCCGCCTGCCCCCCTTCCTCCTCAACTCGCCCACACCAAAATAAAATAAAATAAATAAAAAAAGAAAGAAAGAAAGAGGACTGTAGAGAACCCCATCTTAAGGAGGAGGCCAGAAATGATATACAATGAAGTGTATCCCCATGGGCGGGGTTAAAATACAGACTCTGGGTCTTCAGTAGCATCAAAAGAAGGGGTAAAAAATGATAAAAAAAAAAAAAAAAAAAAAGGGATAAGAAGCTGAGAGGAGTGGTGAGTCCCTGCGGTGCTTTGCTATGTCCCTTATGAACGGTAGGCAAAGCTGGCGAGCAGACACAGTGAGAAGGTGACAAAGTCCACCACAACTTAAGTATTGAAAAGTCAAGGCCAACAAGGAGCTTCTGAAATATCAGATCCCATTGATGAGGTCCCAGAACACAACCAGCTTCAATTCCCTAGAGCACACTACTCGTTAAAGATCTGCCTTCTGCCCACAGGCCATCCCAAGACCACCATGTTTCTCACACGGAGCCCTCTGCTTCAACTTCTCTGCAGCACGAGCTTGCACCAAAATAGCCATTAAAATTAAACAATTACTGGGCTTCCCTGGTGGTCCAGTGGGTAAGGACACCACCTTGCAGTGCAAGGGGCGCCGGTTCGATCCCTGGCCGGGGAGATCCCACGTGCCGCGGAGCGGCTGGACCCACGTGTCCAATTACTGAGCCAGAGCTCTGGAGCACATGCACCCAGAGCCGGTGCCCTGCGACAGCAGAGGCCACTGTGATGGGAGGCCCACACGGGCCAAAGAACAAAGATGGATGAAAATGGACAAATGAAAGACCAATAGAAGTGGCCTACCTGCTCCCCTCCCTCCCCACCCCACCCCCACCAAAATAAATAAATAAATCTTTAAAAAAAAAGTTAAACAATTACTAAGTCTGTGTTAAAAGCTTGCCACAACCAATAAGAGAACGAAATGGGTGTCGATTCCTCATAGGAAAATGGGCAATCTCGTCAGAAACAAGCTGGAATTAGTGAAGTAGCAGAGGAATTATTTTACCAGAAATAAAATACTGTTAGAAATGACATAGTTGCGTTCCATCACAATCAGGTCTAATCACATTTCATCACCATAATAAAGTAGGACGTGCTTTGGAGAGACGAGTTTTCACCATGGCCGAGACTAGCAGGTCTTTGCCTTCAATATCTTCAAGTTACTTTCAGATTAAATTCACCCCAGAATATCAGAGGCAGACTTACACGTTAACTAGTTCCTTGGAGAGAGGGGATGTGAGCAGTCTTCGAAAGCAAATGCCATCTGGCGCAGTAGGACTTCTCGCTAACAGTTTATCTGAATGCCATCATCTTGTTTCCCACACACGCCTTAATCACCTTCTTCAGAATAAATTGGCTCTCTTGTCAAACTTGCTTTTTCATGCCTTCTTCACAGTATGGTTACAGAGGCTTATTACTCTGTGCAGGGTGTACTGCTGTGGTCTTTCCTTACTTCCTGGCTTCCATATCTGATGCAATATAGTGCCTCAAAAGCCATGACATCAATTCACATTAGGGCTTGGAAGGGAAAGGAAATGGGCTTCTATAACTTGCATATGGTGACCCAGGCAGGACCCAGTTTCTACTCTGGATATGCCTACCATGGAAAGCTTGTCTTCCAACACAAAGGAAAACTTAAGAAACACAGCATGAGGAATCGCTTCCAGAACACAGTCCTAAGGCCATCACAGCAACTGGAGAGAGATGAGTCACTGCAAGTGGGTGAGTTTTGAGAGCCAAAGATTTGAATTCATCCCGCTACATGGCTCACCAACAGCAACAGCGAATACAGCTTGTCTAGTCGTTCACCTTGGAACAGAACGGCCCTCTTGTAAGGATCAAGCAGGAAATCAGTGTCATCTGCCATCATGAAGGCCCCTCCTCTCACCACACACACACCAGTCACTGAATCCTGCACACTGAGCCTCCTAAAATCCTGTAAAATGGACCGCCTCCCTTTCACACACAGTTACGTTTCTAATGAAAGCTGCCATCGTTTTGGACATAGGCTAGTGAAGAGGCTCCCAAACTGGTCTTCCTGCTTCTAGTCTTGGCCTCCTGCAACCCATCCTCCACGCTGCAAAAGTGAGGTCTTAGAGAACCCCACAGATGCAGACACTGACCAGAGGACAGATGCTGGCTGGACAGAATGTTTCCAGGTCTTCAGCTGCTCCAAGCTTTCTTACGCCCTATCCTTTCCATAGGAGGCTCCGTCTGCTCTTCCACTGCCCCACCGAAGGCCTCTCTCTCCCTCAGGAGTCCACATAGTCGGTTCCTTTTCCAGGCTCCCCCTGTCACCTCTCTGATGCTAATCACTTGGGAACCTGCTCTATTTCCACTTCAGTAACACTTCTTCCACTTCAATCCAGTTGTTTTGCTACTTCCCATCCTCTTTGGCACAATGGAAGTTCTATGAGATTCTAGAGCCCTGTCTATTTGGTCCATTGCTGCATCCTTGGTATCTTTTACAAATGCAAGACCCCAAAGCTAAGGACAAATGTAAAGTGAATTAAAATGAGGACAGGTTCATGATAGAGTCTCACTGGCAAACCTAGAGGATAATTATCAGAACCCTTGTGGGTCCAACCGTTAAGAGCAGAGTGTCTAACAATGAAATCCATGCTCCTGAAAGAGAACAGACACCAAGGAAGCTGCAACACTGACCAACTCTGGCCAAGCAGAAGGCATCAGAGTGGATGCAAGGAGAAGCCTACTAGCTCTCTCCAGAGCTGCCTTACTAAAGGCAGAAGGCAGGTGACAATGGATGCTGAAGATATGAGAAACAGAATGGGGGCACAGGACTCGGGAAGCAAACTTTTACATTTCGTCCAAGATCCACTACACATCCTCTGTCTAGCACTTAATGGGCACTAAAAAACAAAAACAAATGTTGGATGGAAAACTGGTTCCAGAGCCCCAGGTTCCCTACATATTGTGACTTGACAACATGGAAAGTTTTTTGAACCATCACGAACGCCTCCAAAAATCATGTCATCTGCCATCATGAAGGCCCCTCCTCTCACCACACACACACCAGTCACTGAATCCTGCACACTGAGCCTCCTAAAATCCTGTAAAATGGACCGCCTCCCTTTCACACACAGTTACGTTTCTAATGAAAGCTGCCATCGTTTTGGACATAGGCTAGTGAAGAGGCTCCCAAACTGGTCTTCCTGCTTCTAGTCTTGGCCTCCTGCAACCCATCCTCCACGCTGCAAAAGTGAGGTCTTAGAGAACCCCACAGATGCAGACACTGACCAGAGGACAGATGCTGGCTGGACAGAATGTTTCCAGGTCTTCAGCTGCTCCAAGCTTTCTTACGCCCTATCCTTTCCATAGGAGGCTCCGTCTGCTCTTCCACTGCCCCACCGAAGGCCTCTCTCTCCCTCAGGAGTCCACATAGTCGGTTCCTTTTCCAGGCTCCCCCTGTCACCTCTCTGATGCTAATCACTTGGGAACCTGCTCTATTTCCACTTCAGTAACACTTCTTCCACTTCAATCCAGTTGTTTTGCTACTTCCCATCCTCTTTGGCACAATGGAAGTTCTATGAGATTCTAGAGCCCTGTCTATTTGGTCCATTGCTGCATCCTTGGTATCTTTTACAAATGCAAGACCCCAAAGCTAAGGACAAATGTAAAGTGAATTAAAATGAGGACAGGTTCATGATAGAGTCTCACTGGCAAACCTAGAGGATAATTATCAGAACCCTTGTGGGTCCAACCGTTAAGAGCAGAGTGTCTAACAATGAAATCCATGCTCCTGAAAGAGAACAGACACCAAGGAAGCTGCAACACTGACCAACTCTGGCCAAGCAGAAGGCATCAGAGTGGATGCAAGGAGAAGCCTACTAGCTCTCTCCAGAGCTGCCTTACTAAAGGCAGAAGGCAGGTGACAATGGATGCTGAAGATATGAGAAACAGAATGGGGGCACAGGACTCGGGAAGCAAACTTTTACATTTCGTCCAAGATCCACTACACATCCTCTGTCTAGCACTTAATGGGCACTAAACAACAATAACAAATGTTGGATGAGAGAAAACTGGTTCCAGAGCCCCAGGTTCCCTACATATTGTGACTTCAGCACACCCACATGGGTGTTATCATTCTAATAGTTCAAATCCATTCAATGAATGTATCCATTTGGCTTAGAGGCAGATTATTTTTATCTATTTTTGAAAGTCACATAAACTTAACCTGAACAAATATGTTCCCCTGCATGTTCTTCCTGAATTGCACTCAAAGTTTTTTTGATAATTAAGTATTTCCCTAGAGCGCTGTCAACCAAACAGTGCTATGTGCCAAATCAAGAAAAGTGTTCATGAAAACGGTAAGTAAAACGAAGCCAAGTTCAAGAGTAAAAACTGTCTGCCTTATTTCATTGAAGCAAGATGCAAAAGAAAAATACACAAAGGGAGAAAGAAAGTGCATTTGTGGTTGACAGTGTGAATTCTCAGACTAAAATCTTTTAGGAAAATAAATTTCCCTTCTCAAGAACAACAACAATAAAACACAGGCACGTGGTTTTAAGGTGTGTTTAGGCAAAATTTAAGAATATTACTGATTTATTCCTATAATATGACTAATATGGAGAACCTGACTATCTTATACTGGTAAAAATACAGGGGGAATTCTATCTCTGTATCTCATCCAAGAAGGTATCATATCATCTAGAATTGATGCCTCTGAACTGTGGTGCTGCAGACTCTTGAGAGTCTCTTGGACTGCAAGGAGATCAAACCAGTCCATCCTAAAGGAAATCAACCTTGACTATTCATTGGAAGGACTAATGCTGAAGCTGAAGCTCTAATACTAAATTTAAGAGGGGGCAATGAATTTGCCCTAACAAAATGAGAATCACAGAATGCTCCTGAAAGAGAACAGACACCAAGGAAGCTGCAACACTGACCAACTCTGGCCAAGCAGAAGGCATCAGAGTGGATGCAAGGAGAAGCCTACTAGCTCTCTCCAGAGCTGCCTTACTAAAGGCAGAAGGCAGGTGACAATGGATGCTGAAGATATGAGAAACAGAATGGGGGCACAGGACTCGGGAAGCAAACTTTTACATTTCGTCCAAGATCCACTACACATCCTCTGTCTAGCACTTAATGGGCACTAAACAACAATAACAAATGTTGGATGAGAGAAAACTGGTTCCAGAGCCCCAGGTTCCCTACATATTGTGACTTCAGCACACCCACATGGGTGTTATCATTCTAATAGTTCAAATCCATTCAATGAATGTATCCATTTGGCTTAGAGGCAGATTATTTTTATCTATTTTTGAAAGTCACATAAACTTAACCTGAACAAATATGTTCCCCTGCATGTTCTTCCTGAATTGCACTCAAAGTTTTTTTGATAATTAAGTATTTCCCTAGAGCGCTGTCAACCAAACAGTGCTATGTGCCAAATCAAGAAAAGTGTTCATGAAAACGGTAAGTAAAACGAAGCCAAGTTCAAGAGTAAAAACTGTCTGCCTTATTTCATTGAAGCAAGATGCAAAAGAAAAATACACAAAGGGAGAAAGAAAGTGCATTTGTGGTTGACAGTGTGAATTCTCAGACTAAAATCTTTTAGGAAAATAAATTTCCCTTCTCAAGAACAACAACAATAAAACACAGGCACGTGGTTTTAAGGTGTGTTTAGGCAAAATTTAAGAATATTACTGATTTATTCCTATAATATGACTAATATGGAGAACCTGACTATCTTATACTGGTAAAAATACAGGGGGAATTCTATCTCTGTATCTCATCCAAGAAGGTATCATATCATCTAGAATTGATGCCTCTGAACTGTGGTGCTGCAGACTCTTGAGAGTCTCTTGGACTGCAAGGAGATCAAACCAGTCCATCCTAAAGGAAATCAACCTTGACTATTCATTGGAAGGACTAATGCTGAAGCTGAAGCTCTAATACTTTGGCCGCCTGATGCGAAGAGCCAACTCCTTGGAAAAGGCCCTGATGCTGGAAAAGACTAAAGGCAGAAGGAGAAGGGGACAACAGAGGACAAGATGGCTGGATGGCATCACTGAGTCAATGGGCCTGAGTTTGATCAGGCTCTGGGAGATGGTGAAGGATAGGGAAGCCTGGCCTGCTGCAGGTCATAGGGTTGCAAAGAGTTGGACAGGACTGAGCAACTGAACTGAACTGAATCAGTGAAATGTTTTTTGTGCATCATTAAAGTTTACAAAGGTTATTTTCCCAGCTCATTATGAAGAAAATAATATCACCAAAGAGTCCAGGGCTGCAGCTGACCAAGGCCTGATTTGCTGGCTCCCTCCCACCTCATTTCCTGTTCGCATGGCAATGCACATTTGCAGACTTAGGAATACACAAAAGGCAAGCAAACTAATACAAATGAGTTTTCTCCCTTCTAGTCAGGGTTTACGGTAACAACAGGTGAGAAAGGTCAAGCCAAGCAATGATTTGCATCATCCCATGAAAGGGAATCAGGAGCAGTAACTACGGCAACCAGACTAAAACTTCAGAAATGATTTGCAGTTTACAAAGGGCAGAGCAACTCTGTTTCTCTCACAAAAAATGTAACTATGGGCCAATCGACAGACACTTTTCTCAGATGGCCCACTATATAGACACAGAAGACAGTCACACAAATGTTTTACTTAGGCACCTTCACTGCATTTGTGGTTGACAGTGTGAATTCTCAGACTAAAATCTTTTAGGAAAATAAATTTCCCTTCTCAAGAACAACAACAATAAAACACAGGCACGTGGTTTTAAGGTGTGTTTAGGCAAAATTTAAGAATATTACTGATTTATTCCTATAATATGACTAATATGGAGAACCTGACTATCTTATACTGGTAAAAATACAGGGGGAATTCTATCTCTGTATCTCATCCAAGAAGGTATCATATCATCTAGAATTGATGCCTCTGAACTGTGGTGCTGCAGACTCTTGAGAGTCTCTTGGACTGCAAGGAGATCAAACCAGTCCATCCTAAAGGAAATCAACCTTGACTATTCATTGGAAGGACTAATGCTGAAGCTGAAGCTCTAATACTTTGGCCGCCTGATGCGAAGAGCCAACTCCTTGGAAAAGGCCCTGATGCTGGAAAAGACTAAAGGCAGAAGGAGAAGGGGACAACAGAGGACAAGATGGCTGGATGGCATCACTGAGTCAATGGGCCTGAGTTTGATCAGGCTCTGGGAGATGGTGAAGGATAGGGAAGCCTGGCCTGCTGCAGGTCATAGGGTTGCAAAGAGTTGGACAGGACTGAGCAACTGAACTGAACTGAATCAGTGAAATGTTTTTTGTGCATCATTAAAGTTTACAAAGGTTATTTTCCCAGCTCATTATGAAGAAAATAATATCACCAAAGAGTCCAGGGCTGCAGCTGACCAAGGCCTGATTTGCTGGCTCCCTCCCACCTCATTTCCTGTTCGCATGGCAATGCACATTTGCAGACTTAGGAATACACAAAAGGCAAGCAAACTAATACAAATGAGTTTTCTCCCTTCTAGTCAGGGTTTACGGTAACAACAGGTGAGAAAGGTCAAGCCAAGCAATGATTTGCATCATCCCATGAAAGGGAATCAGGAGCAGTAACTACGGCAACCAGACTAAAACTTCAGAAATGATTTGCAGTTTACAAAGGGCAGAGCAACTCTGTTTCTCTCACAAAAAATGTAACTATGGGCCAATCGACAGACACTTTTCTCAGATGGCCCACTATATAGACACAGAAGACAGTCACACAAATGTTTTACTTAGGCACCTTCACTGGTCGTTTGACTTGCTGTGGAATTGTTACCTTGCATACTTTTACACGTGGGTTATTCGGATGTGTGTGCATGCGTGCTAAGTCAGTTCAGTTCAGTTATGTCCAACCTATAGCCCACCAGGCTCCCGTGTCCATGGGAGGCTCCAGGCAAGAAGCCTGGAGTGGGCTGCCCCCCCCCCCACCAGGGGATTTTTCCAGCTCAGGGATTGAACTAGTGTCTCCTACATTACAGTCAAATTCTTAACCATCTCAGCTACTGTAACTCAGGTTAAATCTAGGTTTTCATGGATTCTAAAGGTAATACGGGCCCTTACTTGATTCAGCTCATTCTTGAGGTAAAAGGCATACTGTTTTGAAGGTGAATTAATCGTTATAGATAAGTAGGATGTCATCTCACCAATTTTCAAGATCTAGGACCTTCACACAACTTCTACAGTGTCTAATTTACACCTGACCAAGATAAATGATCGCAAGGATCCTGCCCATTTTATGTGCAACAAGTTGGTCCTCCACAGACTTCCTATGGAAGGATCAGTCTAAACTGACACATTATTTACAGAGCGAGAATGAAAAAGGAACCTTTCAATGTTGATGTCAATTTACCTACTGCCTGGAGATACCCATTCATCCAGTTCCACCGCCACAGGCGACCCCCCTGTGGAATTCTATAGACCCTCCCATTTATCAGCCTGACGCTCTTTCTCCCTCACTTTCAGATCAGATATTACCTTCTCCTTTTTCCGATCAGCATGTGCACTGCGGATGACGCTAGTCAGCGGAATGCACATTTGCAGACTTAGGAATACAAAGGCAAGCAAACTAATACAAATGAGTTTTCTCCCTTCTAGTCAGGGTTTACGGTAACAACAGGTGAGAAAGGTCAAGCCAAGCAATGATTTGCATCATCCCATGAAAGGGAATCAGGAGCAGTAACTACGGCAACCAGACTAAAACTTCAGAAATGATTTGCAGTTTACAAAGGGCAGAGCAACTCTGTTTCTCTCACAAAAAATGTAACTATGGGCCAATCGACAGACACTTTTCTCAGATGGCCCACTATATAGACACAGAAGACAGTCACACAAATGTTTTACTTAGGCACCTTCACTGGTCGTTTGACTTGCTGTGGAATTGTTACCTTGCATACTTTTACACGTGGGTTATTCGGATGTGTGTGCATGCGTGCTAAGTCAGTTCAGTTCAGTTATGTCCAACCTATAGCCCACCAGGCTCCCCTGTCCATGGGAGTCTCCAGGCAAGAAGCCTGGAGTGGGCTGCCCACCCCTCCACCAGGGGATTTTTCCAGCTCAGGGATTGAACTAGTGTCTCCTACATTACAGTCAAATTCTTAACCATCTCAGCTACTGTAACTCAGGTTAAATCTAGGTTTTCATGGATTCTAAAGGTAATACGGGCCCTTACTTGATTCAGCTCATTCTTGAGGTAAAAGGCATACTGTTTTGAAGGTGAATTAATCGTTATAGATAAGTAGGATGTCATCTCACCAATTTTCAAGATCTAGGACCTTCACACAACTTCTACAGTGTCTAATTTACACCTGACCAAGATAAATGATCGCAAGGATCCTGCCCATTTTATGTGCAACAAGTTGGTCCTCCACAGACTTCCTATGGAAGGATCAGTCTAAACTGACACATTATTTACAGAGCGAGAATGAAAAAGGAACCTTTCAATGTTGATGTCAATTTACCTACTGCCTGGAGATACCCATTCATCCAGTTCCACCGCCACAGGCGACTCCCCTGTGGAATTCTATAGACCCTCCCATTTATCAGCCTGACGCTCTTTCTCCCTCACTTTCAGATCAGATATTACCTTCTCCTTTTTCCGATCAGCATGTGCACTGCCGGATGCTTATCCGATCCCCACCAGGAGAAAATGGCCACTCCACTAACAAAATAAGAAGAGACCGGATCACAACCGAAGGGAGTTTTTAAAAACTGTAAACTAAGTCTCAAGGATACATTTACAGATCAGAATGACACACTTATCTTTAGCTTATATTTTTCATTCCACATCAGAACAGAAGCTATTTGGGGTTTGGATAAATGGAGGCTGATCTGGGGCACCTGCTCTCTCAATCACAGCTCTCTGGGCTCAATGAATCAACTGTGGACTACTATAAAGACATAATATGACATGGAGTTCCATCCTTCTGAGAATATTTCTGTGAGTTTTTGCCTCATTCTGTGTTTGTGTTTGGTTTTCCTCCTTTCTCTGTAAAACACGCCGCAGGTAAATATCACCATGTTACTACCTACCAGTAGACTGTGCAAATAAACACGGATGTGGTCTGCAAAGCCATCCTGGCTGTGACTTTTTACGTACGTGTCCCATTTTCAACTGAAATCTAGAAAGGACTCTAAAAATTTCAAAATTAAATGTTAAATAAACCATTAGGGTCTCCAAATTATCACATACATATATGTGATATATATCACACATATCACAAATATATATATATACACATACATATATATGTGTGTGTGTGTATATATATATATATATATATATAAAGAGGGATCAAAGGGAAGGTGACATAAGTCAGTGCCTCAGCAGGAAATTATCAATCGTCAGTCATCATGAAGGGACCACAATCACCGCCTGGATGAGTGCTCTCTTTTGCCAGCAGTTGGTCTGCAAGAAGTGGCTCCCAGCAAATTAAAATCAGCCAGTGTTACTGAAGTGCCCAAAACCAAACTCCCCATTCACGGTCCAAAGCAAGAAGCTCAGGACCATCCTGAGAGGCAGAAACGTCTCTGTGGACCTGAGGCAGCTCAAGCATCAGGATGCCAGAAAATGCCATCTCCACCACTAGGTACCCTGCCGCAGTCCCTCACGGATGCTGTCCTATGCTGAAGAGTGGAACAGTCTCCCTGTAATCCCCCGACGCTCTTTCTCCCTCACTTTCAGATCAGATATTACCTTCTCCTTTCCGATCAGCATGTGCACTGCGGATGCTTATCCGATCCCCACCAGGAGAAAATGGCCACTCCACTAACAAAATAAGAAGAGACCGGATCACAACCGAAGGGAGTTTTAAAAACTGTAAACTAAGTCTCAAGGATACATTTACAGATCAGAATGACACACTTATCTTTAGCTTATATTTTTCATTCCACATCAGAACAGAAGCTATTTGGGGTTTGGATAAATGGAGGCTGATCTGGGGCACCTGCTCTCTCAATCACAGCTCTCTGGGCTCAATGAATCAACTGTGGACTACTATAAAGACATAATATGACATGGAGTTCCATCCTTCTGAGAATATTTCTGTGAGTTTTTGCCTCATTCTGTGTTTGTGTTTGGTTTTCCTCCTTTCTCTGTAAAACACGCCGCTGCTAATCAACACCATGTTATTACCTACCAGTAGACTGTGCAAATAAACACTGATGTGGTCTGCAAAGCCCTCCTGGCTGTGACTTTTTACGTACGTGTCCCATTTTCAACTGAAATCTAGAAAGGACTCTAAAAATTTCAAAATTAAATGTTAAATAAACCATTAGGGTCTCCAAATTATCACATACATATATGTGATATATATCACACATATCACAAATATATATATATACACATACATATATATGTGTGTGTGTGTATATATATATATATATATATATATAAAGAGGGATCAAAGGGAAGGTGACATAAGTCAGTGCCTCAGCAGGAAATTATCAATCGTCAGTCATCATGAAGGGACCACAATCACCGCCTGGATGAGTGCTCTCTTTTGCCAGCAGTTGGTCTGCAAGAAGTGGCTCCCAGCAAATTAAAATCAGCCAGTGTTACTGAAGTGCCCAAAACCAAACTCCCCATTCACGGTCCAAAGCAAGAAGCTCAGGACCATCCTGAGAGGCAGAAACGTCTCTGTGGACCTGAGGCAGCTCAAGCATCAGGATGCCAGAAAATGCCATCTCCACCACTAGGTACCCTGCCGCAGTCCCTCACGGATGCTGTCCTATGCTGAAGAGTGGAACAGTCTCCCCACAAAGCCATGTCTCCCCAGAGCTTCTGAATGGTACGTGATCTGGAAATAAGGTTTCTGCAGATGAAGCTAGTTAGATTAAGATGAGGCCCTTCTGGAGAAAAACAAATATCATATATTAACATATACATGTGAAAATCCAGGAAAAAAAATGGTATAGATGATCTTATTTACAAAGCAGAAAGAGAGATACAGATGTAAAGAACAAACATATGGATACCAAGGAGGAAAGGGGAGGCGGGATGAATTTGGAGATTGGAATTCATATATATAAACTGATACAATGTATAAAATAAATACGGTGCAGTGAAGTGACGGAAATACAGACATGAACAGTGAATATGTGGACATTGTGGGGAAGGAACAGTGGGTGAGAGGCGTAAAGGAAGTAGCATGAAGACCTGTACTATCATATGTGAAGAAAATAGCTACAGTCATTGCTCTGTGAGAAAAGCAGATCCTTCACAGGTGCTGTATGATGATGGTCTGGAAGGGTGGGTTGGGGGGGATTTACAAATGACTAGTCTTAGAACATACACATGTAAACAACAAAACTCTGTAAAAGTTAAAAGTAAAATAAAAGTTTAAATAAGTAAATAAATAAATAGGGGCTTTCCAGGTGGCACTGGTGATAAGGAACCCACCCGCCAAGGTAGGAGACAGAAGAGGAGCAGGTTTGATCTCTGGATTGGGAAGATCCCCTGGAGGAGGGCATGGCCACCTACTCCAGTACTCTTGCCTGGAAAAGTCCCAAGGACAGAGCAAAGTAGACAGATGCCAAAGTGTCACACAGGACTACAGCAACTTAGCACATGTGCACAATAAAAGCAATAACTAATGAGGACCTACTGTACAGCACAGGGAGCTCTACTCAGGGCTCTTTAGCGACCTAAGTGGGAAGAAAACCTAAAAAAGAGGGGCTATATGGAAACATCTAGCTGATTCATTTTGCTGTACAGCAGAAATTAGCACAACATTGTAAAGCAACTATACTCCAATAAATAAAATTAAATTTTTTAAAAAATGAGGTCTTTATGGATGAGGGTAGGCCCTAATCCAACAGCTGGTATCCTCATAAGAAGAGACACAAGGGGCTTCCCTGGTGGCCCAGTGGGTAAAGAGTCCACCTTGCAGTGCAGGGGGCACCAGTTTGATCTCTGGTCCAGGAAGATCCTACGTGTTGGAGCGGCTGGACGCGTCAATTGTGAACGGGTACTCTGGAGTGCATGTGCCCAGGGCCAGGTTCCAAAAAAAATTTACAATGTATAAATATTTACAAAGCAGAAAGAGAGATACAGATGTAAAGAACAAACATATGGATACCAAGGAGGAAAGGGGAGGCGGGATGAATTTGGAGATTGGAATTCATATATATAAACTGATACAATGTATAAAATAAATACGGTGCAGTGAAGTGACGGAAATACAGACATGAACAGTGAATATGTGGACATTGTGGGGAAGGAACAGTGGGTGAGAGGCGTAAAGGAAGTAGCATGAAGACCTGTACTATCATATGTGAAGAAAATAGCTACAGTCATTGCTCTGTGAGAAAAGCAGATCCTTCACAGGTGCTGTATGATGATGGTCTGGAAGGGTGGGATGGGGGGGATTTACAAATGACTAATCTTAGAACATACACATGTGTAAACAACAAAACTCTGTAAAAGTTAAAAGTAAAATAAAAGTTTAAATAAGTAAATAAATAAATAGGGGCTTTCCAGGTGGCACTGGTGATAAGGAACCCACCCGCCAAGGTAGGAGACAGAAGAGGAGCAGGTTTGATCTCTGGATTGGGAAGATCCCCTGGAGGAGGGCATGGCCACCTACTCCAGTACTCTTGCCTGGAAAAGTCCCAAGGACAGAGCAAAGTAGACAGATGCCAAAGTGTCACACAGGACTACAGCAACTTAGCACATGTGCACAATAAAAGCAATAACTAATGAGGACCTACTGTACAGCACAGGGAGCTCTACTCAGGGCTCTTTAGCGACCTAAGTGGGAAGAAAACCTAAAAAAGAGGGGCTATATGGAAACATCTAGCTGATTCATTTTGCTGTACAGCAGAAATTAGCACAACATTGTAAAGCAACTATACTCCAATAAATAAAATTAAATTTTTTAAAAAATGAGGTCTTTATGGATGAGGGTAGGCCCTAATCCAACAGCTGGTATCCTCATAAGAAGAGACACAAGGGGCTTCCCTGGTGGCCCAGTGGGTAAAGAGTCCACCTTGCAGTGCAGGGGGCACCAGTTTGATCTCTGGTCCAGGAAGATCCTACGTGTTGCGGAGCGGCTGGACCGGCGCGTCCAATTGTGAACGGGTACTCTGGAGTGCATGTGCCCAGGGCCAGTGCGCTGTAACACGAGAGGCCACTGCAATTGGAGACCCACACAGACCAAAGAATAAAGATGGATGAAAATAAATAAAAAACCTAATTAAAAAGATCAAAATTTAAAAAAAATAAGAGACACAGGGATACACACAGGTCAAAAGCTACCTGAGGACTGAAGAAGAGGTTGGAGTGAAGTGTCTACAAGCCAACAAACACCAAGGACCCTGAGCAACCATGGCTAGGAAGCCAGGAGGATGCATGGACCAGACTCTCCACTGAAGCCTCAGAAAGAGCCAGCCCTGCTGACATCTGATATCAGACTTCTAGCCTCCAAAACGGTGAGAGAACAAATTCCTCATGTTTTAAGCCATCAGGGTAGGGTGGTCGCACTAGAAAATAAACACAGATAGCAACAGCAACCAAACAACTATGAACATCTCCCTGGTCACAGCGTAGAGACTCAACAAACCTCAACTACGACTAATGTGATTATACATACAGACATGTTTAGGGTAATCAAAAGAATATCCAGCAAGTTTTAAGTTTCCTTCCAGTGAAGGGATTTTGATTTTAGACTTCTGCATTTCACTCACGAACAAAACATGGTCTTGTTTCATGATCAAAATATTTCAGGCTTTGATCTGGACACCATGGAGACTGAAACACCAGGAAAAAATAAATAAATAAATAAAAATACAGGAGACAGAGAACCAGATGTATTTGGAGTCGAAATGAGACACATTCAAATGATGATGATATTTACAAGTATACAATAAATTAGCTCAACCACAGGAAACGCCAACGCTGACCTTTTCTAAACGACAAAATTAAATTTTAAAAAATGAGGTCTTTATGGATGAGGGTAGGCCCTAATCCAACAGCTGGTATCCTCATAAGAAGAGACACAAGGGGCTTCCCTGGTGGCCCAGTGGGTAAAGAGTCCACCTTGCAGTGCAGGGGGCACCAGTTTGATCTCTGGTCCAGGAAGATCCTACGTGTTGCGGAGCGGCTGGACCGGCGCGTCCAATTGTGAACGGGTACTCTGGAGTGCATGTGCCCAGGGCCAGTGCGCTGTAACACGAGAGGCCACTGCAATTGGAGACCCACACAGACCAAAGAATAAAGATGGATGAAAATAAATAAAAAACCTAATTAAAAAGATCAAAATTTAAAAAAAATAAGAGACACAGGGATACACACAGGTCAAAAGCTACCTGAGGACTGAAGAAGAGGTTGGAGTGAAGTGTCTACAAGCCAACAAACACCAAGGACCCTGAGCAACCATGGCTAGGAAGCCAGGAGGATGCATGGACCAGACTCTCCACTGAAGCCTCAGAAAGAGCCAGCCCTGCTGACATCTGATATCAGACTTCTAGCCTCCAAAACGGTGAGAGAACAAATTCCTCATGTTTTAAGCCATCAGGGTAGGGTGGTCGCACTAGAAAATAAACACAGATAGCAACAGCAACCAAACAACTATGAACATCTCCCTGGTCACAGCGTAGAGACTCAACAAACCTCAACTACGACTAATGTGATTATACATACAGACATGTTTAGGGTAATCAAAAGAATATCCAGCAAGTTTTAAGTTTCCTTCCAGTGAAGGGATTTTGATTTTAGACTTCTGCATTTCACTCACGAACAAAACATGGTCTTGTTTCATGATCAAAATATTTCAGGCTTTGATCTGGACACCATGGAGACTGAAACACCAGGAAAAAATAAATAAATAAATAAAAATACAGGAGACAGAGAACCAGATGTATTTGGAGTCGAAATGAGACACATTCAAATGATGATGATATTTACAAGTATACAATAAATTAGCTCAACCACAGGAAACGCCAACGCTGACCTTTTCTAAACGACAAAAATTGCCATTTCATGTGGTTTAAACCAGAGGTCAAAACCTGCAGCTTATGAATCAGACCGGAACCACAGCCTGTTTGTATGAATCAGGTCTTATAGAAACAAAGCCTGTTTGTGAAAATAAAGTTTTATTGAAACCCAGCCAGGCTCAAGGCTTCGCTTGCCGCCTAAGGTTGCGTTCTTGCTTCAACAGCACACTGAACAGTCACGACAGAGGTCACATGGACCCCAAAGCCTAAAGGAATTGCTACCTGGCCCTTTACGAGAAACGTCTGGCCAGCGTGTTTAACCTAAGAGTTAGATACAGTGGCTGGCAGAGACAGCGAGGACAACAGAAGCCCAGGAGCTGGTGAGATGAACGTAGTGTGTCTCTGAGAGCCCAGCTTTGAGCTGGATCTTGAGAAAGACCTGGATTCTGAACCAGAAGACAAAGGACTCTTCAAGGGACTTCATTAGATGACAATGGCTGTGCTGGCTCTTGGCCCAAATGTCCGGGGCACCCACCATCACTGGAACGACCAAAAATACACCCTCACGCTGGCTTCCAGGGGCTTCCCTGGTGGCGCAGTGGTAAGGAATCCACCTGCCAATGCCGGAGAAGTGGGTTCTTACCTTGGGTCGGAAGATCTCCCGGAGGAGGAAACAGCAACTCACTCCAGTATTCATGCCTGGAGAATCCCATGGACAGAGGAGCCTGGCGGGCTACAGTCCACAGCGAGCAAAGACGCAAACATGACTGAGTGACGAAACCACTACAACCAATGGTTCCAAGGTGGCAGTGACACCCGGCTGAGAGGCTGGGGTGGGAAACACAAGGCACATTTCAGAGCCAGGGCCGGTCACAGCTGCTCACTCCTGGCAGGAGGGAGCATTTTCCAGTCCTAAGAACCCCAAGAAGGGCTGTGCAGAGGCCCCTGAAGGGCGCAGAGGCCTTGGGTGGAAGAAAGGGTGCTGTTGGCCCCTGGAGACCTCTCGAACACAAGCCCTCCCTCCTCCACTTTGCCAGGGCTCCCATCAGGGGATGCCAAGCAGAAGTAGAGAGCTGGACAGAACCTTCCCCTGAAGGGCGAGAGGCCCTACTTTCTAAACGACAAAAATTGCCATTTCATGTGGTTTAAACCAGAGGTCAAAACCTGCAGCTTATGAATCAGACCGGAACCACAGCCTGTTTGTATGAATCAGGTCTTATAGAAACAAAGCCTGTTTGTGAAAATAAAGTTTTATTGAAACCCAGCCAGGCTCAAGGCTTCGCTTGCCGCCTAAGGTTGCGTTCTTGCTTCAACAGCACACTGAACAGTCACGACAGAGGTCACATGGACCCCAAAGCCTAAAGGAATTGCTACCTGGCCCTTTACGAGAAACGCTGGCCAGCGTGTTTAACCTAAGAGTTAGATACAGTGGCTGGCAGAGACAGCGAGGACAACAGAAGCCCAGGAGCTGGTGAGATGAACGTGTGTGTCTCTGAGAGCCCAGCTTTGAGCTGGATCTTGAGAAAGACCTGGATTCTGAACCAGAAGACAAAGGACTCTTCAAGGGACTTCATTAGATGACAATGGCTGTGCTGGCTCTTGGCCCAAATGTCCGGGGCACCCACCATCACTGGAACGACCAAAAATACACCCTCACGCTGGCTTCCAGGGGCTTCCCTGGTGGCGCAGTGGTAAGGAATCCACCTGCCAATGCCGGAGAAGTGGGTTCTTACCTTGGGTCGGAAGATCTCCCGGAGGAGGAAACAGCAACTCACTCCAGTATTCATGCCTGGAGAATCCCATGGACAGAGGAGCCTGGCGGGCTACAGTCCACAGCGAGCAAAGACGCAAACATGACTGAGTGACGAAACCACTACAACCAATGGTTCCAAGGTGGCAGTGACACCCGGCTGAGAGGCTGGGGTGGGAAACACAAGGCACATTTCAGAGCCAGGGCCGGTCACAGCTGCTCACTCCTGGCAGGAGGGAGCATTTTCCAGTCCTAAGAACCCCAAGAAGGGCTGTGCAGAGGCCCCTGAAGGGCGCAGAGGCCTTGGGTGGAAGAAAGGGTGCTGTTGGCCCCTGGAGACCTCTCGAACACAAGCCCTCCCTCCTCCACTTTGCCAGGGCTCCCATCAGGGGATGCCAAGCAGAAGTAGAGAGCTGGACAGAACCTTCCAGGGCCTGGATGAGGCTCAGACGGATCTGCAGTGGCAGCAGAAGATAAGAGAATAAAAGGCTAAGACGTCAACCTTTTCTTCATTTTTTTTAATGTTGAGAGATACTTGCTTTTATGTATAGCAATTTCTACTCCAACAATTTTCATCTTTGTAATTGCCATTGTCATGGTTTCCTCCCACCTTCCTACCTCCGCCTCTGTGGGCATTCCTGGTCCAGGTGCCCTAACAGAGGAGCTGAGCCAAGTGCTACATGCTGTTGGGTAGAGGAAGGTGTAAACGCACATCGTGCCCTGTCAAGAGAATTTCTATTCATCCAATCATCTCCAGAGTAATACCTGCTAAGATTGAGGTTGTTCACCATGGAGCAGGCAATTTACCTGCATCAACAATTACAAATGTTCACCCGTACAAGGTAAGAACTACTCATTCTGTTGTTGTTCAGTCCCTGAGTCACGTCCGTCTCTTTGTGACCCTGTGGACTGCAGCACACCAGGTTTCCCTGTCCTTCACTATTTCACGGAGTTTGCACAAACTCATGTCCATTGAGTCAGTGATGTTACCTAACTGTCTCATCTTCTAAGCTCCCTTCTCCTTCAGCCTTCAGTATAGCATTAGGGTCTTTTCCAATGAGTCAGCCCTTCACATCAGGCAGCTGGTGCTGAGCTTCAGCTTCAGCATCAGTCCTTCCAATGAATATTCAGGATTGATTTTCTTTAGAATGGACTGATTTAATCTCTATGCTGTCCAAGGGGCTCCAGCCCCACAGTCCAAAAGCAACAATTCTTCGGTGCTCAGCCTTCTTTATGGTCCAAACTTCACATTCACGCGTGACTTTCGGAAAGTGAGGCACAGGGTGGTTGAGCGCATTCCTCAAGTTCTCGTGGCTCCTTAGCATCAGAACTGAGTTACAAACCCAGCCATCTCTATCCAAAACCTACTCTTGGAACCACTACATCTCGTAACCTACAATGAAAAGGTTCAGAAGACCTTGATGCTTGAAGGAATCCTGTAACTAATCTTCCTCGTGCAGTTAAAAATAAAAAAAAAAATCCATTTTCACGATAAGGATCATCCATTTTCTAATCTGCAAGTTGGACACTGCATTTTGTGCTTGCTGAAGGATTGTTTTCTAACTTCCAAATCTTGTGTTTACAGAAATGCATTCAGGGACAACTGAGTTAAGCGAGTGATTACACATTTGTCTTGTTGGTTCTCATACAACAGACATGAGGCATGGGGTGGCAGATGGTACTTCTCCACAGATGGTCCCAGCACACCCTCCTCCACGCACACAGCCTTCCGCCAGGCACCTTGGCACCTGCCCGTCAGTAAGCGTTCTATTTCTCCAACCCCCTGAATATGGGCAGTTCTAGGACTGCCCTGAGCAACAGAATACAATGGGCATATCCAGTACCTGATTCTGGACACAGCTCTAAATGGCCTGGAAACTTGGGTTTTCTGCCTCTTGAAAGCATGCCTTCAAGAAGAGGGAAGCCATGTGTCCCAGTGGAGCCGTCTGGACCCGCCAGCTCTACCAGGTCTCTGATGCGGCTGGACCACGAGTCCCAGCAGCCACATGACCACAACTCCAGGAGAGACCCAAGGAGAAACGCCCAGCTGAGCCAGGCTACCCAGAGGACTGGGAAAGCTAATAACAAAGTGTTGTCTTAAAACACTAAATAGTCAAGACTATCTGCTACACAGCAAACCAGTCATGGAAACAAATGAGTTTATCATTGTAATGCATTTTCTTTTATTTACTGGGTTACAGTTGCTTTATAATGTTGTGTCCATTTCTGCTGTCAAAGTCATTGGAACATATCCTTTAGGAACTCTATGCTGTCCAAGGGGCTCCAGCCCCACAGTCCAAAAGCAACAATTCTTCGGTGCTCAGCCTTCTTTATGGTCCAAACTTCACATTCACGCGTGACTTTCGGAAAGTGAGGCACAGGGTGGTTGAGCGCATTCCTCAAGTTCTCGTGGCTCCTTAGCATCAGAACTGAGTTACAAACCCAGCCATCTCTATCCAAAACCTACTCTTGGAACCACTACATCTCGTAACCTACAATGAAAAGGTTCAGAAGACCTTGATGCTTGAAGGAATCCTGTAACTAATCTTCCTCGTGCAGTTAAAAATAAAAAAAAAAATCCATTTTCACGATAAGGATCATCCATTTTCTAATCTGCAAGTTGGACACTGCATTTTGTGCTTGCTGAAGGATTGTTTTCTAACTTCCAAATCTTGTGTTTACAGAAATGCATTCAGGGACAACTGAGTTAAGCGAGTGATTACACATTTGTCTTGTTGGTTCTCATACAACAGACATGAGGCATGGGGTGGCAGATGGTACTTCTCCACAGATGGTCCCAGCACACCCTCCTCCACGCACACAGCCTTCCGCCAGGCACCTTGGCACCTGCCCGTCAGTAAGCGTTCTATTTCTCCAACCCCCTGAATATGGGCAGTTCTAGGACTGCCCTGAGCAACAGAATACAATGGGCATATCCAGTACCTGATTCTGGACACAGCTCTAAATGGCCTGGAAACTTGGGTTTTCTGCCTCTTGAAAGCATGCCTTCAAGAAGAGGGAAGCCATGTGTCCCAGTGGAGCCGTCTGGACCCGCCAGCTCTACCAGGTCTCTGATGCGGCTGGACCACGAGTCCCAGCAGCCACATGACTACAACTCCAGGAGAGACCCAAGGAGAAACGCCCAGCTGAGCCAGGCTACCCAGAGGACTGGGAAAGCTAATAACAAAGTGTTGTCTTAAAACACTAAATAGTCAAGACTATCTGCTACACAGCAAACCAGTCATGGAAACAAATGAGTTTATCATTGTAATGCATTTTCTTTTTATTTACTGGGTTACAGTTGCTTTATAATGTTGTGTCCATTTCTGCTGTGCAACAAAGTGAATCGGCTCCATGTAGACATAAGAACATTCCCTCCCTCGGAGACCTCCCTCCCACCTCAGCCACGCCTCCAGTCATCCCAGAGCACCGTGCTGTACAGCAGCTTCCTGCTAGCTCTCTATTTTACACACAGCAGTACATATGTCAACCCAAATGCAATGTATTTTCTTTTGAGAAAGGAGCAAGGATCAGAAAGCCCTGAGCCAGAAACAGGAGAACAACATTGTGTGCCTAATTTCCCAGGTAGGAAAACAACGTGAGCTGCGAGTCGCATCTCTAGGAAGTTTCAGTGGGACCTAGCCCCAGAGCCCTGCAAAGCCTGCAATAGGCAGGCTTTTCGCTTTAAAAAAAAGAAAAGAAAACAGGAGACTGCATCTTGTGAAATTTTCCACCAGTTTTGCCTCCCCTCGTCTTCCATTGCTGGTGAACACCAATCTGACCTCCGTATCTATGAATTTTGGTGTTTTGGTACTTTAAGAATCCGCATATGTAAGACTATCCTTTCAGGAGAAAGTCTGCTTTCTATAGGTTGTTGCAAGAGAAGTTTCTGGGAGCGTGTAGGGCACCCAGAACCGCGAGGAGGAGATGCAGCACCCTCTCCGCGCGTGACGCCGGCTCTGACTGTGGCTCTGCAACAGGCACTGGCCACAGACCCTCTCCTCCGCTTCCTTCTGGAGAGCAGCAGAGCACGCTATCGAGTGGGAGCGAAACAGGACAGGATCCACGCATCTACATACAAGTGACCCCTTTGACAGCTGTCTTCATGTAAGCTATTGCATTTAGCCAGACGTCCCCAAGGTCCATGCCTGCTGTCATGAATGGCAGGACTTCCTTTCTATGGCTGACTAATATCTGTGCGTGTGTGCGTGTGCACGTGCGTGTGTGTGTGTACACCATCTCTCTTTATGCATCCATCCCTCAGTGGACCTTCAGGCTGTTTCCATGTCTTGGCTATTATAAATAGTGCTGCTCCAAACCATGGGCTGCAGGTATCTTTCCAAATGACTTTTCCTTTCCCTCAGATAAATGCCCAGAAATGGGACAGTGAGATCAAGTGAGAGTTGCGTTTCTAACTTTCTGAGGACCCTCCATACTGCTTCCATAGTGGCTGCACCACCTACATCCCTTCCCGGCGTACACGCGTGCCCTTTTCCCCATGGTCTCTCTCACACTGCTTACAGCTTGCCATTTTGAGAACAGCTATTTTCACAGGGGTGAGGTATTATCTCATTTTGATTTGCGCTTCCCTGATGGTTAGTGCTAATGAGTACTTTTTCATGGGGGTCATCTGAATGCCTTCCTTACAAAGACGTCTATTCACATCCTTTGCCCATTTTTTTAAATACTGGATTAGCTGGCATTCAGCTACTGTACTGTATGAGCTCCTTATACATTTTGGATACTAACCCCTTACCAGATACAGGATTTGTATGTACCTCCCCTTCCACATGTCTCCATTTCATTTCGCTGGTGGGTTCCTTTGCTGTGCAGAGGCCTTTGATGGAATTGCACATATTTACTTTAGCTGTTGTTCCATTAGGTAATGAGTAAGGATCAGCAATCATATTTGCAGATCTCGGGAGAATCCAGAGACAGGCAGGAGGGCAGCCTGTCCGAGCTCGGAGGCTTGATGCAGGGCCGCGTGCAGACGGCTCTGGTTCTCACCATCAGTCTTCTGTCCAGTTCCAACAGCGCGACCAGCTGTCAGCTACATGGTGGACAGAGGATCCGTCCAGGGATGGCAGCCAGGCCTTGGGTGAGAAGCTGCCCGAGTCAGGGTGCCAGGCTTCACTCCCGTCCCTTCCACCCGCAGCACCGAAGCAAACATCCCCACGCATTCTCGGCGGCGGCCAGGCTTGTCAGCACCTCTCTGAGAGGTCAGGAGGCCACTTGGCCGGCCCCAGGAGGCAGCTGACAGCACCCCTTCCCTCAACCGGTTCCCCCTGCCATGCCTCGGCTCCTCCACAGGGCTTCAGGATATAGGACTCTGGCCTTCATTTCACGGTAAGCTGTTAAACCAAAGTTACCATTAATAAACTTCAATTAAAGCACAATAAAACATGCAAGCTCTTTATGCCAGAAACATTTCAGACTTGACCTATAGGCAGTCAGCATTGTTTTTTCACATTATAAACTGATAGCTTGTGTTCAAACTCTGGCCTCTTCTTGGTATTACCACCCTGATAAAATTCCATGGATATATTTGCAAGTAACTCTGAAGCTGGTTTTCAATTATTCATTTATTCTGTTTTAAAGTTCTTCAGTAAGAAGGGCAGAACTGTGAAATAAAACCTCTTTGGGGGGATTCTCCTTGCAGTCCAGTGGTTAAGAGTCCACACTTCCATTACAACAGGTGCAGGTTCGATCCCTGGTTGGGGAACTAAGATCCCACATGCCATGTGCTGAGGCCAAAATTATAAATGAATAAATAAATTTAAGTTCTTTAGCTGATTAGCTACTGTACTGTATGAGCTCCTTATACATTTTGGATACTAACCCCTTACCAGATACAGGATTTGTATGTACCTCCCCTTCCACATGTCTCCATTTCATTTCGCTGGTGGGTTCCTTTGCTGTGCAGAGGCCTTTGATGGAATTGCACATATTTACTTTAGCTGTTGTTCCATTAGGTAATGAGTAAGGATCAGCAATCATATTTGCAGATCTCGGGAGAATCCAGAGACAGGCAGGAGGGCAGCCTGTCCGAGCTCGGAGGCTTGATGCAGGGCCGCGTGCAGGCGGCTATGGTTCTCACCATCAGTCTTCTGTCCAGTTCCAACAGCGCGACCAGCTGTCAGCTACATGGTGGACAGAGGATCCGTCCAGGGATGGCAGCCAGGCCTTGGGTGAGAAGCTGCCCGAGTCAGGGTGCCAGGCTTCACTCCCGTCCCTTCCACCCGCAGCACCGAAGCAAACATCCCCACGCATTCTCGGCGGCGGCCAGGCTTGTCAGCACCTCTCTGAGAGGTCAGGAGGCCACTTGGCCGGCCCCAGGAGGCAGCTGACAGCACCCCTTCCCTCAACCGGTTCCCCCTGCCATGCCTCGGCTCCTCCACAGGGCTTCAGGATATAGGACTCTGGCCTTCATTTCACGGTAAGCTGTTAAACCAAAGTTACCATTAATAAACTTCAATTAAAGCACAATAAAACATGCAAGCTCTTTATGCCAGAAACATTTCAGACTTGACCTATAGGCAGTCAGCATTGTTTTTTCACATTATAAACTGATAGCTTGTGTTCAAACTCTGGCCTCTTCTTGGTATTACCACCCTGATAAAATTCCATGGATATATTTGCAAGTAACTCTGAAGCTGGTTTTCAATTATTCATTTATTCTGTTTTAAAGTTCTTCAGTAAGAAGGGCAGAACTGTGAAATAAAACCTCTTTGGGGGGATTCTCCTTGCAGTCCAGTGGTTAAGAGTCCACACTTCCATTACAACAGGTGAAGGTTCGATCCCTGGTTGGGGAACTAAGATCCCACATGCCATGTGCTGAGGCCAAAATTATAAATGAATAAATAAATTTAAGTTCTTTAGGAGCAACCTGATATGTGGGTAAGCTCTCTTTCTGCTGTGTCACCACACAGATTCTCAGTGCTTTATATTTTCACTCGAACCACGTGGGAGTGTAGATTTCCGAGGAGTTATTTGAAACTTAGCCACCATAAAGTCCAAAAGGTATCATGCTCAAATAGACTCCACAAAGTGTGCAAAAGGTTCAGTCACCAGTGAAACCTCTCAAGAGAAGGCAGAGTCAATGGATCAGCCGGGCAGAAAGGCAGAGGTGGCGGGGGCTTTTACTCAGAACCCCCACTTGCTGTTCCTAATCACCCTATTCTCTGGCTCTCCTAGACGATGCGGTTTCTGGAAAGTATACCAAAAGCTGGCGATTCATTTTCGCTTTGGGCTACACCATGAAGAGACCATGTGTTTTCTTCTTTTTTAATTATTTTTTAACTGAAGGATAATAACTTTACAGAGTTTTGTTGTTTCCTGTCAAACAGCAACATAAATCAGCTGTAGACATACATACATTCCCTCCCTCTTGAACTTTCCTCCCGTCTCCCTTTCTTCCTATTCCCCCTTCTAGGTTGTTACAGAGCCCCCATTTGGTTTTGGTTTGTTTTTTAATTTACTTATTATTTCTGGCTGCAGTGAGCCTTCATTCCTGCTGGCTTTCTCTAGTTGTGGCACGCGTCTTCTCATTGCAGTGGCGTCTCTGGTTGCAGAGCACGGGCTCTAGAGCGCAGGCTCCGTAGGTGCTCTGTAGGCACGTGCAATCTTTCCAGACCTGGGATTGAACCCATGTCCCTGAACTGACAGGCAGATTCTTAACCACTGGACCACCAGAGAAGGCCCCACTATATGTTTAAATAAACATCCTGTTCACACAGGGGCAGATGTGACCAAAGGAGCACTCAGATACCCCCGTTGAGACCAACAGCCACAATTTTTTATATTCCGAGGCTTTCACAGCTGCATGTAACTCAATAAATAATTATAACAGCAACACCTTTAGTCAAGTTAAACATCCAAAAGGAAACAATACACATCACTGATAAATTCTTCAAGCCTCAAACAACATCCTGAAAAAAAAAAAAAAAAAGAGGGCTCCTTTATAATAGTCTCTTCTTTATTTCCGAGATATTTGCCAACATCTATCCCCAAATGAGGTGCTTCTCTTTCAGGTTTATGGGAAAGACTAAAGAGAGAAAATAGAAAGGAAGTGAGTTCATTCTTCTGGCTTAGAAACCCCTCTGCAATGAGAACTGATGGACGGACAGCACTGGCACACAACCTGAGTGCTTCAAATGGTCCCTGGCATTCTGACGTCATGGAAGCACTTGGCTCAGAGAAAGGAAGCTCCTGGCATACAAGGAGAAAGGCTCGTGGAAGGAAGGCACGATCCTCTCCAGCAGTCGTGGTCTAACTAAGGATCTTGACCAACGGGCTGGGATCCCTCTCCAGAGTTCACATAAACCCGGATGTGTGTGGGTTCCAAGGGGAAGGCTGGGCAGGAGGGGGGTCTTGGGCAGCTTAGGCATCTGACTCTGTCCAGTGCCAACTCCCCTCCTCACTTCCCGAGGCTCTTCTATTTAAAGAAAGGTCGGCTTCCCTTCTTACCCTGACTGCAAAGTGCAGCAGACACTGGGAGTGACAGTCTTGCAACAAAGGTGGATTGCGTGATTTCTATCTCTGAGAAAAACACCAAGAAACCCACCTCACATGTGAAGCCAGTGGTATAAACCCTTTATCCAAATCACACAGCGAGCTAATCATCCACGGGTGTCCAGGCCTGACAAGAAAGGGCTCTGAGCCACCCCATGCAGATGCCTGCAGACTTCCTGAAGGTCCTAAAGGTAAGGCTGTGGGCCATGCCACCTTTCCCTTAGTCATCCTGAAGGCATTTCTGGGTTTCAAGCCCTTTCTGCTCACAGAAAATAATAGCAGAGGGCAGGTGTCCTGGCTACATGTGCATTGATGGGTGCACCCAAGTGGAGGGTCCTCCCCAGAGGCCTGGAACAAACACCAACCATGTGTTTGGGCCAGTGGGGCATCTTCCAACCCACCCCCATCTCCCTCCAGTCCCAGTAAGGAAGGAAGCTCTGCCAGGGCGTGGGGACAAGAGTGAGCTGAGCCAAATGTCCCCACACCCAAGTCTTCCACCTGCTCTCATCACGTTCTGGCTAGAGGTCCTAGGCAATCCTCAAGCATCTGAAGCACCCTGCAGGTTCTTGAGGAACACCGGAGAAAACGGCAGCCATGCCAGCAAGGAATGCCCAACTGGAAAACAAGGACCAAGAGAACAGAAACCATCTCTGCCCTACACTCACTGTCTTCCCAGAGCAGGACCTGGTGTCGGACAGAGAGGAAGTTTCTTTCAACACCTCTCGGATGAACAAATGTCACCCTTCACCCACCGCTCCTCTGGAGTCACAGCACAGTGAAAACAAATGGCCCGAATTATAAGAGAAGCCCTCGTTAAGAACATAACAGATCATGATCTGTCCATTAGGGTCCAGAGAAGGCCCTGGTTAAAGACAAAGAGAAGTAGTGGACAGTCTCAAGAGTGTCCCCTAAATTTGGGAATTCTATGGAATGGTTATTTCTATCAAGGCAGATAGAAAGGCAGCCAACAGTCAGCCCATAAGACACAATACTACAACCAAGTGCATTTCCCCTTCAAATCAAATCCACTTCCCGTCTGCCATATCAGTTTGAATTAAGACTATAGAAAGGATTTGTCTGAATAAAGCTATTAAAAATTAGCCCATCCCCTGTCAACTATGGATTACTTTACAGGCAAACAAAAAACCTTTAGGAAAAAAAGTAATCAAAGAACATAGCAAAGGATAATGGTATGCTACAGGAATATTTAAAAAGGAAGTGTTTCTCTAGGCATAGGGAAATGTAAATATAATTCTTTCAAAGTGAACTGGCCATTTGTCTCTAGAATGATTGGGGGCAACACGTGTAAGAAGAGATCTTTTCTGAAGGGTAACTGGATCCCCTCTTTTTTCTGCAGATGAAAGACCAAGGTTTTTCTGTCCTGAGGGTCCCAGTCAACCTTCTCCTTTGACCTTCTTTTTATGTAAACAAAACAGAAGAGGAAAAAAACAGTCTCAGCTGTTCTTTTTTAAAGCCTCCACCAATAACGTAAAAATGTCCCTGTTAGGTATTTAACATGTCATCACTAGAGAGACTGTCATCCTCCCAAAGCCTGAACGTGTTCCCAATCTTACTCAGCACCCACTTTGCCTAGCCTGTAATTCCATAGCTTCTGACCTCTTAGCTCACAGGAGAGGTTAGCCTTTTGTTTTCTGCAAAGAATGATGTATTGTTTGACCAAAGCAATCCATCCTAGCAGTAGATTTAGGCTGACAATTCAAAGATGTTGAGCACGCTGATCCGCTGAGCCCCAGACACAGTGGTGGCCAAGATCTCATGACTAATTTTGGGTCATTGGAAATCAGCCACCACAGGATACATTGGAACTCGTTAAAATAGCCCAGCAACCCCTGGGCACATTTCAACCTACTGTGGTAGCCACAAAACGTGCTTCCCTCCTCTTCATCACAGGAAGTGTTCAGGTTATCAGTAAGAAAGTTTAAATAAGAGAAGCCCTCGTTAAGAACATAACAGATCATGATCTGTCCATTAGGGTCCAGAGAAGGCCCTGGTTAAAGACAAAGAGAAGTAGTGGACAGTCTCAAGAGTGTCCCCTAAATTTGGGAATTCTATGGAATGGTTATTTCTATCAAGGCAGATAGAAAGGCAGCCAACAGTCAGCCCATAAGACACAATACTACAACCAAGTGCATTTCCCCTTCAAATCAAATCCACTTCCCGTCTGCCATATCAGTTTGAATTAAGACTATAGAAAGGATTTGTCTGAATAAAGCTATTAAAAATTAGCCCATCCCCTGTCAACTATGGATTACTTTACAGGCAAACAAAAAACCTTTAGGAAAAAAAGTAATCAAAGAACATAGCAAAGGATAATGGTATGCTACAGGAATATTTAAAAAGGAAGTGTTTCTCTAGGCATAGGGAAATGTAAATATAATTCTTTCAAAGTGAACTGGCCATTTGTCTCTAGAATGATTGGGGGCAACACGTGTAAGAAGAGATCTTTTCTGAAGGGTAACTGGATCCCCTCTTTTTTCTGCAGATGAAAGACCAAGGTTTTTCTGTCCTGAGGGTCCCAGTCAACCTTCTCCTTTGACCTTCTTTTTATGTAAACAAAACAGAAGAGGAAAAAAACAGTCTCAGCTGTTTTTTTAAAGCCTCCACCAATAACGTAAAAATGTCCCTGTTAGGTATTTAACATGTCATCACTAGAGAGACTGTCATCCTCCCAAAGCCTGAACGTGTTCCCAATCTTACTCAGCACCCACTTTGCCTAGCCTGTAATTCCATAGCTTCTGACCTCTTAGCTCACAGGAGAGGTTAGCCTTTTGTTTTCTGCAAAGAATGATGTATTGTTTGACCAAAGCAATCCATCCTAGCAGTAGATTTAGGCTGACAATTCAAAGATGTTGAGCACGCTGATCGGCTGAGCCCCAGACACAGTGGTGGCCAAGATCTCATGACTAATTTTGGGTCATTGGAAATCAGCCACCACAGGATACATTGGAACTCGTTAAAAATAGCCCAGCAACCCCTGGGCACATTTCAACCTACTGTGGTAGCCACAAAAACGTGCTTCCCCTCCTCTTCTGGAATGCAGGAAAAGAGTGGCATTTCATCACAGGGAAGTGTTCAGGTTATCAGTAAGATGTTTTAAATAGATTTTTCACTTTAAACTAACACTTAAATAATTCTAAAAAGATTATTAGTATAAAATTGAATGCCTTTTCTCTAAGTACAAACAAGCCATTTAGCATATTACAGATCAATAGAAAACAATTGATACTATTTTCTGAACACTCCCTGGACCTCCACTCCATGTAAATGTGGAGCATTTAATTAAATAAATCCCATTAATCATCTGGAAGCTATAGTGGGAAAAGGGAACAGCTAACAACCTCCCAATTGCTCAGGAAAGTCAAGTATTTCAAACACGCATACTTTACAAGCTTCACATGTACCTCTAATTATGTCTTTATATGAATTCCTTTTGTTATCAACCAATTCTTTAAAGTGTATGCCTAACTCTACACACCTACAAATTGTTTTCTTCCCACACGGAAGAGAGACACAGGGATGAACCTGGCTGGCACGGATGGTCCGCCTCACCAGCATCTTTTCAAAAATCTCATGCTCGTGTTCAATTTCTTACTTGTGCCCGACTTGATGTGACCCCCTGGACTGTAGTCTGCCAGGCTTCTCTGTCCACAAGAATACAAGAGGGCATTGCCCTTTCCTCCTCCAGGGGATCTTCCCAATCCAGGAATCAAACCTGGGTCTCCTGCACTGCTGGCAGATTCTATACCACAGAGCCACCTAGGAAGCCCTTTAAAACCTCCGGCACCCACTTTGCCTAGCCTGTAATTCCATAGCTTCTGACCTCTTAGCTCACAGGAGAGGTTAGCCTTTTGTTTTCTGCAAAGAATGATGTATTGTTTGACCAAAGCAATCCATCCTAGCAGTAGATTTAGGCTGACAATTCAAAGATGTTGAGCACGCTGATCGCTGAGCCCCAGACACAGTGGTGGCCAAGATCTCATGACTAATTTTGGGTCATTGGAAATCAGCCACCACAGGATACATTGGAACTCGTTAAAAATAGCCCAGCAACCCCTGGGCACATTTCAACCTACTGTGGTAGCCACAAAAACGTGCTTCCCCTCCTCTTCTGGAATGCAGGAAAAGAGTGGCATTTCATCACAGGGAAGTGTTCAGGTTATCAGTAAGATGTTTTAAATAGATTTTTCACTTTAAACTAACACTTAAATAATTCTAAAAAGATTATTAGTATAAAATTGAATGCCTTTTCTCTAAGTACAAACAAGCCATTTAGCATATTACAGATCAATAGAAAACAATTGATACTATTTTCTGAACACTCCCTGGACCTCCACTCCATGTAAATGTGGAGCATTTAATTAAATAAATCCCATTAATCATCTGGAAGCTATAGTGGGAAAAGGGAACAGCTAACAACCTCCCAATTGCTCAGGAAAGTCAAGTATTTCAAACACGCATACTTTACAAGCTTCACATGTACCTCTAATTATGTCTTTATATGAATTCCTTTTGTTATCAACCAATTCTTTAAAGTGTATGCCTAACTCTACACACCTACAAATTGTTTTCTTCCCACACGGAAGAGAGACACAGGGATGAACCTGGCTGGCACGGATGGTCCGCCTCACCAGCATCTTTTCAAAAATCTCATGCTCGTGTTCAATTTCTTACTTGTGCCCGACTTGATGTGACCCCCTGGACTGTAGTCTGCCAGGCTTCTCTGTCCACAAGAATACAAGAGGGCATTGCCCTTTCCTCCTCCAGGGGATCTTCCCAATCCAGGAATCAAACCTGGGTCTCCTGCACTGCTGGCAGATTCTATACCACAGAGCCACCTAGGAAGCCCTTTAAAACCTCCGGCACACACTGTACCGTATTTGAGTCACATGGCCGTTATCAAGCAAAATGGCTGGTAGGCAGAGGCATCAAATGCCATCCCAGCCGCTAGGCTTAAAACGAAACAGGCAGGGCATGTGTACACAACAGAACATTATTCAGCCACTGAAAAGAGTAACATGATGCCATCTGCAGCAACAGGTATGGACCTGGAGATTAGCACACTAAGTGAAGGAGTCAGGCAGAGAAAGACAAATAGCGTATCACTTAGCGGGCGTGGGTACTTAGTTGCTCGTTTGTGTCTAACTCTTTCGATCCCATGGACAGCAGCCCGCCAGGCTCCTCTGTCCCAGGGGATTCTCCCGGCCACAATACTGGAGAATGTCCTCCTCCAGGGGACCTCCACAGCCCAGGGACCGAGCCCAGGTCTCCCACACCGCAGGCGGATTCTTTACCATCTGAGCCACACGGGGAGATGTAATCAACTATACTCCAACATAAAATTAAAAATTTTTAAATAAAATAAGAAAAAGAAAATACAAAGGGTAGCACTCACCTATAGAGTAGTAGAAATAGCCACGAGGGTTCCCATACTTCAAGCAAGCAGCCTTCCCTATTGTGCTTTGGACTAGTTTTCCAAAGTTTACTCCTGCAGGTTTAATTAAACTGGTTGTTGGCTCAAAAGTACCCTTAACCACAAAGGACGCTTGGCCCCTTGGGCCTCCCACATCGGTACCCGATCTGCACCATGTCCAATGGTGCCCTTCGTCCGGGGCCTCTTCTTACCGATTTCTGCCAAGCCTCCCATCGTGACTTTCATTCCTCCTACTTAGCCCTGTCTCCAACAACCCCCAGGCAAGATATCTGGGCCCCAAAACCAGTTCTTCTGGGGACATACACTTTTCCTTAAAAAAAAAAACAACTTTAAAAGCCCACTGAAAGGCATTCAGTGGCAGATCCAAAAGCTGGATTAAAGTCCACACACTGTCTCCAGTAGTTAAAGAGACTCCAGGGGATGGATGACTGGAGCTGCACATGCAGGCTCACTTTAATGGACAATGATCTCAATGGACCCACCTGAGGAGGCTTGCTGGGCCATCTTTTCTTTTCTGTGTCCCTTTGTCATGCTGAGCCCAAACCAAGGCAGCAACAGAGCTGAGCATTTTGACAGACAACAAAGACCTGGGAGACAGTCTGGAGAAACGTGACACAAGATGTGCCCCTGGCTGAGTCTCCCTTCTCATCTATACTCACTGGCTGAGAGGTCACAATACTCTCCTCCCTCTTGACAGAAGAGAGCAAAGTCACTGACCACAAGAAGAAAAACCGAGATTTTCCTGAAAGATTACCAAGGAACTCAGGGTCCCAAAGATCAAATGAAGACTATTTATCTGGTCTTCTCGTTTCCAGACTCTCTCCAAAATTAGTACTACTCCCATCCACAAACCCAAACAAATAAATCAAATATACTTCCTTTTAATGGGAGAATAATTCCTTTTTGTATTAGTTTGTCATACAACAAAGTGAATCAGCTGTATATATCTCCCCTCTCTTGGACTCCCCTCTCACCCACCCCTACTCCATTCGTCTAGATTATCACCAAACACCAAGCTGAATTCCTTGTGCTATACAGCAGCTTTCCACTGGCCATCATGGCCAGTGGAAAAAAAATGGCCAGTGGCCATCAAAAAAATCTACAGACAATAAATGTTGGAGGTTTAGAGAAAAGGGAACCCTCTAACACTGCTGGTGGGAAGGTAGGTTGGTACAACCACTATGGAGCACAGTATGGAGGTTGCTTTAAAAAATAAAAATAGAGCTGCCATATGACCCAGAAATCCACTACTAGGCATATACTCTGAAAACTCATAATTCAAAAAGACACACATACACCCAGCACTCACTTTAGCACTATTTACAACAGCAAGGACACAGAAGCAACCTGAATTTCCATCAACAGAGGGATAAGAAGATGTGGTATATATATATATACAATGGAATATTTGCCATATAAAAAAAGAAACTGGGTCATTGGTAGGGACATGGATGGACCTAGAAACTGTCATACAGACTGAAGTTAAGTCAGAAAGAGAAAAACAATCATTGTAAATCAAATATACAAATAAAGTGGATTTGGAGTGCTTGATCTTATGTTATGATTTTTATTATGCGAGAAAAGAAGTCCTTTCTAAATCCTCTGTGGACTTCCGGAAATACTCTTCTTCCTAATCAAAGACATAAGGTGTGCCACTCCTCCCCATGTCAGCAAGTCAATCTCCCTCTAGCTGTGGTCCAAGTTTAAAGCACTGACTTCCTTGAGCCTCCTTCAATAAACAATTAATTCATTGACAGACTCTGCCTATAAAGGTCCACATAGTCAAAGCTATGGTTTCCCAATAGTCATGTATGGATGTGAGAGTTGGACAATAAAAAAGGCTGAAGAACTAATGCCTTCAAATTGTGGTGCTGGAGAAACTCTCTGATAGTCCCTTGGACTGCAAGGAGATCAAACCAGTCAATTCTAAAGAAAGTCAACTCTGAATATTCATTGGAAGGACTGATACTGAAACTGAAGCTCCAATACTTTGGCCACCTGATATGAAAAGCCAACTCACTGGAAAAAAAACTTGATGCTGGGAAAGACCTGAAGTGATAAGACGGTTGAGAGACAGCTGTATATATCTCCCCTCTCTTGGACTCCCCTCTCACCCACCCCTACTCCATTCGTCTAGATTATCACCAAACACCAAGCTGAATTCCTTGTGCTATACAGCAGCTTTCCACTGGCCATCATGGCCAGTGGAAAAAAAATGGCCAGTGGCCATCAAAAAAATCTACAGACAATAAATGTTGGAGGTTTAGAGAAAAGGGAACCCTCTAACACTGCTGGTGGGAAGGTAGGTTGGTACAACCACTATGGAGCACAGTATGGAGGTTGCTTTAAAAAATAAAAATAGAGCTGCCATATGACCCAGAAATCCACTACTAGGCATATACTCTGAAAACTCATAATTCAAAAAGACACACATACACCCAGCACTCACTTTAGCACTATTTACAACAGCAAGGACACAGAAGCAACCTGAATTTCCATCAACAGAGGGATAAGAAGATGTGGTATATATATATATACAATGGAATATTTGCCATATAAAAAAAGAAACTGGGTCATTGGTAGGGACATGGATGGACCTAGAAACTGTCATACAGACTGAAGTTAAGTCAGAAAGAGAAAAACAATCATTGTAAATCAAATATACAAATAAAGTGGATTTGGAGTGCTTGATCTTATGTTATGATTTTTATTATGCGAGAAAAAGAAGTCCTTTCTAAATCCTCTGTGGACTTCCGGAAATACTCTTCTTCCTAATCAAAGACATAAGGTGTGCCACTCCTCCCCATGTCAGCAAGTCAATCTCCCTCTAGCTGTGGTCCAAGTTTAAAGCACTGACTTCCTTGAGCCTCCTTCAATAAACAATTAATTCATTGACAGACTCTGCCTATAAAGGTCCACATAGTCAAAGCTATGGTTTCCCAATAGTCATGTATGGATGTGAGAGTTGGACAATAAAAAAGGCTGAAGAACTAATGCCTTCAAATTGTGGTGCTGGAGAAACTCTCTGATAGTCCCTTGGACTGCAAGGAGATCAAACCAGTCAATTCTAAAGAAAGTCAACTCTGAATATTCATTGGAAGGACTGATACTGAAACTGAAGCTCCAATACTTTGGCCACCTGATATGAAAAGCCAACTCACTGGAAAAAAAACTTGATGCTGGGAAAGACTGAGGGTAGGAGGAAAAGCAGATGACAGCTGATAAGACGGTTGGATGGCATCACGGACTCAATTAACATGAGTTTAAGCATGCTCCAGGAGATGGCAAAGGACAGGGAAGCCTGGTGTTATATAATCCATAGGGTCGCAAAGAATCAGAATAACAGCAACAAGGTATCTGAATTGACAGAGGGTCTGACCACCATGAAAACTGTTACCCTCTATAGTCTTAACTGTGTATTATTGTTTTAACCACTGAGGTCCAAGCACTGATGTTTACACCAAGGATTTCTAAATAAGTGGACCTTACTGAACAATGGCTGGGTCAGGGGTGAGCGAGCTAGAGGACATCTAGAAGGTTCTTCTGCTGGTACTATCTCTGGGGCATGTCTGCTAAGATCCTCAATGAGAATTCTTCACCATGGGCTTTCCTCTGCACCAAGATAAACCTCAGGGAGATGGAACCCCAGCAGGTGGGCCCGGGAAATTGTTCGAAGTTAAATAACATTTGCAGGCATCAGCTTTTGAGTGAATGAATCTTTGCAATTCTTACTTGCCAGCTTGCAGTTTCCTGAATGATTTCTTTTCACAAGCTGGCGATCGGGCCTAGAAATTCCATCACTGCAGACAGACGGAGAGTAAATTTGGCTCCAGGCCTGACTTGGGAGTAAGTTTGGAAAGCCTTGACAGCCATAAGGGCTGCCCGGATATGCAGGGCTCCTGGGCCTCCCGTCTCCACCCCTCCCCCAGCCCCAGCCCCAGCCCCAACCACAGCACAATTTTCATTCACAGAAGGCATTTACACTGGTTTCTGACATGCATTGTAAAGAAAGATGTAGACAGGTAGAGTGAAAGAGAATGTCACCTCAAGCACCTAGGTTCAGGTATCCCCCCTTTCCTGGCACCAGCTTTGTGACCAGAGGACAAGGAAGTGAGGTTCAAGGTGGAAAGGAGGAAGAACCTTGAGAGGCATCGCTCCAAGGCTTGCGATGACGCAAGACTGAGGGTGGAGAAGCTCCCACCCCTTCATACAAGGGCTCTTCTCGCCTGATAAGCCAATGCCTGCTTTCCCAGCTAGAGAGCGCCTTCAGATGGGAAGCAAATGCTGGGCGGAACTAAATCACCATCACACTCGGCTTGTAAGTGACCTAGAGGAGGACTGACCTGATAAGCCAGCCGGAGCCAGCCCAGGACCCAGAGGAGCAAAACAGCATGTCCATCCATGACACCCACAGCATTATATCCTCCAGCAGCGGCTCTGGACCCCCAGAGCTGAGAGTCAGTTCCTAGAGATGCCACTGTCTGGACAAAGCCCGGCCAGTCCCTCCCCAGGAAAGGGAGCCGAAACAGAGAGGGAAGGGCCAGAGAGTAAGCCCAGCCTTGTTAGAAAGTAAGAGTTGATCAGAAGTTTTCAGCTCGGCTCAGAACTTTGTGAATGCAACAATACTTAAAAGGCAGGTGGATCCGCAGAGAAACTGACCAGAGAAGGATCACGGTAAAGAGGGAGACCAGGAGAATCCTTCTGAGGGTAGGGGATAAAAAGGTCTTCCGAGGAGCAGCCACCTTAGAAAGAACAAGAAACCATGGCCCAGCATGCACCTTTCCACATGGGACATCTGGTCACCTTACCTCAGGCAAAGTTTCAACATCTGTGGGCTGGACCCCAGCTCTGTCAAACACAATCTTTCTTCTCTCCTTACAGTCCAGAAAGACTAAACTTAAGAAAATGCCCAACTGCCAGCTCAAACATTAAAGTTTTCTTTCACTGACATGCTGTCAAAGACTGTCCAAGTTTAAGCTTCAGAAGAAGGGCAGGAAGAGGGAGGTGTCAGCAGACAGAAGGGGCTGCGGAGTGAACACTGCAGGCTCTTCCCTGCGCTCCAAGCACCCAATAAGAGTAGGATCCTATACATGGCAGACGGTCCAAAATCAGAACTTGATGTTATCTTCTGGATGCTTTCCAGAAAAAGAAATCATTAGGAAAAAGTTTAAAAACCCTCTAAACTAATGGTCTAGTATATTTTCTCCACTTAGGACGATGTCTTCACAGAATTCTGTATGTAACACCACATCTTCCTTTAATTATGATCAACTCCAGCTCTCAGATCCAATACAAATCAACAATGAGTCTAACAGAGATCTTAAAACAAGAGAAAATGGCGCCATTTTCTCATTCCCTGTGCTTCAAAACTTAAGTTTCTGTCCTGACAATATGGAAATTTCTCTAATCGTGCAAGCAGTCAATCTCTTTAATTGAATGTCTGACTAGTTATCCTTAAAGTATGGAGACATTTGCTCACTGAAAATGAAAGCAGACAACCACCCAAAGTACCCACCTAAACAGTATTTTACTGACCAATTAAAGCCATCAAAAGTGACATCAAAATATAGTGTTACCCACTCCCTGGCCATCTAATAAGCAGAAGGAAATATTAATGCAATCTCACATATAACATCTTACCACTGACTGAGGGTGAGTAATAATTTAGGGCTGGTTACAGGAAAACAGGGTAATTTTATAAAGTTTACTCTTAATGTGTGTGTAGGTTAGGCTTCCAGTTTGGGGAGGAGGCAAATTCAAAACAAGCAAGTTGGAAATGATACTGATAAAGGTCAATAACATGACTTCACTAGGACTTAAAACACTTGTCAGTCTCAATTTCTGCATATGACTACTACAAGGGCTGAAGAAATTAGACGTTGTTTAAAAATGCCTGCTCCAACCATCCCAGGCCTGGAGAGAAAGAAATGTTTTATTACTAATGGAAAGAGGCATATGAGTTCTGAAAGCTGGCAATCTCCTGCCGGGTGTATCTGGAGCTGGGAATGTCTCTGCCAAAAAAAAACCCTCCTGTGGAAAGTCACCATGAGGAAACCAGCTGGCGTGGGGAGGGCAAGGTGCCCAAGAGCGAGCCAAACAAGCTCGAGGCAGGGGGCAGAGAGGATTCTCCTGCACTTAACAGACAGAATTTGCCATAAATAAGAGGAAAGAGCTTAAGACACGCCCATGCAGGGACAACAGTCAAAGAGCAAGGAATTACAGGCCACTCATATGTCTCCCTGCCCATAACCAAAGCTCAGCTTGTGCTTTAACTGCAGAACGTGTCCAAGCAGAACGTGTCCAAGCAGACCGTTAAGAGCCAGAAGCGATACGATGGCTCTTCCTCTAATGGTGGGGGGACAAAAGGCAGTCTCAGTTTAACGACTCGAGCTCTGGGTGTTCAAAAATCTGCCTCTTACCACTAGCTCTGACTGCTAGAAGTAACCTCACCAGTGGAAGCAAGTGCTCTGTAGGTGAACAAGGATAAGAAGCAGGGACCACGCACTTTGTCTCGTCCCAGGAAAGAAGCATCCTTTCGCAAGCAGAGCCCTGCTCTGGAGTTCCAGGCCCTGCAGCTCTAAGGAGACCTGGAGACAGCGTGTTTTCCAAGATTCACCACCTGCCCCTACTATCCCGAGCAATGCCCATGTACCAATAAAACCAACAGAAGACGACTTCCCTGGTGGCACCTTGGAGAAGGAATCCACCTGCTAATGCAGGGCACATGGACACGTGGCATCTCTCGTTTGAGAGGATTCTACATGTCATGGAGCAATCAAATTCGAGAGCCATAACCACTGAGTCCAGGCTCTAAAGCCCACGAGCCACAGTGATTGAAGCGCACGCGCCTAGAGCCTGCACTCCCCAACGGAAGAAGCCACAGCAATGAGACGCCGGCACAATGCAATGAAGACCTAGCACAGCCAAAAAAATTAATTAAAAAAATAATATTAAAGAACTTTAAAACCTTGCAGAAGTATTTTGTAACAGGTGCCTGGGAACTGGGGTGCAGCAAACAATGAGCAGCCAGGGGGCAGATGAAATGTAACTGATTTGATTCGGTTCTGGGTCTCATCTGGAAACAATCTGGGCTTGTTTTCAGGACAGAGATCACAGCCCGGCCATGCTTCCCAGAAAGTGCCACAGAATCAAAGAGATGCTCCTCAGCCAGCATCCGGTGGCCTCAGCACTTGGCTTTCTGAAAATCAGGAAAACACAGACACAATTCCCAGGAAACTCAGCAGGATTCATTCAGGCCACGGGTGGTGCAACGTACTCCAGAGAATATGGCCATATTCCCATTTCCCTTTAAGTGGGTAAAATATTTAGTAGCGCCTGATACACTATAACCAGTCAAAACGGCATAAATTATTGTCTCTATCTTGTATGATTCCTTGCACTTTGAGGTTTTAGGTTTCTTTGATGCCAAGTTGGAACTACACAACTTTATTGAGGTATAGACTACATATCATAACACTACACACTGTGTGTGCTGGTCACTCAGTCGTGTCCTACTCTTTGTGACGCCATGAACTCCAGGCAAGAGCACTGGAGTGGGTTGCCATTCCTTTCTCCAGGGGACCTTCCTGACCCAGGGATTAGGGATCAAACCCTGGTCTCCTGTATTGCAGGCAGATTATTCACTGTGTAAAACCCAGTGATTTTTCGTAAACACACAGGTTGTGTACCTGTCCCCTAAATGCACCTGTACAGTATTTCAGTCTCTCTGAAAAACCCCACCTGCCCATCAGTAATCTCTTCCAACTCGAAACCCCAATTCAAGACAACTTCAAATCTACTTTCTGTTTTTCCAGGTTTACCTGTTCTAGATATTTCACATAAATGGAATCCTATGCTATGCAGTCTTTTGTGACTGGCTTTTTTCACGAAGCATAATGATGTTTTAAAGTTCAGAATCACTGAGGCCCCTATCAAGAGTTCATTCACTTGACTGCTGAATAGTAGTCCACTGTCTGGCCGGACCACACTCTGTGTATCCACTCATCTGTTTCAGCTTATTAAATCTATAAATCCAACTAAGCAACAAGGCTCATGGGCTTCGTCACAGCAATGTCAGAAGAAAGGCTTACATAGTTCTAAAATCTTCTAAGGTTTCTAAAAGTCTCTGTAATGTGTGAAAATATCATGAAGAGACAATACTCCCTGGAATTTTTGTGCCTATGGATGACAGAGAGGGAGCCGCAGCTCTCAGTATATAACATCCCTGAATTCCTCTGTATGTTTTAATAGACATAAGCTATGGGAATACACAGAAAGTGTGTCATGCTAATCATCCAGTCCAGCAAGGCCATGGATTCACTGAACAGGCATTTACAACTGAGCGAATGGCCCTGGATCAGGACCTATGACGTGCACAGTCCTTGGCTCACAAACACAAGTGCACTTCATGACAATGTTAAAAAACCAGCTTACAGGCTCTTTTCTCCAGCTAAATAGTGTAGAGCTCCCATGGTTGGGCACTAAAGTTTTAAATCACAGCTTTGACCCAGGCCACTCTATTGTAGCCTATACTACGTATATACCACATAAAGGCATTCACCAATTCATCTACTCACCACATCCATGAACCCAGGGCAGCCCGTGTGCCAGGCACTCTTCTAGACACACCCTTGTGTGTGCTGGTCACTCAGTCGTGTCCTACTCTTTGTGACGCCATGAACTCCAGGCAAGAGCACTGGAGTGGTTGCCATTCCTTTCTCCAGGGGACCTTCCTGACCCAGGGATTAGGGATCAAACCCTGGTCTCCTGTATTGCAGGCAGATTATTCACTGTGTAAAACCCAGTTAATTTTCGTAAACACACAGGTTGTGTACCTGTCCCCTAAATGCACCTGTACAGTATTTCAGTCTCTCTGAAAAACCCCACCTGCCCATCAGTAATCTCTTCCAACTCGAAACCCCAATTCAAGACAACTTCAAATCTACTTTCTGTTTTTCCAGGTTTACCTGTTCTAGATATTTCACATAAATGGAATCCTATGCTATGCAGTCTTTTGTGACTGGCTTTTTTCACGAAGCATAATGATGTTTTAAAGTTCAGAATCACTGAGGCCCCTATCAAGAGTTCATTCACTTGACTGCTGAATAGTAGTCCACTGTCTGGCCGGACCACACTCTGTGTATCCACTCATCTGTTTCAGCTTATTAAATCTATAAATCCAACTAAGCAACAAGGCTCATGGGCCGTCACAGCAATGTCAGAAGAAAGGCTTACATAGTTCTAAAATCTTCTAAGGTTTCTAAAAGTCTCTGTAATGTGTGAAAATATCATGAAGAGACAATACTCCCTGGAATTTTTGTGCCTATGGATGACAGAGAGGGAGCCGCAGCTCTCAGTATATAACATCCCTGAATTCCTCTGTATGTTTTAATAGACATAAGCTATGGGAATACACAGAAAGTGTGTCATGCTAATCATCCAGTCCAGCAAGGCCATGGATTCACTGAACAGGCATTTACAACTGAGCGAATGGCCCTGGATCAGGACCTATGACGTGCACAGTCCTTGGCTCACAAACACAAGTGCACTTCATGACAATGTTAAAAAACCAGCTTACAGGCTCTTTTCTCCAGCTAAATAGTGTAGAGCTCCCATGGTTGGGCACTAAAGTTTTAAATCACAGCTTTGACCCAGGCCACTCTATTGTAGCCTATACTACGTATATACCACATAAAGGCATTCACCAATTCATCTACTCACCACATCCATGAACCCAGGGCAGCCCGTGTGCCAGGCACTCTTCTAGACACTGGAGACTCACCAAGGGCAGTCTCATCCAGCTGCTAAGCTTCCAAGTTCTGTTGGTTAAAGGCTTTAAGAAACACAGTATGTTGGGTTGGAGCAAAATGCTACCAAGAGAGACAGAGGAGGCTGAGAAAGACAGGGAAGAGGGAGGGGATGCTGTCCTAGGTGGTGTGACTCAAAGACGCCCTTCTGAAGATGGAACGCTTGACTAAAAGCTCTTAGAGAGCTTTCTCAAAGCTATCTCAAAGCCATGAGTTGTCAAGGAAAGTGGAGGAAAAAAACATTCCGAGCAGAAGGAAGAGCACACACGGAGGACAAAGGGGCTGGAGTCAGGAGGAAGGGACAGCGGCGAGGCCCAGTCCAGCCAGAGGGCTGAGGTCCCGCAGGATGCTCCGACTCCCCGGGCTCCGGAGCACATCCTTTCCTCCCCCGAGAACGGAGTCCAGCCAGCTGCAGGGCCAGGTCCCCAGGCTCCTCCTGCATATCAGTGGCCGCCACCTCCCAGCTGGGGACCGGCAGCTGGTGGGCAGCCAGTCCGGCTGTTTCGGTCCTCGCACTGCCTCCAGACTGGTCGCTCAACCTGCTCTCCACGACAGAACTGAGTCCGAGGGCTGTGGTCTGGGCTGTCTTTTCTCGGCCCAGCCTTGGTAACTGACATCCTCACACTCCAGTGGGGACACCCTGCTCCCCGCCTGCCTCCTCGTCTGTCTTCTGGAGGACCTGCTCCTCTGGGGACCCGGGGAGAAGCTGGCCTGGCCCCTGACCCGCCACTGCCGCCTGGCCATCTCCCAGGCCCCCCAGGTGCTCTGCCCACCTCCGCTGTGTGAGGCCCTTTACCGACGTCCCTCTGTCATACGGGAACAGCGACGCCTGCCCTCACCGCCCCTCTCCAGCTGGCCTGGAGGACGACCACCGCCACTGACACCTCTCCAGCCCACCAGGCGGGCAGTCCCCTGGGAACCCTGCGTGGCCATCGCAACGGCCCTGCCCGATTAGGCAAGCAGTCTATCAGAGCCCGGGCTCCCGGGGGTTATTCCACCCAGCTTTCCCAGAACTAACTCTCCCAAAGTCACGTCCACAGCTAGAACACAGAGGAACCGACTCGATGGGACTCTCAGAAGCAACGTCTTCCTCAGTTCCTCGTCTGCACGTCAACCGGCATGAATGATGGCTTCATGGCAACGTCCGTTGAGCAAAGGAAGGTTAACATCCCCGGAGCCGTCACGTTTGCTTTATGCCATCGTTACAAACGATGTTGTCGGCTTCACAATCGGTAAAGTTTTACGGCAGATCTAAATCGCGGCCCTGTGACTGCCAAAGGATTCACAGGAGCCAGGGCTGATGCTAAAGCTCATCTGGCGGCAGGATACCCAGCCATCAATGTCCCTGGCCTCGGTCCGGGGGGCTCGCCTGGCAGCAGGGGCTTGTGAAGTCCTGGCAGCCAAGCACCTGCATTCTTGATGGCTCACTGCTTTCGGAGCCCTCCCTGAGATATGTAACACCTCCAGTTTTCTTTACAGAAAGGGAAGTTCTTTGTAAGGACTTGTACTTGGGGTCAGTTGGTGAGCAACACATCTCTTCCGAGAAGTTACAGCCAGGCACTAACCGTCTCATGTTTCTGCAGGCGGTTCACGGGACACGGCTTAGCAAAATTTTTCTTTTTTTTTCTTTTGACTCTGTTTTTCTTTGCACAGGCATATCATATATCATTGCCAAATACTGGATGAATTTGAACCGATTGATAGAGGCTCTATTTCCTGTGAACAATTTGTCCTTGCTCAATCCTGACTGTCACTTGCCTAGAACTTATTTAATTTCACATCTCAGCAAATACAGTATTATTTTCTCTAGGAGAATTGCCTTCTGATAGCATCCATCTCCTGGCTATTTATCATACATATCTGTAATTGAATTACCTATTGCAGTAATGTGATCTACTCTCAAATGGACAGAAAAATGCAACATAAAATAAAATTATTCCAATGTGTACTTTGTTATCATTCTATATGAACCCTAGGGTAGCCAATTTCCCAGAGGGATGGCGACCAGTCATGAATGATAGACAGGAAGATAAAGATTCGTGAGTTCATGGCCTTCTAGAAATCACAGAAATGACCCTCTAAAACTTTATTCTCTTTTAAAAATTTAGTGTTCTTCAATATTAATCAGGAAACCAATTTTAGAGTATATAGGGAAAAAAAGAGTAAAGAATGGAATGCTTTGATATCTTCCACATGCAAAGTACTATGCCCATACAGTTTAAAACTCAAGAAAGAGACGTGAAGTGCTCAGCTTTGCTCTTGTCAAACCACCATCAACCCTGGACAATGTAAGAAAGTAAAGAAAAAGACAACAGCAATTTCTTTGAGAAAATTTTCTGTTTCCTTGAGCCCACTGTTGGGTTAATCTTATTCTAAATGCCATGTCACAAGGAACTATAATATGTCTTTGAAGTTGCTTCAGAATATTTTGGAAAGAAAGTCAGAACCAAGTTGCCCTAGCTCTAGAACCTTTAGATGAAAAAGATTAATTGTGTCAATACCAGTACATTATAATAAATTACCTGTTATATTGAACCTTCTCTTGAATCAAGTTTTCATTTGCTTTGTTCTGTTTGGTATACATTCTGAATCAAAACAGGCTTATCTATGGATACTCCAGCTTGCTTTAATTTGTTACCTCTTTTCTTGCCATTAGAAATTGATTCTGTGTGTATCTGGATGACCAGTACCTGATCAGTTCATCAAGAAGTCAGTGGTATTTTTATCAAGCACACCAAAAGCTTCTTCTTGAAATAGCTTCCCAATGAGTTAGCCACTCCTCACCTGTGGAATTTATCTTTAAGATGCTACCAATTTGTGCAGGAATTAGAGACAGCAGGCTGCCCCCTATCTATGACTGATAATTTCTACAAGGCAGCAATCAGAGTGATAGAAACCAGTAATCTTCAAGAAAACTTCTGCATCTCAATTTTCAAAGGCTGCCAGAGATATGTGACAATGTCTACGTTAACAACAATACACAAGGACAAAATCAGCAAACAGATTACTTGTCCTCCTCTTAAGACTCAAGAAAACAGCTGACTTTCTCTGGATAAATGTGTAAACAGATGTGCGTGGGCAGAAATGTACACAGTTCCACATACATGTTTTGCACTTGGTGTGTAACTCAAATCTCTCAGACACCATAACTTACCTTTTAAAAATTACTTCACCCTAAACATAAAAATGTGTCACCTTGCTGTTATAATTATACCCTAAGCAACTTGTCTGAGTAACTATAGCAACAAGTTCAGAAGCATTTTTAGACACAAATATAGCATAATTTTAGATTATGGAGGATTTATTGCAGGATGTGGGACTTTCCTCTTGTCAAACCACCATCAACCCTGGACAATGTAAGAAAGTAAAGAAAAAGACAACAGCAATTTCTTTGAGAAAATTTTCTGTTTCCTTGAGCCCACTGTTGGGTTAATCTTATTCTAAATGCCATGTCACAAGGAACTATAATATGTCTTTGAAGTTGCTTCAGAATATTTTGGAAAGAAAGTCAGAACCAAGTTGCCCTAGCTCTAGAACCTTTAGATGAAAAAGATTAATTGTGTCAATACCAGTACATTATAATAAATTACCTGTTATATTGAACCTTCTCTTGAATCAAGTTTTCATTTGCTTTGTTCTGTTTGGTATACATTCTGAATCAAAACAGGCTTATCTATGGATACTCCAGCTTGCTTTAATTTGTTACCTCTTTTCTTGCCATTAGAAATTGATTCTGTGTGTATCTGGATGACCAGTACCTGATCAGTTCATCAAGAAGTCAGTGGTATTTTTATCAAGCACACCAAAAGCTTCTTCTTGAAATAGCTTCCCAATGAGTTAGCCACTCCTCACCTGTGGAATTTATCTTTAAGATGCTACCAATTTGTGCAGGAATTAGAGACAGCAGGCTGCCCCCTATCTATGACTGATAATTTCTACAAGGCAGCAATCAGAGTGATAGAAACCAGTAATCTTCAAGAAAACTTCTGCATCTCAATTTTCAAAGGCTGCCAGAGATATGTGACAATGTCTACGTTAACAACAATACACAAGGACAAAATCAGCAAACAGATTACTTGTCCTCCTCTTAAGACTCAAGAAAACAGCTGACTTTCTCTGGATAAATGTGTAAACAGATGTGCGTGGGCAGAAATGTACACAGTTCCACATACATGTTTTGCACTTGGTGTGTAACTCAAATCTCTCAGACACCATAACTTACCTTTTAAAAATTACTTCACCCTAAACATAAAAATGTGTCACCTTGCTGTTATAATTATACCCTAAGCAACTTGTCTGAGTAACTATAGCAACAAGTTCAGAAGCATTTTTAGACACAAATATAGCATAATTTTAGATTATGGAGGATTTATTGCAGGATGTGGGACTTTCCTCAATCACTTGTACACAGCGTACTCCAAAAATGATTCCTTGTCTCTGACATCTTATAAACTAATTAACTTGTTCTGTCTCACAAACTGTAGGATTTGTGATCCAAGCCTCTTCTTACAGATCAGTTTCTAATCTTAGTTAACTCAAGAGTTGCTAACGACTTGTTTATATAATGGGATGCCTTTAGACCTCCGGCTGGACATGTTCTGGAGGGTCATCTTCCCCTCCCCCACTCTCCGGGACGTGTAACAGGAGTAACGTCTCAATTTCAGTGATTTGTAACAACAAAAATAGATATTTGGAATCATTAAAAAATAATCACCAAATTAATAAAAACTATGGTTCAACTAAGTATTTCTCTCTAATATCAGAAGCACTCGACAGAGCCCCATAGAGCAGGCAGCTCTTATTTTGAGCAATTAGCCTACAACACACAGAAACGGCTCGGTTTAAACATCTCCTATCAACAGTCTAAAGAGAACAAGGTTTCTTGCTGTGAAGCCATGGCTGGGGATTCAGGTCTCCAAACTCTAAAACTCATGCAAAAGTTTACTTCAATATGGGTATATGCACCATGTCCAACTGGCCAACGTCTTCTTATAGCCGCTGAGCTACATATTCCTATGCTTCAGTCTATCCAGACACAGAGAAGAATCATCTTAAATGGAGACGGGCAGTGAAGAGCACAGGTTTGCTTTACTAAGTTCTGAACATCCCCAAAACTTCTTTTGCACAAAAACAAGCTTTACCACCCAGGAGACCAAAGACTTTGCTCGCAGCAGGAATCTGGCAGCTGTTTGCCATTAAAACAACGGAGTAAGTTAGTGCAATTTGTAAAAGACATAAAATGATTAACATCATCCATCTTCTCCCTGTTAAGAAAGGGATGTAAACGCATGTAAGAGCAGGTACCAGCTCATACCCGCACCATTCGACGAGCATGCAGATAATGAACAAGACCAGTCCAGCAACTCCATGGATGAGCTGCTCTATGAAGGCAAAAGGTCTGCAAGAAAGAACCCCAAGGAAAAAGAAGGCTGTTTCAAGCGCGCAAAGAAGTTCCATTTCAGACTGCTTTTTTCACTTAAGACAAACACAGGGGAAAAAAAAAACTCTTTGGGGGTAAAAATCTCTGTTTCCTCTGGGGGTAAACACAGACATAAACAGAAAAGGGGGATCAAATTGTACCCAAGTTAGGGTATTATGTGTCTGAACTGGTCACCAGAGATAGTGCAGGATAAACTCTGCTCTCGCTTCACGAAGGGAACTGGCATTCATCAGCAGTTAATTTAGCAATCCTAATTAGGCGTTAAAAATCTTCCCCGATAAACTGCGTCTTTGTCTTTCTGCGTCCCCTTAGGAAAGGCTAATTCTATAATTAATAACATATCTGCTGATCCCAAACTTGGATATCATGACAGAGCTCTTCTGGATAGGCGGACTGTGACACACAACCGTTTTTTTCTTAAAAACAAGATACAACATAAACCTTAATTTAAAAAAAAAAAAAAAAATAGATGCAACAGCCATTTGGAACCCCTGGCATTTTCAATAATCTGCTCCCCGAGGAGGACGTAATGTCAGTATTAAACATATCTCACATTCTCTTCCCTCGATTTCTAGTTCTTTCTGAGTAAACACAACGGTCCCGGGAGGAAAGAGGACGTACAAACAGGAAGAGTTTACAGGGATGCGCTTCTCTCTGGAAGGAGTCTATTTAAAGGGACTTGAAAGGTTGGTACCCCCCAGCCTAGGAAATTACTGCACGATCCGCCCGGTCCTGCTCTTTGCTAGTCTATCCAGACACAGAGAAGAATCATCTTAAATGGAGACGGGCAGTGAAGAGCACAGGTTTGCTTTACTAAGTTCTGAACATCCCCAAAACTTCTTTTGCACAAAAACAAGCTTTACCACCCAGGAGACCAAAGACTTTGCTCGCAGCAGGAATCTGGCAGCTGTTTGCCATTAAAACAACGGAGTAAGTTAGTGCAATTTGTAAAAGACATAAAATGATTAACATCATCCATCTTCTCCCTGTTAAGAAAGGGATGTAAACGCATGTAAGAGCAGGTACCAGCTCATACCCGCACCATTCGACGAGCATGCAGATAATGAACAAGACCAGTCCAGCAACTCCATGGATGAGCTGCTCTATGAAGGCAAAAGGTCTGCAAGAAAGAACCCCAAGGAAAAAGAAGGCTGTTTCAAGCGCGCAAAGAAGTTCCATTTCAGACTGCTTTTTTCACTTAAGACAAACACAGGGGAAAAAAAAAACTCTTTGGGGGTAAAAATCTCTGTTTCCTCTGGGGGTAAACACAGACATAAACAGAAAAGGGGGATCAAATTGTACCCAAGTTAGGGTATTATGTGTCTGAACTGGTCACCAGAGATAGTGCAGGATAAACTCTGCTCTCGCTTCACGAAGGGAACTGGCATTCATCAGCAGTTAATTTAGCAATCCTAATTAGGCGTTAAAAATCTTCCCCGATAAACTGCGTCTTTGTCTTTCTGCGTCCCCTTAGGAAAGGCTAATTCTATAATTAATAACATATCTGCTGATCCCAAACTTGGATATCATGACAGAGCTCTTCTGGATAGGCGGACTGTGACACACAACCGTTTTTTTCTTAAAAACAAGATACAACATAAACCTTAATTTAAAAAAAAAAAAAAAATAGATGCAACAGCCATTTGGAACCCCTGGCATTTTCAATAATCTGCTCCCCGAGGAGGACGTAATGTCAGTATTAAACATATCTCACATTCTCTTCCCTCGATTTCTAGTTCTTTCTGAGTAAACACAACGGTCCCGGGAGGAAAGAGGACGTACAAACAGGAAGAGTTTACAGGGATGCGCTTCTCTCTGGAAGGAGTCTATTTAAAGGACTTGAGGTTGGTCACCACCTTTCCTGCCCCTTCCAACAAGGCTGACAGCTCCCTCTGAGCAACAGATCAGCTCCACCGCCACCCTCAGCCTCTAGGAAATTACTGCACGATCCGCCCGGTCCTGCTCTTTGCTAACCGGGACCCCCACCCGCTCAGCCTGCACCGAGCCCCTGCTCCCAGCCAGCAGCCTCGCCCGCTTCCAGCGCTCGCTCCCAGCGCCCCCTACCGGGGTGCCCGGCACGCCGCAAGTGCAGGAAAGTTAAACCCCAACTCCGAACCGCCGCATCCAGGTACAAAGCGAGGGAAGGGCCAGGGGGCGAACGCGCTTCCCGCCAAAGCCCGGAGAACCCGGACCTGACTGCGCTGGGCCCGGCCCCGGGCGCCGCAGGGAGCGATCCCAGGAGATCGCTCCTCGGCCGCGCCTCCACCGCACATCTTCCCTCCGGCGCCCAGATCTGCCTCCCGGCCCAAAATTCTGAGCCAGAGCTGCAAAAGCACAGAGAGATGCTCGCGGAAAGGGGCTGGCCTGGCTGCAGCCCATCGGGCAGGCGGCTCCCGGGGCCTCGACATCCCTGGCCGCGGCGTTCGAGACGGCCGCCTGCCTCGGTCTCCCTCCTGATCAAAGCGCCCGCAGGAGTTGAGCGCCGCAAAGCCCGAGTAACACGACCAGAAAAACCTTGCCCCCGGCGGCGATAAAAAGGCTGCCAAGTGTGGGCCACCAGATCCCTGCCCTTAGCTCCCGCCGATGCGAGCCTGGACACGCGCCGGTGCGTGCAGCGACCTCCTCTGCGCACCTTATGGACGAGCTGGGGGGTTGGGGGGGCCTCTCTCACACCACCCGGGGGCCCACCGGGTCGCTTCCACTCCTTACCTCTGCACGCTCCGACCTCGGCAAAGGCAGAGACACAAACTTCCAGCCTGAGCACCAGCTCAACTGTGGGCGCCCTCGCACTGGATAGTCCTGATCCCTCACGCGCCACCCCTAGACTGTCCCCCGGCCCCCACGTGCGACCCCCAGACTGTCCCCCGGCCCCGTGCCTGCAGATCGACCCTGCCTAAAATCCACACGACCCACGCGCAGTTCACTACCGCCCCCGAGTCATGGCCCCAACGCAGCTCAGTACCGGCTGCAGCAACGACGAGGGGACGGCGCAGGGGGGCTGCTCACCGGGTGCGAGGCGCGCTCCTCGAGCCGGTCACCCAGCACCGGGGGCCTAGAGTCGCTCCAAGGGTCTTCTGAAGCGCCCGCGAGGGAAGTCAAGGCAGCGGCCGCGGGCTCCCCGCCACTTTCCTAGAGCCACCCCCAACTCGCTTCGCTCCGGGCTGGGGGCGCAGGCTCGAGCGCCAGGCGCACCGTCCCTGGGCGCACGGCGGGACCGGAGGCGAGCAGGTTCGCGCTCAGCGGGGGCGACGGGTGAGGACGCAAAGTTGGGTGCTCCAGCCAGCTCCGCAGGGAAGCCGCGGATGGGAGAGGGGAGCCCCCAGAGCCGCCACAAGGGCCGGGGCGCCCCCGCCGAAGGGAGGTGGAGGATGCGGGCCGGGGCCGCGGGCGGCCAGGGGCTGCGGAGCCCACCCGCGGCTGGAGTGCAGCGCGCGGGAGCCGGTGCAGGGAGAGCAGCCGCCGCCGGCGCCGCCTTCCCAGCGAGTAGCGCGGCGCGGGGAGCCGGGGCGGGGAGCGCAGGCCTCCGGCCCCGCCCCCATCCGCCCGGCCCCGCCCACTCCGCCGCCGGCCCCGCCCCCGCTGCCGCGCCTCCTCCGCCTCCTCCGCCCCCTCCCGGCCCGGGTGAAATCCGAGCGCCCCACCCCGCGCCTGACCTCCCGGGCGCCTCCCCCGGCGCCGCCCTTCCCGGCACTGGAGCCCCTCTGCTCCCGCGGTGCCCCTCCGGACTCCAGGAGCCACTCATGCCTGCCCAGGGCGAGCGCGCCTGAGCCTGGACTTTCCGGGAGTCCTTCTCCCCGCCTGGCAGAGAGTTTCTGTCGCTCCCGCCGCCCTCTGTCCCGCCGCTCCGACGTGGCTGCTGGGGGCTGGGGGTAAAAGGGCCGCAGGCAGCGCGGGCCCGGACCCGGGACGCGGCGCGTGCACTCCACCGAACTCGGCTCCAGGTGCGTGCGCGCCCCCGGGCCGGATGGGGTGAGGGTAGGGATGGGCCGCGGGGTCCTCCGGACTCCGAGTTTGTGATTTTGTTATTTGCTGGTAACATCCCTTTGAGTGCTCTGAGCTGGAAACTTGGTGAAGACCGAGGAAGTTGCTGCGGGTTCTTGGAGGAGCGGGCTGGGGGTGCGCCTTCCGGCTAGATCGGGTCGATTTCAGCAGCTTTGAATTAGAGAAACGAACAAATCCGACGAATCAGGGTGGTAGGTCAGGGGATCCCCAAGTGGCCACGCTGAGCGTTGAGAGGAACCCAGATGGACATTCATCTCTTCCAGTTAATGAGGCAAATGTTACTTGTTGCACTTTGACCAGATCTTTCGCCTTTATTGAGCGAATGCTCGGGTGAAAAGATTCATAATTGAAAAGCAGAGTACCTTTCAAGACCCCTGGAATTTGTTGCAAAAATTGTCGGTTCGCCGTTGCAAAACGTTGGAGGGAACGCAGAAGCACCGCGGGTGACCCTGTAGGATGGGGGTGGTGGACAGTCTCTCAGCGGCCTTTCCCTCCATCTCAGCTTCAGAGCGGGCCTTTCAAGTTTCCCTCTGATAAGGGAACTCCTGAACGCCCCACCACGGCCCTTGTACTGCGGTGACCATGGCCGAGTGGGCCCTTGTGCCCAGAACTGTGCCCGAGTTCATCTATAAGAACAAGAATCTAAGTTGTCTGGAAGGCGACAGAGATCTAAGAAGGGACAATAGAAAAACAAGTCGACGTTGATTGGTCTTTATTTTCTAGAATTTTGTTTTAATAAAAGAATTAAATGAAAGTAATCTAGCGGGTTTCCGAGGAGGCCCAGCCCAGCCCAGCCTCAAACCCCCAGTCTCTGGGTAGTGCTGGTGACGGAGCTTTTGGGGACACTCAAGGCCTCGCTGGGGTTTCCTTTAAGATGTCCGGAGGAAATGTCAGTAGCTGGGCAGGCCTCTGAGATGCTTTCTTCCCTGGATTGGGCTGGGGGCGCTCAGCCAGGTGCCTGGCAGCTGCTGGGCTCCTGGGGCCTTAATGAAAAGCTTAACAGTCTCCCTCTGTCCTGGACACGTGGAGCGCTAGCTCCATTCCCAACCTTCCCATTCTCCTTCCTGCCTAGGTGGCACAGAAACCCAAGTGCACTGCCTCGAGGAGGGCCGGATGGGGTGAGGGTAGGGATGGGCCGCGGGGTCCTCCGGACTCCGAGTTTGTGATTTTGTTATTTGCTGGTAACATCCCTTTGAGTGCTCTGAGCTGGAAACTTGGTGAAGACCGAGGAAGTTGCTGCGGGTTCTTGGAGGAGCGGGCTGGGGGTGCGCCTTCCGGCTAGATCGGGTCGATTTCAGCAGCTTTGAATTAGAGAAACGAACAAATCCGACGAATCAGGGTGGTAGGTCAGGGGATCCCCAAGTGGCCACGCTGAGCGTTGAGAGGAACCCAGATGGACATTCATCTCTTCCAGTTAATGAGGCAAATGTTACTTGTTGCACTTTGACCAGATCTTTCGCCTTTATTGAGCGAATGCTCGGGTGAAAAGATTCATAATTGAAAAGCAGAGTACCTTTCAAGACCCCTGGAATTTGTTGCAAAAATTGTCGGTTCGCCGTTGCAAAACGTTGGAGGGGAACGCAGAAGCACCGCGGGTGACCCTGTAGGATGGGGGTGGTGGACAGTCTCTCAGCGGCCTTTCCCTCCATCTCAGCTTCAGAGCGGGCCTTTCAAGTTTCCCTCTGATAAGGGAACTCCTGAACGCCCCACCACGGCCCTTGTACTGCGGTGACCATGGCCGAGTGGGCCCTTGTGCCCAGAACTGTGCCCGAGTTCATCTATAAGAACAAGAATCTAAGTTGTCTGGAAGGCGACAGAGATCTAAGAAGGGACAATAGAAAAACAAGTCGACGTTGATTGGTCTTTATTTTCTAGAATTTTGTTTTAATAAAAGAATTAAATGAAAGTAATCTAGCGGGTTTCCGAGGAGGCCCAGCCCAGCCCAGCCTCAAACCCCCAGTCTCTGGGTAGTGCTGGTGACGGAGCTTTTGGGGACACTCAAGGCCTCGCTGGGGTTTCCTTTAAGATGTCCGGAGGAAATGTCAGTAGCTGGGCAGGCCTCTGAGATGCTTTCTTCCCTGGATTGGGCTGGGGGCGCTCAGCCAGGTGCCTGGCAGCTGCTGGGCTCCTGGGGCCTTAATGAAAAGCTTAACAGTCTCCCTCTGTCCTGGACACGTGGAGCGCTAGCTCCATTCCCAACCTTCCCATTCTCCTTCCTGCCTAGGTGGCACAGAAACCCAAGTGCACTGCCTCAGGAGAGGAGGCTGGCCAAGGCCTAGTGGAGCTTCTCTGCTCGTGGGGGAGGGAGAGGAAGGAGGACCCAGCCTTACACCTGACCTTGGAGCCCTTGGGTGGGTATGTGGACCTTGGCTCTTCCAGAAACTAGAACACAACGTGTTTAACGACTCCTTGTCGTTTGCCCTTTGACACTACAGTTAAAGACAATTTTTTTTTTTTAATTCTAGGCATAGAGAAGGCTAAGCCCTGAGAAGGAAGTAGCTTTCTACCTCACAGTGAAAGAGGGCTGATAGCATTTAGCTCCATAAGTTACGTAACTTTGTGTGTATGTGGAAAGAATGAAAGAGTTAGTCACTCAGTCGTGTCCGACCCTGCGAGGCTGTGGACTGTACCTGCCAGGCTCCTCTGTCCTGGGATTCTTCAGGCGAGGACTGCTGGAGTGGGCAGCCATTCCCTCATCCAGAGGATCTTCCCAGTCGATGATCAAATCTGTATTGCAGGCAGCTTCTTTATCGTCTGAGCCACGAGGGAAGCCCGTGTATATGTGGCAGGAGTCTGTTTTACAGATCCTTTATGGACTACACCAAAGTACTGTTAAAACACATATTTTTTAGTGATGATGAATTACAAATACAGGAATAATAAAAATGAGGAATGGGAGATACCAAATAATTTAGGATGTATCCTTAGATAAAAGCAAAATGGAACTAAACTGAAGTCATGATTTGCCTTGAGACCCGGAGAAAGTTCCTGAACTTCTCTGAGCTCTAGTCTCTTCATCGGGAGCTTAAGCAAACCTGCTGGCACATGCATCCTTTGTAAACATTAACACAGAAAGAAAGTGGTAGAAGTGAAATATTCACCCTGTGCCCTGCACAGAAATAGGCTGTCTACCACAAAAAATTATTTAAAGGAAGCTACATATGTATTCTTTCTCCAAATGCAATTTCTGAGTTTTTTTTTTTCCTTTGGTAAGTCTTGGCTGAACCACATGTGACATTAAGCTGCTTCTGGTCCCAGGCAAAATCAGAGGCGATTATTTCACAACCAAAGTTTTTAGTTGTCTTTTTAAAAAAATAAAATCATAGCTATGCCTACTCTGTATTAGGTGAGGCATAAAGGTAATGTAAAAGCAAGAAAAACCAACCGAACGCTTGGTGAAAATGATGAATTTTGGGGCGCTGATTCATGTGATTTGAAAAACGCCATCCATTTCCTGATTCACCTCGATGTCTAGGTGCAGTTATGAAGGGTCTCTTATGAAGTCTCTGAAACAAGTAACCCAGTTTCTTTTATCTTTACCTCCCTCCCTTGTGCTTCAATTTCAGCCACATGGTTTAACAGCCACCTCAGTGCAGAGGAGCCGGGAGGGGCAGCAGAGAACATCACCCAGAGGTCCGCATGCCGCTGTGGGTCACAAGCCACCGGCCCAGGAAACCTTGCTGCCTGGGATCCACACAATGCAATGAGACTGTATTCCTATCATTGAAGAATCTCAGATTAATACATTAATCTTATATATTTAATATCATAAACGATTGTGGTTCTAGATGTCTATACAGTAACTGGATTTTCCTCCCAATGAGTGAGAAACACATCACAGTCACCATCTACAAGTGTTCTCTTTTCACCAATTTTCCTTCTTTTAGATCCATAAGGAATGGGAAAAAAACTACTAGACCATCTGATCAGCCCTATCAGTTTTTTTTGTTTTTCTTAAAATGGCCAATCATTGATAAAAAGATAAGCCATTTTAGGTATCATGAAAGTTGCCTTGTGCTATTTTTTGTTCACCAATTTTAAGTATTTGGAAAACTCATAATTATGATTGCAGGTGACACTGTGATGCTCCCCAAAATTTTTGACAAATGAATCACTGAGAAAGGTGTGCTCAGGGAGCCGTCCGTTCCTAATCACGTCCCTGGAGCTTCACCAGAAACTCCTTAGTGTTTTTTTCTTTTGATACCCAAGAAACACTCCTCTTTTAGGGCAGCAGTCCACTCCCATGACAGAGGTGAGTAGACCAGTTTTATTCAAAAAAGCAGCCCGGAAACTAGGACAGAAAAGAAAGAATAGTTATAGCAGATCTGAGAATGAGCATGAAACAAATGGACCTTAAAAGGAAGAGCCTGGTCAGCCAGGTGGGCACCATGGCTCTGCCGGTCTGTGCATTGGACATTCCATCACGTCCCCTTCCCTTAAGTCTCAGTTTGCACCCAGCTCCATCCAGGGGCTGCTCTGAGCTTTCCGGGTCTGGTGAAGGGACCACGGTTGCTGTTGCCAGTTCTTCAGTGCAGCTCGGCACAGAGCAACCTGCCGCTTGCTCCGTCTTCCCAAGTGAAAACCACCCTCCCACACCTCACAGCCATGTTCAAAGGAGCCGCCTGCCTAAATCCTACCCACCAGGAGCCTCGGCAAGAACTCAAGGGTACGACACCCAGAGCTCCCTTGGTTTTTTGCTTAGGGAAATTAATCTCGCATAATCTTAGCAATTAATCTCACTTTTAATAAGGGCCTGTTAATAAAAGATGTGTTTTACTTCATTCAACTATGTATCCAGAAGGACAAAATATTCTAGAAATATCGAAGTATTTTTCCTTGTGTTTATGGTTACATGTGTGGATTTATTTTTCTTGCAACCCAGTTTCTTTAAAATAAAATTGGTGTGCTCAAAATACCTCAAGTCATCTTTTTATAAGTATCCTGTGGGGAGAGGGAAAAAATGCAAAGTTTAGGAGATTTGGGGACTACCTAGAGGAAAGGCAGGTTATTTGCAACATGGAGATAAAGCATTCCTGAGTGTCATTTTCTGACATTGAGTGTTATATATGTCTTGAATATCTATAAGCAAAGAATGACTATATTTTTTAAAAATAAATATGTTTGACACGTATTAATCATTGTTCTCTATCTTCATCTGTCTTTGAAAATAGAGCTTTGGGGGAAAATAAGTACATTTGGAAAAAACATTTTTAAAAATAATACTCATGCTGCATATATTTAGAAACGAAATGATCTTAGTTTATCCCAAGGTTTGCCAGGGTGATCGACTCATAATGACCTTGAGTTAAGTGAAAAGACCCTACTAAGCAAAATTAGCCCAGTAGGCCAAGTGTCTCCTGAAGCAGAACAGTGAGTAGACCAGTTTTATTCAAAAAAGCAGCCCGGAAACTAGGACAGAAAAGAAAGAATAGTTATAGCAGATCTGAGAATGAGCATGAAACAAATGGACCTTAAAAGGAAGAGCCTGGTCAGCCAGGTGGGCACCATGGCTCTGCCGGTCTGTGCATTGGACATTCCATCACGCCCCTTCCCTTAAGTCTCAGTTTGCACCCAGCTCCATCCAGGGGCTGCTCTGAGCTTTCCGGGTCTGGTGAAGGGACCACGGTTGCTGTTGCCAGTTCTTCAGTGCAGCTCGGCACAGAGCAACCTGCCGCTTGCTCCGTCTTCCCAAGTGAAAACCACCCTCCCACACCTCACAGCCATGTTCAAAGGAGCCGCCTGCCTAAATCCTACCCACCAGGAGCCTCGGCAAGAACTCAAGGGTACGACACCCAGAGCTCCCTTGGTTTTTTGCTTAGGGAAATTAATCTCGCATAATCTTAGCAATTAATCTCACTTTTAATAAGGGCCTGTTAATAAAAGATGTGTTTTACTTCATTCAACTATGTATCCAGAAGGACAAAATATTCTAGAAATATCGAAGTATTTTTCCTTGTGTTTATGGTTACATGTGTGGATTTATTTTTCTTGCAACCCAGTTTCTTTAAAATAAAATTGGTGTGCTCAAAATACCTCAAGTCATCTTTTTATAAGTATCCTGTGGGGAGAGGGAAAAAATGCAAAGTTTAGGAGATTTGGGGACTACCTAGAGGAAAGGCAGGTTATTTGCAACATGGAGATAAAGCATTCCTGAGTGTCATTTTCTGACATTGAGTGTTATATATGTCTTGAATATCTATAAGCAAAGAATGACTATATTTTTTAAAAATAAATATGTTTGACACGTATTAATCATTGTTCTCTATCTTCATCTGTCTTTGAAAATAGAGCTTTGGGGGAAAATAAGTACATTTGGAAAAAACATTTTTAAAAATAATACTCATGCTGCATATATTTAGAAACGAAATGATCTTAGTTTATCCCAAGGTTTGCCAGGGTGATCGACTCATAATGACCTTGAGTTAAGTGAAAAGACCCTACTAAGCAAAATTAGCCCAGTAGGCCAAGTGTCTCCTGAAGCAGAACAGTGAGAAGATGAGTGGTTAGGGATGCCGTCTCACCATCTGTCGAGTCTCATTTCGGACCCTTCTTTCCAATTTTCGTGTTGCTGCCTTAATTCAGAATGTCAGCTTCTCTCGCTCAAAGCAACAGCCCCTCCTCTTGCCAGCCTCCCTGCCCCCTCTAGTCCATCTCACTGTACCCGGTGAACACCTGCCAACAGCAACCCCTCGCCACCTCGGCCTCAATAACACAGATCCCCCATCATATTTGAATTGCAGTCTTACTGGTTTTGAAAAACATTTTTTGTCTTGCATCTAGGTTTGATCACGGAACTTAGCCATGATGAATAAGATGGAAGTCCAATGAGATTCCAAGAAAGGCTTCCTAAAAGGGGCAACAACTACCCGGGCATGATCTTTCTTGCCCATCCCTCCCACTTTCAGATCCTGCCTGGAATGTAATGGTTGAGAATTCCAGATACCATTTTGGAATTGTAATCTTAGGATGTAAGCCATGAACTAAGGATAGTAAGGTGGCTCAGATGATGAAGAATCTGATGACAAATTCAGGAGACTGGAGTTTGATCTCTGGGTCAGGAAGATCCCCTGGAGGAAGGCATGGCAACCCACTCCAGTATTCTTGCCTGGAGAATCCCGTGGACAGAGGAACCTGGTGGGATACAGTTCATAGGGTCACAGAGTCAAACATGACTGAAGCGACTTAGCACGCAGCAGGCAAGGATAATAGAACTGGGGTGGGGGAGATGTCTGAGTCCCTAGTGACTTTCAGAGCCCCCTTATTCACCCAGGATTGCTGCCTCCAGACTTCTTAACATGAAATAGAAATGCATTTCCCTTTTATTTTATCCATCACTGTCTCCATTCTGGTTTTAGCAAGAGAATGCAATTGCTAATTGACAGAAGGTATAAGCCTCCCTCAGACCCAGCATCCCTGTAGGTTCATCTCTCAGCATGACCACCCACACAGCCCCCTTCTCGCCCTCCCTCCTACTCTGCCTTCCCACCTTCAGCATAGTTGTTGCCTGGCAAGGGCCTGCACTGGCTACCTTTAAAGAGTAGAGCAGAGAGCACCCCAGCCAGTACCTACGGTTTCAGGAATTACAGCCCTTGCAGGACTTGGGGGAGGTAGGGGTAGATGATTGATTTCATAAGTGTGTTGGCATAAGCCCTGGGAAATTCTATGAAAGACAAGTTTAGGGGTGTCTGTTTAGTCTGGGGAGTCAGAACAGGCATCCTTGAGGAGGTGGCCTTTGAGCTGACTTGAGAAGGATGAGTAATGAACAATAGGGAAATGGGGGGAGAGAGATTCCAGGAAAAAGTAGAAATATTTAACTTTAGAAGTTAATGCTTGTTAAAATATCAAAGATAGTAATTGCAAAAGAATAGCCACAGATGGAATCTTCTGAAACAGTAGAGAGGGAAAAGAATGAAATAAAGACAGTTTGATCAATCCAGTAGAGGACTGGAAACAGAAGACAAATGGAAAGAAAAAAAGATTGTGCAAAGAGAAAAACTAGAAGAAATTAAATATAAAGTCTAATTATAGCAGAAAGTACGTAACTGTAAGGGGAAAAAATATACACCAGAGAAACATCAATCAGAATAAAGCTAGTTTACAAATCAGAAAGGCTAATGCTGAAGTTGAAGCTCCAGTATTTTGCCAGCTGACATGAAGAGATGACTCATTGGAAAAGACCCTGATGCTGGGAAAAATAGAAGGCAGAAGAAGGGAAGGACAGAGGATTAGACGGTTGGATGGCATCACTGAGTCAATGGACATTAATTTGAGCAAGCTCTGGGAGGTGGTGAAGGACAGGGAAACCTAGCATGCTGCAGTCCGTGAGGTACAAAGTCAGTCACGACTGAGTGACTGAGCTGAACTGAGCAAACACTAATATCAGAAACAGATTTTTAGGTTAAAATATTTTTTGTTAAAAATGTTCACCATCTGAAAAAAGGTTCGGTTCATTAGGAAATACAAACTATATACAACTAACAAAAGAATTTCAAAATATAGAAAGTGAAAATCAATAGAATTATAAGGAAAATTGACAAATCTCCAGTCATTGATAGAGCACATTTCTTTCACTAACTGATGAATCCACAGGGGGAAAAATAGCATGAGTTTAGCTATCTTGAGAAAAGCAATTATCAAGGTTATTCTAATATGATATGGATATATCAAATATTCATGCAAGAATTAGAAAAATTAATCAAGTCTAGGGCCACAAAGCAAGCCTCAGTTAATTCTGAATAGTACCATAATTGGTTTACAAATTAATAATTTAAAAAAGAATTTAGAAAATGTCACATTTGTCAGTTTTAAGCCATATTTCTAATAACACATGTGACAAGACATAATGGAAATCAGAGAAATTTATATGTTGTATAAAAATATAACATAAAAAATATGATTTAGTTAAAGTTATATTTACAGGGAAATTTAGCCTTAAATACTTATATTAGCAAGGAAACAGTAAATTTTTTTCTTCCAACTTTATCGAGATATGATTGACCTGCAGCACTATATAAGTTTAAGGTGTACAACATGATGATTTGATATGCATTATAAAAATTTTCTCAGTAAGTTTAGGCAACATCCATCCTGTCATATAGATACAAAATTAAAGAAATAGAAAAAATGTTTTTTCGTGTGATGAGCACTGTAAAAAAGGACTGAAGTTAATAAACCAGATGTTTACCTCAAAAACCCAGAAAAAGAACACAGCAAGGGAAGTAATATAGTTATAATCACACTTTAATGCAGTAGGCCATAAAGATACAGTAGAGAGAATGGGACATACCAAAGCTGTTTAAAAAGAATCATAGAAGATTAATAAAATAGAAAAAAACTTGGAAACATATGTAACTCACTAGGAAAATTTGGCTTCAGAAAACTAAAGAAGAAATGAAAATCCAAAAAACGCTTTTTCTTTTTTTTTTTAATTTTGACCTCTTTTACTGATTTTTATTTATTTATTTTCATCCATCTGCAGTGGCTTCTCGTTGCAGAGCACCAGCTCTGGGCTCATGTGCTCCAGAGTGCTAGCTCGCAATTGGACACACCGGTCCAGCCACTCCGTGGCACGCGGGATCTTCCAGAGCCAGGAATCAAACCGGTTCCCCCTGCACTGCAAAGCAGACTCTTCACCCACTGGACCACCAGGGAAGCCCCAAAAACACTTTTAACCATTGAAGAAACTGAATCAGTAAACACTTCAACCAGAAGGACAGACAAACGGACCTGCAAGGTTTTTTAAGAGTCTACTGAATATTCAAGGCACAATTTACCCCTATTCTGTGAAAGTTATTCCAATGAATACAAAAATCATAGACCAAACCCCTCAAAATTTAAGGATGTTTAAAAAAAAAAAATTAAGGATGTTTTGTCATTAGAAAATATACAAACATAGATCACCTCATCAACAGAATAAAAGAGAAAACTGATACGATCCTTTAGTTGCAGGGAAAAGCCAATTCTGACTACATGTGGGAACTATTTCCTTGGCATGCTTTCCGTTGCTTTGTTATTATAACCATACAGAATAACCTGTCTCAGAGAGTCCTGCCCTTCCTCTGCCTGACTATTCAGCCAAAGTGCTTTGTTCAGAGTTCTGTCCACCTGGGGATGGCAGGAAAGGAGAAATTAGCACATTCCCTGCCTGAGGCTTGCCATTCTAGGAGATACTTGCAAAATTAGTGGCCTTTTTACTGTGTTTCCTCACCTTCCCCATCACTGATCCTTAAAAAAAAACTGGCTTTTAGACCCCCCTGTGGTGGTTATTTTGAGACATTAGTCTGCTATCTTCTTGCAGCAACACGTGGTCTCTGATACACTGGCCTGTGTGCAGCGGGCAGAGTGAGTTTGGACTGGGTAACAATTTCAGTAACTACATAATATGCTTTGATAAAATTCACCATATGTTTATCATTAAAAACAAAAGAAGAAGAAAGAAATCTCTTAGCTACTCGATTAGCAATACCACGGGATTTACCTAATCTATTAAAGTGAAGGTCACTCACTTATGTCTGACTTTGTGACCCCATGGACAAGTTATGGAACTCTCCAGGCAAAAATACCAGAGGGTTCCTTCTCCAGGGGATCTTCCCAACCCAGAGATCAAAGTACCCCCTAGGGGTCTATTAATGGGTACTGCAGTGGCTTCTCGTTGCAGAGCACCAGCTCTGGGCTCATGTGCTCCAGAGTGCTAGCTCGCAATTGGCAGACCTCTTCCAGAGCCAGGAATCAAACCGTTCCCCTGCACTGCAAAGCAGACTCTTCACCCACTGGACCACCAGGGAAGCCCCAAAAACACTTTTAACCATTGAAGAAACTGAATCAGTAAACACTTCAACCAGAAGGACAGACAAACGGACCTGCAAGGTTTTTTAAGAGTCTACTGAATATTCAAGGCACAATTTACCCCTATTCTGTGAAAGTTATTCCAATGAATACAAAAATCATAGACCAAACCCCTCAAAATTTAAGGATGTTTAAAAAAAAAAAATTAAGGATGTTTTGTCATTAGAAAATATACAAACATAGATCACCTCATCAACAGAATAAAAGAGAAAACTGATACGATCCTTTAGTTGCAGGGAAAAGCCAATTCTGACTACATGTGGGAACTATTTCCTTGGCATGCTTTCCGTTGCTTTGTTATTATAACCATACAGAATAACCTGTCTCAGAGAGTCCTGCCCTTCCTCTGCCTGACTATTCAGCCAAAGTGCTTTGTTCAGAGTTCTGTCCACCTGGGGATGGCAGGAAAGGAGAAATTAGCACATTCCCTGCCTGAGGCTTGCCATTCTAGGAGATACTTGCAAAATTAGTGGCCTTTTTACTGTGTTTCCTCACCTTCCCCATCACTGATCCTTAAAAAAAAACTGGCTTTTAGACCCCCCTGTGGTGGTTATTTTGAGACATTAGTCTGCTATCTTCTTGCAGCAACACGTGGTCTCTGATACACTGGCCTGTGTGCAGCGGGCAGAGTGAGTTTGGACTGGGTAACAATTTCAGTAACTACATAATATGCTTTGATAAAATTCACCATATGTTTATCATTAAAAACAAAAGAAGAAGAAAGAAATCTCTTAGCTACTCGATTAGCAATACCACGGAATTTACCTAATCTATTAAAGTGAAGGTCACTCACTTATGTCTGACTTTGTGACCCCATGGACAAGTTATGGAACTCTCCAGGCAAAAATACCAGAGGGTTCCTTCTCCAGGGGATCTTCCCAACCCAGAGATCAAAGTCAGGTCTCCCACATTGCAGGTGGATTCCTTACTGTCTGTGCCACAAGGAAAACCCAAGAACACTGGAATGGGTAGCCTATCCTTTCTCCAGGGGTTATTCCTGACCTAGGAATCCAACTGGAGTTTCCTGCATTGCAGGCAAATTCTTTACCAGCTGAGGTACCAATAAAGCCACTTGATCCAATAGACAGCCTACAAAAAAAAAAAAAAATTACAAAATATTCAATGTTTCATTGTGAAAAGTTGGAGCTATTTACGTGAAAGAGAAGATCATGACAAGTATGCACATATCAACACTTCTCCTCAACACAGAAACAGTTGTTGAAAAGGGAGGAACAAACTTTAAGTTGCAGACTGGATGAGTGTCTCCAGTAAAACCACTTAAGAACATCCACAGATGAATAACTAGAAAAAAGAGAAAGTTCTCCAAGATTGCTAGATAGAATCTCAACACACAACTCAATTGTGTTCTAACAAGCCAGGAGCAAATACAGGAAAATATAATTTGGAAAAGATAGCATCAACCAAAAACATTGACTTGTTACCTCAGAATAATATTAGCGAAAGATATGTTGGACCTTTGTAGAAAATTTATAAAACTAAATTTAAAGGTCATAAAGATGACCTGAATAAATTAATTATATACCATATTTACAAGTAGACTGATTCAACAGTCTACTATCTTGGACATGATATAGTCATTTCAAAATGTTCATACTCCCCAAATTCACACTTAAATACAATGTGGGTCCAATCAGGCTGACTATATGGAACTTGGGTAGGTCCTACAATGCGTCTTGCAAGGCAGGAGCAAATGTTTAGGAGTGGTTAAGAAATTTCTATAAAAAATGAACAAGATAAGTAGGAATCATAAGTTACCACTACTGTCCATAAAATGTAACAATTTTAATGTTGATATATTGTCACAGGGAGAGACAAAGAGAGCAATCGCGCAGAGGGCGCATGAACAGACGCCAACATACTCCATCTTTGACATGTGATAAAGGGACTCCCTGGGCAGAGGTAGGGCGCAAATGTGTCTAAGACAATTGACCACCTTGATGCAAAAACACTGAATCAGATACTTGCCTTAAGCCATTTGTAGAAATAACTTCAAAGTAAATTAAAACCAAATTGAGAAACAAAACATCAAAACATTTAGGAAAACATGTATCTATCTATATGACCTCTCGGTAGGGAAACAGTTCTCAAAATAAGATATGAAGACCAGTCTTAAGAAAAAAAAATCAATACAGCAAACAACACTAGTGTTTTAAACTTTCATATGACAAAATAAAACTTAAAATAAAGCCTCAGCATGGGAGGATATTCAGTACATACAAAGGACAAAAGTTGATAGAATATATTATCTAACTCCTACCTATCCAATGGAGAAAAAGGAGCCAAAGGAAAAATATGCAAATGAAACAAGAAGCTGAATGACCAATAACATAAAAGTAGAATATAACCTCCCTAGTAATCATGGAAATTTAATTAAAGCAAGATGGCACCATGACAAACCAATCAGATTGGCAATAATGAAAAAGTATGGCAATACCAACTGTTATCATATATTGACAAAGGGAACTTCGGAGGTGTAAATTGGTACAATCACTTGGGAAAGCATTTTGACCACTCCTATAAAGTTGAAAATGTGTATTTTGTATGCCCAGTTGGCGAAGTTGCTGAGAACATGCAACATATCACCAGTTTATATAAAATATTAAAACCCAAAATGTCAGCGTAATGTATGGATACATGCACAGTATGTATAATAGTAAGAGAAATGATAAACACTAAGTTCATGATGGTGAAATGATAAACACAGTACACTGTTTATCTGTGATTCTGTTTTTCATTAACAAAAAAAAAGATGCAGGCCAATATTGAGAAATGTTAAGCTTGTGTAAAGCTTCTGTGGTGGGTGTTCAGTAGATTGTTGTCTTTTTCTGTATGCTCACAAGATTTCATCCTTCAGTAAAGAAGGTTAATGGGAAGTAAGGAAGTGCAGAGAGTAGGCAAAGGAAGCTCATTAGAGCAGTTTTGTCCTGAAGAGGAACAAAGGGGCTGGTGGCAGCTGGAGAGAGAGGAGCACAGAGGGCTATTTTTTAAAAGTGGGTCACTCGAAGTGTGTTTATACATTGATTGAAATACCTTCATAGACAGAGAGAAATTGCCTATGAGGTAGAGGAAATAAAATAATCCCAAGAACAAAGGTCTTGGAAAGATAAGAGACAATAGAATCGTTTGGAGAGAGCAGGGGTTTGTCTCCGTGTCGTCATAGCAGAGTGGACCAGGGAGAGAGCAGGCCCAGCAGGAATGGAAGTCTTGTTCTACCGATGCAGGCCTGCCCCTCTGAAAATTTTGGTTTCCTAATGAAGTATCAAGTCGGGTTCTGGTGGGGGGTAGGAAGAGGGTGTGGAGTTTAGAAAAGAGAAGCTGTGAAACTGACATCTTGGAAATCAGGAAAACAAACTTGCTGGGAACTCTATGCTACTTTGAATGACATCTGAAGCTGGTGGTCGTGGTCCTGAAGCGAAACCCATTCCCATGCCAGTGGGATTCTCTCCAGCCAAGTTCAGCGGCTCAAGTGCAGGTGTGGGGAAGGGTGATAATTGGAGGCAGTTTCCCCAAGCAACAGAAAAGTAGAGAAGCAGGAAAGCTGAAGATGTTTACAAGGAAGTGACTGTAAGCATGGTTCTGCAAAAAGAAACCAGCTAAGGAGAACATGCAGAGAAAAATGATGACATCCATGGATAGGAAGACAAGACAAATTGAGGAATCATTGGAAAGAATCCCCCTGAAAGAGAAGCAGGAGAAATCGTTGTAGGGGAAGGGTAGGATGAGGACAGGCAATGCATCAAGTTGTGTTCATGGAAATAGGAAGTTGAGGTGGAAAATTAGTGGTTGTTGAAGATGAGGAGGACAGGCTGTTCATGGAACAGAACATCAGCATCTGAGGGGTGTGATCAGTATAGATGCTGACTCCCCCAGAGGAGTCTTCAGTGAGTGAAGGAGGGTAACACAGGTGGGTCAGCAGACAACCTTGATGGTGCCCTTCTTCATTTTACAGAACTTGGAAATGCTGCTCAGTGAGTACAAGCCTCTAATAACCAGGGGAACCCAGAAGGGTTGGCCCCCAAGCACCATCCTCTTTCCACTAAACTTCTCGTGCAAGTTGCAACAGAGTAAACCTGAATAACTGTACAGTGGAATTGGATACTAATCTCCAGTGTCTCTTCTAGAAGGAACTGGTCATCACAACCCGTAACCAATGTGACTAATCAGAAATAATCTGGGAGTCTGTAAACAAACACAAGCTCAGGCTGATCCTCAACCCAGTGAATTAATCTCTGGGGGCTGAGTCCAGATCTGTGATGTTTGAAAAGTTGCCCCGAGTGAGTCTGAAACACAACCTGGGCTGACTCAGGTTATTGTCAGGACAGAAGCTCGCCTGTTGCTGAAGCATGGGTTGCTCTGACCATCCTGAGGATGATCCAGTAGAACAGAGACTTGAGTGCTTCATTGGGAATACCTTTCTGTCATTTCATAAGCTTCAGAAATTCTTGCCCTAAGTAGCCTGTATACCAACTCGTATTCCCTACTAAACTATCGAGACCATGGTTTCCTGTTTAGAATCTTATGTAATGAGAGCAGATTCTTAATATTTGCTCATCTTACCCAAAGATTCATTACAATATCAACTTTTATCAATTGATTTCTATAGACTATTTCATTTGTCTATAATATCTTCCTGCAAAATGTTTATTGCTTTGTTGTGTTAGAGATTGATTACATTATGGGAGCCTGTCTTAGCTCTCTCTTTCAGTCTCTGTCTGTCTCACACACACATACACACATTTTCTCTTCTGCTAATGTCAGATGTTGCGGCTCTATGCATGAGTGAAGACACCTTCTTAGGAATGTGAAATGAAACAGGATTCCCTGTCAAGTAGTGCCAAGATCACTTTGACCCTTGTTTACCCTCTTTCTGCCCTAACTTCTCAGCTCAACCAGCAGAGACATGATTCTTTAATCACGTAAGCATAGGAGCTGCAATAATGTTCATTTCACTTTTCCCTGCCTCCAGGAGATTATATCATGCCAACTCACCTCGGGGAAATGTGTCAGGCTCTAGGGTGGGTGAGGAAATGGCCTGCAGGTACCTTGCTCTCGGAAAATCATGCCTCACCTGCCAACCTCTTCCCAGCTCATCACTGCTCCTCCCCACTCTCTGAGCAGGCAGAATTGTCTTCTATTCCATTCCCCAAAGCCTCGTGCATGGCACATGATTCACCCATCCAAAATAGCTACAGAAGGGAAGTCAAACACCTGAGGCTCAGGCAGTCCCCAGCCAAGTATAGCATAATGTGTCTTTCACATATCAAGAGGTGACATGTGCTGAATATTTGTTACTTACAAGGTTCTGGTCTAAAACTTCTAAATTTTTAATCTGTTGTTGCTGTTACTCACTAAGTCTCATCGCTCTCTTCTACCCCATGCTCTATGGTCCACCAGGCTCCTCTGTGAACGGGATTTTCCAGGAAAGAATACTGGAGTGGGTTGCCATTTCCTTCTTCAGGAGATCTTCCTGACCCAGGGATTGAACTCAGGTCTCCTACATCACAGGCAGATTCTTTATCACTGAGCCACCAGAGAACACTGAACTGTTGAGCCCTCACAAAGACTCTTAATATTAGAAACTATTGTCCTCACCACTTTATGAATGAGAACAATGAACCACAGAAGTGATTTCCCCACAACAGACAAAAAGGGGACAGAGATGGCGTTCAGATAGCAGTTCTTAGAGACCAACTCTTCCCCCTATGTGGACTTTGATTCAGTAGGTTTTCAAAGGGGTCCAAGACTGAATCCTTAATCTGTCTCCAGGTGATGCTGATGTTGTGGGTCTGGGGACAGAGAAATCTCAGCATCACTGAGCCTGCATATCTTTCCTATGACTAGACTGCTGTCATCTCCTTCCCTTTGCTGTCTTTATTCTTAGGAATTTTGTTTGCAGGAACATCAAGCTCTTCAAACCTGGACCAGATTTTATCTCCTTGGTATTCACAGTGCCTGTGTAGTGGCTTATGTTACACGGAGTTCAAAGCTATTTTCTTGCAGAATGAAGACAAAATGAGTGACCCCAGAGCCGTGTTAGATTATTGCCAACAACTTTTGAATGTGACAAAAATACTAAGGATTTGGGTAAATTGCTCAAACTCAGAGCGTGACATGACCTAGTATGGAGAAGTCATTTGTGTGGTACAGGAACTCATTTTCCCACTTTGCAAATTTATGGAAAATCTACATTTTAAGACAGTCCTGAGTTTTGTTCAAGTCACAAAAACCCTAGCTTCCCGAGTAGCGATTTTCCATAAAAAGCCCTTGCCTGTCAAGATATTCCTTGGAGATTGGAGACCAAAGGAATTGTAGGTTATGTATTTCACAAAAGGCATTAGCAATCTCGGCAGCAACAGATCTTACAGCTCGAACGCTCAGATGAAGCTGGCTGGACATGTCTAGAAATAACTCGAGCACAGCAAACCTGCTTGGATTGACTCCCCCTCAGGGTAAGTAGCCAGATCTATGACAAGGAGCAAGTCACTTACAAATAGCATGACTGAATCTTAAGGGCATCAGGGCCTCCCAGTTCTCTTTATTTAGAGAAATAGATGAGACATTTAAATATTCTCCTAAGTACTGTGTTGGCCGAAAAGTCATTCTGGTTTTTCCATAACATCTTTTTTTTTTTTTTTTTTTTGCGGGGGTCGGATGGGAAGGCAGGGGGGCGGGCGGGTCACTTCTATTGGTCTTTCATTTGTCTATTTTCATCCTTCTTTGTTCTTTGGCCCATGTGGACCTCCCATCACAGAGCACCGGCTCTGGGAGCATGCACTCCAGAGCTCTGGCTCGGTAATTGGACACATCGGTCCAGCCACTCCGCGGCACGTGGGATCTTCCCAGGCCAGGGATCGAACCAGCGCCCCTTGCACTGCAAGGCAGTGTCCTTACCCACTGGACCACCAGGAAGCCCTTTCCATAACATCTTAAACACAAATCCGAATGAAATTTTTAGCCAAACCAATATCTTAATTAAAAGGAAAAACAACCTCATTTGGTTTCAAGGCATGGCTTTCTTCCTCCCTTCTCCCCACTCCCAATTCTGGGAAAAAAAAAAACTGAACGCAGCAACTGAGTGAAAAGATTGCTCCTTATCTTTGGTACACAAGCATCAGGGTCTTCCGGTGTCCAAATGTTAGTCTGAACTGACAGAACACTCTCAGCACTTTCATTTTATTTTATAACAAAAAAGGCAAGCTTCACTTCTACCCATTTTTATTCCAAGTTTAATGGCTCCCATTCCCGAGGTTGGCAAACAGATGGAGTCAAAGGCGAGAATGTATAATTGCAGATTAGGAAACTGCAAAATTAATATGGCTTTGTTAATGTCAAGATAAGATTTGAGGGCCAAAAGGGATGTTCAAGATCGTTGATCTTGAACTTCATCACACAGACGAAGACACTGAGGGCTGGAGCAATTATGTGTCCCTCTTGGATTCACAGAGTCAGCTGGGGAGAGATTGACATCTGATGCTCAGCCTGGCACATTAACTTGTCCCCCTGCCTCTGGGCTCTTCTCTTACCATTAATTCCTTACAGAAAAGAAGCTCTAGTTTACCCCTCACTGCTTCACCTTCCAATGTACCTGTATGAGCATAGGGGCACACACATCTGTAATAATTATTTGGCTATACATTTGAATGTATTCCCCCATTTTTCAGATATTTTGGCTCTGTTAACAACACATTGTACAGAGACCAATGAAAGGATTACTCAGGAATGACTTAACCTCACCATGTGGGGCAATAAGGATTTAACTGAGCTTTTATGACAAAGATCCAAAATAACAGGGGATTAAACACTGCAAGAAGACTGGAGTGGGTTACCACGCCCTCTTCCAGGGAATCTTCCCAGCTCAGGGATTGAACCCACATCTCTTGTGTCTCTTGCACATGGGCAGGCGGGTTCTTTGCCACTGAGCTACCAAGAAAGCCCCAAAACACTGGAGGCAAAGGGAAAACCAGGGCCATGATTATAAGTGCTCCCAAAATTCTTAAGGGGCCTGGCTCCTCTCTGAGGCCATTCCTATTGGTCTTTCTATATCTTCAGGGACCAACACGATTAACCACCACCCCAAAATTCCAATGAAGAAGGAAAGGAGGGGAATAGAAAGGGAATGCATACTCTTTCTCATATGGATATGGCCTGGAGTCCACACACACACGACCTTGACTGGAACCTCATTACAAGGTCAGATCTAGAGTCTGGGGGTCCATGTGCCAAGGTAAGTTCAGCATAAGGAATTATATACTAAATGTAGTATATGGAAAATGAAGTTACTCAGTCGTGCCCGACTCTTTGCAGCCCGTGAATGAGTCACGAAATTCTCCAGGTAAGAATACTGGAGTGGGTAGCCTTTCCCTTCTCCAAGGGATCTTCTCAATCTAGGGATCGAATCCAGGTCTCTCACATTGCAGACAGATTCTTTACTGTCTGAGCTACAAGATAAGCCCAAGAACACTGGGGTGGGTAGGCTATCCCTTCTCTGGAGGATCTTCCCCACCCAGGAATCGAACTGGGATCTCCTGCATTGCAGGTGGATTCTTTACCAGCTGAGCTACAAGAGGATAGAATTATATACTAAGTCTAGTATATGGATGTTAATGTTAATGCTAAGTCAGTTCATTCATGCTTGACTCTTTGTAACCCTCCAGGCTCCTCTGTCCATGAGATTCTCCAGGCAAGACTACTGGAGTGTGTTGCCATGCCCTCCTTCAGGGCATCTTCCTGACCCAGGAACTGACCCCGAATCTCTTAAGTCTCCTACATAGGCAGGCAGGGTCTTTATCACTAGTGCCATGTGACAGGAAATGTATTATTTAGGGAACATGAGAACAACCTATGATCTGTTGCCCTTGCAGTCTTCCCAGAGTTGCCTCTGGTCACTGTTTCAGGCTAGAGGCTGGATTTATCAGCCTTACAAAGTGCCAAGAGGACTGTTACTCAACCCTTACTACACAGAGTGTCTTCCTCAAAAGAGAACGTGGTGTAGCAGAGCTGAGGTCCTTCCATTTTAACGTCTGATGGCTCTCATCTTAACTCATCTCTCTTTTATGTCAAGTAGCAGCCAGAACACACCAACATCCTGGATGTTCTGATCATTTCCCAGAATGGTGGTGATGGTGGCAAAGGCATCTGTTCTGCTCCCAGGATACTGCAGAAGACAGTGTCACTGAATGTCTTGTCATTGCACAACAAGGACCACCATCTTTCCATCACTATGGCCTGTGTCATTGCCATCTGTTATCAAAATGTTTCCTCTAAGACAATGACATCAATTTTAGGTTCTACTAAAGGCAACCTTGCACTTCCAGGAATTGAATTCTGCTCTATAGATTCCCTCAAATGCATGATGATGTAGAGGTTGATTCCTTTCTCACATAAAATCTAAACTGCTCTGTCTGTTCCACAAAGTCACGAAGCACCCAGGCTCCTTTCTCCTGGTCCCCGCATCGTGGCTTGTTAATTCTCTAGTCTTCATGACGCAACATTTCTTACCACCCGTGAGGAGGCAGAGTGGGGATGCTATATCCCTGGAGATTTCACACATCATTTCTCTTCAATCCTATTATTCAGAATTATATCTCAAGAAAAAACTCATTTTTCAGCATAGCTTAGTGCCCAGACAAAACTCAAGGTTTTTATTGCTTGAGAAGGAAGGGAAGTTGATACTCTGGAATTTGAGTGGCCTCTGTTACACTATGGAATTTTTTTTAATGCAAAGCATAAATATTTAGAAAACAACCTATGGTTAGTTTATAACTATAATTGCAGGGCAACTATACTTTTACATCTAAGTCTCTCTCCTCTAGAGTATTGGCAATACTGCCAACAAGGAAGTTGTGAGAAATTCCTTATTTGAAATGTTAGAGTCATCGCATCCTCCACTGTAACTTGATCTTCCCTCTCTTCCCAGACAGGGGCCATCCTCTCTAGGTGATCCCAAGATAGGCTCTTCCTCTGTGGGAAATAATATTAAATCGAGTGAATATATATTAAGTAACTGCTCAAAGTTCTCCTTTTGGGTACATTTGGTTTAATTCCTTATTTTAACTTACCCACAAAGCTTTTATTTCCAACAGGCATGATTTGCATTGTTAGAATGTACATAGTCTTTTTGTAAGAATATTGTGCTTACTTTCTATTTTCTATTGTAGCATTAGTCATCCCAAGGATTTTGCTTTTTTTCCATTTTAAGTCATCTCTCTTTTATGTCAAGTCAGCCAGAACACACCAACATTGGTGTCTGATCATTTCCCAGAATGGTGGTGATGGTGGCAAAGGCATCTGTTCTGCTCCCAGGATACTGCAGAAGACAGTGTCACTGAATGTCTTGTCATTGCACAACAAGGACCACCATCTTTCCATCACTATGGCCTGTGTCATTGCCATCTGTTATCAAAATGTTTCCTCTAAGACAATGACATCAATTTTAGGTTCTACTAAAGGCAACCTTGCACTTCCAGGAATTGAATTCTGCTCTATAGATTCCCTCAAATGCATGATGATGTAGAGGTTGATTCCTTTCTCACATAAAATCTAAACTGCTCTGTCTGTTCCACAAAGTCACGAAGCACCCAGGCTCCTTTCTCCTGGGCCCCGCATCGTGGCTTGTTAATTCTCTAGTCTTCATGACGCAACATTTCTTACCACCCGTGAGGAGGCAGAGTGGGGATGCTATATCCCTGGAGATTTCACACATCATTTCTCTTCAATCCTATTATTCAGAATTATATCTCAAGAAAAAACTCATTTTTCAGCATAGCTTAGTGCCCAGACAAAACTCAAGGTTTTTATTGCTTGAGAAGGAAGGGAAGTTGATACTCTGGAATTTGAGTGGCCTCTGTTACACTATGGAATTTTTTTTAATGCAAAGCATAAATATTTAGAAAACAACCTATGGTTAGTTTATAACTATAATTGCAGGGCAACTATACTTTTACATCTAAGTCTCTCTCCTCTAGAGTATTGGCAATACTGCCAACAAGGAAGTTGTGAGAAATTCCTTATTTGAAATGTTAGAGTCATCGCATCCTCCACTGTAACTTGATCTTCCCTCTCTTCCCAGACAGGGGCCATCCTCTCTAGGTGATCCCAAGATAGGCTCTTCCTCTGTGGGAAATAATATTAAATCGAGTGAATATATATTAAGTAACTGCTCAAAGTTCTCCTTTTGGGTACATTTGGTTTAATTCCTTATTTTAACTTACCCACAAAGCTTTTATTTCCAACAGGCATGATTTGCATTGTTAGAATGTACATAGTCTTTTTGTAAGAATATTGTGCTTACTTTCTATTTTCTATTGTAGCATTAGTCATCCCAAGGATGCTAATTTTGTCCTCAGTATCCTATTTTTCCTGTGTCTGAGTCTATGCTTTTTGCTGACTTGAGCACATGGTACTATAGATTGTTCTTTTGTGATTTTTAAGTTTAGATTGTGAGTTTGTGCTCAGTGGGTCTTATCTATGAAAACCCTGAGTGTCCTGGATTAAAATATATCCCTTGGAGAAAGTTTTAGACATCCTAGGAGTGATACCAGACTGGGACTGTTTCTGTTGTTGTTAATTTTCTCCTTTGAGGATCTCATGCATAATAACATCAAACTCAAAACCTTCATGAAAGGAATCTCAGGGTTATAATTTTCAAGAGAAGAGTTTCTCCCACCACGAGCCCAGGAGAAATCACTTGATTATCTCTTTGCTGATGAGTGGATGTTTCACATTCCCTTTCACAGTTCCTTTTCCTACCATTTCCCTTGATATAGCCAATCAAGGGCTTTGGGGATGGAGGAGATGAAGAAATGTCATCACATCCTCCTGAATGTCCCAAGTCCTTACTTCCTATGACCTTGAAATCTAAACCCCAAGGTCATTGCTCATTAAGATAGGCATGCCCCACCTGCCTCTGCCCCAGTTCACACAAAACAACCAGGTGAATTTGTATTCTCTCTATTTTTAACCCTTGGGAGTTTCCTTACTTTGTTATGAGCACAGCTCTGCATTTTAAAGAAGTCGGGTTTATTTTTATCCAGACTTTTCTGGTGTTCTGCAGTGGGAGGAGCTTCAGAATACCTAGTGGGCCATGTTTCATAAAAAGAAATCAGCTCCTTGTTTTTTCCATATAGAAGTTAACATGCTTCAAACTAATAAATTGCAACAGAAATTTAAAATAAAAAAAAAATTACAACAGAACAGAAAATTTTTGCAACATTTCTCACAGACAAATATTTAGGGTGCTTGTTGGAAGTACAGTTGCTGAAGCCTAAGCTCCAATATCTTGGCCTCCTAATGCCAAGAGCTGACTCACTGGAAAAGACCCTGACACTGAGAAAGATTGAAACCAAAAGGAGAAGGGCACCTCCAGGATGAGGTGAGATAACATCATCAGTTCAATGGACATAGATTTGAGTTTGTTCCTTGAAAGGAAAACTATGACAAAATCAGGCAGCGTGTCTGAGTCTATGCTTTTTGCTGACTTGAGCACATGGTACTATAGATTGTTCTTTTGTGATTTTTAAGTTTAGATTGTGAGTTTGTGCTCAGTGGGTCTTATCTATGAAAACCCTGAGTGTCCTGGATTAAAATATATCCCTTGGAGAAAGTTTTAGACATCCTAGGAGTGATACCAGACTGGGACTGTTTCTGTTGTTGTTAATTTTCTCCTTTGAGGATCTCATGCATAATAACATCAAACTCAAAACCTTCATGAAAGGAATCTCAGGGTTATAATTTTCAAGAGAAGAGTTTCTCCCACCACGAGCCCAGGAGAAATCACTTGATTATCTCTTTGCTGATGAGTGGATGTTTCACATTCCCTTTCACAGTTCCTTTTCCTACCATTTCCCTTGATATAGCCAATCAAGGGCTTTGGGGATGGAGGGAGATGAAGAAATGTCATCACATCCTCCTGAATGTCCCAAGTCCTTACTTCCTATGACCTTGAAATCTAAACCCCAAGGTCATTGCTCATTAAGATAGGCATGCCCCACCTGCCTCTGCCCCAGTTCACACAAAGCAACCAGGTGAATTTGTATTCTCTCTATTTTTAACCCTTGGGAGTTTCCTTACTTTGTTATGAGCACAGCTCTGCATTTTAAAGAAGTCGGGTTTATTTTTATCCAGACTTTTCTGGTGTTCTGCAGTGGGAGGAGCTTCAGAATACCTAGTGGGCCATGTTTCATAAAAAGAAATCAGCTCCTTGTTTTTTCCATATAGAAGTTAACATGCTTCAAACTAATAAATTGCAACAGAAATTTAAAATAAAAAAAAAATTACAACAGAACAGAAAATTTTTGCAACATTTCTCACAGACAAATATTTAGGGTGCTTGTTGGAAGTACAGTTGCTGAAGCCTAAGCTCCAATATCTTGGCCTCCTAATGCCAAGAGCTGACTCACTGGAAAAGACCCTGACACTGAGAAAGATTGAAACCAAAAGGAGAAGGGCACCTCCAGGATGAGGTGAGATAACATCATCAGTTCAATGGACATAGATTTGAGTTTGTTCCTTGAAAGGAAAACTATGACAAAATCAGGCAGCATATTAAAAAACAAACATGACACTTTGTAGACAAAGGTCCATATAGTCAAAGCTACAATTTTCCCAATAGTCATGTCAGACCATAAAGAAGACTAAGTGCCAAATAATGGATGTTTTTGAACTGTGGTGCTGGACAAGACTCTTGAGAGTTCCATAGACAGCAAGGAGATCCAACAGGTCAATCCTAAAGGAAACCAACTCTGAATATTCATTAGAAGGACTGATGCTGACGCTGAAGCTCCAATACTTTGGCCACCTGATGTGAAGAGCTGACTTATTAGAGGAGACCTTGATGCTGGGAAAGATTGAGGGCAAGGAGGAGAAGGGGACAACAGAAGATGAGATGGTTGGATGTCATCACCAACTCAATGGACATGAATTTGAGCAAACTTTGGGAGATGATGAAGGACAGGGAAACTGACTTGCTGCAGTCTGTGGTGTTGCAAAGAGTTGAACACAACTTAGCAACTGAAAAACAACAACAACGAAAGAAAATATTTGCAGTGTTTGTCACAGACAAAGGCTTAGTGTACTTGTGGATCAAGTCACATCTGGCTATCTGGGCTGGATCTCAGATGCTTCTGGGTATAGACAGTGCTTCTAGCTTCCTTTCCCAGGCTACCCATCCCCTCTCTGGAGCCTGGCAAGCTCTTGCATCCCAGAGACAGCCATCCACAGAGTTTACAGGATTGTTACTACTTTTCTCTCAACCTAGGGAAAACAGTTTCTCTGTTTACTCCTAAGAGTATTCATGATCATCGACGGCAGTTGTATGGCTCCCCATATGGCATTTTGATGGTATGTATGGACACATGGGATCCAGACCAAGAGGGACAGAGGGAGTCAGAGAGCAGTCAGTTATGGCAAGTCACTAACTGGGCTTAGTAGCATGTGATGGAATTCCTCTGGGGTATGCCAGAAGTAATCAGGAGTGGATGCTTTGCAAGTACAGTTGCTGAAGCCTAAGCTCCCATATCTTGGCCCCCTAATGCCAAGAGCTGACTCACTGGAAAAGACCCTGACACTGAGAAAGATTGAAACCAAAAGGAGAAGGGCACCTCCAGGATGAGGTGAGATAACATCATCAGTTCAATGGACATAGATTTGAGTTTGTTCCTTGAAAGGAAAACTATGACAAAATCAGGCAGCATATTAAAAAACAAACATGACACTTTGTAGACAAAGGTCCATATAGTCAAAGCTACAATTTTCCCAATAGTCATGTCAGACCATAAAGAAGACTAAGTGCCAAATAATGGATGTTTTTGAACTGTGGTGCTGGACAAGACTCTTGAGAGTTCCATAGACAGCAAGGAGATCCAACAGGTCAATCCTAAAGGAAACCAACTCTGAATATTCATTAGAAGGACTGATGCTGACGCTGAAGCTCCAATACTTTGGCCACCTGATGTGAAGAGCTGACTTATTAGAGGAGACCTTGATGCTGGGAAAGATTGAGGGCAAGGAGGAGAAGGGGACAACAGAAGATGAGATGGTTGGATGTCATCACCAACTCAATGGACATGAATTTGAGCAAACTTTGGGAGATGATGAAGGACAGGGAAACTGACTTGCTGCAGTCTGTGGTGTTGCAAAGAGTTGAACACAACTTAGCAACTGAAAAACAACAACAACGAAAGAAAATATTTGCAGTGTTTGTCACAGACAAAGGCTTAGTGTACTTGTGGATCAAGTCACATCTGGCTATCTGGGCTGGATCTCAGATGCTTCTGGGTATAGACAGTGCTTCTAGCTTCCTTTCCCAGGCTACCCATCCCCTCTCTGGAGCCTGGCAAGCTCTTGCATCCCAGAGACAGCCATCCACAGAGTTTACAGGATTGTTACTACTTTTCTCTCAACCTAGGGAAAACAGTTTCTCTGTTTACTCCTAAGAGTATTCATGATCATCGACGGCAGTTGTATGGCTCCCCATATGGCATTTTGATGGTATGTATGGACACATGGGATCCAGACCAAGAGGGACAGAGGGAGTCAGAGAGCAGTCAGTTATGGCAAGTCACTAACTGGGCTTAGTAGCATGTGATGGAATTCCTCTGGGGTATGCCAGAAGTAATCAGGAGTGGATGCTTTGCAGTGAGCTGATTCCTGGCAATCAGCGTGTGGGCAACTAATTGATTTGGTCCCTAAAGCAAAGAGAATTTTTATACTACCAGGATATGAACTATCTATCTAGGTGATGCTAAACATATAGAATGGTTAAAAAAAAGAAGATCCTAAATAAAATATAAGTCAAGGATAATTCATAAAAGGGACAAAAAATATTAGGTTGGCCAAAACATTCATTTGGGTTTTTCCATGGGATGCTACAGAAAAACTCAAAAGAACTTTTTGGCCAATCCAATAGATGTTGAATATACATATCAATTTTGCTAAAAAATTAAATCCTAATGAAAGTGTCATTTTCATTTACCAAATTGACAAAGATGATTGAGTATGAGTTTTACCCTCTTCTTTTTCTGACTGATGAGCGTGTATATAAATGTTATAAAGGGAAATATTTAGCAAGAGCTTTTAAAATGAGCACACCATTTTCCTCCAAATTAAATAAATAATAAGAGATTGACAGAAGTTGGGGACAGAGATCATCACTGTGGCATTACGCTACACAATGAAAAGATTGGAGCAACATAAATACATGACGATAGAAGTATAATGGAATCCATGTTTCTCCATCCATTACATACCTGGTAGGGAAGTGTTTGAATCGCACTTTCTTCTCCTACTTCCACTCATAGAAAACTGCCTATGACATTCTTATGAAAGTTATTTACAACCTAATTATGTTACGATGCAGAGAGATACACAGGTTGTAAAACAACCTGTGAAATATATGGTCCTAATTCTGTATTTATTCAAGTATTTGTGGCAACTAGAAATACGTGTACAGATGAGCGATTATCGCTTTCTCCCTCATGAATTTCTCCATTTTCTCCATTTTTCACAATGAGCATGGGTTATATTTATTGTCAGTGGAAAGGACAATAAAAGCTATTATGATGATTGGATCATCCCTGTCATTTGGGTTTCCACGCCCTAGAGATTTTACTCCTGTTTCCACTGCTGCACATGTATGGAGGGACATTCACAGGGAGGAGGGCTCTGTAGACCTCTGGCCAGGGCTGGCCTCCTGATCACTGCCCTCTGCAAGGAGGATCCATGGGGACCATATGGCCTCTGGGATTGAGGCCCTACTCACACTGCCCTCTGCAATCTAAAGCAAAGAGAATTTTTATACTACCAGGATATGAACTATCTATCTAGGTGATGCTAAACATATAGAATGGTTAAAAAAAAGAAGATCCTAAATAAAATATAAGTCAAGGATAATTCATAAAAGGGACAAAAAATATTAGGTTGGCCAAAACATTCATTTGGGTTTTTCCATGGGATGCTACAGAAAAACTCAAAAGAACTTTTTGGCCAATCCAATAGATGTTGAATATACATATCAATTTTGCTAAAAAATTAAATCCTAATGAAAGTGTCATTTTCATTTACCAAATTGACAAAGATGATTGAGTATGAGTTTTACCCTCTTCTTTTTCTGACTGATGAGCGTGTATATAAATGTTATAAAGGGAAATATTTAGCAAGAGCTTTTAAAATGAGCACACCATTTTCCTCCAAATTAAATAAATAATAAGAGATTGACAGAAGTTGGGGACAGAGATCATCACTGTGGCATTACGCTACACAATGAAAAGATTGGAGCAACATAAATACATGACGATAGAAGTATAATGGAATCCATGTTTCTCCATCCATTACATACCTGGTAGGGAAGTGTTTGAATCGCACTTTCTTCTCCTACTTCCACTCATAGAAAACTGCCTATGACATTCTTATGAAAGTTATTTACAACCTAATTATGTTACGATGCAGAGAGATACACAGGTTGTAAAACAACCTGTGAAATATATGGTCCTAATTCTGTATTTATTCAAGTATTTGTGGCAACTAGAAATACGTGTACAGATGAGCGATTATCGCTTTCTCCCTCATGAATTTCTCCATTTTCTCCATTTTTCACAATGAGCATGGGTTATATTTATTGTCAGTGGAAAGGACAATAAAAGCTATTATGATGATTGGATCATCCCTGTCATTTGGGTTTCCACGCCCTAGAGATTTTACTCCTGTTTCCACTGCTGCACATGTATGGAGGGACATTCACAGGGAGGAGGGCTCTGTAGACCTCTGGCCAGGGCTGGCCCCTCCTGATCACTGCCCTCTGCAAGGAGGATCCATGGGGACCATATGGCCTCTGGGATTGGAGAGGCCCTACTCACAGTCTGACTTTCCTTAGCTGCTCCTCATTACTGAAGACTCTTGTTCCACACTTCTTTTTCCTTTTTCATTTGTTCTGAATCATCTCTGAGTTGTGCTCCTAGTTAGCAATTTCATCATTCTTCATACTAAGGTGCCTGTACATATTAGACGCAACCAGATGAAAGTACCAATATTTAACAACCTTCTGCTTTCACAGGAAGCACTTTCAAGGAGTTTAACCTACTTCAATTGTATCTGTTCCTCGTTTAGTGAGAAAATTTTTCTCCTGATTGATTAGCCATTCTGGCAAGCTGTCTGCCCTACATAAGAAGAAATGCTGGGCAGAGCTACATGGGGTCTGAGCAGGACTTTCACACCAGCAGTTTGGTTGATTTTTAATTAGTATTTTTAGAATAATATATTCCCACTAATCTAAACCATCAACGTCGAGGGTCAGGTCAGAGTACTGACATTGAAATGGGCTTTCACATACATATATATATAATATGAATATATATATATATATACATATATATTTATATGAATAGTTTCCACCTGCCTTCAATTTAAAAGTGTCTGAAAAGAAAGAAAAAGGAAAAACTTACAACATTTTATAAATTCATTAGACTGGTGAGGTATATCCAAATGAATTTAATTTAAATGTTAAAGGCTACAGATGACTGGAAATAATATAAAAACAGAATATCCAATTTTTAAATACATAGTTCATGTTGGAGTCAAAGAAATGTGCATCTCAAATTATTCCTGAATTTTTTCAAAGAAGAAGAATAAAATTAAATGTAATCTAAAAACCAGTGCAGAAAGATGTCACCAGTTCTTGGCTGGGCAATGATTAGCAAATGTGTTAAGCAATTATTCCTTAAATTAATCTGTATTTTCTTTCTAATACCATATTGCTTTTAATCTTGGTTAAGGAATGAGACTGTCTTGTGATGCAAAGTATTCCTTGGTCAGAGAGTGCAGGGGTGTCAAGCCTGAAATCAAAAAGAGAGGTTTGGGAGCCTTCAGTTTAGAGGAGATCAAAGTGCGCGGAGTGAGCCCCAAAGGTCAGAATTCAGGGGCTGGAGAGTTGGAACCTGCAATGGGCTCAGGAATGCTCAACGAGCTAGCAGGTGCGTGGCCCTAAATGAAAGAGGGCCTTTGCAAGCGTAAGGAAGGAAGAGAGGAGGGCGTGATCTCGCATGATTGCTTGACCTTTAGCTTGATTGGTTTAACTATGGGAAATCCTTTAGGAAACCCCTTCACTTCTATATAAGCTGTAAGTCTGCACTAATAAACGGAACTGCTTTGACGGAACCCCTGTCGCGTCTGATTGTCGCTCGCCGAGGGGGCTGGGTTGGCGGCCAGCAGGCTCACCCCTCTCCGATCTCCCTGTGGCCTGGCTACCGGCAATCCCATCGCCATTTCTCCTCTGCGGGCTGGTCCCGAAGAAGCAAACCAGGATAACTCAGTGTCCAGGAAGCCAGGAGATGAAGCATGTCCAGAAAAAGATGGAAATCGAATCTGTCGATGGCGGTCCTGCTCAGTCAATCAGTCAGTCATGTCTGACTCTGCGACCCCATGGACTGCAGCACGCCAGGCTCCTCTGTCCACGGTATTTGCAAGGCAAGAATAATGGAGTTGGTTGCCATTTGCATGTCCATTGGTGCTGCTGAGAGGCCAGTTAAACAGAGAAACGCCCAGTGGATTTAATCACTGGAAACAAAAAAAGACGTCACTGGGAATAGGATAAAGTTTGAGAAATGGTGAGAGAAGCATAGGAGTGCAGACCATTTTTCAAATTTTTAAATACATAGTTCATGTTGGAGTCAAAGAAATGTGCATCTCAAATTATTCCTGAATTTTTCAAAGAAGAAGAATAAAATTAAATGTAATCTAAAAACCAGTGCAGAAAGATGTCACCAGTTCTTGGCTGGGCAATGATTAGCAAATGTGTTAAGCAATTATTCCTTAAATTAATCTGTATTTTCTTTCTAATACCATATTGCTTTTAATCTTGGTTAAGGAATGAGACTGTCTTGTGATGCAAAGTATTCCTTGGTCAGAGAGTGCAGGGGTGTCAAGCCTGAAATCAAAAAGAGAGGTTTGGGAGCCTTCAGTTTAGAGGAGATCAAAGTGCGCGGAGTGAGCCCCAAAGGTCAGAATTCAGGGGCTGGAGAGTTGGAACCTGCAATGGGCTCAGGAATGCTCAACGAGCTAGCAGGTGCGTGGCCCTAAATGAAAGAGGGCCTTTGCAAGCGTAAGGAAGGAAGAGAGGAGGGCGTGATCTACGCATGATTGCTTGACCTTTAGCTTGATTGGTTTAACTATGGGAAATCCCTTAGGAAACCCCCTTCACTTCTATATAAGCTGTAAGTCTGCACTAATAAAACGGAACTGCTTTGACGGAACCCCTGTCGCGTCTGATTGTCTCTCGCTCGCCGAGGGGGCTGGGTTGGCGGCCAGCAGGCTCACCCCTCTCCGATCTCCCTGTGGCCTGGCTACCGGCAATCCCATCGCCATTTCTCCTCTGCGGGCTGGTCCCGAAGAAGCAAACCAGGATAACTCAGTGTCCAGGAAGCCAGGAGATGAAGCATGTCCAGAAAAAGATGGAAATCGAATCTGTCGATGGCGGTCCTGCTCAGTCAATCAGTCAGTCATGTCTGACTCTGCGACCCCATGGACTGCAGCACGCCAGGCTCCTCTGTCCACGGTATTTGCAAGGCAAGAATAATGGAGTTGGTTGCCATTTGCATGTCCATTGGTGCTGCTGAGAGGCCAGTTAAACAGAGAAACGCCCAGTGGATTTAATCACTTGAATCAATAAAAGCAGTTACTGGGAATAGGATAAAAGTTTGAGAAATGGTGAGAGAAGCATAGGAGTGCAGACCATTTTTCAAAGTTTTCTTGCACCTGACTCTTAACATTATAGACTGTACAAAGAGGAAAAAGAGAGCCACTTTACTAAATCATTAAAAATGTAAATATAACCAAAGAGCTGCTATAGAAAAAGAGGCTCGATCTTCATATTGGGGCAAAAAAAACAAAAAACAATTTAAAACAAGGTACTTTAAATGCAAGACATTACCGATTAGACAAATAACAAGTAAAGCATGTCTAGGATCTTTGGGGAAATTTTCTTGTAACTGCTGATGAATCTACCATTTTCTGAAAATGGATCTCAAAAACTTTCATTGAAATGATCTCAGAAGTTAAAAAGTGATACTTTGGATTTTAAAAAAGGGCAGGTTTGAATCTAATATTAGAATGCCTCCAAGCTCTGATTCAGATCTGGGAGAAAGACCTGCCGATATCATTTGAAGGACTAAGCACAAATGAAAATTCGAGGCCTCAGGTTCAAGAATGATTAAGAATCTCTAGATGGGTCCAGCAGAGCACTGAACTGGGTACGGCGATGCGCCTGCCCGGTCGCACAGCTCTGTCCAGCAGGGTCGGGGCCGTGGGGCTGGGCTTCCCAGGGCACCACCGTTCTGCCCACATGTGGAGCAGAGGGGAAGGGAACAGCCGGCGGGGGGCTTGCAAGCTGTCAGCAGTCAGGCCTCAAAACTGGGGTCAGACTTTTTTTTACACATCCCCCCTCCTCCCAGCCTTGTCCATGTTTCAGTTTCTTAGTGAGGCCGACCTGATGTGTCCATTGAAAATGGCACCCCCTCCTACACCGTGGACTCAGTTCCCAGGTAGTGCAGTAGTAAAGAACCCACGCGCCAGTGCAGGTAGATATAAGAGATGTGGGTTCAGTTCCTAGGCCAGGAAGATCCCCTGGAAAAGGAAATGGCAGCCCACTCCAGTATTCTCGCTTGGAGAACCTCATGGACAGAGGGGCCTGCAGGCTATCATCCATCGGGCGGCAAAGGATCTGACCAACTGAGCAACTGAGCTTGCAGGCATCCTGCTCCGGCCTCTGCAGAGCTCCGTCCGCACCCCACCCCCAGGGCACGTAGCACTTTCTAACAAACTGTACATTCTATTTTTATTAGTAAAATAATACTTTTGCTAGAAAATAAGCCCATAAAGACTGGGATTTTTATCTGTTTTGTCCTGAAAACAGTCCCAAGCCTGTATGTAGTACTCAGTAGTAATTGGTTTTGAATGAATGGATGGGTGGATATATATAGGGTCTATATATACATATACATATATATATATACACACACACACAGAGTGAGAGCGCCTCATCTCCCCTTGAGTATGCATCTTAAGAGTCTTAACTTACACTCCTGTAGCCGACTCCTTCCTCTCCCTGTAGTCCTCTTTAAAATGCAAACATAGCAAAGGTTGAACATTATTTAACACTCAGGTGGTGTCAGCATTTTACTGCTTTTGGCCCCGGACTATAGAAAGACTCGCAAAGCCAGGAAGGGTGGAAATGTCACCTTTAACTTTGAAAGCTGAAAACAGCAGAAGTTGGAGAGTGACTGGGAGGAGGGGTAGGCAATATTGTAAAAGTTGGCTCTCACGGAAGCAGCCGTCAGACACCGTGATTTTAACTCAAGAAGCTCAAGCCGCTGTCCCTCGGATTGTTCAAGTGCGACGGTGATTGGCTGTAGGAGAAGTCACTCTTCCAGGGAACCTGAGACTCCCGATGGTCTGGAGGGACCAGGGTGCTGTGGAGTGATGGGCAGGGTGGTGAGAGAAAAGGAGGGCTGTGAAAGGGAAAACATGCAGGGGTCTAGGAGGGAGAGGCGTCTTGAGCAGGTTTCCTGCTTTTCCCGGGACCGCCAGCCCCAGCACCGATCACCTGAGTCTAGCTGGGAAGCACAGACTTCGGATCTCATGTCAGGTGAATGGATGAAATCAGCCTCATGTCTATTCATCTTTCCTCCACTGTCCAGGTTTATTGAGCTTCAGAAATAGGAAAGTGAAAGGGAACATCTCTGTCGTGTCTGACTCTGCGACTCCATGCACTGCAGCCTGCCAGGCTTCTCTGTCTATGGGATTCTCCAGCCAGGAATACTGGTGTGGATTGCCATTCTTGTCTCCAAACGATCTTCCTGACCCAGAAATCAAACCAGGGTCTCCTGCATTGCAGGCAGATGTTTTTTTTTTTTTCCCAACTGAGCTACCAGGGAGGCTCAAAATAGGGAGGAGAAATAGGGGAAGAGCTAAATGCAGAGCTCCTTCCAGGGGGCTTCTCTGGTGGTCCAGTAGCTTAGAATCCACCTGCCAGAACAGGGGACGTAGATGTGACCCCTGGTCTGAGAAGATCGCATATGCAGTGGGGCAACTCAGCCCGTATGCTGCAACTTACTGAGCCTGGGCACCCGAGGGCCCGAGATCTATGTCAAGAAAAGCCACGGCAATGAGAAGCCTGAGGCGCAGCAAAAAACCAGCAGAGCAGCCTCTCCAAAAACAAGCTCCCCCCAGGATGCCTACATTTTACTGTATCTCTGTCCTCTGTGATCCACCAGTTTACGCGGCCATGGAACTTCCTGTGTTTCTTTATTTTTTAGGTTCTGAATCAAAATTAAGTTTTTTTAATGGACCTTCTCGTGGCTGCTTACTGGAGCAAGCTAAGAGAATAACATGAAGTTGGAAGAAGGAGAAGAGGAAATAAAGTGAGTTCGTCTGACCCAATCCTGAACTTGCCAGTTCCCACTATAAAAGTCAGTCTCTTTATTAGATAGTCCCGATTCTGGGTGTGCTCCAGCCCTGGGGAGAAAGCCTGTAGACTTTTATCCTCTGCCCTAGATCACTTTCTCTGCTGTGCCAGCTATCTCTGTGGATTACAAGGCTGCACCTCAGTCTTCATACAGAATGGAAAGTGGGGGTCACACCAAGGAATGAGCATTTCTACCTCTGAGACAAGAAATATGTTAAAGCAAAAAGCAGAAATCCTTAATCACTGTTTGGAAATGAGCATGTGTTTTGCCCCAGACATGAAAGGTTACACGCATAGTAAAAGAGTGCCACACATGATACTGAAGTCTTCAGGCTTCTGAGTTAGCCATAGCTTGGCAAGAGAAAGCTGTCCTGGTGGCTCAGACGGTAAAGAACCGGCCTGCAACACAGGAGACCGAGGCTCAGTCTCTGGATTGAGAAGATCCTCTGGAGAAGGGAAAGACTAACCACTCTGGTATTCTTGGCTGGAGAATTCCACGGACAGAGGAGCCTGGCAGGCTATATTCCCTGGGGTCGCAAAAGACTGGACATAACTGAGTGACTAACATTTCACTTAGCAACAGAAGAGCATCTTGTGCACACCTTCATCAGCCATAGCTGGGGAACCAACCCATTGTCAAAGTAAGGGGTTTTCTTAAATAGTTGGAGCACTCGCTAGGGAGCCCATGCATGTTTCAATAGCACTGAGAGAAACGTTGCTGAAATTCCAACACAATGTATCAGTAACTCTTGTAAAGGATCCATGAATCACACGACCCTGCCTCAGGGAGAGGAGACTTGGCAGACTTTGCCCAGTTGATGGGACTGATGGGTGTCTCCCTCTCTTTACAATGGGAGGGATTATTGGGCCCTTTTTCTTCAGGGATAACTTTTCGGCCATTTGTTTTTGTCGTGGCTCTTGTTCATTTGTCTCCAGTTAAGACCTGATGGTGAGACTGAAAGGGGTCTAGCGGATATTTCCCTCTGCGATGGGGTGATGTCTGTTGTGTGCCAAGGTGGCTAAAGGAATATTGGTGACTGAGATAGGGCCCTGGGACAGCCTGTGTCATCACCCGCCAGCTCCTTCTTACCAGAGGGATGTCTTCCTCCTCCCCTGCTGTCAAGCCTTTGGCGTGACTTGCCGTGGCCGACGGGTGTGAGCTAACACGATGTTGGCTACATCTGAGCAGGAGCTCCAAGGGCCTCTGGGTGTCAGCCCCACCTCTTTGGTTCTTCTCCTGCAGCCCTGTCCATGGCAGGTCCCCACCATGAGCCACTCCTGCAGCTCTGGTGGAGGAAAGAAGACACCTGAAACTGACCCGCAAAGACATCAAGATGAGTGAAAAATAAGCCAGAGATCCAGGGCTTGACTCTGCAGCAAATTCTGAAAACAGATGGATGGAGCTCTTTGTTTGGTTGATTATTCCCATAAGGAGAGTAAAGCAATGCTCTGCCTAAGAAGCATCATGAAAAATAGTCAAAAGTTTTCATCAATTAAAGTTTCAAAAATCAGAAGGTGAAGGACTGGTCACATGGAAACAACACGTCTGAATCTCAACCTGCACTGAATGACGATCTTGCCTGTTCAACTATGGCTTGACTATAATCATCATGTTGACTTAAATATGCAAAACCTAAAAGTTGAGGGCTATGTTTTATTTAGCAGGAATTTTTAGGACTTCAAGCCCAGGAGGGCCTTCCTTGGTGGCTCAGTGGTAAAGAATCTGCCTGCTAATGCAAGAAACCCAGGTTCAATCCCTGGGTCGGAATGATCTCCTGGAGAAGGAAGTGGCAACCTTCTACAATATTCTTAACTGGAAAATCCCAGGGACAGAGGAGCCTGCCAGGCTACAGTCCACGGGGGTGCAAATGAGTTGGATATAACTTAGTGACTGAACCCGAACACCAACAACAAGTCTGGGAAGCAGCATCCCCAGTAATACTAACACAGCTCCTCCCAGGAGGCAAGGGAGGGGAGGTAGGTTATATAAACAATTTGTAGCAAAGGGCAGGGAGTTTGAACATCAAAACATTATTGTTGATTAAAGAAAACCAGACAAGTCAAGTTAACAAATTTAGCGCTTTTCTATGTATAGGAAGATGCAAGAGCCTGGGCTCACTGAGATTTTTCCTCTGCTGTGTGCTCGGCTGTCTGCAGGCAGCATTCTTTGTTTTCTCATCCTGAGCTCCCCTAATGCTCACCATGGGAGCACCGCAGTCTGATGGTGGCCAGGGGGCAGGTAGTCTTTTGCTTCCTGAGTTTCCTCAGGGCTCATTGGCTCACATTAGAGGGCTGCAGTCCATGACAAGGGTGAGAGCTTTTGTTTATTAATATGGCAGGAAACATTCCATTTCTCAATCATGTTATTAGAAGTCTTAATGCCTTTGAATTTAGGAGTACCCTAGCAATGAGAACGTGCATTATGAGTAACCATAATGTGTGCTGTACACGATTTTCTCAGGAAGTGATCAAAACTGACTTCAAAGATGAAACAGACTCAGAAGTTCTTTTAGCTGGATATCTGTAAACTTAGAATGGGATGTCCACCCATGCCTGATTCAAATGTGATTTGATTTCTCTCCTGTTTTGTATAAGTAAATTCTAGAGGAGAATTGACACACGGCTATTTTGTCCTTTTCTTCTCTTTTAGCCCCAGATAAAAATACGAAGACTCAACAGATTCCATTTTTAAAAAAATCGGCATTCAAACTCACAGATTGAACGTCATTTGTATAAATTGCCAGGAAAGCTGTTGTCCTCCTGTGATCAGTGGGCTCTAAACAGAAGCTTGATAAAGTCTGTCAGTGTGCTTGTTAGAGCATCAATAACCTTGGCCTTTAGGAGGGAGGCGGAATGAAGACGGATGCGTGGCGGCTGCGGCCAGGCAGGCTCTTCCTCTGCCAACTGTGGGAGCCGACAGAGTTGCCAGCGGCCGTGCTGCCCAAGTGCAATTAACAGATGCCACGGCCAGAACAACTGCGCGCCTCACCCATTGCCATCACTCTGGCTTTGCTGCTACCTCAGAATCATTTTAATACCATGACATGCTGCTATTTTTGCTTGTTTGAGACATCCAGAAGTGACAATATTTCCAAAGAATTCTTCATAATGTGACAAAATCCATAGTTTACTTGCACAAGTTTTAAGCATTTTTTAATTGTAGGAAAGTGTGCATGGATGAGGGGAATCCTGGAAGTAAAAGAGGCACATTGCAATCTCCCAGTTAATAGCAAAATATAAACCACATATACCCTAGTCACTCAGTCGTGTCCCACTTTTTGTGACCCCATGGACCAAAGCCTACTAGGCTCTTCTTTCCATGGAATTCTCCAGGCAAGAATACTGGAGTGGGTAGCCATTCCCTTCTCCCAGGAATCTTCCTGACCCAGGGGTCAAACCAGGGTCTCTTGCACTTCAGGCTGATTCTTTACCATCTGAGTCACCAATGCTTAGTCACGCAGTCATGTCTGACTCTCTGTGACCCCATGGACTGTAGCCTGCCATGGGATTCTCCAGGCAAAGCTGGAGTAAGTTACCATTTCCTTCTCCAGGGAACTTTTCCAGACCCAGGTATTGAATCCAGGTCTCCTACAGTGCAGGCAGATTCTTTACTCACTGAGTCACCACGGGGCCTTAATTATAAACACTTGAAGACCTCAATCAAGATGGATGCCAATGTGATTCAAAGAATTTCTCTCCTGTTTTGTATAAGTAAATTCTAGAGGAGAATTGACACACGGCTATTTTGTCCTTTTCTTCTCTTTTAGCCCCAGATAAAAATACGAAGACTCAACAGATTCCATTTTAAAAATCGGCATTCAAACTCACAGATTGAACGTCATTTGTATAAATTGCCAGGAAAGCTGTTGTCCTCCTGTGATCAGTGGGCTCTAAACAGAAGCTTGATAAAGTCTGTCAGTGTGCTTGTTAGAGCATCAATAACCTTGGCCTTTAGGAGGGAGGCGGAATGAAGACGGATGCGTGGCGGCTGCGGCCAGGCAGGCTCTTCCTCTGCCAACTGTGGGAGCCGACAGAGTTGCCAGCGGCCGTGCTGCCCAAGTGCAATTAACAGATGCCACGGCCAGAACAACTGCGCGCCTCACCCATTGCCATCACTCTGGCTTTGCTGCTACCTCAGAATCATTTTAATACCATGACATGCTGCTATTTTTGCTTGTTTGAGACATCCAGAAGTGACAATATTTCCAAAGAATTCTTCATAATGTGACAAAATCCATAGTTTACTTGCACAAGTTTTAAGCATTTTTTAATTGTAGGAAAGTGTGCATGGATGAGGGGAATCCTGGAAGTAAAAGAGGCACATTGCAATCTCCCAGTTAATAGCAAAATATAAACCACATATACCCTAGTCACTCAGTCGTGTCCCACTTTTTGTGACCCCATGGACCAAAGCCTACTAGGCTCTTCTTTCCATGGAATTCTCCAGGCAAGAATACTGGAGTGGGTAGCCATTCCCTTCTCCCAGGAATCTTCCTGACCCAGGGGTCAAACCAGGGTCTCTTGCACTTCAGGCTGATTCTTTACCATCTGAGTCACCAATGCTTAGTCACGCAGTCATGTCTGACTCTCTGTGACCCCATGGACTGTAGCCTGCCATGGGATTCTCCAGGCAAAGCTGGAGTAAGTTACCATTTCCTTCTCCAGGGAACTTTTCCAGACCCAGGTATTGAATCCAGGTCTCCTACAGTGCAGGCAGATTCTTTACTCACTGAGTCACCACGGAAGACCTTAATTATAAACACTTTGTATTTCCTTAAACATAAATGCCAATCTACCATGCATTCATTTACTTTAGTGGTTTTTAATGTATATACATTTTCAATCTATATCTTGGTTTTGTTAGGACAATGCTATATCAAAACTCACAATGAATTGGGTTAAGACAATGGTGTGTTTCCTCTTTTTTTCTTGCTCACATAACTGTCCAATGAGAAGTTTCCTGGTGAGTAGGTGGTTTTCCTCTAACTTGTGATTCAGAGATCCTAACGCTTTCCGTCTTGTGACTCCCCATTCCTGGGTGCTGTGGGGCCTTCTGAAGTATTGCTTTCAACCAGTTGTCGTTGTTTAGATGCCACGTTGTGTCTGACTCGGCGTGGCCCTATGGACTGGAGCCCCCAAGGCTGCTCTGTCCATGGAGTTCTCCAAGCAAGAATACTGGAACAGATTGCCATTTCCTCCTCCAGCGGATCTTCCTGATCCAGGGACTGAATTCATGTTTACCACAGATTGTTTACCACAGAAGCGCCTGGAAAACCCTTTCAACCAATGGAAATGCAAAAAAGCCAGTGGACAGGACTCCTCCTGCTTCCCAAATAGCCCAGTGAAGACATGACACACATCAATCCTGCTTATATCTCATTGGAGAGAAACAGCTCACGACCAGACCAGCGTGGAAAACTGAGCTGAAAAATGTCATAAGCTGGGTAACCACCTACCAAAATCTCTATTGTGGAAGAAAGAGTACAATTTGGGGCTTATAGCCAGTGTTTCTGCCATAGTCACCTGACTGTGTAATATATATTATGTTTTTCTTCCATATATTTACAAATCTTCTTACGTCAAAGTGAAAGTGCAAGTGTTAGTTGCTCAGTCGCGTCCAGCTCTTTGCTGTCCCATGAACTATAACCACAGGCTCGTCTGTCCATGGAATTCTCTAAGAATACTGGCATGGGTTGCCATTTCATTCTCCAGGGGATCTTCCCAACCTGGGGATTGAACCCAGGTCCCTTGCATTGCAGGCAGACTCTTTACTGTCTGAGCCATTAGAGAAGCAAGTCACTTCAGTTTCATTTCAGAATTCAAGGGATAACGTCTCCACCTGGCACTGAATTATTCAGAATCTGACTCCATCTTTCTATACAAATCATTTGCATTCTAGTTCTCAAAGCCTGTCGTATCAACACTTGCCAATTAAGGTTCATCTAATACTACTGGGCCCATTTGGAGAATTTGAGTCTACACGCAGGATTTGAGATTGAGGGCAAATATAGTACCAGGTGAATCACTCACTCCTCTTCTTGTATCCCATAAAAATATTCGGCCTGCTTATTCTAGCAACGTATTCCCTAAGAAGGAATCTGGAGTCCACAATTCTTTTGCCAGTGTGAAATATTTAATTCACAAACTGACAGTTTGTTAAGGATGTTCCCATAGGAAATAGTGTAAACTGGTTCTCCACCCCTCTCTCCAACTGGCTGACCTTGTCCGTTTTCCCTAAAGACTCTGGTTTATTGGTCAGTTGGGAAGCCATTCTCCAGGCAGTAGTGCCCTGTCTTTAGCAATAGAAACATTCAGCTGGGTTTCCTGGTGGGGAGCCCTGATTCACAGCCCCAAAGACCACAGCCTCCCCTTCCCCTAATTCCCCTCTAATTCTTCTTTGCTCCCTCAAGCGACTCAGCAGTTCTTCAGCTTTTTAAGGTGTAAAATGTCAGTTTATTTAACAAAAGTACCCATTAACTGTTCCCTGATCTTCCCAAGAAAAGGGGAAATACTTCCATACTAATGATTTGATAATAAGCCAGAGTGATTTCCAATTTTTCTTCAAATTAAATGACAGTTTAATTGAATTATCAGCTTGTAGAATATTAAAAGTAATTTTTTTTTTTTTGGCCACTTCTATTGGTCTTTCATTTATTTCCTTCCAACTTTGTTCTTCGGCCTGCATGGACCTCCCATAGCCATGGCCTCTCTCGCTGCAGAGCACCGGCTCTGGGTGCATATGCTCTAGAGCCTTGGTTCCGTAGTTGAACACATTGGTTCAGCCACTCCGCAGCACATGGGATTTTCCCAGGCCAGGGATCGAACTGGCACCCCTTGCACTGCAAGGCAGTGTCCTTACCCACTGGACCATCAGAGAAACCCTAAAAGTAATTTTTGATGATAGATTGTAATATGATTTCTGGAGGGTAACTTGGAAGAGTTCAAAGAATTGTGTGCCTTTGTTATAAGAGTTTTCTTCCATTTTTATTTATGTGAATGGATTTTCTAAGCCCTTGAATTTATGAAAGTGCAAAATAGGAATAGAATTGATACTGGATCATTTTTCATTTTAGCAATAGGTAGTCATCCAAAAGAGAAAAAGAACAAAAAAGAAAAGAAAAAGAAGGAAAAAAATCACCCATTTTGCTCATGATGCATTTTTCAGTAAAATGTTATGTTCTTTCTTATAATTATCAAAGTTTGTGAGACATTTTCATTTGTGTTCCATTATGCAATAGTAATTACTGTAATGATAACTGAATCCAGAAGTAATTATTCAAAATACAGTGTAAGGTATTTAAAGTATCACATGATATTTTAGAAAATTAAATTTAAATACAGACTCATGTTTATATTGCAGAGAAGTAAAATGGAAATGCAAATTCAATGAGCAAAAGAAATAATGTAAAACTTCTCCTGTAAAAGTAGAGTTTGTTCTTGTCGTTTAAAAACAGTTGGTGGTAGATGTCAAATCACTTTGTGATTGAGAGAGTCCATAGAAAAGAGTAAATATTAGGGTCTTACTCTGTTTCCAGTGTTGACAGGACATTTGAAATTATAACTTGCAAGTATTTGAATTTATGATAAAACATTTGGATATTAACCTAAACATGTGTGAAGGGAAACATTCACACATTCAACATCCTGTTGGGGAAATTATTTGAAGACGCCAGTCCTGATGTTGGTACATTTCCATACCAGCGTGCACCAGGTTGGAACAAAAGTGTCTTTACAAAGGCACGTGCTATGCTGAGTCACGCAGTCATGTCCCACTCTGCAATCCCATGGACTGCAGCCCACCAGGCTCCTCTGTCCATGGGGACCCTTCAGGCAAGAACACTGGAGTGGGTGGCCATGTCCTCCTCCAGGGAATCTTCCCGACCCAGGGACTGAACCCAGGTCTCCCGCACCGCAGGCGGATTCTTTACTGTCTGAGCCCCCAGAGTCCAAAGGTATAGGGCACCTGTATCAAAGAGTACATAGCACCCTCTGGTGGGTTAAGAAAGGCTACCAATTCTCTTTTCAACCAGTGTTTTCGGAGTATAGTTGAGTTGCAGTGCTGCATTTCTGCTGTACAGCAAAGTGAGTCAGTTATGCATACGCATATATCCAGTCTTTTTTGGGTTCTTTTCCCATAGAGTCATTACAGAGTAGAGTTCTCTGCTTGCACAGGTTTTGATGAACCTATTTGGCTCACAGCAGTGGAGATGCAGGCCTAGAGAACAGACTTATGGATATGGGGCATGGGGACAGGAGCAGGTGGGATGGATGGAAAGAGCAGCATGAAACACGTACATTACCATATGTAAAACAGAGAGCCAGCGGGCACCTGCCTAAGAGGCAGGGCGCTCACACCAGGGCTCTGTGACAACCTGGCCGCCTAGGAAGGGCTGGGAGGTGGGAGGAAGGTTCCAGAAGGAGGGGACATAGGTATACCGATGGCTGATTCATGTTGATGTGTGGGAGAAACCAACACAACGTTGCGAAGTTATTATCCTTCCATTAAAAATAAAGAATTTTTTTTAAAAAGAGAAGAAAAATTTAAATGATTGTTGCTTTAAGCCATAAGGTCCTCTTTGCATAGACGAAGATAACTGCTGTACACTAATATAGAGAAAGGCGGAAATCCAGAAATAGTGAGTATGTGGTAGCCATGAGTATAAACAGCCTCACATAAACTCAGGTCAGGTTTTCACTTAACCATTTATTAGGTCACTTCTTGTAGCCACATGAGTTATGAAGACAATGGTTTTTGAATTTTAGAATTGTGGATATGGGATTGAGACTGTGGATATGTAGTTTAAAACCCAGCTGAAATCCTCCATAGTTTTGTCTAAAAACCTATAACTAATAGCACCTCTCATAGGTTGCCTATGACCCGATAGCCCTCATGTCCATGCAGAGGCACTTTTCCACATAATTTTCTGCCTTTTCTTGTTGTCATACTAGGTTGTATGCTCCCAAAGAACACTGGAGTGGGTGGCCATGTCCTCCTCCAGGGAATCTTCCCGACCCAGGGACTGAACCCAGGTCTCCCGCACCGCAGGCGGATTCTTTACTGTCTGAGCCCCCAGAGTCCAAAGGTATAGGGCACCTGTATCAAAGAGTACATAGCACCCTCTGGTGGGTTAAGAAAGGCTACCAATTCTCTTTTCAACCAGTGTTTTCGGAGTATAGTTGAGTTGCAGTGCTGCATTTCTGCTGTACAGCAAAGTGAGTCAGTTATGCATACGCATATATCCAGTCTTTTTTGGGTTCTTTTCCCATAGAGTCATTACAGAGTAGAGTTCTCTGCTTGCACAGGTTTTGATGAACCTATTTGGCTCACAGCAGTGGAGATGCAGGCCTAGAGAACAGACTTATGGATATGGGGCATGGGGACAGGAGCAGGTGGGATGGATGGAAAGAGCAGCATGAAACACGTACATTACCATATGTAAAACAGAGAGCCAGCGGGCACCTGCCTAAGAGGCAGGGCGCTCACACCAGGGCTCTGTGACAACCTGGCCGCCTAGGAAGGGCTGGGAGGTGGGAGGAAGGTTCCAGAAGGAGGGGACATAGGTATACCGATGGCTGATTCATGTTGATGTGTGGGAGAAACCAACACAACGTTGCGAAGTTATTATCCTTCCATTAAAAATAAAGAATTTTTTTTAAAAAGAGAAGAAAAATTTAAATGATTGTTGCTTTAAGCCATAAGGTCCTCTTTGCATAGACGAAGATAACTGCTGTACACTAATATAGAGAAAGGCGGAAATCCAGAAATAGTGAGTATGTGGTAGCCATGAGTATAAACAGCCTCACATAAACTCAGGTCAGGTTTTCACTTAACCATTTATTAGGTCACTTCTTGTAGCCACATGAGTTATGAAGACAATGGTTTTTGAATTTTAGAATTGTGGATATGGGATTGAGACTGTGGATATGTAGTTTAAAACCCAGCTGAAATCCTCCATAGTTTTGTCTAAAAACCTATAACTAATAGCACCTCTCATAGGTTGCCTATGACCCGATAGCCCTCATGTCCATGCAGAGGCACTTTTCCACATAATTTTCTGCCTTTTCTTGTTGTCATACTAGGTTGTATGCTCCCACAAGGTGAGGACATACCCTTTTCTCTGGTAATTTCATGTATTGTGTTTTACACCCACAAGCAGAAACTTGCCATTTTCACTGGTGCTATGTCTCATCTTTATTATATAGGTCTACAACTATCCCCATTTTGCAGATGAAGAAGTTGAAGCCCGGAGAGGTTAAGTAAACTTTCCAAAGTCACACAGCTAATAGACCATGGTGTTTGGGTTTGAACCTGGGCAGGCGAGGGTTGGAGTGCTACAAATGCAGCCTGTATTTTGGAGAACCACCCCCAGAGCTAGCAAACCTGACAGGTAGGCCAGCTCAGGTTAGATATGAGCCTGCACTTTTTTCCTACAAAAATTTGATACAGTTCACAGATCCTTATAAAGCAGCCAAATATCCAATCAGTTACTCAAAGCTATGCAGAGATGATTGACTAGTCATGGAAATCTCTCACAAGTAAATACACAGATAGAAAAATGCATGTTGCTCGATTAACTCTGTTGAATAATTGAACAAAGAGGCTACCCATTCTGTTTCCGTCGTCATCTGTCAAGGAGCTCACGATCCTCTTCATTAAGAAAATAAAACATGGATTCATCAAAGTTGACACCTTGTTAAAAGCATCACAGTCCAACAAGAGCACATAGCTAAAAACAAAAAAGATTTCAAAGCAATCAAGGTGTGCCTAAATAATGAATGATGTTTACCAGACATCAGCTGGACTCAAGTATTTTTTCCTGATGCTTTGCTGTTGTTCTTCCTCCTTTCCAAGACATCACAGGCCTTCTCAACACTTCTGCTGCTTCCAAAGCGAAGTCCATTCCGTCCCATGGTTCCTCTCTGTCCCTTTTAATTCTTTCTGTGTTACTTGTTTTGCGTCACCAAGATTCTTCAGCCTGGACTGGCAATTGACCCTTTGTTCTCTTCTTTGAAACTGATTCAGAACCCTGCCCTCCTGGTTAGTCTTCCATCTTATAACTGTCTTTTACAGAAGCCAGATTCTTTTTCTTCAGAACTTTTATAAGTTAGCAAAACAACCAAACACCTCTCATAGGTTGCCTATGACCCGATAGCCCTCATGTCCATGCAGAGGCACTTTTCCACATAATTTTCTGCCTTTTCTTGTTGTCATACTAGGTTGTATGCTCCCACAAGGTGAGGACATACCCTTTTCTCTGGTAATTTCATGTATTGTGTTTTACACCCACAAGCAGAAACTTGCCATTTTCACTGGTGCTATGTCTCATCTTTATTATATAGGTCTACAACTATCCCCATTTTGCAGATGAAGAAGTTGAAGCCCGGAGAGGTTAAGTAAACTTTCCAAAGTCACACAGCTAATAGACCATGGTGTTTGGGTTTGAACCTGGGCAGGCGAGGGTTGGAGTGCTACAAATGCAGCCTGTATTTTGGAGAACCACCCCCAGAGCTAGCAAACCTGACAGGTAGGCCAGCTCAGGTTAGATATGAGCCTGCACTTTTTTCCTACAAAAATTTGATACAGTTCACAGATCCTTATAAAGCAGCCAAATATCCAATCAGTTACTCAAAGCTATGCAGAGATGATTGACTAGTCATGGAAATCTCTCACAAGTAAATACACAGATAGAAAAATGCATGTTGCTCGATTAACTCTGTTGAATAATTGAACAAAGAGGCTACCCATTCTGTTTCCGTCGTCATCTGTCAAGGAGCTCACGATCCTCTTCATTAAGAAAATAAAACATGGATTCATCAAAGTTGACACCTTGTTAAAAGCATCACAGTCCAACAAGAGCACATAGCTAAAAACAAAAAAGATTTCAAAGCAATCAAGGTGTGCCTAAATAATGAATGATGTTTACCAGACATCAGCTGGACTCAAGTATTTTTTCCTGATGCTTTGCTGTTGTTCTTCCTCCTTTCCAAGACATCACAGGCCTTCTCAACACTTCTGCTGCTTCCAAAGCGAAGTCCATTCCGTCCCATGGTTCCTCTCTGTCCCTTTTAATTCTTTCTGTGTTACTTGTTTTGCGTCACCAAGATTCTTCAGCCTGGACTGGCAATTGACCCTTTGTTCTCTTCTTTGAAACTGATTCAGAACCCTGCCCTCCTGGTTAGTCTTCCATCTTATAACTGTCTTTTACAGAAGCCAGATTCTTTTTCTTCAGAACTTTTATAAGTTAGCAAAAACAACCAAACACATTTAAAATAATGTGTGAATGGATTCTTTAGAGGTGCATCTCAATGAGAGTAAATGATTTGCAACACTCTGAGATTATGATACAGTACATGGGAAGAATGAACCACTTGGCAACATTTCCAAAATCAGTATAGATTTGGAACCCACAGCAAGTATTTGGCCTCCTTATTTTGGGAGAAAATGCTTTTGGAGAGAACCATGACTCCACTAGTTAAATCATGTAAAACAAGGTGGAAGAGAAGAAAATTCAATTAAATCATCATTTGGAGATTTCAAGAAAAGAAGATAGTAAATTCTTCTCATAGAACCCTTAAGCCACAATTATGATGAAGTCCAAAGACTATCAGTAATCTTTCAGATTTGAAAATCAGAGAACCTGATCAATGAATTGGAACAACAATCTCTCACTATTTAAATCAAATTTGTTAGAGACTGAGCTTTTAAGTTTATGACTTTATGTTAACACTGGGCTTCCCTGGTGGTCCAGTGGGTAAAGAGTCCACCTTGCCCTGCAAGGGCCGCCAGTTCAATCCCTGGCCTGGGAAGATCTCACGTGCCGCAGAGAGACTGGACCAGTGTGCCCAATTACAAACCAGCGCTCTGGAGCGCATGTGCCCAGAGCCAGTGCTCTGCAGGGAGAGAGTTCACTGCAATGGGAGGCCCACACAGGCCAGAGTAAAAATGGATGAAAATAAATAAATAAAAAGCCAATAAAAGAGGCCAAAACTAAAAAAAAAAAAAAAGATCTAAAAAAAAGTAAATTATGTACATATATGTATCCATATGTATCCCTATGACTGATTCATGTTGATATTAGACAGAAAACAACAGATTCTATAAAACAATTATCCTTCAAATAAAAATAAATAAACCAATCAAAGGAAAATACGTCAGTTTTGAAAAAAAATAAATTTTTACCCATCTATAAAAGACATGAGAGAAATTATGTTTCGCTATAATAGTGATATTATCTCACCATATTCAGAGTGAAATTACATTTAATTACTTACAATAATGAAAATTAGAAATTATTTAAATATTCAACTGAAAATACTGCAGTTTTATAAGACAGAATATTATACAATGGCTAAAATAACCAATGTGAGCTACATACATCAACATGGATAAATCTCAAATCCATAAATCTCAAAACCATAGAAGAAGAAAAATAGCAAGTTTCAGAAGTGTATACATGTTACCATTGATATAGAAATTAGAAAGAGAAAATACATATTTACAGATACACACATACAAAAGAGGAAATTGTGTTGACAATGAAAACCCTCGGCTCTGCTGTGGGTCTGATTTTTCAGCGTGGTGGAGGGTACTGTGTCTGGGCCCATTGGTGGGCATCGCTCGCATGAGATCCTGGTTCACAGAGCACTGGGGAGGTTACTAATAAATGTCCATGCCTGGACCATCACCACCTCCAGGTCAGGTCACAGCCCGTGCCTCAATTCAGAAGATGAAGTATGTGTGTGAGACACATTCTCCCTGACAAAGTTACTCCAAACATTCAGGGCCCTTTGTAACTTGTTATCTGATCAAGACAACTGCCTGCATCTCTGCAAACAGCCAACTCTTAAAGGGCTGGTAAATGTAACTAGTTAACTAGCACCAGGCTTCCTCCAGCACCGTATTGGGAACATGCACTGGGCGCACGTCCCTGATGAGGCAGACAAGGACACGGGTCTGTGTTCCCAGCATGTAGCCCCCTCGCATTAGGCGGCTGTTCTGCGGTTTTTCTAAACCCCAGGTCAGTAATGACCATAAATTAATTGTACCAAGGTGCCTTCCTCAGGGTGCGCTGCAGACTGGAGGCGGTACCTTGATGAGGTAGCTGGCTGCCCCCACACTTCCTGGACAGCCAGCGTATCAGGAATCCATCCTTGTCATCAGAGGCTGTTTGCTGTCTGCAGAGAGGACTGCAAATTCCTCTTACCCACGCCAAGAGGAAATGTCCCCGGCGGAGGCTGATGTGAATGTCAGGCACAGTCCCGGGCAATCGGTCACTGTCTATGATGCGGGTGGGACAAATTAGAGGTAGGAACGGCCAGATGGATTGTTTCCTTCTGTTGATCCTAGAAGGCTAAATTTTGATAGAACAATCCAAACAATAATAATACTATTTTATATCATTTCTGTCTGTTCGTATTGGATTCTTCTGTGTGAGACAGGAAGCCCAAATTGGCAGTGGTTTATATCAAGTAGATGTGTTCCTTGTCTTGCCTTGTAGAAGCAGTCCAGAGGCCACAGTGAGGGTGTGCATGAACCTAACACAGGACTTGTCCAGCCATCATGTCTGCCATCCCCAGACTGTGTCCCAGGACCTCGAGGTCCCAGCTGAATGCCCGAGCTCCAGTCTACATGGCCATGGTCTGGGGAGGAAGGTCCTCCCTCTCTGACTTGCATGGAACACTCCAACTTACATTTTCTTGACCAAAACAGATGACCACATTACGCCTTGATGGTTGCAGGTCATCTGGCTTTTTGTCTAGTGGCAAGGAGAATAAGGACTAGGAGGATGTGGAACTGAGGAGCAATCGGGGTTTCTGTTGCATACAGTTATAACCTCTTCTCATGGAAAGCACTCCCAGTAGGGGCTACTTCTGGAGAGTAATTTGCTTTTTTAAATCAATCATATCACATAACCATAGAAACAGAATAAGTGAAGAACATTCGCCTATTCATTAGGATGATATATAGAATTACTTTCAGGCTAGAAACTCTTTGCACGCATGTGTGCTCAGTCGTGTCTGACCCTGCAATGCTGTAGATCGCACCCCTCCAGGCCCTTCTGTCCGTGGATTCCCCAGGCAGAAATACGGGAGTGGGTAGCCAGTCCCTTCTCTAGGGGATCGTCCCGACCCGGGGATTAAACCCAGGACTCCTGCGCCTCTTGCATTGTCAGGCTGAGTCTTCACCTCTGAGCCACTTGGGAAGTCCCAGGAATTATCCGAATTCCTGTAAAATGTACCAATTATGTGTTGATACATTAGGTTTTTACAGAACTTCGAATACTATAAAGATAACTATAGGATGAAAATAGAATTCTCTTTTTGGTAAACAAGAAAAACTGCAAAAGGTCTATGAGAGAAAAGCTATATTTACCCATCTGGAAGTTCTAAAGCTCCAATCACGAGAGCTTTCTATATCGGCATTTGGATTTAAGTCATAGAAGAGTTAAACTTTATTTTCTTGGAGAGGGGCATCTTCCAATAATCTCCCCAGTGCCCTCCCAACAAGGAAAATCGAAGTTTAAATTTTGAACTCTAAATCTGGTTGCTGTGACGATTATACTAACAACCCTCAGTTCCATTGGGTCACATTGGTTTCATTTGTTTTGAAAGGAAAGGGTGTGTTTTCATCTCAGGGAGACAGGAATGATGGATAGAGTCTCAGACAAGAGGTCGGAAGGCTGGTTTCTATTCTCAGCTCCCAGCATTGATTGTGTGGCCATGGGCTTGTTACTTAAAGTCTTTGGTTTTAGAGTTGCTTTCTACAAAGCTTAGCTACTTCCATGTGAGGGCTGCTTCTTAAAGATGGGAAGTGTTTAGTGTGGAATCTGTTGTGAAAATACTTGAGGTCCTCACCTGAGTCCTGCCCATCCTAATTTCCCTAGATAACGCCTCTCGAAGTTTTTCCCATGTAGGTAACTTCTCTCACCCAGTTAAGCATCATTCACGTAGCTGATACATTTGGAATGCTTTCTTGGCATGCTTTCTCACTCTAGACATCTGAGGAACTGCAGATTCAGCAGCTCCAAGACGTCAAGGAATTGTGTGGATTCAGATAGACCCAAATTCTAAGAAACCCGTTTATAACTACTTGCAGACTAGGCATGAGGAAGCAGGTTTCTCTGGACACTGTGTGGAATGAGACCAAGAGAGTTCAACCGGAGCACTGGGAAGTTCACTGCCAAGTCTCAGATGTAGGTGGAGCTGCGAATGAGGAACACCTGGGATTATTCATTTCTGGAACAAGACAAGCATTTTCATCTGCCACACCAATTGTTTCTTTTCCTTCCAAGTGGTTTCCTGCCACACTGAAACATATGGTGAGATAGTCAATTGATCTTATACCATGGAGTTCAAAGATAAAACTACTCATGTGAAAATAAACAAGTCCACTAAGAATGCTTGGTTCAACTGCACATTCAAAATGAAAAAAGGAAAAATTCTCTTTTTGGTAAACAAGAAAAACTGCAAAAGGTCTATGAGAGAAAAGCTATATTTACCCATCTGGAAGTTCTAAAGCTCCAATCACGAGAGCTTTCTATATCGGCATTTGGATTTAAGTCATAGAAGAGTTAAACTTTATTTTCTTGGAGAGGGGCATCTTCCAATAATCTCCCCAGTGCCCTCCCAACAAGGAAAATCGAAGTTTAAATTTTGAACTCTAAATCTGGTTGCTGTGACGATTATACTAACAACCCTCAGTTCCATTGGGTCACATTGGTTTCATTTGTTTTGAAAGGAAAGGGTGTGTTTTCATCTCAGGGAGACAGGAATGATGGATAGAGTCTCAGACAAGAGGTCGGAAGGCTGGTTTCTATTCTCAGCTCCCAGCATTGATTGTGTGGCCATGGGCTTGTTACTTAAAGTCTTTGGTTTTAGAGTTGCTTTCTACAAAGCTTAGCTACTTCCATGTGAGGGCTGCTTCTTAAAGATGGGAAGTGTTTAGTGTGGAATCTGTTGTGAAAATACTTGAGGTCCTCACCTGAGTCCTGCCCATCCTAATTTCCCTAGATAACGCCTCTCAAGTTTTTCCCATGTAGGTAACTTCTCTCACCCAGTTAAGCATCATTCACGTAGCTGATACATTTGGAATGCTTTCTTGGCATGCTTTCTCACTCTAGACATCTGAGGAACTGCAGATTCAGCAGCTCCAAGACGTCAAGGAATTGTGTGGATTCAGATAGACCCAAATTCTAAGAAACCCGTTTATAACTACTTGCAGACTAGGCATGAGGAAGCAGGTTTCTCTGGACACTGTGTGGAATGAGACCAAGAGAGTTCAACCGGAGCACTGGGAAGTTCACTGCCAAGTCTCAGATGTAGGTGGAGCTGCGAATGAGGAACACCTGGGATTATTCATTTCTGGAACAAGACAAGCATTTTCATCTGCCACACCAATTGTTTCTTTTCCTTCCAAGTGGTTTCCTGCCACACTGAAACATATGGTGAGATAGTCAATTGATCTTATACCATGGAGTTCAAAGATAAAACTACTCATGTGAAAATAAACAAGTCCACTAAGAATGCTTCGGTTCACTAAAAACTTTTAGATTGATTACACATTCAAAACTAGAAAACCAACTCTTGTGAAAAATAAGTGATAAATGTGATAAATATCCTGTGCAGAATTGTACTATTGCTTATGTAAGCAATCATAAAATGTTAATAAAAATAAACATGCTCAGTTATGTAAACTTAGTTATAACTAATAAACTAATAAATAAACTAAGCAATAAACTTAGTTATGTTCAACTGTTTGTGACCCCGTGGATTGTAGCTCACCAGGCTTCTCTGTCCATGGGATTCTCTAGGCAAGAATAATGGATTGAGTGGCCATTTCCTAATCCAGGGGATCTTCCCAACCCAGGGTTTGAACTCATCTCTCTTGCATCTTCTGCATTCACAGGTAGATTCTTTACCACTGAGCCACTGATACGGTCAATCCAATAAACATACATACAGAGTTAACAAAAAATGCATGTCCTGAGGACTATTAGGATATTTGAGACCAACATTAATATCGCCTTAGTTCATCGACTTAAGAGTTCGACAGACTGAAGTAAATTTTATCTTCAGTGTTTACTTGTGTGTGTGTGTGTGATCTTCAGCAAATACTCTTGCTAAGCCTCAGTTGCCTCATCTAGAAAATGGGAAGAATGTCCGACTTTCAGGGTTATGAAGGTTAAAGAAAGTACTTAACACATGAGATCACAACAAGGCTTCTGGGTGACCAAATATCGAAAAGGTTATTTCTTTTCTGTTTAGAAGTTGTCTCGTGGAAGCAGGAAGCACAACCCAGGCGGGTGGCAGGATTTTACGCTCTTTCCTGAGCAACTCTGACTCCCTCCTTTCAAATTCTGTAAAACGCCTAAGTAATAACACAAAAACAGGAGTTCTATAATCAGCCCAAAGCCTCATCAAGCCCAGATGGAGTCTCTGTGCCCCACTGTGTTTTCATTTTCTGCTTGTTTAGAGAAATATCTTTCTCCTGCGGACATCTAAAGAAAATATAAAGATGGGATTAACATATACACACTGATCGATACAAAGTACATACCCAACAAGGGCTTTCTCTATCGCATAGGGAACTCAACTCAATATTTTGTAATAAAATATAAGGGGAAAGACTCTCTGAAAAAGATATATATACATGAGAGAGAGAGAGAATTGAACCACTTTGCCATACGTCAGAAACTAACACAGCTTTGTAAATCAAATGTGCGTGCTCAGTCACTTCAGCATGCCTGACTCTTTGCAACCCTGTGGACTGCAGCCGGCCAGGCTCCTCTCTCCGTGGGATTCTCCAGGCAGGACTGGAGTGGGCTGCCACGCCTGCCGCTGGGGATCTTCCCAACCCAGAGATCGAGCCTGGGTCTCCTGAATTGCAGGCAGGTTCTTTACTGCTGAGTCACCATGGATGCCCACAAATCACTTATACTTTAACAAAAAAAAAAAGAAGAAGAAGAAATAATAAAATCATCAAAAATAAAGTGGAAATAATAAAGGAAATGTAAAGGCCATGGGCCTGGGGCTGGGGACCCAGGGCTGGTAAGAGTGGAAGAAAGGTGCGCTGTGCCTTCGGCCCAGTTCTGCACCCTTGATAAGAGCACCACCCATCTCTGCGTTCGTGGAGCTCCACTTGGAAGTAAATTTTATCTTCAGTGTTTACTTGTGTGTGTGTGTGTGATCTTCAGCAAATACTCTTGCTAAGCCTCAGTTGCCTCATCTAGAAAATGGGAAGAATGTCCGACTTTCAGGGTTATGAAGGTTAAAGAAAGTACTTAACACATGAGATCACAACAAGGCTTCTGGGTGACCAAATATCGAAAAGGTTATTTCTTTTCTGTTTAGAAGTTGTCTCGTGGAAGCAGGAAGCACAACCCAGGCGGGTGGCAGGATTTTACGCTCTTTCCTGAGCAACTCTGACTCCCTCCTTTCAAATTCTGTAAAACGCCTAAGTAATAACACAAAAACAGGAGTTCTATAATCAGCCCAAAGCCTCATCAAGCCCAGATGGAGTCTCTGTGCCCCACTGTGTTTTCATTTTCTGCTTGTTTAGAGAAATATCTTTCTCCTGCGGACATCTAAAGAAAATATAAAGATGGGATTAACATATACACACTGATCGATACAAAGTACATACCCAACAAGGGCTTTCTCTATCGCATAGGGAACTCTACTCAATATTTTGTAATAAAATATAAGGGGAAAGACTCTCTGAAAAAGATATATATACATGAGAGAGAGAGAGAATTGAACCACTTTGCCATACGTCAGAAACTAACACAGCTTTGTAAATCAAATGTGCGTGCTCAGTCACTTCAGCATGCCTGACTCTTTGCAACCCTGTGGACTGCAGCCGGCCAGGCTCCTCTCTCCGTGGGATTCTCCAGGCAGGACTGGAGTGGGCTGCCACGCCTGCCGCTGGGGATCTTCCCAACCCAGAGATCGAGCCTGGGTCTCCTGAATTGCAGGCAGGTTCTTTACTGCTGAGTCACCATGGATGCCCACAAATCACTTATACTTTAACAAAAAAAAAAAGAAGAAGAAGAAGAAATAATAAAATCATCAAAAATAAAGTGGAAATAATAAAGGAAATGTAAAGGCCATGGGCCTGGGGCTGGGGACCCAGGGCTGGTAAGAGTGGAAGAAAGGTGCGCTGTGCCTTCGGCCCAGTTCTGCACCCTTGATAAGAGCACCACCCATCTCTGCGTTCGTGGAGCTCCACTTGGACACACAGGACTCAGAAGGTCCCCTGTACATGCCTGCTCCAAACAGCCCCCAGCGTCTGCCTTTGCTCATCTGCAGATGTGAGCCCCAGGTGTCAGGAACGTGGCGGCCGGGCTGTCGTGGAGCAGGGAGAGCTCCTAGCTGCCTTGGCTTTCTTTGCCGTCCCTTGGCAGGCTGGAGGAGCTCAGGGACTCAAGGGTTAACAGCATGGTTCTGAGGCAGGCAGTATCCTCAGCCCGTGTGACACTAGTGGTAGACCATCTGCCTGCCATTGGGGAGATCTGGCTTCCCTCCCTGAGTCAGGAAGGTCCCTGGGAAAGGGAATGACTACCCACTCCATCTTGCCTGGAGAATCCCATAGACAGAGGAGTCTCGCAGGCAACAGTCCATGGGGCTGCAGACGGTTAGACAAGACTGACGGAGTACACAGCACACAGAAATACAGCAGGAGAGCCTCTCAAAACAGGGCTTATTGGTCTTCCCAGATCTAGGCCCCATGCCTTTCATGTTTCTAGTTACACATCACATTCCTCTGCCACAAAGGACATTCATTTTGCTGGGAGAAGCTACAAACACATGGTCGCTACATAGAAAAGCGGCTGATGAGAGAGGGCGCAACGGCTCTGAGGGTCTCCTTCCAACCCACTTCCATCCTCCTCCACCTCCCCCACCCAGTTCAGAGCAAGGCACAGGGTCAACGACCACAGAAGGATCTGGAGGCTCCTCTTGCCAAAATTCCTTCTAGAATATTGGCAAGGATCCGAAGTGTCCGTGTGCAGGGAGCAGCGGGGAGAGATTTGTGAGTGCATGTGTGTGAGAGAAAGAGAGTACGTGTGCCAGATGAGGAATCTTGCCCGTGGGTTCGTTTGGAGTCTGTTTCTAAGGTGAGCAGCCCGGGCATCACCGCCCAGCTCATCATTCTGGCCCCCTCCTTCTAGTGCTGTCCATAGAGAATACCCTGCAAGGTCAGCCAGCACGGGCCTCGGGGTCACTCCTCCTAGAAGCCTTTGTAGTTCCCATCCCCCTAACATGTTCTGTTTCACCTGCAAACCTGCCACCCACCCATCTTTGTCTCACCTACACATAAGAAGTGGCAATTTAACCACTAATAAGTTTTCTGAATCTGCTTAGCTAGTTCCTGGAGACCACTGTCCCTGTGGAAGGGGTGCCTATGCTTCAGGCATCATTACAATTGCTTTTTCTTGGCTGGGCATGAGGTCAAAGGTCAGATATGCAGGGTTCCCCGTCCATTAAAACACTTGTCAATGATGATCACTCCTCCTGAGAACGGCAGGAGAATTAAAGACACCAGCAGGAGGGATGGGACTGCCCGCAGCAGAAAAGCAATTCCGCCACCCTCGTGATGAAAGATTCACAAGCTAGTGCACCAGCAGGGGGGCGGAAGGAAGGACTCCAGTCTGGAGAGAGGCGGCTAGATACTGGTTGTCCATCTCTGACTTCTGCTGCATCTCTGATGCTTGCTGCCATGACTCGGCCGAGTCAGGTGATCTTCCAGAGCCTTGGTTTCCTAACGTGGGACATGCACGGCATGCAATCCATCATGCAGATCTGCTGAGAGAAATGCTAACGCAGTGCCTGGAGGGTAATGGAGTGAGTAGGGGCTGTCAACTTCCCCATGCTGGGTGCCCTTCGTACACAGTTTTAATACTGGAACTTCAAGTTGGCAAAATGGAGGACAAAGAAGTAAAACAATAATGTACGCTATTTGAAGATGTGAAATCTTTCACAGTTTTTTTGACTGTCTATGCCAAGAATTTCCAAAATATGGCCGATATCATTTGAACCATTGCTTCTTTTCTTGTGAACTTGTGTAAAGAAAATACTTTAAAAATGCAGTATGAGGAATTCCCTTGTGGTCCAGTGGTTACAAATGTGCCTTCCAATGCAGGAGACATGGGGTCAGTCCCTGGCTGGGGAACTAAGATCCTACGTGCAGGAGGGCAACTAAGTCTGTGAGTCCCAAGCACTGAGCCGAGCACTCTAGAGTCTGTGATCTGCAACCAGAGAAGCCTGGGCACCACAGTAGAGAGACAGCCCCAAATAATAATAATAATGATAGAGCTTACTTTAAAATCGTAGTGTGTTATGATTGTAAAATTATGGCAGTTAATACAATGCCTGGTCAGATGGGTAGTGTCTATATAAATTAGATCACCGACAAGGACCTACTGTACAGCACAGGAAACTCTACTCAGTGTCTGCGATACTATATATGGAAGAAGAATCTGAAAAAGAATGGATGTATGTGTATTATAACTGAATCACTTTGCTATATACCTGAAAATTAATACAGCATTGTTAATCAGGTATACTCTAACATAAAATAAATAAACTAAATTAAAAAAATTCCTAGCTGTGATTGGTGAGGTTTCAGACAGGATATATTAGATAGACAATGGTGTAGAAACCACCTGAAAAATATTGGTGTCTAGATGACAAAGTTTATTTCTTGCTCACACTGTGTGTTGTAGGCTCTGCTTTTCTGAATCACTCAGGGACCCAGGCTTCCAGGGGATTCCTGCCTTTATCATCTCAGACAAGGAAAAGAGGAGCAGGGGCTGGCTATTACAGTGTCCATCCAAACACACTGGTATTTCATTGGCAAAGGCAAGTCACATTGTCCCCCCTTTAAGGATGCTCTGTCCTCCTCAGGAGAAGGCACTGAATTTGCCTGGGTGCTGACCCAGTCTTCCACAGCAGGGATTTCAGAGGACTTGAAGACCCAAGATGTTGGCAATCATTATTTTCCTTTCCACATGCAACTTTGAAAGAGGAGTAGTCTCTACAATGAGGAGGGAGGGCACACCCCCAGTCAGCCAGGTAAGTGGAATCAAGCCTGGTCCTCAATGGGTAACTAGAGTCACACTGACTAACTTTCCTTTCAGATCGTGGTAGATGCATTAACTCTGCGTGCTCAGAGGGGCTCCTGCATGATCAACAATAGCTTACTGCCTTTTTGTTCTATTTGTCCAATGGATTATACTGAAGAACACCTAAAGAAAAATTGCCCATAATCAAGATGTTGGGAAAGAATCTCTTTAAGGGGATTCAAAAGGTTCTTTATTTATTAACTTGCTGATTAGAGCCGACTCACTGGAAAAGACCCCGATTCTGGGAAAGATTGAAGGCAGGAGGAGAAGGGGGTGACAGGATGAGATGGTTGGATGACATCACAGATTCAATGGATGTGAGTCTGAGCAAACTCCAGGAGATGGTGAAGGACAGAGAAGCCTGGTGTACTACAGTCCATGGGGTCACAAAGAGTTGGACATGACTGAGTGACTGAATAACGAGGGACAAGTGACATAGTTTACAGACCCGGAGTAAATAAACTAATAATGGGTAAATATATTTCTTCATTCTTCCTAGAGAGGAGACAGAAATAAATTATTTCTTTAATAGCAGAGTCACCTTAGGTTAAACATTCGAAAAGGCTGGTTCTGCATTTCAGTGCTGAAGGAGGTTATGAGATGTTCTTATCCTGGTAAATGTACTACTAGTGAATTAATTTCCAGATCCACCCCTGCCCCCAGATAAAATCTGGAAATACCTTAAGGCTTTGATCCTTAGACAATAAGTCAACCTCTTCTGTACCAGAGGAAAAGAGGAGCAGGGGCTGGCTATTACAGTGTCCATCCAAACACACTGGTATTTCATTGGCAAAGGCAAGTCACATTGTCCCCCCTTTAAGGATGCTCTGTCCTCCTCAGGAGAAGGCACTGAATTTGCCTGGGTGCTGACCCAGTCTTCCACAGCAGGGATTTCAGAGGACTTGAAGACCCAAGATGTTGGCAATCATTATTTTCCTTTCCACATGCAACTTTGAAAGAGGAGTAGTCTCTACAATGAGGAGGGAGGGCACACCCCCAGTCAGCCAGGTAAGTGGAATCAAGCCTGGTCCTCAATGGGTAACTAGAGTCACACTGACTAACTTTCCTTTCAGATCGTGGTAGATGCATTAACTCTGCGTGCTCAGGGGGGCTCCTGCATGATCAACAATAGCTTACTGCCTTTTTGTTCTATTTGTCCAATGGATTATACTGAAGAACACCTAAAGAAAAATTGCCCATAATCAAGATGTTGGGAAAGAATCTCTTTAAGGGGATTCAAAAGGTTCTTTATTTATTAACTTGCTGATTAGAGCCGACTCACTGGAAAAGACCCCGATTCTGGGAAAGATTGAAGGCAGGAGGAGAAGGGGGTGACAGGATGAGATGGTTGGATGACATCACAGATTCAATGGATGTGAGTCTGAGCAAACTCCAGGAGATGGTGAAGGACAGAGAAGCCTGGTGTACTACAGTCCATGGGGTCACAAAGAGTTGGACATGACTGAGTGACTGAATAACGAGGGACAAGTGACATAGTTTACAGACCCGGAGTAAATAAACTAATAATGGGTAAATATATTTCTTCATTCTTCCTAGAGAGGAGACAGAAATAAATTATTTCTTTAATAGCAGAGTCACCTTAGGTTAAACATTCGAAAAGGCTGGTTCTGCATTTCAGTGCTGAAGGAGGTTATGAGATGTTCTTATCCTGGTAAATGTACTACTAGTGAATTAATTTCCAGATCCACCCCTGCCCCCAGATAAAATCTGGAAATACCTTAAGGCTTTGATCCTTAGACAATAAGTCAACCTCTTCTGTACCAGAGGAATCCATTGAGCACATGCGTGGTCTCTGCAGTTCCATAAAATTTGAAAGAAAACAGATAAAAATGAATTGTATACTGTAGAAAGGTAGAGGCTCCGTATAAGTTGTTAATTTTATTGGGTGAATTATTTTGCCATAAAGATAAGTTTCTGCACTTTCTAGAAACCCTCTTTCTGCCTGGGATCTGACAGAGTTGCTTCTCAATGCTCCAATGGCTCTGCTTGCAAAGGGAGTAAAATGATCATGAATAGCTTCGCTTCTCCTCACATTGAGTCCTTTTAGGCTTTGAAACTCGGTCTCTAATGAAGGGAAAGGATGCTGGCTCCAAACTCCAGGTTCAGAGTTGTTTCTGATAAGACTAAAAGGATGTTTTTCTTACCAGATACCATTCTTTCTGAATGTAGTATTTCCTAAACAAAACCAAAATGATGTGATTTAGCTCATAGGAGCCTGGTTACTTGCTTCTTAGTTTCTGATAAAATAAGTGACTCTGGGTTTTTTATCCCTTTTGCTACTTAAAAAAAAAAAAAACAACTGGATTTTCTATATCCCTGCCTTTTTTTTTGTTTTTGTTTTTGTTTTTTTTTAAAATTTTTCTCCCCCATCATGCCTCTTTTTATTTTTGTTTACCATCATCTTTCTCTGGCATGAGGCCCATTGCAGTGGCCTCTCTCATTACAAAGCACTGTCTCTGGGTGCAAACACTCCAGAGCTCAGGCTCCTAACTGGACACACTGGTCCACTGCTCCATGGCACGTGGGATTCTCCTGGGCCAGGGCTCTAACTGGTGCCCCACACACTGCAAGGCAGACTCTCCACCCATTGGACCACCAAGGAAGCCCCTGTCCCTTTGTTTTAATAGTCCACATCTGAAGACAAACTCAGAAACTGTGGATAGAAGAAACTAATGTCCACTGTGAACTTTCTTTGTTATCAAATCGACTAAATTATGAACCTATAAGCACCATATTTCAAATTTAGTGAATGTCATTTCATTTCCAGATCCACCTGCCCAGATAAAATCTGGAAATACCTTAAGGCTTTGATCCTTAGACAATAAGTCAACCTCTTCTGTACCAGAGGAATCCATTGAGCACATGCGTGGTCTCTGCAGTTCCATAAAATTTGAAAGAAAACAGATAAAAATGAATTGTATACTGTAGAAAGGTAGAGGCTCCGTATAAGTTGTTAATTTTATTGGGTGAATTATTTTGCCATAAAGATAAGTTTCTGCACTTTCTAGAAACCCTCTTTCTGCCTGGGATCTGACAGAGTTGCTTCTCAATGCTCCAATGGCTCTGCTTGCAAAGGGAGTAAAATGATCATGAATAGCTTCGCTTCTCCTCACATTGAGTCCTTTTAGGCTTTGAAACTCGGTCTCTAATGAAGGGAAAGGATGCTGGCTCCAAACTCCAGGTTCAGAGTTGTTTCTGATAAGATTAAAAGGATGTTTTTCTTACCAGATACCATTCTTTCTGAATGTAGTATTTCCTAAACAAAACCAAAATGATGTGATTTAGCTCATAGGAGCCTGGTTACTTGCTTCTTAGTTTCTGATAAAATAAGTGACTCTGGGTTTTTTATCCCTTTTGCTACTTAAAAAAAAAAAAAACAACTGGATTTTCTATATCCCTGCCTTTTTTTTTGTTTTTTTTTTAAAATTTTCTCCCCCATCATGCCTCTTTTTATTTTTGTTTACCATCATCTTTCTCTGGCATGAGGCCCATTGCAGTGGCCTCTCTCATTACAAAGCACTGTCTCTGGGTGCAAACACTCCAGAGCTCAGGCTCCTAACTGGACACACTGGTCCACTGCTCCATGGCACGTGGGATTCTCCTGGGCCAGGGCTCTAACTGGTGCCCCACACACTGCAAGGCAGACTCTCCACCCATTGGACCACCAAGGAAGCCCCTGTCCCTTTGTTTTAATAGTCCACATCTGAAGACAAACTCAGAAACTGTGGATAGAAGAAACTAATGTCCACTGTGAACTTTCTTTGTTATCAAATCGACTAAATTATGAACCTATAAGCACCATATTTCAAATTTAGTGAATGTCATTTCATTTCTCCTATTGATTTGTTATACTGATGCCTAATTATTTATTGCAAGTCATTTTGTAATAAACTCAACTAATCAGTTTTTAATTGTGTAAAGATACAGGTAGCATAGAATTCTGAAGAAGGAAATGGCAACCCACTCGAATATTCTTGCCTGGAGGATTCCCATGGACAAAGGAGCCTGGCAGCCTACAGTCTGGTGGGTTGCAAAAGAGTTGAACCTGACTCAGCAACTAACAACAACAGCAACAACAAAGAGTTGACAATTTTATTTAATTTATATACTTGTTTAAACCAGAGTATAGCTTATTTACAGTATTGTGTTAGATTCAAGCATACAGCAAAGTGAATCAGTTACATCTATCTATCTATCAATCTATCTATATCTATCTATCTATCTATCCCATCTTTTTAAGATTTTTAAAAAGTACTTAAATCTTTTTAAAGGTTCTTTTCCTATACAGACCATTACAGAGTACTGAGTAGAGTTCCATGTGCTGTATAGTAGGTCTTTATTAGTCATCTATTTTATATATAGTAGTGTGTATGTGTCAGTCCCATAGAATTGACCATTTTAAGTCAAAAAAATCAGTGTCAATGAGTTCATTTACAATGCTGTACCAACCATCACCTTGATTCAGTTCCATAATTTTAATAAAATTGAACATATCTAATAGTTCAAAAAAATCTCCCTTCCCATGGAAAAGAGGGCAAAAATGGGAATAGTGACAGACTTCATTTTCTTGGGCTCCAAAATTACTTTGGCTGGTTGCTGAAGCCATGAGATTAAAAGACAATTGCTCGTTGGGGGGAAAAAAAAAGCTATGACAGATCTAGATAACAAATTAAAAAGCAAATACCTCACTTTGCTAAAAAAGGTCTGTACAGTCAAAGCTAGGGTTTTTCCAGTCATCACATATGGATGTGAGCATTGGGCTATAAAGAAGTCTGAGCACTGAAGAACTGATGCTTTCAATTCTGGAGCTCTTAACCACACACTGCAAGGCAGACTCTCCACCCATTGGACCACCAAGGAAGCCCCTGTCCCTTTGTTTTAATAGTCCACATCTGAAGACAAACTCAGAAACTGTGGATAGAAGAAACTAATGTCCACTGTGAACTTTCTTTGTTATCAAATCGACTAAATTATGAACCTATAAGCACCATATTTCAAATTTAGTGAATGTCATTTCATTTCTCCTATTGATTTGTTATACTGATGCCTAATTATTTATTGCAAGTCATTTTGTAATAAACTCAACTAATCAGTTTTTAATTGTGTAAAGATACAGGTAGCATAGAATTCTGAAGAAGGAAATGGCAACCCACTCGAATATTCTTGCCTGGAGGATTCCCATGGACAAAGGAGCCTGGCAGCCTACAGTCTGGTGGGTTGCAAAAGAGTTGAACCTGACTCAGCAACTAACAACAACAGCAACAACAAAGAGTTGACAATTTTATTTAATTTATATACTTGTTTAAACCAGAGTATAGCTTATTTACAGTATTGTGTTAGATTCAAGCATACAGCAAAGTGAATCAGTTACATCTATCTATCTATCAATCTATCTATATCTATCTATCTATCTATCCCATCTTTTTAAGATTTTTAAAAAGTACTTAAATCTTTTTAAAGGTTCTTTTCCTATACAGACCATTACAGAGTACTGAGTAGAGTTCCATGTGCTGTATAGTAGGTCTTTATTAGTCATCTATTTTATATATAGTAGTGTGTATGTGTCAGTCCCATAGAATTGACCATTTTAAGTCAAAAAAATCAGTGTCAATGAGTTCATTTACAATGCTGTACCAACCATCACCTTGATTCAGTTCCATAATTTTAATAAAATTGAACATATCTAATAGTTCAAAAAAATCTCCCTTCCCATGGAAAAGAGGGCAAAAATGGGAATAGTGACAGACTTCATTTTCTTGGGCTCCAAAATTACTTTGGCTGGTTGCTGAAGCCATGAGATTAAAAGACAATTGCTCGTTGGGGGGAAAAAAAAAGCTATGACAGATCTAGATAACAAATTAAAAAGCAAATACCTCACTTTGCTAAAAAAGGTCTGTACAGTCAAAGCTAGGGTTTTTCCAGTCATCACATATGGATGTGAGCATTGGGCTATAAAGAAGTCTGAGCACTGAAGAACTGATGCTTTCAAACTGTGATGCTGGAGAAGACTCTTAAGAGCCCCTTGAATGGCAAGGAGATCAAATCAGTCAATCTTAAAGGAAATCCACCCTGACTAGTCGTTGGAAGGACTGACCCTGAAGTTGAAACTCTGGTGCTTTTGTCACCTGATGTGAAGAGCTGACTCATTGGAAAAGACCATGAGGCTGGGAAAGATTGAGGGGAGGAGGAGAAGAGGGTAACAGAGGATGAGATGTCTAGATGGCATCATCCTCTCAATGGACATGAGTTTGAGCAAACTCCGGGAGATGGTGAAGGACAGGGAAACTTGACATGCTGCAGTTTTGGGGGTTGCAAAGAGCCAGACATGCCTTAGCTATTGAACAAGAACAACAACATGGAAAATGAGTATCTGTTGACAAATTATTTGATCAAACAGTGCTTATTACCAAAATAATTTCTCAGACATAGGGACAGGAAGTCATAAGAGATTTTCCTTTAGAAGTTCCCCTCTCCCAAATTATGTGCCATCCAGGGGTCTCTGGGATGACTCCATTCCACCCATGGAATCATCACCCTGGCCCTGCACCAGCCCCAGAGGGACAGCTCAGAGTGACTGCTGCAAAAACAGTTAAGTCTAGAGAAACAAACTGTGCAGATGAACTGGGCACTGGTTCCCCATGCAATGATTTGTTTGCAGTCTCATGCACCACACGTAGGAGGCGGGTGTGCCAAGGCTGATCCCTTCACAACCGCGACACTTGACATTTTGGTAAGAGCAGTCACAAAAGTGAGAACTGAGTTTCATTCCTTTCTTTAGCCTGGATGTTCTCTTAATTCCCTACATAACAGTGCCAAGAACTCTTGCTTTCTGAGACTCAACTGGACTAAGGAAACATGTGGATTTGATTTCAGAGGGGGAAAAAAAGCCAAGACAATGAAATGAGTGCCTTTTCAAACGTAACCTTTAGGTTCATGAAATAGTTTCATCCTTTTCCTCAGCCCCCTCTCCCTGCCCCTAACCATGCAAACTCCTCATCAAATCCCAAATGCATCTGGCTGCTTTCAAATATGAAAGAAGGCTTTTAATTCATTCCAAAGACATAAACTTCTGTAATATTCCAAACTACAGCTTTAAACGCTTAATCATTCCTATGAATGCAAAGGCTCAAGAAATCTGGAGTAAAACAATCCTTCTTTAAAATATAAACTCTAGAATTTTATCATGAAAACAAAGCGTGTTTCTCAGTAGGGTCATCTCACAAGAGCATGGGTCTCACTGATCGATTCCAGCTCCTAGAACAGAGCCTGGCAAGGAAGAGTCACCTTAAATATTTACTGGATGTATAACTCTCTGTAGAAATTAGTGTTGTGGTGCCTTGGGACAGCTTGGTATAACATACTCCAAAGACAGTTCCTGGGGCTGAGAGCAGGGGCAAGGCAAGCAGAGGACCCCACAGTATTGTTCCCACCACCCTCTCTTCTTCTCACTCCTTGTTTTCTGACCCTTCTCCCTTCCTGCTTTGGTTTCTCTACATTTCTTCTCTGCGTTCCTCTCCTGTTTCCCACCACTGCCTTGGTGTCTTGCTCTAGACTGAATGTCCGTGTCCCTCTAGGGCTTATATGTTGAAATTTCATCTTCTGTGGGGTCTTTAGGAAGAGATGAAGCAATAAGGGTGGAACCTTATTGAAGAAAGGAATTTGTGCCCAGATAAAAGAGGCCCAGAACTCCCCCTCCCGCTCCACACATGAGGACATAGCGAGAGGTCAGCTGGCGATAAACCAGAATTCAGAGCCTTACCAGATACCGCATCTGCCAGTGCCTGGAGGCTGGGTTTTCTCAGCCTCCAGAACTGTGTTAGAATATTTTTGTTGAAGCAGTTTGAGTGGCCTGACACCTACCTTTCTCCTTCTATTTAATCCCCACTTTTTACTTCAAGGATCTCTCTTCCTCTAATTTTCTATTTCTCCCTCTCTCCTATCCACCTTCTCCCTTTTTAGTAAATACACAGAGCTGAGCTGTATTTTATGTAGGTATTCTGATTTATCAAATATGTCTCCCATTCTGAGTTTTCCTTCAGGAACACTTTGCATGCATCTACATTGCAACAAGGTGCTTCCCTGATGATTCAGATGGTAAAGAATCCATCTGCAACGCAGGAGACCTGGGGTTGATCCTTGGGTCAGGAAGATCCCCTGGAGAGGGAAAAGGCTACTCACTCCAGTCTTCTTGCCTGCAGAATTTCATGGACAGAGAAGCCTGGCAGGCTACAGTTCATGGGATTGCAGAGTCAGCCGCGACTTAGTGACTGAGCACACGTGCACATTGCAACAAAGAGAAAGTCATTTTGCAGTTTGTCAAGAAAAAAAGGAAAGTGCAGCAGCATTCCAGAAAGTTGCTTGGTTCCACGTGATGGAAACAAGTTATCCTATGGCCCACAGTTCCCACCTTAAGAAAACAGAGCACACTTTTAGGAGGTTGTTGTGGTGCCTTGGGACAGCTTGGTATAACATACTCCAAAGACAGTTCCTGGGGCTGAGAGCAGGGGCAAGGCAAGCAGAGGACCCCACAGTATTGTTCCCACCACCCTCTCTTCTTCTCACTCCTTGTTTTCTGACCCTTCTCCCTTCCTGCTTTGGTTTCTCTACATTTCTTCTCTGCGTTCCTCTCCTGTTTCCCACCACTGCCTTGGTGTCTTGCTCTAGACTGAATGTCCGTGTCCCTCTAGGGCTTATATGTTGAAATTTCATCTTCTGTGGGGTCTTTAGGAAGAGATGAAGCAATAAGGGTGGAACCTTATTGAAGAAAGGAATTTGTGCCCAGATAAAAGAGGCCCAGAACTCCCCCTCCCGCTCCACACATGAGGACATAGCGAGAGGTCAGCTGGCGATAAACCAGAATTCAGAGCCTTACCAGATACCGCATCTGCCAGTGCCTGGAGGCTGGGTTTTCTCAGCCTCCAGAACTGTGTTAGAATATTTTTGTTGAAGCAGTTTGAGTGGCCTGACACCTACCTTTCTCCTTCTATTTAATCCCCACTTTTTACTTCAAGGATCTCTCTTCCTCTAATTTTCTATTTCTCCCTCTCTCCTATCCACCTTCTCCCTTTTTAGTAAATACACAGAGCTGAGCTGTATTTTATGTAGGTATTCTGATTTATCAAATATGTCTCCCATTCTGAGTTTTCCTTCAGGAACACTTTGCATGCATCTACATTGCAACAAGGTGCTTCCCTGATGATTCAGATGGTAAAGAATCCATCTGCAACGCAGGAGACCTGGGGTTGATCCTTGGGTCAGGAAGATCCCCTGGAGAGGGAAAAGGCTACTCACTCCAGTCTTCTTGCCTGCAGAATTTCATGGACAGAGAAGCCTGGCAGGCTACAGTTCATGGGATTGCAGAGTCAGCCGCGACTTAGTGACTGAGCACACGTGCACATTGCAACAAAGAGAAAGTCATTTTGCAGTTTGTCAAGAAAAAAAGGAAAGTGCAGCAGCATTCCAGAAAGTTGCTTGGTTCCCACGTGATGGAAACAAGTTATCCTATGGCCCACAGTTCCCACCTTAAGAAAACAGAGCACACTTTTAGGAGGGGAAGAATGCTTTTGGAGGTTAAGAATAATGGTGTTATTTTAATTGGGATGCGTCAGGTGGTGTCTCACCTTATTAGGGGAAGAGATGAGGAATGAATACCATTATCCACAGCGTTGCTTTCCCATTTCCAGCATCCATTTAATGTTGGTATGACATATATTAAATTGAGGCATATCTATGCATTCAGCAGAGTGTGATTTCTAAATTCCTAGATGAGAAGCCTATGATTTACTTCTTAAGTTAACAAAAATAAGCAGGAGATTTATTTCTAGTATTTTCTATGGGAAAATCAATACTTATTTCTCATATATCTTTCATCTTAGTTTAAAGGAATAATTGACAAAAGTTAATCAGCAATGTCCCCAGGACACATCACCCTGTTCTGTTCTGATTTCATTTTAAAATGGACACAAACCTGAAGGATTGGAAAAGAAGACGAGATGGTCTGTCTCTTCAGTTTCAAACACCCGAGTCTTCAAGTTCCCCAGATATATAAATGAAACAGATTCTTTGCCAGAAGGTCAGAAAAATCTTTTTCTGCTCACATAATATTCATCCGTACTGTTTCTCCTCGCAGACTTGTAGAAGAGACAATCGCTGGCTTGCTTGCTTCGTCAGTGGACTCATTTGCCTCCGCTGTGTGTCTCTGCAGCTTTCCAGCTCATTCAGCTTCTACCTGCCTTGGCACAGTGATTTCCCCTTTCTGGATGAAGTCAAGAAGCATGACTTGATGACCAGCCTACCTGTGGTTTCCAGATGCCTTTGTTTCCCGTCCATAGATGCCTCAGCGCTTGCCAGGGGAGGGAAGCTAGCGTGTCAGTGGGCAAAGGCTCTTCCTCAGTGAGTGTGGGTGGCTGAAGGAAGGCTGAATAGCAAGAGAACAAAAAGGGAAGAAAACAGCCTACTTTGCCATTTCTATAACCTTAGCTGCACTTTTTCTTCTGAGGCTATAAATTCATTTCTTTCAAATAAGAAGTCTGTTGAATAAAAATATTCTTAAAATTGCCATTAAATGCACCAGTTTGTTCAGGATGAACCCATTAAACGTTTTCTTTCTTATAATTAAGTTCAATGCTCAGCAATTGGAAACATTTGTCCAAGTGCTAAAAGACCAGTTATCAGCTTAGTGAGAGCTGGGAAGTCAAAGAACAGATGTGTATTTACTAATCCCTGAAGAGCCTATTTTGTTCTGATTTGAAGGAAGGAAAGGCAGGTGGCTGAAACTCAGGACACTCGCTTTGTCTCCTCAGGATGAGCCTATTCCCCTAGCTTTGTTCACACCTACAAATGCAGTCATTCTGGGACCAGAAACTCAGGGCAGTCCTAAGCCAGAGAGAAGACCCATGGAGGAGAGCAGGCAGCTAGGAAATGGTCAAGGGCCGCCCAGGTGGTGCACCCAGATGGGAATAGCCCTGGTTAAGGGATTGTTATATAAGGAACACTGGTCACCTAGCCTCGCAGCTCTGGCCACTAGTACTTGGACTGCTTTCAATGACATTGCAGGCCATCTAGAGGTCCACCTGCAGTGCTATTTGTAACTTTTTAAGGCAAAAAGGATTGACGAATAATGAGGCTCTCATAGTATGAAAACAACCATCCATTTAAGTCGACAGGTACATCCTTCAGACTAAATATTATGGGAATGAGTGCAGGGTAACCTGATTGAGAACATTAATGCTTTCCCTGTGGTTATGAAAGAAAAAGAAGCTTACTTCCTTTTCTTTTCTCAAATGGAAAAGGGGTCTTGGAGGAGAAGAGCTGGATCCTTACAGAGGAGATGTGGAAAGGGGCAGGGAGGAGAGGGTGGACCTTCCCTTAGGGCAGGAGTCACTGAGCTCAGGAGGAATACTCATGGGAAGTCCTGCTGGGGACACCTAGCCTCAAGGGCGATCTCATAGGATCTGAGAGCCACCTATTTAGGTGTTCTGTGATGGCCTGAAGTTGTCTAGTCGCTCAGTCGTATCCGATTCTTTTGCACCCCATGGACTGTAACCTGCCATGCTTACCTGTCCACGAGATTCTCCAGGTAAGAATATGGCAGTGGGTTGCCATTTCCTCCTCCAGGGGATATTCCTGACCCAAGGATTGAACCAAGGTTTTCTGCTTTGGCAGGTGGGTTCTTTATCACTGAATCACCAGGAAGCCCCATGGTTTGAAGACAGACTCCTAAGAACTGTGCTCTTTGGTGTACATGGAAGAGCCAAGTCACCAGATTCATCACAAAGGAGTGTCCACTTTTAAATGCCCCAGGAAAAGTCTGAAAACTGTGAGCACATCCAGGCCAGAGCCTGTTTCCATAAATAAGGTTTTGTTGGCAAGTAACCATGTCCATTTACTTCTGCATTATGTATGGCAGCTTTCACACTACAAGAGCAGAGTTGAGTAGCTGTGACAGCGATCACAGCGTCTAGAGTTTTTACTATTAGTTCTTTACCAAATAGCATGTTGACCTTTGAATGGTCAGCTTGGAATAGGGGTTTAAATGATGAGCGTGTCAGCTGTTCTTGTCTGAGCCTAACATCAGGAGATCTGTCATAAATTTTCACTATTATTTATGTTCTCAAGGGTCCTCGTGAGATCCTGAGAAGGATGGATACCTTTCCCAAACATCCCAATTCAAGCCACTTTTGTTCTAGTTTTAAATATGAGCTGCTATTCTATATTTCTAGGATGATAGAAACTCATGTTAGTTTCCTGGACTAAAACACTATAACATGCATCCAGGTTCATCACATACTGCCTGAGCTTCCCATTGCAGCTGTATGACCAAAAGGACCACAGTAACTTAAAACAACAACAGGAGTAGATTATCTCACATTGTGAGTTAAGAAGCTTCAAATCAACCTCACTGGGCTAAAATCAAGGTGTTGAAGGTGTTAGAAGGGCTGGATTCCATCAGAGGCTCCAAGGGGAGACTTGGCCCCTTTCCTGTTAGAAGCCCCTGCAGTCCTTATCTTGTGGTCACTTCAACTTCCCAGCAGGACAGTATCTTCCCTCCTATTTGACCTCTGCTTCTATTGTCACATCTCTGAACCAGTCCCCACCCCATTTCCCTTGCCTTAGTGGCCTGGGTTTAAGTTGTCTAGTCGCTCAGTCGTATCCGATTCTTTTGCACCCCATGGACTGTAACCTGCCATGCTTACCTGTCCACGAGATTCTCCAGGTAAGAATATGGCAGTGGGTTGCCATTTCCTCCTCCAGGGGATATTCCTGACCCAAGGATTGAACCAAGGTTTTCTGCTTTGGCAGGTGGGTTCTTTATCACTGAATCACCAGGAAGCCCCATGGTTTGAAGACAGACTCCTAAGAACTGTGCTCTTTGGTGTACATGGAAGAGCCAAGTCACCAGATTCATCACAAAGGAGTGTCCACTTTTAAATGCCCCAGGAAAAGTCTGAAAACTGTGAGCACATCCAGGCCAGAGCCTGTTTCCATAAATAAGGTTTTGTTGGCAAGTAACCATGTCCATTTACTTCTGCATTATGTATGGCAGCTTTCACACTACAAGAGCAGAGTTGAGTAGCTGTGACAGCGATCACAGCGTCTAGAGTTTTTACTATTAGTTCTTTACCAAATAGCATGTTGACCTTTGAATGGTCAGCTTGGAATAGGGGTTTAAATGATGAGCGTGTCAGCTGTTCTTGTCTGAGCCTAACATCAGGAGATCTGTCATAAATTTTCACTATTATTTATGTTCTCAAGGGTCCTCGTGAGATCCTGAGAAGGATGGATACCTTTCCCAAACATCCCAATTCAAGCCACTTTTGTTCTAGTTTTAAATATGAGCTGCTATTCTATATTTCTAGGATGATAGAAACTCATGTTAGTTTCCTGGACTAAAACACTATAACATGCATCCAGGTTCATCACATACTGCCTGAGCTTCCCATTGCAGCTGTATGACCAAAAGGACCACAGTAACTTAAAACAACAACAGGAGTAGATTATCTCACATTGTGAGTTAAGAAGCTTCAAATCAACCTCACTGGGCTAAAATCAAGGTGTTGAAGGTGTTAGAAGGGCTGGATTCCATCAGAGGCTCCAAGGGGAGACTTGGCCCCTTTCCTGTTAGAAGCCCCTGCAGTCCTTATCTTGTGGTCACTTCAACTTCCCAGCAGGACAGTATCTTCCCTCCTATTTGACCTCTGCTTCTATTGTCACATCTCTGAACCAGTCCCCACCCCAATTTCCCTCTTGTAAGGACCCTATGATTACATTGGGCCCATTAGGTAATCCAGGAGAATCTCCCCAGCAAAATCTTTAATTTAACCACATCTGCAAATTCCTTTTTGTCATATGAAGTAACATATTCACAGGCACCATAAATTAGGACATGGCATCGTTGGGGGTCATATTCAACCTAGTGAGCCTGTGGTTCTTCATTATGTAAGGAATTTCTGAACAGCCATGGAAGACTACCGAAGATGGGTTTGTTCTGGTCTGGTCCATAGTCTCTGCTTTTTATTCATCTACAACTCTCATTCATTGCAAGGACTGATGCTGAAGCCAAAGCTCCAATACGTTGGCCACCTGATGCAAAGAGCTGACTCACTGGAAAAGACCCTGATGCTGGGAAAGATGGAGAGCAGGGGAAGGGAAGGACAGACGAGTAGATGGTTGGATGGCATTACTAAGTCAATGAGCATGAGTTTGAGAAAACCTCAGGAGATGGTGAAGGACAGAGGAGCCTGGCATGTCGCAGTCCATGGGGTCATACAGAGTAGGACATGACTTAGCTACTGAACAACAACAGCAATAACAAAAACAAATAGTACCCGATGATAAGGCTGAACAACATCTGAATCTGCGTGGCTTTGTCCTGATGGGCTCCTGCTCCCCTCTCGGTTGACATTGGTTTCATTCACCCCTTTGCCCAATGTATGGCCTAAGGAAGCTGTTAAATTCCTAAAGCAAAATGGAGATGTAGGCCATCTTTCCCCTTCCCTGGACCTCGATGCTGGCCAGAGGAGAAGCTGTCCACTTACAAGATAGCCCATTTCCTTTGTCCTTCAGTACTCTCGTCCTGTCATTTACTCCATGCCAGATGGATGGGTTTCCTCCAGCTTCCTATTTTCCACATCGGGGCTCCTGTTGCTGGCAGGGATGACAGAGCACTGTCCTTCTCTTCTTCTAAGTTCTGTCCCTTGGAAATGCTTCTCTTTGATGCTCTGGTATAAACTGTGTTCTCCACCTCTACCCATGATTTCTCTGACCACAGATTCTTTGTGGCATGGATTCTTGTTTCTCATTTCTCCTGTGATGTTCCACGCTGTGTCAAGTGCAGCATGAATAATGGAAACAACGTTCACCTTTATTTTCCATGCTTGATAGAACTGCAGAGACTTGTAGCAGATGGCATCAAAAGGTAAAGGTACAATACTGACGTTGGATTTTGTACTCAAAGAGGTCACTTTAAACAAGATGGAATGCCAGCCTGTGGGCTAATATTGACACAGTGGTATAATCCAACAGTGACTCAGAATATGTTTTTTAAGCAGTCTACATGTTTTCAGTTACATAGGACACCAGACAAAGAAATACAAATATTTGGGGATCTTTGTTAAAATCAAAGCTGGAAAATTTTAGGGTGTTTCCTTAGTCAAAAGTCTAGTCAAAAGTGTGGTCAGCATGAGGTCTGTGAGCTCAAGGACAATTTTTCTGTAAGAAACTATGACTATACTTTCTGCTGAATTTATTAATAGTTTTCAGATACTGAGTGCATATAAATTGAATGGACATTCATACAAAGGATTCAATTGGGGCAGAAAAAATACACAGATGAAGTCTGGATTTTCTTTGTTGCTAATCTGGGAACTGCTGCATTCGGAAGTGAATTACAATGATAACCCTGGCTCAAGCAGCAGAACCATTAGGAACTATCAGGCACTATTTGCACAATGTCGGTGGATAAGCTGATCCCAAGGAAGCAGATAAAAGGATTTTGAGCCACCAACAATACTGTGCCAAGATGCTCAGAGCCTGTAGTGTGAGCTGTGTGGCTGGTGGTGCCCAGTGGATCCACGTGTGGGCTGTGACCATGGGGACTGGAGGCTCGAGGGAAGAGGCAGGTGTGGATAAGGAAGTCTGTAATTCACTGGTATTGAATCAGCCCTGTGAGTGTTTGGCTGACAGGCATGTTCAGCTCAACAGGAAGTGGATTCCACGAGAAAGCAGCTTGGAAAAGAACTGCAAAGGGAGGAAACCTATTCAGTATTTTGGTCCAGCTGTTGGTCGCCTTAACTCATGCCACAGATCACCCTTCGATCACTGATTACTGAAACCCTGCCACGTGCAACCACGTTGTCGATACTGGCAGTGAACTGGGCAGCATTCAGGTGCTGTAAAAAGACACCACAGACTGAGGGGCTTATAAACAGAAACGATTATTTCTCACTGTTCTAGAGGCTAAGGTGTCCAAGATTAAAGTTCCACATGGTCCAGCACTGATGGGAGCCCTCCTCCCAGTTTATAGCTGACTCCTTCTTGGTGTCCTCACATGGTATTAATCGATGGGGCCGGGGAGTCTTTTCAGACCCTCTTTATAAGGGCTTATAAGGGTTCTCATACCATTCAGGAGGGCTTCACCCTCATGGCCTAAGCCCCACCCCAAGGCCTCACCTCCTACCTATCAACTCATTTGAGGGTTAGGATTTCAACATAATGAGCTTGGCAGAGACACAAGATCCAGATCGTAGTCATCTCTTCCTTCATGGAGCTAATATTCCCAGCAGAGAACAGATGATCCTGCTTTAATGCAGGTGAAAGGCTGGAGAATGGGGGGATAAGAAGTAGGGTTTTCTATCATATATTCATATAAGCCTCACTGAGCGGGAGATCTTGGAGCTCAAAGTAGAAAAGAATGGAAAGTGGGTCATGTGGAGATGCTGGGGTCATGGGAGGAGGGAACTTTCCAGGACAAGAGACTGTGTGCAAAGATCCTCTGGTGACCATGAGGTGGGCAGGCAAGGATGACAAAGCAGATGACAGATTCAGACAGTGGCCAGGTGTGTGAGGTCTTATAAGGAACCAGGATTCTATCTTTCATGGGATGAGAAGTCACTGGGGATTTTCATGGCTAGAAAGAATCAGGAAGAGGTGAAGTTCAGCTACTGGTCTCACAGACCTTCACCATACTATACCAGAACAGGAATCAAAAGCCTGAAATTCCAAAATGGGCTCTCTCATGTGTCAGCTCATTAGTCAAAGCAAACCTTTTGAATCCATATGGTACCTGATGTTTTGCAAATAGAGTTGCTGAACTTGAAGACCTCTTCCCCAAGTTAATTTTTTTTTTTAATGGTTTCTTTGGTGGGGGTCGGGTTGGGGAGGGAAGGGGTGGGCAGGCCACTTCTATTGGTCTTTCTTTATTTATTTTTCATCCATCTTTGTTCTTTGGCCCACGTGGGCCTCCCATCGCGGTGGCCTCTGTTGTTGCAGAGCACCGGCTCTGGGCACATGCGCTCCAGAGCTCTGACTCGGTAATTGGACGCATCAGTCCAGCCGCTCCGCGGCACGTGGGATCTTCCCAGGCCAGGGATCGAACCAGGTTACCCACTGGACCACCAGGGAAGCCCTCCTCCAGTTAATTTTTGCTCTCAGTGATCTGAGTAATGTATACGTGACACATAGTGATATCAAAAACTTTAATATTGAACTTCATCATGCTTTAAGCATGCTTTTTATTCTAGTAGAATCCAAAGGTTATAGAATTCAAAAAGTCCTTTTTTGTTGTCCAATTGCTAAGTCTTGTCCAACTCTTTGCACTCCCATGGACTGCAGCACACCAGACTTTCCTGTCCTCCCTCATCTCCTGGAGTTTGCTCAAACTCATGTCCATTGACTCAGTGATGCCATCCAATCATCTCATCCTCTGTCGCCCCCTCTCCTTCTGCCTTCAATCTTCCCCAGCATCAGGGCCTTTTCCAGTGAGTTGGCCCTTCACATCAAGTATTGGAGCATCAGCTTCAGCATCCGTCCTTCCACTGAGTATTCAGGGTTGATTTCCTTTAGGATTGAGAGGTTTGATCTCAATTAGCTCATTCAATTTATTTTCAGCCTCGAATAAGAAAAATAATGAAAAGCACACATAAGTTCAAATAACTCCCTTCCATATACATATATATTATGCACACACACACCCTGAAGGTGTTGTAAGTTCTGGCCCAATGTGATTGACACCCTGAAATTCTGCCGCAGAGCTCCAGCCACAGCCTCCGCTTTGATTCTATCCTCCAGAGATGACCACTGTCTAGATTAATTTGGACCTTTCCCCCGCTGGACACACTGTATTTTCTGTCTTATAGTACATTTGAACATCCTTGGTATGCCTAGGAATTTCTAGCCATGTGATTTCCACATTCCTAAGGCAGAACCCAGAGGACTTGGGGGTCCAGCTCTTAGGAGACTCCACCAAGGGGATTCTCACATGGAGACCCTGCTTTGGGAAGGAGCAGTCTGAGAGAAGAGGGCCCAGTGGAATCTACTTTTGATGGAGGAATCTGGCTCCTGGGGCTAGCGAGGTTTCCCACCTCCTGCCTGGAGTGGAAGTAGCCTGGGAACGGGGGCAGCAGCCTCTGTGGTCAGGCCTAGAGGCAGTGCACACCACAGTATACCCAGCTTAGGGACAGCAAAGGGTCCCCACGTCTCCATTTGGGCCTGGAGTGGGATTAGAGCTGGAATCATGGGCTCCAGGAAGCCCTCCTCCAGTTAATTTTGATCTGAGTAATGTATACGTGACACATAGTGATATCAAAAACTTTAATATTGAACTTCATCATGCTTTAAGCATGCTTTTTATTCTAGTAGAATCCAAAGGTTATAGAATTCAAAAAGTCCTTTTTTGTTGTCCAATTGCTAAGTCTTGTCCAACTCTTTGCACTCCCATGGACTGCAGCACACCAGGCTTTCCTGTCCTCCCTCATCTCCTGGAGTTTGCTCAAACTCATGTCCATTGACTCAGTGATGCCATCCAATCATCTCATCCTCTGTCGCCCCCTCTCCTTCTGCCTTCAATCTTCCCCAGCATCAGGGCCTTTTCCAGTGAGTTGGCCCTTCACATCAAGTATTGGAGCATCAGCTTCAGCATCCGTCCTTCCACTGAGTATTCAGGGTTGATTTCCTTTAGGATTGAGAGGTTTGATCTCAATTAGCTCATTCAATTTATTTTCAGCCTCGAATAAGAAAAATAATGAAAAGCACACATAAGTTCAAATAACTCCCTTCCATATACATATATATTATGCACACACACACCCTGAAGGTGTTGTAAGTTCTGGCCCAATGTGATTGACACCCTGAAATTCTGCCGCAGAGCTCCAGCCACAGCCTCCGCTTTGATTCTATCCTCCAGAGATGACCACTGTCTAGATTAATTTGGACCTTTCCCCCGCTGGACACACTGTATTTTCTGTCTTATAGTACATTTGAACATCCTTGGTATGCCTAGGAATTTCTAGCCATGTGATTTCCACATTCCTAAGGCAGAACCCAGAGGACTTGGGGGTCCAGCTCTTAGGAGACTCCACCAAGGGGATTCTCACATGGAGACCCTGCTTTGGGAAGGAGCAGTCTGAGAGAAGAGGGCCCAGTGGAATCTACTTTTGATGGAGGAATCTGGCTCCTGGGGCTAGCGAGGTTTCCCACCTCCTGCCTGGAGTGGAAGTAGCCTGGGAACGGGGGCAGCAGCCTCTGTGGTCAGGCCTAGAGGCAGTGCACACCACAGTATACCCAGCTTAGGGACAGCAAAGGGCCCCAGTCACCATCACGTTCGTCTTTGTGCATGGTTTGGGGCCCAGTTCCTGGAAGTGGGGAGCATATTTCTCAGATGTCTCGAGAATATCATGGGCTCCTAAGTCTTCTATTTTCAGCTGCATCTACCGTGCTTATTGTTACTTACAATTAATAACTTGGTCTCATCCTGGCTGTGCTCACCTTGTGAAAACATCTTCCCAGAATCTATATATGTATAAGGAACAGAGCACTTTCACCGCAAAGTGGAAGTCTACTGTACAAAGTGGGCTTCCCAGGAGTAAAAAATCCACCTGCCAATGCAGGTGATATAAGAGACATGGGTTGGATCCCATCCCCTGGAGGAGGAAACAGCAAGCCACTCCAGTACCCTTGCTTGGAGAATTCCATGGACAGACGAGCCTGGTGGACTACAGTCTATAGGGTCGCAAATTGTTGGACACAAGAGAGGGACTAAGTACACACATCATACAATACTAGTTAGCTTAGACCCCTCGTTTCTCATCAGCAACCATTACATTCCCTGGTACTATATCCTACACATAATTTGCTGAAAATTTTCCCTATCAATTTACATTTGAGAGATTTTTCCTATTTTTAACTTATATATAATGAGGCAGTGAAAACTTACACAGTTACATTTACCAACTCACAGTATGGTTCTTGTATGGATTGTGCATTATCATGTATAAAGATTAAACATACGTAATATATGAACTGTATTTTAAAAGGTCAAGCTAATTTGTACTCCCGCTACAGGTAAACGAAGAAATCAATTTTTACCCTCCTTGGTTCAACACTTGATGTTCTTTGTCTTTATAAATGTTAGCCTTTTGAAAGACACAACTGTATCTCATTTTAATTTATATTTTAAAAATTATTAGTGAGATTAATACATTTTCATATATTTATTGGTTACTTGTATTTTTGATGTTTGTTTTGTCTGTTTATAGCCTTGTCTATTTTCTAGTTTTTTATTGAGCTCACATTATATTATGCATTTTAAATGTATAAAACATACAATGTATATAGTGTAAATATATAATATATATAACATATGTGTTACATAGTATGCAGTTTGTATGCACTATATTGAAGGTAATTTCTCTAAACCTCCTATTTGTCTTGTAATTTTATTTATAGTATCTACTATTATACCCATTGCACAAAAGAATTATTCCAGACTCTGAAATGGTTCAACTCTAAGGAATCTTGAAATATTATTCATTATATTAATATGAATTTGAGCAAAAATTTTATCACCATGTCCTGAAAAAACCTAATCAAGAAGAAAATTTTGTGATTAAAGACTTTAAGTAAAACAACAGTTCTTCAGATAATAACTTTTAAAGATGATTTTAAAAAATTCTACCAGACATTATTATCAAATGTTATATTGAATAGTAAAATCTAAATGCATTCCTACTGTGCTTGGAAACAAGACAAAGTTAGGGAACTTCCCACTAAAATTCAGTTTCATTTAGGAGAGTTTAGCTAATGCGATAAGACAGACTGAGTACCTGGTGCAAATATTAGGAAAGAGGTGAAAACGGGATCACTTTTTGCAGCCAATGTGATTTTATGCCCAGAAAATTCAGGAGGCTTAACTAAAAGAAAACCTCTTAGAACTAATTTTTTAAAACACCACTGTATGAAGATACCACTATATAAGATAAATATTTGAAAAACCCAGCAGCTTTTCTCTATACTAGTAATAGCCATTCAGAAACTGAAATGGTAAAAGATTTTGTTCATGGTAACTACTCAAACTACAAAATGACTAAAGTAAACTTATCAAAGAAGTTATAGGATTTAGAGTAGGCATTTCAGCATTAATATTTTATAGAAGTCATAAAAGGAAACTTCAGTAAATGAAGACATCATATCCCTAAATGGGAACATTATAAACATGTTTCCAATCTGTGTATACAGTTAATGCAACTCTGATCATAATCCACATAGTTGTTTATGTATGCTCATCTAGCTTCTTAAATTAGACAAATTCACTCTAAACTTCATATGAACAATAAGCTTGATCATGTCTGAGAATATTTCAGAGAAGAAATTATAAGAGACTTATTTTCCAGATACTTGAAAATGTGTTAAAACTACTCTAATCAAAATAACAGATTCTAGGGATACTGGCACAGGAACAGGCATTTTTATGTGCAAAACAGAACCTAGTCCAGAAGCCAAACTGGAGATACTTGGGTTTTTAATAAAACAAATGATACAAGGAAATATAGCTGGCACTTCATAAAAGAAAAAACATATATGAACCTGTAAAAAATTTAAAAATGGTTTCTAGATTGAATATAGATATAGATGAAAGGCACAGTCCATTTAATAACACAGTAAGATATAGAAATTATGCTTTTAAAAATAACTATTAAGAGAAGAAGGTACTTCTAGGCAAGACTGGGAATTCAGATAGCGTATAAATACCAAAGCAAAATAGACTCCTCCCCTCTTTGATTATATATTAACTCCATCATTTTATATGTTTGGATGTAAAGTCTATAGATGAGAATAAGTAACTCATTCAAGGTCACCCAGTTCAGTGGAGATAGGAGAATAAACAGTTACTCAGGGGATCAGAGTACTCAACTGGTGGAAATTATACACTTTTCTTTATTCCAGTGTTTCTTAAACTTTAATAGACATTACAAAATTCTTGAAAGCACCTGTCAAAAGTTACCTGGGCTCCATCTGCAATTTCTGATTTAATAGATCAGGTTAGGGCCTGAGAATCTGCATCTAATCAGCTCAGAAATGATATTCACATGACTGTCTGTGGCCTCACTTGAAGTAATATTTCACTTTAAAACTTTCTTATCCAAGCATTAATGGTGCTACTATATGCACTAACTTGAATTCCAGCAAACAGAGCTTTCCTGATAGCTCAGATGGTAAAGAATTCACCTGCAGTGCAGGAGACCTGGATTTGATCCCTGGGTCAGGAAAATCCCCTGGAGAAGGGAATGGCAGCCCACTCCAGTATTCTTGCCTGCAGAATGTCATCTACTCTAAATTGGGAAACAACATTCAGCTCTAAATGAAGACATCATATCCCTAAATGGGAACATTATAAACATGTTTCCAATCTGTGTATACAGTTAATGCAACTCTGATCATAATCCACATAGTTGTTTATGTATGCTCATCTAGCTTCTTAAATTAGACAAATTCACTCTAAACTTCATATGAACAATAAGCTTGATCATGTCTGAGAATATTTCAGAGAAGAAATTATAAGAGACTTATTTTCCAGATACTTGAAAATGTGTTAAAACTACTCTAATCAAAATAACAGATTCTAGGGATACTGGCACAGGAACAGGCATTTTTATGTGCAAAACAGAACCTAGTCCAGAAGCCAAACTGGAGATACTTGGGTTTTTAATAAAACAAATGATACAAGGAAATATAGCTGGCACTTCATAAAAGAAAAAACATATATGAACCTGTAAAAAATTTAAAAATGGTTTCTAGATTGAATATAGATATAGATGAAAGGCACAGTCCATTTAATAACACAGTAAGATATAGAAATTATGCTTTTTAAAAAAATAACTATTAAGAGAAGAAGGTACTTCTAGGCAAGACTGGGAATTCAGATAGCGTATAAATACCAAAGCAAAATAGACTCCTCCCCTCTTTGATTATATATTAACTCCATCATTTTATATGTTTGGATGTAAAGTCTATAGATGAGAATAAGTAACTCATTCAAGGTCACCCAGTTCAGTGGAGATAGGAGAATAAACAGTTACTCAGGGGATCAGAGTACTCAACTGGTGGAAATTATACACTTTTCTTTATTCCAGTGTTTCTTAAACTTTAATAGACATTACAAAATTCTTGAAAGCACCTGTCAAAAGTTACCTGGGCTCCATCTGCAATTTCTGATTTAATAGATCAGGTTAGGGCCTGAGAATCTGCATCTAATCAGCTCAGAAATGATATTCACATGACTGTCTGTGGCCTCACTTGAAGTAATATTTCACTTTAAAACTTTCTTATCCAAGCATTAATGGTGCTACTATATGCACTAACTTGAATTCCAGCAAACAGAGCTTTCCTGATAGCTCAGATGGTAAAGAATTCACCTGCAGTGCAGGAGACCTGGATTTGATCCCTGGGTCAGGAAAATCCCCTGGAGAAGGGAATGGCAGCCCACTCCAGTATTCTTGCCTGCAGAATCTCATGGCTCGTCCATGGGTCACAAAGAGTTGGACATGACTGAGAGACTTTCACCTTCACTTTTTGAGTACCATCAATAAAGACACATTTTAAGGGTGCATCCATGCTACAGGGCAGTGAAAACTGTCCCTCTGGGCCTAGCAGGGCAGAGAAGGAACAAGAATCTGTCAGTTTCCTTCAGCAACAGAAATACCAGGTCAGGCTGGGTTTACATAAAAGCAGCATAAATAAGGTACTTCACTTATCAAAAGGAAGTTAAATGACATCAACGGAAAAGGCGGAAAATTCTTCAAATATGCTGTTTTCCATAAGAGCCACAAGACAATTTGCAAAAAGTTGTCCAACTCAGTATTTCCAGAACCCTGGAAAATTAACCAAAGTAAAGGTGTAATCTGAGGAGCAGTTATCAGGGAATAACTAGCTAAATCTCAGTAAGACTAATAAAACCAACGAGCTTCATTACGTTTGGCAGGATTTTCTTTCTTTCTTTCTTTTGGCCATACTGCACGGGGGCATGTGGACTCTGAGTTCCTCGACCAGGAACCAATCCAGTGTCCTTGCTGTGGAAACATGGAGTCTCAGCTACTGGGCTACCAGTGAAGTCCTGGCAATCAGCCTGCCCTAGTCCCAATCCCTACTTCTCAGATCTATAATAATCATGTAAAATGAAAGCCACTAGAGGCAAAAGTGGCAGCCACTAGAGGCAAAAGAATGGAGCTGGAGCTCTTGCAAAGTACCCCATCCCAGATAACTGTCACTGGTTGAGCTATCTCAGGGTTCCCTGGAAGCTCTCACTTACGGGGTTATTTGACCTGACTTAGAGCTTGCCCCATGCAAAAAGACTTCTCCCTAAGGAGTGCTTGTTGGAAACAATTACAAAGACATGTTTAACTTTAGTAGCTGCCTGAGGTGATGGATAACAGTTTTGACAAACACTAGACTAAGCAACAAGCTTAAAAGGAAAAGCTAGAGAATGAGAAATTCAAAGAGGCTTAGAAAACTCAGACATATTCCTGGAAATCTAGAAAGACTGTGCACATATCCTGCACCAAAAGCTCATTCAGGAATGCCCTGGAAAGTCTCTAAGCGCTTAGCCCTGGCTGACCTTGAAGCTCCACGTAACCAGGAAACGAAAGGCAACACTGAGTGGAAATCAGAAAACTCCCCGGCAAAACGGTGATTTCTGGTTGGACATGCTGAAACACCTTCACTTTGAGTACCATCAATAAAGACACATTTTAAGGGTGCATCCATGCTACAGGGCAGTGAAAACTGTCCCTCTGGGCCTACAGGGCAGAGAAGGAACAAGAATCTGTCAGTTTCCTTCAGCAACAGAAATACCAGGTCAGGCTGGGTTTACATAAAAGCAGCATAAATAAGGTACTTCACTTATCAAAAGGAAGTTAAATGACATCAACGGAAAAGGCGGAAAATTCTTCAAATATGCTGTTTTCCATAAGAGCCACAAGACAATTTGCAAAAAGTTGTCCAACTCAGTATTTCCAGAACCCTGGAAAATTAACCAAAGTAAAGGTGTAATCTGAGGAGCAGTTATCAGGGAATAACTAGCTAAATCTCAGTAAGACTAATAAAACCAACGAGCTTCATTACGTTTGGCAGGATTTTCTTTCTTTCTTTCTTTTGGCCATACTGCACGGGGGCATGTGGACTCTGAGTTCCTCGACCAGGAACCAATCCAGTGTCCTTGCTGTGGAAACATGGAGTCTCAGCTACTGGGCTACCAGTGAAGTCCTGGCAATCAGCCTGCCCTAGTCCCAATCCCTACTTCTCAGATCTATAATAATCATGTAAAATGAAAGCCACTAGAGGCAAAAGTGGCAGCCACTAGAGGCAAAAGAATGGAGCTGGAGCTCTTGCAAAGTACCCCATCCCAGATAACTGTCACTGGTTGAGCTATCTCAGGGTTCCCTGGAAGCTCTCACTTACGGGGTTATTTGACCTGACTTAGAGCTTGCCCCATGCAAAAAGACTTCTCCCTAAGGAGTGCTTGTTGGAAACAATTACAAAGACATGTTTAACTTTAGTAGCTGCCTGAGGTGATGGATAACAGTTTTGACAAACACTAGACTAAGCAACAAGCTTAAAAGGAAAAGCTAGAGAATGAGAAATTCAAAGAGGCTTAGAAAAACTCAGACATATTCCTGGAAATCTAGAAAGACTGTGCACATATCCTGCACCAAAAGCTCATTCAGGAATGCCCTGGAAAGTCTCTAAGCGCTTAGCCCTGGCTGACCTTGAAGCTCCACGTAACCAGGAAACGAAGGCAAAGGCAACACTGAGTGAAGGAGCACCTCAGAACACACATACACCCCATGGCAAAAACGGGGTGTATTTACTGGTGTCCAGGCACTTATGGACATCTCTCTCCAATCACTAGCTGACCACCAAGCTAACAGAGTAGAGAGTATAGTGGCCACACAGGGAGAAGATACAGACTTTGTAGAATTAGCTGAGAAAAGTGACCAGATGAAAATAATCCAGGATGGAACAGAGGTGGGGGCAGAGGGAAATCTGATTTTTCAGGGCTACTACGTTATATTATTTTGAAAGTCTGATTTCCTACAGAGAATTATGGGACATGCAAATAAACCAAAATACACAGTAGCAAGTGGACAGGGGGTAAGAAATTAATAGAGACAATCTCTGGGGAAGATTAGGCATTTGACTTACTGAACAAAGACTTCAAATATTATTCAAATATATTCAAAGTGGCAAAAAAAAAAAAAATTGAAGAAAAGTGTGATGTCTCTTCAAATGCAGACCACCTATAAAGAAATTGAAATAATTAAAAATCATATAGAAGTTCTGCAGTTGAAAAGTACAATAGTTAATGTAAAAATTCACTCCAAGTCTCAGCAGTAGACTTGAATGGGCAGAAGCAACACTAAGTGAAGATAGTCAATTGGAATTATCCATTTTGAGAAACAGAAAGAAAAAAATAAGGAAAAATGAACATAGCCTCAGAGACCTGTAGAACACAAGCAAAGTACTCAACATACTTTGAGGCGAATCTCAGGAGTGAAGAGAAAGGAAGGAACAGAAAGAATATTTGAAAAAATAATGACTGAAAACCTCACAAGCTTGATGAAAAACAATCCACCCAATCCAATTAGCTCAGTGGATCCCAAGTAAGATAAACCAGGAAGACTTCTCCCTAAGGAGTGCTTGTTGGAAACAATTACAAAGACATGTTTAACTTTAGTAGCTGCCTGAGGTGATGGATAACAGTTTTGACAAACACTAGACTAAGCAACAAGCTTAAAAGGAAAAGCTAGAGAATGAGAAATTCAAAGAGGCTTAGAAAAACTCAGACATATTCCTGGAAATCTAGAAAGACTGTGCACATATCCTGCACCAAAAGCTCATTCAGGAATGCCCTGGAAAGTCTCTAAGCGCTTAGCCCTGGCTGACCTTGAAGCTCCACGTAACCAGGAAACGAAGGCAAAGGCAACACTGAGTGAAGGAGCACCTCAGAACACACATACACCCCATGGCAAAAACGGGGTGTATTTACTGGTGTCCAGGCACTTATGGACATCTCTCTCCAATCACTAGCTGACCACCAAGCTAACAGAGTAGAGAGTATAGTGGCCACACAGGGAGAAGATACAGACTTTGTAGAATTAGCTGAGAAAAGTGACCAGATGAAAATAATCCAGGATGGAACAGAGGTGGGGGCAGAGGGAAATCTGATTTTTCAGGGCTACTACGTTATATTATTTTGAAAGTCTGATTTCCTACAGAGAATTATGGGACATGCAAATAAACCAAAATACACAGTAGCAAGTGGACAGGGGGTAAGAAATTAATAGAGACAATCTCTGGGGAAGATTAGGCATTTGACTTACTGAACAAAGACTTCAAATATTATTCAAATATATTCAAAGTGGCAAAAAAAAAAAAAATTGAAGAAAAGTGTGATGTCTCTTCAAATGCAGACCACCTATAAAGAAATTGAAATAATTAAAAATCATATAGAAGTTCTGCAGTTGAAAAGTACAATAGTTAATGTAAAAATTCACTCCAAGTCTCAGCAGTAGACTTGAATGGGCAGAAGCAACACTAAGTGAAGATAGTCAATTGGAATTATCCATTTTGAGAAACAGAAAGAAAAAAATAAGGAAAAATGAACATAGCCTCAGAGACCTGTAGAACACAAGCAAAGTACTCAACATACTTTGAGGCGAATCTCAGGAGTGAAGAGAAAGGAAGGAACAGAAAGAATATTTGAAAAAATAATGACTGAAAACCTCACAAGCTTGATGAAAAACAATCCACCCAATCCAATTAGCTCAGTGGATCCCAAGTAAGATAAACCCAAGAGATCCACATATACACATCATCATGAAACTGTCACAAAGCCAAAGACTGATACAGAATCTTGAAAGCAGCAAGGGAGAAGTGACAGATTTTGTACAAATGATCCTTTTTTTGACTGATGGATGGTTACTCATCAGAAAGCATGGAGACCAGATATCTATGGCATGACATATTCAAAGCACAGAAAGAAAAAACTATGAACCATAACTTCCATATTTGCAAAACCATTCTTTAGAAGCAAAACAGAAATGAATATGGTCTCATATTTGATAATTGGTCTCTTAACAGTACTCCCTACAAGAAAAAGTAAAAGGTATCTTCCAGGCTGAAAGAAAGGGACACTAGATAATCACTTGAGTCCACATAAAGAAATCAAGAGCAACAATGAAGGTGGGAGCATAGGTAAGTATAAAAGACAGTAGAAATGATCGTTTCACTTGCAACTTTGCCATCCTATCTAATGTAAAAGACAACGGCATCAGGAACTAATTATAAATCCGGGATGATGGGCATATGGTACACAAAGATGTAATTTGTGGCAATAACACCACCCTAGAGTGGGGAGGAAGGAAGCCATATAAGAACAAAGTCTTTGCAGAATACTACAATTAAACTGATATAATCTGATCTAGATTGCTACATGATAAGACATTAATTATCATCCCCAGGGCAGTAACCACTATGGAGATAACTCAGAAGTATATAGTAAAATAAATGTAAAGAGAGGTACGATGGAAGACTAGAATATAGGTATCTAACATGAAAAACAGCAGCAAAAGAGAAATAGAAGAACAAAAAGAGATTTTAAAAATACAGAAAACAGAGATTCCCTGGTGATCCAGGGGGTAAGGACACCGCCTTGCAGTGCAAGGGGCACCTGTTAGATCCCTGGCCTGGGAAGATCCCATGTGCCGCGGAGCCACTGGACCGATGCGTCCAGCTACCAAACCCGAGCTCTGGAGCATGTGCGCCCAGAGCCAGTCCTCTGCGGAGAGCGGGTCCACTGAGATGGGAAGCCCACACAGGCCAAAGAATAAAGACGGATGAAAATAAATATATTGAAAAAAAAAAAGAGACCAAAATTAAAGCCAGGTGAGCATTCTTATCTGGGGTGCAGGAAGGGGAGGGGATTGATGGCCAATACCAGGACTCTAGGAATGAGGAGGAACCAGGACAGGAACAGCGAGCAGCAGAACCCCGGCAGTAGCTCCTCCCCCGCACCCCAGTGGCCCCTCTTCCGCAGGCTTTTGAGCCGTTCCTCAAGGTGGGCTCCTGCTCACCAGTGGGCTTGCCGTGAAGGGAGCGAAGCTTACGCGAACTCAGCTCTCCTCCGGGGATGTAGGCTGCACAGCTGCTGGCCAGACACAGGGAGCATTGCTCCAGACTGGGGTCACCCTTACAGGCTACTCCGGGAGGCTACAGAAAAAGCCAGAAAACGGCCTTCATGTTCCATCCTGTGGTCCCAGCGTTGGCCAGTCTGTTGTGGATTCATGGAGCATCCAGACTCTACCCTTGGCCTCAGGGAGAAGGAACTGAAGGTGCTGCCCTGTCCTCTGCGTGGAGTGGACCAGCCCAGAGGATTCGGAAGGGAAACAGACCAGGAGGTGCTAGGCTAGACCTGCCACTGAGCCAGGAACCCTGGGAGCCCAGGCCCAGATTGCTGACCTCCGAGGACCTGGTCTGACCCCGCATCCACTCTCTCCCCTCCAGGAAAGACCCAAGACGCCCATCTTCAAAGCTTCCTTTGACTGCGTCCCTCCTCTCTCCACTGGAAGGACTGCTGAACAAGGCACCGCACCCACAGTCACCAGCGTGACCTTGCCCGTCACGAGGCGTGGCGCCCAAAGCAGCTTTTCCAAACTATCAGTAATCAAAACCAAATTTCTGTCAGCCTTGAGAGAGGAAAGAAGGAATTAGTTTTCTGTTCTCTCCACAGAAAATGAAATTGCTAAATTACTGTCCTAGAAGGAGGCCATCAAAGTGTGGAGGGAAAACCCAGAGAAGTGAGCATTAAAGACGTCTGGCGGAAAGTCAGTTCTTGCCACGGCCAATAATAATGTCATGTGGTTTTTCTGGATTTTATGATGTTTGTGATATTTGTCAGCTTTTTAGAATGTAAACGTGTGTGATTTTTTTTCCTCTCCTGTGAGCATCTAACTCTATATAAGCTTCAATCCCCACGACGCCTGGCTGGGACCTGTCCCCACTGTGAAGGCGGGGCCACCAAGGGGCCTCCGGGTGGAAGGGCCCCACTTCAGTGAAATCTTCCATTCGTTGTTAGGAAGTCCGTCAGTGAAGGCGCTCACAATTTTTAAAACTTTTATCTGTTTTGTCTCCTTTGTCATCAACAATATAATTTCTTTGTGTCTTCTTCTTTGCAGAAGTTTAATCTGCTTTGTCAGTAGTTTATTTTCTCTTTTCTAAAAACAGGTTTTGCTTTTCTGCTTTTGTTTCTTTGTCTTCTAGTTCATTAATTTCTACCATTGTTCCCTGTCTTTCTTTCTATCAACATGTGTGAACTAAGCATTTTGATTTTTAAAGAATTGTGAATACAGAAAAGAACAAGTCAGACTCTCCCTGTCATGGGCCTTTTGTTGTGGGCAGAGAAGGCAATAAATAAACAGTAACATCAAAAGGTATCCTTTATCATCAGGTGGTGACTGAGGAACTTTGAGGAAAAATAAAGGTAAGTCGGGGAAACGGGATGACAGGGAAGGTTCTGTGCTAGATGGGATGGTCAGAAAAGGCTTGCTCTTAGAGGTGACCCTCTGGCAGCGACCTGAATAGATGAGGAAGAGCGACTGACTGCAATTTTTTTTTTTTTTTCTGGGCCAAGGGAAGGAAGTGCAAAGGCCCTGGGTGGAAATGGATTCAACATGTTAACTAGAACAGTATAGATGCCTTTGTGTCCAAACAGAGCGGATAAGGTTAAGAGAGAGGGAAACATCAGAGAGATGCCAAGTTTCATGAGATCTTATAAATGAAGAGAGTATGGTTTTAATTCTGAATATGAAAGAGAGACAATGGAGGGTTTTGAGCAGCAGAAACCAGATTTACATATTTACAGATTTACATATTTTAAAGCAGCCACAGGTGACCACAGGCCTTCTTTGCTGTCAAGTCTGCCTCTGGGAAAGTGTTTCTGGTGTGATACCAAAAGCCTGACAGAGTGGATCCCACAGGTAACAGCTGGGCAGGAGGAAACAGGGGATGTGGCTGGAGAGAAATGACAGAGGAAGAGTTGCCTGGGAGCCCAGGGGGATTCAGACCAAGGCCCAGCTTTGATGTGAGGCAGAGAGTGAGGTGTCAGAAAGGGACATCCACCTGGGACAAGCGCCAAGAACTAGAACAGGGAGCGGAAAGGCTGCTCAATGGTCAGAGGGCCTCTTTTCATTTTTATTATTTTGTGTTTATTAGTTGGTTATACAAATAATACATACCACTGGTAAAGATCTTAGCAACTACAGATAAGAGGAGAAATAAAAGCATTCTAATTTGCAAATCTAGCTCCTGAACACTATTTGGATATATTTTGTTCTAACATTTCTATATATTTATGTGTAAGTATGTCTAAGTACGGGCTTCCCTGGTGGCTCAGACAATAAAGAATCTGCCTGCAGTACAGGAGACCTGGGTTTGATCCCTGGGTGGGGAAGATCCCCTGGAGGAGGGCATGGCAATCCACCCCAGTATCCTTGCTGGAGAATCCCATGAATAGAGGAGCCTGGAGGGCTACAGTCCATAGGGTCACAGAAGAGTTGGAGACCACTGAAGTGATTTAGCATGCATGCATATATTCATAAGTTTAGGTCAACATAAACATTTTTAACAGAAGCAGGTATATGGAACCCACCATATGGTTCAACTGTGGTTTATTTAAACTCTCTCCTGGTCATTTAGGATTTTCTACATTTTTGCCTTCACAGAAAACCATATTATGAAGCTTTTAAATTTTCATTTGGAGTACTTATTATTTCTTGATACTAAGCTTTTAGATCTGGAATTGCCAGGTCACAGTATTCAGCTCTTATCTCAAGGTACATTGGCTAACAGCTCTCAAAAAATCTATGCTGGTACCAAACCTGAGTGCACACCGCACTCTCTCCCTGCAGGACTGCCAGGTCTGGACGACCGCGTCCTCCTCCGTCTTCATCCACCTGCCCGCGAAGCTGCTGTTCTTCCCAGCGCCTGACCCGTTTGCATTTTGGTTACCAATTTCTCCATATTTTCCAGCTTTTGTTGAACCACCCGCTGCTTGTCTTTTGCCGACTCGGTTGAGCACTTGCTCTTTTCTTCTTGCTTTTGAGCACTCTTGCTGTCTCAATATTAATTCTCTATAGGCTGTGATTGTTTCCCAATATTCTCAGGATTATCTCTGAGATCTTTTTCTGTCGAGTTATTTGAAACGTTTCTGTCCTTCAATGTGGGAGTTTTCTGGCTTTAAGTTTCTGCTCTGAAAGACCTCTCCCACCCCCAGTTCTATCAGAACATGCAGTTTCTCTGTCTGTTGGTAAAAACATACATGCAGACGTTAACAAACCTCCTACCCCCTACCCCAGTTATCTTGGTCCCAGTAGCATTCCAGTGAGAAAAAAAATTTTTTGAAACAAAATCACCCTGTTACACTGGTACTCCATACTGTTACAGTAACAAATGTCCCTAGTGAGCATTCTCTCCTGCTGCCTGAGTCTGCAGAGAGCAATCACCCAGTCACTGCTTGCAGGGAGGTCTCCACAAGCTCCCACCAGATAAGGCACAAGTCCTCCTCACGGGGAAGGGCTGACCCCAGCTCTTAGAATGACCACACGTGGCTTCTCAGGAAGGAGGTGAAGGGCATTCACATTGCTGGTTGGAGAGCCTGCCTGCCTGCCTGGGCCACTTCTCCATGCGTCTAAAGAAGGGGCGGGTGCTGGTGCTCGTGACACCCTTGAACTCTGCAGAGGCTTGTCTGCAGCCTGGTGACCCGTAAGGCAGACGGCCAATGCTGTGGAGGAGGATTATGTGGTCTTCTCAACCCCATTTGGACTCTGCTCTCTGAAACCCCCCCAGAGGATCAGGTGACGTTCTGTGAGCTCTAAGGACAATGCGCTCCTTAAGAGGAACTGCACACAAGGACAAGGCTGTTGACCCGCACAGACATCTGAATGCATACCGAACTTTGTTCTTAAGATTTCTGTCCCACCATCGCTGAACTCTGTACCTGTAAGTGCACACCGCACTCTCCCTGCAGGACTGCCAGGTCTGGACGACGCGTCCTCCTCCGTCTTCATCCACCTGCCCAAGCTGCTGTTCTTCCCAGCGCCTGACCCGTTTGCATTTTGGTTACCAATTTCTCCATATTTTCCAGCTTTTGTTGAACCACCCGCTGCTTGTCTTTTGCCGACTCGGTTGAGCACTTGCTCTTTTCTTCTTGCTTTTGAGCACTCTTGCTGTCTCAATATTAATTCTCTATAGGCTGTGATTGTTTCCCAATATTCTCAGGATTATCTCTGAGATCTTTTTCTGTCGAGTTATTTGAAACGTTTCTGTCCTTCAATGTGGGAGTTTTCTGGCTTTAAGTTTCTGCTCTGAAAGACCTCTCCCACCCCCAGTTCTATCAGAACATGCAGTTTCTCTGTCTGTTGGTAAAAACATACATGCAGACGTTAACAAACCTCCTACCCCCTACCCCAGTTATCTTGGTCCCAGTAGCATTCCAGTGAAAAAAAAATTTTTGAAACAAAATCACCCTGTTACACTGGTACTCCATACTGTTACAGTAACAAATGTCCCTAGTGAGCATTCTCTCCTGCTGCCTGAGTCTGCAGAGAGCAATCACCCAGTCACTGCTTGCAGGGAGGTCTCCACAAGCTCCCACCAGATAAGGCACAAGTCCTCCTCACGGGGAAGGGCTGACCCCAGCTCTTAGAATGACCACACGTGGCTTCTCAGGAAGGAGGTGAAGGGCATTCACATTGCTGGTTGGAGAGCCTGCCTGCCTGCCTGGGCCACTTCTCCATGCGTCTAAAGAAGGGGCGGGTGCTGGTGCTCGTGACACCCTTGAACTCTGCAGAGGCTTGTCTGCAGCCTGGTGACCCGTAAGGCAGACGGCCAATGCTGTGGAGGAGGATTATGTGGTCTTCTCAACCCCATTTGGACTCTGCTCTCTGAAACCCCCCCAGAGGATCAGGTGACGTTCTGTGAGCTCTAAGGACAATGCGCTCCTTAAGAGGAACTGCACACAAGGACAAGGCTGTTGACCCGCACAGACATCTGAATGCATACCGAACTTTGTTCTTAAGATTTCTGTCCCACCATCGCTGAACTCTGTACCTGTAAGTTGAGGAAGACTCCCAACGTTCCAGATGATAGGTACGTACCCACACCGCCGCAGTGTCCTCTCTCTGGGCCATGGCAGCTGCTTCTCAGAGGCCATACACCATGGTTTGAAACAGGAAACAAGGCAGACCATGTCCAGGGGAAATTCTCTGGAGAAAAGCAAAAAACAGATGATATTTGACTCTGGTTCGGATGCCACAGTTCTGAGTTTTCTCCCCCAGGTGGTGTTCACAGAGACCCGTGCTCTATTATTTAATTGTATAATCAGTACCATAGTCACAGATGACTTTTCAGTTACAAAAATGTTCACTGATATATAGCCCACTGCCCGTTGTTTCCAGTGATGCAACATTTTCCCCTGAGCCCAGGTACCAGTCCCTCTCCTGACCTCCACCGCCATCTTCTTGAGCACGTGGCTGCTGCTGACTGTCTCCTCCAGCACCCAGAGTCCTGAGTTCCACACCCACGGCTGAGCCTCCTGCCCTCAGGCCCCCCTCAGGGCCAGCGTTGCCAGCCTGTCCCTCTGGTAGGATGAGTCTGGAGACCCCCAGGAGTCACGGCGGCAGGGCTGCCTCATCTCTAAGACTCAATCTCTTTATCTGTCATGGGGTCAATAACAGGTCTCGGTTTTTAAAATGCTAACTCAGGACAATTAGTGAGCATCATTCTCATCATCGTCATTGGTATTTTCATATATTATTGACTCAACATTAATTTCTAAGAAGAATGAAAAGAGAAACTACAATCATTTAACACACTTGAGACATTCCTTCTGGGCAAACCTCATTCCAGGTAAGACAGAAGGATTCAGACAGACCCAGGGTGTCCCTGTGCAGGGAAGGCCCTCTGAGCCGGGGCTGTGGAGTCCGATCACCTGAGCCTGGATCCTCACAGCCTGAGCATCGGGGCAACGGTATCCCCGAGCCCTGTCTCTAACTCTGGAACACGAGGAGGCAAGTGAAACCGCCTTCAGCACCCAATGGGTTCTGTGAGCTCTAAGGACAATGCGCTCCTTAAGAGGAACTGCACACAAGGACAAGGCTGTTGACCCGCACAGACATCTGAATGCATACCGAACTTTGTTCTTAAGATTTCTGTCCCACCATCGCTGAACTCTGTACCTGTAAGTTGAGGAAGACTCCCAACGTTCCAGATGATAGGTACGTACCCACACCGCCGCAGTGTCCTCTCTCTGGGCCATGGCAGCTGCTTCTCAGAGGCCATACACCATGGTTTGAAACAGGAAACAAGGCAGACCATGTCCAGGGGAAATTCTCTGGAGAAAAGCAAAAAACAGATGATATTTGACTCTGGTTCGGATGCCACAGTTCTGAGTTTTCTCCCGCAGGTGGTGTTCACAGAGACCCGTGCTCTATTATTTAATTGTATAATCAGTACCATAGTCACAGATGACTTTTCAGTTACAAAAATGTTCACTGATATATAGCCCACTGCCCGTTGTTTCCAGTGATGCAACATTTTCCCCTGAGCCCAGGTACCAGTCCCTCTCCTGACCTCCACCGCCATCTTCTTGAGCACGTGGCTGCTGCTGACTGTCTCCTCCAGCACCCAGAGTCCTGAGTTCCACACCCACGGCTGAGCCTCCTGCCCTCAGGCCCCCCTCAGGGCCAGCGTTGCCAGCCTGTCCCTCTGGTAGGATGAGTCTGGAGACCCCCAGGAGTCACGGCGGCAGGGCTGCCTCATCTCTAAGACTCAATCTCTTTATCTGTCATGGGGTCAATAACAGGTCTCGGTTTTTAAAATGCTAACTCAGGACAATTAGTGAGCATCATTCTCATCATCGTCATTGGTATTTTCATATATTATTGACTCAACATTAATTTCTAAGAAGAATGAAAAGAGAAACTACAATCATTTAACACACTTGAGACATTCCTTCTGGGCAAACCTCATTCCAGGTAAGACAGAAGGATTCAGACAGACCCAGGGTGTCCCTGTGCAGGGAAGGCCCTCTGAGCCGGGGCTGTGGAGTCCGATCACCTGAGCCTGGATCCTCACAGCCTGAGCATCGGGGCAAACGGTATCCCCGAGAGCCCTGTCTCTAACTCTGGAACACGAGGAGGCAAGTGAAACCGCCTTCAGCACCACGGTGTAGTGTGGTGCTGTTGTCACTCAGTCGCGTCTGACCGTTTGTGACCCCCTGGCCTGCAGCCCACCAGGCTCCTCTCTCATGGAATCCTCCAGGGAAGAATACTGGAGGCGGTTGCCATTTCCTCCTCCAGGTGATCTTCTCAACCCGGGATTCAAACCCATGTCTCTTGTGTCTCCTGCATTGGCAGGTAAACTCTTTACCACTAGTGCCGTAACCTTGTGACCACGTAAAGACAAATCAGCCTACGTGAAGCACGAGGTAGCTGCCAACCCCATGAGGGCTTTGGGCCGAAGTATCAGTAAGAACCTGGCGGTCTTCCACACGCATCCCACCTGAGAGTGTTCCCCACCAGCCCGGAGCCACCCTGAGCCCGGAGCCTCTGCCTTGGAAGCATCAGTGACAGCCACCACAGGTCAGGCTCCGTGTTCCAGGTGCTGAGAGACTGTCCAGCGACTCCAACTTGTCCTCTTGGCTGGACAGAGCTGGCGCAGGATGCTCACTTTGAAAGTCTCCAGCTCGCTGAAACAAGGTTCTTTGAGAAACCTTAAAAGGTGGTCAGGTTCTGTGTCAGACCATAGGAAAAGGCTTCCGAAATGAAGATTAAACACAGAAGCTGTTCAATCATTAGTTTTTAAAAGGAGAAATTTGTAAATTGAAATCTCTTTCTGTACCTATGAAATTAGCAAATAATAAATCGGCAAGTCTGTGCATTGATAGTTGACAATCCAGCAAATCTACACAATCTCCTTATAAAGGAATTTATTGCTGTATTTCATAATCACTGACTTTGGAATCCTATTTCCATGAACTTTTTCTAACAAAATTGTGCAAAAAGTAATAAAAACAATAAGAGCCATTACACATTATTTATGGTAATAAAAATGGAAGCACACTCAATGCCCCCAGTAAGGAAGTGGATAAGTAAAATACATTAATTCATCTTTTCAACAAATATATACTGATTGCCTCTATTTCCAGGCACTATTATATGCCAGCCCGAGAGAATATTCTGTAGTCATTAAATGATCAACAAGAAAATACTCAATAAGGAAAATGAAATTAATAAAAATATATCTTTACCATGTGTAAGGTCTGGTCCCGAGGCTCCTTTCCCCCACTTCCTACCTCCCTGACACAAGAAAGACCTTGACTAGAAGGCCCCTCACGCCAGATTGAACAAGGCCAATGAAAAACAGCCACGACACCAACGGAGGACCACCCTGCCCCCGCCAAAAGTTCTCACTGGACAAAGGAAAGATGAAACTGCCCAATTTGCGAACGCCCCAACACCTGGCCTCAACCAATCAGGTCGACGGTGCCCCAACCTGGCCAGGGGCTCTGCTGACCACGTCACCTTACCTATAAAGGGGGCCCTCCCAGTCTTTGTGTGCACTTTCCCTCACTCCCTCTCTCCTCTTCTCCCCGTGAGGGACGCCCGAGAGCGCCCGTCCAATAAAGCCTGCTCTGCCTCACCAATTCCGATCCTCCTCTCTCATTTTAAAACACCCGGCAGAGACAAACCTTACACCATGATGATAATAAGATTCACAGCATTTAATGGTAACATCATTAGGATGTGATTTCTGGATGATTTTCTTCTTTACTATTTGTCAGTCATTATTACATTATCGAAAGCCCAGGCTGAAACAAGGTTCTTTGAGAAACCTTAAAAGGTGGTCGGGGAACCATAGGAAAAGGCTTCGAAATGAAGATTAAACACAGAAGCTGTTCAATCATTAGTTTTTAAAAGGAGAAATTTGTAAATTGAAATCTCTTTCTGTACCTATGAAATTAGCAAATAATAAATCGGCAAGTCTGTGCATTGATAGTTGACAATCCAGCAAATCTACACAATCTCCTTATAAAGGAATTTATTGCTGTATTTCATAATCACTGACTTTGGAATCCTATTTCCATGAACTTTTTCTAACAAAATTGTGCAAAAAGTAATAAAAACAATAAGAGCCATTACACATTATTTATGGTAATAAAAATGGAAGCACACTCAATGCCCCCAGTAAGGAAGTGGATAAGTAAAATACATTAATTCATCTTTTCAACAAATATATACTGATTGCCTCTATTTCCAGGCACTATTATATGCCAGCCCGAGAGAATATTCTGTAGTCATTAAATGATCAACAAGAAAATACTCAATAAGGAAAATGAAATTAATAAAAATATATCTTTACCATGTGTAAGGTCTGGTCCCGAGGCTCCTTTCCCCCACTTCCTACCTCCCTGACACAAGAAAGACCTTGACTAGAAGGCCCCTCACGCCAGATTGAACAAGGCCAATGAAAAACAGCCACGACACCAACGGAGGACCACCCTGCCCCCGCCAAAAGTTCTCACTGGACAAAGGAAAGATGAAACTGCCCAATTTGCGAACGCCCCAACACCTGGCCTCAACCAATCAGGTCGACGGTGCCCCAACCTGGCCAGGGGCTCTGCTGACCACGTCACCTTACCTATAAAGGGGGCCCTCCCAGTCTTTGTGTGCACTTTCCCTCACTCCCTCTCTCCTCTTCTCCCCGTGAGGGACGCCCGAGAGCGCCCGTCCAATAAAGCCTGCTCTGCCTCACCAATTCCGATCCTCCTCTCTCATTTTAAAACACCCGGCAGAGACAAACCTTACACCATGATGATAATAAGATTCACAGCATTTAATGGTAACATCATTAGGATGTGATTTCTGGATGATTTTCTTCTTTACTATTTGTCAGTCATTATTACATTATCTCCAGTTGTCATGTATGGTGTGACAATTGGACCATAAAGAAAGCTGAGCAAGGAAGAATTGCTCCTTTTGAATTGTGCTGCTGGAGAAGATTCTCGAGAGCCCCCTGGACGACAAGAGATCAAACCGTCAATCCTAAAGGAAATCAACCCCGAATATTCCTGGGAAGGATGGATGCTGAAGCCCCAGTACTTTGGCCATCTGATGCAAAGACCCAGCTCATTGGGAAAGGCCCTGATGCTGGGAAAGATTGACGGCCAAAGGAGCAGGAGGCCGCAGAGGATGAGATGGTTGGATGGGATCACTGATTTGATGAACATGGACTTGAGCAAACTCCGAGAGATAGTGGAGGACAAGGAAGCCTGGTGTGCTGCAGTCCATGGGGTTGCAGAGTCAGACACAACCAAGCGACTGAACGACAGCACAAGGTTCAGCCCCCGAGACCTGAGACTCCTTTCTCAGTTAGTCTTAGGCGTCTTGTCTGCCCTGCTCTGCTTTGTTTTATGTTTGTTCTCTCCAGTATGATCTAAAACCGAGCAGAACACGCTGGAGAGTTATGTCACAAGAGGTCCGTTCGTTCTCTTCCTGTAGAAACAGGGAGACGGAGAGCCATTCATACTTGGGTCCCCTGGGGAGTCCTTTAGCAGGAGTGGCACTCCGCCCGCCCGTAACGGATAAGCCCCGCCAAAAGTTCTCACTGGACAAAGGAAAGATGAAACTGTCCAATTTGTGAGCGCCCCAACACCCGGCCTCAACCAATCAGGTCGACGGTGCCCCAACCTGGCCAGGGGCTCTGCTGACCACGTCACCTTACCTATAAAGAGGGCCCTCCCAGTCTTTGTGTGCGCTTTCCCTCACTCCTCTCTCCTCTTCTCCCGTGAGGGACGCCCGAGAGCCCGTCCAATAAAGCCTGCTCTGCCTCACCAATTCCGATCCTCCTCTCTCATTTTAAAACACCCGGCAGAGACAAACCTTACACCATGATGATAATAAGATTCACAGCATTTAATGGTAACATCATTAGGATGTGATTTCTGGATGATTTTCTTCTTTACTATTTGTCAGTCATTATTACATTATCTCCAGTTGTCATGTATGGTGTGACAATTGGACCATAAAGAAAGCTGAGCAAGGAAGAATTGCTCCTTTTGAATTGTGCTGCTGGAGAAGATTCTCGAGAGCCCCCTGGACGACAAGAGATCAAACCGTCAATCCTAAAGGAAATCAACCCCGAATATTCCTGGGAAGGATGGATGCTGAAGCCCCAGTACTTTGGCCATCTGATGCAAAGACCCAGCTCATTGGGAAAGGCCCTGATGCTGGGAAAGATTGACGGCCAAAGGAGCAGGAGGCCGCAGAGGATGAGATGGTTGGATGGGATCACTGATTTGATGAACATGGACTTGAGCAAACTCCGAGAGATAGTGGAGGACAAGGAAGCCTGGTGTGCTGCAGTCCATGGGGTTGCAGAGTCAGACACAACCAAGCGACTGAACGACAGCACAAGGTTCAGCCCCCGAGACCTGAGACTCCTTTCTCAGTTAGTCTTAGGCGTCTTGTCTGCCCTGCTCTGCTTTGTTTTATGTTTGTTCTCTCCAGTATGATCTAAAACCGAGCAGAACACGCTGGAGAGTTATGTCACAAGAGGTCCGTTCGTTCTCTTCCTGTAGAAACAGGGAGACGGAGAGCCATTCATACTTGGGTCCCCTGGGGAGTCCTTTAGCAGGAGTGGCACTCCGCCCGCCCGTAACGGATAAGCGCATTCCAGCCGGCCTGGGTGGAAGGGATGATGCAGCAGCTGTGATCTGCGGGGACAGCAGCCTGGAGGGCAACGAGCAAAGAAGGAAACAAAGACAGGGACTACTGCTTCTGCTGGAATCACCGGCCGAGCCAGCGGAACTCAACTCTGGGCAGGTTCACGATCGCCAAGGACGCACCCCTGGCTTGCTCCCTTTGGGACTCACGGTGTGACACTGGTTCCCTTCAGGGAAGTGTTTTCATTTGGAAAGTTTTGGAAGCATGCCAGCTCTCTGTTTGTTCTGAATTAGCCACCAGGGACTGAATCAGCCTTTAAAATTCTACTACAGACAATCAATGCAGCTTCCATATCCTGAGGGTTAAGAATTTCTATCCCTGGATAATTTGCCCCAAGCATCCTCTGCCCATTAAAAGAGAGAAAGGAAAAAAAAGAAAAAGAAATCGTGACAAGGTTTATTAGGGTTTGACCCTTGAGATGAACTTTTTAAAGATGATGTCAGAAGAATTGATTCTTTTTTTCTTTGTTTTAAACAACCACTGCACATTCTCAGCGTCAATGGGGTGCAAAAACCTGTGTACTTTGAGGAGCCGAAGCTTGTATTTGAATGGTAATGATCTGTTTGGGTTCTAAGAATATCTGGGTTTGTGATCTTTAGCTATTCCCTGGAACACAAGCTGATTGTTTCTAATGGGGAAGGCTGATTTAGGATTTAATAGTGAGCTAATGCACCGACTCATCACAAACTCAATGGACATGAATCCGAGCAAACTCCAGGAGAGAGTAGAGGACAGAGGAGCCTGGTGTGCTGCTGTCCATGGGATCACAAAGAGTCAGACACGACTTAGTGACTGACAACCACAGTGACTTAATGCACCATGGAGAATTACCTGTCACTTATTTTTCCCATAAATCACATACTATGACAAATTAAGTTCAGGATAGGATATACACATGTGTGTGTGTGTGTGTGTGTGTGTGTGCTACTATATGCAAAATACATAACCAGTAAGGGCTTACAGTATAGCACAGGGAACTCAGTGTTCTGTAATAACGTACGTGGAAAAAGAATCTGAAAAAGACAGGTATATGTATTACTGACACAACGGAGCAATTAAGCAAAAACAAATGTATAACTGAATCACTTGACTGTACACCCAAAACAAACCTTGTAAATCAACTATATTCTAATAGGAAATAAAAATTAAATTTAAAAATAGCCCCTCCCCCCAGTCCCCTGGCTCTTTCCTTTTCTGGGAGAATCTTTTCACTGTGGTAATACATACGTGACATAACATTTACCATGCCAAAAAGGGGCTGCCCCTTCGGGACTCGAGTAGTGCAAGTAGGACTGTTGCAAGTTCACAGCCCTCGGGCCAAGTGTGGGAGAATAACCTCTGGCTCAGAACTGGCTCCCCTCTCTCCTGGCAACCCCTAGTGGCTCGGAAGTAAAAGAATCCGCCTGCAGTACAGGAGTCACAGTCTGGATCCCTGGTTCTGAGGATCCCTGGAGAAGGAAATGGCACCCCACTCCAGGATTCTAGCCTGGGAAATCTCATGGACTGAGGTATGGTCCAGGAGGTCACAAAGAGTCAGACACGACATAGCAACTAAACCGCCGGTACGTTACTGTAGCAAAGCGGCCTGATACACCCTTCATTCCTGTTATCACCACTTCAGTTTTCTGTGACTCTGTTTCCTTTTTTTGCCAGATCCCTCTACACACACTGCTTCCTTTGTTTGGAATTAGTTCTCCTCCAAACTTTGTGATGGTTTGGTTGGTCACTGAGGTGAAGCTTACCAAACTGTCATGCTGGTAGGTCAAACGTGGTTCCCTTTCAGGAGTTTCATATGATTTTAAGAACAACAACAAAGAAGTGACACTAGCAGCAACCGGGCATAGGTTCCACTGGCTCATCAACATACCTCGTTAAACTTGGAAAAAACCGTGTGCCCATTTCAAAGATGGAGAAACTGAGGTTCAGGCTCGTCAAGTCACTCAGCTCATGAATGCTGGGTCTAAATCCCACATCAGTCTTTGCTATGACCCTCTGCTCTTTAGCATGTTCCTTCCTAATGCCCTGGCTCCCAGGTGCTGTTGCAGATTCTCTGTGACCATATTTATTTCAGCTCTTTCCCTTGGGAGTTGCTTTCATTAGTGCTCACAATTAGTACCTGGAACTGTGTTAACCACAAGGTATCTATCCTTATCCCTATTTTACAGATAATGAACAGAGGTTCAGCACATTACTGCACCTAAGTATTCCACAGATGTTGCTTAAAAGACCCAAGGATGGGCTTCCCTGGTGGTCCAGTGGTTAAAGAGTCTGCCTTGTAATGCAAGGGGCACCGGTTCGATCCCTAGCCTGGGAAGATTCCACATGCCATGGAGTGGCTGGACCCATGTGTCCAACTAGGAGCCAGTGCTCTGGATCGAATGCACTCAGAGCCGATGCTCTGCAACGAGAGAGGCCACTGCGATGGGAGGCCCACACAGGCCAAAGAATAAAAAGATGGATGAAAACAAATATAAATTTAAGAAAGGCATGATGAGGAGAAGAAAATTGAAAAAAAAAAAAAAGACCCAAGGAAGCAGGTGAAGTTCTAGCTGGTCTAGGAGATCAGGTAAATGGCTTTGGAGGACAGTGGCTTGTCTTATGTATGGGCTGGCTTCTGACCTCTCAGAAGTTATGATACAAATCTGCCAAGCCCCTCCATCTAGGATATTATGCACAAGGCTTCCTCCCTCTTCTGATAGAGCAAATTCGGAGCCATGAAGGACATCATGCCTCAATGATCAAAGGCACACGTTCTTATCTCAAGAATTTCAAGTCTTCCAGCAGATGTGCAATGATGCATACACTAGAGAATATTTAGCATAAAACTTGAGCTTTCTGGCTATATCTGGTAGTGCTTTTTGGAAGCCAATTCCTGGGTTTCAAGTGAAGCAAAACTAATAATCTTCAATCACAAGCATAGAATTTGCTGTCCAAATGAGTGAGCCTGTGGCCAGAGGGCCTCCATATATTTAGTGATACAGTATCTTAGCCCACTGATTTTTTTCCCCAATCCTTTCCCACCTGCTTGGCTTCAGAAGAATCTGAAGTGTTCTCAGTGATTCTGGAATCTGGGTCCATCAGAACTGCTTTCCAAGTGCTGAGCCCAGTTTAGCTACATGGCTCTAGTACCTCTAAATTCAAATTCTGTGTCCAAGTCTTTGCTATGACCCTCTGCTCTTTAGCATGTTCCTTCCTAATGCCCTGGCTCCCAGGTGCTGTTGCAGATTCTCTGTGACCATATTTATTTCAGCTCTTTCCCTTGGGAGTTGCTTTCATTAGTGCTCACAATTAGTACCTGGAACTGTGTTAACCACAAGGTATCTATCCTTATCCCTATTTTACAGATAATGAACAGAGGTTCAGCACATTACTGCACCTAAGTATTCCACAGATGTTGCTTAAAAGACCCAAGGATGGGCTTCCCTGGTGGTCCAGTGGTTAAAGAGTCTGCCTTGTAATGCAAGGGGCACCGGTTCGATCCCTAGCCTGGGAAGATTCCACATGCCATGGAGTGGCTGGACCCATGTGTCCAACTAGGAGCCAGTGCTCTGGAGCGAATGCACTCAGAGCCGATGCTCTGCAACGAGAGAGGCCACTGCGATGGGAGGCCCACACAGGCCAAAGAATAAAAAGATGGATGAAAACAAATATAAATTTAAGAAAGGCATGATGAGGAGAAGAAAATTGAAAAAAAAAAAAAAGACCCAAGGAAGCAGGTGAAGTTCTAGCTGGTCTAGGAGATCAGGTAAATGGCTTTGGAGGACAGTGGCTTGTCTTATGTATGGGCTGGCTTCTGACCTCTCAGAAGTTATGATACAAATCTGCCAAGCCCCTCCATCTAGGATATTATGCACAAGGCTTCCTCCCTCTTCTGATAGAGCAAATTCGGAGCCATGAAGGACATCATGCCTCAATGATCAAAGGCACACGTTCTTATCTCAAGAATTTCAAGTCTTCCAGCAGATGTGCAATGATGCATACACTAGAGAATATTTAGCATAAAACTTGAGCTTTCTGGCTATATCTGGTAGTGCTTTTTGGAAGCCAATTCCCTGGGTTTCAAGTGAAGCAAAACTAATAATCTTCAATCACAAGCATAGAATTTGCTGTCCAAATGAGTGAGCCTGTGGCCAGAGGGCCTCCATATATTTAGTGATACAGTATCTTAGCCCACTGATTTTTTTCCCCAATCCTTTCCCACCTGCTTGGCTTCAGAAGAATCTGAAGTGTTCTCAGTGATTCTGGAATCTGGGTCCATCAGAACTGCTTTCCAAGTGCTGAGCCCAGTTTAGCTACATGGCTCTAGTACCTCTAAATTCAAATTCTACCTAGGTAAACATCAGGGCGTGCTTGTATCACTTATACAGACCTAGTGGAGGAAGAGAGATCATTTAGTAGAAACTAAAGATTTCACTTTAAGGGCATGCATTCCAACCTCAAAAACTGAGAAAGAGTCAAAATGTGTTGTTTTTCTCAGGAATGTTGAGGGTGAAATAAGGTGAATCCTCAGCCACCATTTTTATTTTTTATTTATTTTTACAACAATTTTCATTAGCCTATAGTTTCTTTACAATGGTATGTTACTTTCTACCGTATAACAAATTGAATCAGCCATACATATAGCCCCCCTTATTTGAATTCTCCTCCCATTTAGGTCACCGTAGAGCAGTAGAGCTGTACCCATGCTGTACAGGGTGTTCCCATTAGGTACCTATTTTGTACATAGTGTAAATAGGGTATATATGTCAATTCTCATCTCCCAGCTTTTCCCACCCTACCTAAGTGGTCTTTTTAAAACAGACATGTTATCAGAAGTAGATATTTTGTTCTGTATTGTGTTACATTGATGATCGTGTGGAGAAACATTTAAAGCAGAAATAAATAGAGCACCAGAGAAAAAAGGAAACCTACGATTTGTTGATTTGAATTTTTAAATTACAGGATAAAATCACCCACTTGACCCCTAAGCAGAGTGCTTAAATAGATTCAGATGTCACAGATGGGAAGCCAAATGTCAAAAACAACCATGAATTCTTCCTTTAAAGTATGGAGAGATGTATCACATGGTGTAATATCCCAAGGAGGCAAAGACGCTCGCTTCACATAGGAAGACAGTGAAATAAAGGCCTGCCCACAGTCTGCATCCATGGGGACTCTCCTCCCAAAGCTTAATGTTCTCAGCTCCTTGAGACCAATTTTATCAGCCCCTACCCTTTCTCCTGGCATAAAGTGTTCAGATGACAGTTGACAATGATGAGGTGGCAAAACGAAAATTCTTTTAAAAGGAATACACCACTGACTCAAGGCTTCCCCGGGGTCTCAAGAGGGTGGAGGATCCACCTGCGAGGCAGGAGACACAGGAGGTCAGGTTTGTCCCTGGGCTAGAGAAGAGCCACCGAGGAGGAAAATGGCACCCTCCTGCAGTATTCCTACCGGAACAACCCCATGGACAGAAGCCTCTGGCCAGCGGCAGTCTGAAGGGTCGCCAAGAGTCAGACATGACCGAGTGGCTGAGCACACACACCACTGACACCGTTTTGCTATGGCGTTCACTAACCTGAGTCCAAACTCAAACCCCGGCAAGGCTGTCACTGAAATGGGTGGGTCACCTGCCCCTGCCATTTGGACTTTTCTCCAGTATGGGCACCATCTGTCTGTAACATCTGTTATCCCACTGGTTGCCAATTCTAATTTGGATGATCTGCTTGGTTTCTTTCTTTCTTGAATATGTCTGACTACCTATGCCTTCTCTCACCCCAAGAGAAGTAGCTCTACATGCCCCAAAGTTATGGAAGCCATGTTTCTCAAGCCTAAAATCTGAGTATAATTTGACAAGAATGACTGTACTTAAGCATACAATGGAGAATAATATTGAAGTTAAAGCATCTAGAATAGTGGTTCTTAGCCTCAAGAAGATGTGTGTGCATACGTGTATGTGTGTGTGCTTAGTCTTTCAGTCATGTCTGATTCATTGCAGCCTCTTGGACTATAGCCCACCAGGCTTCTCTGTCCATGGAATTCCTCCCCATGTGCTAATTTTTAAATTACAGGATAAAATCACCCACTTGACCCCTAAGCAGAGTGCTTAAATAGATTCAGATGTCACAGATGGGAAGCCAAATGTCAAAAACAACCATGAATTCTTCCTTTAAAGTATGGAGAGATGTATCACATGGTGTAATATCCCAAGGAGGCAAAGACGCTCGCTTCACATAGGAAGACAGTGAAATAAAGGCCTGCCCACAGTCTGCATCCATGGGGACTCTCCTCCCAAAGCTTAATGTTCTCAGCTCCTTGAGACCAATTTTATCAGCCCCTACCCTTTCTCCTGGCATAAAGTGTTCAGATGACAGTTGACAATGATGAGGTGGCAAAACGAAAATTCTTTTAAAAGGAATACACCACTGACTCAAGGCTTCCCCGGGGTCTCAAGAGGGTGGAGGATCCACCTGCGAGGCAGGAGACACAGGAGGTCAGGTTTGTCCCTGGGCTAGAGAAGAGCCACCGAGGAGGAAAATGGCACCCTCCTGCAGTATTCCTACCGGAACAACCCCATGGACAGAAGCCTCTGGCCAGCGGCAGTCTGAAGGGTCGCCAAGAGTCAGACATGACCGAGTGGCTGAGCACACACACCACTGACACCGTTTTGCTATGGCGTTCACTAACCTGAGTCCAAACTAAAACCCCCGGCAAGGCTGTCACTGAAATGGGTGGGTCACCTGCCCCTGCCATTTGGACTTTTCTCCAGTATGGGCACCATCTGTCTGTAATATCTGTTATCCCACTGGTTGCCAATTCTAATTTGGATGATCTGCTTGGTTTCTTTCTTTCTTGAATATGTCTGACTACCTATGCCTTCTCTCACCCCAAGAGAAGTAGCTCTACATGCCCCAAAGTTATGGAAGCCATGTTTCTCAAGCCTAAAATCTGAGTATAATTTGACAAGAATGACTGTACTTAAGCATACAATGGAGAATAATATTGAAGTTAAAGCATCTAGAATAGTGGTTCTTAGCCTCAAGAAGATGTGTGTGCATACGTGTATGTGTGTGTGCTTAGTCTTTCAGTCATGTCTGATTCATTGCAGCCTCTTGGACTATAGCCCACCAGGCTTCTCTGTCCATGGAATTCTCCAGGCAAGAATACTAGAGGGCTTCCCTGGTGGTCCAGTGGGTAAGGACACCACCTTGCAGTGCAAGGGGCACCAGTTCAATCCCTGGCCTGGGAAGATCCCATGTGCTGCAGAGCGGCTGGACCCATGTGTCCGACTACCGAGCCGGAGCTCTGGAGCGCATGCGCCCAGAGCCGGTGCTCTGCGACAACAGAGGCCGCTGTGATGGGAGGCCCACACAGGCCAAAGAACAAAGATGGATGAAAACAGATAAATGAAAGACCAATAGAAGTGGTCCGCCCACCCACCTCCCTCCTCAACCTGTCCCTCTCCATAAATAAATAAATATTTAAAAAGGAAAAAAAAAAAGAATACTAGAGTGGATTGCCCTCCTCTTCTCCAGGGGATCTTCCTGACCCAGGGATTGAATTCTGTTTCTTATGTCTCCTGCATTGACAGGCAGGTTCTTTATCATTAACACCACCTGGGAAGCCTATATATTTCTAGGAACAAATGGTAAATAGTCTGCCTGAAATGCAAAAGACCCAGGTTCTGTCTCTGGGTTGGGCAGGTTCCCTGGAGAAGGAATTCACTCCAGTATTCTTGACTGGGAAATTCCATGTACAGAGAAAGTTCTGGGTTGTAAAGAGTCGGACCTGACTGAGTGATTAGCACTTTCACTTTCAGAGTGGAAGAGTTTGCATTAGCATGCATTATCTTCTTTAGGACTCTTGGTAACTTTTAAGTATATGAACAATCATACCTTTGCATTCATCTCATTAACCAGCATTGTTAAAGCAAGAGTTGCATGAAATTGAATGAGAATTCGGCATCTGAGTAAAAAATATCACACGAGACTTATGTATATACAGCTTTTCTCCCAGAATATTTGAAATCTCTTCCACTTTTATTTCGTCCATCTGCAGGTATACACACCGTGATTCAAATAGAAGGAATCTGAACCAGACATGTCCAAAAAATAAAAATGATTCCTCACCCTCCCCTCCAAAGGAGTAGGGTGGTTGGCACCTCCAGGGCACAACTGCTCTTCCCAGAGCTGGACACATGCGAGCATAGTTAGCTATAAACCTTCCCACCTATTGAGACGTGGGGAAAGGAATGGAAATAAAACAATGTCTGTTACTTTGCTTGTTCCTCTGTGGGAAGAGGAAGAGGAATCTCAGAGGTTTACCACATCCAAGGATCTTCTGAAGCAAAGACCTCAGTTTAGCGCAATGAGGCCTTCAAATCTTAGGTTTAGAAACCAGCATTTGAATTCACGTTGTTCGGGGCTGGGAAATCCAAACCTAAACACATTTTCTACCATCACATATAAACTAGACACTATGGCCAAAATGAAGAACATCTATTGTTTCACTGCAAGCAAAAGCGTTCTGAAGGCGTTTTAGGAGGATACGTATGTATCTTAGCATCCAACATCAGCTAATTAGAAACTGCATCCATGACTTCAAGCAGATGGAGATGCCCCCAGCCCACCCACCTACTGATGCTGTTTCATTGGGAAGACATGAGGCTTGACAGGAGTCCCACATGGCCACCATCAGTTGAAAGAGCCCTAAAACTGAGCTCACAAGTGCGAAATGAAATGCATTTGCAAGCTAGTGTCTGTTCATTGTGTCCAATTAGGTGGAATGGAAAATGAGAGTTCAACCCTTGTTTCTTCTTCTTCTTCCACCAGTCTGCCTTTTTATCAGTCGATGGGACATGCCACCATGGCATCTGGGATCTTGGGAGCATGGAGTAGGTGAACCTACTTACAGGGACAGAGAAAGCCCACTTGGCCTCGACTTCCTCTCTGATCTGATGATTAAAAATAGTTTTGTTGTCTGCAACTCTAACAAACAGTGCAGAAATAATATCCAGGTAAAACAGAAATGAGGAATCAGGTCTTTCAGTCAGGATGAATCATCTAAAACCTGGCATCCCACACACACACTCGTTCATCATTCTGCCACCACAAATTCAAACAGGTGCTTCCCTTTTTCTTTAAACTTTTTATTTTGAGATCATTGTAGATTTGCAAGCAGTCACAGGAAATGATAAAAGGATGTCCCAGATGGCACTAGTGGTAAAGAACACACATGCCAATACAGAAGACATAGAGATGTGAGTTCAATCCTTAGGGTGGGAAGATCCCCTGGAGGATGACATGGCAACTCATGCCCGTGTTCTTGCCTGGAGAATCCCATGGACAGAGGAATCTGGTGGGCTACAGTCCATAGGGTGGGAAGAGGAAGAGGAATCTCAGAGGTTTACCACATCCAAGGATCTTCTGAAGCAAAGACCTCAGTTTAGCGCAATGAGGCCTTCAAATCTTAGGTTTAGAAACCAGCATTTGAATTCACGTTGTTCGGGGCTGGGAAATCCAAACCTAAACACATTTTCTACCATCACATATAAACTAGACACTATGGCCAAAATGAAGAACATCTATTGTTTCACTGCAAGCAAAAGCGTTCTGAAGGCGTTTTAGGAGGATACGTATGTATCTTAGCATCCAACATCAGCTAATTAGAAACTGCATCCATGACTTCAAGCAGATGGAGATGCCCCCAGCCCACCCACCTACTGATGCTGTTTCATTGGGAAGACATGAGGCTTGACAGGAGTCCCACATGGCCACCATCAGTTGAAAGAGCCCTAAAACTGAGCTCACAAGTGCGAAATGAAATGCATTTGCAAGCTAGTGTCTGTTCATTGTGTCCAATTAGGTGGAATGGAAAATGAGAGTTCAACCCTTGTTTCTTCTTCTTCTTCCACCAGTCTGCCTTTTTATCAGTCGATGGGACATGCCACCATGGCATCTGGGATCTTGGGAGCATGGAGTAGGTGAACCTACTTACAGGGACAGAGAAAGCCCACTTGGCCTCGACTTCCTCTCTGATCTGATGATTAAAAATAGTTTTGTTGTCTGCAACTCTAACAAACAGTGCAGAAATAATATCCAGGTAAAACAGAAATGAGGAATCAGGTCTTTCAGTCAGGATGAATCATCTAAAACCTGGCATCCCACACACACACTCGTTCATCATTCTGCCACCACAAATTCAAACAGGTGCTTCCCTTTTTCTTTAAACTTTTTATTTTGAGATCATTGTAGATTTGCAAGCAGTCACAGGAAATGATAAAAGGATGTCCCAGATGGCACTAGTGGTAAAGAACACACATGCCAATACAGAAGACATAGAGATGTGAGTTCAATCCTTAGGGTGGGAAGATCCCCTGGAGGATGACATGGCAACTCATGCCCGTGTTCTTGCCTGGAGAATCCCATGGACAGAGGAATCTGGCAGGCTACAGTCCGTAGGGTGGCAACAAGTTGGCCACAACTGAAGTGACTTTGCATGCACTTACAAAATAATACAGAAAGATCCCTGTACCACTCACACAGTCTTTGTCGATGAGGTAACAACACCTGGCCTGGATACTGACATTGATGTAGTACACTAATCATGCATTACACTTTGAAAATCAATGTAAGTGATCCTTTGATAAAGAAGAGAAACCACAGAAGTGTTTCAGATTGGAGAAACAGTCTTTAGATGATGTTTTGTGTATTTAGGAACAGACATTGTTGAGTTGAGGGAGGGCCAGCAAGCTTTGTTTACTCATCAAATGTCCAATTCTTTGGCTGGATCAAGGTTCTCTCTCACTCACCACATTTTCTTAGGAGGAGCAATTTCTTTGCATTTTGCTTCATTTTTGAATTTCCTAAAATTAAACTGATAGAGTGTACAGAGTGGGTTGAACCAATCACCAAGACGCAGAACAGAAATAGGAAGCTTCTGAAGTTTAAAATTTGAGAAAAGAGCAAAGCGGCTATCAGGTAATGGCAGAGATAGAGGACCAGAAAGGACAGGGCTGAGAGAAGAGCCCTGATGTGCACTTGTGTGCGCGGGTTCCTGGAGTCTGTCGTGATGTTTCTCACCTGCCAGACGTGTCTCCCCAAGGAAACTATCGAGAGCAGAGACGAAACAAGGAAGATCACTAATGGCAATAAGAACTCAGCAAACAGAAAAGCAAACGGTGAAATAGGCATTTCTTTGACTTGAGTTGTTGCATTTGGGCAAATGGTGAAATAGGCATTTCTTTGACTTGAGCTGTTGCAAAGGCCCCAGAAGTCTTTGAAAAACACCCATTCATATTTGAGGTGCATAACAGAGGTGCTGCTTGCATATAGCAGGGATGCAAGAATCAGCCAAGGAACCAATCTGGAAATCCTCATCTTCAACCAGAATAAGAGCGGGTGAATGTCAAACACAGGAAATGATAAAAGGATGTCCCAGATGGCACTAGTGGTAAAGAACACACATGCCAATACAGAAGACATAGAGATGTGAGTTCAATCCTTAGGGTGGGAAGATCCCCTGGAGGATGACATGGCAACTCATGCCCGTGTTCTTGCCTGGAGAATCCCATGGACAGAGGAATCTGGCAGGCTACAGTCCGTAGGGTGGCAACAAGTTGGCCACAACTGAAGTGACTTTGCATGCACTTACAAAATAATACAGAAAGATCCCTGTACCACTCACACAGTCTTTGTCGATGAGGTAACAACACCTGGCCTGGATACTGACATTGATGTAGTACACTAATCATGCATTACACTTTGAAAATCAATGTAAGTGATCCTTTGATAAAGAAGAGAAACCACAGAAGTGTTTCAGATTGGAGAAACAGTCTTTAGATGATGTTTTGTGTATTTAGGAACAGACATTGTTGAGTTGAGGGAGGGCCAGCAAGCTTTGTTTACTCATCAAATGTCCAATTCTTTGGCTGGATCAAGGTTCTCTCTCACTCACCACATTTTCTTAGGAGGAGCAATTTCTTTGCATTTTGCTTCATTTTTGAATTTCCTAAAATTAAACTGATAGAGTGTACAGAGTGGGTTGAACCAATCACCAAGACGCAGAACAGAAATAGGAAGCTTCTGAAGTTTAAAATTTGAGAAAAGAGCAAAGCGGCTATCAGGTAATGGCAGAGATAGAGGACCAGAAAGGACAGGGCTGAGAGAAGAGCCCTGATGTGCACTTGTGTGCGGGGCTTCCTGGACTCTGTCGTGATGTTTCTCACCTGCCAGACGTGTCTCCCCAAGGAAACTATCGAGAGCAGAGACGAAACAAGGAAGATCACTAATGGCAATAAGAACTCAGCAAACAGAAAAGCAAACGGTGAAATAGGCATTTCTTTGACTTGAGTTGTTGCATTTGGGCAAATGGTGAAATAGGCATTTCTTTGACTTGAGCTGTTGCAAAGGCCCCAGAAGTCTTTGAAAAACACCCATTCATATTTGAGGTGCATAACAGAGGTGCTGCTTGCATATAGCAGGGATGCAAGAATCAGCCAAGGAACCAATCTGGAAATCCTCATCTTCAACCAGAATAAGAGCGGGTGAGCAACGGTGGCAATCTTGATGCAATAGAAAACACTGAGCCATGTGGCCAACCAAAGTCCCAAGTCATTTACAAATGTGAGAGCTGCAAACTTCTCAGTAAACTGACAGATTTCGATCATGGAAAGAAGAGCTAGGATAATGTAGAAGATGGCCAGCTGAATACCCATCCTGGAAACCGCCAGACAGAAAACAAGCAGATCCAATGGGATCAACTTTCTCTGCTTGATCAAGTCAGTACCATTCACAATCACAATGATGCCATTTACTAAAATCCCAAAGAGAACTTGTATCACTGCCAAAATAAGGTGAGACTCCAGCATTTTGAGAAAAAAGTCACTTACTTTGAAAAATTGATGGAGCTATGTATTTTCACTTTGGTCTATTGGAGCTTTCTTTTTTTCTTCAAGTAGAGTTCCTTTAGAGAACACGACTCATAATAACAAAAGCAATGAGGTAGGAATGCGGTGGACATTTGTTTCTAGCACTGCTTCCTCAATTTAGTCCTGAGGCAGTCAAATAAGAAAGAGATACTCAAGCAATGATTTGTTTCTTAATGACAGAATTTGCATTTTCCAGGTCTACTTGGCTTTCAGCTTCATAGCAAACAAACTGGACGGAACTGGACACCTTTAGGGCTAGGATAAGATCTCCTCTAGTACCTAAGCCATGGAAGTTCCTCAATCCTTCATGTCTACCATGAGTATTTAATTATGCCTACAGGTGTGACTCTATTTAACGTTTTGAGGCATCCTTTACAGAAAACTTTTTTTTATATCATCTCTTGTGCTATAATGATGTAGTATAATCAGCAATATGAAACTTGTCGACTAAAAAAAGATGAACTTGAGAGTCGAGGGTAAAGTTTCATTGGGGGCATAATTAGGACTGCTGCCCAGGAGGCAGCATCCCAGATAGCTCTAAGAGATTACTCCAAAGAGGCAGTGGGAGGAAAATCAATATATGACATTTCGAGGAAGAGGGAGTTCCGTACCAATGAACAGTCATTTTACAAAGAGTTTCAGTTAGTTACAAGGATCTGATGTCACCATGAAGAGATTTAGTGCTTTTCTAAATATGAGGAGATGCAAGGATTGAGATAATAAAATATGTTCTTAAAAGCATCCACCTATCTAAAGATCTGGCCGGGTGAGCAACGGTGGCAATCTTGATGCAATAGAAAACACTGAGCCATGTGGCCAACCAAAGTCCCAAGTCATTTACAAATGTGAGAGCTGCAAACTTCTCAGTAAACTGACAGATTTCGATCATGGAAAGAAGAGCTAGGATAATGTAGAAGATGGCCAGCTGAATACCCATCCTGGAAACCGCCAGACAGAAAACAAGCAGATCCAATGGGATCAACTTTCTCTGCTTGATCAAGTCAGTACCATTCACAATCACAATGATGCCATTTACTAAAATCCCAAAGAGAACTTGTATCACTGCCAAAATAAGGTGAGACTCCAGCATTTTGAGAAAAAAGTCACTTACTTTGAAAAATTGATGGAGCTATGTATTTTCACTTTGGTCTATTGGAGCTTTCTTTTTTTCTTCAAGTAGAGTTCCTTTAGAGAACACGACTCATAATAACAAAAGCAATGAGGTAGGAATGCGGTGGACATTTGTTTCTAGCACTGCTTCCTCAATTTAGTCCTGAGGCAGTCAAATAAGAAAGAGATACTCAAGCAATGATTTGTTTCTTAATGACAGAATTTGCATTTTCCAGGTCTACTTGGCTTTCAGCTTCATAGCAAACAAACTGGACGGAACTGGACACCTTTAGGGCTAGGATAAGATCTCCTCTAGTACCTAAGCCATGGAAGTTCCTCAATCCTTCATGTCTACCATGAGTATTTAATTATGCCTACAGGTGTGACTCTATTTAACGTTTTGAGGCATCCTTTACAGAAAACTTTTTTTTATATCATCTCTTGTGCTATAATGATGTAGTATAATCAGCAATATGAAACTTGTCGACTAAAAAAAGATGAACTTGAGAGTCGAGGGTAAAGTTTCATTGGGGGCATAATTAGGACTGCTGCCCAGGAGGCAGCATCCCAGATAGCTCTAAGAGATTACTCCAAAGAGGCAGTGGGAGGAAAATCAATATATGACATTTCGAGGAAGAGGGAGTTCCGTACCAATGAACAGTCATTTTACAAAGAGTTTCAGTTAGTTACAAGGATCTGATGTCACCATGAAGAGATTTAGTGCTTTTCTAAATATGAGGAGATGCAAGGATTGAGATAATAAAATATGTTCTTAAAAGCATCCACCTATCTAAAGATCTGCCCCATCAGATTGCCTGGAGCACAGAGTGCCTACTCCACCCTGATCTCCATCAGAGGGGTTGAAGGTCAGCAGCTGTCACAGCACGGGGGTCAACCTCCACAGAGGCAAATGGCAAATACCCTTGATCAATCATTGGCAATATAATTGGTAAATGCCAATCTGTAGTTGACACACTCTTAAGTAGTAGTTCTCCAGTATGCAATTATTGAGCAACCCAGTGCTGCCTGAAACTTAAAACAGTTATGTGATAAATCGTATGGGATAGAACACAGAGCATGGCAAAGTCTAACAGCAAAGTAAGTAGGCTTTTGTGTCTGTGAGCACAGTAGGTCAGAAGCTGACAGGAAGGTAGAAGACAATCTTCCAGTGCGTTCCTCATCAGCCACCAACCATCTTTAGGATAGCATAGGGCTTGAAACGAATTCCCTGTTAGTTTTTCAAGACTGTGAGGATTTTATGGCATGAGCTGTTGGTTTCAGGGAAAATGTAATGAGAAAAGAGCACAGGATTCAACTTGTTGTTCTAACTGTCTAATGGATTGATTTGGGGGGAAATTAAACCTGCAGATATTAAAATGTATGCTGTGTGAGGGGTTACGGTAAGCCAGGTTTTCTCAACCTTGACACTGTGGACCCTTGGGCTGAATATTTGTGGGGAGAGGTGGTGTCCATGCAATGTAGCACGTCTCCCAGCCTCTAAGCACCAGAGGCTGGCAGTACCCCCCAGCCCCAGGTGCTACAACAGAAGCTGATCCCTGGTTTTGCTGAATGTTCCGTGAGTGGCAAAATCACCCCACACTGAACATCACTGTCTTAGTACTGCGGGGACAAAGGTGAATACAATAGTTTCTGCTCTCAAGGCAGTCTGAAAGGCAAGGTAGAGCAAGCCACCTTGTTCAATGTGACCTAACACTGAACTCATTATTTGGACGATTCCTCCCGAGCACACAGTGGGGAGCTCTGCAAACCTCTGTGCAATGAAGCTTTTCAGTGCGAGTCCCGTAGACCCAGCAGTGAGCTTTGTTTTTTTTTCTAAATATGAGGAGATGCAAGGATTGAGATAATAAAATATGTTCTTAAAAGCATCCACCTATCTAAAGATCTGCCCCATCAGATTGCCTGGAGCACAGAGTGCCTACTCCACCCTGATCTCCATCAGAGGGGTTGAAGGTCAGCAGCTGTCACAGCACGGGGGTCAACCTCCACAGAGGCAAATGGCAAATACCCTTGATCAATCATTGGCAATATAATTGGTAAATGCCAATCTGTAGTTGACACACTCTTAAGTAGTAGTTCTCCAGTATGCAATTATTGAGCAACCCAGTGCTGCCTGAAACTTAAAACAGTTATGTGATAAATCGTATGGGATAGAACACAGAGCATGGCAAAGTCTAACAGCAAAGTAAGTAGGCTTTTGTGTCTGTGAGCACAGTAGGTCAGAAGCTGACAGGAAGGTAGAAGACAATCTTCCAGTGCGTTCCTCATCAGCCACCAACCATCTTTAGGATAGCATAGGGCTTGAAACGAATTCCCTGTTAGTTTTTCAAGACTGTGAGGATTTTATGGCATGAGCTGTTGGTTTCAGGGAAAATGTAATGAGAAAAGAGCACAGGATTCAACTTGTTGTTCTAACTGTCTAATGGATTGATTTGGGGGGAAATTAAACCTGCAGATATTAAAATGTATGCTGTGTGAGGGGTTACGGTAAGCCAGGTTTTCTCAACCTTGACACTGTGGACCCTTGGGCTGAATATTTGTGGGGAGAGGTGGTGTCCATGCAATGTAGCACGTCTCCCAGCCTCTAAGCACCAGAGGCTGGCAGTACCCCCCAGCCCCAGGTGCTACAACAGAAGCTGATCCCTGGTTTTGCTGAATGTTCCGTGAGTGGCAAAATCACCCCACACTGAACATCACTGTCTTAGTACTGCGGGGACAAAGGTGAATACAATAGTTTCTGCTCTCAAGGCAGTCTGAAAGGCAAGGTAGAGCAAGCCACCTTGTTCAATGTGACCTAACACTGAACTCATTATTTGGACGATTCCTCGCCAGAGCACACAGTGGGGAGCCATCTAGCAAACCTCTGTGCAATGAAGCTTTTTCAGCCTAGCAGATAGTCCCAGTAGACCCAGCAGAGCCTCTCATGGGACACGTGTCCCTTTGGACATGGGTTACTGAGTCCAAAGATGTCCTAAGGGACTTTGAGGGTGATGTTCACATTTAGAAAACTGGAAGAGAGGCCATATGAGATCCTTCAAGGTGAGAGCGGGGACCTAGGTTGTGTTATGATTCTTCTCTGCATATACAGTGTCTGTATCACACAGACACACAGTGTCTCTGCTTTGTTCTTTGTGGCACAATTTCAGTGCGATGCAGGAAACGGCCAGGACATCGCCAATGAGGTATCAAGGGAGGCAGTTCGTAAGGGAAGCAGAGGAAGTCAGTCAGTCATGTCTGAGTCTTTGCCAGCCATGAACTGTGTAGCCCACCAGGCTCCTCTGTCCAGGGGTTCTCCAGGGAAGAAGACTGGAGTGGGTCGCCATTGCCTTCTCCAGGTGATCTTCCCGACGCGGGGAGTGAACCTGGTCTCCTGCGTGGCAGGCAGGTTCTTCATCATCAGAGCCTCCAGGGAAGCTCACGAGGAGGTCCTAATGCAGAGTCAAGCGTGATGGTGAGAAGCCTTGTTCTCCCCTAAACGAAAAGAGAAAAACACTAAAACCTTCCTGATTTCACATTCTGCAGGTTGGAAAAGTGAAAACAGCAGGGCATGGCCTATGGAATAAGTGACTCCTGTTGCCATGGTTTCTCAGTCACACCTGCATCAGTGTGCTTGTCAATCTGCCTGAAAATATTGGGTCCTTACCTGGACCCCACTCGAATGAGGGCCTGTATGGGTTTTCTTCTCATGCCTAGAATGCATTTGCCTTTTCCATTTTTGGCAGATGATACCTTCACCAGGAGGTGGAAATGGCAACCCACTCCAGTATGCTTGCCTGGGAAATCCCATGGATAGTGGAGCCTGGTGGACCACCCTCCATGGGGTCACAGAGTCAGACACAACTGAGCATGCAAATAGCATGGCAGTCTGAAAGGCAAGGTAGAGCAAGCCACCTTGTTCAATGTGACCTAACACTGAACTCATTATTTGGACGATTCCTCAGAGCACACAGTGGGGAGCCATCTAGCAAACCTCTGTGCAATGAAGCTTTTTCAGCCTAGCAGATAGTCCCAGTAGACCCAGCAGAGCCTCTCATGGGACACGTGTCCCTTTGGACATGGGTTACTGAGTCCAAAGATGTCCTAAGGGACTTTGAGGGTGACGTTCACATTTAGAAAACTGGAAGAGAGGCCATATGAGATCCTTCAAGGTGAGAGCGGGGACCTAGGTTGTGTTATGATTCTTCTCTGCATATACAGTGTCTGTATCACACAGACACACAGTGTCTCTGCTTTGTTCTTTGTGGCACAATTTCAGTGCGATGCAGGAAACGGCCAGGACATCGCCAATGAGGTATCAAGGGAGGCAGTTCGTAAGGGAAGCAGAGGAAGTCAGTCAGTCATGTCTGAGTCTTTGCCAGCCATGAACTGTGTAGCCCACCAGGCTCCTCTGTCCAGGGGTTCTCCAGGGAAGAAGACTGGAGTGGGTCGCCATTGCCTTCTCCAGGTGATCTTCCCGACGCGGGGAGTGAACCTGGTCTCCTGCGTGGCAGGCAGGTTCTTCATCATCAGAGCCTCCAGGGAAGCTCACGAGGAGGTCCTAATGCAGAGTCAAGCGTGATGGTGAGAAGCCTTGTTCTCCCCTAAACGAAAAGAGAAAAACACTAAAACCTTCCTGATTTCACATTCTGCAGGTTGGAAAAGTGAAAACAGCAGGGCATGGCCTATGGAATAAGTGACTCCTGTTGCCATGGTTTCTCAGTCACACCTGCATCAGTGTGCTTGTCAATCTGCCTGAAAATATTGGGTCCTTACCTGGACCCCACTCGAATGAGGGCCTGTATGGGTTTTCTTCTCATGCCTAGAATGCATTTGCCTTTTCCATTTTTGGCAGATGATACCTTCACCAGGAGGTGGAAATGGCAACCCACTCCAGTATGCTTGCCTGGGAAATCCCATGGATAGTGGAGCCTGGTGGACCACCCTCCATGGGGTCACAGAGTCAGACACAACTGAGCATGCAAATAGCATGACAAACCATTTTTAGGTAGTTGCTATTTTCAGTCATTAAATTGTCTCCAGCTCTTCGTGATTCCATAGACTGCAGCAGACCAGGTTTCCCGTCCTTCACTAAACCCCAGAGCTTGCTCAAATTCCTCTGTGATGCCATCCAACCATCTCTTCCTCTGTCATCCCCTTCTCCTCCTGCCCTCCATCCTCTGCAACATCAGAGTCTTTTCCAATAAATCAGCTCTTTGCATCAAGAACAAAACTCAAATATAGAAAGGTTTTCATTGTAAAGGAAAGAGGAAAAAATGATACAACATCACTTGGGAGAAAGCTTTCATTTCCAACTCTCTGTTTCTAAAGACACCAGGTCACAGGAGCAGCTCAGGCCTCTTCCCTGTCGCCCCAGTACCACCAGAACATTGACCTGCTGAGCCCTTCACCACGCTCTGTACACTTAAGTACTGCAAAACGTTCTGGTAACATTAAAGGGGAAGAAAATTCTGCTCTGAGTCTAGAATCTCAATTAGTTTTTCAGCACTCAAGCTAGCGGAGATAATGCACAGAACACCAAAGCCTTTAAGGAAATAACTATGCCAGATTCTACTTATTAACATGCTGTTTGTCCTTTGAATTCGAGTATCTGGAGGGGGTGTTTGGTTCTCAGATATTCTATTATGACTTTTGTGAGAACTAGCTTGGGGAGCAGCAGCAATTCTTCACAGAAAAACTTTATTTCATGTAGAACAGGTCTTCTGGTGCAGGAATCCCACAGAGTAAAAAATAAAAATTCATGAGGCTTAAGCTAGATTTTTTTTTTTCATTCAATAATTCCCATCACTGTCTCTTCAGTGAGCACACACAAAGGCTGCTGAAGGCACGTCAGCTCACCCGAGACGTGAACTGGTTCTGTTGAAGGATGGCAGAATAAGAGATGTCTGTCCTGGGTGCCCAGCCTTCCTGTGGCTGTGGAGAAACTGATGCCTATTCAGACCAGAGGTGGCTACATCTCAGGGCTGATGTGAAGACCTCCGACGTTGCCTGGTCTGACCCCCTTCCCCCACCTTAGATTCCAACACATCAATCAAGATATCCGTGGATGTTGACCGGGCCCTGGGCTAAGTGAGAGTGAGCTAAGTATTTTAATGAACCACACAACAAACCAAACAGAGGAAAATGGTTCTGAATACAGAACCTGCTTTGTGTCCTGGAAGCCATTTGTTTTAGTGAGAAGGACACATCATAGAATTTCTGACTCTGAAATGAGAAACATACAAGTCTGGCCTCACCTGTCAGTCATCAGCTCGGAATGGTGACAGTTTTACATGGACAAATGGCTCGGAACAGATGGAACAGATCCTGATGTGGAGAAATTCACATGATGATTACCCCACATTACACTGATTAAATCTGCTCACTGGCACTCATCGGTAATGAGCAGTCATTAAAAGAGACAATACTAAATATTCTTGAGGTAACTGACAGGCGGCAAGGGTTGGGTATTTATATTCAGATCATTCAGCTCCTCCAAAGAGAGTGCGATGTTTTTTTCACATGCTGTTAGATTGACACTGGCAAGCTTCTCACCAGGTAGGAGGCTGTAATGACCGTCTTTCTGCTTTCCAGCCGAACAGGGACATTCACGTTGGGATTAGAGTCACCATGAATGTGAGAGATAGTTTTAATATCGTTCCCAAGTGGATCTTCCCACTTCATTATCAAGGGAACAATTCTTGCTTTAAGGAAGGTGCATCTGTATTAACATTATTGTATATTTAATAAGATTGTTCAAATAAGAAAAATATAGACTCTGGGCAAACCAAGGATGTCTATCCTTTCTGAATCTTCCCTGTGGAATAGCTCGGCTCTTGGAAAGCCTAAATAGCATTTATGTCATCTAAAATTCACATTTTGGTTGAAAACCTCCAGCCACTTTCAGGCTAATCATTTTCTCAATCCATTCATTTGCTTCTCTCCACCTGGATTTACAGTTGATCTTTTTGACGAAAATTTTTGTCATTAATATTCAGGTCACTCCCTAATGCTAGTCCTTTCTCTGTTCTATTTATCTTGGTAATATATTTCTGCACTTTCCCTCATTCCTCCCAGTGTTGTGAAATTTACTCTCATTGCACCAAATAGAATAATGGAGGCATGTAATACATTGAATTTAAGCCTTACATGTAAGAACTCAAAGTGCTTTACAAGCAAGAATCTCTCGTTAGTTACAATGAGAAAAGGGAGGCACTGACAGCACTCTAGTTGGTTCTCATAGTTTTCTCTCCAGCTCTGAACTGAACTGGGGAGTTCGAAATTCTTCCTTGCCCCTCACCCACCTTCTTCCTTCCTCTCTCCTTCCTCTGTGTTCACATGTACTGTGTGTTATGAACTGGGTACTATTCTAATCTTGGAGCATGTCGTAATGGACAAGACAGAAATCTGTCATCCTGGATGCTATGTCTTAGTGGTGAAGATAAAAACTGAGCCAATGAAGAAATAAGTACTTCCTAGTAAGGCAGGTGCACTTTCAGAGAGAGTGGTCAGAGAAGGTAGACTCCTCCAGAGAAGAGGCAATAACTGCAAGGAGAAGTGAAGGAGAAAGAATCTATGGATTTCAGTGGGATAAGCATCCCAGTGAAGAGGACAGGAGACGGCAGTGTCCCCTTGAATCAAATAAAGAGCTTAAAGTGTTTCAGAAAAACAAAGACCTAAACTTTGTGGTGCCTGGACCAACAGGAGCAAAGGGAAGAACCCACAGAGAGGAGAACAGAGAGGCAGGCATGGCGAGATCAGAGAGCTTTGAGTCATGGTAAGGACTAGGTTTACATCCTTATTGTGATGGGAAACCAGTTCGAAATTTGTGTGAATCTGTGTGTTTGTGGGGCCTTCCTTGGTGGCTCAACAGTAAAGAATCTGCCTGTCAATGCAAGAGGCACAGGTTCAATCCCTGGGTCTGGAAGATCCCCTGAAGAAGGAAATAGCAGCTTGCTACAGTATTCTTTTTTTTTTTTTTTTTTTTTTTTGTCCACGTCTATTGGTCTTTCATTTATCTATTTTCATCCATCTTTGTTCTTTGGCTTGTGTGGGCCTCCCATCGCAGCAGCCTCTGTTGCCACAGACCACTGACTCTGGGTGCATGCATTCCAGAGCTCGGGCTTGGTAGTTGGACACATCGGTCCAGCCGCTCTGCCGCACGTGGGATCTTCCCAGGCCAGGGAATGAACCAGCACCCTGTGCTGCAAGGCGGTGTCCTTACCCACTGGACCACCAGGGAAGCCCCTGTTCCAATATTCTTGCCTGGGAAATCTCATGGACAGAGAATAATTGATGCTTTTGAATTTTGGTGGTGGAGAGGACTCTTAAGAATCCCTTGGACTGGGCTTCCCTGGTGGAACCCAGGGACCAACCCTTATCTCTTACATCTCCTACATTGGCAGGTAGATTTTTTACCACTAGTGCCACCTGGGAAGCCCTAGGCAAGAGATGCTGTACCCCAAATTCAACTGGTAAAAAAGGATAGAAAGAAATGTCTGGATTTGAAATCCCAGCAAGAATTTCAGATGGCTTGGACAGGGGAGTGAGGGTAAGAGAGACATTAAGAACACTTTGGGGTGATTAGCATGCCCCACTAGTGAGTGATGGTGCCATTTTTCAAGAAAAGAAGATAGGAGGAAAGCGAAAACAATTCTATTTTTGGTCTGAGGTGCCTACTCCAGGAAGAAATGTTGCCAAGAAGTTGGTGATAGATTTGGAGTTTGAAGGGAGCCACAAGGGCCAGAAATATGCACTTGCAATTTACCTGTGTGACCATGAGGTTGAACAAGGTAATGTAGGGAGGAGGGTGCCAAGCAGAGTGTCCGAGCACTGTAGATAAGAAATCACTTCTGTACTCTGACAGCACCTGAACATCCTTTCCAAGGCCATCTTCATGGTAAGGACTAGGTTTACATCCTTATTGTGATGGGAAACCAGTTCGAAATTTGTGTGAATCTGTGTGTTTGTGGGGCCTTCCTTGGTGGCTCAACAGTAAAGAATCTGCCTGTCAATGCAAGAGGCACAGGTTCAATCCCTGGGTCTGGAAGATCCCCTGAAGAAGGAAATAGCAGCTTGCTACAGTATTCTTTTTTTTTTTTTTTTGTCCACGTCTATTGGTCTTTCATTTATCTATTTTCATCCATCTTTGTTCTTTGGCTTGTGTGGGCCTCCCATCGCAGCAGCCTCTGTTGCCACAGACCACTGACTCTGGGTGCATGCATTCCAGAGCTCGGGCTTGGTAGTTGGACACATCGGTCCAGCCGCTCTGCCGCACGTGGGATCTTCCCAGGCCAGGGAATGAACCAGCACCCTGTGCTGCAAGGCGGTGTCCTTACCCACTGGACCACCAGGGAAGCCCCTGTTCCAATATTCTTGCCTGGGAAATCTCATGGACAGAGAATAATTGATGCTTTTGAATTTTGGTGGTGGAGAGGACTCTTAAGAATCCCTTGGACTGGGCTTCCTGGTGGAACCCAGGGACCAACCCTTATCTCTTACATCTCCTACATTGGCAGGTAGATTTTTTACCACTAGTGCCACCTGGGAAGCCCTAGGCAAGAGATGCTGTACCCCAAATTCAACTGGTAAAAAAGGATAGAAAGAAATGTCTGGATTTGAAATCCCAGCAAGAATTTCAGATGGCTTGGACAGGGGAGTGAGGGTAAGAGAGACATTAAGAACACTTTGGGGTGATTAGCATGCCCCACTAGTGAGTGATGGTGCCATTTTTCAAGAAAAGAAGATAGGAGGAAAGCGAAAACAATTCTATTTTTGGTCTGAGGTGCCTACTCCAGGAAGAAATGTTGCCAAGAAGTTGGTGATAGATTTGGAGTTTGAAGGGAGCCACAAGGGCCAGAAATATGCACTTGCAATTTACCTGTGTGACCATGAGGTTGAACAAGGTAATGTAGGGAGGAGGGTGCCAAGCAGAGTGTCCGAGCACTGTAGATAAGAAATCACTTCTGTACTCTGACAGCACCTGAACATCCTTTCCAAGGCCATCTCTCTGAGGAGGGAAGTGTGATGGAGAAGAGCACGTGAGTTCACACTTGTATCCTTGAATTACACCCTGCCAGTCACAGGATCCTAATCTCATTATATACGGTTGAGTCTTTGTGCTATTTAATTTAGAAATATCACTCCTTTATTCACAAGGAAGATTGGTCTGGAGATTTTTCTAGTGCTGTATTTGATCAATTTGATTATCCATGTTACGCTAGTTTTATCAAAATGTTGTTAAGCTTTTCCTATTTTGTGTGCACCAGAAAGATTTAAATTGCTTGGGAGTTGTCCGTTTCTTGGGGAATCCAAAGAATTCACAGTGAAAGAATCTGAGGCCAGAGGTTTTGGGGAAAGGGCACAATCCTTACCAATTATCTAGCACTTAAAATGTTTAACAATTGACAGACATGGCATCAATTTGCCTTCTTGACAACTGTGTGAAATCAACATTATCTCCACTTTATAGAGCATTAAATTGAGGTGCACAGAGGACTGGAAATTGCCTAAAGAGGTGCAGTTAAAAGGAGCATTTCCAAGATGTGGACCAAAATCTGATATTAAAAACTACCTGTGTCCTGGGGCTTCCCCTGGTGGCCCAGTGGATAAGGACACCACCTTGCAGTGCAAGGGGTGCTGGTTCGACCCCTGGCCTGGGAAGATCCCACCGGCCGTGGAGCGCCTGGACCGATGTGTCTAATTACCAAGCCGGAGCTCTGAAGCGCATGCGCCCAGAGCCGGCGCTCTGCAACGACAGACGCCACCGCGATGGGAGGCCCACAGGAGCCAAAGAACAAAGACGGATGAAAATAGAGAAATGAAAGACCAATAGAAGTGGCCCACCCGCTCCTCTCCCTCCCCAACCCGACCCCCGCCAAAAACAAACAAATAAATAAATCTTTAAAAAAAAAAAACAAAACTACCTGTGTCATTAAACATCACTGCCTCCCATGTTAAAGCTCAGTGACAGTGAAAATGTCTTTGAGTGGCTTAGACTTGAAGGTTGTCATTAATCCCTCAGTTATGTCCAACTCTGCAACCCCATGGACTATAGCACAACAGACTTTCCTGTCCTTCATTATCTTCTGGAGCTTCCTTAAACTCATGACCCCTGAATCAGTGATGCCACACAACCATCTCATCCTCTGTCACCCCCTTCTCCTTCTCCATTCCATCTTTCCCAGCATTGGGGCCTTTTCTAATGAGTTGGCTCTTCTGCATCAGTTGGCCAAAATATTGGAGCTTCCCTTCAGTCCTTCCAATGAATATTCAGGGTGGATTTCCTTTACGATTGACTGGCTTGATCTCCATGCTGTGCAAGGGACTCTTGAGAGTCCTCTCCAGCGCCACAGTTTGAAAGCATCAATTCTATAGCACTCAGCCTTCTTTATGGTCCAACTCTCACATCCATACATGCCTACTGGGAAAACCATAGCTTTGACTAGATGGACCTTTGTTGGCAAAGTAATGTTTCTGCTTTTTAATACACTATTTAGGTTTGTCATGGCTTTTCTTCTAAGGAGCAAGCATCTGTTAATTTCATGACTACAGTCACCATCTACAGTGATCTTAGAGCCCAAGAAAAATAAAGTCTGTGATTGTTTTCTTTGTTTCCCAATCTGTTTAATGAAGTGACGGGATCAGATGCCATCATCTTCATTCTTGAATTTTGAGTTTTAAGCCAGCTTTTTCACTCTCCTTTTTCACCTTCATCAAGTGGCTCTTTAGTTCCTCTTCACTTTCTGCCATAAGGGTGGTGTCATCTGCATACCTGAGGTTATTGATATTTCCCCCTGCAAACTTCATTCCAGCTTGTGCTTCATCCAGCCCACATTTTGTATGATGTGACCTGCATAACTACTTTTGGTCTTCCCAGCATTCATTTTTTTCTCTTTACCCTGACTTTCATTGGAAGAATCACCTCACCTCCACTCCACCTTTGTTTATGTCTCTTATTTGGGGCTGATCTACTTTCTAAATCCAGGAAGGAACACTTGACCAATTGTAACAGTTAACTACTACCCTGACTAGGGGAGATCCATTCAGGGATGGGCATGAGATCCAAATTTATCAAGTTAGACGAAATCCAGAATTTTTTGTATGGCAGTCTGGGCCAAATAAGCTTCTCCATCAGAGAGGATATTTGCCTGAAGCTGTGGGCAGCATCTGACCAACATGAGGGGGAAGTTGAACCTGCCTGAGAATGGATTCTATGCAATATCAGTGCTCAAATAAGAAAGAGCAAGACCAGTGCTCAGAACTTGTCAGCACCTAGTCAGCCCTTATATATGGTTGGCCTTGATATTTAAATGAACCTTTAAATTTCCAGTTTTTTGCTGAAGCATGCTTGAGCTGGGTTTTTCTCACATTGGTTGTTCTATAATATAATAGCTGTGGGCTATGTAGAAAAGCAGCAATTCACTTTTCATTTTTCACACTTAGGAATTGGAGCCAGAGAAGTGACTTTCCTATGGCTAGTCATTCAGTGATACTCCTAGAGCCTGAATATGTGATCTCTAAATTAGAGTTGAGTGCTCTATTCAACTAAACTCAGTTTCTTTTCAAACATATTCATGGGAAAGTTATTTAGAAAAATTACAGAATTCTTTCCTGGGGATTTCTCAATACATTTAATAATTCCTTTGCCATCACAAACTCACTCAAACAGCTCAGAATTTTATTGTGCTATAGAAAGAGATTCTATTGGCTAAATGGTAAAGAATTTGCCTGCCAATGCAGGAGAAACAAGTTCAATCCCTGGGTCTGGAAGATCCTCTGGCAGCCTCTCCAGTATTCTTGCTGTGGACAGAGGAGCTTGGTGGGCTACAGTCCGCCAAGAGTCACAGAGAGTCAGACATTACTGAGCACGCATGCACACAAAACACATAGGAAAAGCTTACATAGCATGAGATGACCACATGGACATCAGAAGTTTTATTCACTCCACACTACATAGACTGTGAGTGGCACTGCATGCCGACTGGGTATACTTTGTCTAAAGGATGCTTGGTCCAGCAGACTTTAATCTGCATTGACGTGTGTGTTGATTGCAACCATCAGATTGGATATAAGGATAAAACTAATGCACACGTGGTCTTGAAGCCAATAGCACCATGTGCCCTGGTAGCCTCCTGAATGGTTCCCTTTTAACCTAGGGCTGAGACTCTTCTTCCTGTCCCACTAAGAAAGGCTATTACTTAGGAATTACAATGAGACGATAGGACAGGGCACCCTGGGGTTTCTTGCGTACAAGGTTTTTTGTCCTCCCCCTCAAGATAGACTTCTCTAGATATAATTTTGTCAACTTCTAACATACCAAGATGGTTGCTTCTTGCTTTCTTTCCTCAGTAGCTGGGAGAAGGTTTCATGGTCTCCCACATCATGTGGTTTGGGGATACTGATCCAATCTCCCCGACATTCAAGAAGAGACCTATATATGGGCATCCATGGTAGTCCAGTGGGTAAAGAGTTTGCCTTGCAGTGCAAGGGGTATCGGTTCGATCCCTGGCCCAGGAGAATCCCACATACCATGGAGTGGTTGGACTGGTGTGTCCAGTTATGAATCAGTGCTCTGGAGTGCACGCGCCTAGAGCCAGTGCTCTGCAATGAGAAAGGCCTCTGCAGTGGGAGGCCCACACAGGCCAGAGAGTAAAGAGGCATGAAAATAAATAAACAATCAAAGAGGCCAAAATTTTTTAAAAATTATATATAAAAATTGAAGAGACATATAAATGTGGATATATACAGGGATACTCTAAAAATGTCCACTGAGAAAACTACAATGAAAAAAAAAATGAACCACGCTTCTCAGCTTTAGAAGGTGTTGCTAGTCAGAGTGTAGTATTATATCATCCTTGTAATGTCTTTCTAAGCGCAGAGACTATTATTCCATCTACCCTCCATGACCAGCGTCCACCTTTTGTTAATGTTTGTGGAGCAACTGTGGGGTGGAGGATGAGGCCTGTGACAAAGACACAGAGTGAATCGCACAGATTCAGAGGGAGAGAAGGAAACATTCAGTTACTTTCTGAATTCAACATAATAAAGTTAATACAGAACAATGTCACATCAGATCTTCCAAGGGTATTAGTACTTTTTTGTGCCAACTTCTTATTGTATGAAGAAAGGAAAAGCAGAATCCCAGAAAAGATAACTGATCCAAGGAATAGTCAGATATATTCTAGAAGAGAGGATTTATTTTACCTAGTTAGGACTGGGGCAGACTTCATGGGATGGAATAATGGCCAGACATGTGCCCTGGTAGCCTCCTGAATGGTTCCCTTTTAACCTAGGGCTGAGACTCTTCTTCCTGTCCCACTAAGAAAGGCTATTACTTAGGAATTACAATGAGACGATAGGACAGGGCACCCTGGGGTTTCTTGCGTACAAGGTTTTTTGTCCTCCCCCTCAAGATAGACTTCTCTAGATATAATTTTGTCAACTTCTAACATACCAAGATGGTTGCTTCTTGCTTTCTTTCCTCAGTAGCTGGGAGAAGGTTTCATGGTCTCCCACATCATGTGGTTTGGGGATACTGATCCAATCTCCCCGACATTCAAGAAGAGACCTATATATGGGCATCCATGGTAGTCCAGTGGGTAAAGAGTTTGCCTTGCAGTGCAAGGGGTATCGGTTCGATCCCTGGCCCAGGAGAATCCCACATACCATGGAGTGGTTGGACTGGTGTGTCCAGTTATGAATCAGTGCTCTGGAGTGCACGCGCCTAGAGCCAGTGCTCTGCAATGAGAAAGGCCTCTGCAGTGGGAGGCCCACACAGGCCAGAGAGTAAAGAGGCATGAAAATAAATAAACAATCAAAGAGGCCAAAATTTTTTAAAAATTATATATAAAAATTGAAGAGACATATAAATGTGGATATATACAGGGATACTCTAAAAATGTCCACTGAGAAAACTACAATGAAAAAAAAAATGAACCACGCTTCTCAGCTTTAGAAGGTGTTGCTAGTCAGAGTGTAGTATTATATCATCCTTGTAATGTCTTTCTAAGCGCAGAGACTATTATTCCATCTACCCTCCATGACCAGCGTCCACCTTTTGTTAATGTTTGTGGAGCAACTGTGGGGTGGAGGATGAGGCCTGTGACAAAGACACAGAGTGAATCGCACAGATTCAGAGGGAGAGAAGGAAACATTCAGTTACTTTCTGAATTCAACATAATAAAGTTAATACAGAACAATGTCACATCAGATCTTCCAAGGGTATTAGTACTTTTTTGTGCCAACTTCTTATTGTATGAAGAAAGGAAAAGCAGAATCCCAGAAAAGATAACTGATCCAAGGAATAGTCAGATATATTCTAGAAGAGAGGATTTATTTTACCTAGTTAGGACTGGGGCAGACTTCATGGGATGGAATAATGGCCAGACACTGGCGGACAGGACATGGTCACTCATTGATCCTCCCAAAGTACAATTAATGAGGAGAGATGTGCAAACCTCATCTGGATTGCACCAATGTTGACTGCAAAGTATAGACACAGGGATTTGCAGTACTTTCTCAAAATGTGAGGAAAAAGAAAAACATTCAACAGTGGTTCCCAAGGCTCTTCAGCCATTTATAGTGTAAAACTGCTTCAACATAAACTGCAAAGATAATATATTAGAAGTGGAAACCCAAAGGCAACACTTCATTATAATTTTCTGTGGTCGTTAATATGTATCCTTGTACCTTTAAGGCTCCCTACATATATAATAAATGATGATAGAAAATTTTCATTTTATGAAATATTATCCTTCCTCCGTTACTCACCTATCTGAATGCTGTCTTATTAAAGTTAAATTAATAATACAAATTTTTAAAATCTACTCTTGCTGCCTGGCATGAAACATGTTTTAGATAATCATAGATTTTACTGGTAGAGGAGATTAGGATAATGTCCATGATTATGCAATCAGGAGTAGGGTCTTTTGCTAGGTTTAGGTGACTTTTTTTTTTTACTAGTCATGACAACACAGTGATTTAAAGATTTATGTCCTCCTAAGAATGCACACAATAATGAAAAAAGCAATTTTGGACATAAAAACAGGATAAGATCAAATATGCTCCAAAAGTAATTTTGTTGTCAGAGCAATTTAGACTGCATCACAGTTTGTCCTAGAACAGAGAAAGAAAAGTGAAATGATGGTGGACACCCAGCGGTTTGGAATAGGAGAGGAGCAGAGACCAGCACACGAAAGAGAAGGAGACATTCAGTTACTTTCTGAATTCAACATAATAAAGTTAATACAGAACAATGTCACATCAGATCTTCCAAGGGTATTAGTACTTTTTTGTGCCAACTTCTTATTGTATGAAGAAAGGAAAAGCAGAATCCCAGAAAAGATAACTGATCCAAGGAATAGTCAGATATATTCTAGAAGAGAGGATTTATTTTACCTAGTTAGGACTGGGGCAGACTTCATGGGATGGAATAATGGCCAGACACTGGCGGACAGGACATGGTCACTCATTGATCCTCCCAAAGTACAATTAATGAGGAGAGATGTGCAAACCTCATCTGGATTGCACCAATGTTGACTGCAAAGTATAGACACAGGGATTTGCAGTACTTTCTCAAAATGTGAGGAAAAAGAAAAACATTCAACAGTGGTTCCCAAGGCTCTTCAGCCATTTATAGTGTAAAACTGCTTCAACATAAACTGCAAAGATAATATATTAGAAGTGGAAACCCAAAGGCAACACTTCATTATAATTTTCTGTGGTCGTTAATATGTATCCTTGTACCTTTAAGGCTCCCTACATATATAATAAATGATGATAGAAAATTTTCATTTTATGAAATATTATCCTTCCTCCGTTACTCACCTATCTGAATGCTGTCTTATTAAAGTTAAATTAATAATACAAATTTTTAAAATCTACTCTTGCTGCCTGGCATGAAACATGTTTTAGATAATCATAGATTTTACTGGTAGAGGAGATTAGGATAATGTCCATGATTATGCAATCAGGAGTAGGGTCTTTTGCTAGGTTTAGGTGACTTTTTTTTTTTACTAGTCATGACAACACAGTGATTTAAAGATTTATGCCCTCCTAAGAATGCACACAATAATGAAAAAAGCAATTTTGGACATAAAAACAGGATAAGATCAAATACGCTCCAAAAGTAATTTTGTTGTCAGAGCAATTTAGACTGCATCACAGTTTGTCCTAGAACAGAGAAAGAAAAGTGAAATGATGGTGGACACCCAGCGGTTTGGAATAGGAGAGGAGCAGAGACCAGCACACGAGAGAAAACCTTGATCTTAATTATATGGATGCTAATTTATGCAGGTCAGATCTCTTATGTTGAGTCAGTTTGCTGGGAATAGACATTTAAACTTTATTTTAGTTTCTAGCTGCTTTTTTTTAAAAAAAAAAACATTTATTTATTTATTTTATTTTTGGCAGGGGTGGGGAGGGAGGGGGTTGGGCAGGCCACTTCCACTGGTTTTTCATTTGTCTAGTTTCATCCATCTTTGTTCTTTGGCCCGTGTGGGCCTCCTATCGCGGTGGCATCTGTTGTCGCAGAGCACCGGCTCTGGGCGCATGTGCACCAGAGCTCCAGCTCAGTAATTGGACACATCGGTCCAGCCACTCCGTGGCATGTGGGATCTTCCCGGGCCAGGGACTGAATCGGCGCCCCTTGCACTGCAAGGCGGTGTCCTTACCCACTGGACCACCAGGGAAGCCCTCTAGCTGCTTTTAAAGCTGACTCAAGAAACCTATTTTCCTTCTTCCCTCTGCCAGTAATCTATCTGAGCTACTAGAGCTGACCTGCACTGCTCCTCATCATCTCAGGGAGGCTGACGTGTGGCAGGAAGAGTCCAGAACCACAGGCTCTATAGGTGAGCTGGAGCTCCCAGGCACTGGGCCTTGGGGGACATGATGGTCACCCCTGCAGAAATAGGCCACCTGCCTTCACAAGGTCCCCATTGGCCCCATGATCGCTGTGACTGGGGAGACAACAATGAGGAATGACACATTCTGTGCAGAGCAGGATCCCGCCAGAATGAAGACCTCAACTTCTTTGACCCCTTTGCCCTTTTGTGCTAGGGACTTACTTGCAGCACTATGCAGGAAGAATCTATATGAGTGATCTGTGTCCAGTGACATCCAGTAAACACTTGGACCTTGAACCCAATACAGTCACTCACAGGAGCGAGGGATCAGCACTGGCATCCTTGAAGGCTCTCCTCTCCCATGTTTCTCCTCTGGAAACCCCTTCTCCATCAGCTCACTCTGGACTCTGACTTAAAATTCTTTTATTTTGTGGCTCAGATAGTGAGCTTGTTTTGAGGTCTATAATTTATTGATGTTAGAAGAGAGCTAGAGGGCTTCCCTGGTGGTCCAGTGGGTAAGGACACCACCTTGCAGTGCAAGGGGCGCCGGTTCAGTCCCTGGCCTGGGAAGATCCCACGTGCCGTGGAGCGGCTGGACCGATGTGTCCAACTACTGAGCTGGAGCTCTGGAGTGCATGCGCCCAGAGTCGGTGCTCTGCGACAACAAAGGCCACCGCAATGGGAGGCCCACACAGGCCAAAGAACAAAGATGGATGAAACTAGACAAATGAAAGACCAGTGGAAGTGGCCTGCCCACCCTCCTCCCTCCCCACCCCCACCAAAATAAATAAATAAATAAATGTTTAAAAAAAAAAAAGAAAAGAAAACTCTGTAAAAAAAATTAAAAAGAGCTAGAATCATCTCTAATTCTGAGGGTCATCATCAAAAGCGGACTTGATCAAAGCAATGTAGGAATGATTTTACAAGACTATCTCATTTAAATTTGCAACATCTTTTAGCAAATGAACCAACCATAGTGACAGATTTTATTTTCTTGGGCTCCAGAATCACTGTGGACAGTGGCTGCAGCCATGAAATTAAAAGATGCTTGATCCTTGAAACAGAAAGCTGTGACAGATTTAGACAGCATATTAAAAATCAGAGACCTTACTTTGCCAGCAAACGTCCACATAGACAGAACTATGATTTTTCCAGTAGTCATGTACCAATGTGAGATTCGTCCCATGAAGAAGGCTGAGCACTGAAGAACTGATGCTTTCAAATTGTGATGCTAGAGAAGACTCTTGAGAGTCCCTTGGATTACAAGGATATCAAACCAGTCAATCCTAAAGTAAATCAACTCCGAATATTAATTGGAAGGGCTGATGCTGAAGCTGAAGTTCCAATACATTGACCACCTGATGTGAAGAACCAACTCGTTGGAAAAGCCCCTGATTCTGGGAAATATTGAAGGAAAAAGGAGAAGAGGGCAACAGAGGATGAAATTGTTAGATAGCATCACTGACTCAATGGACATGAATTTGAGCAAACTTTAAGATATAATAGAGAACAGAGGAGCCTGTCATGTTGCAGTCCATGAGGTAACAAAGAGTTGGATCTGGCTTAGCAGCTGAACAACAAAGGACAACCAAGCACCTTGCACACACTCAACTCTTTGACATTGCTCTTACTTATTTGTCCATTGAACAAATACTTCCTAGGCACCTACTGTGTGGTGCATTTATTCATGTGCATTGTTAGCAATGCAGTTAATATATCTACGCAAAAAACTTCATAGAAACAGACTCATAGACCTAGAGAACAGACTTATAGTTGCCAAGGTGGGCTTGGGGAGGGATGGACTGGGAGTTTGAGATTAACAGATGTAAACTGTTACCTATAGGATGCAAAAGCTGTTACCTATTGTTGCTGTTCAGTCCTAAGTCATAGCCAGCACTTTGTGAACTCATGGACTGCAGGATGCCGTGCTTCCCTGTTCTTTACTATTTCCCAGCGTTTTCTCAAACTCATATCCATTGAGTCTAAAATGCGATCCAACCATCTCATCCTCTGGCGCTCCCTTCTCCTCCTGCCCTCAGTCTTTCCTGGCATCAGGGTCTTTTCCAGCGAGTCAGCTCTTCGCATCAAGTTGCCCAGGAATTGGAACTTCAGCTTTAGTATCAGTCCTTCTAATGAATATACAGTTACTTATAGGCTGGGTTAACAAAGTGGTTCAACTGATTACCACAGGGAACCATATTAAAAATCAGAGACCTTACTTTGCCAGCAAACGTCCACATAGACAGAACTATGATTTTTCCAGTAGTCATGTACCAATGTGAGATTCGTCCCATGAAGAAGGCTGAGCACTGAAGAACTGATGCTTTCAAATTGTGATGCTAGAGAAGACTCTTGAGAGTCCCTTGGATTACAAGGATATCAAACCAGTCAATCCTAAAGTAAATCAACTCCGAATATTAATTGGAAGGGCTGATGCTGAAGCTGAAGTTCCAATACATTGACCACCTGATGTGAAGAACCAACTCGTTGGAAAAGCCCCTGATTCTGGGAAATATTGAAGGAAAAAGGAGAAGAGGGCAACAGAGGATGAAATTGTTAGATAGCATCACTGACTCAATGGACATGAATTTGAGCAAACTTTAAGATATAATAGAGAACAGAGGAGCCTGTCATGTTGCAGTCCATGAGGTAACAAAGAGTTGGATCTGGCTTAGCAGCTGAACAACAAAGGACAACCAAGCACCTTGCACACACTCAACTCTTTGACATTGCTCTTACTTATTTGTCCATTGAACAAATACTTCCTAGGCACCTACTGTGTGGTGCATTTATTCATGTGCATTGTTAGCAATGCAGTTAATATATCTACGCAAAAAACTTCATAGAAACAGACTCATAGACCTAGAGAACAGACTTATAGTTGCCAAGGTGGGCTTGGGGAGGGATGGACTGGGAGTTTGAGATTAACAGATGTAAACTGTTACCTATAGGATGCAAAAGCTGTTACCTATTGTTGCTGTTCAGTCCTAAGTCATAGCCAGCACTTTGTGAACTCATGGACTGCAGGATGCCGTGCTTCCCTGTTCTTTACTATTTCCCAGCGTTTTCTCAAACTCATATCCATTGAGTCTAAAATGCGATCCAACCATCTCATCCTCTGGCGCTCCCTTCTCCTCCTGCCCTCAGTCTTTCCTGGCATCAGGGTCTTTTCCAGCGAGTCAGCTCTTCGCATCAAGTTGCCCAGGAATTGGAACTTCAGCTTTAGTATCAGTCCTTCTAATGAATATACAGTTACTTATAGGCTGGGTTAACAAAGTGGTTCAACTGATTACCACAGGGAACCATATTCAATGCTATGTGACAAATCATAGTGGAAAATAATATGAAAAAGAATATACATATACTGACTCAATTTGCCGTACAGCAGAAATCAACACATTTTAAATCAACTGTACTTCAAGAAAATGAATCTAAAAGAAACAAACAAGGAGCTTCCCTGGTGGTCCAGTGGGTAAGGACACCGCCTTGCAGTGCAAGGGGCACTGGTTCAATCCCTGGCCTGGGAAGATTCCACACGCCAAGGAGCGGCCAGACCGATGTGTCTAAGTACCGAGCTGGAGCTCTGGAGCACATGTGTCCAGAGCTAGTGCTCTGCAACGAGAGAGGCCACTGTGATGTGAGGCCCATACAGGCCAAAGAACAAAGATAAATAAATGAAAGACCAACAGAAGTGGCCAAACAACAACAACAACAACAATGACTCAACAGAACAATAATAAAAGAAAAGAAACAAACAAAAAACTGTTCACAATGTATTTAAAATAAGCTGTTTGCCAATTTTTTTTTTTTTTTTTTTTTTGGAGCCTCTCATATGACAAATGTTAACAAGAGAAGCATAACAGTTAGCAAGTGTTGGGAGTATTTGCATAAGATCTGTGCAGAAGCTTGTTGACTCTTATGTTGTGATGTCTCAGGGATAATCAAGCTACAGTGTATCTTTCAAAAACATTCCTGGCTGATACCTCTCTGGTATGTAACTTTTCAACTCCTATTTTCCCAGTTTCCTATAATTCAATGGAAAGTCAGAAGACACATGTCTTAAGGCAAGTTCTATCTCAAAACAGATTTCTAATGAAGCACAAACAAACATGCACATATATATATAACATATATATAACTTCTGGCAAGTTATTCTGTGTTATGCAAAAGTATGTTAAAAGCAGAGCCACATTTACATTTGTTTTGCATTTGTGATTGAAGAGGTCAAAATATGCAAACTTCCTCCACTCATGTCAAAAGAAAATTAAACAAACAAAGAAAATTCAAGCAAAAGAAAATTTTACTAAAGGCAATTTAGATTCATGATCAACAGAATAGCCAACATTCCTCATTTTGGAGAAAAGTCTGCATTTGAAAAAAAATAGACCTTGTTTTTTATCTACTGAGAGTAGTTAACAAATATGTCTGTTTTAAACCAGGAACAAGAGTGAGAATATAAATATGTGATTAAAAAGCAAACAATTATAAGCAGTTTACAGCTCGAATGGACAGAGTTATACAACCTGAGACTGGTGCTGGACATTTTCGTATGAAAAATAAAATTAATGACAGAGGAATAAAAGACATTTAGGGATTCCCAAGGAAAGACAATTCTTACCCACGATCTACAAATAGAGCATTTCTGTGAGAAACTCTGTATTCTCTAAGTGAGTTGATGGGAAGAAAACCTGTCCTAACTTAGCTAAAGGATTACCATTTACTTTGTACATACTGGAATATATTTATGGCTGCTTCATCATAGGAAACATTTTTCTAAATGAAAGAAATTGGATTAAAAAAAAATTAACAACAATGTTTGCTCCTGAAAATACTGGACATAAAACTTGGGGAAAAAGCAAAATAGCAATTGTGTCTGGTGTGCTTCCTGTGTAGAGTGGACGGATCCAGGCTGGTGTTTCTGCAGCGTTGCCTGGTTTCTCTTTGAAGGTCTAGATTCACTGTATGGAGGCTAATGCAACCTTGTGCCTCTGGCTTTGTATGGGTCGTTGTCGAGTTTCATACATACATCTCTGAACTGATCCTCAATATAGCTATTCAATCCCATTAACAGAAATCTGTGCAGAGTCTTCTGTTTTATATAATTATTCATTCAGGTTCTGGTGTGAAGGAGAACAAGGTCTTGGTTTGGAGAAAGAAAAACAACCCAGAAATAGGCAGTGAAAATTCCCAGAGGAAAAATGTGAAATAATTCCATATTGCATTACTCAAAATCCCCCAACATGCTGAATTCTGATCCAATAAACAAGATAAATTGGGAAATGATTCACATTTGTGAAGATTTTTTCATCTTAGTGTAGGCGTATTTAATGGAGAAATTTGTAACCATTAAAGCTTTCAACTTTTTAAAGGTTATAACCCAAACCCCAAATGTTGTGAATACATGTGTATGTAAATACAAGTGAATTTACAACTCCTTCCATCTGAGTGAGAACAGCTCAACTTTGTGCAGGTAGGATCTTGGGTGATCTTAGCGTGACTACTGGACAGCTATTGTCTTTTTTTATTTTTCTTTTGATTTCATCTCAGTCTGACAGATGAAATTATACAACCTGAGACTGGTGCTGGACATTTTCGTATGAAAAATAAAATTAATGACAGAGGAATAAAAGACATTTAGGGATTCCCAAGGAAAGACAATTCTTACCCACGATCTACAAATAGAGCATTTCTGTGAGAAACTCTGTATTCTCTAAGTGAGTTGATGGGAAGAAAACCTGTCCTAACTTAGCTAAAGGATTACCATTTACTTTGTACATACTGGAATATATTTATGGCTGCTTCATCATAGGAAACATTTTTCTAAATGAAAGAAATTGGATTAAAAAAAAATTAACAACAATGTTTGCTCCTGAAAATACTGGACATAAAACTTGGGGAAAAAGCAAAATAGCAATTGTGTCTGGTGTGCTTCCTGTGTAGAGTGGACGGATCCAGGCTGGTGTTTCTGCAGCGTTGCCTGGTTTCTCTTTGAAGGTCTAGATTCACTGTATGGAGGCTAATGCAACCTTGTGCCTCTGGCTTTGTATGGGTCGTTGTCGAGTTTCATACATACATCTCTGAACTGATCCTCAATATAGCTATTCAATCCCATTAACAGAAATCTGTGCAGAGTCTTCTGTTTTATATAATTATTCATTCAGGTTCTGGTGTGAAGGAGAACAAGGTCTTGGTTTGGAGAAAGAAAAACAACCCAGAAATAGGCAGTGAAAATTCCCAGAGGAAAAATGTGAAATAATTCCATATTGCATTACTCAAAATCCCCCAACATGCTGAATTCTGATCCAATAAACAAGATAAATTGGGAAATGATTCACATTTGTGAAGATTTTTTCATCTTAGTGTAGGCGTATTTAATGGAGAAATTTGTAACCATTAAAGCTTTCAACTTTTTAAAGGTTATAACCCAAACCCCAAATGTTGTGAATACATGTGTATGTAAATACAAGTGAATTTACAACTCCTTCCATCTGAGTGAGAACAGCTCAACTTTGTGCAGGTAGGATCTTGGGTGATCTTAGCGTGACTACTGGACAGCTATTGTCTTTTTTTATTTTTCTTTTGATTTCATCTCAGTCTGACAGATGATAATGAGCACTTTATTTTGCACTTAAATGACTACTAGTGAGACTGAGCATTAAAAAAATTTCTAGTGTTAAAACAAAAATGATAAAAATATTTTGAGTCATTCCCTTGGGCAAAATTTATAGACGGTTAGAAAAATCTCTTAATTTTACTCTCTATCCCTCCATTACTCCTTGACTTGTAAAAATCAAACTTTTCGGGAAATAATTCAAAACTTCAAAGAAGATTAAATGTATATAAAAAGCCAGAAACCTTTTGGAACAATGATGACAGAGAAGAGTATCGAGGACTGACTTGAATTCTCAGATATGAGAATTTATTATGAGGCAGCAGTGACGATAATGGGGAAGCACTGGCTTCAAAAAACCAGAGAAGAAACAGGTAGTCCAGAAAAAGGAAAATGCATGGAAAACCATTTTGGTATTTAAAGCAACGGAGCGATTGTGGACTATTTGATGAGCCTTGTTTAGATAAGTGCTTGCCCCCCCCAGGGAGACACAGAGGCAGATTCCCGTTGTCTCAGAATTTTCATAGAAATTAACATTAATTAAAGATAAAACAAGCAGTGAAAATGTGGAGAAACATGTCTCACCAGTGCAAGTGAAAATGATATGGCTACCCTGGAAGGCAGTCTGTCAGCTCAGTATAGAGTTAGACATACGTAGCGTAAGCGATCCAACAATTTCACTCCTATCTCCTCATTTACCAAAAGAAACAAAGCATACATCCACAGAAAGACTTGTACAAAGAATGTTCCTAGCAGCTGTTTCATAATAGCCAAACACATGAGAGAAATCAAATGTCCACCACGAGAGATTTGGACAAGTGGAGAACGACAGTGGAATATATAGAAATATACAGTCATGCAACGGATTACTGTTCAGAGTTTAAAAGAACAAATTCCTGCCCATGTAATCCATGGATGAGTATCAGAAACACTATGTTGGGTGGAAAGAGCCCACACTGTGTGATTGTATTTACATGAAGCTCTATAATAAGTGAAACAAGTTTCTGGTGCTAGAAATCTCCACAGTGGTGGTCTGAGGTCAGGGCACGGTGCACAGAGAGCATTGACTAGTACAGAAGACTAGGCTCTTTCTGGAATGAGGAAACTCTTTCACATCTGTGCTGTAGTGGTGGCTATGTGCTGCACTGATTTGTCACAACTCGTCAACAACCTGTCACCATATGACAACGACATCTTAATACAATTATTAAATAGAGAAGAGTTTGATATTAAAAGGAGAGGCTGACAAATACAGCTACTTAATTTAAATTTCTGTGAGATCAAAAATATCATACCCAGTATTAAAAGATGTGTAACAACCAGAAAAAAAAATTATTTGTAAGAGACTGAGTTGATACTTTACTCTAAAAGGGAATTTCAAAACTAAAAAGATGACAAAAAAAAAAAAACAAAACACAAACACTGAAGATGAATACAAATTATAGAAAATTCATCAAACATGTAAAAGCAAGTTTACTGTTTGAAATGTGCAATTGCCCAGAGGTTAATATACCTCTAAAAAGGTCCTTAGAGAAACAAAATATATTCAACACTTGAATGTTTAAACAAAAGATATGGATAAACAGTTCATGAGAAAGATACATGCATATCATCAATACATATTAAAATGTTCAACCTGTCTAGAAATCAAGAAAATGTGTGCCTTGTCCTGACTGTGCCTGCCTCCCATCTGTCTCTGGGCTTCCATTGTTTCTCCAGGACCACCATTTTCCAGTTTGATGTCTGTGTGCTCAGTCACTCAGCTGTGTCTGACCCTCTGCAACACCATGCACTCTAGCCTGCCAGGCTCCTCTGTCCGTGGGATTTTTCAGGTAAGAATACTGGAGCGGGTTGCCACGTTCATCCCCAGGGGATCTTCCCAACACAAGAACTGAACGTGAATTTCCGGTCTCCTGTATGACACCTGTTAATCCATTCAGATGTCACTTCTTGGATAGCTTCCCCTGACTCCCTGTTCTGACAAAGGCCCTGCCTCTGCAAGGCCGGGCACACGTGCTCCCTTACAGAGCATTCGCTTTCCTACCCTTAGTGGGCAGCTTTCTTCAGTAATCATCATGGTCCTAAGTTCTCTAAGGACAATACTAGAGCCTGAGTGCTTGAGGTATACAGGTCCTTAATCAAATTTCCTGACAGTTTCACGGAGGTTGAGTGCCTGTTTAAATTGGGAAGGATTAAAAAGAAGCAAAATATATAGTGTTGCCAAAATTTTAAATTATGGCACCATTACCCACCACTGGTGAAAGCATAAAAAGGTACAATTTGGGGGAGAGAGAGGTAATTTGGTAGTATTTAATATAAACCCTTCAAACACTTTGCATGTTAAAGGCTGAATCTAGGAATTCCGCATTTAAGAATGTGTTCTAATGAAATTATCAGACAAGTGCCCATGAATACTGTGAGAAGAGATTTCATTGTTCATTGATAATATCATGAAAAAAATTTTAAAAACCTGAAGGAGTAATTAAATAATTCATGAATTACAACAAAATATAATTCAATAATTAACAGTGCTTATAGGATAACCTGCAATTATTGATGTTAAAAACTCATTCACAGGATGTTAAATTTTAAAAGCCAGTTAAAAAGAAAGTGATACTATAATCCAATTTCAATTTAAAATATATATACAGATAAACCTGTGGAACCATGCATCTAAAAAATTAATTGATATTTTCTCCAGACAGTGGAGTCATGGGTGAATTCTTTCCTTTCACTGATCTGGTGTTTTCTAATTTTTATCTCAAGCAACGTGACTTATTTCTGTAATTTCAAAGAAGAAAGTCTTTAACCTTGTGTTTTGGAAGCTCTGTTATCTTTACAGGGATGGGCTCCACCTTGCAGTTCAGTCTCTCAGGATCAAAATCAAACTCAGATGACCGAGAAACATCCTTTTCTTAAAAGCTTCGTTTGAGTCTCCTGTTCTGACAAGGCCCCTTGCTTTTTCTGCAACGCCCCGGCTTCCCAACACAAGAACTGAACGTGAATTTCCGGTCTCCTGTATGACACCTGTTAATCCATTCAGATGTCACTTCTTGGATAGCTTCCCCTGACTCCCTGTTCTGACAAAGGCCCTGCCTCTGCAAGGCCGGGCACACGTGCTCCCTTACAGAGCATTCGCTTTCCTACCCTTAGTGGGCAGCTTTCTTCAGTAATCATCATGGTCCTAAGTTCTCTAAGGACAATACTAGAGCCTGAGTGCTTGAGGTATACAGGTCCTTAATCAAATTTCCTGACAGTTTCACGGAGGTTGAGTGCCTGTTTAAATTGGGAAGGATTAAAAAGAAGCAAAATATATAGTGTTGCCAAAATTTTAAATTATGGCACCATTACCCACCACTGGTGAAAGCATAAAAAGGTACAATTTGGGGGAGAGAGAGGTAATTTGGTAGTATTTAATATAAACCCTTCAAACACTTTGCATGTTAAAGGCTGAATCTAGGAATTCCGCATTTAAGAATGTGTTCTAATGAAATTATCAGACAAGTGCCCATGAATACTGTGAGAAGAGATTTCATTGTTCATTGATAATATCATGAAAAAATTTAAATACCTGAAGGAGTAATTAAATAATTCATGAATTACAACAAAATATAATTCAATAATTAACAGTGCTTATAGGATAACCTGCAATTATTGATGTTAAAAACTCATTCACAGGATGTTAAATTTTAAAAGCCAGTTAAAAAGAAAGTGATACTATAATCCAATTTCAATTTAAAATATATATACAGATAAACCTGTGGAACCATGCATCTAAAAAATTAATTGATATTTTCTCCAGACAGTGGAGTCATGGGTGAATTCTTTCCTTTCACTGATCTGGTGTTTTCTAATTTTTATCTCAAGCAACGTGACTTATTTCTGTAATTTCAAAGAAGAAAGTCTTTAACCTTGTGTTTTGGAAGCTCTGTTATCTTTACAGGGATGGGCTCCACCTTGCAGTTCAGTCTCTCAGGATCAAAATCAAACTCAGATGACCGAGAAACATCCTTTTCTTAAAAGCTTCATTTGCTTCTACTACAAAGATTCCTGCTCTGGTCCGTCTGAACACTGGGCTGCACTGTGTCTGATGTGGCCCTAGGAAGACAAGAGATTGGGATGATGTTCAGGAACAAAATTTCAAGAACAAAAGTGACCTTAAACACCAACAGCTCTGAGGTGAGGAAACCAGGGTCAGAGACATTCGGTGATGTGGTCCAGGGCTTGGAGATGCCACCACATTCTTCCTGGTCCTCATCCAGGGGCCTTCATCCACCCCACTCAGATGCTGAGCTCTCAGGGAAGCGGAGCCAGTGAAACACATACTTCTATGAGCCTGGTGCGTGCTTCAGTCCAGTCTGACTCTTGGAGACCCTCTGGACTGTAGCCCTTCAGGCTCTTCGGCCCATGGGGCTTCTGTGAACAGGAATACTGGAGGGGGTTGCTATTTCCTCCTCCAGGGAATCTTTCTCACCCAGGGGTCGAACCTGCCGTCTCTTATGTGTCCTGCTTTGACAGGCAGCTAGGTTCTTTACCACTAGGGCCACTTGGAAACCCATCAGGACTGGGAAGTAAAGCAATAGTAACGGCAGACACTTAGCGTGAGTTTCCTGTTTGCCAGGGGCTGTTCAGATGACACTGTACCTGTGTTGACTCAGGTAACCCTTACAACCAACCTGGGAGGTAAGAACCATTGAATGAGCCCATTTCACAGATGAGAAACCTGAGTCTCAGAGAGGTTAATTGCCCCAGGATCCCAGCCTGCAGTGGTATAGCCAGAATGCAAACCCATGGGAGTCAGCTCTGCGTTGAATGTTAAAAACTCATTCATAATTTTAAATAATCCAATTTATTAAAATTTGATAAACCTGTGGAACCATGCATCTAAAAATTAATTGATATTTTCTCCAGACAGTGGAGTCATGGGTGAATTCTTTCCTTTCACTGATCTGGTGTTTTCTAATTTTTATCTCAAGCAACGTGACTTATTTCTGTAATTTCAAAGAAGAAAGTCTTTAACCTTGTGTTTTGGAAGCTCTGTTATCTTTACAGGGATGGGCTCCACCTTGCAGTTCAGTCTCTCAGGATCAAAATCAAACTCAGATGACCGAGAAACATCCTTTTCTTAAAAGCTTCATTTGCTTCTACTACAAAGATTCCTGCTCTGGTCCGTCTGAACACTGGGCTGCACTGTGTCTGATGTGGCCCTAGGAAGACAAGAGATTGGGATGATGTTCAGGAACAAAATTTCAAGAACAAAAGTGACCTTAAACACCAACAGCTCTGAGGTGAGGAAACCAGGGTCAGAGACATTCGGTGATGTGGTCCAGGGCTTGGAGATGCCACCACATTCTTCCTGGTCCTCATCCAGGGGCCTTCATCCACCCCACTCAGATGCTGAGCTCTCAGGGAAGCGGAGCCAGTGAAACACATACTTCTATGAGCCTGGTGCGTGCTTCAGTCCAGTCTGACTCTTGGAGACCCTCTGGACTGTAGCCCTTCAGGCTCTTCTGCCCATGGGGCTTCTGTAGGCAGGAATACTGGAGTGGGTTGCTATTTCCTCCTCCAGGGAATCTTTCTCACCCAGGGGTCGAACCTGCCGTCTCTTATGTGTCCTGCTTTGACAGGCAGCTAGGTTCTTTACCACTAGGGCCACTTGGAAACCCATCAGGACTGGGAAGTAAAGCAATAGTAACGGCAGACACTTAGCGTGAGTTTCCTGTTTGCCAGGGGCTGTTCAGATGACACTGTACCTGTGTTGACTCAGGTAACCCTTACAACCAACCTGGGAGGTAAGAACCATTGAATGAGCCCATTTCACAGATGAGAAACCTGAGTCTCAGAGAGGTTAATTGCCCCAGGATACCAGCCTGCAGTGGTATAGCCAGAATGCAAACCCAGGCAGCTGGCCCCCGAGTCCATGCTCTTCGCTGTTGAATGCACAGAAGAATGATCCAAAAGATTCATTAAAAGCCATTTCCAGCACTCGGTCCTTCGAAAGCCAGATTTAGCAGATGGAACGCGCACGTCTGTCGAGCTCCTGGCGCGCAAACACGGCTGGTGTGAGACCCACACGCTGCGCACCTCTGTAGACACCAAGGGTTGCAACAAAGTGCACCCGCTACTTTCTGGAATTAAATCTAGCAAACAATCAATAATGGATGGGTTACCCGTGGATCAAATTAATTTATCCCAAATGACTTCCTATTGATAGAGCAGTGACTGGTAGCCAAGTTGGCTGACAATCCCATTTAAAAATGGTTACCTTTTTTTTTTTACGATGTGGCGGTAAATATGAGGCGACGTGTCTTTGTGACAAGCCTGCTGGGAGGCGGAAAACTGAGGGGAATCATTTGCTGTAAAACCGCCGTAACGGCACAACATGGTTTTCCAGTCACTAGGGCCTCGTTTCCAGAAGTCACGCAAGACCCGCTACGACGACCGCATCTCAGAAACCCTCGCGCTCCCTCTGCTCTCCCTGTACATCTGTTTTCCGCGAGAGGTTGCCTTGGATACATCCTTACGCCTGCAAAGTCTCTCCCCTGTGGCACATTAGCAAATCGGCATTTGGATTTAATAAATTTTCCTGTTATTAATTTTCCTGCCTGGCTCAAACCTTCCAAGTTTGATCATCTCTGTGAAAACCGACAAAATCAGTCTCTGGACTCTCCAATGGACATCGAATCCAGGCAAGGAGTGACCACAATGGGGCACAGAGACTTCCCTGAACCCGGCCCCCCGGTAAAGACAGCATCCTTCTCACTAAAGACACCTGGAGTGCAGTGAGTGAGGTTGGCTGCGGAGGGACCACCTGGGCTTCCGTAAGTATGTCTAACGATCAAGACCTAGACCAGCTGCCCTCTGGGAAGGACGTCTGTACAGCTTTTGATAATGACCCCAGGCTTAACCTTCCACTGCTTAGAACAAACAACCAGCAGCAGAGGACCGCCTTCCTCCTCATGCCCCGAGGTCTCCCTCCTCTCCCTGCAGAGCTATCACGCCAACGGCCAGTGCGCAGAACCACAGGACCTCGTTTGGCTCCATCTTAAGTCTATCTGACCTCTTAAGAATTGTGTGGGGCTTCCCCTGGTGGTCCAGTGGGTAGGGACACCGCACTGCAGTGCAAGGGGCGCCAGTTCGAGCCCTGGCCTGGGAAGATCCCACGTGCCACGGAGCGGCTGGACTGATGTGTCCAATCACCGAGCCGGAGCTCTGGAGCACGTGCGCCCAGAGCCGGCGCTCTGCGACAACAGACGCCACGGTGATGGGAGGCCCGCAGGAGCCAAAGAACAAAAGACGGATGAAAACAGAGAAATGAAAGACCAATAGAAGTGGCCCGCCCGCTCCGCTCCTTCCCCAACCCAACCCCCGCCCAAAAATAAAAATAAATAAATAAATAAATAATAATAAAAAAAGAATTGTGTGAGTGGGCACACACCTAGTGATTGCTCCACAGCACAGACATCCAAAGTTATTAGACGAAAAGACAGACACATGACATGAATATTTTTATAAGGAGTCAGGCCCAATGAAAGATCTTTGTTGTATTCCTGGATCCCCTTTTATATCACCCTGATGCTGAACAAAATCCAGGCAATGGCTCCAAAGGAGTTCCCTTGTTCCCCCTCTCTAATCACCTATGTGTGTGCATGTTAGTTGCTCAGTCGTGTCCAACTCTTTGGGACCCCATGGACTGTATCCTGCTAGGCCCCTCCGTCCATGGAATTCTCTAAGCAAGAATACTAGAATGAGTAGCCACTCCCTTCTCCAGGGGATCTTCCCAACCCAAGGATCAAACCTAGGTCTGCTGCACTGCAGGCGGGTTCTTTAATCTGAGCCACCAGGGAAGCTCCCGTCACCCATGCTCACCATGAAAGAGGAGGCCCTCTCGGGGTCAGAACCAGTCCCTGCAGTGTCAGGAGAGGAGACCAGGATGTTGTTCAAGTGGTCTCACTTGGCACCGGAGAGATTCAGATTCACCCTGAGCTCTGAGCTCTGCGGCAGATCTCTCAAGACTGGGGACTGAGAACTCTAAGCATTCACCCATGAAGGAGTTCCTCTCCCTGCAGAGCTATCACGCCAATGGCCAGTGCGCAGAACCACAGGACCTCGTTTGGCTCCATCTTAAGTCTATCTGACCTCTTAAGAATTGTGTGGGGCTTCCCCTGGTGGTCCAGTGGGTAGGGACACCGCACTGCAGTGCAAGGGGCGCCAGTTCGAGCCCTGGCCTGGGAAGATCCCACGTGCCACGGAGCGGCTGGACTGATGTGTCCAATCACCGAGCCGGAGCTCTGGAGCACGTGCGCCCAGAGCCGGCGCTCTGCGACAACAGACGCCACGGTGATGGGAGGCCCGCAGGAGCCAAAGAACAAAAGACGGATGAAAACAGAGAAATGAAAGACCAATAGAAGTGGCCCGCCCGCTCCGCTCCTTCCCCAACCCAACCCCCGCCCAAAAATAAAAATAAATAAATAAATAAATAATAATAAAAAAAGAATTGTGTGAGTGGGCACACACCTAGTGATTGCTCCACAGCACAGACATCCAAAGTTATTAGACGAAAAGACAGACACATGACATGAATATTTTTATAAGGAGTCAGGCCCAATGAAAGATCTTTGTTGTATTCCTGGATCCCCTTTTATATCACCCTGATGCTGAACAAAATCCAGGCAATGGCTCCAAAGGAGTTCCCTTGTTCCCCCTCTCTAATCACCTATGTGTGTGCATGTTAGTTGCTCAGTCGTGTCCAACTCTTTGGGACCCCATGGACTGTATCCTGCTAGGCCCCTCCGTCCATGGAATTCTCTAAGCAAGAATACTAGAATGAGTAGCCACTCCCTTCTCCAGGGGATCTTCCCAACCCAAGGATCAAACCTAGGTCTGCTGCACTGCAGGCGGGTTCTTTAATCTGAGCCACCAGGGAAGCTCCCGTCACCCATGCTCACCATGAAAGAGGAGGCCCTCTCGGGGTCAGAACCAGTCCCTGCAGTGTCAGGAGAGGAGACCAGGATGTTGTTCAAGTGGTCTCACTTGGCACCGGAGAGATTCAGATTCACCCTGAGCCCTGAGCTCTGCGGCAGATCTCTCAAGACTGGGGACTGAGAACTCTAAGCATTCACCCATGAAGGAGTTCCTCTAAAGTGGGTGGTAGCTACACATCCTTTTCAAGAATAAATAAAAGGTATTTGTGGAAAAGTCAGAAGCATTTCTAAACAAACTGATAAAAACCAAGGCTTACATATGAGTGTATTCTTCCTTACACACCGAACACCTTGGCATTCACTGGGGCCCCCAGATAACCTAATCCATCCCCCAAACTGCTCAGCATGGGAAGGGAGACCCAGCGGTCATGAGGCCATTGAAACCCAGCGGTCGTGAGGTCACTGAGACCCACACCTCTGATCGCCCTCTGCCTCTCTGCAGGCTGTGAAGGGCAGCAGGATACCACACCCTGGCAACAGTGCCCACATCCTGATCCATGGAACCTCCGACTATGTCTCCTAATGTGGCAAAATGGACTTTACAGATGTAGTTAAGGGGCATACTTGGAGATGGGAAAATCACCCTGATTATCTGAGTGGGTCTCATCTAACCACACGAGTTGTTAAAAGCAGAAGAGGAAAGCAGGAGTGTGAATACAGAGATGGCAGCAAGAGAAGAGTCTGGAGGTAAGGACTATGTGCACAGACCTGAGGGAGGCCTCGGGAGGTAAGGGCAGCTCCCCACGGACAGCCAATAAGGAAATGGGACCTCAGGCCGACAACCTCCAGAACTGAATTATAACAACGCCTGAATGAGCAAGGGGACAGTTCTTCCCTAGAGCCTCTAGAATGGATCTCAACCAGCTGACCCCTGAATTGTAACCCCAAACACCCACACTGGACTTCTGACCTCCAGACTTGGAAGATAATAGATGTACGTAGTTTTAATCTTGTTGTTTCTCTTCATTATGAATACTTATAGCAGCAGGAGAAAACAGATACATAGTTTTCATTCAAGTTTCCTTTATAATGAAAACCTTTCTGCTTTAACCAGTCTTATTTCTTCCAGCTGAAGACTCTCATCAGCCTCAACTCTGGTTCAGTCTTATGAAACAACCCTCTTCCTCAGATGAGATAATTTAGAAAGGTCTTTATATTCTTGTATGAAGAGCATCAGTGGATTTCCATGCTGCATTTTGGCCGAAATGGCTGTGCTAATCCCAGCAGTGTCAGTTAGGACTGATGTAAGCCTAAACTCCAAAAGGAGAATGGATGCTCTCTCCCCTGACCCTGAAGGTGGTCTCAATCACCTCTGGCAATGACTGCATCGTGTATCCTGGAATGCATCAAGGCTAAGAGCGGAAAGCAAAGACACTGATCTTCTAACCCCACAATCTGGTTTTAATATCATTGGTCTGCAGAAAAATCAACTATTAGAGGATGATCTCCTCACGTCCAAATTTTAAGACCCCTTTAATCTAGCCATCTGCTGAGATTATCTTGATAGAAAAGAGGGAAATTTCAGTGAACATATGAATTTCTTGGTTAATAAAATAAAAACTGAATCACGTTCTTGACCCTGTCTGCTGCTAAAAATTATTTTGACATACACACATCAGTAATGTGTGTGTATGTATATAAGTAATCTACACACAGATTTATACTACATACACACAACTATTATACACACATGGATACATATGTGTATATAGTATACATACACATTTATACTACATGCACACACATAACTACCTTCCCAGATGGCTCAGTGGGAAAGAGTCTGCCTGCCAATGCAGGAGACACAGAAGAGAGGGGTTCGATCCCTGGGTCAGGAAGATCCCTGAAAGAGGAAATGGCAACCTGCTCCAGTATTCGTACCTGGAGAATTACATGGAAAGAGGAGCCTGGTGGGCTGCAGTCCACGGAGTTGCAAAGTGTCAGATGTGACTGGGCACGCACCCACCACCACACACCTAACCTCATGAACACACACATATATTAATCACGATAAATTAGTTAAAGCTGCATCTGTTATCCATTGCCACATACAAACCACACAAACTTAGTGGCCCAAAACAACAAAATTATATTCACTTACAGTCTGTGAGCCCATGGTTTAGACGAGGCTCAGCAGGCAGTTCTTCTGTGAGTTTTGCCTGGGGTCACCCACGTAGTTCAATTGTCTGTGACCCATCCAGGGGTAAATGATCCAAGACAAGCCTATCCTCATGCCTGGAGGCATATTCTGGCCATCAGCCAGGTCTCCCTCTGCTCATGGTCTCTCCCTATGGACGCTGGCTACATGCGGTGGTCTGAAGGCCGTGGTGAGGTCAAGCATACGTTATGAGGACTCAAGAAGCCCTTTCTGGGAATTCTTTCAAGGTCACTTCTCAGTCTGTTGATCAAAGCAAGCCATGAGCCCAGTCCATTTTGGGGGTTGAGTAGAGAAAGAAAATGCATTCCCTGGGGAGAAGCACCACAGTTCACATTGCGAAGATGATGGAGGAATTTATGGCTATTTTCATATTCTATTGTTACTCCCAAATCTCAAAGGTTTGTTCTTACTAATGCTGCATGTACACCACAGTCTGTTCAGGACTTTACTCCACATTATTCCTCCAGAGGAAACGTGGGATGATGGACTTCTTCCTCTGAGCAGAGCATGCTGGGATGGTTATTATTACTGAGGACAAGCTTGCAATCAAGTGTCTTGTAGGCAACTAGATGCTTCTCTTCAGGAGTGACATGAGTCACTCTCAACCAGTCACCATCGGAGGTAAGTTATAAGGTCACACCTGATCTCAGAGGAGTGGGAGGCAAAGTCTTCATCATGCACCTAGGAAGAGGGGACCTCACCTATGAATGAGCAGACATATGTGCTAATAAGCACGACCACATCTATGCACAGACACATATACCCACACACCAGCAGTTGGTTAGTTCCACACAGTTGTCTCAAATACTTGGAAGTACTCAGAATGCTATCAGTGTTCTGGAAATTATATCCTCTAACTATCTATCAGTTAAGGAAGAAAAACAAGATTGCTAGTATTTTTGTCATTTCTGTAAGAGATTTTGGTAGGAAAACTGATTCTTTCTTGTTTGTTCCAAGAAATAATGATGTAAATGGAATTAGCTTGTTAATGTGCAATTACTTTGGATCTGACATGGAAGGATTTTAAAGCTGCATCTGTTATCCATTGCCACATACAAACCACACAAACTTAGTGGCCCAAAACAACAAAATTATATTCACTTACAGTCTGTGAGCCCATGGTTTAGACGAGGCTCAGCAGGCAGTTCTTCTGTGAGTTTTGCCTGGGGTCACCCACGTAGTTCAATTGTCTGTGACCCATCCAGGGGTAAATGATCCAAGACAAGCCTATCCTCATGCCTGGAGGCATATTCTGGCCATCAGCCAGGTCTCCCTCTGCTCATGGTCTCTCCCTATGGACGCTGGCTACATGCGGTGGTCTGAAGGCCGTGGTGAGGTCAAGCATACGTTATGAGGACTCAAGAAGCCCTTTCTGGGAATTCTTTCAAGGTCACTTCTCAGTCTGTTGATCAAAGCAAGCCATGAGCCCAGTCCATTTTGGGGGTTGAGTAGAGAAAGAAAATGCATTCCCTGGGAGAAGCACCACAGTTCACATTGCGAAGATGATGGAGGAATTTATGGCTATTTTCATATTCTATTGTTACTCCCAAATCTCAAAGGTTTGTTCTTACTAATGCTGCATGTACACCACAGTCTGTTCAGGACTTTACTCCACATTATTCCTCCAGAGGAAACGTGGGATGATGGACTTCTTCCTCTGAGCAGAGCATGCTGGGATGGTTATTATTACTGAGGACAAGCTTGCAATCAAGTGTCTTGTAGGCAACTAGATGCTTCTCTTCAGGAGTGACATGAGTCACTCTCAACCAGTCACCATCGGAGGTAAGTTATAAGGTCACACCTGATCTCAGAGGAGTGGGAGGCAAAGTCTTCATCATGCACCTAGGAAGAGGGGACCTCACCTATGAATGAGCAGACATATGTGCTAATAAGCACGACCACATCTATGCACAGACACATATACCCACACACCAGCAGTTGGTTAGTTCCACACAGTTGTCTCAAATACTTGGAAGTACTCAGAATGCTATCAGTGTTCTGGAAATTATATCCTCTAACTATCTATCAGTTAAGGAAGAAAAACAAGATTGCTAGTATTTTTGTCATTTCTGTAAGAGATTTTGGTAGGAAAACTGATTCTTTCTTGTTTGTTCCAAGAAATAATGATGTAAATGGAATTAGCTTGTTAATGTCCAATTACTTTGGATCTGACATGGAAGGATTTTATCCACAATATGACTAAAGAGATATTTGGCCATTTTGTAATATCTTTGTACATAGAGGTTGGGATTCCAAGCTCAGGAAAGTTCAGGTGTTCACAGATTTTTAGGCGCTGTCTCTTTCTGAGCACTGTAGTCTGCCATTCACTTAAAGTTCAATGATGCCATGTGACTTGATTTAGCCAATGAAATTCCACTCTTCATATTTGTGTACAATTTTACAAAGCATTGTTGTAAATATTAACTGATAACAAAGTTATCAAGACAGTAATTGAAAATTAGCTTGCTCTCATGCGAATTTTGCTAAATAAAGAAGATTCTAAAACAACATATGTGCTATTAAAAAAAGCAAAACAAATAATACTGAATCACCATGACCACCAGTTGGAATTGGTAGACTCAGCTAATGGCAATTATTTTTAAAATAATTAGATGAAAGTAGAAAATAGTTTTACATTTTTAATTGTATTTGTCTTAACATTTTCTTACTTTTGATGTTGGAATATTTACAGGTCTGTAAAGAAGTAGGAGCAGGGATTTATGAATTCTAGTTACCTGTAATTGGTCAACTTTTTTCAGGCACTTAATCTTTTTTTCTTCTTCTTCTAAGAATGAACTTTTCTTTTCATGTAAAAGATTACAATAATATTTACCTTAAATCCAAAGTAGAAAAAATTTTAACTTAAATTATCCATAACTTAGCCACATTAGGGCTTCCCTGGTAGTCCAGTGGGTAAGGACACCACCTTGTAGTGCAAGGGGCGCCAGTTTGATCCCTGGCCTGGGAAGATGCCACGTGTCATGAAGCAGCTGGACTGATGTGTCCAACTACTGTGCTGGAGCTCTGGAGCACCTGCACCCAGAGCCAGTGCTCTGTGGCCAGAGAGGCCACTAAGATGGGAGGCCTACAGGCCAAAGAACACAATGGAAATAAATGAAAGACCAATAGATTGCTAGTATTTTTGTCATTTCTGTAAGAGATTTTGGTAGGAAAACTGATTCTTTCTTGTTTGTTCCAAGAAATAATGATGTAAATGGAATTAGCTTGTTAATGTCCAATTACTTTGGATCTGACATGGAAGGATTTTATCCACAATATGACTAAAGAGATATTTGGCCATTTTGTAATATCTTTGTACATAGAGGTTGGGATTCCAAGCTCAGGAAAGTTCAGGTGTTCACAGATTTTTAGGCGCTGTCTCTTTCTGAGCACTGTAGTCTGCCATTCACTTAAAGTTCAATGATGCCATGTGACTTGATTTAGCCAATGAAATTCCACTCTTCATATTTGTGTACAATTTTACAAAGCATTGTTGTAAATATTAACTGATAACAAAGTTATCAAGACAGTAATTGAAAATTAGCTTGCTCTCATGCGAATTTTGCTAAATAAAGAAGATTCTAAAAACAACATATGTGCTATTAAAAAAAGCAAAACAAATAATACTGAATCACCATGACCACCAGTTGGAATTGGTAGACTCAGCTAATGGCAATTATTTTTAAAATAATTAGATGAAAGTAGAAAATAGTTTTACATTTTTAATTGTATTTGTCTTAACATTTTCTTACTTTTGATGTTGGAATATTTACAGGTCTGTAAAGAAGTAGGAGCAGGGATTTATGAATTCTAGTTACCTGTAATTGGTCAACTTTTTTCAGGCACTTAATCTTTTTTTCTTCTTCTTCTAAGAATGAACTTTTCTTTTCATGTAAAAGATTACAATAATATTTACCTTAAATCCAAAGTAGAAAAAATTTTAACTTAAATTATCCATAACTTAGCCACATTAGGGCTTCCCTGGTAGTCCAGTGGGTAAGGACACCACCTTGTAGTGCAAGGGGCGCCAGTTTGATCCCTGGCCTGGGAAGATGCCACGTGTCATGAAGCAGCTGGACTGATGTGTCCAACTACTGTGCTGGAGCTCTGGAGCACCTGCACCCAGAGCCAGTGCTCTGTGGCCAGAGAGGCCACTAAGATGGGAGGCCTACAGGCCAAAGAACACAATGGAAATAAATGAAAGACCAATAGAAGTGACCAAAAGAAAAAAGATCTTATAATAAAAAAAAATAATAATAATAATAAAATTAGCCGCATTGGTCTTGCTTTCTTTTTTGCTCATATAATTCCACGTTTATTTAAGAAGGTATATGCATAAAAACGTGACACTAGTAGTTAAAAAAAAAAAAAAAAAAAACCTTCCTGCCAGTGCAGGAGACATAAGAGATGTGGGTTTGATCCCTGGGTTGGGAAGTCACCTGGTGGAGGGCATGACAACCCACTCTGGTATTCTTACATGGAGAATCCCATGGACAGAGAAGCCTGGAGGGCTACCATCCATTGGATCATAAAGAATCAGATAAGACTGAAGTGATTTTGCATGCATGCACTAATAAGGCTAAGTGCTGAAGAACTGATGTTTTTGAATTGTGGTGCTGGAGAAGACTCCCATGAACTGCAAAGAGACCAAACCAGTCAATCCTAAAGGAAACCAACCCTGAATATTCATTGAGGGGACTAATGCTGAAGCCGAAGCTCTAATACTTTGGCCATCTGATACAAAGAGCTGACTCATTGGAAAGGACCCTGACGCTGGGAAAGATTGAGGGCAGGAGTAAAAGGGGGCAGCAGAAGATGAAATGGCTGGATGGCATCATCAACTTAATAGACATGAGTTTGAGCAAACTCCAGGAGATGGTAAAGGACAGGGAAACCAAGAGTTTCGCAGCCCATGGGGTTGCAAAGAGTTTGACACTACTTAGTGACTGAACAACAGCAACACATGCTATTTCTCAATAGGTTTTAGCTAATAGTCTCCCTAATGATTTGGATGTCCAGCCCCAGAAAACATATGCCCCAAGTTCTATGCCCTGGGACTTTTGAATGTGAATATTTGGATCAAGAGTCTTTGCAAATGTAATTAAATTGAGGATTTTGAGATGAGATCACTCCTGGATTGCTCAGCTGAGTCCCAAGTCCAATAACTAGTGTCTTGATAAAATACAGAAGGATGAAGCAGCGGCCAGGTGAAGCGGAGGGCAGATTAGAGCAAGGCACCTACAAGGACTCTGGGCTGCATTGGAAGTCAGAAGAGGGGTGAGGAAAGATTCTCCCTCGTAGCCTCCAGTAGAGACCAATTTTGCCAATACTTTGACTTCAGATATCATATCTTCAGAACTGTGGGGGAATAAATTTTCATCGTTTTAAGTCATCTCGTGTGGGTGATTTGTTGTGGCAGTCTGGGAACCTAATAAGACCCTCTATGTCACTCAGGATAGCCCTCTTTTCTCCAACTTTTCTCTCTCTCTCTTTTTTTTTTTAAAGATTTATTTATTTATTTATTTTGGGTGGGGTTCGGGTTGGGGAGGGAGGGGAGCAGGCAGGCCACTTCTATTGGTCTTTCATTTCTCCATATTTGTCCGTCTTTGTTCTTTGGCTCCTGTAGGCCTCCCATCGCGGTGGCGTCTGTTGCTGCAGAGCGCCGGCTCTGGGCACACGCGCTCCAGAGCTCCGGCTTGGTAATTGGACACATGGGTCCAGCCGCTCCGTGGCATGTGGGATCTTCCCAGGCCAGGGATCGAACCAGCGCCCCTTGCACTGCAAGGCGGTGTACTTATCCACTGGACCACCGGGGAAGCCCCTCTCTCTTTTTTTTTTAGCATTTTCCAAAAAAGCAGCAGAACCAAAATCTCTAAATTTACACTGTTTTAAATCTCAGCGATCTCACTTCACAAGACTTCCTTCGGGTTCTGTTGAAAAGTGACTGTTGTCACACTACATATACCAGCTGTTAATCACAGATGTGAACGTGTATCTTGCGCTTCACACAGAAACATTTCCGCTTTTGTTTGCACACACAGAGCAAATGGTTCAGAGTTGAAACAAAAATGAGCCCTGTGTTGGTCCTGCCCTGACAGTCGGCTACGTAGTCACATGGGCCATAAAACACTGTATGTATTCTGTATGAATTCCCTAATGATTTGGATGTCCAGCCCCAGAAAACATATGCCCCAAGTTCTATGCCCTGGGACTTTTGAATGTGAATATTTGGATCAAGAGTCTTTGCAAATGTAATTAAATTGAGGATTTTGAGATGAGATCACTCCTGGATTGCTCAGCTGAGTCCCAAGTCCAATAACTAGTGTCTTGATAAAATACAGAAGGATGAAGCAGCGGCCAGGTGAAGCGGAGGGCAGATTAGAGCAAGGCACCTACAAGGACTCTGGGCTGCATTGGAAGTCAGAAGAGGGGTGAGGAAAGATTCTCCCTCGTAGCCTCCAGTAGAGACCAATTTTGCCAATACTTTGACTTCAGATATCATATCTTCAGAACTGTGGGGGAATAAATTTTCATCGTTTTAAGTCATCTCGTGTGGGTGATTTGTTGTGGCAGTCTGGGAACCTAATAAGACCCTCTATGTCACTCAGGATAGCCCTCTTTTCTCCAACTTTTCTCTCTCTCTCTTTTTTTTTTTAAAGATTTATTTATTTATTTATTTTGGGTGGGGTTCGGGTTGGGGAGGGAGGGGAGCAGGCAGGCCACTTCTATTGGTCTTTCATTTCTCCATTTTTGTCCGTCTTTGTTCTTTGGCTCCTGTAGGCCTCCCATCGCGGTGGCGTCTGTTGCTGCAGAGCGCCGGCTCTGGGCACACGCGCTCCAGAGCTCCGGCTTGGTAATTGGACACATGGGTCCAGCCGCTCCGTGGCATGTGGGATCTTCCCAGGCCAGGGATCGAACCAGCGCCCCTTGCACTGCAAGGCGGTGTACTTATCCACTGGACCACCGGGGAAGCCCCTCTCTCTTTTTTTTTTAGCATTTTCCAAAAAAGCAGCAGAACCAAAATCTCTAAATTCACACTGTTTTAAATCTCAGCGATCTCACTTCACAAGACTTCCTTCGGGTTCTGTTGAAAAGTGACTGTTGTCACACTACATATACCAGCTGTTAATCACAGATGTGAACGTGTATCTTGCGCTTCACACAGAAACATTTCCGCTTTTGTTTGCACACACAGAGCAAATGGTTCAGAGTTGAAACAAAAATGAGCCCTGTGTTGGTCCTGCCCCTGACAGTCGGCTACGTAGTCACATGGGCCATAAAACACTGTATGTATTCTGTATGAATTCCCATTTGTTTTGTTTCTATTTTATTTTTCAGGGTTGAAAGTTGCCTTCAAAAGATGCCACAGTCTAAGTTCAGTTAATGTTCTTCTCTCTATTAAAATGCAAATTCATGCTTCTGCACAATGAGTGATAGACTTGGGTAAACTGTAGAGTTTTCTCCTCTCAATTCTTTACCGGTTTAATTTCAGTCTGAATTGTCTATCAAATCTCAGCGTATTTCTCAAAGTTCAATTAAAGTGTCACTCCCCTTGTTGGTTTCTCTATTTCACTCTTCACTCATACACTTTTTTAAAACCTGTGAAATGTAGTCATATTTATTGAATTCTTACTAAGTTTCAAGTGCTAGTTCAGATGGTCATGTTATGATTTCATTTATTCTTCAAAAGACACACCCACAATAAGCCCCTCTTTACAGAGAGGAAACAAACTCATCAGAGTTCAAGAACTTGTCTGAGGTCACTGTATCAGTATGCTACTCCTGTGTAACAAAGTTCCACAAATTTAGTAGCTTGAAACACTGATTTATTGTTCCACTGTGCTTTGGTCAGAAATCCAACACAATGGGGCTGGTTACTCTGCTCAGAACCCTACAAGGTTGAAGTCAAGGCATTGAGCAGGCGGTGCTCCTTTCTGTGGGCTTTTTGAAAGAATCTCTTTCCAAGTTTATGCCCGTTGTTGAATGGCAGAATGGGCAGAATCCGGTCCCTTGTAGCAGTGGAGTGAAGTCCCATTTCCCTGGCTCCCGGTTTCCTCTATCTTCATGCCAACCACAGCCCACGGAATACTTCTCATACTTTGAATCACTGCAGTTTCCTCTCCTGCCTCTGCTTAAGGCCGCCTGGAATTACATAGGGCCCTTTGGGCCTTAATCTCTTTATTTTAAGGTTTTAAAGGTACATCTTGGGTTCTGTTGAAAAGTGACTGTTGTCACACTACATATACCAGCTGTTAATCACAGATGTGAACGTGTATCTTGCGCTTCACACAGAAACATTTCCGCTTTTGTTTGCACACACAGAGCAAATGGTTCAGAGTTGAAACAAAATGAGCCCTGTGTTGGTCCTGCCCTGACAGTCGGCTACGTAGTCACATGGGCCATAAAACACTGTATGTATTCTGTATGAATTCCCATTTGTTTTGTTTCTATTTTATTTTTCAGGGTTGAAAGTTGCCTTCAAAAGATGCCACAGTCTAAGTTCAGTTAATGTTCTTCTCTCTATTAAAATGCAAATTCATGCTTCTGCACAATGAGTGATAGACTTGGGTAAACTGTAGAGTTTTCTCCTCTCAATTCTTTACCGGTTTAATTTCAGTCTGAATTGTCTATCAAATCTCAGCGTATTTCTCAAAGTTCAATTAAAGTGTCACTCCCCTTGTTGGTTTCTCTATTTCACTCTTCACTCATACACTTTTTTAAAACCTGTGAAATGTAGTCATATTTATTGAATTCTTACTAAGTTTCAAGTGCTAGTTCAGATGGTCATGTTATGATTTCATTTATTCTTCAAAAGACACACCCACAATAAGCCCCTCTTTACAGAGAGGAAACAAACTCATCAGAGTTCAAGAACTTGTCTGAGGTCACTGTATCAGTATGCTACTCCTGTGTAACAAAGTTCCACAAATTTAGTAGCTTGAAACACTGATTTATTGTTCCACTGTGCTTTGGTCAGAAATCCAACACAATGGGGCTGGTTACTCTGCTCAGAACCCTACAAGGTTGAAGTCAAGGCATTGAGCAGGCGGTGCTCCTTTCTGTGGGCTTTTTGAAAGAATCTCTTTCCAAGTTTATGCCCGTTGTTGAATGGCAGAATGGGCAGAATCCGGTCCCTTGTAGCAGTGGAGTGAAGTCCCATTTCCCTGGCTCCCGGTTTCCTCTATCTTCATGCCAACCACAGCCCACGGAATACTTCTCATACTTTGAATCACTGCAGTTTCCTCTCCTGCCTCTGCTTAAGGCCGCCTGGAATTACATAGGGCCCTCTTAGGGAATCCTGGGTAATCTCTTTATTTTAAGGTCAACAGATAAGTAATCCTAATAACATTTCAAAGTCCTCTTGCTGTGTATGGCAACATATCCAAGGGTGTGGTTTCTCATTATCTATGTCCTGGGGATTAGGATTGGAATGTTCTTAGGGTCATAATTCCACCTACCCAAGTTTTTCACTGCTTGTAAGGGACAGACCAGGGTTGTAGACCCAACTCTACTTTTATTCTTTTTGTCTTATGATCTGCTTCCTCCTTAAATTCACCTTAACTTAAACCTGAGTTGTGGAAGGACAGACATTAAACTCTGAGGATGCTGGTGAGATGGTGGAGTGTATTGTCTAAGACCACAGATACTATGCAGTCCAGTCTGGAGTTATATCCTCACTCCCCTCATCTGTGGAATGGGTGCAGCACCAATATCTACCACTAGGATTGTTGTTAGCACTAAATGACTACACTGAGAACATTGCCTGGCATATGTTGTAGAAGTGATTTTAAATAAATAAAAATAAATAATCATAAGGCACAAGAGAGACAGAGAAGACAGCAGCTAAGAAGTGATTTTCCCCATTTTATTACACTATGAGCATTTACAACTTGTTTAAAAGTTGAAGTGCTTGTGATTACAATACTGCTCTCCAGTTCAGCTAATACTGTGAGGTGTATCTGTACCGAAACCTACTTTTGGGGTAGAGAATATGATGTGTATGCATTACATGTTTACTAATCACTTAAGGAGTTGAAATAGATTTAGGATAATTATATAAATGGGACATCATGATTTTTTTTAGAAGTTGCTTATTTCCAGACTGGTTATTAGGGGGGGAATAATTGCAAAAAAAATTTTTCTGTTCCTAGAAAAGTTTCTTGTTAAGAAGGATTTGGAGAGAATTTTATTTATTGAAACAGCTTCGCTGAGACCAAATCATGACATAATAAATAATTAAAACTATCTCTGTGATTGAAAAACCCTTGTTAATAACCACAGTGGTGCAGTTGACACTGTGACTTTCCTGGTGCAACAGACAGTAAAGAATCTGCGTGTCATGCAGGAGACTCAGATCTGTTTCCTGTATCAGGAAGATCCTCTGGAGGAGGGTTGTGGCAACTCATTCTAGTATTTTTGCCTGAAGAATTCCATGGACAGAGGGGTCTGATGGGCTACAGTCCATAGGTTGCAGAGAGTTAGACATGACTGAGCAACTAACACTTTCACATTTTCAGCTGACAATGCAGTAGATGTCCCCCATGATCAACTGTGATGTATAATATGGAGTTATCTATAAAGCTTGTATCATCCCTAAAATGCCATGTCCCCTGACCATAGCTCTGGAAACTGCTCTTAATGTCTAACAAAATATCCTTGTTAATACTAATGATATTTGAGAGAGATAAAAGTCATCATTAGTGAAATGGTTTTCCCCGATAATTGAGAGAAAAATAACAAATAGTCCAGTCTGGAGTTATATCCTCACTCCCCTCATCTGTGGAATGGGTGCAGCACCAATATCTACCACTAGGATTGTTGTTAGCACTAAATGACTACACTGAGAACATTGCCTGGCATATGTTGTAGAAGTGATTTTAAATAAATAAAAATAAATAATCATAAGGCACAAGAGAGACAGAGAAGACAGCAGCTAAGAAGTGATTTTCCCCATTTTATTACACTATGAGCATTTACAACTTGTTTAAAAGTTGAAGTGCTTGTGATTACAATACTGCTCTCCAGTTCAGCTAATACTGTGAGGTGTATCTGTACCGAAACCTACTTTTGGGGTAGAGAATATGATGTGTATGCATTACATGTTTACTAATCACTTAAGGAGTTGAAATAGATTTAGGATAATTATATAAATGGGACATCATGATTTTTTTTAGAAGTTGCTTATTTCCAGACTGGTTATTAGGGGGGGAATAATTGCAAAAAAAATTTTTCTGTTCCTAGAAAAGTTTCTTGTTAAGAAGGATTTGGAGAGAATTTTATTTATTGAAACAGCTTCGCTGAGACCAAATCATGACATAATAAATAATTAAAACTATCTCTGTGATTGAAAAACCCTTGTTAATAACCACAGTGGTGCAGTTGACACTGTGACTTTCCTGGTGCAACAGACAGTAAAGAATCTGCGTGTCATGCAGGAGACTCAGATCTGTTTCCTGTATCAGGAAGATCCTCTGGAGGAGGGTTGTGGCAACTCATTCTAGTATTTTTGCCTGAAGAATTCCATGGACAGAGGGGTCTGATGGGCTACAGTCCATAGGTTGCAGAGAGTTAGACATGACTGAGCAACTAACACTTTCACATTTTCAGCTGACAATGCAGTAGATGTCCCCCATGATCAACTGTGATGTATAATATGGAGTTATCTATAAAGCTTGTATCATCCCTAAAATGCCATGTCCCCTGACCATAGCTCTGGAAACTGCTCTTAATGTCTAACAAAATATCCTTGTTAATACTCATGATATTTGAGAGAGATAAAAGTCATCATTAGTGAAATGGCTCCTACTACTTCATCAGATAATTGAGAGAAAAATAACAAATATTTCTTTCTTGGCACTTGTGCTTAGGAAAAAACCACAGATTTTTCCCATTGAAATTATACTCTACATTTTCACACCAACATATTTACAGTAAAAATATATTGGTAAAATCTTAAGACTAAATAATAGCAGAATAAAAATAGATTGCATGTCTTAAACTCACTAGAGAATGAAAAAAATGGAATCAAAATCTAGATTAGCAAATGAGAGAGAACAAAATAAGCAAACAGGAAGTAAAAACAAAGAAAGCAGAAGTAAGAACTAATGTATCATTACAACAATAAACATGAGTTAAATACCATTATAAAATAAAAAAGATTCATGAAGTCCCAAATCAAATTCTACACAATGCTATTCTAAAAGAGACACACTGAAACAATATATGGCTTAAAAATAAAATGATGGGTAAAGATGTAAGGGAAATGAAATTAAACAAAGTGGGCATAGCAATATTATCTATAATTAAAATGTCAACATCAAGGCAAATTTTTTAAATGATTAAAAATGGTCATTATATGTATTTAATTAATATATTCCAAAATAAAAATTTTCAAGATATGAAACATTTACATTGATTTATACAATCCATTTTCTCTCTCTCTCTCTATATATATATATTTAATGCATACCTATCATGTGTCTGGCATTGTGTTAGAAACTGAAAAAACACATTTAAACAGATGTGAGTATAGTATCTGCTTTAAAAGTTCAAGCTTAAAAAAAGTAAATTAATGTACTAATAATTTAAATACATATATAGGAGAAAGATATTGGAAGGAAATATAAGAAATGTTAAGGTGTAGGCATTATGATTTTGTCACTTATGTCCTGTTTATGTCTTTAATTTACAGTTTTTCTACACTAATAATTACTATAAAAATCACCATATGATTTTATATGTGTGCTCCCAACAACTGCTCATGGCTTGCTCTTGCCTCTAGCCTCTCTACGCAACACAATTTCAGTCAAAATCCCAGAAAGCTATTTAGTGGCTACATGTGGGGCTCTGAATTGAAAGAGGACCGTTGCAAGCGTAAGGAAGCTTAAACACATGTTTGCAGCTTGGAGCTAAGATGGCGCCTACTGGAAGGGACGTGGGAGTGAAAGAAGCTTAAGCACATGTTTGCAGCTAAGATGGCGCCTACAGGAAGAGACAGGGCGTGATCTAAAGTGTTAATTGATGGTCAAAATTTCTGATTGGTTCCCCTGGTTTCCACGCTCGTGAATGATTGCTTGACCTTTAGCTTGATTGGTGTAATCTATAGGAAGTCCCGTGCAAAACCCCCTTCACTTGCTTATAAAAGCTGTGGATCTACACTAATAAAGCGGAACTGCTCTGACAGAACCCCTGCCGTGTCTGATTGTCCCTGGCATGCACCGGCGGGCGGGAGGGGGCACGGCAGCAAGGCTCGCCTCTCTCCGAGATCTCCCGGTTCAGCTGGGAGTAATCCCGCTGCCTTCCCTTTCTGCGGAAGGCCCCCGCAGCTATCAACCAATTGGTTTCCGAGTCTATAGAGAAAGCTAAACATTCAGAAAAATCAGGACAATACTGAAGAAGAAAAAAGTTCCAAAGCTGACCCTGCCTGACTTTAGCACGGACTATAAAGCCACTGGAATCAAGACAGAGCCATGAAAGGATGTGTACACAGAGGACAGAACTGTCTGGAGGACCCAGAAATGGAACCATACAATATCACTAGCTGGTTTTTGATGAAGGACCAAAGGCAACTTATCAGGAAAAGAATAGTATTTTTGATAAATGATGCTGGTTCACTTGGGCATTCTAGAAGGAAACCTAGAAAATACGCTACCAGGCTTAGCAATGAAGTTTCAGATATAGCATCAACAGTATAATACATGAGAGAAAAAAGTTGATAAATTAGACTTTATCGTGATTAAAATTTGGGGTTTATGAAGGACAGTTAAGAGCATTAAAAGACAAGCCACAGACTGGAAGAAAATATTTACAAAAGACATATTTGATGAGGACTGTTATCTGACACATGGAAAGAACACTTAAAACTCAACTGTAACAGAAGGAATAACCCAATTTAAAAAATAGGCAAAGATATAGACAGACACCTCATCAAAGAAGATATATGGATGGAAAATAGGACTATGTAAAGATGCTCAATATCATTTCTCATTAGGAGAGTGGAAACTGAATCAAGTAGATGCCACTGTACATCTATTAAAACATCCCAAATCCAAAAACTAAGACTACTGAGTTCTGTCAAGTGTGCAGAGCAAAAGGAACTCTCATTTATTGCTGGTGGGGGTGCAAAATAATATTGCCACTTTGGAAGCCAGATTGATAGTTTCTTACAAAGTTAAATGCTAAACATAGTCTTGCCGTATGATCCAGCAACTGTGCTCTGAAGCACTTACCCAACTGACTGGAAAACTTACGTCCACACAAAAACTCGTATGTGAATATTTATAGCAGCTTTATTCATAATCACCAAAGGTGGAAGCAACCAAGTTTCCTTCAATAAGTAAACTGTGGTACATCCATATAGTGGAATGTTATTCAGCAATGACCATAAACGAGCTATTGAGCTAAGGAAGAACATACAGTGACTTTAAACGCATGTCGATAAAGCGAAAGAAGCCAGTCTGAAAAGTGAACTTAAGGTATGATTCCAAGTATATGACATTCTAGGAAACGCATGACTATAAAGACTATAAAATAAACCGCGATTGTCAAGAATTCAGGGAGACGGAGGGAAGAATAAATGGATGAAGTACAGGAGATTTTTAGGACAATATAACTATTCTTTATGATAATATAATGGTGAATATATGATATGATGCCTTCGTCAAAATCCATAGAATCTTACAGGACAGAGAATGAACCTTGGTATGAGTACTTAAAAAAAAATCATTTGGAATGTTGAGACATACAATAATAAACCAAGAATGTGACAAGAGAATCTAAATATATTAGAAATGCATGAAATAATCTCATTTAAAGGGAGTGAGGCGTTATGCTGCTGGCCTAAGTGACTTTGGAAATAAGCAGAGTCTATAAGAGTAAAGACCAAAGGAACTGCACATGAACATTGTACTTTGGTTGATAAAGTTGTTTCCCATGGGTTGCGGGCTAACAATGTTGATATTATTGTACATGCATCCTGGAAATGAAAACAAACACCCAATTTAAAAAATAGGCAAAGATATAGACAGACACCTCATCAAAGAAGATATATGGATGGAAAATAGGACTATGTAAAGATGCTCAATATCATTTCTCATTAGGAGAGTGGAAACTGAATCAAGTAGATGCCACTGTACATTTATTAAAACATCCCAAATCCAAAAACTAAGACTACTGAGTTCTGTCAAGTGTGCAGAGCAAAAGGAACTCTCATTTATTGCTGGTGGGGGTGCAAAATAATATTGCCACTTTGGAAGCCAGATTGATAGTTTCTTACAAAGTTAAATGCTAAACATAGTCTTGCCGTATGATCCAGCAACTGTGCTCTGAAGCACTTACCCAACTGACTGGAAAACTTACGTCCACACAAAAACTCGTATGTGAATATTTATAGCAGCTTTATTCATAATCACCAAAGGTGGAAGCAACCAAGTTTCCTTCAATAAGTAAACTATGGTACATCCATATAGTGGAATGTTATTCAGCAATGACCATAAACGAGCTATTGAGCTAAGGAAGAACATACAGTGACTTTAAACGCATGTCGATAAACGAAAGAAGCCAGTCTGAAAAGTGAACTTAAGGTATGATTCCAAGTATATGACATTCTAGGAAACGCATGACTATAAAGACTATAAAATAAACCGCGATTGTCAAGAATTCAGGGAGACGGAGGGAAGAATAAATGGATGAAGTACAGGAGATTTTTAGGACAATATAACTATTCTTTATGATAATATAATGGTGAATATATGATATGATGCCTTCGTCAAAATCCATAGAATCTTACAGGACAGAGAATGAACCTTGGTATGAGTACTTAAAAAAAAATCATTTGGAATGTTGAGACATACAATAATAAACCAAGAATGTGACAAGAGAATCTAAATATATTAGAAATGCATGAAATAATCTCATTTAAAGGGAGTGAGGCGTTATGCTGCTGGCCTAAGTGACTTTGGAAATAAGCAGAGTCTATAAGAGTAAAGACCAAAGGAACTGCACATGAACATTGTACTTTGGTTGATAAAGTTGTTTCCCATGGGTTGCGGGCTAACAATGTTGATATTATTGTACATGCATCCTGGAAATGAACAAACATGTCAGTGAACGGCAGGCAGGTGGTGGCTCACTGCAGGGCTGGGTATCAGAGGCAAGCACAGGAGGAGACCAGCATGATGTACGTGGTCCAGGGTTAGAGATGGAGACCTGAGTATGAGGTTAGTGTTTAACTGAACACAGATGTAAACTGTTACATACAGAAGTATTTATAGGTATGTGGAAACATGAGGATTAGTGTATATCCACTTATTTTCTTGTTCTATCAGCTGAGAGAGCCAGAAAGAAACACCAGCACGGAAGCCACGATAGGCCTGGCACCTCAGTCTTGATATCTGATATCATCTTCCAATAGAAGGAATTGGGCATTTGTGGAGAAATGGTTGGTTCTAGAAGTGAGGCAGGGAAGATGAGCCTGGAGCATCTTTTAGCCTCAGATAATGAAAATGTGCCAAAATGAAAATCCCATACAATAGATTTTGTCAATAAGACACAGGTGCTTTATTGAAGTGTTCCCAATAAGCAAAGCTAGACAATGTGAACAACAAAAGAAGCAAGGTAGCATTAGATTATAATCTGAAATATAAAATAAATATTCATGAGTCCATACTGATACAAATGATTGAATACATTTGTAAGTGGAAAGAAGAGAACAGATCTCTTATAGAGTATTTCCAAATAACTATGTAGGTACTCTGTCTGCAAAGAGAAGGATCAAAACTCATGCTCCTTACATGTGACTTGCATATAGTAATTGCCTTCCAAAGAGCCCACTATGGAAAGCTGGGTGGGGGAAGAATAAGAGAAATTTGACAAATACTGTAAGTCAGAGGATCAAGGTCAACAACAACAGTTGTGAGTCATGTTGTTATTATCTACCCTTCATATAATCGGATGAAAACGGTACTTTCCCTGAGTGGTCTTTTTTCCCCCACTCCATGATCCCAGTCTTGTCAGGATATAAATTTCAGATAAGTCTCAGTATAGAGACATTCTACAAAATATCTGACCAGTACTCCTCAAAACTGTTCAAGTCATCATAAAAGGTGGTGCAGTGGTAAAGGATCTGTCTGCCAATGCAGGAGAGATGTGGGTTTGATCCCTGAGTTAGGAAGATCCCTTGGAGTTGGAAGTGGCAATCCATTTCAGATATAGCATCAACAGTGTTGCTTTGCAGTTTCCATGGACAGAGGAGCCTTGCGGGCTACTGTTCATGGGGTGGCAAAGAGCTGGACATGACTGAACATGTACACGCAAAAACAGCCAGATTCAAGGGAAATCTAAGAAGACAGGACAACTAAGTCTAATGAGGTATCCTGGATAGGATCTTAAACAACAACAAAACATTAGGTACAAATGAAGGAAATATGAATGTTATGAATTTTAATAAATAATAATACATAGATAAAGGTTAATTATAACCAAAGTACTAGACTAACCTAAGAGGTTGATAACAGGGAAAGATGAGTATGGGATATACGGAAATCCTGTGTAGTATGTCCTCAATTTTGTCCAAAATGAAAATCCCATACAATAGATTTTGTCAATAAGACACAGGTGCTTTATTGAAGTGTTCCCAATAAGCAAAGCTAGACAATGTGAACAACAAAAGAAGCAAGGTAGCATTAGATTATAATCTGAAATATAAAATAAATATTCATGAGTCCATACTGATACAAATGATTGAATACATTTGTAAGTGGAAAGAAGAGAACAGATCTCTTATAGAGTATTTCCAAATAACTATGTAGGTACTCTGTCTGCAAAGAGAAGGATCAAAACTCATGCTCCTTACATGTGACTTGCATATAGTAATTGCCTTCCAAAGAGCCCACTATGGAAAGCTGGGTGGGGGAAGAATAAGAGAAATTTGACAAATACTGTAAGTCAGAGGATCAAGGTCAACAACAACAGTTGTGAGTCATGTTGTTATTATCTACCCTTCATATAATCGGATGAAAACGGTACTTTCCCTGAGTGGTCTTTTTCCCACACTCCATGATCCCAGTCTTGTCAGGATATAAATTTCAGATAAGTCTCAGTATAGAGACATTCTACAAAATATCTGACCAGTACTCCTCAAAACTGTTCAAGTCATCATAAAAGGTGGTGCAGTGGTAAAGGATCTGTCTGCCAATGCAGGAGAGATGTGGGTTTGATCCCTGAGTTAGGAAGATCCCTTGGAGTTGGAAGTGGCAATCCATTTCAGATATAGCATCAACAGTGTTGCTTTGCAGTTTCCATGGACAGAGGAGCCTTGCGGGCTACTGTTCATGGGGTGGCAAAGAGCTGGACATGACTGAACATGTACACGCAAAAACAGCCAGATTCAAGGGAAATCTAAGAAGACAGGACAACTAAGTCTAATGAGGTATCCTGGATAGGATCTTAAACAACAACAAAACATTAGGTACAAATGAAGGAAATATGAATGTTATGAATTTTAATAAATAATAATACATAGATAAAGGTTAATTATAACCAAAGTACTAGACTAACCTAAGAGGTTGATAACAGGGAAAGATGAGTATGGGATATACGGAAATCCTGTGTAGTATGTCCTCAATTTTTCTGTAAATTTAAGACTGTTCTAAAAAAAAAATGTGTATTAAAATTTTAATTAAATCATGAAAATTCCATTTAGGTTCTTTAAATCTCTAATTATACTTTCAGGATTAAATCCAAACTCCATGCTCAGCAGTGAATTCCATCTCTTATCTTCCCCCCTTTCCAACTCACACTCCATTTCATACTTGTGGGAGCTTCTCACAGTTTCTCAAATAAAAAGCTATCACTCCCTTCCAGAATTTCTCATCTTTGGAAAGATGTGATGTATCCATTGAGCTTCCCAGGTGGTGCAGTCATAAAGAATCTGTCTGGCAGTGGCAGGAGACTCAAGAGACACAGATTCAATCCCTGCCTCTGGAAGATCTCCTGGAGGAGGGCATGGCAACCCACTCCAGTATTCTTCCAAGGAGAATCCCATGGACAGAAGAGCCTGGCGAGCTACTGTCCATGGGATCCCAAAAGAGTCAGACACAACTTAGTGACTAAACAACAACAATGTATCTATTACTCCAGATTTTTCCCACTGAATGGCTCACCTTTTGAAGACTGAGTGTAGTTCTCTCCTCTTCCCCTTCTCTGGCCTTTCCAAAATGAATTGGTTGGATGCACCTTGTCTGTGCAATTTGGCTCCAAAGGGGTGCAATAATTTCATCGCCTTGCTACTCACTGCTCAGTGCGGTCTCTGGACCAATGGCATTGGCATCACACAGGAGCTCATTGGAAATGCAGAATCTCACTTCAACCTAAGCCTACACACCAGAATCTACATTTTAACAAGATTTCCAGATGATTTGTAGTTATATTACAGTTAGAAATGCTTTGAGCATCAGAATTTAGTTCTCCCCAAGCCCTTTGCATGTGGTTCTCTGAATTTTCTTAATTGTCTGTATCTTTGCCAAGTTATGAACTCATTGAGGACAGGGGTCATGTTTCATTTGTTTTTTTCTTTATCTCCCATATTATCACAGCATCTGGGACATTCATGGGAACAGAACCGAATTAACGACTGGCTCAAGGACACATTAAATGAGAGGCTGTATTGGAAAGTTATACAAGTTTTATAGGTTAATACTTAACACTCCATTTTTCCTTGCCAAAATTTAGAAACAACTGGAAGACAGGCAAAGGGTCAGGCAGATGATGTACAAAACATCAAGTTTATTGCTGATGAAGCTGATTTGGGAGAGCATGGCTTTGCTCCACAGCTAGACAGTTTCTTTATATCTTACCCAGAATTAAGCCAACTTAAAGCTTATCCAGGCTTCCCTGTGTGGAATGTGGATTTGCTTTTATAAGACATAAGGCAAGGAGGAACAGATCTGTTTTGTTCCCTCTCCAGGCAGAGGCCAAAGAGTGGAAACACAGGTGCTTGCTCAACCTGGTCAGGATCTTCTCTTTAACTTCTCAGGAAACTCTGCTCCCTCCCTTCTGTAGTGGATAGTTTGTAGGATATCCTGAGGAAGTGATAAATACCATTACCCACAGTGGGAAATTCAGAGGCAAAAAGGAATGAACAGAAATTAAGGGAAGAAATAGAAGTATAATACATGAGCTAAGACCTTGAAGAACTAAAGATCTCAGGGTGGAGCTTCCCTCCTCGCTCAGTGGTAAAGAATGCAGGGGACACAGGTTCGACCCTGGTCTGGTAAGATCCCACATGCCACAGAGCGACTGAGCCCACATCCCACAGCTACTGAGCCTGTGCTCTAGAGCCTGGGGATCTCCGCTACCACAACGAGAGGAGTCACTGAAATGAGAAGACCGTGCACCACAACCGAGAGACCTGCTCGCCACAACTAGAAAAAAGACCCTGATGCAATAAAGATCCAGAACAGCCAAAATTAAAACATAAAATTATTTATTTATTGTAAGAAAGGCAGACTGCCATTTGCAGCACCTCATTTGGATGTGTCTGGAACTTTGGAAGCTTGACTACCTATGTGCTCCTACAAATGGACCTTGAGAGCTTGTTGGGAGGTTCTAGCAGGCAAGCACAGCTAGTTGTGCACTCTTAGCTGAAGACCAGGCCTCCTTTATGAGAGATGGTCGTCCTCTTCGACTCAGCATGCAACTTTAGGAGGGATGTACATGGAGCCATGAGGGAGGAAGGGGACACCCGCCTAGACAGCCAAATCAGCCAAATCCACCCTGGCAATCAACGGGGTGACAGATGCCATAACCAGATCACCCTTACAACCAAAATAATAAATAAAAATGTATAAAGATGAATAATATATATTATTTAAAAATATATCAGGGTGAAGATCATCCAACTGACATTCAGAATTCTGAAGGGCTTGACTTGATTGAATTTTGCCTCCTTTAGAATAAGAGCTCAGACCTGCTCCACTATGAACCAGACTAGATCTGAAGCTTATCCAGGCTTCCTGTGTGGAATGTGGATTTGCTTTTATAAGACATAAGGCAAGGAGGAACCTGTTTTGTTCCTCTCAGGCAGAGGCCAAAGAGTGGAAACACAGGTGCTTGCTCAACCTGGTCAGGATCTTCTCTTTAACTTCTCAGGAAACTCTGCTCCCTCCCTTCTGTAGTGGATAGTTTGTAGGATATCCTGAGGAAGTGATAAATACCATTACCCACAGTGGGAAATTCAGAGGCAAAAAGGAATGAACAGAAATTAAGGGAAGAAATAGAAGTATAATACATGAGCTAAGACCTTGAAGAACTAAAGATCTCAGGGTGGAGCTTCCCTCCTCGCTCAGTGGTAAAGAATGCAGGGGACACAGGTTCGACCCTGGTCTGGTAAGATCCCACATGCCACAGAGCGACTGAGCCCACATCCCACAGCTACTGAGCCTGTGCTCTAGAGCCTGGGGATCTCCGCTACCACAACGAGAGGAGTCACTGAAATGAGAAGACCGTGCACCACAACCGAGAGACCTGCTCGCCACAACTAGAAAAAAGACCCTGATGCAATAAAGATCCAGAACAGCCAAAATTAAAACATAAAATTATTTATTTATTGTAAGAAAGGCAGACTGCCATTTGCAGCACCTCATTTGGATGTGTCTGGAACTTTGGAAGCTTGACTACCTATGTGCTCCTACAAATGGACCTTGAGAGCTTGTTGGGAGGTTCTAGCAGGCAAGCACAGCTAGTTGTGCACTCTTAGCTGAAGACCAGGCCTCCTTTATGAGAGATGGTCGTCCTCTTCGACTCAGCATGCAACTTTAGGAGGGATGTACATGGAGCCATGAGGGAGGAAGGGGACACCCGCCTAGACAGCCAAATCAGCCAAATCCACCCTGGCAATCAACGGGGTGACAGATGCCATAACCAGATCACCCTTACAACCAAAATAATAAATAAAAATGTATAAAGATGAATAATATATATTATTTAAAAATATATCAGGGTGAAGATCATCCAACTGACATTCAGAATTCTGAAGGGCTTGACTTGATTGAATTTTGCCTCCTTTAGAATAAGAGCTCAGACCTGCTCCACTATGAACCAGACTAGATCTGAACTGTCTCCTGTACTGTCCAGATGAGCCAAGGGCACTCTAACAGGCCTAGCTCAGCATCCAGCTCCAACTGGCCACACCGAGCTGAAGGATTTGGGACATGTCACTGTGTTCCCACAGTTCTAGGGACTCACTTTCCAACATTTCTTCCTCTGTTGACTGGAAAATTAAAAAATATGTTATATAATGGCATCTTTAATCCATTTCAAATAAGGATGAACTCTAACCAACCAACACCAATAAGCTGAGTTTTGAGAAGACCAGGGAGGTGCAAAGATCCTTGAATGTAGCCTAATCCAAAACCACAAGGACTCAGAGCTGTGCCATTCAAAGTATTATTCATTCATTGCTTTTTGCATTACTGAACTCACAAAATTTGAGTTTTTCTCTAAAATCTTTGGGTAATATGTATTATGGTATCCATATCATTTCCAGTTCTTTGTGACCCCATGAACTGTAGCCTACCAGGCTCCTCTGTCCATGGAATTCTCCAGGCAAGAATGCTGGAACAGGTTTCCATTTCCTTCTCCAGGGAATCTTCCCAACTTGGGGACTGAACCCAGGTCTCCTGCATTGCAGGCAGATTCTTTGCTCTCTGAGTCAGATAGGAAGTCCATAATATGCACTATAAAAATATAATATTATAATGTCGTATTATGATCATCCTCAAAATCAGGGAGAATACCATATTCTGTAAGCCTCTAAGTCTGTTTATAAAACCTTTTACACAATTATTTAAGACCCGTAAATATGGTATCCTGAAATGATACTCACTAGTCAGATACATTTAAAAATACACACATTTTGACAGCCACAATTGTGGAAGGTTTAGGACTGATACAATCACCCTGGGAGAGCAGCGTCCTCTTGAGGCACAAGCGGCTTTAAACACAGCTCAGCAAACCATTCTGATGCTCAGGCAAACGTCCAGGGGTGGTTTACCATGGTTCTTTTAGAAAGAGATTGATGTTAGGAATCCAGGATGTGAATGCTTAGAATTCACGGCCATGTACCTCTAGCTGCTGCCCTGGCAGACATTACTAATTGATCACAGCAGTCTTCCGCCTCCGCCTAGAGGGAGGCTTCTCAGCCCAGAGCTCAACGCAGCTACGATTAACTGGAGTTCACACACACAATGAGAGAGATCTGCTCTCCGGAGCTGGGACCATCCTCCCTCATCCCTTCTCCCCTCTAAACAACGAGCTGCTTGAACATGCCTCGGCAGCCTCTGACTTTGCTGTGATCTTTCCCGAGTGTCAGCTCAGGCTCTGTATGCTTTACTGTCAAGTTGGCAGCACCCAGCCAAGTGTGCAGCACAGTGTTCTCACAAGATGAGAAGAAGAGATGAAGGGTGGGTCCCAGAACTGAAACAGGGACTAGAGGTGAAGAGCAGGTTTGGACAAAGCCTCGCGCAGATTGAGTTTGAGCCGAGTGTGTCTGAGGTTTGTCCCTGGCCACCCTCTTCTGTTGCAGTTCAGACCCTGGAGGACAGAGACTTCGGAGGGTTCGGAGCTGACTCTGCAGCTCGGACCCCAGGCCGTGTCTGCTGCACGGAGGCGGAATTCACATGGCACAGCCACGAGGCCTTCGCCTGCATGTGGTCGAACCTGCACAGGTTCTTTGTGCCCCCATGAACTGTAGCCTACCAGGCTCCTCTGTCCATGGAATTCTCCAGGCAAGAATGCTGGAACAGGTTTCCATTTCCTTCTCCAGGGAATCTTCCCAACTTGGGGACTGAACCCAGGTCTCCTGCATTGCAGGCAGATTCTTTGCTCTCTGAGTCAGATAGGAAGTCCATAATATGCACTATAAAAATATAATATTATAATGTCGTATTATGATCATCCTCAAAATCAGGGAGAATACCATATTCTGTAAGCCTCTAAGTCTGTTTATAAAACCTTTTACACAATTATTTAAGACCCGTAAATATGGTATCCTGAAATGATACTCACTAGTCAGATACATTTAAAAATACACACATTTTGACAGCCACAATTGTGGAAGGTTTAGGACTGATACAATCACCCTGGGAGAGCAGCGTCCTCTTGAGGCACAAGCGGCTTTAAACACAGCTCAGCAAACCATTCTGATGCTCAGGCAAACGTCCAGGGGTGGTTTACCATGGTTCTTTTAGAAAGAGATTGATGTTAGGAATCCAGGATGTGAATGCTTAGAATTCACGGCCATGTACCTCTAGCTGCTGCCCTGGCAGACATTACTAATTGATCACAGCAGTCTTCCGCCTCCGCCTAGAGGGAGGCTTCTCAGCCCAGAGCTCAACGCAGCTACGATTAACTGGAGTTCACACACACAATGAGAGAGATCTGCTCTCCGGAGCTGGGACCATCCTCCCTCATCCCTTCTCCCCTCTAAACAACGAGCTGCTTGAACATGCCTCGGCAGCCTCTGACTTTGCTGTGATCTTTCCCGAGTGTCAGCTCAGGCTCTGTATGCTTTACTGTCAAGTTGGCAGCACCCAGCCAAGTGTGCAGCACAGTGTTCTCACAAGATGAGAAGAAGAGATGAAGGGTGGGTCCCAGAACTGAAACAGGGACTAGAGGTGAAGAGCAGGTTTGGACAAAGCCTCGCGCAGATTGAGTTTGAGCCGAGTGTGTCTGAGGTTTGTCCCTGGCCACCCTCTTCTGTTGCAGTTCAGACCCTGGAGGACAGAGACTTCGGAGGGTTCGGAGCTGACTCTGCAGCTCGGACCCCAGGCCGTGTCTGCTGCACGGAGGCGGAATTCACATGGCACAGCCACGAGGCCTTCGCCTGCATGTGGTGAACAGAGGCAGACTGGACCTGCAGCAGGCAGGAGAGGCATCAGGGACAAGTGCAGAGGCGGATCTATGGGGAGAGGGCCTATAACACAACCCGGTAAGACGTATTGATGAAAGCCCTGGAGAGCAGTTTGACCCTTGAAACAATCAAAGGGAGACTGCAAGAAAAAAAGTGGACTTGTATTCTTTGAAATGAATTAATTGACCACATCAGACAGCCTTACGGAAGCACAGAAAACATCTTGACTAAAATATTTCAGGAAAAAACACTTTCGAAATGCTAAATATATAATAATTAACATTTGTACATGGTATTTATTATATAGTTATATATTGACAGTAATCTCTATTATAGTATCACATTATACAGTATTGTGTTATATCATAAATATAAAAAGGAAACTGGACAAAGTGTTCTTTAGAAATCAAGTACACTGAAACACAAACCCACTGGGACTAGCCACATATTTAACAACTGGGCTGAAGTGTGGGCGCATTAGTGACGTTGTTATGTATGAGAATCAGATTTTGCAACACTGTGACTCGTGTCTGAACAAACCACCCAGCCAGGGCCTATGGCTGTCAATAAATGACACGATCCAGTAAAACTCACACTGCATGGTGCCAAGAAAGAAGTCTGATTATTTCTATAAATAATTTTTAAAGAAAAGCATAGTGCATTGTGTTAAACACAAAATTAAATATTGCTAAGTAATATAGAACTTTATACAGATAATGCCATTTGGATTGTACCTTTTAAACTGCAATTGAAAGACTGTTTCCTAGATTTGTTTTTCAGCACCTCAAAAACAGATAACCATCCTGAATGCCAGTGTGTCATCAGGAACACAAAGCTGTTGGCACTGGCAAAAATCTAAAAAGAAAAAGAACTCTTGAAAAGAAGATGCTGATCCAGCCGTCCTTACTGTTATTCTCACTAGGTGTTTCCCGGAGACGAGATCACCAGATGGGAGATCTGGCCCATGGTGAACTCTTTCCTGGGGGCCATTAATCCTGAGACATTCTTTGGGAATTTGCTTTGTCATGTAATTAATCACATACAAGACTTAGAGTGTGATGTTCAGTGTAACTTCATTTATAAGAGTAGGAAGGAGAGAGAAGGAAGGGCGTGAAGAAGAGGGAAGGAAGGGAGGGAGAGAAGAAGGAAGGTAGAAAACAGGAGCAAAGAAAGGAAATTATCGGGTTTCCCTGGTGGCCAGTGGGTAAAGAGTCTGCCTTGCAGTGCGAGGGGCACCGGTTCCATCCCTGGCCCAGGAAGGTCTCTCAGAGCTGCTCGACCAGTGTGTCGAATTACGGAGCCAGCGCCCAGAGACTGGGCTCTGAAATGAGAGAGGTCACTGCAATGGGAGGCCCACACAGGCCCAAATTTAAAAAAAAAGAAAAGAAAAGAAAAGAAATTGTCTAAAGGTCCAATGCATAACAAAATGGCAAAACAAAGAACATTATTATCTAAGCACTAGAAACTGTAGGCCCGGGAAAAGTTTGCTTTTTATGGAGAAATTCTCTTAATAAAATGTTTAATTTTTAAAAGTAGAATTTAAAGTAGTATATACCCTCAAATTTCAATTTTGTTTAAAAATATTTGTCATATGAAAATGAAACTAAATATTAATAGCAATTATATCTTCGTAACAGTTGAATGGATTTTAAAAATTTTCTTCCATGTGTTTTTCTGTATGTGTTATTATTCTGTTTTACTCTATGGACTAAAATACTTTCAAAAAATAAAATGACAAATGTTATGTTTTTAAAAATATCTAGTTACCTTTTGCCTGTGTGTTTTAAACATACAAAACATTCAACAAAAATTTCCAATTGTAATGTTTCTTGGATAGACAACAGAAAGATAACTTGAGTTGTTAATATATGATTTGAAACATATGTCCTAATATAAGATGGACTCTAATTAGGAGTCACTAATTTATGACCCCTTTTAAATAAAAACCACAGAACAATTTGCTGATGACTCAGGGAACTCAAACCAGGGTTATGACAACCTATAGGGGTGGGGTGGGGAGGGAGGGAGAGGAGGTTCAAACAGGAGGAGATGTATGTGCACCCATGGCTGATTCATGTTAATGGATGGCAGAAACCAGTACAATACTGTAAAGCAATTATCCTTCCGTTAAAAATAAATAAGTTAATAAAAAACAAACCAAAGAACAAAGGGAACTTGCTTTGGTGTGTCTGTTTACAGATCCTGGCATATCTAACGATCTTTTACAAGTTCGTATGCTATGACATAACAATAGATCACTGGGAAACGAGTCCTAAAAGCATAAGTATCCACAAGTCCCAGAGAATTCTATCCGTGGTTTTGTTGCTTACTCTAGACTATTGCCAGATGTCACAAGAGCCACAAGTGAAAGGGGAAACAGGGACGTTTTCGCCCAACTTGGAAAAGGTTTGACTTTCAGGTGACAATGGCATCTGGATGCAGTTCTTTCAATTAATTTTTATTAGAATATAGTTGCTTGACAATATCGAGTTATAGCAAAATGAGTCAGCCACTGTGGTTGTTCAGTTGCTCAGTCCTGTCCAACTCTTTGGGACACCAGCATGTTTTCCAGTCCTTCACTGTCTAACAGAGTTTGCGCACATTCACGTTCATTGAGTCAGTGATGCTGTCTAACTATCTCATCCTCAGCTGTGCCCTTCTCCTTTTGCCTTTAATTTTCCCCAGAATCAGCCATACATACACATATATCTTCTTCCTTTTGGACTTCCTTCCCACTCAGGTCACCACAGTGCATTAAGTAGAGCTCCCTGTGCTGTACAGTAGGTTCTCATTAGTTATCTGTTTTATACATCATAGCAATGATGTATATATGTCTCCTTTCCCCCCTTGGTATCCATATGTTCATTCTCTACATCTGTGTCTTTATTTCTACTTTGTAAATAAGATCATCTGTATAATTTATCTTTCTGCATATATGTGTTTATATATGATATTGGTTTTTCTCTTTCTGACTTACTTCACTCTGTATGACACACTCTAGATCCATCCATATTTCCACAAATGACCCAACTTTGTTCCCTTTTATGGCTGAGTAATATTCCATTGTGCATATAGATAGATATATGTACCACATCTTTATCCACTCCTCTGTTGATGGACATTTATAAATCGTGCTGCTACACACTGAGATGCATGTATCATTTTGAATTATGGTGTTCTCCAGGTTTATTCCTAGGAATGTATGCAGTTGTATCTTGTGATCTTTCTGCCAGTGAGAGTCCAATGAGAACTGCTTGATGAGACTGATGAACTGTGGTGGAGAACAAGAGCACCAAAAAGAACAAGGGAACTTTTGGTGTGTCTGTTTACAGATCCTGGCATATCTAACGATCTTTTACAAGTTCGTATGCTAACAATAGATCACTGGGAAACGAGTCCTAAAAGCATAAGTATCCACAAGTCCCAGAGAATTCTATCCGTGGTTTTGTTGCTTACTCTAGACTATTGCCAGATGTCACAAGAGCCACAAGTGAAAGGGGAAACAGGGACGTTTTCGCCCAACTTGGAAAAGGTTTGACTTTCAGGTGACAATGGCATCTGGATGCAGTTCTTTCAATTAATTTTTATTAGAATATAGTTGCTTGACAATATCGAGTTATAGCAAAATGAGTCAGCCACTGTGGTTGTTCAGTTGCTCAGTCCTGTCCAACTCTTTGGGACACCAGCATGTTTTCCAGTCCTTCACTGTCTAACAGAGTTTGCGCACATTCACGTTCATTGAGTCAGTGATGCTGTCTAACTATCTCATCCTCAGCTGTGCCCTTCTCCTTTTGCCTTTAATTTTCCCCAGAATCAGCCATACATACACATATATCTTCTTCCTTTTGGACTTCCTTCCCACTCAGGTCACCACAGTGCATTAAGTAGAGCTCCCTGTGCTGTACAGTAGGTTCTCATTAGTTATCTGTTTTATACATCATAGCAATGATGTATATATGTCTCCTTTCCCCCCTTGGTATCCATATGTTCATTCTCTACATCTGTGTCTTTATTTCTACTTTGTAAATAAGATCATCTGTATAATTTATCTTTCTGCATATATGTGTTTATATATGATATTGGTTTTTCTCTTTCTGACTTACTTCACTCTGTATGACACACTCTAGATCCATCCATATTTCCACAAATGACCCAACTTTGTTCCCTTTTATGGCTGAGTAATATTCCATTGTGCATATAGATAGATATATGTACCACATCTTTATCCACTCCTCTGTTGATGGACATTTATAAATCGTGCTGCTACACACACTGAGATGCATGTATCATTTTGAATTATGGTGTTCTCCAGGTTTATTCCTAGGAATGTATGCAGTTGTATCTTGTGATCTTTCTGCCAGTGAGAGTCCAATGAGAACTGCTTGATGAGACTGATGAACTGTGGTGGAGAACAAGAGCACCAGGCAAAGCATGCTCTGGGCTCAGATGAAGGTTTAAGGACTCCAAAGGGGACCTTCTCTTTCTACTCTGTACGGTCTACTCTTTTCAGCCAATAAAGAGACATCTGTGCCTGCAGCATGCTCCCCAGCCTCTCCAAGGGCCACACACCAAGGAGGGCTAAAATCGTGGTCCAATGACAATAAATTTGCATGTTGCTGGCTCCGTCCATGTACTTACTCTAAAGCTTCAAGAGGCAGAAATGATATCTCATCCTCCTTTATGGGTCCCTGAGGTGCCTGCAGAGATGGCTTGCTTGCAATAAGTCCTCAGTGAGCATTTGCTTTGTTTAGCTCTAATTGAAAGAGGCACTGATGAACAGAAGGTGGGAGCCTGGCTATCAATGAGAATGGATGGGGAACTTTGTGGGTAGCTTGGCGCTGAATGTACCAAGGTCTGATTAAAAGAGGCCCTGGGAGAAATTCACAGAGTCACTGCCATGGGAGAACAGACCCCTGTGAAGAGAAAAAAAGGAACCAAAGACTAACCTCAAAATAAAGCAGTATATCAAGCATTGCCTCATTCCTGGGAGATCTGAGTAGAAACGTCATAGCAAAGATATAATTTTTTATCCTTTGCTTAGATAAATATGCTAAGTGATATCAATTAGCTATCAATAGAAATCTGAGACCCCTTTAAGCCATTAATGGAGTGACCTTTACAAAGCGTCAATATTCTTGCCATGGATGGAGGGTTGATTTACCACTTGCACAGGTTAAATGAAGTCTTATATGGTTATATGAAAATGTGTCTTTTTCAGAAATAGAGGAATTCTAGAAGTTTACATAATAAAGAATAATCTGTTGGGATTGTCTTTAAAAATAGAAATTCTCAAATGTCCCTGGAGGTTCTGACTAAGCAGATCTGAGACAAGGCTGGGGTTTAGGTGAGTTGGATGCAGGTGTTTCTTTTCTTTTCAAATCAAATTTTTATTGGAGCATAGACAGTGTTGTGTTAGGTACTGTTGTTGTTGCTTATTGGTCAGTCGTGTCTTTGTGACCCCATGGAGTGCAGCACACCAGGCTTCCCTGTCTTTCACTATATCCTGGAATTTGCTCAAACTCATGTCCATTGAGTGGATGATGCCATTCAACCATCAGATCCTCTGTTTCCCCCTTCTCCTCCTGCCCTCCATCTTTCCCAGCTCAGGATTTTTCCCAATAAGTTGGTTTTTCTCATCAAGTAGCCAAAATATTGCAGCTTCAGCTTCAGCATCAGTCCTTCTAATGGGTATTCAGAGTTGATCTTCTTTAAGATTAAATGGTTTGGTCTCCTTGCTGCTCAAGGGACTCTCAAGGGTCTTTTCCAGCACCACAATTTGAAAGCATCAATCCTTTGGTGTTCAGCTTTCTTTATGGTCCAATTCTCACATCTGTACATGACTACTGGTAAAACCATGTTAGTTACTGCTGTTTAGAAAATTTTATCAACTATACACTGGCAAGATATAATTTGTTAGCTTGGCGCTGAATGTACCAAGGTCTGATTAAAAGAGGCCCTGGGAGAAATTCACAGAGTCACTGCCATGGGAGAACAGACCCCTGTGAAGAGAAAAAAAGGAACCAAAGACTAACCTCAAAATAAAGCAGTATATCAAGCATTGCCTCATTCCTGGGAGATCTGAGTAGAAACGTCATAGCAAAGATATAATTTTTTATCCTTTGCTTAGATAAATATGCTAAGTGATATCAATTAGCTATCAATAGAAATCTGAGACCCCTTTAAGCCATTAATGGAGTGACCTTTACAAAGCGTCAATATTCTTGCCATGGATGGAGGGTTGATTTACCACTTGCACAGGTTAAATGAAGTCTTATATGGTTATATGAAAATGTGTCTTTTTCAGAAATAGAGGAATTCTAGAAGTTTACATAATAAAGAATAATCTGTTGGGATTGTCTTTAAAAATAGAAATTCTCAAATGTCCCTGGAGGTTCTGACTAAGCAGATCTGAGACAAGGCTGGGGTTTAGGTGAGTTGGATGCAGGTGTTTCTTTTCTTTTCAAATCAAATTTTTATTGGAGCATAGACAGTGTTGTGTTAGGTACTGTTGTTGTTGCTTATTGGTCAGTCGTGTCTTTGTGACCCCATGGAGTGCAGCACACCAGGCTTCCCTGTCTTTCACTATATCCTGGAATTTGCTCAAACTCATGTCCATTGAGTGGATGATGCCATTCAACCATCAGATCCTCTGTTTCCCCCTTCTCCTCCTGCCCTCCATCTTTCCCAGCTCAGGATTTTTCCCAATAAGTTGGTTTTTCTCATCAAGTAGCCAAAATATTGCAGCTTCAGCTTCAGCATCAGTCCTTCTAATGGGTATTCAGAGTTGATCTTCTTTAAGATTAAATGGTTTGGTCTCCTTGCTGCTCAAGGGACTCTCAAGGGTCTTTTCCAGCACCACAATTTGAAAGCATCAATCCTTTGGTGTTCAGCTTTCTTTATGGTCCAATTCTCACATCTGTACATGACTACTGGTAAAACCATGTTAGTTACTGCTGTTTAGAAAATTTTATCAACTATACACACACACATACACCTTCAGTATTTTTTTTTTTTAAAGATTTATTTATTTATTTATTTTGGGCGGGGGTCGTGTTGGGGAGGGAGGGGAGAGGGCGGGCCACTTCTATTGGTCTTTCATTTCTCTATTTTCATCCATTTCGTTCTTCAGCTCCTGTGGGCCTCCCATCGCAGTGGCATCTGTCATTGCAGAGCGCTGGCTCTGGGCGTCTGCGCTCCAGAGCTCCAGCGCTCCGGCTCAGTAATTGGACACATCAATCCAGCCGCTCCGCGGCACGTGGGATCTTCCCAGGCCAGGGATCGAACCAGCGCCCCTTGCAATGCAAGGCGGTGTCCTTATCCACTGCGCCACCAGGGGAAGCCCCACCTTCAGTATTTTTGCCCATGTACTCAACTAATTCCTTCTGAGAAAATGCCCAATTAGCCAATGGGTAGCCAGATACATAAGGGTGATCTTTCTGAAGGTGTAATCTCTGGACCAGTAGTTTCAGAATTACCTGAGGACATGTTAGAAATGCAGTCTTGCAAGTTCTACCCCAGATATAATGAATTTGAAGCTTTAGAAGTGTTTAACAAACCATCCAGATGATGCATTTTCAAGATTGAAAGCTATCGGCTTCCCTGGTGGTCCAGTGGGTAAGGACACCATCTTGCAGTGCAAGGGGTGCCGGTTCGATCCCTGGCCTGGGAAGATCCCATGTGCAGTGGAGCGGCTGGACCCATGTGTCCAATTACCGAGCTGGAGCTCTGGGGCGCATGCGCCCAGAGCCGGTGCTCTGCGACGACAGAGGCCACCGCGATGGGAGGCCCACAGGAGCCAAAGAACAAAGACGGATGAAAACAGAGAAATGAAAGACCAATAGAAGTGGCCCGCCCATCCCCCTCCCTCCCCACCCCACCCCCCAAAAGGTAAATAAAATAAATGTTTAAATAAAAAAAAAAGATTGAAAGCTATCATCATAGGGAGTTAACACCTACCATCATCCATTTAAATATATATATAATAGTAAACTCTTTTTTAACAATTGGAAGAATTTTCTCATTCTTTTTGCTCCTTGGGCTCTTTCTCCATGGACATTCATTTTAATACATTTTTTAGGCTACCAAGCATTTTTTTTAAATGTGGTGTTTGGGGTTTTTTTTTGGCCACTTCTATTGATCTTTCATTTATTTGTCTTTGTTCTTTGGCCTGAGTGGGCCTCCCATTGCAGTGGCCTCTCTCACCAGAGAGCACCCGCTCCGGGCACATGCGCTCCAGAGCTCCAGTTCAAGGCTACCAAATATTTTATAGGTTACTCTATCATACTTCTCTGGAACAAATAGAGATAGATAGATATAAACATAGATATAAATTATCATTCAAAATTTCATTAGTCTAAGGTCTCTTAAGTATTCAAAATTTCTTGTTACCATAATTTCACATTACAATAAATAATTAAGACTACATGATACTAACTTTGATATTATTCACCAAAAACAAAATATTTTTACAAATTCATCTCCTAAAGTGATGAGGAGGAAATTTTCTAACTTTGAAAATAATGTAAAAGTCATTCATATAAATAAGTAGATCAAAACGAAGATTATTGAAATTTTTATAAAATAGGGAAGGTGTAATCTCTGGACCAGTAGTTTCAGAATTACCTGAGGACATGTTAGAAATGCAGTCTTGCAAGTTCTACCCCAGATATAATGAATTTGAAGCTTTAGAAGTGTTTAACAAACCATCCAGATGATGCATTTTCAAGATTGAAAGCTATCGGCTTCCCTGGTGGTCCAGTGGGTAAGGACACCATCTTGCAGTGCAAGGGGTGCCGGTTCGATCCCTGGCCTGGGAAGATCCCATGTGCAGTGGAGCGGCTGGACCCATGTGTCCAATTACCGAGCTGGAGCTCTGGGGCGCATGCGCCCAGAGCCGGTGCTCTGCGACGACAGAGGCCACCGCGATGGGAGGCCCACAGGAGCCAAAGAACAAAGACGGATGAAAACAGAGAAATGAAAGACCAATAGAAGTGGCCCACCCACTCCCCTCCCTCCCCAACCCGACCCCCAAAAGGTAAATAAAATAAATGTTTAAATAAAAAAAAAAGATTGAAAGCTATCATCATAGGGAGTTAACACCTACCATCATCCATTTAAATATATATATAATAGTAAACTCTTTTTTAACAATTGGAAGAATTTTCTCATTCTTTTTGCTCCTTGGGCTCTTTCTCCATGGACATTCATTTTAATACATTTTTTAGGCTACCAAGCATTTTTTTTAAATGTGGTGTTTGGGGTTTTTTTTTGGCCACTTCTATTGATCTTTCATTTATTTGTCTTTGTTCTTTGGCCTGAGTGGGCCTCCCATTGCAGTGGCCTCTCTCACCAGAGAGCACCCGCTCCGGGCACATGCGCTCCAGAGCTCCAGTTCAAGGCTACCAAATATTTTATAGGTTACTCTATCATACTTCTCTGGAACAAATAGAGATAGATAGATATAAACATAGATATAAATTATCATTCAAAAATTTCATTAGTCTAAGGTCTCTTAAGTATTCAAAATTTCTTGTTACCATAATTTCACATTACAATAAATAATTAAGACTACATGATACTAACTTTGATATTATTCACCAAAAACAAAATATTTTTACAAATTCATCTCCTAAAGTGATGAGGGAGGATCTTTTTAAATTTTCACATATAGAATGAGTCAAGAGTCCTCATGCATTCTATTCTTAATTAATGTCAAACACTGAAAACTACATTCATATAAATAAGTAGATCGGTATAGAAAGAATCTTGTTAAAGCATTTTCACTCCATTCATTGAAATTTGTTTAAATTATCAGATCAAAACTATATAGTAGGACTCCCCTGGTAGCTCAGTGCTAAAGAGTTCACCTGCCAATGCAGGAGACACGAGTTCGATCCCTGATCTGGGAAGATCCCACATGCTGCGGAGCAACTAAGTCTGTGAGACGGAACTATTGAGCCTGTGCCCTAGAGCCTTGGAGTCACAACTATGGGGACTGTGTGTCACAACTACTGAAGTCCGTGAGCCCTAGAGCTCAAGTTCCACAACAAGAGAAGTCACCGCAACAAGAAGCCTGCTCACCTCAACTAGAGAGTAGCCCCTACTCCCTGCAACTTGAAAAGAATCTTTGGCAGCAGTGAAAACCCAGAATAGCCAAAAATAAATAAATAATTTAAAAATTTAAAAGATATAGTAATATGGCATAAAAATTAATCTTTAGTAACAGGACTTTGATATTTTTTATGGTGAAAGAAAAGAATTAGAGCCCATCTAACTGGTAAAAGAGTTTACTGCTCTGTGATTACTATACTCCTGTAATTTCTGGAATACATATAGCAAAAAAAATTGCCAAGATTTATCAAATAACTTTCCTGAAGAAGCCCTCTGCTTAATTTGATACAGTCATAAACATTTGGGAAAATAGGATTTTGTGAATTCTATTATTGTATAATAATTTGACAGTAAAATGTCCAGTTCTTGGAGCCCGACCACACAGTTTGTCGCCCATTGAGCTTACGGGATGACATTTTCAGAAACTGCAACACGAAGGGCAGCCCTGGACGAAGTGGTGGCCCTCTAGCAGTTTTATCTTATCAGATGCTTTAAATCTATTCCCGTTAAAATTAAGGACATAATTCAGTTTGTGGGAAATAGCTTTCATATCATCTAATTAGTCAAATGAGTCATTGTCAGCCCAATCAATCAAACTTAATTTCTATCAGGGAAAAGAAAACCAAGTCTAACTTTATTTTCAATTAAAAGTATTGATGCCTCCCTTGACCACCCACCTTATTTCTGAATTCTTAAGTGGAACAGGCAGTGCCTATTGCTGACTGCATGAAATAAGAGACAACTACCTCAGTTCCAATGTCTTTGCCTCCTCATGCTGGGATTTTGCCCAATGAGACTCCCCCAGTCCAGTTGCTCCTTGGTACATGGGATCTTCCAGGGCCAGGGATCGAACTGGTGCCCCTTGCATTGCAAGGCGAACACTTTACCCCCTGGACCACCAGGGAAGACCGACAATACCCTATTCTTATTACCATACCATATAGCTTAACTCATATCCTTCAAAACCAGGCCAAAACCTTGCCCTACAATGCTTTGCTTCACTCTTCCCAGGAATGTGTGCAACCTTAAAAGATAAACCAGTACTGTGGGATGGAGATTTCTGTGTGAATGGTGGTTTAGTCGTTAAGTTGTATCTGACTCCTGTGACCCCCAGGACTGAAGCCTTCCAGGCTCCTCTGGTACATGTGATTCTCCAGGCAAGAATACTGGAGTAGGTTGCCATTTCCTTCTCCAGGGGATCTGCCTGACCCAGAAATTGAACCCAGGTCTCCTGCATTGAAGGCAGATTCTTTACCATCTGAGCTATTTAGTAGAAATGGCATAAACATTAATCTTTCGTAACAGGACTTTGATATTTTTTATGGTGAAAGAAAAGAATTAGAGCCCATCTAACTGGTAAAAGAGTTTACTGCTCTGTGATTACTATACTCCTGTAATTTCTGGAATACATATAGCAAAAAAAATTGCCAAGATTTATCAAATAACTTTCCTGAAGAAGCCCTCTGCTTAATTTGATACAGTCATAAACATTTGGGAAAATAGGATTTTGTGAATTCTATTATTGTATAATAATTTGACAGTAAAATGTCCAGTTCTTGGAGCCCGACCACACAGTTTGTCGCCCATTGAGCTTACGGGATGACATTTTCAGAAACTGCAACACGAAGGGCAGCCCTGGACGAAGTGGTGGCCCTCTAGCAGTTTTATCTTATCAGATGCTTTAAATCTATTCCCGTTAAAATTAAGGACATAATTCAGTTTGTGGGAAATAGCTTTCATATCATCTAATTAGTCAAATGAGTCATTGTCAGCCCAATCAATCAAACTTAATTTCTATCAGGGAAAAGAAAACCAAGTCTAACTTTATTTTCAATTAAAAGTATTGATGCCTCCCTTGACCACCCACCTTATTTCTGAATTCTTAAGTGGAACAGGCAGTGCCTATTGCTGACTGCATGAAATAAGAGACAACTACCTCAGTTCCAATGTCTTTGCCTCCTCATGCTGGGATTTTGCCCAATGAGACTCCCCCAGTCCAGTTGCTCCTTGGTACATGGGATCTTCCAGGGCCAGGGATCGAACTGGTGCCCCTTGCATTGCAAGGCGAACACTTTACCCCCTGGACCACCAGGGAAGACCGACAATACCCTATTCTTATTACCATACCATATAGCTTAACTCATATCCTTCAAAACCAGGCCAAAACCTTGCCCTACAATGCTTTGCTTCACTCTTCCCAGGAATGTGTGCAACCTTAAAAGATAAACCAGTACTGTGGGATGGAGATTTCTGTGTGAATGGTGGTTTAGTCGTTAAGTTGTATCTGACTCCTGTGACCCCCAGGACTGAAGCCTTCCAGGCTCCTCTGGTACATGTGATTCTCCAGGCAAGAATACTGGAGTAGGTTGCCATTTCCTTCTCCAGGGGATCTGCCTGACCCAGAAATTGAACCCAGGTCTCCTGCATTGAAGGCAGATTCTTTACCAACTGAGCTACAAGGGAAGCCCAGTGGGTTGAATAGTGGCCCTCAAAGAGGTATGCCCACATCCCAAACTCTGAATCCCTGGCATGGGACCCTATTTGTAATTATGTTATGGGTTATGTTATGGAAGATGTTGGTGGCCCCTAGATTCTCAAGTGTGTTTGGAAGACGCACAGAGAAGGAGACAGACACACAGGAAGCAGAGGAGAAGCTGCAAGAAGCTGGAGACAGAGACTGGAGTGACACAGCCACAAGCCGGTCAACACCCGGAGTCACGAGGACCTGGAAGAGGCAGGAAGGACTCTCCACTAGAGCCTCAGAGGGACTGTGGCCTTGCTGAGTCTTGGTTTCTGACTCTGGTTTCTAGAACCTTGAAAGAATACATTTCTGTTGTTGTAAGACACCCAGTTGTTGCTCCTTGTTCCTGGAGCCTGGAAAACTAGTGCACACACACTTCAGTTGAAAGAGGTTTGCCAGGGATGCTGTGCCCAGGGTGCGGCGCTTGTTGCCTGCAAGCTTCTGGGAAGATTCCAGGAGGAGAAACAATGTACTTTTAATTTGTTCTGCAGGTGATTACAGAAAGAGAGTGGACAGTAATGCTGGTGTGACTATGGAAGTGGTGAAGCAAAAGCATGTTCTCGAGTCAGCCGGTGTGGGCCCATGTTCCCATCAGGAAGCAGGATAGACAGATGGAGCCCTTTGGTGCTGATACTTGGTGATACAAAATGGGATACCTAGTGCTTTAATTTTGGCGGGGTTGTTGGGGAGGGAGCGGGGCGGGTGGGCCACCTCTATTGGTCCTTCATTCATCCATTTTCATCCATCTTTGCTCTTTGGCCCGTGTGGGCCTCTCATCGTAATGGCCTCTGTCGTCCCAGAGCACCGACTCTGGGCGCATGCGCTCCAAGGCTCCGGCTCGGTAATTGGACACATCGGTCCAGCCGCTCAGCGGCACGTGGGATCTTCCCAGGCCAGGGATCGAACCGGCGCCCCTTGCACTGCAAGGCGGTGTCCTTACCCACTGGACCACCAGGGAAGCCCCCTAGTGCTTTATTGGAGGTCTTTTCTAGGTTTCTGATCCTACCAATAGGGCTTACTCAATTTAAATTAAAAAAAAATTGTCTGGAGCATACCTATCCTTCAAAAACTAAGCTGCAATTCAGGTATGGGTAGATCAGATGATACAGACCCAGAGGATTAAACAGGGGTGAAATGCAGCCACAGTGGTCCCTTCACCTGGGACTTGAGTGTCTTAGGGCCACAGCCAGAAAGCATTGCTCTGTGCCATCCCCCTCCATTGTCCCGAGCAGGTGGAATCTAAAATATGACACATGTGAACCTATGAACCTATGACCCTATGACCAGAGTCATGGCACAGAGCATGGACTTGTGGCTGTCATTGGGATGGTGGCGGTGGGGTTAGTAGATGCAAAATAGTATATATAGAATGGATAAACAGCCAGGTCCTACTGGATAGTACAGATAACTATGTTCAATATTCTGTGAAAAACTATGCTGGAAAAGAATATAAGAAATAATGTATTGTGTCTGTGTGTGTGTGTGTGTGTGTGTACTACTGAGTCACTTTGCTGTACAGTGGTAATTACCATAGCACTGTGCATAGACTCTACTTCAGTCACAGAGAAAGAGATGTGGGCTCTGTCCTCAGACACCCTCTCAGCCTCACAAGCAGGAGCAGTGGCCTGGAGCCTGGGCTTGTATCCTGAGTCCCTATGTCACTCTGAGCCTAGCTCCAGTGACTCTTGGACCGTGTGTTTCTTCTTTGTTGGTATCGAGGTCACGCATGTTCTAGGTACATCAGAACACTCCTGGACCCCGCCTGCAGCCAAGGTTACCAGCATGTCAAGTCAAAGGGAAAATAAACAAGACTGCAGGAGAGTCATGTATCCCCCTTCCCTCAGAATGATGTTTCTGAAAGAGTGGATGCCACTGTTCCAGAGCTTCCTTATGGGCTTTCATTGGCTACACACTCAACTTTTATGTAAAGTTTTATGCGGTTCGTAGTCCACTCTTGTAAAACCCAATGATCCTAAACATTAAGCTTTTATTCTTGAATTGACCCAAACTATCAAAGAACATAGTCACACAGTTTGGTGACTGTTAAGATGATCACACGGAACAGCACTTGGTTTTGCTGCCATCTGCTTTCAGTAAGAGATCCCGAACCAAAGCAAGAGATCCGGAACCAAAAGCGTTTCTCGCTTAAGTTGTGGCCCAGCTATAGAGGAGCTGTAGCTTATGACCTCCCGGGGCTCCGCCTCCCTGAAACGATGAGAGGACTGGGGAGAGCTGTGACTCCCTTGAACAAGTGTTTATATCGTATGGGATACCAAGAATTACATGATGAAGTGGGTTCTCCTCTGGGTGACACAGAGTTGGCTTTGCAGCTCACCCTTGTCCATAAGCCTCATTCTGGCCTTGCCTTATTTTTTTTCTTCATCTTGACTTTCTCAGTTGTTTTTAAAAGCTATTTACTGAGAAAGATGATGTTCACTGAGGAAGTGTAAACTCATGTTAAAGGAAGCTGCATTTCTCTTATCTGTTGGGACGTGTAGGATTTAAAAGCCACTCTTCTCCCTACCCGAACACTCCCCACCTGACTATGTCCACAAGAAAAGCTTTGAGAGGCTGCTCGTCACACACAGCTTAAAAGACATGGCCTGTTCTTATGCTCAAAACAATTTAGAGTGCAATACATCTTTTAATTTCATATGAATTTTATTTATTACTATTTTTACAGGGTTTTGTTGTTTACTGCCACACATCTACCCAAATCTGGTATAGCCTCACAAGCAGGAGCAGTGGCCTGGAGCCTGGGCTTGTATCCTGAGTCCCTATGTCACTCTGAGCCTAGCTCCAGTGACTCTTGGACCGTGTGTTTCTTCTTTGTTGGTATCGAGGTCACGCATGTTCTAGGTACATCAGAACACTCCTGGACCCCGCCTGCAGCCAAGGTTACCAGCATGTCAAGTCAAAGGGAAAATAAACAAGACTGCAGGAGAGTCATGTATCCCCCTTCCCTCAGAATGATGTTTCTGAAAGAGTGGATGCCACTGTTCCAGAGCTTCCTTATGGGCTTTCATTGGCTACACACTCAACTTTTATGTAAAGTTTTATGCGGTTCGTAGTCCACTCTTGTAAAACCCAATGATCCTAAACATTAAGCTTTTATTCTTGAATTGACCCAAACTATCAAAGAACATAGTCACACAGTTTGGTGACTGTTAAGATGCTCACACGGAACAGCACTTGGTTTTGCTGCCATCTGCTTTCAGTAAGAGATCCCGAACCAAAGCAAGAGATCCGGAACCAAAACGCGTTTCTCGCTTAAGTTGTGGCCCAGCTATAGAGGAGCTGTAGCTTATGACCTCCCGGGGCTCCGCCTCCCTGAAACGATGAGAGGACTGGGGAGAGCTGTGACTCCCTTGAACAAGTGTTTATATCGTATGGGATACCAAGAATTACATGATGAAGTGGGTTCTCCTCTGGGTGACACAGAGTTGGCTTTGCAGCTCACCCTTGTCCATAAGCCTCATTCTGGCCTTGCCTTATTTTTTTTCTTCATCTTGACTTTCTCAGTTGTTTTTAAAAGCTATTTACTGAGAAAGATGATGTTCACTGAGGAAGTGTAAACTCATGTTAAAGGAAGCTGCATTTCTCTTATCTGTTGGGACGTGTAGGATTTAAAAGCCACTCTTCTCCCTACCCGAACACTCCCCACCTGACTATGTCCACAAGAAAAGCTTTGAGAGGCTGCTCGTCCACACACAGCTTAAAAGACATGGCCTGTTCTTATGCTCAAAAACAATTTAGAGTGCAATACATCTTTTAATTTCATATGAATTTTATTTATTACTATTTTTTTACAGGGTTTTGTTGTTTACTGCCACACATCTACCCAAATCTGGTATAGGTATCCATATGTCCCCCTGCTGAACCTCTTCCCATCCCCCTCCTCATTCCACCCCTCCAGGTCACCACAGAGCCCCTGTCCGAGACCCCCCATCCCACAGCGTGTTCCCGTCCCTCACTTCAACATCCGTAAGACTCGTCTCTATGCCCACCTCTCCACTTCTGCTCGAGTGCAGTACAGTTTGATAGAATTAAATCAACTATGATAACTCAATAACTCTCGCCTCCAAGACTCAATCATAGTCTATCTTCCTACCTTTTCATATTTTCCCAGTGAGGCAACAACTTTAACAAAACTATTCCACTCCTGGTTTTACTCCACAGGGAAATGGCTTCTTCATAATTCACAAGAGAAGATTTACGACTAATTTGGTCTCCTTTGCCAAAATTAAGGCACAAATGAATCACAAAATCAGCCCTTTTGAGTATAATGTCTGAGATGTTTGTAGCTGTTGACAACAAGAAAGCAGATGATTAATTTTAACAAATGGAACAAACAAAATCAAACAAGTTTTTAATTTAAAAAATATGGAAGAAATTAAGCAGAGATCAAAGAAAATCTAAGTAGTTGCAAATCAAACAAGAGATGAACTCAAAGTGACTTCTTGTCTTTAGCTTCAGTGCCACCAAACTAAGGTCGTAAAACTAAGATTTCCTTCCAAAATAAAGGTAAAAAAGAATAAGAAGAGGAGATTGTGTTACTTACTTATAAAATAAAAAATTTATTCATTTTGGTTTTCAACATTTTAATAGGTGTCATTTACTATTTGAAGCGTACCACCTCTCTTGCCATCCACAAATCTATAAAAGGAAAATGTTAGAAGAGTCAATTTCTTCCTGAAGGGCATATGTTGTTTGATCTTAATTTTACAGTTTTTTCTATTATCTCATTTTTAATCCAGTTTTATAAATGATGATGTTTTGGTAGAAAGTTATGTTTGTGAAACATAAGCACTGAGGAGGATGGTATGTAAAAACTTGAAAATCAGTAAACAATTATTCTTCAACTCTTTCTCACATATTGATTAAATAGGTTAATGTTGATCATTAATACCCTATGTGAGTCATCCCAGAAATTTGCCTCTTTTTTGGTATCTGTCTCTAGAATTTGCTGAAATTTCGATTTTTCAAAGAGTTGGACATGACCGAGTGACTTATCACACACACAAAATTAAACTTTCTTTACACCATACCATCATTTACCTGCTGTGTGGCTTAGTGGGGTTGATTCATCTCCCTGTAAATCTTTCCTCATCTGTAAAGAAGAGGGAATAATATTACCTATTACATGTACTGCATGCATGCTAAGGCCTTCAGCTGTGTTTGACTCTTAGTGACACTATAGACTGTAGCTGGGCTAGCTCCTAAGTCCATGGGGTTCTCCAGACAAGAATACTGGAGTGGGGCTTCCCTGGTAGCTCAGTGGTAAAGAACTCACCTGCCAATGCAGGAGACATGGGTTTGATTCCTGACCCGGAAAAATCCCACATGCTGCGGAGCAACTAAGTCTGTGAGATGGAACTATTGAGCCTATACCCTAGAGCCTTGGAGTCGCAACTCTTGAGCCCATGTGCCACAACTACTGAAGCCCATGTGCCCTAGAGCCTGGCTTCACAGTAAGAGAAGTCACCGCAACAAGAAGCCTGCTCACCTCAACTAGAGAGTAGCCCCCACTCCCTGCAACTAGGGAAGAGTCTGTGGGAGCCATGAAAACCCAGAAGAGCCAAAAGTTAATAAATAAATAAAATTAAAAAGAAAAAGACTTACATTCACTCAAAAACCTGCAGAAAAAAATAATAAAAAAAGAATACTGGAGTGGGTTATCAAACCTGCATCTTTTATGTCTCCTGCCTTGGCAAGTGGATTTTTTACCACTAGTACCACCTTAGAAGCCGTATTACAGAGATAGTACTAAATAAAGCAACTGAGTAATTCACGCTTGCTACTTAAGCAAGCTCTTAACGAAATCACTTCTGTCACTGCTGCTAACTGTAGCTAGTAGTGATATCCTCATTGTTTTTGTTGTGTCAGTGTGTCATCTTGTGATAGCCCTGGGAAAGCCTCAATTTATTGAGAGAGTTCCTTTCTCAATAAAACACCTTTGAAGATGCAGGAGAACGTGAAAACTCATAAACTAGGTTTCTGTCTCACAGGGTTACAATTCTATTTCTAGCATTTGGAAAAAGTTTGCATCAACCCTGAGCCACATGGAACTGGTTTGAGATAAATTTGGGCCAAAGGAAAGTTTGGATGGACTCTCATATTCTGTACAGAATGATCTAAGGTGAGTGGGGACAAGATCACCCTAGATGCTGGATACGGAAGCTCTGAAGGTCGACAGAACCCCACTTTGAATATCTAAAAAGCTGCAAAGATACCCCAAGGGGATGGAGAATAGGCAGTGTGGAAACCTGACACTAGACTTGGAGGCATTGTGGATCTCCACGACTGCACCTGATGATGACCTCAGGAAGAAAAGCCCCCAACAGCCAAATAGCACCTGCAACAAAGCCGCCTGGGGTGAGCAGAGGGACCTGCCTCTTGAAGACACAGCAGGAGACCTAGGTCAGTCAAATATTTGCCCTAACAGTTGAAGCCTGATTCATGAATCAGGGACTTCCAGGTAACTCAGATGATAAAGAATCTGCCGGCAATGCAGGAGACCAGGTTCATTCCCTGGGTTCGGAAGATCCCTTGGGGAAGGGCATGGCAACCCACTCCAGTATTCTTGCCTGGAGAATCCTATGGACAGAGGAGCCTGGTGGACTACAGTCCATGGGGTCGCAAACAGTTGGACCTGACTGAGTGACTAACACTTTCAGGAAATGGAATGTGAGGCAGATGAAACAAGTAGGAAGCCAGAAGACATCACCTCTGAGAGATAGCAAGGAGAGAATCAAGAAAGACAAACCTTCAGTGGAAAAGACACTGGATGAAATAAAAAGATAACGTGAAAATCTTTTAAGTGAACTAAATAAAATATACACTCTAGGAAAATCATAATAATGGGGTAAAAAGTAAAGGAATTCTATAATGAATGAATTTAAGTTGGTTGCTGACAGTGCAGAAAAAGGAAAATGCGAGACCAAAGATAATAATTTAATAACAAGAATTTATTCTAAAAGCCTCAGGATATATGGCTAAAGACAGGGGAAGAGCAGAACTTTTGCAGTCTTTTTCTATTACCTGGCAGAGTCAAGGTGAAGGAGAGATTTTAGTTTTGGAAAATAGGAGGTCAAACAACTCTTGGAAGCACATTAAAATTTTAAACTAGCCTATATAACTATCGGGTTCTCCTTCATGGATCACTGCCTTGTTGTGGAGAAGGGGCTTGCATAACTCAGTGGAGCCATGAGCCATGCTGTGTAGGCCCACCCTAGACAGACAGGTCATGGAGAAGTGTTCTTACAAAGCATGGTCCTCGGGAGGAGAAAATGGCAACGCACTCCAATATTCTTGCCTGGAGAACACCCTGGACAGTAGAAAAGGTAAGATAAGTCCCCCAGCTCAGAAGGTGTTGAATAGGCTACTGGGGAAGAGTGGAGGACAATTACTGATAGCTCCAGAAAGAATGAAGTGGCTGGACCAAAGCAGAAATGATGGACCAAAGTAGAAATGACGCTCAGTTGTGCATGTATCTGTGGTGACAGTAAAGACTGGTGTTGTAAAGAAGAGTGTTCCATAGGAACCTGGATTGTTAAGTCCATGAATCAAGATAAATTGGATGTGATCCAGCAGGAGATGGCAAGACTGAACATTGATCTATTAGGAACCAGTGAGCTAAAATAGACAGGAACGGGAGAATTTAATTTAGATGCACGTTAGGTCTGCTACTGTGGGTAGTAGGTCTTGAGAAAAAGGGAAATCCTGTCATTTGTGACAACATGGATGGATCTTGAGGGCATTGAACTAAGTGACACAAGTTAGACAGAGAAAGACAAATGCGGTACGATATCACTTATGTGTGGAATCTGAATAAGACAGACTCATAGAAACAGAAGAGAGAATGCTGGTTCCCATAGGCTGGGGGAGGTGGGGTAAAAGGGGATATTTTGCTCAAGGGTATAATTCCAGTTACAAGATGAATAAGTTTGAAGGATTTCATACACAGCTTGGAGCGTGTGTGCTAAGTCACTTCAGTGGTGTTCGATTCTTTGCAAAACTACGGATTGCAGACTGCCAGGCTCCTTTGCCATGGGATTCTCCAGGCAAGCATACTGGAGTGTGCTGCCATGCCCTCCTCCAGGGACTATTCCTGACTCAGGGATCAAACACTGGTCTCCTGGGGCTCCTATATTGCAGGCAGATTCTTTACCACTGAGCTACGGGAGGAAACCTTGATGATAATTATATGATGTTGATTGATGATACATTGCTAATCATATAAATGGATCCAACATGATTTCTATCATGTTATATGTCAGTAACACCTCAATAAAGCTGGACAAGGAATATTGCATATAAAATCCTACAATGGAGTCTGATTGTTTTATCATAAATGGATTATTTCTAAGAAAAAAAGTGTGTGTGTGTGTGTGCATGCATGTATTCTTAAAAACAGAACACTATCATAAAATCATTAGATCTATTTCACACATGAGTTCTTCAAAATTTCAAAGGAAGAAGTAGTCCATGTAGCATATAAATTATTTAGAGGATAGAAAAATAGCCAAAGATATTCAGTTCATTTTATTAAGCTAGGAGAAGAGCATTAGACCATGTGTAACAGATATACCATAATATAAATGAAAATTCAAATCTAATTCTACTTGGAAATATGAATGTTAAATACAATTAAATATACATGAAAAAAATGTATGCATCCCAGAAAAGAAAGTTGATCCTACTAATACAAACTGGCCTAATGTAAGGAAACCTATTAATATGATTTCATACATTAAGAGAAACAATGTGAAAAATAAAGAATCCTGCTTTTCCCAAAAGCAAAAAGTTTGTAAAATTTTGACACTATTTGGTATTAAAAATTAAAAACTCAGGTAACTACAAATAACACTGTCATAATGTAATTTTTTAGAAGTCTCCAACCAAAACTACCACCACTTTTTAGTTGCTTAGTCATATCTGACTCTGCAAGTCCATGAACTGTGGTCAACCAGAGTCCTCTCTCCATGGAATTCTCCAGGCAAGAACACTGGAGTGGATTGCCATTTCCTTCTCCAGGGGATCATCCCAACCAAGGGATCAAACCCAGGTCTCCTACACTGCAGGCAGATTCTTTACCATCTGAGCCACCAGAGAAACCCATAATAACGATCACACTTAATATTAAAATACTAAACTCACTCTGGTTAAAATTAAGAACAAGCTAATCATTGACGTTATCATTTTATATAGCTCTGAAAGTCTGATTTATGCAGTAAGATATGGAACAAAAGCTGAAATGTGACCATTAGGAAAGAATAGGGAAAAGTTATCACCAAGTGCAAAAAAGGGATATTTAAAAATCTAAGAAAAATCAATTTAAAAAATCACTGAGAGTTAGAAAGTAAACTTAAGTCGACAAAAATTAATCTTAACCTCTGCCCCAGAAATATATCTTAGTAGGCAACTTGTTCTTAGCACATTTACAACATGAAGTATCAAGAAATAACCCATAAGGAAATATGCTATTGTGGAAGACAAGATTTTTCTTTTAAAACAAGGAACAATATGTGATGTTCTCCAATAAAAACATGATGAATATTTTAATATGTCCATTTTCCTTTATGAGTGCATAGTTCTAGTGGAAGTCTAATAAAACTAATAGAATCTTTTTTGGAACATGAAAAACATGATTCAAAATCTCTTGAAAGACAAATCTTATACAAATAGCTTAGATATTCTGTTTGAATAGTTTTAAAATGAATTATTAATATTTATATTTGATTGCTACAGAAAGATCATAAAATATGATAAATACCACCCTTAAATGTTGTCAATGTTACATCAAAATTGGAATCCTAAAATCCTGGGTAATCTGTTTCATTGGTGGTATAAAGATTGTTTACTTTTCTGTAAAGTTGTAGTATTTTGATTTGTTTTTAATAAAGTTGAGACTGATCTTTCCATTGACTTTCAAGTTTAAATTTGTACAAAAGCATAAAAGAAAGGAGATAGATATTCTCACAAATAGAAACACATCTGAGAATAAAGTCAGCACACATTATTTCAACAACAACGAATTTTTAGTAATCACACGTAAGATGGCAGAGAATATTCTGGAAACTTCATCCTCTGTAGTTTGTATAATTCTTGTGAATGCCAGAGTTAAGTGGCTAAACCACATGTAAATACAGCCAGACATCACAGATTTCTTTAAACAGTCAGGATTATTTAGGTTTTCAAAGAAAATGACTTTGTATATGTCCTTGGTGCTTATTTTCCAATTTTTTTGTCCCATTCCTGCATGTTTAGTGTGTGTGTGTGTGTGTGTGTGTGTGTGTGTGTGTGTGCGTGCATGCTCATTTGTGTCTCTGACTGTTTGCAACCTCAAGGACTGTAGCCCGCCAGGCTGGTCTGTCCATGGAATTTTCCAGGCAAGAATACTGGAGTGGGTTACCATTTCCTAATCCTGGGCAACTTCCTGACTCAGGGGCCGAACCCATGTCTCTCCTGCACTGGCAGGCAGATTATCACTGTGTCACTTGGGAAACCCCTCATATTTTAGTAGTAGTAGTAGTAGTAATCATGTTAGTGCCTCAGTAGTGTCCATGGACACTACAGTTGGTAGGTATAGTGAAAAAAAGAAGCAACGCCCTATTATTCTTTTACAAGAAATGAGTTCTATAATAAAGGAGGCTTTCCTATTTAAAAACTAAGCTTACCTTGTGTATGTTACACCCAACTGGAAGGATTTCAAGAGAAATGTCAGATGGTTCAATACAAAAGTATAGATTGAAATTAGGCTCTCAAAGAGAAGTCTTGCATTCACGTCCTCTGGCACATGAAAACATGATTCAAAATCTCTTGAAAGACAAATCTTATACAAATAGCTTAGATATTCTGTTTGAATAGTTTTAAAATGAATTATTAATATTTATATTTGATTGCTACAGAAAGATCATAAAATATGATAAATACCACCCTTAAATGTTGTCAATGTTACATCAAAATTGGAATCCTAAAATCCTGGGTAATCTGTTTCATTGGTGGTATAAAGATTGTTTACTTTTCTGTAAAGTTGTAGTATTTTGATTTGTTTTTAATAAAGTTGAGACTGATCTTTCCATTGACTTTCAAGTTTAAATTTGTACAAAAGCATAAAAGAAAGGAGATAGATATTCTCACAAATAGAAACACATCTGAGAATAAAGTCAGCACACATTATTTCAACAACAACGAATTTTTAGTAATCACACGTAAGATGGCAGAGAATATTCTGGAAACTTCATCCTCTGTAGTTTGTATAATTCTTGTGAATGCCAGAGTTAAGTGGCTAAACCACATGTAAATACAGCCAGACATCACAGATTTCTTTAAACAGTCAGGATTATTTAGGTTTTCAAAGAAAATGACTTTGTATATGTCCTTGGTGCTTATTTTCCAATTTTTTTGTCCCATTCCTGCATGTTTAGTGTGTGTGTGTGTGTGTGTGTGTGTGTGTGTGTGCGTGCATGCTCATTTGTGTCTCTGACTGTTTGCAACCTCAAGGACTGTAGCCCGCCAGGCTGGTCTGTCCATGGAATTTTCCAGGCAAGAATACTGGAGTGGGTTACCATTTCCTAATCCTGGGCAACTTCCTGACTCAGGGGCCGAACCCATGTCTCTCCTGCACTGGCAGGCAGATTATCACTGTGTCACTTGGGAAACCCCTCATATTTTAGTAGTAGTAGTAGTAGTAATCATGTTAGTGCCTCAGTAGTGTCCATGGACACTACAGTTGGTAGGTATAGTGAAAAAATGAAGCAACGCCCTATTATTCTTTTTACAAGAAATGAGTTCTATAATAAAGGAGGCTTTCCTATTTAAAAACTAAGCTTACCTTGTGTATGTTACACCCAACTGGAAGGATTTCAAGAGAAATGTCAGATGGTTCAATACAAAAGTATAGATTGAAATTAGGCTCTCAAAGAGAAGTCTTGCATTCACGTCCTCTGGCAGCATAATTATTCACAATAGCAAGACCTAGGAACAATCCATGTCTATCATGAATGCATATCTAAAAAGAATAGATAGAGGTACATATTTACAATGGAATATTATTCAGTATTTAAAAAGAAGGGAATCCTGTCATAGTCGAAAACATGGATTGAACCTGGAGGACATTATGCTAAGTGAAAGGATCCAGACACCAAAAGAAAAATGCATGAATGAATCCACTTACAGGTGGTAACTAAAATAATCCAATGAGATGATTGGATGGCATCACCGAATCAATGGACATGAATCTGAGCCGGCTTTGGGGGACGATGAAGGAGATGGTGAAGGACAGGGAAGCTCGGCGTGCTGCAGTTCATGGGGTTGCAAAAAGTTGGACACGACTGAGGGACTGAACTGAACTGAAAATAATCCAGTTCAGAGCAGCAGTGAGTAGAAAGTGGTGCTTGCAGTGAGCTGGGGGTGAAGGGAGCAGAGAGTTTTTGCTCCTGGTATGTTTCAGGTATGCAAGATGAGTAATCTCTAGATGAGTAATCTCTAGATGAGTAATCTCTAGAGCTCTAGTGTATAATACAATGCCTGCATTTAGCAACACTGTACCGTAGACTTCAAATGTTTGTTAAGAGGGTAATTTCATGTTAAGTATTCTTAGCACCAAAAAAAAGTAGTATCTGTAATGTTAGTCGCTCATTCGTGTCCAACTCTTTGCGACCACATGGACTGTAGCCCGCCAGGCTCCTCTGTCCGTGGGATTCTCCAGGCAAGAATACTGGAGTGGGTTGCCATTTCCTCCTCTGGGCGATCTACCCAACCCAGGGACTGAACCCATGTTTCCCTCTGTCTCCTGCATTGCTGGTTGTTTACCATCTGAGTTACCAGGGAAGTGGTGTAAAAAAAAATGAAGGAGAGGACACTCTTGGAGGTGATGGGTATGTTTATTACCTTGATTGTGGTGATGGTGTCATGGTTGCATGCATATGTCTAAACTCATCAAACTGTATACATTAAATATATGTAGTTTTGTATACCAATTATATCTCAGCAAGCTATTTAAAAGGGAAATGATATTGGTAAATCATGACGTCAATAAGAATAGACCATGACATGTAAAAATAAACTCATAGTCAGCCTCTAACTATAGAATAAACATAATGATTAGAAGCACGTAGTTCATGTAAACATGCTAAATGATCTGCGATGTAAATCCAATCAGAGGTGCAATTAACGCTAAGAACTGAAGTCAAAGTGATGAAGGTTCATGAAACAAATCAATTCCTTCCAATGCTTTCATGCTCCTATTAATATGTAGCTGATGCATCTTTCTGACTTCTAAGAATGGTTTGTTCCTCTGGGGAAGATTTATATGAGTTGAAATGATACAGTCCTGTTCCATTACTTGTGCCTAATGCCTTGGGCCACTACCAAATATTCTAACAGAGATTCACATCAAAAGCCAAAGTCAGATTCTAAATGTCACCCAAACTCACATGGTCTCATGGATTCTGGTGTTGCTTTTTTTCTGGCATTTAAAAGTCTATGTCTAAACACATTTCCCTGTGGACCTTTATTACTCATGGGAAAACCAAGTACGTTTGGCTATACTTGTGGGCAGCTTGATGGGACTCAGATGTTCCTCAGCCACCCCTCCTGTCTTCTCCCTACAAGCCTTTATTCTTTTAATTGCAACATGCTGTTTCTGATTCTTGACTATTTTGCCCTCTACAAAGACTTTGTTAGCTAAAAACCTATAACATCTTTGAAGTAATAATTCACTTTTTTCTTATATAAACTTCAAGTTGGCAGGTCTCTGTGCCATCATCAGCCTAAGAGAGAATAACTATGCATCTTTGATGGAAAAGAATAGAGCTTATTTCCTCAACAGCATTCTTCAGAGAAAGATAGCCCATCAATTTTCTGATAACCTATTTTAGTATCTTTTAAACTCTAAATAAATTCTGGTGGTTCACTTAATCTCAATGTGTTTCACTCTGCCTTAAACAAAGAAGACTAACCTATAAAATTCTGAATACAATGAGATGTTTTTCTCTTCTTTTTCATCACTGTCTTCTCATCAAGATTCTAAGTGAATTGATTTTAAAAATGACCCTGATTCAGAATCCAGATTATGTTTCCTAACATTGAAATTGAATCATTCATCAAATTCACAATTTTTGAAATAATGAGGTTTCCAGACCAGAAACTATATGTCTATTCTAGTTTCATTGTGGAGCCAATTTAACAATGAAAATTGTGGTCTTAGGCAATGTAGAGTTTAGTTATAGACTAGCCATAGATGTAAGGGAATATATATATCTATTTCCATGAAGATGAACTTCATGGTCTTTGTCCTTATTTTCAATGAGACTGGTTGGTTAGGAAGCAGTGGAAAAGACAGACTGGGGTGGGGACGAGGTGGATTCTAAGAATGGTTTGTTCCTCTGGGAAGATTTATATGAGTTGAAATGATACAGTCCTGTTCCATTACTTGTGCCTAATGCCTTGGGCCACTACCAAATATTCTAACAGAGATTCACATCAAAAACCAAAGTCAGATTCTAAATGTCACCCAAACTCACATGGTCTCATGGATTCTGGTGTTGCTTTTTTTCTGGCATTTAAAAGTCTATGTCTAAACACATTTCCCTGTGGACCTTTATTACTCATGGGAAAACCAAGTACGTTTGGCTATACTTGTGGGCAGCTTGATGGGACTCAGATGTTCCTCAGCCACCCCTCCTGTCTTCTCCCTACAAGCCTTTATTCTTTTAATTGCAACATGCTGTTTCTGATTCTTGACTATTTTGCCCTCTACAAAGACTTTGTTAGCTAAAAACCTATAACATCTTTGAAGTAATAATTCACTTTTTTCTTATATAAACTTCAAGTTGGCAGGTCTCTGTGCCATCATCAGCCTAAGAGAGAATAACTATGCATCTTTGATGGAAAAGAATAGAGCTTATTTCCTCAACAGCATTCTTCAGAGAAAGATAGCCCATCAATTTTCTGATAACCTATTTTAGTATCTTTTAAACTCTAAATAAATTCTGGTGGTTCACTTAATCTCAATGTGTTTCACTCTGCCTTAAACAAAGAAGACTAACCTATAAAATTCTGAATACAATGAGATGTTTTTCTCTTCTTTTTCATCACTGTCTTCTCATCAAGATTCTAAGTGAATTGATTTTAAAAATGACCCTGATTCAGAATCCAGATTATGTTTCCTAACATTGAAATTGAATCATTCATCAAATTCACAATTTTTGAAATAATGAGGTTTCCAGACCAGAAACTATATGTCTATTCTAGTTTCATTGTGGAGCCAATTTAACAATGAAAATTGTGGTCTTAGGCAATGTAGAGTTTAGTTATAGACTAGCCATAGATGTAAGGGAATATATATATCTATTTCCATGAAGATGAACTTCATGGTCTTTGTCCTTATTTTCAATGAGACTGGTTGGTTAGGAAGCAGTGGAAAAGACAGACTGGGGGTGGGGACGGGAGGTGGAGGGGTCATTCTAAGAAATGTAAGAAATCTGTCTATTATACAACTGCACATGAGACAATATAGTATATGAGTTTTCTAAGGCTGCCATAGCAAAGTACCACAGACTTAATAGCTTCAACAATAGGAATTTATATTCTCACAATTCTGTAGGCTACAACTTTAGGATGAAGAAGTTGGCTGGGTTGGTTTCTTCTGGTGCCTCCACCTTGGCTAGTAGATGGCTGCCTTCTCCTTATGTCTTCATGTGGTTGTCCCTCTGTGCATGTCTGTGTCCTAATTTCTTCTTCTTATAAGGACACCAGTCTGTTGGATTAGGGCACAACCCCATAACTTCATTTTAAATTAATTATCTCTTTAAAGACCCCATTTCCAAATATAGTTATGTTCTACAGTACTAGAGGTTAGGACATCAACATGTGAATTCTGGGTGAGCAAGTTGGCATAATCCTGTCCATGGCATGTAGAAAACACCAGCATTAAAACAACGTTTTTCAAAGGAATGAGGGGGTCATTCAACACTCTGATAGAAGGGAACAACACTGGACAACTAATTTCTCAGAAATAGAAATGATAAAAACCGATGACATTTCCCATATTCATGGGTAGTAAGCAATTCTTGTTGAAAGAAATACTCCATTTGCAATACGGTGGATGTATCACCCAGTGAGTCTGTAATGATATTTCATCCTTCCCTGATCTCTTCTTTCACCAAAATCCCTTCTTTCATATGTCTGGCAAGATGAACAGCAACTTTTCAGGGATGAAGTTGAATAATTTTGATACTGCATGGAGGAAACTACTTTTCTGACCAATAAATAAATAAATGAATATAATATGATGGGGTGACAGTAGGTATTTCAGAAGTCCTCCTCAATATCTTATTACTATGATTAGAACCTGGCACAATGACGAAAGGAAAAGATTCCTGTTTCTCTAAGTAGCAAGAACCTAATGATCAGTAGACAGGCATAAACCAAAGAAAATCTAAATGCTGAAAATTGAAATCAATGACAATTTGACAAATACTAATTTAGAGCATGCCTCTTTCCAGGTGGAACTAGTGGTAAAAATAAAATAAAACAAAAATCCTGCACGCCAAGCAGGTAGACTTAAGAGCTTTTGGTTTGATCCTTGGGTCAGGAAGATTCCCTGGAGGGGCATGGCAACCCACTCCAGGATTTTTGCCTGGAGAATTCCATGGACAGAGGAGTCTGGCAGGCTACAGCCCATAGGTTTTTTTTTTTTTTTTTGGTGCCAATTTTAAATACAACTTTTTATTTAAGACATTGCATTTTCCACTTACAATACAGTGCTTGTAAAGTGCAATGTTAACTTCATTCCCTGTGCACACATACATGTTCAAGTAATTATCAAGAATGCCCAGTTATTTACTATAGCAGCTCAACTTTGTAACTGCCATGGAATTTGCTACAAATTTGGGTCCTTCCATGTTTTGTGTGGAACAATGCTAAAGGTATGCTAGGCTGGCCTAATCAACCTCTTCAATGGTGGGCCCAGAAGAGGCACCGCCAGACGGAGGTGCTCCACCACCAGGGAAGCCGCCAGGCATTCCTCCCGGCATTCCCCCTGGCATGCCTCCTGCGCTCTGGTACAGCTTGGTAATGATAGGGTTGCAGACTTTCTCCAGCTCCTTCTGCTGATGTTCAAACTCTTCCTTCTCTGCAGTCTGGTTCTTATCCAGCCAGTTGATTATTTCATTACACTTATCAAGGATCTTCTGCTTGTCCTCATCATTAATCTTGCCCTGAAGTTTCTCATCCTCAATAGTAGCTTTCATATTGAAAGCATAGGACTCAAGTGAATTCTTAGAAGACACCTTATCCCGCTGTTTCTCATCTTCAGCTTTGTACTTCTCTGCTTCTTGAACCATGCGTTCAATGTCTTCCTTGCTCAAACGGCCCTTGTCATTAGTGATGGTGATCTTGTTTTCTTTTCCTGTGCTCTTATCCACAGCAGAGACATTGAGAATGCCATTGGCATCAATATCAAAAGTGACTTCGATCTGAGGAACACCACGGGGGGCAGGAGGTATGCCTGTGAGTTCAAACTTGCCAAGTAGGTTGTTATCCTTGGTCATGGCACGCTCACCTTCATAAACCTGAATGAGCACACCGGGCTGGTTGTCTGAGTAGGTGGTGAATGTCTGCGTCTGCTTGGTAGGAATGGTAGTATTGCGCTTGATGAGGACAGTCATGACACCACCAGCAGTGTCAATTCCAAGGAAAGAGGAGTGACATCCAAGAGTAACAAGTCTTGAACATTTTCAGATTTGTCTCCAGACAAAATGGCTGCCTGGACAGCTGCACCATAAGCCACAGCCTCATCGGGGTTGATGCTCTTGTTCAGTTCTTTCCCATTGAAGAAGTCCTGGAGAAGTTTCTGAATCTTGGGGATGCGGGTTGAGCCACCCACCAAGACAATGTCATGGATCTGAGACTTGTCCAGCTTGGCATCCCGAAGGGCTTTCTCCACAGGGTCCAGGGTGCCACGAAACAAGTCGGCATTCAATTCTTCAAATCTGGCACGAGTAATAGAGGTATAGAAGTCGATTCCCTCATGAGGGAATCAATCTCAATACTGGCCTGGGTGCTGGAAGAGAGGGTGCGCTTAGCACGCTCACAAGCAGTGCGGAGGCGGCGGACAGCCCTCTTGTTCTCACTAATGTCCTTCTTGTGCTTGCGCTTGAACTCTGCAATGAAATGGTTGACCATGCGGTTGTCGAAGTCTTCTCCACCCAGGTGGGTTTCTCCAGCTGTCGACTTAACCTCAAAGATTCCATCCTCAATAGTGAGGATTGACACATCAAAAGTGCCACCACCTAAATCAAAGATCAGCACGTTCCTTTCTGCTCCAACCTTCTTGTCTAAGCCGTAGGCAATAGCAGCAGCAGTTGGCTCGTTGATGATTCTAAGAACATTGAGACCAGCAATAGTTCCAGCATCTTTGGTAGCCTGGACACGGCGGCAGCCTTCCAGATAGGTTTTTTTTCCTCCGGCGGAGCTGGGCCCGGGATCTCGCAACCATGTCCAAGGGACCTGCAGTTGGCATTGATCTTGGCACCACCTATTCTTGTGTGGGTGTTTTCCAGCACGGAAAGGTGGAGATCATTGCCAATGATCAGGGGAACCGAACCACCCCAAGCTATGTCGCTTTTACTGATACCGAACGGTTGATCGGTGACGCCGCAAAGAACCAAGTTGCGATGAATCCCACCAACACGGTTTTTGATGCCAAGCGACTCATTGGACGAAGGTTCGATGATGCTGTTGTCCAGTCTGATATGAAGCATTGGCCCTTCATGGTGGTGAATGATGCTGGCAGGCCCAAGGTTCAGGTGTCTTGAACATTTTCAGATTTGTCTCCAGACAAAATGGCTGCCTGGACAGCTGCACCATAAGCCACAGCCTCATCGGGGTTGATGCTCTTGTTCAGTTCTTTCCCATTGAAGAAGTCCTGGAGAAGTTTCTGAATCTTGGGGATGCGGGTTGAGCCACCCACCAAGACAATGTCATGGATCTGAGACTTGTCCAGCTTGGCATCCCGAAGGGCTTTCTCCACAGGGTCCAGGGTGCCACGAAACAAGTCGGCATTCAATTCTTCAAATCTGGCACGAGTAATAGAGGTATAGAAGTCGATTCCCTCATAGAGGGAATCAATCTCAATACTGGCCTGGGTGCTGGAAGAGAGGGTGCGCTTAGCATGCTCACAGGCAGTGCGGAGGCGTCGGACAGCCCTCTTGTTCTCACTAATGTCCTTCTTGTGCTTGCGCTTGAACTCTGCAATGAAATGGTTGACCATGCGGTTGTCGAAGTCTTCTCCACCCAGGTGGGTTTCTCCAGCTGTCGACTTAACCTCAAAGATTCCATCCTCAATAGTGAGGATTGACACATCAAAAGTGCCACCACCTAAATCAAAGATCAGCACGTTCCTTTCTGCTCCAACCTTCTTGTCTAAGCCGTAGGCAATAGCAGCAGCAGTTGGCTCGTTGATGATTCTAAGAACATTGAGACCAGCAATAGTTCCAGCATCTTTGGTAGCCTGGACACGGCGGCAGCCTTCCAGATAGGTTTTTTTTCCTCCGGCGGAGCTGGGCCCGGGATCTCGCAACCATGTCCAAGGGACCTGCAGTTGGCATTGATCTTGGCACCACCTATTCTTGTGTGGGTGTTTTCCAGCACGGAAAGGTGGAGATCATTGCCAATGATCAGGGGAACCGAACCACCCCAAGCTATGTCGCTTTTACTGATACCGAACGGTTGATCGGTGACGCCGCAAAGAACCAAGTTGCGATGAATCCCACCAACACGGTTTTTGATGCCAAGCGACTCATTGGACGAAGGTTCGATGATGCTGTTGTCCAGTCTGATATGAAGCATTGGCCCTTCATGGTGGTGAATGATGCTGGCAGGCCCAAGGTTCAGGTGGAATACAAGGGAGAGACAAAGAGTTTTTATCCAGAGGAGGTGTCGTCCATGGTCTTGACAAAGATGAAGGAAATTGCAGAAGCCTACCTTGGCAAGACTGTTACCAATGCTGTTGTCACTGTACCCGCTTACTTTAACGATTCTCAGAGCCCATAGGTTTTGCACAGAGTCAAACATGACTGAAGTGATATATAGCACATGTATATGGATTAACTCTAAATACTTTTGTAAAGTTGTTTCTTATATAGTGGAAAAAATTATTTTTTCTATTCTTACCAAAACAGGCTTTCACATGTTCCATATGTCTTGAAAGTTTATTACACATGTTCCAAATCCAATTTCTCTTCAAATTGCTCCAAAAATTGCTCTTCTTTCTTGCAGTCATGTTGCTACCATTCATGATAAAACATTTCTAAAAAATTAAAGTGTTTTTAAGAACAGAAGAATATAAAATTTAATATAACTAGAATGAAATGAATATAACTTGAAGGGGACAAAACTTTGTCAAAGGTCACTTTAGGTAAAATAAAATGAAATTCAGATGACCCATCTCAAGAGAACTTTCTCCAAGTCAGCCAACTGCAAGGTTATTTCCTTTCTCTCTTCTCTATAAGGCTTGAAGTACTCCTCCTGGTAAGGACCTATCAAAAGTCTTCCAGCAAATGTCAAACTCTTCCAAAAATTTGTATATCTGGGACTAAAAAGCTGCATTTTCTTAATAAATATACATTTGTTTAGGTCTCACCTTCCAGGTATCATGATAGGTCAATACTTCTCAACCAAGAGCAATTCCCCTACCCCAGCCCCAAGAGACAATTGCAATGTCTGGAGAGATTAGGGCTTGTCACACTGAGGAGGGAGTTTGCCACCAGCATCTAACAGGTAGAGAGCAGAAATGCTGCTATGCATTCTATAGTGCACAACAAAGAATTACCTGGCCCAAATGCCAATGGTGCCAAGGGTGAAAACCCATGTGGTAGGTCCTTGGAAACAAAAGGAAACTCATAAAGTAGAAACTTTTGTGCCCAGCAATTCACCCAGCTTAGCTCAGCTTAAACTACTGATCAGAAGAACTAATTGGGGCTTCCCTGGAGGTCCAGTGGGTAAGGACACCACCTTGCAGTGCAAGGGGTGCCGGTTCTATCCCTGGCCTGGGAAGATCCCATGTACTGCGGAGCAGCTGGATAGATGTGTCCAATTACCAAGCCAGAGCTCTGGAGTGCATGCGCCCAGAGCCGGTGCTCTGCGACAACAGAGACCACTGTGATGGGAGGCCCACATGGGCCAAAGAACAAAGATGGATGAAAATAGATAAATGGAAGATCAATAGAAGTGGCCTGCCCGTCCCACTCCCTCCCCAACCCACACCCCCATTTAAAAAAAAAAAAAGAACTAATTGAAGAATTATTGCTTCAAGCCACCATGTTTGGAAATGATTTGTTACATTGAAATATCAAACAGACTTGAATTGATCATTTGAAAAATTGATCTAGATGAGAGCACCCAGAATGATCTTGTCAGGTTAGAGTAGATGAGGGAAAAAAGATACAGTACCGAAGAAAGGCAGGTTCTAAAGGAATGGTGGATTGAGAGAGCCAACCACAAAAAAAAATGAGGGGACAAAACTTTGTCAAAGGTCACTTTAGGTAAAATAAAATGAAATTCAGATGACCCATCTCAAGAGAACTTTCTCCAAGTCAGCCAACTGCAAGGTTATTTCCTTTCTCTCTTCTCTATAAGGCTTGAAGTACTCCTCCTGGTAAGGACCTATCAAAAGTCTTCCAGCAAATGTCAAACTCTTCCAAAAATTTGTATATCTGGGACTAAAAAGCTGCATTTTCTTAATAAATATACATTTGTTTAGGTCTCACCTTCCAGGTATCATGATAGGTCAATACTTCTCAACCAAGAGCAATTCCCCTACCCCAGCCCCAAGAGACAATTGCAATGTCTGGAGAGATTAGGGCTTGTCACACTGAGGAGGGAGTTTGCCACCAGCATCTAACAGGTAGAGAGCAGAAATGCTGCTATGCATTCTATAGTGCACAACAAAGAATTACCTGGCCCAAATGCCAATGGTGCCAAGGGTGAAAACCCATGTGGTAGGTCCTTGGAAACAAAAGGAAACTCATAAAGTAGAAACTTTTGTGCCCAGCAATTCACCCAGCTTAGCTCAGCTTAAACTACTGATCAGAAGAACTAATTGGGGCTTCCCTGGAGGTCCAGTGGGTAAGGACACCACCTTGCAGTGCAAGGGGTGCCGGTTCTATCCCTGGCCTGGGAAGATCCCATGTACTGCGGAGCAGCTGGATAGATGTGTCCAATTACCAAGCCAGAGCTCTGGAGCACATGCGCCCAGAGCCGGTGCTCTGTGACAACAGAGACCACTGTGATGGGAGGCCCACATGGGCCAAAGAACAAAGATGGATGAAAATAGATAAATGGAAGATCAATAGAAGTGGCCTGCCCGTCCCACTCCCTCCCCAACCCACACCCCCATTTAAAAAAAAAAAAAGAACTAATTGAAGAATTATTGCTTCAAGCCACCATGTTTGGAAATGATTTGTTACATTGAAATATCAAACAGACTTGAATTGATCATTTGAAAAATTGATCTAGATGAGAGCACCCAGAATGATCTTGTCAGGTTAGAGTAGATGAGGGAAAAAAGATACAGTACCGAAGAAAGGCAGGTTCTAAAGGAATGGTGGATTGAGAGAGCCAACAAAAGTGAGGAAGGTGTCACAGAGGGGAAAAATAAATAAGAGAGAAAAGTTGAAGGGGGCCAGAATGACAAGAAAGGAAAGGACATTTTCAAGAAAGGAGGGGAAAATTAAATCATATGAAAAGGGGAGGATAGTAAGAGAAGCACTGAAAAGAGTGGGTTAAAAAAATGTATATTCTTTAATATTCTTGCCTTAAAATAAAAACAAAGCTAAACCCCAGTAGATGGTCTCTAACTTATATAGCGGAGTAAGCTTGGAGGCTGGATTGGTCTCCTAAGAAGAAATGTAAATAGAGATTTGGACTTTAATAGCAGGATACTCATAAAATCAGAATTAAGGGACCCCTGTCTCTGCCAAAAGCAGGAAGATAATTCTTACTGGGTAGAGAAAATGTTAAGAAGAGGAGGAGAAGAGGAGGAGGACTGGGACATGGAGGAGCAGGAGATGGAGGAGCAGGGGACAGAGGAGCAGGAGGCAGAGCAGGGGGAGGTATTGGCTTTCCATCAGCTGCTATGGCTGGTCTGTGGTTGCGATCCTTTAGTGTGTAGTATTGTTCAGCAGAGGCACAGGTTCCAGAAATTTTCAAACCAACATCCTCCAGAGAGAATCCTAGGGGGAAATGAGTAAATAAGTCTACAACAATGATCAACTCTTTGGAAATGGAGCTCATCAGACTGGTCAACTTGGATATCCAACAGAAAGGCAGTCCTTTCAGGGACCCCTCAGGTTGTAGAACAGATTTGAGAGCACCAGTCTAGAGGAAACCACAAGGGTCACATGGAAATAAGAGGGGGATGTCCAGGCAGAAGGGATCCAACTCTAAACACACAACAATTCATCCTGCTTGGCCAAAGCACCTGTGAGGAATGAGGTAAATCAGTCCTTGGTGAACCAGGATGGCTAGTCATGGAGGGAACTTAAGTGGCCACCAAGAAACCATGCAACTGTTCTTACAACATGAAAGCCAAAACACTTTGGGAAACGTGTCCATCCTATCATTTTTCACGTAAGGACTCAGAGCCTGACTGATGAGCATCTGTGCCCACAGCTGCTCAGATCTGAGTGGGTGACGAGGCAGGACTGACTATTATGAAGAGAAATTGTTCCCATTCTTTTTTTTTTTTTGGCTACTTCTATTGATCTTTCATTCATTTATCTTTGTTCTTTGACCTGTGTGGGCCTCCCATCACAGTGGCCTCCCTCATCGCAGAGCACCGGCTCTGGGTGCATGCGCTCCAGAGCTCCAGCTCGGTAGTTGGATACATCAGTCCAGTCGCTCTGGGGCACGTGGAATCTTCCCAGGCCAGGAATCAAACTGGCGCCCCTTGCACTGCAAGGTGGTGTCCTTACCACTGGACCACCAGGGAAGCCCTGTTCCTATTCTTATAAGGTGAAATGTCTTAGTCACTAGATGAAATACATGCTCTGAGAACATAATCCCAGATTTGAGGGCTGAGAGATTCAACTTTACAGTCATGGAAGCTGATTTCAGAGTGGTCAAAGTCATAAAGCTGAATTGTGGTAAAATCATACAAATTATCATTTGCCCTGAATTTCTAGTCTAGAAAAAAAAAATTTAACTATTTTTTTAAAAATTATGGCCTCTTTTATTGGTTTTTTATTTATCTATTTTCATCCATCTCCATTCTCTGGCATGTGTGGGCCTCCCACTGCAGTGGCCTTTCTCATTGCAAAACACCAGCTCTGTGCGCATGCGCTCCAGAGCGCTGGCTGGTAATTGGACACACTGGTGCAGCTGCTCTGTGGCATGTGGGATCCTCCTGGGACAGGGATTGAACTGGTGCCCCTTGCACTGCAAGACAAACTTTACCCACTGGACCACTAGGGAAACCCTAGAAAATTTTTGACTGCGCTATGTTCTATTTAAATTAAAAGGAAATATTAATTGATACTCTGATGGACAGAGGAAGACATTATGGGACAAAAACATGGGAGCGATTTCCCTGCGACTAGAAAACTTAGGGTGAAATTTGAATTCACATCCTAACTGTTGGAACCCATGAGCTTAAGAATTTCTTAGCTTTTTGTTTTATGTTACATTCATCTCAATTTTCTTCCCTAAAAAACTACCCCTTCATAGAATATCTTTTTTATTTTATTGACTCATGTTCTTTATCTACTTTTTGCAGCAATAGCTCCACTGAGAAAAAAAATTTAGATATTATAAATCTAATTTGGCAAGTGAAATAGGTCCCAGGAGCTGCAAGCTGACTGTTCATGAGCTGCAGTGAGATTTAAGTATTCAAATGTAAATAGTTAATACCCTCAAAGAACCACAAAGGCAATTCATGATGAAGAAAGCCAACAAAATTATCCTAAAATTATAGATGTTTTTAAGAGTCAGAAACATGCAGATGTCAAAAAGAAGAAGGAGGCAAATGGGTATGAGAACTTAGTCCACACATACACATGCATGCCTGCTAAATCGCTTCAGTTGTATCTGACTCTTTGTGACCCCATGGACTGTGGGCTGCCAGGCTCCTCTGTCCATGGGGATTCTCCAGGCAAGAATACTAGGGGAGGTTGCCATGCCTGGCTTAAATGGCTCAGTAATCCCAAAAAAGATTTGAGGGCTGAGAGATTCAACTTTACAGTCATGGAAGCTGATTTCAGAGTGGTCAAAGTCATAAAGCTGAATTGTGGTAAAATCATACAAATTATCATTTGCCCTGAATTTCTAGTCTAGAAAAAAAAAATTTAACTATTTTTTTAAAAATTATGGCCTCTTTTATTGGTTTTTTATTTATCTATTTTCATCCATCTCCATTCTCTGGCATGTGTGGGCCTCCCACTGCAGTGGCCTTTCTCATTGCAAAACACCAGCTCTGTGCGCATGCGCCCAGAGCGCTGGCTGGTAATTGGACACACTGGTGCAGCTGCTCTGTGGCATGTGGGATCCTCCTGGGACAGGGATTGAACTGGTGCCCCTTGCACTGCAAGACAAACTTTACCCACTGGACCACTAGGGAAACCCTAGAAAATTTTTGACTGCGCTATGTTCTATTTAAATTAAAAGGAAATATTAATTGATACTCTGATGGACAGAGGAAGACATTATGGGACAAAAACATGGGAGCGATTTCCCTGCGACTAGAAAACTTAGGGTGAAATTTGAATTCACATCCTAACTGTTGGAACCCATGAGCTTAAGAATTTCTTAGCTTTTTGTTTTATGTTACATTCATCTCAATTTTCTTCCCTAAAAAACTACCCCTTCATAGAATATCTTTTTTATTTTATTGACTCATGTTCTTTATCTACTTTTTGCAGCAATAGCTCCACTGAGAAAAAAAATTTAGATATTATAAATCTAATTTGGCAAGTGAAATAGGTCCCAGGAGCTGCAAGCTGACTGTTCATGAGCTGCAGTGAGATTTAAGTATTCAAATGTAAATAGTTAATACCCTCAAAGAACCACAAAGGCAATTCATGATGAAGAAAGCCAACAAAATTATCCTAAAATTATAGATGTTTTTAAGAGTCAGAAACATGCAGATGTCAAAAAGAAGAAGGAGGCAAATGGGTATGAGAACTTAGTCCACACATACACATGCATGCCTGCTAAATCGCTTCAGTTGTATCTGACTCTTTGTGACCCCATGGACTGTGGGCTGCCAGGCTCCTCTGTCCATGGGGATTCTCCAGGCAAGAATACTAGGGGAGGTTGCCATGCCCTGCTCCATGGGACCTTTCAAACCCAGGGGTCGAACCTGGGTCTCTTGAATCTCCTATGTTGTCAGGTGGGTTCTTTACCACTAGCACCACCTGGGAATTTCCTCATATACACACACAAATCAAACAAGTGGTTAATTAATGAACAATTTATTCAGGTCGACATGTAAACTCAGTCAGTCTGAAAGTGAAAGTTGCTCAGTCATATCCGACTCTGGGAATCCATGGATGAGCCATGGAATTCTCCAGGCAAGAATACTAGAGTGGGTTGCCATGCCCTGCTCCAGAGGATCTTCCCAACCAAGGTATTGAACCCAGGTCTCCTGCATTTCAGGTGAATTCTTTACCATCTGAGCCACCAGGGAAGCCCAAGAAAACTGGAGTGGGTAGCCTCTCCTTTCTCCAGGGGATCTTTCCGGCCCAGGAATTGAACAGGGATCTCCTAGACTGCAGATGGATTCTTTGAGAGTTGAACTGCCTGATTCAGCCTAATTTATGACTAAAAAAACACAAATAAAATTACAGCTCATTTTCCCCTATCAGATTGCCAGAGAGGATGAAGTTTGATAATACCCAGAGACAATAAGAGAGTTTGAACACAGACATTGTGATGCATTGTTAATCAGAATGTAAATTGGTGCAGTGTATCTGTGCAAGCTTCTAAGTGGTCAGAATGTCAGATAGACATATTTGCTGGTGTTGCCCATTCTCTTCCAGCAATTTAAACCATGTGCCAATGCAATTTTTCTGCAGATTGCTTATAATGCAAGACAAGCACACAAATCAAAATTTTTATCTACTTTTTGGCAAGCTAAAAAATAGTTATAAATCTAATTTGGCAAGTGAAATAGGTCCCAGGAGCTGCAAGCTGACTGTTCATGAGCTGCAGTGAGATTTAAGTATTCAAATGTAAATAGTTAATACCCTCAAAGAACCACAAAGGCAATTCATGATGAAGAAAGCCAACAAAATTATCCTAAAATTATAGATGTTTTTAAGAGTCAGAAACATGCAGATGTCAAAAAGAAGAAGGAGGCAAATGGGTATGAGAACTTAGTCCACACATACACATGCATGCCTGCTAAATCGCTTCAGTTGTATCTGACTCTTTGTGACCCCATGGACTGTGGGCTGCCAGGCTCCTCTGTCCATGGGGATTCTCCAGGCAAGAATACTAGGGGAGGTTGCCATGCCCTGCTCCATGGGACCTTTCAAACCCAGGGGTCGAACCTGGGTCTCTTGAATCTCCTATGTTGTCAGGTGGGTTCTTTACCACTAGCACCACCTGGGAATTTCCTCATATACACACACAAATCAAACAAGTGGTTAATTAATGAACAATTTATTCAGGTCGACATGTAAACTCAGTCAGTCTGAAAGTGAAAGTTGCTCAGTCATATCCGACTCTGGGAATCCATGGATGAGCCATGGAATTCTCCAGGCAAGAATACTAGAGTGGGTTGCCATGCCCTGCTCCAGAGGATCTTCCCAACCAAGGTATTGAACCCAGGTCTCCTGCATTTCAGGTGAATTCTTTACCATCTGAGCCACCAGGGAAGCCCAAGAAAACTGGAGTGGGTAGCCTCTCCTTTCTCCAGGGGATCTTTCCGGCCCAGGAATTGAACAGGGATCTCCTAGACTGCAGATGGATTCTTTGAGAGTTGAACTGCCTGATTCAGCCTAATTTATGACTAAAAAAACACAAATAAAATTACAGCTCATTTTCCCCTATCAGATTGCCAGAGAGGATGAAGTTTGATAATACCCAGAGACAATAAGAGAGTTTGAACACAGACATTGTGATGCATTGTTAATCAGAATGTAAATTGGTGCAGTGTATCTGTGCAAGCTTCTAAGTGGTCAGAATGTCAGATAGACATATTTGCTGGTGTTGCCCATTCTCTTCCAGCAATTTATCCAGCAGATCCATGTGCACAAATGTGCTTACAAGTTTATTCACTGCAGATTGCTTATAATAGCAGAAGACAAGCACAGGCTAAATATCTACAAAAGTGGCCAGTTTGACATTGTTTTTTTGGTGGGAAGAAAACTACATAGCCAATTCTTTTTATATAAAGAAATGTACATGTGGTCTTGAGCCTCCCAGGTCTCTCAGTTGTAAAGAATCCACCTGCCAATGCAGGAGACACAGGAAACATGGGTTTGATCCCTGGGTCAGGAAGATCCCCTGGAGGAGCAAATGGCAACCCACTCTTGCCTAGAGAATCCCATGGACAGAGGAGACTGATGGATTACAGTCCATGGGGTCACAAGAGCTGACACGACTTGGTGACAGAGTAGGCGCACGCTCACTTATGTGTTCTTAGGGATGGAACTTCATAGTAGAGTTACTGCTCGGAAAGCAAGTGGAAATTGCTTGTAATGCATAGATACCTGGGTATAAAGAGACTTTTACATGCATTGAATGTTAATAGACTGACATCAGGAAACTTAAGAGAGCCCTGGGGGAAGAGCTAGAAGATCAAAAGGGTGGGGGTCGGAAATGGAGGACAGCTGAGATTTTCCCTCTGGACTCTCTTCTTTGCTCCGTTTGAATTATTTCCTGTGACTATGCCTGTATTGCTTTACTAATTACTATTTAGTGAAAAGTAGCCATACTACTTCAGAACAGTAAACTAAAATTGAATTTTTTCCCCTATTGATTGTATCTCAACACTCCCAAATCATAATCGTCATTTTGGTCTACCTAGTCCTAAGCACAGGGGAGTTTTGGGCTCTTGGGCGACCACCTACCCCAGCACATCTGGGGCTGAGGGGTTTCTGGAATCCAGGGCATTGTGGTGCCAAATCCAGACAGTCTGGGGACAAGGCCATTCCTCTGTTGGGACCAGTGAGATGCAGATACCTGAGTCGGCGAGCTTCCTCGATGGGGGCCAAGCTCCTGCGGGTGGGCTTTTCCTAGGTCCAGTCCAAGTTTAAGGAAAGGCGTTTTTCCAGCCCCTTTGGCGCTTACACCTAAGGCGTATGCTCTAAAGCTAGCTCTGTTAGACATACAGATACAAACGTCTGCCTCGTGGATGTGGAAGAGGGTAGGGCAGGGGGATGCACTGGGAGACTGAGCTTGATATACATGCTCTGCCATGTGCAAAACAGACAGCTAGTGGGAGCCCGCTGCACAGCACAGGAGCCCCGCTCAGGACTCTGGTGACCTAGACGGTGGGACGGGGGTGCGGAGGTGCGGGTGGAGGGAGGGGATCTGCATGCACATGGCTGACTCACTTTGTCATGCAGCAGAAACTAACATAACATTGTAAAGCAATAGTTAAGAATAAGATCATACTAAAATAAAAATAATAAAATAATCTTTTAATTTAGGCCCAGAGGAGGGTGAGCGTCTGTTTTTAAGCCTTTCCTCCAACCTGCAACAAATAATTTGGGGCCTGCAGCTACAAACGAGCAGCATTTTCCAAGGTAACAATTCAAGTGTGGTCACCCCAGCCTTAGGAAATGTGAGGCTACCCTGGGAGCAGCAGGGTGAATGAGAAAACTGAGCTGTGCTTGTACATGGGGCTAGGAGACGGGGCTAGCCGTGGAAGTCAGCAACCCAAAGCCCAGTGCCTAGGTCAGGGTGGGCTGGGGCCAAGGTATACGTAAGAAGGAGCCATCCTGTGGACATGTTAACTCCACTTTGTGTGTCCGACGCACCCCGAGGCCAAACAAACTGAACTGTTGGAGTTTAAAACAGAGAAAACTGTATCGTGAGGCTGTGCAAGGTGGCTCATGCCCTAAGAAGCCTTGAGCTCCCTCAAGGGATTCAACAAAACCCTTTCAAAAGCCTGGTGGGGGAAGGGGTGTTGCAGAGCGTGTGAGCAGTGAGGGCACCGTGCTCTGAGGGCTGAGGGTGAGGCAGCAGGGCGCGGTCACAAGGATTAACATTATCAGTCCTGAGGCTCCGCGAGGCCTGGGATGTGTGTTCATGGTCCGTAAGCAGTTAGCATCTAATGTTTATTGGAGAAAGGGAGGTTTACACATCTCAAAGCAAGTTTGGAAATGTCATCAAATACTATTATCTCAGCACTTCAGAGAGGAGCTAAAGCAGAGGATATGGGGACGGCCTGTCCTGGGAAGGCCCCGTGGGGTCCTGCAGGGGCACAGACAGACAGGGAATACAGAAAAACCCCTGGAATGGTGTGCTTCCTTCTGCTGTGTAATATTCTGGCTTCCCAGGTGACGCAGTGGTCGAGAATCCAGTTGCCAGTGCAGGAGATGCAAAAGATACAGATTTAAGGGGCTTCCCCTGGTGGTCCAGTGGGTAAGGACAACGCCTTGCAGTGCAAGGCGCGGTTCGATAAAGCAATAAAAGGGAACTTTGTCATGCAGCAGAAACTAACATAACATTGTAAAGCAATAGTTAAGAATAAGATCATACTAAAATAAAAATAATAAAATAATCTTTTAATTTAGGCCCAGAGGAGGGTGAGCGTCTGTTTTTAAGCCTTTCCTCCAACCTGCAACAAATAATTTGGGGCCTGCAGCTACAAACGAGCAGCATTTTCCAAGGTAACAATTCAAGTGTGGTCACCCCAGCCTTAGGAAATGTGAGGCTACCCTGGGAGCAGCAGGGTGAATGAGAAAACTGAGCTGTGCTTGTACATGGGGCTAGGAGACGGGGCTAGCCGTGGAAGTCAGCAACCCAAAGCCCAGTGCCTAGGTCAGGGTGGGCTGGGGCCAAGGTATACGTAAGAAGGAGCCATCCTGTGGACATGTTAACTCCACTTTGTGTGTCCGACGCACCCCGAGGCCAAACAAACTGAACTGTTGGAGTTTAGAACAGAGAAAACTGTATCGTGAGGCTGTGCAAGGTGGCTCATGCCCTAAGAAGCCTTGAGCTCCCTCAAGGGATTCAACAAAACCCTTTCAAAAGCCTGGTGGGGGAAGGGGTGTTGCAGAGCGTGTGAGCAGTGAGGGCACCGTGCTCTGAGGGCTGAGGGTGAGGCAGCAGGGCGCGGTCACAAGGATTAACATTATCAGTCCTGAGGCTCCGCGAGGCCTGGGATGTGTGTTCATGGTCCGTAAGCAGTTAGCATCTAATGTTTATTGGAGAAAGGGAGGTTTACACATCTCAAAGCAAGTTTGGAAATGTCATCAAATACTATTATCTCAGCACTTCAGAGAGGAGCTAAAGCAGAGGATATGGGGACGGCCTGTCCTGGGAAGGCCCCGTGGGGTCCTGCAGGGGCACAGACAGACAGGGAATACAGAAAAACCCCTGGAATGGTGTGCTTCCTTCTGCTGTGTAATATTCTGGCTTCCCAGGTGACGCAGTGGTCGAGAATCCAGTTGCCAGTGCAGGAGATGCAAAAGATACAGATTTAAGGGGCTTCCCCTGGTGGTCCAGTGGGTAAGGACAACGCCTTGCAGTGCAAGGGGCGCCGGTTCGATCCCTGGCCTGGGAAGATCCCACGTGCCGCGGAGCGGCTGGACTGATGTGTCCAATGACCGAGCCGGAGCTCTGGAGCGCATGCGCCCAGAGCCGGTGCTCTGCGACAACAGACGCCACCGCTGTGGGAGGCCCACACGGGCCAAAGAACAAAGACGGATGAAAATAGAATAGAGAAATGAAAGACCAATAGAAGTGGCCCGCCCATCCCCCTCCCTCCCCACCCCACCCTCCAAAAGATAAATGAATAAAATAAAATAAAATAAATATATATATATATTTAAAAAAAAAAAAAAGATACAGATTTAATCCCTGGGTCAGGGAGATTTCCTGGAGTAGAAAATGGCAACCTGCTCTAGTATCTTCGCCTGGAAAATTCCATGGACAGAGGAACCTGGCAGGCTATGGTCCATGGGGTCTCAAGTAGTCAGACACAAGTCAGCAATTGGGCACGCACACACACACATTCTGAGCGGAACCCAAAGCTCTGGGAGGGACGTGGCTAGTGAGGGTTAGATGACGGGCTAGGCTCTGTACCACCAAGCAAGGGTTTAGGGGAAAAACCCCCTTTCTCATCAAGCATATGTGCTGTGCTTCAGTCCTGCCAACTCTTTGCAGCTCTTTGGACTGTAGCCCGCCAGGCTCCTCTGTCCATGGGATTCTCCAGGCAAGAATACTAGAGTGGGTTGCCATGCCCTCCTCCAGGGATCTTCCAGACTCAAGGATCAAACCCAGGTCTCTAGGATCAATGTTTATCTGGAGAAAGGGAGGTTTACACATCTCAAAGCAAGTTTGGAAATGTCATCAAATACTATTATCTCAGCACTTCAGAGAGGAGCTAAAGCAGAGGATATGGGGACGGCCTGTCCTGGGAAGGCCCCGTGGGGTCCTGCAGGGGCACAGACAGACAGGGAATACAGAAAAACCCCTGGAATGGTGTGCTTCCTTCTGCTGTGTAATATTCTGGCTTCCCAGGTGACGCAGTGGTCGAGAATCCAGTTGCCAGTGCAGGAGATGCAAAAGATACAGATTTAAGGGGCTTCCCCTGGTGGTCCAGTGGGTAAGGACAACGCCTTGCAGTGCAAGGGGCGCCGGTTCGATCCCTGGCCTGGGAAGATCCCACGTGCCGCGGAGCGGCTGGACTGATGTGTCCAATGACCGAGCCGGAGCTCTGGAGCGCATGCGCCCAGAGCCGGTGCTCTGCGACAACAGACGCCACCGCTGTGGGAGGCCCACACGGGCCAAAGAACAAAGACGGATGAAAATAGAATAGAGAAATGAAAGACCAATAGAAGTGGCCCGCCCATCCCCCTCCCTCCCCACCCTCCAAAAGATAAATGAATAAAATAAAATAAAATAAATATATATATATATTTAAAAAAAAAAAAAAAGATACAGATTTAATCCCTGGGTCAGGGAGATTTCCTGGAGTAGAAAATGGCAACCTGCTCTAGTATCTTCGCCTGGAAAATTCCATGGACAGAGGAACCTGGCAGGCTATGGTCCATGGGGTCTCAAGTAGTCAGACACAAGTCAGCAATTGGGCACGCACACACACACATTCTGAGCGGAACCCAAAGCTCTGGGGAGGGACGTGGCTAGTGAGGGTTAGATGACGGGGCTAGGCTCTGTACCACCAAGCAAGGGTTTAGGGAAAACCACCTTTCTCATCAAGCATATGTGCTGTGCTTCAGTCCTGCCAACTCTTTGCAGCTCTTTGGACTGTAGCCCGCCAGGCTCCTCTGTCCATGGGATTCTCCAGGCAAGAATACTAGAGTGGGTTGCCATGCCCTCCTCCAGGGGATCTTCCAGACTCAAGGATCAAACCCAGGTCTCTTAGGTCTCCTGCGTCTGCAGGTGGGCTCTTTATCACTAGCGCCACCTAGGAGAACCAAAACAGAAGTTGGATTTTGCAGCCCTGAAGATTCAGGGATATTTAAGTAGCTGAGAAGGGCAAGCAGAAAAATGGAGCTCAGTGGATATTTATGTGCTCAGCACTCACCCCATGCTAAGAACAGAGAGCATAAGGCTAGTTCCACATGCCCTTTTCTGGTGGGGAAGGGGCTTCAGGTTTGGTAAAGCCTGGTTTATGAGTAAGGTAAATTTTGAACCTTCTTCGAGCAGGACTTCTCAAAGCAAACCCTAATATTAAAGGGATATTTTGAGATGAGTAACGATGCTGTTTTTCTTGTATGGGTCTTTTTTTTTTTTTCCTTCACTTTAACTTCCCTTTTTCCCCAAGTCTTACCACGCAAGATCCTTATGAATTATTCTGTTGACTTATTGTCTCCAGGGTAGGGTGTGACAAAGTGAAGGATGGAAAGATGCCAAGACCATTACAGCTGCTCCCAAGCGGAGAGAGAATTCCAGAGACAAAACATTCAAACTCCTGAGAGAAGAAGGATTTCCTCAAGACTTGGGAGGGGGACTTGCCCAGTGATCCCATTGATCCTGGGCGGCCTTGGCCTGCAGTGGCTTGAAGCAGGGCTTTCATTCCTGGCCAGACCCTGAGGTCGAGTCCCAGTGGTAAAGATACCGGATCCTAGCCGCGAGGCCAGTGGTCAGTGACAAGGCTCTGGCTTCTCAGTTTTGCAAAAACGCATTTCCACAGAGATAGAAAGTAGTTTATCACCAGGAAAAAAGAGTAAACTACATGTGAACAGACACACAGGAAGATTCAGAGAGAGCTGCTGAGTCGCACCCTGGTCGCGCTGAGTCGCGCAGTTTGAATCACTTTTATGGGGCATTTTTTCCATATGCCTGGTTTTGAGTCTGTATTTGGTATATTTCAGAATCCTCCCACATGCGCATTCTCCTTTCCTAGCCAAGATGGATTCTAGTGAAGAGGCTTATGGGTAGCTGACATCACCCCTTCTCGCTTTTTGAACTCCAAGGAGCCTTTCTGCACATGAGTAGTCAGGGAGGTCGCCTTAACTTCCAGAAAGAGGAATATGTGATCAGTTATCTCTTATGGGGGCAGGGCCCAGCCTTCTCTCTCATCCTGCTTACGGAATTTGTGTTCACAGTGGGAAAACCATTTAGCCTGGGGCCCATCTATCTCCTTCTTCACTGTGGCTGAGAATCCACCTTCCAATTTAGGGGACTGGAGTTTAATCCCTGGTCAGGGAACTAGGATTCCACTTGCCACACAGAGCAGCTATGCCTGTGTGCCACCACCAGAGTCCAGGCGTCACAATAAAAGATCCACATACCCCGCCAATTAAGTCAAATAAACAAGCATTTAGAAAAGAAAAAAGACTAGGGAAGGATCCCCTACCTGGTGGTAGAGTTGGGGAGAGGAGGAAGCAGGAGATCAAGAAGAAGAGAGACTACTCCTATTTGCACCCCAAATTCCAGGTCAAGCTACCAGATGCTCCCAAAGACGCCATGCTGGGGTAGGTCTGGTCTTCCTCCCTCCTGACCCTGGACAGACTCACCAAAGTTCTTATACCCCAGGCAGGCTTAGAAGACCAGTGAGCCTGCCCACCTGAAGTGAACGCTTACAAAGGCTAAGTGATGCTCCAACAGCCACCTCGCAGCTCTCAGCCTGGCTCTTCCCAGGCTTCGGCACTGTGTAACATTCTGAAACAAGGGCCCTGATCGTGGGGGCAGTGATGCAAAATAACTCAGATTAACTATTGTCCCAGAGCTGTGAGGACCCCACTGAGACCTCTGGGGCACTCACTGGTACAAAACACACTATTTACTCCCTACTTCTCATTGTGGACACAAGTGGCCTTCTGCCTGGGGCTGCCTCTGCCCAGGGCTGCTGGCTGAGCTGGGTCGGCAGCCTCCACCTGGCACTCTTATCTTTAGTGTCTATGGAAAGTGAGGGAACAGGAAGGTCTCAACTGTAAAGACTCTGCCTTTATAGTGCAAGCTCCTTCTAGGATATGTCCCCATTTGAAGGTAGTCTAGAACATGGAAACAAACTTCAAAGTCCGAAGGGGATGAAAGGCGATCCCATAGAATATCCTTCAAATGAAATTAACTGACCAACAGACACTTTGAGGCTTCCAGGCTACTCAGCTCAAATGAGAGCGAGCATGTAACATGGGTGACAGACCTTGCCTGGCTGCAGACTGTCACTTCCTTTTGGCTCTCAAATAAGAATCCTTGAGATGCTGTGCCACATGGCAGATTCAATTTTGTTCATTTAATTTTCATCTCTCCGACATAGTTTTCGTCTGCCAGAAGAAAAAGAGAGGCTGCTTACTTCAAAGGCAACTTATCATTTAAAGAAATACACATAGAGAGGGGAAAAGAAAATGCAGATTCTCATAGAGCAGTTGTCTGTCTTCTTGTACAGTCTAACTTTCGCATACATCGATCAAAAACTTCACTAGGATCGGTCACATACCATCTACCTTGAAGTTTTGCCGCAAAGCTGTCTTTGTTTTCTAGTCCAATGACTGTTACCTTGTTTTAAGCTGCCAGCCTCATCCCCTTTATTCACCAAATTCCTCAGCATATGTTAAGCATCGTGATAGACACAGGAATATGAAGATGAACTAAGCATGGTCGTCTCCTCTACCTGTCACGTGCTGGTCTTTCTCATGTGCATGCCTCACAAGTAGGTCAGTTTTGATAGACGGGGTCGTGCTCCCATTTATCTTTTCCGTTTAATCTAGCATCACCATCATCTATCCTATTTATGAAGCAGAAACTTGGCATAATTTTTATTTCATCTAGCCTTAAATCAATCAATCTTGGAACTGGACGTTACTTTTTCTCTCCCACTTTTAATTTAGCTGTGAGGACCCCACTGAGACCTCTGGGGCACTCACTGGTACAAAACACACTATTTACTCCCTACTTCTCATTGTGGACACAAGTGGCCTTCTGCCTGGGGCTGCCTCTGCCCAGGGCTGCTGGCTGAGCTGGGTCGGCAGCCTCCACCTGGCACTCTTATCTTTAGTGTCTATGGAAAGTGAGGGAACAGGAAGGTCTCAACTGTAAAGACTCTGCCTTTATAGTGCAAGCTCCTTCTAGGATATGTCCCCATTTGAAGGTAGTCTAGAACATGGAAACAAACTTCAAAGTCCGAAGGGGATGAAAGGCGATCCCATAGAATATCCTTCAAATGAAATTAACTGACCAACAGACACTTTGAGGCTTCCAGGCTACTCAGCTCAAATGAGAGCGAGCATGTAACATGGGTGACAGACCTTGCCTGGCTGCAGACTGTCACTTCCTTTTGGCTCTCAAATAAGAATCCTTGAGATGCTGTGCCACATGGCAGATTCAATTTTGTTCATTTAATTTTCATCTCTCCGACATAGTTTTCGTCTGCCAGAAGAAAAAGAGAGGCTGCTTACTTCAAAGGCAACTTATCATTTAAAGAAATACACATAGAGAGGGAACAGAAAATGCAGATTCTCATAGAGCAGTTGTCTGTCTTCTTGTACAGTCTAACTTTCGCATACATCGATCAAAAACTTCACTAGGATCGGTCACATACCATCTACCTTGAAGTTTTGCCGCAAAGCTGTCTTTGTTTTCTAGTCCAATGACTGTTACCTTGTTTTAAGCTGCCAGCCTCATCCCCTTTATTCACCAAATTCCTCAGCATATGTTAAGCATCGTGATAGACACAGGAATATGAAGATGAACTAAGCATGGTCGTCTCCTCTACCTGTCACGTGCTGGTCTTTCTCATGTGCATGCCTCACAAGTAGGTCAGTTTTGATAGACGGGGTCGTGCTCCCATTTATCTTTTCCGTTTAATCTAGCATCACCATCATCTATCCTATTTATGAAGCAGAAACTTGGCATAATTTTTATTTCATCTAGCCTTAAATCAATCAATCTTGGAACTGGACATGCCTTTTTCTCTCCCACTGTATGTCAGGAATGCTTTTAGCAGCACATAACAGAATGGCCAACTTATGGTGACTTAAATTCTTTTTTTGGCAACTTCTATTGATCTTTCATTTACTTATCTTTGTTCTTCAGCCTGTGTGGGCCTCCCATCGCAGTGGCCACTCTTGTTGCAGAGCACCGACTCTGGGCGCATATGCTCCAGAGCTCCGGCTCAGTAGTTGGACACATTGGTCCAGCTGCTTCATGGCACATGGGATCTTCCCAGGCCAAGGGATAGAACCAGCACCCCTTGCATTGCAAGGCTGTGTCCTTACCCACTGGGCCACCAGGGAAGCCCAACTTGAATTCTTAAGATATGTATTGTTAACATAACAAGTTCTATGACTAATGACTCAACAGTATCACTCAGGATCTGCCCATATTCCCACTCAACTACAGGAAACATAATGATTGTCACCTTGTTGTCACAAAGGGCTGCAGCAGGTCTGTACATCGTGCTCCCACACAGTTATCAAAGGCAGAAAAATTTTATGGAGAAGCCAGAGAAATGGGAGTGCTTTCATTCTTCTACTCTTTTATCAGGAAAGAACAACTTCTCAGAAGTTTCCATCATCAGACTTCCTTTTCGCTCCATCCCAAAGTTCCATTGATTCTCTCTTTCGTCTTTCTTTTTTTCTTTTTTTTAAAGATTTATTTATTTATTTATTTTTGGGCGGGGGTCGGGTTGGGGAGGGAGGGGAGCGGGCGGGCCACTTCTATTGGTCTTTCATTTCTCTGTTTTTCATCCGTCTTTGTTCTTTGGCTCCAGCGGGCCTCCCATCGTGGTGACGTCTGTCGTTGCAGAGCACCGGCTCTGGGCGCATGCGCTCCAGAGCTCCGGCTCGGTCATTGGACACATCTGTCCAGCCGATCCGCGGCACGTGGGATCTTCCCAGGCCAGGGATAGAACCGGCGCCCCTTGCACAAGGCGGTGTCCTTACCCACTGGACCACCAGGGGAAGCTCTCTTTCTTCTTTCTAATTGCATTATCCCCTCCCCTCATCATCAGTCTACTGAATCAGTGCTTTCCTAAAAAGTCTCCACCTCAAATCTGTCTTCTACAGAGAATGCTAGCCCGATATTTAATGTGGTACCTGCACTTAAAGATGGCCACCAGTGATTCACACATCCTGATATTCATACCCTGTGTAGTGTGCTCTGGGTGGCCAGAGAAAATGGAAGACGTGACAGGATTTCACTTCTGAGGTTAGACTATAACCTCATCTTCAGTTCTCTTATCCCTTACTCTGGGGAAAGCAATAACCATCAGCAGCTCTATGGAGCAGCCCACACAGTGAAGACTGGGTCCTCATGCCAATTACCACCTAGGTGGACTTGGAAGTGGATCTTCATCTGCTGCCAATCCCTCAGCTGACATCTTGACGAACAACTCATGAAAGCCCTAGGCAGGATCATCCACCTAAGCTGCTCCCCTATTCCTGATCCATAGAGATCGTGAGAACATAAATGCTTGCTCTTTTGAGACATCAAGTTGGAGGACTGTTTGTTATGCAGTGATAGGTTTTAGGTGAATAATGGATTCATTTACTGTGAAATTATCCTGCCTAAAACTTGTAAGTAGTTCCCACAACTTAAGCAGAGGACTTACCCTTACCAGCAGATGAATTCGGGTCCACAGATTCAAATATTTCAAATTGGGAGATGTCAATACATCAGAATATTTGGCCACACTAAAGCCACACGTCCACAGAGTCCTGTGGATAAGCCAGTGGATCAACTGCTTCCTTTAAAAATTCAATTCAATTACCAATTCATTGAGTATCCTCCACTTTTATTCTCTCAACAGTAGTAAGAGCGTGTGATATTTGTCATTCTTAAATCTCTGTTTGTACAATTACTTGGCATGTAATGGAGCATAGTGAAGGACAAAGCACAATGGGACATAGTGGAGGACAGGGAAGCCCAGCAGGCTGCAGTCCATGGGGTCTCCAAGAGTCAGACACAACTTAGTGACTGAACAACAGCAATGGAGACATATTCTTATGTCCCCATGTCCCCATCCAAAACAGGGAGAAAGCAGACCAAAAAGGCTCTGTTAGGGAAACAATCGCGAGAACATCTTCATAAAAAAGAATGTTCTCAGGTATTTAATACGTAAACAAAGTGTAAGAATGTAAGTGGGTCTAAAGTCACCCGTGTCTTACCTGTTTGTTTCCCTTAGGCATCTGCGTTTATGAGCCCATGTCTGCAGGGCAACAGTAGGTCATCAGCACAGTCCATCTTCTCTAGAATCCAACCTGAGACAACTGACTCATCATGTTCACTTCTCTCACTCATCACCCACAGCGAAGGCTTTATGTGTCAACTTGGCTAGGCTGCTGGACCCAGCTGCTTGGTCAAACACTTGTCTAAATGTTGCCATTGGTGCTGTTAACATTCAATTTGGTGGACGTTGAGTAAGGCAGATTGTTCTCCATAATGTGTTTGGCTTTCATACAATCAGTCAAAGACTTAAGGGCAAAACTGATACTTCCAGAAAGGAAACAATTTGGAATGAGAAGGCATTGGCCTCAAGACAACATAGAAAACTGTCTTACTGTCCAGTCTACCTGGTCTGCTGTGTGGAATTCAGATTCAAGACTGATAGGTTTTAGGTGAATAATGGATTCATTTACTGTGAAATTATCCTGCCTAAAACTTGTAAGTAGTTCCCACAACTTAAGCAGAGGACTTACCCTTACCAGCAGATGAATTCGGGTCCACAGATTCAAATATTTCAAATTGGGAGATGTCAATACATCAGAATATTTGGCCACACTAAAGCCACACGTCCACAGAGTCCTGTGGATAAGCCAGTGGATCAACTGCTTCCTTTAAAAATTCAATTCAATTACCAATTCATTGAGTATCCTCCACTTTTATTCTCTCAACAGTAGTAAGAGCGTGTGATATTTGTCATTCTTAAATCTCTGTTTGTACAATTACTTGGCATGTAATGGAGCATAGTGAAGGACAAAGCACAATGGGACATAGTGGAGGACAGGGAAGCCCAGCAGGCTGCAGTCCATGGGGTCTCCAAGAGTCAGACACAACTTAGTGACTGAACAACAGCAATGGAGACATATTCTTATGTCCCCATGTCCCCATCCAAAACAGGGAGAAAGCAGACCAAAAAGGCTCTGTTAGGGAAACAATCGCGAGAACATCTTCATAAAAAAGAATGTTCTCAGGTATTTAATACGTAAACAAAGTGTAAGAATGTAAGTGGGTCTAAAGTCACCCGTGTCTTACCTGTTTGTTTCCCTTAGGCATCTGCGTTTATGAGCCCATGTCTGCAGGGCAACAGTAGGTCATCAGCACAGTCCATCTTCTCTAGAATCCAACCTGAGACAACTGACTCATCATGTTCACTTCTCTCACTCATCACCCACAGCGAAGGCTTTATGTGTCAACTTGGCTAGGCTGCTGGACCCAGCTGCTTGGTCAAACACTTGTCTAAATGTTGCCATTGGTGCTGTTAACATTCAATTTGGTGGACGTTGAGTAAGGCAGATTGTTCTCCATAATGTGTTTGGCTTTCATACAATCAGTCAAAGACTTAAGGGCAAAACTGATACTTCCAGAAAGGAAACAATTTGGAATGAGAAGGCATTGGCCTCAAGACAACATAGAAACCTGTCTTACTGTCCAGTCTACCTGGTCTGCTGTGTGGAATTCAGATTCAAGACTGTAACTCTTATCTGAATTTTCTGCTTGTTTGATAAGTTTGGACTTGTCAACCCCCACACTGTGTGAGGCAATCCTGGTTCTCCTCTTTCATATACATATAGCTCTGTTTCCCTGGAAAATCTTAACTAACATACACACTACTTTTGGCTGAACTGTGTCTCCCAAAAGTCATATTGCTGAAGTACTAACCCTCAAAGTGATGGCTTTTAGAGACAGAGCCTTTGTGAGATAAATAGAATGGTATTGTGATGGGACGGTGTCCTTATAAGAGAAGGAATATGTGTCTCTGCCTCTCTGTCCCTCCACAGAAAGAGAGGGGAAGGCCTGTGAGAAGCAATAAGAAGGCAACCATCTGTAACACACGGTGAGACCCCTCACCAGACACCAACCCTGATGCCACTTGGTCAGGAACATCCAGCATCCACACCTGTGGAGAAACACATTTGTGTTGTTTAAGCCAGCCCGTCTGTTGTATTTTGTTATGGCAGCCTGAGCAGAGTATGCACACACCCTCCTTATCCTCCCTGATTCTGTCTTCCACATCCTTGGTCAAGACAGCACTTCTACCCAGGATGGCGTGTTCCTGCCCTCTCCATCAGCATCACCTCCTCTAAGAATCAGCTCAGTCATGACCTTGCCCAGGAAGCGTCCCACAGCCACGCCAGCAGCCTCTCCATCCACACATCAAATTGGACTCTAACCACCTCCTTCCTGTGGCCACCAGAGCAGGAACAGGTTCCTATTCAGTCCAGCGAAAGAATAAATAAATGGATGAATTCTCACATATTATCACCTAAGAGGACAAAAACAAAATCAGTAAATCACTATAAGGAAGGAAGGGAAAACGGCTATCGTGAATTTAAAGGAAACATTCAATTTGGTGGACGTTGAGTAAGGCAGATTGTTCTCCATAATGTGTTTGGCTTTCATACAATCAGTCAAAGACTTAAGGGCAAAACTGATACTTCCAGAAAGGAAACAATTTGGAATGAGAAGGCATTGGCCTCAAGACAACATAGAAACCTGTCTTACTGTCCAGTCTACCTGGTCTGCTGTGTGGAATTCAGATTCAAGACTGTAACTCTTATCTGAATTTTCTGCTTGTTTGATAAGTTTGGACTTGTCAACCCCCACACTGTGTGAGGCAATCCTGGTTCTCCTCTTTCATATACATATAGCTCTGTTTCCCTGGAAAATCTTAACTAACATACACACTACTTTTGGCTGAACTGTGTCTCCCAAAAGTCATATTGCTGAAGTACTAACCCTCAAAGTGATGGCTTTTAGAGACAGAGCCTTTGTGAGATAAATAGAATGGTATTGTGATGGGACGGTGTCCTTATAAGAGAAGGAATATGTGTCTCTGCCTCTCTGTCCCTCCACAGAAAGAGAGGGGAAGGCCTGTGAGAAGCAATAAGAAGGCAACCATCTGTAACACACGGTGAGACCCCTCACCAGACACCAACCCTGATGCCACTTGGTCAGGAACATCCAGCATCCACACCTGTGGAGAAACACATTTGTGTTGTTTAAGCCAGCCCGTCTGTTGTATTTTGTTATGGCAGCCTGAGCAGAGTATGCACACACCCTCCTTATCCTCCCTGATTCTGTCTTCCACATCCTTGGTCAAGACAGCACTTCTACCCAGGATGGCGTGTTCCTGCCCTCTCCATCAGCATCACCTCCTCTAAGAATCAGCTCAGTCATGACCTTGCCCAGGAAGCGTCCCACGGCCACGCCAGCAGCCTCTCCATCCACACATCAAATTGGACTCTAACCACCTCCTTCCTGTGGCCACCAGAGCAGGAACAGGTTCCTATTCAGTCCAGCGAAAGAATAAATAAATGGATGAATTCTCACATATTATCACCTAAGAGGACAAACAGAATGATTTTAGACAAAAGTGGTTTTATGGGATTAACATGTAAATCACTATAGAAGAGAAGGCAGCTTGGTAATTTAGGGGGAAACAGAAGGATTTTCTGGGCTTCGGGCAGAGCATTTTTCCTAACTAAATCATTTCGGCTTTTGCAAATGCGTCTTCTGCTGGTCATAATTATGCATCCCCCACCCCCCACTGTTTTGAATTACTCAGTGCTAACACCAAAATTGTTCCACCGAGAGTCAGATTTATTTGCTGAAATGTGATGAGGAGAAGGGGATAAGAGACACACTTCATACACGGCACCCGTTGCTCGCACAGCTGTATTTCTGAGAAATGTATTTCAGTCCTTTGCTCCATTTCTTTTGTAATTTAATAACTGAAGTACAAAGCTCATGAAAGCTGGGAATGTGCTGGAAGGTCAGTGAGGGAAAATGTGCGTGGTACAGTTAGGAGAGAGGGAGTTAAACTAACAGGGGAAATGGATCTTTCTGACCAATGGTTTAGAGCTAAATGTCTGTCTCAGCTAAAGGCCAAGCACGGGCTTAGATCCACAAAAGGGTAGAACAATTAACAAATTCAGAGTCGGAATTGCTTTTGCCTCCCGTATTGTAAATATAATTATTTGTTTAAAAATGATTTCATTTAAGGCCAGTAGAATCATATCTTTGTGTTGACATATAGAAGCAATGGTGGGCTCTTTCGGCTCTTTGAATGAGACATACATTTTGCTTTTTCTCACCTGGCACAAAGCCTTGTACACAGCCCATGTCATATGCACAAGTGGCTTTCCCATCAAAAATCAACACTCACTGAGAGATCAGAAATTTGAACGGGTCCTTAATGATGAGTTGGCACAGGAAGGGTGGCTTCTGGGAGAGCTAGGTGTGACTTTCCTCCCCCAGGGGCAGCCGTTTGCAGTCTTTACTTGGTATTGCATCTGTAAATGCGAGGTAGATAATATCTTCATGGTTTCCAGGAAACCTGGTGTTATCCACACGAGCATTCGTGATAACAAACTCAATGTCCCAACTGCACTTTTTAATCGACACTTTCAGGAGAATGAAGTATGTTTCTGTTTAGCAGACCCATTTGATGCTATCAAACTATCTGATGCTGTGATGAAGTACAGAACTCAAGCTCTGTAATCAGACGGAGCTCCAGATCTGGCCTCACCAGATGTAAGATCCTGGGCAAGACATTTTGCTTCTCTGAACTCAAGTACTCTATTCTATAGAAGGAGGTAAATAAAACCACCTTACAGGAACAATTATGAAGATTAGTTCAAGCATTTGGCATAGGGATTGGCACATAAGAGATGATCAAAAATGGTACAAAGCATTTGTAACAGAATATGGTTGACACCCTTTCCTTTGGATCAGGATTCTGGCTGAAGCTTCAAACAAAGAGAAAGAAAGCCCCTCATGTTCCAAAGTCAAGTGCCTAGCACATTCCTTCTGAACTTATTAAAAGACTGAAAGGCCAATCTAGGGGGCAAAGTGTGTGTCTAGCATGATATATGCCATCTGTGTGCAATATTCGTATGTATATACACATCATACATATGCTACATAGAATATCTCTCTGTACACACATACATATATGTGAAGCAACGAGGTCACTGAGTGGGATGAGCCAAACAAGATTTGCTCACCAGGAAAGAGATTGCTGTGGATTGTTCTTCCAGGAGAGAGGGACGTAGAGTGCTTGCCCACCCTTTCAAGTTAAGGAAAAGGAAGCTCCAGGAAGTGATATCTACAGAAGTTATATGCAGAGGGAGAGACTGGCATCTTATTTCCTATCACAGCCAATGCCCTGCATGCTGAGTAACAGAGGAAGGGTGGCTTCTGGGAGAGTTAGGTGTGAGTTTCTTAAAACTGGGTGGGTTTATGTCAGAAGACACTGTTGCGGTTTCTCTTCTGGAGAACTTGGAAGATGAGAGATTGGCTGGAGTGGTGCAGTCTAAGAGCTAAGCAGAGAAGACCCACTTGTGGCCTGGTGTAGCCACCATCTTGAATGACAAGGATACCACAGATGCTGGCTAAGCCAAGCAGTGTGGAAGGACCCACTCAACAGGGATGCCTGCTGAAACGAGGGGTTCTATTGTCACCAGGAGGCCATGGGGATAACATCAGAACAAAAACAGGAGAATTTCTAAAGGTCTCCCACAGAATTCACTCATATATTTGCAGAGACCTCTATGGGGCTGCCAGACAACCTCTGAACCACCTCCCAAAGTAGTCCCACCTTTGGGGAATTACCCACAGAGAGGGGACAGGTGGATTACAATAGCATTGGGCACTAACGATTTGTCCCCTTTCTCCATCCAGTTTTGCCCTTCCGCTGTCTGCAGAGATGACAAGAGGGAAAGGGCAGGAGAGGAGGAATGGAGCAGACCATGCTTTCCTTCCCCACTGCAGGACCCTGAGCTGGGACTGGGGAGTAGATTTTCAGTGACTGTGAGATTAAAGCTTTTCACCTAACTAGATCTGTAACAACTGACAGTGAATCTTCTCTGACGATCAGTCAAAGAATCAAGAAAACTATATGAACCTGCCTAAGGTGTCGTCAGTGGCAGAGAGGGCCACTCTAACAGAGCACGATGGAAAATATGAGTGAGAGAACAGTGAAGTCATTCCCTGTTTGTACATCTCAGGTTAGAGGTCACCATAAACCATACAATCATGTTATTATTGGGGTCTGCCAAATAGGGACACTCAGCTTCACGGGTCATGTACATTTTCCATTGCAAAATGTCAGGACATGATGGAGGAAGGGTGGGAAACTGTGTATGATGCCATTTACTTGTGAATCATATGCATTTAGACACAACCTAACTTCTTGTTGTTGTTCAGTCACTAAGTTATATCCAGCTCTTTTGCAATCACATGGACAGTGACCCACCAGGATCCTCTGTCCATGGGATTTCCCGTCAAGAATAGTGGAATAGGTTGCCATTTCCTTCTCCAGGGGATCTTCCCCACCCAGGGATCACACCCTTCTCTGCTGCCTTGTCAGGTGGATTCTTTGCCATTGAGCTGTCAAGGAAGTGCCATAAGCTCAGAGTGCCTCAATGACTAATGTGGGATAAAGCTCCAGGGATGGCAATTAAATTAAGTCAAGTCTAGATCTCTGATAAGTCTGTTTTATAGTTTACCTGCACTTACTTGTGAAAGTCTTTCCTTATAATCAACCAAACATGGACTAACTGGAGTCCCTGATTTTGACTTCACAATTCCCTGAACAAGCTCTTTGTATGTATAGGCATGGCATGTCTTCATCAGTGGAAATTGCACCCTCTCTTATCTACATAGACTGTGAACATAAGTCCTCAAATCCTTCTCTGGGATTGATGTGGGAGACAACTTTTGATTTTAAATTTACATCTAGATTTTCCTAAATATTAACCTTGTTAAAATATAGCCTCCAGGACTGGGAGAACAGTGACGGGTGCATTCAGAACCTTGGCCTCTCTCCTAAAACAACTATGAAGTCCAGAAGGAAAACAAATGAAACAAAACAGAACTCATGCCTTCAGCATTGCCAGAAGACAGAGAAAGCCACAACGTTTAGATTAAAAAACTGAGGGGGGGGAAGTTTCAAGATATCAAGAAAATTTATATGAACTTTGCCTAAGGTGTCGTCAGTGGCAGAGAGGCCACTCTAACAGAGCACGATGGAAAATATGAGTGAGAGAACAGTGAAGTCATTCCCTGTTTGTACATCTCAGGTTAGAGGTCACCATAAACCATACAATCATGTTATTATTGGGGTCTGCCAAATAGGGACACTCAGCTTCACGGGTCATGTACTTTTTCCATTGCAAAATGTCAGGACATGATGGAGGAAGGGTGGGAAACTGTGTATGATGCCATTTACTTGTGAATCATATGCATTTAGACACAACCTAACTTCTTGTTGTTGTTCAGTCACTAAGTTATATCCAGCTCTTTTGCAATCACATGGACAGTGACCCACCAGGATCCTCTGTCCATGGGATTTCCCGTCAAGAATAGTGGAATAGGTTGCCATTTCCTTCTCCAGGGATTTTCCCCCACCCAGGGATCACACCCTTCTCTGCTGCCTTGTCAGGTGGATTCTTTGCCATTGAGCTGTCAAGGAAGTGCCATAAGCTCAGAGTGCCTCAATGACTAATGTGGGATAAAGCTCCAGGGATGGCAATTAAATTAAGTCAAGTCTAGATCTCTGATAAGTCTGTTTTATAGTTTACCTGCACTTACTTGTGAAAGTCTTTCCTTATAATCAACCAAACATGGACTAACTGGAGTCCCTGATTTTGACTTCACAATTCCCTGAACAAGCTCTTTGTATGTATAGGCATGGCATGTCTTCATCAGTGGAAATTGCACCCTCTCTTATCTACATAGACTGTGAACATAAGTCCTCAAATCCTTCTCTGGGATTGATGTGGGAGACAACTTTTGATTTTAAATTTACATCTAGATTTTCCTAAATATTAACCTTGTTAAAATATAGCCTCCAGGACTGGGAGAACAGTGACGGGTGCATTCAGAACCTTGGCCTCTCTCCTAAAACAACTATGAAGTCCAGAAGGAAAACAAATGAAACAAAACAGAACTCATGCCTTCAGCATTGCCAGAAGACAGAGAAAGCCACAACGTTTAGATTACCTGAGGGTAGAGAAAGACAGCAACAGATTCAGGAGGTGGGGGTGTCCCTCGTGGTCTGGTGGTGAAGAATCTGTCTTCCAATGTAGGGAACACAAGCTCCATTCCTGGGTGGGAACTAAGATCCCACACGCTGCAGGACAACGAAGCTCTTGTGCCACAGCTACAGAAGCCACACACGGCAGTGGAGAGCGCTCGTACTGCAACAAAGACCCAGCACAGCCAAATAAACCAATTCCAGTGGGGTCCTCTGCCCACGTTCTAAGAGTGGATGGAGAAGGCAGAGAGTGGAGACTGGAAAGAGGTGTGAAAAAGAACAGGGGGAATAGAGCTAGAAGAATACAGACCAAGCTGTCCCCAGAATGAGGAGGTGAAATTATAAATGCAAAATTACTCGACACCAGCCAGGAGCTGGAGATTCATAGCACTGCTGGGGAAAAGGAGCTTGGAAGTGCTCGGGACCGGAAGGAGTGGCAAAGCAGCAGCACTTGTGGGAGAGACACTGCTATGTAGAAAGACATCCTACCTCTTGGAGAGACGAGCCTATGAAAGAAAAGAAGGAAACAGAGGGGGAAATAAGTGTCCGGCGGAATAATGGACTAGAAAGAACAACAACCCTGTTCTTGGTTCAGATGTCTGAATGTTATCCAGATGTCAGCTGTCCCTAAATTAGTTTGTAAATGTAATGCAATATCAGTAAAATTATCAGAAGCTTCTTAATGGAACTAGATGAGTTAGGAAAATAAACACGGGAATAGCTAAGAAAATGTATACAAGGAAGAACTCAGTGGTGGGGAAGTTTGGGGAGGAATAAACCCACCAGACACTAAAATGTAACAGAATTCCTACACAATTACAGCAGTGTGGTACAGGCTCAGGAATAGAAAGAATAGTGGAACAGCATAGAGAGTTAAGAAAAAAATGCAAACAAGTATCTCAGATCACTGCAATAACAATAAACTCTTTAATAAATGATGTTGAGAGAATTTGGTCTGTCGTTTTGGAAAAAGATTATATTAGACCCATTCCTCAAACTACACACAAAAATAAATTCCTAGCAGATAAGGTATCTAAGTGTTAAAAATAAAACTACATGCACATACACACTAGAAGGAAACAAGAGGTGAATTCTCCTACAACCTGAGTGTAGTAAACTGTGTGCTGTGTGTGTATGCTCAGCTGCTCACATGTTTCAGACTCTGCAACCCCATGGACGGTAGCCCACCCAACTCCTATGTCCATGGACAGGGCAGAATACCAGAGTGGGTTGCCATCTCCTACTCCAGGGAGTTCTCCTAAAACAGGGATCAAACCCACGTCTCTTGCATCTCCTGTACTGACAGACTCTTTACCACTGCGTCACCTGGAAAACCCTAAGTGGGTTGGTGTTCATACTTGCACTGGCTTAGTTGTGCCCAACTCTTTGAATATTGGAGTGGGCTGTCATTTCCTTCTCTATCTTCCCAATCCAGGGATTGAACCCATGTCTCCTGCATGGTCAGGTGGATGCTCTTGAGCTGTAGTAAGTGGAATTACACCCAACAAAAAAGCTTCTGCACAGCAAATTAAATAATCACCAAATGAAGACATAAACTACAGAAAATATTTGTAAATTATATATCTGGCAAAGGTTAGTATCCAAAGCAGGTAAGAAACTCCTACAACTCAATACTAACAAAACAGAAACACACAAACCCTCCTCATAACTCATTTTTAAAAAGGCAAAGAAAATAGACATTTCTCCAAAGAAGACATACAAATGGCCAGACGTGCTCAACATCACTAATCATCAGAGAAATGCAAGTCAAAGCCACAATAAGATATTAACTAACATCTGTTAGATTGGCTATTATCAAAAAGACAAAACAAAAAAAGTACTGACAAGGATGTGGAGTAAAGGGAACCCTTGTACACTGTTGATGTCAATGTTAATCTGTGCAATACTACAGAAAATAACGTAGAAGTTTCTCAAAATACTAAAACTAGAAGCTAAACACAGTGCTGAAATCCCATTTCTGTGTATATATCCAAAGGAATTGAAACCAGGATCTCCAAGAGACAGTTGCACCCCCATATCTATCACAGCATTACCCACAATAGTCAACACATGGAAGCAACTGAACGTCCACTGACAGATGAATAAAGAAAACTTTTCTATACTATGATACTATACCATATCATGATATATTATTCAACCTTAAAAAAAGGAAGGGGATTCTATCATCTGTGACAACAGGAATAAATATAGACATCATGATACTAAGTGAAATAACTCAAATATGGAACACTAGGTTTAATTACAATAGTCATGTGCACAAAGCAATTCTGACACTGTTTTAGATGTATGACAGAATTGAGCAATTTAGTGATCTGATATTTTTGGAAGCCAGAGTTCTCACTACGATGGATATGAGAGATGGACCATGAGGAAGGCTGAGTGCTAAGGAATTGATGCCTTTGAACTGTGGTGATGGAAAAGACTCTTGAGAGTCCCTTGAACTGTAAGGAGATCAAACCAGTCAATCCTAGAGGAATTTAGCCCTGACTATTCATTGGAAGGACTGATGCTGAAACTGAAGCTCCAATAATTTGGACACCTGATTGAAAAGGCGACTCATTGGAAAAGACCCTGATGTTGGGGAAAATAGAAGGTGAAAGGAGAAGGGGATGATGAAGGATGAGATGGTTAGATGGCATCAGTGAGTCAATGGACGTGAGTTTGAGCAGCCTCCAGGAGATGATGAAGACAGGGAGGCCTGGTGTGCCATGTCCATGGGGTCTCAGAGTTGGACATGATGAGCATCTGAACTGATATGGGAAAAGGAGAAGGCAAGAAAGAACCTTACGGGAATGGACTGGAGGTGAAAGTATTAGTGTGACTATGAACTCTTGTTTTCAAAAATGTGTCTGTGTATGTGTATATGCATGCTATGTGCACATAAATGTATGTATTATGTACATATGTGTGTGTACTTCTATTTATGAATATACATAAATACTTCTATTTATGTATATACATAAATACTTGTAATTATGTCTTGCTTCTATCCTCTGAAAATGTTAAGAAGTAAAGACACCCCAGTATCAAAGATCACACTTAATGACCAGATCTTGGTCTCTAATCCCACTTCCCACTAAAAGCCACCAGGTCACCTTTGAGAAATAGGTAGTTCCAAGTCTGTGGCAGGGTAGGAAAAAGTGGAAATTGAAATATTTTGTTACGTTTCTCCGGAAAGTACAAAAGTTAAAGAAAAAGTTGGCACAGGAGCCAATTGAAGGAGCTTTGGTCCTAATGTGGACCATACAGAACATCAAAATAATCAGGTACAGTAATGAGTTATAAACTATTTTCAAAAAGCAGAGAATCATGAGTATAATACATGAAGGAAAGAAGGAGAGGAAGAAAGAAGGAAAGGAAACAAAGAAAGAAATAGAGAGGGGATGTTCTCCTTACAGCAGGTTGATGAAGGCTAACTTATGAAGGGCATGGTGGAGTATAAAAATTATTTTGCAACAACATGGAAAAGATTCAGTCTATCAACATCTACCAATGGATGCTTCATCACCAGTGGAAAACTTTCCTTGAGGACCAAGCTTTCTTAGAGTGTCTCCTGCAGACATTATTTCTTGCCAGAAAGGAAACAGTAAATTTTCTGTGGAAAAGTTAGGCAACTCCTTAACCAGGTGGTCAAAGTTAACATCACTCATGTGGAATAGACAGATAGACTATGGGTCTTGAGATGTGGTGCCTGAGATGGACGCATCAGTTATGTAGAAACCTGGCAGATAGGCACATGTGCCAGGTCACAAGAAACCATAAGACAGCATAGAAAGAGGAGTATTCTGTTAATATTTAAATGGGAATTGAGCATTGTACTCTTCAAACATTTCAGTGCCATGAAAGATAAGGAAAAGCTTTGGAAATGTTCCAGACTGAAGGTGGCTAAGAGGCATGACAACAAAGGGCAGTACTTTTGACTCTGTACTAGGGAGGGAAACATCATAAAGGACATCATGGTGACTGATGAAATTGAACTATGGACATCAGATTAGTTAATAAGCTTGGCATTAATGCAAACGTAAAATCAGTAGCTTGCATAGAGATAAAAGAAATCTCTTTATTTTTAGGAAGCGTGCACTAACGTATTTATTAGTAGCAGCTGACCATGATATATGTAACTTTTCCTTAAATATTTTAGAAAAAGTCATGTGTATTGGGGCCGGGGGTGGTATACATACATACACACATGCAAAAGGTGATAAACCAAATGGGGTAAAACACAGTGAATTTGGGTTAAGGATATAAGGATGTTTTGGGCTTTTTTTTTTTCATTCATCTTTATTCATTGGCATGTGTGGGCCTCCTATCACAGTGGCCTCTCTCGTTGCAGAGGACTGGCTCTGTACACATGCACTCCAGAGCACTGGCTCATAACTGGACACACTGGCTCAGCCATTCCTTGGCATATGGGATCTTCCTGAGCCAGGGATTTAACCGGTGCCCCTTGCACTGCAAGGTAGACTCTTTACCCACTGGACCACCAGGGAAACTCTGTACTATTTTTATGTTTGCAACTTTTTAAAAAATGATTCATTTTTAAATGGAAGATTAAATTGGAGGATTATTGGAGGATTATTCCTTTACAGTATTGTGTTGATTTCTGCCATATATCAACCATCAGCTATAGGTACAGGTATGTCCCTTCTCTTTCGACTCTTCCTCCCAACTCCCATCCCATCCCACCCTCTAGGTTGTCAAAGAGCCCTGGATTTGAGCTTGCTGCATCATACAGTAAATTTCCACTGTGTTTTTGCAACTTTTATAAATTTAAAATTAATTACCAAGAAAACTTTAGAAGCAATGATGATTTCATGCTCCTGCATCTCCACTCCCTCACTTTCCATCTACCCCATGATTCTCTCATCCTGAGCCTGACCCCCATCTGCTCCACTGAAATCTGCTCTGTTTAAAGACCCCCATGTATCTCTGGGTGGGAAATCCAAAGGGAGTCCTTCCATTTCTTATGTTTCTGGGGATACCATTAGGCTCTTTCAACCCCTTACTTCCTAAAACTCAGCACTTCCATGACCTCCCTCCATTTTTTCTCTCTCACCTTTATGATCATCCCACTCCAGCCCCGTTCTCCTTCCTTTCCTTTCTCTGCTCAGCCCTAAAATGTGAGAGGTTCCCAAGATGTTTTGCTTGGATCTCTTTTTACTCAGCATGTTTCCTCCTCTTTCCTTTCACTAGTTCCCAACACTACAAACTGGGTAATCAATTAATTGGCTGATCATCGAAAGCTGTTTAGCCTACCATATCATTTAGCTCTTATTGTGTAACAAACAGCTACACAGCCACTGTTGTTCAGTTGCTCGGTCGTGTTCTGCTCTATGCACCAAATGGACTGCAGCACGCCAGGCTTCCTTGTTCTTCACCTCTCCTGGAGTTAGCTTAAACTCACATCCATTGATTTGGTGATGCCATCCAACCGTATCCTCTATCACCCTCTTCTCCTCCTGCCCTCAGTCACAGGGGGGAGCACTGGCTCATAACTGGACACACTGGCTCAGCCATTCCTTGGCATATGGGATCTTCCTGAGCCAGGGATTTAACCGGTGCCCCTTGCACTGCAAGGTAGACTCTTTACCCACTGGACCACCAGGGAAACTCTGTACTATTTTTATGTTTGCAACTTTTTAAAAAATGATTCATTTTTAAATGGAAGATTAAATTGGAGGATTATTGGAGGATTATTCCTTTACAGTATTGTGTTGATTTCTGCCATATATCAACCATCAGCTATAGGTACAGGTATGTCCCTTCTCTTTCGACTCTTCCTCCCAACTCCCATCCCATCCCACCCTCTAGGTTGTCAAAGAGCCCTGGATTTGAGCTTGCTGCATCATACAGTAAATTTCCACTGTGTTTTTGCAACTTTTATAAATTTAAAATTAATTACCAAGAAAACTTTAGAAGCAATGATGATTTCATGCTCCTGCATCTCCACTCCCTCACTTTCCATCTACCCCATGATTCTCTCATCCTGAGCCTGACCCCCATCTGCTCCACTGAAATCTGCTCTGTTTAAAGACCCCCATGTATCTCTGGGTGGGAAATCCAAAGGGAGTCCTTCCATTTCTTATGTTTCTGGGGATACCATTAGGCTCTTTCAACCCCTTACTTCCTAAAACTCAGCACTTCCATGACCTCCCTCCATTTTTTCTCTCTCACCTTTATGATCATCCCACTCCAGCCCCGTTCTCCTTCCTTTCCTTTCTCTGCTCAGCCCTAAAATGTGAGAGGTTCCCAAGATGTTTTGCTTGGATCTCTTTTTACTCAGCATGTTTCCTCCTCTTTCCTTTCACTAGTTCCCAACACTACAAACTGGGTAATCAATTAATTGGCTGATCATCGAAAGCTGTTTAGCCTACCATATCATTTAGCTCTTATTGTGTAACAAACAGCTACACAGCCACTGTTGTTCAGTTGCTCGGTCGTGTTCTGCTCTATGCACCAAATGGACTGCAGCACGCCAGGCTTCCTTGTTCTTCACCTCTCCTGGAGTTAGCTTAAACTCACATCCATTGATTTGGTGATGCCATCCAACCGTCTCATCCTCTATCACCCTCTTCTCCTCCTGCCCTCAGTCTTTCCCAGCATCAGGGTCTTTTACAGTGAGTCAGCTCTTTACATCAGGTGAACAAAGTAATGGAGCTTCAGCTTCAGCACCAGTCCTTCCAATGAATACTCAGAGTTGATTTCCTTCAGGACTGACTGGTTTGATCTCCTGGCTGTCCAAGGGACTCTCAAGAGTCTTCTTCAGCAACACAATTTGAAAGCATTAAATCTTCAGTGCTCAGCCTTCTTTTTGGCCCAACTGTAACATTCAACAAAAATCATTTACTCTTATGAGTCTGTGAGTTGGCATGGTTTGGTTTACCTTGGTGGAGATTTTCTTTTCTTTTTTGCTTTTAATTGGTATGAGTTTTTTCTTTTTTTCTTTTTTGGCAGAAATTTGTGGACTTCAAGCCCAAGAGGCAGCGTCTCAATCTTGGTGGAGATTGTCTGACCATGGCTCTAACCGGCAGGCTAGTTTAGGCCTGCTTCATGTGTCTCTCATCCTCCCTGGAGCGGCAACCTAGCTAGAATGTGCTACTACATCAGTGGCAGAAAGGAAATAAATATATGTAATGTCTATGGACCCCTGGACCCTGAGCCCCAGACTGGCTCATTGTCCTTCGTACTCACATCCTATTTGCTAAAGAAAATCACAAGGTCAAACTTAGTCAAGTAGCAGAAAAGGGTATTCTGTCTGTAGAGGTAAGAATGGCCAAAGCTCACCAGGAGCAGCATGGTCAGTCACTTGGGAAGGGCCGTTCTCCTTCCTTTCCTTTCTCTGCTCAGCCCTAAAATGTGAGAGGTTCCCAAGATGTTTTGCTTGGATCTCTTTTTACTCAGCATGTTTCCTCCTCTTTCCTTTCACTAGTTCCCAACACTACAAACTGGGTAATCAATTAATTGGCTGATCATCGAAAGCTGTTTAGCCTACCATATCATTTAGCTCTTATTGTGTAACAAACAGCTACACAGCCACTGTTGTTCAGTTGCTCGGTCGTGTTCTGCTCTATGCACCAAATGGACTGCAGCACGCCAGGCTTCCTTGTTCTTCACCTCTCCTGGAGTTAGCTTAAACTCACATCCATTGATTTGGTGATGCCATCCAACCGTCTCATCCTCTATCACCCTCTTCTCCTCCTGCCCTCAGTCTTTCCCAGCATCAGGGTCTTTTACAGTGAGTCAGCTCTTTACATCAGGTGAACAAAGTAATGGAGCTTCAGCTTCAGCACCAGTCCTTCCAATGAATACTCAGAGTTGATTTCCTTCAGGACTGACTGGTTTGATCTCCTGGCTGTCCAAGGGACTCTCAAGAGTCTTCTTCAGCAACACAATTTGAAAGCATTAAATCTTCAGTGCTCAGCCTTCTTTTTGGCCCAACTGTAACATTCAACAAAAATCATTTACTCTTATGAGTCTGTGAGTTGGCATGGTTTGGTTTACCTTGGTGGAGATTTTCTTTTCTTTTTTGCTTTTAATTGGTATGAGTTTTTTCTTTTTTTCTTTTTTGGCAGAAATTTGTGGACTTCAAGCCCAAGAGGCAGCGTCTCAATCTTGGTGGAGATTGTCTGACCATGGCTCTAACCGGCAGGCTAGTTTAGGCCTGCTTCATGTGTCTCTCATCCTCCCTGGAGCGGCAACCTAGCTAGAATGTGCTACTACATCAGTGGCAGAAAGGAAATAAATATATGTAATGTCTATGGACCCCTGGACCCTGAGCCCCAGACTGGCTCATTGTCCTTCGTACTCACATCCTATTTGCTAAAGAAAATCACAAGGTCAAACTTAGTCAAGTAGCAGAAAAGGGTATTCTGTCTGTAGAGGTAAGAATGGCCAAAGCTCACCAGGAGCAGCATGGTCACAGGGAATGGTGCACTTGGAACCCTCTCGAAGTAAAAATGTGAAGCCATTTGTCTCAGCTGGCTCTTGATGAAGGTTCCTATAACCGGAACGATGGGATCAAAGCATGCAAGCATCCCAGTGAGGAGCTACTGGGGACCAACCATTGTTTTTAGTGGTATCGTGGGTACATACAGGCTTCAGGAGGGGGCAGACAGAAACAGCCACTTGAATAGCCATTATGTGGATGGGTACTTTTTTTTGGGGGGGGGCACCCTGGGTTTGGATTTCTGCACAGTCTTTCTCTGGTTATGGTGAGTTGGGGCTACTCTCTAGTTGTCGTGTATGAACTTCTCATTGCCAAGGTTTTTCTTGCTGTGGAGCGTGTGATCTAGGGCACAGGCTCAGTAGTTGCAGCACTTGGGCCTATTTGACCCTTGGAATGTGGAATCTTCTCTGACAGGGAACCTGTGTCCCCTGTATTGGCAGGCAGATTCTTAACCACTGGACCACCAGGGAAGTTCACAGTGGATGTTTTTAAAAAGCCTTTCTTCTTTGGAATGGAAGGCCAAAACTTTCACTCTCTAAAGGCTTTGGATTTCTTCCCCAACTCAGTGTTTCTGGGGAGCTGCAGGGGGTCACACTGAACTCGGGGAGTTGCTGCCCCACTTCTCCTGCCACTGTCATTCCTGGTTCCCTTGGGCATGCACAATGACCGCTGTGCAACCCTGAATCCTAACACAATGGAGTGACTCCCCTAAGACCTCTGTATACTGCCCCTTTCCTGTTCACCACCCTGCCTCCACTCCACCCTCTCCCCTGGCTACCGAGAACTGGGAGTGTGAGGTTTACCCTGCCAATGTGCAATATATGCTCACAGGGATACTTTGCTCAAAACCTGTTTGGGAAAAAATTCTCTGACAGGCTAGGAGCAACGTTTACAGCAGCAAAGAGCAAAGGAGCTTTCCAAAATGTGGATTCCCACGTGGCTCCCTGGAGGTTCTCCTTTGAAGAGTATGTTTGATACAGAGGCTGCATATATTTTTAAATGCATTTTTAGAAATGGTTCCAAAGAAAACTGTATAAACGAGTATGTTCTAAAACCAGAAACATGGAGAAACTGCAGAGCCCAACTTCTAAAGACACTGATTCTGTCTCTTGGGCAACCTCCAGGAGATGTTGAGGAGCAGGGAGGTCTGGTGTGCTGCAGTCTATGAAGTCCCAAAGGGTTGGACATGACATGGTGACTGAACAACAACAACAAATCTGGAGTTAGGCTGGGTTACAGCCCTGGTGCTGCTAGTCAGCTTTGTCATTTTAATTTCCCTGAGACCACACTTCTCCATCCATAAAATATGGTCCATCCTAAGCTCGCAATGTTGTATGAGTGAAATGAAAGACTATATTAAAAGCCCTGGGGCTTCCCCTGGTGGTCCAGTGGATAAGGACACTGCCTTGCAGTGCAAGGGGTGCCGGTTCGATCCCTGGCCTAGGAAGATCCCACGTGCCGCGGAGCGGCTGGACAGATGTGTCCAATCACTGAGCCAGAGCTCTGGAGTGCATGCGCCCACAGCTGGTGCTCTGCAACGACAGACACCACCACGATGGGAGGCCCACAGGAGCCAAAGAACAAAGACGGATGAAAAACAGAGAAATGAAAGACCAACAGAAGTGGCCTGCCCATCCCCCTCCCTCCCCAACCCGACCCCCGTCCAAAATAAATAAATAAATAAATCTTTAAAAAAAAAAAAAGCCCTGATGTTCTGACGGACCCACAGTAGACACTGAATAAAAACTCCTTAAAAAAATGTCCAACAAAGAAGTATCATCATCATTATAACTTGAGTACTGATGGGATTTTTTTCCACTTTTTTGCTCAGTTACTAAACATATGTTACTCAATTTTGGCAGACCTAGATTTGACTGGTTTTAGCCTCTCTGTGTAATCTCCCTGCCTTGTCAGTGGGCTGGACATCACTTGCTTCCAATGAGCAGCATCTAGCAAGAATGATGGCATGACCCTCCTGAAACCAGTGTAAACAAAACCGATGTCCCACCTTCTTGACTTTCTCTTGCTTCGATTCTTCTCAGCTGCTGGCTCTGCTGAAACAAGCTGCCATTTTGTGAACTGAGGGGCCGAGCAAAAGACTGATGATGGCCTCTGGCCAACAGCCAGAGAGAAACCGAGGCCTCCAGACCAGCAGCAAGGAGTAGATTCAGCATATTTTTTTATACATTACATCTCCATGACTTGCTTGTTTAATGTATTTATTTGGTCTCATTAGCTCTTAGTTGCAGCATGAGGGATCCATCTTTTGTTATGACATGCAAGCTTCTCTGGAGCTTCTCTAGTTATGCCCCCCAGGGCTCTGGAGCTCACATGCTCAGTAGTTGCAGCACATGGGCTTAGTTACCCCCACAGCATGTGAGATCTTAGTTCTCTGACCAGGGATGGAATCCACATCCCTTACATTGGAAGGTGGATTCTTAACGACTGAATCACCAGGTAAATTCCAAAGTAACTTTATGCAACAAATTGCTAACTGATACACCTACATTGTACTAAATACTATTAGAAAGTTTGAATTTAATCTCTAGGAGGTGCAAAGATTGAATTTTCAGTTTTCTAGAGAAACCCAAAGGATTGCTTTCTTGCCAAAACACTATAGTTGCAAAAAAGCTAAGCCTCATCATCAGGGGCTACACATTTGCAAAGCAAAAGTTGAAATTCCCACATTTTTTCCCAAGTATCTAGGACCTATGGGTCTTTCTTTCTATCTTCTTTCTTTTTATTGCCTATGCTATTTTCTGCAAAATGGATCTTGCACACAAGCACCTAGGCTTACTACAAAGAGATATCATCTAGTACTCAGGATGGCAAAAGCACATTGTGAGTGAGAAAACATGTTCACAGCCCACAGTGACGCCAAGGTTGGGAAATAGATGCTGGAGTACGGCTGGCACATCTCTCCAGAGGAGGCTGTAGCCGCTGCCGCTGGCTCAGCTGTGCCTGCAGTGCTGGTGCAGACGGTCATTCGGGCTGTGAACGTCCCCACACGGCAGCCTGCCACAGTATGTCTCCACTGTGTGGTAGAGAGTCGCCCAGTCCTCGAATGGGCGACCAGCCTCCCAAGCAGATGGATGTGAGGGAGAGCAGGATGGAGATCAGGAGTATGGGCAGAACTAGTTCCATCTGGGGTCAGGTTGGTTTTGGGGAACCTGCCACTGTCTGCTTTCCCAGGGATCCGAATGTGCTCATCCAGCTTGCAGATGGATTGACAGTTTAAAATTCTTACACCTTGGGGATAGTTTGAGTGATTCTCTGTTGTTGCCGTGAAGACTGTGCCTGTCCTCTGTCAAAAGATGCTGCGGTCCATGACTCTACGACCCCAGTATTTTACCATCTAATTATTATGGGCCCGTAGTCTTTTCCTCAGGGAAAAATGTGCTGTCATTGTGAACTCTCAGGGACAAAATCCTACTACTCATCTTTCCGTTGTATCACAGAGGCACAACAACACACCCTTCATGAACAGAAGACAATCAAATTGAAGAGGTGAGCCCAATCTCAGTTCTAACCACCCTTATTACTTTGAATGTCCCTCCATCCATGGGCAATTCCTCACTCACCATCACAATCTCCACCACCAACAGTAACAACAAAGTCACCAACAGCAGCACCACCAACAAAAATAGCAAAACAACTACCACGACAACGCTCAGCAACAACAAAAGCACCACGGCTTTCATTGACCACAACAAAATTGCCACCACCAACACAACTGCCAACAACAAAATTATTGTCACCAAGAACAACCACAAAACCATCAGCCTACGTTTATCAGGTGTCTTCCTTGTCAGGTACTGTACTAAGTGTGTAAGGGTCATATGTGGGTTATTGTACTTAATCGCTTCTCACTGAGGTCTTTGAATGGCCCATTCTCTCTCCATCTTTGGAGCTTTTGCACATTTCCTCCACATTTTCTGCTTAGAATCCAATATCTCTATCTTTTCACTCACCACGCCACCACTTCTGACCTTTTGGCAAACTCTGCTCATCCTTTAAAACTTGATTTAAGCATTTTCAGGAGAATCAGGTGCCTCCTGTCTATTTCCTATGAACACTCCTCTCTTAGAAGTTATCTTGTTGTGAGGCAGTTGTTTATTTCCATGTTTCCTCCAACTGTGATTGAACTTCATGAAAGAGAGAGGTTATGTATTCACTATGTGAAGAAAGACGATTTATAAAGAAAAGAAACGCTGATTCCAGCCCTAAATGTCATCAGCGTCAGTGCCATCAGGAAAACCAAGGAGACAAGGGATCGGAAATAGACCACCCTCCTCATCCTCTCCATGCACCTGGGCCTTGGGTATGCCACAGCTGGAGCTTCTTAGAGACATTGACAAGTCTGTGCCTTGGGGTCCTCACTTCAGCTGACTTTTGGTGGAGGGGAAACAAAATGAGATGTGGATTTGTTCCTGGCATCAGGAAGATCCCAGTATTTTACCATCTAATTATTATGGGCCCGTAGTCTTTTCCTCAGGGAAAAATGTGCTGTCATTGTGAACTCTCAGGGACAAAATCCTACTACTCATCTTTCCGTTGTATCACAGAGGCACAACAACACACCCTTCATGAACAGAAGACAATCAAATTGAAGAGGTGAGCCCAATCTCAGTTCTAACCACCCTTATTACTTTGAATGTCCCTCCATCCATGGGCAATTCCTCACTCACCATCACAATCTCCACCACCAACAGTAACAACAAAGTCACCAACAGCAGCACCACCAACAAAAATAGCAAAACAACTACCACGACAACGCTCAGCAACAACAAAAGCACCACGGCTTTCATTGACCACAACAAAATTGCCACCACCAACACAACTGCCAACAACAAAATTATTGTCACCAAGAACAACCACAAAACCATCAGCCTACGTTTATCAGGTGTCTTCCTTGTCAGGTACTGTACTAAGTGTGTAAGGGTCATATGTGGGTTATTGTACTTAATCGCTTCTCACTGAGGTCTTTGAATGGCCCATTCTCTCTCCATCTTTGGAGCTTTTGCACATTTCCTCCACATTTTCTGCTTAGAATCCAATATCTCTATCTTTTCACTCACCACGCCACCACTTCTGACCTTTTGGCAAACTCTGCTCATCCTTTAAAACTTGATTTAAGCATTTTCAGGAGAATCAGGTGCCTCCTGTCTATTTCCTATGAACACTCCTCTCTTAGAAGTTATCTTGTTGTGAGGCAGTTGTTTATTTCCATGTTTCCTCCAACTGTGATTGAACTTCATGAAAGAGAGAGGTTATGTATTCACTATGTGAAGAAAGACGATTTATAAAGAAAAGAAACGCTGATTCCAGCCCTAAATGTCATCAGCGTCAGTGCCATCAGGAAAACCAAGGAGACAAGGGATCGGAAATAGACCACCCTCCTCATCCTCTCCATGCACCTGGGCCTTGGGTATGCCACAGCTGGAGCTTCTTAGAGACATTGACAAGTCTGTGCCTTGGGGTCCTCACTTCAGCTGACTTTTTTGGTGGAGGGGAAACAAAATGAGATGTGGATTTGTTCCTGGCATCAGGAAGATCCCTTGGAGGAGGAAATGGCCACACACTCCAGTATTCTTGTCTGGGCAACCTGGCAGGCTGCAGTCCATAAGGCTGCCTATAGCTGACATGACTGAAGGAACTTAGTACACACACATAATTGCTTTACAGTGTTGTGTTATTTTATGCTGTTTGGAAAAACTTCTCTTGGAGGACTTAACAATTTAGAGGGAAGAAAATAATGATTGCAAAGTATTTCTTCCAGAGCTTCGATAAGATCAATAAATTTAGATTTATAGAATTGCCAGAAGATAGACCTTAAGCCCTGGAGTCAGGGAGGCATTTTGTGGGGCAATTCATTTCAGATATGCTGGTGTGATTCAGTCTTATAACATTTCTGTGAAAAATGCCACTGGAATTTTTATAGGAATTGCATTGAACCTATTGATGACATTGAGTAGTAGGAACATCTTAACAAGATTAATTTTCCCAATCCACAAGCCACATGGGCCCCTGGATCCCCAAGCACCTAAACATGTGGTGTACATTGTGATGGAAGGGGGACTCATGAGAGAATGGAGTGAACCTGTTAAAGGAATCCTAGAGCCTACTCAGTACAACCTCTCTTATAGATATTCCAAATCCAAAAGTTGGACTTCTAGACCAAGAGGTTAAGTACTAAGGCTCTATTAACTAATTTCTCTTATGATAAGAGAGTATTCATCAACATGATACATTCCCAAGAGAAGCCCTGTCTTCTCACTGGTGTAGCTACCCATGGGTGAAGCTCTTCTTATCAACTGTTGGTAGCTAAGGAAGCATTTCCAATGTTTAAAACACAAGCTAAAATTGCCTTGCTCCATCACTTCAGGAAGGATGATCCAATTGCTTCACATGAGTGATAAAGTGCTAGACATTTCATATTCTGGACACAGCAATTCCTGAAAGAAAAGAAACGCTGATTCCAGCCCTAAATGTCATCAGCGTCAGTGCCATCAGGAAAACCAAGGAGACAAGGGATCGGAAATAGACCACCCTCCTCATCCTCTCCATGCACCTGGGCCTTGGGTATGCCACAGCTGGAGCTTCTTAGAGACATTGACAAGTCTGTGCCTTGGGGTCCTCACTTCAGCTGACTTTTTTGGTGGAGGGGAAACAAAATGAGATGTGGATTTGTTCCTGGCATCAGGAAGATCCCTTGGAGGAGGAAATGGCCACACACTCCAGTATTCTTGTCTGGGCAACCTGGCAGGCTGCAGTCCATAAGGCTGCCTATAGCTGACATGACTGAAGGAACTTAGTACACACACATAATTGCTTTACAGTGTTGTGTTATTTTATGCTGTTTGGAAAAACTTCTCTTGGAGGACTTAACAATTTAGAGGGAAGAAAATAATGATTGCAAAGTATTTCTTCCAGAGCTTCGATAAGATCAATAAATTTAGATTTATAGAATTGCCAGAAGATAGACCTTAAGCCCTGGAGTCAGGGAGGCATTTTGTGGGGCAATTCATTTCAGATATGCTGGTGTGATTCAGTCTTATAACATTTCTGTGAAAAATGCCACTGGAATTTTTATAGGAATTGCATTGAACCTATTGATGACATTGAGTAGTAGGAACATCTTAACAAGATTAATTTTCCCAATCCACAAGCCACATGGGCCCCTGGATCCCCAAGCACCTAAACATGTGGTGTACATTGTGATGGAAGGGGGACTCATGAGAGAATGGAGTGAACCTGTTAAAGGAATCCTAGAGCCTACTCAGTACAACCTCTCTTATAGATATTCCAAATCCAAAAGTTGGACTTCTAGACCAAGAGGTTAAGTACTAAGGCTCTATTAACTAATTTCTCTTATGATAAGAGAGTATTCATCAACATGATACATTCCCAAGAGAAGCCCTGTCTTCTCACTGGTGTAGCTACCCATGGGTGAAGCTCTTCTTATCAACTGTTGGTAGCTAAGGGAAGCATTTCCAATGTTTAAAACACAAGCTAAAAATTGCCTTGCTCCATCACTTCAGGAAGGATGATCCAATTGCTTCACATGAGTGATAAAGTGCTAGACATTTCATATTCTGGACACAGCAATTCCTGAGCTCCAAAGGAGAGCCAAGAAACAACACAGGTGCTTCAGCAGCCTCAGATGACCTCGTCTGTGCAACCAAAGTGCTTTATCTACACCCTATTATCAAGCTTTTCAGTCCAAGGCAGCTCATTTTTATATTACCTTCCTGAATTATTAGGTCTTAAAGGGACAAGATTCTGTCTGATACTGACCTAAGCACTGTAAGATCTTAGTACATTTCTATGGAAAGCATACCTTTGATAATGGTCATTTAATAAATAGAGCTGATGAAGAAGAGGAAATATTTGTCTCAGACAAAACAGTTCAGTATTAACTGACATGATCCTTCCATATTTGTGTGAACTTTTTACCTTTTCACTCTCTTAGGGAAACCAGAAACAGCAGAATTCATGAACTCAAGGAAGTAATGTCACAGCCGAAAGTGTGTAAAGGCTTTGGAATTTTACAAGTCTAGGTTCCAAGTAAAAAAACCTGTCTACCCTTGTTGCCTGGGAAGGATAAGGATCTCCAGGCTGGATATAGAGCAATCATCAGAAAAGCAATGTAAGCCCCAGTGCTGCCAGGGCTCTGAACAATACGGCAGCCAGCCTTCCCCTAGTCCCAGCCTCAGGTGTGAAGACAAGGATTCCAGAGTGGTTGGGGGTTTGGGTCTGGATCCATGACAGGATGAGAAAGCAGTCTGGTGGTGAAGTGGTAAAGAATCCACATGCAAATGCACGAGGCCTGGGTTCAATTCCTAAGTCAGAAAGATCCCCTGAAGAAGGAAATGGAAACCCACTGCAGTGTTCTTGTCTGAGAAATCCCATAGACAGAGAAGCCTCATGGATACAGTTCATGGGGTCGCAAAGAGTCAGACAACTGAGTGACCTAACAACAGTAACAACAACCAAAGGCCCTCAGTTAGAAAGCCTGTGCAAGGTGTATTCCTGGAAGAACTAAAGCAGCCTTGCAGAGTTCCCAGACCTAACAACAGCTGAACACTGTGTGCAGCAACCCCAACCCGGGGTGCTCCATCACTTCAGGAAGGATGATCCAATTGCTTCACATGAGTGATAAAGTGCTAGACATTTCATATTCTGGACACAGCAATTCCTGAGCTCCAAAGGAGAGCCAAGAAACAACACAGGTGCTTCAGCAGCCTCAGATGACCTCGTCTGTGCAACCAAAGTGCTTTATCTACACCCTATTATCAAGCTTTTCAGTCCAAGGCAGCTCATTTTTATATTACCTTCCTGAATTATTAGGTCTTAAAGGGACAAGATTCTGTCTGATACTGACCTAAGCACTGTAAGATCTTAGTACATTTCTATGGAAAGCATACCTTTGATAATGGTCATTTAATAAATAGAGCTGATGAAGAAGAGGAAATATTTGTCTCAGACAAAACAGTTCAGTATTAACTGACATGATCCTTCCATATTTGTGTGAACTTTTTACCTTTTCACTCTCTTAGGGAAACCAGAAACAGCAGAATTCATGAACTCAAGGAAGTAATGTCACAGCCGAAAGTGTGTAAAGGCTTTGGAATTTTACAAGTCTAGGTTCCAAGTAAAAAAACCTGTCTACCCTTGTTGCCTGGGAAGGATAAGGATCTCCAGGCTGGATATAGAGCAATCATCAGAAAAGCAATGTAAGCCCCAGTGCTGCCAGGGCTCTGAACAAATACGGCAGCCAGCCTTCCCCTAGTCCCAGCCTCAGGTGTGAAGACAAGGATTCCAGAGTGGTTGGGGGTTTGGGTCTGGATCCATGACAGGATGAGAAAGCAGTCTGGTGGTGAAGTGGTAAAGAATCCACATGCAAATGCACGAGGCCTGGGTTCAATTCCTAAGTCAGAAAGATCCCCTGAAGAAGGAAATGGAAACCCACTGCAGTGTTCTTGTCTGAGAAATCCCATAGACAGAGAAGCCTCATGGATACAGTTCATGGGGTCGCAAAGAGTCAGACAACTGAGTGACCTAACAACAGTAACAACAACCAAAGGCCCTCAGTTAGAAAGCCTGTGCAAGGTGTATTCCTGGAAGAACTAAAGCAGCCTTGCAGAGTTCCCAGAACCCTAGTGAGGTACAGGAACAGCTGAACACTGTGTGCAGCCAAGTGTGGTGTGGGAGTCGTCCACTCAGCGGGGTTGCCCTGGTCTAGTGTGTGTGGATGAGGCAGAAGGAATGAATCCTGGGTATAGATGAAACATAGTCACCAGACCTACAGACAAGACATGCAGAAATGGAGGATGCTGCAGGGACAAGGACCAGGGATGCTGGAGGAGATGCTGAGGGCAAGGTGTTCCAAGCTCTCGCACATCTTCTCTTACCATCGTCCTAGAACTTACAAACAACCCAGGAAATGTTCAGCTAAACCTAAGCTTGCAAACATTTCTACTACCCCCAAAGCAATAGAAAAACAAAACAAAACAAAAATATCCTTTTTGCACACTGAGGAAATGCAGCTTGAAGTCCACCCACATGCTAGGAACAGCTGTGTCACTGAAATATACACATGAAAGTACATCAAATCTGATTTTAGCACAGTTTTCCTTGGTACCATAACTGAAACATTTTTAAAAAGTAAGGAAGATTCCATCTATTTAAAAAAATAAGGAAGATTTCCACTTTCTGGAGTGTTGTTTTTTAAATCATAAATGGATGTTGAGTTTTCTCAAGAGCTTTTTCTGCATCTATTGAGATAACCGTATGGTTTTTATTCTTCAGTTTGTTAATATGGTGTATCACACAGATTTATTTGCATAGAACAAGTGTATAGATACCAAGGGGGAAATGGAGGGGTGGGATTAAATTGGATATTGGGATAGATGTATATACCTTACTCTGGATAAAACAGAGAACAAATGAGAACCTACCGTAGAGCACAGGGACTCTACTCAGTGCTCTGTGGTGACCTAAATGCGAAGGAACTCCAAAAGAGAGGGGATATATGAGTCACTCTGCTTAGAGCAGAAACTCTATACAACACTGTAAAACAGATATTGTTATTGCTGGTTAGTGGCTCAGTCATGTTTGACTCTGTGAAGTCCCACGGACTTCAGTACACTAGGCTTTCCTGTCCTTCATCATCTCCTGGCATTTATTCAAACTGATGTCTATTGAGTCAATGATGCCATCCAACCATCTCATCCTCTTTTGCCCCCTTCTCCCCATGCCCCCAGTCTTTCCCAGCATCAGGGTCTTTTCCAATGATGTGGCTCTTCACATTGGGTGGCCACAATATTGGAGCTTCAGCTTCAGCATCGGTCTTTCCAATGAATATTCAGGGCTGTTTCTTTTAGGATTGACAAATTTGATCTCCATTCTGTCTCGGGTATGGGAAAATGAATCCTGGGTATAGATGAAACATAGTCACCAGACCTACAGACAAGACATGCAGAAATGGAGGATGCTGCAGGGACAAGGACCAGGGATGCTGGAGGAGATGCTGAGGGCAAGGTGTTCCAAGCTCTCGCACATCTTCTCTTACCATCGTCCTAGAACTTACAAACAACCCAGGAAATGTTCAGCTAAACCTAAGCTTGCAAACATTTCTACTACCCCCAAAGCAATAGAAAAACAAAACAAAACAAAAATATCCTTTTTGCACACTGAGGAAATGCAGCTTGAAGTCCACCCACATGCTAGGAACAGCTGTGTCACTGAAATATACACATGAAAGTACATCAAATCTGATTTTAGCACAGTTTTCCTTGGTACCATAACTGAAACATTTTTAAAAAGTAAGGAAGATTCCATCTATTTAAAAAAATAAGGAAGATTTCCACTTTCTGGAGTGTTGTTTTTTAAATCATAAATGGATGTTGAGTTTTCTCAAGAGCTTTTTCTGCATCTATTGAGATAACCGTATGGTTTTTATTCTTCAGTTTGTTAATATGGTGTATCACACAGATTTATTTGCATAGAACAAGTGTATAGATACCAAGGGGGAAATGGAGGGGTGGGATTAAATTGGATATTGGGATAGATGTATATACCTTACTCTGGATAAAACAGAGAACAAATGAGAACCTACCGTAGAGCACAGGGACTCTACTCAGTGCTCTGTGGTGACCTAAATGCGAAGGAACTCCAAAAGAGAGGGGATATATGAGTCACTCTGCTTAGAGCAGAAACTCTATACAACACTGTAAAACAGATATTGTTATTGCTGGTTAGTGGCTCAGTCATGTTTGACTCTGTGAAGTCCCACGGACTTCAGTACACTAGGCTTTCCTGTCCTTCATCATCTCCTGGCATTTATTCAAACTGATGTCTATTGAGTCAATGATGCCATCCAACCATCTCATCCTCTTTTGCCCCCTTCTCCCCATGCCCCCAGTCTTTCCCAGCATCAGGGTCTTTTCCAATGATGTGGCTCTTCACATTGGGTGGCCACAATATTGGAGCTTCAGCTTCAGCATCGGTCTTTCCAATGAATATTCAGGGCTGTTTCTTTTAGGATTGACAAATTTGATCTCCATGCTGTCTCAAGAGTCTTCTCGAGCACCACAGTTTAAAAGTGTCAGTTCTTTGGTGCTCAGCCTTCTTTATGGTCGAACTCCCACATCCCCACATGACTAATGGAGAAACCACAGCTTTGACGGACATTTGTTGGCAAAGTGATGTCTTTTCAATATGCTGTCTAGATCATAGCTTTCCTTTCAAGGAGCTAGCATCTTTCAATTTCACTGCAGTCACCATATGCAATGATTGCAGAACCCAAGAAAATAAAGTCTGTCACTGCTTTCATTTTTTCTCCATGTCTTTGGCATGAATTGATGCAACCGGATGCCATGATTTTAGTTTTTTGAATGTTGACTTTTAAGTCAAGAATTCCAGAAGAACATCTACTTCTGCTTCATTGATTACACTAAAGCCTTTGACTGTGTAAATCACAACAAACTGTGGACAATTCTTAAAGAGATGGGAATACCTGACCACCTTACATGCCTCCAGAGAAACCTGCATGCCGGTCAAGAAGCAACAGTTAGAACTAGACATGGAATAACAGACTGGCTCCAAATTGGGAAAGGAGTACAGCAAGGCTGTATATTGTCACTCTGTTTATTTAACTTATCTTCAGAGTACATCATGCAAAATTCTAGACTGGATTAAGTACAAGTTGGAATCACGATTGCCAGGAGAAATATCAATAACCTCAGATATGCAAATGACACCATCCTAATGGCAGAAAGCAAAGAGAAACTAAAAAGCTTCTTGATGAAGGTGAAAGAGGAAAGCAACAAAATTGGCTTAAAACTACCTTAAATCCACTTTTAAAAGTTCTTTTAAAAAAATTCTTTTAAAAGGTTAGCGATTCATGATCAGTTTCATATTATTTGGGAAATATTGACACTGTCGTCCTCCACCACTAAGTTGAAAGAACAAGGTTATCTGCCAATATGTGAGCTGATCAGTGACCCCTCTGCTGAAAGAGGAAGGGGGATCATGGGGTTTTTTCCTTTTTCTCTTTTCATGGTGATATCCACAGACATTTTCCTATAATTTTATGTAATGAAACTGTGCCAACTATATCAGTGGTGAACAGATAGACAAAGGAGGCCAAAACTCAGAAGTGGAAGTTCTGGGAAAGGAAATCTAGAGCCTATAAATCTAAATGGGTTTCCCCAATGGCTAAGTGGGTAAAGAATCCACATGCAATGCAGGAGATGCAGGCTACAGTCTGTGGTGTCAGAGTCAGACAGGACTGGAGCAACTTAGCACACAGCAGGCTAGAAACTTAGGCAGAGATTGGCAGTGTTGAGACTTATTCCTTGGGGAAACCTCAGGGCTGTGTTTCATCTTGTTTTCTTCCTTTTAAAATGTTCAACTGATGGGGTGAAGCCCACTCACATTACTGAGGACAATCTCCTTTCCTTACAGTCAGCTGATGATAGATGCCATGTCACATCAAACATACAAAATACCTTTCACAGCAGCACTTTGAATAATGTGTGATTAGATAGCTGGGTACTCTAGCCCAGCCAAGTTGATAATAATAATATCACAGATCCAAATAATGACTTGCTAGAAACCACTAGTCTTCACTCAAGGTATAAATCAAAGGTCAGCAAACTAGTCAGGAGACCAAATCCTGCCGGTTGCCACTGCCGTGAGTAACAGCCTTTGGAACTCAGTCACACCTATTCATTTGAGCTTTATCTACAGCTGCGTTTGTGTGACAACTGCAGAGTTGACTATTTGTGACAGAGACCAAATGGCCCACAGAGCAAAAACATTTATTATCTGGCCTTTTAGAGAAAACATTTGTGGAGTTACTCAAGCAAGGCAATGCATCTGCTCAGTGGGAAAGATTCAGGATTCAGTTAGTCAGTAGGTCTGAACCCAGGGAAGAGTTGAGGAAATCTTTCAACATGACATTGGGGAAAGAAACTCAGAGCATTTTCCTTTGCCTTCACAGCAGTTCGCAGTCTGACACAGGGCAGCTCTTACTCACTGCTCAAAACTGGAGGCTTGGGTCTTCTAGATGCAAGGCTGACCCATGTGAAACTACCCACAGGAAATAGCACCTTCAGGGCAAACCCTGGCCAATTTGCTTGATTTTGCAAGTAGCAATTGGCTCAGATTTTCACCTACAGTTTAAACAGCTTATCATCACCTTGGAAAGACGGGGAAATAACCTTCAAAAACTTGTAACTCATTTTTTTCTGTTAAGAGCACATTATGACATTTTAAATTTTAATGTAATTGTTTTCTCACATAATTATTCCCAAGTTTCGTCTACCACTTGATATCTTATGATATTTTATCTTAACAGTGGAAACTCCCCCTTCCACCATCCTTCATTGCTTTTTTTGGAATAAATTTTGCTGAAACAAACTGATTCTAATATCTCAGTTCATTAGAACTCATTTAGAATTTTGTATTGGCAAGGTGTGAGAAAAATACATAGTCATATAGGCAAATGATAATTAATTTTTACAAAAAAACAATCTCAAAATGCTTGACAAATAAAATTAACTCTGATACTTTATCTACCATGCACTATAGGTACAACACGTGGTACTCTTTACCTAGTGCTATACTATATATTTTGTATGTAAATTCTCCTGTAATTCCTATAGCAAGCCTATGTATATATTTTTATCTCGCGTCTATAAATGAGACACCCAGACCAGCTGAAAGCCAGGGCCGTCTCTTCCACAACTCCCACCCCGACCACTACAGAAGTGCTTGCCAAACTTAACTCCTTATTGATCGGGGGATTTTTGCAGAAACTAATTCCTGCGGCTGGCGAGTTTTATTTTGGCCAGGTAAAAATTAATTCTGTTATTGCACTAAGTTTTGCAGGCTGTTGTTACACCTGATTCTCATGCAAATTCTTCTAATTTTCATGAAATGTTGTCTTCAATCTGCTCTTCTGTGGAAGCAAAGGAGCATTCTCCAGTACCATGAGCTTCATTTTCACTTTCCATATCAGAATCAATCGCTAAGGATTTTTGTCTTTGTGTTCGCCTAATATTCATATCATCTGAATCAGAACTATCCAGTGAAGAACTATCATCCTCTAAGACATGAGGATATAAGTTGCTCAGAAAATCAGAGAAAGTCTCTGCACAAAAATCACCAAAATATCTTCTACATTTCACTCAAAATCTTGTGGTGCTTCATTTTTAAAATCTTTATGCTTATAAGATACACAAAGTTGGAATAAAAGTCTAACAGAGCAAAATGTGAATGATAACAATAGTCAGAAGTTGCTTAATTAACCCTTGATAAATTTTAGGCTCTAACAACTTGGCTCAGTGATATTAACTGAATCACTCTCTAAAAATATATCCGTACATATTCAGTCATAAAGTTCAGGTAACAAAAGACCTATTCATATGTCTGTGATCAATAATGTGTTAACAGAAATTGCTTATTCCAAAATAATCAATTATATAATTGCATTCCTCCTGACTGACTCTAATAGTGTTTGCTTTTATTTAGAAATGTAACTTTCTAAGGGGCTTCCCAGGTGGCTCAGTAGTAAAGAATTTGCCTGCCCTTGTAGACCCTCGTTCAATCCCTGAGTTGGGAAGATTCCCTGGAGAAGAAAATGGCAGTCCATTCCAGTATTCTTGCCAGGAAAATCCAATGGACACGGGAGCCAGGCAGGCTACAGTCCGTGGGTTGCAAAAGATTCGGATACAATTTAGCAACTAAACAACCACAACAAACTTTCTAAAGAGTGTGTGATTTCATTAAAAACCTGCACACTTATCACATAAACAAAATATGCCTGTCTTTATGTTCTTGATGGAAAGCCCTGATACAAACCCCTGGGGACACTTATCCTTATTGATCGGGGATTTTGCAGAAACTAATTCCTGCGGCTGGCGAGTTTTATTTTGGCCAGGTAAAAATTAATTCTGTTATTGCACTAAGTTTTGCAGGCTGTTGTTACACCTGATTCTCATGCAAATTCTTCTAATTTTCATGAAATGTTGTCTTCAATCTGCTCTTCTGTGGAAGCAAAGGAGCATTCTCCAGTACCATGAGCTTCATTTTCACTTTCCATATCAGAATCAATCGCTAAGGATTTTTGTCTTTGTGTTCGCCTAATATTCATATCATCTGAATCAGAACTATCCAGTGAAGAACTATCATCCTCTAAGACATGAGGATATAAGTTGCTCAGAAAATCAGAGAAAGTCTCTGCACAAAAATCACCAAAATATCTTCTACATTTCACTCAAAATCTTGTGGTGCTTCATTTTTAAAATCTTTATGCTTATAAGATACACAAAGTTGGAATAAAAGTCTAACAGAGCAAAATGTGAATGATAACAATAGTCAGAAGTTGCTTAATTAACCCTTGATAAATTTTAGGCTCTAACAACTTGGCTCAGTGATATTAACTGAATCACTCTCTAAAAATATATCCGTACATATTCAGTCATAAAGTTCAGGTAACAAAAGACCTATTCATATGTCTGTGATCAATAATGTGTTAACAGAAATTGCTTATTCCAAAATAATCAATTATATAATTGCATTCCTCCTGACTGACTCTAATAGTGTTTGCTTTTATTTAGAAATGTAACTTTCTAAGGGGCTTCCCAGGTGGCTCAGTAGTAAAGAATTTGCCTGCCCTTGTAGACCCTCGTTCAATCCCTGAGTTGGGAAGATTCCCTGGAGAAGAAAATGGCAGTCCATTCCAGTATTCTTGCCAGGAAAATCCAATGGACACGGGAGCCAGGCAGGCTACAGTCCGTGGGTTGCAAAAGATTCGGATACAATTTAGCAACTAAACAACCACAACAAACTTTCTAAAGAGTGTGTGATTTCATTAAAAAAAACCTGCACACTTATCACATAAACAAAATATGCCTGTCTTTATGTTCTTGATGGAAAGCCCTGATACACTCAACTTTCCCTTCAACATGAGAGGACACAAGAGCTTAGCATCTGAGCACCAGCTTATTTGTTGCCTCTGTTAAGGTACCGTTCATCTAGTTTGCAGACCTTATACTTGTTTCCTTATACTGAGAATGCCTTGTAAACCCTGTGGTGCCATTTGCATCTTAACTAGCTTATTCTCAGTGCACCGTTTCAGTACTAAAGCACTGCCAAATGGTCCACAGCTTGTCCCAACATGTCATACAGATGTTGTTGAGATGGGCACCCCTGTCTATCATCCCTCTTTCTCTTCCTCACCTCACAGGAAAATTGGAACTTTGATCTCCTTGATGTCCGGGAGATTCTCAAGAGTCATCTCCAGTACCATAGTTCAAAAGCATCAAATGCTGGATGCTCAGCCTTCTTTATGGTCCAACTTCTCACTTTTGTATATAATTGCTGGAACAAACAATACTATCCAAACCTTTGTCAGCAAAGTGATGTCTCTGCTTTTTAATATGCTGTCTAGTTTTGCCACAACTTTTCACAGCTGCCCCCATGCTTGTGAATAATAGAATATAAATCACTTCACTATTCTGCCCCTTCTCCCCACAACACTGCCCTCTGTCTCTCCTGCTGCCTGGCAAGATTTGATTTGTTTTTTCTTTTCAAAGTCTGACTTAGCAATACATTATTTTATGCCCTAAGAAATTATTACTTTTTCAGGAGCTATCACTATTCTATTTTCAGACTTTCTAAGTCCATGGTTGAGACATGATCCAGCCAGAGCTGAGGCCACTGTTGAAAATGAGAAGCTGGTCCCTGTGCACTCTGGATTGGGGGAGGTCACACTTGGGAAGGTGTCCTGTTTCCTAGTGAATGAACCAGAGCAGTGGGGACAGCAGACAGGGAGATCAGAGGCCATAGAAGAGGGTGTCTCCTAGGGATCCCTGGCTCCCAACTTTCTTGAGGTTGAAGCACATTCCTTATTTTTGGTCCCCAGATGTGACCCAGTGTTATTCTAACAGCATCATTTTTGTTTAGTCTAGGTTGAGGACAGTTTCTGTCCCTTGTCAATCCAGCAATAATTCTTATGATGTTTAAACTGATTCTATTTCTGTTTCTCCAGGGTACTAAGGGATGACCCCATGGCTTCCCAGGTAGTGCTAGTGGTAAAGAACCCATTTGCCAATGCAGGAGATGAGAGGTAAGAGAGTCAACAGAGTCAGACACAACCGAAGGGACTTAGCACAGACGCACACAATGGAAGACCAGCCCACTGACTGATGAGCCAATGTATGCTAAGGTGGCGAAAGGGAATAATAGTCCTACCTTTGGTGATACTTTGCCTTGAACTCTAACGTTTACTGTCTTGACTCAAAGTGCACACGTGCCCATGTTCAGTTTTGTCCGACTCTTTGCGACCCATGGAGACTGCCAGGCTCCTCTGTCCATGCGATTCTCCAGGCAAGAATACTGGAATTGGATGCCATTTCCTCTTCTAGATGCTAAGTAAAGACTAATAAACCAAATGTTAGCTTCAGGAGACCCTCAGAGAACAAACTTCAGGGCAGATGGGCCTTCAGACAGTCCTCAAATATTCCGCTGAGTGTCTCTCTCCCTGGGTGCACATATACTAATGTTTGAGTTTAATTTTTCCTTTTCACACTAGAGAAATAAACTCTGCCAGTAATTCCCATGACAGGCTGCTAGAAAAGCTAATCTCACATCATCATATTTTTTTCTGTTTTAACTCAGTTTTGAAAAAGTCACAAACTGATTTCAGGAGCTATCACTATTCTATTTTCAGACTTTCTAAGTCCATGGTTGAGACATGATCCAGCCAGAGCTGAGGCCACTGTTGAAAATGAGAAGCTGGTCCCTGTGCACTCTGGATTGGGGGAGGTCACACTTGGGAAGGTGTCCTGTTTCCTAGTGAATGAACCAGAGCAGTGGGGACAGCAGACAGGGAGATCAGAGGCCATAGAAGAGGGTGTCTCCTAGGGATCCCTGGCTCCCAACTTTCTTGAGGTTGAAGCACATTCCTTATTTTTGGTCCCCAGATGTGACCCAGTGTTATTCTAACAGCATCATTTTTGTTTAGTCTAGGTTGAGGACAGTTTCTGTCCCTTGTCAATCCAGCAATAATTCTTATGATGTTTAAACTGATTCTATTTCTGTTTCTCCAGGGTACTAAGGGATGACCCCATGGCTTCCCAGGTAGTGCTAGTGGTAAAGAACCCATTTGCCAATGCAGGAGATGAGAGGTAAGAGAGTCAACAGAGTCAGACACAACCGAAGGGACTTAGCACAGACGCACACAATGGAAGACCAGCCCACTGACTGATGAGCCAATGTATGCTAAGGTGGCGAAAGGGAATAATAGTCCTACCTTTGGTGATACTTTGCCTTGAACTCTAACGTTTACTGTCTTGACTCAAAGTGCACACGTGCCCATGTTCAGTTTTGTCCGACTCTTTGCGACCCATGGAGACTGCCAGGCTCCTCTGTCCATGCGATTCTCCAGGCAAGAATACTGGAATTGGATGCCATTTCCTCTTCTAGATGCTAAGTAAAGACTAATAAACCAAATGTTAGCTTCAGGAGACCCTCAGAGAACAAACTTCAGGGCAGATGGGCCTTCAGACAGTCCTCAAATATTCCGCTGAGTGTCTCTCTCCCTGGGTGCACATATACTAATGTTTGAGTTTAATTTTTCCTTTTCACACTAGAGAAATAAACTCTGCCAGTAATTCCCATGACAGGCTGCTAGAAAAGCTAATCTCACATCATCATATTTTTTTCTGTTTTAACTCAGTTTTGAAAAAGTCACAAACTGATTTCAGTGTCTACCTAGTTCTAGAAAATAAAAATAAAAATAAAAAACCTCACTGGAAACTAAAAACACAGAAGACTGCCTTCGCCTTCCTCAGTAATGGAACTTGGACCTTTTGCTTCCATACGCTTCCTTTTCCAGGACACTAAATCTGCACCTGATTATTTATAAAGCAGTTGACTCAAGTGGTAAAGAATCACATGCCAAGGAAGAAGATGAAGGTAGGAAATGCGGGTTCAGTCCCTGGGTCAGGGAGATCCCCTGATGGAGGAAATGGCAACCCACTCAAGTATTCTTGCCTTAAAAATTCCATGGGTAGAGGAGCCTGGCAGTCTACCGTCCATGGGGCTGTAGAGACTCCCACACAGCTGAGCGAGCACACACATACAAAAAGAGCACACACACCCTCACTCCTGTGTGTTCAAATCCAGTTGTGTTTCCCCTTTAGCACCTTGTCTGGTGAAGTGGTTGCTCTCACAGTGAAGTGACCAGACCAGTCCTCTGGTCCGGTCCCCTCTCGAGCTCTTTTCTGCCCACTGCAGGTTGGGTGGGTCAACAGTCCTCAGGAGGGGAAGGTCCTTGCCTCACCAGAAGGGTCTGTTTGTTGGGCAGGGGAAGCCCAAACAGGATTCCAGATTAACTCATTTGAAAGTGGAATTAGTAAAACTAATGATTAATAAATAATAATATTTTTGAAGTAGTAGCCACAATAAAAGGATGAGTCACATAAACCCATCCTATTAGCAGAATCCAGAAAAAAACTGTTGAGATTCACTCTGTCATCTTTGGTGACACCCAGTCTTGTTACATCTGCTAGATAGTCTGTAAAAGCCAAGTGTGCTTCCCAGTAATTCCTTAGAGTTATGGTGAAAGCCATCCATGCAAAAATTATATTTCAGAGATTCAAGCATAAAGGTCTTTTAATGCTTAAAATCACTTTCTAATGTCCTTTTCATTCTCATTCTTTCAAGGCTTAGTAGCCAAAGCATTCCTAATTCTAAATACATGACTACTACTTGAATTTAGGGAATTTAAGATATCTCTAAATCAGGACGAGTCTTATAACCAAAGCTATGCCATAGTTTAACTAGCAGCATTTTTTTCCTTAGGAGTACATAAAATAATCATGCATTTTATAACCAATGGCATTTTAGATTCTATGAAATACAGCAACTTAATGAGTCCTTCTAGAATTCAAGGTCTTTTTTTAAAGCAGGTTAACTTTGTTATTGGATTTAATCCATATCTCAGTAACTTTTCCCAAAATTTGCAGAAATTGTAACTTACAGAGGGGAAGGATTACAGATGTCATCTGGTCCCATGTGCCTCAGGGACATTCTTTATTAATAGAATTTAACCCAAAAAGGTTCCATTGTTTAATAAATTTAGGAAATGTGTCAAATTTTTTCAAATTCTTTGATACACCAATATAAATTATGAGTGTTCTAGTATGCACGATTTTCCTCACTTATTTGACTACTTTGAGAGTCCCTTGTACAGGAAGGAGATCGAACTAGTCAATCCTAAAGGCAATCAACTCTGACACTGTAAGGACTGATGCTGAAGTTGAAGCTCCTATACTTTGGCCAACTGATGTAAAGAGCTGAGTCATTGGAAAAGACCCTGATGCTGAGAAAGACTGAGGGCAGGAGGAGAAGGAGATGACAGAGTATGAGACGGTTGGATGGTATCATTGACTCAATGGACATGATGCTGAGCAAACTCAGGGAGATAGTGAAGCAACCCACGGGGTCGCAAAGAGTCAGACATGACTGAGCGACTGAACAATAACAACAAACATTTTTCTTTGTACTGATTTCTAGGCGCATAGAGATGTTGGGAAAATGATGCCTCAAGAGATTATACAGTCTGTGCAGAAGACCCAGCCCATAAGTAATAAAGGCAGGAACAGTCTGGACCTTCTGAGTCTAGGTCCAGAGCTTTACTACACAGCACTACTTCATGTATTAGTTTTCAGTGAAGCTAGGAAGGCACCATGGTGCATGGTGTTCAGTCCCTAATTCATGTCTGACTCTTTTGCCACCCCATGGACTGTAGCCTGCCAGGTGCCTCTGTCTTTGAGATTCTCCAGGCAAAAATACTGGAGTGGATTGCCATTTCCCTCTCCAGGGGAATGTCCCAACCCAGGGCACAGACCTGGGTTTCCTGCACTGCAGACAGACCCTTTACTGTCAATCACCAGGGAAGCCCCATGGTAAAAGTATCTCTTGCTGAATGCACTATGCTAAGAATTTCAAAACTAATCAGCTAATGGGACCTAGTTAAGATGAATTTACATCAGAGAACCAGAGCCACCTCAGCTGTGGAATCTTTCAGCACACCGTGATGTCCATTGGAATTTGTCACCCAGTTGCCTTCAAAGACTTCAAAGTAGCATGGCTCCCGGTGGTTATGTGCCTCAGGGACATTCTTTATTAATAGAATTTAACCCAAAAAGGTTCCATTGTTTAATAAATTTAGGAAATGTGTCAAATTTTTTCAAATTCTTTGATACACCAATATAAATTATGAGTGTTCTAGTATGCACGATTTTCCTCACTTATTTGACTACTTTGAGAGTCCCTTGTACAGGAAGGAGATCGAACTAGTCAATCCTAAAGGCAATCAACTCTGACACTGTAAGGACTGATGCTGAAGTTGAAGCTCCTATACTTTGGCCAACTGATGTAAAGAGCTGAGTCATTGGAAAAGACCCTGATGCTGAGAAAGACTGAGGGCAGGAGGAGAAGGAGATGACAGAGTATGAGACGGTTGGATGGTATCATTGACTCAATGGACATGATGCTGAGCAAACTCAGGGAGATAGTGAAGCAACCCACGGGGTCGCAAAGAGTCAGACATGACTGAGCGACTGAACAATAACAACAAACATTTTTCTTTGTACTGATTTCTAGGCGCATAGAGATGTTGGGAAAATGATGCCTCAAGAGATTATACAGTCTGTGCAGAAGACCCAGCCCATAAGTAATAAAGGCAGGAACAGTCTGGACCTTCTGAGTCTAGGTCCAGAGCTTTACTACACAGCACTACTTCATGTATTAGTTTTCAGTGAAGCTAGGAAGGCACCATGGTGCATGGTGTTCAGTCCCTAATTCATGTCTGACTCTTTTGCCACCCCATGGACTGTAGCCTGCCAGGTGCCTCTGTCTTTGAGATTCTCCAGGCAAAAATACTGGAGTGGATTGCCATTTCCCTCTCCAGGGGAATGTCCCAACCCAGGGCACAGACCTGGGTTTCCTGCACTGCAGACAGACCCTTTACTGTCAATCACCAGGGAAGCCCCATGGTAAAAGTATCTCTTGCTGAATGCACTATGCTAAGAATTTCAAAACTAATCAGCTAATGGGACCTAGTTAAGATGAATTTACATCAGAGAACCAGAGCCACCTCAGCTGTGGAATCTTTCAGCACACCGTGATGTCCATTGGAATTTGTCACCCAGTTGCCTTCAAAGACTCAAGAGCATCATTTCAGAGCAGGTATAGGTTAAGCGACATGGGCTTCCCAGGTGGTTCAACGGTAAAGAATTGTCCTGCCAGTGCAAGAGACACAGGAGACACAAGTTTGATTCCTGGATTGGGAAGATCCCCTGGAGGAGGAAGGGACAACCCACTCAGGTATTCTTGCCTGGAAAGTTCCATGGACATAGGAATCCAGTGGACTACAGTCCATGGTATCACAAAGAGTTGGGTACAACTTAGAAACTGAGCACACTCACATAGAGGTGAAGAGACAAAAGACACAAGCCAAGACGAGAGAGAGACAAGCAAAGACACCTCCATTACTACAGGTCCCTCTGCCTTGAATCTGATAGAAGTCTTGAGCAGGTAACGCTCACTAGTGGGTCCATTCTGTTGGCTTTGTGACGCTTTCATTTCTGATTATGAAAATATCTTTATTATGCTGCACTGCACCATAATCATTTGCATTTTTATTGTTTTGACTCAAAAGCTCCTAAGTTATTTAGATAAGCACCACTGAACAAAAATCTGAGTAATTAGTTCTTTTGATGCATCCTGGTGGCAGCTGTGAAACTCAAAGATGTTTATTAACAATACAGTGGGTCTCAGGTGGGCTGTATTATAAACAGAGCTGAGTCCCAAAGCAACCTCTCATTAAATCCTGAACAGGAATTAGGTACTTTTCTCTCCCCGTGCCATTCTTCATCAAGCAGCCTCTACCACTTGTATAGGATCATTATATCTTTCCCTCCACTAAAATACTACCAGTCACTGCTAACGGGGTGTCCCAGAGGATGTCCAGAACATGGTCACATGCTCCCTCAGCATCCACGGACCTGGGCAACTTCAAAATCAGAAGGGAATTTCAGAGATCATCTAGCTTGCACCCTTCATTTGATGCATCAGAGACAGAGATCAGGATAAACTGAAATTCCCCAAAGCCCCATGGGGAATCCAGTAGTGTGACCCATCTCCCATTTCCTGTCCCAGTGAACTTCCAGCCCACAACACTCCAAAGCATCCCACTGAAGCCAGTGCCTAAAAGTCACCATCAGATTCCCACTGTTCTAAGTTACTGATCTGTGGCAAAACACCCATGCTTTCTCCAGAATAACAAAGCTATTTATGTCAACACTGACATGAAATGTATTAAAATAAGGACACTTGTGGGATTGTAGAAAACTACCCAAGAAAGATTTTTTTTTTTTTTAAAGATTTATTTATTTATTTACTTTGGGCGGGGGTCGGGTTGGGGAGAGAGGGGAGTGGGCGAGCCACTTCTATTGGTCTTTCATTTCTCTATTTTCATTCGTCTTCGTTCTTTGGCTCCTGTGGGCCTCCCATCATGGTGGCCTCTGTTGTTGCAGAGCACCGGCTCTGGGCGCGTCGCTCAGAGCTCGGCTCGGTAATTGGACACATCGGTGCTTGTTCATCGCTCTATGTTGAATCTGATAGAAGTCTTGAGCAGGTAACGCTCACTAGTGGGTCCATTCTGTTGGCTTTGTGACGCTTTCATTTCTGATTATGAAAATATCTTTATTATGCTGCACTGCACCATAATCATTTGCATTTTTATTGTTTTGACTCAAAAGCTCCTAAGTTATTTAGATAAGCACCACTGAACAAAAATCTGAGTAATTAGTTCTTTTGATGCATCCTGGTGGCAGCTGTGAAACTCAAAGATGTTTATTAACAATACAGTGGGTCTCAGGTGGGCTGTATTATAAACAGAGCTGAGTCCCAAAGCAACCTCTCATTAAATCCTGAACAGGAATTAGGTACTTTTCTCTCCCCGTGCCATTCTTCATCAAGCAGCCTCTACCACTTGTATAGGATCATTATATCTTTCCCTCCACTAAAATACTACCAGTCACTGCTAACGGGGTGTCCCAGAGGATGTCCAGAACATGGTCACATGCTCCCTCAGCATCCACGGACCTGGGCAACTTCAAAATCAGAAGGGAATTTCAGAGATCATCTAGCTTGCACCCTTCATTTGATGCATCAGAGACAGAGATCAGGATAAACTGAAATTCCCCAAAGCCCCATGGGGAATCCAGTAGTGTGACCCATCTCCCATTTCCTGTCCCAGTGAACTTCCAGCCCACAACACTCCAAAGCATCCCACTGAAGCCAGTGCCTAAAAGTCACCATCAGATTCCCACTGTTCTAAGTTACTGATCTGTGGCAAAACACCCATGCTTTCTCCAGAATAACAAAGCTATTTATGTCAACACTGACATGAAATGTATTAAAATAAGGACACTTGTGGGATTGTAGAAAACTACCCAAGAAAGATTTTTTTTTTTTTTAAAGATTTATTTATTTATTTACTTTGGGCGGGGGTCGGGTTGGGGAGAGAGGGGAGTGGGCGAGCCACTTCTATTGGTCTTTCATTTCTCTATTTTCATTCGTCTTCGTTCTTTGGCTCCTGTGGGCCTCCCATCATGGTGGCCTCTGTTGTCGCAGAGCACCGGCTCTGGGCGCGTGCGCTCCAGAGCTCCGGCTCGGTAATTGGACACATCGGTCCAGCCGCTCCGGCACGTGGGATCTTCCCAGGCCAGGGATCGAACCCGCGCTCCTTGCACTGCAAGGCGGTGTCCTTACCCACTGGACCACCAGGGGAAGCCCCCAAGAAAGATTTACATGAAGAAAAGAGTGACTTTATTTTTATGTTGGAAAACAGAACTGTGAGTTGATCAGAGTGTGTAACAGACAGGGGACCTGCCGTGTCTCATCTGTTCTTAATCAGCTCTGACATATCCAGCGAGTGTTAGACCTCTTAAGTCTCAGTCCTGTGTCTGGAAAACAGGCTGAACAGTGCCGGATTTGAATGCAGTCGGAGAGGGAGGGAAATGAGACAGCTGACCCTTAAAAGCATCCTCTGGTTCCAGGAAGACCTCTTCTGCTCAGATGTCTTCCCTCGTGCGGGTGAGGCTGCTCTGCAGTGTAAATGTCACTGTTAATGAGGCCTTCTCCCCCGTGTCATGTAACAGACAATAGCACAAACAAGATTTCAAATAAGAGATTTCCTGTTAATCTCTCAGTGTTTGTTAGCACATGATCTCCAAGGAGCAGACACAGAAAGAGAGCAACCATGTGCCTCCATTATTTGCTGGGAATCATACTGTTGAATATGTTTGCCAGGTGCCATAGAGATTAACTTCCACTCAAGCATCATGCAAACCACGTGCTGAGTCTTTAGCGAAGCAACTGGACTCCCTCCAAAATATCTAACATAACATTTTCTACATGTAAATACATAAAAACCCAAGTTTAGAGGGATAAATATTTCAGATCGGAAAAACGTATCTTTGAATTTGACCCTGACTTCCTAGTTGTCCTCACTTCACTATCTAAGATCTGTAAAAACACAAGGCAAGGTTTACTACTGGTTTTCTTAACAAAAGAAAATACTTGATTTTTTTCCCATTTATTGTTCACTTGCTAAGTCCTGTCCAACTCGTTGTGATCCCATGAACTCCAGCACACCAGGCTTCCCTGTCCTTCACTATCTCCTGGAGATTGCTCAAACTCATGTCCATTGAGCTGGTGATGCTATCTAACAATCTCATCCTCTGTTGCCCCCTTCTCCTCATGCACTCAATCTTTCTCAACATCAGGGTCTTTTCCAATACGTCAGCTCTTCTCATTAGTTGGTCAAAATATTGGAGCTTCAGCACCAGTCCTTCTAATGAATATTCAGTGTTGATTGCCTTTAGAATTGACTGGTTTGATCTCATTTTGTCCAAGGGACTCTCAAGAGCCTCTCCAGTACTACAATTCTAAAGCATCAATTCTTCAACACCTAGCTTTCATTTATGACCCAACTCTCACATCTGTACATGACTATTGGAAAAAACATTGCTTTGATTATATGAATCTTTTGGTACATGAAATTTATTTTAACTCAGTTTCCTGCTATCACCATGTACTGATTAATGACCTTACATGCAAAGAAACTTTGAGATGGGAAGTGTCATCAGTTTGTTGTGGCTTGACTGAATCTAATTCAGTGTCATTTACAAGACAGGCTGAAAATCTGTACTTGTCTGAAGCCCTAGATGGTACGAGAGGAGAAAACCCAAAAGATACTAAAAGATGCACGTCTAGATTAGACCTGAAAAGGGAAGTGGCTAGCATAGAGGGTCAGAGTGGAGAGTGGCAAATTCAAACATGAGGGGTGACTGGGTGACACTTTTAGCATGAACAAGAATTGATGCTTAGGAACTGTGGTCCTGGAGAAGACTCTTGAGTTCCTTGAACTGCAAGGAAATCAAACCAGTAAATCTTAAAGAAAATCAACCCTGAATATTCATTGGAAGGACTGATGTTGAATCTGAAGCTCCAATACTTTGCCCACCTGATGCAAAGAGCTGACTCACTGGAAAAGACCCTGATGCTGGGAAAGATTCAAGTCAGGAGAAGAGGATGACAGAGGATGAGATGGATAGACAGTCAGTTAGCATATTGACTCAGTGGACATGAGTTTGAGCAAATGATTTTTCCCATTTATTGTTCACTTGCTAAGTCCTGTCCAACTCGTTGTGATCCCATGAACTCCAGCACACCAGGCTTCCCTGTCCTTCACTATCTCCTGGAGATTGCTCAAACTCATGTCCATTGAGCTGGTGATGCTATCTAACAATCTCATCCTCTGTTGCCCCCTTCTCCTCATGCACTCAATCTTTCTCAACATCAGGGTCTTTTCCAATACGTCAGCTCTTCTCATTAGTTGGTCAAAATATTGGAGCTTCAGCACCAGTCCTTCTAATGAATATTCAGTGTTGATTGCCTTTAGAATTGACTGGTTTGATCTCATTTTTGTCCAAGGGACTCTCAAGAGCCTCTCCAGTACTACAATTCTAAAGCATCAATTCTTCAACACCTAGCTTTCATTTATGACCCAACTCTCACATCTGTACATGACTATTGGAAAAAACATTGCTTTGATTATATGAATCTTTTGGTACATGAAATTTATTTTAACTCAGTTTCCTGCTATCACCATGTACTGATTAATGACCTTACATGCAAAGAAACTTTGAGATGGGAAGTGTCATCAGTTTGTTGTGGCTTGACTGAATCTAATTCAGTGTCATTTACAAGACAGGCTGAAAATCTGTACTTGTCTGAAGCCCTAGATGGTACGAGAGGAGAAAACCCAAAAGATACTAAAAGATGCACGTCTAGATTAGACCTGAAAAGGGAAGTGGCTAGCATAGAGGGTCAGAGTGGAGAGTGGCAAATTCAAACATGAGGGGTGACTGGGTGACACTTTTAGCATGAACAAGAATTGATGCTTAGGAACTGTGGTCCTGGAGAAGACTCTTGAGTTCCTTGAACTGCAAGGAAATCAAACCAGTAAATCTTAAAGAAAATCAACCCTGAATATTCATTGGAAGGACTGATGTTGAATCTGAAGCTCCAATACTTTGCCCACCTGATGCAAAGAGCTGACTCACTGGAAAAGACCCTGATGCTGGGAAAGATTCAAGTCAGGAGAAGAGGATGACAGAGGATGAGATGGATAGACAGTCAGTTAGCATATTGACTCAGTGGACATGAGTTTGAGCAAACTCCGGGAGAGAGTGAAGGACTGGGGAGTCTAGCATGCTACTGTAGTCCATGGGGTCACAAAGAGTTCGACATGACTTAGTGACTAAACAACAACAACAAAAGATTCAGTCAGGAACCGGTCATCAGAAGGGCAAACTCGAAATTGTCAACACATGAAAAGCAATAAGTGATGCAGAAAAAGGCCCATGCTCATTTCTTTTCCATTTGCCTCAACCGGATAACCTGCAAAAGAGACTGTACTTGCAAAAAGCTCTAGATTATATTCCATAACTACACTGTTAGTCTTTACTGTTAATTAGAGCCAGAAGCAACTCCCTTTGGCTCTTCTCTCTCCCAGAACTTCCTTCCGGATGTTAATGAAGTTGAGAGAGTTCTAAGTTTCACAGTCTGAGTCAAGCAGTGCTGTTCTTTTCTACTGGCAATATGGAAAAAATAAATTAACTTGGAGGATTTTTCGATAGAAACAGTTTACAATCAAACACTCCACTGTTGACAAAATCATCATAACTGTCACTTCACTGCTGTCTGCCAACTGCATAATTAGCGCCATTACCAGTAAGTCATGGAAATATAAATGTGTGGATTATACAACACAAAATTGCATGAATGTGAATATCTTATGGAACCTAAGTAGTATCACAAATTGTACATGACATGCAATAGGCATTGCTTCCAGAGGATCTTAAATTCCCTCCCTCAGACTAAGTAAACACTCTCATGATAGAACTTTAGGAAGATGTTTCTGGGTGGATTATTCCTGAGGGCAAGTGAGAAGAAGGAGAGGAGGGGAAAACATTCTGTTTGGGACTGATCTAAAAATACATAAATTTGTTAGCACATTTTTATGTTTAGGACATGCACTTTCATTTTCCTAAATAGAATATCATTTCCCCAAACAATTTTTAAATAACAGAGTTTAAAACCGAATGTATCTAATTTGGTATAACCTACTCTTCTGGATCACTCATGTTTGGATATTTTGGTGAAAATGTTAGACCAGATCACACCCCACCCAAACTTCCTATAATTCCTCCACCCAGAATGCCTTCTTCCCATCGTTTCTGTCCAAGACCAGCTCATGTCACACTTTCTTTTTCCTTTCTTTGATTTTATTAAGACTGGATCCTTGAAAGCTTATTACTTGATATTTCTTAGATTCTGTAAAATATGACTGCCAAACTCTTTCGGTTTGTGTTAGTTACATCTTTGGAATTTCCATACTTCTGCAAAGTCTTCCCCTCTCAGTGTGCAATACTGAGCTCAGAAGTCATAGCACTCCCTAAATATGTAAAGGAAATTATGAAATTAAATGGCATAATCTTTAATGCCTATTGAAAATGAGATGGAAACAGGAAATAATAGAGGAAGTCTAACTACTCCTTTCAGGTGAATGAGATCAGAACTTTGGGAACCATAAATTCATACATAAAAAGTAGTGTGTTCATTAAAACCTGCTAATAGGGGCTGGTACACACATTCTTAATCAGGATTATTTATTGCAAGAGTGAGTGAGATTAAGAAACTGTTGAATCTTGTGTGGTATCACTGGGTTGTCAGCTCCATGAAGAAAGACTATTTTGTCTATAGTAGGCAAAATAATGGCCTTCCCTTGTGGCTCAGATGATAAAGAGCATGCCTGCAATGCAAGAGACCTGGGTTCGATCCCTAGCTTGGGAAGATCCCCTGGAAAAGGAAATGGCTACCCACTCCAGTATTCTTGCCTAAAGAATTCCATGGGGGGAGGAGCCTGATGGCTAAAGTCCATGGAATCACAAAGAGTGATTGACTGAGTGACCAAGACTTTCACACTTTCAGGCAAAATAATGGACCTTACAATTTTCCACAATCGGGCTTCCCTCATGGTCCAGTGGGTAAAGACACTGCCTTTCGGTGCAAGGGGCGCTGGTTCGATCCCTGGCATGGGAAGATCCCACGTACTGTGGAGCAGCTGGACTGATGTGTCCAATTACCCAGCCATTTCCCCAAACAATTTTTAAATAACAGAGTTTAAAACCGAATGTATCTAATTTGGTATAACCTACTCTTCTGGATCACTCATGTTTGGATATTTTGGTGAAAATGTTAGACCAGATCACACCCCACCCAAACTTCCTATAATTCCTCCACCCAGAATGCCTTCTTCCCATCGTTTCTGTCCAAGACCAGCTCATGTCACACTTTCTTTTTCCTTTCTTTGATTTTATTAAGACTGGATCCTTGAAAGCTTATTACTTGATATTTCTTAGATTCTGTAAAATATGACTGCCAAACTCTTTCGGTTTGTGTTAGTTACATCTTTGGAATTTCCATACTTCTGCAAAGTCTTCCCCTCTCAGTGTGCAATACTGAGCTCAGAAGTCATAGCACTCCCTAAATATGTAAAGGAAATTATGAAATTAAATGGCATAATCTTTAATGCCTATTGAAAATGAGATGGAAACAGGAAATAATAGAGGAAGTCTAACTACTCCTTTCAGGTGAATGAGATCAGAACTTTGGGAACCATAAATTCATACATAAAAAGTAGTGTGTTCATTAAAACCTGCTAATAGGGGCTGGTACACACATTCTTAATCAGGATTATTTATTGCAAGAGTGAGTGAGATTAAGAAACTGTTGAATCTTGTGTGGTATCACTGGGTTGTCAGCTCCATGAAGAAAGACTATTTTGTCTATAGTAGGCAAAATAATGGCCTTCCTTGTGGCTCAGATGATAAAGAGCATGCCTGCAATGCAAGAGACCTGGGTTCGATCCCTAGCTTGGGAAGATCCCCTGGAAAAGGAAATGGCTACCCACTCCAGTATTCTTGCCTAAAGAATTCCATGGGGGGAGGAGCCTGATGGCTAAAGTCCATGGAATCACAAAGAGTGATTGACTGAGTGACCAAGACTTTCACACTTTCAGGCAAAATAATGGACCTTACAATTTTCCACAATCGGGCTTCCCTCATGGTCCAGTGGGTAAAGACACTGCCTTTCGGTGCAAGGGGCGCTGGTTCGATCCCTGGCATGGGAAGATCCCACGTACTGTGGAGCAGCTGGACTGATGTGTCCAATTACCCAGCCAGTGCTCGGGAGTGCATGTGCCCAGAGCTGGTGCTCTGCAGCAAGAGAGGCCACTGCGATGGGAGGCCCACACAGGTGAAAAGAACAAAGATGGAAATAAAGACCAGTAGAAGTGGCCAAAAAAAGAAAAAAATTTCTACGATCTAATCCCTGGAATTTTTTTGGAAGACTGGGATGGGAATATATTCTTTATTCTGGATAGAACTAACTCATTATTAAGTTGTGAGATGGACATCTCAATATAAGAGACGCTTTAGCAGAATATGATGTCAACATTGGAGAATGATCCAGTATGACTGTCACCTTGGAGTATAGACCCAACCCCTGAAGGATGCCTCCAATAAAGGATGGGGGCTAAGAGAATGGCAGTGCAATTGATAACTCTGAAAAATTGACCAGGAACAATGCTGTGGCTGACACTGGACAAAATTTGAATCATTGATCATGTATGACATATACATATTTTAAGCACAATATTCCATATACTGAAAGAATCAAAAGAAATGACGAGGAAAATTGAACCACATGACTCATTGGAGCCTTGAGATTACAATACCCAGATTTTAAATGTTTGGGTCTGAGATTAGGTTGAGCCAGTAACAAAATCCTCTTATGGGATCTTGAATAGGATAAGGAAGCTTCGTAAGCCCACAGGGCCACAAGGAGCTGCATTTCACTGCGCCATCCAGCATGGAAGGGATTATTATCTTTGCACACAAACAAGAGGCAAATCTAAACTCTTCCCCTGCAAGGGGATGAAGTGTCTATTCAGAGCAGCTGTCTTAGTCGAGCACTATAAAAGAGTCTCAGTGGCTTGGCACAAGGTCATGTCTTGCTCGTGTAAAGTTACTGGTGTATCCAGCAACCCTCGAGGACAGCTGCCCTCTGAACACAGGGCTCAGCCTTCCAGGCGAGGGCACTGAGGGGTTCTGTCTTGGACTGCTCCCTTTGCCCTCCCAGACCCCCTCACCAAAATTCTCCAGTGCATTCAGAGCCACAAGAGTCTGATCTGTGTGACAGTGTCCTCTGGTTCTCACTGCATTTGAACAATGGGGTGGCCCGTACCAGCAGAAGCTAAGTGAGTTTGGGATATTATTCCTCCACTCACAGTCTGTGGGACCATGCTGGCCTGGCTGCATCCCTCTGCTGAGGATCAGAACTTTTCTGTCTGTCTGTCTGCCTGTCTCTCTCTCTCTGCATTCTGATAACTGCCCTCTTCTCTTTTTTTTCCCAAAATCAGTTAATGCCTCCTCACTGTTAGTAGACCAGAGTGTTCCACCATTCCTTACTGCTTTCTTAAAACCTAGCCCACATCTTTGAAAACATTTATGTAAACTTAAAAATCCAGCTTGCTCCTATAGTAAACTCTCTTCAAATATCCAGATTTTAAATGTTTGGGTCTGAAAATGGCCCACGTCACTTCCACTTGAAATCATTGACCAATTCCATGTCCTGCTTAACAAGTCTAATCTCCTCAGTTACTCCAGAGAAATAAGAAGCCAAAATTGATAAAGACCAGAAGTCTCTATCACAGAGGCCCAGCAATCGATACAGTATGACTTAATGTGATAATTAGAGAAAAATGGTCACTTTGCACTTTCATCATTAGAAACAGCACATAACTCATCATATTTCCTTTTCAGTGTGATTGCAGACAGTGGGAGCACTTCCAAAACCAGCGATCAAATACAAAATTGCCAAATTAACCCCAATTGGCAATCAGATGGCGATAGCTGTGTCCTCTCGGATTAGAGAAGCCCCTTCCAAAACCAGCGGGATCAAATACATTGCAATTGAACAAGCCATTACTCCTTTTTTGCACACAAACAAGAGGCAAATCTAAACTCTTCCCCTGCAAGGGGATGAAGTGTCTATTCAGAGCAGCTGTCTTAGTCGAGCACTATAAAAGAGTCTCAGTGGCTTGGCACAAGGTCATGTCTTGCTCGTGTAAAGTTACTGGTGTATCCAGCAACCCTCGAGGACAGCTGCCCTCTGAACACAGGGCTCAGCCTTCCAGGCGAGGGCACTGAGGGGTTCTGTCTTGGACTGCTCCCTTTGCCCTCCCAGACCCCCTCACCAAAATTCTCCAGTGCATTCAGAGCCACAAGAGTCTGATCTGTGTGACAGTGTCCTCTGGTTCTCACTGCATTTGAACAATGGGGTGGCCCGTACCAGCAGAAGCTAAGTGAGTTTGGGATATTATTCCTCCACTCACAGTCTGTGGGACCATGCTGGCCTGGCTGCATCCCTCTGCTGAGGATCAGAACTTTTCTGTCTGTCTGTCTGCCTGTCTCTCTCTCTCTGCATTCTGATAACTGCCCTCTTCTCTTTTTTTTCCAAACTCAGTTAATGCCTCCTCACTGTTAGTAGACCAGAGTGTTCCACCATTCCTTACTGCTTTCTTAAAACCTAGCCCACATCTTTGAAAACATTTATGTAAACTTAAAAATCCAGCTTGCTCCTATAGTAAACTCTCTTCAAATATCCAGATTTTAAATGTTTGGGTCTGAAAATGGCCCACGTCACTTCCACTTGAAATCATTGACCAATTCCATGTCCTGCTTAACAAGTCTAATCTCCTCAGTTACTCCAGAGAAATAAGAAGCCAAAATTGATAAAGACCAGAAGTCTCTATCACAGAGGCCCAGCAATCGATACAGTATGACTTAATGTGATAATTAGAGAAAAATGGTCACTTTGCACTTTCATCATTAGAAACAGCACATAACTCATCATATTTCCTTTTCAGTGTGATTGCAGACAGTGGGAGCACTTCCAAAACCAGCGATCAAATACAAAATTGCCAAATTAACCCCCAATTGGCAATCAGATGGCGATAGCTGTGTCCTCTCGGATTAGAGAAGATTAACCATCAGGTCTTTAAAGGAACAAGCCAAGCAAGTCACAGGCCTTTTGCAGGATCGATTGGATGTGCCCTTACATTCAAAACATTGCAGAGTAGCTTTCAAAGAGCTATTATACAGCCATCACAGACAAGACATAAATACAATGCTATCTTTGAACTACTTTGCCTGCTGATTGATTGAAACAGCTAGACAGAGGCAAGCATAGTACCCAGTTCTACACAGATGTGCCCAGGGCACACAGGATGACAAGGGCAGTGTGAGAGTCAGGGGATCCCAGACCCGGATCTCCCAGTAACTGGTTGGATGCTTTTGAGCACATCTTCTAGTCTGGTTTCTTGTGTAGAAACTGAGGCAACTGCATCAAGAGCCTGTGATAGACGGATATATTGGACTTCTCCCATAGCACTAGTGGTAAGGAAGCCACCTACAAATGCAAGAGGCATAAGTGACATGGGTTCAATTCCTGGGTCAGGAAGATCCCTTGAATGTGGGAATGGCAACCCACTCCAGTATTCTAGCCTGGAGAATCTTATGGACAGAGGAGCCTGCCGGGCTACAGAGCATAGGGTTGCAGAGTTGGACATGCCTGAAGCGACTTGGCTCATACATATGCAGATGGATATATCATCAGAGCTGATATATGGAATATATTCTATGTGGGACTTTATTTTTATAGAAAAGATTCACAGGTTTTATAAAGACACCAAAACTTCCTTTGCCTTTCCTCTCAAGAAAAAGATTAGGACCAACGGGTTAGATGAAATGATGCCCAGAGATTCTTCTAGATGCAATGTTTGATGACCCTATGGTTGTGTGTGTGTACTAAGTCACTTGACTTAGTACTAAGTCCAACTCTTTGTGACCCTATGGACTGTCCATATAGGCTTCTCTGTCATTTCTGACCAATATATTGGCCAGATGATAAAACATAGAATATATCCTCATAAAACAATGAAATTCTCTTAGTATAGTTGATGTTCAATAGAAATAGGTAAATCTGAATTTATATCTCTTTTTAATTTGTGACCACGTCATCTTCAGTGGGTCATAGAAACATCTGTTACAAATATTATTTTCTGTTTCTTTTTTCACTTAATAATGAGTCTCTCACTTGTTTTGCATTTCATATTTTGATTTTATTCTCAGTGCTCTATATAAAATACTGAAAGGCTGTCAGTGATTTCCTGAAAATGAAGTGAGAGGACGCAGTTAAACGCTCTACTCGGAGCCCTATCCTAAAACACCCATTTGAAAAACCAGCAAGTGTTTTGCACAAACTCTTGACCAAAGAACAAACTTTAAAATGATTATGAGCCATTCTTAATGGACCAAGTTTTCTAACTGAATGTCTTAAGGTGCCTAAACCACCAGCTCTCAGCTTCACTGTCCAGTTGCTTTAATTAACCGTAGGTTCAGTTTTACTTTCATTCTAATTGGGTCCTTGACTAATTGTGCGTTAAACATTTGGTGGTACATTACAGGTAATCTTAGAGTCTTCATTTCTCCCAACTTTAATTTGTGCATAGAAGCCAATCTGGGAAGGTTTAGGATGTTGGAGTATTATGGTTGATAGTTTCCCAAGGAAAGCCAATGGGAATGGCAACCCACTCCAGTATTCTAGCCTGGAGAATCTTATGGACAGAGGAGCCTGCCGGGCTACAGAGCATAGGGTTGCAGAGTTGGACATGCCTGAAGCGACTTGGCTCATACATATGCAGATGGATATATCATCAGAGCTGATATATGGAATATATTCTATGTGGGACTTTATTTTTATAGAAAAGATTCACAGGTTTTATAAAGACACCAAAACTTCCTTTGCCTTTCCTCTCAAGAAAAAGATTAGGACCAACGGGTTAGATGAAATGATGCCCAGAGATTCTTCTAGATGCAATGTTTGATGACCCTATGGTTGTGTGTGTGTACTAAGTCACTTGACTTAGTACTAAGTCCAACTCTTTGTGACCCTATGGACTGTCCATATAGGCTTCTCTGTCATTTCTGACCAATATATTGGCCAGATGATAAAACATAGAATATATCCTCATAAAACAATGAAATTCTCTTAGTATAGTTGATGTTCAATAGAAATAGGTAAATCTGAATTTATATCTCTTTTTAATTTGTGACCACGTCATCTTCAGTGGGTCATAGAAACATCTGTTACAAATATTATTTTCTGTTTCTTTTTTCACTTAATAATGAGTCTCTCACTTGTTTTGCATTTCATATTTTGATTTTATTCTCAGTGCTCTATATAAAATACTGAAAGGCTGTCAGTGATTTCCTGAAAATGAAGTGAGAGGACGCAGTTAAACGCTCTACTCGGAGCCCTATCCTAAAACACCCATTTGAAAAACCAGCAAGTGTTTTGCACAAACTCTTGACCAAAGAACAAACTTTAAAATGATTATGAGCCATTCTTAATGGACCAAGTTTTCTAACTGAATGTCTTAAGGTGCCTAAACCACCAGCTCTCAGCTTCACTGTCCAGTTGCTTTAATTAACCGTAGGTTCAGTTTTACTTTCATTCTAATTGGGTCCTTGACTAATTGTGCGTTAAACATTTGGTGGTACATTACAGGTAATCTTAGAGTCTTCATTTCTCCCAACTTTAATTTGTGCATAGAAGCCAATCTGGGAAGGTTTAGGATGTTGGAGTATTATGGTTGATAGTTTCCCAAGGAAACCAAGGAAAGAGGAAAGGATTTAATATGAATCAAAAGCATGGTCTGTACCCACAGGTTTTCAACAGAGACTGGAAATCTTTTAAAAAAAAAAAAAAAACAATGCTTTGTGCTCAGTTAGGAACATTTTCCACCCGGGCATTTACAGTGAGGCTGAATACATCTTCAGTCCTGAGAGAGGGGTTGAGTGTGCAGATTCTCATAAGGACAGGTTAACTTGTGTCTTGTGTCTTGTTACTCAGGGTCTGTCAGCCAAGGCAATGGCAGAAAAAAGTCTGAGGGACACTGTCCTCAGTATTGTAGCCTTGAGCCTCTCATTTAGCACACAATGCTTTTGTGTTTGAAGACACAGCTCTCATTTAGAGATTCTTAGCTAAAATTCCAGGGCTAAATTCTTGTCCAGTGCTGTCTTCCCATAATTTGCACCTTAGGGTTTGAATTTTTGTTGATGAGACACAAGATTGGTCAGGTGAGTTAATTCCAAAGTCTGTGGTGCTGTGCTTAATTCCTTAGGCATGTCCAATTCTTTGCAACCCCGTGGACTGTAGCCTGCCAGGCTCCTCTGTCTATGGGATTCTCCAGGCTAGAATACTAGAGTGGGTCGTCATTTCCTTCTCCAGGGAATCTTCCCAACCCAGAGATGGAAATCGCATCTCCTGCGCTTCCTGCATTGCAGGTAGATTCTTTACCTGCTGAGCCATCAGGGAAGTCAAAGTCTATGGTGCATTACCTCACTTTTGCACACCTCAAAGACAGAATTGTCAAGCGTGCTCCAAACATGGACTCAGAAACAGGAAATCCAATTAGCTACTTGATGTTAGACGAAGGACATGAACTGGAAAGGCTGTTAAAAGATGATTTTTCAAAAGGATCATTTTCAAGTTCACAAAATCATAACTGTTGTATAGCATAAAATGAACACATGTAACTGGTACAAAGAAGAGACTCAAGACCAGACATATCTGTGCTTTATACCTGAATCTAACACAGCCCTGTTAATCAACTCTACTCCAATATCAAGTAAAATTTTAAAAATTTATAAAAAAAGAAAACATTTTAAATGACAAAATTTAAAAAAAAACTGTATCTAGAACTATTAAAAATTCTAAATTTGGGTCTTCCCTGGTGGTCTAGTGGTTGAGAATTTACCTGCCAATACAGGGGACACGGGTTCAATTCCTGGTCTGGGAAGATTCCTCATGATGTGGGGCAACTCAGCCTGTGCGCCACGACTACTGAGCCTGTGCTCCAGAGCCCGTCCTCCACAAGAGAAGCCACCACAAGGAGAAATCCGTGCAGTGCAACTGAAGAGTAACCCCACTCGCTGCACCTCATGAAAGCTCAGCAATAAAGACCCAGTGTAGCCAAAATAAATTAATTCATTTAAAAGAAAATGAATTGAGCTTTCAGCAACTTTTAAAAAAATGTTAGATGTATTGACAGATGCAAAACTTGGCACAAAAGGTCATCTTCATAATAATGTCTGGATCATCTTTTCTATGGGGTAGAAATCAGTGGTATCACTAGTCGAAAAAATTCATCTGCATTTCTGTAGACAAGAGTCATTTGCACTTTGACCAGGTTTCTACAACTTACAGAGCTGTGACATGGCCTAGACAAATACAATTAAAGGTGCATCCCTCTACTGAATTAAACAACCTTGGAGGATCTGCTAGATGATTCCCAGCATCCTATTTAAAAGGACAACCTTAGAAGTTTTTCAAAAATTTCCAACAAGCTTGCCTTGGGGATCACAAACACCTTCTCCTAATATTAACTCTTTTTTTCACAAGAGTGCTGATCTCACTTACCATGGTGCTGAGCCATCAGGGAAGTCAAAGTCTATGGTGCATTACCTCACTTTTGCACACCTCAAAGACAGAATTGTCAAGCGTGCTCCAAACATGGACTCAGAAACAGGAAATCCAATTAGCTACTTGATGTTAGACGAAGGACATGAACTGGAAAGGCTGTTAAAAGATGATTTTTCAAAAGGATCATTTTCAAGTTCACAAAATCATAACTGTTGTATAGCATAAAATGAACACATGTAACTGGTACAAAGAAGAGACTCAAGACCAGACATATCTGTGCTTTATACCTGAATCTAACACAGCCCTGTTAATCAACTCTACTCCAATATCAAGTAAAATTTTAAAAATTTATAAAAAAAGAAAACATTTTAAATGACAAAATTTAAAAAAAAACTGTATCTAGAACTATTAAAAATTCTAAATTTGGGTCTTCCCTGGTGGTCTAGTGGTTGAGAATTTACCTGCCAATACAGGGGACACGGGTTCAATTCCTGGTCTGGGAAGATTCCTCATGATGTGGGGCAACTCAGCCTGTGCGCCACGACTACTGAGCCTGTGCTCCAGAGCCCGTCCTCCACAAGAGAAGCCACCACAAGGAGAAATCCGTGCAGTGCAACTGAAGAGTAACCCCACTCGCTGCACCTCATGAAAGCTCAGCAATAAAGACCCAGTGTAGCCAAAAATAAATTAATTCATTTAAAAGAAAATGAATTGAGCTTTCAGCAACTTTTAAAAAAATGTTAGATGTATTGACAGATGCAAAACTTGGCACAAAAGGTCATCTTCATAATAATGTCTGGATCATCTTTTCTATGGGGTAGAAATCAGTGGTATCACTAGTCGAAAAAATTCATCTGCATTTCTGTAGACAAGAGTCATTTGCACTTTGACCAGGTTTCTACAACTTACAGAGCTGTGACATGGCCTAGACAAATACAATTAAAGGTGCATCCCTCTACTGAATTAAACAACCTTGGAGGATCTGCTAGATGATTCCCAGCATCCTATTTAAAAGGACAACCTTAGAAGTTTTTCAAAAATTTCCAACAAGCTTGCCTTGGGGATCACAAACACCTTCTCCTAATATTAACTCTTTTTTTTTTTTTCACAAGAGTGCTGATCTCATTGGTTTGGTCTGCTTATCTCCATAGGTGCTGGCCCAGTGCTAATTAACCATGGATTTGCTTTGTAAATTTAGAACCATGAAGTTCTGAGCTACTACTAAGGCCACAGAATTAACTTCTGTCTGGAAGTCTCCCTAGGGAGATTGAATTTTTATTTTTTTTAAAGCCTCTATCACTTTCTGTCAAGAAGCTAAGAAACCAAAATGTAAAGAAGCTTTTTCTCTGATAGTTCATTTGCTGTGCTGACAAATTTGTGTGGATTCATTCCTTCTCAATGTCCTTAAAATTTAAATTTCTTGACCTGTCAGGAAATAACCTTTCTCACTATCTGTAAGGCCAGGACCCCTAATCAGGTTAACCCTAAGAGATAATCTTTCTTCTTTAAGATAGCTCATCATTCTTAATTAAATAGCAGGATTTATTTGTCCTTTTAAATGAGTGGCCTTGTGTGTCGCTGATCCTGTTTATGACACCAATTGTATTGCTGTTCACACTGTTTCTCCTGTTTGCTGAATGCGGGGTAGGCAAGGTATGAGCTAAGAGGCTGAAAGGAGTCTTGAGGAGCCATTGGAACTGTAGACACATTTATCCTCTCCTGGCTGGTACGGCAGCCATAACACAGCCTTGCTCATGGTTGATGGAACATCTGCAGCAGCGAGCATAATATAACCATAACACAGCCGTAATATAAGACAATCTCATATAATGTAATCATGGTGTAGCACCATTGTAGCCCCAGTGCAGTAGCAGCTGGGGCGTTCATGGTGAAGCTCACACAGGCACACCACACACAGTAGCCGGTGACCAAGTGAGCACCTTGTGACATGCATGCAGAGTGCTGTGATTGATCTCGGCTGTCACAAAATTGTACGAAGTCCCTGTTTACAGAACATGCGGTGAGACGGTGTGAGAGTCTGGGGTGAAAGGACCTGACCTGGCGCCATCTTGTTAATTTCTCCACACCTTGGTTGCACAATCTAATTAGGGGGAAGTTTTTCAAAAATTTCCAACAAGCTTGCCTTGGGGATCACAAACACCTTCTCCTAATATTAACTCTTTTTTTTTTTTTCACAAGAGTGCTGATCTCATTGGTTTGGTCTGCTTATCTCCATAGGTGCTGGCCCAGTGCTAATTAACCATGGATTTGCTTTGTAAATTTAGAACCATGAAGTTCTGAGCTACTACTAAGGCCACAGAATTAACTTCTGTCTGGAAGTCTCCCTAGGGAGATAGAATTTTTATTTTTTTTAAAGCCTCTATCACTTTCTGTCAAGAAGCTAAGAAACCAAAATGTAAAGAAGCTTTTTCTCTGATAGTTCATTTGCTGTGCTGACAAATTTGTGTGGATTCATTCCTTCTCAATGTCCTTAAAATTTAAATTTCTTGACCTGTCAGGAAATAACCTTTCTCACTATCTGTAAGGCCAGGACCCCTAATCAGGTTAACCCTAAGAGATAATCTTTCTTCTTTAAGATAGCTCATCATTCTTAATTAAATAGCAGGATTTATTTGTCCTTTTAAATGAGTGGCCTTGTGTGTCGCTGATCCTGTTTATGACACCAATTGTATTGCTGTTCACACTGTTTCTCCTGTTTGCTGAATGCGGGGTAGGCAAGGTATGAGCTAAGAGGCTGAAAGGAGTCTTGAGGAGCCATTGGAACTGTAGACACATTTATCCTCTCCTGGCTGGTACGGCAGCCATAACACAGCCTTGCTCATGGTTGATGGAACATCTGCAGCAGCGAGCATAATATAACCATAACACAGCCGTAATATAAGACAATCTCATATAATGTAATCATGGTGTAGCACCATTGTAGCCCCAGTGCAGTAGCAGCTGGGGCGTTCATGGTGAAGCTCACACAGGCACACCACACACAGTAGCCGGTGACCAAGTGAGCACCTTGTGACATGCATGCAGAGTGCTGTGATTGATCTCGGCTGTCACAAAATTGTACGAAGTCCCTGTTTACAGAACATGCGGTGAGACGGTGTGAGAGTCTGGGGTGAAAGGACCTGACCTGGCGCCATCTTGTTAATTTCTCCACACCTTGGTTGCACAATCTAATTATATTCTGGTAAAAAAAAATAATAATAATAAAGTGAGTAGGTTTGCATTAAACCTGCATAAATAGCTATAATGCCATGAAAAAAACTCAATAAAATTTGGGGACCTCTGAGGAATGAGTGAGAATCAGATATTATTTCAAAATGTTTTATTTCACTTTACAAAAGCAGAGTCTACTGAACTGTTAGTGATGACTCAGAAAGAAAAAAGACTTCTAAACATAAATGAAAACTAGAAAATGAGCAAAGGTCTTAAAAATTCCAAACAACTAATCACAACAAAATCTCTGGCCTCAGTTGATTGGGTCTCTTTAAAATATTTTGTTCATGTTCATGGTTCACTCAGGAGAGGGGCAGGATTTGACACCTTCGAGTGATGTCAGTTCAGCAACGTGTACCCAAGAGCCTTGACTTTGAAAAGTCAACAGATCAAAGCAGCTGCTATTGTCCTTTCAATGAGGATCTAAGTCTACAGGCAAAGTGCTCACCTGAATGTATTGGTGGAGCCTTCAGCCTCAGAACAGGACAAAAATTAGCTGTAGATGGCGACGACTTAGTCATTACTATCACTGTGTTCAGTGTGTGCTCTGTCACTCCTTCATGTCTGACTCTGTGCGACCTCATGGACTGTCCACGGGATTTTCCAGGGAAGAATACTGGATGGGGCTGCCATTTCCTCCTCCAGGGAATCTTCCCAACTCAGGGCTGGAGCCCGTGTCTCCTGCGTCTCCTGCTGCGGCAGGTTCTTTACCAAACCACCAGGAAACCCAGATTACTATCACCAGTCATGTCATAATGCAAGAGGATAAACTCCACAGGAGCACAGTACATGATTGTGTCATAAGGGCTGTATCAATGCATCCCTTGTAGCCCCAGTGCAGTAGCAGCTGGGCGTTCATGGTGAAGCTCACACAGGCACACCACACACAGTAGCCGGTGACCAAGTGAGCACCTTGTGACATGCATGCAGAGTGCTGTGATTGATCTCGGCTGTCACAAAATTGTACAAGTCACTGTTTACAGAACATGCGGTGAGACGGTGTGAGAGTCTGGGGTGAAAGGACCTGACCTGGCGCCATCTTGTTAATTTCTCCACACCTTGGTTGCACAATCTAATTATATTCTGGTAAAAAATAATAATAATAATAAAGTGAGTAGGTTTGCATTAAACCTGCATAAATAGCTATAATGCCATGAAAAAAACTCAATAAAATTTGGGGACCTCTGAGGAATGAGTGAGAATCAGATATTATTTCAAAATGTTTTATTTCACTTTACAAAAGCAGAGTCTACTGAACTGTTAGTGATGACTCAGAAAGAAAAAAGACTTCTAAACATAAATGAAAACTAGAAAATGAGCAAAGGTCTTAAAAATTCCAAACAACTAATCACAACAAAATCTCTGGCCTCAGTTGATTGGGTCTCTTTAAAATATTTTGTTCATGTTCATGGTTCACTCAGGAGAGGGGTAGGATTTGACACCTTCGAGTGATGTCAGTTCAGCAACGTGTACCCAAGAGCCTTGACTTTGAAAAGTCAACAGATCAAAGCAGCTGCTATTGTCCTTTCAATGAGGATCTAAGTCTACAGGCAAAGTGCTCACCTGAATGTATTGGTGGAGCCTTCAGCCTCAGAACAGGACAAAAATTAGCTGTAGATGGCGACGACTTAGTCATTACTATCACTGTGTTCAGTGTGTGCTCTGTCACTCCTTCATGTCTGACTCTGTGCGACCTCATGGACTGTCCACGGGATTTTCCAGGGAAGAATACTGGATGGGGCTGCCATTTCCTCCTCCAGGGAATCTTCCCAACTCAGGGCTGGAGCCCGTGTCTCCTGCGTCTCCTGCTGCGGCAGGTTCTTTACCAAACCACCAGGGAAACCCAGATTACTATCACCAGTCATGTCATAATGCAAGAGGATAAACTCCCCACAGGAGCACAGTACATGATTGTGTCATAAGGGCTGTATCAATGCATCCCTTGAGAGTAAGATAGACCTCCCAAGTCTTCTCAGAAGGCAAGCATTGTCAGGAATATTTACATTAATAGCATCATCCTCAACAAACTCAAGGAAAGGCTAAACGTCTCTTCTAATTTGATGACTTTTCCCATGTAGTTCTTGTGATAGCATTGAGCTAATTTAAGAGATATATAGTACATTAAACTAACTTAATTATTTCTAGTGTCTCTCATTTTGCAAGGTAAAATATAAATCTTGGAGATTGCTCTGGAGCCTTTATGAAGTCTCAAACATAGTTTTAGGTATAATAGGTACCCTGAAGTTTTTATATTTTATTTTTTTATTTTTTTTACTTTATTTATTTTGGAGGGGTCGGGTTGGGGAGGGAGGGGGGTGGGCGGGAAACTTCTATTGGTTTTTCATTTATCTATTTTCATCCATGTTTGTTCTTTTGGCCTGTGTTGGCCTCCCATCACGGTGGCCTCTGTTGTCGCAGAGCACCGGCTCTGGGCGCACACGCTCCAGAGCTCTGGCTCAGTAACTGGACACGTTGGTACAGTTGCTCCACAGCACGTGGGATCTTCCCAGGCCAGGGATCGAACCACCGCCTCTTGCACTGCAAGGCAGTGTCCTTATCCACTGGACCACCAGGGAAGCCCTGAAGTTTTTATTTTGTTTTGTCTCAATAGAAGATTCAATCTTGGTAAGGTAAAATCAGAAAAACTATCAGGGAGTTCTGGTCACTTGATTTTGACTTAATCTCAAGGCCTCAAGAACCAATTGCATAGTAACCTATTTAATCAAAGTGACAAAAAAATGTTTTGAAATATACATAAAAGGTAATAAACTCATAAAATACCTCCAACTCTTTCTCAAGTGAGAAAGCTTTGTTCTTTAGGTTTTTTTCCGACAATCAAGGACACAGTAAAGTCAACATAAAACAACAAAAAAAATTGTTCTGAGAGACACAGGTTCTCTGCTATGTAGACAGATTTTGCAAAAGGTAAAGAATATTCTTTCATCTTGTAAATAAAGGCACTAGTCATTAAATCAATGAAACCAACCAACCCATCAAAAATGAGCAGATTTAGCTAAAATTTTAACTTATCCCTTCTTTTCAGATTCAGTTATGATAAACCAAATCAAATAAAATTTATTTTTCAAATCTTCTCTGTTTCAAGCTCTTTCAAATTCTGGAAGGAACTGACTCACATGAGAACAAAACCACTCTGTTTTTCTTTGAAAACAAAGGCAAACACCCACTTGTGTTTCTCCATCCTCATTGCTTGTAATATACCACGTGTGTTGATTGTAACTCCTGACCAAGGTGAAAATTTTCCATTCCACAGAAAAACCAGAGAATATATTACTGAAAACAGTCTGTCCTTCTGTAGCTTTTTAGCAGAATGGCATAGCCATGAATATACTTGCCATAGCCTTCTACAGCTACATTCGTTGCTTTCATACCTTAAGTGGCAAAAATAAACACATTCGGTAACATGACCCAAAGCCACAGACCTTTGTAACATACAGAAATATGAGGCTTCAAATTATGCTTGGACATTAATATCAGTATTCCATATCACTTAGAAAATATCTAGCCTTCCAAGAATTATCCATCAATTAGCTCAATTTAATATTAGTATAAGGTTTTAACCTAATTGGGACACACCCACGTGGGATCTTCCCAGGCCAGGGATCGAACCACCGCCTCTTGCACTGCAAGGCAGTGTCCTTATCCACTGGACCACCAGGGAAGCCCTGAAGTTTTTATTTTGTTTTGTCTCAATAGAAGATTCAATCTTGGTAAGGTAAAATCAGAAAAACTATCAGGGAGTTCTGGTCACTTGATTTTGACTTAATCTCAAGGCCTCAAGAACCAATTGCATAGTAACCTATTTAATCAAAGTGACAAAAAAATGTTTTGAAATATACATAAAAGGTAATAAACTCATAAAATACCTCCAACTCTTTCTCAAGTGAGAAAGCTTTGTTCTTTAGGTTTTTTTCCGACAATCAAGGACACAGTAAAGTCAACATAAAACAACAAAAAAAATTGTTCTGAGAGACACAGGTTCTCTGCTATGTAGACAGATTTTGCAAAAGGTAAAGAATATTCTTTCATCTTGTAAATAAAGGCACTAGTCATTAAATCAATGAAACCAACCAACCCATCAAAAATGAGCAGATTTAGCTAAAATTTTAACTTATCCCTTCTTTTCAGATTCAGTTATGATAAACCAAATCAAATAAAATTTATTTTTCAAATCTTCTCTGTTTCAAGCTCTTTCAAATTCTGGAAGGAACTGACTCACATGAGAACAAAACCACTCTGTTTTTCTTTGAAAACAAAGGCAAACACCCACTTGTGTTTCTCCATCCTCATTGCTTGTAATATACCACGTGTGTTGATTGTAACTCCTGACCAAGGTGAAAATTTTCCATTCCACAGAAAAACCAGAGAATATATTACTGAAAACAGTCTGTCCTTCTGTAGCTTTTTAGCAGAATGGCATAGCCATGAATATACTTGCCATAGCCTTCTACAGCTACATTCGTTGCTTTCATACCTTAAGTGGCAAAAATAAACACATTCGGTAACATGACCCAAAGCCACAGACCTTTGTAACATACAGAAATATGAGGCTTCAAATTATGCTTGGACATTAATATCAGTATTCCATATCACTTAGAAAATATCTAGCCTTCCAAGAATTATCCATCAATTAGCTCAATTTAATATTAGTATAAGGTTTTAAATTACCTAAAGACCTTGGAAATTATGTTTAAGCTGACACACTACAAAACATAATTACTACTGATATGAAAAGCTTGCTGCAGTAATGATTCAATTTAGTTGAGCACAAATTACCTTTCATAATCTTTAACATTGTGTGGGAGTATGATTAGCTTACTTGATCATGAAACTGGCATAATTTTAGGAAATTCAGTCTATTCTCTTCATGAATGAGAAAAATCAATCAACTGAAAAATAACATATATGTGCTTATATAGTTCATACTGGTAAACAGACAAAGGATATAGATTTCTTTTGACAAGCATAATTATTATTCCAGTCCGATTTGCCCAAACTCTATCATAATTATGTAAATTTGAATCCTTAAAATGTTTCTGATCTAGCAACATAGTTTCTAAGAGCAACTCTCTTAAGTTACTAGAAATTCAACTTCATTACTCCAGGGGAGCTTTAGGAATACTTTACTTTCATAAGTGTGTATTTACCTCTATAAACAATTAGAAGAGAGCTCCGTTAAGTGACAGAGCAACCTAATTCATTGATATCCTCTGGAGAGAAGGGGAAAAGCCAATAAGAGAGAAATGCCTTTCTCAATTGCACACACAGACACATACTCATGAAGACACATAGAGAGCTCACAGCTTAAGTTCTACAGCATCAGCCTCAGGACACAGACTCAAAAGCTCTGTGGTCCACATCTCACCTGTCCCCAAAATTCCTAATTGATTAGAGTTCAAAATAGACAAACAAAAGGACTGGAAGCATGAATTCTCCATTGTCTGTCATCCAAGACAGACCACTATCTTCCAACTATGGGAATTAATAAGCTGTAGGGGAGGGAACCAAGTTTTCAATCGTTGCTGACTCCAGTGAGAAGTAAATTGGCTTCTAAGTGAACCACTTGTGTGAACCAGAAAACAAAGACAAAATACAAAATCAGGCGAAAAGAAGAAAATAAAATAGAGCGTCAGCAATGCTAAAGTTTGACAGTCATTTTGAATTCAGACTGAACGTCAAGAAAAAAACAACACGGGCTAAGAGTTCAAGAAGTCTGCCTCTCCAGCAAGATATCTCATCATATGAATCCTGACATCTCAGTGGGACTTCCAAGTTAGTAAAGAATAGTTTTCAAGTATAAAACCATGACTCTCCTAAAAATGTGAACATGTATGAGAGATTTTATTTTCCTCTTCAATTAATGAGGGAAGTCTGATAGGTAGGTATCTGTGTCTAGGATCCTCAACTGGCTTCGTGGACCACATTGTCTTACACTGCTTTCCCAAGTAGGTATTGACTTTATAGGCATCGAAGCAGCCAGTGGTGCCACTATTAGCTAATCCTGTGGATGAAACATCATATCTATTGCATGCTTTTTGTAATTTCTAAAGTAATTATGTATCTATTTGTTACTTAAAATTTGAATTTTATAATTGTTAAAATATACCCGAAGTCTAGCCGGATAATCGAGCTGGAGATTCATCACCAGGGTCCTAAGTAGCAAATCATGGTGTGATACAAGGAAACTGAAATCATGGGCCGTTTCCAGCATAGACACTGACTGACTGCGTTGCCCCTTCGAGAGGGCCAGGGTCTTGATCATTAAATAAAGGACCAAGATTGATGCCCTCTGATGCATGTCTAGACCCAAGCTCAACAGCAGTGTTCTCAGTAAAAGGCTACTGTATTGTACTCACCTGTGGTGGTTGCACAATTAATTTTCTGTTATGTTATTTTACTAATAATTAACTTAGTCTAAAATACCTTTTATGTGTGCTTAAGGTTTTGATAATGCATCCTCAGTTATATTCCTAATTGATTAGAGTTCAAAATAGACAAACAAAAGGACTGGAAGCATGAATTCTCCATTGTCTGTCATCCAAGACAGACCACTATCTTCCAACTATGGGAATTAATAAGCTGTAGGGGAGGGAACCAAGTTTTCAATCGTTGCTGACTCCAGTGAGAAGTAAATTGGCTTCTAAGTGAACCACTTGTGTGAACCAGAAAACAAAGACAAAATACAAAATCAGGCGAAAAGAAGAAAATAAAATAGAGCGTCAGCAATGCTAAAGTTTGACAGTCATTTTGAATTCAGACTGAACGTCAAGAAAAAAACAACACGGGCTAAGAGTTCAAGAAGTCTGCCTCTCCAGCAAGATATCTCATCATATGAATCCTGACATCTCAGTGGGACTTCCAAGTTAGTAAAGAATAGTTTTCAAGTATAAAAACCATGACTCTCCTAAAAATGTGAACATGTATGAGAGATTTTATTTTCCTCTTCAATTAATGAGGGAAGTCTGATAGGTAGGTATCTGTGTCTAGGATCCTCAACTGGCTTCGTGGACCACATTGTCTTACACTGCTTTCCCAAGTAGGTATTGACTTTATAGGCATCGAAGCAGCCAGTGGTGCCACTATTAGCTAATCCTGTGGATGAAACATCATATCTATTGCATGCTTTTTGTAATTTCTAAAGTAATTATGTATCTATTTGTTACTTAAAATTTGAATTTTATAATTGTTAAAATATACCCGAAGTCTAGCCGGATAATCGAGCTGGAGATTCATCACCAGGGTCCTAAGTAGCAAATCATGGTGTGATACAAGGAAACTGAAATCATGGGCCGTTTCCAGCATAGACACTGACTGACTGCGTTGCCCCTTCGAGAGGGCCAGGGTCTTGATCATTAAATAAAGGACCAAGATTGATGCCCTCTGATGCATGTCTAGACCCAAGCTCAACAGCAGTGTTCTCAGTAAAAGGCTACTGTATTGTACTCACCTGTGGTGGTTGCACAATTAATTTTCTGTTATGTTATTTTACTAATAATTAACTTAGTCTAAAATACCTTTTATGTGTGCTTAAGATAATTTTTTAAATATCTGAAAATCCAAAATATTCCTGTGATAATGCATACAAATTTATCCTCAGTATATTGAAATATTCTTGGGTACATTTTGTATGGACTTCCCAGGCGGCTGTAGTGGTAAAGAACCTTCTGCCAATGCAGGAGGCATAAGAGATGTGGATTCAGTCCTTGAATTGGGAAGATCCCCTGGAGGAGAGCATAGCAATCCACTCTAGTATTCTTGCCTGGAGAATCCCCATGAACAGAGGACTCTGGTGGGCTGCAATCCATGGAGTCACAAAGAATCAGATAAACTTAGCAGACACACATGCAAACACATTTTTTTTTAAATTTTGGCCTGTTTTTATTGATTTTTTATTTATTTATTTTCATCCATCTTTATTCTTTGGCCTGTGTGGGCCTCCCACTGCAGTGGCCTCTCTGGCTACAGAGCACTGGCTCTGGGCACATGTGCTCCAGAGTGCTGGCTCCTAATTGGACACACTTGTCCAGCTGCTCCTGCAGCATATGGGATCTTCCCAGGCCAGGGATCGAACTGTTGTCCCTTGCATGGCAAGCCAAACTCTTCACCCACTGGACCACCAGGGTAGCCCTGCAAACACTTTTTGTATATTCTATACACCCTTAAAATCTGAAGGCAAATCCCAATTGTCATGTTTTAGAATATTCAAGAAGAAAAATAACTACTTTTAATACCACCCTTTCATATTTTGTAAAGATTTTGATGAGGAATAAGAGTATATAAGTATTAAAAAAAAAAAAAAAACCTTGAACGTTCCTTTCAGTAAATATAAAATGTTGCTTAGTCACTAAGTCCTGCCTGACTCTTTGTAACCTCAGGCTTCTCTCTCCACAGGATTTCGAAGACAAGAATACTACACTAGGTTGCCATTTCCTTCTCCAGGGGACCCTCCTGACCCAGGGATTGAACTCTAGTTTTCTGTATTGGCAGGAGGATTCTTTATCAATGAGCCACAAGGGAAGCCCTCATTTCTTTATTTTAATTTTTATTTTCATTACACTGAGATGTGGGTCGAAAAGGATCTTGCTGCAATTTATGTCAAAGAATGTTCTGCCTCCATTTTTCTCAAAGAGTTTTTAGTTAGATGCTTTCCTCATAAGCTGGGGAAAAAGCAAGATATCTTCTTTCATCGCTCCTATCATACTAGGAATTCTAACTAGCTCAATAAGACAAGAAAAAATAAATAAAAGTTGAAAAAGAAGAAAAAAAATCTTTATATGTAGATAATAAGATTCTCTATGCAGAAGATTCCAAAGAGTCTAGAAAATACTTTCTGGAACTAATAAAAGAGTATAGCAAAATCAAATGGTAGCAGGTTATATACAAAAGGCAATTGCTTCCTTACAAATGTTTTATCTTTCATTATGGAAAACCATCAATCCAAATAAATTAACATTCCCATTCTGAGAATGCTGTGATCAAATTAAGGAGAAAATACACCTTCCCTGAGGAATTAATTATCTTTGGATAGGACAACATATGCTTTTTAAAAATTGCTTTATTTTAGATTTTCCTTGGAATTGGATGAGAGCAAGGATTCTCGTAAGTGACCTAACTCAAGAAGATGGTCTTGATGGCTATATTTAATAACAGAAAGAAAAAACTGTATGGATTGATGAAGGAAAATGAGGATTTATTCTTCTTTATATAAATGATAAAATGGAAGACTTAAATCTCTGTGCTACTTCAAAGGCTTAAGAAGGATATAGGCAATTGTGTTAATACCTTTGCAAAGTAATTTTGACACTTCTCTTCTTTTTTATGCATTCGGTTTAAACACAAGCTATTTATCATTTTCTCTAAATTCCATCTGCCTTTTAAAATATATTATATTATATAGATGTTTAGTGCCTTAGTTCAGTTATTCAGTGAGTTAGAAGTCACTGTGCCTACTCTCTGAAGATGCATATGTGTCATCAAACACAAGAATTGCCATAGCAATTATTACCCCGTTACTAAACAGACCAGTAATCACTGCAATAAATGCGGCATGTGTTCAGATCACATCTGGACATTCAGTTAAGCTTCAGATAGTTTTCATTCCTGAAGCCTACTTCACCCAGCTTTTAATGGAGCTCCACTGTATAGTTTCCCAGAACCCTGAAATCTAACAAAACTTTCAAATTCTGGAGATCACTCCTCTGGAGCGATGCAGCAGTAAGAGCCTGAAACACCTCAAAGGGCACTGTCTTTAGGCTGGTCCATAGGGGTCTCCATGAGCCTTGCACCACCATCATTTTCCTGAATGCTCAGAGCTCTTGAGGAGCCAGAGGATTCTCCAAAACCCCACATCCTCCTCTCCATAATAAGACTGTGGAGACCCTTTCTTGAGCCTCACATTGCTAATTACAGAAGACTATTCTGTCTAAATTCCTGCCACCTGAGAAGTGGAATATGTTCTCCCAAATCAGTAAACAAAGATGTCGCACTCATCAATGATTATAGTTCTCCAACATGAGTCAGTGAGCCCTGAGGAGACTCAGGAAAGAACATCTACCATCTAGCAGTCATCTGCCAGCTACTTGCCCCGAGGAAACTCAGAATGAGAAAGCCTCGATGCTGACCCAGGATAGCTGAGACACATATTAAAGGCATGACTTCAGTGGGCCAAGATTCTTGCATCTGTCCGTACACAGAAAAGCACTAAATTCCTTAACTTGGCATATCAAGCTTTTTTTAAAATTAACAATAATCTATTGACATTTGGATTATTTGCAGATTTTTGCAAATCTTCTGTTTAATCTGAGTCCTCCTGTGTCTCCTTGGAGTATTTCTCTCAGAGTTAGTTACTTGAGATGCTGCCTTCTTGGCTTGAAGTCCTAAAAATTTCCACCAATAAAATATAACACTCAACTTGCAGGGTGTGCATATTTTTTCAATCCACTCACCCTTATGGAGCAAGCTGAAGCTGCCACGGATGCATCTCTGCCTCGCCCAGCGTTTTTCACTGCTCCTTACCCACCTACAAAATAAAAGAGCCCTAAGAAGCAAAATATCTATTCAATAGAATTTCTACACATAAAAGCTCAAAACGAGATACCTTTTATGTCTTTCAGGAAAGGCCAAGGACCCTAATCTTGGATTATTATGCTTACTAAAACCTAGTTTATATCTCCAGCTTTACCGAGAATAAAACATATATTGAGGTTTACGACATTTCAAAGCAAACTATATCATGGGTAATGCATCTTTCCCCACGTACAACAAAGACAGCATTTGTGTGACTACACACATGTGTGTGAAAGCATGCCACCACAAAGAGCTGGTACTGGGTCCTGAGAAAGGTTGCTTTTCCAAATTAGGTTTCTGTGTGAAAGTTTGCAGTGATCTGAACCTTTTCCTTTCATTCCCATTTTTAAAAGATAGCACAAAAGCTGCAAACAAATTTAGACTTGACACCTACTTGCCAGAGTTCAGAAAGGAAAGGGTGACAAACCGCACCACTTGGGGAGAGTATTTCTTTCAAAGACACCCTTCTGGCAATGGAGAATGATTTGCAATTTGTAAGAGTTCCTTGTCTCTAACCTTAAGCCGGAAATATTTCCTCTGAAATGAGAAGCTTCTCCTAAACTGGAAACAGAAAGAATTCTCTTTGGGGAATTCCTATCAAAAAGGAAGAAAAAACATGTCCATTGGCATTTCTCAGTGGAATTCTCTTCTACAAACACACACCAAGATAACAAAAGATAATACTCCAAAAAGCCTGTTTGTATCTGGCCACTCCAGAGAAAAATACATGTGGATTTGTGATAACAGAAGGCAGCTGCTGGGGCACAAGTATAAGTTCACTTTTGTTCCTCCTCAGAAAGGCCCATATCAACACCATGTTTAAGCAGAACCTTTGAAGAACTAGTTTTGTAGGATTCAAAATACACTGAAGTAGAATTGAGAAAGTCACAGAAGGGGGGTGTTGGGAATATTTTGTCTGAGAGAAAATAGCAATGCCAGCATTCACTCTATGACTCCATGAATCCCAATGAAAATCTAGAAAAGGAAACAGTCACAAGTGATTGTCTTATAAATGCACCAGCTGAAGCTGCCACGGATGCATCTCTGCCTCGCCCAGCGTTTTTCACTGCTCCTTACCCACCTACAAAATAAAAGAGCCCTAAGAAGCAAAATATCTATTCAATAGAATTTCTACACATAAAAGCTCAAAACGAGATACCTTTTATGTCTTTCAGGAAAGGCCAAGGACCCTAATCTTGGATTATTATGCTTACTAAAACCTAGTTTATATCTCCAGCTTTACCGAGAATAAAACATATATTGAGGTTTACGACATTTCAAAGCAAACTATATCATGGGTAATGCATCTTTCCCCACGTACAACAAAGACAGCATTTGTGTGACTACACACATGTGTGTGAAAGCATGCCACCACAAAGAGCTGGTACTGGGTCCTGAGAAAGGTTGCTTTTCCAAATTAGGTTTCTGTGTGAAAGTTTGCAGTGATCTGAACCTTTTCCTTTCATTCCCATTTTTAAAAGATAGCACAAAAGCTGCAAACAAATTTAGACTTGACACCTACTTGCCAGAGTTCAGAAAGGAAAGGGTGACAAACCGCACCACTTGGGGAGAGTATTTCTTTCAAAGACACCCTTCTGGCAATGGAGAATGATTTGCAATTTGTAAGAGTTCCTTGTCTCTAACCTTAAGCCGGAAATATTTCCTCTGAAATGAGAAGCTTCTCCTAAACTGGAAACAGAAAGAATTCTCTTTGGGGAATTCCTATCAAAAAGGAAGAAAAAACATGTCCATTGGCATTTCTCAGTGGAATTCTCTTCTACAAACACACACCAAGATAACAAAAGATAATACTCCAAAAAGCCTGTTTGTATCTGGCCACTCCAGAGAAAAATACATGTGGATTTGTGATAACAGAAGGCAGCTGCTGGGGCACAAGTATAAGTTCACTTTTGTTCCTCCTCAGAAAGGCCCATATCAACACCATGTTTAAGCAGAACCTTTGAAGAACTAGTTTTGTAGGATTCAAAATACACTGAAGTAGAATTGAGAAAGTCACAGAAGGGGGGTGTTGGGAATATTTTGTCTGAGAGAAAATAGCAATGCCAGCATTCACTCTATGACTCCATGAATCCCAATGAAAATCTAGAAAAGGAAACAGTCACAAGTGATTGTCTTATAAATGCACCAGATGTGCAACAACATCTGAATCCCTGCTCTGCCCGGGGCAGCGTGGGGAGGAAAGAGAGAATCCAGAGAACAAAGGAAAGTACAGGAAGAGAGATAGTACCGGGAGCCCGGGGTACCACAAAGAATTCAGGCTATCAGAACCATAGGGATGGGACATTGGACTTGCCAGGAACAAAGGAGTAGGAAATAAATACAAAACAGATGATGCCACTTTGTGTAGCTAGTAAAGCAATATGGAAAAGGAACGTGCAAAAAAAAAAAGAAAAGGAAAGTGGATGTTTACAGAGGTTCAAAAGGAAAATAATGCAAGAATCTAATTACTTGACAATTTGGGGAGGATAAAAGAGAAGACAAACAAGATTGAAGGGAAATCGAAACGACCTCCTAGCCTTTATCCTCCCTAGATCCCCACAGGAACGCTACTCAAAAATAAATTCAAAGGTCATGTATTTAACAGTTAGACTGCAGAAGGATAACAAGGGGCCCTGGGAGCAGAGGGTTGATGGACAAGTCTATGGGAGACAAAGGTAGGCTTTGAAAAATTAAGTGCAAAATTCACCATTATTTTACTCTAATTCTGGGAAGGCTTATAGTCACTCATTCATCTGAACTCGTCACAAAAGTGTGGAAATGACTTTTCATCCCCAGGTAGGACTTACTTGTCATATATGTCCCAACAGTTTTTGTTACTTTTTGGAAAACATTTTGTTCTATAGAAATTTCTAAGGTCACGTTAGAAAATTTCCTTCAGATTAAAATGTCCTGGTAGGATCGGGGAGTTTTAAAAAAGTTTCTGGCTAGTCTTTTGGAGCTGCACCCAGTATCTTATTCAAATATGGGGGTTAAATTGTTGTTTAGTCACTAAATCACTTCCAACTCTTTTGCGACCCCATGGACTGTAGACCAACAGGCTCCTCTGTCCATGGGATTTCCCAGGCAAAAGCACTGGAGTGGGTAGCTATTTCCTTCTTCAATGGTTGTTAAATACAGGTATGTAAAGATCATCTACAGAGACAAAGTTTGCACTTCCAACAAACTAAGACTCCTAGTCAGCTTATCACTTGGGTCCAGGAAGGATTTCTTATAAGGAAAAGGAAGAGGATGACGGAGGATGAGATGGTTGGATGTCATCACCAACTCAATGAACATGAGTCTAAGCAAACGCCAGGAGACAGTGAAGGACAGGGAAGCCTAACATGACTAAGCAACTGAACAACAACAGTGCTCCCTACACATATGCATTGTCAACCTCAGAGAAGAATACCTTGGTTAGATGGGTCTCATAACACCTTACAAGGCAGTGATCAGGAATACATTGTCCTTGATCAATTATTTTCTCCAGGTCACTCCCTCCCTCTGCATTCTAATTCAGAGAAGGGCCTGTATGGGACACAATTTCTTGCAATGTATCAAACAAGAGCAGATGACACAGGATCCAGTGATCCTGAGAGAGTGCCAGAGATTTTGACCAAAATTTATGCATAAAATTGTTTGTGGCACCTTTTAAAAATTCAGTTAAGAAATGAGCAACCTCCTGAATAGCCACTAGCAAGGGAAAAGGTTAAATAAATCATGATATAGCCATGAGATTACTTATAAAAAACCATGTCTGGGGAAAGAATACCATGAGAACATACTGATAATACAATATCAAGGGATAAAAAGTAGAATATAAAATCCGTTTATAGTTTGAAGCTAAATATGCTAAAATAACACACATATACAAACACACATCTAGAAAAGAATCTACAAAATAACATATAAATGAGTTAACCATGGTTGTTTCTGGGTGGCAGAACCACAGCATTCATTTCACTCTTGATACCACTAAATTTTCTCTATAATGAGCTTTTTACTAACAAAAAGTATATACAATAAAAATAAGTGAAGTGCTGGTCATGAGTCTTTTAGAAAACTTTTCCTTCAGAGTTTTAAAATGTCCTGGTAGGATCGGGGAGTTTTAAAAAAGTTTCTGGCTAGTCTTTTGGAGCTGCACCCAGTATCTTATTCAAATATGGGGGTTAAATTGTTGTTTAGTCACTAAATCACTTCCAACTCTTTTGCAACCCCATGGACTGTAGACCAACAGGCTCCTCTGTCCATGGGATTTCCCAGGCAAAAGCACTGGAGTGGGTAGCTATTTCCTTCTTCAATGGTTGTTAAATACAGGTATGTAAAGATCATCTACAGAGACAAAGTTTGCACTTCCAACAAACTAAGACTCCTAGTCAGCTTATCACTTGGGTCCAGGAAGGATTTCTTATAAGGAAAAGGAAGAGGATGACGGAGGATGAGATGGTTGGATGTCATCACCAACTCAATGAACATGAGTCTAAGCAAACGCCAGGAGACAGTGAAGGACAGGGAAGCCTAACATGACTAAGCAACTGAACAACAACAGTGCTCCCTACACATATGCATTGTCAACCTCAGAGAAGAATACCTTGGTTAGATGGGTCTCATAACACCTTACAAGGCAGTGATCAGGAATACATTGTCCTTGATCAATTATTTTCTCCAGGTCACTCCCTCCCTCTGCATTCTAATTCAGAGAAGGGCCTGTATGGGACACAATTTCTTGCAATGTATCAAACAAGAGCAGATGACACAGGATCCAGTGATCCTGAGAGAGTGCCAGAGATTTTGACCAAAATTTATGCATAAAATTGTTTGTGGCACCTTTTAAAAATTCAGTTAAGAAATGAGCAACCTCCTGAATAGCCACTAGCAAGGGAAAAGGTTAAATAAATCATGATATAGCCATGAGATTACTTATAAAAAACCATGTCTGGGGAAAGAATACCATGAGAACATACTGATAATACAATATCAAGGGATAAAAAGTAGAATATAAAATCCGTTTATAGTTTGAAGCTAAATATGCTAAAATAACACACATATACAAACACACATCTAGAAAAGAATCTACAAAATAACATATAAATGAGTTAACCATGGTTGTTTCTGGGTGGCAGAACCACAGCATTCATTTCACTCTTGATACCACTAAATTTTCTCTATAATGAGCACTGTAGCTTTTATACTAACAAAAAAGTATATACTTAATTTCAATAAAAAATAAGTGAAGTGCTGGTCATGAGTCTTAAAACAGCCTAGACCTTTGACTATCACTTATTCTTTTATTAACACATATTTATTACTTTTTCATGAATCTCAGTTGACGATATATGCCACCCTGGGCTGAGTTCAAATTAAATGGAATAATTTTATTAAAATAACATATGTCAAGAGCCAAATGCAACTCTAACACCAAGCAAGTATGAATAAATGACAGCCAGATCTGCACACACACCATACAGGTAGTCAATGATGTATCAAAAAAAATAGGTGATTCCAAATCAGCATTTCAATTTCTACTTTTCCATAGGCATGGAAATAGGACACCACACTGTTGATTTTTAGGGCCCGTGACGGATGGCATCACCAACTCGGTGGACATGAGTTTGAGTAAACTCTGGGAGATGGTGAAAGATAGGAAGCCAAGTGTGCTGCAGTTCATGGGATTGCAAAGAGTCGGACATGGCTTAATGACTGAACAACAGCCATTTGGGAGGGCTTCCAAATGCAGGAAACAAGTCTTCCTTTGCTGGTCGCCAGGTGCTCTGGGAAGCTTTGAAGAGCTCCTTCATGATGACAGCAGCAAACCCGGCAACCAGCCATACAGAGATGAAAATAATGGAAGACCTAATACAAGAGTAAATGAGCCAGTACCTAATTCTACAGCAAGTTCTCACAAAGTGTCCCTGGAGTAAATTCAGACCACGTCATTAAAACTGTGTTCTCATGTCCACAAGGACATAGACTAGATAAGATAAAAGCATCAACATGTCAAATACACAGAAAGGTGGCCAAAGACAATGAAAAATGCATTTCCATTTCATTCTATTAATATTTTATCTGAGCTGCATTTCTTGTTGTCTGATGCTCCGTGATCACACATGGCTGAGTTATTCATAACCAGAATACTACTTGGCTTTTTAGATTTATTCTTCATCATCTCCAACTGACATAGTCAAGCTTTATATAGGAATACAGCACAAAAGGCAAGGATCTTATAATGCATTTTTTAGAGCAAATTATTACCATCCATCTAGAAAAGCAAGCTAATGGAATATTTATATTTGCCAGTGAAACCTTCAACATACTTACATTATCCAGACTATGCAGGTATTGAATATTTTTAAGGAAAGTGTTAGCTGCTCAGTCGTGTTCAACTCTTTGTGACCCCATGGACTGTAACCCCATCAGGCTTCTCTGTCCATGGAATTCTCCAGGAAAGAATACTGGAGTGGGTTGCCATTTCCTTCCCCACCCGTGGCCAACAACCTGTGGAGTGGGTTGCCATTTCCTTCTCCAGGGGATCTTCCTGACCCAGGGATCGAACTGTGGTTTCCTGAATTGTGGGCAGATTTTTTACCATCTGAGCCACCAAGGAATGTTAAATAAATGCTCATACACGCTTATTTTAGATTTTAAACCAGTTTCTATGTGAGCTATAGGAGTCATCAAGAATATTCTAGTCTTTAATTTTATTCTTTTTGTTTTAAATTTGAAGCTGGCTGATGATCAAGGCTAAGACAGACTTCAGGCCTCCTTCTTGGGGATTCCCTTAGGAAAAAAAGCAGAGATGTTGGAAAAAGGTAGGAGACAAAACAATTAACAGGAACCAGCCCATGATGTAGGATTTCCCACATTGCAGATCTACCTGGGCTGGGGCTGAATCTCCCAAAGGATCCCAAGAATTGCCTTGGTAGGACAGGTCACATAACCCCTGATAAGATTGTGATCATGGATCTATATCTATCCTCCAGCCTCTGGTGTCTTCATATACAACTGTCAAACCAACACAAAATCAAACTTGTGTTCCCAAGGCAGGCTAGAGGTTGACCTCTACGTTGGCGCCTTTATGTGGGTGAGCCTGGGTTTCTCTTCTGTCCCAGCAAGTCCTATCCTGGAGGGTTTACTCAGATCAAAGGTTCAGGCAATAGCCAGAGAACCAGTTGAGTTGAGCTACCAGCAGAGGTCAAAGCACACAGATGGAGGGGGGTTAGCAAGTCCCTGGGGTGGAGGGTTAGTTATCACATGGTCAGAGTCAGGAACTCATAGAATCCTCTTGGTTCCCTCCCACCTCCCTGGCTGCTGGTTCCTAGTCTCTTACTAAAATCCCCTCCATTGACACTAAGGTTGGTGAGCCCGTGACTAAATCCTCACCGTCCTTGTCTTCTACCTGTAGTCCCTTTCTGTGGCCTCAGCACCATCCACACATGGGTGATGCTGACTCAGTGGAGATGGTGAAGGACAGGGAGCCTGGGGTGCTACACTCCATGAGGTTGCAGAGTCTGACACAACTTGGTGAGTGAACAACATAGATAACACATCCAGCCCATGGATTCTTGCTTAGTTCCTTGAATGCCTCTCTTCCATGTGGCCTCAGCTCCTCTACTTTTTTCCCCCTTCTTTCCTGATTCAGCTCCCATTCTTCGGGTGATCATTACAATTTCTCTCTGCCTGCATCTTTGACTTTCTCACCTTCATGCATTTTCATCCTTGCTACCCTGAAATTCATCTCTGCCAGTTGAAGGTAACTGGAGAAAAGCACTTGCTGACTGATCGCACTTGAAATTCATGATGAAGAAACTCAGGTGGACCTTTAGAGATGCCAAGCATATGATCTATCAACCCTGGCTTGCTCACTTCCCTTTTCTCCTGGATGACCGTTTCACCAGTTTTTCTTCCTTCCTCAGATTCCCAAAACCTTCTCTTCTCTCCTCACTTTCAGTTAGTGGCCTGGCCTTCTACTTCACTAGGAAACTGGAAGCCTCCTAGGAAGATATTCAGACTCTCTCCGCCAGTCTCTCTTCCTCCAAGCATCTGTGTTTACATATTCTGCCTCCATATGCTCACCAAATTCCTTGGTTCTCAGAGTGTGGTCCTGGACCAGAGGCTTCAGGGCTCTGGGGACTTAGAGAAATGCAAATTCACAGGCCACATCACAGAACCCTGTGTTTGAACCTATCCTCTGGGAATTCCATTGCAGGTGCAAGTTTGACAAACACTGCTTGAGAGAAACCCATGATTCCATTCAGGGTCAACCTCTTGCGTATCCCATCTCCTCTGTCCTACTCAAGGGCATTGTTCCAGCAAGAAAACCCTTCAGTGGAGGTAGCAAGTCCCTGGGGTTGGGGTGGAGGGTTAGTTATCACATGGTCAGAGTCAGGAACTCATAGAATCCTCTTGGTTCCCTCCCACCTCCCTGGCTGCTGGTTCCTAGTCTCTTACTAAAATCCCCTCCATTGACACTAAGGTTGGTGAGCCCGTGACTAAATCCTCACCGTCCTTGTCTTCTACCTGTAGTCCCTTTCTGTGGCCTCAGCACCATCCACACATGGGTGATGCTGACTCAGTGGAGATGGTGAAGGACAGGGAGCCTGGGGTGCTACACTCCATGAGGTTGCAGAGTCTGACACAACTTGGTGAGTGAACAACATAGATAACACATCCAGCCCATGGATTCTTGCTTAGTTCCTTGAATGCCTCTCTTCCATGTGGCCTCAGCTCCTCTACTTTTTCCCCCTTCTTTCCTGATTCAGCTCCCATTCTTCGGGTGATCATTACAATTTCTCTCTGCCTGCATCTTTGACTTTCTCACCTTCATGCATTTTCATCCTTGCTACCCTGAAATTCATCTCTGCCAGTTGAAGGTAACTGGAGAAAAGCACTTGCTGACTGATCGCACTTGAAATTCATGATGAAGAAACTCAGGTGGACCTTTAGAGATGCCAAGCATATGATCTATCAACCCTGGCTTGCTCACTTCCCTTTTCTCCTGGATGACCGTTTCACCAGTTTTTCTTCCTTCCTCAGATTCCCAAAACCTTCTCTTCTCTCCTCACTTTCAGTTAGTGGCCTGGCCTTCTACTTCACTAGGAAACTGGAAGCCTCCTAGGAAGATATTCAGACTCTCTCCGCCAGTCTCTCTTCCTCCAAGCATCTGTGTTTACATATTCTGCCTCCATATGCTCACCAAATTCCTTGGTTCTCAGAGTGTGGTCCTGGACCAGAGGCTTCAGGGGCTCTGGGGACTTGCGAGAAATGCAAATTCACAGGCCACATCACAGAACCCTGTGTTTGAACCTATCCTCTGGGAATTCCATTGCAGGTGCAAGTTTGACAAACACTGCTTGAGAGAAACCCATGATTCCATTCAGGGTCAACCTCTTGCGTATCCCATCTCCTCTGTCCTACTCAAGGGCATTGTTCCAGCAAGACCTTCTTCCTCTTCTACATTATCAACCTCCCTCTCATCCTAAGAGGTCATCCCCATCAGCATAGAAACCTGCTATTAATCATCTCATCTTACCAAAAAAAAAATTACTTGACCCTCAAACAGAAATTGATGCTGCAATTTTGAGGCAGAATTCTGTTTGCTGTAGACACCTTCAGTTTTTACCCTTAAGACGTTTAGCGCTATTGAGAATAATCTCCTTAAGGTTAACAAATTTGACCAAATCTACATCTAACCCTGTCTATAGAATACCTCCATTGCCACACCTACATTAGTGTTTGATTTTAAAACAGGGCCTTATAACCTAACCAAGTGAACACATGAAACTAACCTTCCATGTGCCAATGATTCCCCAGATCCATATTTTTAGTCCAGGCCATTTTTCTGAACCCCAGACTTGTGTATCTGTGTGTTGGCTCAATATCTCCACTTGGAGACTAAAGACAGTCTTCAAAGTTGAGCATAATGCCAAGCTCTCCATCTTAGATGGTGGTGACACCACCTTTCTCGCCCCCACTGTTAAGCCACTGAGTCATCCTCACTTTCACAGCCTTCAAGGAAATTGTGTTGGCACTTCTTTTCTTGCAGCCTTCTCCATGACCACCTAGGCTCCAGCAATGGATGCTGTCATTGCCTCTGAAATGCTCCCATCCTTGTTCTCTAATCTCAATAGCAACCCAAGTAAGGCTGTTCATGTGCCACCAAAAACATTGCATTTCTTTGCCCTGGACCACACTACATATCCACCTTGCACTCAGAATAAAAGCCAAATTCTCACCATGGTACACCAGTCCTACAGGATCTGCCCCTTTCCCTCACTGACTAGACCCTCTGCTTTTCCCTTCCTATGGACCACTCTGACCACACAGCCCCTCTTGCTGTTGTTCAGTCGTGTCTGACTCTTTGTGACCCCATAGACTGCGGCATGCCAGACTTCACTATCTCCCAGAGCTTGCCCAAACTCATGTCCATTGAGTTGGTGATGCCATCAACCATCTCATCCTCTGTTGTCCCCTTCCCTTCTTGCCTTCAATCTTTCCCAGCATCAAGGTCTTTTACAGTGATTCAAATCTTCACATCACCTGGTCAAAGTACTGGAGCTTCAGCTTCGGCATCAGTCCTTCCAATGAATATTCAGAGTTGATTTCTTTTAGAATGGACTGGCTTGATCTTGCAGTCCAAGGAACTCTCAACAGTCTTCTCCAACACCACAGTTCAAAAGCATCAATTCTTCGGTGCTCAGCCATCTTTATGGTCCAGTTCTTACATCCATACATGATTATTGGAAAAACCATAGCTTTGACTTTACAGACCTTTGTCAGCAAAGCGATGTCTCTACTTTTTATTATGCTATCTAGGTTTGTCATAGCTTTTCTTTCTAGAAGCAAGCATCTTTTAATTTTGCAGCTGTAGTCAAACCCCTGGTGCTCTTTAAATACAGCAGACATACACGAGGGTCTTGACTCCAGAACATTTTCTCTGCCTGGGACACTCTTTCTCGGATACCCATATGTTCACTCCCATATCCTTAAAGTCTTTACTTACATCTCACTTGCTCTCATTCTTTGCAACCCAATGGATGAGCCATGGGATTCTCCAGGCAAGAATCCTGGAGTGGGGAGCCATTCCCTTCTCCAGGGGATCTTCCCAACCCAAGGATCAAACCCAGGCCTCCTGCACTGCAGAAAGAGTCTTTACGCTCTGAGCCACCAGGGAAGCCCTCTCAGCAAGATCTCCTGAGTCTAGTTTTAAAGCCTGTACACCTGCCCACCTCAGTGCTCCGACTGTCCTTATCCTGCTCTGACACTCCCTTGGCTTCACAGCCTCCTCACTATGTTTGACTTACTCTCCACCTGTATTGTCTAGCTTTTCCCCTAGAATGTAGCCTTTCTACTCCTTGCACAAAGCCTCCCACATGTACACAGCCACTTGGCATATGCAGAAGAAACGAGCCATTTTGTGAATGTAATGTGATCATGCCTCATCTCTCTCCTGCATTAGAGAAAAAGCTCTGTGAGCACCAGGACTTGCCTCTCATTCAAACACCTCAAACAGTCTCCAGGACAGGATAGACATAGGCTTTTAGGGGTGCTGGGAACTTGTCTTAGTTCTTCAGGCTGGTAACGAAAAATATACTACAAACCATACTACAAACAGAATGAGACGGGGAAGACAGAGTATGAGACGGTTGAATGGTGTCATCTTCTCAAAGGACATGAGTTTGAGCACACTCCAAGAGACAGTGAAAGAAAGGGAAGCCTGGGGTGCTGTAGTGAATGGGGGGGCGGTTGCAAAGAGTTGGACATGACTGAGTAACTGAATGACAAACAACAAATACTATAAACAACAAAGTCTACTTCTCACAGTTCTAGAGGTTGGACAGCCGAGATAGGGCATCACTGTGGTTGGGTGGGGCCCTCTTTCAGGTTGAAGATTTTTCCTGTGTCTCCATGTGGCAGAAAGGGTACCCCTCTTTTATGAGGCATTAATTCCATTCCTGTGGGATCCAATTTCCTGACTTAAGAACTTCCCCAAATCCCCATCTCCTAACACCATCACCTGGGGGTTAGGATTTCAGCATATGGATTTTAGCGAGACACAAATAACCAGGCCATGGCAGAGCTCCTCCGACTAATGAGGGCTATCAGAGATGAAAGGGAGGCCAGTTTGGTGAGGTGCACTAACTCACCATCCTCCTGCCCAGGTGCAGTGGGCCAGGCTTCGCTTGCTTCTGGAAGATCTGAACATGAGCTTGCTTTTAACAACACAGTATCTAGTTTACAGGTGCCTCCACTCTGCTTTCCCCTTCAGAGCCATATGTTTAATACTGTACACTGTGAACTGTGTGTGTGCTTGGGTGGCATCCAACTCTTTGCGACCCCATGGACTGGAGCTCCAGGCTCCTCTGCCCACAGGATTTTCCAGGCAAGAATACCTGAGTGGGTTTCTATGCCTTCCTCCAAGGGATATTCCCAACCCAGGGACTAAGCCTGAATCTCCCATGGCCCCTGCACCGACAGACGTGTTCCTTACCCACTGAGCCATCTGGACAGCTGAACTTATTTGCAAAGCAGAAATAGAGTCACAGATGTAAAGAACAAACTTTATAGTTCTCCAGGGAGGAAGGAAGGTGGGATGAACTGGGAGACTGGATTGACATAACTACACTACTGTGTATAAAATAGATAGCCAATGAGAGCAGCACTGGGAAATCTACTCAGTGCTGTGTGGTGACCTAAATGGGAAGGAAATCCAAAAAAGAGGGGATATGTACACGTATCACTGATTCACTTCATTGTACAGCAGAAACAAGACAACATTGTAAAGCAACTCTACTCCAATTAAAAAATTGAAAAAAACACAGATGCTCATATTAACCTGATTTCTCCTGGGCTGGCATCCTGAGGGGGAGAGGGAGATCTCACCCACAGAGTAAGCCCCTATCTTGCTGAAACTGATCTGAAAATTTGAACCAAGAGAGGCCTCCTGAACCCTAAGGCCAGGCAGAGCTTTAGAGTCCTGAGTCTTCCAGCTGCTCCCTCTCCAGCCGTCAGGGCCCCGTCCTCCATCACTCATGAGCACGTTAACCAGAGACTAAAAGGTATGCATGTTAGAATTCACATCTGACTCACCAATGACTTCAATATAGTTTTAAAGGAAATAGCTTTTCCTTTTCTTTCTAATGCTGGCACTAAATGTTACATTGTCAACAAAAAGAATTCCTACTTATGAAAAACATCTTTTGGGGAAAGGGGAATGGCTCTTCTCTGGGAAAAAGATGGGGCAAAAGGCTAACATTTGACAATGTGCTAAGTGGCTTCAGTCGTGTCTGACTCTGTGTGACCCCATCAACCATAGTCTGCCAGACTCCTCTGTCCATGGAATTTTCCAGGCCAGACTACTGGAGTGGGGGGCCATTCCCCTCTCTGGGGTTCTTCCCGATCCAGGGATCAAACCTACATCTCCTGTACTGGCAGGCGGATTCGTCACCACTAGCGCCACCTGGGTAACATTTGACAGGCTGCGATCAAAACCAGGGACACTCCTCTGAAGGAGGACAGCTGGGAAAGGACAGAAACTCCTGAATAAGAGGAGGGAATCGGGGCTCTTGGGTCGGTGCTGCTGGAGCTGACAAACGGCTGGAGTTCTCGTGGTTTGCAGATGATCCTCTGCACCCCTGGCTGTGTAAGGGGGCTTGCCTCTGGCCTCCGTGAGATCACGACAGCCCCACTGCCTGCCCTTCTTTTTCCCCAACTGGCTTCTGGGAACTTCATTAACCTTTAAATCTGGCCATTTAAATGCATACCTAGCCTGGCTGCCCTTCACCTGAAGGCATCATTACGGTTTGCCTCTCTCCTCACCCAGGCATCTGGAAGTGTCATCTCAATGATTCTACTGTAACTCCTTGTGTGTGTGTTCGTTGCTCAGACATGTCTGACTCTTTGAGACCCCATGGACTGTAGCCCCCCAGGCTCCTCTGTTCATGTAATTCTTCAGGCAAGAATACCGAAAGCAGGTAGCCATTCCCTTCTCTAGGAGATCTTCCTGACCCAGGGATTGAATCTGGGTCTCCTGTATGGCAGGCAGATTCTTTACTGTCTAAGCCACCAGGGAAGCCTGTAGTTCCTTAGCTGTTGAAAAGAGGAAGAACGTTCACGAGTTCAACTGGCCCTTGAAACAGGAGCTGCCTCAGGCCCCCTTTGACTCAGCCATGTTAGAATTCACATCTGCCTCACCAATGACTTCAATATAGTTTTAAAGGAAATAGCTTTTCCTTTTCTTTCTAATGCTGGCACTAAATGTTACATTGTCAACAAAAAGAATTCCTACTTATGAAAAACATCTTTTGGGGAAAGGGGGAATGGCTCTTCTCTGGAAACAGATGGGGCAAAAAGGCTAACATTTGACAATGTGCTAAGTGGCTTCAGTCGTGTCTGACTCTGTGTGACCCCATCAACCATAGTCTGCCAGACTCCTCTGTCCATGGAATTTTCCAGGCCAGACTACTGGAGTGGGTGGCCATTTCCCTCTCTGGGGTTCTTCCCGATCCAGGGATCAAACCTACATCTCCTGTACTGGCAGGCGGATTCGTCACCACTAGCGCCACCTGGGTAACATTTGACAGGCTGCGATCAAAACCAGGGACACTCCTCTGAAGGAGGACAGCTGGGAAAGGACAGAAACTCCTGAATAAGAGGAGGGAATCGGGGCTCTTGGGTCGGTGCTGCTGGAGCTGACAAACGGCTGGAGTTCTCGTGGTTTGCAGATGATCCTCTGCACCCCTGGCTGTGTAAGGGGGCTTGCCTCTGGCCTCCGTGAGATCACGACAGCCCCACTGCCTGCCCTTCTTTTTCCCCAACTGGCTTCTGGGAACTTCATTAACCTTTAAATCTGGCCATTTAAATGCCTACCTAGCCTGGCTGCCCTTCACCTGAAGGCATCATTACGGTTTGCCTCTCTCCTCACCCAGGCATCTGGAAGTGTCATCTCAATGATTCTACTGTAACTCCTTGTGTGTGTGTTCGTTGCTCAGACATGTCTGACTCTTTGAGACCCCATGGACTGTAGCCCCCCAGGCTCCTCTGTTCATGTAATTCTTCAGGCAAGAATACCGAAAGCAGGTAGCCATTCCCTTCTCTAGGAGATCTTCCTGACCCAGGGATTGAATCTGGGTCTCCTGTATGGCAGGCAGATTCTTTACTGTCTAAGCCACCAGGGAAGCCTGTAGTTCCTTAGCTGTTGAAAAGAGGAAGAACGTTCACGAGTTCAACTGGCCCTTGAAACAGGAGCTGCTCCTAAAGCATTTGGTCAGTTTAGCTGATGCAAAGGCCTGGCTGGCCTGGGGGACACCTCCTCAGAGTTGACCTTGGGGAACCAGATGACCTTGAGACTGTATCCATCTGAACACCTCTGGGGCTCGGACTGGGGTCCTATTTAATCACCTTTGGGCTTGTCCCACCCACACACAAAGTCCTTCCCTGTGTCTGACCTGTACCAGGTGCTGGGAGCCTACATCCTCGTCTTCGAATGACCGCACTTCAAGCTCCTGAGTACATTTCTGGGTCTGATTTCCTCCAGAATAAAAGTATTCCATACCTTTTCAAAGAAATAAGATTATTCTATTTTGGGTTTTTCCCCCTCTTTGCTATTTCTAGAGCTTTAAAATGTGAACACCAAAAGTATATATTCTCATCTAAGAAAGGCCAGAATGTTTTGAAATGTACAGTAGCCAAGATGCGCCTCGGTACACAAGCTTGTATATCAGAAGCAACCATGCACGGTTTAGGAGTTAATGAACGTGACATCTTTAGAAAGGGGGTCTGCTGAGCACTGGAGGGTCTGGAGGTCTCAGGGTGTGTCATCCAGGAGTCACGATCCAGCCCCTGGGAGCTGAGCATCTGCCTTCAAATACCAGTTCCTCCTCTCGTTAGTGCTGTGACCTCAGGCAGGTGGCTTCATCTCTCTGTGCTTCAGTTTTAAATCAGTAAAATGAGAATGACAACAGTATTGGGGCATTGAGAGGTGGGAAGAGTTTAAATAAGTTAACAATCATAAACAATAAAGGATGATACTGAACATTTTGTACCATAGAAAAATCTACTATGATCATTCACTCTTAATTTTCTATAAATAAAGATAATTTTCATTCTGAGCATCTAGCCAGGCCAGCATAAATCTTACTCCCAATCTTCAGGGGCCCCTCTGGGGACGGGAGAGCCCTTGAGCACCAGAGAAATGTGAGCAAGGGTCCATGCAGACCCCAGCCAGGCCCTGGGATCTCCAGCAGGCCTTGGGCTCCTGGGCTAGGCTTGGACCTCAGCCCTCTGCCCAGGTCTCCCAAGAGTTCACGTGCCAGGACCCAGCTCAGGTGCAGGTATTCCCAGCTCCTGGCACAGGGTCTAGAGTGTCCCCGTGTGCCACAGGAAGGAAGTGACAACAGTCAGGCAGGAGGAATAGGACTTGGCCCCCAGTTTCTGTGTAAGCACTGACGGAAAGCCCTCTCCCTCAACCCCAATCTGCCCTTGAGAGTCCAACTGGAGCAGAAAGGCCCACAGTTCACTTTATAAGGTCAGTTCACATGACACAAAATGCAGCCATACTTCCAGAGTAGAAATAAAGTTTCATCTTGGACATGGTGGCAGAAACTTCAATGACACGGAAAGATGTTCACAATATTGTGTTAAATGGAAAAGGTCGGGTTATAAACTAGGATCAGAAGAGTGTCTCTATGCATTTTCCTGGGCTTCTATAACAAAGTGCCACAACACTCTTTGGCTAAAAAGAAGAGAAATTTATTCTCTCACAATTATGGTGTCCAGAAGTCCAAAGGTGCAGGCAGGGTGTTAGAAGGTGTAGGTGGGGCATTAGAAGGCATAGGCGGGGCGTTAGAAGATGTAGGCGGGGCGTTAGAAGGTGGAGGTAGAGTGTTAGAAGGTGGAGTCAGGGAGTTGGAAGTCTCTAACGGAGGGCACCCTTCCTCAGCTCCCCAGATTCTGATGGTTCTCAGCCCTCAGTGTTTTCTTGTCTTGCCAGTCTCATTCATGAGGCACTCTCCCTGTGGGTCTGGCTTCACATGGCCATCTTCAGATAAGGACAGTGGTCATACTGGATTAGGGACCTACTCAACTTCAGATGCATGCTAAGTCACTCCACTTATGGTCATAGCCAACCAGGCTCCTCTGTCCATGGGATTCTCCAGGCAAGAATACTAGAGTGGGTTGCCATGCCCTCCTCCAGGGGATCTTCCCGACTCAGGGATCAAACCTGCATCTCTTGTTTTTCCTGCATTAGCAGGCGGGACTCTTTTTTTTTTTTTACCACCAGCGCCACCTGGGAAGTCCTCTACTCCGGATGACATCACCTCCATTTAATCAATTATATCTGCAATGATCCTATTTCCAAATAAGGTCATAATCTGTCATGTATCTTTTTGTGGGAGACACAATTCAGCCTATAAAAGTTTCCCATGGTTAAGAACCTACATCTTTTTCAACAACGAAAGTGAATGAATTCCATTATGAAGTCATATACACATAAACATGCCTGAATGAGATCTTACCGCTGCCAACCTCTCCTCCCTGGCTGCCCTCAACACCCCCTCCCCACCAGGAGAGCTATGCTGACACCTGGATCTTTTCATATGCCTCTATTTACCCACAGGCTCCTGCTCATACCTTTAGTATACTCATGATGCAAATTTGCATCTTCAGGGCAGGGTTTGTTTTTTAAAAAATAGAAAATTTAATGTGCCTTTTCTATTTGGGGGCTTCCTGGTGGCTCAGACGGTAAAGAATCTTCCTGTACTTCAATGACACGGAAAGATTTTCAAATTGTGTTAAATGGAAAAGGTCGGGTTATAAACTAGGATCAGAAGAGTGTCTCTATGCATTTTCCTGGGCTTCTATAACAAAGTGCCACAACACTCTTTGGCTAAAAAGAAGAGAAATTTATTCTCTCACAATTATGGTGTCCAGAAGTCCAAAGGTGCAGGCAGGGTGTTAGAAGGTGTAGGTGGGGCATTAGAAGGCATAGGCGGGGCGTTAGAAGATGTAGGCGGGGCGTTAGAAGGTGGAGGTAGAGTGTTAGAAGGTGGAGTCGGGGAGTTGGAAGTCTCTAACGGAGGGCACCCTTCCTCAGCTCCCCAGATTCTGATGGTTCTCAGCCCTCAGTGTTTTCTTGTCTTGCCAGTCTCATTCATGAGGCACTCTCCCTGTGGGTCTGGCTTCACATGGCCATCTTCAGATAAGGACAGTGGTCATACTGGATTAGGGACCTACTCAACTTCAGATGCATGCTAAGTCACTCCACTTATGGTCATAGCCAACCAGGCTCCTCTGTCCATGGGATTCTCCAGGCAAGAATACTAGAGTGGGTTGCCATGCCCTCCTCCAGGGGATCTTCCCGACTCAGGGATCAAACCTGCATCTCTTGTTTTTCCTGCATTAGCAGGCGGGACTCTTTTTTTTTTTTTACCACCAGCGCCACCTGGGAAGTCCTCTACTCCGGATGACATCACCTCCATTTAATCAATTATATCTGCAATGATCCTATTTCCAAATAAGGTCATAATCTGTCATGTATCTTTTTGTGGGAGACACAATTCAGCCTATAAAAGTTTCCCATGGTTAAGAACCTACATCTTTTTCAACAACGAAAGTGAATGAATTCCATTATGAAGTCATATACACATAAACATGCCTGAATGAGATCTTACCGCTGCCAACCTCTCCTCCCTGGCTGCCCTCAACACCCCCTCCCCACCAGGAGAGCTATGCTGACACCTGGATCTTTTCATATGCCTCTATTTACCCACAGGCTCCTGCTCATACCTTTAGTATACTCATGATGCAAATTTGCATCTTCAGGGCAGGGTTTGTTTTTTAAAAAATAGAAAATTTAATGTGCCTTTTCTGATTTGGGGGCTTCCTGGTGGCTCAGACGGTAAAGAATCTTCCTGCAATTCAGGAGACTTGGGTTCAATCTATGGGCCAGGATGATCCTCTGCAGAAGGGAATGGCTACCCATTCCAGTATTCCTGACTGGAGAATTCCACGGACAGAGGAGCCTGGTGAGCTACTGCCTATGGGGTCACAAAGAATCAGACACAACTGATTGACTAACACTTTTTCTGAATCTTGCTTTTCATACATAATAACATCTAGAGAAGATTCTGTAAGTCATATAATAAGACTCTCAATCATTTTTTAAAATTTATTTTTTGAACACCAAAGAAACACTTTGTATCAGTGTTAATTATAATTAATTAATTATATTAATTATATCCAATTAATAATGTTGTGATACTTTCATCTTAACAGTGAAGGGACTCAGCCATACATATACATGTATGCATTCTCCCCCAAACCCCACTCCCAGATTGTATGATACATTCTGCAGCAGGGGCATTCACCAAATGCTGTTGTTTAGTCACAAAGCCATGTCTTACTCTTTCTGCAACCCCATGGACTCCAGGGAACCATAGCCCACCAGGCTCCTCTGTCTATGGGATTTTTTAGGCAAGAACACTGGACTGGGTTGCCATTTCCTTCTCCAGGGGATCTTCCTGACCCAAGGATTTAAACCTGTGCCTCCTGCATTGGCAGGCAGTTTCTTTACCACTGAGTCACCAGGGAAGGCCCACCAAACATTAACAGTGATTATTTTAAGATACTTAGTGGGGCTTCCCCTGGTGGTCCAGTGGGTAAGGACACCGCCTTGCAGTGCAAGGGGCGCCGGTTCGAGCCCTGGCCTGGGAAGATCCCACGTGCCGCGGAGCGGCTGGACTGATGTGTCCAGTCACCGAGCCGGAGCTCTGGAGCGCATGTGCCCAGAGCCGGTGCTCTGCAACGACAGACGCCACCGCGATGGGAGGCCCACATGGGCCAAAGAACGAAGATGGATGAAAGTGGACAAGTGAAAGACCAATAGAAGTGGCCCGCCTGCTCCCCTCCCTCCCCAACCCGACCCCCGCCCAAAGTAAATAAATAAATAAATCTTTAAAAAAAAAAAATAAGATACTTAGTGGGGGGAGAGGGGAGCGAGGCTCAGGCGAGAGGAGATACATGTGTACCTATGGCTGATTCACGTTGTTATATGGCAAAAACCAACACAACATTGTAAAGCAATTATCCTCCAAGTCAAAAAGAAGCTTTCTTGGGAACAGGGGAGCTCTTTCATTAATTCTGTTTCTCAGAGTCTAGCACAGAGCCTGAAATATGACGGCTGTTCAATAAACATGCAGGTCTTTGAATTGCTGCTGAAGCTTTCTCTTTTTTTTCAGAAATTTCAACTCTAATTCCAATAGAATTGTGACCTAAGTCATTTCATCTCAAGGCAAGAACCTTGGAAGGACATAGGCATTTTAGAGTCCCAAAGACTAATGTTTTACATTCTACATAAAGCATTATATTCAGTCATTCTGGCAGTTCCAGGGAGCAAAGTTCACCTACAGATAAGGAGGAGGTCTCTGAGACGTCAACACATAGCTGTGTAGACTAATGGTCAGAGTGAGGAGTCCAACCTCATCCACCAATTCCACAAGAACGTCACTCTACACCACATCAGGTATCCATAAGAGAACCTTCTTCTCATTTACTAGAGTTGGCTTAGAAAAATCTAGATTTGGTTTTCCCCAGACCCACCCTCCAAAGTTTCATGACCACTGAAAATATACAAAGCAACAACACAGACCAAAAAGTTCTGACGTTTTAGCAATCCTAGACAGAGCCACTCAGCAGAGAACTGTTTCAATTCTCCTTTGCTTATTTAAAATCAATGGCTTGACTTTGGAGCCAGATGTGTTTACACTTAACCGGTCTGGTTTCAAAGGCAGAACAGAAACTTTAGCTCATGCAGGATGGGGGAGGGAGTCACTAGGAAGTGGTTTGAGAGACAGAAACCTGGGATTTCAGGCACGAATGAATTGAGGCAGGACAGTAGTGACCTGTGAAATTCTACCAGATCTGACGTTGCCATGTACCTCTGACATTTCTGGCAGCATATTTCCTAAGACAATGTTTGAGAGCTTTTGACAAAGATGCCATATGAAATTTCCATTCCTTTAATTACCTGCAAGTTTACCTATGAGTTTGACAGATGCTATAAACCTTGATACACAAAATGACAAAACACCATTGCAATTGGCAAGAGCTATGAATTTCACAGATTAGTGTTGCTTAGAATTTACCTTTCTTATCTTCCTTGAATAGATGATAGTAATGTGGTTCTCAAGTCAGGTTGAACACTGTAACCACCTAGAAGACTTTAAAAGTACTGATGCCTGCATCCCGATTAATTGGCAATGGAAGCAGCTGAGCACTGAGATTCTAGAAAGCTCTTGAACTGACAAAAATGTGAGGCAGAAGTTGAGACCCACTCCCTATGAGATTAAAGGATTAAATGTTTAGTGTAAGAAGTTGGAAGGATTAAAATTGCTAAAAACTAGAAGGGCCGTTTGTGAAATACGATAATATTAAGAATGAAAAATAACCTCCTTCATGTGGCAATGCAGCCTTCTGTGATCTGATCCACACCCTGCTCTTTAGTCTCACTGCCAACTGCTTCCTGCACTTTCTTGCTGCAGCTGAACTTTCTCCACATAAGCTACGTCATTGTTCTCCTCTGTGCGTCACTGTTTCAGGAAGCTTTCCTTAAATGATTTATGATCAGTCTGGCCAATCCAGCCTGCGACGGTCTGTCTCAGTGAAGAGACCCTGTGGTTCCCTAAGGCGTGAAGGCACTGCACTGCATTTAATGATCTGTTTCAGTTCAGGGTCTCCACTGGACACCAGTGAACATCCTAAAAGCAGTGACTCTGCCCTAGGAGCCCAACTCCTAAGCCAGTAAGTGGCAAAACACCCGGTCTGAAATATTCTACGTTTTAGCAATCCTAGACAGAGCCACTCAGCAGAGAACTGTTTCAATTCTCCTTTGCTTATTTAAAATCAATGGCTTGACTTTGGAGCCAGATGTGTTTACACTTAACCGGTCTGGTTTCAAAGGCAGAACAGAAACTTTAGCTCATGCAGGATGGGGAGGAGTCACTAGGAAGTGGTTTGAGAGACAGAAACCTGGGATTTCAGGCACGAATGAATTGAGGCAGGACAGTAGTGACCTGTGAAATTCTACCAGATCTGACGTTGCCATGTACCTCTGACATTTCTGGCAGCATATTTCCTAAGACAATGTTTGAGAGCTTTTGACAAAGATGCCATATGAAATTTCCATTCCTTTAATTACCTGCAAGTTTACCTATGAGTTTGACAGATGCTATAAACCTTGATACACAAAATGACAAAACACCATTGCAATTGGCAAGAGCTATGAATTTCACAGATTAGTGTTGCTTAGAATTTACCTTTCTTATCTTCCTTGAATAGATGATAGTAATGTGGTTCTCAAGTCAGGTTGAACACTGTAACCACCTAGAAGACTTTAAAAGTACTGATGCCTGCATCCCGATTAATTGGCAATGGAAGCAGCTGAGCACTGAGATTCTAGAAAGCTCTTGAACTGACAAAAATGTGAGGCAGAAGTTGAGACCCACTCCCTATGAGATTAAAGGATTAAATGTTTAGTGTAAGAAGTTGGAAGGATTAAAATTGCTAAAAACTAGAAGGGCCGTTTGTGAAATACGATAATATTAAGAATGAAAAATAACCTCCTTCATGTGGCAATGCAGCCTTCTGTGATCTGATCCACACCCTGCTCTTTAGTCTCACTGCCAACTGCTTCCTGCACTTTCTTGCTGCAGCTGAACTTTCTCCACATAAGCTACGTCATTGTTCTCCTCTGTGCGTCACTGTTTCAGGAAGCTTTCCTTAAATGATTTATGATCAGTCTGGCCAATCCAGCCTGCGACGGTCTGTCTCAGTGAAGAGACCCTGTGGTTCCCTAAGGCGTGAAGGCACTGCACTGCATTTAATGATCTGTTTCAGTTCAGGGTCTCCACTGGACACCAGTGAACATCCTAAAAGCAGGGACTCTGCCCTAGGTTCCCATCACCTAGGCCAGTAAGTGGCTTATCAAGGAAAGATGGTAAGATGAAGGCAGGAAATGGGAATCATGTATCAGGTACTCATCAGCTGTAATGTTGGGAAATGTATAGTCTTGACAGGTATACACATTTAAAGGTAAATTTACTTTGTAGATGTTAGCACCCAAAAGCTTAGGAGAGAACATTATGCAAAAGGAGGGTAGTACAGAATTAGTTGTATTTTATATGCTGTTTATAAACTTGTCTTTATTTCCCTCCTTGTTCTTATTTTAAAAGGTCAAGGAACATTATAGAGTGGAATCTTTTCACAGTATATATATATAATACATATATGCATCAAATCATGATGTACACTTTAAATATCTTACAATTTTATATGTCAAGTAAACCTCAATAAAACTGAAATTTTAAAAAGCCAAATGACATAAAAACATCCCATCCAGAATTTTTTTGCCAACCTGATGGAAATATAAGATATTCAGTTTCTACAAGTGGTTCCACAGATGAAAGGCCTTCCCTTGGGGAGACTGCAGTGCCCTGAAACACGGTTGCAAACATTTGCTGACATGCCAATCATCTCTCGTGAGCCAAGTAGCCAAATGGCAGTAACACTTCAGAAAGACCAAAACCCAGTAATTTATTCCTTGACTCTCTTCCCAGACAATTGAGAACGGAGCATGGTCTCCCCACCAGATGGGCCTCCTAGACTGTTTAGTGTAAAAGTAAAACGAAGGGCCGTTTGTGAAATACGATAATATTAAGAATGAAAAATAACCTCCTTCATGTGGCAATGCAGCCTTCTGTGATCTGATCCACACCCTGCTCTTTAGTCTCACTGCCAACTGCTTCCTGCACTTTCTTGCTGCAGCTGAACTTTCTCCACATAAGCTACGTCATTGTTCTCCTCTGTGCGTCACTGTTTCAGGAAGCTTTCCTTAAATGATTTATGATCAGTCTGGCCAATCCAGCCTGCGACGGTCTGTCTCAGTGAAGAGACCCTGTGGTTCCCTAAGGCGTGAAGGCACTGCACTGCATTTAATGATCTGTTTCAGTTCAGGGTCTCCACTGGACACCAGTGAACATCCAAAAAGGAGGGACTCTGCCCTAGGTTCCCATCACCTAGGCCAGTAAGTGGCTTATCAAGGAAAGATGGTAAGATGAAGGCAGGAAATGGGAATCATGTATCAGGTACTCATCAGCTGTAATGTTGGGAAATGTATAGTCTTGACAGGTATACACATTTAAAGGTAAATTTACTTTGTAGATGTTAGCACCCAAAAGCTTAGGAGAGAACATTATGCAAAAGGAGGGTAGTACAGAATTAGTTGTATTTTATATGCTGTTTATAAACTTGTCTTTATTTCCCTCCTTGTTCTTATTTTAAAAGGTCAAGGAACATTATAGAGTGGAATCTTTTCACAGTATATATATATAATACATATATGCATCAAATCATGATGTACACTTTAAATATCTTACAATTTTATATGTCAAGTAAACCTCAATAAAACTGAAATTTTAAAAAGCCAAATGACATAAAAACATCCCATCCAGAATTTTTTTGCCAACCTGATGGAAATATAAGATATTCAGTTTCTACAAGTGGTTCCACAGATGAAAGGCCTTCCCTTGGGGAGACTGCAGTGCCCTGAAACACGGTTGCAAACATTTGCTGACATGCCAATCATCTCTCGTGAGCCAAGTAGCCAAATGGCAGTAACACTTCAGAAAGACCAAAACCCAGTAATTTATTCCTTGACTCTCTTCCCAGACAATTGAGAACGGAGCATCTCCCGTGTGCTCAGCAACGCCGAGGCGACTCCTTTCTAGCAACTTCGCAAGAGACACTGTCAGAACTCCTTACCAGCCATCAGGTCTGAAAGAGGGGTCCCTGGAGGGTCTGCACTTGAGCAAGCACTGCCAGAGCCGAAGCAAGGGCAAACGTCGTCTGCCAAGTGCAGCACGTGCTGTTAAAGACAAAGCTCTTGTCCAGGGCTCCTTGCCATCCTGTGGCATGGGATGAGACTTTGCAGAATGGCAGCATTTGGACTAACAGCACTTGGCTGGCAGATGCTTCGTGCACACTGTCAAGCTGACTATGACAGGCTCCAGGCAATTCTGCAGAGTTGGGCATGTGGCGAAGCTGCTGAGGGCAGTTAGCAGCCTCACAGGGTGAGGATGGAGCAGAACCACGGGTGGTCAGCATTCAACGGGGGCCAAGAGATCATTCCTATCAGCCCCTTCCTACTGCTGATGAACTAAGAGAGACTGGAGACTTACTGGTTCCTTGCTGAAGGATCATGCAGTTAAGTAGGTATATTTGTGCCTGATCCAAATCGGCAGGCTTAAGCCGAGAGTTCTTTGCCTGAAAGAATGCTCTAAATTGTCTGTTTGCAACGTCCAAACGCCGCAGTTAGTTTTCAGAACTTCACCTGACTCTTCACCCTGTAGGCAGCTTAAGGATGAGGGACGGCATCACCTTGGGCAAGTCAAGTTGGAGCTGTACAAACGGACGGTATCCAATCACTTCTGCTGTGCATCTTACGACTCAGCTAATTCCCTCTGCCATCCAGTTTCTGCTGTCAGTCTGGCTGACCCTTATCCGATCCTCAAAAGTTAATTCTGAAATGGTACACTTTAAATATCTTACAAATAGTCAAGTAAACCTCAATAAAACTGAAATTTTAAAAGCCAAATGACATAAAACATCCCATCCAGAATTTTTGCCAACCTGATGGAAATATAAGATATTCAGTTTCTACAAGTGGTTCCACAGATGAAAGGCCTTCCCTTGGGGAGACTGCAGTGCCCTGAAACACGGTTGCAAACATTTGCTGACATGCCAATCATCTCTCGTGAGCCAAGTAGCCAAATGGCAGTAACACTTCAGAAAGACCAAAACCCAGTAATTTATTCCTTGACTCTCTTCCCAGACAATTGAGAACGGAGCATCTCCCGTGTGCTCAGCAACGCCGAGGCGACTCCTTTCTAGCAACTTCGCAAGAGACACTGTCAGAACTCCTTACCAGCCATCAGGTCTGAAAGAGGGGTCCCTGGAGGGTCTGCACTTGAGCAAGCACTGCCAGAGCCGAAGCAAGGGCAAACGTCGTCTGCCAAGTGCAGCACGTGCTGTTAAAGACAAAGCTCTTGTCCAGGGCTCCTTGCCATCCTGTGGCATGGGATGAGACTTTGCAGAATGGCAGCATTTGGACTAACAGCACTTGGCTGGCAGATGCTTCGTGCACACTGTCAAGCTGACTATGACAGGCTCCAGGCAATTCTGCAGAGTTGGGCATGTGGCGAAGCTGCTGAGGGCAGTTAGCAGCCTCACAGGGTGAGGATGGAGCAGAACCACGGGTGGTCAGCATTCAACGGGGGCCAAGAGATCATTCCTATCAGCCCCTTCCTACTGCTGATGAACTAAGAGAGACTGGAGACTTACTGGTTCCTTGCTGAAGGATCATGCAGTTAAGTAGGTATATTTGTGCCTGATCCAAATCGGCAGGCTTAAGCCGAGAGTTCTTTGCCTGAAAGAATGCTCTAAATTGTCTGTTTGCAACGTCCAAACGCCGCAGTTAGTTTTCAGAACTTCACCTGACTCTTCACCCTGTAGGCAGCTTAAGGATGAGGGACGGCATCACCTTGGGCAAGTCAAGTTGGAGCTGTACAAACGGACGGTATCCAATCACTTCTGCTGTGCATCCTTAATACGACTCAGCTAATTCCCTCTGCCATCCAGTTTTTCTGCTGTCAGTCTGGCTGACCCTTATCTCTGACCTGAAAAATCCTCAAAAGTTAATTCTTAGAATTTAAAGAGTTTCCAACAGGTAGATGAGAGTGGAAGCACTTCTATTAAGATTGTTGTCCCTTTTAAAAAAAAGGTATAAAGGAGGAGATAGGAAGCCAAAAGGAAATATAATTATAGTTCTCCTCGCCTTTCGTTTATCTCAGAGAGAAATGTAGAGTCTTGTGTAGCCTGGGGGTTGATTTCAGCTGAACCACAATTCAGCTCATTAGAAGCTCTTAGACAGGATATTTTGGAAAAGAATATAGAGTAGAGATTGTGAGCAAAAAATAGAAATGTTTTGTGCTCTAAAACAAGAATTTTTTTTTTCAAAATATAGAGACAAAATTAAGAGAAACAAAAAAATAGAAGAATAGTCTCAGATTAATTATTGTCTCCCTCACTCATAAGCAGAGCTATGCATGAATCGCCCATGAGTCTATATTGATACATGCACCTGTGTACCCTGAGTTTCTATTTTCTTATATGTACCATGATTTCATAATGATAACTGTCCCCTCCTTTTCAAAAGCAAATGCAGGGCTTCCCTGGTGGTCCTAGTGGGTAAGGACATCTCCTTGCAGTGCAAGAGGCGCAGATTCAATTCCTGGCCTGGGAAGATCCCACGTGCCACGGAGTGACTGGACCGATGTGTCCAACTACTGAGCCAGTGCTCTGGAGCGCATGCGTCCAGAGCCAGGGCTCTGCAACAAGAGAGGCCACTGCCATAGGAGGCCCACACAGACCAAAGAACAAAGATAAATAAATGAAAGCTCAATAGAAGTGGCCAAAATAATAGTAATAACCAGCATTTTCCATCCTCTGTCCACATCTCCTGGGGTTCTGAATTTACAGAGATGCTGTTTACAGGATGAAGCTTATTAAGGTACTATAGATACAAAGGTGTGCATTGTGCACATTTTTAGAACTATCTTTGGATTATTTTATCTCTCTGAAGAGTTACTGATTATTTTTAGTTAAGACATTGGCTCCTACCTTAGATCACTTGAATCTGGGTAAACAACCTAAAATCAAGAGTTCTCCAACTGGTTTCCTTGAGGCAGCCTTGGGATTTACTAAATTTGGATTCAGGCACAGCTAGGACTTTTGGGTGATTTTTATGCCCACACTTTGAATTAATGAGAGAACATGTTATCTGAATTTAGCTTTTCTTCTTCAGAGGTGAGGTGTTAGTCACTCAGTCATGTCTGACTCAGTCAGGCCTAACACTCATGCTAGCAACCCATGGGCTGAAACCCACCAGCCTCCTCTGTTTATGGAATTCTACAGGCAAGAACACTGGAATGGGTTGCCATGCCCTCCTCTAGGAGAGCTTCCTAACTCAGTGATCAAACCTAGGTCTCCTGCACTGCAGGCAGATTCTTTGCCATTGAACCATGAAGCCCCATATTTTCTTCTCATACTCCCAAATTATGCTTTAGTATTATGATGACATCATGAGGTTCTATGTAAAGAAAGTCTAAAATTACATCAGAAAATAAGCAGTAAAAATACTGTCACAAATGAGCAGAATTTCTGAAATAGCGTTTAACTGGATGTTATTATGATTCTTTCTGAGTTAATCTAAGTATATTTTTGCTATAAGTGTGTGTATGCAAATAAAATTGATAGCATTTGCTTTTACATGTAGGTAAAACAGTATAATTTAAGAAAGTTTCATACATGTATATGTATGCACATATATATGTATATACATGCATGAATATTCATATCCACATAATTGTGAAGAGACGGCAAAGTTCCACTATTTAAAAGCTCTTAGATTGTCAGGATCCTAGATATATAATGAACTCATCTCTTCCAGTTGGTAGCCTGTAAATATAAAGACCTGAGGTGGATGACGTTATTGCTGGAGCAAGAAGACTTTCTTCATGTACGCTAACTTTGAAATATCTAACCATCTTGAGTTGGATTACAAATGTTGTCACCAACCAACCAGACTTTTGAAGAGGAAAAATTACTTGCACTGAAGCTACTGACAACAGACCTTTTATTCCAAAAGGATAAAAAATTCAAAAGTGAGTATGGATGTGGTTTTTTTTCCCAAATTGTTTTAGCTGTCCTACCTTAGATCACTTGAATCTGGGTAAACAACCTAAAATCAAGAGTTCTCCAACTGGTTTCCTTGAGGCAGCCTTGGGATTTACTAAATTTGGATTCAGGCACAGCTAGGACTTTTGGGTGATTTTTATGCCCACACTTTGAATTAATGAGAGAACATGTTATCTGAATTTAGCTTTTCTTCTTCAGAGGTGAGGTGTTAGTCACTCAGTCATGTCTGACTCAGTCAGGCCTAACACTCATGCTAGCAACCCATGGGCTGAAACCCACCAGCCTCCTCTGTTTATGGAATTCTACAGGCAAGAACACTGGAATGGGTTGCCATGCCCTCCTCTAGGAGAGCTTCCTAACTCAGTGATCAAACCTAGGTCTCCTGCACTGCAGGCAGATTCTTTGCCATTGAACCATGAAGCCCCATATTTTCTTCTCATACTCCCAAATTATGCTTTAGTATTATGATGACATCATGAGGTTCTATGTAAAGAAAGTCTAAAATTACATCAGAAAATAAGCAGTAAAAATACTGTCACAAATGAGCAGAATTTCTGAAATAGCGTTTAACTGGATGTTATTATGATTCTTTCTGAGTTAATCTAAGTATATTTTTGCTATAAGTGTGTGTATGCAAATAAAATTGATAGCATTTGCTTTTACATGTAGGTAAAACAGTATAATTTAAGAAAGTTTCATACATGTATATGTATGCACATATATATGTATATACATGCATGAATATTCATATCCACATAATTGTGAAGAGACGGCAAAGTTCCACTATTTAAAAGCTCTTAGATTGTCAGGATCCTAGATATATAATGAACTCATCTCTTCCAGTTGGTAGCCTGTAAATATAAAGACCTGAGGTGGATGACGTTATTGCTGGAGCAAGAAGACTTTCTTCATGTACGCTAACTTTGAAATATCTAACCATCTTGAGTTGGATTACAAATGTTGTCACCAACCAACCAGACTTTTGAAGAGGAAAAATTACTTGCACTGAAGCTACTGACAACAGACCTTTTATTCCAAAAGGATAAAAAATTCAAAAGTGAGTATGGATGTTGGCGAGCCCATATTTCTTTGCACAGGTGTCAATACTCCATCTTTGGGAAGTTCCCAAATGACTACTCTGGCTTGACAACTCAGGAGGAAATGTGGCAGTGATCATTAATCTCGTGGGAAAGTGGTGTGTGTGATGAGAAAGAGATCTGTATATGAATCTTCACTTGGGGAGATAAAAATAGAACTTGTTGGGAGGAAGAAGATGAAGGACCCTATGTAGTCTTTTCCACTTTTCATCTTTCAGTTGGTGAAATTCTGATCAAACTGTTCATTTTACCTCACATCCAAATGCATGCTCTTGAAAGTGAAGGCAATTTCACAATTAAAAGCTAGAAGCCCAGAGATTTCCCTGGAGGCCCAATCGTTAAGACGCTATGCTTCCAGTGCAAGGGGCAGAAGTTCCATGCCTGGTCAGGGAACTAAGATCTCACATGCTGCTCAGCACAGCCCAAAAATAAATACATAAAAGAAAATTCAGTGACTAATCATTAAAAAAAAAAGTTTAAGAGCAAGAAGGGTAGATCTGTTCCCTATGCTTGTAGGAATATCATAACCTAAAGGAGAGCACCTTCATGAAAGAGAATGTCCTTGGGCTCATCTGCAAATAGAAGCTGCAGGCAACTAAGAGGCTGCAAAGGACCATGTTCAACCAACTAAAGTCCCAGAAAGAAGCACTAATCAAGATAATGAGGCATTTTTTTCCCTTTAGGTTATGGAATTTTGGATTATGGGAATGGTAGGGATCAATACATGTATATTGCATATCCACATAATTGTGAAGAGACGGCAAAGTTCCACTATTTAAAAGCTCTTAGATTGTCAGGATCCTAGATATATAATGAACTCATCTCTTCCAGTTGGTAGCCTGTAAATATAAAGACCTGAGGTGGATGACGTTATTGCTGGAGCAAGAAGACTTTCTTCATGTACGCTAACTTTGAAATATCTAACCATCTTGAGTTGGATTACAAATGTTGTCACCAACCAACCAGACTTTTGAAGAGGAAAAATTACTTGCACTGAAGCTACTGACAACAGACCTTTTATTCCAAAAGGATAAAAAATTCAAAAGTGAGTATGGATGTTGGCGAGCCCATATTTCTTTGCACAGGTGTCAATACTCCATCTTTGGGAAGTTCCCAAATGACTACTCTGGCTTGACAACTCAGGAGGAAATGTGGCAGTGATCATTAATCTCGTGGGAAAGTGGTGTGTGTGATGAGAAAGAGATCTGTATATGAATCTTCACTTGGGGAGATAAAAATAGAACTTGTTGGGAGGAAGAAGATGAAGGACCCTATGTAGTCTTTTCCACTTTTCATCTTTCAGTTGGTGAAATTCTGATCAAACTGTTCATTTTACCTCACATCCAAATGCATGCTCTTGAAAGTGAAGGCAATTTCACAATTAAAAGCTAGAAGCCCAGAGATTTCCCTGGAGGCCCAATCGTTAAGACGCTATGCTTCCAGTGCAAGGGGCAGAAGTTCCATGCCTGGTCAGGGAACTAAGATCTCACATGCTGCTCAGCACAGCCCAAAAATAAATACATAAAAGAAAATTCAGTGACTAATCATTAAAAAAAAAGTTTAAGAGCAAGAAGGGTAGATCTGTTCCCTATGCTTGTAGGAATATCATAACCTAAAGGAGAGCACCTTCATGAAAGAGAATGTCCTTGGGCTCATCTGCAAATAGAAGCTGCAGGCAACTAAGAGGCTGCAAAGGACCATGTTCAACCAACTAAAGTCCCAGAAAGAAGCACTAATCAAGATAATGGAGGCATTTTTTTTTCCCTTTGTAGGTTTTATGGAGGAATGGTAGGGATCAAGGGAAATAGGATATGTGTTGAGGTATACTCTAGAAATTAAGAGTTACATAATGTAAGTGAAGATAAAAGGGAATAAAACACTCATGGTAGGAAATTTTTGTTTTCAAAACAACTCAATGCTGCCCATGGTGTTAAGGGATAATCAGAAGTAGTAGTTCTTTCAACTCAAGTAACAAAGAGAAAACTAAGCTTTGATCACTTCAAAGGAAACTAGACACCACAAAGGGGAAACCTTAAGGACAGATGGAAAAGGAGAGTGTTAGCTGTGGTGGCGTAAAAGTAAAGCATCCCTTGGAAGACACAATAAAATGAGCCCTAACACCCATCCTGCATCCATAGTGGAGGATTTGGCTGCAGTTCTTTGTTAAGGATGGCACCAGATTCCCAGTTTAGGGGTCATGAACCCTTTAGCTTTGGATGCAGAATGTGGTCCAAACTGAAGAGAAACTAGATGCAGGACCTCTGTGGTGGTTCAGAGGTTGGGAATCTGCCTGCCAATGCAGAGGATAGAGGTTTGATCCACAGTTGGGGAAGATTCTACATGCCGTGGGGCAGTTATGCCTGTGTGCACAACTAAACTGAAGACCCCTTGCCCTGGAGCCCACAACAAGAGAAGCCCTTATGCCTCAGCTAGAGAGTAGCCCCACTCAGTGCAACTAGAGAAATCTCACACAGCAACAAAGACACAGCACAGCCATAAATAAATGAAGAAATTTAAAAAAAGTATATTATTTTAAAAAGAAAGAAAGAAACCAGATACAACCCATAAAGGGCGTAGAGTCTTGTCAATTGAAGTCAAGGCATTACTAGTTGTGAATTATTAGGCTGCAAACTTTTTAAAAATGAGGAGGCAGACAACAGGAAACATCAGGAGGCCTGAAAAGTGGTACTCTGAGATTTCCTATCACCTATGAGCCCATAGTTCTGGATGTGGTACCAGATCGTCTGTCTGGGTCCAGACTCTGCAAACATAACTTGGATCTTGAACTCAGGTCTCAGATCACTTTCCAGAACTGAGCCTTAGTGATAAGCTCCCTTGGGACAATTAAGCAACTTTGTAATCAGGAAACTGAACAAAATTCAAAGACGATGAGGCGAATCTGACCCACAACACTACTATTTCTATATGGTAAAGAACCCGCCTGCCAACAGAAGACATAAGAGACAATGGGCTCAATCCTTGGGTCAGGAAGATCTTGGGAGGAGGGCATGGCAACCCACTCTAGTATTCTTGCATGGAGAGTCCCATGGACGAGGAGCCTGGCAGGCTGTCGGCTCAAGTGAGTTAGCATGCATGCATGCATATTGAATTTAGGAATGAATTATGTTACCATCATTTTTAAAAATCCATGACACTTAAATCAGTTGAAAAACTTATGGGTTTTCAACATATTAGAGCATATGGCATCTTGACCCAGGGGTTGCTTTGAAATTTTTAGTTGACTATAGAATTGTGGTTTCAGTGTGAAAGGAGGAGAATTTGATTGTGTTTGTAAAGAGTGCTTGATAGTCTACTACAGCTTGATTTATTCACTTGTCATATTTACATGAGATAAAAGTGTTTAGAAGGAATTTATTTGTCGGGCTATAAGTCTGTGCTGCGGGAGATATGAAATATTTCATTGTTTGTAAAGACGTTAAGTCGAGCTTGGGCGGGGGAAAAATTCTACATGCCGTGGGGCAGTTATGCCTGTGTGCACAACTAAACTGAAGACCCCTTCCAAAAAATTGCCTCAGCTAGAGAGTAGCCCCACTCAGTGCAACTAGAGAAATCTCACACAGCAACAAAGACACAGCACAGCCATAAATAAATGAAGAAATTAAAAAAAAGTATATTATTTTAAAAAGAAAGAAAGAAACCAGATACAACCCATAAAGGGCGTAGAGTCTTGTCAATTGAAGTCAAGGCATTACTAGTTGTGAATTATTAGGCTGCAAACTTTTTAAAAATGAGGAGGCAGACAACAGGAAACATCAGGAGGCCTGAAAAGTGGTACTCTGAGATTTCCTATCACCTATGAGCCCATAGTTCTGGATGTGGTACCAGATCGTCTGTCTGGGTCCAGACTCTGCAAACATAACTTGGATCTTGAACTCAGGTCTCAGATCACTTTCCAGAACTGAGCCTTAGTGATAAGCTCCCTTGGGACAATTAAGCAACTTTGTAATCAGGAAACTGAACAAAATTCAAAGACGATGAGGCGAATCTGACCCACAACACTACTATTTCTATATGGTAAAGAACCCGCCTGCCAACAGAAGACATAAGAGACAATGGGCTCAATCCTTGGGTCAGGAAGATCTTGGGAGGAGGGCATGGCAACCCACTCTAGTATTCTTGCATGGAGAGTCCCATGGACGAGGAGCCTGGCAGGCTGTCGGCTCAAGTGAGTTAGCATGCATGCATGCATATTGAATTTAGGAATGAATTATGTTACCATCATTTTTAAAAATCCATGACACTTAAATCAGTTGAAAAAACTTATGGGTTTTCAACATATTAGAGCATATGGCATCTTGACCCAGGGGTTGCTTTGAAATTTTTAGTTGACTATAGAATTGTGGTTTCAGTGTGAAAGGAGGAGAATTTGATTGTGTTTGTAAAGAGTGCTTGATAGTCTACTACAGCTTGATTTATTCACTTGTCATATTTACATGAGATAAAAGTGTTTAGAAGGAATTTATTTGTCGGGCTATAAGTCTGTGCTGCGGGAGATATGAAATATTTCATTTAGGTTAAATTTGGAGAGTAGAGTTTTACAATGTTTAAGGAAATTTAACGAATTAAGTCTCTAAGTTTGATTGGTTGTTTTGGTGAGTCCCATTTGTTTAATTTGTTTAAACAAATATTCCTAAGCACAAGTAGTCATCTTTATTTTATACCAAAATTATTAAATTAGTTTAAGAAATTGTCATTTTAACTTGGCGACTTGAGAAAAAAATAATTTCCAGCTTTAAAAACTGAGCATTTCTGCTGTAAGACTAATGGAACTCAAATGGGGACTCTGTAACAACCTAGAGAGGGTTCAGATGGGGAGGGAGGTGGGAGGGAAGTTGAAGAGGGAGGGGACATCTGTAGACCTATGGCTGATTCAGGTGGACGTGTGGCAGCAAACAACAGAACTTTGTAAAATAAATAAATAAATAAATATAAATTTTAAAAAAATTTTAAAAGTCCTGAGCATTGATTTAAACCAAGTTGCTCTGAGAAGTCTTCTCTGAGACAAAATCTTTATAAAACTGTCCTTTTAAAAAATCTAAACTATTGTGTACCTCAAAGAGTCTCATAAAATGAGTTCCACTGTGCTTTGAAATATCCATAGGATTGTTTTGACTTTTTAAAATAAGATACCTATGACTAATCTGGGACTACACATATCTGTAAACAACAAAACTCTGTAAAAGCAAAATAAAAATAACTAAGTAACAAAAAAATGTCATTTGAATAGTGATCTTAACATGTGGTGAATGTTAAAGCCCTTACTGTATTGAAAATGATATCTTTTAGTGAAGTGGCTATGCTGCAACCTTTCACCTTCCACTCAACAATAATGTAATAAGAAAAGAACAACAAAAAAAATAAGAAAAAAAATGCCATTTTTCGCGTTTTGGTTCTTAAAAGATGCCCATTGGCTGTGTAATCTGTGTTTTCTGCTTAGCATCCAGAAGCAGTGTATAATAGTGCTCTTATCTAGTCCACCTGAAGACTGCAGGCACACGGCTTTTCCGTACCAGCATTATTGTCACGTGTCCTTGGACTCGACAGCTTAAACTATTCTTCCCCCTTGGGGCTGGAGAGAAAAGCAATGGTCTCAAAAGCTAAAAACTCTTTAATACAAAAAGGACTCAGCAGTCATCTGGCATGTGGAGAGGGGTCATAAGCTCCTCTTCTGCTCTCTAAGGGCCCCTTGGTTAGAAAGGTGAAAGCCACCAATCAAGACCCTTCCCAGCTCGTCCCACTTCCAAACACCTTGACTTGGGTCTATCTCCTGGAATCCCTGGGAGCTGGTTCTGCTAGCAGGTGGATAAATCACCCCACACAGAGATGTTAGGGGCTGCCAGGGACCTCAAGATTACTCTTCAAGATGCAGCATTAATTTGACAGAGAGTCAGCTGTAGGGTGTGTCTGATGGAGACATCAAAGGTGTTTTAAGATGATATGTTAAGTATTTAAGCACAGTAAGATAATTTGTAAGGAATCCACCTTCCAATGCAGGAGCTGCAAGAGTCTCAGGTTCGATCCCTGGATTGGGAAGATCCCCTGGAGAAAATGGCCACCACTCCAGTTTCCCAGACTTGCTCTGAGAAGTCTTCTCTGAGACAAAATCTTTATAAAACTGTCCTTTTAAAAAATCTAAACTATTGTGTACCTCAAAGAGTCTCATAAAATGAGTTCCACTGTGCTTTGAAATATCCATAGGATTGTTTTGACTTTTTAAAATAAGATACCTATGACTAATCTGGGACTACACATATCTGTAAACAACAAAACTCTGTAAAAGCAAAATAAAAATAACTAAGTAACAAAAAAATGTCATTTGAATAGTGATCTTAACATGTGGTGAATGTTAAAGCCCTTACTGTATTGAAAATGATATCTTTTAGTGAAGTGGCTATGCTGCAACCTTTCACCTTCCACTCAACAATAATGTAATAAGAAAAGAACAACAAAAAAAATAAGAAAAAAAATGCCATTTTTCGCGTTTTGGTTCTTAAAAGATGCCCATTGGCTGTGTAATCTGTGTTTTCTGCTTAGCATCCAGAAGCAGTGTATAATAGTGCTCTTATCTAGTCCACCTGAAGACTGCAGGCACACGGCTTTTCCGTACCAGCATTATTGTCACGTGTCCTTGGACTCGACAGCTTAAACTATTCTTCCCCCTTGGGGCTGGAGAGAAAAGCAATGGTCTCAAAAGCTAAAAACTCTTTAATACAAAAAGGACTCAGCAGTCATCTGGCATGTGGAGAGGGGTCATAAGCTCCTCTTCTGCTCTCTAAGGGCCCCTTGGTTAGAAAGGTGAAAGCCACCAATCAAGACCCTTCCCAGCTCGTCCCACTTCCAAACACCTTGACTTGGGTCTATCTCCTGGAATCCCTGGGAGCTGGTTCTGCTAGCAGGTGGATAAATCACCCCACACAGAGATGTTAGGGGCTGCCAGGGACCTCAAGATTACTCTTCAAGATGCAGCATTAATTTGACAGAGAGTCAGCTGTAGGGTGTGTCTGATGGAGACATCAAAGGTGTTTTAAGATGATATGTTAAGTATTTAAGCACAGTAAGATAATTTGTAAGGAATCCACCTTCCAATGCAGGAGCTGCAAGAGTCTCAGGTTCGATCCCTGGATTGGGAAGATCCCCTGGAGAAGGAAATGGCCACCCACTCCAGTACTCTTGCCTGGAGCATCCCATGGACAGAGGAGCCCGGCAGACAAAGAGTTGGGCACAACTTAGCGACTGAGCCCATGGAATAATTTGACTTTGACAAGACCATGCAGCAGGTGCCTGGATGCTGGCTGTCCTGTTGTGTCTTCCATCTCCCTCCAGTCTGGACAAAATCCTTCGCACTGATTCCCTGCTCACGGGTGCCCCCCACCTGCCCACGTGCCGGCCCCAGAAGGAGCGCAGGGATAGGTCACGACATCCCGTCTCCACGAGAACCTGCAGCTTCAGGGCGGGAAGAGGTCTTCCAGGCCACAGAGCCAGCCAGGGTCTTCCACCTCTTCCAGAAAGGGTGACCAACGGTCCTGGCATTCCCACTGAAAGCCCGGCATCCTGGGAAACCTCTCAGTCCCTGAAAATCGGGGTGATGGTTTGTCCTACAAATGAAAAACCCCAAATCTCCCTCTTCTAAGAAAGCATTCACAGCCCCGTTCTAAGCCAAAACAAGGGAGTGGCCTAGACGACTTTGTAAAAGTGTGTCATTTGAAAGCACACAGGAAAACCTTTCATGTGGAAAGCTGTTTTTGTTTTTTTCCATCTGCAAAAGATCAAAGCATCCCTCTGCCCTTTCTCCAGGGACACAGAGCATCAGTTCCTCGCTAAGTGGCAGACGTGGCCATCTTGTGGGTGGCCGTTTTGACTCAAGCACCACTTGACTTCACATCAGAGCTGAATGAAACATTTCCTCCAGGCTGTCATGTTCTCATCCACTTGTTTCCCAGAACATCCTCCTCCCAGTCCAAACACGTTTCCCTTCACAGTCAAACTAACACTGCTCCAGTCGTGGGGTAAGGGGATCCAGCTACAGACCACCGTGTCTCGAGCCGTCCCGCCTCCCGGGTCCTCCAGGGACTGGGACAGGCTCAGCTGGCTTCCTGATCCTCAGAGAGTAGTGTGGGTTTAAGATGGAATATGTTAAGTATTTAAGCACAGTAAGATAATTTGTAAGGAATCCACCTTCCAATGCAGGAGCTGCAAGAGTCTCAGGTTCGATCCCTGGATTGGGAAGATCCCCTGGAGAAGGAAATGGCCACCCACTCCAGTACTCTTGCCTGGAGCATCCCATGGACAGAGGAGCCCGGCAGACAAAGAGTTGGGCACAACTTAGCGACTGAGCCCATGGAATAATTTGACTTTGACAAGACCATGCAGCAGGTGCCTGGATGCTGGCTGTCCTGTTGTGTCTTCCATCTCCCTCCAGTCTGGACAAAATCCTTCGCACTGATTCCCTGCTCACGGGTGCCCCCCACCTGCCCACGTGCCGGCCCCAGAAGGAGCGCAGGGATAGGTCACGACATCCCGTCTCCACGAGAACCTGCAGCTTCAGGGCGGGAAGAGGTCTTCCAGGCCACAGAGCCAGCCAGGGTCTTCCACCTCTTCCAGAAAGGGTGACCAACGGTCCTGGCATTCCCACTGAAAGCCCGGCATCCTGGGAAACCTCTCAGTCCCTGAAAATCGGGGTGATGGTTTGTCCTACAAATGAAAAACCCCAAATCTCCCTCTTCTAAGAAAGCATTCACAGCCCCGTTCTAAGCCAAAACAAGGGAGTGGCCTAGACGACTTTGTAAAAGTGTGTCATTTGAAAGCACACAGGAAAACCTTTCATGTGGAAAGCTGTTTTTGTTTTTTTCCATCTGCAAAAGATCAAAGCATCCCTCTGCCCTTTCTCCAGGGACACAGAGCATCAGTTCCTCGCTAAGTGGCAGACGTGGCCATCTTGTGGGTGGCCGTTTTGACTCAAGCACCACTTGACTTCACATCAGAGCTGAATGAAACATTTCCCCTCCAGGCTGTCATGTTCTCATCCACTTGTTTCCCAGAACATCCTCCTCCCAGTCCAAACACGTTTCCCTTCACAGTCAAACTAACACTGCTCCAGTCGTGGGGTAAGGGGGATCCAGCTACAGACCACCGTGTCTCGGAGCCGTCCCGCCCTCCCGGGGTCCTCCAGGGACTGGGACAGGCTCAGCTGGCTTCCTGATCCTCAGCCCCTCCAGAGAAAGAGCAGGAGGTCGTTTCAGACCCTTCCCCAGTTCTCCCTTCTGGTGGACTCATTGCGCCCCATCGCCCAGGGATGCTGGACTCTGCTCTCACCACTGGGCAGGAGGATTACTTCTAGCATGCGATGGGGCATGGGCTGAAATGCTGTTAAACACCCTATCATACCCAAGACATCCCTTCCCCCACAGGAATCTGAAGTCAGCAGTGCCGAGGGTAGAGGAGGGGTGTACCTCTGAGAGGATTGTCCTGAGACGTGTAGGCGACTCGAAGACAACACAGCCCAAAGCTTGCACATCGACAGCCTTCTCTGATGAAGATTCTCACTGTTTCTGAGAAGAAGGAAAACATCATCATTTTAGAGGGAAAAAGAAGAGAGTATGAGTTAATAGCAAAAAATTCTACTTTATAGAAAAAAATGTGTCTCCTACCCATCCCCGGTATGGGGAAGAATTAGAGCCTAATAGAGGCAGTTGGCAATGATTGAATAATACTGATGAAGGTGCTGAAGATTTTCCACCTCTTTTCCCTGTAATTGCGTAATACCCTCTGACCAGGAGTGTGGGTGAGAGGGAAGAGGTGTTGTTAGGATACTGTTTTCAGCATTAATTATAACAAACTCTCTTTGAAACATCACAAATTCACTTTTAAAATGTGTTGATATGTCCACACAAAGACTTGTGTATGAATGTTCATAACAGCACACAGGAAAACCTTTCATGTGGAAAGCTGTTTTTGTTTTTTTCCATCTGCAAAAGATCAAAGCATCCCTCTGCCCTTTCTCCAGGGACACAGAGCATCAGTTCCTCGCTAAGTGGCAGACGTGGCCATCTTGTGGGTGGCCGTTTTGACTCAAGCACCACTTGACTTCACATCAGAGCTGAATGAAACATTTCCCCTCCAGGCTGTCATGTTCTCATCCACTTGTTTCCCAGAACATCCTCCTCCCAGTCCAAACACGTTTCCCTTCACAGTCAAACTAACACTGCTCCAGTCGTGGGGTAAGGGGGATCCAGCTACAGACCACCGTGTCTCGGAGCCGTCCCGCCCTCCCGGGGTCCTCCAGGGACTGGGACAGGCTCAGCTGGCTTCCTGATCCTCAGCCCCTCCAGAGAAAGAGCAGGAGGTCGTTTCAGACCCTTCCCCAGTTCTCCCCTTCTGGTGGACTCATTGCGCCCCATCGCCCAGGGATGCTGGACTCTGCTCTCACCACTGGGCAGGAGGATTACTTCTAGCATGCGATGGGGCATGGGCTGAAATGCTGTTAAACACCCTATCATACCCAAGACATCCCTTCCCCCACAGGAATCTGAAGTCAGCAGTGCCGAGGGTAGAGGAGGGGTGTACCTCTGAGAGGATTGTCCTGAGACGTGTAGGCGACTCGAAGACAACACAGCCCAAAGCTTGCACATCGACAGCCTTCTCTGATGAAGATTCTCACTGTTTCTGAGAAGAAGGAAAACATCATCATTTTAGAGGGAAAAAGAAGAGAGTATGAGTTAATAGCAAAAAATTCTACTTTATAGAAAAAAATGTGTCTCCTACCCATCCCCGGTATGGGGAAGAATTAGAGCCTAATAGAGGCAGTTGGCAATGATTGAATAATACTGATGAAGGTGCTGAAGATTTTCCACCTCTTTTCCCTGTAATTGCGTAATACCCTCTGACCAGGAGTGTGGGTGAGAGGGAAGAGGTGTTGTTAGGATACTGTTTTCAGCATTAATTATAACAAACTCTCTTTGAAACATCACAAATTCACTTTTAAAATGTGTTGATATGTCCACACAAAGACTTGTGTATGAATGTTCATAACAGCAGCATTAATGACAGGCAAAAATGGAAAGCAAATGTCCAACAGCTGGCAAATGGTGTGGTGATAACCATTCAAGTATGTAAATTTACTAAACATCATTGAATTACACATTTAAAGCAGGTGAATTTTATGGTTTCTAAATGATACCTCAATACAGTGAAAGTTACTCAGTTGTATCTGACTCTTTGTGACCCCATGGACAGTATCCTACTGGGATCTGCTGTCCATGGGATTTTCCAGGCCAGAATACTGAAGTGGGTCACCATTCCCTTCTCCAGGGGGTCTTCCCAGCCCAGGGACTGAACCTGGGTCTCCTGCACTTTAGGAAGACTTTTTTTTCTTTTTTACCATCTGAACTGCCAGGGAAGAAGCTACAATAAATCTCTTACCAAAAAATCTATCAGACTTGGAAGGATTTTTTTCTAGTCTTTGTAAATAAAGTTATAGAAAGAACACTTATCTGGGGAAGGGTGGGGAGATCTATGTCCTAGTCTCAATCCATTCAAAATAAGTCACATTGCTGAAGGTAAGGCACTGATTTCCTCCAGAACTCAGTTTCCCAAAGTGTAAAGTGACCGGTAGCCCATGAGGTACTGACCACCTCTCGTGCAGTGAGATGTGGTTAACCGATGCCTCACATTCCAACAGGAAGAGCAGCCACTACAGCCTAACTCATCAGCCTGGGTCCTCACTTTGTAAGAACCAACTCACATTTGAAGCCCACTTCAAATTACAGAGGATAGGGGACTGTGCCCAGGTAAGTCAAGCCCAGGACCACACAGACGGCCCAGGCCATCTTTCTCCCAGTTCCCCCCTTTTAGCAGTCAGGAGAGACTCTCCTTCCCATCACTGCCCCAAGACAAGGACGGAAATGTGACAGTCCCTCAGTCGTGGCCAAGTCTTGCAACCCTGTGGGCTGTAGCCCGCCAGGCTCCTCTGTTCATGTGATTCTCCAGGCAAGAATACTGAGTGGGTTGCCATTTCCTTCTCCAGAGGATCTTCCTGACCCAGGGATTGATCCCAGGTTTCCGGCATGGCAGGCAGACTCTCCCACGTGAGCCACCAGGGAAGCCCATAGATGAGGATGTTTGCTGCCAAACCAGAGAAGGACCAGCGCTGGCTCTTCTTAGGCAAGTACACCCATACCCAAGGGGACTCCCCTTCCCCTCCTAAGCCAGGCCATAGTGACACGTCATCCACTTTGGACAACAGCCTGGGACACACGGCACCTCATTGCCTGAGGCTAAGCAACTGCGTCGCCCTCACTAGGCACACCCTGCCTGGGCGATGATGGGTGAAGGTGAGCAAGCCAGATCATCCTCAGGGCAGCTCTCACCTCTTCACGGTGAAAGTCAAGGACTGCAAGCTCTTCTCCATTGTTCTGTGCCCTTGTACCCCATGAGGAGCTAGAAAACGTCCACTCCATGTGCTGGGGGGATTCCCTAGCCAGTACTGTAGCCCCACCACACAGCTGGGAACACGAGGACCTCTACGTGCAGATGCACAGGTTGTCGACTGCACAAGGACACTCAGTCAAAGGGACTGGGTAAGAAGTAAGACCCATCCATTCTCTGCATGCTAAGCTTAGTGTCCCATGTAGGATGACGGCCACTCAGGGGAGGAGCATCTTCTCCTCATTTGAACCAAGGCACCTAAGCTGAACAAGAACACCTTACGAGCCAGAGGCAAATCACTCTACTGTGCCCCGGGCATCAGATCCTCCCTGCTCAGTATCTCCTGGACTCTCAGGAAGGGCCATGCGTGCCCTCTGCCCACAGCTGCCTCTCTGACTCAGACAGAGTCTGTTGGTCAAGCAGAACCCAGATGCCTCCTGGCTGTCCCAGCTCCCATCCTAGAGGCCTTCCTTCCCACCCCTCCATGTCCTAACGGCCCCAACTGCCCTCCTTCCCCTTCAGTCCAGTAGAAAAAACGCTCGTGTCACTGTTTGCAAATAAACTAGTGTGTCTAAGTTGCAGCTGAGAGCTCTTCAGGGTGCAGAGGTGACATAAGATGAGGGCCCTTGTGATCTGATTGCAGGGACAAGGGCTGTGCCAGGATCTCAAGGATCTCACAGGACAGCTCCGACTCGTCTGTTTCACAGATGGGAAAACTGAGCCCACAAAAGTCGAACAACTTGCCAGAGCCACAGGACGCAGGGCGGTGGAAGGTCTAGCCAACTGCTCATCACCAGGTCTCTTTGATTTCCTCATAGTTTCTCTAGTTAGCTTTCCTCTCCCTTTTGTCTTTCAAAACCCACCAAAACACCATTCCCACTGAGCACGGCTCAGATGGCACCTTGCCCTTGATGACTTTCAAAACAAAATTGTGTAAAATCAACTAAGCTGCTTTGGCACTGCCCTTTCATCACGCATCTCATCCCCACTGAAGACTGTACTCTGATTACTTTGCAGTTGGCATTGTTAAAGTGTAAAAACTTGGAAAGACAAAAAAAGAAGACACATTTATTGTTACCAAAAGGGAAAGTGAGGAGCTTTTCTGTGCCCTTGTACCCCATGAGGAGCTAGAAAACGTCCACTCCATGTGCTGGGGGGATTCCCTAGCCAGTACTGTAGCCCCACCACACAGCTGGGAACACGAGGACCTCTACGTGCAGATGCACAGGTTGTCGACTGCACAAGGACACTCAGTCAAAGGGACTGGGTAAGAAGTAAGACCCATCCATTCTCTGCATGCTAAGCTTAGTGTCCCATGTAGGATGACGGCCACTCAGGGGAGGAGCATCTTCTCCTCATTTGAACCAAGGCACCTAAGCTGAACAAGAACACCTTACGAGCCAGAGGCAAATCACTCTACTGTGCCCCGGGCATCAGATCCTCCCTGCTCAGTATCTCCTGGACTCTCAGGAAGGGCCATGCGTGCCCTCTGCCCACAGCTGCCTCTCTGACTCAGACAGAGTCTGTTGGTCAAGCAGAACCCAGATGCCTCCTGGCTGTCCCAGCTCCCATCCTAGAGGCCTTCCTTCCCACCCCTCCATGTCCTAACGGCCCCAACTGCCCTCCTTCCCCTTCAGTCCAGTAGAAAAAACGCTCGTGTCACTGTTTGCGAATAAACTAGTGTGTCTAAGTTGCAGCTGAGAGCTCTTCAGGGTGCAGAGGTGACATAAGATGAGGGCCCTTGTGATCTGATTGCAGGGACAAGGGCTGTGCCAGGATCTCAAGGATCTCACAGGACAGCTCCGACTCGTCTGTTTCACAGATGGGAAAACTGAGCCCACAAAAGTCGAACAACTTGCCAGAGCCACAGGACGCAGGGCGGTGGAAGGTCTAGCCAACTGCTCATCACCAGGTCTCTTTGATTTCCTCATAGTTTCTCTAGTTAGCTTTCCTCTCCCTTTTGTCTTTCAAAACCCACCAAAACACCATTCCCACTGAGCACGGCTCAGATGGCACCTTGCCCTTGATGACTTTCAAAACAAAATTGTGTAAAATCAACTAAGCTGCTTTGGCACTGCCCTTTCATCACGCATCTCATCCCCACTGAAGACTGTACTCTGATTACTTTGCAGTTGGCATTGTTAAAGTGTAAAAACTTGGAAAGACAAAAAAAGAAGACACATTTATTGTTACCAAAAGGGAAAGTTGGGAGCTGGATAAATTAGGACTTTGAGATGAATGTATACAGACTGCTATATGTAGAACAGATAATTGACAAGGACCGACTGTACAGCACAGGGAACTGCTCAGTATTCTGTAATAACCTACACGGGAAAAGAAGATGAAAAAGAACGGATGTATGTACATGTATAACTGAATCACTTTGCTATACACCTGAAACTAGCGTAACATGGTAAATTAACTATGCTCAGTATAAAATAAAAATTAAATTATCAAAATATCACCTGCTGTACTTATTTTTGAAACTACTTAGAATATCACTAAAATGCTATAGCTACACATACTACTTATACATAGAAGCAAAGATGGTTAGAGTTGAAAGAGATATTATGCATTATTTAGTCCACTTTTTTTTGAAAAAAAAATTAAAAATGAAATGATTTTAAATGCCAAAGATGAAGTCCCTTCATGAAACTTTTTAGGAAACCCAATTTTATGTTCCTAGCCCCTAAGGGTAGGTAGCCAAGAAAGCTCCAAATTGCTGTTTGCAAAAACACAGGAAAAATACCTTCTCTGGAATATAAATATATATTTATTTCATCTTCTGTGAAATATAAAGGTGGAAAATCGTTGATCTTACCTCATAGTTTTTTTAGGTCATGAAAAAAATGGAAGACCTCCCAAACTCAAAATATTTTCCAAAATACAGTCACCTCCATTCCTGACCTCCCACCCGTGTCTCACACACTAATGGGAACCACACCTTCCCAGTCATTTGATGTGAAAATTTTCCAAGAAAGTTTCACTGAGCAAGTAGAAGAGACTGAGCCAGGCTTCATAGACTCGGAACGACTGGCTAAGAGGGTCAAAAACTTAGGGCATCTCAGACAGAGGGTCCACCCTTACACCAGCTGGTGGCTGGCCGCCCAGAGCACCTTGTTTCCATGAGAACAACAAGGAGAGATAGACGGCAGTCCGGAAATAACTAATGATTTCTCTTACTAAAACAATCCAGCTGTCTTTTTACCTCATGTTAACTTCACGAATCCTCTGAAGTAAATTGCAACTCTGTCAATGCATTAGTAAATTAGGGGGGCATAATTCTCCCAATTAAGCATTTAAGTCAAAAACGAAGAGGAAAAAGAAATATCTCGCAGCGCCTTTTGCTCAACTTTAAAGAAACTGAAGATTTGTTCTTGCCAAAGAGTGAGTGGTAAATCCTGAGGGCTGTCAGAGCTTCAAACGAGCTAACAGATGTTTGTTCTCAAGTTCATTTTCCTCTCATGGCATTTTGAGGGCAGTACAAACTTGCACAGTATTTCAGAGGAAACTGTTTTTAAAAAGATTGTTTTCTTATTAAAAAAATCAACAGAAGTTTCTGAATACACATTGGCTTATGAGAAACCAGATGAGATTTAGCAACTTAGAAGCAAAAGTTTTGGTAAAAAAAGAGTTGAAAGAGATATTATGCATTATTTAGTCCACTTTTTTTTGAAAAAAAAATTAAAAATGAAATGATTTTAAATGCCAAAGATGAAGTCCCTTCATGAAACTTTTTAGGAAACCCAATTTTATGTTCCTAGCCCCTAAGGGTAGGTAGCCAAGAAAGCTCCAAATTGCTGTTTGCAAAAACACAGGAAAAATACCTTCTCTGGAATATAAATATATATTTATTTCATCTTCTGTGAAATATAAAGGTGGAAAATCGTTGATCTTACCTCATAGTTTTTTTAGGTCATGAAAAAAATGGAAGACCTCCCAAACTCAAAATATTTTCCAAAATACAGTCACCTCCATTCCTGACCTCCCACCCGTGTCTCACACACTAATGGGAACCACACCTTCCCAGTCATTTGATGTGAAAATTTTCCAAGAAAGTTTCACTGAGCAAGTAGAAGAGACTGAGCCAGGCTTCATAGACTCGGAACGACTGGCTAAGAGGGTCAAAAACTTAGGGCATCTCAGACAGAGGGTCCACCCTTACACCAGCTGGTGGCTGGCCGCCCAGAGCACCTTGTTTCCATGAGAACAACAAGGAGAGATAGACGGCAGTCCGGAAATAACTAATGATTTCTCTTACTAAAACAATCCAGCTGTCTTTTTACCTCATGTTAACTTCACGAATCCTCTGAAGTAAATTGCAACTCTGTCAATGCATTAGTAAATTAGGGGGGCATAATTCTCCCAATTAAGCATTTAAGTCAAAAACGAAGAGGAAAAAGAAATATCTCGCAGCGCCTTTTGCTCAACTTTAAAGAAACTGAAGATTTGTTCTTGCCAAAGAGTGAGTGGTAAATCCTGAGGGCTGTCAGAGCTTCAAACGAGCTAACAGATGTTTGTTCTCAAGTTCATTTTCCTCTCATGGCATTTTGAGGGTAGTACAAACTTGCACAGTATTTCAGAGGAAACTGTTTTTAAAAAGATTGTTTTCTTATTAAAAAAATCAACAGAAGTTTCTGAATACACATTGGCTTATGAGAAACCAGATGAGATTTAGCAACTTAGAAAAAAGGCAGATCTTCCCAGATGGCACTAGTGGTAAAGAACCTGCTTGCCAATGAAGGAGATGCAGGTTCGATCCCTCGGTGGGGAAGCTCTCCTGGAGGAGGGCATGGCAACCCACTCTAGTGTTCTTGCCTGGAGAATCCCATGGACAGAGGAGGCTAGGGGGCTACAGACCATAGAGCCAGCCAAGAGTCAGACACGACTAGAACGACTGAGCGCGCACAGATGGCGAAGCTGACGCCTTCACACACAAAGTCGGTTACAGCAGCTCAACCTATAGTCTGGGGTCTCGGCGGGGGAAGAATCGGTCTGCAATGCAGGAGACCCTGGTTCTATTCCTGCGCTGGAAAGATCCCCTGAGGAAGGGAACAGCTACCCACTCCAGTAGAATTGCCTAGAGAATTCCACAGAGCCTGGCAGACTACAGTCCACGTGGTAGCAAAGAGTCGAATATGAATGATCAACTTTCACTTTGAACCTATAGTCTAAGTGATACATCTAGCATTTGGCCATGGCTAGCTGTAAACAGACTCTCACATGACGTCCAGTGAATTCCCTGGCCTCTCATTATTCTACAGGATGCATGGTGTTTATAGAATGTACAGCACATCCTGCCGTACCCACCTTGCCTCCTAAACCTTCAGTTTCATTGATCTCATCAACACGCTTTGTTTTCATGGCCGACCTCACTTCTCTTTCCATTTGCAAAGCACTCAAAACATCTCTCCCAAGATTTTTTTCTTCTTGTCTCCTCAAGCACAAAATTCCCTGTATTTCACTCTGATCTGGTCTTCAACTTCAAAATGCTCTCTGGGATCCAAGCTTGCCACTGTGTGATTCTTCTTTTCTTTTCAGCCCAGGCACAATTGAATGTGACTCAGCCATCATCATTACACGTAAAGCACTTTCCCAAAATAGTCACCCACCTTTTCTCTTCTATTTTGCTTTGAAGTAAAATCCCCTTTGAAATTAAAGGGACTTCTCCTAGCAATAGAATCCAGTGACAATGAGATTTGGCCAAACATTTTTGGCCTTTTGAAAATGTTGACATTAAAATGCAGGTTTGCTGTTGATACCTAGATACCTGATTTTTCTTAATCAAGAGAAGTAAAAGGTAAAAGCCAACAACAACAGCAAAATACTAGCACAAAATGCTAATTCAACTCTGTCTTACTTATTTACATAGAAACTTTAAGGCAAGAATTTTCTTTTATCTAAGCTGGGATATCTGGAGTAAAAATTTTGAACATCAAACACAGGTTGTTTCAAGGGTTTTCTTTTTTTTTTTTTTTCCAAGCTTTTCCTTCTGATGCATTTCATTGTTCCTGAGACTTGTTTCATGCAGATATCCTATTAAAGTTCTGTCAACTTTGAAAACAAATGCACAAGGTGAGAGTTTCAAGGTAAGTTTTATTTGGGGCAAAATGAGGACTGCAGCCCAGGAGAGAGCACCTCAGATAGCTCTGAGAAACTGTTCCAAAGAGGCAGAGGGGAAGGTCAGTATATGTGTGATTTGGTGAAGGAGGAACATATGCAATCAAGCACATGTTTTTCCAGAAGTTTTCTGGAAAACAGAAAGCAGTGTGTCACAGAGAACATGAAGGATTTTAGTGCTTTTCAGATATGATGAGATACATATATTGGGCCCATAAAATTAGCACCTAAAAATATTTAGCTGTCTGGAGACCTGTCCTGACAATTTTGCCCAGAGCGTGGAGGGCCTCCTTTCTGCTCTTCATCCTGGACTCTCTTCAGGGGCTGTTGAAATTCAGCAGATGCAGCAGTGTATGATTTAATCCTTGCAGAAGTAGATGGCAAGCACCCATGGCCAGTGCCAATTTGTAGTTGACAGTTCAAATAAGAAATCCATTTTATAAAAAAATTTCCAGATAAAATGAAATAATCTGTTTCTGGTCTTCAACTTCAAAATGCTCTCTGGGATCCAAGCTTGCCACTGTATTCTCACCCAAAATTTCATCATTACACGTAAAGCACTTTCCCAAAATAGTCACCCACCTTTTCTCTTCTATTTTGCTTTGAAGTAAAATCCCCTTTGAAATTAAAGGGACTTCTCCTAGCAATAGAATCCAGTGACAATGAGATTTGGCCAAACATTTTTGGCCTTTTGAAAATGTTGACATTAAAATGCAGGTTTGCTGTTGATACCTAGATACCTGATTTTTCTTAATCAAGAGAAGTAAAAGGTAAAAGCCAACAACAACAGCAAAATACTAGCACAAAATGCTAATTCAACTCTGTCTTACTTATTTACATAGAAACTTTAAGGCAAGAATTTTCTTTTATCTAAGCTGGGATATCTGGAGTAAAAATTTTGAACATCAAACACAGGTTGTTTCAAGGGTTTTCTTTCTTTTTTTTTTTTTTTCCAAGCTTTTCCTTCTGATGCATTTCATTGTTCCTGAGACTTGTTTCATGCAGATATCCTATTAAAGTTCTGTCAACTTTGAAAACAAATGCACAAGGTGAGAGTTTCAAGGTAAGTTTTATTTGGGGCAAAATGAGGACTGCAGCCCAGGAGAGAGCACCTCAGATAGCTCTGAGAAACTGTTCCAAAGAGGCAGAGGGGAAGGTCAGTATATGTGTGATTTGGTGAAGGAGGAACATATGCAATCAAGCACATGTTTTTCCAGAAGTTTTCTGGAAAACAGAAAGCAGTGTGTCACAGAGAACATGAAGGATTTTAGTGCTTTTCAGATATGATGAGATACATATATTGGGCCCATAAAATTAGCACCTAAAAATATTTAGCTGTCTGGAGACCTGTCCTGACAATTTTGCCCAGAGCGTGGAGGGCCTCCTTTCTGCTCTTCATCCTGGACTCTCTTCAGGGGCTGTTGAAATTCAGCAGATGCAGCAGTGTATGATTTAATCCTTGCAGAAGTAGATGGCAAGCACCCATGGCCAGTGCCAATTTGTAGTTGACAGTTCAAATAAGAAATCCATTTTATATTCCAGATAAAAATTAAAAATCACTGAAGCATTTGCCTACAAATGCAAACTAATGAGTCAGTCAGTCCTACATTCTTTTTCACTCTAGAATGAAGGGCAATGTGGATACATTTGAATTATCCAACAGTGACATAACTTAGCTTCTCGATGATCCATTTTTGCTTGCAGAATTTCAGTGGCTCCATGGACTAAAGCAGAAGATAAAACATGGAAACATTCTCTCCTTGGCTCTCTCTGTATGACCTTGGGAAAAGAAAACACCCTTTCTCTGACTTTGCTTCCTCATTTGCAAAACAGAGAAAGCAAAGTTCCACTAATTTACTAATAAATTAACTCATTACTGAGTGTAAACACTGTTATTGTTTACCATTTATTTCTGCAATCTGTCAGGACATTTTGAAATTTCTGCATGAGATATACAACTTAATGCCGTTGCTTCTCCTTCTCCCTCTCCCATGGCTGTCGGAAGACGCAAGCAGAATGGTGAACACATGGGCGATGTAAATGAAATGCTATTTATCTTCAGATGGATACAAGGAAGTGTAATTAAGCCTTCTAAAAGCCTTCCAAATAAACTTCCCTTAAAGAAGGAGTGGAAAAGAAGATAGTAACTGATCAAAGTCATACATCAGACTAGACATGGCAGACAAAGGGCAGATTGGGGTAACTATCAGAGAGTCTATTTAGTATAACCCAAAGACTTTACAGGGCAGAGGGGAAGTACCAGAAGTTCCCAGGTGGCACAGTGGGTAAAGAACCTGCTTGCCAATGCAGAAGGTGTAAGAAGTTCAATCCCTGGATCAAGAAGATCCCTGAGAGGAGGGCATAGTGAAGCACTCCATCCAGTATTCTTGCCTGGAGAATTCCATGGAGAGGACCTGACAGGCTGCAATACATGGGGTTGCAAAGGGTCAGACACAACTGAAGCTTCTTAGCACACATGGACCAAGTATGGGTCAGAAACTTGTCAGTAGGGAGAAACGCTCTCCGTGTCTGAAATCTTGAGCTCAAATTGACGACTGGTTTAAATTAAGGGAACTCTTTCTCTTCTCTTTCCTTTCTTTTTCTTGCTCTCTTTCTCTATCCTTATTATCCATGTACAATTATGTATATTATAGATAGATAGATAGATAGATAGATACAACCTATGTTTTTATTAATGGTGAAAAGCCAAGGTGTCTACAGAAGGGAGAGTGAATGCTCTACAGATCTGCACACCCTTCAAGAAAAGTTTCCTTTTGCTACATATGCAAGTTACTATGACTATCAGAGGATCCCTAGCAAACAGCTACTCAAGAGGTCCATGTTGACTAAATTCTGGTCCCTAGCTAAAACAGAACTTTAGTAAATGAGTATAAGTATAAATATACTGAATGGCCCACTAATTTACCCAGGTTACAGTAAATACTGTTATTGTTTACCATTTATTTCTGCAATCTGTCAGGACATTTTGAAATTTCTGCATGAGATATACAACTTAATGCCGTTGCTTCTCCTTCTCCCTCTCCCATGGCTGTCGGAAGACGCAAGCAGAATGGTGAACACATGGGCGATGTAAATGAAATGCTATTTATCTTCAGATGGATACAAGGAAGTGTAATTAAGCCTTCTAAAAGCCTTCCAAATAAACTTCCCTTAAAGAAGGAGTGGAAAAGAAGATAGTAACTGATCAAAGTCATACATCAGACTAGACATGGCAGACAAAGGGCAGATTGGGGTAACTATCAGAGAGTCTATTTAGTATAACCCAAAGACTTTACAGGGCAGAGGGGAAGTACCAGAAGTTCCCAGGTGGCACAGTGGGTAAAGAACCTGCTTGCCAATGCAGAAGGTGTAAGAAGTTCAATCCCTGGATCAAGAAGATCCCTGAGAGGAGGGCATAGTGAAGCACTCCATCCAGTATTCTTGCCTGGAGAATTCCATGGAGAGGACCTGACAGGCTGCAATACATGGGGTTGCAAAGGGTCAGACACAACTGAAGCTTCTTAGCACACATGGACCAAGTATGGGTCAGAAACTTGTCAGTAGGGAGAAACGCTCTCCGTGTCTGAAATCTTGAGCTCAAATTGACGACTGGTTTAAATTAAGGGAACTCTTTCTCTTCTCTTTCCTTTCTTTTTCTTGCTCTCTTTCTCTATCCTTATTATCCATGTACAATTATGTATATTATAGATAGATAGATAGATAGATAGATACAACCTATGTTTTTATTAATGGTGAAAAGCCAAGGTGTCTACAGAAGGGAGAGTGAATGCTCTACAGATCTGCACACCCTTCAAGAAAAGTTTCCTTTTGCTACATATGCAAGTTACTATGACTATCAGAGGATCCCTAGCAAACAGCTACTCAAGAGGTCCATGTTGACTAAATTCTGGTCCCTAGCTAAAACAGAACTTTAGTAAAAATGAGTATAAGTATAAATATACTGAATGGCCCACATATATTTTTAGCTTCTCTTCAGGTTACATTTGTAAACTACAAAATGAACGTTTTATATTTGTTTCAAAATTGTTCGCCCTTCAGAAAACTCAAAGTTGTATTTCTTTTCCCTTAGGACTCTATAATTCTTCCTTTGAAATTACATGTATGGGAAGTGGTCACCCTCTTTAGGCTCATTAATATTCCTGAAAAGTACCCATCACAAAAACTGGCATTTTAATCCTTTTAAAAATATGTGCACATGCTTCAACTTATCAACAGCCTGGATGCATAGAGGAACTCCACTTTGAAGTGATTGTGAACTTCACTGTTATGTACCAAAAGAGATAAATTTATGAAGATGCAAGTTTCCTCTCTCAAGGATCATATGTCTTTATTGTCAAACAAAATTATGAGTTTCCATTAAAGAGTGAATATTTTGTGATCTATCACTTATTAACAGTCACTAACACTCTGTTTTGATTATTTTCTTTCCAACTTTCAACATGATCCATTATGACCACGTTATTAAGCTTGACTCCACCTAGAATATTTTTTTGAAAAAATAATATACAATTAATCTGCCCATAAAATAACATATTACTATTCAGGATAATCAGTTATAATTTATTTTTTCACTCATTGTCTTTCAAGCAAAGACAATGAAAATCTGAAACATTCTCTTTGTAAAATAAGGTTTTAAAAAACTGAAATAATCATGAAACAATAATCAGAAATGAAGCAAAATCAAAGCACAAAATAAAATCCCTGTAATAACAGCACCCTTTGAATCACAGATGAGCATAAATTGAAAAATCTGTTGACATTTTTTTTCTGTAGACATTCTTCTGGATACTGCCATGCTACCATTCATCAGAGATGTTTATCAGAAATAGCCAGAAATAATATATCTCAGGGAGAAACATCTCATTATAAGGTGTGATAAAAAGCAATATTATTATTAAGCTATTCTAATCATAAAGTTCTCTCAGCCTGTTCAAGCTTTTAGTAAGAGATACTCATACATACGCATTAGAACCATGAAACATCAAAGCAGTTCATGACTTTAATAATTATATAGTTGATAATTTATAGATTTTAAATGTAATTTTCTACCAAACTCATCACAATGCTTAACATTTAAATTAAAATGTGCAAAATAAATGTTTCAATGAAATACATCAAGATTATGGTGGCCTTCCCTGGGGGCTCAGTGGTAAAGAATCTGCCTGCCATGCAGGAGACCAGGCTAAATACCTGAGTCAGAAAGATCCCCTGGAGAAGGGAATGGCAACCCACTTCAGTATTTTTGCCTAGAGAGCCCCATGGACAGAGGAGCCTGGCAGGCTACAGTCCATGGGGTTGCAAAGAGTCGGTCACACATGACAGAAGTAACTGAGCCCACACATACTTTAGGGCGAATCTGATTAGGCTCATTTTATTTACTGTAGTTTCTAAATTTTCTGCAATATATAGTTAATATTTTATAAGAAAACATTTCAATATTATATAGTTAATCTTTCCAAAACTACTAATACTGTCATTACTTACAAAATGTCTCCTCATATACAGCACTTTATGTATATAGAGTCAAAGTCTTTAATAAGATACTGAGATCTACAAAATTAAGCAGGAAATGATGAAAATTATTTTCAAACCCACATGTCACAAGTTGAAAGAATGAACATTAATATTTGTAAAAACAAAAGAAAAAAAATATTTGTAAAAACATCCTCTTCTCCTAGAAAAATATGCCCTAAACTGAAAACAGCAGCTGTCTCCATGGAGATGGAAGTGAGATTAGACTTAACTTTGTTTTACATGTGCCCATTTTGAAATTTTGTGTTGCTTTTATTTTTACATTTCTTCTATTTGAAAAAAAAAACACAACTATTTTCCTTGAAATTTGACTTTTTAATAAAAGTCCTACAATGACTCACAACAGTACATTATTTTCTGGCTACACAATAGAAACTGATGTAGAAAAAAAATAATCTTGGAAATTCTGCAAACTGTAAAAAGTTTAAGAAGTCACTGAAGAAATGAGCATTGAGTTTCTTTTGAGAATGATGGAAATGTTATACGATTAGATAGCTGCACAACTTTATGACAAACCTAGACAGCCTGTTAAAAAGCAAAGACATCACCTTTCTGACAAAGGTTCATATAATCAAAGCCATGGTCTTGCCAAGCAGTCATGTACAGATGTGAGAGTTGTATGATAAAGAAGGCTGAGCACCAAAGAATTAGTGCTTTTTGAACTGTGGTACTGGAGAAGACTTTTGAAAGTTCCTTGGATTGCAAGATCAAACCAGACAGTCCTAAGGAAAATCAAACCTGAATGTCCATTGGAAGGACTGATGCTGGAACTCCAGTCCTTTGGCCATCTGATGCAAAGATCTGAATCATTGTAAAAGATCTGACGCTGGGAAAGATTAAAGACAAAAGGAGAAATGGGCAGTGACAGAGAATGACGCAGTTAAACAGCTTTGCCTCCTCAATGGACATGAGTTTGAGCAAACTCTAGGAGACATTGAAGGACAGGGAAGCCTGGCATGCTGCAGTCCATGGGGTCACAAAGAATCAAACACAGCTTAGTGACTGAACACACATAACATACAATCTTGTGAATATATCACTGAATAGTACCATGTAAAAATAGTGAATTTTTTTGTATGTGAATTGTATCTGATGAATAAGGAGAAGAAGAATGAAAAGGAAAAGAAAAAGAGGAAAACAAAGGAGGAGAAAGAGGGGAGGGGAGGGGGAGGAAGAAGAGACTAAATTACCTGGGCACATTCTTTCATAATCACTGTCTCTTTCCATCCAAAAAGCAGAAGATGAGGAACAGACGTAGGATGCTCAGGACAACCAGCAGAGTCTGTAGAATTCCCAAGGCCATCTTACCCACAATTAAGACATTTTAAAAATCAAATTGCATTGTACGGTAGATACCCTGGCTATACCAAGAGACCTTCAGTGAAGGCATTTCACCTCATGGGGGCAGGATGACCCTTGCAGAGCGTGTGCCTTTGGTGTGGTCAACCTGAGCCTTTTACCATATTCCGTAACCATGTTGATTCTTCTATCAGCTGGCTTTTGCTGAAAAAATAGCCATCTCCAAATTCAGTGGTTTGAAATGACAAACCATTTATATTTTGCTGATCACTGAAGAAATGAGCATTGATTTTTAATGATGGAAATGTTATACGATTAGATAGCTGCACAACTTTATGACAAACCTAGACAGCCTGTTAAAAAGCAAAGACATCACCTTTCTGACAAAGGTTCATATAATCAAAGCCATGGTCTTGCCAAGCAGTCATGTACAGATGTGAGAGTTGTATGATAAAGAAGGCTGAGCACCAAAGAATTAGTGCTTTTTGAACTGTGGTACTGGAGAAGACTTTTGAAAGTTCCTTGGATTGCAAGATCAAACCAGACAGTCCTAAGGAAAATCAAACCTGAATGTCCATTGGAAGGACTGATGCTGGAACTCCAGTCCTTTGGCCATCTGATGCAAAGATCTGAATCATTGTAAAAGATCTGACGCTGGGAAAGATTAAAGACAAAAGGAGAAATGGGCAGTGACAGAGAATGACGCAGTTAAACAGCTTTGCCTCCTCAATGGACATGAGTTTGAGCAAACTCTAGGAGACATTGAAGGACAGGGAAGCCTGGCATGCTGCAGTCCATGGGGTCACAAAGAATCAAACACAGCTTAGTGACTGAACACACATAACATACAATCTTGTGAATATATCACTGAATAGTACCATGTAAAAATAGTGAATTTTTTTGTATGTGAATTGTATCTGATGAATAAGGAGAAGAAGAATGAAAAGGAAAAGAAAAAGAGGAAAACAAAGGAGGAGAAAGAGGGGAGGGGAGGGGGAGGAAGAAGAGACTAAATTACCTGGGCACATTCTTTCATAATCACTGTCTCTTTCCATCCAAAAAGCAGAAGATGAGGAACAGACGTAGGATGCTCAGGACAACCAGCAGAGTCTGTAGAATTCCCAAGGCCATCTTACCCACAATTAAGACATTTTAAAAATCAAATTGCATTGTACGGTAGATACCCTGGCTATACCAAGAGACCTTCAGTGAAGGCATTTCACCTCATGGGGGCAGGATGACCCTTGCAGAGCGTGTGCCTTTGGTGTGGTCAACCTGAGCCTTTTACCATATTCCGTAACCATGTTGATTCTTCTATCAGCTGGCTTTTGCTGAAAAAATAGCCATCTCCAAATTCAGTGGTTTGAAATGACAGCCATTTATATAGCTCACGATTGTTGCAGGTTAGTCTTTTGGGCTGAGGTTCAGTGGGGTTCACTCTGCCTCCATATTCAGCTGTGGGTCAGGTAGTTTAGCTGGCTGTAAGCTGGGATACTGGGGTGACATGCACATCTCCCTCATCACCTGGAGCTTTAGCCTGGGGATGTTCACACAGGCTTCCAATTGGACAACTGAAACTTACAAGGCCTCTTGGACTGAGCCTTTTGAACCAGCTTAGGCAACTTCAACCGTATTCTTATAACCAGTGAATCACAAGCCCTGCCCAGAGCCCAGCAGTGGGGAAATAAGCTTTACTTCTCAATGAGAGGAACCATGGGGTCACCTTGTAAGGCACAGACTACAGGGAGGAGAATAGACTTCCCCGATAGCTCAGCAAGTAAAGAATCTGCCTGAAATGCAGGAGACACAAGAAATGAAGGCTCAGTCCCTGATTTGGGAAGATCTCCTGGAGAAGGAAATGGCAACCCACTCCTGTATTCTTGCCTGGAGAATCCCACGGACAGAGGAGTCTGGGGAACTACAGTCCATGGGGTGTAAAGAGCTGGGCACAACTGAGCACACATGGGCACGGGGAGGAGAATAATTGTAGTTGCTTTTGGAAAGCCACCCACCATACAGCCCTAACAGGAGACCCAAAAATTATAGACACAATCAAGTAAATATTCAAGGACTCTCAGTTCACAAGGCTTATCTTCTTAGAGGGACACAAGGAACAGGATGATTTAATGACTTCAAAGCCACATATTACTCAGAGAGAGAGAGAGAGTTTTCACTAGAGAAAACATCCGCAAGTGTGACTGAACAGGAAGGAAATCTGTAGCCTTTATGTAACCTTAGACAGGGACTGCTGAGGAAGCTCTAGGGATGGCTGAAGAAGACTTGAAGATATTTCAGTGAGTCTCAGTAAAGGGAAGGTGCTGAGCTTTTGTTATTTAAAACAAAGGACTATTTATATGCTTCAATGCACCATCCCTCAAAGATGGGACTGTCAAGTCAGAATTACTCCAGATACATATCATGTGGCTTAATTTTATAGGATGAGAGCAATTAAATGGGTAAACAGCAATAACCTCAAAATAAAGAACTGAGTAGAAGCACGTCAGAATGGACCAGTCAGTTTATTAAAAATACTTCTTCTTGGTCTCTATTCTCTGGCATTATGACCCCGAATGTTTTGGCTTTCCTACAAAAACTTGTCACTTAAACAAGTGTATCAGTTTGGACAAGTTTAGTTTCATCATGTAAGAAACAAGACTAATTGTATCTGCTCCATCATGTTTCAATGAATGAAACAATAGACATGGATGCATGAGGCACCTTAAAGTAGATCTCATAAGCCAGGCTAGCCACAGAGGAAAAAACTCTGAAATAGTAAAGTTTATATTGGGCACATTCCTATCTTACATTCCAGAATTTCTATTTTATCCTGACATCTACTTATCATTCATTAAAACCTAGTACCATCATGTTACCCCAGGTATACTATACATACATACATACATACATACAACTATAAGATACAAGGCCACACTCTTCAAAAATAGTTAAGATAGAAATGTATTTGTTGTCAGTAAGGCACCTAGCACTGATGTGAAACCATAAGGGACCCCAATATTCCCATTTCACCATGTTGCCATTACTCAAGTTCATGGTGTAGGGTGGAATTGGGTCTCCAGACATCACATGCCAAACAGAACACCTGTAAGAAGGCGAAAAAAAGAAACAGACATATCTTTCCTTTAAAGAAGTTTTTTGGAATCTGTACATTTCACTTCCACTCATATCCCATTCATTAGGACTTAATCGCACAGAAAGGAAATCACTAGAAAGGAAGACTTGAAGATAGAATCTCTGTTCTGGACTAAGAAATTGGGGCTAAAAATCCTATGGAAGAAGGAGAAATAGAAATCATAGGACAAAAAGAAATCCCTGATACGTCAGAAACATCTACCTAAGGTCACAGCCTATGAAGAGTTCTGTGCACAAAGGTGTTCATTGTAGGACTGTTCAAACAATGGTAAATATTGGGAAAGACATTAAATGGTCAAGAGCGGGAAATCATTCAGTCAACTATGGCGCATCAGTTTAATAAAGTAATAACCATCAGAATTGTTGGTTACCAAGATCACATACCATTTTCTGCTTGAAACAGTGTCTACCTTCTTCCAGCTCCTCTCTGAAATATTCATGAAGCACAAAAACTCATAGCACTGACAACTAGGAAATAACCAGAGGTACCACAAAGAATTTGATTAAGGTAATTTCAATTCATGGTCACCTCAAGCTCTACTTTATAAAACAAATTCATTCTAACAGTGAAAACCAAAGGACTAAAAGAGGAAGACATTTCTCCTCCCACAAACAGTGTTCAAGATTGTTCCCTAAATCTGTGAGAACAAACTTACAGTTGCTGGGGGAAAGAATAGGGGAGAGGGATAGTTAGGGAGTTTGGGATGGAAAGGTACACACAGATGTATTTAAAATGGAAAACTAACAAGGACCTACTGGATAGCACAAGGCACTCTGCTCAATGTTATGTAGCAGCCTGGGTAGGAGGGGAGCTTGGGGGAGAATGGATGCATGTATCCATATGACTGAGTCCCTTCACTGCTCACCTGAAACTATCACAACATTGGCGATTAGCTATACCCCAGTACAAAATTAAAAGTTTAAAAGAATAAATAAAACACACAGAAAAGACATGGATGATTTAGCCCATAATCCCAGGCCAGTCTTGAAGCTTCAGCAGATGTGTGGGCTCCACTTCCCATAAACATTCCTGTGCTCTCCTGCCACTGTCAACCTATACCTACACAGAAATACAGATCACAGGACTCAGCCCAGCAGGAAATAAGGAGAAAGATGCTTTCTGATGGACACGTCTCAGGGGTAAAGCTTTATAGTTGGGGCAGATACAGAGAGAGTCTTGAATAGCAATGTGAGTCAAGAGTCGTAGCTTTCTGTATACTTCACTGAATCTGAATATAAGTAACTTACAGAGGTAGGGTCTCTCTGAGGAGAACAGATGTACATGCGAAAATACTTAGATGTGGAATCCTAACAGGAGACCTGCATGTCAACGGCACCCCCTTTCTGACTGTAGAGTCAAGGAGAGGCCCATTCATCTGACAAGTGGGCAAAGAGAAGATTCAGGAACACCCTCACTTGTTTTCTTCAAGCACTCTACTGGGACAGATGTTTCCTTGTGTGATGATGAGTATCACTGGAAACACAACCTCAGATCTGAAAGAACAGTGGCGGCACAGATCTTGGATGAATCTTTTACACTGGACAGATGAATTTTGCAGTCATTATTTGGCAACTTAAAAAGAATTCAAGGTTGAGCTATTTGGAAACCCTGGCAGAATATCCATACGGCAAAAATGAAGTGAGATGAGAAAGTAAGAGCATAAGGAATGGAAGATGATTAAGATTGCAAAGAAATCCAAGATACTGTAGCAATATCACAGTCGCAAGGAGGAATACACACTTTTGCTGCTGTAGAAAGTAGACAGAGATGTGCAGGCTAAAACTGGGCCTATCTCAAAGTCAAAACGTCCGCTCCACCCTCAAAATACATCTGAACTTGGAAAAGTAGAACAAGAAAAGTATGGAACTTATATTTTTCAAAAAATAACTACAAAAGAAAAAAGACTTGAACAAAGATTTTCCAGTTTTTGTTTCTTTTTTTAATTCAGAGGCTAGAAAGGAAACGAGTCTCCCTCTGTTGGCAGGAATGTAAAACACTTTGACGTTTCTTGAGAGGAGGCTTTTTGGAAGTACGTTATCACGGTGCTTCCAATTTTTTGTCTTTTATCATCATTACTCCTGCTTTAGATATTTTAGACATTTGCCCAATTTCCCTCACCCTGATATTTGAGTACTACAGGTTTTTTGAATATCTGTTTATGTACTATATGTGAAACTGTCCTCTTTATATTGAAGAAGCAATCTTTTTCCATCCTCTCCCATGAAAATATTGTTATAGATGCACTGATTTTTCCATATAAACTATAGAAATCAACCAAAATCACTTTTATGCTCAAATGGTTATGATTGGTCCATGGGAACACTTTCTAGCTTAATCCTATGTCTTTTCGTCAATTAATCTGAGAAAATTCCTTGCTTTCTGGCATAGCAAGCTGTTCTAGTCTTAATAACATCCCCTTCTTACCCTGAAATAAGTCATTTATCTAAGACACCATGATGCCCTCCAGAACAAATGGTATTAAAGGCCAAGATCTGATCGTTAGGGATGCTCATTACAACTGAGGTGATACTGTTTCTAAGGTTATATCAGTGGTCAGAAATAGAAAATGTAATTTTAAAATTATGAATATATAAGATACTTTTGATTTAATTTTATCATTACAGTATTCTCAGGTTTATCTTACAACATATACAAAGCAAATTTTATTTTTAAAGATTTTTCATTGAAGTGTCATTGATTTACAATGCTGTGTTACTTTCTGCTGTACAAAATAGTAAATCAGTTACACATACACATAATAGCACCACTCTTAGACTCTTTTTTCATATAGATGACTAAAGAGTATTGAATAGTGCTCCCTGTGCTATATAGGGGGTCCATATGAGTTATCTATTTTATATACGGTAGTGTGTGTATGTCAATTCCCATCTCCCAATTTTTCCCTCCTCACCCCTCTGCTTGGTAAACATAAGATTTCTTTCCATATCTGTAACTCTATTTCTGTTACAAAATAAATTTTAAATGATGATACTAACATTATTACTAATAATATAACTACTGAATGAGAGTTACAATTTTTAGAACTCTTCTATCTTTAGATGAATGATATTAAAGATTTACATTCAGTGCCCTATATTAAAGTCAGTTGAGATAAATTCTTCCTCTGTTATGTTACCAATTTGCTAATCAGGTGTATCTGTGTCAATTTGCTTTAAAATTTACTGACACCTCTAAGGCCAAAAGTTAGCACAAGAAGGAGCACGACAAAATGTCTCAACAGGTAACTATCTCATTGACTTCTTGTCTGTTCTTCTACTGTTTCATAAATATGTATGCAGGAAATAAAACCATCTCTTACTCCTGCGAAGCTAACTTTACTAATTAGCAGAGTTTTCACTCAATATATATATGTTAGATAAGTTAGCATCTTTTAAAAACCTACATAAGATTTTTATAGCAACACATCTTTTTTTTTTTTTTTCCCATGATCGTGTACTACTTCTGACCTTAAAACTAGGTTTGAATTTTTTTTTTTAATTAAGAGATATTTTATCCTTAACTTTGCTTGCTGTGCAGGCAGCATTTGGCTTCACCCTACTTTTAGAAACATTCTCTATTTCCATGGAACACTCTTCTTAATTTTCCTGCCACCAAGTTCTCAGGTTCTTTCGAAGTCTCCTCTTCTCATTATCCCTTAAATGTTAGTGTTCTTTGGGAACGTTCTGGTTTGATTCATATCCTCATTATTCTGTGCTTGAAGTTAAAAAAAAAAAGTGTGAGTGTCTAACTTGTAGTCATGTAGAGATAGTTGGGAGATAAGTCATTCTAAATGATACAGTTGGATTCCACATCATTGTAAACAGCTGTCCAGGCTTAATTAAATGCAGTAAATTATGCTTTATCATATATATTCATATTCACCAAACACTGTAAATCAGAAAGATGGTACAGTAACCTTGAAACATCACACTTAATAACAAGACTCGAAAAATTAGGCATGGCATCTAGTATTATTTCAGATTAGTAGAGTATAGTTTTATTACATCTGTTTGGTATATGGACCTTTCTCTGTAGGAACATTCACTGTGAGGCTATTATAGAAGTGCTATGTTACGAATACAGAGAAAATGTGTTTCTGCATAGTGGGAGTGATAATTAAGCCATTGAGAAAGAACCATTTCTGTTACAAAATAAATTTTAAATGATGATACTAACATTATTACTAATAATATAACTACTGAATGAGAGTTACAATTTTTAGAACTCTTCTATCTTTAGATGAATGATATTAAAGATTTACATTCAGTGCCCTATATTAAAGTCAGTTGAGATAAATTCTTCCTCTGTTATGTTACCAATTTGCTAATCAGGTGTATCTGTGTCAATTTGCTTTAAAATTTACTGACACCTCTAAGGCCAAAAGTTAGCACAAGAAGGAGCACGACAAAATGTCTCAACAGGTAACTATCTCATTGACTTCTTGTCTGTTCTTCTACTGTTTCATAAATATGTATGCAGGAAATAAAACCATCTCTTACTCCTGCGAAGCTAACTTTACTAATTAGCAGAGTTTTCACTCAATATATATATGTTAGATAAGTTAGCATCTTTTAAAAACCTACATAAGATTTTTTATAGCAACACATCTTTTTTTTTTTTTTTCCCATGATCGTGTACTACTTCTGACCTTAAAACTAGGTTTGAATTTTTTTTTTTAATTAAGAGATATTTTATCCTTAACTTTGCTTGCTGTGCAGGCAGCATTTGGCTTCACCCTACTTTTAGAAACATTCTCTATTTCCATGGAACACTCTTCTTAATTTTCCTGCCACCAAGTTCTCAGGTTCTTTCGAAGTCTCCTCTTCTCATTATCCCTTAAATGTTAGTGTTCTTTGGGAACGTTCTGGTTTGATTCATATCCTCATTATTCTGTGCTTGAAGTTAAAAAAAAAAAGTGTGAGTGTCTAACTTGTAGTCATGTAGAGATAGTTGGGAGATAAGTCATTCTAAATGATACAGTTGGATTCCACATCATTGTAAACAGCTGTCCAGGCTTAATTAAATGCAGTAAATTATGCTTTATCATATATATTCATATTCACCAAACACTGTAAATCAGAAAGATGGTACAGTAACCTTGAAACATCACACTTAATAACAAGACTCGAAAAATTAGGCATGGCATCTAGTATTATTTCAGATTAGTAGAGTATAGTTTTATTACATCTGTTTGGTATATGGACCTTTCTCTGTAGGAACATTCACTGTGAGGCTATTATAGAAGTGCTATGTTACGAATACAGAGAAAATGTGTTTCTGCATAGTGGGAGTGATAATTAAGCCATTGAGAAAGAACCTCAAGTGTGCTGAGAACTTGAAATAAATGGATCATTTATGTCAAAAGAGAAGCCAGCAAATGTAAAGTTACATACTGCTAGGGATAAAATTACTGAAAAGCAATGATTGTTTAATTGGAGGCCAAAATCTCTGCCAAAGCTCTGAAATAAAATTTTTGAATAATAAAAAATATTAATGGCTTTCACTTTATTAAGCTATAGGTCTGATAATTCTTACTAAAAACAAACAAAAAATGCCATGCCATCACAAGTGGGTCACATAAAAAGACAAGAACAGAAGGATCCAGACACACTAGCAAGTCATTCCTATAAGAATGTCTCAGGATAGTGAGACTTTATCTTAGCTCTACAAGTATAGACAAAGACATTCCTCATCTTCCAAAATCATTTATATGATTCAAAATAAAAATCTCCTCTTGATGACCAATTAATTATAATTATTGAAATTAGAATCCAGATATATCTCCTCTTCTGCTTTCAATCTCAAGAAAGAAGAATGACCCCTGCCCTCAATAATTTCTGCTTAGGCACCCTTCTGGAAAGGTAGAAACCTGGTCTGCTGAACCCTAACCTAGGCATCTGATCCTGGAGAGGCAGGAACGCTCTTCACTGCAAAACTGCCTGAGGGACTCGGTGAGAAGACCTTTCAGAGATCGGGACAGAGAGGTCCAGTTGAAGTATAGTTTAAACCAAAGACAGTACCCCAGCAGAAACAGGGGGTTCAGAAGAGAAGGTGACAGAGATTGGTGATCAGGGGCACTATCTGAGCAACAGCTGTGAGGCCACGAGGGCTGCTGTGTAGAACATCTACAGCTCTGTCTGTGGAAGAAGCAGTAGGTGTTAGGAGCACTAGTCTTGTTCAGAGTTACTGAATAAAGAGAGAGATAGGCAAATAGATGGATAGATGATAGATAGATGATAGGTGTGTGTGTGCGTGTGTTAATTACTCAATCATGTCTGACTTCTTGTGACCCCATGAACTGCAGTCCACCAGGCTCCTCTATCCGTGGAATTCTCCAGGAAAGAAGACTGTAGTGGGTTGCCATTTCCTCCTCCAGAAGATCTTCCTGACCCAGGGATTGAACCCAGGTCTCCTGCATTGCAGGTGGATTTTTTAACTCCTGAGTCACCAAGGAAGTGCTAGAAACAGACATCTGAGTATCAAACTATCAAATCTTTCTTAAAACGTTCCTTTGGGGCTTCCCCTGGTGGTCCAGTGGGTAAGGACACCACCTTGCAGTGCAAGAGGCGCCGGTTCGATCCCTGGCCTGGGAAGATCCCATGTGCCGCGGAGCGGCTGGACCGATGTGTCCAATTACCAAGCTGGAGCTCTGGGGTGCATGCGCCCAGAGCCAGTGCTCTGCGACAACAGAGGCCACCGTGATGGGAGGCCCACATGGGCCAAAGAACACAGATGGATGAAAATAGATAAATGAAGAACCAATAGAAGTGGCCCGCCTGCTCCCCTCCCTCCCCACCCCACCCCCACCAATAATAAAAAATAAATAAATCTTAAAAAAAAAAAAAAAAAACAGTCTTCCTTTGCTGGGATCTTGTAGGAATGGGTCTTGAGCTGTTATCTGATACTAAAGTAAGAGTCCTTGCTTGGGTATTTCCAACCCATAGGGCACTAACTCTGAGGTCTCTTTGCTCTGCCTTCCTGAAGACCATATTTCAGTGGTCATTATGAGGATCTCACTTGATACCTATTTACCAGAGTTGACCACAGATATGGAGAAGTCAAGTGGCTCTCTCAAGCTGTGGTTTTTTTCCTGAGGATGCATTCACTCAGAAGTTTTAGTCTTTTCAATAAATTCCCACACATGTGGATCTTTAATAATCTTGCATGCCCTTGGGAAAATCTAAGCTTCTGATAACTGTTCAAAACAACAAAGACATCAACAAACAAATGTACAAAGGTCATGAGGAGACATTTACAAAAAGAAACAATGAACCTTGTCAACAAACATATGGAAAAGTATTCATGTATATGTGTGTGAGTGTGTGTGAGGGAGAAAATTGAAGCAAGTAATGGTTTTCCTTAACAAATTAGCCTCTAATTATAATATAATTATATAATTAAAATTGAAATAAAATTACCTAATTACAACTGCTGGAGAGATGGAAAACTCATAGCTTTGGGGAATGCAACTTGATAGAAGTCATCTGGAAGGCAATTTAATATTATTATCCACAACTTCAAACTTGATCATTTCCATTGATCCAGGAAGCTCAGGAGTAATATTCTAAAGACTCTAAAGTGTTACACATGATGTTTTATACAGGATTATCACAAGAAACAAAAAATTATATGACTATAAAAACAGTGACATAATATCACAAAAGAATACTATGAAGCCATGCAAATATTTATAAAAATAATGTTTAGAAATGGTCATGTTAATATAAATATAAAATAAAATAAATATAAAATAAAGATACTAAACTGAATATATACAACATTATTTAGATTTCTTTAACCAGAGAAAATGTTAAAAGAATATCCAATGAAAGATTAAAAGTGAGTTTGAGAGATGAATTATGTTTGTGCTTTTATGTGTGTGAATTCTTTGGCAAGTTTATAGTTCTCTCTAATAAGTATATTACATTTTTTTTTTCAAATCATAACATACTAGGTTTAAAAACAAGTCAGGCTTCTTTTTTGTTAGATTACTGTGTTATCTCAAAATTATTATCAACCTCTTGTCTTCTCTCTGCCAAGACAAAATAACTTTTACCTTTTAAACATTTTAGTCACAGGTCTTACCCACCAACTCTTTAATTAAATTTGTTACTCTTTTTTAAAAAGTTCTCAAGGTCATTCCTTAAGAACTCTCCAAATAAAATTCTAACAGAGAGCACATAGGATCCTGAAGTTGTTAACAGATTGTTAGATTATTTTGGTTTAACTCTGACGTAATTTTTTTAGTATTTTTTTTTAGTTTAACTTTGAACTGTGGTGTTGGAGAAGACTCTCAAGAGTCCATTGGACCGCAAGGAAATCAAACCAGTTGAACCTAAAAGAAATGAACCCTGAGTATTCATTGGAAGGACTGGTGTTGAAGCTGAAGCTCCAATACTTTGACCACCTGATGCGAAGAGATGACTCATTGGAAAAGACCCTCATGTTGGGAAAAGTAGAAGGCAAAAGAAGAAGGGGACAGAACAGGATGAGATGGTTGGATGGCATCACTGAGTCCATGGACATGAGGTTGAGCATGCTCCAGGAGATGGTGAAGGACAGGGAAGCCTGGCGTGTGGCAGTCCCAAAGAGTCAGACACGACTGAGCAACTGAACTGAACTGATGTATTTTTAATGGGAAAAAAGGGACAGAGAGAAATGACATGCCCTTCATGACTTCACAGCACCAATCAGTACCATGGCCGGCTTCTCATTTACTCTTTTATTTATGTAATAACAATAGTTGTGTTAGCAAGTCAAGGGATAAGAACCCTTTTTGATCTGCAGCCTACTCTGGGTTTCATTCTCATAGTCCTTTTGTTGATTAAATGTAAGGATAAATGAAACTACGCATACGCTGACCTCTTTTCACTGTTAAAAGTGGAAGTGTGAGTTGTACAGTCATTTCTGACTCTTTGCAACCCCTTGGACTGTAGCCCACCAGGCTCCTCCGTCCATGGGATACTCCAGGCAAGAACACTGGAATGGGGGCTTCCCTGCTGGTCCAGTAGGTAAAGAGTCTGTCTTGCATTGCAAAGGGCACTGGTTCGACCCCTGACCCGGGAAGATCCCGTGTGCTCATGGAGCAGCTGGACCTGTGTGTCCAACTACGACTCAGCAATCTGGAGCATATACGCCCAGAGCCAGTGCTCTGCAACAAGAGAGGCCACTGCAATGGGAGGCCCACACAGGCCAAAGAATTAAATATGGATGAAAATAAATAAGTAAAACACCAAAAAAAAGAGGCCAAAATTAAGAAGAAAAAAAAAAGAATACTGGAATGGGTTGCCATTTCCTCCTCCAGGGAATCTTCCTGACCCAGGGATCTCCTGCGTTGGCAGGTGGATTCTTTACTGCTGAGCCACCAAGGAAGCCCCATCTTTTGGCAGACATGTGCAATTCCAGAAAAGAAATCTGCACACACACACACACAGAGATATAAAAACACACCCAGAGTATACAATTCTTCATGCTAAAGAATATGCTAATTCTTTATGCTAATTCACACCTATGGATAAAAAGTTAATAGTATGGAAAAAAAAGAAGTCAAACACAGTGAATGCAACCCCTGCACATACTTGCATGGATCTAGTTTTATCTCTATGGACACCCCCCCAGGGACGAGAGCGATCCTTCTCCCCCTACACCATAAAGACGACTGTCAAAATTAATCTGCAGTATTAAGAGCAGTGTTGACAGCCTCATCTCTATAAATGTTATTACAGGATTTTTTTTAAACCCACAAACCTCTGGCCATCTTTCTCCATCCAGGCACTGGGAGGGCCTTTCTCGGGGAGAAGCTCTTCTTGTCGATACAAATTCAATTTGCCGCCCAAGTTAAGACTCCGTCAGCTCCTTTCCCTCTTACTTTACCGCCGCTTTCACAGTCATAAAAGGAGCCTAATGTTTAAATGTTAGAAAGCACTTAATGTTTAATCAGTGGAGATTAAGTCTCTCACAGGACGTCTGAGCTGCCCTGCAATAGGTTAGAAATTGATTGCCCGCTGGCTCCAGGGGCACAGTCACGGCTCGGAGAAACAGCTCCCCCCAGCTTTGAGAGGCTCATCAATACCAAAGGAAATGAAACGGTTCCTTTTCCAGGGCAGCTGCAGGTTTCAAGGAACCAGTATAGGGCCATACGGGGCAGTGTCGGGGCCAGGTGAAGAGGAGACATGGGCACAAGGAATCTGCGATGTTCTGAAGCCCACGAGTCTGCACCCCAAGCCCAGGGCCTCCCAGAGGCTCCTTCCATTCCGGCCAGGAAGAGCCCCGCGGTCCCCAAGTCATGAATTAAAACAAGCAGGCATGAGGAACACCTGGACGAGGTCTGCTCAGCATTCACTCCGAGTCACGTGGCTCAGCCTCATTCACAGCCATCCAGGGGCACTTAGGCCTATAGAAATGCTGTTCGTTTGTGCCTCTGAATAAGACCGGGGAACACAGGCAGGAAGGAGTAATTTCTTGCTGTCACCCATTCAGTCGCCAACAGAGCCAATTTTGAAAGGAAACAATTGAGCACCACTTGTCAGCAGACTGTTGACGTCATAATGACATCACACAGCCAGACCTCAAGTGACCAAGAAGCCGCTGAGAGAGGAGCTCTGCCAAGTAAGGACCCCCGTGATGCCACTGTGATGATCATTTCCTGTGGAGTCGGACCTTGGAAACAGAGGTTTGGAGCTAAAATCCCCACTTTGCCACTCAGGGATGCTCTGACATTGGCAACTGCCTCTCAGGACTGATTTCCTTTTTATAAAAAGAGGTTCAAGGTGCCTAGAGTCCAGGGTGTCTGAGATAATTATGCAGAAAGTCATCTAGGAGAAACCCAATAAATATGAGTGGACACTGAATCTGTAATAAATTCATCATCAGAGCCCAGGTAAGATCAGGTTTTTGTGTGTTATTTAGAGCTTCAGCATTAAATAAATTCTATCATCATTCAATCCCTTCATATTTGGGTTCCCCAGCTCTAGCACTATTGCCATTTGTTGTCATTTTCAGTCGCTAAGTCATGTCTGACTCTTTGTGACCCCATGGACTGCTGCACAGCAGGCTGCCCTGTCCTCCACTGTCTCTTGGACTTTGCTCAAATTCATTTCCATTGAGTTGGTGATGCTATCCAACCATCTCATCCTCTGCCACCCACTTCTCCTTTTGCTTTCGATCTTTCCAAGCATCAGGGTCTTTCCTAATGAGTCGGCTCTTCACATCAGGTGGTCAAAGTATTGGAGCTTCAGCTTCAGCATCAGTCCTTCAAGTGAATATTCAGGGTTGATTTCCTTTGGGGTTGACTGGTTTGGCCTGGATAAGTCTGTACTGTGAAGGGCAGTTGTGTAGGGTGTTGTAGGGTAGTGAGCAGCATCCCTGGCTGCTACCCACTAGATACCAATAGCATCTCCCCCTGCTCATGTGTAACAACCAAGAAAACCGCCAGGCACTACCCTGTTCCTCCCTGCCCCAGTGGAGCGATGGGGCAAAATTACTCCCAGTTGAGAAACTCTTGCATATTACCGTGAATGTTGGCATGTCTAACTGCAGAAACTATTTTTGCTGCCTATCAGCTGTATATTGAGCATACATAAATAATAGTGAGCAGTTAAATCAGAAAATCATCTTTTCTTAAAAAAATAAAAAAGAAAATTGTCTTTTCTTGATAGTCCATGATAACCTTTCCATAAAATAAACTGACCAGTTACCTCTTGTGCCCTTGGACCCATAGCTAGGTTTAGACCACAGCATGCTCAAAGGAAGAAACTAAGTATTACCAGGAGGAAATGACTTTTACTCAAGGAGAATTCCAAAATTTTGCCACTTTGTATTGGCAGAAACCTGGAGAGTGTACACGAGAATAGATTCTAATGATGTTTAACTCTGGAGCACAAAATCTGGCACTGAGTTGATTCTAATTTGTCAATCAGAATGTATGGATGAACGATTCTGGATTTGTTGTTTTATGTCAGGAAAGTGACTTTAACAATTTACTTGGTTGGTTGGTTGGTTGATGAGTTGATTGGCTGGTTGTAAGGTCCTTAAGAGAAGGGATTTTGTCTGTTTTATTCACTGCAATGTCCCCAGCATCAAGAAAAGCACCTGACACATCATACGTACACAACAAATAGGTATTGAAAGAATGACTAGACCATCTGCTTACTGTTGAGTAACATAATATTTGTCTCTCTAAAGGTTTCCCCTTTTCTCTAATATCTTCAAATCCCAGGCTTGCTTCCTCCATCTGATGACATCAGAGACCAAGCCTTGACTACGCTGAGCATCTCCATCAAGTCCATAGATGACATGCAGGGACACTTGCCCCAGGGAAGTAGTTTATAAAGATGAGGATCAGAAATCAGTGTAGGGAGATTTCAGAGAGCACAGACACTTGGGCACAGTTCTCGAGTTTGGCAATGGGATCTAGGAACCTGTAAGTGTTCAGGCCTGTTCTGTCTGACCCACATTCTGCACCTCCACTCCATCCTTGCCTTTCTTCAGAAATGTCAGTGGGCTCCTGGTTCCTCCCCCGAACCCAAGCCTGAGAACTCAGTGTATGAACAAGAGTCCCCAAGAGAGTGTGGAGATTAGAGAGAGGACTGGAATGGTCCTCTTATAATGCAAATGCCTTACTGAAACACCCTATTTATGGGCGAATAAAAGATATTCACCCATCGTGACAGCTGAGCCATCTCCCAGCCATATTGTTTTGCCCCAAGCATGCAAAGAAAAAGCTGCAAACAGAACTTGTAGTATGCCAGTTATGTATAAATAATGTGAAGTGACACCTCAAGATGCAGAGATTTCTGTTCTTTAGCAACTCGGGGTCATCACTGACATTTGACTCTGATTTGAATGTCCACAGTGCTCAAGACAGAATCAGTCAGAAGTTGTGACAGCTTTAAATGCTGAACAACAATTTCATTCTGAAAGAGCAGCTCTTCTTGGCATCACACCAGAGCAAGTCCAGAGGAAAAAAATTCTTTAATATGAATATTTTAAGAAGGGAGTAAGGTGGAATGATCTCATTGTGAAGGAAGCTCAGTCCCTTAAGGTCATCTTCAGAGCCAGAAAAGACTCGTGTTGAGAAAACTGACCTTCAGCATTTTCTCTGCTAGGAAATCAAAGAGCAACAGTTGGCTACACCTGCTAGCAATCTGAAATGCCATGAGAGTGGGGAGGCTGGAAGGCTCGGGTTTCAGATTAACTGGATATATACGTTCTGGCTGGAGCACTTATTACAGAAGACTATGAAAAGACATGCCTTCTGAAAAAGAAATGCACAACCTGAGAGTCCTGAGTTAAGCTTTCCTTGGAGCAAAATGAGGACTATAGTCTGGGAGATAGCATTTTAGATAACTCTTAGAAACTGCTCCAAAGAGGCCATGGAGCAGTGTATATGTGTTCAGTATATACATGACTTTGGTGAAGAGGGAATACATGCCATCAGGCACATATTTTTTGCAGAAGTTTGCTGCGAATCTCATGAAGGTTACTGCTAGTGATGAAGAGCAGACATCACCATGAAAAAATTTTAGTGCTTTTCTAGATATGAGGAGATGCAAGAATCAGGCTCATACAGACTTCTCCTGAAAATATCTAACTATCTGAGGACCCGTTCTGCCAGTTTTCCCCTCAAGCATAGAGAATGTCAGTGGGCTCCTGGTTCCTGCCCGAACCCAAGCCTGAGAACTCAGTGTATGAACAAGAGTCCCCAAGAGAGTGTGGAGATTAGAGAGGACTGGAATGGTCCTCTTATAATGCAAATGCCTTACTGAAACACCCTATTTATGGGCGAATAAAAGATATTCACCCATCGTGACAGCTGAGCCATCTCCCAGCCATATTGTTTTGCCCCAAGCATGCAAAGAAAAAGCTGCAAACAGAACTTGTAGTATGCCAGTTATGTATAAATAATGTGAAGTGACACCTCAAGATGCAGAGATTTCTGTTCTTTAGCAACTCGGGGTCATCACTGACATTTGACTCTGATTTGAATGTCCACAGTGCTCAAGACAGAATCAGTCAGAAGTTGTGACAGCTTTAAATGCTGAACAACAATTTCATTCTGAAAGAGCAGCTCTTCTTGGCATCACACCAGAGCAAGTCCAGAGGAAAAAAATTCTTTAATATGAATATTTTAAGAAGGGAGTAAGGTGGAATGATCTCATTGTGAAGGAAGCTCAGTCCCTTAAGGTCATCTTCAGAGCCAGAAAAGACTCGTGTTGAGAAAACTGACCTTCAGCATTTTCTCTGCTAGGAAATCAAAGAGCAACAGTTGGCTACACCTGCTAGCAATCTGAAATGCCATGAGAGTGGGGAGGCTGGAAGGCTCGGGTTTCAGATTAACTGGATATATACGTTCTGGCTGGAGCACTTATTACAGAAGACTATGAAAAGACATGCCTTCTGAAAAAGAAATGCACAACCTGAGAGTCCTGAGTTAAGCTTTCCTTGGAGCAAAATGAGGACTATAGTCTGGGAGATAGCATTTTAGATAACTCTTAGAAACTGCTCCAAAGAGGCCATGGAGCAGTGTATATGTGTTCAGTATATACATGACTTTGGTGAAGAGGGAATACATGCCATCAGGCACATATTTTTTGCAGAAGTTTGCTGCGAATCTCATGAAGGTTACTGCTAGTGATGAAGAGCAGACATCACCATGAAAAAATTTTAGTGCTTTTCTAGATATGAGGAGATGCAAGAATCAGGCTCATACAGACTTCTCCTGAAAATATCTAACTATCTGAGGACCCGTTCTGCCAGTTTTCCCCCTCAAGCATAGAGTGCCTCATTCCTGATCTCCACCCTGAACTCTGTTGAAGCTACAGCAGCTCATGATTGAATCCCTGTAGACACAGGTGGAGAGTGCCAGTTTGTTGTTGGCAGACATAAGGTCTTCAAATTCAGATTCTTAACTCAGGACTATTACACGGTCAGCCTCAGGCAGGCCTTGGTTGCCACTGCTGTGACGGATGGAGCCTGAGGCGCGCAGGCACGAGGGGAACCAGGGCACGCACTTGCCTACGAGACTCAAAGGAGAGAGACGCACAAGTAGCCAGGTCTTGTTACAACATCAGAGAGGGTGGGGATGGAGGCAGGAGAGGACGAGGGGAACTCAATCCTCACATGCAAAAAGGAAAATAATTTAGGCTGAACTTCCAAGTGTCTGACACTCATTCTGCCGGATGAAAAGCAAGAGGTAAGAATTCATACATAGCATCAGCAATAAAACAAACCCTGTTTGAGAAAACAATGAAACACACTAAAGACAAGCCTTACTCTTTTATAAAGGCAATAGTCTTTCGTAAGTGAATGAAAATCTAGTCCATTACTCTTTTTTATCCTTAAGACAAAACAAAGAAGAGAAGCTTTCAGTGAGATGATGAAACTGCTTGAAATTACAGTCATAACACCCTTGACAGTTTCAACCTGGGAAAGATGTTTTTCGATACTGAAACATGATAAATTGTGTTTGAGGAATCCCATAAGTGCAAAATGACTCAAAGCTCGATTACACTGTCAATAAAGAATGAACGAGCAAAATTCTTCACAAGGTTCACCCCAGAGGTACTGTGAGTTCCACAAGATTCCAAAGCAGATGGTTATTTTTTTTATGTACAGTTTTATCAGAGACTGGAAAGATAAACACACCTATTTTTTTTAAAGTAGTCCATTACAGTAAATTATCTCTTTTAAATTATAGGCATTATTCTTGCTTTCTAATATTTAACAATTAAGTGTTTGTGTTGTGGCTAATTTAATAGAGAATATTTAGCAGAATATTTAGAGAATAATATGAGATGTTATTTGCTATGACATTTCTAGAGGAAAAGGACCTTTCACTCCCTATCACACCAGACCCAGTCCTACCCACCACTTCAAAGCTTCTGTCCTCCCAGAAGAGGTCTGAATCCAAGCACTTAGGATGATGATTGTGAGCAAATGAGATGACTAGGCAGATGTGCCAGGAGAAATACCAACAACCTCAGATATGCAGATGATACCACCCTAATGGCAGAAAGCAAAGAGGAACTAAAGAGACTAAAGAGTCCCTTTATGATGGTGAAAGAGGAGGGTGAACAAGCTGACTTAAAGCTCAACATTCAAAAACTAAGTGTATGGTATCCGGTCCCATCACTTCATGACAAATAGATAGAAGAAAATGGAAACAGTGGCAGATTTTATTTTCTTGGGCTCCAAAATCACTGTGGATGATGAATGCAGCAATGAAATTAAAAGATGCCTTCTCCTTGGAAGAAAAGCTATACAAACCCAGACAGCATATTCAAAGGCGGAGACATCACTTTGCTGACAAAGGTCCATACAGTCAAAGCTATGGTTTTTCTAGTAGTCATGTATGGATGTGAGAGTTGGACCATAAGGAAGGCTGAGCATCAAAGAATTGACGCTTTGCTGAAGAAGACTCTTAGGAGTCCCTAGGATTGCAAGGAGATCCACCCAGTCAATTTTAAAAGAGATCAACCTTGACTATTCAATGGAAGGACTCATGCTGAAGCTGAAGCTTCAATACTTTGGTGACTTGATGTGAAGAGCTGACTCTGAAAGGTTCAGGACAGGAGGAGAAGGTGGCAGCAGACGATGAGATGGTTGGATGGTGTCACTGACTCAATGGACATGAGTTTGAACAAACTCCAGGAAATGCTGAAGGACAGGGAAGCCTGGTGTGCTGCAGTCCACAAGGTCACAAAGAGTCAGACAAGACTGAGTGGCTAACACTTCACTTTCACTTTTCAATCCCAATAATTCATATGTTGAAGTCTTAATTTTCCAGACAGCATTTGGAGGTGGGGCCTTTGGAAGGCAATTAAGTTTAAATGAATTCCTAAGGTTTGGGCCCCCAAAATAGGACTAGTTCCTTGTAAGAAGAAGAGGAAAGGAGGTCTGTCTTTGCACATGTCTATGCACCAAGAAAAGGCCACGTGGGGACTCAACAAGGACGTGGCTGTCTATAAACCAGGAAGAGGGCCCTCATCAGAATCTAAATCTGCTGGCCCATTGACCCTGGACTTCCCAGTGTCCAGAAGTGTAAGAAATATATTTCTGCTGCTCAAAATATCCAATCTAAGATATTTTGTTACAAAAATCCCAGCTGACTAAGATACATTGCTCTAAATCCCAGGCTTTTCTGGACTTTTTGCTTTTCTTCACTCACAAACTGGACTCTATTGTCAGCTTGTATCTGTGTCTAGATTCTTTCTCATTATTAAGCTCATACAGACCTACATCAATCCTTAAAAACTGAAGTATGTGAGGATGCTTACAAATGTATAAGCGAAGTAATAGCAATTGAAAAAACTAGAGCGCATAAATATTATATCCTGCATGAATGTCATCACATTAAAGTATATGATACAGAAATAAAAGTCAAAATAAACTGTCATTAGATATTCACAGTCGCGCTTTTGCATTTTACATAAAGCCCTGGTTTCTTTCCACTGTTAAACCTACACTAAATAGAATTCACAGTAATAAATTCTACTCATTTTTTGTGGCCAGTGTCTAATACATAGGACACAGCTAACACCAGCACCCACACCTTTCACTAGTCATCATAGCATGGCACTAATTTTTCCTCCTGGAGGCCCAACGCCCCCATAGTAAGTCCACTGGCCTCATTCCTTTTCCCTGTTTCTACTCAGGATACTTTACTGGTGGCTCAGAGAGTAAAAATCCACCTGAAATGCAGGAGACTCCAGTTTGATCCCTAGATCGATCTGGAAGACCCCCTGGAGAAAGGAATATTACCCACTTCAATATTCTTGCTAGGAGAATCCCATAAACAGAGGAGCCTGATGGGCTATAGTCCACAGAGTCAAAAAGAATCAGGCACAACTGAGCAATTAAGCACACACACTTCTCAGGATGTAAAATGATACATGAATAAATTCCAGACAGTTGGGCCCCCATTTGGAGGTGGGGCCTTTGGAAGGCAATTAAGTTTAAATGAATTCCTAAGGTTTGGGCCCCCAAAATAGGACTAGTTCCTTGTAAGAAGAAGAGGAAAGGAGGTCTGTCTTTGCACATGTCTATGCACCAAGAAAAGGCCACGTGGGGACTCAACAAGGACGTGGCTGTCTATAAACCAGGAAGAGGGCCCTCATCAGAATCTAAATCTGCTGGCCCATTGACCCTGGACTTCCCAGTGTCCAGAAGTGTAAGAAATATATTTCTGCTGCTCAAAATATCCAATCTAAGATATTTTGTTACAAAAATCCCAGCTGACTAAGATACATTGCTCTAAATCCCAGGCTTTTCTGGACTTTTTGCTTTTCTTCACTCACAAACTGGACTCTATTGTCAGCTTGTATCTGTGTCTAGATTCTTTCTCATTATTAAGCTCATACAGACCTACATCAATCCTTAAAAACTGAAGTATGTGAGGATGCTTACAAATGTATAAGCGAAGTAATAGCAATTGAAAAAACTAGAGCGCATAAATATTATATCCTGCATGAATGTCATCACATTAAAGTATATGATACAGAAATAAAAGTCAAAATAAACTGTCATTAGATATTCACAGTCGCGCTTTTGCATTTTACATAAAGCCCTGGTTTCTTTCCACTGTTAAACCTACACTAAATAGAATTCACAGTAATAAATTCTACTCATTTTTAGTGGCCAGTGTCTAATACATAGGACACAGCTAACACCAGCACCCACACCTTTCACTAGTCATCATAGCATGGCACTAATTTTTCCTCCTGGAGGCCCAACGCCCCCATAGTAAGTCCACTGGCCTCATTCCTTTTCCCTGTTTCTACTCAGGATACTTTACTGGTGGCTCAGAGAGTAAAAATCCACCTGAAATGCAGGAGACTCCAGTTTGATCCCTAGATCGATCTGGAAGACCCCCTGGAGAAAGGAATATTACCCACTTCAATATTCTTGCTAGGAGAATCCCATAAACAGAGGAGCCTGATGGGCTATAGTCCACAGAGTCAAAAAGAATCAGGCACAACTGAGCAATTAAGCACACACACTTCTCAGGATGTAAAATGATACATGAAACCCATTAGAAATATGTCTTTCTTCTGGCTCTGGTTCACAAAACCATGGAATTCTTCTTTTTTCAATTATTTATTACTGTTCCTTAAAGAGAACAAATACTGGGCTTCCCTGGTGATCCAGTGGGTAAGGACACCGCCTTGTAGTGCAAGGGGTGCCAGTTCGAGCCCTGGCCTGGGAAGATCCCACGTGCCGCGGAGCGGCTGGACCGATGTGTCCAGTTACCGAGCCAGAGCTCTGGAGCGCATGTGCCCGGAGCCGGTGCTCTGCGACAGCAGAGGCCACCGCGATGGGAGGCCCACATGGGCCAGAGAACAAAGACGGATGAAAATGGAAAAATGAAGGAACAATGGAGGTGGCTCGTCTGCTCTCCTCCCTCCCCACCCCACCCCCACCAAAAAAAAAAAAAAGGAACAAATGCTGAACTTAGAAAGTTTTTTGTTGTCATTGTTCAGTCGCTAAGTTGTGTCTGACGCTTCAACAGGCCTCCTTGCTCTTCACTATTTTGCTTGAACTCATGTCCTTTGAGTTGGTGATGTCATCCAATCATCTCATCCTCTGCTTGCCCTCTTCTCCTTTTGTCTTCAATCTTTCGCATCATCAGGGTCTTTTCTGGTAAGTCAACTTTTCTTAAAAAGTTTTAAGACAACTCATAACATTCTATCAGTGATTATTTCTGGGATACATTCTGGTGCAATAGAGCCAGTTCAAATTGCTTCAGGAAAGTCAATTCTGTGCATGTTTTTCCAACATTGCATCAAGTAGTATCAGTTTGGTAGCTTGAAATCAGCTTATTTGGAAGTATTTACACCATATATATACACACAATGGGCACAATGACTTCTCCCTCAACACAGAGAACTCACTGGTAAACACTTACCAGTTTATCACTGTTTGTGTTGAAATGCAAGTGGACCCAGCTCAGCTGACTTGAGTAATCAGTAGAATAAATTCCCCCTCCATCATATGCTAAAAAATAATTACCTTCAGTGAATCCCACTTCAATATTCTTGCTAGGAGAATCCCATAAACAGAGGAGCCTGATGGGCTATAGTCCACAGAGTCAAAAAGAATCAGGCACAACTGAGCAATTAAGCACACACACTTCTCAGGATGTAAAATGATACATGAAACCCATTAGAAATATGTCTTTCTTCTGGCTCTGGTTCACAAAACCATGGAATTCTTCTTTTTTCAATTATTTATTACTGTTCCTTAAAGAGAACAAATACTGGGCTTCCCTGGTGATCCAGTGGGTAAGGACACCGCCTTGTAGTGCAAGGGGTGCCAGTTCGAGCCCTGGCCTGGGAAGATCCCACGTGCCGCGGAGCGGCTGGACCGATGTGTCCAGTTACCGAGCCAGAGCTCTGGAGCGCATGTGCCCGGAGCCGGTGCTCTGCGACAGCAGAGGCCACCGCGATGGGAGGCCCACATGGGCCAGAGAACAAAGACGGATGAAAATGGAGAAATGAAGGAACAATGGAGGTGGCTCGTCTGCTCTCCTCCCTCCCCCCCCCCCCCCCACCAAAAAAAAAAAAAAAGGAACAAATGCTGAACTTAGAAAGTTTTTTGTTGTCATTGTTCAGTCGCTAAGTTGTGTCTGACGCTTCAACAGGCCTCCTTGCTCTTCACTATTTTGCTTGAACTCATGTCCTTTTGAGTTGGTGATGTCATCCAATCATCTCATCCTCTGCTTGCCCTCTTCTCCTTTTGTCTTCAATCTTTCGCATCATCAGGGTCTTTTCTGGTAAGTCAACTTTTCTTAAAAAGTTTTAAGACAACTCATAACATTCTATCAGTGATTATTTCTGGGCTACATTCTGGTGCAATAGAGCCAGTTCAAATTGCTTCAGGAAAGTCAATTCTGTGCATGTTTTTCCAACATTGCATCAAGTAGTATCAGTTTGGTAGCTTGAAATCAGCTTATTTGGAAGTATTTACACCATATATATACACACAATGGGCACAATGACTTCTCCCTCAACACAGAGAACTCACTGGTAAACACTTACCAGTTTATCACTGTTTGTGTTGAAATGCAAGTGGACCCAGCTCAGCTGACTTGAGTAATCAGTAGAATAAATTCCCCCTCCATCATATGCTAAAAAATAATTACCTTCAGTGAATCCCATCAATTTCCTTTTCTCAGCACTCCATTGTCATTGAGTTTGTGCCCCTCATAGAGACTTGATCCCATATTGCCTTGTACCAGGTATTATTGGGCTAGAGTTTTTGACCGATTCATATGTCCTATTAAATAAAAAGCTCAGTTCATTCAGCTTTATCTCCCCCATAGAACATGGGCTTCAGCTTTGCATGTAGTAAACATTTAATAATATTTGTCGAATAAATGAGCTGCAAATGCAATCAGTTTCTGCGTAAGCTCCTAATTGAAGGCAGAAGAAATGCTAGTGTTCTCCAGGGATAAGACAGCATGTATTAGCTGTCAAATTTGAAAAAAGATTCAAGGCACTAAGCATGGTGCATTAATTCAAATGAAATTGAGCCTTAAGTTCTTCAGGAATGTGACAGAAAGAGCAAGGCATCATATTGGGAGAGTAAAGGAAGAGGGAAGAAGCATAGAAACTGAAACCAAAGTAAAATGAGAGATGAGATACTTGTGCTCAGTCCTGTCTAACTCTTTGCAATCCAATGGACTGCAGCCCACCAGCCTCCTCTGCCCAGGGAATTTTCCAGGCAAGAATACTGGAGTAGGGTGCTATTTCCTTCTCTAGGGTATCTTCCTGACCCAGGGATGAAACCCAGGTCTCTGTGTCTACTGCATTGGCAGGCAGGTTCTTTATCCATAGGGCCACCTGGGACGTCCAGGTAAAAAGTTTTAAGACAACTCATAACATTCTATCAGTGATTATTTCTGGGATACATTCTGGTGCAATAGAGCCAGTTCAAATTGCTTCAGGAAAGTCAATTCTGTGCATGTTTTTCCAACATTGCATCAAGTAGTATCAGTTTGGTAGCTTGAAATCAGCTTATTTGGAAGTATTTACACCATATATATACACACAATGGGCACAATGACTTCTCCCTCAACACAGAGAACTCACTGGTAAACACTTACCAGTTTATCACTGTTTGTGTTGAAATGCAAGTGGACCCAGCTCAGCTGACTTGAGTAATCAGTAGAATAAATTCCCCCTCCATCATATGCTAAAAAATAATTACCTTCAGTGAATTCCATCAATTTCCTTTTCTCAGCACTCCATTGTCATTGAGTTTGTGCCCCTCATAGAGACTTGATCCCATATTGCCTTGTACCAGGTATTATTGGGCTAGAGTTTTTGACCGATTCATATGTCCTATTAAATAAAAAGCTCAGTTCATTCAGCTTTATCTCCCCCATAGAACATGGGCTTCAGCTTTGCATGTAGTAAACATTTAATAATATTTGTCGAATAAATGAGCTGCAAATGCAATCAGTTTCTGCGTAAGCTCCTAATTGAAGGCAGAAGAAATGCTAGTGTTCTCCAGGGATAAGACAGCATGTATTAGCTGTCAAATTTGAAAAAAGATTCAAGGCACTAAGCATGGTGCATTAATTCAAATGAAATTGAGCCTTAAGTTCTTCAGGAATGTGACAGAAAGAGCAAGGCATCATATTGGGAGAGTAAAGGAAGAGGGAAGAAGCATAGAAACTGAAACCAAAGTAAAATGAGAGATGAGATACTTGTGCTCAGTCCTGTCTAACTCTTTGCAATCCAATGGACTGCAGCCCACCAGCCTCCTCTGCCCAGGGAATTTTCCAGGCAAGAATACTGGAGTAGGGTGCTATTTCCTTCTCTAGGGTATCTTCCTGACCCAGGGATGAAACCCAGGTCTCTGTGTCTACTGCATTGGCAGGCAGGTTCTTTATCCATAGGGCCACCTGGGAAGTCCAGGTAAAATGAGCCTGTTTGCAAAAACAGCCTAAACTAAGGACAAAAGTAAGTGATGAAATGAGAAGAGTCTTGTAAAGTGCCCTCCATGTGCTTTGGGTTATTTTATTATGCCTTCACAGACATCTCCAAAACACACAGTAATCTCAATTGCTTTTTAATTTAGTTTACTGACAGACTTAATGACTATTGATAACACAGTCATAAATATCCTACAAAAGAAAGAGGTGTATTCTGGGGAAACAATCCAAAACAAGAACAAAAATGATAATAACCCAAACAAAAACAGGAGAGGCAATGTTAAGTGCTAAATAAAATCTGAAAGAAGAAGTGAAAAAATATTAGCCATATATTAGCATGAGCTTGAACATAATGTTTCACTCTGGGACCAATTACTGCAAGGAAGGAGCTAGAAAATGGGAACAATAAACTATTTTTAAAAAGGGCCAAAAAAAAGGAGAGACATAAATACAATTATTTGAAATTTATATGAAACAAGAAAATTTCCAGTGAAGAGAACAAAAGAAAAGGTCTTTGAGTGAGGAAAATGGGAACTTAAAGGGGAAGGTAACAGCATACGAAAGTTTACAGGGTTCTGAAACTTTGAGCACTTACTGATTAATACCTATACATTGTTTCAATAAATAGGACCCTGTTCCTTGGGAACAAGAAAACAAGTCAGGAAGGTGGACACAACATGTCTCAGATACACCAGTCATGTTACTGGTGCCTCTCTGCATTGAAGTGTCTGAATTCTATGGATTTTCCTTGGCACATGCCACTCCCCTTCTTGGAATAAGATAAAATGGCCAGAATCAAGACCATCTGAAATAACTGTCCCCCAGCTGTCCGTCATTACATGCCTATCTTCTTTCTAAAAAATTTCAATGCTTATGTCTCTAAATATATTCATTTAGGATTTTGAAAAACCACATGTAGGGGAAAAATGTCTACTCATGTTTAAATCAATAACTGGGGTTTCCCAGGTGGCTTCATGCTAAAGAACCCATCTGCCAATGCAGGAGACACACATTTGATCCCTGGGTCAGGAAGATCCCCTGGAGGAGGAAATGGCAACCCACTCCAGTGTTCTTGCCTAGACAATCCCATGGACACAGGAGCCTGGTGTCTTGGTCTCCCATGACTTGTCCTCAGAATATCTTCCGCCTCCTCTTCTGTGTCTCCCTGTTTCACTCGTGCTCCAACCAGGCTTCACTCCATGCTCCAACTTGGTCTCCCTCACTCCTGCTAATACCGCTTCACTCCATGCTCCAACTGGGCGCTAACTCCCTCACTCCTGTCTGAATATACAATCCCTCCATCTTGAGAGGTGCTTCCAACTGGAACCACAGGCAATCCTCCCCGATGATAATAACCCAAACAAAAACAGGAGAGGCAATGTTAAGTGCTAAATAAAATCTGAAAGAAGAAGTGAAAAAATATTAGCCATATATTAGCATGAGCTTGAACATAATGTTTCACTCTGGGACCAATTACTGCAAGGAAGGAGCTAGAAAATGGGAACAATAAACTATTTTTAAAAAGGGCCAAAAAAAAGGAGAGACATAAATACAATTATTTGAAATTTATATGAAACAAGAAAATTTCCAGTGAAGAGAACAAAAGAAAAGGTCTTTGAGTGAGGAAAATGGGAACTTAAAGGGGAAGGTAACAGCATACGAAAGTTTACAGGGTTCTGAAACTTTGAGCACTTACTGATTAATACCTATACATTGTTTCAATAAATAGGACCCTGTTCCTTGGGAACAAGAAAACAAGTCAGGAAGGTGGACACAACATGTCTCAGATACACCAGTCATGTTACTGGTGCCTCTCTGCATTGAAGTGTCTGAATTCTATGGATTTTCCTTGGCACATGCCACTCCCCTTCTTGGAATAAGATAAAATGGCCAGAATCAAGACCATCTGAAATAACTGTCCCCCAGCTGTCCGTCATTACATGCCTATCTTCTTTCTAAAAATGTTCAATGCTTATGTCTCTAAATATATTCATTTAGGATTTTGAAAAACCACATGTAGGGGAAAAATGTCTACTCATGTTTAAATCAATAACTGGGGTTTCCCAGGTGGCTTCATGCTAAAGAACCCATCTGCCAATGCAGGAGACACACATTTGATCCCTGGGTCAGGAAGATCCCCTGGAGGAGGAAATGGCAACCCACTCCAGTGTTCTTGCCTAGACAATCCCATGGACACAGGAGCCTGGTGTCTTGGTCTCCCATGACTTGTCCTCAGAATATCTTCCGCCTCCTCTTCTGTGTCTCCCTGTTTCACTCCGTGCTCCAACCAGGCTTCACTCCATGCTCCAACTGGGCGCTACACTCCCTCACTCCTGTCTGAATATACAATCCCCTCCATCTTGAGAGGTGCTTCCAACTGGAACCACAGGCACAAATCCTCCCCCACCCGATGCTCCAGCCCCCACACCACTGGCCCAGACCCATAGCTAAGCTCCTCTTCCCCTCTCTGAACTCTAATGGTGCATCTCTGTGGCTTTGATGGTACATCTCGATCTGTACAGCATTCCTCCTAAGTCAGCTAGCTCTCCACACTGTGTGTCTGCCTCTGAAAGCTGGGGTCCATGTCAAATTCACCTATGTCATCCATGGGCACCTAGAACAGTGACTCCCAATTAGTTGGCATTCCATTCCTATTTCCACAAGGAATAAGTGATGCTATAACTGGCTTGCTTTCATGAGGTATTCACCCTGCGCTTGTTCTAGATGGAGCTGAGCGCCAGCATGCAGCAGGACTGATCACACACAGCATGCCACCCCAGCTTCCCATTGGCAGATGTTGCCCATGGCAGAGCCGCACGCTGCCCTGTTCAGGCATGGTTGCCAAACAGAAGGTGTTCTTGGCAGAAGCGCTGGCACATGCTGCATTCAGCAGGCTGCGCGCCTGAACCAGTGCCTCCATTGGCAAACAAGCCTTCTCAGAACTGGCTCGTGCCACCCTTCTCAGGCCTCCTGTCACCCAAACAGATGGGCGCCGATGTAAGTGTGCCGGGTAGCAAGCGTGCAGATCCGCTCGGAGAGCCCAATAAAAGATGTTTCTCTCGCACGTGGCGTCACCGCATCCGAAAGCAAGGCACACTGCTGTGTTATGAGAGATGCTGCAAAGGAATTACCCTCATGTTCTAATTTAAGAAACCATCTGCCAATGCAGGAGACACACATTTGATCCCTGGGTCAGGAAGATCCCCTGGAGGAGGAAATGGCAACCCACTCCAGTGTTCTTGCCTAGACAATCCCATGGACACAGGAGCCTGGTGTCTTGGTCTCCCATGACTTGTCCTCAGAATATCTTCCGCCTCCTCTTCTGTGTCTCCCTGTTTCACTCCGTGCTCCAACCAGGCTTCACTCCATGCTCCAACTGGGCGCTACACTCCCTCACTCCTGTCTGAATATACAATCCCCTCCATCTTGAGAGGTGCTTCCAACTGGAACCACAGGCACAAATCCTCCCCCACCCGATGCTCCAGCCCCCACACCACTGGCCCAGACCCATAGCTAAGCTCCTCTTCCCCTCTCTGAACTCTAATGGTGCATCTCTGTGGCTTTGATGGTACATCTCGATCTGTACAGCATTCCTCCTAAGTCAGCTAGCTCTCCACACTGTGTGTCTGCCTCTGAAAGCTGGGGTCCATGTCAAATTCACCTATGTCATCCATGGGCACCTAGAACAGTGACTCCCAATTAGTTGGCATTCCATTCCTATTTCCACAAGGAATAAGTGATGCTATAACTGGCTTGCTTTCATGAGGTATTCACCCTGCGCTTGTTCTAGATGGAGCTGAGCGCCAGCATGCAGCAGGACTGATCACACACAGCATGCCACCCCAGCTTCCCATTGGCAGATGTTGCCCATGGCAGAGCCGCACGCTGCCCTGTTCAGGCATGGTTGCCAAACAGAAGGTGTTCTTGGCAGAAGCGCTGGCACATGCTGCGTTCAGCAGGCTGCGCGCCTGAACCAGTGCCTCCATTGGCAAACAAACCTTCTCAGAACTGGCTCGTGCCACCCTTCTCAGGCCTCCTGTCACCCAAACAGATGGGCGCCGATGTAAGTGTGCCGGGTAGCAAGCGTGCAGATCCGCTCGGAGAGCCCAATAGAAGATGTTTCTCTCGCACGTGGCGTCACCGCATCCGAAAGCAAGGCACACTGCTGTGTTATGAGAGATGCTGCAAAGGAATTACCCTCATGTTCTAATTTAAGAAACCATTAATTAAAGAGGCACAGACCTGGAGAAGGGAGTAAGGGGGAGAAAGAGATGAAAGAAAACATTCTGTCTCCCCTTAAAGCTTTGGCTGGTGGCATCCGTGGGGCGGGTGAGAGACGCTTTTTCCAGGTGGAGTTCAGATTCAAGACATGCTTTATGCAGCACTAAATCCACGAGCAGGCTTCTAGAGCTTCCAGCAAGGCAGCGGTACCACAGACACCCCTCCGGGGACCTGGTCTGCTTCCACACACAGGGGTGAATAAAAGTTTAAACCCTTCCCATCAGAGCCAACATCTATTAACCACATTCCAACAGCATAGGTGCCCAGTGAATAACAGAATAGCACTCAACAGCCTGCCTTATTGATAACCTAGTAGGTTGGCAGTTATGTCCCCACGTGGTCTGAAAACCTTTATTGACTCAGGGGTGATCTTAATCGTCTGATGGCCTGAGCTGGCTAGACGAGGCAGTCAGTCCTGGGCACAGCCAATGTGGCCTTTGGCGTACATTACCATTTTAAAAGCAGCAATTGACAAAGAAATACAACCACCTGCATCTCTGAAGCACTTTAATTCTGATCTTTTTTTTGAGGCACAGAAGACAGATAGGAACTGTATTGATCTTGCACTGTAGATCTTACAAGTAATTCCTTCCACTGGGATTTGTGGTTTGGCTCTTAGTTGCCAAACTCTAATGTACCCATGACTCATTTGGATACAAGAATTGCAGCTTGAACCTCCCAGTCAGTCATTTGCAAAATGCGCCAAACAGCTATAGGACCACGGGGAAGCCATATAATGAAAAGCAGATCATCTGGCAAAACTGTCCAGTGACCCAGTGGCTGGACCACTGTGCTGACCAAGTCCTGGAAGATGTGCAGTCTTGGAAATGGGTTATAAATGTTTGATCAGGACTGCAACATTTGGAAGCTGAGAGCTTTAAAGACCCCAAGCTTTGCTGGTCACAGTAGGGGTGTCAGGTGCTTCTCTGTAGATAAAATCCACCCAGTCTGTTGATTTCTGCCTTTTAAGTCATTCCTTGTTTCCAGACAGCTCCAGACAGAGGCTTGACTAAGGGTTATGCATCCATCATGAATGTGGTTCAGAGATGTTGAAAAGAATATGAGAAAAAAGAAGTTTAAATAGCTGGTGTGAAAGGGTTATCTCACAGTGGCAGCTTGGAATACCGCATTTATTAAACAATGGAGGGCAGCATAGAGCTCTATTGTGCATCACAATTGTGTTTGAAATATTTTTCTGCAAGGAAAAAGCAAGTTTACTTTTAATAATGAGTCCAGTCCTGGACTCTGGAATAATGTACAAATTCTGAAGAAATTAACCTCTAACTTTATTTACTTCCATTTCTAGAGCTTCTAAACTATCCAAAACCCACTGGTTTTTCAGACAGAATTAGTCCAAGAGCTTGACTTTCACGTCTCTGGATGACTTAATTGTAGATCATAAGTGTGTCCAAACTGGTCTTTGCTGCCCAGAATGTTTTTTTTTTTTTTCCTACTCTCTCTGGCAGAAAGTCACTACAATGTTCATCTGTCTAGTAGCAGGATGAATGGCCAACTCCTGGCATGTACACATTGAGGAAGCTGTAATTTGCTCCCTGTTTCGCTTGAAGGTCACTGAATTTAATACTGTGATTGAAACCCAGGGCCTTCTATAAATCTCTAAAGAACTGTGATTCCTAAGAAGGCAGATAATTTGGAGGTGGAATAAGTTGACCTGTGCACACACGTTAAACAATTATAAATTGTTTCCTTTCATCTGTCTCAGAAGTAATCTATAGCAAGACTCCAAAATATAAATCCTCTCTAAAATGAGACAGCTAGGAAATAGCCCGTGAGGACTGGTAGGTTCATCCACAACACTGACACCCTCGTATGGATCCAGATGGTGACAAACGGCACCGATCAGCTTTGGCTTGACTTGGACTGGTAACTTCTATCTCTGGCTTCCCTCTTGTGGGAAAAAAACGTCTCATTCATCCCCTTGACACCATTCCGATTCAATGAATGAAAGTAACACTTCCAGGTAACCATCTCAAAGTTTTCTAGCTAAGCTAGTCTGTGTAGAAATGTTTGGGCATCGGAAAGCATGGGATGAAGATCATTCTTTCACCTTGCACCTGGGAAGGGAGGGCATTCAGGACGAAGCAGCTCTGCCTGTGGTGATCCCAGTTCATGTAATCTTTGGTATCCCAGAATAGAACATTTGGTTTATCCCAGATATACATGAAGCCATTGGAGATTCCTACATCCTCTAATCGGGGACAGCTAGAGGTGCCTCTGTGGGACTGGAACTTTGCCTGGAGAACAGGGGCTTCTGGCAAAGTGGGAATGGGCATGGAAGTGTATTCGAGCAAAACAACTGAGGCAGAGTGATCTATGATGGAGGGTCTCAATGAGAAAAAGCAGGAATGAGTGATGACAGGTCTAAGGTATTAACAACTTCAAATCCAGCTCCCGGGGATTTCTACTGGTCTAAATTGAAAGGGTTCACAGTTCTGGAAGCTAGAAGTCCAAGATCAAGGGGTTAACAGGGTTGTTCCTTCTGAGGCCGTGGAGGAGCATCAGACCATGTCTCTCTCCTGGCTTTTGGAGATCTATTGGCTTCAATTTCTTGTGTTCTCTGGCCAAAGAAACATCTTCTTGATCTCTGTATTTATGTTCATGTGTCATTCTTCATGAACGCATATCTTTTGCATATAAATTTCCCCTTTCAGTAAGAATACCAGTCATTTTGGCCTAGTGAACCACTCTACTTCAATATGCTCTCTTCTTAACTAGTTACATCTGCAGCAACCCTATTTCCAAATAAGGTCACCTTCTGAGATACTGGAAGGGACATGTAAATTTTCGACATGTAAATTTGAAGAGGGCACTATAACTATATAACTATAACACCTCGTAAACAATATTCCCATTACAGTCTGTATATTCCTCTTCTAGCAGACAGATCAGGGCCTTGTCAACCAGAATTATAATAAGGGACAGTGGCTGTTTAAGGTAATACAAGACCACATAATTAGGGATACACTCAAACTACAGAAGCAAAAAGAAAACCAGAAACCAATTATCTAAAAAAGAAAGAAAGAAAGTCTGCTGGACTGCCAAATTTAAGGACCAGAAGGAAGTATTAAAGTTAAGATACAAACAGAGGAAGTTGTAAAATTGGATTCAACATAAAAATACAAGAAGCAGGGAAGGGTAAATAAATGAGGTTCAATTTCAGTGATCAAAACTGAAGTTTTAGTAAGATTCTGTTACTCCAAAGAGTCATTCATGCTTTTATGGAAAAATATCCAACCCAACTCAATGAAGGTGAGAGTCCTACATAAAAGGAGTTGAGGGCTTCCCTGGTGGCTCAGTGGTAGGCTTTGCCTGCCAGTGTGGGACACATGGGTTCAGTCCATGATCTGGAAACATTCCACATGCTGCAGAGCAACTAAACCTGTGAGGCACAACTATTGAGCCCATGTGCCGCAACTACTGAAGCCTGTGTGCCCTAGAGCCCAAGTTCTACAATAAGAAAAGTCACCACAACAAGAAGCCTGCTCACTTCGACCAGAGAGTATCCTCCCCTCCCAGCAACTATAGAAAAGCCTCTGGCAGCAGTAAAAACCCAGAATAGCCAAAAATAAAATAAAATAAATAAATAAATAAAAATTTTAAAAAAAGAAAGATAAAGGAATTGAGTGGCTTTTCCTCAAATCCTCAGATGATGAGTCTTCACAATGAGTCTGGCTATACCGCATGAGATGCATGAGAGAGAAGTTACATTCCATCCAAAAGATGCTTTCAGATCTTAGAGCAAAGTGCTTTCCCAGAACCCTGGCTAAGAAGTCCTGAAAGGTATTGATAGTCCTATATTCTGACTGCTATCAAGGCAATGTTTCCTTTTTCAAGAACAACTGTTTTCTAGTTTTCTGTATTCTATAGAAGGAAATCTTTTCATATGCACTGAGTCTTCCTTGCTGTGTGCAGGCTTTCTCTAATTTCTGCCACTCTTCACTGTGGTGCGTGGACTTCTCATTGCAGTGATTTCTCTTGTTTCAGAACACAGGCTTCAGGTGGGAGGGTTTCCACAGTTGCAGCTTTGGGCTCAGTAGTTGGGTCTCACGGGCTTAGTGGCTCAAGCAGCATGTGGGATCTTCTTGGATCAGGGGCCAAACCCGTGTTCACTGCCTTGGCAGGCAGAATCTTCATCACTGGATGATCAGGGAAGTCCTGTGTTTTATTTTTAACAAAGAAAGCAATGACTTTCATTTCTAACAGTGGTTTATAAAAACAAACCTTCATATGAAAGCAGTGAAATATTCTTGATAGAGGGTTAAGTATAATTATTGTTTAGTGATGCATTTGTTTTTGATTAGATCTTTGTGTTTTTTTAATTTATTTTTAATTAATTGATGATTGCTTTACAGCATTGATTTGCCTTCTATCATACATCAACATGAATTAACCACAGGCATATATATGTCCCCTCCCTCTTAAGTCACTCTCTCTCTACCCACTCATTCCCACCCATCTAGATTATGTTAGATCCCCAATGTCAGTTCCCTGAGTCACACAGCAAGTTATCGTTGGCTCTCTATTTACATATAGTAGTGTGCATCCATCCATGCTGCTCTCCCCGTTGATCTCACCCTCTCCCTCTTCTCCCCACCCTTGTCTGTAAGTCTGTTCTGTAAGTCTGTGTCTCCATTGCTGCTCTGAGACCAGATTCATCAGTACCATCCTTCCATATATATGTGATAAGATATAATATTTGCTTTTCTCTTTTTTAATTCACTCTGTATAATAGGCTCTAAGTTCATCCACCTCATTAGAACTGATTGAAATGCATTCCTTTTATGGCTGAGTAGTATTCCATTGTATATATGTACCACAGCTCCTTTATCCATTCATCTGTCAACGGACATCTAGGTTGCTTCTGTGTCTTGGCTGTTCTGATAAATGAAATCTTTTCATATGCACTGAGTCTTCCTTGCTGTGTGCAGGCTTTCTCTAATTTCTGCCACTCTTCACTGTGGTGCGTGGACTTCTCATTGCAGTGATTTCTCTTGTTTCAGAACACAGGCTTCAGGTGGGAGGGTTTCCACAGTTGCAGCTTTGGGCTCAGTAGTTGGGTCTCACGGGCTTAGTGGCTCAAGCAGCATGTGGGATCTTCTTGGATCAGGGGCCAAACCCGTGTTCACTGCCTTGGCAGGCAGAATCTTCATCACTGGATGATCAGGGAAGTCCTGTGTTTTATTTTTAACAAAGAAAGCAATGACTTTCATTTCTAACAGTGGTTTATAAAAACAAACCTTCATATGAAAGCAGTGAAATATTCTTGATAGAGGGTTAAGTATAATTATTGTTTAGTGATGCATTTGTTTTTGATTAGATCTTTGTGTTTTTTTAATTTATTTTTAATTAATTGATGATTGCTTTACAGCATTGATTTGCCTTCTATCATACATCAACATGAATTAACCACAGGCATATATATGTCCCCTCCCTCTTAAGTCACTCTCTCTCTACCCACTCATTCCCACCCGTCTAGATTATGTTAGATCCCCAATGTCAGTTCCCTGAGTCACACAGCAAGTTATCGTTGGCTCTCTATTTACATATAGTAGTGTGCATCCATCCATGCTGCTCTCCCCGTTGATCTCACCCTCTCCCTCTTCTCCCCACCCTTGTCTGTAAGTCTGTTCTGTAAGTCTGTGTCTCCATTGCTGCTCTGAGACCAGATTCATCAGTACCATCCTTCCATATATATGTGATAAGATATAATATTTGCTTTTCTCTTTTTTAATTCACTCTGTATAATAGGCTCTAAGTTCATCCACCTCATTAGAACTGATTGAAATGCATTCCTTTTTATGGCTGAGTAGTATTCCATTGTATATATGTACCACAGCTCCTTTATCCATTCATCTGTCAACGGACATCTAGGTTGCTTCTGTGTCTTGGCTATTGTAAATAGTGCTGCAATAAACATTGGAGGACATGTGTCTTTTTCATTTCTTATTTCTTCAGGATATCTGGCTAGAAGTGGTATTGCTGAGTCATATGGTGCTTTTATTCCTAGTTTTTTAAGGAATCTCCATACTGTCTTCTGTAGTGGTTGTATCAATTTACATTCCCACCAGCAGTGTAGGAGGGTTCCCTTTTCTCCACACCCTCTCCAGCACTTGTTTGTGGATTTTTTGATTATGGCCATTCTGTCTGATGTGAGGTGATCTCTCACTGTATTTTGATTTGTATATCACTGATGAACATAGATGCAAAAATCCTCAACAAAATTCTAGCACAATTCACCAACACATGCACCATGTATTGTAGCTCATGCACCATGATCAAGTCAAGTCAAGGGATGCAAAGATTCTTCAATGTGCACAAATCAATCAATGTGATACATCATGTTAGTAAATTGAAAGATAAAATCCATATGATAATCTCAATAGATGCAGAAAAATTCCAACAAAAAAAATTTCAACAGAAAATTTCAACAAAATTCAGTACCCATTTATGATAAAAACTTTCCCAAAAATGGGCACAAAAGAAATACCTTAACATAATAGAGGCCATATACAACAAACTTAGAGCAAACATTATTCTCAGTGGTGAGAAACAGAAACTTTCTCATCTTAAATCAGGAACAAGACATGAATGCCCACTCTCCCTACTGTTATTCAACATAGCTTTGGAAGTCCTAGCTTCAGTAACCACAGAAGAGAAAAAAATAAAAAGAATCCAGATTGGAAAGGCAGTAAAACTCTCACTATATGGAGATGATATCATACTGTACATAGAAAACCCTAAAGATACTACCATAAAATTACCAGAACTAACCAGTGAATTTAGTAAAGTCACAGGATAGTGTTGCATTTATAAGAGACAAAAATACTTTTAAAAAGTAAAGGTACCTGGTGGTTCAGTGGGTGGGGACACTGCCCTGCAGTGCAAGGCACCAGTTCGATCCCTGGCCTGGTGTGGAGTCATTGCGATCATGTGCAACGGACATCTAGGTTGCTTCTGTGTCTTGGCTATTGTAAATAGTGCTGCAATAAACATTGGAGGACATGTGTCTTTTTCATTTCTTATTTCTTCAGGATATCTGGCTAGAAGTGGTATTGCTGAGTCATATGGTGCTTTTATTCCTAGTTTTTTAAGGAATCTCCATACTGTCTTCTGTAGTGGTTGTATCAATTTACATTCCCACCAGCAGTGTAGGAGGGTTCCCTTTTCTCCACACCCTCTCCAGCACTTGTTTGTGGATTTTTTGATTATGGCCATTCTGTCTGATGTGAGGTGATCTCTCACTGTATTTTGATTTGTATATCACTGATGAACATAGATGCAAAAATCCTCAACAAAATTCTAGCACAATTCACCAACACATGCACCATGTATTGTAGCTCATGCACCATGATCAAGTCAAGTCAAGGGAGGCAAAGATTCTTCAATGTGCACAAATCAATCAATGTGATACATCATGTTAGTAAATTGAAAGATAAAATCCATATGATAATCTCAATAGATGCAGAAAAATTCCAACAAAAAAAATTTCAACAGAAAATTTCAACAAAATTCAGTACCCATTTATGATAAAAACTTTCCCAAAAATGGGCACAAAAGAAATACCTTAACATAATAGAGGCCATATACAACAAACTTAGAGCAAACATTATTCTCAGTGGTGAGAAACAGAAACTTTCTCATCTTAAATCAGGAACAAGACATGAATGCCCACTCTCCCTACTGTTATTCAACATAGCTTTGGAAGTCCTAGCTTCAGTAACCACAGAAGAGAAAAAAATAAAAAGAATCCAGATTGGAAAGGCAGTAAAACTCTCACTATATGGAGATGATATCATACTGTACATAGAAAACCCTAAAGATACTACCATAAAATTACCAGAACTAACCAGTGAATTTAGTAAAGTCACAGGATAGTGTTGCATTTATAAGAGACAAAAATACTTTTAAAAAGTAAAGGTATGGGCTTCCCTGGTGGTTCAGTGGGTGGGGACACTGCCCTGCAGTGCAAGGGGCACCAGTTCGATCCCTGGCCTGGGAGGATCCCACGTGCTGTGGAGCAGCTGGACGGATGTGTCCTATTACTGAGCCGGAGCTCTGGACCATATGCGCCCAGAGCCAGTGCTCTGCGACAAGAGGAGCTACTGTGATGGGAGACCTACACAGGCCAAAGAACGTAGATGGATGAAAATAAATAAATGAAAGACCAATAGAAGTGGCCCCAAATTTTTAAAAAAAAAAGTAAGGATATTATTATTGAAAACACCAGGACAAGGGTTAGCTTCTGGAGGAGCAATAGATTTGAGCAGGACATCTGGAGGCTGGTATGTCTTTGACGATGTGGCCATTACAGGGTTGTTAGCTTTACAAGTGTTCATCAAACATCAGTTCATATAAATTGAAAGAACTTTCTGTATGTGTTGTATGTGACAATAACACAAAGAAAAATAATTGATGAAGGAGAATGTCTCTAGAATGTCTCAGACTTCAAAAATGAAAGCAAGAATTGGTAGATAGCAGATAAGCCACAGAACTTTGCACAGTTGAGTTTAGGAATTGGTGTCAGCTGCTAGCTTTCCTGCCCCAGTCACCAAGAAGGAGGTGCGTTTAATAGAGTGTTGAAAGTGTCAGATGCAAGAACAATAGGTTTGTTCTTACATGATTCTTTTTTTAAATAATTCCCTACCAGCTCACTACCTTTCATTAAGATGGTCTCTTCCTGTCTCTCAGGGAAAATGAAACTCCCACCTAGTAGCATCCTGAGTCTTAGGTCAGCCACTCCCCTTGGCTCCCAAAACATACCTGCCATCCTTTCTAACCTGGGCTGGATTCACCACCTGGTCAAGGTAGGTGAAAACGAAAGCTGTGACAGAGATCCAACAAAAGCAAAGATGCAGAAGGGTGGGAGATGCTAGTCTGTAGAAAGAACAAGCTAGTTTGTAGAAAGAACAAGGCCATAAGAACTTTCTGTCCACCAGTAGATGTATTTCACTTACAAATCACGTTTTGTTTCTCATAGAGTGGGTTCATCCTCATTTAAGGAATGAAAATTCAGCACTCTTTCTAAGGTGCATTTTTCCAAATTGATATAAGAGCCCCAGATGGTTTCACTCAGAGTCTCCCATTGATTATTGCATTCCGCTCTCTGAAAACCACAGATCTGGTAGAACCAACCGACTGGGGAATGCCCATTGCTTTGGTTTCAAAACAATTCTGTCCCGAGTCACATACTTACTGGCAAAGCAATGCTGAAGGACTGGATGAAAGCTGCCATTAGAAACCTCAGTGGCTGGTTATTTCTTCCACAGAATTGAGTATCTATTGCTCCAGCTACTGTCAATAAACATGCATCAGCAACAGTCTTTGCACCGGCTAGACAACAGCCCCTAAGTACCAGCGTGAGTGAGTTCAAGTCTGAGTCATAATTCTGCAAGGACAGTGACTTTTACTTCTCACAGGATTCAGCGAAAAAGTGAAACAAATAAAAATGAATTGAAAACTTTGACACAAAGGAGCTCAAAGTACCATGTGCATTGTTATAAAATATTAATTTAACAATTCTATTGTGTAACACCCCCAGACAGGAAAAAAATCCAAGGAAGAAATACATAAAAGACAAACCATGGTTTGTGTTTTTATTTTTCTGGCTGGTAGCTCAGAGGCTGGGGCTTCATCCCTGATTAGAACTAGATCTACATGCCACAACTAATTGCTCTTTAATAAATAAGGAAATACTCTGTTGAACTTTTTAGGGAATCAGGTGGCTATTGAGACAGGTTTTCACCACCCTCTACTGGGAAAGATCACCCAGCACCACAGGCCGCTGTCCAGCCTGTCTCCCCTCCCCTCTCAGTCTAAGCTGCCTCCACCACCAGAGCCTTGCCAGGGCGTGCCTGCTCTCCTCCCTACCCACCTGATTTCCAGCCAGGCTCCTTGCCCTGCAGCTGCCCCCCAGGCTCTGGGCCCCTGTGCAACTATCAGAGGCACTGAATGACAAACCAGGAAAAAAAGAACAGTAGGAACTACCAAGCTAAGAAGCCAGGATTAGGAAGGAAAGTTCTAGTGTCCTGTGTTACTTTGGGTCTGCTGAATGTTCAGTGTGCAAGAGATGTAATGGGAGAGAGAACAGGAGAAGGTAGGGAGAGGTTGAAATCGCAGTGCAGGTATGATACTCTGGAAGAAGAGAAAAGGAGTAAAGACTGGGGCGCAAGAACCTCAGCTGCAGAAAGACCAGTTCGGCCAAGTCCATGGGCAATCTGGAGTCAAAGCTGCCCATTGGAGGCGTCTGCGTGAGCTTTGGCGTCTTGCCACACCCTGTCATCGGCTGGTAGCAGCCTTGGAGTAACTGCAAGTGACTAAGAAGGGGAGAGAACAAACCAAGGCCCCATCACTGCTGTCTCTTACAACAGCAGAGAGACCTGAGCAGCGGCCTCTCGAGAACTATGTTCCCTTTTCTGTTGGCCACTTTAAATTTAAAAGCCCATTTTAATTGCTTAACCCTTAGTGCAGAAGTCACAAACTGACTGCATAGGATAGAATCCAGTGGAGATTCTTTATTGTTTATCAGGTTTGGGATTTAGAATAATGTTCTGAAAAATGTTGGACTAGTTACCAAGATTTAAGAAACCAGAGATTTTACATGATAAAAATTCAAGTATCCAGCTTTTCTTGAGACTAGATGCAAAGGCTGACATTTCATCATGTTGACAGAAGAGCAGGTGCATGTCTCTCTCCAGTAGCCACATGCCACTCTTCCTTTACACCAGTCCTCAGCACTTTGACTGGCCCCTCTGGTCACCTGAACTTTTGACTCACCTCCATTCCTGCCTGTGTCACTGCCAGAATATAAGCTCTCTGAAAAGTGTTAGGTGCTCAGCCATGTCCAGCTCTCCACAACCCCATGTGGCCCCCCAGGCTCTTCTGTCCATGAGGTTCTCCAGGCAAGAATACTGGAGTGGGTTGACCGTTTTTTCTCCAGGGGATCTAACTAACGCAGGGATCGAACCCAAGTCTCCTGTATTGCAGGCAGATTCTTTATCATCTGAGCCACCAGGGAAGCCCAAGTTCTCTGAGGGCAATGATTTTGCCTGTTTGGATCACTGACGTCAATCAGTGGTCTGGAACACACGCAAACAGCAGATGCTAAAGTAATTGGCCAGTGAGGTGGTATGCTGTCCTCACAGAGGGCTGGAAGATAGTGCTTGGGCTGGTGGTGGTGAAGAAAGAGAGCTTGTTTCCAAGTTCTATGTGAGGCTAACCTGGCTTAACTCACACAGAACCAAGGTGGCACCAAATGGAGAAAAGGAGACTGCAGACACAGCAGTAGAATGCTCTTGTTCTCAGAATGGATGGACCAGTGTGGCTGCAGAACAGAGAGAAAGACTGGGCCTCCAGCAAGGGACACACTACTGTCACACTTTCTGGACTCTCGTGTGGGGGTTCTTTCTTCGCCTCCTGAACTTAAGGGAAGGAGTTGGTCTCACAGGAAATAGTGCTTATCTCAGCCCCCCTTCACTAAGCCCTGTCCGCAAGTCTAACAACAGCAGAGAGACCTGAGCAGCGGCCTCTGAGAACTATGTTCCCTTTTCTGTTGGCCACTTTAAATTTAAAAGCCCATTTTAATTGCTTAACCCTTAGTGCAGAAGTCACAAACTGACTGCATAGGATAGAATCCAGTGGAGATTCTTTATTGTTTATCAGGTTTGGGATTTAGAATAATGTTCTGAAAAATGTTGGACTAGTTACCAAGATTTAAGAAACCAGAGATTTTACATGATAAAAATTCAAGTATCCAGCTTTTCTTGAGACTAGATGCAAAGGCTGACATTTCATCATGTTGACAGAAGAGCAGGTGCATGTCTCTCTCCAGTAGCCACATGCCACTCTTCCTTTACACCAGTCCTCAGCACTTTGACTGGCCCCTCTGGTCACCTGAACTTTTGACTCACCTCCATTCCTGCCTGTGTCACTGCCAGAATATAAGCTCTCTGAAAAGTGTTAGGTGCTCAGCCATGTCCAGCTCTCCACAACCCCATGTGGCCCCCCAGGCTCTTCTGTCCATGAGGTTCTCCAGGCAAGAATACTGGAGTGGGTTGACCGTTTTTTCTCCAGGGGATCTAACTAACGCAGGGATCGAACCCAAGTCTCCTGTATTGCAGGCAGATTCTTTATCATCTGAGCCACCAGGGAAGCCCAAGTTCTCTGAGGGCAATGATTTTGCCTGTTTGGATCACTGACGTCAATCAGTGGTCTGGAACACACGCAAACAGCAGATGCTAAAGAAGTAATTGGCCAGTGAGGTGGTATGCTGTCCTCACAGAGGGCTGGAAGATAGTGCTTGGGCTGGTGGTGGTGAAGAAAGAGAGCTTGTTTCCAAGTTCTATGTGAGGCTAACCTGGCTTAACTCACACAGAACCAAGGTGGCACCAAATGGAGAAAAGGAGACTGCAGACACAGCAGTAGAATGCTCTTGTTCTCAGAATGGATGGACCAGTGTGGCTGCAGAACAGAGAGAAAGACTGGGCCTCCAGCAAGGGACACACTACTGTCACACTTTCTGGACTCTCGTGTGGGGGTTCTTTCTTCGCCTCCTGAACTTAAGGGAAGGGAGTTGGTCTCACAGGGAAATAGTGCTTATCTCAGCTCCTTCACTAGCCTGTGCACAGTCTGAAGCATTGCTACAAAATCCTTGCTGGGCCACGTTCCAGGGCAGCCAGGCATGAGGGGTCCTCACCCCAGAGTAGCACACACTCAGGCATAATGGAAAAAATCAAGCTCAGTGATGATGTGACATGCATTCCTCAAGTGCATACAAATGCACATGGACAAATGGTGCAAATCAAACAGAGAACTGCCTGCCAGAGGCAAGTCCCCCATGGTGTCTCACTAGCTCCGAAAATGACTACCAGATGATAAAGGAGAGCAGGCGCCGTGCAATCTGATTACCAGGAGGGACTGGCAAATCCATTAGGAGCAAATAGGCCGCCTTCAAGTCCATTTTACTTGCTAAAAACAAGTAATGTTAAGTTTTAAAAATGAGTTCATTTTTCATCTCATTTCTCACTGCCTTATAGTTGCTGCATTCATCTCCAGCTGAAAGACGAGAGAAGGTTTATATTTTGAGACCAAACTTTGCTGTTATTAAAGCTCTAAGTTGATCTAGGCCTGACACATGGTAGAGAGCTAGAACCTTCAGTCTGTGGGCAACTTTCTCTGTCTGTCTCATCTGTAGAAAAACAGGGAGGAAGAGAAGTAACTCTTATAGAGCACCTTCCATAAATCATACTGCAGAGTCTTTTGCATATATTTTGTCACTGAAATCCCTGTTCCAAGGGATAAGGATGTTTATAAAAACTCCACTAGATGATCTGGGAACATACATGTCTATGAACAACAAAACTCTGTAAAAACTTTAAAATAAAGAAAGAAATCAATAATAATAATAAAAAAAAACTCCACTAGAAGCAAGTTGGGGAAGCCACTATTGAAAACAGTTATGAAGGTTCCTCAAAAAAGCAAATATGGGCTTCCCTGGTGGTCCAGTGGGTAAAGAGTTCGCCTTGCAGTGCAAGGGGCACCAGTTCGATCCCTGGCCCACATGCCAAGGAATGGCTGGGCTGGTGTGCCCAATTACGATCTGGCGCTCTGGAGCACATGCAACCGAAGCTGATGCTCTACAGTGGGAGGGGCCGCTGCAATGGTGGCTGCCCAGACAGGCCAACCAATAAAAGATGGATGAAAAATAAACGATGACTTAGGGGCAAAAAAAGTAAACATAAAACTACCAAATAAATAATCCAGCAATCCACTGCTAGACATTGACTCAAATGAACTGAAACCAAGATCTCAAAAGCAGGCTTCCCTGGTGGCTCACTAGTAAAGAATCTGCATACCAGTGCAGGAGACATGAGCTCAACCCCTGGTCTAGGAAGATTCCACATGCCACAGAGCAACTAAGCCCGTGTGCCACAAGTGAGAGCCGCAAGTACTGAGCCCTTGTGTTTCACATACTTAAGTCCACACACTCTGGAGCTTGTGCTCAGCAATAAGAGAAGCCAAGCTACTGCAATGAGAAGCCTGCACACCACAACTAGAGAGTAGCCTCCACTGTCCACAACTGGAGAAAATGCCCACGCAGCAATGAAGACCCAGCACAGCCAAAAATAAATAAATAAAATCATTTTTTAAAAGATCTCAAAAGAAATATACTGAATGGAAGAAAATATTTGCAAACCATATATTCAATAAGAGATTAATACCCAAAATGTATAAAGAACTCATCCAACTCAATGCCAATTGAGCAGAGGACCTGAGTAAACATTTTCCCGAAGATGACACACACATGGCCAATAGGTACTAGAAAAATGCTCAATGTAATTAAAAACACAGTATCACCTCACATCTGTTAGAATGGCCATTACCAAAAAGATAACAGGCATTGTTGAGAATGAGGAGAAAAGGGAGCGTTCAAGCACTGTTTGTGGGAAAGTAGATCAGTGCAGCCACTGTGGAAAACAGTACGGAGCACATTTTTCCCACCTTATGAAAAGCTCCAGCAGAAATTCCCTTTCCCTTTATGGAAAGTGAAGTTGCCTACCTTCCAGCCTTCACATCATCACCCAGCTACTGTACATTTAAAATATATAGCCCATTAATTTACAGGTAAATAAGAAATGCATTTCTCGTTGAACCAGAATCTGAACAATTCAAGACAGATGGAAAGTGACAGGGCACAGACAGGGTCACAGGAGGGCCCTGCCACAGGAGAAAAGAATGATGTCCCACTTCCTCATGACCAAGGAGATAGCCTGGGCTGTGGTCACAAGGACAACAGCCAGGGAACATGCTGTGGAAGCTCAGCAAATGGTAAGAATCCACCTATCTTACCCCTTCCGTGGATCTAGGAGCATTGCAGGACTGACCATCTCCCGGGGGTGGAGGAAAAGTAGGAGCTAGACCAGAGAGACATGATTACAGAGACATAAACACTCAGACTGCCAGAGGATCACCCTGGCTGCTGGTGGAGAACAGACTGCATGAGCGCCAGAGGAAAAGTGGGAAGGCCAGTGTGTGGCTACAGTCTTAAAAACCCGACCAGGGGAGGAACAACCCATGAGCCCTTGTGTTTCACATACTTAAGTCCACACACTCTGGAGCTTGTGCTCAGCAATAAGAGAAGCCAAGCTACTGCAATGAGAAGCCTGCACACCACAACTAGAGAGTAGCCTCCACTGTCCACAACTGGAGAAAATGCCCACGCAGCAATGAAGACCCAGCACAGCCAAAAATAAATAAATAAAATCATTTTTTAAAAGATCTCAAAAGAAATATACTGAATGGAAGAAAATATTTGCAAACCATATATTCAATAAGAGATTAATACCCAAAATGTATAAAGAACTCATCCAACTCAATGCCAATTGAGCAGAGGACCTGAGTAAACATTTTCCCGAAGATGACACACACATGGCCAATAGGTACTAGAAAAATGCTCAATGTAATTAAAAACACAGTATCACCTCACATCTGTTAGAATGGCCATTACCAAAAAGATAACAGGCATTGTTGAGAATGAGGAGAAAAGGGAGCGTTCAAGCACTGTTTGTGGGAAAGTAGATCAGTGCAGCCACTGTGGAAAACAGACGGAGCACATTTTTCCCACCTTATGAAAAGCTCCAGCAGAAATTCCCTTTCCCTTTATGGAAAGTGAAGTTGCCTACCTTCCAGCCTTCACATCATCACCCAGCTACTGTACATTTAAAATATATAGCCCATTAATTTACAGGTAAATAAGAAATGCATTTCTCGTTGAACCAGAATCTGAACAATTCAAGACAGATGGAAAGTGACAGGGCACAGACAGGGTCACAGGAGGGCCCTGCCACAGGAGAAAAGAATGATGTCCCACTTCCTCATGACCAAGGAGATAGCCTGGGCTGTGGTCACAAGGACAACAGCCAGGGAACATGCTGTGGAAGCTCAGCAAATGGTAAGAATCCACCTATCTTACCCCTTCCGTGGATCTAGGAGCATTGCAGGACTGACCATCTCCCGGGGGTGGAGGAAAAGTAGGAGCTAGACCAGAGAGACATGATTACAGAGACATAAACACTCAGACTGCCAGAGGATCACCCTGGCTGCTGGTGGAGAACAGACTGCATGAGCGCCAGAGGAAAAGTGGGAAGGCCAGTGTGTGGCTACAGTCTTCCAACCAAGAGAGACCGTCCGCACTCTGGACTAGGATGTGGATGGAGGAAAGGACACAAACTCAAGAAACGAGCAGGATGCAAAATCAACAGTACAGGGCCAAGGACTGTGAATGACTGTTTCTCCCTGTGCCTGTGGATTCATAATGCAATGAAGAGTACTTAGTACACTTCAGCTCCATTTTTTGGGCAGTCATTCCATTGCTTGTTCGTGTCTGGTTCATTGTGACCCCATGGACTGTAGCACAGCAGGCTTCTCTGTCCTCCACTACTCCCAGAGTTTGCTCAGATTCATGCCCATTGAGTTGGTGATGCTATCTCACCATTTCATGCTCTGCTGCCCCCTTTTCCTCCTGCCCTCAATCTTTTGCAGTGTTGAGTCTTTTCCAATGAGTCAGCTCTTTGCATTAGGTGGCCAAAGTACTGGAGCTTCAGCTTTAGTATCAATCCTTCAAATGAATATTTGGGGCTGATTTCCTTTAGGGTTGACTGGTTTAATTTCCTAGTAGTCCCAAGGACTCTCAAGAGTATTCTCCAACACTGCAGTTGGAAGGCATCAATTCTTTGGAACTCAGCCTTTTTTATGACCCAATTCTCACATCAATACATGACTACTGAAAAAACCATAGCTTTAACTATATGGACTCTTGTTGGCAAAGTGATGTCTCTGTTTGTTAATATGCTGTCTAGGTGTGCCTACATTTTGTCAACTCCGCTTATTCAGCTCCCCAAAAATGTGCTCTTCTTCTCACATTTGTAATTAACAGCTATTGCTAAACATCTTGATATATTATTTTGTTGCTTTTATAGTCAACTCCATTTCCATTTTCTGACAGTCTTCCTTCAGCATTCTGTGTCTGCATCTGGGATTTTACCTCCTTTTACGTGTTTCTGGAAAGTAGTCTTAATTTTGCTTCTCTGAAAGTGTTTCTACTTCACTTTAATTTTAGAATCCACCTATCTTACCCCTTCCGTGGATCTAGGAGCATTGCAGGACTGACCATCTCCCGGGGGTGGAGGAAAAGTAGGAGCTAGACCAGAGAGACATGATTACAGAGACATAAACACTCAGACTGCCAGAGGATCACCCTGGCTGCTGGTGGAGAACAGACTGCATGAGCGCCAGAGGAAAAGTGGGAAGGCCAGTGTGTGGCTACAGTCTTCCAACCAAGAGAGACCGTCCGCACTCTGGACTAGGATGTGGATGGAGGAAAGGACACAAACTCAAGAAACGAGCAGGATGCAAAATCAACAGTACAGGGCCAAGGACTGTGAATGACTGTTTCTCCCTGTGCCTGTGGATTCATAATGCAATGAAGAGTACTTAGTACACTTCAGCTCCATTTTTTGGGCAGTCATTCCATTGCTTGTTCGTGTCTGGTTCATTGTGACCCCATGGACTGTAGCACAGCAGGCTTCTCTGTCCTCCACTACTCCCAGAGTTTGCTCAGATTCATGCCCATTGAGTTGGTGATGCTATCTCACCATTTCATGCTCTGCTGCCCCCTTTTCCTCCTGCCCTCAATCTTTTGCAGTGTTGAGTCTTTTCCAATGAGTCAGCTCTTTGCATTAGGTGGCCAAAGTACTGGAGCTTCAGCTTTAGTATCAATCCTTCAAATGAATATTTGGGGCTGATTTCCTTTAGGGTTGACTGGTTTAATTTCCTAGTAGTCCCAAGGACTCTCAAGAGTATTCTCCAACACTGCAGTTGGAAGGCATCAATTCTTTGGAACTCAGCCTTTTTTATGACCCAATTCTCACATCAATACATGACTACTGAAAAAACCATAGCTTTAACTATATGGACTCTTGTTGGCAAAGTGATGTCTCTGTTTGTTAATATGCTGTCTAGGTGTGCCTACATTTTGTCAACTCCGCTTATTCAGCTCCCCAAAAATGTGCTCTTCTTCTCACATTTGTAATTAACAGCTATTGCTAAACATCTTGATATATTATTTTTGTTGCTTTTATAGTCAACTCCATTTCCATTTTCTGACAGTCTTCCTTCAGCATTCTGTGTCTGCATCTGGGATTTTTACCTCCTTTTACGTGTTTCTGGAAAGTAGTCTTAATTTTTGCTTCTCTGAAAGTGTTTCTACTTCACTTTAATTTTTAAAGAATATTTTGCTGAGTAAATAATTCTAGGTTCATGGTTATTTTCATTTGTCATTTTGAGGAATTGCTCATTGTCTTTGACTCTCATTGTTTCCCACCAGAAGTCAATTGCTGGTCTTGCTGTTTCAAAGTCCTCTTCCTTTCAGTGTCTCTGGATGCTTTTAAGATTTCTTTTTGTCTTTGGTATTAAGAAATTACAATGATGTGTTTAAAGACTGATTTTCTTTGCATTGATTCTGTTGAGGCTCATGGACCTTGATTTTGAGGCTTGTCTTCCTTACAAAGTTTTGAAAAATTATTTCTTCAAATACTACTTCTGTCCATTTTCTCTCTTCTCTTTTTCTAGAACTACAATTACATCTTTCCATTGTGTCTCATATGTCTCTTCTTTAAGTATTTTGTCCTTCTGGGCTTTAGTTTGGATATAGTCCACAGCTTATTTACAGTTCGCTCAAATTTGATGTTATGGGGCTTCCCTGGTGGTCCAGTGGGTAAGGACACCGCCTTGCAGTGCAAGGGGCACCAGTTCGATCCCTGGCCTGGGAAGATCCCACGTGCTGCGGAGCAGCTGGACCAATGTGTCCAATTACCAAGCCAGAGCTCTGGAGCGCATGCATCCAGAGGCCGTGCTCTGCGACAAGAGAGGCCACTGCGATGGGAGGCCCACACGGGCCAAAGAACAAAGATGGATGAAACTGTATAAATGAAAGACCAATGGAAGTGGCCTGCCCACCCTCCTCTCTCCCCAACACCCCCCCAAAAATAAATAAATAAATAAAACTTTTAAAAAAAAAAAAGAAAAAGAAAAAAGAAAAGTCAGTAGTCACTGTTGCCAAACATTCACATATGATTGTGTGAATAAATGGACAGTTTAGTTAAAAAAAAAAAATTTGATGTTATGCCCATCAGTTGAGACCTCAATTTTATTTATTTTTATTTTTCCATTACAGGATTTCAATTTGAATCTTATTGTTTCTAATTCTCCATTAAAATTTTTCATCCTTCAATTTTATTTCCTGAGAAAACAACCAGTTATCAGTATGTCAGTTACAGACATTTAGTGTTCATGCACAAAAGCTCCAAATTTTATTGCCTACAAGGGTGTCTATATTGCCTGTTTTATTTCTCTATTTGGGATCAATTCTTTCCATTTTTGTATACCTGGGTTTTTTTTTAATTGAATGCCAAATATTGTGCATGAGAAATTGTAGAGATAATCCAAAGCTTTAGATAAGTTGTCATCTCTGACATGTATTTAATTTTTCTCTGGCAGATTATCTTATTCTTGTCTAAGATTAAACTGGTTGAGAGTTGGTTTTCTGTCTTCCTGGATTATGGGATGCTTTCAGTTTGACCTTACTCTGAGGGTGTAGGCCTTGAATATAATAACCCAAAACCTGGAGCAATTATAGAACTTCTTCATAAAGGGTCCTTCACGACAATTTTTGATTCTTCAGTCTTGTGACACTACCAGAAACTTTGCTCAGAATTTCAACTTCTCAGATGCCATGCTTGTTTTCTGATTTTACATTTGCTTTGTGAGCAAAAGCAAACTCAATGCCAAACACCTCTTTTGTTTCTTATTTTTTCTTTATTTTAACCCCTGAAATTTTCCCTGTCTTTGTAGTTCTTTAAAGCCTTCAAACATATACTCATATATGTGTGGGCATGTGTGTTATAACTTTTCTCACTATCCTTGTGCCTCCAAAACCACCTGGCCAGCCAAAAGTAGAAAGTGGTTTAGGATGATGCCTAAGTTTCTGACTTGTTTAAGAGAATTGATGATAATGTAATTCACCAAGACAGGAGATTCTAGAAGATGATTTTGTACAGAAAGTTGTTAACATAGCAGGCCCAACTGTTATCCAAGGTTAGCTCTTTGCTGGCGTCTGAGAACTTTATTTCAGGAGGGCTCATGCCATTAACTGATAAGAGTGTCTCACTGTGTCTGAACATTTCATAATAACTATTGGTTTATGCTGAACATCTGCTTTCCTTCTGGGAGTCTGGGATTTGAGTATGGGTCAGACAGGAGGTACCAATGAGATCAGCCCCCAGCAAAACCCCTGGATACTAAAACTCTAATGAGCTTCCTTGGTTGGCAACATTTCTCATGTGTTGCCACAATCTGTTTCTAGGGAGAATTAAGGGCATCCTATGGGAATGCATTGGAAGTGAACTCTTGAAACCTAGTACCTGGTTTCCCTTGGACTTCACCCTGTATACCTGTTCCTTTGCTACTTGATACAGGATCCTCTCTCTCCATAATTAATTATAGCCATCAGTGTGACTTATGTGCTGAGTTCTGTTGGTTAGACCAATTGAGTTGGGAACAAAAATCATTTCTGGTTTGGATAGGTTAAGTTTAAGGTACTCTTTATCTTGTCGGACCTGTTACTTATTCATTGTTCTAGCAGGTGTTTCTTTGTTTCTCATTTGATCTTTCAACAGCACTAACATTGTTGACCATCAATCTCTCTGGAAACGTGACTGCATTTGCCTTTTATTACTCATTTCACTGGGCTTACTTCTTCTTACTCTTTTCCTCTGACAAGCTGATAAGCCCTTAACTTTTCATTCCTGGACCCTCTTCTCTTCTTTTGATAACCTCTCTACCTGGATGTTCTTATCCTTACATACATCTTCAAATACCTCCAAAGTACAGAGAACTCACACATTTGTAGCTTTGGCTTTGATTTTCCTTTCAGGCTCTAAAACTGGGTGTTGAATAGCCCACTTATCTCTCAGATGAATCAGAGTTATCCCAAATGCTAGGTGATTCCAACATTCCTATTAAAAACAAAGCAAGTGCTTTGCCTCACAGCACCTCCTCTTCATCTCCACGTTTCACTTTTACCCTGCCTTCCACGCCCCTCAATCGTTTTAATCATTTCTTCAAATAATGTGTCTCCTCTCTGTCCACAATCCTTTCAATTTCTGTTTTCAGACAGTAAGACTTTATTGAGCATATACTATATGCACTCTGCTAGATACTAGGGCTATGAAGATAGTTGACCCAAGAAACTCATCTTCAAGAGTTTTATAGCCTAGTAACGAATGGCAGACATAGAAATAAATAAGTAGAGTTAAAATGATAACTGTGAACACAGAGCAAAGTCAGGACATATGATGAGCCCTCAAAAGGGGACATGGTCAGATCTCCCAGAAGATGGAGGAAGGGATGCTTAAACTGCATTTTGAAAACTCAGTGGGTATTCTCCATAAAGACCAAATGGATGATAAAATGAAATGCATACTGCAAGGAGAGAGAGATGTGTCAAAGTCACTATGCCTATGAAAAACCACAACAGAAAATGTCACAGTAGCTAAATTAGGGCATTAATTTTCTTAAACAGTATTTGTTTGAAAGCCTAACTACCAGGAGAATCTAATGAAATAAAAGAACTAGCATTTCTAGAGTTTTGCTGAATGATGCAGGGTTTGAACGATGAAGGCTCTGGACAAGGCTGTGTCTGTTAGCCCTCAGGAGAGATGCCGGTAGGCACCCTTCCTTTCATTAGAGCAAGAGGCAGGAGCCAGATCCACGTTCCAGGAGACATCAGGGGAATGAGAACAAAAAGGATTATCAGAGAAAATCTTTAAAAGGAGGGAATTATGATAAGTAAAGCAATTAAAGATCCCAATAGACAGGGCAAATTCTCCTCCTCTGATCAATTCTTGGTGATTACAGGGTGGGTGGAGGAGAGACACTCTGGGGGCCTCTATTGACCACGTCCTTTGCAAGGTTGTCCAGAGAATTGCTAACGATGGCCATTTTAGAAGTTAACTGTGTTCATACCAGCCGCAAGTCTTACTATAGTCAATGTCACAGGTTTGGGTAAAGAATGACTTTCTGGCACCTCTCAAATCACACCAGTGTCCACTCGACCTGGTCCAATTGCATCCATGGACACAGGCGCAGGACCTCAGCCCAGGCTTTTCAGAGCAATTACAGAGATGCCCCCCTTCACCTCCATGACTGCTCAGACAGCCTCAGGAACCATGTTCACTGAGATCCATGGTGTCTACAGTTCTCCCTCTGCCTCAAAATGTATCAAAGCAGGACAGCCCAAGGATAATCCTTGTTCAGCTTAATAACTGTCAAACACTTTCTATGGGTAAGTGGCTTCACTAGTTATCACTGGGCTTTTAAATATGCACAAGACATGCTCCCTGCCCACCACAGAATAAACACATCCTGGGAAACGGGAAATTGAAGCAAAATGTCACAATTTGTCTACTGTTAGCAAACACATTTATCAAAGGGTAAATCTCTAATATGGACTTATGCCCAGGACAAAAAACAAAATCAATAGGAATAAGGTGATTGCAAACAATTGTGACTTATTGCTGAATTCAAAAGTGTAGATTTTATTATATAATGCAGTTATATGCGCATATGTGCTGAGTTGCTTCAGTCGTGTACAACTTTTTGTGACCCCATGGACTGTAACCAGCCAGGTTCCTCTGTCTATAAGATTCTCCAGGCAAGAGTACTAGAGTGGACTGCCATGCCTTCCTCCAGGGAATCTTCTCAATGCAGGAATTGAACCTGCACCTCTTATGTCTCTTGTACTGGCAGGTGCGTTCTTTACCACTAGCACCACCTGGGAACCCCAACAAAGTCATATATATGCATGCAAATATACCAATGTAAATATTACCATATACACTAATTAGTGGTGTATATACTAATATACTATACATACACACAGTCTTTTTCTCTAGATCAATAAAATTACTCATATATATATGTGTGTGTGTGTGTGTATATATATATATATATATATATATATACATATTATTTTTGTTTCCAAGCATTTTACAGTCACTTTTACAGTATTATGCCCTTAAAAAAACAAGGAAGAAAATACTTCCTACAAATTTAGAAAGGTTCCATGTAATTTAGAGAGCTCAGCAATAGTGTAGCAATAGGCATATAGACTTACCAATGTAATCCACACCTGGCCATTTAAGTTTTTGTTTTCTCGATTACCACCATTAGCTGGATTGCAGGATGACTTCTCCAAAGTAATTCACATTAACAAAGACAGTATCACATGTATGACCACAAGCTCTACTCATAACACCTGTTTTGAGAAAGCCCATTGCTCAAGACTATACAAATAATAATAAGAATAACTCATAAATCGATCTATCCATCACTCTGGCAAGCAGAATGTGTGTATTAGTCACTCAGTCATGTCCGATTCTTTATGATCCCATGGACAGTAGCCCATCAGTCTCCTCTGTCCACGGAATTCTCCACTCAAGAATACTGGAGTAGGTAGTCATTCTCTTCTCCCGGGGCTCTTCCCAAAGTGGATCTCTCACACTGCAGGCAGGTTCCTTACTGTGTGAGCCACCAGGTAAGCTCACACAGCAGAAAGAGTAAGCTGTAATTAGATATTCAGTTCAGTTCAGTCACTCAGTTGTGTCTGACTCTTTACGACCCCACAGACTGCAGCACACCAGGTTTCACTGTCCTTCACCATCTCTCAGAGTTTGCTCGAATTGATGTCCATCAACTCAGTGATATCATCGGACCATCTCGTCCTCTCTCATCCCCTTCTCCTTTTGCCTTCCACTTTTCCCAACATCAGGGTCTTTTCCCATGAGTCATCTCTTTGCATCAGGTGGCCAAGGTATTGGCACTTCAGTTTCAGCATCAGACCTTCCAATGAATATTCAGAGTTGACTTTTTTTAGGATGGACTGGTTTGATCTCCTTGCTGTCCAAGGGACTCTTGAGAGTCTTCTCCAGCACCACAGTTCAAAGGCATCATCAGTTCTTTGGTGCTCAGCCTTCTTTATGGTCCAACTCTCACATCCATACATGACTACTGGGGAAATCATATCTTTGACTACATAGACTATTGTCGTCAAAGTATTCAATTAAGCATTTCCAATGGTCCTGCTTTTTATTTTCCAAATCCTTTATGACAACTTGAGAATTTTCTACGAAGACTAAAATATTAATGAATGGAAATATGTATGTCCAGAAATTAAATTTCACCTGTAGATTTTTCCCAACTCACCTCACCCTAGGTCACTCAGCAAAGATTATTGTGGTAGATTAATTAAATAGTTTAATTTTAGCACATGAAGAGATGATTTGTTAATTAAGTTGGGAGAAATAATATATGCATGCAATACGATAATCACCATTTTCTGTCATGTATTACCACAAGCTCTACTCATAACACCTGTTTTGAGAAAGCCCATTGCTCAAGACTATACAAATAATAATAAGAATAACTCATAAATCGATCTATCCATCACTCTGGCAAGCAGAATGTGTGTATTAGTCACTCAGTCATGTCCGATTCTTTATGATCCCATGGACAGTAGCCCATCAGTCTCCTCTGTCCACGGAATTCTCCACTCAAGAATACTGGAGTAGGTAGTCATTCTCTTCTCCCGGGGCTCTTCCCAAAGTGGATCTCTCACACTGCAGGCAGGTTCCTTACTGTGTGAGCCACCAGGTAAGCTCACACAGCAGAAAGAGTAAGCTGTAATTAGATATTCAGTTCAGTTCAGTCACTCAGTTGTGTCTGACTCTTTACGACCCCACAGACTGCAGCACACCAGGTTTCACTGTCCTTCACCATCTCTCAGAGTTTGCTCGAATTGATGTCCATCAACTCAGTGATATCATCGGACCATCTCGTCCTCTCTCATCCCCTTCTCCTTTTGCCTTCCACTTTTCCCAACATCAGGGTCTTTTCCCATGAGTCATCTCTTTGCATCAGGTGGCCAAGGTATTGGCACTTCAGTTTCAGCATCAGACCTTCCAATGAATATTCAGAGTTGACTTTTTTTAGGATGGACTGGTTTGATCTCCTTGCTGTCCAAGGGACTCTTGAGAGTCTTCTCCAGCACCACAGTTCAAAGGCATCATCAGTTCTTTGGTGCTCAGCCTTCTTTATGGTCCAACTCTCACATCCATACATGACTACTGGGGAAATCATATCTTTGACTACATAGACTATTGTCGTCAAAGTATTCAATTAAGCATTTCCAATGGTCCTGCTTTTTATTTTCCAAATCCTTTATGACAACTTGAGAATTTTCTACGAAGACTAAAATATTAATGAATGGAAATATGTATGTCCAGAAATTAAATTTCACCTGTAGATTTTTCCCAACTCACCTCACCCTAGGTCACTCAGCAAAGATTATTGTGGTAGATTAATTAAATAGTTTAATTTTAGCACATGAAGAGATGATTTGTTAATTAAGTTGGGAGAAATAATATATGCAGGCAATAGACGATAATCACCATGTCTGTCAGACATGTCTAATCCTAAAATTCACTGGTGTCCTGTTATCCTTAGGTCCTTCATTAGTTCCATTAATCATAAATCTGTCAGATAACATTCTGTTCCAGTATTAACTGCAACCGTCTTTTGAGGGTTTATGGCATGTCAAGAGAACTTTGAAGACATTACAGCAGCTCAGTGAGGGAGAATTATTCTGATTTTCACTTTACATACAAGGAAACAAAGAATTCAAGAGGTTAGGCAACCTCTCCTGAGTTTGAAACCAACAAGTAGAGATCTTGGCGTCAGTCTGGGTGCCCACATCTGCAGCCCAGGCCTCATTCACTTTACCATACTTGTGCCACTTACTGACCATCTTTCCCTGGGTGCTGAGGTCCTTCCCTGGTGCATTCCTTGTCTGTGATGGACCCCAGGAACCCCAGGCTGACAATCCTAAAAGGCCTCCATGGAGCTCATGCAACCCTGAGCATCTGGCTTGCTTTCTCCCTGCCCCACACAGGGATAATGAGAGAAGCCACTGGAAAAAAGAACTCTTTAATCTTTCTTTCAAATTGTACAAAATGTTCCAAATACGTAAAATTTTATCAAAACTCCATACCAACCCAATTTTCAACATTGACTGTGATTTAAAAAAAAAAAAAAAAAGCATCACATAGAACATGTAGACAATTATAGGTCACTTTGTTTCACAACATCAGATATACCTTCCTAAACTGACAAAAATTTTATATTTATTTTCCTAAAGGCAAAATATACCACATAAAGTTGCATAATGTATTATCTCTGCATTTGGCATTTTAAACAATATCCTTTATTTCTCTTACTTTGTTGATATAAATTTGCCAACTCTTTTTCTTTAGAGGAACTGTTCCCATTTGAGGCCATGCCCATCCTACTTCTTTTGGTTTAAAAAATATGTTATTTCTTGTACAACATAGAGCTCATAGATACTAGTATTATCTAGTACCTAGATATTATCACTGTGCTAGCAAATAGTATGTACTAGTTTTGTTTTGTTTTCACTTTCTTGTACAGCAAAGTAAGATGTTGGAAACAAAAGGCTGATCAGAAAAATGATTGTTGGGGTCATCTTTAAACAAATCTTCAAAATCTGAAAGTCTAGAAATGACCTCATTTCTCTTTGCTGACTCCCTAGCCTCTCTCTCTCATGGAGATTCTGGGACCCCTTCCAGGCTCTAGGTCAGACCTGCAAAGCCAGAGCAGAGTCTCAAAGTCCTGCTGAGATCTCATTTCTGCTACTTTCTTCAAGCGGCAAGAGCTAACAGCCATACAATTGTTTTTTCTTTCCCTTTTTAAAATTATTTTCTTTCTTGGTCCAAAGTTTAGCTGGATTAGTCTAAGAACTCCCACCAGAAGATTCCCTTTTTAAAACTGAAGTATGTATTGTTGATTTAGAATATTAGTTTCATGTGTACAGTATTCAATATTTCTATAGATTAGACTCCATTTAAAGTTATTTACAAAATGTATTCTGGCTATATTTTGCTGTGCTATACAGTATATAGATGTAGTTATCTGAGTCGTACATAGTAGTTTGTATCTCTTAATCCCATACCCCTATCTTGCCCCCTTTAGTTTGTTGTCTATATCTCTGAGTCTGTTTTCATATTGTTATATACATTCATTCTTTAAATTTTTTCAGGTTCTACACGTAAGTGATAATACAGAGTATGTATATTTTCCTGTCTGATTTTTTTTACTAGGATAATATTTTATTGGTGCATCTGTGATGTTTCAAATTGCAGAATTTGCTTCACCTTTATGGATGAGTAACATTTTATTGTGTACATGTGTGTGCATGTATATATATATATATATATATGTGTGTGTGTGTGTGTGTGTGTCTGCTCACCTGTTAATGGACATGGGTTGCTTCCATATCTTGGCAATTATAAATAATGTTGCTGTGAACACTGGAGTGCAGGTATCTTTTCTAATCAGTTTTTTGTTTTCTTCAGATAACTACCCATGAGTGGAATTACTGGATCATATGTTACTTCTATTTTTAGTTTTTTGAGGAATCTCCATACTGTTTTCCACAGTGACTGCACACAAATTTACATGTACACCAACATTCCTCTACAGCCTTGCCAACATTTTTTATTTGTGGTCTTTTTGATGATAGCCATTTTGACAAGCGGGTGGCAATATCTCATGATAGCAATATGTTTTCATCTATCTCTTAAGGCAAAAGAAACAAAAGCAAAAGTGAATAAATGAGACCATCAACAAAATGAAAATAAGCTACAGAATGGGAGAAATCATTTGCAAATGATATGACCAGTAAGGGTTTAATATTTAAAATATATAAACGCTTCCTACAATTCAATATCAAAAAACCAACAAGCCAATCAGAAAACAGGCAGAAGATCCAATGGAAATTTCTCAAACGAAGGCACAGGGAATCAATAGGCACATGAAAAGATACTCAACATCACTAGAGGACTTTGTTGATACAGAAGTGAAAGTCCCAGACTTGGAGTCTAGAGACCCGTGCATAGGTGCCATCTTCACTCTGTCTGAGACTCCATTTAAAGTTATTTACAAAATGTATTCTGGCTATATTTTGCTGTGCTATACAGTATATAGATGTAGTTATCTGAGTCGTACATAGTAGTTTGTATCTCTTAATCCCATACCCCTATCTTGCCCCCTTTAGTTTGTTGTCTATATCTCTGAGTCTGTTTTCATATTGTTATATACATTCATTCTTTAAATTTTTTCAGGTTCTACACGTAAGTGATAATACAGAGTATGTATATTTTCCTGTCTGATTTTTTTTACTAGGATAATATTTTATTGGTGCATCTGTGATGTTTCAAATTGCAGAATTTGCTTCACCTTTATGGATGAGTAACATTTTATTGTGTACATGTGTGTGCATGTATATATATATATATATATATATGTGTGTGTGTGTGTGTGTGTCTGCTCACCTGTTAATGGACATGGGTTGCTTCCATATCTTGGCAATTATAAATAATGTTGCTGTGAACACTGGAGTGCAGGTATCTTTTCTAATCAGTTTTTTGTTTTCTTCAGATAACTACCCATGAGTGGAATTACTGGATCATATGTTACTTCTATTTTTAGTTTTTTGAGGAATCTCCATACTGTTTTCCACAGTGACTGCACACAAATTTACATGTACACCAACATTCCTCTACAGCCTTGCCAACATTTTTTATTTGTGGTCTTTTTGATGATAGCCATTTTGACAAGCGGGTGGCAATATCTCATGATAGCAATATGTTTTCATCTATCTCTTAAGGCAAAAGAAACAAAAGCAAAAGTGAATAAATGAGACCATCAACAAAATGAAAATAAGCTACAGAATGGGAGAAATCATTTGCAAATGATATGACCAGTAAGGGTTTAATATTTAAAATATATAAACGCTTCCTACAATTCAATATCAAAAAACCAACAAGCCAATCAGAAAACAGGCAGAAGATCCAATGGAAATTTCTCAAACGAAGGCACAGGGAATCAATAGGCACATGAAAAGATACTCAACATCACTAGAGGACTTTGTTGATACAGAAGTGAAAGTCCCAGACTTGGAGTCTAGAGACCCGTGCATAGGTGCCATCTTCACTCTGTCTGAGGAAGCACTCAGTCTCCCTCAACTTCTCTTTTTCCATTTCGAAGGTAAGGGGTAAGATTTCTAAACATCTGACATGATTTCATCAACTTCCTGTTCTCCAAGACAAATCAATCAGTTTCAAGCAGAAGAGCCTTATGCTTCAGACCTGAGTTTATTGTCATTTGTAATGATACTTCCAAAACATCTCCTGTGTTTATGCAGGCAATATAAAAGGGGAAGTAGCTCTTCTCTGATGCTGTGAAGTCCAAACAAAAGCAAGGATACCTACTGTGTGCAATAATGCTTTCATAGACTTCATGGAGGAGGACACATTTTGAAATTTAGTCAGCAGTTAAGCGTCATTTCCCTTCTCCACTTGATCACAACTTCAGATGACTTTAGAGGTGGGGCAGGTCAAATCAAGAGGGAGTGGACAGAAGCCAGTGAAAAGCAGTGAGGACCTGGTAACTTGGAAAGGGGACCTCCTACCAACAGGCGTTCAAGCTCAGATATTGGTACGTTCACAATTCTGTGCTGAGCACATGGAATAAGACTGTCACCTGAACTCAGCCCCTGTGCTGCCAGCTTGCAACTTCACATCTGGCCTGCTTGGCCCCTGAGAAGATGCGTCAGTCCTTGGGAGACACCCTCGGGCGTTTGATCCAACAGGTCAAGTAGGAAAGGAGCAGCATGGAGGCACTCACAGGGGTGTGGGAGCCACAGAGGGCTGTGCTCTCATTGTCCCTCATTCACTGTGAAATCTCCCACCCTCCCCCAGAGCTGTTCCGGGCTCTGTAGGGAAGAAAGGGGACTGAAAGCCTCTGGAACCAGCATCGACCATCTTGCTGATGTTGCAGCAAGACGAGCCAGTGTCTCGGCCTTGCTCAGATGGGAAGAGGGTGTGTGCAAAGAGGAGATGAGAAGGTTCCCCAAAGTGAGGAGCAGTTCCTTTGTGATAGGTTAGAAAAAGAGATTCTTAATGATCAATACACTCTGGACAGGGTGGCAGGTAAGTCTAGTGGAAGAGAGTCTATGGTGAACTTCCTTGGGAAGGGTTTCATTCATTAAATGCTTTCTCATAGACCTTAGAAGGTTGTCCTACTTTGCACCAAGGTGTATTCTCTTCATCCTACATGCCTGTAACTCCCATCTTAAATTGCCCCATCTCTTCAGGGAAGGCATTTGTATAACCAGATATGGTGGCAACTGGGGGACTTGAGACTCCAGGTTGCATTTGGAGTGATGTGGATGGACCTAGAGTCTGTCATACAGAGTGAAGTGAGTCAGAAAGAGAAATATCATATATTGACACATACATACAGAATCCGGAAATAATGATAGAGATGAACCTAGTTGCAGGGCAGGAATAGAGGCACACTCATAGAGAACAGACATGTAAACATGGTGGGGCAGGGAGGGCAGGATGAGTTGGGAGAGCAGCATTGACCTACATTCACTGCAAGGTATCAAAGAGACAGCTAGTGGGATGCTCTTGTATAACACAGGGAGCTCAGCTCTGTGCTCTGTGATGACCTAGAGGGCTGGGATGAGGGAGTGGGAGGGAGGCTCAAGAGCCCTGGGAGTTGGTGAAGGACAGGGAAGCCTGGCGTGCTGCAGTCCATGGGGTCGCAAACAGGCAGACGCGACTGAGCGACTGAACAACAAAAACAGCTGATTCATGTTGTACAGCAGAAATGAACACAACTGTGTAAAGCAATTACACTCCCGTTTAAAAAAATAAGACTAAAATCATAAAATTTAAAAAAAGAACAGAGGAATGTTACCTCACCTTCAGCTGTTTGCTGAGCCCTGTAAAGAAGGCAACTGCATCTCCAAGGACTCAGCATCCAGAGAAAAGCAGGGACCCACAAGCCCTGGAGCAGCTACTTGCTGGAGAAAGCACACCTCTAGGAGTCTAGGGAGGAAGGGATGACAAACTGAAAGGTGTGCAAGGGTCTCAAAGGTGTATTAAATGGGGTTTCCCTGGTGGTCCAGTGGGTGAGGACACCACCTTGCAGTGCAAGGGGCACCAGTTTGATCCCTGGCCTGGGAAGATCCCATGTGCTGCAGAGTGGCTGGACCGATGTGTCCTACTACCATGCCAGAGCTCTGGAGTGCATGCGCCCAGAGCCAGTGCTCTGCAGCAAGAGGGGCCGCTGCGATGGGAGGCCCAGACAGGCCAAAGAACAAAGATGGAAATAAATGAAAGACCAATAGAAGTGGCCAAAAAAATAAAAATGCATTAAATGTCCTGAAAGGGTGAGCCGAGTTGCTGAGTTGAGAAGCTATGGCGAGGGTATTGAGATTATTCCTGCATTTGTGTCTTTTTATTATTGTTAAATGGAAGAGGACATGGTAACCCATTCCAGTATCCTTGCCTGGAAAACTGCATGGATAGAGGAGCCTGGCGGGTTACAGAGAGTGGGGTCGCAAGAGTCAGACATGACTTAGTGACTAAACTACTGCCACCACTATTGTTAAAATGAAAACTCCAAATCTGCCCATCTCCTTTCCCGTATTTATGGCTTCTGAAGTCCATAACTGTTCTCTTGCATGTTTGGTTACGAAATCCAGCCTTCACAGGAGCCACATGGAATATTCCATCGAGTCCTAAAGCAATAGCCATCACATCCCTGGATAGCCTTTGTTCCGTTCTATGTGTAATGAGCACTGCCTTTCTGGGTGGGTTTTTAAAAATATTATTAAATAAAATCTGGCCAAATTTACTTTGCAGAAGTATCTTTTATGGAAAGCAGATGGGAAAAGCTAACCTAAAAATGCTAATCATAGCATTATAATGACTTCTTAATTTTAAAAGTTATGGATCCAGCTTCCTGGGGAGATTGGGTGAGACGGTGATAACAGCTGCAGAAGAAACATCAGAAGGAAGAAGCGACAGAAAAACAGAGGGATGTTGTGGAGTCGCAGAGATTATAAAGAATATCCTTGGCCTGAGATATGGCAGGCTGAACCCTCACACATGTTCAGTTTCACAGAGTTTATACAGGTAAAGAAAAGAACAAAGGCACCACCAATCCTCAGGCTACAGATTGCTCCCAAATGTGTCTATACATGCCAACAGGAATATAGAATTCTAGAAACACACATTTAATGTCCTTCCTTCAACTTTCCACTCAACTCCTCAGACAGGAATGTGAAACCACAGCTCACAAATGCCCCTGACTCTAACATATCTACTCAGATGTGAAACTCCTCCTGAAACAAATATTTAACACAGAGGTTTCTTTATATTTTCATAACTAGCCTCTCTTGAGAGCTTCCCTCATGGCTGAGATGGTAAAGAATCCACCTGCAATGTGGGAGACCTGGGTTCAATCCCTGGGTCAGGAAGATCCCCTGCAGGAAGGCATGGCAACCCACTCCAGTGTTCTCACCTGGAGAATCCCATGGACAGAGGAGCCTGGGGGGCTGCACTCCATGGGGTCACTAAGAGTTGGACATGCCTGACTGTCTAACAGTAGCCTCTCTCTTCAGATTCAGGAGAGTTGAATCTGAAGCACATTCTTATTTTTGTAGAAAGCAGTTGGGTTTCCTCCCCAAATTGTGTTTCCTACTGTCATTTAACTCCTCTCGTTTCTGATATTTTCTTGATATAGAAGAGATTTTAGAAATAGTTTCAACTTACCAGTACATTTTAATATCGCCTTTGTGAAGAAAATTCAATATATATGCAAAATACACCTCTTTCCCCTTTTCAATTCTTTGTGCTTTTGAATTTTTTCTTTAGTTTTTATTTTATATTGAAGTATAACTGATTAACAATGTTGTATTAGTTTTAGGTGTATTGCAAAGTAATTCAGTTATACATAAATGTGTTGTCTATTTTTCTTTAAATTCTTTTCCCATTTTGGTTATTATAGAACATTGAGCAGAGTTCCCTGTGCTATACAGTAGTAGTTATTTACTTTATATAGAGCAGTGTGTATACGCCTGGGTCAGAAAGAATCCCCTGGAGAAGGAAATGGCAACGCACTCCAGTATTCTTGCCTGGAGGCACCTCCCAGACTCTAATGCATGGGCTTGCAAAGGAGAGGGTTGTAACTTAGTAACAATCTCCACTACCCGTGTGTCTATGCCAACCCCAGACTCCCATGCTTTGTGCTATTTGAATAGCAAGTCACCTCAGGTATTAAAATACAAGCGTCTCCGGGTGAACACATCGAGAAGCCCATCCAGAAATGGATCCTGCCCTCGGTGGCGTCACCACCCCAACGCACAGCTCAGGGCTGTCTGCCTGTGTCAGAGCGTTAACTGCTGTGCTCCTGGTGAATGGCTGACACACATTAGCTTTCTCAGTAGAGCTGACTGAAATTAAACAGCTGGAAGTATTTTCAAATTTCTGTCTGGGGACCGCTTAATGTATCAGAACTCAGCATGAATTTCCCACTGAGATAAAAGCGTAAAGGCTGTTCTTTCTTTTTCTTCTTTTTTTGCCCCTGTAAGGCACCTCCTTACTCCCCTCAAACAGAATATCAATAGAATACCATGTCTTTCAAGTTCTCATCACAGGTTAGAGAACAGAAACAGAATCTAAACTTAGTTGTCATTTGCCTCCTAATGGAAAAATGGATCCACATCTCACTGGGGAAGAAATCAGAGGAGGAGGAGGACATGTTAGAACTTATGGCTGCTCTTTCCCTCCACCAGAACTAGGCACGATCCATGAAAACTGGTGCACTGGAAGTCAGTAGCCAGAATCATGTTGACGGCTGTGTGTGGGGAACACAAGCCACTGGGAGGTTCACAGTCAACTTGTAGGTTCAGAAAACAGTTACCATGGCATCATACCATTCAGCAGAGAGCAGGATGCAATACAGACCCCTTCATCTTGAGCTGCATCCAGGCTATTAAGTTGTCGGAACACTGGAACTTTCCTCAGTGCTTCTCCACGTCGGTGGAGGGTTTCCTATTAGGTATTCTACCCTCACTCCCAGCACCACTGCCCATGGGACCCTGCCATGGAGTGTGGTTCCAGGAGAACCGGCTTTGGCTCATCAGAGCCTTCAACTATTTAATGAGACTCCACATGCATGAGCATCGAACAGAACTGGCCATTTAACAGATAAAGTCTGACAGGATCTGGACATGAACCAAGACCCTTGCAAAAAGTAGCAGTGCTGTCTGATCCCTTAGACAATACAAGCCTTTCAAAGCTCTCCGTCTTTAGTTTGGGGTCATCTTTACTTAGGTCACATGGCTACATCGTCTTTCTTGGTTTACAATCATAAAAGTGTCGGTCACAACAAGTTCCAAACACAGTTACTGTGTCAGGGTAGGACACAAGGAGCCTCTGAGCATCCTGTGAGTGCACTTCGAGAGAAACTTTTGGAACATAGAGGCACTCGTCAACACCTTTCATAAAGAAGAATAAAATCATGCAACACATTGGCACGTTCTAGTGTCTTTGACTTGTGTCAGCTAAACTAAGCTAAAGGCACATTTCCCGGATTCCTGTCCCTGGTGGTGGTTGAAGCTGAAATTAAAATTTTCAAATTTCTGTCTGGGGACCGCTTAATGTATCAGAACTCAGCATGAATTTCCCACTGAGATAAAAGCGTAAAGGCTGTTCTTTCTTTTCTTCTTTTTGCCCTGTAAGGCACCTCCTTACTCCCCTCAAACAGAATATCAATAGAATACCATGTCTTTCAAGTTCTCATCACAGGTTAGAGAACAGAAACAGAATCTAAACTTAGTTGTCATTTGCCTCCTAATGGAAAAATGGATCCACATCTCACTGGGGAAGAAATCAGAGGAGGAGGAGGACATGTTAGAACTTATGGCTGCTCTTTCCCTCCACCAGAACTAGGCACGATCCATGAAAACTGGTGCACTGGAAGTCAGTAGCCAGAATCATGTTGACGGCTGTGTGTGGGGAACACAAGCCACTGGGAGGTTCACAGTCAACTTGTAGGTTCAGAAAACAGTTACCATGGCATCATACCATTCAGCAGAGAGCAGGATGCAATACAGACCCCTTCATCTTGAGCTGCATCCAGGCTATTAAGTTGTCGGAACACTGGAACTTTCCTCAGTGCTTCTCCACGTCGGTGGAGGGTTTCCTATTAGGTATTCTACCCTCACTCCCAGCACCACTGCCCATGGGACCCTGCCATGGAGTGTGGTTCCAGGAGAACCGGCTTTGGCTCATCAGAGCCTTCAACTATTTAATGAGACTCCACATGCATGAGCATCGAACAGAACTGGCCATTTAACAGATAAAGTCTGACAGGATCTGGACATGAACCAAGACCCCTTGCAAAAAGTAGCAGTGCTGTCTGATCCCTTAGACAATACAAGCCTTTCAAAGCTCTCTGTCTTTAGTTTGGGGTCATCTTTACTTAGGTCACATGGCTACATCGTCTTTCTTGGTTTACAATCATAAAAGTGTCGGTCACAACAAGTTCCAAACACAGTTACTGTGTCAGGGTAGGACACAAGGAGCCTCTGAGCATCCTGTGAGTGCACTTCGAGAGAAACTTTTGGAACATAGAGGCACTCGTCAACACCTTTCATAAAGAAGAATAAAATCATGCAACACATTGGCACGTTCTAGTGTCTTTGACTTGTGTCAGCTAAACTAAGCTAAAGGCACATTTCCCGGATTCCTGTCCCTGTGTGGTCCTGGGTTAGTGCTGGACACAGGGGACATTTTTCATGAGATTAGGAATGCAGAAGGGAAGTAGCAGCTATATCTTTTTACACTCTGAAGTCCTCACAGGTCTCCAGACGTGATGGCAGCTTGCACACATTGTCAGTGACCTGCTGGCTCACCTGGTGGAGGTGGGGAGTGGCAGCACTCCAGTTTCCAGCAGCAGGGAGAGACTCAGGTAAAGTATGTGAGGCTCTGGCCTCAGGGCACACAATTTAAAAGGACATCAAAAAAAAAATCTCAGTAATCAAGATAGATAATGCATTCATATGCTTTTTAATGAATGTGGAAAATACGTGATGAACAAATTGTCACATGTTGAATAGACTGGAGGGGTCACGGTGTGGGAATGAGTCACACTGCAGTTTGAAGGCAAAGGAAAAGTCATTAAGACTGAGTGCATGGGTCCAGAGGTCCCCAGCAAGTCCAAAGCCTGCGACAGACATAAGTGCAGCATCGTAGCAGGGGGTGTGTCCATCCATGGCATTGAGAGTGAGGGACATCTGCAAGTTTCATTTTGCCTCTCAAGGTCCAGCTCTTCATCCCTGAGAGTCCAGTTTGTCACTATGCCCTTCTACAAGCAGTTGCCTTTTCCAACTGTCCTTGGGGTGTACCTACAGGAACTTCCTACTCGGCCCTCAGAGCAGAAACCTGGTACCATGGCAACAAGCAGAGCAGGAAGCCCCAGCAGCATCCCCACACTCCATTCCACGGTTGTGGCTCTACTGCTGATTGATAAGGTATAATTGCTGCAAACAAATGAGATTGTGCCAACCAGGAATACAACACAAGTTCTTGGAGTGGTAAGCTCAAATGGAACAGAGAAATGTGTCCATCTTTCTCTCTGTCTTTGTGAACCATTTCTTTGAAGTGGTCAACATGTTGTCTGGAGCACTCTTTGGCTAAATGACCAAAGGCTCTGTCTCAGCAGAGCCTACTATTTATACCTGAGAGAAAACAGATAACCAGGATGTCTTTGTGCTTCTTTCAGGACAGAGACATTCCTCTTCAAGTTTGGTTTCATTTTCTCTTCATTAGCAATGAAGACAAAGCCATAGTCTGCTGAAGAAGGCAAAGAGCATGCTGAATAAACTCAAATTCCACAAACCTGAGCCCCATTGGAGGAGGCTACTATAATCACATTTGAAAACCTAAGTTGCAAAGTTTAGTCATACTAAAATATAATCAAAAGAGAAAAACTCTTTATCTTCTTTAAGGATTTGTATGAAACCATAGATTGATTAAGGCAGAGCCTGGAGCTGTGATCATGAAAAGACTCTCACACAATCTCTGGAGAAGACACCTGTTTTTTGAGGAATTTTGGATCAGTTGCATAAACTGTAGTTCATCTGAGAGTGAACATCTTTGCTCCTGAGGCTTGCTGTTAGAAGACACAGAGAGGTGGACACTCAAGGACTGCTGTTGGAGATCAGAGACTTTGCTGTTGAGGGACCCATTCTCTGTGACAGATCTAGACCATGATTTCTTGATCCCAGCACCATTGTATCTTTGTGGGATAATTATTCCTTGCAAGGGGCTCTCCTATACACTGCAGAATGTTGAAGAACACTCATAGATGCCAACACCACCACCTCCCCCAGAGGTGACAAACAAAACCATCTCCAAGTTTCATTTTGCCTCTCAAGGTCCAGCTCTTCATCCCTGAGAGTCCAGTTTGTCACTATGCCCTTCTACAAGCAGTTGCCTTTTCCAACTGTCCTTGGGGTGTACCTACAGGAACTTCCTACTCGGCCCTCAGAGCAGAAACCTGGTACCATGGCAACAAGCAGAGCAGGAAGCCCCAGCAGCATCCCCACACTCCATTCCACGGTTGTGGCTCTACTGCTGATTGATAAGGTATAATTGCTGCAAACAAATGAGATTGTGCCAACCAGGAATACAACACAAGTTCTTGGAGTGGTAAGCTCAAATGGAACAGAGAAATGTGTCCATCTTTCTCTCTGTCTTTGTGAACCATTTCTTTGAAGTGGTCAACATGTTGTCTGGAGCACTCTTTGGCTAAATGACCAAAGGCTCTGTCTCAGCAGAGCCTACTATTTATACCTGAGAGAAAACAGATAACCAGGATGTCTTTGTGCTTCTTTCAGGACAGAGACATTCCTCTTCAAGTTTGGTTTCATTTTCTCTTCATTAGCAATGAAGACAAAGCCATAGTCTGCTGAAGAAGGCAAAGAGCATGCTGAATAAACTCAAATTCCACAAACCTGAGCCCCATTGGAGGAGGCTACTATAATCACATTTGAAAACCTAAGTTGCAAAGTTTAGTCATACTAAAATATAATCAAAAGAGAAAACTCTTTATCTTCTTTAAGGATTTGTATGAAACCATAGATTGATTAAGGCAGAGCCTGGAGCTGTGATCATGAAAAGACTCTCACACAATCTCTGGAGAAGACACCTGTTTTTTGAGGAATTTTGGATCAGTTGCATAAACTGTAGTTCATCTGAGAGTGAACATCTTTGCTCCTGAGGCTTGCTGTTAGAAGACACAGAGAGGTGGACACTCAAGGACTGCTGTTGGAGATCAGAGACTTTGCTGTTGAGGGACCCATTCTCTGTGACAGATCTAGACCATGATTTCTTGATCCCAGCACCATTGTATCTTTGTGGGATAATTATTCCTTGCAAGGGGCTCTCCTATACACTGCAGAATGTTGAAGAACACTCATAGATGCCAACACCACCACCTCCCCCAGAGGTGACAAACAAAACCATCTCCAGACATTGCCAAAAATCTACTGTGTGATGAAAGCACCCCATATAAGAACCACTGGTGTAGACGACAGCACAGTCTTCTTCTACCACCAGGACTGCTACTGGGGTAACAAAGCCAGAAGTGGGGCCCCACCCAAGGTCAGATATTGAGAGTTCATAGGCAGATAAGGATGAAGTCTGCCTGCAAAGTAAAGGCAGACTGTAGACAAGGAGAGGAGGTTGATGTTGTGGTTGTTCAGTGCATATCTGATTCTTTGCAGCCCCATGGACTGCAGCATGCCTAATACCTAATCAGCAGAGGTACCATACTCTAGATACAGTTCAAATCAGGCTCAAGTGAGGGGCCAACTGAAAGACTGACCTGGGTAATCTGAAGCCATATTTCGCATGGATGTGGTCAATATCGTGCATTTAGTAATAGAGATTGGAAAGACTGAGGACTTTGAGAACTTATCACTGATATTTAAAGACAAAGCTTCTCAGCCTTTTCAGATAAAGCTGATTGTGTCAGTCAGCTATTGCTTTGTAACAAACTGCACTAAAGACTCAGTAGAGTAAATGGTATTTTTACTTCTCTTGAGTCTATGGACTCGTCCAGACTTTCTTCTTGTCCTGGCTGGGCTGTTCTGAAGCACTTGGGCTTTCCCATGTTTCTAAGGCTTTTTCTTAGAATAGTCATAATGGAATATCTCATGTGATACCTTTTAATCCTAATTGTTGAAACATATGTCCCTATTATTGATGACCAAGGCATCATCCATGGGCTCATAGTTCTGCCTGGCCTGTCACTCCCAACTATTGTCATGCTTTCAGCCTAACAGTCAATAGCAGTCACTCTCGCTTTCAGCTAATAACCTTTACTCAAACTTTAGCTCCAAATAATTTGACCATTTTCTAGGAAGTAGCCGTATGTCAAAAAAAAAAAAAAATCATCTTTTTCTACATTCCCTGTAATTATGCTTTTTGTTGTCACATGAACCCTTGCTGTGCACACACACACACACACACACACACACACACAAATGACTTTACATTTTTAAAAAATGGAGTATAATTGTGTTACGGTGTTGTGTTAGTTTCTGCTGTACAACAAAGTGAATCAGTTATATGCATATACCTGTATCCCTTCCCTCCTGGGCCTGCCTCCCCACCCCGATCCCACCCTGCGAAGTCCTCACAGAGCGTGGAGCTGAGCTCCCTGGGCTCCGCAGCAGCTTCCCACTAGCGAGCTATTTCACACGTGGCTGTGCATGTATGTTAATGCTACTCTCTCAGCTTGTCCCATCTTCCTCCTCCCCAACCCCGAGCCCACAAGTCTGTGCTCTATTTCTGCTTTACAAATAGGTCCACTGGTACCATTTTTTTCTAAATTCCATATATTTGCATTAATTTTTAAATTGACATTCTCTCTCAGTCTTAAATAATAGTTCACCTGTTACAACACAAATGTAACAATGGCAACCGAAACAACAAAACCATTAGTGTGTATTGAGTACCTACTGTGTACTTGGCTTAGAGGCTACACAAGGGTACCTCTTTCGGTCTTCATAATGACATCCTCTTACAGACAAAGAAAGTAAGGTACCAAATACCAAAAAAGATAAATGACTCCCTAAAGGTCACTCGGTTGATACTGGAGCTGAGATTCAAACCCCAGAAGCCTGATCCTGAGCCCTTCTTTCTGTCTATACATGCTGTGCATGCATGCTAAGTAGCTTCCGTTTTGTGTCCACATTTTTGCTACCCTGTGGACTATAGCCCATTGGGCTATTCTGTCCATGGGATTCTCAAAGCAAGAATACTGGAGTGGGTTGCCATTTCCTTCTCCAGGGGGTCTTCCAACCCAGGGATCAAACCCTTGTCTACTAGGTCTCCTGTTGTGGTAGGCAGGCTCTTGATCGCTAACACTACGCCACGTGGGAAGCCCTTCTATAATGCTACTGTCTCTCTAGTGTTAAATAAATTATAGATATTTGACAAAATTTTGATAATAAACATGAACTTATAATTTCTTTTTTTGAAGGAAAGTTCAGTATAAGTGCAGCCATTTGGTTAAAATACAAGACTTGTGATCACTTTGAAATTCAAAGACTGCTGACTTGGCTAACTAGAGACAATATTAATTCCTCTCATTTGTTTTATGTAGATACCACTCTAGACAAAACACAAATTATTTAGTGTAATAGGATCCAATCTCTTGCTATAATATACTACAACTTTGTTTCTGCAACAGTGCTCTAATCGACTCTGATCAAACATTTTTCAGTTATGTGGTGCTGTTAAGTTCGGATGCTTTAACAAATTGAACTGGAAATGGTATAAGTCAGGGGAGAAAGAAGCTCAAGTACAAGAAGGTACAATTTCAAATCTAAATTCATCCCTGATCAAAAAAAAAAAAAAATGATTTGATCAACTGAAAATGTATGCAGGAGGAAACGTGTCAACTGAGTCAGAAAAGTGGGGGTCGGAGGAAGGATGACAAGTCACCAAATTAACCATGGATGGAAGGGAAGCATTGGTATGGTAAATACATACAAATAGGAAACACGGATTAGAATTCTTTCTAACAAAAGTAGCAAACTGATCATTTGAAAATCCATTTGCAAATAAATAAAAAAGCAAGTACTTCAGGGAAGAAACATCAATAGGATTGTGAGCAGTGTCAAAGAACTGGCTCCTCATAGAGAAATAATTTTCAGAAAACTAAAGATGGCACATATCTTTTTACTAATTTAGAATATGTAACACTATATTTTTGAAGTAAATTAAATGCAGAGATGGAGATCTTTCAAAGACTATTGTACATTTCTTTACTATCTCAGCCACCAGAGGAGCCCTATGTGTACACTTCAATAATTTATCAAGAAGTAAAACATCCACGTAACCATTACTTGGGGCTCTGTGTGCTGCAGTGGTGAAGAATTTGAATGCCAGTGGAGGAGACCCAAGCTCCTCAAGTTTGCTCCTTGGGTTGGGAAGATCCCAAGAAGACTGTAATGGCAATCCACTCCAGTATTCTTGCCTAGAGAATTCCATGAACAGAGGAGCCTTGTGGGCTACAGTCCAGGGGGTCTCAAAGAGTCGCGCAGAACTGACCAAATACACACATACACAGCCATTACTTAGATCAAGAAATAGAATATTTCCAGACCCCACAAGCTGCCTCAAGTCTTCCTCAATTCTTACCTCTCAAGTTTCCACCAAATGTAACAATTCTCCTGGCTTTATCACAATAGAAGTCTCCCCTTTTCTTAAGCTTTATAAAATGGTAAATCTCACAGTCTAATATTCTTTTTTCTCTGCCTTCACTTTTTTGCACTGTGTTAGTGAGATATATCCATGCTGCTTCATTCTGTAGTATGTCACTGATGTTCATGGCTGTATAGAGTTTATTGCATTATCCAATTTTCCAAAATCTATCCATTCTACCATTAATGGACATTGAGGTTGCTTCTTGTTTAGAACCATTATAGCTAATGACACTGAAAACATTCTCACACACACCTTCTGGTGCACATGTGTCTGCATTACTGCTGGGGAGTGAAATCGTGTATTCATCTAAGTAGGTTCTGCCAAGCTGTTGTCCAAAATAACAGAACCAGCCCGATCAGTAGGACAAGGGAGTTCCTGTTGTTCGAATCCGGCCATCACTTTTATTTTAACTGAAAGGTAACTTGATCACACCCCGTACTAATAATCGCAGGCAGTGATTTAACTTCCAGCAAATTGTATCCTGTCTTTCCCAATTTCATCAGCAGCCTGGTCACAGAGAGTTTCAAAGCCTTTCTCCCTGCTTTCCTGACCACATTCTCCTGCCTTTGATTATCCACATGCTGCCTTTGTCATCCTCCAGTACTCACACGAGGCTTGTCCACCACCTGTACATCAAGACGGCGTCCCAAACCCAAACCACCCAGAACACCTGTCCTATCATGTCCCAAACACATCCTCCAGTACTCACACGAGGCTTGTCCACCACCTGTACATCAAGATCCACGTAACCATTACTTGGGGCTCTGTGTGCTGCAGTGGTGAAGAATTTGAATGCCAGTGGAGGAGACCCAAGCTCCTCAAGTTTGCTCCTTGGGTTGGGAAGATCCCAAGAAGACTGTAATGGCAATCCACTCCAGTATTCTTGCCTAGAGAATTCCATGAACAGAGGAGCCTTGTGGGCTACAGTCCAGGGGGTCTCAAAGAGTCGCGCAGAACTGACCAAATACACACATACACAGCCATTACTTAGATCAAGAAATAGAATATTTCCAGACCCCACAAGCTGCCTCAAGCCTTCCTCAATTCTTACCTCTCAAGTTTCCACCAAATGTAACAATTCTCCTGGCTTTATCACAATAGAAGTCTCCCCTTTTCTTAAGCTTTATAAAATGGTAAATCTCACAGTCTAATATTCTTTTTTCTCTGCCTTCACTTTTTTGCACTGTGTTAGTGAGATATATCCATGCTGCTTCATTCTGTAGTATGTCACTGATGTTCATGGCTGTATAGAGTTTATTGCATTATCCAATTTTCCAAAATCTATCCATTCTACCATTAATGGACATTGAGGTTGCTTCTTGTTTAGAACCATTATAGCTAATGACACTGAAAACATTCTCACACACACCTTCTGGTGCACATGTGTCTGCATTACTGCTGGGGAGTGAAATCGTGTATTCATCTAAGTAGGTTCTGCCAAGCTGTTGTCCAAAATAACAGAACCAGCCCGATCAGTAGGACAAGGGAGTTCCTGTTGTTCGAATCCGGCCATCACTTTTATTTTAACTGAAAGGTAACTTGATCACACCCCGTACTAATAATCGCAGGCAGTGATTTAACTTCCAGCAAATTGTATCCTGTCTTTCCCAATTTCATCAGCAGCCTGGTCACAGAGAGTTTCAAAGCCTTTCTCCCTGCTTTCCTGACCACATTCACTCCCCTGCCTTTGATTATCCACATGCTGCCTTTGTCATCCTCCAGTACTCACACGAGGCTTGTCCACCACCTGTACATCAAAGACGGCGTCCCAAACCCCCAAACCACCCAGAACACCTGTCATCACTTACTCACTGTCCCAAACACAACCATTGATGCAACACTGTGTGCTTGTCACTGAGCTTGTACTGGGACAAAAGATGAACAGACTTGATTCTATCCTGAAGAGCTGACAGTCCAGCAAGGAAACAGATACGAAAGTGAACAAGTGTGAGAAGTTATAAGAGGCATGACTGGGGAAATAGAAAAGTGCATGGGCATAACCTAGGCCTCAAAAGAAGGCAGTCAAAAGAAGAAGGAAGAGGAAAAAAGAAGGAAGGAAGGGCTTGATTTGCCTGAAAAGACAATGGATAAAATTTTGAGCAGACTCTTAAAGTTAAGTAAGAGGTACAGGAAAGGGGTTAGGGTTCAAGCAATACAGCAAGGATACAGGAGCAGAGGCTGAAGGGCAAAAACAGCCCATTCCTCTGGACCAGTCCTAAGGAGTTCAACACAGCTGGGACTTAGGGACTCCCCTGGTGGTCCAGCAGTTAAGACTCCATGCTTCCACTGCAGCGAGTGGGGTTCAATTCCTGCTTGGGGAGCTAAGATGCTGCATGCCACGCAGTGTAACCAATTTTTTTTTAAAAAAATCCTAGGGTTTAGACAAAGTTGGAGAGAATCCTAGATGGGACATGGAACCGCCGAGTCTCTGCTGTCCATTTCTACCAGGGCTCCCTGCACCCTTCCTGCTCCTAGCCCTTCTTCTCCTTCCCTCCCTTCTCATCGGGGTGGCCTCCTGGCTGAGTTTCCACCGCAGTTGCCTGATGCTGAAACACCCCAACAGTCTTTTTCCCGTCATGCTCTAAATATGCACACAGAGTTAACACTCACAAAGAGTGAATCTCTGAAGAAATGGATTCAATGTCACCTACATTTTCTCTGTTGAGTCACTTCCCAAAGCCCAAAATACTCTTGATGCTCTGTCAATTCTAAAGTATCTAAGTAATAGGAACAAAATTCTGCTGTCCTGAACCTTCCGCAGTCTTCTGGGTTATTTTAAAATTAATCAACCCACATGCTGCCTTTGTCATCCTCCAGTACTCACACGAGGCTTGTCCACCACCTGTACATCAAAGACGGCGTCCCAAACCCCCAAACCACCCAGAACACCTGTCATCACTTACTCACTGTCCCAAACACAACCATTGATGCAACACTGTGTGCTTGTCACTGAGCTTGTACTGGGACAAAAGATGAACAGACTTGATTCTATCCTGAAGAGCTGACAGTCCAGCAAGGAAACAGATACGAAAGTGAACAAGTGTGAGAAGTTATAAGAGGCATGACTGGGGAAATAGAAAAGTGCATGGGCATAACCTAGGCCTCAAAAGAAGGCAGTCAAAAGAAGAAGGAAGAGGAAAAAAGAAGGAAGGAAGGGCTTGATTTGCCTGAAAAGACAATGGATAAAATTTTGAGCAGACTCTTAAAGTTAAGTAAGAGGTACAGGAAAGGGGTTAGGGTTCAAGCAATACAGCAAGGATACAGGAGCAGAGGCTGAAGGGCAAAAACAGCCCATTCCTCTGGACCAGTCCTAAGGAGTTCAACACAGCTGGGACTTAGGGACCCCCCTGGTGGTCCAGCAGTTAAGACTCCATGCTTCCACTGCAGCGAGTGGGGTCCAATTCCTGCTTGGGGAGCTAAGATGCTGCATGCCACGCAGTGCAACCAATTTTTTAAAAATCCTAGGGTTTAGACAAAGTTGGAGAGAATCCTAGATGGGACATGGAACCGCCGAGTCTCTGCTGTCCATTTCTACCAGGGCTCCCTGCACCCTTCCTGCTCCTAGCCCTTCTTCTCCTTCCCTCCCTTCTCATCGGGGTGGCCTCCTGGCTGAGTTTCCACCGCAGTTGCCTGATGCTGAAACACCCCAACAGTCTTTTTCCCGTCATGCTCTAAATATGCAGACAGAGTTAACACTCACAAAGAGTGAATCTCTGAAGAAATGGATTCAATGTCACCTACATTTTCTCTGTTGAGTCACTTCCCCAAAGCCCAAAATACTCTTGATGCTCTGTCAATTCTAAAGTATCTAAGTAATAGGAACAAAATTCTGCTGTCCTGAACCTTCCGCAGTCTTCTGGGTTATTTTAAAAATTAATCAACCCATAATGCATATATGGGGAGCATGTAGACAGCTGAGCCAGCACTTCATGCGGTGGACCTGGAATTGCATTCAGTGTCAAGAGGATGGCACACTGTCATCCCCCAAGAACAGTTCCAGATCCCACCAGCCGACATCTGATGGAGGAAATAGGCATGACTCAGAGTTCCAGAAATGAAAACCAAAGTATTGTCACAGTCAATATAAATGCACAAAGGAAATGTCCTTGATGCTCACAGTGTGTAACAGAGGAAGGACTTGGACGGGATAATATGAGAGCCTTTTCTGAGGAAGTAGTGCCTGACTTCCCTTAAGGGAGTGCACCCTTCAATTATTTGGAGCTGCAGTAAGGGCTCAGGTGGTGGGGAAAGAAAGCATGGGCAACACCAAGAGGGCAGAAGGCGGAAGTGAAAATCGATGAGTGTCGCCAAAGGGAAGAGTGTCTAGGGAAACGTTTTGGGGGTGGAGAGAGGAGCACATAAAAGGAAAGCTTTGCAGAAGCTTGAAGGTCAGCTTGAGAATCTTAGATCTGCGATTGTGTTGTATGTTGGCCTCTAAGTTGTGTCCAACTCTTTGTAGTCCCATGAACTATAGCCTGCCAGGCTCCTCTGTCCATGGGATTCTCCAGACAGGACTACTGGAGGGGGTTGCCATTTCCTTCTCCAAGGGATCTTCCTGATCCAGGAATCCAACCTGGGTCTCCTGCATTGCAGGTAGATTCTTTACTATGTGAGCCACCAGGGAAGTCTAGATTTGAGTTTACATGTCTTATTATGACTTGGAAAGTCCTATGGGACCAACCTGCCCTCGAATTATAAAAAACACCTTTAAACTATCAAAAAAAGAAAACCTACAAACTGGAGGCTGGATGTAATAAGCAGCCACCTAAAGGAGTTGGAGAGTGACTAAAGCAGATAGATACTAGAGTGGCATTGAGATTTGAAAATGGGACAAGAGATGAGTGAGTTTCTTAGATGTGTCATTTATTCTGAGGACAGGCCCCAATCTGTAGCATGCAGGAGTAGAGGCTAACTTGCAGTCTGAATTGAAGATGGGAAGACAGAGGTGGAGCAACCCCAGTATCAGGAAGCAAAGGGGATGGGTATCTGGAGGAAGAGGAGAGCCCCAACTTCTGGGCATGACCTCTGCCCACATCGCTGGCTGACTCAGGACCTTGCAGGCCAAGCTAGTGCTCAAAGAACCAAACTCAGAGTTCCATGCTCCACCAGGAAAGCAGAGTTTCCATTTTTGAGTTAAGCCCTTTAGCTTACAGTTTGCATTCCACCCCTCCCAACATCTAAAACCAACAACTTCATTTCATCCTGCCATGTTCTCATTCTTGCTCCATTCCCACCTGGTATCTGTTCAGTGGAGCACTCTGCTCCCCACAAGGCTCATGCTGTCATCCCAAAATGTTAAAGAATACCCCAGAGTCACCTGAAAGCATAATTTGAGCATCTGAGCCAATCCCCTAAAATCAGTCTAAAGAAAAAAAAATACTTGGCATGAGTAAGACTGAGAGTCTGTAGAAACTGACATGTCAAACGTGCATGTCCACATGAAAGAACCATTTCAGTTGGATTTGATTTATTGGAGTTTTTTTCCTTTGAACAATTTAAAGTTTAAAACGACTGACCTGTAAAATCGCCTTTTCCAGTTTTGAGGGCCACTGTGACCTACTTACACACTCACAGCAGCCTTAGTACAGGATGCCCAAAACAAGAAACAAACTCACACAAAGTGAAGAGATATAGAAGAGAAATCCTAGCTGAAAGTTGATTATACAGAGTTTGCAAGGAGCCCTGTTCTTCCCTGTGGGCACCCCTTCAGGGGCAATAGGCGGGTGCATCCTTCTGCTCCATCAACAATCATGTCATCTGGGCCTCTCTTGACGGCCCTTCCAAGCGGCTGCAAAGTCAAAGTAATATTTGACTTTTCACAACCATTCCCTCGCTAGTCATTAGTGTAATTTTAATGAGATATCAAAGAACATCCACAATTATCTGGGGTAAAATACCCCTTGGTGCTAGTGGTAAAGAATCCACCTGCCGATGCAGGAGACTACAGAGAAGCAGGTTCGGTCCCCGGGTCAGGAAGGTCCCCCGGAGGAGGAAACGGCGACCCACTCCAGTGTTCTTGCCTAGAGAATCCCAAAGACAGAGGAGCCTGGTGGGCTATGGTCCATGGGGTCACAAAGAGTTGGACATGGCTGAACACCCACCCACCTCCAACCAGGTATCTGGAAAACAGCAAATCGTCAAGACTGAACACAGAAACAGGTGTGGGAAGATAGCTATCTTCCATTAAAGAGACAGGCGACGAAGAATGTGACACAAGCCAATCTCTCACCAAACACTTTTGTTTGGAAGAGTAAATGTTATTTTCATAAAATATATTAGTTATCATGTAACAGGTTTATCATTATTGCCTTTAATGAATTATTAAGTTATACATTCTTGCTCCATTCCCACCTGGTATCTGTTCAGTGGAGCACTCTGCTCCCCACAAGGCTCATGCTGTCATCCCAAAATGTTAAAGAATACCCCAGAGTCACCTGAAAGCATAATTTGAGCATCTGAGCCAATCCCCTAAAATCAGTCTAAAGAAAAAAATACTTGGCATGAGTAAGACTGAGAGTCTGTAGAAACTGACATGTCAAACGTGCATGTCCACATGAAAGAACCATTTCAGTTGGATTTGATTTAGTGGAGTTTGTGTCCTTTGAACAATTTAAAGTTTAAAACGACTGACCTGTAAAATCGCCTTTTCCAGTTTTGAGGGCCACTGTGACCTACTTACACACTCACAGCAGCCTTAGTACAGGATGCCCAAAACAAGAAACAAACTCACACAAAGTGAAGAGATATAGAAGAGAAATCCTAGCTGAAAGTTGATTATACAGAGTTTGCAAGGAGCCCTGTTCTTCCCTGTGGGCACCCCTTCAGGGGCAATAGGGGGGTGCATCCTTCTGCTCCATCAACAATCATGTCATCTGGGCCTCTCTTGACGGCCCTTCCAAGCGGCTGCAAAGTCAAAGTAATATTTGACTTTTCACAACCATTCCCTCGCTAGTCATTAGTGTAATTTTAATGAGATATCAAAGAACATCCACAATTATCTGGGGTAAAATACCCCTTGGTGCTAGTGGTAAAGAATCCACCTGCCGATGCAGGAGACTACAGAGAAGCAGGTTCGGTCCCCGGGTCAGGAAGGTCCCCCGGAGGAGGAAACGGCGACCCACTCCAGTGTTCTTGCCTAGAGAATCCCAAAGACAGAGGAGCCTGGTGGGCTATGGTCCATGGGGTCACAAAGAGTTGGACATGGCTGAACACCCACCCACCTCCAACCAGGTATCTGGAAAACAGCAAATCGTCAAGACTGAACACAGAAACAGGTGTGGGAAGATAGCTATCTTCCATTAAAGAGACAGGCGACGAAGAATGTGACACAAGCCAATCTCTCACCAAACACTTTTTGTTTGGAAGAGTAAATGTTATTTTCATAAAAATATATTAGTTATCATGTAACAGGTTTATCATTATTGCCTTTAATGAATTATTAAGTAAATATTATAAAAATTAATTTTGAATATGATACATTTTGATAGCTATGCATGCGTGCTTAGTCACTTCAGTCGTGTCTGACCTTTTGCAACCCTATGAACAGTAGCCCACCAGGATCCTCTGTCCATGGGATTCTCCAGGCAGGAATACTGGAGTGAGTTGCCATGCCCTCCTTCAGGGGATCTTCCTAACCCAGACATCTCCCGTCTCCTGCATTGGCAGGCCAGTTGGGAGACCCCTTGATAGCTATAACCCATATAAATAAGCTCCTTCAGGAGGAGTTAGAGTCAGGTGAACTCTGGATCCCACCCACAGATATGGGTCCAGAAGAGACAGGAGAGGGTTCAGCTTTGGCCCCACACCCACCAGGCCCACTAACCCACAAAGTGTACTTTCCTGTGTTTTTCCAAAATCCCAGAAGTAAATTCAGCAAGAACCCACGACCTGTGGTGTACCTATCAACTTGCCTAGCATGCCAGCATGCACCTCCTCCTTTTGCGGATAGAAGCCCAGAGAACATATATTAGACCAAGCCCATATTCAGCCAGCTCAGCCATGCAGCTGGGCCTCTTTAACATTATAATTAAAGAATGTCTTACTCCAAGTCTCCAGAACCCCAAACGCTGCCAACGAAGAAGACAGTACCTGGAGATCTGACTCCAAAGCACCCCAGTTCATCCCCTCTGACTTCCCCAGGGGCTTCCTACCCTCATAGTCTACCCATGTTCTGTACTGATTGTTTATATCTGGAATTTCACTGCCCATCAGAATCCACATGGTCCCAGCACATATTCCCTTCTCCATCCTCTCCCTCAATCCTTCTCCCTACAAAACTCTGACCCAGAAGACTCAAATTTCAGGATCCTTCTTCTGCTTTCTCATCTCATCTTCCCACTCCAGGGCAACCAGGCTCTTGGCCTAGATTTCAGAGCAGAAGGGCCTTCCTGATAGACAGGGAGAAAATGCCAAGTCTCTCACCAAACACTTTTTGTTTGGAAGAGTAAATGTTATTTTCATAAAATATATTAGTTATCATGTAACAGGTTTATCATTATTGCCTTTAATGAATTATTAAGTAAATATTATAAAAATTAATTTTGAATATGATACATTTTGATAGCTATGCATGCGTGCTTAGTCACTTCAGTCGTGTCTGCCCTTTTTGCAACCCTATGAACAGTAGCCCACCAGGATCCTCTGTCCATGGGATTCTCCAGGCAGGAATACTGGAGTGAGTTGCCATGCCCTCCTTCAGGGGATCTTCCTAACCCAGACATCTCCCGTCTCCTGCATTGGCAGGCCAGTTGGGAGACCCCTTGATAGCTATAACCCATATAAATAAGCTCCTTCAGGAGGAGTTAGAGTCAGGTGAACTCTGGATCCCACCCACAGATATGGGTCCAGAAGAGACAGGAGAGGGTTCAGCTTTGGCCCCACACCCACCAGGCCCACTAACCCACAAAGTGTACTTTCCTGTGTTTTTCCAAAATCCCAGAAGTAAATTCAGCAAGAACCCACGACCTGTGGTGTACCTATCAACTTGCCTAGCATGCCAGCATGCACCTCCTCCTTTTGCGGATAGAAGCCCAGAGAACATATATTAGACCAAGCCCATATTCAGCCAGCTCAGCCATGCAGCTGGGCCTCTTTAACATTATAATTAAAGAATGTCTTACTCCAAGTCTCCAGAACCCCAAACGCTGCCAACGAAGAAGACAGTACCTGGAGATCTGACTCCAAAGCACCCCAGTTCATCCCCTCTGACTTCCCCAGGGGCTTCCTACCCTCATAGTCTACCCATGTTCTGTACTGATTGTTTATATCTGGAATTTCACTGCCCATCAGAATCCACATGGTCCCAGCACATATTCCCTTCTCCATCCTCTCCCTCAATCCTTCTCCCTACAAAACTCTGACCCAGAAGACTCAAATTTCAGGATCCTTCTTCTGCTTTCTCATCTCATCTTCCCACTCCAGGGCAACCAGGCTCTTGGCCTAGATTTCAGAGCAGAAGGGCCTTCCTGATAGACAGGCTGCATACTAATCCACGTGTGCCAGCCTTGGTCTTTGAAATGCTAAATGAAATTTGAATGTGCTGAAGGCCTTAACTGACTCTTCTCACACCATGACCAGCAACCTCATTACTCCTTTCTCAAGCTCTGGAAAACTCTTCCCTGCAGCGGTACTCAAGCGTCACCATGGTTTTCTTCCCATTCTTTCCTTTCCAATTTTCACTGTTGAGCCAGAAGTTGTTAGAGTTCACTGTGTATGAGGATCACAGGGAGAACTTCAGAAAATGCTGGTGTCCAGGATGAGCCTCATGCATACATGTCAACCTCAGAGAGAGACCCAGAAGGCAGGGTGTCCTCTAAACCCATATCTTTAAAAGTGGCTCAAGGATCAAGGATCAGTATGGGGGTTGTCCCCAATGCACAGCAGCCCACATAGCCTGCGGGCGCCTAGAGCACTTTGATGAAAAGTGATAGGACAACTCCTAACTGTGGGGTGGTTGTCACATGCACTAAAGTAAGTGTGCACTGATTTGTAGTCTCCCGAAATTCATATATTGCAGTTCCAATGCCCAATACCAAAAATGGAACTGTATCTCGTGTCAAGGTCTTCAAAGAGGCAATTAAATGAAAATGACATCTCTTTTTTCCCCTTTTTTCTTTTGTTGAAGGATAATTAGGAAGAAGAGGTGTTGATCTGCCTGCCCTGTGGGAGACCTGGTTTCCATCCCGGAGTGGGGAAGATATCCTAGAAAAGGGAATGGCTACCCACTCCAGTATTCTTGTCTAGAAAATTGCATGGACAGAGGATAATAGCTTTACAACACTGTTTTGGCCTCTGCCACATGTCAACATAAATCAGCCACAGGTATACATATGTCCCTTCCCTCCGGAACCCACTCCCATCTCCTACCCCTTCCTACCTCTTCTAAGTTGTCACAGAGCACTAGATTTAGCTTCTTGTATCACACAAATTCCCACCTGTGGTCTCTTTTATGTACGGTAATGTATATGTCTCCATGATAGTCTCTCAGTTCGCCCCACCCTCTCCTTCTCCCACTGGGTCCACAAGTCTCTTCTCAGTATCTGCGTCTCCACTGCTGCCCTGCAAACAGGTTCATCAGTACTGTCTTTCTAGATTCCATATATACGTGTTAATATACAATATTTGTCGTTCTCTTTCTGACTTTACTCTGTACAATAGGCTCTAGATTCATCCACCTCATTAGTGCCGACTCGAATGCCTTTTTCTTCTGCATGAGCCCCACTGCAATCTGTTAGTGGCCTTATACAAAGAGGAGATTGGGACACACAAAAACATAGCGAGAAGGCTGCTGTCTCAAGTCGAGGAGAAACACCTAGAAGAAACCACTGGCACCTTGGTCTTGGACTTCCAGCCTCTAGAATTATGAGCAGATACATTTCTGTTATTTAAGGTGCCCAATATGTAATATTTTGTTATAGCAGCCTGAGCAAACTAATATAGACAAGTTAACTTAATTCTTCTCTGGTCACCCACAGATATGAAAGCAGGCTACACAGTTCTGGGTGCTGCAGATTGCCACAGGGTGTCAGCCTTGCTGCCAGGAGACATCCTTGTGGGTGAAGCCACTTCACGGTAGGTTTCTTTCTGCAGTTCATTTCGTACATTTTGGCTAAGATACAAAGCGAAACACCCTTTTATCAACTTCAGGGCATGAAGAAAGGAGAACAAGGTTCTCAGGCTTGATGCATAAGGTTCAACATTTTTCTAAAATTTAAAACACGATTGTCAAAAGTGGTCCACAGGAAAGAAGAGGTTGGGGTTGATCTGCCTGCCCTGTGGGAGACCTGGTTTCCATCCCGGAGTGGGGAAGATATCCTAGAAAAGGGAATGGCTACCCACTCCAGTATTCTTGTCTAGAAAATTGCATGGACAGAGGATAATAGCTTTACAACACTGTTTTGGCCTCTGCCACATGTCAACATAAATCAGCCACAGGTATACATATGTCCCTTCCCTCCGGAACCCACTCCCATCTCCTACCCCTTCCTACCTCTTCTAAGTTGTCACAGAGCACTAGATTTAGCTTCTTGTATCACACAAATTCCCACCTGTGGTCTCTTTTATGTACGGTAATGTATATGTCTCCATGATAGTCTCTCAGTTCGCCCCACCCTCTCCTTCTCCCACTGGGTCCACAAGTCTCTTCTCAGTATCTGCGTCTCCACTGCTGCCCTGCAAACAGGTTCATCAGTACTGTCTTTCTAGATTCCATATATACGTGTTAATATACAATATTTGTCGTTCTCTTTCTGACTTTACTCTGTACAATAGGCTCTAGATTCATCCACCTCATTAGTGCCGACTCGAATGCCTTTTTCTTCTGCATGAGCCCCACTGCAATCTGTTAGTGGCCTTATACAAAGAGGAGATTGGGACACACAAAAACATAGCGAGAAGGCTGCTGTCTCAAGTCGAGGAGAAACACCTAGAAGAAACCACTGGCACCTTGGTCTTGGACTTCCAGCCTCTAGAATTATGAGCAGATACATTTCTGTTATTTAAGGTGCCCAATATGTAATATTTTGTTATAGCAGCCTGAGCAAACTAATATAGACAAGTTAACTTAATTCTTCTCTGGTCACCCACAGATATGAAAGCAGGCTACACAGTTCTGGGTGCTGCAGATTGCCACAGGGGTGTCAGCCTTGCTGCCAGGAGACATCCTTGTGGGTGAAGCCACTTCACGGTAGGTTTCTTTCTGCAGTTCATTTCGTACATTTCTGGCTAAGATACAAAGCGAAACACCCTTTTATCAACTTCAGGGCATGAAGAAAGGAGAACAAGGTTCTCAGGCTTGATGCATAAGGTTCAACATTTTTCTAAAATTTAAAACACGATTGTCAAAAAGTGGTCCACATAAACAGCTACAGTGAAATTCTTGATGAGCAGAAACTGAAACTGGTGAAGATTGCTAGGAGCAGTCTGTAGCAATACCTTCAGCTCGCTCTGCGTCTTTAGACAAAAGCCATCGCTTTCTCCTGCCTGGGTGTGATTGACTGTGCGCGCTGGGCGTGGGGTGGAGAGAGGGGGAGGGGTGGTAAATGTGCAAAGGCTCACGCGGAAGAGCTGCGGCGACAAATCCAGTGCGTTCTGCTGGAAAACTAGCTCACGAGGAAAAGGCACATGGTTTCCTCTCTGCCTTGAAAGTGGACCTGGCTTTGATCAATAAGCTATTATGAATATGATGCACAGTTGCGAGAGAAAATAACTTCTGTTTCAGAGGAAATGGTACAGATGAAGGCGCCGCCATAGCCTTTGAAAGTCAATACCTCCCGCAGTGATGCAGCCGCCGCAGGCCAGGGGCAGCCCTGTGGGTTAGCCGGCAGCAGGCGGTCTGGCTGATTACCCCGGAAAAGCTTGCAGAAGGTAAGCTTTTCTCTGGAATCAGTGCCATGGTCAACTTGAACTTTTTTTTTTTTTACCAAAACTCTCGGAGTTGAACCATAATTGTTATAAGTCTGTTCTCTTGCAAATCCAATACGTGCAGTCTGCCCCAGACGGGTCTCTAACCAGTCTGCCCCAGCCCACCATCCTTTCACTACACCGTCTGGAATGCTCCTGAAAATGTTTCATCAGACCCAGTGTGATGTCCTGTGGGTGCCAGTTCATTTAAATTACCAGTCTAGAGGTGTCAGTCGCACTAATAAAAAATGGCGAGTCCAGCAGTGGTCTGAAGGTCTTACAGTCAAGAGGCCAGCACCCAGCAGAACTGCCTCCAGGTGTCCACTACCTGGATCTCAGTCTCAACCCGCACTCCGTGTATTAACATATTCAGTGTCAGAGAGGGATCCTTTTTTAAAATTTTTATTTTTAATTAAAGGATAATTCCTTCCCAACACTGTGCCGGTTTCTGCTACACATCAATACAAATCAGCCATGGATAAACATATATATCTTCCCTCTTAAACCTTCCTTCCACTCCCTCCCCGGAGAGGTTGTCACAGAGCATCAGCTTTGGGTGTCCGGTGTCACACAGAAAATTCCCACTGGCTCTCTGCCTAGCAATGTATATGTTTCCATGCTACTCTCTCATTTTAACCCACCCTTCCCTCCGTGACTATGTCCAAAGTTTCTTCTCTGTGAGGGAACAAGGCTGGCTCCCTCAAAGTTCATTCTCTTCCAGGGAGCATCTCCATCGCTCCCTGTAGATAGGTCAGCAGTACCATCTTTCTAGATGGATCTTTAGTAGTGAACATTTGTTGCTGTTGTTATTCTTCAGTTGCTAAGTCGTGTCCAGCTCTTTGAGACCTCATAGAAAAGGCACATGGTTTCCTCTCTGCCTTGAAAGTGGACCTGGCTTTGATCAATAAGCTATTATGAATATGATGCACAGTTGCGAGAGAAAATAACTTCTGTTTCAGAGGAAATGGTACAGATGAAGGCGCCGCCATAGCCTTTGAAAGTCAATACCTCCCGCAGTGATGCAGCCGCCGCAGGCCAGGGGCAGCCCTGTGGGTTAGCCGGCAGCAGGCGGTCTGGCTGATTACCCCGGAAAAGCTTGCAGAAGGTAAGCTTTTCTCTGGAATCAGTGCCATGGTCAACTTGAACTTTTTTTTTTTTTTTTTTTTTACCAAAACTCTCGGAGTTGAACCATAATTGTTATAAGTCTGTTCTCTTGCAAATCCAATACGTGCAGTCTGCCCCAGACGGGTCTCTAACCAGTCTGCCCCAGCCCACCATCCTTTCACTACACCGTCTGGAATGCTCCTGAAAATGTTTCATCAGACCCAGTGTGATGTCCTGTGGGTGCCAGTTCATTTAAATTACCAGTCTAGAGGTGTCAGTCGCACTAATAAAAAATGGCGAGTCCAGCAGTGGTCTGAAGGTCTTACAGTCAAGAGGCCAGCACCCAGCAGAACTGCCTCCAGGTGTCCACTACCTGGATCTCAGTCTCAACCCGCACTCCGTGTATTAACATATTCAGTGTCAGAGAGGGATCCTTTTTTAAAATTTTTATTTTTAATTAAAGGATAATTCCTTCCCAACACTGTGCCGGTTTCTGCTACACATCAATACAAATCAGCCATGGATAAACATATATATTTTCCCCTCTTAAACCTTCCTTCCACTCCCTCCCCGGAGAGGTTGTCACAGAGCATCAGCTTTGGGTGTCCGGTGTCACACAGAAAATTCCCACTGGCTCTCTGCCTAGCAATGTATATGTTTCCATGCTACTCTCTCATTTTAACCCACCCTTCCCTCCGTGACTATGTCCAAAGTTTCTTCTCTGTGAGGGAACAAGGCTGGCTCCCTCAAAGTTCATTCTCTTCCAGGGGAGCATCTCCATCGCTCCCCTGTAGATAGGTCAGCAGTACCATCTTTCTAGAGATGGATCTTTAGTAGTGAACATTTGTTGCTGTTGTTATTCTTCAGTTGCTAAGTCGTGTCCAGCTCTTTGAGACCTCATAGACTATAGCATGCCAGGCTTCTGTGTCCTCTGCTATCTCCCAGAGTTTGCTCAAACCCATGTCCATTGAGTCAATAATGCTACCCAACCATCTCATCCTCAGCTGCCCCTTCTTTTGCCTCCAGTCTTTCCCAGAGTCAACATCATTCTGGTGAGTCTATATTAGGTGGCCAAAGGATTGGAGCTTCAGCTTCAGCATCGGTCCATTCTTTAGGACTGACTGGTTTGATCTCCTTGCTGTCCAAGGAGCTCTCAAGAGTCCTCTCCCACACCACAATTCAAAAGCATTAATTCTTCAGCACTCAGCCTTCTCTATGCTCCAACTCTCACATCCATACATGACTACTGGAAAAACCATGGCTTTGACTAGATGGACCTTTGTCATGAACACGGTGACCTCTGAAACTTCTGTGTTGGTTTAGTGGCTAAGTCGTGCCCAACTCTTGTGATCCCGTGGACTGTAGCCAGCCAGGCTGCTCTGTCCATGGGATTCTCCAAGCAAGAATACTGGAGTTGGTTGCCATTTTCTTCTCCAGGGGATCTTCCCAAACCAGGGATCTATCCTGGGTCTCCTGCATCGCAGGCAGATTCTTCATCAACAGAACTATGAGGGAAACTCTAAGTCTTCTGTGGCAGATGTCAAAATAAGTTCTCCTTGGCAAAATTAAAGCTATTCAAGAGAGGTGAACTGGCAAAAATACTTCAGAGATACACCTCTCCCACCCAATACCTTCTCATACAGGGAATAAGACTCTGGAGAAACCTGCTATCCTCTGATAGGAACAAGTCTGGGGCTGGGTCCCTCAGCACTCTGGGTTCAGCCACCAGGGTCAGGGTTTTCTGGTTGTCAGAGAGTGACTGCAAAGGCAGAGCCAGCTCTGAGAGGTCATGCGCCTCTGCTTATACCAAAACACCTAAGGCACAGAGAGCTAGGATACCATGACCGCACAGAGCAGGTTGGATCTTGCGTCTTTGGCTGATAGGCATTTGTTTCACAGATGCCCACATGGGATGCAGAAGCACCTGGATGGAAACTTGCCTTCATTTGAACCTGGCGTTGATGTTTGGAAATAGCTAACCTCCAAGGGCTTCTCAGGTGGTGCTAGTGGTAAAGAACCCACCTGCCAATGCAGGCAACATAAGAGATATGAGTTCAATCCCTGGAATATCCTCTGAAGAAGGGAATGGTTGAGAGGAGAGAGGAGCTTGGTGGGCTATGGTCCTTAGGATTGCAAAGAGACACGACTAAAATGACTTAGCACAGCATACACATAACCACCTCTAAGGCAACATGCCAGAGGCTACATCATCTACCAAACCACATTGCCTGGAGCCACCATTCTCCAAACCCCCTGGACCACTCCAACCACCACTGGTATCACATGTCTTCACTTCTTTGATCATCGATTCAAATCTAGACTTCCCCTCAGCCACCTCCTTTCCCAGAAAGTCTTCTTCACTTGAGGTCTTATTTTGCACCCAGTAGACAAGGGCTAAAGAAACTATGCTAGACTCACTGTTTTGTCATGACCTTTTTGGTAACATTTTCTAGGCTGAAGCATGCCAACACACTAAGACCTCATTTTCAACACTTGTAAATTCTATTGTGAGCTCACTTTAGCAGTGAGTCCAACCCCACGAACACAGAAATGCTTGCTACATGCATCCACTGAGTCTAAGCCTACTGTGGGCATAATAAGCTTCAGGGTTAATATGAGAGACCACAGTTTGGCTCTGAGCCTCAAGACATCATCCAGGAAAACAGGTTGGACATGATGGTTCAGAAAGTCAGGTCTGTTAGTGAGCCTTGGCATGTGCATGTATTTTACAGTGAAAACATGTGCATTATTGAATTTCTGGAGCCCTGGCGAAGGTGGTGGCTTCCCCAGAAGGCTAAAAGAAATCTCAGTTTTTGCTTCAGTTGATGCTTTAAAGGAAAATAACATGGCTTTTTCTCAAGAAAACTGGATTTGCAATCAATGGATTTGAACTAATTGTCCACCACACTACTGCAAACATAACATTGGGCAATATATTTAATTTCTTCAAACCTCTAGACACTTACATGTAAAACAGAAATACTGGTTATTCAGGAGAGTCACTGTAAGGATTGAATAAGTGCTCTTTGTATTCTAAAATGCTATACAAATGTAAGGCTTTGTTACTCTCAAGTGTTCGCTTTTTTTGACTCTAAGATCATCTTAAAAGTCCTATTTCAGTCTGAAAGGTCCATTGAACCCACAGAAATAACTTATTAGATCCTTTAAATAAAAAGTAAAAATGTATTTAAAAATTCCTTCTTGAATTAAAAATCCCACACTCTGGAAAGACTTTTGTTTTTATTAAAACAGGTGGTGAATATGGAATTTTCCCAGACCTGCTAGTTCACATCTGGGACTTTTTCATTTCTTTTCAAAGTACAGATAGAAGTAATAAATTATGAGCAGGACAGTGTATTTCCTTTGGCAGTCTGGGTGATTCTGGAGGGCAGTGTGAAATTCAAACGCACGAGTGTTGACCTCAGCTAACTTCCACAAGGTCCATCTGTGCGCGTTTGGTCTGTCAAGGTGTAAGCAGCACTCCATCCCTAGAGCTTGGAGAGACGTTTGCTGTTTCCAACTGCAATGACTCTCCTGGAATGACAAAGTAGGCAGTATCTTTGCCTACAGTCAAATGTTATGAGACCATCTATTGCCTATCTTAGGAAGGTTCTTTTTTTTCTGTATTAACATTAGGAAGAAGCCATCTGGCTTTATTAAGCATGCTTCTTCCTCTTCAGTGGACTAAGCAGATCAAAGTGTGCCAGGAAGATGACAAAAGGACCAAAACCATTTATCTGAAGGGAAAGACAGATAGCATTGCTGGAAGCCTGCAGACGAAAGACCCTCTTCTGTCTTAGATTGATGTAGGAATGCCACACTGGGAGACAAAACATGGGCAAAGGACATATCCTCAATGTGCTCCCTCTAATTTTCACTTTAATTAATTCTCTGTGTTTCATAACAATGCATTTTTTAATTACACAGGGACTTGCTACAGAATCCTAAGTAGGACTTTTACCATTCATAAGTTTGCAATCAATATTTGAACTAATTGTCCACCACACTACTGCAAACATAACATTGGGCAATATATTTAATTTCTTCAAACCTCTAGACACTTACATGTAAAACAGAAATACTGGTTATTCAGGAGAGTCACTGTAAGGATTGAATAAGTGCTCTTTGTATTCTAAAATGCTATACAAATGTAAGGCTTTGTTACTCTCAAGTGTTCGCTTTTTTTGACTCTAAGATCATCTTAAAAGTCCTATTTCAGTCTGAAAGGTCCATTGAACCCACAGAAATAACTTATTAGATCCTTTAAATAAAAAGTAAAAATGTATTTAAAAATTCCTTCTTGAATTAAAAATCCCACACTCTGGAAAGACTTTTGTTTTTATTAAAACAGGTGGTGAATATGGAATTTTCCCAGACCTGCTAGTTCACATCTGGGACTTTTTCATTTCTTTTCAAAGTACAGATAGAAGTAATAAATTATGAGCAGGACAGTGTATTTCCTTTGGCAGTCTGGGTGATTCTGGAGGGCAGTGTGAAATTCAAACGCACGAGTGTTGACCTCAGCTAACTTCCACAAGGTCCATCTGTGCGCGTTTGGTCTGTCAAGGTGTAAGCAGCACTCCATCCCTAGAGCTTGGAGAGACGTTTGCTGTTTCCAACTGCAATGACTCTCCTGGAATGACAAAGTAGGCAGTATCTTTGCCTACAGTCAAATGTTATGAGACCATCTATTGCCTATCTTAGGAAGGTTCTTTTTTTTCTGTATTAACATTAGGAAGAAGCCATCTGGCTTTATTAAGCATGCTTCTTCCTCTTCAGTGGACTAAGCAGATCAAAGTGTGCCAGGAAGATGACAAAAGGACCAAAACCATTTATCTGAAGGGAAAGACAGATAGCATTGCTGGAAGCCTGCAGACGAAAGACCCTCTTCTGTCTTAGATTGATGTAGGAATGCCACACTGGGAGACAAAACATGGGCAAAGGACATATCCTCAATGTGCTCCCTCTAATTTTCACTTTAATTAATTCTCTGTGTTTCATAACAATGCATTTTTTAATTACACAGGGACTTGCTACAGAATCCTAAGTAGGACTTTTACCATTCATAAGTCACCCATATGTTTCTAATGACTCAATTTTAAACTATGAATACATATCTCATTTTAGGTTAATTAAATAGGCTAATTTTCCTTGCCTAACGATTGTTCATAATAGTCTGATATTTTTTAATTTCAAAATAACCATCTGGAAAATATACATCTTCAACCTAAGTTTGTATCTGCATTAGCACTCTTCAGAGAAACAGAACCAGTAGGAGGGAGACTCATATATACATGAGGAGATATTATTACAGGAAGTGGCTCATGTGATTATAGAAGCCAAGCAGAGCCACAGTCTGCCATGTGCAAGCTGGAGAACCAGGAAAGCAGGTGGCATCATTCAGCCCAGAGACCTGAGACCTAGGGGAGTGCAGGTGTGAGTCTTAGGGTCTGAAGACCAAGCATCTGGGACCCCAGTATCCAAGAGCAGGAAAAGATTGATATCTTTCAACAGAGTGGATAATGTCCACTGATGAGAGTGATTATCCTCAGCTTACTGATTCAAATTCATTTCTGGAAACAACTGTATAGACACACCCAGAAATAATGTTTCACCAGCTCTCTGGCAGCCCCTTGAAAGTGTCAGTGTCTCAGTCACATCTCTTTGTGGTTCCATGGACTCTGGCCCACCAGGTTCCTCTGTCCATGGAATTCTCCAGGCAAGAGTACTGCATCAGGTAGCCATTCCCTTCTCCAATGGATTTTCTAGGGTCTCCTGCATTGCTTTTCTTGCGCTTGTCTTGTAGTCCAGCTGGTAAAGAATCCTACAACGCAGGAGACCCTGGTTCAATTCCTGGGTCAGGAGGACCTCCTGGAGAAGGGATAGGCCACCTACTTCAGTATTCTTGGGTTTCCCTGGAGGCTCAGCTGATACAGAATTCACCTGCAATGCAGAAACCCTGGGTTTAATCCCTGGGTTGGGAACATCTCCCTGGAGCAGGGCATGGCAACCCACTCCAGTATTCTAGCCTGGAGAATTCCCCATGGATGGGGAAGCTGGCGTGCTATAATTTTCACTTTAATTAATTCTCTGTGTTTCATAACAATGCTTTTAAAAGGTTACAGTATGGACTTTTACCATTCATAAGTCACCCATATGTTTCTAATGACTCAATTTTAAACTATGAATACATATCTCATTTTAGGTTAATTAAATAGGCTAATTTTCCTTGCCTAACGATTGTTCATAATAGTCTGATATTTTTTAATTTCAAAATAACCATCTGGAAAATATACATCTTCAACCTAAGTTTGTATCTGCATTAGCACTCTTCAGAGAAACAGAACCAGTAGGAGGGAGACTCATATATACATGAGGAGATATTATTACAGGAAGTGGCTCATGTGATTATAGAAGCCAAGCAGAGCCACAGTCTGCCATGTGCAAGCTGGAGAACCAGGAAAGCAGGTGGCATCATTCAGCCCAGAGACCTGAGACCTAGGGGAGTGCAGGTGTGAGTCTTAGGGTCTGAAGACCAAGCATCTGGGACCCCAGTATCCAAGAGCAGGAAAAGATTGATATCTTTCAACAGAGTGGATAATGTCCACTGATGAGAGTGATTATCCTCAGCTTACTGATTCAAATTCATTTCTGGAAACAACTGTATAGACACACCCAGAAATAATGTTTCACCAGCTCTCTGGCAGCCCCTTGAAAGTGTCAGTGTCTCAGCCACATCTCTTTGTGGTTTCATGGACTCTGGCCCACCAGGTTCCTCTGTCCATGGAATTCTCCAGGCAAGAGTACTGCATCAGGTAGCCATTCCCTTCTCCAATGGATTTTCTAGGGTCTCCTGCATTGCTTTTCTTGCGCTTGTCTTGTAGTCCAGCTGGTAAAGAATCCTACAACGCAGGAGACCCTGGTTCAATTCCTGGGTCAGGAGGACCTCCTGGAGAAGGGATAGGCCACCTACTTCAGTATTCTTGGGTTTCCCTGGAGGCTCAGCTGATAAAGAATTCACCTGCAATGCAGAAACCCTGGGTTTAATCCCTGGGTTGGGAACATCTCCCTGGAGCAGGGCATGGCAACCCACTCCAGTATTCTAGCCTGGAGAATTCCCCATGGATGGGGAAGCTGGCGTGCTATAGTCCATGGGGTCTCAGAGAGTCAGACATGACTAAGCAATTAAGTACAGCGCAGCAACCTGCATTGCCGGCTGACTCTTTACTGTCTGAGCCACCAGGGTCATCCCTTAGCCCAGTGCAGTTGACACACAAAATGAAACATCACAGTATCCTATTATTCCTAGTGGGGAAAAGTATCTGAAAATATATCACTCAGTAAGAAATTCACAGTCCCCAGGCACAGAGGGATCCAATTACAGAGTACCTCACATTTTGTGGCACAATAATTTTATCCTCAGCTCTTGGCTATGGGCTAAGGAGGCAATCCCTTAAGCAAGAAAAGCTAGGTAGAAACAGTACGAGTGTGTGGTTGTGACAAGCCTCTTCAAGTAAGCTTGCTCATGCCATGAGATATCGGTGGTGTCCAGAGATGAGAAAGGACAAGAGAGCCCCTTCCACTCAGCATTGCTGCCCCCAAAGGGCACATCACCATGAAAACAGGCTTTGGACAAAGTTCTGCAACATATGTTTCTTGGCAAGCACACACATGTTCCATGTCTCTTGGCAAGCTGGCATGAAACAGTCTGTACCCAGAAACTCACTGGATTCCTAGCTCTCAGCCACTTTTGGCCTCTCCTGGAGTGTCTTGCATGATCTGGACACACAATTAAGAGGTCAGAAGGAAAATGCAGCTGAGCCCTAGGTCAAGTGCAACACTCCGAAGGAGCACACAGAACCTGCTGGGCCCCAGATTCCTGTATCCTGTCCACAGGAGGGCAGAGGGACCTGGATAGGGTTTAACCAACTCACACATGCAACTCACGCATGCCAACTATTACATCCATTTCTCATGTCCCTCAGTAAAAATCATCTCCAATGGTCCTTACATGAGCTAACCAATCTCCAGAGCAGGATACCCCTTTCAGTATTCCTTGGGTCAGGAGGACCTCCTGGAGAAGGGATAGGCCACCTACTTCAGTATTCTTGGGTTTCCTGGAGGCTCAGCTGATAAAGAATTCACCTGCAATGCAGAAACCCTGGGTTTAATCCCTGGGTTGGGAACATCTCCCTGGAGCAGGGCATGGCAACCCACTCCAGTATTCTAGCCTGGAGAATTCCCCATGGATGGGGAAGCTGGCGTGCTATAGTCCATGGGGTCTCAGAGAGTCAGACATGACTAAGCAATTAAGTACAGCGCAGCAACCTGCATTGCCGGCTGACTCTTTACTGTCTGAGCCACCAGGGTCATCCCTTAGCCCAGTGCAGTTGACACACAAAATGAAACATCACAGTATCCTATTATTCCTAGTGGGGAAAAGTATCTGAAAATATATCACTCAGTAAGAAATTCACAGTCCCCAGGCACAGAGGGATCCAATTACAGAGTACCTCACATTTTGTGGCACAATAATTTTATCCTCAGCTCTTGGCTATGGGCTAAGGAGGCAATCCCTTAAGCAAGAAAAGCTAGGTAGAAACAGTACGAGTGTGTGGTTGTGACAAGCCTCTTCAAGTAAGCTTGCTCATGCCATGAGATATCGGTGGTGTCCAGAGATGAGAAAGGACAAGAGAGCCCCTTCCACTCAGCATTGCTGCCCCCAAAGGGCACATCACCATGAAAACAGGCTTTGGACAAAGTTCTGCAACATATGTTTCTTGGCAAGCACACACATGTTCCATGTCTCTTGGCAAGCTGGCATGAAACAGTCTGTACCCAGAAACTCACTGGATTCCTAGCTCTCAGCCACTTTTGGCCTCTCCTGGAGTGTCTTGCATGATCTGGACACACAATTAAGAGGTCAGAAGGAAAATGCAGCTGAGCCCTAGGTCAAGTGCAACACTCCGAAGGAGCACACAGAACCTGCTGGGCCCCCAGATTCCTGTATCCTGTCCACAGGAGGGCAGAGGGACCTGGATAGGGTTTAACCAACTCACACATGCAACTCACGCATGCCAACTATTACATCCATTTCTCATGTCCCTCAGTAAAAATCATCTCCAATGGTCCTTACATGAGCTAACCAATCTCCAGAGCAGACATTTGTGGGTGAGGATGGTTGAGGATTTGGGGAAGAGGATGCTGGACTGTATATTCACGTTCATCATCTTTAAAATGCTAAACATGCGTGTCAATGGAGTGAGTGTGCTCCTCTTCAGGACACTATCAATGATAACTAACAACCCCCAGGATAAAGAGTTAAACTAACTACCCCACACATACAAACATTTTATACCATCTATGCTAAACAATTTTATTGGAAAGTCACTGTGTGTGGTTAATGGCGCTCAGAGTGCTGGTCAACAGAGCAGTGCAGAGGGACCAGGGTGACCAGTCTCTTAATATCTCTGGTCCACTCCCTTTCGCATGACCCAGGTTCTTTAAACTTGGGCACCAGGAGAGATTTTTCCCCTCCAAGTCTTGAACACAAGACAAAAAAAAAAAAAAAAGCTAGAGATGAAAATTTTAAATAAGCAGACTCTTCACAACAATGAAAACTGTGGTCTAAATAAATAGACATAGAAAACCATGCTCACTGTAAGGGCTTTCTTATGATAAAAGTTCTACGAAAGATTCATATAGTTGCCTTGTAATCTTACAGGGCTTTTCTTGGAGCAGTAATCAAAGTCTATATGTGCCCGGGAGCCCAAGTGATCAGGACATCATGGGAAGGTGTTTATAAGCTTAGAGTCATGTTCCCAAATAGGCTAATGGATTTCATTCTGTTCAATTTCTTTTTTTTTTTAACTTTTTATCTTCTATTTGAGTATAGCCGATGAACAATGTTGTGAGTTTTGGGTGTACAGCAAAGGGATGTGGCCACACATACACATGTATCTCATTCTACTCAATTTCAAATGTGGTACCTCATCAAGAATGCCTGAACATCCACCCTACCCAGAACACAGACAACTTACACAAGACCAAAACAACATGTTTCATTCTGCATAAGTTAACTCTCTATATTTTAAGGTACACTTGCTCAAAGGGATTCAATTTGTGTCAGAAAGAACAAGGCCAGTGGCGCTCCACTGTGACCGAACAGTTTGTCAGGGACAGACCCTGATTGAGGAGTATCTCTCTGAAACTCCGTTTTCCTTCTTGGAGGGCAGTACAGCTGGACTCGTATATACTGCTGCTTTGCTGTGTACCACTTACTCGTTCAACGACTGTTTACTGAGCACCTCCCCTGTACGGAGCCACAGCGGACCCTGAGGATACACAAGCAAAGCAAAGATGGACATGGCTCCAGCACACGAGGCACTTGGATTCTGAACTGGATTTACGAATCAGGACAAATGGCTGTGGACAGTGGTGAGTGACTCAGTGCAAATGAACATCATAGCCCAGAAATGATGCAGCCTCAAACCAGGAGACTCTGAGAGGAAGAGCTCCTGTGCTTCTCCTTTACTCGCACTTCTGATACCCAGTTTACTCTCCACACACCAAGCAGCTCTCCAAAAGGATATCCTGTCATTCAACTCAACTCTGCTCCTAAGTGGCTTCGGCACAGACACACAGATTGAAGACTCAGTCCCACGGGACCGCCTCACCCTTCAGACCCTGATGGCAAGCAGTGCGCACCCAGGCTCCCCACAACTTCTGTCTAACTTAATTGTAAATCAGAGCTCTCCTAGCCTTTTCTTTGCATTAAATAACTTGCTAGAACAGCTCACAAAACTCAGGGAAATACTTTGTGTTTACCACGTTATTATCTAATAAAGGATAGGATAAAGGGCATAATGGAACAGACAGAGGAAGAGATACATGGGTCTCAAAGAGTCTCAAGTGCAGCAGCTCCTGTTGCTCACAGAGCTGATCTGCATCCAGTATGTGGATAGGTTCACCTAGCACGATCGATTATTAACTCCACTTCCAGCCATTCTTCCCTGCTTGGAGAATGGAGGACTGAGTTGGAAGTCCCAAGCCTCTAATCCTGGCTGGGTCTCTGGGGACTGGTCCTCATCCAGGAGCCCACCAACCATCCCCTCATTAGAACAGAAGCATTCCATCACCCAGGATATTTCAAAGGATTTAGGAGCTCAGTGTCAGACGCTCCTATTACTTAAGAAACTACAAAAGACTTAGGAGCTCTGCACCAGGAACCAGAATGGATCAAAGACTAAATATTAGAACAAAAGATCCTCTTAGCACCTCTGTTTACAAGGTTTTAGGAACTCTGTCAAGAATCAGGGGCCGAGACCCATACATATAGATTTCTTATTATTTCACAAAGACACAGGACATTGAAGCGGTCAAGAAATAAAAATAAAACAAGCTTTTTAATGAAGCTGGTACCGGCAGGGCATAAGCAGGGTAGAGAGGAGAGTATCCACTTGAATAAACAAAAGACAAAGGGAAAGAGATAGTGATACAAAAGGGCATTTGTTCTTCTGGAAAACCATATGAAAAAAAGTGAAGACAGGTGTCAGTGAATAATGAAAAAAGATTGCTGACAAGATTGTCATTAGAACACAGAAGATCTATTAAACTGAGTGAAAGTGACACCTTATCCCATATGCATTGGGGGTGCTTGTCTGTGGATATTAACAAACATTTAAAAAGGGAGTGTACGTGATAAATAGGACATTTCAGGACATAAAACTTCCTGCAGTTAGAATGCTATGGACCAGAGAAATAAGGCAAGACAACCAGCGGGAAAACAACTTCAGTTACTCAAGCATGAAGTGATGTGGGTCTATACCAGAGTAGAGCATGAGACCGGATATCAAATTGTTCTAGTCATTTTCCAAAGGGAAAAAAAAAGGCACAACTGCCCTAAAAGCATAGCTTTGGCAGGTGTCCCACGGAATAGATTGTCCTTCACTTATTTCACCCGTGATTTTTTTGCTTTAACTGACCACCAAATAATTGCTTCAGCACCAGCTGATTTATCATCCTCCCAAGTCCATCTCAGCAGACCTGAACAGCATGAAAGGATTTCAGAACTGGAGGGTTCACCAGACTGCAAGATGACATTCCTGTTGATCTTCAATTACTATTTGATGTGATTGCTGTCTCCCGGCTCTCACCAGCAAAGTATACCAAGAGAACACAGCTGAGACCTGGGGCAAGTCAGGTTTTTTGTTCTAAAGCTTTTAAACTTGGTGGGTCACTGAATATTGTGCTCTATCAAAGATCTGTGGAACTGCAAAATCTTTATTACAAATTTTAAAATCATAACGGAATGCTACCTGTCCATCCACGGACTGAAGCAACTGCTGCCCTAGGGGTATGTACTGGACATGTTTTGAGTTCCCCCTAAAATCCAAAACCATAGCTGCCTGATCCCAAGATTCTAAGAACAGAAACCCCAACTCGTGTATAACGCCTCTAAGCTACCCCATCTGTGGCTGCCCCTTGAGGTGATCTCAGGAATCATCACTGAGACTCTGTTTATAAAATTGCAACTTCCAGTTTCCAGTCCAGCTTTTAATATGCTTAGAAGTCACCACTGCATCCTAACAACATGTAAAAACCTGAACAAGTTGAAAAATCAACCACATTCAGGGCCATTAAGCACACTTTGACAAATTTAAAAGAGTATAAATTATATAGTGCCTGCTCTCAGACCACAATGGATTAAACTAGAAATAAGTAATAGAAAGCTAACTGGAAAACTCAAAAAAAATTGGAGATTAAACAACATATTTCTAAATAGCATCTAGGTCAAAAGAGAAGGTCTCAAGAGATAATTTAAAATATTTTGGACTAAATGAAAATAAAAATACAACTTATAAAAAGTGGTGAAATCAGTGCTTACAAGGAAATTGTAGAATTGAAAGTATAGATTAGAAAACAGGAAATATCTAAAATCAACATCTAAATTTTAACCTTAGGAAACCAGAAAAATAGGAGCAAAGTAAATTCAAAGCAAGCAAAGAAAAGAAACAATAAAAATTCTAGCAACAGTTAGTGAACTTGAAGACAGGAAGTCAGTAAAGAAAATCAAAGAAAACAAAATCTGTTTCTTTGAAAAGATCAATAAAATTGATACTTCTCTTCAGGCTAAGGAAACAATATAGAAGACACATTTAACTAATACCAAAAATGAAAGAGTGGACATAACTGCAGATGGCATAACCATTAAAAGGATAATAAAGGAATACTATGAGCAAATCTATGCCCACCAACTTAATAACTTGTATGAAACAAGCCAGTTTCTTCAAAGATACAATCTCCTAAAACTCACACAAGAAACAGGTCAATGTCTATTAAAGAAAATGAATCAATGATTTAAGAACTTCAAAAGAGAAAGCACCAGATTCAGGTTCTCTGGTGAAATCTACCAAATACTGAAGGAAAAACCCTGCCAATTCTCTACAATCTCTTTCAGAAGACAGAAGAAGTGGAAATACCTCCTACCTGTTCTAAGAAGCTACCACTACCGCAATATCAAAACCAGAAAAAACATCATAAGGCGACTAGAGATAGTTCATGAACACAGATGCAAAAGTTCTTAGGAAAATATTAGTATATCAAATCCAACAATCACTTCCTTATACATCAACAATGAATGAATGAAATTTGAGATAAAAAAACACAATATCGGTTACAGTAGAACCCCAATGTAAAATATTTAGACATAAGTCTACTAAAATATGTACAAGATCTATGTGAGGAAAACTATAAAACTCTGATAACAAGAAATCAAAGTAGATCTAAATAAATCGACATATTTTTCATGGTCAGGGATAGGAAGGCTCAATATTGTCAAAGTTTTTCCCAATTGGATTTATAGATCCAAAATTCCAGCAACTTATTTTGTGGATTATTGACAGAAATTCTAGAGTTTCCATGGAGAATCAAAATATCCACGAGTCAACTCAGTATTGACAAAGAGCTATGTCAGAGGAACCAAAGAATATGAAAAATCAAAAATGAGCCCTCGTGTAGATTACAGACTTTGGATGATAGTACTCTGTCACTGTAAGTTCATCAACTGTAACAAATGTATGCCTCTGGTGCAAAGTGCTGATGGTAAGGAAGGCTGTGCCTTTGTGCAATCATGGGATGTAAGAGAAATCTCTGTACTTTCTGTTCAGTTTTGCTGTGAACCTCAAAGTGCTCTAAAACATGAAGCCCATTTTTAAAAAAAGAAATGGAAGAGAGACACCGAGTGAAGTCAGAGCCAGTAGTAGGTGCCTGAGTTAATGGGGGACAGTCATTAGGACTAAGCAGACACAGAGAGCCACGTACAAAACAACAACAAAAAATTAGATGAGAAGGGGGGAACCAAGATGGCGGAGGAATGAGGGGAAGATTCCACCAGCTCCCCAGCAGAATCACCAGAACTAATCAAGAAAAGAACCACCACCAACAAACCAGCTGCTAGACGACAGAAGAATCCCATAGGTCCGCGAGAGTAGAAGAGTGAACAGCCAGAACTTTCCCGGAGCTCCTGTTCTGAGAACCCTCTATCCTCACCCCCACGCCGCACCGCACCGACGGAGAGCGCGCCAGCAAGTGCCCTAAAAGGAGGCCTGAGCGGAGCCTCGGGGGAGAGAGGGCAGCGCTCAGCGTGAAAACTCCAAGAATCCGCTGGGATCGCTGGCAGAAATTAAGACACTGCGAAGATAGGATACCAGAGCAGGGCCGGGCAGAACGCAATTGGGAAGTTCCCCGCGGGGAGCTGCCTAGGAACCTGGATAGAGCCGCACAGGGAGCGCCCACCGCGAAAATCGCGCCGCTCGGCCGGGCGAAAATCGCGACTTTCCGCCTGGCACCGGGTGAGTTCAAACACTCCTAGTGGGGGGCTTGCTGAATGGAGAGGGGAAGTCGCCCACAGATTGCTGACCAGGGACCGGGCTCGAACCAGATGGGGAAGCTTATGCCTGCCTTTGGGACTTGGAGGCACAACCGGCAGTGCGCGCGCTAGTGGCGGAGGAGCCCCTGCACCCCCATAGCTGCACCTGCGGCGGAGGAAGCCGGGAGAAGGGCAGGTATCAGAGGCTACAGGCGGGTGCGCGGCAGAGCCAGGACACCCCCGCCCAACACGGGACGGAGCGCACGCCGCGGCCCCCCGCCCAACGGACTGGGATCTGCCCGCCACCCCGGCCAGCACCTGAGCTTGCAGCAACGCCTTTATTTGGCTGAAAACAAACCATAGCAACTAGTGCCATAAGGGAAAGGCTACATCATCAAGACAACAACATCGAGAGCAGATTGGCTTCCACCAGACAGATGAGAGGATAAAAACCAGGGACAGTATGGACGGTTCTGTTTATTCGTTTGATCGGTCAGCTTTTTTTTTTTTTCCCCTCTCTTTTGTCTCTTCTTATTAAGTTTTTCTTCCCTTTTTAATTTTTAAATTCTTTTTTTTTTTGGATTTTTAATTTTTTTTAAAATTTTAATTCTTGGAAACTTCTAATTTTCTTTCCTCTTTGCCATTGCTTCCTCCCTCTATGTTCTAAATGTAAAACTTTCTCCTATCTACCACTATCCTCTAGATAAATATTTCCTACCTTCCTGTCTCCACTATTCTCTTCCAGCTGCACTAAACAATACAACACACTAATCTTGACTACATAACCCTATAAAATCCTTCCAAGATGAATCTATTCCTTCTCATTACCCATATACTCTCCACCTCCTCACACCCAACATATGTCTTAGCTAAAAATTGCTTTCAATGAAATAGTCCAAGCCAAGACCTTGCCGCGGATCTATTTTTCCAGGCACTTTTAATTAATTCAGAGTTTAACGTGCAAGTATCACCTTTGATTGCGTCGTTTGCCAGAAAAATTTCCTATGCTTTATCACTGCAAGACTGGTTAGATGTGGTTATTGCTGTGTATGTATGTATATCTTATGACTATGTTAGAAAACATCAGCATGCTTTTATGACTGTCACCCATCAGGGACACACCTCTTGTTCCTCAGATGCTAGTATTTGAACTAATATCACGGAACACCATAGCAAACCAGACATAGAGCCTACACCCCCTGACCAATCATCAAACCAAGGATCCTCAGAGTAGAAGCCCTGATTCCAAGACCTCACACTATCAAAGAACATACAACACTAGAGATTGTTCACCTGTAAACAAGACCTAACACCACCCAAGACACAAACCACTGGACCCTTCTGGAAGGACAGAAACACAAAGGAAGGGAGAATTCAACCAAGAAGCCTGGTAGAGAAAAGAACTTCATACACACAGACACACACAAAGAAACAAAAACTAACCTAATAATGAAAACACAGAGAAACACTGCACAAACGAAGGACCAAGCTAGAGAAACACAGCTTCAAATGACAGAGGAGGAGATAGACAAATTATCTGAAAGAGAATTCAGAAAAACTATACTAATGAGGATGCAAAACACCGAAAACGGAATATTAGAGGAAATTAGTGCACTGAGAAAAGACATGCAGGAAATGAAAAATAAGCAAATAGAGACCACCAACTCAATTGCTGAACTCAAAAATACTATAGAAGGTCTCAACAGTAGAGTATCAGAAGCAGAAGAACGCATAAGTGAGCTGGAAGATAGACTGGTGGAAATAACTGGTGAGGAACAGAACAAAGCTGAAAGAATTAAAAGAACTGAGGATAGCATAAGACACCTATGGGACAATATCAAACGCACCAACATTAGAATTATAGGAGTTCCAGAGGAAGAAGAGGGGAAGAAAGACTACGAAAAAATTCTTGAAGAGGTTATAGCTGAAAACTTCCCCAGCATGGGAAAGGAAATAGTCAACCAAGTCCAAGAAGCACAAAGAGTTTCATACAGGATAAACCCCAGAATAAACACACCAAGACACATTCTAGTCAAACTAACACAGACTAAATATAAAGACAGATTACTAAAAGCAGCTAGGAGCAAACAACAAATAACATACAAAGGAAACCCCATACGTCTAACTGAGGATCTTTCAACAGAAACCCTGCAGGCAGAAAAGAATGGCAAGACACATTTAAATGGCTAAAAGAGAATAACCTCCAACCAAGAATTCTCTATCCAGCAAGAATTTCATTCAGAATCGATGGTAAAGTCAAAAGCTTCACAGACAAGCAAAAACTAAAAGAATTCTGTACCACAAAACCAGCCCTACAACAAGTGTTAAAGGGCCTGATATAGCCAATAAATACAAGAGTAGGAGAAGTCCTACAAATCAAACCCCAAACTTCTAAGAAGATGACAATAGGAACATTCATATCAATAATTACTTTGAATGTAAATGGATTAAATGCTCCAACCAAACGACACAGGCTGGCTGAATGGATTCAGAAACATGACCCATATATATGCTGTTTAAAAGAGACTCACTTCAGACCTAGAGACACTCATAGACTGAAAGTGAAAGGCTGGAAAAAGATATTCCATGCAAATGGAAATCGAAAGAAAGCTGGAGTAGCAATCTTCATATCAGACAAAATAGATTTTAAAGTAAAGAAGATTCTAAGAGACAAGGCAGGTCACTACATCATGATTAAGGGATTTATCCAAGAGGAAGACATATCCAAGAGGAAGAATATCTACGTACCCAACACAGGGGCACCTCAATACATAAGACAGATACTTTCACACTTAAAAGAAGAAATCAATAATAACACAATAATAGTAGGAGACTTTAACACTCCTCTCACACCAATGGGTAGATCATCCAAACAGAAAATGAATAAAAAAACACAAGCCTTAAATGCCACACTAGAAAAGATGGACCTCATCAATATCTTTAGGACGTTCCATTCAAAAGCAGAAGAATACACTTTCTTCTCAAGTGCTCACGGAACATTCTCCAGGATAGACCACATCTTGGGCCACAAATCTAACCTCAATCAATTCAAGAAAACTGAAATTATATCAACCATCTTCTCGGACCACAATGCAATGAGACTAGAGATCAACTACAGGAAAAAGACCACTAAAAACACAAACACATGGAGATTAAACAACACATACCTAAAAAACCAAGTGATTACTAAGGAAATCAAAGGAGAAATTTAAAAATTCCTAGAAGAAAATGATAATGAACATACGACCATGCAAAACCTATGGGATACCACAAAAGCAGTTCTAAGAGGGAAATTTGTAGCAATACAATCCTACCTCAAGAAACTAGGAAAATATGAAGCAGATGACCTAACCCTCTGCTTAAAACAATTGGAGAAAGAACAAAAACATCCCAAAGCCAGCAGAAGAAGAGAGATTATAAAGACTAGAGCAGAAATAAATGAGAAAGAAATGAAAGAAACCATAGTATGGATAAATAAAACAAAAAGCTGGTTCGTTGAAAAGGTAAACAAAATTGACAAGCCACTGGCCAGACTCATCAAGAGAAAGAGAGAGAAGAACCAGATCAACAAAATCAAAAACGAAAAAGGAGAGATTACAACAGAAAATGCAGAAATCCAAAGGATTCTAAGAGACTATTATGAACAGCTATATGGCAACAAACTGGACAACCTGGAAGAAATGGACAGTTTCTTGGAGAAGATTAATCTCTCAAGACTAAGCCAGGAAGAAACAGAAACCTTGAACAACCCAATCACAAGCTCAGAAATCGAATTTGTGATTAAAAATCTACCCCAAAATAAAAGCCCAGGGTCAGATGGCTTCACAGGCAAATTCTACCAAACATTTAAAGAAGAGCTAATGCCTGTCCTTCTAAAACTCTTCCAAAAAATTGCACAGGAAGGAACTCTTCCAAACACCTTCTACAAGGCCACCATCACCCTGATACCCAAACCAGGCAAAGACAACACTAAAAAGGAAAACTATAGGCCAATTTCACTGATGAACTTAGATGCCAAGATCCTCAACAAAATCCTAGCAAACAGAATTCAACGACACATCAAAAAATTCATACATCACGATCAAGTCGGGTTCATCCCAGGCATGCAAGACTTCTTCAACATCCGCAAATCAATCAGTGTGATACACCATATCAACAGATTGAAAGACAAAACCACATGATCATCTCAATAGATGCAGAAAAAGCCTTCGACAAAGTACAACATCCATTTATGATAAAAACTCTTCAGAAAATGGGCATAGAAGGAACCTATCTCAACATAATAAAAGCCATCTATAAGGAGCCTACAGTGAACAGTATCCTTAATGTTGAAAAACTGAAAGCATCCCCTCTAGGATGCTTTCAGTTTTTCCATATCAGGAACAAGATAGGGGTGCCCACTTTCACCACTACTATTCAACATAGTCCTGGAAGTCCTAGCAACAGCAATAAGAGAAGAGAAAGAAATCAAAGGAATCCAGATTGGAAAGGAAGAAGTCAAGCTCTCTCTTTTTGCAGACGACATGATATTATACATAGAAAATCCCAAAGGCACGGTTACAAAGCTACTAGAATTGATCGATGAATTCAGCAAAGTCGCAGGATACAAAGTCAACACACAGAAATCACTGGCATTCCTATACACAAACAATGAAAAATCAGAAAATGAAATCAAAGAGCCAATCCCCTTCACCATTGCAACCAAAAGAATCAAATATCTAAAAATAAACCTACCCAAAGAAACAAAATAATTGTACACAGAAAATTACAAGACACTCATGGAAGAAATTAAAGAAGACTTAAACAGATGGAGAGATATTCCATGCTCCTGGGTCGGAAGAATCAATATTGTGAAAATGACCATACTACCAAGTATCATCTACAGATTCAATGCAATACCTATTCAACTACCATTGACATTTTTAACAGAACTAGACCAAATAATCACATAGTTCATATGGAAACACAAAAGACCTCAAATAGCCAAAGCAATCCTGAGAAAGAAAAATGGAGCTGGAGGAATCAACCTCCCTAACTTCAGACTCTACTACAAAGCAACAGTTATCAAGACAGGTACTGGCACAAAAACAGAACTATAGACCAATGGGAACAAGATAGAGAACCCAGAGATAAACCCACGCACCTATGGGTACCTTATTTTTGACAAAGGAGGCGAAATTATAAAATAGGACAAAGACAGCCTCGTCAACAAGTGCTGCTGGGAAAATTGGACAGCTACATGCAAAAAAATGAAGTTGGAACATTCCCTGACAGCATACACTAAGATCAACTCAAAATGGATTAAAGACCTAAATGTAAGACCAGAAATCATCAAACTCTTAGAGAAGAATATAGGCAAAACACTCAAGGACATCAATCAAAGCAAGATCTTCTCTGACCACCCTACTAAAATAGCGGAACTGAAAAGAAAAATGAACATGTAGGACCTCATGAAACTTAAAAGCTTTTGTACAGCAAAAGAAATTACAAAAAAGCTGAACAGACAGCCCACAGAGTGGGAGAAAATCATAGCAAATGAAACAACAGACAAAGAATTAATCTCCAAAATCTACAAGCAACTCAGACAACTCAGCACAGGAAAAACGAACAACCCAATCAAAAAATGGGAAAAAGATCTACAGAGACGTCTCTCCAACGATGACATACAGATGGCCCAAAAGCACATGAAACGATGCTCAATCTCACTTATTATTAGAGAAATGCAAATTAAAAGTACAATGAGATATCACCTCACACCCGTCAGAATGGCCATCTTCAAAATATCTGCAGACAATAAATGCTGGAGAGGGTGCGGAGAAAAGGGAACCCTCTTGCATTGCTGGTGGGAATGTAAATTGATACAGCCTCTATGGAAGACAGTATGGAGATTCCTTAAAAAACTAAAAATAGAAGCACCCTATGATCCAGCAATCCCACTACTAGGCCTATATCCTGATGAAATCAAAACTGAAAGAAGCACCTGTACCCCAATGTTCATTGCAGCTCCCTATACAATAGCCAGAACATGGAAGCAACCTAGATGTCCATCGACGAATGAATGGATACAGAAGCTCTGGTACATATATACAATGGAATACTACTCAGCTGTTAAAAGAAATGCAGAAGACTCAGTCCTAATGAAGTGGCTGGCTCTAGAACCTATCATAAAAAGTGAAGTCAAAAAGAGAAAGACAAATACAGTATACTAACACACATATATGGAATCTAGTAGGACGGTCTTGATAACACATGCAGTGAACTCATGGAAAAACAGACAGAGCATAGGCATAGGGATATTGTGGGGAAGGAATAGGGAGGGGGAGGCATGGAGGGAGTAACATGGAAACCTATACTGTCATGTGTGGAAAAATAGCTATTGTCATAGTGCTAAGGGAATAGGAGTGCTCACAGTGGCATGGGACGATAGTCCGGAGGAGTGGGATGGAGGGAACTCGGGGGGTGGGGACCAGGGATATGCATATGACTGATCTGGGAACATACATGTCTGTGAACAACAAAACTCTGTAAAACCTTTAAAATAAAAAATTTTAAAAAAATTAAATGAAAAGAGAGAATGCAGCATAACAAACCACAACAGCCTAGTGGCTTCAAAGAATCCACATGTATTTCCTCACACAAGAAGAGGAGGTGGACATCACAGTGACCACACTAGACTTTAAACACCAGAGAAACCTTGGCACACAGAATCCAACGAAAAAACAGGCAACCCTCAGAGACGGAATGAATCAATCTCCATTTCTGAGGCTCCATTCCCCTCCAGTTTTAGCCAGCCCCGGGGGTATCTCCTGCCTCTGGTTTCATGAGGTTTCCCCTAGACTTTCAGTGAGACAAACAAAAGCCCAGCACCCTTCTTTCAGATCCACCAGGGTGGATTTCTGCTTCTTAGACCATAAAGAACCATAACAATTAATAGAATGGATTGAAATATTCTTATATCATAAAGCAAATGGTTTAGAAGGTAGGCAGACTTAGTCTTGAATGGTGATCCTACTTCTAAATGAGGAAAACTTGAACATTTCTTTTGCCTTTTTAATCAAAACTGAAAGAAGCACCTGTACCCCAATGTTCATTGCAGCTCTATACAATAGCCAGAACATGGAAGCAACCTAGATGTCCATCGACGAATGAATGGATACAGAAGCTCTGGTACATATATACAATGGAATACTACTCAGCTGTTAAAAGAAATGCAGAAGACTCAGTCCTAATGAAGTGGCTGGCTCTAGAACCTATCATAAAAAGTGAAGTCAAAAAGAGAAAGACAAATACAGTATACTAACACACATATATGGAATCTAGTAGGACGGTCTTGATAACACATGCAGTGAACTCATGGAAAAACAGACAGAGCATAGGCATAGGGATATTGTGGGGAAGAAATAGGGAGGGGGAGGCATGGAGGGAGTAACATGGAAACCTATACTGTCATGTGTGGAAAAATAGCTATTGTCATAGTGCTAAGGGAATAGGAGTGCTCACAGTGGCATGGGACGATAGTCCGGAGGAGTGGGATGGAGGGAACTCGGGGGGTGGGGACCAGGGATATGCATATGACTGATCTGGGAACATACATGTCTGTGAACAACAAAACTCTGTAAAACCTTTAAAATAAAAAATTTTAAAAAAATTAAATGAAAAGAGAGAATGCAGCATAACAAACCACAACAGCCTAGTGGCTTCAAAGAATCCACATGTATTTCCTCACACAAGAAGAGGAGGTGGACATCACAGTGACCACACTAGACTTTAAACACCAGAGAAACCTTGGCACACAGAATCCAACGAAAAAAAACAGGCAACCCTCAGAGACGGGAATGAATCAATCTCCATTTCTGAGGCTCCATTCCCCTCCAGTTTTAGCCAGCCCCGGGGGTATCTCCTGCCTCTGGTTTCATGAGGTTTCCCCTAGACTTTCAGTGAGACAAACAAAAGCCCAGCACCCTTCTTTCAGATCCACCAGGGTGGATTTCTGCTTCTTAGACCATAAAGAACCATAACAATTAATAGAATGGATTGAAATATTCTTATATCATAAAGCAAATGGTTTAGAAGGTATGCAGACTTAGTCTTGAATGTTGATCCTACTTCTAAATGAGGAAAACTTGAACATTTCATGTGAAGTTAGCCTCAGGGTTGTTTTTTCCTATAAAATTAGAAATAAATATCTACCCTGTGAGTGTCTCTGTGGCTCAGTGGTAATGAATTCACCCATCAGTACAGGAGACATGGGTTCAATCCCTGGCGATCAGGAAGATCCCCTGGAGAGAGAAATGGCAACCCACTCCAGGATTCTTGCCTGGGAAATCCCATGGACAGAAGAGCCTGGAGGGCTATAATCCATGGATTCACAAAGAGTAGGACAGGACCTAATGACTAAGCAATAACAATCTACCCTGCAGTAGATATTTCTACCTTTCTGAATGACATGTGCTATAAAAGTATAGTTTCTATACAAACTATACCTTAATATATATATATATACACACACACACATATATATATACCATACATAAATTATGCTTTGTACAAACTATGGCATAATAGTTTCTTACTTTATCCCATTCTTCTTTCATTCACTTTTTCTCATTTGCCTCCTTTCTTTCTTTTCTCCCACATAATATTGTATGAGTTTTCCTAGGGCTATCATAGCAAAGTACTATAAACTGGGTGGCTAAAACAGCAGAGATTTACTGTCTCAATGTTATGCAGGCTGAAATCTAGCACCAGGGGGTTGCCAAGGTTGATTCCTTCTGAGGCTGTGAAGGAGACTCTGCTCCTTGGCTTGTCTTCAGGTGCCATTTTGACCTTCAGGTTGCATTCATATGGCCATTCAAACAGCTGTCTTCACGTTCACATGAATTCCTCCTTGTATGTCCCTGTGTCCAAATAAGGACACAGTCATATTGGATTAGGGCTCATCCTAATGACCACTTCTTAACCACTTATATTTTCAATGAATGTATTACCAAATAGGGTCACATTCTAAGACGCTGCACATTAGGACTTTAACAAATGGATTTTTCAATGCATGGACAGTCATGACCCAATTCAGTCCTTAACAGATGTATGAAATGTAAAATATGCTAGGCTATTCTCCTAATCTATCTACTCAGTTCTGCAAATGTAAATATTCTTATATCATAAAGCAAATGGTTTAGAAGGTATGCAGACTTAGTCTTGAATGTTGATCCTACTTCTAAATGAGGAAAACTTGAACATTTCATGTGAAGTTAGCCTCAGGGTTGTTTTTTCCTATAAAATTAGAAATAAATATCTACCCTGTGAGTGTCTCTGTGGCTCAGTGGTAATGAATTCACCCATCAGTACAGGAGACATGGGTTCAATCCCTGGCGATCAGGAAGATCCCCTGGAGAGAGAAATGGCAACCCACTCCAGGATTCTTGCCTGGGAAATCCCATGGACAGAAGAGCCTGGAGGGCTATAATCCATGGATTCACAAAGAGTAGGACAGGACCTAATGACTAAGCAATAACAATCTACCCTGCAGTAGATATTTCTACCTTTCTGAATGACATGTGCTATAAAAGTATAGTTTCTATACAAACTATACCTTAATATATATATATATACACACACACACACATATATATATACCATACATAAATTATGCTTTGTACAAACTATGGCATAATAGTTTCTTACTTTATCCCATTCTTCTTTCATTCACTTTTTCTCATTTGCCTCCTTTCTTTCTTTTCTCCCACATAATATTGTATGAGTTTTCCTAGGGCTATCATAGCAAAGTACTATAAACTGGGTGGCTAAAACAGCAGAGATTTACTGTCTCAATGTTATGCAGGCTGAAATCTAGCACCAGGGGGTTGCCAAGGTTGATTCCTTCTGAGGCTGTGAAGGAGACTCTGCTCCTTGGCTTGTCTTCAGGTGCCATTTTGACCTTCAGGTTGCATTCATATGGCCATTCAAACAGCTGTCTTCACGTTCACATGAATTCCTCCTTGTATGTCCCTGTGTCCAAATAAGGACACAGTCATATTGGATTAGGGCTCATCCTAATGACCACTTCTTAACCACTTATATTTTCAATGAATGTATTACCAAATAGGGTCACATTCTAAGACGCTGCACATTAGGACTTTAACAAATGGATTTTTCAATGCATGGACAGTCATGACCCAATTCAGTCCTTAACAGATGTATGAAATGTAAAATATGCTAGGCTATTCTCCTAATCTATCTACTCAGTTCTGCAAATGTAAATGTCTCTTCTAACTTCCATGTCTAAACACGCGGCAATATAAGATGGTTTCTCAGGAGTGATAGCAGCTATCAGTTAGCATCCCCTGAAGCTGGCTATGTGTCCAACAGTGCTAAATGAATTCACTCATAAGATACAAGACATTTTCTCTTAGCATTTCTATTCTGCAGATAAAAAATAAAAATAAGAGAGCATGTAAAAGGTCTTCACACAGAAGGAATGGGTAGTGATCTGAAGACATGTGAGATGCAGACAGGAGCTTGTGGAGTCCCTTTTATCTGGTCATTTTTCCAGAGGGTAAGCAGTGAACTCTGTCATCTCTGACAGCACTTCTTAGGATTCCTGTAGCTGCACACAGGAGAATATATTGTATCAGACATTATTCTTCCAAGCTACTGAACCCCAGGTGAGGGGGCTTAGGAGGCAGACTGGGAAGTTGCTGTTTTTTAGCCACTAAATCACATCCAACTCTTTCCCAACCCCAAGAACTATAGCCTAGCAGCCTCCTCTGTCCATGGAATTTCCAAGACAAAACACTGAAGTGAGTTGCCATGTATTCCTTCTGGGGATCTTCCTGATCAGGAATAGAGCCCTCGTCTCCTGCATTGACACATAGATTCTTTACCACTGAGTCACCAGGGAAGCCCCAGCCTGGGATGACAAAGCGGGCAACAGTTGATATGGTCTCCATACCACTAGGAACTGCTCTGTCCTGTTACATAATTGCCCTATGATCCTGAAGTGGTTTGGGTACAAGGAGCTAGGTGGGAGATTTCCTATGGCGCCATAAGTACACTTTCCTCCCCTGCTCAAAGACCAGGAATATAGCACAGGACACAGGCAAAACTTAGGGGCTTGGAGGATGTAAGAAAGCCTGAACAAAGACCATGGATGAAGAGCAATGATGGGTAAGAGGTTTCAGGGTCCCCTGAAACCAAACCACAGGAGGCTGATGCCCAGGATTAGAGAGGATCCTGATATCCATCCATGACTTCTTTCTTTGGTTTTGAAGTATAGAAATGTATCCTTTAGATTTGATGACTTGGTCTGGCTGAGACTGTACTGTGATTTTCATTTGCTAACATAATTCTGTTTTCTTATCTCAGTTGGAGAATCAAATGGCATATTAATATAATATATTACACTAGATTTCACCTAGGGCATGCAATAAAAGCTATTTTCCAACCTTTTCATCCTGAGCTCAAATAAAATTAATCAAATTTTATATGTCATTAATAAAAGTTGGTCTATGGACCAATAGTTATTTGAGGATGGGGTTGAGGGAACAAGTTTGAAGGATAATTTAAAGGTCAGTTTGATTTAAGACAAGTTCAAGTATAGCATGCAATTTCACTGCATTTACTATACATCTCTGTGATGAATGCAAGGCAGGAAAACCAACCTTTATATTTTCTATCTATAATTAATGAGTGGCTTCTTGTGGGGTTGGGAGAGAGAATTGTGATTACAGAAGATCAACTCAATCTGTAAGACAAAAAGTCAGTATGCGGTGAGGGCTTAGGAGGCAGACTGGGAAGTTGCTGTTTTTAGCCACTAAATCACATCCAACTCTTTCCCAACCCCAAGAACTATAGCCTCACTCTGTCCATGGAATTTCCAAGACAAAACACTGAAGTGAGTTGCCATGTATTCCTTCTGGGGATCTTCCTGATCAGGAATAGAGCCCTCGTCTCCTGCATTGACACATAGATTCTTTACCACTGAGTCACCAGGGAAGCCCCAGCCTGGGATGACAAAGCGGGCAACAGTTGATATGGTCTCCATACCACTAGGAACTGCTCTGTCCTGTTACATAATTGCCCTATGATCCTGAAGTGGTTTGGGTACAAGGAGCTAGGTGGGAGATTTCCTATGGCGCCATAAGTACACTTTCCTCCCCTGCTCAAAGACCAGGAATATAGCACAGGACACAGGCAAAACTTAGGGGCTTGGAGGATGTAAGAAAGCCTGAACAAAGACCATGGATGAAGAGCAATGATGGGTAAGAGGTTTCAGGGTCCCCTGAAACCAAACCACAGGAGGCTGATGCCCAGGATTAGAGAGGATCCTGATATCCATCCATGACTTCTTTCTTTGGTTTTGAAGTATAGAAATGTATCCTTTAGATTTGATGACTTGGTCTGGCTGAGACTGTACTGTGATTTTCATTTGCTAACATAATTCTGTTTTCTTATCTCAGTTGGAGAATCAAATGGCATATTAATATAATATATTACACTAGATTTCACCTAGGGCATGCAATAAAAGCTATTTTCCAACCTTTTCATCCTGAGCTCAAATAAAATTAATCAAATTTTATATGTCATTAATAAAAGTTGGTCTATGGACCAATAGTTATTTGAGGATGGGGGTTGAGGGAACAAGTTTGAAGGATAATTTAAAGGTCAGTTTGATTTAAGACAAGTTCAAGTATAGCATGCAATTTCACTGCATTTACTATACATCTCTGTGATGAATGCAAGGCAGGAAAACCAACCTTTATATTTTCTATCTATAATTAATGAGTGGCTTCTTGTGGGGTTGGGGAGAGGAGAGAATTGTGATTACAGAAGATCAACTCAATTGAACAGTGTCAAACTTTCCAGAGGCCAATTTAACCCAGCTCAGGCGTCAGCCTTCTCACTTTTGTATTATGAAGTTTTACAGTCTTTTTTTTTAAAGTCATGATTAGATGAAACATTGTGAGAAAGGAGACAGAAGAGGCTAATGATAAGGCAGGAATTTTAAATTATTAAAGTCAATTACAAGACATGAGTTGTACCCGTCAGAGTACTGTGGTGATTCTAAGGAAGTGGTGGGGGTAGGAGGGTAATCAACCCTTCTTTCTCTCTCTCAGGGCAAGATCTTCCCCAGCAGTCACTGTCCACAGACCAAGTCAACCCCCATGGGGCAGTCATTATGGGAAATTCCAAGAAGCTTTAGCCTCAGGGAGCATCCAGAATTTAATATCTCCTCCCATCAGATTAAGCCCAAGATCTGGGGGCTGCCAACTCCCAAGCCTCTCTCTTCCTCTTCCCTCTCTCTTGAGAGTGGCCTACAGGAGAGCTAAAGGGATCTGCAATTCCATCTACACGAGGTGGACAAGGCGCCACATTGCAGGAAGTGGAAGGTCACCCGTGTTGCATATTCACTATGATGACCAAGACACCCCCTTCCTGAATCTAGTTCCCCTGGAGACCATGTCTATCTCTCTGGAAAAAAGAGCCCTGCTCCCACACCCCATTCATGGATGAGGATCTTATTTGGAAAACACAGACTGGTGGAACTACAACCCAACCTCATTGAGTATTGTCCGCCATGTTGACTTTGCTAACTGGCCTGCTCTGCCTTCCAGAATGAACACCACTGCTCCCCATGACCCACATCTCAAGGCAAAGATGTGTCTCTTCAATTCCTGATCTCCCCTTCACAATGGCTATCGCTTAGTCTGCTTAACCCAATCCTTTAATGAGAGAATTCAAACATAAAAGTGTTTATTTCATTGACATGTTTTCATTGACATGCTCAGTACCTTGGTCAGTGGCTGTCAGCCTTGACTATGCACCTGTTTGCTATGGTTTGTTTTTTTAATGCTGATACCTAGGCCTGAAGATTTTGACGTAAATGATTTTCCTCAGTCCAAGCATTGGCATTTTTTTGCTGTGAAATGCAGACGGGGCTAAGAACTTGAGTAGCAAGTTAACAAATTCAACTGCAAACCCCTGGTCACCACATGGCTCTCATGTTAGAGTGACTTCTTTTTCTTTTTTTTTTAAGACATTTGTTTTATTTATTTATTTAAATTTTGCCACTTCTATTGGTCTTTCATTTGTCTATTTTCATCCATTTTTGTTCTTTGCCCTGTGTGGACCTCCCATCGCAATGGCCTCCCTCGCTGCAGAGCACCAGCTCTGGGCGTGTGTGTTTCAGAACTCCGGCTCAGTAGTTGGACACATCGGTCCAGCTGCTCTGCGGCATGTGGGATCTTCCCAGGCCTGGGATCAAACTGGCACTCCTTGCACTGCAGGGCAGTGTCCTTACCCACTGGACCACCAGGGAAGCCCCCTAGAGCGACCTCCTTAAGCAAGCCCCAGTCTGTGTCCACTAGGTCTCTGGCTCTTAAATGATGAGCTTACATTCTAAAGGTGCTGAAGGAACATGTCTGTTCCTCACACGAGCCTCCCAAGGTGAAGCAACGTGACTGTGTGGAGAAAAAAAAATACAAAGAATAACCATGACAGTGCTCCCTACAGAAATGCCTGATGAGATTACTGGAGCAATCAGAATAACCAAACTAATATTTTAGGTCATGCCTTATGTCAGGAAAACTGCAGTAAGAAATTCATGAAGCTTGAAAGGGGTCTTGTGAGGCCCTTTTGTCTGTGGCTATTCTGCACAGATGAAGAGAAACCTCTTTAACAATTTTCAAAGGAAGACTCCACAAGTAATTCATCTTACTGGCTCCAGAACTGAGGATTGCTGCTTCCTAGAAATCCCTTCACTTGAGTCTCTCTCCAGAGGTTGCAGGGCTAGTATCCAGCTGAGAAAGAAAGGGGGAACCCTAAAGTCCAGTCACTCATAGCAAACACTAATACACCTTCAAACAGATGCAATAGTACCTCACATCCACTTCAAATCAAAGACTTACTCACAAGTCTTTGAGAGAATAAAATGATAAAAACACAGAAAGGTGTTATCCCAAACCAAAAATGTTATGAATTCTATAATAAGTAATCATACAATGAATGAACAACCAATAAATTGTGCATCTCTTGCTTGCTTGAACATATATATATATATGGATCATGGTGCAAATAAAACATATAAACTTGAAAAAGTGATATGCTGATAAGTAAAATTGAAAGAATCTTCAATGTTGATTTCCTGGTTTTGATGTCATACTGGAGTTGTATGAGATGTTACAGTTGAGATAAACCAGGCCTTCCCTGAACACTTTTTGAAACTTCCTGTGAACCTATAGTTATCCTAAAACAAAAATTTAAAGAAAGGAAAAACACTCTACCAACAAAGGAAATGAGTGAAAGAAGCGTGAAGAACCATATGGACCATTTTCACTAGTAATAGTAGTGGCCAGTGGCGATAGTCATCATGGTGGTCTTAGTAGAATTCTTGTAGGAGTAGTGGGAGTAACAGCAGTCATCGCAGCAGTATACTAGTAGTAATCAGAGTAGCAATAACCCTAGTAGTAGAAGTAACAGTTACAGTAGTAACAGTTGTAATAACAAGAGTATTCTAGTAGTAGTAGTAACCGTAGTAGTTGCAGCTATAGCAGAAGCAATTGTAGCAGCAGTGACTGTGGTAGTAGCAATTGTTTAGTAGTGGTAATTGTACCAGTAGCAGTAATTTTGTTAATAGTGATAGTAGCAGTAGTAATAGTGGCAGGAGGCAGTACTAGGAGTTGACAGGAAGTGTGTGCCTTCCACAACCATTGGGGCACAGTGAAGGAAGAGTCCTATTAAGGCAAAGGGGAAACATCTTGTTTAAATTTAAATCTGTGTGATATGTGCCTCTTTGTTGTATTTACTGAAAGAAAGCATGAAACTTTCTTGAAACAACTCGGTCTCAAGCTGTATGTTGAGCTGTATGCTCACTTCATCTCCCAGGAATGCAATCTGTAATTTGAAAGCATATGAGGAGCTCAAAGCATGTGAAATAATACATTGTTCATTAAATCTGTGAAACAGGTTTGCTATGGGGTATTTTTATGGAACATACAAATTCAGTCCTCAGCCTTGTCAAGGACTTGTCCTGTGGGATTTACTTGCCTTTCTCCTCACAGGTCAACTGAAAAGTAAATAATTATTCCAGCAGATTCAGGCTCAAACATGATTCAAACTTTGCTTCTCTGTGAAGTGTCTCTCACTATACATCTAACTGAGAAACAGGGTGATGAGGCTGAAGAGAGAATGTTTCAAAGATCCTGAAGATGCTTAGGATGGAATGTGCCTACTACATACAGGTGCCACGCTGGGCACAGAAGACTCAGCGGTGAACAAGACAGGCATGTCTTCCTTATTCTCAAGAATAGCCAAAAATTCCCCTCTAAACCAGGCCTTCCCTGAACACTTTTTGAAACTTCCTGTGAACCTATAGTTATCCTAAAACAAAAATTTAAAGAAAGGAAAAACACTCTACCAACAAAGGAAATGAGTGAAAGAAGCGTGAAGAACCATATGGACCATTTTCACTAGTAATAGTAGTGGCCAGTGGCGATAGTCATCATGGTGGTCTTAGTAGAATTCTTGTAGGAGTAGTGGGAGTAACAGCAGTCATCGCAGCAGTATACTAGTAGTAATCAGAGTAGCAATAACCCTAGTAGTAGAAGTAACAGTTACAGTAGTAACAGTTGTAATAACAAGAGTATTCTAGTAGTAGTAGTAACCGTAGTAGTTGCAGCTATAGCAGAAGCAATTGTAGCAGCAGTGACTGTGGTAGTAGCAATTGTTTAGTAGTGGTAATTGTACCAGTAGCAGTAATTTTGTTAATAGTGATAGTAGCAGTAGTAATAGTGGCAGGAGGCAGTACTAGGAGTTGACAGGAAGTGTGTGCCTTCCACAACCATTGGGGCACAGTGAAGGAAGAGTCCTATTAAGGCAAAGGGGAAACATCTTGTTTAAATTTAAATCTGTGTGATATGTGCCTCTTTGTTGTATTTACTGAAAGAAAGCATGAAACTTTCTTGAAACAACTCGGTCTCAAGCTGTATGTTGAGCTGTATGCTCACTTCATCTCCCAGGAATGCAATCTGTAATTTGAAAGCATATGAGGAGCTCAAAGCATGTGAAATAATACATTGTTCATTAAATCTGTGAAACAGGTTTGCTATGGGGTATTTTTATGGAACATACAAATTCAGTCCTCAGCCTTGTCAAGGACTTGTCCTGTGGGATTTACTTGCCTTTCTCCTCACAGGTCAACTGAAAAGTAAATAATTATTCCAGCAGATTCAGGCTCAAACATGATTCAAACTTTGCTTCTCTGTGAAGTGTCTCTCACTATACATCTAACTGAGAAACAGGGTGATGAGGCTGAAGAGAGAATGTTTCAAAGATCCTGAAGATGCTTAGGATGGAATGTGCCTACTACATACAGGTGCCACGCTGGGCACAGAAGACTCAGCGGTGAACAAGACAGGCATGTCTTCCTTATTCTCAAGAATAACCATAAACACAACATTCAACAAACAAGACCAGTTCAAGTAGGGTTAAAAACTGTGAAGACAGTAAGACCCAGAGAACGTGGTAGACAATGGTGGTTTGCAGGGGCCCTGGGTCAGGGAAGATCCCTCTACTGGGTGACCCTGGAGCTGAGACCTGAAGGGAAGGGAAAGAAAAGAAGTTCCTGGAACAGAGAAAACAAAGACTCTAAAGGGAAAATCCATTGGGTCATTGTGACAAACAGAAGTGAACAAAAGGACAATAGTTGGTGGAATCAGAGAGGAAGCTTCGGGCCAAGTTATTCTACCTGGATTATTAAATTTGCATGGATTGAGCATGGGATGTGGAGAGGAGCTGTAGTGAGAATTGCTTCTAGATTTCTGTTTTGTGCACCATGTGGAGAGGACATCACCAGCTGGAACTTAGGGGGAGAAAGGCCACTTGGAGGACTTGTCTAGCACAGGCTGTTGCGAGACACCCTCCAGTCTCAGATTCTAGCATGGGGGGCAGGGTTCCAGATATCTAGACCCAAGCAGCCCTCCCCTGAAAGGCCTTGCCCCTCCCCTAGGACACTGCTGGAGGCAGGCGCAGCCTCCTCTTCTCTCAAGGCCCACAGACCCTGTCCGCCTCTACCCTTCTCCTCTGAGCCCAGGCAAACCTCTGTTCCCCGTATGCAAACCTTCTGCTCATCTGCAGGTGTTTGTGCTCACCCACATTGCTGCTATAACAAACTGCCACAAACATGGAAGCCTAAGACACCACAAATCTATTCTCTCATAGTTATAGACGTCCAAAGTCCAAAATGTACCCTCCTGGGCTAAAATCAAGCTGACGACGGGGCTGCCATTTTTCCAGAGGCTCTGAGGAAGACTGTTTCCTTGCCTTTTCTATCCCTTTGAAGCTGCCTGTCTTCCCACTTGGTGTTGACTCCCACTCAGTGAAAGACCAGGATCTGGACACTAAAGCTCTGTCTCACCTGGAATCTGGGCCAGATCCCCAGCACTGAAACCACTTCTGTGGAAGGGATAGGGTTATTATTTAAGGATAAGAGTGTTGCACGAAGTGGGGGGCCTTTCAGGCCCTGAGAATGGGCTCTTGTCTAACACTCAGAAATGAATTGTCCAGAGAGACACACATGTTGTCAAAGCAAGAGGCTTCCCTGGTAGCTCAGTAGCAAAGAGTATGCCTGGTATGCCTGCCAATGCAGGAAACAGGGGTTCAATCCCCGATCAGGGACGATCCCACATGCTGTACAGCAACTAAGTCCATGAGCCACAACTATTGAGCCTGTGCTGCAACTACTGAAGCCCATGTGCCCTAGAGCCCGAGTTCCACAATGAGAGAAGTCAACAGGAAGCCTGCTCACCTCAGCTAGAGAGTAGCCCCCACCCCCTGCAACTAGAGAAGAGCCTAGTTTCCAAACTGTACAAGCAGCACAGACAACTCAACACCAAAAAAACAAAAAACCCAATCAAAAAATGGGAAAAAGACCTGAACAGACATCTCTCCAAAGACATACAGAGGCCAAAAAACACATGAAAAGATGCTCAATGTCTCTTGTTTTTAGAGAAATGTAAATCAAAACTACAATAAGATATCATCTCACACCAGTCAGAATGGCCATCATCAAAATATCTACAGACAATAAATGCTGGAGAAGGTGAGGAGAAAAGGAAACACTCTTGAATTTTTGGTGGGAATGTAAATTGATACAGCTGCTGTGGAAGACAGTATGGAGACTCCTTAAAAAACTAAGAATAGAAGCACCATATGATCCACCAATCCCACTGTTAGGCTTATACCCTGATGAAATCTAAATTGAATGAGACACCTGTACCCGAATGTTTATTGCAGCACTCTATACAACAGCTAGAACATGGAAGCAACCTAGATGTTCATCAATGAATGAATGGATAAAGAAACTATGGTGCATTTATACAATGGAATATTTCTCAGCTGTGAAAAGAAATGCAGAAGAATCAGTCCTAATGAGATGGATGGATCTGGAACCTATTATACAAAGTGAAGTAAGTCACAAACAGGAGGACAAATACAGTATACTAACACATAACACAGAATCTAGTAAGATTGCACTAATAAATATACACACAGAGCAGCGATGGAAAAACAGACATGGAGAACAGACTTATGGACATTGGAGGGAGGGAAGAGTGAGTGAGAGGCATGGAAAAGGTAACATGGAACGCTGTACTATCATATACAAAAGAGACAGCTATTATCAATGTGTTGTGGGACTACGGGGTCTTACATGAGGGCTATGTGAAAAGGCCTTCCCTGGTAGCTCAGTAGCAAAGAGTATGCCTGGTATGCCTGCCAATGCAGGAAACAGGGTTTCCGTACAGCAACTAAATCCATGAGCCACAACTATTGAGCCTGTGCTGCAACTACTGAAGCCCATGTGCCCTAGAGCCCGAGTTCCACAATGAGAGAAGTCAACAGGAAGCCTGCTCACCTCAGCTAGAGAGTAGCCCCCACCCCCTGCAACTAGAGAAGAGCCTAGTTTCCAAACTGTACAAGCAGCACAGACAACTCAACACCAAAAAAACAAAAAACCCAATCAAAAAATGGGAAAACGACCTGAACAGACATCTCTCCAAAGATATACAGAGGCCAAAAAACACATGAAAAGATGCTCAATGTCTCTTGTTTTTAGAGAAATGTAAATCAAAACTACAATAAGATATCATCTCACACCAGTCAGAATGGCCATCATCAAAATATCTACAGACAATAAATGCTGGAGAAGGTGAGGAGAAAAGGAAACACTCTTGAATTTTTGGTGGGAATGTAAATTGATACAGCTGCTGTGGAAGACAGTATGGAGACTCCTTAAAAAACTAAGAATAGAAGCACCATATGATCCACCAATCCCACTGTTAGGCTTATACCCTGATGAAATCTAAATTGAATGAGACACCTGTACCCGAATGTTTATTGCAGCACTCTATACAACAGCTAGAACATGGAAGCAACCTAGATGTTCATCAATGAATGAATGGATAAAGAAACTATGGTGCATTTATACAATGGAATATTTCTCAGCTGTGAAAAGAAATGCAGAAGAATCAGTCCTAATGAGATGGATGGATCTGGAACCTATTATACAAAGTGAAGTAAGTCACAAACAGGAGGACAAATACAGTATACTAACACATAACACAGAATCTAGTAAGATTGCACTAATAAATATACACACAGAGCAGCGATGGAAAAACAGACATGGAGAACAGACTTATGGACATTGGAGGGAGGGAAGAGTGAGTGAGAGGCATGGAAAAGGTAACATGGAACGCTGTACTATCATATACAAAAGAGACAGCTATTATCAATGTGTTGTGGGACTACGGGGTCTTACATGAGGGCTATGTGATGGCCTGGAAGGGTGGGATGGGGGGAACTGGGAGCAAGGCACAGGAGGAAGGGGTCAGGGATATACATATGACTTATCTGTGATTATACATATCTGTAAACAACAAAACTGCAAAATCAAAAAGCAATATAAAAATAATTAATTTTTAAAAACAGGCTTTATTGGGAAAGGATGCCTGGATAGAGAGTAGGAGGGTGAGGGAGCCCAGGAGGATTGCCCTGCCATGTGGATCACAGTCTCAGATATTATGGTGATGGGGCCAGTTTCTGGGTTGTCTTTGGCCAATCATTCTGAGTCATGGCCTTCCTGGTGATGCATGCAATGCTCAGCCAAGATGGATGTCAGCAAGAAGAATTCTGGGAGGTGGGAGTACACATGGTGTCTCCTTTGCCGAATTCTTTCTGTTGGTGGTGGTTTATTAGTTCCGTGTTCCTTACCAGGACCTCCTGTTGTAAATTAACTCACACAAAGGGTCACTATGGTGCCAATGGCCAGGTACCATAGCCAGGGTCGGGGGTTCCTGTTTTCCCCAAGAGTAGCCTAAAAGCCCACATTGTGCCAAGTCAAGGACATGAGACGGACCATAGGACCAAGAAGTTTCCCCTCCTGTAGACTTTGGCCACACAGTGTCCCTGGGCTGGACATGGCCAGAAGGATGAGTTGGGCAAGCACTAAAGTCACCATCCCCAAGAGGAGCCAAGAGAAATATGGCTGCCCCACGGTTCCTGAGACAGTAATGGAGCAGTGACTGACCCGTTAAGGAACGTTTCTTTGTGATCTCTCAGCAGCTGAGGCACTTTTCTGAGAGTTAGTCTTTCTGAGTCCACTCGCCCTATCCTGGGGGTGGGCTCTGGGAGCCACACCTCAGAAGTGCCTTGTTCCTGGGCACCTGGGCTCCAGGGAACCACCCTGGTGCAACGAGCAGCTGTGATTCTTCACAGGGCCCCAAGACCCCTCTAAGAGCATATCTGTAAATGGTCCAAAGGTGATGGAAAATGACACCACATTGGCGTCTGTCCTTTTCCTGACAATCTGTCATAAAATAAGATGCAGTCCATGAGGGTGATCTTTGAGATCACTCCATGCTAGGACGGTTATGCCCACACCAGGGCGATCCGGGTTACATCAGTAAAGGAGGTAATTCCGAGGAACCTGTTCTTATTGTAAGCATTCTGCCGGAGACCTTCAGCAAACGTTCACTGGGCTGCAGGCTTCCTCCAAGTAGTGCCCACATTGGTGATAGAAAACCTTTAAGAGAGGTCACCTCCAGCTCAACTTCCAAGGACACCCCTGATATGTGCTCATATCAGCCTGAGTGACAGGTATAAAACTGGCTACCAGGGCAGGCCTCATTACCCACAATTGAATGTCTGCTTAACATAGGCCACTTTGTCAAAGTGGCTGCTATGGTCACCTAGAAGCCACTGCCCTTGGATAATCTGTAAGTGGTATAATCATTTCCTATGCATTTTCAATCATGTTGAAGGATAATCAACTCCACAAACACCCAACCTTTGTAAAAGCAGAATCCCAGTACCATCTTCAGGAGACCAAGATGTTCAGATGTGTGCATGCATGTTCAGTTGGGTCCAAAGCTTTGCGACCCCATGGACTGAAGCCAGCAAGGTTCCTCTGTCCGTGGAATTATCCAGGAAATAATACCGGAGTGGGTTGCCATGGCCCCCTCCAGGGGATCTTCCCAACCCAGTGATCGAACCTGCCTCTCTTCCATCTCTTGCATTGGCAGGGGGTGTTTTTCCACTAGCACCACCAGTAGGTTAGCTAGAAAGCTCCAAATCTTAGAACTTTACATTGTCTGTCTTCGTGCTACAAAGTCCCTTCTCCCCTCCTCACACATGCACATCTCATCCACAGTGAAAAGAGCTTCCGCCCACAACAGTGTCTTTAATGAGGAAGCTTGAGAAGAGGGTCAGAGATTGTTATCTTGTTGTACTACTCGAACCCAAGTGACAGGAGAAAATATTTCCCAATCCTCACATTTCTTGAGATGCTAAAGCTTGATTTAAAATTAGCCGGGTGCTGAATTTAGTGCCCAAACGAATAGCATTGTAGCAAGAAAGATGATGCCACCAGGTAAAACTATTAATAGCCACTTGAAGATATTCAACTGCAGAATAAAAGGTATCTTGAAAATAATCCTCCTGGCTAAGGAAACCACATTCCTGAGTGACAAGGCATGGATTGAATAAAATGATGTGAAACAGATGCTTGAAGTATTTAAAGGATCTGGAGTGCATTTCCTCATTCTCCTTGCAATGGTTTGAGTTTGCATAGCTAATTAATACAAGTTCTCAATGAAGGGGTGTGCGTGTGTATTAAAATAGCAAATCCTTTTTTGTTGCTGTTATCTAAGCAGTGTCCAACTCTTTGCCACCATGGTTCTCTGTTCATGGGACTCTCCAGGCAAGAATGATGGTGTGGGTTGCCATTTCTTCTTCCAGAGGATCTTCTAGGCTCAGGGATGGTGTTTTCTGCATTGGTAGAAACATTGTTTATCACTGAGCCACCAGGGAAGCTCTGACAATAGCAAATACCTACACCAAAACACAGAAGGCCAGAAACTGCTTTACTCTAGAAAGAAACATCACTAAGTTTCAGTATCTGATTTGTAGGATCTGGATATATGCTATATAGGCTGCTTTAGGGCTCAGAATGGGCATAATTCTATAATGATCACTTTCTTTCCACCATTGCCAGCCTCTGCATGCAGAATTTTCTCATGGAGGTCCACAGAGAATAATCCGAAAGCTAGAACACCACAGGGACCTTCAGCTCACAAGCATTAAGACACAAAAACAAACTTGGTGAATGCAAAAAGAAAATTAAGCTACCTTTAAAAGACTTATTAAGTCAGCTAAGAATGCTAAGGAAATTCATCCAAGCCTATTGCTGGCTGTCTTTGCTCATAGAATCTTAATCCCAAATGGTGTTGATTGACCTTAATTCCCCTTAAAAACACATGGATTCCTATCACCTAGGGATGAGGGTTCAATGAAGAATGAATATTCAATTCTCATGTGATGTGAAAGAAAACTTTAGGAAAGACACCAGTTAACACACTGAGAGAAATGACAGGTTAAATTTTAATTTAGAGAGCACCTTGTAAATTGTTTGCCAAGATGTGACATTATTTACATGATAATTTCATGCTTCTCAGCACACGGAGGAAATAAAGCTTGTTAGATGACATAATGGGTCCATTAATTCTACTAATGGATCAAGGGTTATTTCTAGAACTTTTCTGTTGCTTCATCATCTTCATCTAACTGGCAATATTGTTACATCTGCATTTCATCACCTACTGGGAAAGACAAGTCAGAAAGAAAACGAGTTTCCTAGCTTGCTGGGAAAAATTAACATGTCAAAATGTTTGAAACACTTAGGTTCATTTATTTGGAATGATCCCTTTGCCAAAGTATAAAAAACAATACTTTAGGACTAAGTAGCGTTCCACTCACTGAAAGAACAGAATGAAGAGCTTTGTGGGTTTTGCCCATTTCTTCTTCCAGGCAAGAATGATGGTGTGGGTTGCCATTTCTTCTTCCAGAGGATCTTCTAGGCTCAGGGATGGTGTTTTCTGCATTGGTAGAAACATTGTTTATCACTGAGCCACCAGGGAAGCTCTGACAATAGCAAATACCTACACCAAAACACAGAAGGCCAGAAACTGCTTTACTCTAGAAAGAAACATCACTAAGTTTCAGTATCTGATTTGTAGGATCTGGATATATGCTATATAGGCTGCTTTAGGGCTCAGAATGGGCATAATTCTATAATGATCACTTTCTTTCCACCATTGCCAGCCTCTGCATGCAGAATTTTCTCATGGAGGTCCACAGAGAATAATCCGAAAGCTAGAACACCACAGGGACCTTCAGCTCACAAGCATTAAGACACAAAAACAAACTTGGTGAATGCAAAAAGAAAATTAAGCTACCTTTAAAAGACTTATTAAGTCAGCTAAGAATGCTAAGGAAATTCATCCAAGCCTATTGCTGGCTGTCTTTGCTCATAGAATCTTAATCCCAAATGGTGTTGATTGCCCTTTAAATTTCCCCCTTAAAAACACATGGATTCCTATCACCTAGGGATGAGGGTTCAATGAAGAATGAATATTCAATTCTCATGTGATGTGAAAGAAAACTTTAGGAAAGACACCAGTTAACACACTGAGAGAAATGACAGGTTAAATTTTAATTTAGAGAGCACCTTGTAAATTGTTTGCCAAGATGTGACATTATTTACATGATAATTTCATGCTTCTCAGCACATGGAGGAAATAAAGCTTGTTAGATGACATAATGGGTCCATTAATTCTACTAATGGATCAAGGGTTATTTCTAGAACTTTTCTGTTGCTTCATCATCTTCATCTAACTGGCAATATTGTTACATCTGCATTTCATCACCTACTGGGAAAGACAAGTCAGAAAGAAAACGAGTTTCCTAGCTTGCTGGGAAAAATTAACATGTCAAAATGTTTGAAACACTTAGGTTCATTTATTTGGAATGACCCCTTTGCCAAAGTATAAAAAACAATACTTTAGGACTAAGTAGCGTTCCACTCACTGAAAGAACAGAATGAAGAGCTTTGTCAACAATACTGATTGCAGAAAGCACGGAAAAAATAAGCCTCTGTATCAGCCACAAAACCACTAAGCTTCTTTAACTTGACGTTGCTATTGTTTCCTCAAACCCAGCTGAATCAGCTTCATTTCAGTGGCAATGCTCTGGAAGCAAAAAAATGATAGATGACCATTGCGGTGAGCTCCATTTCAAAAGTGCAGGAGAACTTCGCTTCCCAACGCACTCACATTTCATCACTTACTTGCAATTTCCTGAGCGTACACTCCAAAGGGAGAGAGATGAGGAGGGGACCATGAGATAGATTCAGATTCAAGAGATTGGAGACTCACCCTTCACCCTGAAAAATAGTCCACGTTGTCCATCTGTAAATAGAATTATAGCTCCACCAACAACTAACCCTGATGAAAAAGTGCCTCGGTGAACAAAAATTAAACGCCTGTGAAAAATGGTTCTCCGTCGATCCGTATCCATCTGTTCCGGACTTCTTTGCTTTTCCCATTTGTCTCTATTTTCATTTAGAGCCATGCAGGAATGTTGCCTTTTATTCCAGGCACACTCCCTCACAGCCATGGGTGTGTGTGAGTTGTCCTTGTCACCCATGGAGCTACACGGGGGAAAGAAATTACTTATTGATTTTCCTTCCTGTAGAATGGTGTCTTTGGAACAGTTTTTTGAACCAGGTCAGGAATGCACACAGCTCCGGCAATGGGAACACAGACGCTGCCATGCTCAGGAGGTCCTGCTCACCCACCAGCCCATCTTGGAAGCTGCCTGTCCCCTGATCAGCACTCCCGAGCTCTTTTGATAAGACAAAGGAAACAGGATTTACTTCAGAAGTTTAGAGAATGAACCAAAACTGGTGTTTTCCCACCTGAGCTGAGTTGAAACAGCATGGTGTGAGCTTTGTTTTCTCACTTTATTCTAAAAGAGGTTTGGGATGGCTCATTCTGAAAGGAGGATGCGGTTCAGACGTGCAGAGAAAACAGAAGTGGACATAAAGCTGGACCAGGATCGGGCACGTGGAGTCGGCACACCCTGCAGGTAAGGAAGAACACGGGATAGGAACTCCAATAGGAAAAGTCCTTCCTAGCAGGCTGAGGCATTTGTACTTTATCCAGGCAGTAGCAAACAGTGGGCTGCCCTGGTGACTCAGACGGTAAAGAATCCACCTGCAGTGCTGGCGATTCAGGTTCAGTCCCTGGGTAGGGAAGATCCTCTAGAGAAAGAAATGGCTGGAGAACCCCGTAGACAGAGGAGCCTGGCAGGTTACAGTCCATGGGGTCGCACAGAGCCCAGCGCAACTGAGCGACTCACTTTCACACTTTAGTAAACTGTGGCCCATGTGCCAAATCTGGCGTTGTGTGGTTTTGTGTTGTCTTGTGATAACATTGATTTATAACATTATGTATGTTTCCTGTGTATGTCATGTTTCTACAGATTCAAGAGATTGGAGACTCACCCTTCACCCTGAAAAATAGTCCACGTTGTCCATCTGTAAATAGAATTATAGCTCCACCAACAACTAACCCTGATGAAAAGTGCCTCGGTGAACAAAAATTAAACGCCTGTGAAAAATGGTTCTCCGTCGATCCGTATCCATCTGTTCCGGACTTCTTTGCTTTTCCCATTTGTCTCTATTTTCATTTAGAGCCATGCAGGAATGTTGCCTTTTATTCCAGGCACACTCCCTCACAGCCATGGGTGTGTGTGAGTTGTCCTTGTCACCCATGGAGCTACACGGGGGAAAGAAATTACTTATTGATTTTCCTTCCTGTAGAATGGTGTCTTTGGAACAGTTTTTTGAACCAGGTCAGGAATGCACACAGCTCCGGCAATGGGAACACAGACGCTGCCATGCTCAGGAGGTCCTGCTCACCCACCAGCCCATCTTGGAAGCTGCCTGTCCCCTGATCAGCACTCCCGAGCTCTTTTGATAAGACAAAGGAAACAGGATTTACTTCAGAAGTTTAGAGAATGAACCAAAACTGGTGTTTTCCCACCTGAGCTGAGTTGAAACAGCATGGTGTGAGCTTTGTTTTCTCACTTTATTCTAAAAGAGGTTTGGGATGGCTCATTCTGAAAGGAGGATGCGGTTCAGACGTGCAGAGAAAACAGAAGTGGACATAAAGCTGGACCAGGATCGGGCACGTGGAGTCGGCACACCCTGCAGGTAAGGAAGAACACGGGATAGGAACTCCAATAGGAAAAGTCCTTCCTAGCAGGCTGAGGCATTTGTACTTTATCCAGGCAGTAGCAAACAGTGGGCTGCCCTGGTGACTCAGACGGTAAAGAATCCACCTGCAGTGCTGGCGATTCAGGTTCAGTCCCTGGGTAGGGAAGATCCTCTAGAGAAAGAAATGGCTGGAGAACCCCGTAGACAGAGGAGCCTGGCAGGTTACAGTCCATGGGGTCGCACAGAGCCCAGCGCAACTGAGCGACTCACTTTCACACTTTAGTAAACTGTGGCCCATGTGCCAAATCTGGCGTTTGTGTGGTTTTTGTGTTGTCTTGTGATAACATTGATTTATAACATTATGTATGTTTCCTGTGTATGTCATGTTTCTACTTGTGTGTACACTACAGATTGCCTGCTCACCGCTTCCAAATAAACTTGTGCTGAATCAGAGTTTTCCACCTGAGATCAAAGTGGCCCAGGCAGTGGCTCCGGTAGACCAGTGTCTGTAGGAATGAAGGCTGTGTATCTGGGGCAAGCTGAGTCAGATAACAGCTCATACCCACCAGCCCCAGGACCCCACCTATAACCGAGGAGGACCCTATGGAGTCTTCCCGGGACAGACCCCTTCGCCATTTCCCCTTCCTGCCTCTTGTCTGTAGAAAAACTTTAATGATAGAATAATTTTAACCAAAGAAGTAAGAAAATACATAAGCAAAGGAAAACAGTCGGGCTTCCCCTGGTGGTCCAGTGGGTAAGGACACCGCCTTGCAGTGCAAGGGGCACCGGTTCGAGCCCTGACCTGGGAAGATCCCACGTGCTGCGGAGCGGCTGGACGGATGTGTCCAATCACCGAGCAAGAGCTCTGGAGCGCATGCGCCCAGAGCCGGTGCTCTGCAACGACAGACGCCACCGTGATGGGAGGCCCACAGAAGCCAAAGAATGAATACGAATGAAAATGGAGAAATGAAAGACCAGTAGAAGTGGCCCGCCCACTCCCCTCCCTCCCCAACCCAACCCCCGCCCAAAGTAAATAAATAAATAAATAAATCTTTAAAAAAAAAAAATGGAAAACAGTCAAACACGACAAAATAATAATAGTTAGGCATTAAGCAAATTTCAAGGACATTTAGTTCCTCCTCAAGGGCTATAGATAATATTCTGAGCCATGTCCTTTGAGCTGTGTTATACATACTGAAGCCCCCACCAGGCGCAAGGCATGAATTATATGACGACCAGACTGTAGCCATGACAGAAGCCACTCCATCTTGTGCAGCTCCAAGAACTGACCTCAAGGAAACAGGAACAAACTGGCCCTGGACCTGAAGATTAACTGTACTTAAAAGAATCAAGATGATCACACCACTGATACCCAGTTTCAAGATGACTGTACCCAGTTTCAAGATGACTGTAAGAGCTGACTGTTCTAACTCTGCCCAAAGCCCCCACCTTCTGCCTACACACTCCTGAAACTCCCCTTTAAAACTCTGCCCCCAGTCGGCAGCTGGGTGTTGGCTTTTGGACATGAGTGTTCATCTTCTCACATATTGCTGGCCTCCTAAACAAAGCAAACTTTCCTTTCCTCCCAATACTTGTCTCTCCAGCATCGGCTTCCAGTGGGGACCAGCCAAACCTGAGTTAGTCAACACATCCCCAGCACTCTCTGGAGGAGGAGAAGGGGATGACAGAGGACAAGATGGTTGGATGGCATCACTGACTCAGTGGACATGAGTTTGAGCAGGCTCAGGGAGATGGTGAAGGACAGGAAGGCCTGGTATGCCTCAGTTCGCGGGGTTGCAAAGAGTCAGACACGACTGAGTAACTGAACTGACCGGAACTGAGCACTCTTTGACTTTGCTCCCTTCAGCCTCTTCCCAGGGCTGCTATTGCGATCCCACTCACCCTGGGAAAGAAGGCTCTCTTCCTTGTCATTCTAATAAATCCTTTCCTTGCTGCCATGATTCTCCCCCAACACCAGCTTCTGCCATCAGCTCAGAGCACGGCAAAAGTTCAGCAGAGCCAGCTGGTGATGCTGACATTTTTTTTTTTAATTTTGGCCTCTTTTATTGGTCTTTTATTTATGTATTTTTCATCCATCTTTGTTCTCTGGTCTGTGTGGGCCTCCCATTGCAGGGGCCTCTCTCATTGCAGAGCACCGACTCTGGGCACGTGTGCTCCAGAGTACTGGCTCATAATTGGACACACCAGTCCAGCCATTCCAGAGCACATGGGATCTTCCCAGGCCAGGGATTGAATCAGCGCCCCCTGCACTGCAAGGCAGACTCTCTACCCACTGGACAACCAGGGAAGTCTGATAGTGACTTTTTTTTTAATGACCGAAATCTCCAAACCATGTTTTTTAAATTTTGTTCAAATGACCTGATTTCTGTAAGAGATATAATAATCTTTGAAGAAGACAGTTTTTAAAAGTAATCTGACTATCCTATGCTTATATATTAAGCTCTTTCTGCAGCTTATTGGAGAAGTAGACATGTATCTGACACAAATCAGGTTATGCTTCATTCTAGTTATAGAAGAGAAATAGCTAAGAGAAATGAATCATGAATTCATCTGAGAAGAAAATTACGCAAATAGAGATATATGGGCTTCCCAGGTGATTCTAGTGGTAAAGAACCCACCTGCCAATACAAGCCGTGTCTGCCAAGGCACGGGTTCCACCCCTGGGTCAGGAGGAGCCGCTGGAGGAGGGCGTGGCGACCCTACTCAACTGTTCTTTCCAGTATTCTTTCCTGGAGGTTCCCATGGACAGAGGCGTCTGGTGGGCTACAGTCTATAACTGTATCTATATCTGCTTATATATCCTATTGGTTCAGTTTCTCTGTAGAACAACATGCACTTAGCGATTTGTTAAATTAGTATAATTATGTAGATTTAGTTGTGGTGAGTTGATTGCAGTGTGTCCGCAATTTGTTTCTTTTTTTTTTTTTTTCCTGGCTGCTCTGAGTCTTAGTTGCAGCATGCAAGTACCTGACCAAAAATCTAGTTCCCTGACCAGGCATCAAACCTGGGCTGCCTGCATTGGGAGTACAAAGTCTTAACCACTGGACCCCCAGGGAAATCCCCCTAATTCGTTTCTGCGTCCTTGTATCCATACCCTTTGAAGGCCCCTTTTGCACTGACTCTAGGCTCAACCATTTAGCTTGATTTTTACCAGTGAAGCAATAGCAAATGTGACCTAAGCAGAGGCTTGAAAAGTGTTTGTGTATTGGCGCTTACCTTTCTGTGGCTCTTGAAACCTGAGGCCACATGTGAACCACCAGGTAGGCTTTTGGAGGCCATGGAAACCACTGAAGACAGGCCCCAGTGGTCCCACCCGGGCTGGTCAAGGCTGATCCATCAGCTGACTGCAGACAAAGAAGGAAGCCCAGCTGAGGTCACCTGAGACTTGCCTGTGCTGGAATGTCCAGCAGAACCCAGCTGGAATTGCCAGCTTGAAGAATCGTGAGCTAAGTGATTGGAATTTCAAGCTACTAAGTTTTAGGATAGTGTCTTATGAAAAAATAATAGGTAATGCATTATAAACAAAAGCCCAGCAACCTATATGCTAGTCATTAGCAGTAATTTCTACATAGAGATTATAGATAACTTTCCATTTATTCTTCTTAGCATCTTTTCCCACTGTTTATAATGAGCAGCTTCCCAGGTGGCACTTGTGGTAAAAAACCCACCTGCCAGTGCAGGAGACTTAAGAGACTCAGGTCCAATCCCTTGATCCTTTGGAAAGGACCAATAGAGATATATGGGCTTCCCAGGCTTCCAATACAAGCCGTGTCTGCCAAGGCACGGGTTCCACCCCTGGGTCAGGAGGAGCCGCTGGAGGAGGGCGTGGCGACCCTACTCAACTGTTCTTTCCAGTATTCTTTCCTGGAGGTTCCCATGGACAGAGGCGTCTGGTGGGCTACAGTCTATAACTGTATCTATATCTGCTTATATATCCTATTGGTTCAGTTTCTCTGTAGAACAACATGCACTTAGCGATTTGTTAAATTAGTACAATTATGTAGATTTAGTTGTGGTGAGTTGATTGCAGTGTGTCCGCAATTTGTTTCTTTTTTTTTTTTTTTTCCTGGCTGCTCTGAGTCTTAGTTGCAGCATGCAAGTACCTGACCAAAAATCTAGTTCCCTGACCAGGCATCAAACCTGGGCTGCCTGCATTGGGAGTACAAAGTCTTAACCACTGGACCCCCAGGGAAATCCCCCTAATTCGTTTCTGCGTCCTTGTATCCATACCCTTTGAAGGCCCCTTTTGCACTGACTCTAGGCTCAACCATTTAGCTTGATTTTTACCAGTGAAGCAATAGCAAATGTGACCTAAGCAGAGGCTTGAAAAGTGTTTGTGTATTGGCGCTTACCTTTCTGTGGCTCTTGAAACCTGAGGCCACATGTGAACCACCAGGTAGGCTTTTGGAGGCCATGGAAACCACTGAAGACAGGCCCCAGTGGTCCCACCCGGGCTGGTCAAGGCTGATCCATCAGCTGACTGCAGACAAAGAAGGAAGCCCAGCTGAGGTCACCTGAGACTTGCCTGTGCTGGAATGTCCAGCAGAACCCAGCTGGAATTGCCAGCTTGAAGAATCGTGAGCTAAGTGATTGGAATTTCAAGCTACTAAGTTTTAGGATAGTGTCTTATGAAAAATAATAGGTAATGCATTATAAACAAAAGCCCAGCAACCTATATGCTAGTCATTAGCAGTAATTTCTACATAGAGATTATAGATAACTTTCCATTTATTCTTCTTAGCATCTTTTCCCACTGTTTATAATGAGCAGCTTCCCAGGTGGCACTTGTGGTAAAAAACCCACCTGCCAGTGCAGGAGACTTAAGAGACTCAGGTCCAATCCCTTGACTGGAAAGATCCTTTGGAGAAGGGCATGGCAACCCACTCCAGTATTCTTGCCTTGGAACTCCCATGAACAGAGGAGCCTGGTGGGCCATAGTCCATGGGATCACAAAGAGTCAGACAAGACTGAAGCAGCTTAGCACTCCATCATGAGCATGCATTATGTCTGTAAGCATAAAAAATAACAAAATCATATCTTCATTTTGAAAAATTAATTTTTAAAGTGATCTCTCTCTTACAGATTTTCTGCAGTAATTACTATTTGCACAACTAATTCTCCAATTTATCATGGAGTGTTTTGATATCTTGAACTGATATTTAAGGCTTTCATTGCTATTTGACAATGGGAGCAGAACAGGAAGTTATATATATGTATACGTATACATATATATATATATATATATATATATATATATATATATTTGTGTGTGTGTGTATCTTCCATAGTTGTTAACCTACAACTGGCAGATTCCATAGACTCATAAATGATTTGATATTAACAAGTAGGATGTGATATTGAAAGTCTGTGCTGCTTGGTTCAGAAGCTAAAGAACCTGCCTGAAAAGGAGGAGACTTGGGTTCGACCCCTGGTTTGGGAAGATCCCCTGGAGAGGGAAATGGCAACCACTCCAGTCTTCTTGCCTGGAGAATCCCATGGACAGAGGAGCCTGGTGGCTTACACTCCATGAGATTGCAGAGAGTCAAACATAAGTGAGGAACTGTCACTTCACAAGGTAGGGTAAAGGAATAGAACATTTGGAAGAAAAGGAGAGTCCCTGGGCATCAGTGAGTTGCCTGTCCAGCAGAACCCAGCTGGAATTGCCAGCTTGAAGAATCGTGAGCTAAGTGATTGGAATTTCAAGCTACTAAGTTTTAGGATAGTGTCTTATGAAAAAATAATAGGTAATGCATTATAAACAAAAGCCCAGCAACCTATATGCTAGTCATTAGCAGTAATTTCTACATAGAGATTATAGATAACTTTCCATTTATTCTTCTTAGCATCTTTTCCCACTGTTTATAATGAGCAGCTTCCCAGGTGGCACTTGTGGTAAAAAACCCACCTGCCAGTGCAGGAGACTTAAGAGACTCAGGTCCAATCCCTTGACTGGAAAGATCCTTTGGAGAAGGGCATGGCAACCCACTCCAGTATTCTTGCCTTGGAACTCCCATGAACAGAGGAGCCTGGTGGGCCATAGTCCATGGGATCACAAAGAGTCAGACAAGACTGAAGCAGCTTAGCACTCCATCATGAGCATGCATTATGTCTGTAAGCATAAAAAATAACAAAATCATATCTTCATTTTGAAAAATTAATTTTTAAAGTGATCTCTCTCTTACAGATTTTCTGCAGTAATTACTATTTGCACAACTAATTCTCCAATTTATCATGGAGTGTTTTGATATCTTGAACTGATATTTAAGGCTTTCATTGCTATTTGACAATGGGAGCAGAACAGGAAGTTATATATATATATATATATATATATATATATATATATTTGTGTGTGTGTGTGTATCTTCCATAGTTGTTAACCTACAACTGGCAGATTCCATAGACTCATAAATGATTTGATATTAACAAGTAGGATGTGATATTGAAAGTCTGTGCTGCTTGGTTCAGAAGCTAAAGAACCTGCCTGAAAAGGAGGAGACTTGGGTTCGACCCCTGGTTTGGGAAGATCCCCTGGAGAGGGAAATGGCAACCACTCCAGTCTTCTTGCCTGGAGAATCCCATGGACAGAGGAGCCTGGTGGCTTACACTCCATGAGATTGCAGAGAGTCAAACATAAGTGAGGAACTGTCACTTCACAAGGTAGGGTAAAGGAATAGAACATTTGGAAGAAAAGGAGAGTCCCTGGGCATCAGTGAGTTGCCTGAAAAGTCCAATACCAATGCATTTGGGGGCATTTGTATCTGCCTGTGCCCTGCATAAACAGCTGGAGTTCCTTGTAATCTGTGGTTGCACTACGATTCTATGTTTCCACTTCCTATTTCAAGCTTAACTCAAACTGACTTAAGCAATAAATATACATACAAACCAGTAAATTAAACAAATCATGGAAACTTAGAACACACCTCAAAGGTTCCATTAGAGAGGTAATCTGGAAAGAAAATAGTTCTTTTAAAAGACACGTAAAACAACATGGAAAACCCGCATAAACCAAAACAGTTCAAATGTGAAAAAGATCATCTTCAACTAACTTTCTGGAGTTTATTTTTTAGATAATACAACCAATAAGCCCAAAATTACCCACTTACAATTGAGTTAATAAAGGCATAAAACAAGCAAGCAGTGCTCAATTTTCTTTGATTTTTCAAAAACACACCATGCAAATTTTTAAGGGGGACATGACCGGACCAAAACAGTGTAGGTAAGAAAAGGAGGAAAAACCAGATGAGAAAGGAAGCGAGACTGTCACTACCTGAACGCCAACAGGGCTGTTGGGTTACTCCAGGGAGGGCCGTTAGGCATCATAAAACCGAGTGGCTCTGGCAGCTATCTGAGCACCAGGGCTCTAAAATCTGCCGATTGCAGTAACACGGGAGGTGGAAAGAACGAGGAGCAGTGTGTCCAGGTTTAAGAGAATTTGAGTCGTTTGGGTATGTGGGCCGGCAGATGGCAAGTGCAGTTCATTCTGCAAGACTGGGAAATAATTAATCCGGGAGAAATTAATCTAGTAATAACGATCCTCTGTTTATGTAGTATTGTTCTTTATGAAGCACCTTTCACCAGGAGTTTCCCACAATGCCTCTGTGGTGATCGTGCACCAGACGCTAGCAAGTTAGCGGAGGTGGAAGAAGACCTGCCGGGGGAGACGCCTAGCCCGCATGGCTGGGCCCGAGGAGGAGCTGACGCTCAAAGGACAAGCTGGGGAAGCCCAAGGTGATGCACAAACAGAAATGTCTTTGGCCACTCACTGGAGAGAACGAAACCAGCAGAATAGTTGCAGGATTCAGAACGATAATTCCTGAGGGATTGAAGCGTTGTTTCCTTGAAGTTAGATTAAATATATATGTGCACCAGATTTTGAGGTTTTTCTCTAAATAAAAGTTTCAAGAGTTTAGCTTTATCTTCCTAAAGGAATGACACACACACACACACACGCACACACGCACAAGACATCTTTCAATTGGCCAAAGGAAACTTTTCAAAGCTTTGTAAATAATTCCTAAGACTGAACAGGTGACTAAGTGAGTGTTGGATCCTAGGGAAAATTTAAAGAACTTTGTTCTTTAATTGACTGCACTGGATTCCCTCTTCCAGAGGCAAATTTCTCTTCCCACCCCACCACTCCCCAACTTCTCCTAGTTCTTAGGCAGAGGGTGTGGCAGGACGTGCTTAGACTTTAGTGCCACAAAGAACCAGCAGTCCAATCCTACAGGCAACCCATCCACCCATCTCAAGCTAACTGCAACATTTTGAGGGCCTGAATTTTCTATCCACCTTATTGATATCACCTATAGACCATGAATGGCTTAGGGTGAGTGGGGAGTGGAGAGCCAGCTTATGTGGATGGTTGAGCAAGTCAAAGCCCAGAAAACAGAGAAGAGGGGACTTGCCCTACACAGCTTTGGAAGCACTTGAATTCCAAATTCCCAATGCTCCGCAGTTAAAAATGCATCTCCTCTTGTTTATATAACCAGGAAAATTATTTACAGTAATCATTTCTCCCAAGGAGAGCTGGTTGGAGAGAGTCCAACTGAGTCTTAAGAATGAGGAAGGACCACATCTGCAGACACACAGAGGGTTGAGGAGACAGTCTTTCTTGCTTCCATCTCCCTGAGAGTCTCTCTATTTATTGCTAGAGAGTCAGATTCCAGTCAGACCTCAGCCCTCCTCACAGTGAAGCTGCCCTGAAGAGTTGTGTCCCGTTAGTGTTAGAAAGGAAGCACTCTCTTCCTTTGTTCCTCTGTATCATGTAGATTCCAGAACCTGGGGACAAGCTGGGAAGCCCAAGGTGATGCACAAACAGAAATGTCTTTGGCCACTCACTGGAAGAACGAAACCAGCAGAATAGTTGCAGGATTCAGAACGATAATTCCTGAGGGATTGAAGCGTTGTTTCCTTGAAGTTAGATTAAATATATATGTGCACCAGATTTTGAGGTTTTTCTCTAAATAAAAGTTTCAAGAGTTTAGCTTTATCTTCCTAAAGGAATGACACACACACACACACACGCACACACACACGCACAAGACATCTTTCAATTGGCCAAAGGAAACTTTTCAAAGCTTTGTAAATAATTCCTAAGACTGAACAGGTGACTAAGTGAGTGTTGGATCCTAGGGAAAATTTAAAGAACTTTGTTCTTTAATTGACTGCACTGGATTCCCTCTTCCAGAGGCAAATTTCTCTTCCCACCCCACCACTCCCCAACTTCTCCTAGTTCTTAGGCAGAGGGTGTGGCAGGACGTGCTTAGACTTTAGTGCCACAAAGAACCAGCAGTCCAATCCTACAGGCAACCCATCCACCCATCTCAAGCTAACTGCAACATTTTGAGGGCCTGAATTTTCTATCCACCTTATTGATATCACCTATAGACCATGAATGGCTTAGGGTGAGTGGGGAGTGGAGAGCCAGCTTATGTGGATGGTTGAGCAAGTCAAAGCCCAGAAAACAGAGAAGAGGGGACTTGCCCTACACAGCTTTGGAAGCACTTGAATTCCAAATTCCCAATGCTCCGCAGTTAAAAATGCATCTCCTCTTGTTTATATAACCAGGAAAATTATTTACAGTAATCATTTCTCCCAAGGAGAGCTGGTTGGAGAGAGTCCAACTGAGTCTTAAGAATGAGGAAGGACCACATCTGCAGACACACAGAGGGTTGAGGAGACAGTCTTTCTTGCTTCCATCTCCCTGAGAGTCTCTCTATTTATTGCTAGAGAGTCAGATTCCAGTCAGACCTCAGCCCTCCTCACAGTGAAGCTGCCCTGAAGAGTTGTGTCCCGTTAGTGTTAGAAAGGAAGCACTCTCTTCCTTTGTTCCTCTGTATCATGTAGATTCCAGAACCTGGGGCTATTTCTTCTCTCAGGTCCTTTCTCAACCACTTTCAGACAACACAGCATTCACTCCCAGGCCCTATATGTCAAGGGAGACACTGACAAATAGGTGTTTGACCACTGGGGTGACATTCACTGTGACTAAGGTGCCTAGCAAGCCCTCTGGAACTAGAGCACTCAAAGAGTAATGGCCAGAATTAGGGGTGTTCATTTTTTAAATGGGGAACTTACAATGTTTTAAAGGGTGATCATGCACCAGAGAGACTCAGCTCAATCTGTTTATGTAACTCTGGAGCAGCAGACCCGTAGAAATATAATGTGAAGCACATGTATAGTCCTCAGTTTTTTAGTACTGCTTTAAAAAGCAAAGGGAAGCCCCTGAAACTGATTTTTATTCACATTACCATCTCATTATTTCATTGAGGTATGATTGATGTAAAACATGGCATTAGTTCCAAGTGTACAACATAATGATCTGATATTTGTATATACTGAGAAATGATCCCACAATAAGTCTAGTTAATACCCATCACCACACATAGCAACAAATGTGTTTTCTTGTGATCAGAATTTCCAAGATCTGCTCTCTTAGCAAGTTTAAAATATTTATTACAGTGTTAACTATAATCACCAGGCTGTATATTATATCTCACGAGTAATATATTTTATAACTAGAAATTTATAGTGATGTTAACTTTAATAACATACTTTATTAACATAGCACACCCTAAATAATTATTACAATGTGTAATCAATATTTTTAAAAACTTTGGGGATATCTAATTATCTTTTTTATCATCAGGTCTTTGAAGTTCAAAGTATAATGACACAATTTCCACCAGTCACATTTCAAAGACTGACTGGATAAGTTTCACCCACCTTTCCATATTGGTCAGAGCCACTCTAGAACAGACACTGGGCCATGATGTCCTAGAAGAAATATCAGACTGTGGGTCTTCAGTGTCCTGTGGGACCTGAGGTCCTTCCTTCTCTAAATTCTCATGAGTCATAAGTGTTTGTTGCTGATAGTAGCTTCCCAACTGGAAAAACAGTCACCGTTCTCGTCTCTTTTCATCTAGTGCTAACAAAGAATCACCTTTCCCAAGGTCCCATTCTCTGCTCCTAATTCTGATGTTTCCTCCTACTTGTGCAAACACCTGTGTCTCCTCTGCCCAGTCATCTTCCACGTCCTCTCACTTTCTGAACAGGCACTCCACCTCCAGGAGCAGCTCACACTAGTTCACACCACTGCATGCCCTTGGACTGAACTGTGGTGGTGTGTTACTGCAAGCCAGAGGCAGCCTTACGACACCATCAACCGCTACAAGCAAGGTGCTCCAAACTTGCAGGAGTCCTCACAGTCACGTGCTTCAGTGCTCCACTTACAGGGCGTCGGTGCTCTTGGAGTGGCTCTTCCGTCTTGTGTTTGGTACTGTGGTTGTTTTAACAGACACAAGCTAAAAACTATTCTGAAATATATGTCCTCCAACACCTGCCTACCTTTATCTAATTCCAGGGACCTAGAACATTTTCTCTGCAAAAGTTGTATTCAAGGAAAACCTCACAGTGCATTACCCAAGGGTGAGGGGCTCCACCAGGGGAAATCCACAGCTGGTGGTGTCTGGCCAGTTTGCACCATGGTGGTTACTGTCTTGGAGTGCCTTGGGAAATGCAGACGTTTGGCCTGGGATCCCCTCCTTACATGCTTTTACATATGGAAGTTTTGTAATACTTACTGCTAGAACAAGAAGTTAATAAATAAGGCCTCTTACCTCCTTCTCTTCTGACTTAAAAAAAAAAAAAAAAGAAACAGCCTCTAATAGGAGAAGGAACAGTCAGGGAGCTTGGGATGGACATGTACACAGTTCTATATTTTAAATGACTCACCAACAAGGTCCTTCTGTCGAGCATGGGGAACTCTGCTCCGTGTTATGTGACAGCCTGGATGGGAGGGGAGTTTGAGGGAGAGGGGATACAGGGATATGTATGGCTGAGTCCCTTCAACGATTCACCTGAGACTATCATAGCATTGTTAATAGCCTATACTCCAATATAAAAGGAAAAAGTTTAAAATTTGTTAAATAATAAAAAAAAAAATTTTAAATAAAAAAGAAAGTGGTATTTCTATAAAATGAAAAAAAAAAGAAGAAAGCAGCCTCAGTTTCTCTCCAGTTGCATCCTCTAACTGTTCTTGGCACTAGATGATACCAGCAAGTAAAGGTTGCTAAATATCACTTTTAGAGAAGAAATACATAAGATGCTCACATTAGGTCACAGCATGACTTCAGCAAAGTGCTAAGTTCGGTATTTTTAAAATAGTCTCACCATAGGAACAGGAGGGGTAAAAAGTGTCAGAATGATCTGTGAATCCAAGATTTAGTTGTGATATGGACTGTAGTTTTCATTTGCTGGTTTAGCAAAATCTCTGCACACCAAGATAGAATATGCACGTGAGCAGGTATGACCTCTGCCAGGCATCTCTGCGGGCCCTGAAAGTGGGGGCCTTTGGAGTGTGGATTCTTTTAAGACATTATTTAAGGTTCTCCTCAAATGTCCCCAGCACATATTGATTTTCTGTCACAGCTCTATGTCTGGAGGGTTGGTACTCTCCATTGATCCACAGAGAGCATTTTCAGTGCATCAAAGAGGTACAGAGGGTGAGACCCAGAGGGAAAGATGGAAGCCAGGCTTTTAGTGCTAGACACGGCCAAGAATGTAAAAGTCACATCAAGCATTAAGCTCAACTTGAGACTTTTTTGAACGTTCTGAAGTCTGTTGACATATGAGATTCTATGGGACACAAAAAAGGGAAAGGATTATTACCTCTTCTAATGGAAAAATTCCCATGGTGGAATGAAAGCTAGCCGTCTGAACTGACAAACAGAATTCTGCGTTTATCTTTTGGTGGACGACTTCAGGTTCTAAGTTACGAACATCTAGGTTGTAGAGTTCAATCAGTCCAGAAGTGATGTTTATAGGTCAGGGTCCCAAATCAAGCTGCGGACAAGCTGGTTAGCTTCACTCCCTCCACAAAGGCTGTCCCCGGAACCCTGGTGATGGAATCCACGTAGTTCCCAAGGGGCAGGGAGTGACTGACATCATGGTGTCTGTTACAACAAATGGCAACCCTGCCCTGGAACAGAGCTGCCCATCTCCCAGGCCAGAATGCCAGCTGGCCACTGAAAATCCTGTGTTCATCAAAATCTCAGACCTGGGTACTGATGCAATTACTTGTAGGGCAGCAATGGGGACACAGACATAGAGAACAGACTTAGGGACATAGTGGAGGTAAGCGGGAGGAAAGAGAGGGTGGGCTGTGCATAGAGAGTAACATGGAAACACATATTACCGTATGTAAAGTAGATAGCCAATGACAATTTACCATATGACTCAGAGCACTCAAACTGAGGCTCTGGAACAACTTAGACAGGTGGGACGGGGAGGGATGGTCCAGACGGAGGGAACATATGTATACTCATGGCTGATTCATGTTGATGTTCGGCAAAAACCAATACCATACTGTAAAGCAATTATGCTTCAATTAAAAATAAATAAACTTAAAAAAATAGACTCAGGCTCACTGAATAAGTCAGCGCAAGCTGCCATAACAAAATACCACACACACACTAGGAGGCTTAAACAACAGAGTCTTTTCCTCACAGTTTTGGAGGCTGGAGGTCTGTATGGTCACATTCTGGTGAGAACGCTCCCTGGCCTGGAGACGGCGACCTTCTCACTGTGTGTTCACTCGGTCTCTCCTCGGTTAGTGAACATGGAGAAAGAGAGAGATCTCTGGCATCTCTTCCTCTTCTTAGAAAACCACTAATCCTATCAAACTGAGACACCACCTTTTCACCACACATAGCTTAGCCTCCTGAAAGTCTTATCTTCAAATATAATTACATTAAGGGTAAGATGTCAACATATGAATTAAGTGGGGTGGTGTGGGGGAGAGCACAATTCAGTCCATAACACTTACCTTCCTTACACAACATTCTTTCATCTCCCTAAATAGATATGGTCTTCCCTTTTTTAAAGAAAGGTATCTTTTCTCCTTGAGTAAGACATTTTCGCTTCCCGGGTGGCTAAGTGGTAAAAAATCAGTCTGCCAATGCAGGAGATACAAGAGACATGGGTTTGGTCCCTGGTCCAGGAAGATCTTCTAGAGAAGGAAATGGCAACCCACTCCAGAATTCTTGTCTGGACAATTTCATGGACAGAAGATCCTGGTGGGCTGCAGTCCATGGGGGTCACAAAGAGCTGGCCATGACTTAGTGATCAGACAACAACAATGAGACAGTTTAGAATTTAGACATCTTTTACCTAAACTTTTTAAGATACTAACAGAATTGAACATATACATGAGTAATAAAAACATTATCAGCTCATACCCAATGGGATAACTAACTCAACCCATGAAGGTTACAAAGATAAAAAGCAAAGTCAAAGACAGACAATTATGAATTTGTAAATTTGAGTTTCCAATACGATGACTTACATAGTTCCTGGTACTAAATAACGCTTCGGTGTTGAATGAATGAATGACTATTTTCTCATAATGAAAAGAGACTAATATGAATTAAAATCAATGCCAGAAATGGCCCCATTTATCAATGCTTATTCAAGGCTAAAGTTGACCTAAAATGACTTCCTTTTTAAAATTGGGATTTCAAAATATAAAACCATAACATTTCAAACACAGATAATTACATTTCTTATCAAATGCACTGCTTCTTATAAAATAATTGTTTAATATATATCCAGTTTAATTAAAATTTATAACTGGTTGTGGACCAAACCAAGTGTATCTTAATTAAATCTGAACATGGCTCACAGATGTTAAGGTCAACCCCAATTTTAATAAAGGAGAAGCAAATACAATCATTAAAGATTTGGCTGAGTAATTTTGGTCAGGTGGAAGCAAGATGAATGGGAGGCAAGACAGTCCCTTCTACTCAAGGCTGGAAAGTAAATGACCCACAAGCCAGAACATAGCAAAGACAAGCTGACCTGTCTAGGAAATGGAAAGAGGAGCTAATGGATGAACGCTCAAGTCAATCATCAAGTAACAAACATATACCTGTTAAGAAAGGAAGAGACACCTGCTCTGGTAGCTCTCATATCTGGAAGTTCCCAGTCAGTTCTGCCACAGTTCAGGTGAATCATGAATTGCAGACAGTCTCAGTGGAGCCCATGCTCAAGGCTGTGGGTCCACATGACTTAGGCTACCAGATGAAAGACATCACATCTAGTTACATTAGAATTTCAGATGAATGACAATTTTTTTTTTTTTTTTTTTTTTGCTGTAACTATGTCCCATGCAAAGTACATCCTGTATTTTTTTTTTCTCAGTTTGGCAACCCTCTACATGAACCATCTCAGGCTTATAACAAAAGGCTTGTCACAAAACTTACTATAATTCCAATATAAACCACAACATCGGTTGAACAATCTTCATTAAAGGTTGAAGAAAGTCTGAAATGGTAACTCCACACCTTGACTATGATTTTTCCAGCCCTTTGAAGGCATTGAGGGGAGACAATCTATGTTTTAACCACAGGGTCACTCTTCCTGACTGAGAGTCCTTCTTGGAAGAATGTACCTTCCTCCAAGCAGACCAACCATGGAGGAATGTGTAGTCAGAGGGGACCAACTAGTAAGATAACCAATCTAGAAGTGCTTATCTCTCAGTTTCTGCTTTTGATAGTCTACAAAACAAATCAGTCCTTCAGAAGCCACCCTAGACAAAATAAGAAACTTTGACACCTGGAGGGAGAAGTGGTTTTATCAGGGTTTAGCTGGGTCTAACTGGCAGTGCCAAGGTTAAAGCTCTTCTGTTACAAGTCATCCTTCCACCTGCTTTTCAGTACATCATAACATTGACAAGTGCTACTGACACTCAAGGGGAAAAAAAGTTAATCCTTTCCAATTTGAGTGCTCAGGAAAGATTTAGATAGGATAAAATGCATTTACTCATTCATTCACATAACAATATTTATTCATTATCCACCTAATGCCCAACAGTTTTGCAGGTTCTGGGTCCATGGATGCAATGCCTGCCTGCAAGAAGGCTGATCATATGCCCATCATGCCCTCTGCTGGACACAACCAGACTAAATTTCCCAACATCCCTTGTAGCTGTGTGGCCATGTGACTAAGCACTAACCAATACAATGCAGAAGGAGTGACGGGGCATTCCCAGCCCTGGTGCATTGACAACCTTCCTTATGAAAGCCTCCCTCTCTTTCCCTCCTCTGTCTGCCAGCTGGGGGCAAAGAGGTCTACAGGGAAGTCTTCTCAGAGAAAGCAGGAGACACAAAATAGGTATCTGGAAGGCTTGACACCAGGCATTCACATGAAACTACCATTTGAAGAAAATAATTCGGCAGTCCTCTACTGTGCAAAATTACTGAGGTGTAGGTATGATTTGTTATAGAAGCTAGACAACCCTTACACACCACCTTGGTGGACTTTACAAAAGAAAAAATTTAGAAATGGACACAAAGATGGATATGATTATGAATTCATTACAGTCGGTGAGGATTGTACAGAAACAACCAGAGAGCAATAGTCAAGAATAACTCAGATGGAGGGGCTGCTCTGAAATGTCTGGAACCGACCAGTGATGAGTCAAAGAGAATGACAAGGAGAATAGCATGTGCCTGCACAGGGCTTTAGACGTCTAAACTCTTTTGCACTCACAACATCCCCTGCACCCTCCTGCAAGGGGCCAGCACATATTCTGATTGGTCAAAGCCTACACAATACCAGTTGTTAAGTCTTTTTTAACGTCACCTTTGTGTAAGGGGATGGCTGGTGGAGAATATTTCAGGTATAGCAGTGGCCCTCAATCAGGAGTGAGTTTGCCACCCAAGAGACATCCAACCATATCTGGAGACATTTTTAATTGTCACAATTTAGTGAGGGTGGATGTTACTGATGTCTTCTTGGTAGAAGCCAGGGAGACAGACAAGTGTCCCATGAGGCCCCGAGTGTCAGTGGTGCTGAGGTTGAGAAATCCTAGGAAAGATAAAACAAAAAAGTGTGTGTAGCATTCCTAAGGCCCTGCATGACTGACACTGAGGGTACTTTGGGCGAGGCAGAACAAGCAGAGAAGCGGGCAGGGCACACAGAGCCACCTTGTAAGCTATGATGAGGCCGTGAGCCCTGAATGAAACTGGCACCAAGAGTTACAGACCTCTGACTGTGAACCAGGTGATGTGTCAAGAAGGATGGGCCTGGGGGTAATTAATAGTGGAGGAAGTGAAAACCCGATGGGCTGGAACTGCACCTCGAAGCCAGAAGTGGCAGCATTTACTGGTGGGTGGCACAGGGCTGGGGGATGAGGAAGTAGGAGCTGAGGATGACACCAAGGCTATGACCTACATGGAGCTGGCTGGGAAGGGGCGCTGTGTTCTGGTTGTGGAAAAGTGGGAGGACAGAGGGAGGAAGACACGATGCCCGTGAACCAGAAGATGGATGTGTCAAGTGAGTGGTTGGAATGCGGGTGTCTCAGGTTTGGGATTTCATGTGTGCATCATGAGGATGAATTAGTTATCTCAGGCACGGGGGATTAGGGAGACAAAAGCAAGCCATGGGGCCCCAAGCATTTATCAGTTAGGGAGGAGAGGTGGGACAAGGAATGGGAAAGAGGAAGAAGGGGGCAGGTGGAAGGAGAACAAGTGAGGAGCTCCGGATAGGAAGACGTGCTCCAGAAGCAGGGTCGCCCTCTGCCCCAGCGACAGCAAGAAGCTGAACAAAACAGACCACGAGGTCACTGGTGACCCTGAAAAGGTAGCTCAAAACAAAAGTGGGTAAAAACCAGATTAGAAGGGCCTGAGACTGTAAACAAATGGAGAACGTATGAGTTGACAATTCTTAGGAGAACTGAGATTTTTTTGCTGTGAAATGGAGCAGAATGGTGGGGTGCTACCTGGAGCAGGCAGAGATCAAGAAGGATTTAGAGAATTAGACAAACCACTCTGTGTCTGTACGCTCTGAAAACAATCCAGCAGAGAGCAGATGCTGCTGCTGGGGGAAGGAACACCAAGGATTAAATCCTTGAGAAGACAGCGGGTTGGTGTCCTCCAGAGAGCACAGGACTGGCCTGGAGGGAGAAAGGAGACATTCTTCCAGTGCAGGTAGGTATCTAGATGTGATGATTCTAAATTAACACATTTTCATCCAATTCCTTTTGTTTTCCTTGGCAAACTAGTTGATGACTTGCTTACAGGTGGTAGGAAGAGGGGCTTGGAAATTTAAGGAGAAAAACTGAGATATGAAGTAGTTATCCCAGAGAATAGAAAGCAAGAGGTAGGGAAAATTTTTAAATAGTGTATGTAGGTACTTACTCCCAGTCTGGGGACAGGTGCAGTCAGGCACACTTCCTTAACTTAAATAAAATGGTGGATGAATTTATTCTTGAAAATTCTTCTTAAAATTTTATTGCTTCTTAAGGCCTGGAGTTACAATTGGCTCCCACAACCTACCCACCAAATATTCAATCAGATTCTTCTCCAAAACATCACTGGGAACAGATCGTTTTTTACCTGGGGTGCATCATCCCAATGAGCAACACGATAAACAAGGCTAGATCTCCAGATTATTGTCTCTGTATGAATCTAAAAACCAGATAAGAAAGTGCAGGAGCAACATGCAGTTTCTCATGATCTGCATGGTTCATGACCTTCCTGAGAGAAGGAGCTGGAAGTCCTCACTCCATAAGCCTGAGAGCAGAATAGAGAAGGCAGGAAAAGCTCCAAAGCCTGTGTGTTTGCAGGTATTTCACAGTGATTATAAATCAAACTGCTTTCCCATGATACCACACATGTGGGAACAGATCTCTACACCTGGCCGGGTCCCCGTAGCTGCTCCAGACCCTCCTGCAAACCGCCGTGTGACTGAGGGGAGCTCAGCTCCAACAATCACTGCTCTAAGCTGTCCTCAAGGATGTTAGAGCTGATGGTCCCATAAGCTCTAGGATGCTTTTCAAGAAAATAGGAGCTTTTCACATGAAAAAACAGAGGTCCAGAATTATTGTCTCATCAGGCAAACGTCAGGCTAGTAGCAGAGCGTGAATTATGGAGCAGCAGGGAACTCCAAGGAGCCTATAAATCGGCTCCTTGTTTCCCATCACTTCAGTCACCTGACTCTCAGCCCCGAGCGATTTATTGTACACCCCGAGACCTCTCACACCTTCTCACACTATTTCACACTCTCCTCTCACTGAAGCCGGATTTTCCCCTTCAGAAGTTAACCCTTTCTGACTTTCTCTTTCTCTTTCATAAGGAGCTCCGTATAGTCTACTCCAGAGGCTCTTCCCAACCCAGGGAGTGAACCCCCTTCTCCTGCCTCTGCTGCATTGGCAGGCAGGTTCTATACCACCAGTGCCGCCTGGGAAGCCCCTTCATACAGTCATCTATGTCTGAAAACATCTCTCTGATTCCTAGATACCCTTTTGTGTCAGTTTTCCATAGTGACAGGGTGTGGTTGTGGTATGCTCAGTCGTGTCCGACTCTTTGCGACCTCATGGACAGTTAGCCCGCCAGGCTCCTCTGTCCATGGGATTCTCCAGGCAAGAGTATTGGAGTGGGTTTGCCCTTTCCTCCTCCAGGGAATCTTTCCAACTCAGCGGTCAAACCTAGGCCTCCAATGTCGCAGGCAGATTCTTTTTTTTTTTTTTTTTAACTTCATGCCACGAGCGTTTTCTTAGTTATTTATTATTTTCATCCATCTTTGTATTCTTTAGCCTGTGTGGGCCTCCCATCGCAGTGGCCTCTCTGGTTGCAGAGCACTAGCTCTGGGTGCATGCGCTCCAGAGCGCTGGCTCGTAACTGGACACACGGGTCCAGTTGCTCCGCAGCGCATAGGATCTTCCGGGGCCAGAGATGCCACGCGCTTGCACTGCAAGGCGGGCTCTTTACCCACTGGACCACCAGGGAGGCTCTGCAGGCAGATTCTTTACCACTGAACCACCAGGAAAGCCCTCCCAATCAGGTACATCTGCGTCCTAACCCACATAACTCTGAATGTAACCACATTTGGGGATAAAAAAGGTTCTTTACAGATGTGATTAAATTAAGGCATTTTATCACAGGATTACCCTGTGGGTAGGCACTTCATTTAACCCAATGCCCTTAAAGGAGATGGAAAAGAAGGAGAAGCCATGTGAAGATGAAAGCAGAGACTGAAGAGACAAGACCTCAACCCAGGGAATGCCTGGAGCCGCCAGAAGCTGGAAGAGGTAGGAAGGACATTTTGCAGAGCCGTCAGTGAGAGTCTGGCCCTGCTGACACCTTGAGGTGGGGCCTCTGGCCTCCAGAACTCTTGGAGAATTGATTCCTATTGTTTCAAGCTTCCAAGTTTGCAGTCGTTTGTGATAGCAGCCCCTGGGGCTCTGGTAAGCTTGGGCATTGTAACCCTCCTCCTCCAGCCCTGCTTTGCTTAAAGGGGAACAACATAGAAAAAAGATGTTTCCTACACGTAGTTCAAATATGCAAAATATTCAGAAGAAAATTGAAAAATTCAAAATTTTGGATGTTTCAGAATACCTTTATATTTCACAGCATGAAGACAAATGTGTAGATTTGTTTTGATTTCCCAGATCTTTGGTCTTTTCATATTTTTTGGCTGGTGGTCAACAGTCTCTGAGGGTGTATCTGTGTGTATTTGCTTAAATATGCACAGCAGCCGGTGTCATGTATACATTAATGATTAATAGTAAATATAGTAGAAGAACTTGTTCATAGCACCAAGGTCATAGGCCTAACAAACTATACATAGATGTGTTATCTGAGGAATCATAATCAATTTTAGCCTATTTAGAATTTGGCAGTTTACCTTAAGAGAAGGTTCCCCAGTGGCTCGGCAGTAAAAATCCACCTGCCAATACAGGAGATGTGGGTTCAATCCCTGGGTCAGGAAGATTCCTAGGAAAAGCAAATGGAAACCCACTCCGGTATTCTCACCTGGGAAGTCTCTGGACAGAGAAGCCTGACAGGCCACAGTCCCTGTTGTCACAAAGAGATGGACACGATTTAGCGACTTAACAACAACAAAACAACAACATATCCTCTCTTCACACAATCTCTTGCCCCCTTGAATTTCTTTTCCCTTTCATCCTCATTTCCTGCCTTCTGTCAATCATGTGCCTGATCACTTCTGAGTTAACCTTAGCATTTTAGAAGTAAACAGATGTGTCTATAATGCACTTCTTTCCAAATTAAAACCTCCAGTTGATGATCACTTTTCCCAATGCCATACCCTTGTCTTGTTAATCCTCTGTCTCTGATTAACTCCAGTGATGCCTTTATTTTCAAATAATAGAGCTTAGTGATGTGTTTAATGTACGACAGAAGTTCCTGGGATTCCATAGCAAGGGCCTTATCCCTGCTGACACCTTGAGGTGGGGCCTCTGGCCTCCAGAACTCTTGGAGAATTGATTCCTATTGTTTCAAGCTTCCAAGTTTGCAGTCGTTTGTGATAGCAGCCCCTGGGGCTCTGGTAAGCTTGGGCATTGTAACCCTCCTCCTCCAGCCCTGCTTTGCTTAAAGGGGAACAACATAGAAAAAAGATGTTTCCTACACGTAGTTCAAATATGCAAAATATTCAGAAGAAAATTGAAAAATTCAAAATTTTGGATGTTTCAAAATACCTTTATATTTCACAGCATGAAGACAAATGTGTAGATTTGTTTTGATTTCCCAGATCTTTGGTCTTTTCATATTTTTTGGCTGGTGGTCAACAGTCTCTGAGGGTGTATCTGTGTGTATTTGCTTAAATATGCACAGCAGCCGGTGTCATGTATACATTAATGATTAATAGTAAATATAGTAGAAGAACTTGTTCATAGCACCAAGGTCATAGGCCTAACAAACTATACATAGATGTGTTATCTGAGGAATCATAATCAATTTTAGCCTATTTAGAATTTGGCAGTTTACCTTAAGAGAAGGTTCCCCAGTGGCTCGGCAGTAAAAATCCACCTGCCAATACAGGAGATGTGGGTTCAATCCCTGGGTCAGGAAGATTCCTAGGAAAAGCAAATGGAAACCCACTCCGGTATTCTCACCTGGGAAGTCTCTGGACAGAGAAGCCTGACAGGCCACAGTCCCTGTTGTCACAAAGAGATGGACACGATTTAGCGACTTAACAACAACAAAACAACAACATATCCTCTCTTCACACAATCTCTTGCCCCCTTGAATTTCTTTTCCCTTTCATCCTCATTTCCTGCCTTCTGTCAATCATGTGCCTGATCACTTCTGAGTTAACCTTAGCATTTTAGAAGTAAACAGATGTGTCTATAATGCACTTCTTTCCAAATTAAAACCTCCAGTTGATGATCACTTTTCCCAATGCCATACCCTTGTCTTGTTAATCCTCTGTCTCTGATTAACTCCAGTGATGCCTTTATTTTCAAATAATAGAGCTTAGTGATGTGTTTAATGTGTACGACAGAAGTTCCTGGGATTCCATAGCAAGGGCATTCTGCTATCATTACCACATTCCTCAAGAAGACGCACAGCATTGCCTTTGGGCAGTTGCATCCAAGAAGAGCAAACATTTTGGAGAATAAAGTGGTACAGGGGACAGTGCAGGGGACTCATGGGTTCAACTTCTTCCAGCTCAGTTTTGTTGCAAGAGGTTGATCTCCATTACCCAGGAGGCCTGACAAGAACATGCCCCCTGGCCACTGTTACATAACTCAGGCTTCCCCCTGCGCTATTTTGGCATCTCCCTTTTCCCTTCTTTGGAGAGAACAGAAGAATAAAGTATATTCTCTTTTAGTAACTTGGCTTCATAAATGAAAATGACAGGCTGATATAGTCACTTGGTCACCAATAGATTTATAGGGAACATTTCAAAAATGTTCAAAATCCTTAATCACATTTGCAAAGTTTCTGCAAAGCCCCTTCCACCATTTAAGGGAACATATTCATATCCAGGGATTAGAACACCCTCCTTTAGGGGGAGGGAACATTATTCTGCCTGCTATATGAGTTCTGATTGCAAAACAACAATATACATGGTAAGTGTGACTCCATTTGGAGAGGTTTTCATGAAAATTATATCAATATTAGCCACTAAGAGAATGGCTGGGAAATTCAGGGTTTACATGATATCACATGTGAGCACACAGCTCCTGGAAACTACCCACCCCTCCCAATTCCCAGAAGCCCCTCCTGATCTGGCCAGCCCCCTCGCTGGCATACTGACGCTTTTTCTGCTGCTTCTGTGCCCCTTCTCAGCTCCTGTTCAATCCCCTGCTGCTGCCTATGGTAAAACCTGAGGAGTCTCACCAGAGTCCCCAGGGACGGTTGGTTCTGCTCCGGGGTTTTGCTGTCTAAGGGCTCAGGGCTTCTCTACTCTCCTATCACACAACCGCCTGAGGCTTCTGCTTTCGAGGCCACTTGCAGAAAGACAGGGCCCTAAGGCTCCCCTTTCAGGGGTCCACCAACATCTGTGGCCTGTCGCTTCCTCAGGGCAGCTCTTTGTGACACTACACTCAGTTTTCATAACTCACAAGCCAGAAAGAGACCCACCAGCCTTCCTCTGCTCCTTGAGGGATGGTTGCAGAATGGCAAAGACGTGCCAAAGGGGAGGAGTAAGGGAAGACAGAAGAGAAGGAACGCACTGGGCGGATGCCTGCTCTTCTGACACTCACCCCTCCATAAACTGCATATATATTCTTAGTTTTTAGCCTTTCTGGCTCACCTGAGAACTCCCCTTGCACAGTGGCCCTGCATCTCAGGTTCTCGTTTATTTTTCTATTCAACCAATATGCAGCGAGTCCCTGGAATATGGTGGGTGGAGCTCTGCATGGAGAAGACACAAGAAGGCACAGGGCCTGCCCCGGGAAGCTGACAGGTTAGCAGGTGAAAGAAGGCAAACAACAGTTAACAGCTACCTCACCGCCATGCGCTGTGTGAGTAGATGATGTGGAGACCCAACCCAGACTGGCCTGGGCATCTACAGTCACATGAGAGCTGGTGCCTGAATAGCTGGCAGCCAGGCAGAAGTTGGGGAGATGGAAGCCGGAGAGCATGATCCAAGCATAGGAGATGTGCTAGCGAGCTCTGAGGTGGGAAGCCTTGGTCAAAGGAACTGAGTGAAGGGTTGCGTGGAGCACAGAGAATGAGAGCAAGGAGACAACGTGGTCAAGTTTGTTTAAAAAATGTAACTTGGCTGCATTGTACAGAATGCACTGAAGGGAGCTGAGAGGAATTTGCAGAGTCAAATATTGTTTCCTTTTATTGAAGTATAATTTGATTTACAGTGTTGTGTGAATTTCTCTGCACAACAGAGTGATCAGCTCAGTTCAGTCCAGTTGTGCCCAACTCTTTGCAATACCATAGACTATGGCACGCCTGGCTTTCCTGTCCTTCACCATCTCCCAGAGCCTGCCCAAGAGACGGTATGGTTATACATATGTATATTTATATGTATTATTTTTTATATTCCTTTCCATTGTGGTGTATTTCATGAGATTAACTGTATTTCCCTGTGCTATACAGGAAACTCTTGAGGTTTATTCACTCTATATATAATAGCTTGCTTCTGTTAATCCCAAGTTTCCAATCCAACCTCCTCCTTCCCCTCCACCTTGGCAACCACAACTGTGGTCCCTATGTCTGTGAGTCTGTTTCTATTTCATAGGTAAGTTTCCTTGTGTCATGTCTTAGATTTCACTTGTAAGTGATATCCTATGGTATTTGTCTTTCTCTTTCTGATTTACTTCACCTAGTTTGATCATCTATAGGTTCACCCACGTTGCTGCAAATGGCCTTATTTCATCCTTTTTATAGCTGTGTAGTACTTCAATGTGTATATAATACGTACCACATATTCTTTATCCATTTCCCTGTCGATGGACATTTAAGCTGTTTCCACATCTTAGTTATTGTGAATAGAGCTGCAACAAACATAGATGTGCATGTATCTTCTTTTTTTTTTTTTTTTTTTGCCTCTAAGTCATCATTTATTTTCATCCATCCTTATTTGTTGGCGTGTGTGGGCCTCCCATTGCAGTGGCCTCTCTGGTTGTAGAGCACCAGCTCTGGGCACAGGCACGTGGGATCCTCCCAGGCCAGGGATCAAACCGGCGCCCCCTGCACTGCAAGGCAGGCTCTCCACTCACTGGACCACCAGGGAAGCTGGCTTGTATCTTCTTGAATTATGGTTTTATCCAGATATGTGCCCAAGAGTGAAATGCTAAGTCATTTAGCAACTGTATTTTGAGGGATTTTTGGAAGACCCTTCATGGTGTTCATAGTGAATCTACCAAGTTTCATTCCCACCACTAGTATAGGAGGGCTTGAGGAGGCAAATTTGATTTCTGGTTCTACAGTCCATGCACATATGACTGTGGTCTTGCCCAGGGTGGTGGTTTAGGGGTGGAGAGAATCTTATGGCTCTTAGTAAGATCAAAGGAATTAGTAGTTGGTTGGATCAAGGAAGTCTGCGAGAGACCCATGTCAAGGATGATTCCTAGCAAGTGCTTTGAACCAGTAAATAATGGTGAGGTGTCCAATGAGGAGACAAGCGGGTGTGGAGGAAGAATTAGGGCAGAGCATGAGTTTATTGTTGTTCAGTCGCTAAGTCGTGTCTGATTCTTTATGACTCTAAGGACTGCAGCACACCAGGCTCGCCTGTCCTCCATGATCCCAGAGTTTACTCAAATTCATGTCCACTGAGTCAGTGATGGTATGAGTTTGGTTTCACTAATACAGTCCCAATTTCAAATATTCTGTCCTCTTCATAAACTCTCAACATCATTCAGAAGATCTGTTATTTTGGTAACTAAGCCACATTTTCAGATTCCCCTTAGTACAAAAGTATCCCTAAGTTTTTATTTTATTAGACCAGGAGCTTCTGGATTCAACAATATGGTTTCCAAATCTGTAAGATATTCCTTTATGCTTACAAAATTGGTTAATTAACCACTTTCCTAAAGCTTCTGCCCTTTGTAAATTTTAGCATGGTGACAGTAATAACATAAGTAAGCTATTTTCTCTCTGGCAAAAACCATTTGGAAACCTCAACCTGGAGAGCTAATTCTATCCTGGGCCCCAAGAAAAATAGATCCCTCAGAGATCGTGTGTGGGCCTCCCATTGCAGTGGCCTCTCTGGTTGTAGAGCACCAGCTCTGGGCACAGGCACGTGGGATCCTCCCAGGCCAGGGATCAAACCGCGCCCCTGCACTGCAAGGCAGGCTCTCCACTCACTGGACCACCAGGGAAGCTGGCTTGTATCTTCTTGAATTATGGTTTTATCCAGATATGTGCCCAAGAGTGAAATGCTAAGTCATTTAGCAACTGTATTTTGAGGGATTTTTGGAAGACCCTTCATGGTGTTCATAGTGAATCTACCAAGTTTCATTCCCACCACTAGTATAGGAGGGCTTGAGGAGGCAAATTTGATTTCTGGTTCTACAGTCCATGCACATATGACTGTGGTCTTGCCCAGGGTGGTGGTTTAGGGGTGGAGAGAATCTTATGGCTCTTAGTAAGATCAAAGGAATTAGTAGTTGGTTGGATCAAGGAAGTCTGCGAGAGACCCATGTCAAGGATGATTCCTAGCAAGTGCTTTGAACCAGTAAATAATGGTGAGGTGTCCAATGAGGAGACAAGCGGGTGTGGAGGAAGAATTAGGGCAGAGCATGAGTTTATTGTTGTTCAGTCGCTAAGTCGTGTCTGATTCTTTATGACTCTAAGGACTGCAGCACACCAGGCTCGCCTGTCCTCCATGATCCCAGAGTTTACTCAAATTCATGTCCACTGAGTCGGTGATGGTATGAGTTTGGTTTCACTAATACAGTCCCAATTTCAAATATTCTGTCCTCTTCATAAACTCTCAACATCATTCAGAAGATCTGTTATTTTGGTAACTAAGCCACATTTTCAGATTCCCCTTAGTACAAAAGTATCCCTAAGTTTTTATTTTATTAGACCAGGAGCTTCTGGATTCAACAATATGGTTCCCAAATCTGTAAGATATTCCTTTATGCTTACAAAATTGGTTAATTAACCACTTTCCTAAAGCTTCTGCCCTTTGTAAATTTTAGCATGGTGACAGTAATAACATAAGTAAGCTATTTTCTCTCTGGCAAAAAACCATTTGGAAACCTCAACCTGGAGAGCTAATTCTATCCTGGCAAAGAATAGATCCCTCAGAGATGATTACAACCACCACCACCCTGCTCCCTTTTCTGTATTCAACCTTGATTCCATAATGGGAAACACTTGCACCTAACGAGTCACCCATGATTGTCAACAGCCAAAGAACTTTACCCCCAGGTCTCCTGCAACATGGCAGATTGCCCTGCTCCATGGTGATGATATGGAGCAAATCTATAACCAAGCTCCAACAGCAACATTTCAGGACTGCTTGTCATGAGCAGAAAAGGATGGGGCATACTGAGGAATGGTTATTAACCAATTTTCATAATCAAAAAGCATGGGACTACATTGGCCAAAACATTAGTCATGGGCCTAGAATCTATCTTCCCTCTGAATAGTCTAATTCTCTTCAAATGGCTCAGAGTAATCAGGTTAGCATCACTGTGAATTTTAGCAAACCCATCGCTCTTATAAAGGAGTTTCAGCAAAGGAAAGATCAAACAGTTTCTTAAATCCTTGATGCTGATGAAACATTGGGCAAAATAAAGGTCCTTTGAAGCACTTATATAATTGATTTAAGTTAAAATACTAATAGAGTTACATCTGCCATCATAAATGGATTTGTACTCTAAAGGCATTCACTGTGGAAATAATTCTGAGTACTGGTTTTCTGAATAATGTGACAGCAACAAGAAAAGCATGGGGAAATAATCTCATGATGCACCCTACCTCTATCCATCATTATATGGGCAATGCTGTTTAAAGAGGTGGCAACGAAAGAGAGTGGCTGATTGTGTTGTGACTTCCTGGGAGCAGGGAAACCTCTCCCAGTAAGCAATATCAAGTTGAACAAGCTTTTCAACACCTCCAGTTGGCCTTGGCAAACTCCCTATTGACCAGGATTCCCCTTAGTACAAAAGTATCCCTAAGTTTTTATTTTATTAGACCAGGAGCTTCTGGATTCAACAATATGGTTTCCAAATCTGTAAGATATTCCTTTATGCTTACAAAATTGGTTAATTAACCACTTTCCTAAAGCTTCTGCCCTTTGTAAATTTTAGCATGGTGACAGTAATAACATAAGTAAGCTATTTTCTCTCTGGCAAAAAACCATTTGGAAACCTCAACCTGGAGAGCTAATTCTATCCTGGCAAAGAATAGATCCCTCAGAGATGATTACAACCACCACCACCCTGCTCCCTTTTCTGTATTCAACCTTGATTCCATAATGGGAAACACTTGCACCTAACGAGTCACCCATGATTGTCAACAGCCAAAGAACTTTACCCCCAGGTCTCCTGCAACATGGCAGATTGCCCTGCTCCATGGTGATGATATGGAGCAAATCTATAACCAAGCTCCAACAGCAACATTTCAGGACTGCTTGTCATGAGCAGAAAAGGATGGGGCATACTGAGGAATGGTTATTAACCAATTTTCATAATCAAAAAGCATGGGACTACATTGGCCAAAACATTAGTCATGGGCCTAGAATCTATCTTCCCTCTGAATAGTCTAATTCTCTTCAAATGGCTCAGAGTAATCAGGTTAGCATCACTGTGAATTTTAGCAAACCCATCGCTCTTATAAAGGAGTTTCAGCAAAGGAAAGATCAAACAGTTTCTTAAATCCTTGATGCTGATGAAACATTGGGCAAAATAAAGGTCCTTTGAAGCACTTATATAATTGATTTAAGTTAAAATACTAATAGAGTTACATCTGCCATCATAAATGGATTTGTACTCTAAAGGCATTCACTGTGGAAATAATTCTGAGTACTGGTTTTCTGAATAATGTGACAGCAACAAGAAAAGCATGGGGAAATAATCTCATGATGCACCCTACCTCTATCCATCATTATATGGGCAATGCTGTTTAAAGAGGTGGCAACGAAAGAGAGTGGCTGATTGTGTTGTGACTTCCTGGGAGCAGGGAAACCTCTCCCAGTAAGCAATATCAAGTTGACAAGCAAACTCAACTCGAGCTTTTCAACACCTCCAGTTGGCCTTGGCAAATTCATCAAATCCACTGTCACCTTGCGTTCTCCTAAGTATCTCTTACATGTACTGCAGGACTAAGCCACTAACCCCATCTTTGTGCAGTCTGCAGAAGAGCTTGAGAAGCCAAAAATAGGATCACAAGGGGCTCCTGTGTGTTACTACTCAGATTCAGTTCTTCATGTAAATCTCCCATATCTTACTTACCCACTGTCCAATACAGATTTATAAAATTGTAGTAATCCATAGCTGGGTTCCCCCCTGGCTCAGTGGTATAGAATCCACCTGACAATGCAGGAGACTTGGGTTCAATCCCTGGGTCAGGAAGTTCCCCTGGAGAAAGAAATGTCAATCCACTCCAGTATTCTTGCCTGGGAAATCCCATGACAGAGAAACCTTGTGCGATTGTTCACGGGGTGGCAAAAAAGTCAGACACGACTTAGGGACTAAACAACAACAATCACACCTGCCTGTTTTTACCAGACTACATATGAAAATGTTGAAGGTTACAGATCCTTAGAACAAAGTCCTTTTTCAATTTCAAATTAGCATCATGCAGCATCATCACTTAACATTCTTTCCAGTAAGTATCCTTTCAACCAGTGCAAAGTTTTCTACAGGCTTCCTTGAAGCTGGACACACACAAACGCATTAGTGAAAAGTTAAACTGAATGTAGTCCCTCAGACAGGTTCCGAGACTCACTGCTCTACTGATTAATGAGAAAGGGACAGTTCCCCAACTGATGAAACATTGGGCAAATAAAGGTCCTTTGAAGCACTTATATAATTGATTTAAGTTAAAATACTAATAGAGTTACATCTGCCATCATAAATGGATTTGTACTCTAAAGGCATTCACTGTGGAAATAATTCTGAGTACTGGTTTTCTGAATAATGTGACAGCAACAAGAAAAGCATGGGGAAATAATCTCATGATGCACCCTACCTCTATCCATCATTATATGGGCAATGCTGTTTAAAGAGGTGGCAACGAAAGAGAGTGGCTGATTGTGTTGTGACTTCCTGGGAGCAGGGAAACCTCTCCCAGTAAGCAATATCAAGTTGACAAGCAAACTCAACTCGAGCTTTTCAACACCTCCAGTTGGCCTTGGCAAATTCATCAAATCCACTGTCACCTTGCGTTCTCCTAAGTATCTCTTACATGTACTGCAGGACTAAGCCACTAACCCCATCTTTGTGCAGTCTGCAGAAGAGCTTGAGAAGCCAAAAATAGGATCACAAGGGGCTCCTGTGTGTTACTACTCAGATTCAGTTCTTCATGTAAATCTCCCATATCTTACTTACCCACTGTCCAATACAGATTTATAAAATTGTAGTAATCCATAGCTGGGTTCCCCCCTGGCTCAGTGGTATAGAATCCACCTGACAATGCAGGAGACTTGGGTTCAATCCCTGGGTCAGGAAGTTCCCCTGGAGAAAGAAATGTCAATCCACTCCAGTATTCTTGCCTGGGAAATCCCATGACAGAGAAACCTTGTGCGATTGTTCACGGGGTGGCAAAAAAGTCAGACACGACTTAGGGACTAAACAACAACAATCACACCTGCCTGTTTTTACCAGACTACATATGAAAATGTTGAAGGTTACAGATCCTTAGAACAAAGTCCTTTTTCAATTTCAAATTAGCATCATGCAGCATCATCACTTAACATTCTTTCCAGTAAGTATCCTTTCAACCAGTGCAAAGTTTTCTACAGGCTTCCTTGAAGCTGGACACACACAAACGCATTAGTGAAAAGTTAAACTGAATGTAGTCCCTCAGACAGGTTCCGAGACTCACACTGCTCCACTGATTAATGAGAAAGGGACAGTTCCTCTCAACTCCAACCCAACTAAATACGGGTCCTGGGACTCCCCTCCTTTGCCATTTATACAGCAGTCAACCACCCTGTCAAAAGTGAAAAACATAATTTCAATCAAAGTGCATTCACATTTTTGGAGAGTACTGGGTGCTGGTGGCTTAGGCACTAAGTCACGCCCAACTCTTGCAACCCCAGGGACTATAGCCCACCAGGCTCCCCTGTCCGTGGGATTTTCCAGGCAAGAATACTGGAGTGGGTTGCCATTTCCTTCTCCAAGGGATTTTCCCAACCCAGGAATCAAACCTGGGTCTCCTGCATTGGCAGGCAGGTTCTTTACCTCTGAGCTACCAAGGAAGCCCAGGAGAGTATTAATGTGATGGTTACTTTGGCTGGGTCGTGGAGCCCAGATGCATGATCTTATATTATTCTGAGTGTTTCTGCAGAGGAGTTCCTTGGGGGTGGGGGGGGGGGGAATTTACATTTAAGTTGATGGATAATGAATAAAGAAGATGGCCCTCCATAGTGAGTTCATCCAGTCAGCTGAAGGTCTTAACTGATTCAAACGTTGACCTCCTTGGAACAAGAGGGAATTCTGCCAGCAGACAGCCTTCAGTCTTGAACTGCAGCATCAGCCCTTCCTCACCACTAGGACGGTCTTTGGACTTGAACTGAAACATAGGAACTTCCCTGGGTCTCTAGCTTGATGACCTCTAATTTTGAACTGCAGGTTTTGGATTTGTCAATATATGCATTATACTGACTCAATGGACACAAGTTTGAGCAAACAGCAAGAGATGGTGATGGACAGGGAAGCCTGGCATGCTGCAGTCCACGAGATCACAGAGTCAGACACGACTGAGCAACTAAACGACAAAAACAAATACTACATTATATATCATATGGCAGTGTCTATGTATTATATGTGATACATAATATACATACGTAATCTTGGAGAACTGAGGAACACAACTGAAAATGTATTTTTTTTTAATTTTTTTTTTTATTTTTAAACTTCATGTTTGGTTGGGCTAGGTCTCTGTTGCTGTGCTGGGGACTTCTCCAGGTGTGGTGAGCAGGGGCTACTCTCTAATTGGAGTGTACAGGTTTCTCCTTGTGGTGACTTCCCTTTCTGCGGAGCTCAGCCCCTCAGGGCACACGGGTTTCAGTGGTTGCAGGACTCGGGCTCAGTAGTTGTGATACACGGGCTTAGTTGCTCTGTGGCATGTGGAATCTTCCCGGACCAGGGTTCGAATCCTTGGCAGGTGGATTCCTATTCACTGGACCATTAGAGAAATCCTTAAGTATTTTAATACCAAAAAATCACACACATACACACACACACACACACACACACAAAAAAAAAAAAAAAAAAAACAGAAAAATGTACATATCCCTGGTGACTCAGAAAGTAGAATTCACTTGCCATGAGGGAGACCTGGGTTCAATCCCTGGGTTGGGAAGACCCCCTGGAGGAGGGGCTGGCAATCCACTCCAGGATTCATGCCTGGACAGAGGAGCCTGGCGGGCTCAGTCCATGGGATCGCAAAGAGATGGACACAACTGAGTGACTAAGCACAAGCACATTGCACATAGACAATCATATACATATAATCCTCCAAATTAATCATTAATGATATTTTAATAACCTCTTTATTCTCCATAGTACCCATCTTAACTGATTCAAACGTTGACCTCCTTGGAACAAGAGGGAATTCTGCCAGCAGACAGCCTTCAGTCTTGAACTGCAGCATCAGCCCTTCCTCACCACTAGGACGGTCTTTGGACTTGAACTGAAACATAGGAACTTCCCTGGGTCTCTAGCTTGATGACCTCTAATTTTGAACTGCAGGTTTTGGATTTGTCAATATATGCATTATACTGACTCAATGGACACAAGTTTGAGCAAACAGCAAGAGATGGTGATGGACAGGGAAGCCTGGCATGCTGCAGTCCACGAGATCACAGAGTCAGACACGACTGAGCAACTAAACGACAAAAACAAATACTACATTATATATCATATGGCAGTGTCTATGTATTATATGTGATACATAATATACATACGTAATCTTGGAGAACTGAGGAACACAACTGAAAATGTATTTTTTTTTAATTTTTTTTATTTTTAAACTTCATGTTTGGTTGGGCTAGGTCTCTGTTGCTGTGCTGGGGACTTCTCCAGGTGTGGTGAGCAGGGGCTACTCTCTAATTGGAGTGTACAGGTTTCTCCTTGTGGTGACTTCCCTTTCTGCGGAGCTCAGCCCCTCAGGGCACACGGGTTTCAGTGGTTGCAGGACTCGGGCTCAGTAGTTGTGATACACGGGCTTAGTTGCTCTGTGGCATGTGGAATCTTCCCGGACCAGGGTTCGAACCCTTGGCAGGTGGATTCCTATTCACTGGACCATTAGAGAAATCCTTAAGTATTTTAATACCAAAAAATCACACACATACACACACACACACACACACACAAAAAAAAAAAAAAAACAGAAAAATGTACATATCCCTGGTGACTCAGAAAGTAGAATTCACTTGCCATGAGGGAGACCTGGGTTCAATCCCTGGGTTGGGAAGACCCCCTGGAGGAGGGGCTGGCAATCCACTCCAGGATTCATGCCTGGACAGAGGAGCCTGGCGGGCTCAGTCCATGGGATCGCAAAGAGATGGACACAACTGAGTGACTAAGCACAAGCACATTGCACATAGACAATCATATACATATAATCCTCCAAATTAATCATTAATGATATTTTAATAACCTCTTTATTCTCCTTAAGTGACTTGTGTGAACCTCTTTCAGAACATATTCACCTTATTCATCCTTGAGATCTTGGGTGAAGGAAAGTGTATGAACAGCCCGTCTCTCCAATTTCCATTTCCACTCTTGGGCAGGTATCTACGGAGTCATAGGTCAAAGATACAGCCACTGTCTGGTGCCAAAGTCATAAGAACATTAATAACCTCTAATGGATTTATGAGTCAGGCTTACTGAATGAAAAAATTACTTTCAGGGCACAGGAGCCCCTCAAGGCAAAGGAGAAGGGAAATTGGAGGATGATAGGAACTGGGCTTGATCAAGACCAGAGATTCCTGCACTCCATGCTTATGGGGGACCAGACACTTCTGTGGAAACTGCCAGCAATAACTACAGTTTACTCATGCACACACACATACACATCAACACACAATGTAGCTAAAACAATGGTCTTTTTAACGGCAAGTCACTTCTTAGGAAAGGTCTTGGTTTCATGAGATGCCACCATAAAGTAACAAAACCACAGAAGATGAGAAACACAGGATAGATAACACTCCCTCACACTGCCAAGTTACCCACTCATTTTAATTACTTGGAATAGGAGGCAGACAGCATACAGGAAATAAAAAGCCAACCATAACCCACAAAACTAAATCTAGCAAACAGTTCAACATCTTCCCACCTGATTCTTCACGAAATGGTGCCACTTTTGCAAGGACAAGAATTTCAGAAGTTGCCTGAGAGCACCAGTTAGAGCCTAGTCTTCCAGGACAGCAATGCTGGGCAAAGTGGCTTGGTCCTTGCACCTGCCAGGCCCCCAGAGGTCTCCCAGGAATGGACTCCAGCTGTCCTTGAGAGGCAGACACGGAAGTGAAAATGGTCATTTCTTAGTTCACAGTGAGATGATCCCTGTGATAACTCTTCAGGTCAATGCAGTCTTTCTACTTAGAAAATTCCGACATGAACAGTGACATTATAAACAAACAAACAAAAAACTCTGTGATGAGCACTTAGTGAGAACAAGGGGAGATTGTGGAATAATTTGATGGGTAGTGGCATCAAGTCATAGGAATACAGACAAACCTTTCAAGGAGACCAACATGAGTGTCTGCTGCACAGGGCACCCTGTCCTGCCAACAGTGAAGTTCCTGCTCCCCGGTTCTCGTCTTCTGGCCCATGTTGATAATCTGCCTTCTGTTATATGCCTTGCTCAGACTAGATGGTTTAGGATTGCCTCAGCAACTCTTCAGCCGTGCCGATGAAGCATAATTTTCTGAGCGTACACACTGATATCATGATGGGATTCTCCATGCTTCTAAATCTCCCTCAAATATTTACAGATCCTTGCAGAGAATGGGTGTGGTGGGCTGAAGAATTCCTATGTTGCTGTCCTAAGCCCTACTCCCTCGAAATGTATTTGGAGATAGGGTCTTTGAAGAGGCCATTAAGTTAAATGTTGTTAGTGCCATATGCTCAGTCATGTCCGACTCTGAGATCCCATAGACAGTAGCCCATCAGGCTCCATCCTAGTTTTACAATGAAAAAAGCTAAAACAATGGTCTTTTTAACGGCAAGTCACTTCTTAGGAAAGGTCTTGGTTTCATGAGATGCCACCATAAAGTAACAAAACCACAGAAGATGAGAAACACAGGATAGATAACACTCCCTCACACTGCCAAGTTACCCACTCATTTTAATTACTTGGAATAGGAGGCAGACAGCATACAGGAAATAAAAAGCCAACCATAACCCACAAAACTAAATCTAGCAAACAGTTCAACATCTTCCCACCTGATTCTTCACGAAATGGTGCCACTTTTGCAAGGACAAGAATTTCAGAAGTTGCCTGAGAGCACCAGTTAGAGCCTAGTCTTCCAGGACAGCAATGCTGGGCAAAGTGGCTTGGTCCTTGCACCTGCCAGGCCCCCAGAGGTCTCCCAGGAATGGACTCCAGCTGTCCTTGAGAGGCAGACACGGAAGTGAAAATGGTCATTTCTTAGTTCACAGTGAGATGATCCCTGTGATAACTCTTCAGGTCAATGCAGTCTTTCTACTTAGAAAATTCCGACATGAACAGTGACATTATAAACAAACAAACAAAAAACTCTGTGATGAGCACTTAGTGAGAACAAGGGGAGATTGTGGAATAATTTGATGGGTAGTGGCATCAAGTCATAGGAATACAGACAAACCTTTCAAGGAGACCAACATGAGTGTCTGCTGCACAGGGCACCCTGTCCTGCCAACAGTGAAGTTCCTGCTCCCCGGTTCTCGTCTTCTGGCCCATGTTGATAATCTGCCTTCTGTTATATGCCTTGCTCAGACTAGATGGTTTAGGACTGCCTCAGCAACTCTTCAGCCGTGCCGATGAAGCATAATTTTCTGAGCGTACACACTGATATCATGATGGGATTCTCCATGCTTCTAAATCTCCCTCAAATATTTACAGATCCTTGCAGAGAATGGGTGTGGTGGGCTGAAGAATTCCTATGTTGCTGTCCTAAGCCCTACTCCCTCGAAATGTATTTGGAGATAGGGTCTTTGAAGAGGCCATTAAGTTAAATGTTGTTAGTGCCATATGCTCAGTCATGTCCGACTCTGAGATCCCATAGACAGTAGCCCATCAGGCTCCACTGTCCATAGAATTTTCCAGGCAATTTTCCAGGCAAGAATACTGGAGTGGCTGCTATTTCTGCACCTCCTGTGTCTCTTGAATTGCAGGCAGATTGTTTATCCACTGAGCCACCTGGGAAGCCCAAGTCAAAATGACGTCACTTGAAATGAGGTCCTCATCCAATATGACTGATGTCCTTATAGAAAGGGGAATTTAGACACAGAGGCAGACACAGAGAGAAGGAAGATAGGAGAGGATGGCCATCCATCAGCCAAGGAACAGTCTCTCCCTGAAGCCCAACCTTGCCAGCACCCTAGTTTCAGGCTTTCAGCCTCAGATCTGTGAGAAAATGAAGTTCTGTTGTTTAAGCCATCCTCTGTGGTATTTTGTCATGGCAGCCCCAGTCAACTAATATAATGGGTTATTTCAGAGTTTATGTGCGAATTTTTCACTCTGAAAGATACTGTTCTTCACAATTTTAAGAGGTTTTTTTTTCCCCTTCCACACCACCACCATCAAACACTAAAACCTACTAGGAACTTTAGTTCAGTAAACGCTACTTTACAAGGAGGAATAGGAATATTTGTTTCACCCAAATCACAGAATTAGCCTGAAGTAATTGATGATTAACTGATGCATATAAACATAAAAGTCCTGTGTTCATATTCATTCATACTATTACATATTCATGAATAGTTGTCTTCCTCTTTATTCTCGCCCCCTACATCCCTCCCATGCAAAATCATTCCACTTCAAAAAAACATCTTATGACTCTTGATGGCCAAATCCTTGTATGATTTTCCACTGTGTTCTGGATCTCTTCTACATCTGATCTCTGCCTCCTTGCTGAAACTCTCCACTGTCTTCCATTTTATCACATTCCAATTAACCGACTCTCTTCCTATCTCTCTTTCCTTTGTTGGTCTCTACCATGGACATGAGTTGGAGTAAACTCCTCTCATGAGGAGGTAACGAAGGTCGGGGAAGCCTGGCATGCTGCAGTTCCTGGGGTTCCAAAGAGTCGGACATGACTTACAACTGAACAACAACAAATGGCTATTATTCCTCTAAACCTATTGCCTCATAAGCCCTCCTATTCCTTGAACTTCTGTCAGTCCACTTCTAACACCTTCTCAATCTTTCATATGCTGATGACTCCCAAATCTATATCACAAACCAGCCCTCTAGCCAACTCTTCCAGCCTAGCACAGCCCATTCAGCTTTTGATAAGGAAGCTGAGTATTAGTTTCACTCCTCTCTCCTATTCCATCAGAGAGAACCATTTCTCTGGTCCCTCCTGCATTCCCTTCTCAGCCACATCTCCTGCCCTGGAAGAGGAAGCACCTACTTTGCCAGCCCTTCTCTGCCAAACCAGCTTATAAGTACCTAAGAATTTGCACTGATTGCAGAATAAGCCCAAGGTGACATGCAAGGCCCTTTTCAAAGTGGCCCTAGTTTGTCTTTCCAAACTTAACTTCATTCTCTCTCCACCTCCCAATCTAGTTGTAGCAATCTGCTCCTTCTCAGATATTTCCAGGACTTTGTTCATATTCTCCATGTCTAGAAGAGCTCTCTCTGTTAATGTATCTTAGGAAGACTTAGTCATCTTCCTAATTAAAAAAAAAAAAATCCACACTTATCTTTAGCTTTCACTGAGCCTTAGCCAAACAGAATGCCACCATATGCTATGTTCTCATTGCTTTTACAAATTCCACATTACAGTGTTTATTCTGTGTCTTGGTCATTTGTCTGTAAACTTGCTTCCACATCATCCCATTATCCATCAGATGTATCATGGCTTTCTCTTTCCTGAGATGAGAAATATGCAAGGAATCATTGTACGGGGCAGCTAGCTGCAGAGGGAAGTTAAACTCATGTCAGTTTGAGAATTAAAGAAAAGGTGATTTCAGTTGGCACTCTCAAGTAGGTAAGTGATGAGTATCTACTTATCATTTCAAAACAGTTCTTTTTATATGATGATGCTTCATTGTACCTTTCCGCTCATTAAGATGAGCTCCAACAACCAGGTTGTAGAAGAACATAATCAGGGCTTCCCTGGTGGTCCAGTGGGTAAGGACACCGCCTTGCAGTGCAAGGGGTGCCAGTTCAATCCCTGGCCTGGGAAGATCCCACGTGCTGCGAAGCGGCTGGACCGATGCGTCCAGTTACCGAGCCGGAGCTCTGGAGCGCATGCGACCAGAGCCGGTGCTCTGCGACAACAGAGGCCACTGTGATGGGAGGCCCATGTGGGCCAGAAGAACAAAGATGGATGAAAATAGATAAATGAAAGACCAATAGAAGTGGCCAAAAAAAAAAAAGAACATAATCATCGTTTTTTAGTTGCAAGTTATCCTGGTTGTGAAATACATTCTCATTCTCAGGAGAAGAGCCTGGGGCATGCGGTCCTATTGACAAGTGGCAACTATAGAGACCATGCCTCTTCTGCTGACTTTCCCTAATTTTCATTTGCGAATTAAAAAACTGAGTCTGGGGCTTCCCTGGTGGTCCAGTGGGTAAGGACACCGCCTTGCAGTGCAAGGGGCGCCGGTTCAATTCCTTGCCTGGGAAGATCCCAAGTGCTGTGGAGCGGCTGGACTGATGTGTCCAATCACCGAGCCGCAGCTCTGGAGCACATGCGCCCAGAGCCAGTGCTCTGCGACAACAGAGGCCACCGCGATTGGAGGCCCACACAGGCCAAAGAACAAAGATGGATGAAAATAGATAAATGAAAGACCAATAGAAGTGGCCCGCCTGCCCCCTTCCCTCCCCAACCCACCTCCGCCAAATAAATAAATAAATAAATCTTTAAAAAAAAAACAAACAAACTGAGTCTCTGTGTGTGTGTTTAAAGTTTGCATTGAAAAGTAAAGGAAAAATGTACTATGTAAACTTTTTTGGCACCTTCATCTATGAAAAGTTACTTCTTTAAAATTTTTAACGTCTTAAATTTATTAGACAAAAAAAAAAAAATGAACAAGTGAAAGGACAGGACAAACACTTGGAGTTATTACCCAGGACGCCTTGTACTTGTCAATTTGTGCAGGAGGACCAGCTCGCTCAGAACAACTCATTAAAGTTGAAAACTGGACCTTTGGCCCACAATTATTTATGGAAGACCAATGCTAGATGTCACTGACTAATTGGGCTAATTGGAAGAGAAAAATTGCACAAAATGTTCCTTCAACATATACTTTAAGTTGCTTTTATTTTCAGCTAAGACTTTTGTATCTAATTGTATTGATTTGTGGCTCTAAACAAACGAATAAATAAGAAGAGAAAAGCATTTATAAAGGACAATTCTAAAAGAAAATAAAGATAAAGAAGGAGAAGGTCAAAAGCACTATAAAACCTAAAATATTATTCTTTTGACAACCTGCCTTAAGATACTACAGTCACTTAAAACTCACTAAAAATATCTCAAACACTCTCAGGAACTGAGAACCGTGTGTCCCAAATAATTGTCAACATGATGGAGAGCTTTTGCTCGGCTCTGAGGCAGTTCCCAGCTGACAAATGGGTTGTGTTCAAAAAGTTCTTTTGAAGTTAATTGTTCAGAACTCAGACCACTTACAAAATAATAATAATAAAAAAAAACTAACACTAAATGCTCCTTGTTTTAGTTTCCATGGGCTCCCCCACAACATACCACAAACTAGGTGACTTAAAACCAGAAATGTATTGTCTGGCAGTTCCAGAGGCTGGAAGTCTCTGGAGATGGAGGTGTTGGCAGGGCTGGTTCCTATGGAAGTCTGTGAAGGATGTTTTCTCCTAGTTTCTAGGAGTTTGCTGGTTGCCTTTAACATTTCCTCCCTGCCTCCACCTTCACATGGTGTTCTCTCTGGGTGTATGCCCACGTCCAAATTCCCCTTTTATAGGGCAACAGTCGCACTGAATGAGGGCCCCACCCTGTTCCAATGTGACCTCCCCTTAACCAATTACACCCACAATGATATTATCTCCAAATAAGGTCTCTGTCAGAGGTGATGAATGGAGGCACGGTGCAGCCCACAGCCCTCCCAAAGTGCCCTTGAGCAGCAGACAGCACTGCTCCTCCGGGCTCACAACATTTCCACACCCAGAACATGGGCGTCTTAAATTTATTAGACAAAAAAAAAAAAAATGAACAAGTGAAAGGACAGGACAAACACTTGGAGTTATTACCCAGGACGCCTTGTACTTGTCAATTTGTGCAGGAGGACCAGCTCGCTCAGAACAACTCATTAAAGTTGAAAACTGGACCTTTGGCCCACAATTATTTATGGAAGACCAATGCTAGATGTCACTGACTAATTGGGCTAATTGGAAGAGAAAAATTGCACAAAATGTTCCTTCAACATATACTTTAAGTTGCTTTTATTTTCAGCTAAGACTTTTGTATCTAATTGTATTGATTTGTGGCTCTAAACAAACGAATAAATAAGAAGAGAAAAGCATTTATAAAGGACAATTCTAAAAGAAAATAAAGATAAAGAAGGAGAAGGTCAAAAGCACTATAAAACCTAAAATATTATTCTTTTGACAACCTGCCTTAAGATACTACAGTCACTTAAAACTCACTAAAAATATCTCAAACACTCTCAGGAACTGAGAACCGTGTGTCCCAAATAATTGTCAACATGATGGAGAGCTTTTGCTCGGCTCTGAGGCAGTTCCCAGCTGACAAATGGGTTGTGTTCAAAAAGTTCTTTTGAAGTTAATTGTTCAGAACTCAGACCACTTACAAAATAATAATAAAAAAAAACTAACACTAAATGCTCCTTGTTTTAGTTTCCATGGGCTCCCCCACAACATACCACAAACTAGGTGACTTAAAACCAGAAATGTATTGTCTGGCAGTTCCAGAGGCTGGAAGTCTCTGGAGATGGAGGTGTTGGCAGGGCTGGTTCCTATGGAAGTCTGTGAAGGATGTTTTCTCCTAGTTTCTAGGAGTTTGCTGGTTGCCTTTAACATTTCCTCCCTGCCTCCACCTTCACATGGTGTTCTCTCTGGGTGTATGCCCACGTCCAAATTCCCCTTTTATAGGGCAACAGTCGCACTGAATGAGGGCCCCACCCTGTTCCAATGTGACCTCCCCTTAACCAATTACACCCACAATGATATTATCTCCAAATAAGGTCTCTGTCAGAGGTGATGAATGGAGGGCACGGTGCAGCCCACAGCCCTCCCAAAGTGCCCTTGAGCAGCAGACAGCACTGCTCCTCCGGGCTCACAACATTTCCACACCCAGAACATGGGGAGGTAGCGGGCACGACTGAACCCTCGGCACCAGGAAGCCGTGAGTCGGCCAGGGCCCCACGACACTGTCCTGGAGAGGAGCATGAATGCCTTCTTAAGGAGCTTGGCTCCACAACGCACGTCCTCCAGTCTGAGACGCACAGCGTGCTTGTTGGAACACACAATGCTCCTTCCTGACTCAGCAGGTCTAGCTCCAGGTCCTGGAAAGTGCATTTCCAACAGGTTCCCAGGGAAGGCCCACACTGCTAGTCCCAGGCCACAGTTTGAATAACGAAGGACACCTTAAAGCTTTCCTTTATGGTAAAAGAAAATACTTATAATGGAGATCAAATTCATCTCCTGGGGCAATGTTTCTAAAGGAAGAGGGGCCGCAGTGGGCTGAATGGTGGTCTTCCCAAAAGTCAACCCACTGAGTGGTTCGGGGTGTCCCTGTAAATTGATACCTGTGAAATCACACAGAGCATAAATAATATAGATGATATAGAGGTACTATTAACATTGTATTATGCCATATTCATGTACAGTATGTCAATGTATTATATATTGCACACATTATTTATGTAATATATTAACATGTATTCCCTGGAGTAGGGCATGGCAACCCACTCCAGTATTTTTGCCTGGAGAATTCCGTGGAGTGAGGATCCTTGCAGGCTACAGTCCATGGAATCACAGAGTCAGACACGACTGGGCATTAACACACACAGCACATATTACCTATATATATTGCATATAATGTACCTGCTAATATATAATAGATATTACATATTTTTGGCTTCCCTGGTGGTTCAGCTGATAAAAAATCTGCCTTCGATGCGGGAGACCTGGGTTCAACCCCTGGGTTGGGAAGATCCCTTTTTATGCCCACGTCCAAATTCCCCTTTTATAGGGCAACAGTCGCACTGAATGAGGGCCCCACCCTGTTCCAATGTGACCTCCCCTTAACCAATTACACCCACAATGATATTATCTCCAAATAAGGTCTCTGTCAGAGGTGATGAATGGAGGCACGGTGCAGCCCACAGCCCTCCCAAAGTGCCCTTGAGCAGCAGACAGCACTGCTCCTCCGGGCTCACAACATTTCCACACCCAGAACATGGGGAGGTAGCGGGCACGACTGAACCCTCGGCACCAGGAAGCCGTGAGTCGGCCAGGGCCCCACGACACTGTCCTGGAGGAGCATGAATGCCTTCTTAAGGAGCTTGGCTCCACAACGCACGTCCTCCAGTCTGAGACGCACAGCGTGCTTGTTGGAACACACAATGCTCCTTCCTGACTCAGCAGGTCTAGCTCCAGGTCCTGGAAAGTGCATTTCCAACAGGTTCCCAGAGAAGGCCCACACGGCTAGTCCCAGGCCACAGTTTGAATAACGAAGGACACCTTAAAGCTTTCCTTTATGGTAAAAGAAAATACTTATAATGGAGATCAAATTCATCTCCTGGGGCAATGTTTCTAAAGGAAGAGGGGCCGCAGTGGGCTGAATGGTGGTCTTCCCAAAAGTCAACCCACTGAGTGGTTCGGGGTGTCCCTGTAAATTGATACCTGTGAAATCACACAGAGCATAAATAATATAGATGATATAGAGGTACTATTAACATTGTATTATGCCATATTCATGTACAGTATGTCAATGTATTATATATTGCACACATTATTTATGTAATATATTAACATGTATTCCCTGGAGTAGGGCATGGCAACCCACTCCAGTATTTTTGCCTGGAGAATTCCGTGGAGTGAGGATCCTTGCAGGCTACAGTCCATGGAATCACAGAGTCAGACACGACTGGGCATTAACACACACAGCACATATTACCTATATATATTGCATATAATGTACCTGCTAATATATAATAGATATTACATATTTTTGGCTTCCCTGGTGGTTCAGCTGATAAAAAATCTGCCTTCGATGCGGGAGACCTGGGTTCAACCCCTGGGTTGGGAAGATCCCCTGGAAGAGAGAATGGCTACCCACTCCAGTATTCTTGCCTAGAGAATTCCATGGACAGAGGACCCTGGTTTGCTACAGTCCATGGCGTCTCAAAGAATTGGACACAACTGAGCAGCTAACACTTCACATTACATATTATCATGCTTTATGCTATCTCATAAAGTGCTTATATATTTATATCTAAGTCTCGCCATATATATGTGTGTATGTGTGTGTATATATATATATATATATATATATATATATATATGTATGTATGTATATACACATACATTTTAGGGTACAAATATATATGGGCTTCCCTGGCAGCTCACATGGTAAAGAATCCATCTGCAATGCAGAAGACCAGGTTTGATCCCTGGGTCAGGAAGATCCCTTGGAGAAGAGAATGGCAACCCATTCTAGTATGCTTGCCTGGAGAATTCCATAGACAGAGGAGACTTGCGTGCTCCATGAAGTCACAATGAGTCAGACACGACTAAGGAACTAACACTAATACACACACACACACACACACACACACAGACACACACACACACACACACACACACATTTCAAAAGAATGATATTTTCCTTTTCATCTTGATGACTGAGTTGTAATAGTTCTTATCTTTCACATTTTTTCCAAGTAATTAAAAATGATGGCACAGTAGGCAAATGGTTTAAGGTCTCAGTGATGAAGAGGGTGTCTGTGTCTCTTGTCTAGTAAATGCTGTCAGAGTCCCCTGGCAGTGAGGAAAATCACTTTACTAAAGCCAGCAGAAGGCGCTTACACGATAAACCTACTGCACCATTTTCCCTGGGAAACATTTGTAATCTACTGTATCAGGAATGGAGCATTTCTATTAAAAATATATCAACACTCTCATAAAGACCATTTTCCCCTTACAATTTTTTCTGAGTAATAATATCCAAGCCACAGATGTGCTGACGATCAATGTTTGCTCCTCAATGCAACTCAATTGAAGATTATCTGTTTATTAATAACATAAATGCCTCAAACACAAAATAACATTCAATTACTGGGTGCGATGACACCACAAGCCCCACGATGCTTCCTTTTTCATGGCGAGGCATCCACACATCAGCCATTGGCCCTATGGGCTGGCTGTTCTATTTTCATTTCAGTCCCAAATGGGTTTAATTGACTCCAAACATGAGGAATATAAATACTCAATCTCAGCTAAATCATGAAAACTGTCTCCTAGGAATGGTTATGTAAGACTCACTGAGATGCTGATGAAGAGCACTCTCCTGATCACGTTTCTCATCAGAGAAAATGCTGAAAGGCAGAAGACGGTGAGCCTGGTGACCTGAGTAAGTAAAGACAGGGTCTCCTGCTTTTTCTGGAAGGTGACTGGGGTGGGCTGTTGTCATTAAAATTTTTAACTTAGTTTTTTAACATAATTGGAATTTTAATCCTCCCACTTTCCTTCCCTACATTTTTTCCAATTCCAGAGCCTCTCATAGGGAACTCCATCTGATGAAATTGGAGTTGACCTCTTCCCATGCTCAAGGGTAAAGAACTCAAGCCTGAACCAGGCTCAAGCCTGGTTCCCCAGAGAAATCCCTGCCCCTGGTCAGAGCGATGACTGCAGGGGCTGACACCCACTGAAGCTAGGCAGACAGCCCCTCTCCCCACATTGAATCTGCAGGAATCATCCGACCCACTCTGTAGACTGTTAGCTTCATCACTGGGAAGACATATGCCCAGGTGTGCTGGTGGACACTCTGACCCACGTGGAGAACCTGCTTGAGAATGAAGAAATCCAGGGGGCAGCAGATTCGAAAGATGGGGAGAGGCAGCTTCCTGATGTTCCTGCATGTGACCTCAAGCCCAGGCATCTCTGTGTGCTAGTGTGCTAAGTTGCTTCAGTCATGTCTGACTCTGTGTCTCGGTGGGCTATCATTCATCAGGCTCCTATGTCCATGGGATTCTCCAGGCAACCCAGGAGTGGGTTGCCATTTCCTCCTCCAGGGCATCTTCCTGACCCAGGAATCGAATACTTTCTTATGTATCCTGAATTGGCAGGTGTGTCCTTTACCACCATCTGGGAATCCCATAAGCCCATAAGGCATCCCTGGTCTTCCCTGATACAGGAAGTATATGTTATAGTCAGTTTAAAATATCCTACTACAGACCCTGAGAGAAGGAAAGCGCCACCTACATTTAGGCCAAAACAAAACAGTGTTTCTTCTACTTACAATGCTTCTGACACCAAATGTGTAAATTTTGCACAGCAAGCAACTCTGATACTAAATATCCAGAGTCAGCACTGACGCCTCAGGTCAAGGCCTTGGGCCCACAAGACTGCCCCCCATTGCAGATACAAAAGACCAACTAACTGTCTATCAATGAAGGGTTCCCACAATGCCCTTCTTAGGTTCAATAATTCGCTACAACAGCTCGCAGAACTCATGAAACCCCTCTAGTCACTACTATTGACCCTATGGTATGGGGTACAACTCAGGAAGAAATGCACAGGACAGGGTGTTGGGGAAGGTAGGAAGAGACTTTCTGTTCTCTCTGGGTGAGCAGCCCCCCCAGCAGCTGCATGGTTCCACCCACCCAGAGACCTTTACCCTGCAGTCTAGGGGCTTATAGAAGTTCCATTTCATTGACCTGACTGATTACACCATTAGCCATCGGCAGCTATCTCAGTCTTCAGCCCCTCTCCATTCCCAGTAGGCCAGTTACAGGTCTACTGGGAAACACCTCCTGGCAACCACCTCCATCTTTCTCCAAGAGTCCCCTTATTAGCACAAAGTCAAATACAGTTTAAAGGCTTTATTATGAATAACCAAAGATGCTCCTCTCCTCCCTGTTGGGAAATTCCAAAGGTTTAGGAGCTTTGAGCCAAAAACCAGGGATAAAGACTAAATGCATATTTCTTTGTTATGCCACAATATCACATAAGCAAATCTTGTTTTATTTTTAAAGATGAAATCTTTTAGAGCTTGAGTTGTCAGCTAAACTTTAATGTATGTTGTAAGAAAAACAGAAAGTTTTTTTTCCATTTTTTGTGCTTTATTTTTATTTTTGTCTTGTTTTGTTGATGTCCTAGGAATGCTGAGATACAACAGGCCAAAGGACATAGAGGGACATAAAGGGACATAATTGTCTTAAATGCCATTTCTTTTTTTTTTTTTTTTTGGCTGCTCTGGGTTTTCACTGCTGCCACAGGCTCTTCTCTCGTTGCAAGGAGTTGGGGCTACTCTCTAGTTGTGGTGAGCAGGCTTCTTGTTACAGTGACTTCTCTTGTTGAGGAACTCAGGCTCTAGGGCACACGGGCTTCAGTAGTTGCAGCACATGGGCTCAATAATTCTGGCTCCGAGGCTCTAGAGCACAGGCTCAATAGTTGCAGCTCAAGGGCTTAGTTGTTCCAGAGCATGTGAGATCTTCCCAGATCAGAGACTGAACCTGTGTCTCCAGCATTGGCAGGTGAACTCTTCACCACTGAGCTACCTGGGGAGCCTTTAAATGCCATTTCTTTAATCAGGTGTTAAGGAAGCAAGAGTTCCCCAGGAGTAATATTAGTTAATAGGACTGGGGCTTTGTGTCTGGGTGTTTCCATTCTTGGCCACACAATGGCATTCTCAGCTGTTATACCCCCAGGACCTGAAGTCCATGGAGAACCCAGGTGTTGGCTGATTGTCAGTATCTGACCTGCTCATATTAGAAAAGTTGGACCCCCTGCAGCAGAACAGCAGTTTCTGACACGTGAACCATGGCTCGTGGGTTATCTGGAGGCTGGTTTCTCGCAACACACCTATTAATAAGATAATTGCTACATTTTCCTCCCTGACATGAATAATTTACTTGTGGCATATCTCCCTGAACTCTCATAAGAAAGTACAACTCTTTCCCTCTTAAGGAAGTTAGTTTTGGAGACTACTGGGTTCTGAGCAGAGCAGCAAAAAAATAAAGTAAGAGAAATCAAATGTCGTTGAGTATGTCCATTCAACAAATGTGGATTCTGTGTCTCTTTCAAAAGAGAGACAGGGAGAAACTTAGAACAGTGAGCCATGACCCCATTCCGTTTTATTTTTAAAGATGAAATCTTTTAGAGCTTGAGTTGTCAGCTAAACTTTAATGTATGTTGTAAGAAAAACAGAAAGTTTTTTTTCCATTTTTTGTGCTTTATTTTTATTTTTGTCTTGTTTTGTTGATGTCCTAGGAATGCTGAGATACAACAGGCCAAAGGACATAGAGGGACATAAAGGGACATAATTGTCTTAAATGCCATTTCTTTTTTTTTTTTTTTTTGGCTGCTCTGGGTTTTCACTGCTGCCACAGGCTCTTCTCTCGTTGCAAGGAGTTGGGGCTACTCTCTAGTTGTGGTGAGCAGGCTTCTTGTTACAGTGACTTCTCTTGTTGAGGAACTCAGGCTCTAGGGCACACGGGCTTCAGTAGTTGCAGCACATGGGCTCAATAATTCTGGCTCCGAGGCTCTAGAGCACAGGCTCAATAGTTGCAGCTCAAGGGCTTAGTTGTTCCAGAGCATGTGAGATCTTCCCAGATCAGAGACTGAACCTGTGTCTCCAGCATTGGCAGGTGAACTCTTCACCACTGAGCTACCTGGGGAGCCTTTAAATGCCATTTCTTTAATCAGGTGTTAAGGAAGCAAGAGTTCCCCAGGAGTAATATTAGTTAATAGGACTGGGGCTTTGTGTCTGGGTGTTTCCATTCTTGGCCACACAATGGCATTCTCAGCTGTTATACCCCCAGGACCTGAAGTCCATGGAGAACCCAGGTGTTGGCTGATTGTCAGTATCTGACCTGCTCATATTAGAAAAGTTGGACCCCCTGCAGCAGAACAGCAGTTTCTGACACGTGAACCATGGCTCGTGGGTTATCTGGAGGCTGGTTTCTCGCAACACACCTATTAATAAGATAATTGCTACATTTTCCTCCCTGACATGAATAATTTACTTGTGGCATATCTCCCTGAACTCTCATAAGAAAGTACAACTCTTTCCCTCTTAAGGAAGTTAGTTTTGGAGACTACTGGGTTCTGAGCAGAGCAGCAAAAAAATAAAGTAAGAGAAATCAAATGTCGTTGAGTATGTCCATTCAACAAATGTGGATTCTGTGTCTCTTTCAAAAAAAGAGAGAGGACAGGGAGAAACTTAGAACAGTGAGCCATGACCCCATTCCCATATTTGCACTCAGGTGGAAGGGAGGAGAAAATTCAGGCAAGGGAGGCAAGACAAACACACACATCTGAAAAATAAGTGCAAAAGTATGCCACAAGAAAGACAAAAAGACATCAGAAATACTTAGAAGGTTATATTCAATAGGAAAAGAGACAGATTTTTCCTAAAGGCTGGTCTCTATTAATAACATAACTGCTTGAAATGCATTTAGATCAGCATTTCCCAAAGACTGTCCTATAAAACACTAGTCCTACAAGACATACCGTGAGGAAAAAGGTTCTACAGGAAATATTAACACATTGGGAAATGGTGATTTCCATTTTGCCACTGCTGTCTCACCTTAGAAATTCATAGCGTACTATAGCTTACTAAAGGTTCTTTTTGGTCCTGCTGTAAAGAAATCTATTTGGGGGCTTCCCTGGTGGTCCAGTGGGTAAGGACACCGCCTTGCAGTGCCAGGGGCGCCGGTTTGATCCCTGGCCTGGGAAGATTCCACGTGCCGCGGAGCGGCTGGACTGATGTGTCCAATTACCGAGCTGGAGCTCTGGAGCGCATGCGCCCAGAGCCAGCGCTCTGCGACAACAGAGGCCACCGCGAAGGGAGGCCCACACGGGCCAAAGAACAAAGACGGATGAAAATAGAGAAATGGAAGACCAATAGAAGTGGCCCGCCCATCCCCCTCCCTCCCCACCCCACTCCCCAAAAAGATAAATAAATAAATAAATGTTTTTAAAAAAAAAAGAAAGAAATCTATTTAACTTTAATTAACCCAATATTTCCCACAGTTATCTGACCACAGTCCCAGAAGAGTACTCTGTGGAAAACACTCTGAAGCATGGTAATATATATGACCTAAGGAAAGAGCTGCACAAAGCCAGTCTTCAAGATCTCACAGAGAGTTGACTCGATGGTTGGCTCCAAATTATTTGGTAGAGCAAAACTGGCTTGTTCCACCAAAAGAAAAAAAAAGGCAATATATATATATATGACATGAAGTTTCCAAAGAGAAAATACACATTCCACTAAAATTTTAGAAGCATTTCAAATTTGACATGAGCTGTATATAATAGAGAGTGAATATCGTCAAATTTATGTTTAAAAAAAAGGATCGCGTCTATCAATTTATCTATCTATATACAGAGTTCAGTTCAGTGACTCAGTCGTGTCTGACTCTTTGCCACCCCATGGACTGCAGCACGCCAGGCTTCCCTGGCCTTCACCATCTCCTGGAGTGTGTCTATGTCTCCTTTGCTGTTGTTCAGTCTCTAAGTTACGTCCAACTCTTTGCCGCTGCATGATGGCAGCACTCCAGGCTGTTCTGTCCTCTGCTAGCTCCCCGAGTTTGCTCAAATTCATGCCCATTGAGCTAGTGATGCCATCAACCAACTCATCGTTTGCTGTCCTCTTCTCCTCCTGCCCTCAGTCTTTCCCAGCATCAGGGTCTTTTCCACGGAGTTGGCTCTTTGCATCACATGACCAAAGTTATTCAGTTTCAGCCTCAGTCCTTCCAATGAATATTCAGGGCTGATCTCCTTTACGAGACCTCAAGGGAGTGCCAGGGCGCCGGTTTGATCCCTGGCCTGGGAAGATTCCACGTGCCGCGGAGCGGCTGGACTGATGTGTCCAATTACCGAGCTGGAGCTCTGGAGCGCATGCGCCCAGAGCCAGCGCTCTGCGACAACAGAGGCCACCGCGAAGGGAGGCCCACACGGGCCAAAGAACAAAGACGGATGAAAATAGAGAAATGGAAGACCAATAGAAGTGGCCCGCCCATCCCCCGCCCTCCCCACCCCACTCCCCAAAAAGATAAATAAATAAATAAATGTTTTTAAAAAAAAAAGAAAGAAATCTATTTAACTTTAATTAACCCAATATTTCCCACAGTTATCTGACCACAGTCCCAGAAGAGTACTCTGTGGAAAACACTCTGAAGCATGGTAATATATATGACCTAAGGAAAGAGCTGCACAAAGCCAGTCTTCAAGATCTCACAGAGAGTTGACTCGATGGTTGGCTCCAAATTATTTGGTAGAGCAAAACTGGCTTGTTCCACCAAAAGAAAAAAAGGCAATATATATATATATGACATGAAGTTTCCAAAGAGAAAATACACATTCCACTAAAATTTTAGAAGCATTTCAAATTTGACATGAGCTGTATATAATAGAGAGTGAATATCGTCAAATTTATGTTTAAAAAAAAGGATCGCGTCTATCAATTTATCTATCTATATACAGAGTTCAGTTCAGTGACTCAGTCGTGTCTGACTCTTTGCCACCCCATGGACTGCAGCACGCCAGGCTTCCCTGGCCTTCACCATCTCCTGGAGTGTGTCTATGTCTCCTTTGCTGTTGTTCAGTCTCTAAGTTACGTCCAACTCTTTGCCGCTGCATGATGGCAGCACTCCAGGCTGTTCTGTCCTCTGCTAGCTCCCTGAGTTTGCTCAAATTCATGCCCATTGAGCTAGTGATGCCATCAACCAACTCATCGTTTGCTGTCCTCTTCTCCTCCTGCCCTCAGTCTTTCCCAGCATCAGGGTCTTTTCCACGGAGTTGGCTCTTTGCATCACATGACCAAAGTATTGGAGCTTCAGTTTCAGCCTCAGTCCTTCCAATGAATATTCAGGGCTGATCTCCTTTAGGATTGACTGATTTGATCTTGCAGTCCAAGGGATTGTCAAGAGTCTTATCCAGCACCACAGTTCAAAAGCATCAATTCTTTGGCACTCAGCCTTCTTTATGGTCCAGCTCTCACATCTGTACATGACTATCGGGAAAACCACAGCTATGACTATACAGACCTTTGTCTGCAAAACGATTTCTCTGCTTTTTAACATGTTGTCTAGGTTTGTCATAGCTTTCCTTCCAAGGAGCAAGGGTCTTTTAATTCCATAGCTGCAGTTACCATCCACAGTGATTTGGGAGCCCCCAAAATGAAATCCATCACTTGTTTCCATTCTTTCCCCACCTATTTGCCATAAAGTGGTGAGACCAGATGCCATGACCTTAGTTTTTTTTTTTTAATATTGTTTCAAGACAGTTTTTTTCCCTCTCCTTTTTCACACTCATCAGGAGGCTCCTCCTCTTCACTTCATGCCTTATATATCTCCTTTATATATCCATCTTTATACTCCTTTACATACTGAGCATTATTAAGCACTTTCACATTTATGTAGTTTTTTTTTTTTTACATGTATGTCCCCAGATCATTCATATGCATATCCCTGGACCCTCCCCCCACCCAGTTCCCCCCTCCCATCCCTCCAGACCATCGCCCCAAGTAGTTGTAGGTACTCCTATTCCCCTAGCACAATGACAATAGCTATCTTTTCCACACATGACAGTATAGACTTCCATGTTACTCCCTCCATGCCTCCCTCCCACTGTTCGGTCTCCACAATGTCTTTATGTCTATTCTCTGTTTTTTCATGAGTTCACTGCGTATGTTATCATGACCATCTTACTAGATCCCATATATATGAGTTAGTATACTATACTTGTCTTTCTCTTTTTGACTTATTTATGTAGTTTTTAAGCAATATATTAAGACACAGTTTAACTCTTTGCTCCCAATGTGAATGAACAAGCTCTCATTTAGAAAGAAGAAAGGTGGATGGGAAGGGAAAGAGGATATAGAAAGAAGAGGAAGGAGTTGCTGGAAAAAAATTTTTTCGCTTCCCTCCCAGTCTTTCCCAGCATCAGGGTCTTTTCCACGGAGTTGGCTCTTTGCATCACATGACCAAAGTATTGGAGCTTCAGTTTCAGCCTCAGTCCTTCCAATGAATATTCAGGGCTGATCTCCTTTAGGATTGACTGATTTGATCTTGCAGTCCAAGGGATTGTCAAGAGTCTTATCCAGCACCACAGTTCAAAAGCATCAATTCTTTGGCACTCAGCCTTCTTTATGGTCCAGCTCTCACATCTGTACATGACTATCGGGAAAACCACAGCTATGACTATACAGACCTTTGTCTGCAAAACGATTTCTCTGCTTTTTAACATGTTGTCTAGGTTTGTCATAGCTTTCCTTCCAAGGAGCAAGGGTCTTTTAATTCCATAGCTGCAGTTACCATCCACAGTGATTTGGGAGCCCCCAAAATGAAATCCATCACTTGTTTCCATTCTTTCCCCACCTATTTGCCATAAAGTGGTGAGACCAGATGCCATGACCTTAGTTTTTTTTTTTTAATATTGTTTCAAGACAGTTTTTTTCCCTCTCCTTTTTCACACTCATCAGGAGGCTCCTCCTCTTCACTTCATGCCTTATATATCTCCTTTATATATCCATCTTTATACTCCTTTACATACTGAGCATTATTAAGCACTTTCACATTTATGTAGTTTTTTTTTTTTTACATGTATGTCCCCAGATCATTCATATGCATATCCCTGGACCCTCCCCCCACCCAGTTCCCCCCCCTCCCATCCCTCCAGACCATCGCCCCAAGTAGTTGTAGGTACTCCTATTCCCCTAGCACAATGACAATAGCTATCTTTTCCACACATGACAGTATAGACTTCCATGTTACTCCCTCCATGCCTCCCTCCCACTGTTCGGTCTCCACAATGTCTTTATGTCTATTCTCTGTTTTTTCATGAGTTCACTGCGTATGTTATCATGACCATCTTACTAGATCCCATATATATGAGTTAGTATACTATACTTGTCTTTCTCTTTTTGACTTATTTATGTAGTTTTTAAGCAATATATTAAGACACAGTTTAACTCTTTGCTCCCAATGTGAATGAACAAGCTCTCATTTAGAAAGAAGAGAAAGGTGGATGGGAAGGGGAAAGAGGGATATGGAGCAAATGGGAGAGATCGGGGTCACTGGGAACCTGGCTTGGGTTGATTGTGAGAGCCTGAGGAAGGCCAAGCATTGATATGACCCAAAGGAATATGTTTCTCATCATTTGACAGTTGCTTGGTGACCCCATTCTCACCTCTGAGCTTCTCTTATTCTTATTCTATGACCATAGTTGGAGCCCTCTTTGGGGTCTGAGTTCATTCAAACTCATACTACAGTTTTGTCCTTAAGAAAAACCTCTCCCTCATCGTATTACCTGGAGATGGGCTTACTCAGAATAACCAAGTGCAGATGCTAGTTCCCTTGGGATCCCCAGCCAAGAAACGTATAATATGGAGCCTGGGATGGGTAGAGGTCCTAGATTCACCTTCTCTCACCTGTAGGTTATAAGCAAGGGGAGAATTGATGCAAGGGGCCGATGGCTAAAGGAATCAAGGCCCACCAGCTCCTCACTTGGGCCAAGGCTTTCCCATCAAACAGGATGAGAGAACACAGCTTGTGCTGAGGCCACAGAGGAGCTCTTCCTTTTCTGATTCTAGATCTTGAAACTTGTTCAGAACACCCCAAGACCACAGGCTACCTCAGACACCCATCACTTCCCAGAGAGGGTGCAAAGGTGGCAAGAGAAGGTGCCTCCTTCTGACAAGCGCTGAGCAGCAGGCTTACTGACTGGAAACGAGGAGTGGGAGAGCTGGTACCAGTCACTCCACCAGGGTTGGGTGGCACAGGACAGGCAGTGGCTGTCTAGTTCTCATCCTGGCCATGCAGTCACTCAGCTAGGAATCCTTCATCAGGGAGAAGAAACCCGCTTTCCCCTAGAGCACCCACTCTCAGGGTGAGGAGAACAGAGATCTTTCTAGAAACTGACGTGAGGCAAAAAATTCCCCCTAAAGTACACCATCAGTGCAAACACACATAACCTGAACTTTGGATAATTCTATATTAAAGAGGACAATTATGTGATACTTGTTTTTCTTTCTGATTTACTTTACTCTGTATGACAGTCTCTAGACTTATCCACATCTCGACAAATGAAGCAATTCCATTTCTTTATCCATTCATTTCTCAATGAACATTTAGGTTGCTCCCAGGTCCTGTCTACTGTAAAAGTGCTACAGTGAACACTGGGGTACATGTCTTTTTGAATTATAGTACATTAATACATATATGTGGAATCTAGAAAAATGGCACAGATGAACAGACGTGGACACAGAAAGGTAAGGGGAGGGTGGGATGAACTGACAGAGTAGGATTGACGTATGTCCACTACCGCATGTAAAACAGCAAGTGGGAACCTGCTGTGTAGCACAGGAAGCTCGGCTCAGTGCTCTGTGGCAGCCTAGATGGGTGGGATGGAGGAAGGAAATGGGAGAGAAATCCAAAAAGGATGTATACATACAACTGATTCACTTCATTGCACAGCAGAAACTAACAAAACATTGTAAAGTAATTACATATTAATTAAAAAAAAAAAACAAGTCTGCTACAAGCTACTCCACCATTGGGGCTTGATCTGAATTTACAGAATAGTAGGCCCTGCTCTTCATGAGGCTTTCAAGGGTGCAACAGGTGAACACACTCCAGACCCTCCCAGTCTGCATCCCTGGGTTGCCCCCATTCTGAAAGGAGCCATGAGGAGGCGTCATACAACAAACAGACTCTACCAGGTGGGAAATGATTCTTTTGATTACTTCCATTTGGAGGTGACCAGATGGATGGATTAGGGTTACTTCTCAACAATTGTATTTCTCTAGGCATGGCACTATTTGTCACCTACAGTAAGCATTAAGAGGGCTTCCCAGGCGGCGCTAGTGGTAAAGAACATGCCTGCCAATGCAGAAGACATAAGAGATGTGAGTTGGATTCCTGAGTCAGGAAGATCCCCTGGAGGAAGGCATGGCAACCCACTCCAGTATTCTTGCCTGGGAAATACCACAGACAGAGGAGACTGGTGGGCTACAGTTTATGGGATTGCAATGAGTCAGACATGACTGAAGCAACTTAGCACACACACAAATATTAAGAAAAATAGATTTTTCAACAATTCCACCACAGGGCATACACTCTAAGAAGACCATAATTGAAAGAGACACATATACCCCAATGTTCATTGCAGCACTGTCTACAATAGCTAGGACACGGAAGAAACCTAGATGTCCATCAACAGATGAATGGATAAAGAAGCTGAGGTGTGTATATACAGTGGAATATTACTCAGCCATAAAAAGGAATGCATTTGAATCAGTTCTAATGAGGTAGATGAACTTAGAGCTTGTTATATCAAGTACATAAGAAAGAGAAAACACAGATATCATATATTAACACATACGTATGGCCTCTACAAAGATGGTGCTGATTTTTGGGGCAAATTAGCTCCACAATGGAGACCCAGACATAGAGAAGAGACTTGTGGACACAGTTAGGGGAAGGAGGGGGCCAGATGGACAGGGAGAGTGGCATGGAAACATGTACATTACCATATGCAAAACAGACAGGCAGTGGGCCTCTGCTGTCTGAGGCAGGGAGCTCAAACCAGTGCTCCGTGACAGCCTAGAGGGGTGGGATGGGGTGGGAGGTGGGAGGTGGGAAGGAGGCTCAAGAGGGAGGGGACATGTGTAAACCCAAGACCAACTCGTGCTAATGTGTAGCAGAAACCAACACAATATTGTATAGAAAATATCTTGCAACTAAAAATAAATTTTTAAAAATTCAGATGGGTTTTCACTATAAGTACCCTTAAGGCAAAGTCTGTATTCAGTTTTGTATAACAGATGATGATGTTTGCACAGTTCATTTAATAAAATGGATTTAGTAAGGTCTAGGAATTTTGATAAAGTCTCAGTTAAGCGATCTGATTCTAGACTTGCCTGATGTTCTTTACATTTTACTCCTTTTTAAGTGAGCAGGTGCTCTTTTCCCTACCTGCTTCTTCTTTTCCATCGCCCCAAATTCCATTTTTTTCTGAGTCACTTCAGATCACATATTTGATACCACATATTCTTCTCACTCTAAATAATTCACCTTCATTCCTGAGCCTTATAGAATTCATATCAAATATCTAAAAAACATGACAAGTAGGACTTAACTTTCTTAGGACCATCTTAAAGAATGATTTAAAGAATAACAGTTAACTGGAACTAATACTTTATTGATGAACTGAGGTGATTAACAAGAATAATGCAAGAGCACAGCCCAGAAGTTCATGCCAAGAGAAACCTAAAACTACTGATAAAACAGACAATTATAAATATTTTTGATCAATATTGACTTTGGCATATGAATAAAAGTTTGACTAATGCATCTGACTACTTGTAATTCAGTTTTGAATTGCCATAAGATGTCCTAAGACCATCTGAGAGGAAATTAGGGGAAAAGCCCTAAATCAAAAAAGTCATCATCTTTATGGTATTGGTACTGGAATTATTTCTAGAATAACTCAGCTTCACAGCTATAATTCAAGTTAAGTTTTAGTCTATTGGTTTAACTGCAGAATATCTAAAATTTAGAAATTTTTATAGCTCTCAATCCCATATAATGGTGGGTAAAAAACCTTAGAGAAAATTCAATTATAATAGAAGAGAGCTTGGTTCCTTTATTTTTTTCTTCTTAAAAATGGACTTCATCTGGAGACCTGCTAAATATATAGCAGTTTTGCAATTTCCAACCCAATGTCTATAAAAATGGAGTGGATTACGAATGCTGAAATGTTACAGAGGGACACCTAGACTATTAAACATGGTATAAGAACATTAAAAGAGAATTTAATTCTCTACAAGTGTAATGTTTGCTCTGGTAAAATGTTCTTGTTTAGCCGCTAAGTCATGTTCTACTCTTTGTGACCCCATGAACTGCAGGGTTGATTTCCTTTAGGGTTGACTGGTTGGGTCTCCTGCAAAGCTTTAAACATATCACATGACAAAATAAGTACAGACATTTCTTTAGGCACACGTGGCATCAGAAAGAATCCAGAAAGGGCTAGCGGTCTCACCTTTTATCCTTGTAAACGAGAAAAGGGAAGAAGAGCTAAGCTTTCAGGATGGCTGGCACATAATCTGCTAAGGAGAGCTCTGCACCTGCTGGCTGGGTACTGGGCTCCAGGGCCCCAGAGGAGGGCAGCTGGCCGCCCAGTGGCTGAGCCTCCTCGGGTTTTCCTCTCCACACCCGCCAGCTTAGCGAGAGCCATTGTTCAAGCTCTAACTTTCTGTTGGAGAGGGGTTCGGTAGGAAATGGAGTGGGAGGAGAGGTAAGGGGTGGGGTTCTGAGAAAGGGATCACAATTTAGAGTTCAAGTTTAGAGATTATTCCTCTGATGGGCGGGGCCACATCAAGTGGTATGTTTGGGATGAGTGTTAGAATCTGAAAAGAAAAGAACTTGGATAGATGATCTTATTTACAAAGCAGAAACAGAAACACAGACGTAGAGAACAAACTTATGGATACCAAAGTGGGGGGAGGGGAATGGGAGGAGCCAGGAAATTGGGATTGACATATAGACATTATTGATGCTAAGTGTAAAATAGACAACTAATGAGAACCTACTGTATAGCAGAGGGAACTCTACTGAACGCTCTGTGGTGACCTAAACAGGAAGGAAATCCAAAAAAGAGGAGACATACGGATACATGGTTCCCAGCCTTTACAATACCACACACTGGTTTTGTGGAAGACAATTTTTCCATGGATTGGGGCGATGGGGGGGTGGATGATTCAAGTGCATTACATTTACTGTGCACCTTATTTCTATTATTATTATATCGGTTCCATCTCCAATCATCAGCCATTAGATCCCGGAGTTAGGGGACCCCTGTAAAGCTGATTCACTCTCCTGTACAGCAGAAACTAACACAGCTATGTTGTCAAGCAACTATGCTCCAGTAAAAATTTGTCTAAAAGATTGAAGATTAATTCTCTACAAGTGTAATGTTTGCTCTGGTAAAATGTTCTTGTTTAGCGGTTGATTTCCTTTAGGGTTGACTGGTTGGGTCTCCTGCAAAGCTTTAAACATATCACATGACAAAATAAGTACAGACATTTCTTTAGGCACACGTGGCATCAGAAAGAATCCAGAAAGGGCTAGCGGTCTCACCTTTTATCCTTGTAAACGAGAAAAGGGAAGAAGAGCTAAGCTTTCAGGATGGCTGGCACATAATCTGCTAAGGAGAGCTCTGCACCTGCTGGCTGGGTACTGGGCTCCAGGGCCCCAGAGGAGGGCAGCTGGCCGCCCAGTGGCTGAGCCTCCTCGGGTTTTCCTCTCCACACCCGCCAGCTTAGCGAGAGCCATTGTTCAAGCTCTAACTTTCTGTTGGAGAGGGGTTCGGTAGGAAATGGAGTGGGAGGAGAGGTAAGGGGTGGGGTTCTGAGAAAGGGATCACAATTTAGAGTTCAAGTTTAGAGATTATTCCTCTGATGGGCGGGGCCACATCAAGTGGTATGTTTGGGATGAGTGTTAGAATCTGAAAAGAAAAGAACTTGGATAGATGATCTTATTTACAAAGCAGAAACAGAAACACAGACGTAGAGAACAAACTTATGGATACCAAAGTGGGGGGAGGGGAATGGGAGGAGCCAGGAAATTGGGATTGACATATAGACATTATTGATGCTAAGTGTAAAATAGACAACTAATGAGAACCTACTGTATAGCAGAGGGAACTCTACTGAACGCTCTGTGGTGACCTAAACAGGAAGGAAATCCAAAAAAGAGGAGACATACGGATACATGGTTCCCAGCCTTTACAATACCACACACTGGTTTTGTGGAAGACAATTTTTCCATGGATTGGGGCGATGGGGGGGTGGATGATTCAAGTGCATTACATTTACTGTGCACCTTATTTCTATTATTATTATATCGGTTCCATCTCCAATCATCAGCCATTAGATCCCGGAGTTAGGGGACCCCTGTAAAGCTGATTCACTCTCCTGTACAGCAGAAACTAACACAGCTATGTTGTCAAGCAACTATGCTCCAGTAAAAATTTGTCTAAAAGATTGAAGATTATTCATCCAAATCTGTTTGGTTTGAGAAAAGAAGGTCCAAAGGAATCAAATGCCTTGCCTAAGATCAGAAGGCTAAGTCATGGTAGACCCACCTAGGACTCCGTCCACAGATTCTGAGTCTCTGGCAGTTTCTCCTACTTCAGAGCCCGGCACGCCCTGTTCTCATGGGATGAGCATCCCCTTATTATGCCCTTCTCTCTTCGAGCCAGCAGATATCTGACTGGCTGAACTGACTGGAGCCACCAAATGACCTGGCCATGATATTTGGGCTCCAAAATCACTGACAGCCATGAAATTAAAAGACACTTGCTTCTTAGAAGGAAAGCTATAACAAACCTAGACAGCTTATTAAAAAAGTAGACACATCACTTTGCTGATAAAGGTCCCTATAGTCAAAGCTATAGTTTCTTTCAGTAGTCATGTATGGATGTGAGAGTTTGACCATAAAGAAGGCTGAGTGCCAAAGAATTGATGCCTTTGAACTGTGATGCTGGAAAAGACCTTGAGAGTCCCTTGGACAGCAAGGAGATCAAACTAGTCAATCCTAAAGGAAATCAACCCTGAATATTCATTGGAAGGACTAACGCTGAAGCTCCAATACTTTGGCCACCTGATGTGAAGAGCCAACTCATTGGAAAAGGCCCTGATGTTGGGAAAGATTGAGGGCAGGAGGAGATGGTTGGATGGCATCACCAACTCAGTGTGTATGAATCTGAGCAAACACGGGGAGATAGTGAGGACTGGGGAGCCTGGCGTGCTGCACTCCACGGGGTCACAAAGAGTCAGACACGACTTAACAACTGAACAACAACAAATGATATCTGAAGGGTGACCGTGGACTCTCAGGCTGGATTTGCACTAGGCTGTGGAATAAATCTTTACTTGTAGGATTCTACTGAAAGCAAGTGCAAATGTGCCCCATTTATTAATGTCTGTCTCGGCGCTTCTGCACACAGTGCTTTATCAATACACATGCATTATGCATCAGGCCTGGTCAGTGGGCTGGTGTGCAGGGAAAAGCCAGGGCTGCAGTTGCCTCAGCCACTCTGAAGCCTCCAGGCAATGACTTGCAGCCTCCAGCTACAATTTTGTCGTTCCTCCAAGGTGGCAGCATGAAGTGATTTTTTCCCCAAAACTAAATATTTAAGAAAGGATATACCAAATATGAAATACGCAGTATATTTGTGTATCCCATTAAAAAAGCCAATTTTCCTTTTGCAGTTAGGATTATGGGGCAAAATTGCGCATTTATGCATATTAACATTGTTCCAAGGTTTTTGGATTAGATTTTCATACTCCCCGTGTTCTCATAGCACCTTATTATGCTTTTTAGACAGCTTATTAGAAAAGACCTGGCCATGATATTTGGGCTCCAAAATCACTGACAGCCATGAAATTAAAAGACACTTGCTTCTTAGAAGGAAAGCTATAACAAACCTAGACAGCTTATTAAAAAAGTAGACACATCACTTTGCTGATAAAGGTCCCTATAGTCAAAGCTATAGTTTCTTTCAGTAGTCATGTATGGATGTGAGAGTTTGACCATAAAGAAGGCTGAGTGCCAAAGAATTGATGCCTTTGAACTGTGATGCTGGAAAAGACCTTGAGAGTCCCTTGGACAGCAAGGAGATCAAACTAGTCAATCCTAAAGGAAATCAACCCTGAATATTCATTGGAAGGACTAACGCTGAAGCTCCAATACTTTGGCCACCTGATGTGAAGAGCCAACTCATTGGAAAAGGCCCTGATGTTGGGAAAGATTGAGGGCAGGAGGAGATGGTTGGATGGCATCACCAACTCAGTGTGTATGAATCTGAGCAAACACGGGGAGATAGTGAGGACTGGGGAGCCTGGCGTGCTGCACTCCACGGGGTCACAAAGAGTCAGACACGACTTAACAACTGAACAACAACAAATGATATCTGAAGGGTGACCGTGGACTCTCAGGCTGGATTTGCACTAGGCTGTGGAATAAATCTTTACTTGTAGGATTCTACTGAAAGCAAGTGCAAATGTGCCCCATTTATTAATGTCTGTCTCGGCGCTTCTGCACACAGTGCTTTATCAATACACATGCATTATGCATCAGGCCTGGTCAGTGGGCTGGTGTGCAGGGAAAAGCCAGGGCTGCAGTTGCCTCAGCCACTCTGAAGCCTCCAGGCAATGACTTGCAGCCTCCAGCTACAATTTTGTCGTTCCTCCAAGGTGGCAGCATGAAGTGATTTTTTCCCCAAAACTAAATATTTAAGAAAGGATATACCAAATATGAAATACGCAGTATATTTGTGTATCCCATTAAAAAAGCCAATTTTCCTTTTTGCAGTTAGGATTATGGGGCAAAATTGCGCATTTATGCATATTAACATTGTTCCAAGTGCCTTGATTTATTTTAAAACCATGAAGATTGCATTATGCTAAGCAAATTCTAGAGATTTTCTTTAAGAGAATCATTTGTTTGCTGTTCCATTGGATGATGCTTTATCTTCTGTGTGTTTGATTCAGTCGTATAGCTTCTCTTCTCCATTATTTATTTTTATTAGTTTATTTTCATATGTATTCAAAGAGATGTTTGGAGTAGGTCATATCCATTTTCATTTTTAAGGATGCTGTATTTTTTCAGAATTAAATCATGTACTTAAAATGAATTTTTTAAACATACACTAGAAATGGTCTTAACAGTTTAAAGGGGAGAGACATAACAACAGAAATTTGTTTGCATTCCATTTAAATCATGTACAGGAAATGAACTAAATACAATCTACCATCTCGCAGGATACAGAAGGGTGGAACAGAAGGGAAGAGCTCCCTGTGATTCTGTGAGATTTCTACAGGCTCTCTCATAATCCCCAAACAGTGCCAGTTTCCTTTAACTCTGAGGACCACCTTGTGGATCAGGTGTGGGTATGGCTGCTGCCAGCAGCAAAGCCAGTCTTTTACCAGTTGTGCTCATTCACAACCTCAGGATCTAGACCATTCTTCCTTTGACTGCAAACAGCGTTTTTTCTCCTTGGCCAGAAAATTTTGTCCACAATGGGTCAAGACCTTAGGCCCTCCCTTTCCTATATTCTTGGTTAGGACTGATTCCCAGTTACGGGGCTCAGGGAACTGAATGGTTAACGTTACCAAACTACCGCTTATACGATGAATGGAATCAGGCAGTAGTGACTAAATGTGCCCCATTTATTAATGTCTGTCTCGGCTTCTGCACACAGTGCTTTATCAATACACATGCATTATGCATCAGGCCTGGTCAGTGGGCTGGTGTGCAGGGAAAAGCCAGGGCTGCAGTTGCCTCAGCCACTCTGAAGCCTCCAGGCAATGACTTGCAGCCTCCAGCTACAATTTTGTCGTTCCTCCAAGGTGGCAGCATGAAGTGATTTTTTCCCCAAAACTAAATATTTAAGAAAGGATATACCAAATATGAAATACGCAGTATATTTGTGTATCCCATTAAAAAAGCCAATTTTCCTTTTTGCAGTTAGGATTATGGGGCAAAATTGCGCATTTATGCATATTAACATTGTTCCAAGTGCCTTGATTTATTTTAAAACCATGAAGATTGCATTATGCTAAGCAAATTCTAGAGATTTTCTTTAAGAGAATCATTTGTTTGCTGTTCCATTGGATGATGCTTTATCTTCTGTGTGTTTGATTCAGTCGTATAGCTTCTCTTCTCCATTATTTATTTTTATTAGTTTATTTTCATATGTATTCAAAGAGATGTTTGGAGTAGGTCATATCCATTTTCATTTTTAAGGATGCTGTATTTTTTCAGAATTAAATCATGTACTTAAAATGAATTTTTTAAACATACACTAGAAATGGTCTTAACAGTTTAAAGGGGAGAGACATAACAACAGAAATTTGTTTGCATTCCATTTAAATCATGTACAGGAAATGAACTAAATACAATCTACCATCTCTCGCAGGATACAGAAGGGTGGAACAGAAGGGAAGAGCTCCCTGTGATTCTGTGAGATTTCTACAGGCTCTCTCATAATCCCCAAACAGTGCCAGTTTCCTTTAACTCTGAGGACCACCTTGTGGATCAGGTGTGGGTATGGCTGCTGCCAGCAGCAAAGCCAGTCTTTTACCAGTTGTGCTCATTCACAACCTCAGGATCTAGACCATTCTTCCTTTGACTGCAAACAGCGTTTTTTCTCCTTGGCCAGAAAATTTTGTCCACAATGGGTCAAGACCTTAGGCCCTCCCTTTCCTATATTCTTGGTTAGGACTGATTCCCAGTTACGGGGCTCAGGGAACTGAATGGTTAACGTTACCAAACTACCGCTTATACGATGAATGGAATCAGGCAGTAGTGACTAGTCATCCCAGGAGGATAGAATTTCCTGAAGACCATAATAGGCATCTGACTTTGTCTTCTGTTTTTGACTCCTAATCAGAGAAGGCTAAAAATGTGCTGCTGGACACAGTTCATGATGAGCTGAATTAATAACTCAAGCTACACATTCTTATTAAGTATCGTTTAAGTGCTGTAACTTCTCTGGAGCCTGACCCAAAATGAGCAGGAATAGTATGTCATCAAGACAGTACTGACATCTGCTAAGTATCTGCTGAGATTTCCAAAATAATCTGGATAGTCTGTACGTTTTATCATGAAGGCTCTGTGACTTTAGGAGTCTTTTCTAGTAAAAACACTTCCGCGGTCTTAAGTGGCTTCCCCTTCCCTGGTTTTTTCTCACATCTTCCTTTTCAGAGGATTGAAGAGGAGATGGGATGCTTGAACTCAGTCCTGTCTGACTCTTTGCCACCCCATGGACTGTAGCCCACTAGGCTCCTCTGTCCATGGGATTCTCCAGGCAAGAATATTGCAGTGGGTTGCCATGTCCTTCTCTAAGGGATCTTCCTAACCCACGGATCAAGCCTAAGTCTCTTGGGTCTCCTGCACTGGCAGGCAGTTCTTCACCACTGGGCCACCTCGGAAGCCCAGACCACCCCTACATCCTTGAGGAAAACTGTTCTGAGAATGAGTTGATGAGAACAGGTTGTGATTCCCTACAATTGTTAAGCAGTTGCTAAGCAAACATGACAAAACAAACAGAAAGGGAGAAACATTCACTTCACTTCCAACAAAGGAAAACAAAGAGTTAGCTCCTTGGATACGAGGAATCAAGTCAAGTGGAGGAATTATCCCCTGCGTGCTTGTTTTCTCAATAAGGTTTGAGCTTCATTTGCCTTTTTTGGTTTAGTTTGGTTTGGCTTTGCTTTTGCTTCAGATGAGAAATGATGGGAGGTGTGGTCAAGAAGGAAGGCATGGAACACACTATTAGGTCTTGGTCCTTCCTCTGGTAGCTCTCCAGGAGGGAGATGGAGGCTCAGGGCGGCCTCTTAAAGGTGGGAAGAAAGCCTTGATGGCCCAAATCTCACATGCAGGCAGAACAAAGGACCTTCCCTGGTTTCATAGTGAGAAAAAGAAGTCAGGTGTCTCTCTGAACAGTAGCACAAGCACATCACTGAAATCTCACATGAACTGTGAAAGAGACAAAGAAGTAACAGGTCTGGCGTCTAACTGGAGGAATTCATCGTCTACTCTGGTACACATGAAAGTTATTCCCCACAAGGAAGCAAGGCCTGGATCGAGGTAAAATCAGCTAAATCTGCCATGAATGGTTCTGAATGCAGGCGATGTAGGATGACTTTCTCATGTCCTTGGCTACAGTTCAGCTCTCCTAAATTGTTATCTCCACCCTTGACCTCTTCGTTGGACTCTTGATTTGGGTATTTAACTGCTTGATGTCTCTCACGCATGTACTCAGTCACTTCAATCTAATCTGACTGTGGCCTGACTGTAGCCCCCAGGCTCCTCTGTCCATGGGTTTCTCTAGGTAAGAACACTGGAGTGCATTGCTATGCCCGCCTCCAGGGGATTTTCCCAACTCAGGGATTGAATCCGTGTCTCCGGTGGCTCCTGCATTGCAGACAAATTCTTTACAGCTGAGTCACTGGGACTCTACTTGTATATTAATAAGAATGTCAGACTTTTCTCCTTAGACCTGTTCCTCCTCTAATCTTCCCCATATTAGCAGTGATTTTTCCCCTTACCTAGCTTCTTGAGTCAAAAGCCTGAGAAACGTTTTTTTTCTCACATTCCTTATCGGATCCATCAGACCCTGCTGGCTTAGTATGAGTTCATCTGTCTCCTGGCATGGCAACACCACCTCCATCTCTGGCCTTCACAATTGCAGTGACCTCCTTACTCCCATCTGTCTATGATCTGTTCTCCGTTACATAGCCATAGGTCATTTCCCTCTGCAGGAACATTTCTCCACCAAGAATGCTCTTCTCTCAGACTTACCCTGCTGACATCATTCTCATCCTTCAGGGTCCTTGTCTGACAGTGGTTCATTCTGATCTCTTGATCAGAGGAGCAATTGGTCATTCTCTGACCCTCCACCCCATATCATTGAAGAAGTTTATTACCAATGTCTCTATTATTGCTTGTTGATAACCTGGCTGCCCTCAAGGATGAAGCTCCAGGAGGCATAGACTGGGTCCTTCTAGTTTGTTGCTATGTACCCAGGAACCAGAATAATGTCTGGCACAAAGACTTAAATGATGACTAAGTAGCCAGACAAATGAATGAATGTCCCAGTCTTCTGTATTGTGAAGCCAACCAACCCAGTAACAGGGAAGCAATGAAACCTCCTAAGGGTTTTCCATAGGGAAGGCCCTCCTCGTCCTCTCATGAGCTCATGTTTGCCCCTCATCACAGCTCTGCCTCTCGTTTATGAATCTGCTCCTGCCCCTCGGCTGATGTTGCCACAGGGCCCCACTAATTCCTGCCTCTGCTTGTTCCAGAACACGTGGAGAGCAAATCCATGGGATGGCCCCGGGGGTGTACACAGCAGGGGAGCCCCTGAGTCCACAGCCCATGCCCCAGGCCCCCCACCTGAACTGACACCCCTGTTCTCCCTCAGGGTCTTCAGAGAAAGTCACAAGATAGCACCAGAGACACCACCCCTTCTGCGGCCTCTATGAAGACACTGCTGAGAACTCATCGATGGAGACAGACTGTATGGGTGGGAAGCTCTGCAGAGAAGTCTGGATGTGGGCTGGACCTCAGAACATGGTGAAGAAAATGACGTCATGTAACATGGATCCGTGTTTCTCAACTTTTTTAAAAAAGCATCACCTTAGACCTGTCCTCTCTGAATCTTCCCCATATTAGCAGTGATTTTTCCCCTTACCTAGCTTCTTGAGTCAAAAGCCTGAGAAACGTTTTTTTTCTCACATTCCTTATCGGATCCATCAGACCCTGCTGGCTTAGTATGAGTTCATCTGTCTCCTGGCATGGCAACACCACCTCCATCTCTGGCCTTCACAATTGCAGTGACCTCCTTACTCCCATCTGTCTATGATCTGTTCTCCGTTACATAGCCATAGGTCATTTCCCTCTGCAGGAACATTTCTCCACCAAGAATGCTCTTCTCTCAGACTTACCCTGCTGACATCATTCTCATCCTTCAGGGTCCTTGTCTGACAGTGGTTCATTCTGATCTCTTGATCAGAGGAGCAATTGGTCATTCTCTGACCCTCCACCCCATATCATTGAAGAAGTTTATTACCAATGTCTCTATTATTGCTTGTTGATAACCTGGCTGCCCCTCAAGGATGAAGCTCCAGGAGGCATAGACTGGGTCCTTCTAGTTTGTTGCTATGTACCCAGGAACCAGAATAATGTCTGGCACAAAGACTTAAATGATGACTAAGTAGCCAGACAAATGAATGAATGTCCCAGTCTTCTGTATTGTGAAGCCAACCAACCCAGTAACAGGGAAGCAATGAAACCTCCTAAGGGTTTTCCATAGGGAAGGCCCTCCTCGTCCTCTCATGAGCTCATGTTTGCCCCTCATCACAGCTCTGCCTCTCGTTTATGAATCTGCTCCTGCCCCTCGGCTGATGTTGCCACAGGGCCCCACTAATTCCTGCCTCTGCTTGTTCCAGAACACGTGGAGAGCAAATCCATGGGATGGCCCCGGGGGTGTACACAGCAGGGGAGCCCCTGAGTCCACAGCCCATGCCCCAGGCCCCCCACCTGAACTGACACCCCTGTTCTCCCTCAGGGTCTTCAGAGAAAGTCACAAGATAGCACCAGAGACACCACCCCTTCTGCGGCCTCTATGAAGACACTGCTGAGAACTCATCGATGGAGACAGACTGTATGGGTGGGAAGCTCTGCAGAGAAGTCTGGATGTGGGCTGGACCTCAGAACATGGTGAAGAAAATGACGTCATGTAACATGGATCCGTGTTTCTCAACTTTTTTTACAGCATCATCCCTCCCCCAGGAGGAGACTAAAAGTCTTTTCCTAATCACCACTTCCCATATATTTTTTTAAATTTGGGGTATAGCTGCTTTACAATGCTGTGTGACTTTCTGCTGTGACTCAGCTGATTGTGCACATACATCCCCTCTCTTGGACCCCCCTTCCCCTCCCCCATGCCACCCTCTCGGTCCTCACCGAACTCTGGGCTGAGCTCCCTATGCTCCACAGCAGCTTCCTATGAGCCGTCTGTTTCACACATGGCAGTGGACACATGTCAGTCCGGATCTCAGTTCACCCCACCCCCTCTCCCCGATTCTCCACACCTGGGTCTCTATTCCTGTCCCGTAAAAATAACAGGTTCATCAGTCACACCTTTCTAGCAGTACACTGTTTGTCTGTTTATGCACTCTGACAATTTGGGGGTCCACAGATTATTGTAATATGCAATATGTAATTTTCTCACCCACGCCCTGCCCCAAGAACCCGTTTTTGCCTCCATGTGGGACACATCACTCTGAAAAGAATGCAGGTCGGACGTGTTTCTCTTGTGTATATGATGATGTTCCTCTAATATCTTATTCCAAGGTTGGTAGACACATTTCTTCAATAAGAAAGATCTTTCCCAGTGTAGGTTGCTTAAGAAAATGTTTAGATCCTCCTGGGGGGAAAAAATTGAACACTTCCAAAAACAAAGCTATGCTAGCAGAAGAGAAGACACTTTGTTTCTCCCTTGGCTCTGCTCTTTGGCTCCAGACTTCAAGGAGTCCAGATGCTTTGGAAGGATGAGAGGTGGCCCTGGAGTCACGGGAGAAAATGAACATTGGGAAGATTGCCTTTCTTGGAGCACACATTCCCTAGAGATTAGAAAGAATGTCTGGTGAGCTAGATTTATTGTTCCACGTTATTCTATGTTTATACACATTTGCTATGTCTGAGACTTTGTGAATCAGCAAGAGTGGGAAAGAAAGACATAGAGTAAAATGGGAAAGTGGATGAGCTATGGAACAGTCAGTGGGATCAGTGAGGACCACAGACCCCTTTTCCCAAAGGCGTAAGGACAGTTACATAAAAGAGATGAAGACCAGGGCTTCCCTGGTAGCTCAGTGGTAAAGAGTTCACCTGCCAAGGCAGGAGACATGGGCTCGATCCCTGATTCGGGAAGATCCCACATGTTGCAGAGAAACTAAGCCCATAAGCTGCAACTATTGAGCCTGTGCCCTAGAGCCCGAGTTCCACAACAAGAAAAGTCACTGCAGCAAGAAGCCTGCTCACCTCAGCTAGAGAGTAGCCCCCGCTCCCTGCAACTGGAGAAGAGCCTGTGGCAGCAGTGAAAACCCAGAATAGCCAAAAATAAATAAATAAATAACATTTTAAAAAAGAAATGAAAACCAAGCATTGCTTGTATCTCAGTTTTGCATAGAACTAACAAGTACTTATAACCTCAACCATGAATGAGTAAAACTGAACTGTTTCCTTCCTCCCTTCTCTCATTCTTTCAACAAATATTTAAGTGTCAAGTATTTGTGAATATTATAAAAATGCAAGGAATACCCTGGTCGTCCAGTGGTTAGTACTCAGCATTCTCATTGCCAGGGCCCAGGTTCAGTCCTGGTTGGGGAACTAAGGTCCTGTGAGCCTCATGGTAACACAACCAAATAGAAAAGAGAACATTGCTCACGTAGACATAACAGAAGCTGAAGCACATATCTTAGTCTGTGAACAGAGTTCTAAGCAATGGAACTTGTATTTAAAAAGTACAAAGACCAAGACTGATTGACCTTTTCCACCATAGCACGTACAGGCCATAGGGAAATCACGCAGCGATTAAATTCATGGAGTGACAGTGATGTTCCCCGGGGTATTTGTTCCAGGTTCCACTCTGGGACTCACCAAAGATATTCACTGTTTTCTGTGCTTCAAGGATGAACTCAGTCTTTGTGAATTTAATCTCCCTTGTACTTCTGAATATAATGTTTTTGAAGAGCATAAACAAGTGGTATAATGTCAAGCTGCTACCTAAATTAAGGTCTCTTCTCTCATTTCCCTCTCCCCACAAAATCAGTGATTACAATCAAAGAAACAATTACCTTTGTTTAGCAAAATCTGCCTTTAATTAACCTATGTTTGTTCCCCATTGAAAAATACCTGTACTAAGAGTTCATCTAATGAGTCCTTCTGCTCTGGTGTCTGGAAGAACAGACAGGCAATAAGTCTGGTGTCCCCATGGTTGCTTCACCCTTAAGACCTTCATCTCAAGGAAATCAAGTTTGTATTCGGACTCCTGGGAGCTGGGACTTGACAGCTGTGGTGCCCATAGGGTTGTCCAGAGAACCATAAGGGGGAAGCTGGCCCTTGAAAGATAAAAGACTGAAGCCTTTTCCTGGCTAGTTTTCAAAGGGATTATGTCAGGCTTAGAACATGTTGCAATGACATTCTCCACAACTGTTGACCTTGCTGCATTACTAGGACCAACCGGCGTCCATGGATCTCCTTGACCACCAACCAGCGCTCACGGCCAGCCACAGTCAGGCAGCCCTTGTGCAGGACAAGGCTGAATCTGCTCATTCTGTTTAGAAGTTACAGAGACCAGTACAGCAGCTAGCCTGCTGAATTTTTCCTCAAGAAACCCAATTTCGAAAGTGCACTTCTTACCCTACCTGAGTTTACCTGCAAAGCCTGCTGCATAGGCAACCTCTCACTCCAGCCAAAGACTTAGGTCCTGGCAGGTGGTGTTGAAGAGCTCACTTCATAGCCTCCTCAAAATGGCCAGCACCACGTGTCAATCCTCTGCTGTAGATTTCTTACTAAAATCCTTGCCTTATCTGTAGCAGAACAGAAGCATGTCGGGCAGGGAGCCACTGGGTCACACGTGTGGTCCTCAAGTCTGCAATTCCTGTGCTTCCATACCATAGGCCACTATGGTGGGGGAAACAACCTTGAAGACCCACCACGAACTGTCCTTTACCTTTAGTGCATCTAGCACTGTTTATCAAGCTGAATTTAAATGTTAGAGATCAAATGGATCTCCAAAAAATAGATTTAAGGTCTTAAGAATGAAGCAACTCGGGGGTCATCTTATTGCCTGTCTATTCCAGACAGACTCCACTGATGGCTGTGGTAAAGAATCTGCCTGCAATGCAAGAGACGCACGTTCAGTCCCTGGTTTGGGGATCCAATGGTGAAGAGAAAATTCATTTTGAACATTATGAACTCTTATCTTGGACCCCTCTGCTCCCAGGCCAGCTGCTAAGTTTCAGAACTTGAGGATTTTGAGGCTGCCCCATACCTTCAAAGCTCTTCAGGTCCCTGTTCTGTACCTTCTGACCACCTGATGCTTTCTTCCCTTCCACTCACAAGTAGGCCACTGCTGGATAGAGCATCTTCACTAATCCCTTAAAAGTTCAGAATCAAGTTTGTATTCCCAGGACTTGAACTGTTCCCATATTAGGGGAAGCTGGCCCTTGAAAGATAAAAGACTGAAGCCTTTTCCTGGCTAGTTTTCAAAGGATTATGTCAGGCTTAGAACATGTTGCAATGACATTCTCCACAGCTGTTGACCTTGCTGCATTACTAGGACCAACCGGCGTCCATGGATCTCCTTGACCACCAACCAGCGCTCACGGCCAGCCACAGTCAGGCAGCCCTTGTGCAGGACAAGGCTGAATCTGCTCATTCTGTTTAGAAGTTACAGAGACCAGTACAGCAGCTAGCCTGCTGAATTTTTCCTCAAGAAACCCAATTTCGAAAGTGCACTTCTTACCCTACCTGAGTTTACCTGCAAAGCCTGCTGCATAGGCAACCTCTCACTCCAGCCAAAGACTTAGGTCCTGGCAGGTGGTGTTGAAGAGCTCACTTCATAGCCTCCTCAAAATGGCCAGCACCACGTGTCAATCCTCTGCTGTAGATTTCTTACTAAAATCCTTGCCTTATCTGTAGCAGAACAGAAGCATGTCGGGCAGGGAGCCACTGGGTCACACGTGTGGTCCTCAAGTCTGCAATTCCTGTGCTTCCATACCATAGGCCACTATGGTGGGGAAACAACCTTGAAGACCCACCACGAACTGTCCTTTACCTTTAGTGCATCTAGCACTGTTTATCAAGCTGAATTTAAATGTTAGAGATCAAATGGATCTCCAAAAAATAGATTTAAGGTCTTAAGAATGAAGCAACTCGGGGGTCATCTTATTGCCTGTCTATTCCAGACAGACTCCACTGATGGCTGTGGTAAAGAATCTGCCTGCAATGCAAGAGACGCACGTTCAGTCCCTGGTTTGGGGATCCAATGGTGAAGAGAAAATTCATTTTGAACATTATGAACTCTTATCTTGGACCCCTCTGCTCCCAGGCCAGCTGCTAAGTTTCAGAACTTGAGGATTTTGAGGCTGCCCCATACCTTCAAAGCTCTTCAGGTCCCTGTTCTGTACCTTCTGACCACCTGATGCTTTCTTCCCTTCCACTCACAAGTAGGCCACTGCTGGGATAGAGAAAATAAGTAAAAGCATCTTCACTAATCCCTTTAGGAAAGTTCCAGAATCCCATCAGACTCCCAATTCAACAGTTCAGACAATAATAACAACAAAAAAACATGTATTAACATGTAAATGAACCAGCTCAAATAAAAATGATAACCATAGTGCTTGTAACTTACCTGTAAGTGGTTCAGATAAAACAACACACACATTTCACAGACACACACACACAAGTCTACATAAAGCAAATGAGGCGAAACACCAACAATAGGTAGATCTGGGCAAAAGATATACAGGTATTCTTTGTGTCATTTATGAAATATTTCTGTCTGTCTGAAATTCTGTCCAATTTAAAAATTATATCAAAAACACCCCAACACGTTACAGATCGAATGCTTTTCTCTGATAAATTTCCCCACTATCTTCTATTTTCCAAAGATGAGCAAAAAACCTCCATTACATCTCCTTTGCTTCCTGTAATTTGAGCTCAAATTTAAATGCAGAGACTCCTTTAGAAACTACCTCAACTGAGTTTTATGGCCAGTTTCTAGCTAGAAACTCAAGTTGATCTAGGAACATAAGTTCTAAAATAATATTGAAATAGAACTTAAAAACGGAGATGCTAGTGTTTTTCAAAGAGGACTTATTAGTGAAGAAATGAAAAAGATAAGGAAATAAAGTTTGGTGCATGACACAAAGTTATGTTGTTTCATAAAGGTCATACTTCTGAAATGTGCTGTGTGAGAAACTGAACCTGTTGATGGTTTCTGAAATTTGCTGAGAATAAATCTGAAATCACATTTCTGTGGAAGTAATTGCCTATCCTCCAGAGCAATGGTTCCTAAACTTTTTCAAAGATCCTTTTTGAGTACCAAGAAATTTAGTGAGAACTCTCTCATGGTTGGGAAAAATGCAGAACACTTGCAGAGAGAGACTCACACGTCTTCGCATTAATTCCAGAGCCTCCCAGGTGTCTGGGTCCCACTGGCTGGTTTCCACTGATCTGTGCTGGGAAAGCCACAAAATTATCCAGCAAGGATGGCCCCTATGTAGACACTCTCTGTGCTGAAGCTGAAGCTCCAAAGCTCTGGCCACTTTTTGCAAAGAGTTGACTCGTTGAAAAAGTCCATGATGCTGGGAAAGACTGAAAGCAAGAGAGGAAGGCAGCAGAGGGTAAATAGTTAGATAGCATCATGGTCTCAATGGACACAAATTTGAGCAAACTTCAGGAGATAGGGAAGCCTGGTATGCTGCAGTCCATGGAGTCACAAAGGGTTAGACACACCTTAGTGACTGAACAACAAACAACAACATGGAGATAATCCTAGAACACGCTCACTGCTTGCATTAAAGCTCCAGATTCCTGTTGTCTACACCAGATTTGCCTATGTCAGAAAGCAAATATCCTCCATTTTTCCTTTTAGTCTTTTTTTTTTTTTTTGCCACTTCCATTGGTCTTTCATTTATTCATTATCATCCACCTTTGTTCTTTTGGCCCATGTGGGCCTCCCAATGCAGTGGTCTCTCTTGCTGCAGAGCACTGACTCTGGGCACATGCACTCCAGAGCTCCGGCTCAGTAGTTGGACACATAGGTCCAGCCACTCCGTGGCACGTGGGATCTTCCCAGGCCAGGGATCAAACTGGCATCCCTTGCACTGCAAGGCAGTGTCCTTACCCACTGGACCATCAGGGAGGCCCCTCCTTTTAGTCTTACTAGTGAAAGTTGCTCAGTGATCTCCAACACTTTACAACCCATGGAAAAACCATGGAATTCTCCAGGCAAGAATACTGGAGTGGGTATCCTTTCCCTTCTCCAGGGGATCTACCTAGGGATAGAACTTAGGTCTCCTGCATTGCAGGTGGATTCTTTACCATCTGAGCCAACAGGGAAGGCCAAGAATACTGGATTGGGTAGCCTATCCTTTCTCCAGGAGAACTTCGCAAACAAGAGATCAAACCAGGATCTCCTCAATTGCAGGTGGATTCTTTTACCACCTGAGCTACTAGGGAATCCCCATTTAGTCTTAATACATCAGCTACTATTGATGTATTATAACCTTCTCAATTTACCTCTCTAGTAGTCTCTAATTAAATCAAAAAACTCTTTACCTTCTTCTCAAGCAGAGGTTTGAATTGTGGGAACCCAGAGAATTCATGAAAGACCTTTCTATATGCAAATAACAAATGTGATAACTTATCATTCTCACCATTGGGATGATTACCCACATAAATCTTAACTGTGCCATTGAGAACCGCATTAAATCAACCCCCTGCCCCATTGCATTGTGCGTGATAAACCAGCATTCTTATATACTTAACCCTATGCACTTCCACAGGAAATTCATATCCCAGCCCATCTACAAGAAACTCTGAAAGAAAATTATGCCAAAAATGACCCATGCCAACCCTTGCCTACTTCATGGGTGTAAGAATATGACATCGTGCTTCTCAGTCCTTTGTAACACAAATTTGCTTCTACAATGAGTGTTTCACTCTTTTGAGAGGGATTTTCTCATTTCCACCCTCTTGAGGAGCCCTTCCCACCCACAGATCAAGAATACTGTGTCTCTTCAGAGAAGGAAAACTATCATATGGCATCCCTTATATGTGGAATCTAAAAAGAACTAATGCAAATGAACTTACATACAAAACAGAAAGAGATTTCCAGACTTGGAAAATTAACTCATGGTTGGTGGGGGTAAGGGCATAGTTAAGACCTTTGAGAACATGTACACACTGCTATATTTAAAATAGATCACCAACAAAAACCTACTATATATGGAACTCTGCTCAATGTTATGTGCCAGCCTGGATGGAAGTGGGGTTAGAAGAGAATGGATATGTGTATATATAGGGCTGTCCTTCACTGTCCACCTGAAACTATCACAACATTGTTAATTGGCTATACTCCAATACAAAATGTCTTCTAGTGTTAAAAAAAATAAAATAAAAAATATTGTGTCTCTCATTTAGAAATTTTTCTTTCCCAGCCTCTGGCCTAATTCCCAACCTGTATATTATTATGCTTCTGTCTGTGGGTCATAGAATCATAGACATTATTGGGGTGACATGAATTAGGGGATCTATAAACTTGGATTGGGAAAAAGTTACATCTTTATTTTCACTAACCTCTAACTGAAACTTAGCATTTCCTTCAAATGTGAATGCAGGCAGCAAACCATGATCGTCTTGAGGACTTTATCACTGAGAGAAATCAAAGGTATTTTCACATCACATTAAGGTTGTACAGATGTCTGAAAATATTTACTGTCATCACTATTTCAAAATTTAGGTATCTGTTAGACCTGTCATGGGAGCTGGAGCATGCTATTTAATATGATAATAAATAAGCCCATTTATATCACTAAATCACCAAATAAATGTGTGTGTGTGTGTGTGTGTGTGTGTGTGTGTGTGTATTTGCATCCAACTCTTTGAGACCCCATGTAGCTCGTCAGGCTCCTCTGTCCATGGAATTTTCCCAGGCAAGAATACTGGAGTGGGTTGCCATTTCTTGCTCCAGGGGATCTTCCTGACCCAGGGATCAAACCCTTGCATTTCCTGCTCAGCAGGCAGATTCTTTACCACTACCTAGGAAGACAAATTATACATATATGTTATACATGTAATTACAATATAAATATGTAAATATGTATATTTGGTAATTATATTTTAACACAATTGTTTTCTTTGTCCCACATATTTCTTGTATCCAAAAACATTATTTGGACAAAGGGTGCATGGACCTCATCAGATGCCCAAAGGGAACCAAGGCTCAATGAAAGGTAAGAACTCTTGCCCTGCAAGTGTGTGTTTCTGAATCTTCACCACTGTCACATCCTTGAAGACCCTGTAAGAGGCTCCAGTGCTCTCAAAACCCACTCCAAGGAGCCCTGGTTTACAACCTGTGAACCCAAGGCTTGCCTGGATGGGGCCAATCCTATATGACCTCCACAAACAAGAGACATTCTGGGCAGAGGGCCTGTCCAGGTGGGCTGACCTTGAAAGACACTCTTTGTGGCTTTTCACCATTTTGTGGGAATGGCATGGACCTCAGGCAGCATAAAAACATGCCCCAGCCCCTCATTCATTCCAACTAAAGCTTAAGAGGCCCTTGGAGAACATTTCATTGGCCTCCTAATTCCACAATCAAGTCAATAGAATCAAAGAGCAAAATGACGTGCCTCCATATCCCACCCCTAGTTCATCGCCCTCACTCCCAGGAAAGCTCTCGTCTATGAACTACACATTCATAAAGAACAACAGCCGCTAGTGTCTACATTGGGTTCATTATATACCACACACTGCTTCAGCTGCTCTTCATATGTTAATTCCTTTAATCATCACAATGACCTTATTAGGTAAATTCTGAGATTAACCTCATCTTATTATCATCACTGGGAAACCCACATGGCACTAGCGGTAAAGAGCCTGTCTGCCAATGCAGGAGACCTAAGAGACACAGGTTCCATCCCTGAGTCAGGAAGATCCCCTGGAGGAGGAAATGGCAACCCACTCCAATATTCTTGCCTGGAGAATCCCATGGACAGAGGAGCTACAGTCCCTGGGTTTGTAGAGTCAGACACGATTGAAATAACTTAGTACAAACACAAGCTAAGATAGGCAAACTGAGGCTTAGAGTGGTTATGGAACATATGAGGTTACACAATTAGTAAATGATTAGTAAATGATGGGGCCAAGGTCACAATCGGGCACACAGAATCCTCTCAGCCCTTTGGCCATCCTGCCTCTCCAGTCAGCTGCCACCAGGCAGTTGTGGAAGTTGTTGTTCAGTTGTCAGTTGTGTCTGACTCTTTGCCACCCCATGGACCTCATTCCTTGTTGCTCAGTTATGTCCGGCTCCTTTCAACTACATGGACTGCAGCGCATCAGGCTCCACTGTCCTCCACTATCTCTTGGAGTTTGCTCAAATCCATGTCTATTGAGTCGGTGATGCCATCCAACCATCTCATCCTCTGTCACCCCCTTCTCCTGCCTTCAATCTCTCCCAGCATCAGGGTCTTTTCCAATGAGTGGGCTCTTCACATCAGGTGGCCAAAGATTTTGAGCTTTAGCATCAGTCCTTCCAATGAATATTCAGGGCTTATTTCCTTTAGGGTTGACTGGTTCGATCTCCTTAATGTCCAAGGGACTCTTGGAGAGTCTTCTCCAGCACCACTGCTCAAAAGTGTCAATTCTTAGGCACTCAGTCTTCTTTATGGTCCAACTCTCACATCCATACATGACCACTGGGAAAACCATATCTTTGAGATTTGGCCAATTCCACAATCAAGTCAATAGAATCAAAGAGCAAAATGACGTGCCTCCATATCCCACCCCTAGTTCATCGCCCTCACTCCCAGGAAAGCTCTCGTCTATGAACTACACATTCATAAAGAACAACAGCCGCTAGTGTCTACATTGGGTTCATTATATACCACACACTGCTTCAGCTGCTCTTCATATGTTAATTCCTTTAATCATCACAATGACCTTATTAGGTAAATTCTGAGATTAACCTCATCTTATTATCATCACTGGGAAACCCACATGGCACTAGCGGTAAAGAGCCTGTCTGCCAATGCAGGAGACCTAAGAGACACAGGTTCCATCCCTGAGTCAGGAAGATCCCCTGGAGGAGGAAATGGCAACCCACTCCAATATTCTTGCCTGGAGAATCCCATGGACAGAGGAGCTACAGTCCCTGGGTTTGTAGAGTCAGACACGATTGAAATAACTTAGTACAAACACAAGCTAAGATAGGCAAACTGAGGCTTAGAGTGGTTATGGAACATATGAGGTTACACAATTAGTAAATGATTAGTAAATGATGGGGCCAAGGTCACAATCGGGCACACAGAATCCTCTCAGCCCTTTGGCCATCCTGCCTCTCCAGTCAGCTGCCACCAGGCAGTTGTGGAAGTTGTTGTTCAGTTGTCAGTTGTGTCTGACTCTTTGCCACCCCATGGACCTCATTCCTTGTTGCTCAGTTATGTCCGGCTCCTTTCAACTACATGGACTGCAGCGCATCAGGCTCCACTGTCCTCCACTATCTCTTGGAGTTTGCTCAAATCCATGTCTATTGAGTCGGTGATGCCATCCAACCATCTCATCCTCTGTCACCCCCTTCTCCTGCCTTCAATCTCTCCCAGCATCAGGGTCTTTTCCAATGAGTGGGCTCTTCACATCAGGTGGCCAAAGATTTTGAGCTTTAGCATCAGTCCTTCCAATGAATATTCAGGGCTTATTTCCTTTAGGGTTGACTGGTTCGATCTCCTTAATGTCCAAGGGACTCTTGGAGAGTCTTCTCCAGCACCACTGCTCAAAAGTGTCAATTCTTAGGCACTCAGTCTTCTTTATGGTCCAACTCTCACATCCATACATGACCACTGGGAAAACCATATCTTTGACATTTGTCAACAAAGTGGAAGTTGATGACAAAACTCCAAATCCAACTGAGCAGTAATCTCACAAAATTGGAGTTTCCTCAGCTTGTGAAATATCGATAGAAGACCTACCTGCAAGGTTGGTCTGAAAATTAAGTTAAATATATATTGCAAGTGCTAAGTGTGTCTGGTATATAAGCTCCTACAAAGGATCATTATTATCATTTTTGCTATTCCTTTTACTCAGGTGGGCACAAAAGATTGCAAAGATAAAGCAGATAGTGAAAACTAAACCTTTGAAAGTGAAAGCATGAGCAGAAAACCATGATCCAAGGGGAACAGAGGTCTAGCAATCTAGCCCACATTTGCATCTACAATGAGATTGCTCCAAGCCCATAAGGTTTAAAACTCTACCCCTTGTCTCGCTTTTCCCCAAAATGTGTTCATGTGTTCTCTCACTTGGTGAAAGTTGCTATATTCAACTTCCTTCACCTTCTTTCGTTCTCCACTTCTGCCATCCCAGGCACAAACCCTGCCAACCTACCCCAGAAATATCTCCAATGTTTCGTAATATGATTCAAGCATTGATTTTAATCCCTTCTCAAAATTAACATCAGATGACAACAGAAAATCTACATCCATGCTGGAAAATCGGTAAGGTTGAAAACAACACTCAAATGATATTCAAGGATTTTCCACACAATATAGCGAAGTGAGATCAGCCAGAGAACAGTATACCCTGGCCCACAAATACCAAATTCAAGGAGAGATTCACTTGGAAACCAGAGGGAACAAGGGCAAGGAGTCCCAGAGAAGTCCCACCAGCAAAATCCTGGCTTGGAGATCATGAGAAAGAACGCTTGTTTCAACCACCCTAGCTTTTCCTTTGGGGGAACTATCCTACCCTACTGTGTCTCCCACCACATGAGTTCCCACACCCTAACCCCAGAGTCCAGTGCATGACCACACTAGATCAAACACACTTTCTTCCTGAGACTTCAAATGTGAGGGAGACACAGTGAGTGTTACAGTGAGTGAGTCAGTGATGCCATCCAACCATCTTACCCTCTGTCATCCCCTTCTCCTGCCTTCAGTCTTTTCCAACATTATGGTATTTTCCAATAAGTCAGCTCTACGCATCAGGTGGCCAAAGTATGGAAGCTTCAGCTTCAGTATCAGTCCTTCCAATGAATATTCAGGGTTGATTTCCTCCAGGATTGGCTAGTGTGTTCTCCTTGCAGTCCAAGAGATTCTCAAGAGTCTTCTCCAATACCACAGTTCAAAAGCACCATGGATCAATCTTTCATAATTAATGTTACAGAAAAAACACCAAAAAAATAAATTCTAAGATTCAGTTCAAGGCAGTAGAGTGAGACTCACTGTGAACACAAATGAGAGGAAGGAATTGTGTACTAATTCTGCTAAGGAAAATGGAAACCCAGGAGGAGAGGAAGTTGGTGTGCTCTCAGTAAAACTGAGGGCATCACTCAACTCACAGTTAATTCAGTAACTGATGAGACTTTACGTGAACCCAGAAGCCAGGAGCTGCAAGACCCTCCCATTAAAGAATGTGGTCTAGGAGTCTTTATAGTTCCCCATAGTTACTGGCCTTATAGAGAACCCCTGCCTGTGGTCAACCTTCCCTCCAACAAGCCTACTATTCACCAAGGAGGCTACACGCAAAGCTTCAGACACCCAAAGCTCCATCGACACCCTAGGTGTTTCTAATTAATATGAAAAGAGTCCGAAAGTGTTTTCGTCAGTGAAATTAGTAGTAAGCAAGTTATGTGATGAGGTAAAATGGTAGCTACAATCCCCACACTTCATGAATAGGATAGAAAAACCCAGTAAATAATATTACTAACATTTGATGTCTTAAGATTCCCCTGTTCAACCATTGAGTCGGGAGAGATCTGGCCTGTGGACAACAGTCTTCCTCAGATGAACATTCCTGCAATGTGGTCAGACCACCCAAAAAAGGGAACAGAAGAAATGAGGAAAAAATTTCACCACACCCTAACCCCAGAGTCCAGTGCATGACCACACTAGATCAAACACACTTTCTTCCTGAGACTTCAAATGTGAGGGAGACACAGTGAGTGTTACAGTGAGTGAGTCAGTGATGCCATCCAACCATCTTACCCTCTGTCATCCCCTTCTCCTGCCTTCAGTCTTTTCCAACATTATGGTATTTTCCAATAAGTCAGCTCTACGCATCAGGTGGCCAAAGTATGGAAGCTTCAGCTTCAGTATCAGTCCTTCCAATGAATATTCAGGGTTGATTTCCTCCAGGATTGGCTAGTGTGTTCTCCTTGCAGTCCAAGAGATTCTCAAGAGTCTTCTCCAATACCACAGTTCAAAAGCACCATGGATCAATCTTTCATAATTAATGTTACAGAAAAAACACCAAAAAAATAAATTCTAAGATTCAGTTCAAGGCAGTAGAGTGAGACTCACTGTGAACACAAATGAGAGGAAGGAATTGTGTACTAATTCTGCTAAGGAAAATGGAAACCCAGGAGGAGAGGAAGTTGGTGTGCTCTCAGTAAAACTGAGGGCATCACTCAACTCACAGTTAATTCAGTAACTGATGAGACTTTACGTGAACCCAGAAGCCAGGAGCTGCAAGACCCTCCCATTAAAGAATGTGGTCTAGGAGTCTTTATAGTTCCCCATAGTTACTGGCCTTATAGAGAACCCCTGCCTGTGGTCAACCTTCCCTCCAACAAGCCTACTATTCACCAAGGAGGCTACACGCAAAGCTTCAGACACCCAAAGCTCCATCGACACCCTAGGTGTTTCTAATTAATATGAAAAGAGTCCGAAAGTGTTTTCGTCAGTGAAATTAGTAGTAAGCAAGTTATGTGATGAGGTAAAATGGTAGCTACAATCCCCACACTTCATGAATAGGATAGAAAAACCCAGTAAATAATATTACTAACATTTGATGTCTTAAGATTCCCCTGTTCAACCATTGAGTCGGGAGAGATCTGGCCTGTGGACAACAGTCTTCCTCAGATGAACATTCCTGCAATGTGGTCAGACCACCCACAGAACAGAGAAATGGGATTTCACCAAGCTCACACACTTGATAATAGCAGTCTGTTCAACAAATAACCATGTAGGAGGCAGTGTTTAGTTTGAAATCTGCTCCTCTCATGTGATCAGGCCATCACCATCTCCCTAAAACCCTAAGAGTTCCTGACAATCAGAGAACTAGCCAGCTCCAAAGAGAAGGTTAGACTATAAAGCCTTGTATTGTAACAATGTGTGTGTATGTTCGGTATTCAAAGTGTTTGGGGGTAACACTTTGGGGGCTCTATCAGAACCAAAGAACTACCTTGGTGATTCCATTAAAATGTGCATTTTATTTTAGACTTGAGATTTTCTTTTAAAGATATAAGTTTTCTTTTTTAATTTTGGCAGTTTTTTATTGTTTTTATTGTTTTTATTTATTTATTTTCATCCATCTTTATTCTTTTGGCCTCTGTGGGTTTCCCAATGCAGTAGTCTCTCTTCACTGCAGAGCACCAGCTCTGAGTGCATGTACTCCCGAGCGCTAGTGCATAATTGGACACACCTGTACAGTTGTTCCACGGCAAATGGGATCTTCCTGGGCCAGGGATCAAACCCGTGCTCCTTGCACTGCAAGGCGGACTCTTTACCCACTGAACCACCAGGGAAGCTTTAGACTTAAGACTTTAAACTGAAAGGCTTAAGAGAATTTGGCTAGTTTAATAAACAGCAAATTGAAATTTACTGTATCCATATGTTTAATTTATTATATCAACTACAGAGAAGAAATCAAATACATTGCATTTACAAATGCAGTAAAAATGTTTAAAGGAATTTAATTAATTGAGTTCTAAACAGAGCTGATTATTTAAGGTAGTTTTGTCTGTCCAACTGGAACACTAATAAAAGCATCCTTGAATACGATTGCTAAAATCCACTGGATTTATAAAAAGAGCAATAAGATTCAAGGGAACTTACAGGCTGGAAAAACACTTTTTACTGAATGTTAATGTTGAGGTAAAATGGTAGCTACAAACGCCACACTTCATGAATAGGATAGAAAAACCCAGTAAATAATATTACTAACATTTGATGTCTTAAGATTCCCCTGTTCAACCATTGAGTCGGGAGAGATCTGGCCTGTGGACAACAGTCTTCCTCAGATGAACATTCCTGCAATGTGGTCAGACCACCCACAGAACAGAGAAATGGGATTTCACCAAGCTCACACACTTGATAATAGCAGTCTGTTCAACAAATAACCATGTAGGAGGCAGTGTTTAGTTTGAAATCTGCTCCTCTCATGTGATCAGGCCATCACCATCTCCCTAAAACCCTAAGAGTTCCTGACAATCAGAGAACTAGCCAGCTCCAAAGAGAAGGTTAGACTATAAAGCCTTGTATTGTAACAATGTGTGTGTATGTTCGGTATTCAAAGTGTTTGGGGGTAACACTTTGGGGGCTCTATCAGAACCAAAGAACTACCTTGGTGATTCCATTAAAATGTGCATTTTATTTTAGACTTGAGATTTTCTTTTAAAGATATAAGTTTTCTTTTTTAATTTTGGCAGTTTTTTATTGTTTTTATTGTTTTTATTTATTTATTTTCATCCATCTTTATTCTTTTGGCCTCTGTGGGTTTCCCAATGCAGTAGTCTCTCTTCACTGCAGAGCACCAGCTCTGAGTGCATGTACTCCAGAGCGCTAGTGCATAATTGGACACACCTGTACAGTTGTTCCACGGCAAATGGGATCTTCCTGGGCCAGGGATCAAACCCGTGCTCCTTGCACTGCAAGGCGGACTCTTTACCCACTGAACCACCAGGGAAGCTTTAGACTTAAGACTTTAAACTGAAAGGCTTAAGAGAATTTGGCTAGTTTAATAAACAGCAAATTGAAATTTACTGTATCCATATGTTTAATTTATTATATCAACTACAGAGAAGAAATCAAATACATTGCATTTACAAATGCAGTAAAAATGTTTAAAGGAATTTAATTAATTGAGTTCTAAACAGAGCTGATTATTTAAGGTAGTTTTGTCTGTCCAACTGGAACACTAATAAAAGCATCCTTGAATACGATTGCTAAAATCCACTGGATTTATAAAAAGAGCAATAAGATTTACAAGGGGAACTTACAGGCTTAAGGAAAACAAAACTTGTACATTCTATTTTATGTAAATCAACTGAATGTTAATGTTGATGCTATCTAACCATGTCATCGTCTGCCTCTTCCTCCTCCTTTCACCCTCAATCTTCCCTAGGAGCAGTCTTTTCTAATGAGTCAGCTCTTTGCATCAGATGGCCAAAGTATTGGAGCTTCAGCATCAAACATTAGCCAAGTTTAATATCCTTCTGATGTTAGTAGCTATAGACTGGGAAACAGAAGTGAGGAGATCAGAATTCTGGGGAAGTTTAAATATGTATAATTGAGAGATTACCTGCTATACTTGCTTCACCTTACAGGAAAATCCTCATCACAGGCTACATAATGCACTTTTCTTTCATCTGTTCCCTCCCCTGACTTTCTTCCATCATTGCCATTGACCTACACAGGAGCAAGCATCAGAACTACCAATATCAAAACCTGCAGGGTAGGGTTTCCCTGGTGGTCCAGTGGGTGGGGAGTCTGCCTTGCAGCACAAGGGGCACAGCTGGGCCAGTGTGACCAATTGTGAGCTAGTGCTCTGGAGTGCATGTGCCCAGAGCTGGTGCTCTGCAGCAAAGAGACACCATTGCAATGGGAGGCTCACACAGGCCGAAGAATAAAGATGGATGAAAAATTAATTAATTAAAAATCAATTTTAAAAAGAGGCCAAAATTTAAATAAATAAATAAATAATCCCTGCAAGGTAGGCTTCTGCTTCCAAAAAGGGAATAGATATGTTTTGCTCAATTCCTTGTAATAAGTATAATTGAAAACTTGGACATTATACTTAAAACAAACAGGGACTTCCCTGGTTGTCTGGTGGTTAAGAATCCATCTTGCAATCCCTGGTCATTGAACTAAGACTCCACAGACCTCAGAGCAACTAAGCCCACATGCCACAGCTCAGAGCCCGTGCACTCTACAGCATGAGCACTGTAACTAAGACCAACACATCCAAATAAATAAATAAGAAATAGCAAGGACCTAACAGAAGCAGAAGAGATTAAGAAGAGGCAGCAATAATGCACAGAAGAGCTATATTAAAAAGGTCTTAATGATCCAGATAGCCACACTGGTGTGGTCACTCACCTAGAGGCAGACATCCTAGAGTGTGGAGTCAAGTGGGCCTTAGGAAGAATTACTACGAGCAAAGCTAGTGGAGGTGATGGAATTCCTACTGAGCTATTTCAAATCTTAAAAGATGATGCTGTCAAAGTGCTGCACTCGGTATGTCAGCAAATTTGGAAAATTCAGCAGTGGCCACAGGACTGAAAAACATCAGTTTTCATTCTAATCCCAAAGAAAGTCAATGCCAAAGAATGTTCAGACTACTATATAAATGCATGTGTTTCACATGCTAGCAAGGTCATGCTTAAAATCCTCCAAGCTAGGCTTTGGCAGTACATGAACTGAGAACTTCCAGCTATACCAGTGGATTTAGAAAAGGCAAAGGAACCAGATATCAAATTGCCAACATCCCTTGCAACAGAGAGAAAGCAAGAGAATTCAAGAGAACATCTGCTTCTGTTTCATCGACTACAATAAAGCCTTTCACCATGTGGTTCACAACAAACTTTGGAAAATTCTTAAAGAAGAAATACCAGCCCACCATACCTGTCTCCTAACACACTTGTATGCAGGCCAAGAAGCAACAGTTAGGGTCAGACATGGAAAAACTGACTGGCTCCAAATTGGGAAAGAAGTACGTCAAAGCTGTATATTGTCACCCTAATTATTTAACTTATATGCAAGGTACATCGTGTGAAATGCCAGGCTGGACAAAGCACAAGCTGGAATCAAGATTGCCAGGACAAATATCAACAAGCTCAGGTATGCAGATGACACCACTCTAAGGGCAGAAAGCAAAGAGGAACTAAAGAACCTCTTGATGAGGGTGAAAGAGGCAAGTGAAAAAAGCTGACTTAAAACTTACTATTCAAAACACTAACCTCATGGCATCCAGTCCCATCACTTTATGGCACATAAAAGGGGAAAGAGTGAAAATAGTGATAGATTTTATTTTCTTGGGCTCCAAAATCACTGAGGACAGTGACTGCAGCCATGAAAGTAAAGGACGCCTGCTCCTTGGAGGAAAGTTATGACAAACTTGAAAATGAAAAGTGAAAGTTTCTCATTTGTGTCTGACTCTTTGCAACCCTGTAGACGAGCCATGGAATTTTCCTGGCAAGAATACTAGAGTGGGTAGCTGTTCCCTTCTCCAGAGTATCTTCCCAACCCGGGGATCAAACACAGGTCCCCCACATCGCAGGCACATTCTTTACCTTCTGAGCCACCCAGACAGCCTAGTAAAAAGCAGAGACATCACTTTGCTGAATAAAGTCCATATAGTCAAAGGTATGGTTTTTCTAGCACTCCTGTATGGATGTGAGAGACCATAAAGAAGGCTGGGTGCTGAAGATTTGGTGTTTTGTGCTGGCAAAGACTCTTGAGAGTCCCTTGGACTGGAAGCGATCCATTCAGTCACTCATAAAGGAAATCAACCTTGAATGCTCATTGGAAGGACTGATGTTGAAGCTGAAGCTCCAATCCTTTGGCCGCCTGATGTGAAGAGACAACTCACTGGAAAAGACCCTGATGCTGGGAACAATTGAAGGCAAAGACATAAGCAAGGTACAAGCACCTGGCCCGCAGGGTGACACCACGCCTAAACCTATTAAGTCTTGGATTCCACGGAATTGCTATGGATTCTGTTCTGTGGCCTGACCTTCATAGAGGTCAAGGACACATGTGGAGCCTCCCCTGAGCTTTCCAGGACAGGTTCTGTGCTCTTGGTCAAGCAAAGCTTGTTTGGTGGCTGAGGTTGCTTTCATGGTCAGCATTTGGTAATGAGGTCACAGAGGACAAGAACTAGAACCTTCACCCATCTTTGCTCTGAGGTCACAGACTAGACAAGGTACATCGTGTGAAATGCCAGGCTGGACAAAGCACAAGCTGGAATCAAGATTGCCAGGACAAATATCAACAAGCTCAGGTATGCAGATGACACCACTCTAAGGGCAGAAAGCAAAGAGGAACTAAAGAACCTCTTGATGAGGGTGAAAGAGGCAAGTGAAAAAAGCTGACTTAAAACTTACTATTCAAAACACTAACCTCATGGCATCCAGTCCCATCACTTTATGGCACATAAAAGGGGAAAGAGTGAAAATAGTGATAGATTTTATTTTCTTGGGCTCCAAAATCACTGAGGACAGTGACTGCAGCCATGAAAGTAAAGGACGCCTGCTCCTTGGAGGAAAGTTATGACAAACTTGAAAATGAAAAGTGAAAGTTTCTCATTTGTGTCTGACTCTTTGCAACCCTGTAGACGAGCCATGGAATTTTCCTGGCAAGAATACTAGAGTGGGTAGCTGTTCCCTTCTCCAGAGTATCTTCCCAACCCGGGGATCAAACACAGGTCCCCCACATCGCAGGCACATTCTTTACCTTCTGAGCCACCCAGACAGCCTAGTAAAAAGCAGAGACATCACTTTGCTGAATAAAGTCCATATAGTCAAAGGTATGGTTTTTCTAGCACTCCTGTATGGATGTGAGAGACCATAAAGAAGGCTGGGTGCTGAAGATTTGGTGTTTTGTGCTGGCAAAGACTCTTGAGAGTCCCTTGGACTGGAAGCGATCCATTCAGTCACTCATAAAGGAAATCAACCTTGAATGCTCATTGGAAGGACTGATGTTGAAGCTGAAGCTCCAATCCTTTGGCCGCCTGATGTGAAGAGACAACTCACTGGAAAAGACCCTGATGCTGGGAACAATTGAAGGCAAAGACATAAGCAAGGTACAAGCACCTGGCCCGCAGGGTGACACCACGCCTAAACCTATTAAGTCTTGGATTCCACGGAATTGCTATGGATTCTGTTCTGTGGCCTGACCTTCATAGAGGTCAAGGACACATGTGGAGCCTCCCCTGAGCTTTCCAGGACAGGTTCTGTGCTCTTGGTCAAGCAAAGCTTGTTTGGTGGCTGAGGTTGCTTTCATGGTCAGCATTTGGTAATGAGGTCACAGAGGACAAGAACTAGAACCTTCACCCATCTCTGCTCTTGGAAGACAACCTGTATCCACAGAAAGCCTCCAGACAACTGTGAAGACCCACTGACCACCTGCAACAGGGAGCACCCACAGTTCTGACCCCCGTTCATCATCCTCACCCTCCCAAACCAAAGCCACTTCTCAAGCTACTGAGCGTATAACAGACTCAAGAGCCACAGCCCAAGGCACAAAGCTCCAGAATCATGAAAACCTCTCTCCTTGGCACAGTTATGTGAATAAAATAATTGTTTAATTTTGCCCCAGGTAATTAGTTTACTAGTCCATTGAACGTGGCCTAAAACGTATCCATTTGGAGTCTCTGTTACTGACAGACATATAGTGGTTGCTTAGCAACATCATGCATTGTTATGGCTTCATCTAATTTAAAATTCTCAATCCACAGTAAAGTTCTTCAGAGAAAAGTTATTGTTCAGGGTGGGCCAAATACCATTTTTCACTGTAGCCCATTCAATTTAGGAAAGAAATTACAGTGTACTGTTTAATCAACATAAAATGATTTGTACAAAAGATTTAGCATCTCCTTGAAATGTAGCTGTCTTCTTTCACTAATCAGATCTATTTAATTTATTCTAAATTTTCCCAAGGAGATTTCCTTTCTCTTTCCAGCCTTGCTCTGTCTTCCTGTACAACTTCCAAGGCAATTTATAGATACGCGTCGGACGGGAACTGGATTTGGGAAGGAAGGTTGGAAATATAAGATACACTTCAAGTATCCTATAATTAGTCATGGAAAGGGGCCTCAGGTAGTCATTTTTCTAATGATTCATGCACCCCAAATTCCAGCTTCATTAGAAGACACATTTAACATCAAACTTTTCTGATAAGGATGCTACAAAATTGATCAGTTTTCTGCTGTAATAACAGTCTGGCTTTCTTTCAAGTACCTTCAAGAATATTGTTGAGGCTCCCTCCAAAAGGGCAGCATGTCACATTTTTTCATTCACCAACAATATCCCATGATGTTAAGATGGACCTCTTGGCTAAACCCACTGGAAAGGATTCATTTTCACAAAACTGTCAAAGTCGTATCCACAGTGACCCTTTCATCATGTGTTAAGCGTACTGAAGCAGCAAGTGAAGCAAAATGGATTAACAAGGAGTTTTGATTATTAGGATGGCTTAAAATCTGGAACTACCTCCAACAGACACTCACACATTTAGGCTGATGGGGGAAAAGAACCATAAAAGTGAACAAATGGGCAAAAATAAATGGAATATTTTAAAGGAAATGTAATTTGGTTCCTATAACAGTATGGAGAAAATCTGATTTTCATAGCAGTAAAATCTCTCCCAGGACAGGCAAGATTGATTCTTGCTGTCCTAAAACCTTATTACCTCTCTTGGTTTGTGTGGGTGGTAGGAGATTCCCCAGAGAGAGCGTCTAAGTTACAATAAAATGGATGGCCTATAAGTCACTGGGATGAGGGGTCAGTGTGTTCTTGGCCTTGGGATTTGTTTTCATGACGGACACTGTGATCTTAGGGGCAAGAAGAAGGGCAGCTAGCAACACCGGAAAGAAACCTGGGAATGAGAGTCCGGCCAACTTCAGTAAAGAGGGCTTTACTGAAGATGTACTGTGGGTGTCAACCCCTTTCTCCCTGGAGAGACAGCCCAGAGAGTTGCCTAAAGTCTGACGTTGGACCCAAGAATACGCATGTTCCAGTTTCAGCTGTTCTGTTTTAAACTTAGACTGATTATACTTGTCCATCTAGACCTCAGCATTCCCATCAGTCAAATGGGGCAGTAATTCCTCAAAACGTTCTTATGAGCATTAAGGAGTGACTACGCAACAGGCAGGTTTTGCGGGCTTCAATCTGAGCAGACAAACAGGCGTCCCATCACCATCCCCCCATGCATACAAGGGCCCCTACTGGGCTTAATGATCTGCTGCCATCCTCTTGAAATTCCTAATTAGTTTTGAAGAAGGGGCCCAGGATTTTCATTTTGACCTGAGCCACAAAAACTTTGTATTTGTGCCCTAAACAAATTAAGTATTTAGAACAAGTCTTGGCCCATAGTCAGTGACGGCTGTTACCTTTATTCCCCTTCTCCCACCACAAAAGTTTTAGGAAAACTCCCAAGATTCAAACATTGTAGTGAAGCTAGAAAAGAGGGGAAAGAGGGGAAAGAAGGCAGATGGAGGAGCCAACCTGGCGCATAACACACCAGCTCCTGCGATATCGAACCAACAAAGCAGGAGGAGAACACAGACTGCCTGCGGGAGCCTGTTTGTTTTATTTGGGACTATTTAACTTTCAAGTGGGGCTTTCCTGGTGGCTCAGTCAGTAAAGAATCTGCCTGTAATGCAGGATTTGATCCTTGGGTCAGGAAGATCCCCTAGAGAAGGAAGTGGCAACCCACTCCAGTATGCTTGCCTGGAGAATCCCATGGACAGAGGAGCCTGGCGGACATGAGGTCACAAGTGTCAGACGCAACTTAGCAACTAAACCACCACCCACAACTTTCAAGCGTGGATAGAAACTATACAGGCTGATGTACTGACAGGGAGGTCTTCAAGAATCAAATGTAGTCCCTAGCTGAAAGCACTTGTGATGGACACATCAGCTGTTTAACCACAAAGTGGAACTTAAAAAGCATGAAAAATCATTTGAAGGCCCTTTATCCTTTCACGGATCAGCACCCTTGTCCCACACATACGCACCACCCATCATTCTCAGGGCTCAAAGTAAGAATACGCTGGAGGCCTAAGTGTCTTATGTCTAAATGTGACATGTTATTCATCAAACCAACAAACTTTTATATAAGTTATTTTCTATTCTACTACCTTGTCAAATACATCTCCAAGTCACCTGGAAGGCCAAGTTGCAGTTGAAAACTCCTCTCACTTCCTAAAGTTGTTCATGGGTATATATGTGGACATCCTCAGAGGGTAAAGAATCTACCTGCAATGCGGGAGACCTCAGTTTGATCCCTGGGTTAAGAAGATCCTTTGGAGAAGAGAAGGGCAACGCATTCCAGAATTCTTGCCTGGAGAATCCAAAGGACAGAGGACTCTGGTGGGCTACCGTCTCTGGGTTGCAAAGAGTCGGGCATAGCTGAGTGACTGAGCAACCCCTGCTCTCACAACCAAGCCATCACCACCCCTTGTTCCTGAAACCGCTCAGGCCTCAGCCACCTTTGGGACCTGGGGACACTCCTATGGGTGGACCATTTCCAGAGGACAAACCAGAGGAGGACACCAGCAGAGGCCTGGACAGAGGGGTCAGCGCTAACTGGACCAGAAATCCCAGGCCTCAGACCACAGAGCAAGGTCAGGGAAGCAGAGGATAGATAAACGGTGGCCACGACTTTTTGTCCAAAGATGCTTCACCTGGTGAGAAACACGACTAGAAGAAGAACCATTCAGGAACCTTCCAAGGTGAGAATCGCCCCTGAAATCTTGGTGACCCTTTAAGTCTGTGCCCAAAGTGTCAACATAAACAAAACTGATTCCACCATATTTTCACAAATTCCAAATTATTATGGTTTTCTGTGCAGAGAAACCCAAATTTTCTGAAACAAAATTCACATCCACAACTGTTCTCCCCATGACCCCTGGATAGTTCCTGCCCAGCCCTCTCCAAGTCCTTCAAACCACCCCAGCCAGGCAGCTCTAACCCCCTTAGGCCCCCTCTCACCCGCCAATGTGGTCTCCCTCAGGCTCCCCGCAAACATTTAGGATGAACTGTAGACGATTTACTCCCTGAGATGAAATCTCAGCACATTCTCCAGGAACAAACAGGTTAATTCATATTGCTATGCTACTAATTAAGATAAGAATATTAGAAACATATCTATTATAAATATGAAGGTCACCATAGGAAGAGAGCCAGAGATGTCATCCTAGCAAATTGGAGCCCATGAGTATTCTAAATAGAGCCTTCGTCAGAACTTAGGCTGATCATCCAGAGACCTTTTAGGAAATCATTTTTCTCGAGTTGCCCTTTGTAGCTGACAAATATTGATTTGAATTGAGTTTGAGTAAAAATTAAAAGAAGCCCTAAGATAGGAGCTTACTCAAACTATTTAACACCTTCAAAAGTTGAAACACTAGGTTTACATTTCTAAGGACAGGGTTTTGCTTTTTAGTAGCTATGGTAAGTCAGGCGAACTCCTCAACTTCTCTCTCTCTCTCTCCCTCCTTCCCTCCCTCCCTCTCTGTTCCCCAGATTGTAAAAAATCAATAGAAGTTGAGAAATAAGAGGTTTGGAATCCTCTTAGATAATCAAATCTAATCCCCAAATTTCACACTTGAGAAAACTGATAACGTGCCAACATTACATCGACCACTGTGGGAAAGTTCAGCATAATCCCTTAACAGTGGTGTGAGTGAGGCCACCTCAAGGGGAGCCTTTCCAGGGCTAAAGTTAATGCTGTTGAAGAAGATCATAGAATTTCTGTCAACCAGCCCCTCGATCAGCACCATTATCCCTATGCATGCACGTTCAGTCATGTCTCACTCTCCAACTGTAGCCTGTCAGGCTCCTCTGTCCATGGAATTTCCTAGGTACGAATACTGGAGTGGGTTGCCATTTCCTCCTCCAGGGGATCTTCCCAAACCAGGGATCGAACCCTCATCTCCTGTGCCACCTGAATTGCAGGCAGATTCTTTACCTGCTGAGCCAACAGGGAAGCCCAATCATAGCTCTCGCTAACAGCTTCTTCCTGCTTAAAAAAAAAAAAATTGTGAATTTTCAGGCCTCCCTGGTGGGGCACCGGTTTGATCCCTGGTCTGGTAAGATCCCACATGCCATGGAGCAACTGGACTGGTGTGTCCAACTAGGAGCCAGCACTCTGGAGCACGTGCACCCAGAGCCAGTGCTCTGCAACAAGAGACCACTGCAATGGGAGGCCCACACAGGCCAAAGAATAAAGATGGATGAAAAATAAATAAATAAAAAACAACAAAAGTGGTCAAACTTTTTTTAAAATTATGAATTTTCCATTAACTAGGAAACCAACAGAATAACAACTGGGGGTGGGGGGAGACTGAGAGATGACCAAAAAGGAGCATGGAGAATTGAGTTGGGGGACCTATTCTAGAACTTTCTCTCAAGGGCCTTGGCTGGGTATTGCCAACTGGTCTCTGGAATTTGGCTGTTTATGTAAATAGCACCAGCGATGGCAAAACTCCTTGACTGGCTGAGACTAAAACAAGGAAAAATCTTCCCTTGGAAGAAAAAACGTCATTTTGTAATAGCGACAGAACAGAATTTGGAGGGGAAACATATTTTCAATTAAGAATATCTGATTAATCAATCACTAATGGACCATAAGTATGTGACGATATCTTAGCACACATTCTCAATACACACAAAGCGAAGGAATACGCCCATGACTACCAGGCTGGCATTTTACCATGAAGAAACAACTTCAGTGTAGTCCTTACAGAGTTCTTCTAAAACCTAGTCTTTCAGAAAGAAATCTTCAGCAATTCCCTTCTAATGGTTTTTAAAATTCCTATTAGTATGGGCATCAGGTATCATCTGAAGAACCTATTTAATTAAAAATGCTTCATAACAGTTAAGACTGTCGAACTGTCCACACTGCCAGGCATCAGGGTGAAAAATGACCTCTGTTATATTAGCATGAATTGTAGGTAATAGAACACAACATCTCTGCCGTTGAGACTGTTAGTCTCAGAGCCCAAATTGCCCTTGTGTTTCTAACACTGCCCTTCTGTCTGAGGTACTCCTCCTCCTATCCCAGCTGGTGCACTCCTATTCACCCTCAGGGGCCCATGGAAAGTCTCACCTTCTCTGGGAAGCCTGTCAAGATTGTACCGCTTCTACTGACCCCTTCTCATGCTGGACCGTGTTCCTGTCTTTGCCTGTGTGCATTTCTCATTAGACTGTGGTTCATCCCCTCACAGCAAGAACCGTGTCTTATCAACCATTTTATCCCCAGAGCACAGCAGAGGACCCTGTACAGCACTGTTGCTGTTCAGTCGCTAAGGCGTGTCTGACCCTTTGCCACCCCATGGGCTGCAGCACACCAGGCTTCCACGCCCTTCAGCATCTCCCGGAGCTTGCTCAAACTCATGTCCATTAAATCAGCAATGCCACCCAACCATCTCATCCTCTGTCATCCCCTTCTCCTGCCTTCTATTTTTCCCAGCATCAGGGTCTTTTCCAGTGAGTTGGCTCTTCACATCAGGTGGTCAGAGTATTGGAGTTTCAGCTTCAGCATCAGTCATGCCAATGAATATTCGGGGTTGATTTCCTTTAGGATTGGCTGGTTTGATCTCTTTGCTGTCCAAGGGACTCTCAAGAGTCTTCTCCAACACCACAGTTCAAAAGCATCAATTCTTTTGTGCTCAGCTTTCTTTATGGTCCAACTCTCACATCCGTACATGACTACTGGGGAAACCATAGCTTCGACTATAGGGACCTTGGTTGGCAAAGTGATGTCTCTGCTTCTTAATACACTGTCAAGGTTTGTCATGGTTTTTCTTCCAAGAAGCAAGAATCTTTTCATTTCATGGCTGCAGTCACCATTCACAGTGATTTCGGAGCCCATGAAAATAAAATCTGCCACTGTTTCCATTTTTCCCCATCTATTTGCCATGAAGTTATGGTATTGGATACCATGATCTTAGTTTTTTGAATGTTGAGTTTTTTAATTAATTTTTTTACAGTTTTGTTGATGACTGCTACACATCAGCCTAAATCAGCTGTAGATGTACATATGTCCCCTCCCTTCTGAGCTTCCCTCCCAATTCCCTGCCCAACTCACCCCTCTGAATGTTGAGTTTTAAGCCAGCTTTTTCACTGTCCTCTCTCACCTTCATCAAGAGGCTCTGTACAGTGAGGGCCAGTAGCCTATACCACAGGGGCCAGCAATTAGTCCAGAGTCTGGTAGGTTTGTGGCTTTGCCCTGAGCTGCTGCAAAAAGGCAGACCCTGTCCCTCATGGCCCCCGTTGAGAGCCTTACCTGCAAGACAAGACTTGCAGCCTAAGGAAAGAAAAAGGGTCACCACCTGCCTCCTCCCTGCTTACCTGCTCCAAACCTCCAGGGCCTCCCCATAGTCACCCAGATTGGCTCCAGCCAGACCACAACCAAGGGAGACACCGGTATCAGCACAAGGCAGGTTAAACGAGTCTGTGAGTGAATTACACAGAGACTCCTTGGAATGTTCCAGGCTCTCGGCTGAGCGCTCACCAAGCTGAGCTAGGATAAGCTAGCCCAGTGGGAGAGGCAGGTGTGGTCCAGGCAGGTGGCTGGAGTGGGGAGGCGCAGACGATGCTGGGCCCAGGAGCGGTTTGCTATTGCTGCTATAACAAGTTCTCCTGACCGTAGCCGCTTAAAACAACACAGGTTTACAATTATGATTGTCATTTACAATTAATTTAATACAATTGCAGCTTAAAAGTACCTGCGTGTGTGCTCAGGCGCTACAGCTGTGCCCCACTCTGGACCAGAGACCCCTGGCTCCTCTTCCATGGGAGTCTCCAGGCAAAACTACGGGAGGGGGATGCCACGCCCTCCTCCAGGGGATCTTCCCCACCCACGGATCGCACCCCCATCTCGTGCATTGCAGGCAGATTCTTTACAGCTGACCCTATCTACTAACCACTCTGAAGGTCATAAATAAGCCTAGAGCGGGTCTCCCTGAGCCAAAATCAAGATGTCAGCATGGTTGCAGTCCCTTATAGAGGCTCTGAGAAGAAAATTTATTACCTCTACCAGCTTCTGCAGGCTGCCTGCTGTCCTTGACCAGAAACCCTTTCCTCCATCCAAAAAAAGAAAAAAAACCTAGCAACCAACGCAGGGTGAGCTCTCTCACATAGCATCCCTCTAACCTCTTCTGCCTCTTCCCCCACTTTTTAAGACCCTTATGATGACATTGGGCCCATCCTGTCCATTTCAGATCAGTCCCCAACCTGCCATTAGCAGCCTGCATTCTGTCTGCAGCCAGAATTTCCCTTTTCCCTGTGAAATGACATATTTATACTCCAAGGATTCAGATGTAGACATCTTTGGTGAGAGATTAAGTTGCTCACCGGGCTTCCCAGGTGGCACTAGTGGTAAAGAACCTGCCTGCCAGTGCAGCAGATGTAAGAGACGAGGGTTTCAGGTTCAATCCCTGGGTCAGGAAGGTCCTCTGGAGGAGGACGTGGAAACCCATTCCAGTATTCTTGCCTGGAGAATCGCATGGACAGAGCAGCCTAGCAGGCTACTGTCCATAGGGTCACACAGAGTCAGGCATGACAGAAGTGACTTAGCCCAGCCACATGCTGCTCATCACATGTGATCTGCGCAAGGAAGTCTGGGGAAACGGAGGGGAATCGAATCAGGGAGGAGGGGAACTCTCCAGCAGGTTCCAAAGACCAGGGAGAAGTTTAAGAATCTAGAATGGCATGCCAAGAGCCAAGCAAGGTGTCAGTCTCAGGAAAGCAGGGTTAATCGGTGTCCTATCATAGCAAAAATGGAGAACTCGGAGACAAAGCCGGGGCTGGTGGGTAAGTCCGGGGTGCAAGTGGGAACTGGGCCTCAAGTACGAGGTGAACGTCCCTTCACAGTCCCTGGGCAGGATCAGCAGAGCGGTGCCCACACGGCTGATGGACCATGGAGTCCTCTGGGATATTAACCAGTTCTCTGGGGATCCACAGGTTCCCTGATTTTGTAACAAGGCTGATTATATCCTGAAGTGAGGGGGAAAGGGTCGAGAGGAAACAGCCAGGGGTTCGTGGTGTAAACCCGCATTCAAAACGGCCGATGGAGTGAGAAACCCAGCCAGCAGGTTGATGGGGGGAGGAGTTGCTCCACCGAGAATGCAGACTCAGCCAAATGAGGAGAAGAAGGCGGGCCCCCCGGGAGAGCCGAGGAGCAGGAGCAGATGGCACCCCTCAGGTCCCCCGCGCCACCTTTGCGGAGTGTGTGGGCAGGCAGCCTGCCAGAGCCAGGACAGACCCAGAAGACAGAGGGGAACTTTCGAGGGTGCCCTGCGAGTGGAAAGGCAAAGACGAAGGTTGACAGAGATCAGAGCTGTCCTTTGGGAACCGGATTCCATTTCAGCTCTGCGGCAGGGAGGTGAGCCATCTCACAGGGTGACGGACTCTTTTCTGCAGAAAACGGGGCTCTTCATTAATGCACAGTCCAAGCAGAGGTGCTTGGGGGCCACTCAGAAGCACCGAGTCCTGCCCGAAGGTGCCTTGGGCATGAACACAGTTGTCCCACTCGTCCTGTGTCCCCAAAGGAAGGAAATGACAAGGAGTGCAGCCTTCTGGCAACAGCATTCTCACATCAGACATCAAATGCGCACAGGGCGTGACAAGGACCTCTCCAAGCTGATTTCTCCCTCTGCTCTTAGGTTCTATTTGATTTCCTGGGAGACCTGAGGGCATTGCTTTGTTTAAGACGCTGAAAGCCCAGCAGTTCTGTGTTGTAATTAGTTTTCGCCATCAGCAGAAAGCACCTTTGTCTTATTTCTCAAAAGTCAAAGCCAATCAATACAAACTATACTTTAGACCTCCCCTGGCTAATCGGAAGGTCAACTGGCAAGAAACTCTCCACCCTGGGAATGGCAGGAATCCCTAGGACTACAGAAAGAGCAAAGCTCACACTGCCTCCCCCTGTCTTCCTCTGAGACTTTATCAAAGGTGAATCCAAGGTCGCTGGCCAAGCAGGGCACTGAGGTGCCCAGTTAGGGCTTCTTTGGTGGCTCAGTGGTAAAGAAGCTGCCTGCCAATGCAAGAGACTCAGGTTCGGTTCCTGGGTTGAGAAGATCCCCCAAGAAAGGAAATGAGGACCCACTTCAGTATTTTTGCCTGGGAAACCCCATGGACAGAGGAGCTACTCCTGGAGGGCTACAGTCCTCGAGGGTCACAGAGTTGGACTTGACTGAACAACTGGGTTGGAGAAGACCGCAAAATGAGGAGAAGAAGGCGGGCCCCGGGAGAGCCGAGGAGCAGGAGCAGATGGCACCCTCAGGTCCCGCGCCACCTTTGGAGTGTGGGCAGGCAGCCTGCCAGAGCCAGGACAGACCCAGAAGACAGAGGGGAACTTTCGAGGGTGCCCTGCGAGTGGAAAGGCAAAGACGAAGGTTGACAGAGATCAGAGCTGTCCTTTGGGAACCGGATTCCATTTCAGCTCTGCGGCAGGGAGGTGAGCCATCTCACAGGGTGACGGACTCTTTTCTGCAGAAAACGGGGCTCTTCATTAATGCACAGTCCAAGCAGAGGTGCTTGGGGGCCACTCAGAAGCACCGAGTCCTGCCCGAAGGTGCCTTGGGCATGAACACAGTTGTCCCACTCGTCCTGTGTCCCCAAAGGAAGGAAATGACAAGGAGTGCAGCCTTCTGGCAACAGCATTCTCACATCAGACATCAAATGCGCACAGGGCGTGACAAGGACCTCTCCAAGCTGATTTCTCCCTCTGCTCTTAGGTTCTATTTGATTTCCTGGGAGACCTGAGGGCATTGCTTTGTTTAAGACGCTGAAAGCCCAGCAGTTCTGTGTTGTAATTAGTTTTCGCCATCAGCAGAAAGCACCTTTGTCTTATTTCTCAAAAGTCAAAGCCAATCAATACAAACTATACTTTAGACCTCCCCTGGCTAATCGGAAGGTCAACTGGCAAGAAACTCTCCACCCTGGGAATGGCAGGAATCCCTAGGACTACAGAAAGAGCAAAGCTCACACTGCCTCCCCCTGTCTTCCTCTGAGACTTTATCAAAGGTGAATCCAAGGTCGCTGGCCAAGCAGGGCACTGAGGTGCCCAGTTAGGGCTTCTTTGGTGGCTCAGTGGTAAAGAAGCTGCCTGCCAATGCAAGAGACTCAGGTTCGGTTCCTGGGTTGAGAAGATCCCCCAAGAAAGGAAATGAGGACCCACTTCAGTATTTTTGCCTGGGAAACCCCATGGACAGAGGAGCTACTCCCTGGAGGGCTACAGTCCTCGAGGGTCACAGAGTTGGACTTGACTGAACAACAGTGAGGTTCCAGGTTAACCTCAAAACACAGGCGCTAGGACCCAGGCAGAACCCATACATGCCTTTCTGAGCTAGTGCCTTTTCCCAGCCTGGGGTCCTACTATTAAAAATGAATGTATTAATTGGCGCACAGCCAGCACTTTCAACTGAGTCTCCGATTTGCAATTTAATAAACTCCTGCCACAGTGACTAGTTAGTGAAAACGAGAGCATTAAGTCCCCATCCAAATACCTCCCCGCCAGCCTTTTCGGGCTGGTTATCAATAGGATCCAGTTTTCAACATCACGCCTTTCACTTTGGAAAGCCTCAAGATCACACGTGGTTTGCCATGCAGGAGTTATTACTACAAAATGATTTTAAGTCTGCTTCAAACATACATCCCTGGCTAAGTCCAAAATGGAATATTATTTTTCACATTACTGCTTCCAGGGTTGAGGGGAGTCTCAGCACCTAGACATTTCCCATCCAATAAAATAATAGCCCAACCCAGGGTGATTTAAAAGTAGAGCAGGCCGCTGGGAGCTGTTGGGGAGCTTGGGAGGAAACTTCTTTTTCTACCACTTTAGTGCAATTGCTAAGACAGATAAAGAACAGTAAGGACTTCTCTGGTGGCCCAGTGCTTAAGACTTCACCCCCCAAGGCAGGGGCAGGTTCGATCCCTGCTCAGGGAGCTAAGATTCCACACACCTCTCAGCCAAAAGAAAAAAAGCAACATAAAAAGCAACATTGTAACAAATTCAAAAAGATCTTTTTAAAAAATTAAAAAGGACCAGAGAAAAGGAGGCAGAAGCAGGTCATGCCCAGGCATTAATTTCACACAGGTTTTAGACTTCATTCTCAGATGGTAAAGAATCTGCCTGCCAATGCAGGAGACTCAGGTTCGGTTCCTGGGTTGAGAAGATCCCCCAAGAAAGGAAATGAGGACCCACTTCAGTATTTTTGCCTGGGAAACCCCATGGACAGAGGAGCTACTCCCTGGAGGGCTACAGTCCTCGAGGGTCACAGAGTTGGACTTGACTGAACAACAGTGAGGTTCCAGGTTAACCTCAAAACACAGGCGCTAGGACCCAGGCAGAACCCATACATGCCTTTCTGAGCTAGTGCCTTTTCCCAGCCTGGGGTCCTACTATTAAAAATGAATGTATTAATTGGCGCACAGCCAGCACTTTCAACTGAGTCTCCGATTTGCAATTTAATAAACTCCTGCCACAGTGACTAGTTAGTGAAAACGAGAGCATTAAGTCCCCATCCAAATACCTCCCCGCCAGCCTTTTCGGGCTGGTTATCAATAGGATCCAGTTTTCAACATCACGCCTTTCACTTTGGAAAGCCTCAAGATCACACGTGGTTTGCCATGCAGGAGTTATTACTACAAAATGATTTTAAGTCTGCTTCAAACATACATCCCTGGCTAAGTCCAAAATGGAATATTATTTTTCACATTACTGCTTCCAGGGTTGAGGGGAGTCTCAGCACCTAGACATTTCCCATCCAATAAAATAATAGCCCAACCCAGGGTGATTTAAAAGTAGAGCAGGCCGCTGGGAGCTGTTGGGGAGCTTGGGAGGAAACTTCTTTTTCTACCACTTTAGTGCAATTGCTAAGACAGATAAAGAACAGTAAGGACTTCTCTGGTGGCCCAGTGCTTAAGACTTCACCCCCCAAGGCAGGGGCAGGTTCGATCCCTGCTCAGGGAGCTAAGATTCCACACACCTCTCAGCCAAAAGAAAAAAAGCAACATAAAAAGCAACATTGTAACAAATTCAAAAAGATCTTTTTAAAAAATTAAAAAGGACCAGAGAAAAGGAGGCAGAAGCAGGTCATGCCCAGGCATTAATTTCACACAGGTTTTAGACTTCATTCTCAGATGGTAAAGAATCTGCCTGCAAGGTGGGAGACCTGGGCTTGATCCCTGAGTGGGGAAGATCCCTTGGAGAAGGGAATGGGTACCCACTCCAGTATTCTTGCCTGGAGAATTCTGTGGACAGGAGACCCGGGTGGGCTCTAATCTAAGGGGTGGTAGAGTGACTGACACACACGCGTGCCTATGTATAACTGAATCCCTGCGCTGTGCACCTGAAATAACACAGCACAGTCAATCAACTGGACCTCAGTTAAAAAACATTTTTTTTAAACATCCCTATAATGCAAGATGAAAAGTGCTGGAGTGCCAAGGACAGCGGGAGGCGGCTGCAGAGAAGAGAGTGCATCCGTGTTCCCGCGAGAGGCAGGGAGGAGCCCCTAGCTGGCTGGAGGTTACATGGCAGAGGCTGGGCGGGTGATGTCAGGATTCGAAGAGGAAAAATGACTCTCCAGACAATAGGAGCCCACAGGACCAGCGCCTGCTCCCCTTCTCAATCAACTGGGCTGTGAATTCTAGTAACGCTGTCCCCAGACCCCTCGCTGTAGCTAGCAACATGAGTCTCCAGCACTTTAACAGATCACAGCTGGGACCCATACAGGACCCACACAGACCTCAAGGTGGGATGAGGGAAACGTGACCTTCAACCAGAAGGGTAGCTTTGAAATGACCACGAAAGACGACCGCTCGGTGGTGACTGCCCCTATCTGTTTCTAACATTGTTCAGTCACTAAGTCATGTCCGACTCTTTGCAACCCCATGGACTGCAGGCAGCACTCCAGGCTTCCCTGTCCCTCAGTATCTCCTGGAGTTTGCTCAAACTCAAATCCACTGAGTTGATGATGCCATCCAACTATCTCATCCTCCATCTATATTTCTGTCATACATACCTAATAACCTGGTTAGCTGACTCCTAGAAGCACTCCAATCAAAGAAACTTACCTTGGAATTATAATTCTCTAAACTCCCTAGAATGGGACTTATTCCATAATTGTTTCAATTTGACGAAGGCTACCCTTGTGAACCAAAGTAGTTAATACACGCTTTCAATCACCTCTATATTCAAGAAATCTAACTCATTTCTTAGAAACTATCCCGTTAAATACAACATTAATCACTTGTCTTGTCTTTAAAACTACTATGCTCTGTCAAAACACATCCTACAGTTTGATGTTAAACAGTCTGAGGCATTTATAATAATATAATGTATGCACACTGTCACATTGCATATTTCACCTTCTAGCTATTTTCTTTTCTTGAGAACTTTAGTTTCCCCTCCATGTGCTTTAGAACTGCTTGAATTCTTTAGCTCATTCTTTCACGAATGGAATTAATATTCAAAAGCAGTAACAGTGTAATTTCAAGAATGTCTCAGTAATAATCAGAGTTCTCATAACATATATTATCCTCTTTTTTAGTAGTCCTATTTCCTTTTACAAGTCACACAATCAAAATAAGCTGGGGAGAAGGAAGAGGCTTGAATGATATTACATCTCTCAGGAAGACGGGTTTCTTGAACCAAGAGTCGCAATCAACAAAGACAAAGACACACAGACATTTTGGGTGGCCTTCAGCTGTTTGTGCTTTTAAGAAAGTAGTTTAAGTACTACATGTACAAAATACTAATAGCAGGGCATAATTCCTGGATTATGGGAACACAAAAAGTCACAAGTATTCCCCACAGCCCCACTCTCTCAGAATGGCTTCTCACTGCCTCTGTCCCAGTTGCCAACAGACTGAGTTTGCTAAGGTGGTTCCTTCAAGATCTTGTATGGTCTCTAGGGCCTGATCTCTTGGGCACAAGATATCTCTTTTTTCCATGATTTAGCTGGTTCACATTGGATATTTCTCAAAAGAATATTTAATAGTGGCGCTCCCTGGAGGTCCAGTGGTTAAGAACCTTCCTTGCAATGCAGGGGATGAAGGTTCCATCACTGGTACAAGAAGATCTCACATGCTTCAGCACAACTAAGCCCACAACTATGGAGCCAGCACACTGCGGTGAAAGATCTGAATGACGCAGTGAGGATATGCCTGCTGCAGCTAAGACCCAATGCAGCTAAATAAATTTTAAAAATTAAAAGAATATTTAGGAGAAAAATAAGGGCAAACAAAGCAGTAGAAAAATACCAAAGGACAGACATGGATATACTTGCAAATCAAAGGTGCTTTGTTCTGAGGTTACTGAAATAGGACAGGCCTTGTTCTCTCCTGAGCAAAAGCGGGGACTCCTGGTCCTCAGCTCTAGGCGACCCAGAAGGTAAGCAGACAACTCTCATCCTAGCAGGAAACCTAGTTTGGAGTGGTTCCTCATCCCATCTCACCTCACACTCAGCATCTTGGCAAACACTACATGATGTTAGGTACAGAGGAAGCCAGAAGAGACTCCTGAGAATATCACTTTAAAGGGCGAGAAATTACTTTGCAGAGGTGATCCAGCTAAGGATGTTGAGAAGGGGCGATAGGCTGTATCACCCAGGTGACCCCTAAATGCAATCACATGTATCCTTATAAGATTGAGGCAAGGAGCTTTAATAATTAGGAACTCTTCCCAAATAAAAATAATAATAATAACAAGATTGAGGCAAAAGGACATTTGACACAGACACACAGAGGAGAGCGGGATCCAATCACAGAGGCAGGAACTGGAGCGTTGCAGTCCTGAGCCCAGAAGGCTGCAGCCACCCAACACGGGGAGCCAGGAGCAGATGTTCCCCTAGGACCCTCCGCAGGGGCACAGCTCTGCCGACACGTGTAATTCAGTCCAGAGATACAGCTTCGGACCTCTGACTTCAGAGCTGTGAGAGAATGACTTCCTACTGTTTTATGCTGTCAAGTTGTGGTCATTTGTTACAGCAGCCAGGGGAAGCTCATACAGTGATGTGATGTTCAGTTCAGTCACTCAGTCATAGCCAAATCTTTGCCATGGACTGAGGCATGCCAGGCTTCCCTGTCCTTTACCATATCCTAGAGTTTTCCCAAACTCATGTCCATTGAGTCAGGCATGCCATCCAACCATCTTGCCCTCTGTTATCCCCATCTCCTTTTGCCTTCCATAGAAGAATGAATGTATGTAGTAAGAAACTGTTTCTTTGATTTTCATAATTGTATCACATCTTTCTTCTGATCCTAGAAATATGGATTGCTAAAAATCAGAGACATCGGTAAGTAAGAAACTGCTTCTTAATATATACTATTATTACACTATACACTAAGTTGAAACTATGAATATGAACTCATGGATTTTTTAAACTGAGGTATAATTGACATGAAAAATTGTATCAACTTCAAGTACACAACACAATGATTCAGTATTTGTAAATACTACACAATTCCCCTAGTTAATATCCACCATCATATTAAAACAGAATTTTTCATGATAAGATGAGTTTAGCAACTTTCAGGAAACCTAGAGTGGAGTGGTTCCTCATCCCATCTCACCTCACACTCAGCATCTTGGCAAACACTACATGATGTTAGGTACAGAGGAAGCCAGAAGAGACTCCTGAGAATATCACTTTAAAGGGCGAGAAATTACTTTGCAGAGGTGATCCAGCTAAGGATGTTGAGAAGGGGCGATAGGCTGTATCACCCAGGTGACCCCTAAATGCAATCACATGTATCCTTATAAGATTGAGGCAAGGAGCTTTAATAATTAGGAACTCTTCCCAAATAAAAATAATAATAATAACAAGATTGAGGCAAAAGGACATTTGACACAGACACACAGAGGAGAGCGGGATCCAATCACAGAGGCAGGAACTGGAGCGTTGCAGTCCTGAGCCCAGAAGGCTGCAGCCACCCAACACGGGGAGCCAGGAGCAGATGTTCCCCTAGGACCCTCCGCAGGGGCACAGCTCTGCCGACACGTGTAATTCAGTCCAGAGATACAGCTTCGGACCTCTGACTTCAGAGCTGTGAGAGAATGACTTCCTACTGTTTTATGCTGTCAAGTTGTGGTCATTTGTTACAGCAGCCAGGGGAAGCTCATACAGTGATGTGATGTTCAGTTCAGTCACTCAGTCATAGCCAAATCTTTGCCATGGACTGAGGCATGCCAGGCTTCCCTGTCCTTTACCATATCCTAGAGTTTTCCCAAACTCATGTCCATTGAGTCAGGCATGCCATCCAACCATCTTGCCCTCTGTTATCCCCATCTCCTTTTGCCTTCCATAGAAGAATGAATGTATGTAGTAAGAAACTGTTTCTTTGATTTTCATAATTGTATCACATCTTTCTTCTGATCCTAGAAATATGGATTGCTAAAAATCAGAGACATCGGTAAGTAAGAAACTGCTTCTTAATATATACTATTATTACACTATACACTAAGTTGAAACTATGAATATGAACTCATGGATTTTTTAAACTGAGGTATAATTGACATGAAAAATTGTATCAACTTCAAGTACACAACACAATGATTCAGTATTTGTAAATACTACACAATAAGTACCACACTAGGTCTAGTTAATATCCACCATCATATTAAAAACAGAATTTTTTTTCTTATGATAAGAAGTTTCATGATCTGCTTTCTTAGCAACTTTCAAGTATTCAACTCAGCATTATTAACTCTTGAAAGTCCCTTGACTGCAAGAAGTTCAAACTAGTCCATCCTAAAGGAAATCAACCCTGAATATTCATTGGAAGAACTTAGTCTGAAGCTGAAGCTCCAATTCTCTGAGCACCTGATGTGAAGAACCAACTCACTGGAAAAGACCCTGATGCTGGGAAAGCTTGAGGACAAGAGGAGAAAGGGACAGAGGATAAGGTCGTTGGATGGCATCACCAGCTCAATGGACATGAGTTCGAGCAAACCTTGGGAGTTAGTGAAGGACAGGAGAGCCTGATATGCTGCAATCTATGGGGTGGAAAAGAGTCACATTCAACTTAGTGACTGAACAACAATTATTAACTATAGTCACCATGCTGTATACCTTAAAATAGGATGTTGCACTGAATCCAAGATTCACCTTTTAACATCTCTGAAATCAGGATTTATCTCATAATTAGTTATGACAATTCATACAATTAGTTGTGATCTAATTTTTCAATGCTATACAAAATAATGCTGCAACATGTAATGAACGAAGCCTTAGTTGTGATGAACATAGACTACACTTCCTAGTTTTGAGCACTGACTTGACATAGAAGCTCCCACTATCCAAATCTGTGACACTTTCAACAAAAACAAAAGAAGAATCTCAACTATAGTGGACTGAAACACAATGAATCAGTAAATATAGGTGAGTCCATGATGATAATAAAAAACAGAGAGATCAAGGTTGTTATGTCACAACCTGCTGCAGCTTACTTTGAAAGCTGATCATTAAAATGAGAGAAATAAGCATTTATCAAGCCCAAATGCTAAAAATAGCATTTTAGAGAAATTGGTTATCTGATTTTTTTTAAAGATTTATTTTTATTTATTTATCTTTTGGGGGGTGGGGTGGGGAGGGAGGGGGGTGGGCGGGCCACTTCTATTGGTCTTTAAATTTGACATGAAAAATTGTATCAACTTCAAGTACACAACACAATGATTCAGTATTTGTAAATACTACACAATAAGTACCACACTAGGTCTAGTTAATATCCACCATCATATTAAAAACAGAATTTTTTTTCTTATGATAAGAAGTTTCATGATCTGCTTTCTTAGCAACTTTCAAGTATTCAACTCAGCATTATTAACTCTTGAAAGTCCCTTGACTGCAAGAAGTTCAAACTAGTCCATCCTAAAGGAAATCAACCCTGAATATTCATTGGAAGAACTTAGTCTGAAGCTGAAGCTCCAATTCTCTGAGCACCTGATGTGAAGAACCAACTCACTGGAAAAGACCCTGATGCTGGGAAAGCTTGAGGACAAGAGGAGAAAGGGACAGAGGATAAGGTCGTTGGATGGCATCACCAGCTCAATGGACATGAGTTCGAGCAAACCTTGGGAGTTAGTGAAGGACAGGAGAGCCTGATATGCTGCAATCTATGGGGTGGAAAAGAGTCACATTCAACTTAGTGACTGAACAACAATTATTAACTATAGTCACCATGCTGTATACCTTAAAATAGGATGTTGCACTGAATCCAAGATTCACCTTTTAACATCTCTGAAATCAGGATTTATCTCATAATTAGTTATGACAATTCATACAATTAGTTGTGATCTAATTTTTCAATGCTATACAAAATAATGCTGCAACATGTAATGAACGAAGCCTTAGTTGTGATGAACATAGACTACACTTCCTAGTTTTGAGCACTGACTTGACATAGAAGCTCCCACTATCCAAATCTGTGACACTTTCAACAAAAACAAAAGAAGAATCTCAACTATAGTGGACTGAAACACAATGAATCAGTAAATATAGGTGAGTCCATGATGATAATAAAAAACAGAGAGATCAAGGTTGTTATGTCACAACCTGCTGCAGCTTACTTTGAAAGCTGATCATTAAAATGAGAGAAATAAGCATTTATCAAGCCCAAATGCTAAAAATAGCATTTTAGAGAAATTGGTTATCTGATTTTTTTTAAAGATTTATTTTTATTTATTTATCTTTTGGGGGGTGGGGTGGGGAGGGAGGGGGATGGGCGGGCCACTTCTATTGGTCTTTCATTTCTTTATTTTCATCCGTCTTTGTTCTTTGGCTCCTGTGGGCCTCCCATCGTGGTGGCCTCTGTCGTCGCAGAGTGCTGGCTCTGGGCGCATGCGCTTCAGAGCTCCGGCTTGGTAATTGGACACATCAGTCCAGCCACTCCGCGGCACGTGGGATCTTCCCAGGCAAGGGATCGAACCAGCGCCCCTTGCACTGCAAGGCGGTGTCCTTACCCACTGGACCACCAGGGGAAGCCCCTGGTTATCTGACTGATAAAGGAAAGCTTTGCTCTACAGAAGAATATCAGATAATGAGAAGGAATAACAGAATTCAAAAATCAGCATTCTGCAAACTTTTATAAAGCCATTGGCCCAGGCAAGGATATTCAAATGATATTAAAACTACTGGGTATGACTGATGGAAATCGGATTATCATATAGTGCCCAACTGTTAATAGTAGCACAGAGATAATTTTCTCATATCAAGGAGAAATAATTTTACCAATAATTATCAATACTTTTACCATGGAGGAATCAAACCATTATCACTGTAATCTATTGGCCAAACTCACTAATGGTGTCATGAGAAATCCTGTGTCCCAGTGCAAAATGAGGTCACAACAACCTATGATGGTTTCTAATAAAAAATGTATGAATTGGATCCATTAATCCTACAAAACAAATTTCTATTTTAGAGGAAATAGAGGGAAGAAAGATCAAGTCCAATGGCAACATGAGAGACCGACCTGAAAACTCCAGAAAGTGCATAGCATGCAGGAAAGATGCTCAGAGTCTCAATAAATCAGAGTTGTGGAATCAAAGAGGGAACTTGTGCCTGAGCAGAGGAGACTTGAAGATTCAACAACCAGATTTGGTAAGTGGTCCTGGGTTGAGGCTGAGATTGAACATGTCAGCTGAACCAGACATTTGGACACAACTGGAAAAATTAGAATAGGGACTGTGCATAGCATAGAATAAAAATGTACAGTTATGGGAAGGTGATTTACCAGCTGAGTTTCAGCTTTAGCATCAGTCCATCTAATGAATATTCAGGGTCAATCTCCTTTAGGATTGACTGATTTGATCTCCATGCAGTCCAAGGGACCCTCAAGAGTCTTCTCCAGCACCACAGTTCAAAGGCATCAATTCTTTGTCACTCAGCCTTCTTTAGGGTCCAAGTCTCACATCCATACATGACTACTGGAAAAATCAAAGCTTTGACTGTATGGACTTTTGTTGACAAAGTGACATGTCTGTTTCTTAATACACTGTAGATATAGAGAAATAAGTAGATGATAGATGGATAATCGGTAGATATTGAGATAGGTAGGTAGGTAGATACATAGAAAGAACAGATGTAAATCGATGTGTCGGTGATGGATGTTTCCGGTCTGATCTGCTCCCTTTTGTCCCAGCCTCCATCATCCCTCACCTAGATTAGTGCTGCAGCTTCCTCACCAGGTCTCCCTGCTTCCTCTCCAGCCCTTTCTTCCCCAACAACCCATTTTCAGCACAGAAGTCCACATCACCCCTTTACAAACCAAGGGAAATCACATCCCCCTTTCTCATCCTCTATTGATGTCCCATCTCACCCAGAGCAAAAGTCGAAGTCCATCCAATGTCCAACAAGACCTCCAGCGGTCTGGCTCCCCTGACACCACTCCAAGCCCATTCCTTACTCCTCTTCAGGCTCTGCATGCTCTCCACTCAGAGTGTGGGCACCCATTGCTCCCTCTGTCAAACATTCACTCACAAATATCCACATGGCTGCCTGCCCATTTCCCTCAGGTCCTGTCTTCTCCTGGAGGTGTCCCTGGCCTTTCCACATGGAGCCACAACACTCCTCCGCACCCTGCTTCCAAGGCCCTAGTAGCCCTGAGAACAAGGCTTTGGCGTGGTAGTCCCTCAAAGAATAGTTACTGTACCAATGAAGAAATGATGCTTCTCAGCCCTGAGCCTCCTGCTCAGATCCAAATGTATAGCTCTCCATGCATCCTGGGCCACCTACACAGCCTGACCCCAGGGAGGGGGGTTGCCTGAAAGGCAGGGGATCTCTACCAGAAAGAAAGAGACCTGTGGCCTGGGCCATTCGAATCTATTGATACTAAAGGCCAGGAATGTGTGGTTTAATGGGAGATAACAGAGAGTTTGGTAAGATAGCCAAATAGAACAAAATAAGAGAAAGAAAATAACCCATGAAACTACCTGTGACAGAGAAAAATAGGATCCAAAAAGGAAGTTCACTTTAGCATCAGTCCATCTAATGAATATTCAGGGTCAATCTCCTTTAGGATTGACTGATTTGATCTCCATGCAGTCCAAGGGACCCTCAAGAGTCTTCTCCAGCACCACAGTTCAAAGGCATCAATTCTTTGTCACTCAGCCTTCTTTAGGGTCCAAGTCTCACATCCATACATGACTACTGGAAAAATCAAAGCTTTGACTGTATGGACTTTTGTTGACAAAGTGACATGTCTGTTTCTTAATACACTGTAGATATAGAGAAATAAGTAGATGATAGATGGATAATCGGTAGATATTGAGATAGGTAGGTAGGTAGATACATAGAAAGAACAGATGTAAATCGATGTGTCGGTGATGGATGTTTCCGGTCTGATCTGCTCCCTTTTGTCCCAGCCTCCATCATCCCTCACCTAGATTAGTGCTGCAGCTTCCTCACCAGGTCTCCCTGCTTCCTCTCCAGCCCTTTCTTCCCCAACAACCCATTTTCAGCACAGAAGTCCACATCACCCCTTTACAAACCAAGGGAAATCACATCCCCCTTTCTCATCCTCTATTGATGTCCCATCTCACCCAGAGCAAAAGTCGAAGTCCATCCAATGTCCAACAAGACCTCCAGCGGTCTGGCTCCCCTGACACCACTCCAAGCCCATTCCTTACTCCTCTTCAGGCTCTGCATGCTCTCCACTCAGAGTGTGGGCACCCATTGCTCCCTCTGTCAAACATTCACTCACAAATATCCACATGGCTGCCTGCCCATTTCCCTCAGGTCCTGTCTTCTCCTGGAGGTGTCCCTGGCCTTTCCACATGGAGCCACAACACTCCTCCGCACCCTGCTTCCAAGGCCCTAGTAGCCCTGAGAACAAGGCTTTGGCGTGGTAGTCCCTCAAAGAATAGTTACTGTACCAATGAAGAAATGATGCTTCTCAGCCCTGAGCCTCCTGCTCAGATCCAAATGTATAGCTCTCCATGCATCCTGGGCCACCTACACAGCCTGACCCCAGGGAGGGGGGTTGCCTGAAAGGCAGGGGATCTCTACCAGAAAGAAAGAGACCTGTGGCCTGGGCCATTCGAATCTATTGATACTAAAGGCCAGGAATGTGTGGTTTAATGGGAGATAACAGAGAGTTTGGTAAGATAGCCAAATAGAACAAAATAAGAGAAAGAAAATAACCCATGAAACTACCTGTGACAGAGAAAAATAGGATCAGAGAAGAAAACCTATATGTAGAAGGATAGGTTTGGATGGATGGGGTTCACATTATATATTTTGGACCCAGTATTTTTTAAAGTGCTGTGACAATATTCTTATAACTTTTTTAAAAAGGCATAATGTCTTTATTGTTCATATAATTATTTTTTTGTGTTGAGGAAAAGAGAATGAACAGGGGAATTGCAAAATACATTGACAGACAATTCAAAAAACAAACGGAAGAAAGAGCAAAAAGTCAACAAATACTGTGTTTATTGAAAAACTGTGCTTAATCTCACAAGTCATTTAAGAAGCCCCCATTAGAATAATCACAAAACAATTTCTCTATATGCTGGGTAGGATTATTGAACAACAAATCCAATGAATTTCAGAACAAGCATAGTTGGAGTATAAAACTGGCCTAACCCTGAAGCTCCAGTACTTTGGCCACCTGATGCAAAGAGCCAGCTCATTGGAAAAGACCCTGATGCTGGGAAAGACTGAAGGCAAGAGGAGAAGGAAGAGGCAGAGAATGAGATGGTTAGCATCACCAACTGGATGGACATGAATCTGAGCAAACTCCGGGAGATTATGAAGCCTGGTATGCTGCAATCCATGGGGTCGCAAAGAGTCAGACACGACTCGGCAACTGAACAACAGCCCTTCTAAAAGAAAAGCTGGTATTATTTGTCAAAAGGTTCTTAAAATTCATATTTTATGATTTGATGGCAGCACATATGATTTACTTCAATTCACCCACAATGCTTTCTGTACTTCAAAAGATTGCTCCTAGAAGGTGCCAGAGACGGGATCAACTCAAAAGCTCATCCAGCTCCAAAGCTCAGGAACCTACCAAGCTTCCCGCTTTCCACAAGATGAAAAGTGGGTCTGCAGAACTAGAAACAGAGAATGTATATACAGAACTACTTCGGGTCTATTGGCAAATGGGATAGAAAACGTTTAAGTCGTTCTAAGTTGTACTTTGACCTGGAGAACATCTGAACCCAGGTCGTTCCCAGTCAAATGAGAGAGTACACTCAGCACTTAAAAGCTCATGCACAGATAACTTCTGACTATAGACACTCTTATGTGGCAATTGGAAGGGAAAAATTTGGAATTGTTCCCATAACTATACTTAAAAGGTATATATAGATGGATAGGTTTGGATGGATGGGGTTCACATTATATATTTTGGACCCAGTATTTTTTAAAGTGCTGTGACAATATTCTTATAACTTTTTTAAAAAGGCATAATGTCTTTATTGTTCATATAATTATTTTTTTGTGTTGAGGAAAAGAGAATGAACAGGGGAATTGCAAAATACATTGACAGACAATTCAAAAAACAAACGGAAGAAAGAGCAAAAAGTCAACAAATACTGTGTTTATTGAAAAACTGTGCTTAATCTCACAAGTCATTTAAGAAGCCCCCATTAGAATAATCACAAAACAATTTCTCTATATGCTGGGTAGGATTATTGAACAACAAATCCAATGAATTTCAGAACAAGCATAGTTGGAGTATAAAACTGGCCTAACCCTGAAGCTCCAGTACTTTGGCCACCTGATGCAAAGAGCCAGCTCATTGGAAAAGACCCTGATGCTGGGAAAGACTGAAGGCAAGAGGAGAAGGAAGAGGCAGAGAATGAGATGGTTAGCATCACCAACTGGATGGACATGAATCTGAGCAAACTCCGGGAGATTATGAAGCCTGGTATGCTGCAATCCATGGGGTCGCAAAGAGTCAGACACGACTCGGCAACTGAACAACAGCCCTTCTAAAAGAAAAGCTGGTATTATTTGTCAAAAGGTTCTTAAAATTCATATTTTATGATTTGATGGCAGCACATATGATTTACTTCAATTCACCCACAATGCTTTCTGTACTTCAAAAGATTGCTCCTAGAAGGTGCCAGAGACGGGATCAACTCAAAAGCTCATCCAGCTCCAAAGCTCAGGAACCTACCAAGCTTCCCGCTTTCCACAAGATGAAAAGTGGGTCTGCAGAACTAGAAACAGAGAATGTATATACAGAACTACTTCGGGTCTATTGGCAAATGGGATAGAAAACGTTTAAGTCGTTCTAAGTTGTACTTTGACCTGGAGAACATCTGAACCCAGGTCGTTCCCAGTCAAATGAGAGAGTACACTCAGCACTTAAAAGCTCATGCACAGATAACTTCTGACTATAGAACACGATACCAATTCGCATCCCAATGATGTACTTAAAAAGGTTAACAAGAAATTTCCCGACACCCACATGAATAAATGCATGTACACATCGGAATAGATTTAAGATGCTCGTTCTAGAACTCTTTGCTAAAAAAAAGAGGTTTAACTGAAGCCACAAAACACCAATTATTTTGCAGGCTCAAGCTTAAGCAATTTAGCATAATTTTTGAAAGTCCTTGTCATGAAAGTTAACGAAACACAAGAGGGGCTTTGCAGCATCTCAGCCTCTCCCTCCAGTCAGCCCGCTGCTGTGTGATTTCACAAGGTGAGCTGCAAACAAGAATGAGACTACTCCAAGCAAGCTGTCTTCTTGGAATTAATACATTTCGAAGTCGAGAGCCAGGCAAGTGGCAATGCTAATCAAGCAAGTGACAGCATTAATCTCCTTGGGCTCAGCTCAAAATAGGTTTTGCCACAGGTGACCCCGAGTCCTTCCCTCCCCTTCTCAAGCCATTAGCCAAACATCATATTTCTCTCTGCTGCCAATGCTGGCGCCACCAGCAGCAGGATCCAAATCAGGGGGCAGGAACACACAGGATGAGAACAGCTTATTAACTCTGTCTGGAAATTTCTACACTCACTTGCGGCTGGTCCTAAGGAATTCTCCTTATTTGCCAAAAGTAATGAGGGGGTAGCTCGCAGCCAATTATCTTCTCCACGGTCCAGGAGGATGAGCAACTAAGAACGTTAGGATTTGTAGTTCGAGTGTTGTGATGACCAAAGAGAGGCTTATGCCACGGGAAAGTTCAGGAAGGGATTTCCATATGAATGAGTTCTCAGAAAAACGTAGGTGTTCCTCTTGCATTGCAGGATCTCAACCACGAAAAGGAGGCTGGAATGAACTAGACCTGAAGTCTCACAAGATATTTGACCTCCTGAAAACCTGGACTAGCTCTGTCCTGGAGGCATGGTTTAAAGAACAAAGCAGATCTGAATGTATCAATCATTCTACACAAACAAGAGTTCTATAGGGATTTAGCTAACCAAAGGGAAGTCCTATAATCGTCTTCTCAAATGGAGAAATATCCTCAGGTCTAATTTCCATCCCTTAAAGTTCCAAATGGCCCTGAATTTAAAGGCCAAGTAGCTGACCATTTCCTTTTGAAATTCCTTCACCATTTTAGGCATATGCCTCTGTGACCTTCTCTCCAGAACTACAGACATCCAGAATTCCTTCCCTGCACTCTTTCCTCTGATCACCTGACAGACAACAGGAGGCTGGCCCAGGTGCACATGGGCTCTGCTGCCCTTGAGAGCTTTCCGCTCTTGTCGAGGACACAGCCTGAATCCTCACTGCTTATTTCCTGACCTACAATGCACCCTTACTTGTCTTCTTCCTGAAGCACCTGTTCTTCATGATGCTATGCCCTTCCCTACTGAATGGAGCCTCTAGCAGAAGTGTCTGGATCCATTTCCTTTGAAGAAGGACGTCAGGGAAGAAATTACCTTGAAAGTACTCTTCTGCATCCCTCCGCTGTGAATAACTTCATAGGACCAGTAAGGACCTAGCCCAAGGACAGCTCATCAGCAGGCTGGCAAGTGGCCTGAGACAAAAACTCAGTGGCAGGGGACTTGGGGAGGATGTGTGGTTTGATAAAGGACAGTAGATGCAATTTAGAGTTGGAACCATACAGCCGAAAAAAGTTAATATCTGCCCTTTCCACACTGCTGCTCAGTCGCTCAGTCGTGTCTGACTCTTGGCACCCTTTGGACTATAGCCTGACAGGCTTCTCTGTCCGTAGCATTTTTCAGGCAAGAATACTAGCGCGAGTTGCGCTTTCCTCCTCCAGGGGATCTTCCCAACCCAGGGACTGAATTCACGTCTCCTGCATCTCCTGCACTGCAGGCAGATTCTTTACCCACTGAGCCACGAGGGGATACACACTACAAGATACAATACTTGACAAGATTTTCTGGGCCTGCGGAGGAACACAGGAGCTAGTGAGGTGAGATTTCAAAGGTGGCATCTTGAATAAGCCCCAGAGAGAGTGAGGAAGGCCTAATGGGTGGGAAGAAAGTGAAACTAACCCCCCAGGGGGGTCTAAACCATTCTACACAAACAAGAGTTCTATAGGGATTTAGCTAACCAAAGGGAAGTCCTATAATCGTCTTCTCAAATGGAGAAATATCCTCAGGTCTAATTTCCATCCCTTAAAGTTCCAAATGGCCCTGAATTTAAAGGCCAAGTAGCTGACCATTTCCTTTTGAAATTCCTTCACCATTTTAGGCATATGCCTCTGTGACCTTCTCTCCAGAACTACAGACATCCAGAATTCCTTCCCTGCACTCTTTCCTCTGATCACCTGACAGACAACAGGAGGCTGGCCCAGGTGCACATGGGCTCTGCTGCCCTTGAGAGCTTTCCGCTCTTGTCGAGGACACAGCCTGAATCCTCACTGCTTATTTCCTGACCTACAATGCACCCTTACTTGTCTTCTTCCTGAAGCACCTGTTCTTCATGATGCTATGCCCTTCCCTACTGAATGGAGCCTCTAGCAGAAGTGTCTGGATCCATTTCCTTTGAAGAAGGACGTCAGGGAAGAAATTACCTTGAAAGTACTCTTCTGCATCCCTCCGCTGTGAATAACTTCATAGGACCAGTAAGGACCTAGCCCAAGGACAGCTCATCAGCAGGCTGGCAAGTGGCCTGAGACAAAAACTCAGTGGCAGGGGACTTGGGGAGGATGTGTGGTTTGATAAAGGACAGTAGATGCAATTTAGAGTTGGAACCATACAGCCGAAAAAAGTTAATATCTGCCCTTTCCACACTGCTGCTCAGTCGCTCAGTCGTGTCTGACTCTTGGCACCCTTTGGACTATAGCCTGACAGGCTTCTCTGTCCGTAGCATTTTTCAGGCAAGAATACTAGCGCGAGTTGCGCTTTCCTCCTCCAGGGGATCTTCCCAACCCAGGGACTGAATTCACGTCTCCTGCATCTCCTGCACTGCAGGCAGATTCTTTACCCACTGAGCCACGAGGGGATACACACTACAAGATACAATACTTGACAAGATTTTCTGGGCCTGCGGAGGAACACAGGAGCTAGTGAGGTGAGATTTCAAAGGTGGCATCTTGAATAAGCCCCAGAGAGAGTGAGGAAGGCCTAATGGGTGGGAAGAAAGAGGGAAGGATCATCAGGCTCACTGTCAGGGTGAGAGTGGCCTTTCTGAGGCTCCAGTGTGCATGTGTCCTACAAGAAAGCCTTAAATAAAGTAACACAAGTGGGTCACTCTTCTGTTAAATGGCACTTAAATGAACGCCTAAGAGTTAAAAGGGTGCTAAAATTAACCTAGGATGAAAATATCATTTCAAAATTATTTGTTCATCAGTAACTTAAACTACTCTCCTTTTAAAAAATCCCATTTCCAAGATTGATGGTTACAGCTTATATAGAGTGATATCTATTCTTTCAACATGCAATTTCAGGCACAAGACTCATTTCCACTGTTAAAAAACCAGTTTACATTCTGGATGAAAATTTCTATGGATTGTATTTCGCTGGAGACAGATCTGAAATGGTCTGACGAGCAAAGGAAAGATAATAGGACTCGACTACATTTTAATAAAGTTAATTGACGCAATGAGTGCTAGCGATTGCTTTCAAGAGACTGAACATATAAATAGATAGTGACCAGTCATATATCAGCGAAAGAGATGGTTGGACGGCATCACTGAGTCAACAGACATGAGTTGAGCAAGCTCCAGAAGCTGGTGAAGGACAGGGAAGCCTGGCATGTGGCAGTCCACGGGATCACAGAGAGTCAGACATGACTGAGCAGCTGAACTAAACTGAGTGGCCAGGTTATACACAAACACAGAACACTGGCCCATAGACTGCAGACACCAGCCTAGGAAGCCAGCCGGCTCTTTAGGTCAAGACTTGTAGGGAGTCAAACCACATCTCTAGTGACTGATCCCAGAAGCCAACCAATAGCCCTGTAACAATTAGCCAAAGAGGGCCAAGACTTGGTGAATAACTGACAGTTTCCATAACTTCTGTCCTCCTTTTTGGTCTAGGACCAACCAGAGAAGATGAACGTGCCTCGGTAGCTGATAACCTAGGATGTTCTCCTCCAGTTAGCCACGTCCCCATCCCCAGGTCAATAGCCTCAGTCAGGGCCTACATGAAACTCACCCGTTCTTCCCCTGTAAACCTTCCCCAGCTCTCAGCCTTGGGTTATCTGCCAAAACACAGTCTCCCTCACTAGAATAAGTAAAGGATACATAGCCTGTGCTTGTTTTCACTCAGTTGATCTTCATCTACTTCCACATTTGTATGGCTATTTCTAGAAAGAATTCTTATAGAAACAAGCAAGACAATAATGCAAAGAAGGTAAAGCTGGGTGAAAAATGAACAAAGTTGCTCAGTCACATCCGACTCTTTGCAACCTTATGGACTGTAGCACACCAGGCTCCTCTGTCTTCCATGATCCCCCAGAGTTTCCTCAAATTCATGTCCTCTAAGTCAGTGATGCCATCCAACAATCTTGTCCTCTGTTTCTCCCTTCTCCTTTTGCCCTCAATCTTTCCCAGCATCCGGGTAACTTTTCAATAAGTTGGCTCTTCATAACAGGTAGCCAAAGCACTGGAGCTTCAGCTTCAGCATTGGTCCTTCAAATGATTATTCAGGACTAATTTCCTTTAGGACGGACTAGTGTGATCTCCTTGCAGTCCAAGGGAACACTGGAAGTTAAAACCCAAGCACACTTCCTACCAATATTTTTCTGGGTCTGGTTCTGCTGAGAACTGTGCTTTCACAATAAGCTTCAAACCTGTCAGCAATAACTACCCAAGAAGCAGAAAGTTAGCATTTTAAATTTTAGTGACACATTAATGCACAAGTAATGATCTTGACACGGACAGAGGAAGAGTCACCCCATGGAGCTAAGCAATGGCTCCTCAGATCAAAATACAAGCCGAGTAACTGGCCTTGGCAGGCCCGGTGTGCATCAGAGCTGAGCCTCCGGTAACCGCATCCCCTTCAGACCCTGGGCAGCCACTTACAGATTTATCACTCTTATTGTCCCTGGCGGCCCCAAGCAGACAGTTCGTTCAAGCCTTTGTCTTGAAGCTATGGGTTAATGGAATCCCTTAATTGCAGAATCAGTTATAACAAGGTCCTGCTTTTTAAAAAAACAATGCTTCTTCAAGCCTCAGAATTGATCTTCCACTCTGAGATGGTACCAAAGGACAACACTAGAACGTGCCTCGGTAGCTGATAACCTAGGATTCTAGTATCTTCATCCTCAGCCTTCTCACCCGTTCTTCCTGTAAACCTTCCCAGCTCTCAGCCTTGGGTTATCTGCCAAAACACAGTCTCCTCACTAGAATAAGTAAAGGATACATAGCCTGTGCTTGTTTTCACTCAGTTGATCTTCATCTACTTCCACATTTGTATGGCTATTTCTAGAAAGAATTCTTATAGAAACAAGCAAGACAATAATGCAAAGAAGGTAAAGCTGGGTGAAAAATGAACAAAGTTGCTCAGTCACATCCGACTCTTTGCAACCTTATGGACTGTAGCACACCAGGCTCCTCTGTCTTCCATGATCCCCCAGAGTTTCCTCAAATTCATGTCCTCTAAGTCAGTGATGCCATCCAACAATCTTGTCCTCTGTTTCTCCCTTCTCCTTTTGCCCTCAATCTTTCCCAGCATCCGGGTAACTTTTCAATAAGTTGGCTCTTCATAACAGGTAGCCAAAGCACTGGAGCTTCAGCTTCAGCATTGGTCCTTCAAATGATTATTCAGGACTAATTTCCTTTAGGACGGACTAGTGTGATCTCCTTGCAGTCCAAGGGAACACTGGAAGTTAAAACCCAAGCACACTTCCTACCAATATTTTTCTGGGTCTGGTTCTGCTGAGAACTGTGCTTTCACAATAAGCTTCAAACCTGTCAGCAATAACTACCCAAGAAGCAGAAAGTTAGCATTTTAAATTTTAGTGACACATTAATGCACAAGTAATGATCTTGACACGGACAGAGGAAGAGTCACCCCATGGAGCTAAGCAATGGCTCCTCAGATCAAAATACAAGCCGAGTAACTGGCCTTGGCAGGCCCGGTGTGCATCAGAGCTGAGCCTCCGGTAACCGCATCCCCTTCAGACCCTGGGCAGCCACTTACAGATTTATCACTCTTATTGTCCCTGGCGGCCCCAAGCAGACAGTTCGTTCAAGCCTTTGTCTTGAAGCTATGGGTTAATGGAATCCCTTAATTGCAGAATCAGTTATAACAAGGTCCTGCTTTTTAAAAAAACAATGCTTCTTCAAGCCTCAGAATTGATCTTCCACTCTGAGATGGTACCAAAGGACAACACTAGAACATGAAAGGAAGTAGATTTCCCCTGTACTAGGATATGTATGGTCAGAAACATGTCCCAGATACATCCTATGGCACTTTGGCCAATCGCCAGAGCCAGTGAGAGAAGGGTGGGTGCCACAGCTCCATGATGGTCCCCGACGGCTCCTCGTGGTGGCTCGGTCTCCTATACACAGTCTGAGTGGGAATGAAACTCAAGGGAACCATTAGAGGTCAAACTGTGCCTCTCTGTATGTTGAAGTCCTATCCCACCCCATAGCCCCTATACCTCTGAATGTGACCTTATTTGTAAATAGGGTCGTTGCTGATGTAACTAGTTAGGATAAGTCTTTAGGGTGGGTGCTAATCCAAAAGGACTGGTGTCCTTATAAAAGGGAGAATTTGGACACAAAGATCCTCCCTCACAGCCTCAGAAGGAACATTTTGATCTCAGACTTCTGGACTGCACAACTGTGAGACAACACACTTCTGTTGTTTAAACCACCCAGCTTGTGATGCTTTATAGAGTAGCTCCAGGAAACAGTCACCCTCAGCCATTCTTGTAAACACAACCTCAACTTCCAATAACCAGCTGCATCACCGTTGGAGAAACCCTTGACTTGAAGTAAAAACTGGGACCTCTCCTAAATTTCCAGCACATTCTTCTTTGGCTAACTCTTCGACCCACCAGTTCTTCTTAGATACTGAAACTGCCCACTTTGTATTCTAAAACATTAACTTACATTCTAGATAAGGTACTACGATCACTGGAATGTCAAGAATTGAGTATCCTGGCCTATGATATTTTCTCAACTTAAGGTCATAGGTTTGTAAAGCCTTCAATTAAGAAATCAAAAGGAAGAACTACAGAGAACAAGGCTACAGTCTATAGGGTCACAAAGAGTCACACGACAGAGCAACCGAGCACAAACACAGAGAACAAGGTGAGAAGACATAAAGGAATTCTAAACAGTCTCTCTCTTCACCCACCTAATCCTCACTAAAGTGGAAAATTGAGCTGTTGATGGAGTGACCACCCAAGAGCACTGTGTTTAGAAGGATTCTGAAGCACAGCTCTGGTTTTAAAATGAAAGGAAGTAGATTTCCCCTGTACTAGGATATGTATGGTCAGAAACATGTCCCAGATACATCCTATGGCACTTTGGCCAATCGCCAGAGCCAGTGAGAGAAGGGTGGGTGCCACAGCTCCATGATGGTCCCCGACGGCTCCTCGTGGTGGCTCGGTCTCCTATACACAGTCTGAGTGGGAATGAAACTCAAGGGAACCATTAGAGGTCAAACTGTGCCTCTCTGTATGTTGAAGTCCTATCCCACCCCATAGCCCCTATACCTCTGAATGTGACCTTATTTGTAAATAGGGTCGTTGCTGATGTAACTAGTTAGGATAAGTCTTTAGGGTGGGTGCTAATCCAAAAGGACTGGTGTCCTTATAAAAGGGAGAATTTGGACACAAAGATCCTCCCTCACAGCCTCAGAAGGAACATTTTGATCTCAGACTTCTGGACTGCACAACTGTGAGACAACACACTTCTGTTGTTTAAACCACCCAGCTTGTGATGCTTTATAGAGTAGCTCCAGGAAACAGTCACCCTCAGCCATTCTTGTAAACACAACCTCAACTTCCAATAACCAGCTGCATCACCGTTGGAGAAACCCTTGACTTGAAGTAAAAACTGGGACCTCTCCTAAATTTCCAGCACATTCTTCTTTGGCTAACTCTTCGACCCACCAGTTCTTCTTAGATACTGAAACTGCCCACTTTGTATTCTAAAACATTAACTTACATTCTAGATAAGGTACTACGATCACTGGAATGTCAAGAATTGAGTATCCTGGCCTATGATATTTTCTCAACTTAAGGTCATAGGTTTGTAAAGCCTTCAATTAAGAAATCAAAAGGAAGAACTACAGAGAACAAGGCTACAGTCTATAGGGTCACAAAGAGTCACACACGACAGAGCAACCGAGCACAAACACAGAGAACAAGGTGAGAAGACATAAAGGAATTCTAAACAGTCTCTCTCTTCACCCACCTAATCCTCACTAAAGTGGAAAATTGAGCTGTTGATGGAGTGACCACCCAAGAGCACTGTGTTTAGAAGGATTCTGAAGCACACTCTGAGCTCTGGTTTTAAAATGAGGCATCTCTTGGGAATAAGAAGGGACTACAGCTAGTTAGCCACTTAGAAGTCAGCCCACGAGTTTCAGACTCATAGACCATCACCACTGTATCCTTCTTCATATCAATGCTTCTAAACAAAACAGGCTCTAAATTTCTGAAAGAAGTTGGACCCTAAATGTACTGACATAGAAATGAAAAGAAGGAATGAAAAGCTTTTTCTCAGTTCTGAGACGAAACTCAAAATAAGTACTTGATGACATTGCTTTTTCTTCTACTAAATATTTTATTTCCCCCTTGTCTCTCCACACCATGACTCTCTTTGAGGATGGCATTACTTTGGTGAGGGAATAAAGGAAATGAAGTTGTACTTCGCTAACTTCAGGAAAGCAAGTGATACCCAAAATTGAAACTTACAAGATAATTGAATTTGAAAGTTATGGTTTCCGCTGCATTTACATGATGAAAGATTCTCCTCATTTTTAAAAGGATTTACAAAAGAGTTCTTTAGAAGATTGTTTTCCTCTGAGGTTATTTCATATCTGATCTGATTTATTTTAAAAAATCACCTAATGTTTCCTGTTGCCTTTAAGACTGAATTCCTGGGAATCCAGGGCTGTAGCCTGAGTGCAGCCTACCTGGGAAGCTTCTCTTCCCTCCTGCTCCTCCCCAGTGTCAGACGAAGCCACTCTGTTGTCTTGAAAAGGGCTCGCCTTCGTCCTGTCACCCCTCCTGTTGCCATGGATACCTTGCCCTCATGGATACCACACTCAGGTAACATCCTCTTCCCTGTTCGGGCCCCTCTACCCTCCACAGCCTTCCCTGTCCAACCCAGACTTGGGCCTCTTCTCTCCCAGATGGCTCAGTAATAAAGAATCCACCCGCCAGTGCAGGAGATGGAGGGTCAGGATCCCAGGGTCAGGAAGATCCCCTGGAGGAAGAAATGGCCACTCACTCCAGTATGCTTGCCTGGAAATGGCCATGAGGTCATAGATAGAGGTGCCTGGTTGTAACAGGTCATGGGGTCACAGCAAGTCAGGCCCAACGGAGGACACACACGCACACACATGCACTCTCTCCCGAAACTCACACACTTTGTGCTAAGGTTTTTGCATACTCCTTCCTTCTCCAGCCATTCCCCAAGGGGAACCATTTCCATCGTACCTCCCACAGCAGCAATGGATTCCTCGCATGAATAGATTCCTTGCTGGGAGATGGCCTATCACGGGCTCTAAACGAAATGACTGGATTTCTTACCTGTCAAGGGTTGTTCCCAGGATCAGGAAAACATTCGGAGCCATCCGACTACCAGATCAAGTGAACAGCTGGGGAGGTTGTGAGACATTCATAGACCAGAAAGCCAGTATATCAGATTGCTTCACTCAGTGACCCCTAATGAAATGTCTGGCCCGGGGCACTGTCTCTGGCCCGACCTTCGGCCAAAGGATCTCTCTTGTCCATTCTTAAGAGGAATTCACTTGAAGATCAGTTAAAACCGCTTAAAGCATCAGCCAACCTCAGCAGAAGCTGAACAGTATTATTAATTCTTTGCCCTGGCCTCCTAAAATATTCCTCTAATCCTCATATTTTTTAGTACAAATGACAGGAGGCATCTTTATCTTATTTATAGCTCTAAATAAATTGGTATGAGCAGCCACCAAACATATTTATTTTATTTCCCAAGAAATATACCCCCAGAAAATGTCAAGGAAATGATCTTTGAGAAATGCACATCTGAACACAGTATAAAATATTTAAGGGAATGATCATGCGCGTGGTTTCCATTTTCTGTTAGACTATTCTACAGGCTGCTGTAAAAGTCAGGCCAGCACTTTTAAAGGCAGAAAATGGCCATGAGTTCAGAAAAGCCTTCAGGGCCCCGGGGTTCTCCTTGATTTCGCTTTTACTTTGGACAGTATGCCTTGAATGAATGACCTCAAATAGCTTAGATATTCAAAAATTGATGGACAGTACTTAGCAAAGTGAAACTTAAATAAAGATGGGAGAACTAGGCTAGTCACCAATGACTTAAAGATTCCTGACTTTAGTTAGTGTTTCCTGATGAAGCATCTCTTCACACCATCTTCGGTGGCTTCTCTCCATTTATTCAACTTCCCCCAAACCCCCTACCATTCAGGAACATTTCCCACATTCTTCAGCACTGGCAAACTAGCAAGTTACATGGTCAAAGAAAAAGAATTCTAGAAATGAAGATTGTTATTTAAACTTTAAGATAGAGTCGTTCAGTTGAGCTGGTTGGGCAGTGAATCCTCTCATTTAATCCTCCAGCAAACCTGTGACGCACATCCCATTTTATCTTTATTTTGAGGGAAAGATACTGAAGCACAGAGATGACAAATTAACTGCTTAACAGTGGCCAAGCCAGAGTTTGACCAGCCTGGCCCCAGAGCCTGGGGTCTCAGCCCCCATGCTACATTCCTCAACCAATACAGCCAGTCCGTGTGCACTAGTATTAGGCTCATAAGTGATGAGTTAAATCAAAATGTTTAATGAACTGAAGTTCATCAATTTCATCAGTAAATTGCATTGATGCAAATGGCTGTTACAAAGAAGAAAGGTGGGATGGGGGAACTGGGAGGGGGGTTGAGGAGGGAGGGGTCAGGGATATACATATGACTAATTTGGGATTATACATATCTGTAAACAACAAAACTCTGTGAAAATAAAAAGTAAAAAAAAAAAAAATATATCATTAAAAAATTATTTAAAAAAGAAGAGGAAAGGTGAAGCCCAGAAAACCTGAAGACATCCTCAGGATTCACAGAGTGACCCCAAGAGGATGAGAGAGACCAAGAAGACAAGGCAAGATCAACTCCTGTGGTTCAGGCAGGCACGGAAGAGTCTGCACACCACAGGGTAGCACCCTACTCGTAGCTCCTGGATGGCTGGTCCATGGTGGGACTCATCCAAGAAGGACGAGCCTGGTACACATTTTTGGGTAGGTGCAAGATGATCTAAATTCAACACTTGTCTCCTCACTTGGACACACTCTCTGGAGATACCTGGCTTCTTCAACACACTCTGCACTGACCTCTTATAACTGGGCTGTTGTTATTCAGTCAGCAAGTCATGTGTGACCCTTTGTCACCCCGTGACTGTAGCACACCAGGCTTCCCTGTCCTTCACTCACCCCCAGAGCTTGCTCAGACTCATGTCCACTGAGTCAGTGATGGCATCCAACCATCCCACGCTCTGCTGCCCTCTTCTCCTTATGCCCCAGTCTTTCTCAGGATCAGGAACTTTCTCAATGAGTTAGACCAGCATTCAGACCTCATTAGGTCCAGCCATCATCCTGAGGACACCCTCAGCCTGTTCCCGAAATCTGCCGTGCTGACCACAGTTCTCACCCGCTGATAGGCCATTCACTTTGGGTCCAACCCAGTGGGCAGCAGAGATGCTCTGAGCTCAGATGCTGGGGTCAGTATCTCTGCACTTACTATCTACTGACCTTTGGAAAGTATAGCTGTTCTTAGAGCCTCCGTGTCCTTACCTGAAATATAGAGATAAGAAGACAACTCTGCCAGGTTATTGTGAGAATTACACAGGATGACAAATGCAAGATATGGGGAATAGTGACTCAAACCCACATGTTAGTTGCTGCTCTGGATTTCTCCTCACAATGCTCCAGAGGTACCATGTGACAGAAGGGTGCTGCCAGCATCCTTGTCAAGAGGACAGAACCCAGGGTGGACGCTGGAGCTCTGCTCAGGAAGCCAGACCTCGGGCGGACTGCTGGAGCCACTTCTGATGTCATCAAACAAGGCTTGATGGAATACCAAGGATGTGCCTATGAATGCAACTAGTGATCTATTAATTATCACTATGACTGCTATAAATGAGCTCTGTATGGTAGCCTTAAAGGTATCGAAGATATGTGGAATGACTGAAATATCTAAGAAAATGCCCCACCCTCGCAAGAAGGGAATGTGTGAATCCCATGATGCCTGGACCCTTGCCCATGGGAAGACGTGTGGCAACCGCCCTATGCCCCCATGGTGGAACATGGAACTTGAGGTCCTTGCTGGCCCGATACTGGCTATCAGGGTGAGAGCATTGCCTCCGCACCTTGGCCACAGCCTCTGGACTCATGCAAACTAGGGTCTTCAACACACTCTGCTGCTTTTGGTTTTATTCAGTCAGCAAGTCATGTGTGACCCTTTGTCACCCCGTGACTGTAGCACACCAGGCTTCCCTGTCCTTCACTCACCCCCAGAGCTTGCTCAGACTCATGTCCACTGAGTCAGTGATGGCATCCAACCATCCCACGCTCTGCTGCCCTCTTCTCCTTATGCCCCAGTCTTTCTCAGGATCAGGAACTTTCTCAATGAGTTAGACCAGCATTCAGACCTCATTAGGTCCAGCCATCATCCTGAGGACACCCTCAGCCTGTTCCCGAAATCTGCCGTGCTGACCACAGTTCTCACCCGCTGATAGGCCATTCACTTTGGGTCCAACCCAGTGGGCAGCAGAGATGCTCTGAGCTCAGATGCTGGGGTCAGTATCTCTGCACTTACTATCTACTGACCTTTGGAAAGTATAGCTGTTCTTAGAGCCTCCGTGTCCTTACCTGAAATATAGAGATAAGAAGACAACTCTGCCAGGTTATTGTGAGAATTACACAGGATGACAAATGCAAGATATGGGGAATAGTGACTCAAACCCACATGTTAGTTGCTGCTCTGGATTTCTCCTCACAATGCTCCAGAGGTACCATGTGACAGAAGGGTGCTGCCAGCATCCTTGTCAAGAGGACAGAACCCAGGGTGGACGCTGGAGCTCTGCTCAGGAAGCCAGACCTCGGGGCGGACTGCTGGAGCCACTTCTGATGTCATCAAACAAGGCTTGATGGAATACCAAGGATGTGCCTATGAATGCAACTAGTGATCTATTAATTATCACTATGACTGCTATAAATGAGCTCTGTATGGTAGCCTTAAAGGTATCGAAGATATGTGGAATGACTGAAATATCTAAGAAAATGCCCCACCCTCGCAAGAAGGGAATGTGTGAATCCCATGATGCCTGGACCCTTGCCCATGGGAAGACGTGTGGCAACCGCCCTATGCCCCCATGGTGGAACATGGAACTTGAGGTCCTTGCTGGCCCGATACTGGCTATCAGGGTGAGAGCATTGCCTCCGCACCTTGGCAACAGCCTCTGGACTCATGCACAGGGGAAGTTGGGGCATCTAAGGGGCAGGGAGCTGACTCCTCATTTAGGTCATGGGGCAGGCTGATGAGTGCTAGGGGGCCTGCGGCCAATTGGTGCTTCTTTGGTAAATGTCTTGTGTGCGGTTGAATGAGGTTTGTGGTCACAAGCACTGGGGAACAGAAAGTTGAAAGACAAGTCAGCCCACAAAGCCTCAGACTTCGGTGTGTGTATTGTGTGTGAGCGCTCTCAGTTGTGTCTGACTCTTTGTGACCCCCCTGGACAGTAGCCCACCAGGCTCCTCTGTCCATGGAATTTTCCAGGCGAGAATATATTGAAGCAGGTTGCCATTTACTTCTTCTGGGGATCTCCCCAACGCAGGGATCAATGTCTTTTGCGTGTCCTGCATTGGCAGGAGGATTCTTTACCACTGAGCCATAGCTCTGCTCCCAAATGGACCAAACAGAGCCCAAGAGAGGAGTGTGACCAAACTGCCTCTCATCTCTTTTCCCGGGGCTGTGCCTCTAACCTTCATAGAGGGGGATCTAGGACAAGTTACCTTAGCTCTGACAAAGCCCCTCAAGCTAAAGTCAGCTACATCCACCCCCACAGACTCAACGGGGGAAGCTCACCGAAGTCAGGAGATCATGCTCAAGGTCACCCACAAGGAGATGAGCTGGACTAGAAAATGGCTACAGTCAGGAACTGCTTCTCCCGGCTCCAATACATGAAGCAGGCAACCCTCAGTAAAAGCTCTTTTTCTGGGCTTCCCCTGGTGGTCCAATGGGTAAGGACACCGCCTTGCAGTGCAAGGGGCGCCGGTTCGATCCCTGGCCTGGGAAGATCCCATGTGCCGTGGAGCGGTTGGACTGATGTGTCCAATCACCGAGCCAGAGCTCTGGAGCGCATGCGCCCAGAGCCAGTGCTCTGTGACAACAGACACCACCACGTTGGGAGGCCCACATGGGCCAAAGAACAAAGACGGATGAAAACAGAGAAATGAAAGACCAATAGAAGTGGCCTGCCCACTCCCCTCCCCTCCCCAACCTGACCCCTGCCCAAAATAAATAAATAAATCTTTAAAAAAAAAAAAGCTCTTTTTCTTTCCCACAAGATGCATATCACTCAGAATCCCCATTAGAGGCAAGTAGGACTCTCAGAATTCTGGGTCCCCAAATTGGGGAGAAGAAGGTGCCCAGGCAGGACTTCCTGCTCTATAAGGATGTCTGTCCCCGGCAACCTTTTATATCAAAGAAGCTGCCTTCAGCTCTATGCTGACCTGCTTTCACTCTACTGAGAAACATGGATATAAGCAGAGCATTTCAATAAAAATGGCAAATGACATGTGTAGCCAAATGAGGGTCGGATCAAGGACTCACAGGAGACACTCGCTGCTTTTCCACTGAGCTTCTATAAAGTGCCTAGCGCAGCCACAGGTGCTGAAGGCTGCATCACGGGGGACACAGTCAAGGACATCACAGGTCAGGATCTCCAAACCTCAAATTGCGAGTTGCAGTAAGGGGCTGAGAGCACAAATCAGTCAATACAGGGAAACACATTTGTGTTTAGATCTCCTAAAAAAGACCTCAAAAGTGAAGAGCTCAGTTCAAGCTAACTGATGCCACTCAAACTCAGACAGTAAAGAATCTGCCTGTAATGCAGAGACTTGGGTTTGACCCCTGGGTGAGGAAGATCCCCTGGAGAAGGGAATGGCACCCACTCCAGTATTCTTGGCTGGAAAATTCCATGGACAGACGAGCCTGGTGGGCTACGATCGATGAGGTCACAAAGAGTCAGATATGACTAAGTCACAAACACTTTCCAGAAAACCCAGACTCTCTGGCCTGGCTTAACACCTTGAAGATGTTACTTCTGGTAGATCAGGTGTGAGTCGGCCGTGCTCCCACAGCTCACAGCTGCGTAGGCCTCCAGAGCACAGGTCCAGCAAGGTGGCCACAGCCAGGGAAAGGGGACCAGACAGTCATGTAGGATAGTTTCATCACTTCTGCCGACATATCTTGCCAGCCCCACGGCCACCCTGCCTGCACGGAAACCTCAGTACATGGGGCCAGTTCCTGCCCTGGGAAGGAAGAGCTCTGAGTGTGATGTGTGTACAAGACCTGTCACTTAGCCCATGCCCACAAGCCTTCCCCCCTCTTCCCCACTCATACACTGAACCCCCAGAAACTCCTTCTTCGCAGGATCACAGACACTCTGGAATTCATGACACTCCTGGACTATACATACCACCTAGAATGGATGAAACATGGTTTTATCATGAATGACCTTTCCAGGCAGTGACACATGAGAAGCATGTATAGAAATCTAAAAAGCATTCCTAGCCTAGGTCAGGGTCCAGGAGGTGCAGGTGGTAAAAGCAGCCAAGAAGAGAGAGAATGAGACCGAGAAATAAGCATGAGCCGAGTCAGGGTGGAGACAGAACATGAGCTGCTAAACCCACAACAAAGGCGGAGTTGGGAGGCCATGCGAGTGCAGGTCTGGGGGCGGGAGCGGGAGGAGGCGACTGTGAAGAAGCGAGGAAGGGACAGAGTGCAGGCGAGGCAGGGCGCTGCTCCCTGAGCACAGGTCTTTGAGCATCCCTGCTAAGGACCCGGTGCAGGAAACGAGGGGCTACTGATACCTCTGACCAGAAATGCCGGGGGGGTCTCGGTGATGTAAGCTCAGCTCCTGCTACTCCGACCCCCAGCACTGGGACGCCTGCCCCCAGACGCTCCCCTGGGCCTGCCCCTGCCTCCCCGCCTGACCTGGCCTCCAGGAATGCCGTCCTTTGTTTACCCTAAGGAAATAATCAGCCGCCCCGCACGGTTCTTCCCAGCAGCTTCCTGGATTCCTAACTCTGTCCTGGTCCCCCTGTTCTGGTGTCGCCCTGCATCTGACACGAGAGTGAGGTTTATCTTATTTTTTTAAATTGCCTAAAGTATGGGTCTTAAACTTGACCTTTCAAAAAAAGTTCCTTTCTTCAGTCTGAGATCTTGAAGTTTTTCTTCAACCACTTCAAGAAAGTGCCTGCTTCCTGGTCTCCCTCTGCTATCGGAGAAAATTTTGATTCTCAGCAGGAGAACATTTATCCCAAAGGGTCACTTTTTAGAAAAGGTTAAAGCAATTGAAAGAGCTCTTTTCCTTGATATCAAAGCCGTAGACTTCGATCATTTTTTTTTAGACCAAAAGAAACCTGCTATTTAAAAAAAAATAGGCATTTCCTAAAAAGAAAAATGCCTGCTGCTTTTTCTTAGCCCAGGAAATTATTAGTTCACAAGGTGAATCTCCCTATGAATAAACTCAATATGTATGGGGAAATAAATCATTTGACTGTCTACATTTTTTTCTTTTTGACAGTCATCTTGTTGAAAATGGCCATTAGTGTTTGTGCTAATGGAAGTGTCGTGCTAGCTGAGACTCATACCTTATCTCAAATATATAGAAACCTTCATCTTTCTGGTGCATTTTATTCTCTTTAGCTAATAATTTTCTGTAGAAGTGCTGCAAATAAGGTTGCAGATATAAACACCTGCATTTCAGAGGTGTGACTGTTAAGAAATCTTACTTGAAGTCACCTTCAAATGACCCTGATATCCTGTTGGACTCTAACCCCTTCGTACATGCTGTGTCAAGTGAATCCATGAACTCCCACCCTTCCAAGGGCCAGCCATTCCTTAGCAACCACATACTCCAAAATGCCCATCATTTTTTGCCAGACTGTGTGTCCAAACAAGCTCTCCTGCCTTTTTTCCCTAATTTTTAATTTTTTTAAAATTTTACAGTGTTGTGTTGGTTCTGCCATGCGTGCCTGGGTGCTCAGTCACGTCCACCTCTCTGCGACCCCGCTCCGTCCCTAGGATTCCCCAGGCAAGAATCCTGGAATGGGTTGCCATTTCCTACTCCAGGGATCTTCCAGATTCAGGGATGGAGCTGCATCTGCTGCCTTGGTAGACAGGTTCTTTACCTGGGGAAGCCCAATTTCTGCAATACAACAGTGAAAACCAGCCATAATTAGACACATGATGTCCCCTCCTTCCAAATCCCCGGTTCCCTCCCCCATCCGCCAGGTCATCCCAGAGCACCAGGCTGGGCTCCCAGTGCTGGACAGCAACCTCTCGCCAGCTAGCCCGCTTACCCCCAGTCAGGTATACATATTAAGACTACTTTCTCCACTCTCCCCCCCTCCCTCCCCCACTGTAACCAGCACCGTTTACAATAGCCAAGGCATGGAAGCAACCCAGATGTCTATTCTGCCCTTTTATTTGGAATGTAGGTCCAGCAGAACTACAATCAGGCCCGAGATCAGTCCGAATGCTTTGATCCTATACCAGCCTGCAAGCCATTCTGATGGGTCAGTCACGTGCTACACCAGTTGTTAAGGAGCCTGAATAGGCCGCAGGCTCCTGCTCATCTATCACCGTTTCCATAGGTGCTCTCTGCTCCTTTCTGCTGGATCCGCTCAGGCTCCGCTGCTCCTTCATCTTTGACTGTTTTTCTTTTGACAGTCATCTTGTTGAAAATGGCCATTAGTGTTTGTGCTAATGGAAGTGTCGTGCTAGCTGAGACTCATACCTTATCTCAAATATATAGAAACCTTCATCTTTCTGGTGCATTTTATTCTCTTTAGCTAATAATTTTCTGTAGAAGTGCTGCAAATAAGGTTGCAGATATAAACACCTGCATTTCAGAGGTGTGACTGTTAAGAAATCTTACTTGAAGTCACCTTCAAATGACCCTGATATCCTGTTGGACTCTAACCCCTTCGTACATGCTGTGTCAAGTGAATCCATGAACTCCCACCCTTCCAAGGGCCAGCCATTCCTTAGCAACCACATACTCCAAAATGCCCATCATTTTTTGCCAGACTGTGTGTCCAAACAAGCTCTCCTGCCTTTTTTCCCTAATTTTTAATTTTTTTAAAATTTTACAGTGTTGTGTTGGTTCTGCCATGCGTGCCTGGGTGCTCAGTCACGTCCACCTCTCTGCGACCCCGCTCCGTCCCTAGGATTCCCCAGGCAAGAATCCTGGAATGGGTTGCCATTTCCTACTCCAGGGATCTTCCAGATTCAGGGATGGAGCTGCATCTGCTGCCTTGGTAGACAGGTTCTTTACCTGGGGAAGCCCAATTTCTGCAATACAACAGTGAAAACCAGCCATAATTAGACACATGATGTCCCCTCCTTCCAAATCCCCGGTTCCCTCCCCCATCCGCCAGGTCATCCCAGAGCACCAGGCTGGGCTCCCAGTGCTGGACAGCAACCTCTCGCCAGCTAGCCCGCTTACCCCCAGTCAGGTATACATATTAAGACTACTTTCTCCACTCTCCCCCCCTCCCTCCCCCACTGTAACCAGCACCGTTTACAATAGCCAAGGCATGGAAGCAACCCAGATGTCTATTCTGCCCTTTTATTTGGAATGTAGGTCCAGCAGAACTACAATCAGGCCCGAGATCAGTCCGAATGCTTTGATCCTATACCAGCCTGCAAGCCATTCTGATGGGTCAGTCACGTGCTACACCAGTTGTTAAGGAGCCTGAATAGGCCGCAGGCTCCTGCTCATCTATCACCGTTTCCATAGGTGCTCTCTGCTCCTTTCTGCTGGATCCGCTCCAGCCTGGCTTCCTTCTGTGATGCTCCGTTTGGACTGCTCCTTCGAGATCACCAGGGACCTCCGTGTTCCCAAAGGCACGGGTGGTTCAAACAACAGGCAGCAGTGGGACAGCACACATCACTCCTTTCTCCAGGCTACTCTTCCTTATTCCTCCAAAGACTTTGCCTCCAGCATTCTAATGCATTGTGGGGGAGCCGATGCAAGCTCCTCACCTCCCAGGCTCTCAATGTTGCCATTTCTCAGGGCTCTTTTCTTCTGTCCACACCCCGCACAGGCTCATCGACCATCTGACTCTAAACGACGAGTTGCAGATCAGAAAAGCACTGACCACGCACTAGCAACTCTCCTAGCTCTGCAGCTTGCTGACTGCAGATCTTGGAACCTGTTGCCTTCCAAAATCCTGTGAAACTAACTCTTTATATGAAATCTCTTCCAGTGCTACTCTACATTCTCTGTAAAGAAGATTTAAATCCCTGCAGAACTAATAATCCTCCCATCTGGAATTCATCAAACCCTCATTTTCTAAAAATGCAACAAAGTTAGTTGAACCATGGGCAACTTGCTACGGGTTCAGTGGTCACTCCCTTGGAATGCTTTCTTCCCTGGAGAACTCAGTTCTGCATATCTTCTGGCACATTTGGACCATAACCAGAGGGAGTGGAGCCAGCTTGCCCTTGACCTTCTAGAATGACATTTGACTCCTCCTAAAGTATCCTCCATGTTTCTACAGCTCTTTAAGTAAATAATGATGATAACTAATACCAGCTAAAATCAATGACTAGAAATTAACCATTTACATTAAATATTCAGCAAATGTATGATTTTAGCAGTGTAGTAGTCCTGCTCAAAAACAGCTTTCACATGCCATTTCCTAAGATTAGAAAGCACTATTCTATTTAGGAAATCATCTCAATTTATACATGTATGTGTAGTTAAAAAAAACAAAACAAAACAGTTTAGGGCTTCCCTGGTGGGCACCGGTTCGATCTCTGGCCCAGGTAGATCCCACGTGCCGCGGAGTGACTGGACCCGTGTGTCCAATTACATACCAGCGCTATGGAATGCATGCGCCCAGAGCCGGTGCTCTGCAATAAGAGATGCCACTGCAATGGGAGGCCCACACAGGCCAAAGAATAAAGATGGATGAAAACAAATAAATAAAAAGAGGCCGATCAAACTGAAGCCTTCTCTATGTGAGCAGCCTTGTGGTGTGGTGGGAACAACTCTTCTCACAGTCACCCCTCCCTGCTCTGAGCCAAGCGGTGCCAAGTCACGCCATGAACTTGGAAGCATTTCCCTGTACATCTCTTTGGGTCTCCGTTTATTCATCTTTAAAATGGTGAGGAAACTTCCCTGGTGGTCCAGTGGTTAAGACTCTGAGCTTCCACCACAGGGGCCTCCAGCTCTTTCCCCTGGATGGAGACCTAGGATCCCACAAGCCACATGGGATAACCAAAAAATAAAATTTAAAGAAGACTTTTAAGTTTAAAATGGAAAGAAGAACAGATTCCATCTGATAGCCAAGGTCCCTTCTAGAGCCAAATTTTCAGTTTTGAGTATGTCTATGACACAATTCTCTAATCTGAACATGATTTTTCTATTCCTTTTTTTAAATTTTTTTAATTGAAAAAATAGTTTTACAGAGTTTTGTTGTTTACTACCAAACATCAACATGAATCACCCAGCTTTTTACTCCATTTTCAATTGGCAAATGACAAAAGTAAGATTGGTGAAATAGCATTTACACTGCCCTGGAATGAAATGGTACAAGAGAGAAAGAAGTCTATGATCTCGGCATTGGGACAATTTTCCTGTATGCAGAAGTCAGCAAGGAGGGACTTATATAGAAATATTCACAGGGAAGAAAGCTTCAGATAAACCAACTTAAAAGAAGGTAGACCTTTAAGGATAACAAAAGGCAACAGAGGGAATGGAACATTTCTACATGGAAGGAATCAGTAACAGTGAAACTCAGAGAAAACACCCCATGAAAGGATCTAGCATACTGTCATTCTCTCTGATACGGCTGTTTCAGATTCGGGTCCTTTAGTCCATAGGCTTCCTCCCATTCCCAACTCTTCCAATGAGTGGGGCAAGTCACCACAGACAAATGTTAGCCATACACAGAAGCAAGAAGCAGAAAATCCTCTAATGAGCCCACAATCAGATCAGTCATTCATTTCAACAGTTGTTAAGGTATCCACATTGGACATCTCTCATTCACAAGCAACACAAACCCATATTTCAAGTAGAATATGACTTAATATATAGAAAAGGTACCTGTATAATTTGTCAGAAGAGCTGGATGATGGAGCTGGTTCTCCCGTAATAACTTCCAGAACAAGAGGCCAACTGAATCCATTCTGCCGTACACCTGAAACAAACACATTAGCTATGGTAAGTCAACTATATTTCAACAAAAAAAAGAAAGTTTTAACTAAAAAAAAATTAGAAAACAAAACAAATAACAAAATCAAAAAGAGTAAATGATTTTAAACATATTTACGGAACTTATGGTTACCAAAGGGGAAAGAAAGGAGAGAGGGATAAATTAGGAGCTTGTGATTAAAATATACACACTATTACATATAAAAAAGGACTTACTCTAGAGCACAGTATTTTATAATAAACCATATAAAATATCCTATAATAAACCATAACGAAAAAAATCCTAAAACATAGGTGTGTGTGTGTGTGTGTATATATATATATATATATATATATATACATATACATTTATATATGAAAGTGAAAGTGTTAGTCACTCAGCCATGTCCGACTCTTTTGCAATCCCATGGACTGTAGGCCGCCAGGCTCCTTGTCCATGGAATTCTCCAGGTAAGAAAACTGGAATGGATAGTCATTCCCTTCTGCAGGGGATCTTTCTGACCTTCACTTTACTGTACACGTGAAGCTAATACAATATTGTAAACCAACTACATTTCAATTTTTAAAATTTTTAAATAAAATTATTTTTTAAAAGGTTAAAAAAAATTTTTAAGATGCCAACCATGGGCTTTCCTGGTGGTCCAGTGGGTAAAGAGTCCACCTTGCAGTGCAAGGGGCACCAGTTCGATCCCCAGCCTGGGAAGATCCCACGTGCTACAGAGTGGCTGGACTAGTGTGTCCAATTACGAGCCAGCACTATGCAGTGCGTGCACCCAGAGCCAGTGCTCTGCAGTGAGAGAGGCCACTGCAATGGGAGGCCCACACAGGCCAAAGAATAAACATGGATGCAAAATAAATGATGACTTTGAGGCCAAAAAAAAATACATCCATCTGTTAAGCCAAGAGAAAAAAAAAAAAGATGCCACCTCACCCCAGGAAGCTGCTGTAATTGGCACCGTTAGAGATATGGCACTGAAAGTCCGGCCTTGGCCACTTGCTACCAGGGAGAAACAGTTGTTCTTGCTCCAGACTACAGACAATCTCACTACAATGCTCGGGGCCCCCACCTCCCAAACGAGTGATGCCCGAACACTGGGTCACGGCCAGCATGGTCATGATGCTCACCCAGCCCGGGAGGCCAGTGGCCACGCCTGAACCGCTCCAGCAGCAATACCTCCTTCTCACCACGATCCCTCTTGACAACAGCCACAGCCAAGACACAGACCAGGGGCCTCTGTTCCCGCACGTCCCAATCTCAGAGAGCAGCCTCGGCAGCGGGGACTCCAACTCACGCTCACCCTTAGAGCTGCGAGGGGGCTACAAGACGCAGCAGTATGGGAAGGCACCTTCCAGAAAGAAGCTGCAATGGCACTGAGTGCCAGTCCGCCATAGGGGGGACGGAAGACGTAAGGCCTAAAGTAACAGAACACACTCTAACAAATCACAGCTCAATTAAAACATGACTTCTCCAATTCAATGTCTCATCATGTATTTATCTAGATGAAGACACGATATTTAAGGGATTGAGATTTTAAAGATCTGTCTATAGTATAAAGCTTCAGGCCATGTAGACTGCCCATGAAAGTTTTTAACTTGGCTTCCACAAGAGGAAGACTGAATAGAGGGACACCCGTGGCTTCCTCCACTCACTTCAGTATTTGCCAGTTTCCTACCAGGTGTCTGTGCTGGATGAGCCATGAAGATGCCAAGATAAAGGGAAGGCTTCAAATGAAGCAAGCTCCAATTTGAGTCGCCTCTCTGTCCCTTACCAGTGACATGGCCTTGGGCAAATTCCTCGTGATTTCTGAGACTTACTTTATCCACCTGTCAAATGGGAATAACAGTCACCTCAAAATCTAAATGAGATGAGAGGTAAATGAGATGACGCATGTATCAGTCCTCAGCACATTACTTAGCCCATGAGTCTCCAGAGAAAAGGGAGAGAAATTAATTTCAAGGAAGTGGTTTACAGGATTGTGGGGCTGGTGAGTCCCAAATACGTAGTGTGGGCCAGCAGGCTGGAGATCCAGGGGAGAGATGATCTTGCAGCTTGGCTCCAAAGGCCACCTGGAGGCAGAATTCCTGCCTTCTCAGAAGTCAGTCTTGACTGAGCCATGCAGTTTATGGGATCTTAGCTTCCTGATCAGGGATCAAACTGGCACCCCCTGCAGTGGAAGCTCAGAGTCTGAACCTCTGGATCGCCAGGGGAGTCCCGGAAGTCAGTGTTCATTCTTGACGATTTCAACCAATCGGATAAGGCCCATCCACACTACAGAGAGTAATCCTCATTAGTCGATGTCTACTGATTTAAATGCTGTTCTCATCTCAAAAATATGTTCACAGCAACGTCCATTCAGATGTGTTTAACCAAATATCTGGGTATCAGTGTCCAGCAACATTGGCATGCAAAATTAACCACCACAGTGCATTAAAGGCATTCAGTAAATGAGAGCTGGTGTTATTAAGCTACACTGGCTGTTGAAGCAGCTGACATATAGTGGTGAAAACACATAGCTACAGTACAGTGTGAGCATCCTGAATAGATGTTCAGGATACCATGAGTGTAGATCATCAGGCATGCGTAAAAGCCAAGATGTAAGGGGGGGCTTCCCCTGGTGGTCCAGTGGGTAAGGACACCGCCTTGCAATGCAAGGGGCGCCAGTTCGAGCCCTGGCCTGGGAAGATCCCATGTGCCGTGGAGCGGCTGGACTGATGTGTCCAATTACCGAGCCGGAGCTCTGGAGCGCATGTGCCCAGAGCCAGCGCTCTGCAGCGAGAGAGGCCACTGCGATGGGAGGCCCACAGGAGCCAAAGAACAAAGACGGATGAATATAGAGAAGTGAAAGACCAATAGAAGTGGCCCGCCCGCTACCCTCCCTCTCCAATCCCCATCCAAAAATAAATAAATAAATAAATCTTTAAAAAAAAAAAAAAGATGTAAGGGGGTTCTGAGATGTAAGAAAAAATGCTTGGGTTACAGGCTCCTGAACAAGAAAGATCAGAGATGTCCAGCTGTCCTCACTAAACCCGGGCACATTAGGTCTAGTGAGCTCCTCCCGGGAGCAGGAGGAGTTGGTCAAGTGAGGATGGAAATGCAAGGTGACCAAGAGCAGCAAAGACAAGGATGGAGGGTCAGAGTCATCAAGAGAGGGTGAGTTCATGGTCAGGAAGATGGACCAAGGCTTAAGTCCACAAGAAAGTATAGAAACAAGACAGAAAGCTCCCCTGCCAGGAGATTCAATGGTCAGGAGCAGAAGAGAATAAGGAACAGAGACAGGATAAGAAAAAGGCTCAGAACTGAAGCTGCAAATGGCAAGCCTATGCAATGGCATGGTCCCCACCCCCTATGACTCACATTCATAACCATGGTGAGTTTTGCCAGAGTAGCAGTGGCAACATTAGAGATGGAGAAGACGAATTAAGGGTCCCAAGAACCAAATGCTGGTGCCCATGGTCGGTACTAAATGACTGACTGGTAGAAGAGTTCATTCCTCTTAATGCAGAACTGAGCCCCAGCCCGCCCACCACAAAGAAGGTTAAGGTTTTTTTTTTCCCTTTACAGGGGCTTTTAAAAAACTGAAGCAGCTGACATATAGTGGTGAAAACACATAGCTACAGTACAGTGTGAGCATCCTGAATAGATGTTCAGGATACCATGAGTGTAGATCATCAGGCATGCGTAAAAGCCAAGATGTAAGGGGGGGCTTCCCCTGGTGGTCCAGTGGGTAAGGACACCGCCTTGCAATGCAAGGGGCGCCAGTTCGAGCCCTGGCCTGGGAAGATCCCATGTGCCGTGGAGCGGCTGGACTGATGTGTCCAATTACCGAGCCGGAGCTCTGGAGCGCATGTGCCCAGAGCCAGCGCTCTGCAGCGAGAGAGGCCACTGCGATGGGAGGCCCACAGGAGCCAAAGAACAAAGACGGATGAATATAGAGAAGTGAAAGACCAATAGAAGTGGCCCGCCCGCTACCCTCCCTCTCCAATCCCCATCCAAAAAATAAATAAATAAATAAATCTTTAAAAAAAAAAAAAAGATGTAAGGGGGTTCTGAGATGTAAGAAAAAATGCTTGGGTTACAGGCTCCTGAACAAGAAAGATCAGAGATGTCCAGCTGTCCTCACTAAACCCGGGCACATTAGGTCTAGTGAGCTCCTCCCGGGAGCAGGAGGAGTTGGTCAAGTGAGGATGGAAATGCAAGGTGACCAAGAGCAGCAAAGACAAGGATGGAGGGTCAGAGTCATCAAGAGAGGGTGAGTTCATGGTCAGGAAGATGGACCAAGGCTTAAGTCCACAAGAAAGTATAGAAACAAGACAGAAAGCTCCCCTGCCAGGAGATTCAATGGTCAGGAGCAGAAGAGAATAAGGAACAGAGACAGGATAAGAAAAAGGCTCAGAACTGAAGCTGCAAATGGCAAGCCTATGCAATGGCATGGTCCCCACCCCCTATGACTCACATTCATAACCATGGTGAGTTTTGCCAGAGTAGCAGTGGCAACATTAGAGATGGAGAAGACGAATTAAGGGTCCCAAGAACCAAATGCTGGTGCCCATGGTCGGTACTAAATGACTGACTGGTAGAAGAGTTCATTCCTCTTAATGCAGAACTGAGCCCCCAGCCCGGCCCACCACAAAGAAGGTTAAGGTTAACTTTTAAATCAAAATTTCCAAATATTTTCCTATGCCCGTTAGCTGTGACTGGAGCGCTTGCCCCCAGGCAAGATCCTGTGCATCAGGATGTCTTGGTGCGGAAGATTTACCCCAAAGCCCCAGAGACACTCTCCCCTGAGGTGGAAATCCTGATAGGTCTTCAGGGAGTGAAAAGAATCTGACAACAACCTGAAACTGGAATCTATATATATATTGAGACACCTACACCTCTGACAGTGAGGGCCTCAGAGAGAGGGGGAGTCATCTGGAGTGCTGTGTGGTGACCACCGAGCCCGGCCTCAAGTGTCCCCTAGAGCCCCTAGAGCCACATGTGCAGAAACTATACAGGGAAATGAGCAGCACGCCGACAAAACCCTTTGAGCCTGTTTCTCAAAATAAAAAGATAAAATGGCCAATGGGCATGGATGTCAGAAAAGAATGAAGACAGTTAAACCTAAAAAGGAGTCTAATGGAGCTCATTTTACCAAAAGTCCCCTATATATATTTACCCTCCTGCAGATTTTAGGTGGCTACGTGAATTGTTTAAAGTCATTTTTCTTTCTTTCTAAACTTTCAATTATACTACCTGCAGGACCAAATGAAGGGGGAATTGTAAACAATTTCTTGTATAAATTCATGTAAAATATATTTAGACCCTGCCAATGCAGGAGGCACAGGTTTCATCCCTGGCTCAGGAAGATCCCCTGGAGGAGGAAATGGCAACCTACTCCAATCCTCTTGTCCGGAAAGTGCCATGGGCAGAGAAGATGTGGGCTACAGACCATGGGGGCCACAAAGAGTCAGACACAACTCAGCGACTGAGCACAACAAGCACAAACATGCATCTCTTCTTTTTCAAATTCTTTTCCCAGTTAGGGCTACAGAACACAGAGCAGAGTTCCCCGTGCTGCACAGTGGGTCCTTACTGGTGGTCCATTTTATATACAGCAGTGTGTATGTCAATTCCAAACTCCCTAACCATCCCTCCTCCCCCGGCCTGCCATAACTATTAGTTCATTCTTTCAGTCTGTGAGCCTGATTCTATTTTGTAAATAAGGTCATTTGCATTATTTTTCTAAGCCTTTTTTTTCTTTTTCTTTTTTTGCCTCTCAGTCATCATTGATTTTCATCCATGTCTTATTCTTTGGCCTGTGTGGGCCTCTCGCTGCAGTGGCCTGTCTCATTGCAGAGCACCGGCTCTGGGCTCATGCGCTTCAGAGCGCTGGCTCGTAATTGGACACACTGGCCCAGTTGCTCCGCAGCACGTGGGATCTTCCTGGGCCAGGGATCAAACCGGCGCCCTATGCACTGCAAGGCGGACTCTCTACCCATTGGACAACCAGGGGAGCCCCGCATCATTTATTTTAGATTCTACATATAAGCAATATGACACGATCTTTCTCTTTCTTGTCTGAGTTACTTCACTCAGTACACTTTTGCACAGCAAAGGAAACTGTAAACAAAATGAAGACCACCCACAGAATGGGAGAAAATATTTGCAAATGATGTGACTGACAAGAGATTAGTCTCCAGAATTTACAAACATCTCATGTGGCTTAATAGCATCAAAACCAACAACCAAAAACTGGGCAGAAGCCTTACATAGACATTTCTCCAAAGAAGGCGTACAGATAGCCAAGAGGCACATGTAGGTTTCTTCTTTGTCTGCCAGACTGAACGATACCACAGTTAGAAGAATAGAATGGCTTCTCTTGGGGTGGGCTAAGAATGGTCTTGGAAGGCTACCTTCCCAACACACCACCTGGAGACAGGCAGGGGAAGGCCACTGGTGCATCCTGTTTCACAGGTGAACTGTGGGAGTCCATGCCGTGCCGAATGAGGATTGCCTGAAGAAACCTGTGTGTCCAGGAACACGATCACTAAGGCTCTTACAGGATGAGGAGGACTGCGGAGGGCAACGAAGGTTATCCCGGTCAGTGACCACAGCCTCCCCAGCCCCAAATGACCCACAAGGTAAAGGCAATGTCCAAGCAGAACCATGCACAGCTCACCATTGGCCTTGGCCCACCGCAAGACCCCAGAGACACACAGAGCTCTGGTCAGCAGGCAGCCAGAAGAAGAGGTGCTCTCTGTCCTGGAACCTCAGGGCTGGCTGCTAGAGCCAGCTGATGGCCACTCCAAACATCGGTGCTCAAGTCCACCTAAAAGAAGCCCAGGGACTTCCCTGGTGGCGCAGTGGATGAGAATCTGCTTGCCAGTGAAGGACACACAGGTTCAATCCCTGGTCCAGGAAGATCCCACATGACTGCTGGGGAGCCCTTATGTATGGATTGCCACAACTTTGGGGCCCAAGCTCTAGAGCCTTTGAACCACAACTACTGACCCTGCGCACTGCAACTAATGCCACCTGAGCCCACCAGAGCCTGAGAGCTGAAACAAGAGAAGCCACCACAATGAGAAGTCTGCGCATCAAAACAAAGAGTAGCCCCCGCCTGCCACAACTAGAGAAACTGTAACCCACTGCAGCCAAAAATAAATAAATAAATATTTTTTAAAAAACAGAAGCCCAGGGCTTCCCCTGGTGGTCCAGGGGGTAAGGACACCGCCTTGCAGTGCAAGGGGCACCGGTTCGATCCCTGGCCTGGGAAGATCCCACATGCCGCGGAGCGGCTGGACCGATGTGTCCAATTACCGAGCCGGAGCTCTGGAGCGCATGCGCCCAGAGCCGGTGCTCTGCAACGACAGACGCCACCGCGATGGGAGGCCCACAGGAGCCAAAGAACAAAGACGGATGAAAATAGAGAAATGAAAGACCAATAGAAGTGGCCCGCCCGCTCCCCTCCCTCCCCAACCCGACCCCCGCCCAAAATAAATAAATAAATAAATCTTTAAAAACAGAAACCCAGTGATGCCTGTGAAAAGTTTGGGTGCCATCAGATGATGAGACGGGGATGTGGACCCAGAAGTAGCAAAAAAAAGAAAAAAGAAAAGGAATCCAAAGAAACAGCTGAGAAACTTATGACCCAACAACCAGGACCCACAAGAAAGGCAGTTTCTCTGAACAGATTTTCAAAAAGTGTGTTCAGTCGTGGGTCTCACCTGTTACTGGATAGCATTTAGCCTTTCCTAAGAGCCTCTTACAAGCCTGTCACAGGGTTACATGGGATAAATGGAGAATCAAGACCTATTACCTACCCACAGAGGATTGTGAAACTGGTTTAGAATTCCTTGCTAAAATATAAGAAACAATGGTCAGGAATAACACAACAAAACATAACTAAGTGTGAACAGGTGATACACCAGTTCTTCTCAAATTCCTAGCGGAACCCCCCAAGGGCTGGCTGCTAGAGCCAGCTGATGGCCACTCCAAACATCGGTGCTCAAGTCCACCTAAAAGAAGCCCAGGGACTTCCCTGGTGGCGCAGTGGATGAGAATCTGCTTGCCAGTGAAGGACACACAGGTTCAATCCCTGGTCCAGGAAGATCCCACATGACTGCTGGGGAGCCCTTATGTATGGATTGCCACAACTTTGGGGCCCAAGCTCTAGAGCCTTTGAACCACAACTACTGACCCTGCGCACTGCAACTAATGCCACCTGAGCCCACCAGAGCCTGAGAGCTGAAACAAGAGAAGCCACCACAATGAGAAGTCTGCGCATCAAAACAAAGAGTAGCCCCCGCCTGCCACAACTAGAGAAACTGTAACCCACTGCAGCCAAAAATAAATAAATAAATATTTTTTAAAAAACAGAAGCCCAGGGCTTCCCCTGGTGGTCCAGGGGGTAAGGACACCGCCTTGCAGTGCAAGGGGCACCGGTTCGATCCCTGGCCTGGGAAGATCCCACATGCCGCGGAGCGGCTGGACCGATGTGTCCAATTACCGAGCCGGAGCTCTGGAGCGCATGCGCCCAGAGCCGGTGCTCTGCAACGACAGACGCCACCGCGATGGGAGGCCCACAGGAGCCAAAGAACAAAGACGGATGAAAATAGAGAAATGAAAGACCAATAGAAGTGGCCCGCCCGCTCCCCTCCCTCCCCAACCCGACCCCCGCCCAAAATAAATAAATAAATAAATCTTTAAAAACAGAAACCCAGTGATGCCTGTGAAAAGTTTGGGTGCCATCAGATGATGAGACGGGGATGTGGACCCAGAAGTAGCAAAAAAAAGAAAAAAGAAAAGGAATCCAAAGAAACAGCTGAGAAACTTATGACCCAACAACCAGGACCCACAAGAAAGGCAGTTTCTCTGAACAGATTTTCAAAAAGTGTGTTCAGTCGTGGGTCTCACCTGTTACTGGATAGCATTTAGCCTTTCCTAAGAGCCTCTTACAAGCCTGTCACAGGGTTACATGGGATAAATGGAGAATCAAGACCTATTACCTACCCACAGAGGATTGTGAAACTGGTTTAGAATTCCTTGCTAAAATATAAGAAACAATGGTCAGGAATAACACAACAAAACATAACTAAGTGTGAACAGGTGATACACCAGTTCTTCTCAAATTCCAGCATATGTCAGGCTCACCAGGAGGTCTGTCGAAAAGACGGAAGCCCAAGTTCACAGCAGTACATCAGGATCTAGAGGAGAGGGTCCAGGCGGTGGCGAGGCACACCAGGCTGGAGACACAGGGGAACACAGGTGTGCTCAGAAGTGCAGGGACCAGGGGCATCCAGGACCACAGGAACTAGCAGCTGCCCTCGACCGGGAGGAGAGTTTTAAGTGTTAGTCGCTCAGTCGTGTCCAACTCTGTGTCCCCGTGGGCTAAAGCTCACCAGGCTCCTCTGTGCATGGGATTCTCCAGGCAAGAACACCGGAGTGGGGTGCCATTTCCTCCTCCAGGGGATCCTCCCGACCCAGGGATCGCACACGGGTCTCCGGCACTGCAGGCAGATTCTTTACCTGCGGAGTCACCGGGGAAACCCTGACGTTGTTCAAGTCCTGACATAGAGGCTCAGCCCTTAACATGTTCACTCAGGGAGAAAAAGGGAGGGACACAGTTCAGGCCAAAACAGATCCCAGAGGAGCACTCAGACAATGTGGGCTCTTCCTGCCCTAGACGGGGCAAGTCACTCAGTTTAAATGGATCTTTAAAAACACGCTTTTATTTACCAAATACATACCAAGTGTCCACCTCTTGCATGCTCTGTACACAGTGCAGGGGACGCAGTGGTAAGAAGACCAGATGTGTTCCCAGGGATGGACTCAGCTCATCACCCAAGGGGGAGAGTGGACAGACACTGTGATAATAAGACCCACAGGGCTAGAGCTTCCCAGTCTCTCTGTCTATGCCCACTTGACCTAAATGCCTCCTAAATTAATCTACCAAATAGCTGTTTCAGGCCACACACTCTCACTAGCAGGATACAGAGGCTTCCCCATGTTCAAGTCAATACTTGATATCTTCCAACTCTATAGCTGTGGACAGGTGGATGGATACCTTGATTTAATTTGCATCTCTTTAATGGCTACAACCAACCCTTTAGCTTTCTCCTCTCTGAACTGCCTCTTCTTGCCCTTGCCATATTTCTATTGGTTTCCTGCCTTTACAAGCGAGGTTACATGGGATAAATGGAGAATCAAGACCTAACTCCCACAGAGGATTGTGAAACTGGTTTAGAATTCCTTGCTAAAATATAAGAAACAATGGTCAGGAATAACACAACAAAACATAACTAAGTGTGAACAGGTGATACACCAGTTCTTCTCAAATTCCAGCATATGTCAGGCTCACCAGGAGGTCTGTCGAAAAGACGGAAGCCCAAGTTCACAGCAGTACATCAGGATCTAGAGGAGAGGGTCCAGGCGGTGGCGAGGCACACCAGGCTGGAGACACAGGGGAACACAGGTGTGCTCAGAAGTGCAGGGACCAGGGGCATCCAGGACCACAGGAACTAGCAGCTGCCCTCGACCGGGAGGAGAGTTTTAAGTGTTAGTCGCTCAGTCGTGTCCAACTCTGTGTCCCCGTGGGCTAAAGCTCACCAGGCTCCTCTGTGCATGGGATTCTCCAGGCAAGAACACCGGAGTGGGGTGCCATTTCCTCCTCCAGGGGATCCTCCCGACCCAGGGATCGCACACGGGTCTCCGGCACTGCAGGCAGATTCTTTACCTGCGGAGTCACCGGGGAAACCCTGACGTTGTTCAAGTCCTGACATAGAGGCTCAGCCCTTAACATGTTCACTCAGGGAGAAAAAGGGAGGGACACAGTTCAGGCCAAAACAGATCCCAGAGGAGCACTCAGACAATGTGGGCTCTTCCTGCCCTAGACGGGGCAAGTCACTCAGTTTAAATGGATCTTTAAAAACACGCTTTTATTTACCAAATACATACCAAGTGTCCACCTCTTGCATGCTCTGTACACAGTGCAGGGGACGCAGTGGTAAGAAGACCAGATGTGTTCCCAGGGATGGACTCAGCTCATCACCCAAGGGGGAGAGTGGACAGACACTGTGATAATAAGACCCACAGGGCTAGAGCTTCCCAGTCTCTCTGTCTATGCCCACTTGACCTAAATGCCTCCTAAATTAATCTACCAAATAGCTGTTTCAGGCCACACACTCTCACTAGCAGGATACAGAGGCTTCCCCATGTTCAAGTCAATACTTGATATCTTCCAACTCTATAGCTGTGGACAGGTGGATGGATACCTTGATTTAATTTGCATCTCTTTAATGGCTACAACCAACCCTTTAGCTTTCTCCTCTCTGAACTGCCTCTTCTTGCCCCTTGCCATATTTCTATTGGTTTCCTGCCTTTTTCTTGTTAATTTACAGGTGCTCCTTAAATATGATAGAAGCTAATTATTCATTGATTGTGTCTTTTACAAATGTCTTCTCTCAGCCTGTCAACTCTGGCTGTTTTGTCAGGGTACACATGTGCTGCCCCTCCCCAAGGAGCGATTACACAGGATGGACCCATTGACAACCAGCTTGGCCAAAAACATGCAAACAGAGTTGATATGTGACCTTTTCAAGCAAAAGCTCTAATATTCATGGGGCTTCCCTGGTGGCTCCGGAGTAAAGAATGCACCTGCCAGTGCAGGAGACAGGGGTTCAATTCCTGATCCGGAAAGATCTCACATAGAGGGGAGCAACTAAGCTGGTGAATTTCAATTACTGAGCCTGTGCTCTAGAGCCTGCACACCACACCACTGAACCCCACCCAACTGCTGGAGCCCAAGCACCCTAGAGCTTGCACTCAGCAATGAGAGAGGCCACCACAAGGAGAAACTCACACATCTCAGTTAGAGAGTAGCCCATGCTTGCTGAAACTAGAGAAAAGCCCACAAAGCAACGAAGACCCAGCCTAGGCAAAAAATAAATAAATATAATTTTCTTTTAAAGATTCATAGCATGAAACTGCCATGCACTTTGCTCTCAAAGAGGGACTGGCCCTTTGGCCTGGATCCTGAAATGAAACAGGTGCATGGAGCAGACCTAACCAGCCCACGGTCACCTCTGCACACGAATACCTTTGTTTTTATAAGTCACTGTTTTGCTGGTTTGGTTTTGATGTTGACTGTTACGGCCAAAGAAAAAACTGAACAAAAATTCAGAAATAAAGAGCTTCCCAGTCTCTCTGTCTATGCCCACTTGACCTAAATGCCTCCTAAATTAATCTACCAAATAGCTGTTTCAGGCCACACACTCTCACTAGCAGGATACAGAGGCTTCCCCATGTTCAAGTCAATACTTGATATCTTCCAACTCTATAGCTGTGGACAGGTGGATGGATACCTTGATTTAATTTGCATCTCTTTAATGGCTACAACCAACCCTTTAGCTTTCTCCTCTCTGAACTGCCTCTTCTTGCCCCTTGCCATATTTCTATTGGTTTCCTGCCTTTTTCTTGTTAATTTACAGGTGCTCCTTAAATATGATAGAAGCTAATTATTCATTGATTGTGTCTTTTACAAATGTCTTCTCTCAGCCTGTCAACTCTGGCTGTTTTGTCAGGGTACACATGTGCTGCCCCTCCCCAAGGAGCGATTACACAGGATGGACCCATTGACAACCAGTTTGGGCCCAAAAAACATGCAAACAGAGTTGATATGTGACCTTTTCAAGCAAAAGCTCTAATATTCATGGGGCTTCCCTGGTGGCTCCGGAGTAAAGAATGCACCTGCCAGTGCAGGAGACAGGGGTTCAATTCCTGATCCGGAAAGATCTCACATAGAGGGGAGCAACTAAGCTGGTGAATTTCAATTACTGAGCCTGTGCTCTAGAGCCTGCACACCACACCACTGAACCCCACCCAACTGCTGGAGCCCAAGCACCCTAGAGCTTGCACTCAGCAATGAGAGAGGCCACCACAAGGAGAAACTCACACATCTCAGTTAGAGAGTAGCCCATGCTTGCTGAAACTAGAGAAAAGCCCACAAAGCAACGAAGACCCAGCCTAGGCAAAAAATAAATAAATATAATTTTCTTTTAAAGATTCATAGCATGAAACTGCCATGCACTTTGCTCTCAAAGAGGGACTGGCCCTTTGGCCTGGATCCTGAAATGAAACAGGTGCATGGAGCAGACCCCCAACCAGCCCACGGTCACCTCTGCACACGAATACCTTTGTTTTTATAAGTCACTGTTTTGCTGGTTTGGTTTTGATGTTGACTGTTACGGCCAAAGAGCTGAACAATTCAGAAACTGATACCTAGAAGTAAGGTTCCACTGTAATAAACTCAAAATACATGCATGAGTCTTCAGATGATAAAAAAAAAAAAACCTGATAATAAAGGCTTTTTATGCAGTGGTGAAGCATTTGCTAAAACTCTCACCTGGGATAATCTGGGAAGCAGAGAGTGTCACTAATGAACTTGTGGTTTTAGTGGGAAAGCAGAATGTTGGTAACACTGGATATTTGCGAATGGCTGTTTTTGACAAGGCACAGTAAGGAAGAAATAAGCTCACAGAAGAAATGGCCATTTTGCAAGCAGAATTGAAAGAGAGTTTGGAGAGGCCATAAATTTCAGAATTTGCAGGTTAGAAAACAGAACTGCTTCTCATCTCTAACCAGTAAAAGATAAAACTGGGAAGGCCTTGAGCTACTAAACCCGGTTAAGACTCATCCTTGGGGCAAAGATGAAATCAAGGAGTCTGGGCAATTGTGTGTTCACACTCTGCTGTGGCAGAAATTGGGGAGGGGGCCAAGTCTCATGAGGGAGTTCCTCACAAGAAAAAAGTGATACGAACCCAAAACGAACAATTCCATAAATGGAAACAGACGCCATTCTGTTTAGAAATTTGGAGATGTAATTGATTTTTATTTCTGTGTAACATGTTTGTGGTAACAACCACAAACATGGTTGCTTAAAATGACACACACAAACTGTCTCACAACTCATGGGTCAGCTAGGTCCTACACTCAGGGCCACCTCAGGCTAAACTAGGGGCGGCAGAGGGTGCAAACACATTAGTTCTTGTCAGAAGTTGGTTACTTGTGATTATACAACAAAGGCTCTCAGAGATCATCCACCATAGAGTGTGGTTGTATTTATCATCGTCAAAACACAAGGCAAAGGTACCTCACATGAGGAGCTGACCTGTTCATTAGCTTGACTGTAGGTTTCACTGTGTATGAAAGTGACAGTGAAAGGGTTAGCCGCTTAGCTGTGTCCGACTCTTTGGGACCCCGCGGACTGTAGCCCACTAGGCTCCTCTCTCCACGGGATTCTCCAGGCAAGAATCCCGAGTGGGTAGTCATTCCCTTCTCCATCAGCATCAGTCCTTCCAATGAATATGTGGGGTTGATTTTCTTTAGGATTGACTGGTTTGATCTCCTTGCTGGCCAAGGGACTCTCAGGGTCCAACACCACAGTTTGGAATTGCTCCTTAGGCAATCTGGGAAGCAGAGAGTGTCACTAATGAACTTGTGGTTTTAGTGGGAAAGCAGAATGTTGGTAACACTGGATATTTGCGAATGGCTGTTTTTGACAAGGCACAGTAAGGAAGAAATAAGCTCACAGAAGAAATGGCCATTTTGCAAGCAGAATTGAAAGAGAGTTTGGAGAGGCCATAAATTTCAGAATTTGCAGGTTAGAAAACAGAACTGCTTCTCATCTCTAACCAGTAAAAGATAAAACTGGGAAGGCCTTGAGCTACTAAACCCGGTTAAGACTCATCCTTGGGGCAAAGATGAAATCAAGGAGTCTGGGCAATTGTGTGTTCACACTCTGCTGTGGCAGAAATTGGGGAGGGGGCCAAGTCTCATGAGGGAGTTCCTCACAAGAAAAAAGTGATACGAACCCAAAACGAACAATTCCATAAATGGAAACAGACGCCATTCTGTTTAGAAATTTGGAGATGTAATTGATTTTTATTTCTGTGTAACATGTTTGTGGTAACAACCACAAACATGGTTGCTTAAAATGACACACACAAACTGTCTCACAACTCATGGGTCAGCTAGGTCCTACACTCAGGGCCACCTCAGGCTAAACTAGGGGCGGCAGAGGGTGCAAACACATTAGTTCTTGTCAGAAGTTGGTTACTTGTGATTATACAACAAAGGCTCTCAGAGATCATCCACCATAGAGTGTGGTTGTATTTATCATCGTCAAAACACAAGGCAAAGGTACCTCACATGAGGAGCTGACCTGTTCATTAGCTTGACTGTAGGTTTCACTGTGTATGAAAGTGACAGTGAAAGGGTTAGCCGCTTAGCTGTGTCCGACTCTTTGGGACCCCGCGGACTGTAGCCCACTAGGCTCCTCTCTCCACGGGATTCTCCAGGCAAGAATCCCGAGTGGGTAGTCATTCCCTTCTCCATCAGCATCAGTCCTTCCAATGAATATGTGGGGTTGATTTTCTTTAGGATTGACTGGTTTGATCTCCTTGCTGGCCAAGGGACTCTCAGGGGTCCAACACCACAGTTTGAAGGCATCCATTCCTCATTTGCTCATCCTTCTTTATGGTCCAACTCTCACATCCATACACGACTACTGGGGAAAACCATAGTTTTGACTATATGGACTTTTGTAGGCAAAGTAATGTCTCTGTTTTTTAATACGCTAAGTTTATCATAGCTTTTCCTCCAAGGAGCAAGCATCTTTTAATCTCAAAATCACTGCGGATGGTGACTGCAGCCATGAAATTAAAAGATACTTCCTGACTTTACCTCTTTCTATTATGAAACACAAAAAAATAAAAATCAATGAAATAAGTAATGTACCCTAGAAGCTAGAAAAATATCAAGAATAGGAAAACAGAGAAAGCAAGAATAAAAATATAACAGTAAAAACAGAAATTAATAAAATAGAAGACGGAAAAACAATACCATTGGTAAATAAATCCAATATTTGAGAAGGGACCGATAAGATAAACAAACTCCAAACACAGCTAATCAAGAAAAATGAGGGAAAAGCACAAATACACATTATTGAGCAGTAGAAAAGATGTAGAGAATGTTTTTTGAAACTTTTTAAAAATTTTTGGCCTCTTTTATTGGATTTTTATTTATTTATTTTCATCCATCTTTATTCTTTGGCCCGTGTGGGCCTCCCATCAGAGTGGCCTCTCTCCTTGCAGAGCATCAGCTCTGGGCCCATGCGCTCTAGAGGGCTAGCTCGTAATTGGACACACCCATCCAGTCGCTCAATGGCATGTGGGATCTTCCCAGGCCAAGGATCAAGCAGGTGCCCCTTGCACTGCAAGGCGGACTCTTTACCCACTGGACCACCAGGGAAGCCCTATAAAATGCTTTTTATAATCATAAACAAATACTATGAATGACTATATGGTAATAAATATTTAGCTCTCAGTAAAATAGTTAATTGTCTATAAAGACTTTAAAGGGGAGCAAATCTGAAAAGATCAGTCATAAGAACATAGCCAACGTCTGGTCAGCATTTGCTAGGATCAGACACTCGCTGGCCATCTCAATTTGCTAGGATCAGACACTCGTCATTGGACTGGTTTGATCTCCTTGCTGGCCAAGGGACTCTCAGGGGTCCAACACCACAGTTTGAAGGCATCCATTCCTCATTTGCTCATCCTTCTTTATGGTCCAACTCTCACATCCATACACGACTACTGGGGAAAACCATAGTTTTGACTATATGGACTTTTGTAGGCAAAGTAATGTCTCTGTTTTTTAATACGCTAAGTTTATCATAGCTTTTCCTCCAAGGAGCAAGCATCTTTTAATCTCAAAATCACTGCGGATGGTGACTGCAGCCATGAAATTAAAAGATACTTCCTGACTTTACCTCTTTCTATTATGAAACACAAAAAAATAAAAATCAATGAAATAAGTAATGTACCCTAGAAGCTAGAAAAATATCAAGAATAGGAAAACAGAGAAAGCAAGAATAAAAATATAACAGTAAAAACAGAAATTAATAAAATAGAAGACGGAAAAACAATACCATTGGTAAATAAATCCAATATTTGAGAAGGGACCGATAAGATAAACAAACTCCAAACACAGCTAATCAAGAAAAATGAGGGAAAAGCACAAATACACATTATTGAGCAGTAGAAAAGATGTAGAGAATGTTTTTTGAAACTTTTTAAAAATTTTTGGCCTCTTTTATTGGATTTTTATTTATTTATTTTCATCCATCTTTATTCTTTGGCCCGTGTGGGCCTCCCATCAGAGTGGCCTCTCTCCTTGCAGAGCATCAGCTCTGGGCCCATGCGCTCTAGAGGGCTAGCTCGTAATTGGACACACCCATCCAGTCGCTCAATGGCATGTGGGATCTTCCCAGGCCAAGGATCAAGCAGGTGCCCCTTGCACTGCAAGGCGGACTCTTTACCCACTGGACCACCAGGGAAGCCCTATAAAATGCTTTTTATAATCATAAACAAATACTATGAATGACTATATGGTAATAAATATTTAGCTCTCAGTAAAATAGTTAATTGTCTATAAAGACTTTAAAGGGGAGCAAATCTGAAAAGATCAGTCATAAGAACATAGCCAACGTCTGGTCAGCATTTGCTAGGATCAGACACTCGCTGGCCATCTCAATTAGGACTGTCTCAGTTAATCTGCCCATCAACTTTATGATGCAGCTCTTGTCATTATGCCTGCTTGTTCAGATGAAGACAGAGAGTTAAGAAAAATTAAGACTGTTCCTGCTCGCTAATAACTGGAGTGGGGGCACCTTGACTCCGGCCGAACAGTGACCGGCACCACTGTTCCTTTTGAGTGCAGAAGATATTGAATGTTATGTCAAAGAACAGCCCACAAAGACACAGGGGGCACCAGGATTTCCCCTGCAGGCAACTTCAAACTCTCAAGCAACTGATACTGCCTATGGGATTAAACTGGTTCAGAAAATAGCAAAGAAAGAAGTGCTCCATTTTAAGAAGCCCGAGTCACCTTAAATCAAGATATAACAAAAATAGCTGTGAACCAAATCTCACAAATACAGATGCAAAAATCCTATTATATCAAATCTAGAAATATATTAAAATAACAATATTCCCTTAGCATGCATCATTTATAATAGGAATATATAGAGGTTTCCTGGTGAGAACTAAGTTCCAGACATAATACATTACATTAACAGGTCCAGCAGAAAAATGATTCTTCTCAATAGGTGCTAATTTAACCTCCTTTCTGAATTTTTTTAATTTAGAAAAAAATAGGAGTAGACCAATACTTCTTTAACATTTTAAGTGACTTCTTTTTAACCAAGAGCCAGCATGATGCTTACTGTTAAAATACTAGGTTAGCATGTCTCAAACTATGATTTATATAATATTAGCTTCAAAAGAAAGACATTCATACTCTACTGTTGAAAGAATTCCATATTTCAGTGAACACAGAATATAATACATATTGTATCCCCATTTTGGAGATTCAAAGTAGACCTTACAGGAGTGAATCTAGAAGAATAACAAAATAGCAAATAGGTTGTGAAAGGCAGACACACAAAAAAAAACAGATTATAAATATTCAGTATTAAAATACTGTGGTAATAGTACCTGAAGGAACAGACATAATAACACATTCCACAAAGAGCAAATACAAGATTGTACCCTATGATATATATACCATTTCAAAACAAGGAACAAAGATCAGATTATTCAATAAAAAATATTGGGACAACTAGAAAAGTAATACATCAGACCTCGAGTTCATATTTGACAAAAAAAAAACTGAAATGTCTGGTGGTTTTGCTATATGTCAAAATGAAATCATAAATATTCAAGAAAATATGGATGGACTTCAAGTATAAACACGATTAAGTCTGCATCTCTTTTTTTCTCCTTGAAATCATAAAACAACAAGAAACATTACCAATACAATGTGGAAACTTCATTCTCAGTGAAATCTGGAGAACAGTAATAACCAATGAAGTTCAAATTATTTGTGAACACTGATGGACTCGGCTGAAGCTGAGCGGAAGTCACAGAGGGGAAGCAAATGGACAAGCAAAAAGAAGGAGGCAAGGACGTACTATGGCTGGAACTCAGAAACCCCCCTCCCAAGACACACCTGAGGATAAAGGATCAATAGCTGATCATAACAGCTCGTCTCTCAGCTACGACAGCAGAAAGGAGAGAGATGGGAGGTGTGCGGAGCCACTGGCAAAAGCCTTCCTTGATTGTATGTCGTTGGAAGCAGCAGAGGGAAAGGATGGATACAATCACACAAAAAGACTTGCAGGAGGCAGACTGTCTCCCAACAGCCATCTTGGCCTCAGCACCCCAAACAGGAACCACTTACCAACTGGTCAAGGCAGATTCCACCATTCAATTCACTGATGAGTAATGAAAATGGAATTAACTCAGCATTAATACCAAGATCACCCAGGAGATACTGGGGAAAGAGCAGCAATATGTATCAAAGATGAAGAATGCTCATCAGAAACAATGTTGCCACAGGGCAGGTAAAAATTTGGACTCAGTATCTCACCATGAACTTTAAAATATTTAATGTGACTATTATTTCTACAAAGGAAGATCAGAAACATAGAAACCTAGAAAACATGTGACTATTCAACAGAAGAAATAAAGCAGAAGCTAGTATACTCCAAAAAAGAATAAAGGTAATCTGGGAACATACATGTCTGTGAACAACAAAACTCTGTAAAAAAATTTTTTAAATAAAATTAAATAATTAAATATATATATACAGACACACACACACACACACATATATATATATTAATTATCCAATAGACACAACCTAAAAGCCAAAAACAGGAATATTTTCCCTCATGTTTTTCAGTTAAAAAAAAAGAATAAATACAAAAATACTGAAAGGAAGAGACATGTATCTAGAAAGTCAATAAGAACCCTAAAGAGTAATAAAAAGAAACATAAACATCACAAAACAAAATTACAAAAGAGATTTTTCTGTTGTCATTAAAGAGAGAATGATAGATGTGGAAGACAGGTAAAGGTGAGAAATCCTATACATAATTTGAATCCTGAAAAAAACCAAAGCAATAGTAACAAAGCAAATATTTAATGACATAATCCATGAAATGTTCATGAAATTTAAACAGAAGGATGAAATCTGCAAAATCAAAAGGGTACCAGGGAAAAAAAAGTTGACTTTGCATGGTTAATACCAAAACCGAATCATTGCAAAACATCTGGACTTTAGAAAAAGAAAGAAAATCCAGATGAAGAAGTCAGTCTGGCTTCAGATTTATTCACTATCAAACCCAAATGATAATGGAACAGCCTTTATAAGGTACTTGTACGAAAAATCCAACTTGTTTTTTGTGTATAAAAGGTAGGTTTGCTTTTTAATTGCAAGAAATTGAAGAGTATTATTATTGGCTTCCCTGGTGTCTCAGACGTAAAGAATCCTCCTGCAGTGCAGGAGACACAGGTGTATTATTATCACGAGCCTCTCTTGAGAAACTCAGCAGAGGATGAACTTCTGTCCATCCAAAGACAATAAGGAAAACTACAAGCAAAGAGCCTGGTAGTGAGCGTTGGATCTATTTAACTGTAAGGTAAGACTAAAGCAGTGCAGTAGGGTCACTGAGCTGAAGGACATGCTGTATACTACCACATGCTGCCATGATGCAAAATCAAGACTGGACAGAAGGGAACGAGAAGCTAAAAGGCAGACTGAGTTTACCAACTGCCTCATTTAAAAGAGCTGAAAGATGACGAAAGTCATTACAGCTGGCAGATCAAGTGGTAGAATATAAGCATATCTACCTTACAAGGACAAATACTAAGACAGAAGGGTATGACTGACTAAAACTTGGGGGGGTGTGGGTGGGTGGGTGTCCTCAGTTGCTCACTCTTTGCCACTCTGTGGACTGTGCAGCCGCCCAGGCTCCTCTGTCTGTGGGATTCTCTAGGCGAGAATACTGGAGTGGGTTGCCATGTCCTCCTCCAGGGGATCGTCCCAACCCAGGGATCGAATCCTGCATCTCCCGCCTTGGCTGATTCTTTACCACTGAGCAACCACGGAAGCCCAAAACTGAATATACGCACAAAAGAAAAAAGTAAACCTACTAATTTATTGTTACAGTCTGCCCACACATCCACAGGTTTTGTATCCACAGGTTCAACAAACCACGAAAGGATACCTATGCCAAACCTGTGGATGCTGACCACCCCATTTTACATAAGCGACTCCAGCATCAGCAGATTGGGGATCTCCCGAGCCTCCTGGAATCGGTGCCCCATGGACACGGAGACCACTGTACCTTATTCAGAGTAACAAACATATGCTGTGTAAAAGCAGAGGGCCAAGGGTACTCAAGTTAAATGAAGTTTTTAAAGTAACCACTAGAATAAAATTACAAACCTTCCTAAACCTTAGACATGTTTTCAAAGAAAACAGAAGACCTAAGATGAAATCATCTACTAAGTGAAAGTATTAGTTGCTCAGTCATGTCCACCTCTGTGGGACTCTGTGGACTGTAGCCCACCAGGCTCCCCTGGCCCACAGAATTCTCCGGGCAAGAATCCTGGAGTGGGTGCCATTGTCTTCTCCAGGGGGTCTTCCCAACCCAGGGATCCAACCCATCTCCGGCACTGGAGGATCCTTTACTGTCTGAACCACCAGGGCAGCCCAATTAATAGAGGTAAGCAACCTTAACTCATCTAGAATGGGAGGGAGGGAGGGGCTTCGGGAGGGAGGGAGAAGAGGAAGCAACTGGACACCAATAGCAAAACCCAACTCTAGGCTGTACACAAGAGCTATTCCGAAACAAAATACATTATAAAGACTGGAAAATGTTTTGACTTTTGAATGAAAAGTTTTCCAAACTCAGGTACGAACAACAACAAAAAATAACAAGAGTTATGATCTTAGTAGCACTAAAGATGACAAAGCATTTTTTAAAGGAGAAAACTGAGCACTTTATTAAATTAAATGGTACAGTTTCACAATAAAGGTGAAACAGCCCTCCACACAGCCTTGATACATAAAATGGACAAATAAATAAATAAATTACAGAAGATCAAAATAGTATAATTAATAAAGTAATTAAGCAAATAATAAAGTAAGCCTGAATTGTGTATACACAAATATATTCACACACACACACCCTGAAAATAAAGAAAATATCTTGTTTAACTGTCCATTAAATTATCATAAAAACTGGACTCAGACCAAAAAAGAAAATATCCGGAAAGCAAAAATAGGACAGAACATTTTCTGTGATCACAATACAAGAAAGCCAGAAGCTGAAAATCAACACAAAACATAGGCAAAAACATCTCTTCACCTAGAAGGGAAAAAAGGGCTCTTAAATTCTTGAGTCAAAGAAATACATAACACCTGGAAAACAATAATGAAATGGTCACAGGTAAAAATCCCTAGGAAAGAGCTAAACAAAACTCAGCAGAAAACTCTTGCATTGCATCCATTAAGAGACAAGAAGAAAATCAAACAATGAAAGGAAACAAACGAATTAAGCGCCCAACTCACAAAGGTGGAGGGACACAAAGCAGACAAGAAAAGGTAAAAAAAAAAAAAAAAGAATTATTAAAGAAAAAAGTAGAAAATAATAAGTTAGAAGACAGAAAAACAATACAGAAAAGAAATTGGAAAAATCAGTTTTGCTCAGAGAAGCCCGCCTGGTGGCTGAGTCATTATTTACAACAGCGGCTGGACTGAAATGCCCGCCCGAGGTGAAATGACCCTGCCGCACAGCAGGAAGGAGGAAGAATTTCCAGTAGAGACTTGACTATTCTGGAAAGTGAAGCTGAAGCCCCGGGAGGAATTAGGGCTGGCCACAAGAGAACGGATCGCGTGGTGAAATTTGATAGGGTGCGGGTTCTAAAGAGGAGAGGAAACAGGAAATCTAAGAAAGAGAGGAGAGGTGGAGACAAAGGTGGGGAAGGAGTAAAATACCCAACTTCAAACAAAATACATTATAAAGACTGGAAAATGTTTTGACTTTTGAATGAAAAGTTTTCCAAACTCAGGTACGAACAACAACAAAAAATAACAAGAGTTATGATCTTAGTAGCACTAAAGATGACAAAGCATTTTTTAAAGGAGAAAACTGAGCACTTTATTAAATTAAATGGTACAGTTTCACAATAAAGGTGAAACAGCCCTCCACACAGCCTTGATACATAAAATGGACAAATAAATAAATAAATTACAGAAGATCAAAATAGTATAATTAATAAAGTAATTAAGCAAATAATAAAGTAAGCCTGAATTGTGTATACACAAATATATTCACACACACACACCCTGAAAATAAAGAAAATATCTTGTTTAACTGTCCATTAAATTATCATAAAAACTGGACTCAGACCAAAAAAGAAAATATCCGGAAAGCAAAAATAGGACAGAACATTTTCTGTGATCACAATACAAGAAAGCCAGAAGCTGAAAATCAACACAAAACATAGGCAAAAACATCTCTTCACCTAGAAGGGAAAAAAGGGCTCTTAAATTCTTGAGTCAAAGAAATACATAACACCTGGAAAACAATAATGAAATGGTCACAGGCAAAAATCCCTAGGAAAGAGCTAAACAAAACTCAGCAGAAAACTCTTGCATTGCATCCATTAAGAGACAAGAAGAAAATCAAACAATGAAAGGAAACAAACGAATTAAGCGCCCAACTCACAAAGGTGGAGGGACACAAAGCAGACAAGAAAAGGTAAAAAAAAAAAAAAAAGAATTATTAAAGAAAAAAGTAGAAAATAATAAGTTAGAAGACAGAAAAACAATACAGAAAAGAAATTGGAAAAATCAGTTTTGCTCAGAGAAGCCCGCCTGGTGGCTGAGTCATTATTTACAACAGCGGCTGGACTGAAATGCCCGCCCGAGGTGAAATGACCCTGCCGCACAGCAGGAAGGAGGAAGAATTTCCAGTAGAGAGACTTGACTATTCTGGAAAGTGAAGCTGAAGCCCCCGGGGAGGAATTAGGGCTGGCCACAAGAGAGGACTGGATCGCGTGGTGTAATAACCCGAGGGGGCTTTGTGGGGGCCTCCGATGAGGGGTGCGGGTTCTAAAGAGGAGAGGAAACAGGAAATCTAAGAAAGAGAGGGAGAGGTGGAGACAAAGGTGGAGAGGCAGAGCAACGGCAGTACACCAGAGGACTGAGGAATCCTGGGGGCTGCCCCGGCGGCTAGGTGGGTAAAGGATCAGCCTGCCGCACGGCAGACGGTACGGGAGACTCCAGTTCGATCCCAGGGTCAAGAAAACCCCTTGGAGAAGGAAATGGCTGCCGATGCCAGTATTCTGGCGTGGAGAATCGCGTGGACAGAGGAGCCCGGCGGGCTACAGTCCAGGGTCAGACGCAACCACAGGGAACATGAAGCCTGAGGGCTCCACCTCCTCCTCCTTTGCGGCTTGCTTGCTTGTTATTCTTGGAGCACACCCTTTGGCAAATCCCAATAGTGGAAAATACACTGTGCTCTTGCACATCTGAAAACACCTCCTTTCGGCGTAGATGTCCATTGCTCTTCTAGTGGGAAGTCACGTCCCCTCGGGATTTCCAAGGTGCTGCCCTATTTGTCTTCCTATCCCGAGTGGAGCAGTTAGAAAGACAGCAACAGATCGAGACGTACTAAACCGGATAGCTCTCCAAGGCACCACGCTGAGTGAACGCTGGAAGTCTCCGAGTCACTGATAAGGTGTGACAGACACATTGTATATCAAAAGAACCTGGAAAGGGACCCTCCACTGGCTCCAGGAGGCACTGAAACTGGGGGACTCTGGTCAGAATGGGTGTTAGTCTGCATATTGCATGAGTATTTCTCAATTTATCTAATAAGTAAAATTTCCTCACAAATCCAAAAAAAAAGTTTGAACAAAAATGAGAAAATAATATTTTAGAGCTCTTAAAACCAACACCAATCCCAAAAAGTTTCAACAAAATTTCCTCCCACTAGGAGCTCAACAAGTATACAATACTATTAACTTCAGTTTGCCATCTTTATCACTTTTACATTTTTTTTCTTTTAGTTCTTTTGCGGGGGGCACTTTTATTGGTTTTTTTCTTTATTTATCTTTATCCATCTTTATTTGTTGGCTGGTGCGGGCCTCCCATCACAGTGGCCTCTCTGCTTGCAGAGCACCAGCTCTGGGCACATGCCCTCCAGAGCTCTGGCCTGTAATTGGACACACCGGTCCAGCCACTCCACGGCACATGGCATCTTCCCGGGCCAGGAATTGAACCAGTGCCCCTTGCACTGCAAGGCAGACTCTTTACCCACTGGACAACCAGGGAAGCCCTCGCAGGTTGATTTTATAGAAAACAGAAATATTGTTAAGCAAATGGCCAAAGGTTGGGACACTCCCAAAGTACTAATTACAACCAACTTCCTTATTTTTCCTTCTTGACGGAGGTATACTAAGAAGATTCTCCTGTCTTAGATGGCCCGCGGCATGGAGGTGCACTTGAACGATGGCCCTGCACACCATTTGATGGGCCCATTCCTTGTTTCCTCGTCCCATCACTACTCCACGGGTTCTTTCTTTATTCTGGAAAATGTTCACTCTCCCCTCCCACCCCTCACTCCAACCACACGTTTCCAGTGGGAGATGCCAATCGTCCACAGACCCCACCTCCTGCCTACACAGACCGGTCCGCAGTGCGTACCTAACCGCAGCACAAAATCCAACGCTTCCCTCCCCTGGGCCCTGAGAGAGGTGGATGGGAAGGGCAGACATGTGTCAAGGCAGGCTTGGCTGTCGGGGGGCGCCCATCAGGTGAGAGCATCCAGGTGAGACACGCAAGATGCAAGTCGGGGCCTCTGAAGGAAGCAGTCAGAGCCAGAGGCCCACTGCCTCTTGTCCTCTCCCTGACACGAGACGCCAATGACTTTTTCTTATTTTCTTTTTTAGAGGAGTCTTGTGGGATCCAGTCCCCGGGGCTGCAGAGTCAGGCATGACTGAAGAGACTAAGCACGCAAGCAGGCGCGCAGAGGGTGGCCCTCAGTGCCTCGGCGCCTGCAGCTCTGGGGAGCTTGTTAGACACAGGATCTCAGCCAGACCTGGACCCAGCCGGCCGGAGGCTGCCTTTGAACAGGATCACAGGTGGCAGGGTGCCTGTTAATGCTGGAGAAGCCCTAGCCTGGCCTCCCTGTCATGAGGAGACCCCACTCGTACACCCTGACACCCAAAGTCCTGGTGCAAGCCATGCAGATGCTCGTACACCCACGTGGAAAATTAAAAGGACCTCCTCCCAGGCCACGGAGGGCTTCGTGGGACTCCCCTCCGTCACTGACCACAGCCCTTCGGTGGAGAGCACAGACCTGACCAGCAACGTGATAGGGGCGGGGCCGGGGTGCGGAGCGTGAGACATCCGAGGCTCTGGGTCTAAGGACGCGCCCACTCTGGGGTCTTTCAGGGCAGAGGGGGGCAGGCCTGACCCTGAGGGCAGATGCCGCCTTAAGAGTGAGCCTGGCTGGTGGGCTTTGGTAATGCTACTGCCCCTGAGGGAAACAGTCCGGGGGTTCCTCAAAAAGTCCCGTGTAGGGAGGGATAAATCGGGAGTTTGGGACAGATATATTCACACGGCTATATACAAAGTAGGTAACCAACAAGAACCTACTGGAGTAACACGGAGCCCTATACCTTCATATGTAAAAGAGGTAGCTATTGTCAATGCTCTGTGGGTTAAGGGACCTTACATGGTGGCTATGCAATGGCCTGGTGGAGTGGGGAGGGGAATATACATATGACTAATCTGGGATTATACATATCTGTAAACAACAAAACTCTGTAAAAACAAAAAAGCAAGATTTTTAAAAATGGCAAAAAAAAAAAAAAAAAGAACCTACTGTATACCACTGTATACTCCATACTCTGTAATAACCTAAATGGGAAAAGGAGTTGAAAGAGAATAGATACATGTATATGTATAACTCAGTCACTGTGTTGTACATCTGAAACTAACACAACATTGTGAATCAACTATAGCCCAATATAAAATAAACATTTTGATTTTTTTAAATAAGTAAAATAATAAGGGAGAACAGATATATATGTGTGTGTGTATATATATATATATATACACATAGAGATAGACATATGGCTGAGTCCCTTTGCTGTTCACCTGAAACTATCCTGATATTGTTAATTGGCTAGACCTGCCGGCCGGAGGCCTTTGAACAGGCTCACAGGTGGCAGGGTGCCTGTTAATGCTGGAGAAGCCCTAGCCTGGCCTCCCTGTCATGAGGAGACCCCACTCGTACACCCTGACACCCAAAGTCCTGGTGCAAGCCATGCAGATGCTCGTACACCCACGTGGAAAATTAAAAGGACCTCCTCCCAGGCCACGGAGGGCTTCGTGGGACTCCCCTCCGTCACTGACCACAGCCCTTCGGTGGAGAGCACAGACCTGACCAGCAACGTGATAGGGGCGGGGCCGGGGTGCGGAGCGTGAGACATCCGAGGCTCTGGGTCTAAGGACGCGCCCACTCTGGGGTCTTTCAGGGCAGAGGGGGGCAGGCCTGACCCTGAGGGCAGATGCCGCCTTAAGAGTGAGCCTGGCTGGTGGGCTTTGGTAATGCTACTGCCCCTGAGGGAAACAGTCCGGGGGTTCCTCAAAAAGTCCCGTGTAGGGAGGGATAAATCGGGAGTTTGGGACAGATATATTCACACGGCTATATACAAAGTAGGTAACCAACAAGAACCTACTGGAGTAACACGGAGCCCTATACCTTCATATGTAAAAGAGGTAGCTATTGTCAATGCTCTGTGGGTTAAGGGACCTTACATGGTGGCTATGCAATGGCCTGGTGGAGTGGGGTGGGGGGGGGGGGGTATACATATGACTAATCTGGGATTATACATATCTGTAAACAACAAAACTCTGTAAAAACAAAAAAGCAAGATTTTTAAAAATGGCAAAAAAAAAAAAAAAAAGAACCTACTGTATACCACTGTATACTCCATACTCTGTAATAACCTAAATGGGAAAAGGAGTTGAAAGAGAATAGATACATGTATATGTATAACTCAGTCACTGTGTTGTACATCTGAAACTAACACAACATTGTGAATCAACTATAGCCCAATATAAAATAAACATTTTGATTTTTTTAAATAAGTAAAATAATAAGGGAGAACAGATATATATGTGTGTGTGTATATATATATATATATACACATAGAGATAGACATATGGCTGAGTCCCTTTGCTGTTCACCTGAAACTATCCTGATATTGTTAATTGGCTATACCCCAATACAAAAGAAAAAGTTCAAAAAAATACATCTTGCACTTTGCAGATACTGTGTTGAAACTGTTCTGGAACCAAATGAAGGTGATGGTTGCACAACACTGTGAATGTACGAAACGCCACCAAATCATGCCCTTTAAACCTTAATGCAAATTCACAGCGACTGCTAAGGGGCAGGGCTGAGAGGGGCAACAGTTTGCAAAAGCAAATGATAACTTTCAGGTGGAACGTTTTCTCGTGACTGTAGTAGTGATTTTTGTTGTTTAGTCACTCAGTCGTGTCTGACTCTTTGTGACCCATAGGCTGTAGCCCTCCAGGCTCCTGTGTTCACGGGATTCTCCAGGCAAAAATACTGGAGTGGGTGGCCATACCCTCCTCCTGGGATCTTCCTGACCCAGGGATTGAACCCACATCTCTTACATCTCCTGCATTGGCAGGCGGGTTCTATACCACTAGCGCCATCCGGGAAGCCATCAATTGTATATATTTGTCAAATTCATGAATAGGTATATTTAAAAGGTGCGTAGTTTACACTCCAATAAAATCCATTTGTTGTGAATTCACTTAAATAACGAACAACATTTCACAGTAAATAGTTACAATAGTTTTGATTTTTTCTTAAAAAACACACTTTTCCTAGTGAGGAGTTTCAGTCTACATTTAACAAATGACAATATCTGTTAGTAAAAAAAGATTGTAATCAGGTATTGATTTTGCTTAATATTTCCGACAAAATGATATCCCACTATAAGAAGGTATTCTTCATCTCGTTTGACTTCAACATTTAAGAAAACTGTCCCCCAGAAAACTTGATGTGAATTTCACATCAATTTTTTTAAAAAGGAAAAAATAAAAGCACTGTCAGTAACAACAACAAAAATTAAATGAGGCACCTGGCTCTGAGCATGCTACTAGTCCAATGGTACAAGCCCCACACAGGACCCCGCCCCACAAGAGCTGAGGTTTGTCTTTCCACACCTCTGCAGCTTCTCTGGACTGCAGGAGCTTTGCAGAGTTTGATTTCTGCAAAACACGGCAACGTGTATGCATACAACGTATATGTATATGACACTGCTATCCTCCTTGTCACTTCCCAGGGGCTCAAGGATGCAGGAGACGCATCCTCAAAGAGGGACCTGGAAAAGAAATGGGCGCAGGTCCAAGAGAGAGAAGATGCATGTGCACATGCAGCTGATTCACTTCGCTGTACAGCAGAAACGAACACAACACTGTAAAGCAACTCCACTCCAACTTCGTTAATGAATTAATATTCACCCTCTCTCCTCCGCAGAAAGAAAGAAAGAAAGAAAGAAAATGGGCTAGGGAAAACAAACCAGGATCCTTACTTCAACACAGAGGAGTGCAAGCTTGTGTTCAACCAGAAAAATAAATAAAATTTTTAAAAAAGTGAACCTTACGTGTTGTCTAAATATTCAGAGGAAGGCCAGTGGAAAGCTTTGTAGCAAGAAGAAACTGCCAGGCCGGCAGGATCCTGCGGCCCACCATTTATCATTTCTGGATAATTTACATTTCCAGCCGGCTTTACAATCATTTATGTGCCGCTGGAAACTGGACGAGAGAGCGGGTGATTTATTATTTTGAGGAAGGAAACGAAAGCACAAAATGGTCAGTGAGCCTTGCTGAAATTGTAGACGGAGAATTAGAACTCGGAACCCTGATCAGCAAGGTTCTGGATGCTGTTTGCCTTTCAGCAGCCAGGGCCATCTGGCTGTGATATTTTTGCAGTTGTGAGAGTTCTGTGACAGTGCAGAAGGGGTTCTGTTCTCTCCATAGGGATTTCTGTTTCTCCTTGTCAGCTGGCTTCTCCCTCAGCCGACCCCTCCTGCTGACCCATTCAGTCGTTGCTCTTCAATCACTACGTCGGGCCAACTCCTTGTGACCCACGAACTGCAGTCTGCCAGGCTTCCTGTCCTTCACCATCTCCCAGAGTTTGCTCAAAACCACCCAAACATCTCATTCTCTGTCACCCTTCTTGTCCTGCCCTCAGTCTTTCCTAGAATCAGGGTCTTTCCCAATGAGTCAGCAAACTAACGCTCTGACGGTTCTCCAGCACCTCTTCAGTAAGTCAGACACCTGCAGGGGCTCCCCAGGTTCTCAGCGGAAAAGAACATTTGATTTCTGCAAAACACGGCAACGTGTATGCATACAACGTATATGTATATGACACTGCTATCCTCCTTGTCACTTCCCAGGGGCTCAAGGATGCAGGAGACGCATCCTCAAAGAGGGACCTGGAAAAGAAATGGGCGCAGGTCCAAGAGAGAGAAGATGCATGTGCACATGCAGCTGATTCACTTCGCTGTACAGCAGAAACGAACACAACACTGTAAAGCAACTCCACTCCAACTTCGTTAATGAATTAATATTCACCCTCTCTCCTCCGCAGAAAGAAAGAAAGAAAGAAAGAAAATGGGCTAGGGAAAACAAACCAGGATCCTTACTTCAACACAGAGGAGTGCAAGCTTGTGTTCAACCAGAAAAATAAATAAAATTTTTAAAAAAGTGAACCTTACGTGTTGTCTAAATATTCAGAGGAAGGCCAGTGGAAAGCTTTGTAGCAAGAAGAAACTGCCAGGCCGGCAGGATCCTGCGGCCCACCATTTATCATTTCTGGATAATTTACATTTCCAGCCGGCTTTACAATCATTTATGTGCCGCTGGAAACTGGACGAGAGAGCGGGTGATTTATTATTTTGAGGAAGGAAACGAAAGCACAAAATGGTCAGTGAGCCTTGCTGAAATTGTAGACGGAGAATTAGAACTCGGAACCCTGATCAGCAAGGTTCTGGATGCTGTTTGCCTTTCAGCAGCCAGGGCCATCTGGCTGTGATATTTTTGCAGTTGTGAGAGTTCTGTGACAGTGCAGAAGGGGTTCTGTTCTCTCCATAGGGATTTCTGTTTCTCCTTGTCAGCTGGCTTCTCCCTCAGCCGACCCCTCCTGCTGACCCATTCAGTCGTTGCTCTTCAATCACTACGTCGGGCCAACTCCTTGTGACCCACGAACTGCAGTCTGCCAGGCTTCCTGTCCTTCACCATCTCCCAGAGTTTGCTCAAAACCACCCAAACATCTCATTCTCTGTCACCCTTCTTGTCCTGCCCTCAGTCTTTCCTAGAATCAGGGTCTTTCCCAATGAGTCAGCAAACTAACGCTCTGACGGTTCTCCAGCACCTCTTCAGTAAGTCAGACACCTGCAGGGGCTCCCCAGGTTCTCCGCCCCCTCACCCGTCCTGACCTCCTCCAGCTGATGGGACTTCCCCTCCTCTCGACACAGAGAGTCCCCTCTCACCTCTGCACCCCGCACCTCTGCTCTGCACCCGTCACGCGTCTCTGCCCATCCATCCTCCTCCTGAAACCAGGGCACTCCCACGGCAGCCTCCATGGAGCCAAGAGCCTCATTAGACACTTGAACCGTTACTCCTCCCACATGACTGACAAGCCATCGGAGTCTCCACTCCTTAGAGTTCTCAAACAACAGAAAGACAAAACACCCTACCATCTCTGCAACAGACCTGGCAGGTCAGCAGCCTTGATCCCCAACCAGCCTGTGATCAGCTCCAGAACTCAGCTGTAAGTCCAAACGAAACCCCTTGGTCCACCGGAGAAGAAAAGGAGGCTCCTGATCTTTTCAACTGCCCCCGGAGACCCAGCCCTCCTCTGCGAGGGTGTATTGTTTTCCTGCAGGTGCTGCTTAGTCCCCTAGTCATTGTCTCTGACTCTTTGAGACCCCACGGACTGTAGCCCACCAGACTCCTCTCCCTCTGGGATTTTTCAGGGAGGAAGACTGGAGTGAATTGCCATTTACTCTTCCCGAATCAGGGATCAAGCCCACATCTCCTGTGCCTCCTGCATGGAGGGCAGAGTCTTTACCCGCCAAGCCATCCTGGAAGCCCCGTTATTTTCCTAGCGTACCAGAAAGAATGACTACCCCCGGAGTAGCTGACCACAACGGAAATGCTCTCCCTCACAGTCCTGGAGGCCAGAAGTGCAAATCAAAGGTGTCAGCAGGGCTGTGTGCCAGCTAAAAGCTCTGGAGAGACTTCCTTTTGCCTCTTCCTGGCATCTGATGATGCTGCCAGGAGCCCTTCACATCCCTTGGCTTTCAAATGCATCACTCCAGGGTCTGCCCCTGCCATCCCAGGGCCTTCTCCCTGTTGTGTCTGAGCATCGGCTCCCTCTTCCTTTTTTTATTTATTTTTTTAAAGGGTTTTTTTTTTTTTTTTTGGCCACTTCTATTGGTCTTTCATTTATTTCCATCTTTGTTCTTAGTCTCCCATCACAGTCTTTCCTAGAATCAGGGTCTTTCCCAATGAGTCAGCAAACTAACGCTCTGACGGTTCTCCAGCACCTCTTCAGTAAGTCAGACACCTGCAGGGGCTCCCCAGGTTCTCCGCCCCCTCACCCGTCCTGACCTCCTCCAGCTGATGGGACTTCCCCTCCTCTCGACACAGAGAGTCCCCTCTCACCTCTGCACCCCGCACCTCTGCTCTGCACCCGTCACGCGTCTCTGCCCATCCATCCTCCTCCTGAAACCAGGGCACTCCCACGGCAGCCTCCATGGAGCCAAGAGCCTCATTAGACACTTGAACCGTTACTCCTCCCACATGACTGACAAGCCATCGGAGTCTCCACTCCTTAGAGTTCTCAAACAACAGAAAGACAAAACACCCTACCATCTCTGCAACAGACCTGGCAGGTCAGCAGCCTTGATCCCCAACCAGCCTGTGATCAGCTCCAGAACTCAGCTGTAAGTCCAAACGAAACCCCTTGGTCCACCGGAGAAGAAAAGGAGGCTCCTGATCTTTTCAACTGCCCCCGGAGACCCAGCCCTCCTCTGCGAGGGTGTATTGTTTTCCTGCAGGTGCTGCTTAGTCCCCTAGTCATTGTCTCTGACTCTTTGAGACCCCACGGACTGTAGCCCACCAGACTCCTCTCCCTCTGGGATTTTTCAGGGAGGAAGACTGGAGTGAATTGCCATTTACTCTTCCCGAATCAGGGATCAAGCCCACATCTCCTGTGCCTCCTGCATGGAGGGCAGAGTCTTTACCCGCCAAGCCATCCTGGAAGCCCCGTTATTTTCCTAGCGTACCAGAAAGAATGACTACCCCCGGAGTAGCTGACCACAACGGAAATGCTCTCCCTCACAGTCCTGGAGGCCAGAAGTGCAAATCAAAGGTGTCAGCAGGGCTGTGTGCCAGCTAAAAGCTCTGGAGAGACTTCCTTTTGCCTCTTCCTGGCATCTGATGATGCTGCCAGGAGCCCTTCACATCCCTTGGCTTTCAAATGCATCACTCCAGGGTCTGCCCCTGCCATCCCAGGGCCTTCTCCCTGTTGTGTCTGAGCATCGGCTCCCTCTTCCTTTTTTTATTTATTTTTTTAAAGGGTTTTTTTTTTTTTTTTTGGCCACTTCTATTGGTCTTTCATTTATTTCCATCTTTGTTCTTAGTCTCCCATCACAGTGGCCTCTCTCATAGCAGAGCACCAGCTCTGGGCGCATGCGCTCCAGAGCTCCAGCTCGGTAGTTGGACACATCGGTCCAGCCGCTCCGCGACATGTGGGATTTTCCCAGGCCCGGGATGGAACCGGCGCCCCTTGCACTGCAAGGCAGTGTCCTTACCCACTGGACCACCAGGGAAGCCCCTGCTCTCTCTTCTTACGAGGAGCAGTCATTACCCATCCTCCAGTTCTGCTCCAGTATAACCTCCTTATAACTAATTACAACAACAGAAACTCTATTTTCAAATACAGTCACCTTCAGAGGTTGCAGGTGGACATGAACTGGGGTAGCAGGGGGGCAGTCCTCAGCCCCATACAGAGGCGAAGCTGTGGAGAAGGCAAAGACGTTTGGGATTAGGACGGACAGAAGGGCGATTCCTGTGTCTATCATTTCATTTCCTCCACTGATAAGCGCCCCCTAAGAGGACCCCCTGAGATCCTGAATGACATCTCAGCCTTGGTTGTATCGTCCCTCTGTCCTTTGCTGTCCATAGGTGAGTAGCTGACTTGGGCCACTGGCTTCCTTCTCCATCCTGAAGGAACTCCCCAGACTCTGCCTTCCTCACCCCCGTGTTTGGTTTGCAGGAAGATATTAAATCAGATTTTCACCTGGTTCATTACATCTGGACGACTTTGAGCTACTGGGTTTTTCAGTTTAAAAGAAAACATTTTGATCCAGCAAAGCCCACAGGACTGTTCTAGGAGGAGGGTGCTCGGAGCATCCTGGGGAGTGGTGGCGTGTAGCTCTGTGTACAGACATGTCCCCTGAACCTGCTGCCTGACTTGCTCGTTGGTCTATGGGGATGTGTCATCAGAATTCTGGTATAAAATGAAAAGCCTCCGAGGACAGGAAGACTTTCAAAATCTGCGTTGCCTCCTGATGATTCTGTGCGGCTTGTTTTCCTGTAAAATTTACTGAGAGAGAGAAGGGCAACATGGGGCATTGTATGCAAATCATGGGCTTTAGCTAGATTCAAGGTGAGAGCTTTGACTGCCTGGCCCGTGCTGTTTCAGAGACTCCATTTTTCTTTTTACGCTTGTTGTTGTTAAGAGGATGGACCACTCCATCTTTCAGTCTAAGGAATATTCTGGAGCAGACCCTCACCGCTGCTAACATGATACGGCACGTCCACGTGCACCTCTGCCCTAGTCCACCGCGTTCTGACCGTGCCATCCCGAGTCTGACTCCCTCTTTGTCTCTTACAACCCTTAACAGTTGAGTTCCTGCCGCGGTGCCTGGCTCCCAGAAGGGGGTTAGCAAATGGCACACAAAGAACAGAAGGAACAGGATGTGCTGGTGGGATTGTGCTCCCAACCAGAAACCCAAGCTCATCATACAGTGTCTTCACAAATCGTGGCCAGTGATGGATTTCCCACAGCAAGGAGGAAGCCAGGGAGAGGCAGGCTGCTTCTCTCGGCTGTCTCTGGCCACCAGCTGAGTAGGGCAGCCCTCACCTCTTTCACAGCTTGTCGGGCCTCTTTTCCAGTGGTTCGGGGGTGGCTCCCAGGAGTGAATGCCAGGTGAGAGCCAGGAGAACAAGCCCCAGGCGCAGCTGCCAATGTGAGAAAGGGCTGAATAGGTGGAGTCCAGACACAGGACTCAGGGCAGGTGGGAGGTAAGCTTGGAAGGACTCGAGAATGGCGCAAGAGCACACAGACCCCTGCTGGGATGGGTGGGGTAGTGCCCACTCCCTCCAATTCCTCCGTTAGGTCCCAGCGCGCAGCATCTCAGAATGGGACCTTATTCGGAGACAGGGTCTTACAGAGGTCATTTAGTCCGAGTGACGTCATTAAGGTGGGGCCAACCCAACACGGCTAGCATCCCTATAAAGACGGGGAGTTTGGACAAAGAAACACCCAGAGGGAGAGGATGTGCAGAGATGGGGAGGAGCCATTTCTGTCGTTGAAGCCCCCAGTCTGTGGTCCTCTGTCACGGCAGTCCAGGTAGGGGGTTTTTAAATGGCACCAAGGGCTTGCCTCCTGATGATTCTGTGCGGCTTGTTTTCCTGTAAAATTTACTGAGAGAGAGAAGGGCAACATGGGGCATTGTATGCAAATCATGGGCTTTAGCTAGATTCAAGGTGAGAGCTTTGACTGCCTGGCCCGTGCTGTTTCAGAGACTCCATTTTTCTTTTTACGCTTGTTGTTGTTAAGAGGATGGACCACTCCATCTTTCAGTCTAAGGAATATTCTGGAGCAGACCCTCACCGCTGCTAACATGATACGGCACGTCCACGTGCACCTCTGCCCTAGTCCACCGCGTTCTGACCGTGCCATCCCGAGTCTGACTCCCTCTTTGTCTCTTACAACCCTTAACAGTTGAGTTCCTGCCGCGGTGCCTGGCTCCCAGAAGGGGGTTAGCAAATGGCACACAAAGAACAGAAGGAACAGGATGTGCTGGTGGGATTGTGCTCCCAACCAGAAACCCAAGCTCATCATACAGTGTCTTCACAAATCGTGGCCAGTGATGGATTTCCCACAGCAAGGAGGAAGCCAGGGAGAGGCAGGCTGCTTCTCTCGGCTGTCTCTGGCCACCAGCTGAGTAGGGCAGCCCTCACCTCTTTCACAGCTTGTCGGGCCTCTTTTCCAGTGGTTCGGGGGTGGCTCCCAGGAGTGAATGCCAGGTGAGAGCCAGGAGAACAAGCCCCAGGCGCAGCTGCCAATGTGAGAAAGGGCTGAATAGGTGGAGTCCAGACACAGGACTCAGGGCAGGTGGGAGGTAAGCTTGGAAGGACTCGAGAATGGCGCAAGAGCACACAGACCCCTGCTGGGATGGGTGGGGTAGTGCCCACTCCCTCCAATTCCTCCGTTAGGTCCCAGCGCGCAGCATCTCAGAATGGGACCTTATTCGGAGACAGGGTCTTACAGAGGTCATTTAGTCCGAGTGACGTCATTAAGGTGGGGCCAACCCAACACGGCTAGCATCCCTATAAAGACGGGGAGTTTGGACAAAGAAACACCCAGAGGGAGAGGATGTGCAGAGATGGGGAGGAGCCATTTCTGTCGTTGAAGCCCCCAGTCTGTGGTCCTCTGTCACGGCAGTCCAGGTAGATTAATACACCTGGGGTGACCGTCCCTGGGACTCCTGCTCTGCTTGAAGGCACGTGCGGGCACTGCGAAGGGCTCTGAACGCAGGCTCCATGCCCGGGAAGGCTCCACCCACCCCTCGGGGGTGGTGCCTTCAGCCTCCATCAGTGACGCTCATTCCAGCCCATTTTTTTGAAGACATGCAGTGCAGCAGAAGCTGCCTGGCCATTGGGCAATTATCACCCAAATTCTGTTTAATGTGACTATTTTTTGATCCAGCAGTTCCATGTCTAAGAATCCAGAGAATTTCCCCCCAAAAAATACTGACTCAAGGGCTCAAAGATATGTATAAGGGTGTTTTTTGCAGCCTTTTTCCTGTCCCTTGCTCATTTTTTCTTGCTTTGTATTTCCCCTAATTCAAAGATACAGAAAAGTGGCAAGAATGAAAATAGTACATAGAATGCTCATGCACCATTTACCCTGAGTCTCTGACTGATAACATTTTGCATCAGCGGTTTTTATCATCTTTAACTCTCTCTCTCTCTCTCTCTCAACCCTTTGAACAAAAACTGCTTACATTATACCCCTTTAATCCTAATTTCTTCTGTGGGTATTTCCTAAATGTAAGGATACTACTTTACATAATCACATCAGTTATCAATCTCCAGAAATGTATCACGGAAATGGTACTTTTACCCAACAGTCTTTTTTTTTTTTTTTTTTTTTTTTTGCCGCCTCATTCTCTTTATTCACACCTTCACAACTCCTGCCAAGGGCAAGGCCAAGAGCTGAGGACCCACACACACCCCCCAGGTACCTATATACACACATGCAGAGAACTCATGTTCCCTGCCTCACATACACTTGGACACGCTTGGACACAGACATACACGTCTACACACATTCTTCAGGTAGACCTCCAGCTCTGGGATGAAGTCAGAGGTCCAGGCACCTTTTGGCTGGCGAGTTGGGAACACACAGTCTTATAGAAATGGGCTCCAAACAGAACTTCCAGCTGAGAACTTGCCTCCATGGGGATCTGCCTGTCCATCCACTTCAGCAAGACAGAGTTACAGGTGGCATCGGCTAAAGCCCTCCGAGGTCCTCAGAGAGGGGAGGACTTGCACCCCAGCGGGCCACGGCAGTCCAGGTAGATTAATACACCTGGGGTGACCGTCCCTGGGACTCCTGCTCTGCTTGAAGGCACGTGCGGGCACTGCGAAGGGCTCTGAACGCAGGCTCCATGCCCGGGAAGGCTCCACCCACCCCTCGGGGGTGGTGCCTTCAGCCTCCATCAGTGACGCTCATTCCAGCCCATTTTTTTGAAGACATGCAGTGCAGCAGAAGCTGCCTGGCCATTGGGCAATTATCACCCAAATTCTGTTTAATGTGACTATTTTTTGATCCAGCAGTTCCATGTCTAAGAATCCAGAGAATTTCCCCCCAAAAAATACTGACTCAAGGGCTCAAAGATATGTATAAGGGTGTTTTTTGCAGCCTTTTTCCTGTCCCTTGCTCATTTTTTCTTGCTTTGTATTTCCCCTAATTCAAAGATACAGAAAAGTGGCAAGAATGAAAATAGTACATAGAATGCTCATGCACCATTTACCCTGAGTCTCTGACTGATAACATTTTGCATCAGCGGTTTTTATCATCTTTAACTCTCTCTCTCTCTCTCTCTCAACCCTTTGAACAAAAACTGCTTACATTATACCCCTTTAATCCTAATTTCTTCTGTGGGTATTTCCTAAATGTAAGGATACTACTTTACATAATCACATCAGTTATCAATCTCCAGAAATGTATCACGGAAATGGTACTTTTACCCAACAGTCTTTTTTTTTTTTTTTTTTTTTGCCGCCTCATTCTCTTTATTCACACCTTCACAACTCCTGCCAAGGGCAAGGCCAAGAGCTGAGGACCCACACACACCCCCCAGGTACCTATATACACACATGCAGAGAACTCATGTTCCCTGCCTCACATACACTTGGACACGCTTGGACACAGACATACACGTCTACACACATTCTTCAGGTAGACCTCCAGCTCTGGGATGAAGTCAGAGGTCCAGGCACCTTTTGGCTGGCGAGTTGGGAACACACAGTCTTATAGAAATGGGCTCCAAACAGAACTTCCAGCTGAGAACTTGCCTCCATGGGGATCTGCCTGTCCATCCACTTCAGCAAGACAGAGTTACAGGTGGCATCGGCTAAAGCCCTCCGAGGTCCTCTACAGGTCTGGGACTCCTCTATGTAAGTCCCAACACGCTGAAGATGAGGGAGTGGGCCTAGCTCTGGGCCCAGGCACATCAAGAATGGGGGGGGGGGGGCTTCCCTGGTGGCCCAGTGGGTAAAGACACCGCCTTGCAATGCAAGGGGCGCCGGTTCGAGCTCTGGCCTGGGAAGATCCCACATGCCGCAGAGCGGCTGGACTGATGTGTCCATTTACCGAGCCAGAGCTCTGGAGCGCATGCGCCCAGAGCCGGTGCTCTGCGACAACAGGGGCCGCCACAATGGGAGGCCCACACGGGCCAAAAGAAGAAAGATGGATGAAAATGGACAAATGAAAGACCAATAGAAGTGGCTCGCCTGCTCCCCTCCCTCCCCACCCCACCCCCACAGAAATAAATAAATAAATAAATCTTTAAAAAAAAAAAAAGAATAGGGGAGGGGATCCAGACACCCCAAGGATAAGGACAGCCATCCAGCTCTGAGCATAGTACCCTGAAAGCTTGCCCACTGAAATCATCGGAGCCAAGAGCCCTGACTTCTGGGGTCCATCCTTCTCATCTGGTCTCAACCTTAGCCAGAGCCCCAGTGCCAGGGCCCCAGCCACCAATCCCAGGAAAGAGAAGATTCCCAAAGATGCCAGCACAGCCACCTGCTCCAGGGGGTCTCTCTGGTCAAGGGGCCGCGGGTCTGGTGGCAGGGACGGCCTTGGGGGGCAGGGCTGTCCGCCTGAGGTTCTTCCTCTGGCTGTGCGTGTTGCTGGTCCCCAGCTGGTATCTCCTTCAGTAGGGACTCTGGAGGGAGACGAGACCTGAGAACTCCCGCAAGGCGTCGGGAGAGGCCAGGGCCCCAACTGCCTTTCCTTTTCCAGTTTATCAACTGACCCAAAAATAACCCCTGAAAACTTTTTTCCTCCATTACAAAACGCCACCTGGCTGAGGTTTTGTACTTAGTTACCGCGGTTTGTCAGGTGCTGTACTTAGTTACTATGGTTTGTTACATCTTTCAGTCTGCAACATTTCCCACAGCCTTTCTTGCCTTTTACTATACTGACACTGTTACAGAACGAATATTTGTGTCTTCCCGGGCCCTCCGAGGTCCTCTGACATGGTCAGTGGGAACCTCCTCTATGGTTAAGTCCCAACACGCTGAAGATGAGGGATGGTGGGCCTAGCTCTGGGCCCAGGCACATCAAGAATGGGGGGGGGGGGCTTCCCTGGTGGCCCAGTGGGTAAAGACACCGCCTTGCAATGCAAGGGGCGCCGGTTCGAGCTCTGGCCTGGGAAGATCCCACATGCCGCAGAGCGGCTGGACGGATGTGTCCATTTACCGCGCCAGAGCTCTGGGCGCATGCGCCCAGAGCCGGTGCTCTGCGACAACAGGGGCCGCCACAATGGGAGGCCCACACGGGCCAAAAGAAGAAAGATGGATGAAAATGGACAAATGAAAGACCAATAGAAGTGGCTCGCCTGCTCCCCTCCCTCCCCACCCCACCCCCACAGAAATAAATAAATAAATAAATCTTTAAAAAAAAAAAAAGAATAGGGGAGGGGATCCAGACACCCCAAGGATAAGGACAGCCATCCAGCTCTGAGCATAGTACCCTGAAAGCTTGCCCACTGAAATCATCGGAGCCAAGAGCCCTGACTTCTGGGGTCCATCCTTCTCATCTGGTCTCAACCTTAGCCAGAGCCCCAGTGCCAGGGCCCCAGCCACCAATCCCAGGAAGAGAAGATTCCCAAAGATGCCAGCACAGCCACCTGCTCCAGGGGTCTCTCTGGTCAAGGGCCGCGGGTCTGGTGGCAGGGACGGCCTTGGGGGGCAGGGCTGTCCGCCTGAGGTTCTTCCTCTGGCTGTGCGTGTTGCTGGTCCCCAGCTGGTATCTCCTTCAGTAGGGACTCTGGAGGGAGACGAGACCTGAGAACTCCCGCAAGGCGTCGGGAGAGGCCAGGGCCCCAACTGCCTTTCCTTTTCCAGTTTATCAACTGACCCAAAAATAACCCCTGAAAACTTTTTTCCTCCATTACAAAACGCCACCTGGCTGAGGTTTTGTACTTAGTTACCGCGGTTTGTCAGGTGCTGTACTTAGTTACTATGGTTTGTTACATCTTTCAGTCTGCAACATTTCCCACAGCCTTTCTTGCCTTTTACTATACTGACACTGTTACAGAACGAATATTTGTGTCTTCCCAGAATTCACATGCTGCAATCCTGATCCCCAGAGCAATGGTATCAGGAAAGGGATTAGGGACTTTATCAAGTCAGATTTCCAGGACAGCAGTGGGCAGGGGAGGCTGAGCTCACCGTCCAGTAGGAATCCATCAGTCGTGAACCTCTGGCAGCCAAAAGCATAGGTAGGGCATGTCCACAGCTGGAGAGCATCTGGAGAGGGGCTCCTGAAAGAGGACTGGGAAAAGGACCCAAAACACCCAGCTGGGAGGAAAACCGCTGGAAAGCTGGGGCTGCCAGCCTATGGCATCTGGCAGCCCGGGATGCCTCTGTTGCAAATCTCAGTAGAAAGAGTGACTTTTGGCAGGGGTCCTTGTAGAGGAGTTTGTACATAAATGGGTTTGATCTGCCTTTTGAATCCAAATGATGAAACATCTGTGTGGGAGGAGAGAGAGAGAGAGTGAAAGGGTGGGAGAGACAGCAGGTGGGTTTCTGAAGCTCAAGTAACAGGAATTAGATGTTCAAATGCATTATTTAGAGTGACACAGTGAAGGGAAGAATGGAATACATGATGTAGCTGTTGGGATGGGGAAGGAGGGAGAAGGCGTGGGGCTGAATCCCCACCCCACCGTCTCTCTCAGCAGGAAGGCACTAGATGATGTTTGGAGCTGATAAACCAGGAGAGATTCAGGTCAGCACTTTGCTGAGAGACATGGAGGAACCACCAGGAGATTGTAATGCAGAAACCCTTCAAAGCAGTCCTGTCTGATGCATTCAACTAGGGGAGGGAGCGGGCAGAGTAGAGTGCTGTCTCTTTCACTACATGGCCCCTGGTACTATTTGGTTTCCTAATCCTGTGTTGTAAACCCTTTTTTATACACCAAAGAAGATGGAGGGAAAGAGGAGAGAAAGAGAACAAGGGGAACCCTCATTTACTGTTGGTGGAAATGCAAACTGGTACAAGTCACTTTGGAAGACAGTCTGATGTCTTCCAAACATTAAATATAATCTTATAAAATCAAATATAATCTTACTATACAATTCAGTAATCAAGTTCCTTGGTATTTACACAGAGGAGTTGAAAACTTATGTCCACACAAAAACTGGCACACAGATGCTTATGAAAGTGAAAGTGTTACTCAGTCATGTCTAAGTCTTTGTGACCCATGGACTGAAGCCCACCAGGCTGCTCTGTCTGTGAGATTTCCCAGGCAAGAATACCAGAGTGGGTTGCCATTTCCTTCTCCCGAACCCGGGGATTAAACCCACAACTCTTGCACTGGCAGGCAGATTCTTTACTACAGAGCCATGAGGGAAGCCTTTCAAATGGTGCTACTCCTGCTTGAGGCAACTATAAAGGCTCACCCAAGATCCAGGGAGAGAGGATGGGCCTCCATCTCTCAGTGGAGAAACCTGTGTGATGGGCGACGTTTCCACCTTTGGAAAATATACTCTTCCAGAAAACCTCCTCACATTTCCCACATTCTCTCTTCTGGACTTCCCTGGCTCTCAGAAACCTCAATCTCTCTGACTTGACCATACAAAGCAAGTCATCATTCCCTTTGTCTCTCCTGGCTATGCTGTAAGCAAATTCCCTTTCACACTGGAGTGTTTTCCTAAATACTAGAGTATTTTCCTAAATAACCAACACTGTTTAACACCATGCAGCTGCTCGAAGTTAGGTCTTATCACAAAATACCTAACCAAAAAGAATACCTTCCATCAGAGGGACTGCGTGTTACTCAGGAGTAGAGGTATTGTTTCCGCGTAAGGTACGGAAGCTTCATCTACAAAGCTGTATGAATACTTTACCCATGGGCAAAAATATTTAGTGAGTGAGTGGGTAAATAAATGAATGAATCAAGTATGAACTATCAGCCAAGACATGGAAATAACCTCATTACTTGGAATTGAGTGTTTTAATGTTATTCATTAAAATAGATTCTGTCTGTATTTGTGATATATGTGTGCTTAAAATTCACGGAGAAAATGAACATTTTAATTACAAAGTGCTGAAATCATTAATAATTTAAAGATCATCATTTAGCATCCCTTTCTAAGTAAGCAAGTCCGCTAAGCCCTTACAGACGAATCAGACAAGTGCAAGGGCACAGCTAAAGGACAGGTGTAAGAGCAGGGACAGAGGGGCTGCGCCCGTAGCCCCCCGACTCACGGACACAGAAGAGTCTAACCCAACTTAACCATGTGTAAGAGGATGCTGTGCGAGAGGGGGAAGGACCAGGGGCTGAACGGGGACTCTGGCTTCCTGGAGGGTCTCAGGACCTGCTCAGAGACCACGGCCGCAGACGCTCCTCCCCCACTGCCACAGCAGTCTAGACAGCCTCTTCCACCACACCCCCGGGCTAGACCACTGCCCGCATTCCACTGCCGAGGGCAGCCTGCCTGCTCCACCTTGGTTCCTTTCTGCTTTGCTCCACCCCCAGGAAGGCACCTCTCCTCAATTCCTGTCAACCAAATCAGATCCACCCTTTAGCAAATGTGGTGCTGGAGAAGACTCCTGAGAATCCCCTGGACTGCAAGGAGATGAAATCAGTCCATCCTAAAGGAAATCAGCCCTGAATATTCATTGGAAGGACTGATGCTGAAGCTCCAATACTTTGACCACCTGATGCAAAGAGGTGACTCTCTGGAAAAGACCTTGATGCTGGGAAAGACCGAAGGCAGAAGAAGAGGGGGTGGCAGAGGGTGAGACGGTTGGATGGCATCACTGAGTCAACAGACATGAACTTGAGAAAGCTCTGGGAGACAGTGAAGGACAGGGAAGCCTGGCATGCTGCAGTCCATGGAGTCACAAAGAGTCGGACACGACTGAGCAACTGAACTAAACTGACCCCTTCAGCACCCAGTCAAAAGTCACATCCCCCAAAAAGCCCCCATCACCCAGCCACGTGCCGACTTCACTCCTCTGTGCTGCCCTGTTCTCTGCACTCTGCTGCTACACTTACCTTGCCCTTTTGTCTCTAAAGAATCACAGAAGCCCAGCAGTCAATCTGCACTTACTCAACGAGTTGTCCCCATATCAGCCCCAGGTGCCTCATCCATGCAGCAGCCCCAGGAGCTCTAGGACAGATGGCCTTCTTTTCACAGAACTGGGGCTAGAGGGTGAGTGATGTGCTCAAGGCCACATGACCAGTGTGAAGTGCAGGTGAATCCTGGGGAGCCTCCCAGGTCCAGCGGGGGCCCATCCCTAGGTCACCTGAGGCAAGGGGAGGGGGGTGAACACACTGGGGAGGCCAGGGCAGTGCCACCATGTCAGGGCCCCGGGTCAGGGCCTGGAGGTTCAGTAGAGTCACGTCTGCCCAGTTACAGACTCCTTCAAAGAGCAGAATGTCCAACGAAACAAAGACCACAGGGACCTCTTGTGACTTCATAGAGACTGATGAGTGAAGGCCAAGTGCTCATAACAGTTGTCAAATACTCAGAGGTTAGTTGCATGGTGCTTGCACCAAAAAGACTAAGTTTTCCCAATTGGCTTGACTTTTAAGACAACTAGTAGGTATCCAGCGATCATACAAATAGCTTTTGAAAAAACAGACACACTCCATCTGTCCCTTCAAAGTAAAAGTAACATTTAAAATGAGTATGAAAGAAAAAGTAATATTATACAGTACGCTTCTGAGTACAGATAAATGGAAATGTTTTATTATTATATGACTTTACTGCCCAAATAAGGTAATATAGCACCCACTGAACTTCTCCTACTACCCACTGAAAAGAAATCTTCTAATCTGTTAGAAGACATCCAAATGAATATTTTGAATGGATTTTGATTCCCCATGTTTTCAATTGCATAACTGGTAGATGTGATATTTTAAAATGAGTTCCACAAGGACATGAACTCAATTTCTGGAATTTATTGTAAAATGGGATTTTTATGAATCTTGGCCAAACTTATCCATTAACACCTTAAACATGACTTCTCCTTCTTCATGTGATTAAATAACGAGGCATTCTTCAACTATAAATGAAAATAGATTAACAAAGCTGGCTATATTGTGAATTTCATATAAATAAGATAGAATTTTTAAAAAGTCATTGACAAATTTATACAAGCTATTGGCTTAAGAGCAGAAAATTCAATGATACTATTTGCCACTGGGGGGAAAACTATTATGTACACATCAGCTTTCTCTTTTTCCTAGAAGTATATTCATGGAATGGGCACAGGTCCTACACAATTCAAGCCTGTGCTATTCAAGGCTCATGTGTGTAAACACACACACACTCACATCTCATCAGTTCTGACCCTCTGGAAAACATTAACACAATGGAAATACAGAACGTGTGAGCTTTGTGACTTTCATCATATGTATGATTCTTCATTTAATCCTCAAGCCCCACCATGCAAGGAGCGTCTGTTCAGTGGTAAGGCGGGTGAATTCTTCTAGCCAGAGTGATTACAGCTGCCAGAATAGGCACAGCCACAACTGGCTTCGTGGCAACCAGCTTAACACTCAGAACACACCATTCTGATACCTGAGAAGCCCTCTCACAAACTCGGTTGGGAGGCCCCTCTTCCAGGAAGCCTTTCTGAATCTGTTCTCTGGACCAGCACCTCTCCATCTCATCCCTAGCCTCTGCTTGTCACCCTGTATTCTAAAGGTCTGTGAACTTACAAGGCTTCTTGCCAAGACAGAAAACCTTAGATGCTAAGAGCTTTCTAAGCCACCACAAGACTCCCATCCCCCAGCTCATTCTGGTTCCAGAAAGTTCCATACAGACTGCAGGAAACTAGAGTCCACATCGCCTCCATCCCCCGGGGCAGGTTCCCACCCCGCTGGAAACTCTGGCCCGGTTGAACCCATGGACTGAGGCAACGGAACAGGCTTCACCTGCAGTCAGCGGCCAGGCCTGGCCCCGATTCACAGTGTCTTGTTTTCTGGCAAATAAAATGAGTTTTAAGCACACAAGCTTGTGTCCAACTTGTAACTGAGAGGCCCTCTAGTAGCTGCCTCCCTTGGTTTCCTCAGCATGAAAGGGGACAGGCCCTTTCAGATTCTTCACTCTTCCCTTCTTAACCTTTGCCTGCTCTCTTTGGTGGCGAGCCTCTCTTTCTGCTCAGCCACAGGGCTCATGCCTCCAGCCCCAAGCCTCCCCTGTAACTCCACCCCCCAACACACACCCTAAGGCTACACCTAGCTCTGAGTCTGTTGTGATAACATTTTCAGAATTCCTGTAGGGTAAATTGGCAATTCCCTTCTTTTTCTTTTAAAGGTTTTTTTTTTGGGGGGGGGCCTCTTTTATTGGCTATTTATTTATTTATGTTCATTGATCTTTATTCTTCGACCTGTGTGGGCCTCCCATTACACTGGCCTCTCTCGATCCAGAGCGCTGGCTCGTAATTGGACACACTGGTGCAGTCGCTCCGCGGCACGTAGGATCTTCCCGGGCCAGGGATTGAACCAGTGCCCTTGCACTGCAAGGCGGTGCCCTTACCCACTGGACCACCAGGGAAGCCCTGGCAATTCCCTTTTGAAACAAAATCCATTTTCCATCATGAGCATGACCCCCACAGCCAGCAAATAATGGGAATTCGTCAGTATAACCCCCCAAATGACCCTGATGCCCCTCAGTTTTGGACGTTGTTATCAGTAGTGGACCCTTACAGTAGCAAAGAAGGAGGCAAAAGTTCACATTCTTTTATCCGGGGCTCTACATTGAGCTCCTCCCTTGGGCAGTTTGCAATAAGCTCCCTGGTACCTTGACACAGCACAGGGCCAGCTGTTCAGTCGTCAACTGCTCTGTGGAGAGCACGCACAGGACAAGCCCGGGGCTGAAGTTCAGGCACAGAAGACAAGGGACACAGTCCCCTGAAGCCCCAGCCCCGCAGGGAGCAGGCTGAGGCCATGCAGCTGAGCACCGGAATGCTGACTGCAAGGACCCGATTCCTTCTGAATCAGAGAGGTAACTCATGATCTGAAGAATCCACACTGGTGTGTATACCTGCATCTGCCAAGAAAGATGGGTCCCCATGCCTGTACTGGGGAATGTGACCGTATGTAAAAATAGAATCCTTTCAGGAGATCAAGTTAAGATGAGGTCATGAGGGCCAGCCCTGGTCCTAGGCCCACGTTACCAGGTCCTGATGTAAAGTCCTGATGTAAAGTGGAAATTTGGAAAAAGACATGTCCCAGGCAGAGAGAAAAAGGGCACAAAGAAGGCCAGGTGACAAAGGAGGCAGAGACTGGAGTGACAGAGCCAGGGACACCAAGGACTGTCGGCCCCAGCAGCAGCTGGAAGAGGCCAGAAAGGGGTCTCGTCAGCCTCAGAGGGACGGCCCTGCCGATACCCGGACCCCCAACTTCTAGCCTCCAGAGGTGTGAGCCAATAACAGTAACCGACAATGGCTACCTGGTGTTTCAGGACCAGTATGTAGTGCCCTGTCACAGCCACCCAAGAAGACAACACACATCTCCCAGTAGAGGCACTGTGTGTTCATCACGGGCTTAGCAATTGCTTTCTACACAAAAGGAGACTTTCCTCAACACTGAGTCATATGCAGGAGATAGACAGTGAACGAAGAAATGCATAAGGACATGTTATTGCTACACAGGAATTATTATTTTTTTTTAATTCTTTATTTGAAAGGTTTTACAGAGTTTTGTTGTTCACAGACATCTATGTTCCCAGATCAGTCATATGCATATCCTTGGTCCCCACCCCCCCAGTCCCCCCATCCCACCCCTCCGGACCATCGCCCCAAGCCATTGTGAGCACTCCTATTCCCTTAGCACAATGACAATAACTATCTTTTCCACACATGACAGTATAGGTTTCCATGTTACTCCCTCCATGCCTTCCCCTTCCTATTTCTTCCCTACAATGTCCCTATGTTTATGCTCTGTCTGTTTTTCCATGAGTTCCCTGCGTGTGTTATCAAGACCGTCCTACTAGATTCCATATATGTTACACAGGAATTATTATGGAGCCTGGCCCGTGGCTGCAGTGGGTGGGCCCTGAGGAAAGGATGCTCAGCGACAAGCAGTGAAGCAAAGCCTTGAGGCGAAAACATCGGGGGCGTCTCTGAGCAACAGCGGGGACACGCTGGGGGCGGGGGTCAGGACTGGAACCATGGGCTCCTGATTCTGGAACTCCTGTGCGGGGGGACATTTCCAAACCCTGTCTGGATCCGTTCTCTCCAGTGGCAGTCACAAAGGACCACATGCCAGGTGCCCTAAAACAGGGACCTTGGGTCTCACATTTGAAGAGGCAGATGCCCAAAATCCCGGCGGGGAGGCAGGGTTGGTTTTTTCCGGAGGCTCTGAATGGGGGCTCCCCAGTGGCTCAGTGGTTAAGAATCTGCCTGCCAATGCAGGAGCCCCAAGAGACGTGGGTCCAGTCCCTGGCTTGGGAAGATCGCCTAGAGGAGGGCATGGCTACCCACTCCAGTATTCTTGCCTGGAGGATCTCACGGACTGAGGAGACTGGTAGTCCATAATCCATAGGGTCACAAAGAACTGGCCATGACTGAAGCAACTTAGCACAGCACACATATTGTCAACATGAACATAATTTGAGATGTTTTAGTAAAGAGAGAAGGAGATTAGCTATGCCCCTGGCATGGTGGCCATAGGTCTATTCTCAGGTACCTAACAGATTTCATTGCTATTATGAAGGGGATCATTTTTCTTCTCCTGTAATCTCTAACTACTTATTGCCAGCTAAAGAAGAATTAAAGCACTTTTATATGGTCAGCTTACATTCAGTCTTCCTGCTAAATTAATGTATTGGTTCTAATCATTCATCAGGGAATTCCTCTGGTTTTTCAAATGGAACAATTATAACATCTGAACATAACAACAACTTTATTTCTTTAAATTTTATATTTCTTTTCTTGAACCATGGCTAAGACATATAATATAGGAGCAGTAACTAGACTTTAATTTTGATACATCATTAAGTAAGTTGCCCCCTATGATTTTATGGTATATATTCTTTATTAGTTTAAGGAGCTCCCTTCTATTCAGTCTTTTCAATGTTTATGTGGTGAATGAGTATTTATTATGGGTGGGGGGAAGGAGGTTAGAATCTATTATGAAAATCATGGAAGTTTGTTTTTCTTTTTAATTTTGGGCAGTTAACCACACTGATAAATATACTTTGTTGAAGCAAACCTAACTGGCTAAAAGTGTATTGTCCTATTAATAAACTATAAAATTCAATTTGCTAATATTTCTATGGTTTTGCATTACATGTTCATAAGTGTAATGAGCCTTTGGGTTCTTTTATTCTTTCCTTGTGTAGTTTTGATAATGTTTTCTACTAACTTCATAAAATGGGTTCATGAGCATTCTTTTTATTTTTCCTTTTTTAAACTATTTTTATTTATGTATTTATTTGACCACACCAAGTCTTCGCTGCAGTACTCAGGACCTTCAGTCTGTCACAGCATGCAGGATTTTTAGTTGATCCATGCAGGATCTAGTTCCCTGGCCAGGGGTTGAACTCTAGCCCCCTGCCCTGGGAGCACTGAGTCTTAGCCACAGGACGGCCAGGAAAAGTCCTTGTTCCATCTTTTTTCTATACTCTAGAATAGCTTCCCCAAATCTACATTATCTTCTCCTTGATTATTTGGTAGAACATATCTATTAAACTGTATGGATGTGGTTTTTTGTTCAGTTGCTAAGTCATGTCCCACTCTTTGTGACTCTTCTTACTTATTGATCTTTGCCTATCATCTCTGGTTATTTTATGATTGTTTCACTACTTGTTCTTGGATCAGTCTTTGCTATTTCTATCTTAGGAACTTTTTAATATCAGCTACTTTCTTCAAGTATTAGTATGAGGGTACTTAATTCTTCAAGAAATTTAAGAATCAAAAATATTTACAACTATAGATCTTTTCTTATTTCCTCATGATATTTATCTATATTTTCTTTCTTCTTTATTGATCATATCTGCCCCAAACTTGCTGATGTTCTTAATCACTTTAAATAACTTGCTTTTGCTTGTTGATTAGTGTGACTGCCTTTCTATTTCATTAATTTCTACTCTAATCTCTATTATTTCCTTCCTTCTACTCTCCTCAGGTTTGTTTTGTGTTGTCTCCTTTCTCTACAAGGCAGGTAGTATTTGGAGACTCTAGGGATCCGGATGTAAACATATTTTAGGGTTACAGTTCACCCCACTACAAAAGCAGTCTGTTAAAATCTCTTCAGTTCTAGGTTGGCCAATTTCTTTCTTCAAAAAACTTAGCTGTAAATATTTCAAAGATGTGGCAAGATAATCACTCTATTGCCAGGTTACTTCAAGCCTAGATAGACACTGGAATTTAAGAGGAGATTTTCTTTTATTTTTCCTTGTGTAGTTTTGATAATGTTTTCTACTAACTTCATAAAATGGGTTCATGAGCATTCTTTTTATTTTTCCTTTTTTAAACTATTTTTATTTATGTATTTATTTGACCACACCAAGTCTTCGCTGCAGTACTCAGGACCTTCAGTCTGTCACAGCATGCAGGATTTTTAGTTGATCCATGCAGGATCTAGTTCCCTGGCCAGGGGTTGAACTCTAGCCCCCTGCCCTGGGAGCACTGAGTCTTAGCCACAGGACGGCCAGGAAAAGTCCTTGTTCCATCTTTTTTCTATACTCTAGAATAGCTTCCCCAAATCTACATTATCTTCTCCTTGATTATTTGGTAGAACATATCTATTAAACTGTATGGATGTGGTTTTTTGTTCAGTTGCTAAGTCATGTCCCACTCTTTGTGACTCTTCTTACTTATTGATCTTTGCCTATCATCTCTGGTTATTTTATGATTGTTTCACTACTTGTTCTTGGATCAGTCTTTGCTATTTCTATCTTAGGAACTTTTTAATATCAGCTACTTTCTTCAAGTATTAGTATGAGGGTACTTAATTCTTCAAGAAATTTAAGAATCAAAAATATTTACAACTATAGATCTTTTCTTATTTCCTCATGATATTTATCTATATTTTCTTTCTTCTTTATTGATCATATCTGCCCCAAACTTGCTGATGTTCTTAATCACTTTAAATAACTTGCTTTTGCTTGTTGATTAGTGTGACTGCCTTTCTATTTCATTAATTTCTACTCTAATCTCTATTATTTCCTTCCTTCTACTCTCCTCAGGTTTGTTTTGTGTTGTCTCCTTTCTCTACAAGGCAGGTAGTATTTGGAGACTCTAGGGATCCGGATGTAAACATATTTTAGGGTTACAGTTCACCCCACTACAAAAGCAGTCTGTTAAAATCTCTTCAGTTCTAGGTTGGCCAATTTCTTTCTTCAAAAAACTTAGCTGTAAATATTTCAAAGATGTGGCAAGATAATCACTCTATTGCCAGGTTACTTCAAGCCTAGATAGACACTGGAATTTAAGAGGAGATAAATCGAATTGATCCATAGTCTATTAATTATACAAAAATAAGGCATGTATACAGCGCTTCCCAGGTGGCACTAGTGATAAAGAACACACCTGCCAATGCAGGAGATACTAAAGACTTGGGTTCGATCCCTGGGTCGGGAAGATCCCCCAGAGGAGGGCATAGCAACCCACTCCAGTATCCTTAACTAGAAAATCTCATTGACAGAAAAGCCTGCCAGGGCTACAGTCCATAAAATCACAAAGAATCAGACCTGACTGAAGTGACTTAGCACACATGCACACAAGGTATGTGTACAAAAAAAAAATTTTTTTTAATGATTTTTGTATATAATAATAAGGTATGTAAGCCCATCACCAGGAAAACCCTCAGGGTCCTTTAAAAAAAAAAAAAAAAACTACTTTAGGGATTTTCCTGATGGCTCAGTGATAAAGAATCCACCTGCCCAATGCAGGGGACGAGGGCTTGATCCCTGGTCCAGGAAGATCCCACATGCAGCAGCACAATCAGGCCCAGGCACCACAACCACCCGAGACTGGGCTACACAACACGAGCAACCACTGCATTGAGCAACCTCTGTTCCCAGCAACTGCAGAAGGACTGCAGGCAGCAACAAAGACCCAGCACAACCATAAATGAAATACACACATCTTTTTTTAAAAAATAAAAATAGGCCACTGGATTTGCTCTGCCATGGCCCACACTCTGTCTGTGGAGTGTGCTTTCTCTGAATCTGAATAAATTCATTTCTTACCTATCACTTTGCCTCTTGCTGAATTCTTCTCTGCAAAGAGACATGAAGAACCTGAACCTCAGTGGGTCCAGACCTTGGGAGAGGGCTGCTAACAATTTATATAGCCAATTTGATGAAGAACTCAGAGGCAGTGAACTGAGGGGCTTGTTTGGATCTATAGAAATTAATGAACTACCTTCCTCTGAGTCTGTATACCAGCTAATAAAAACTTGCATATGTTTTTAAAAAATAAAAATAATTCTCCAGGGCTTCCCTGGTGGTCCAGTGGGTAAAGAGTACACCTTACAGTGCAAGGGGCACCAGTTCAACCCCTGGCCCAGGAAGATCCCATGTGCCGCGGAGTGGCTGGACTGGCGTGCCCAACTACAAGTCAGTGCTCTGGAGTGCACATACCCAGAGCCAGTGCTCTGCAAGGAGAGAGGCCACTGCGATAGGAGGCCCACACAGGCCAAAGAACAAAGATGGATTAAAATAAATAAATAAAAAATCAATAAAAGCAGCCAAAATTTAAAGAAAAACAGAAACTACTTCAATTTTGACCTTCTCACTAGGAATTAAAAATGACTAAATGAATTGAGACTGGTGGCATTCAGGGTACTAAAAACAAACAAAAAAGAAGATGTGGTATTAGGTGTTTACAGTGTCAAAACTATTCTATCTCCTTGATGCAATTTCACTTTTATTAATATGAGGTGTCTGTCTGTGTCCTTCTTAATTCTTTTCATTTTGAGTTCTAATTTGTTTGTATGAATATTGCTACGTTACCTTTTTCAATTAGTTCTAAAACTTTCCATCTTGTTTCCGCATCATTTTTATTTTATCTTTTCATCCTCACAGCTCATCAAGGTGGGCTTGCCTCTGCCATCACAACCTATTTTTCCCTTCACGCTGCTTTCTCTAGGCTCCTTTTGACTCTTCTTTCCTAAATCTGAGTTCAGTTTACCCTCTCTGCATACCTGAAACCTAGCCTCAGGTATTTTCAAGTTCAATGACAACTCCCAAGATAGATTTAGGTTCTACAAAGAATGTCATTGTTGTTGTTTAGTTGCTAAGTCATCTTCGACTCTCTTGCGACCCCATGGACTGTAATCTGCTGGCCTCCTCTGTCCACGCAATTTTCCAGGCAAGAATCCTGGAGTAGGTTGCCATCTCCTTCTCCAGGGGATCTTCCCAACCCAGGGATCAAACCCACATCTCCTGCATTGGCAGGTGAATTCTTTACCACTGACCACCAAGGAAGCCCTGAAGAATGCCATACTGCCCCCACAGTGCATAAGTGCTAAGAACAGTGTGTGTGACCAGTTACTTTTGCATTTTGCCAGAAATGCATCATTATTTCTGCAGCTCCAGCAACACAACCTCTGACTTGGTATGTCAAGGGCAATCGCTATTTTAAAATGCATCCAGTCACACTGTTCTTTTGTTAAAAAATAATAATACCTTTCCAAGCATCCTGTAGACACAGCCAAAAGACACGTGTAAAAAGTTAGTTAGGAAAAGGACACAGTTTTAAGGCCAACTAAAGAAAGGTGAACAAACCCAGTAATCTGAAATGGTTTTGTCGAACACTGTTTTTTGTTTGTTATTGTTTTTTTTAACCAATCTTGGGTAGAACTGATTCTGAAAAGGACAGAGTCCCAGAAGGGCACGCATGTGCTGGGGAGAGAAGGCCACAGAGGCAGGGTGAGAGCATCGCCCGGCCACTCAAGCCAATATGTTTGGCCCAATTCATCTGCAGCTGCTGAGCTAGTAAAATCCCCGAAAAGAAGGCACACAGTGAATAAAGAGATGGCAATGAAAGAAGAAAGCGCAGCCAAGAGAATCTCCAGATAAGACCACAGCATTAGAGAGAAAAGGAATTTATAACCGGAGAATACATTTAGCTGAGGCTCCTCACATTTCTCCTGTCTGGGTTAGAATCATCGGGGTTCACATAAAAGAATGCTCTGTCCCAGTCATCATTCATGTTTCTCCTAAAGGCACAAATTCCAGTACAGGCAACACCAGGGGGAACTGAACTGTTTATTTACTGGAGTCTTGCCTACGACTCTTGTATCAGGTGAGAGGAAAGGTCCGCTCACACGGAAAGCAGGGCTGGCGCCCTCTCTCTACGACTCCGGAGGGGCCTCTGCCTGACCCGAAATGAGAGCCGGTTATAAAACCACGGCAAGGCCAAAGGCAGCACCGCTCAGCGAGGGAGGCCATAAACCAGATGGAAAGACGCCCTCGCCCCACGCTTTCCTGGAATGCATCCTCAGGTCTGGGGTTTAAATCACTCTATGAACCAGTTTTCATGTCTGTAAGCAGGTGACCAGGCATTGGCGAATTCAGAACTGCCGGAGGAAAAATCGGTAAGATGATCAGGCCTCGCCAGCGTCCTTCACCCGGACACCAGATGCCTCCGGGGCGGGGGCAGGGATGAGAAGGACCTCAGGAAGACGCTGGGTCCTGAGAGGGCTCTGGTCCCCACCTGTCACCCCGGCTCCCTGAACAGTCCAGGCAGGACCTTTCTGGAGACCAGAATCCCCAGCTAGGAGAGCAGAGCAGGTGCATCTGGAGTGGACTGTCCATCTCACCCCTGAGACCCTTCGCTAGAGACAGGTAAGGGCCTCTAGCTGCCTCCATCTTCAAGGAGCAAGGAGCTAAGGCCACAAGGCGCTGCCCCTCCAGGGCACTAGGTCCTTCCAGCACAGTCTCCACGCCTCTGGGGAGCTCTTGGATACTTCAGGATTTGTCCAGGTTCCCACTTATGTACAAATACCTCATGGACTGTCTCTGAGATAACTCAGGAGACTGAAAACCTTCAGGTTGACACTTTTATAGAATAACAGTAAACCTAGAGGGAATCCTTTATGGTTGTGCTTTTGTAGGTGAGCATAGAACAAGGAACGGGTGCTCCCTGCACCGTGGTCCAGTCCTCTCCCCCTGCCCGGCCGCTGGGGTGTGGAGTGGAAGGCTGTAATAGACACTGGGAGACAGCACATCTAACATGCAGTGATGAACATCTAAAGAGCTCAACACATGGCTGGAAGATGTGCTGTTCTACCTTATGCTACAACATGAGTACATTTAACACAGTCACAGAGAAGTCATCATCCTTGTGTTGCTGTGTTCCCCGGGGAAGGGTTGTCTTCACAAGCATCACTGACAAAGCACAGCCACCCCTTGCGACTCTCCCGGTAAGCCAGTGCTCCCAGACAGCTGGAGGGTCAGTGTGCATAGTGAGGAATATAGTGTGGCCGGCCCTCAGCAAGTGCACCAGGAAACTGCACAGGCAAGATGAGCTGTATTATTTCAAAATAAACAGGTTCCAAAGAGCCATGCGACGTGTGTGACTGCAAGGGAGGGGATGTGAAATGACCAGGAACTGGTGCCTTTGGCCATAAACACAATGGAGAGATGGTCCCTGGACTTGAACAAACAGAGATGGTACCTGAAGATGAGGAAGCACCTTCACATGCACTGACTGGGGAAAAAATAATTACCTAAGTATCTATTCTCTACCATGATTCCAAGTCTTCATTGATAAATCAATACACCTCAATGGGCCCATGAATATTTTAAAAATATGTATTTATTTATTTGGTTCTGTCAAGTCTTAACTATAGCATGCAAGAACTTTTGTTGCAGGGCACAAACTTTCTATTTGTGGCATGCAGACTCAGCAGCTGTGGAACCTAGGATGAGTCGCTCAGTGGTATGTGGAACCTTAGTTCCCCAACCAGGAATTTAACCTGTGTCCTCTACATTGCAAGGTGGATTCTTAATCAGTAGACTAGGGAAGTCCCCTCATGAAATTTTTAAAACATGTTTGTTTCAATCATTTTTTTAATATGGTCAGAGGTCCCACAAAGAATATTTGTCCAGGATTCTGTACAAGCTAGGAGAGGTCCTGGTAAACACCACAGTAAATACTGCTTGATGGACTTAAGGAAAAGGAATTAATGGGCTCACAGATGAGAGCTGGGAGAGACCAGAAGTGTACATCAGAGGAAAGTAGAGAATGTGATAATACAAATGAGGCTTTAAAAGATAATAATAATAAAGAATTGAAGAGAAAAGAATCGATAGCAGGCTTGGCATTTAAGAAGAGTTTTGTTGTCCCTATGTTTTATGTTTTGGACAGAAGAGAAGAAAATCAGTTCTACACCTTGTCAGAAAATAAATACATTGAGATTTAGAAAGTACACACATGAGCAGGACATTTTCAACTCCACTAATATATCACTAACCTAGACAGCAAAACCAACAGAGACATTAATAGAGGCTTAAACAAGTGTATCTCCTAGGCAAATCCTTAAATTCCTTTAATTTTACATTAGAATATAAAATCTCTCATTCTAATGGGTTTGTAAATGCCTAGTCCTTCAGAAGCCCCATTGACAAAAACACAGCACAGACTGAGGAAAATATACTATGATTTCTGCTCTGCCTATATTTCCATTATCTAATTACAATAATGAAACTTGAAGCATGGTATTTACATACAGATAGGTCTAGCTTCCTCTTTTGCTGCAGCTGTACAGTTAAGCATGTCACTGCAGTACACTTTCCAGCCTCAAAACACAATTTAAAGAGCACTTTATGGAGAGTGGAATGGCAGCAACGTGCGGAACACATTAGGGCTGAGCCTCTTCCCCAAACTGCGGGCCACAGGGGCAAGGTTCTATGGCAGATAAAAGTCAGTCACCAAGTTCTGAGCTATTATAGCTCACGGATTTGGACTCTCTTTTTTTTTTTTTTTAAAGATTTATTTATTTATTTATTTTGGGAGGGGGTCGGGTTGGGGAGGGAGGGGAGTGGGCGGGCCACTTTTATTGGTCTTTCATTTATTCATTTTCATCCGTCCTTGTTCTTTGGCCCGTATGGGCCTCCTATCGCGGTGGCCTCTGTTGTCGCAGAGCGCCGGCTCTGGGCGCATGCGCTCCAGAGCTCCAGCTTGGTAGTTGGACACATCGGTCCAGCTGCTCCGTGGCATGTGGGATCTTCCCAGGCCAGGGATCGAACCGGTGCCCCTTGCACTGCAAGGTGGTGTCCCTACCCACTGGACCACCAGGGGAAGCCCCTTGAACTCTCTTTTTAAACTTCTTCATGCACCCCATCTATGGTACACTGGACCACTTCCATTTCCTAAGTCCTGCCGCTGTCCCTTCCTCCGTCCCGTGACTGCCAGGGCCACGCACAGTGCTGAGCACCAGTGTGCACAGCAACGCACAGGGCCTCTTAGGAAAGCCACTGGAAGAGAAGCAAGTGCAATACATGAACATCAGTTCACTCCTGTCACCATGAAAACACCAAGAAACAATGCCTGCCACCTGGTCTCCCAGGTGGTTCAGTGGTAAAAAATCCACATGCCAATGCAAGAGACTCAGGAGATGCAGGTTGGATTCCTGGGTTGGGAAGATCCCCTGGAGGAGGAAATAGCAACCCACTCCGGTATTCTTGCCTGGAAAATTCCATGGACAGAGGAGCCCAGTGGGCTACAGTCCATGGGGTCGTAAAGAGTTGGACACAACAGAGCACACATGCATGCCCCTTTGAACCAAGCCTTGGTGAACACGAATGCAACAAGCAAACTAGATGGGGTGTGAGAAGCGGCATCCCCAACAGGTATAAAAGCACAGAGGTGCATTTAAAAACAAACCAAACTCACAAATGCACAGATTTCTCAGGAAACAGGGGCGAAGTGGCAGACAGAGTGGCTGAAATGTAAGACAGGAAAGGCACTGGAAAGTTGGGGCCAGATGATGAATATCCATTACAATGAATCCAGGAGTCCACCTTTCAGGCAATGGAGGGCCACCAAAGAGGTTTTATGGGTTTTGTGGGTAAGTTGGTTGCTGCCGTTGGTGTTTCCTTGCATAGGAAGAAGAGATGGTAAGTAACCTGTAGAGCACGACTGTGTTGGGGATAGAAAAGAGGAGGGACAGCCATGAGGGGACCAGCTAAAGTCACCCCTGTACTTGGGCACCAACCCCAAGTTCCGGGTGGAGGTGACAGACAGAGCTCCAGGGCTCTGCAGGTTACTGAAGAAGAGAATTCACCAAGAGTCTGGTGCCCAAACGGACATGAGGAAGAGGAGCGTGAAAAATGGCCACAAGTCTCTACCTGGAGAAAAGAAACAAAAGCTAATGTCATTTTTAAAATTCAAGAACAACATATCAAAAAGAAATTTGAGGAGGTCAGAGTGATTTTAACTTTGGCCATGACTTTTAGACACCCCCGAGGAGAGGTCCAAAGGTCAAACTGAGGCAGGTATGGGACTCGCATGGGCCCCAAGGGAGAGCTGGGGCAGTGGTGAAGGAAGCCAAAGCTGAGACCCCTCCCCAAAGGGGGAGACTAGGCGACCTAAAAGAACACCTAGATGAGAAGCCTATGAAAGTCAAGAGCTTCTGGCTGGCCAAGGGTTGGACCCAGGAAAAAGGGTCAGGGGTCATAGGTGTTGGTGCAACTGGACCTTCTGCCAGGTCCCAAAGCAAGGTCACAAATGAAGGGAGGAGGTGCTGGGATCTGTCACACATTGGGAGGAAGGGCCTGGGCTGGGCTTTATCTAGTGCAGATGGAATGAGTTTTGCTGAAGATGCAGCAACAAGATGCACCCAAAGGGCAAGTGGAAACACGGGTCTAAATTCAGGAGGAGAGCCAGAGACCCAGGGATGACTCCAGTCGTTCACAGAGTAATTGGAGAAAACGCTCAATGCACAGCTGGGCCCCTGAGAAAGCCAGAGGGTAGAATTTACTTTGGTGGATTCTCCACATTCTGGGCTGGCCCCCAGCTGGGCAGCTCAGCAGCCTGACCTGGACAAAGTGTCAGAGGGCATGCGGACGGGATGCTGACTTACACTTACAAGGCAACCACACACAAAACTAGACCCAGACCTGCTGTTTAGTCACTCAGTCACATCCGACTCTTTGTGACACTATGGACTCTAGCCCACCAGGCTCCTCTGTCCATGGGATTCTCCAGACAAGAATAATGGAGCGGGGTGCCATTTCCTTCTCCAGGAAATCTTTCCAGCCCAGGATTGAACTCGCAGGTCTTGCACTGGCAAGTGGATTCTTTACTGCTGAACCACCAGGGAAGCCCAGGCCCAGACTTACCAATCACAAGGAGAAATACAACTGTCAAGTGGCCTAAACCTCCTGTTTAATGTGGCCATTGCATTCTCTGGTATGGCTAATCTAGGCAGAACACTTATGAGTGGTTATCAGTGAGCAGGGAGTCAGGCCCCAGGAGTTACACAGTCTCCTGCATGGTGGAAACAGGCTGGGATGTGATGTGCTCACAGCCTCCAGGTCCTCCTACCTGGGCATCCCAACAGGCACAGTGAGCATTTGTCTGGCTCTGTCTCCTTCCCCTGTATCCTCAAGATGAGGTCTCTGCTGTCTCTATCAGATCACTCCTTACGTCCTACCGTATCACCCCAGTCTGAAGAACTCCTGTCTACCGTTGCCACCTGTAAAGGGGTCCTCAGGGTCTGTGTGAGAGCCTTCTGGCTGGCCAAGGGTTGGACCCAGGAAAAAGGGTCAGGGGTCATAGGTGTTGGTGCAACTGGACCTTCTGCCAGGTCCCAAAGCAAGGTCACAAATGAAGGGAGGAGGTGCTGGGATCTGTCACACATTGGGAGGAAGGGCCTGGGCTGGGCTTTATCTAGTGCAGATGGAATGAGTTTTGCTGAAGATGCAGCAACAAGATGCACCCAAAGGGCAAGTGGAAACACGGGTCTAAATTCAGGAGGAGAGCCAGAGACCCAGGGATGACTCCAGTCGTTCACAGAGTAATTGGAGAAAACGCTCAATGCACAGCTGGGCCCCTGAGAAAGCCAGAGGGTAGAATTTACTTTGGTGGATTCTCCACATTCTGGGCTGGCCCCCAGCTGGGCAGCTCAGCAGCCTGACCTGGACAAAGTGTCAGAGGGCATGCGGACGGGATGCTGACTTACACTTACAAGGCAACCACACACAAAACTAGACCCAGACCTGCTGTTTAGTCACTCAGTCACATCCGACTCTTTGTGACACTATGGACTCTAGCCCACCAGGCTCCTCTGTCCATGGGATTCTCCAGACAAGAATAATGGAGCGGGGTGCCATTTCCTTCTCCAGGAAATCTTTCCAGCCCAGGATTGAACTCGCAGGTCTTGCACTGGCAAGTGGATTCTTTACTGCTGAACCACCAGGGAAGCCCAGGCCCAGACTTACCAATCACAAGGAGAAATACAACTGTCAAGTGGCCTAAACCTCCTGTTTAATGTGGCCATTGCATTCTCTGGTATGGCTAATCTAGGCAGAACACTTATGAGTGGTTATCAGTGAGCAGGGAGTCAGGCCCCAGGAGTTACACAGTCTCCTGCATGGTGGAAACAGGCTGGGATGTGATGTGCTCACAGCCTCCAGGTCCTCCTACCTGGGCATCCCAACAGGCACAGTGAGCATTTGTCTGGCTCTGTCTCCTTCCCCTGTATCCTCAAGATGAGGTCTCTGCTGTCTCTATCAGATCACTCCTTACGTCCTACCGTATCACCCCAGTCTGAAGAACCTTCCCTGAAGTAGCATGAAGGCCTGTACTATCAGAAGTGAAGAAAATAGCTATAGTCATTGCTCTGTGAGAAAAGGAGATCCTTCAGGGGTGCTGTGTGATGGTCAGAAGGGGTGGGAAGGGGGGATATACATATGACTAATCTGGAAACATACATATCTGTAAACAACAAAACTCTGTAAAAGTTAAAAGTAAAATAAAAGTTAAAAAAAAAAAAAAAGAAGAATCTTCCTTGCTCCCTAGTGCCAGCAGAAATAGAGCCCAAATGCTGTCCCAAGGCTGTCTGGGAGTCAGGAGGACACATGCCACCCTTCTAGACTCACCTCCTTCAGTAGGATCACACATGCCTGACACACTACACAAAGTGTGAGCTGTTGCATCTGTCTCCTGCTCGCTCTGTGAGCCCTGAGTCCTCATTTCAGTCATACTAGTGACCGCCATCTGCATCGGCTGAGCCACATCTCTGCACTAAGGGCAGCTGAATACCTATTGGTCCATCAAGTCTTCAGCTCTGGGACATTAGACGAGCCTTTGAGCACAGCCCAGAGCCTGGAGTCCAGAGATTCCACCACATGTAACTTACATGTCTGCATGGCACTTACATGGTCTGCATGGCCATGTCTGTTTAATCAACACATGAATAAATTTAGACTTCTACTATGAAAAAAATCATGGATTAGAATCACAAAAGTAAGACCCTTAAGATTAAATGCTTTCATATCTTAAAAACCAAATATCTTCCTTTACAATCAAATAAGATTGTCAAGACTGCCTAATTTTAAAATCCATGTTTAGTTTACACACATCTCCTTGGAGGTGCAAGATGGTGTTACTTTTCAAACAGCCTGTCATTCAGGCTGTTCCTCCCCCAATCTCCAAAGCAGTCTGAATCGATGAGCTTCTACTGTGTGAAGTGATCTCCAGCTGTCATATGGCATCATGTAGGGGTTAAGTGTCTTGACTCCAGAGTTTGCCTTCTCGAGTGTAAAAGCTGGCTCTACCACAAACTCACTGAGTGATCTCTTTGTCATTGTTAAGTCACTGAATCACGTCCAACTCTCTGCAATCCCATAAACTGCAGCACAGCAGGCTACCCCATCCTTCACCATCTCCTGGAGCCTGTTCAAACTCATGTCAATAGGCTCAGTGATGCCATCCAACCATTTCATCCTGTATTGTCTCCTTCTCCTTCTGCCTTCTCTTTTTCTCAACATCAGACTGTTTTCCAATGGGTTGTCTCTTTGCATCAGGTGGCCAAAGTATTAGAGCATCAACTTCAGCATCAGTCCTTCCAATGAATACTCAGGGTTGATTTCCTTTAGGGATTGACTGGTTTGATCTCTTTGCAGTCCAAGGGACTCTCAAGAGCCTTCTCCAGCACCACAGTTCAAAGGCATCAATTTTTCAGCACTCAGCCTTCTTTAGGGTCCAACTCTCATATCCATACATGACTGCTGGAAAACCACAGTTTTGACTATACAGACTTTTGTCAGCAAAGTGATGTCTCTGCTTTTGAATATGCTATCTAGGTTTGTCTTAGCTTTTCTTCCAAGGAGGAAGCATCTTTTAATTTCATGGCTGCAGTCACCATCCACAGTGATTTTAGAGTCCAAGAAAATAGAGTCTGTCAATGTTTCCATTGTCTGCCCACCTGTTTGCCATGAAGTGATGGGACTGGATGCCATGATCTTTGTTTTTTGAACGTTGAGACTTAGGCCAGCTTTTTTACTCTCCTCTTTCACCCTCATCAAGAGACTCTTTAATGCTTCCTTGCTTACTGCCATAGGACGGTGTCATCTGCGTATCTGAGGTTATTGGTATTTCTCCCAGCAATCTTGAGTCCAGCTTGTGCTTCACGCATACTGGCATTTCGCATAATGTACTCTGCATATAAATTAAATAAGCTGGGTGACCTTATACAGCCTTGACGTACTCCTTTCCCAATTTGGAATAGGTCCATTGTTCCATGTCCAGTTCTGACTGTTGCTTCTTGTCCTGCATACAGGTTTTGCAGGAGGCAGGTAAGGTGGTCCGGCATTCCCATCTCTTTAAGAATTTTCCACAGTTCGTTGTGATCCACACAGTCAAAGGCTTTAGTGTAGTCAGTAAAGCACATGTTTTTCTGGAGTTTCTCACTCTTTCTATGATCCAACGGATGTTGACAATTAGATCTGTGGTTCCTTTGCCTTTTCTAAATCCAGCTTCTACATCTGGAAGTTCTCTGTTCACATACTGTTGAAGCCTAGCTTGGAAGATTTTTAAGCATTACCTTGCTAGCATGTGAAATGACTACCACGGTGCAGTAGTTTGAACACTCTTTGGCACTGCCCTTCTTTGGGATTGGAATGAAAACTGACCTTTTCCTGTTCTGAGACCACTGCTGAGTTTTCCAAATTTGTTGGCAAACTGAGTGTAGCACCTTAACGGCATCATCTTTCAATATTTGAAATAGCTCAGCTGGGATTCCATCACCTCCTCTAGCTTTATTTGTACTAACACTTCCTAGGGCCCACTTGACTTCACACTCTAAGATACTTGGCTTTAGGTGAGTGATGATCACACCATCATGGTCACCTGGGTCCTTAAGATCTTTTTTGTATTTTTCTGTGTATTTCTTCCACCTCTTCTTAATATCTTCAGCTTCTGTTAGGTCCATACAATTCCTGTCCTTTATTGTGCTTATCTGTGTATGAAATGTTTCCATGGTATCTCTAATTTTCTTGTAGAGATCTCTACAATTTCCCAAGAAATTCTTTGGAAGTTGTAAAAAAATAAATAAATAAATATTAAAGTAAATTAAAATAAGGTCAAATCACACTCTTGCTCCGGATGGATGGCCAATCTCTTTGTTTCCTCCTGCACGAGTCTCACGCACCTGTGTTGTAATTAGCAGCATTGTCTCACTGCTACACAAGAAGAAAACTCAGGACTCTAAATTCTGAATCTTTTTTCCAAAAATTGCACCAACATCATGAAATACTTTAAAATCAATAAAAGTAGATTCAGCAGCAGCAGGTGATTATTCATACATTATCTGAAAACAGTGAGGTAAAATATACTTTCCATTCAACTTTCGGAACTCTGTGTATTACAGGTGAGTTTTTATTTTTAGCTAACTTTCTCTCTCTTTTTTCCCTTTTGTTCCAGTTGTTAGTTTCAGAGGGTCAGAGAGAGTTCAGTTAGAGGTATAGCTGAATCCCATCTCTTTAAGTTCCCGGGACACAGTCAAAGGCTTTAGTGTAGTCAGTAAAGCACATGTTTTTCTGGAGTTTCTCACTCTTTCTATGATCCAACGGATGTTGACAATTAGATCTGTGGTTCCTTTGCCTTTTCTAAATCCAGCTTCTACATCTGGAAGTTCTCTGTTCACATACTGTTGAAGCCTAGCTTGGAAGATTTTTAAGCATTACCTTGCTAGCATGTGAAATGACTACCACGGTGCAGTAGTTTGAACACTCTTTGGCACTGCCCTTCTTTGGGATTGGAATGAAAACTGACCTTTTCCTGTTCTGAGACCACTGCTGAGTTTTCCAAATTTGTTGGCAAACTGAGTGTAGCACCTTAACGGCATCATCTTTCAATATTTGAAATAGCTCAGCTGGGATTCCATCACCTCCTCTAGCTTTATTTGTACTAACACTTCCTAGGGCCCACTTGACTTCACACTCTAAGATACTTGGCTTTAGGTGAGTGATGATCACACCATCATGGTCACCTGGGTCCTTAAGATCTTTTTTGTATTTTTCTGTGTATTTCTTCCACCTCTTCTTAATATCTTCAGCTTCTGTTAGGTCCATACAATTCCTGTCCTTTATTGTGCTTATCTGTGTATGAAATGTTTCCATGGTATCTCTAATTTTCTTGTAGAGATCTCTACAATTTCCCAAGAAATTCTTTGGAAGTTGTAAAAAAATAAATAAATAAATATTAAAGTAAATTAAAATAAGGTCAAATCACACTCTTGCTCCGGATGGATGGCCAATCTCTTTGTTTCCTCCTGCACGAGTCTCACGCACCTGTGTTGTAATTAGCAGCATTGTCTCACTGCTACACAAGAAGAAAACTCAGGACTCTAAATTCTGAATCTTTTTTCCAAACATTGCACCAACATCATGAAATACTTTAAAATCAATAAAAGTAGATTCAGCAGCAGCAGGTGATTATTCATACATTATCTGAAAACAGTGAGGTAAAATATACTTTCCATTCAACTTTCGGAACTCTGTGTATTACAGGTGAGTTTTTATTTTTAGCTAACTTTCTCTCTCTTTTTTCCCTTTTTGTTCCAGTTGTTAGTTTCAGAGGGTCAGAGAGAGTTCAGTTGCAGAGAGAAAGAAGGACTATATGCTGAATGGCTCTGTCAGGCTCCTATATTTAAGGAGACAGAATTGCATATTACAAGAAAATGATTGTTCTGCTACCTTTTCATTAACAATTTGTCTAAAAGGAGACAGATTTAACTGCTTCTATTGAAATTGGGAAGCAACAAATTGAATGTGCTCCATAAGGATTATGTCATACTTCAAACATATGGTGAATTACGAACACCAAGACAGCACCCTCTGAAATAGTGGTGAGTTCCCTATTATTTGGTGACTGTTTAATTGAACAGCCATAAATATTACTACTAAAGAAAAGAGGGGGGACTTGTCATTATCTACACAATCTCACATGAAATACTGCAATGATTTTCTTTTATGTACATTTTTTGGTCCTTGACACATCACAGAGAAATCTCTTTGGGGAACCTCTACTGAAGGTTATTAAGATGACGTTAGCTACAAAATGCATGCCAGGTCAGTCCTGGTAATGAATTTCTGTGTCAGAACACAGAGCAGACTGCCAGAGGTGAGGAGGAGACACCTGAATGAGCCCAGAGTTTATGCACAAAAGGCTTCACTAAGGGCACCCCAAGACGGAGGTCCTGGGGCAGAGTCCAACTCAGTTGCTTCCACATCGGTCTACAGCACAGGCAGTCCAGTCCCTTTCAGTCCTCATCCCATAATGTTCAAAATGAAATACCCTACCTTTTCAACACACCAAATAATATGAACTTGCATTGCCATAACTTACATGGCCCACACATATACAACAGGTGAAAACCCCAGGGCCCTAACTGGGGTTTATTTTCTTGTGTCCCATACATGTGTCTACCAGCAAACCCATGCTTGTTCCATCATGGAAACATTATTCACTAATGTCTGTAAGTTCAGGTGCTCAGTGGCAAAAACAGCAATTCTGTTTTCCTATTTCATAGAAAGAGACCACTACCTACTTATGAGGGGAAAAAAAAACATACTGAAAATGCCTGATCCCACAGAGAACAAAGGAAAACCACAGAGGGCGTATTGGACAGAGCTGACACCCATGGTCAGCTATGGAAAAAGGTAGGGTGTCGCTGGGGAGGAGGAAGGGAGCGTTGTTTTCTAATGCATTTTCAAAGATAGTAAGTAAGACTGCCGTTGTGTCACAAGGAAAAACACTAGAACAGTTGTCCTCAAATGCTTTGGTTAACAAGCATTCTTAAATTACCCCTTTACTACTTTGAAGTAGAATTCATATAAAATACTAATATAATCTACAGTAACACTCATTAAGGTGGCTTCTATCAAAAAATAAAAATAAAAGAATAAGTGTTAGCGAGGATGTGGAGAACGTGGAGCCCTTATACACTGCTGGTGGGATGTAAAACAACGCAGTCACTATGGAAGACAATGTGGAGGGTGCTCAGAAAATTAGAGGAATTTCCCTACAATCCAGCAATCCCATTCTGGGTATAATACACAGGAAATGAAAGCAGGATCTAGTGATCAGAGCAGCACTACTCACAATGGCCAAGAGTTGGAAATAAGCAGAATGTCCATTGACAATAAGTGGAAAGATAAAATGTGGCCTGTAGATCCAATGGAATATTATTCTGCCTCAAAAGGGAAGGACATTCTCACCCACATTACAACACAGATGACCCTTGAGGACACTGAGTGAAATAAGTCACTCACAAAAAGACAATTCTGCATGATCTCATTTATAGGAGGTACACTTTAGTCGCTCAGTCGTGTCTGACTTTGTGACCCCATGGACTGGAGCACGCCAGGCTGCCCTGCCCTGCACCATCTCCTGGAGCTTGTTCAAATTCACATCCATTGACTCAGTGATGCCATCCAAACATCTTGCCCTCTGTCATCCCCTTCTCCTTCTGCCTTCTATTTTTCTCGACATGGTTTTCAAAAGGCCCTAACTGGGGTTTATTTTCTTGTGTCCCATACATGTGTCTACCAGCAAACCCATGCTTGTTCCATCATGGAAACATTATTCACTAATGTCTGTAAGTTCAGGTGCTCAGTGGCAAAAACAGCAATTCTGTTTTCCTATTTCATAGAAAGAGACCACTACCTACTTATGAGGGGAAAAAAAAACATACTGAAAATGCCTGATCCCACAGAGAACAAAGGAAAACCACAGAGGGCGTATTGGACAGAGCTGACACCCATGGTCAGCTATGGAAAAAGGCAGGGTGTCGCTGGGGAGGAGGAAGGGAGCGTTGTTTTCTAATGCATTTTCAAAGATAGTAAGTAAGACTGCCGTTGTGTCACAAGGAAAAACACTAGAACAGTTGTCCTCAAATGCTTTGGTTAACAAGCATTCTTAAATTACCCCTTTACTACTTTGAAGTAGAATTCATATAAAATACTAATATAATCTACAGTAACACTCATTAAGGTGGCTTCTATCAAAAAATAAAAATAAAAGAATAAGTGTTAGCGAGGATGTGGAGAACGTGGAGCCCTTATACACTGCTGGTGGGATGTAAAACAACGCAGTCACTATGGAAGACAATGTGGAGGGTGCTCAGAAAATTAGAGGAATTTCCCTACAATCCAGCAATCCCATTCTGGGTATAATACACAGGAAATGAAAGCAGGATCTAGTGATCAGAGCAGCACTACTCACAATGGCCAAGAGTTGGAAATAAGCAGAATGTCCATTGACAATAAGTGGAAAGATAAAATGTGGCCTGTAGATCCAATGGAATATTATTCTGCCTCAAAAGGGAAGGACATTCTCACCCACATTACAACACAGATGACCCTTGAGGACACTGAGTGAAATAAGTCACTCACAAAAAGACAATTCTGCATGATCTCATTTATAGGAGGTACACTTTAGTCGCTCAGTCGTGTCTGACTTTGTGACCCCATGGACTGGAGCACGCCAGGCTGCCCTGCCCTGCACCATCTCCTGGAGCTTGTTCAAATTCACATCCATTGACTCAGTGATGCCATCCAAACATCTTGCCCTCTGTCATCCCCTTCTCCTTCTGCCTTCTATTTTTCTCGACATCAGGCTGTTTTCCAACAAGTCATCTTTTTGCCTCAGGTGGCCAAAGTACTGGAGCATCAGTTTCAGCATCAATCCTTCCAATGAATATTCAGAGTTGATTTCCTTTAGGACTGACTGGTTTGATCTCCTTGCAGTTCAAGGAACTCTCAAGAGTCTTCTCGGGCTTCCCCTGGTGGTCCAGTGGATAAGGACACCGCCTTGCAGTGCAAGAGGCGTCGGTTCGATCCCTGGCCTGGGAAGATCCCATGTGCCGCGGAGCAGCTGGACTGATGTGTCCAATCACCGAGCCAGAGCTCTGGAGCGCATGCGCCCAGAGCCGGTGCTCTGCAACAACAGACGCCACCGTGATGGGAGGCTCACATGGGCCAAAGAACAAAGACGGATGAAAATAGAGAAATGAAAGACCAACAGAAGTGGCCTGCCCATCCCCCTCCCTCCCCAACCCGACCCCCACCCAAAATAAATAAATAAACAAATCTTTTAAAAAAAAAAGAGTCTTCTCCAACACCACAGTTCAAAGGCATCAATTCTTCGGTGCTCAACCTTCATTATGGTTCAACGCTCACATCCGTAGGCAGTATGCAGATAGTCAAATCCAGAGAAACAGCCAGGAGAACGGTGGTTAACTGGGGTTGTTTTCCAGTGAATATAGAGTTTTAGTTTTGCAAGATGAAAAAGTTCTGAAGATGATATAAAATTATATATTATACATGTGTTAGCCAGGCACGATTGAAGCAACTGAGCACACATACAATACAAACACAATATGAAAAACAACCATTGAAAAAAAATAACCATCACTTCCTATCAGATGCTCTGGACAAATTAAAAATACATTCTCTGCAAAATAAATAAATAAATAATGATCACAATGCCCTAACTGTAATAAAAATTTGTAATAAAATGTACATATATCTCAACACAGAAATGGGCAGAGACTGAAGCACTGGAGACTGTAATGCAGTGACCGCCTGCTTGCTCCTGTCCTTAGAAACTTCATGAACATGAAAGTCGCAGAGGTAAGTAGACAAAGGTGATCACACTGGTAAGTCATCCACCATAAGTGACCTTGCAGTTCTAACTCAGTTAAGTTCCAGCAAGATGATTTACACGGCGGCTGCCTTCAGAAAATGCTGGGTACATCACACCTGTGCATGAGAAAAACAGGGCTTGTGTTCAGCCATTGGCAAGTCCCATGGGACATTAGAGAGTTTGTCAGGACACAAGGCAATCTTCCATGGGCAGTACTGCCCCACGTACTGCAGGATGCAATGGCCCTGGACCATGCTCACCAAACGCTATTAACAGCAGAGCCCCCTCAAATAGGAGCTTGGCGGGCTACAGTCCATAGCATTGCAAAGAGCCAGACACCTCCAAAGGGACGAGCACACTTCCCATCAACCAACATGTTACAACCAAAAATGCCCCCTCCAACTTCCACAACGTAGCACCTCCCAGGGAAAACCACCCCTACAGGAAGCAATGAGAAATGCATAACTAAACCATGAGATCCAGAGAGAAAAATCAAGAGGGTGGGCACTTAGCTGGGATTCTGTCTTCTGCCAATCAAAGAGCTCAGGCTCCACCCCCAGGCCCCGGCCCAGGGAGAGTCTCAGAACACAATTTTTGCTCTGCCCCACACACATCCCTATCACGGAATTCAATTAACTGAGGACTCTCTGGTGGCTCAGCAGGTAAAATCCACCTCCAGTGCAGGAGATGCAAGAGATGTGAATTCGACCCCTGGGTCGAGAAGATCCCCTGGAGAAGGGCAGGGTAACCCACTTCATTAGTCTTACTTGGAGAATCCCATGGACAGAGGAGCCTGGTGGGTTGCAGTCTGTGGGGCTACAAAGAGTTAGACAGAACTGAAGCGACTGAGCACGCACTTGACCATGAAAGGTTTCCACCTCAAAGGAGCAAAGCACAAAGCTGATATGCTGTTACACCAGTGCAGGAACCATCCTTGGTCTGCTGAGGGTCCCCAAATACTTCCCACTGGGAGACACTCCACCTGCCAATGACAGGCCCTGATCTTGGATGGAGCCTAAGGGTGTGTGCATGTTCACTCTGGGACTGGCATCCCCTCCCTGCTTTGCAGAATGGGCAGCTGCCTAGAGGCTGAACACAACTGCCACAGCAGCTGCAGCACAGCCAGGCCCTGCAGTTTCCTCTTGCCCTGCACCTACCAGCGTTCAGAGAACGCGAAGGGCCTAATGAGGAGAGAATTATCATAAAACACCCACCAGACCCAAGTTAGCATCTTACCCACATGCCCTACACAGAAGGAGAGGGCCACTGGGCTCCCTTCCAGGGCTAAGTTCACATGAGAAGGATCTTTAGCGGTCCCAACACCAGCCAGTTCTCCCTGCACTCACACACTGAACATGCATTTCTTGCACAACCACGTGGGCTGCTGCTAATACTAAACACTTAGTATACAAATGAGACCCAGTCCCTATGCCCAGGCAGTTCCAACTGAGGCTTCTGATGCCGTAACGGACGTAAACGCAACACCCTCAGGAACACTGTGGGTTAGGCAGAGATAAGCCTTGGCAGTAGGCAGTGATAACTTCCCCCCAGATAAAATGCCTGAGTTCCTGAAATGACTAGGGTAAACGGTGTCATATGCCTAGAATGACGTAGCACCTCCCAGGGAAAACCACCCCTACAGGAAGCAATGAGAAATGCATAACTAAACCATGAGATCCAGAGAGAAAAATCAAGAGGGTGGGCACTTAGCTGGGATTCTGTCTTCTGCCAATCAAAGAGCTCAGGCTCCACCCCCAGGCCCCGGCCCAGGGAGAGTCTCAGAACACAATTTTTGCTCTGCCCCACACACATCCCTATCACGGAATTCAATTAACTGAGGACTCTCTGGTGGCTCAGCAGGTAAAATCCACCTCCAGTGCAGGAGATGCAAGAGATGTGAATTCGACCCCTGGGTCGAGAAGATCCCCTGGAGAAGGGCAGGGTAACCCACTTCATTAGTCTTACTTGGAGAATCCCATGGACAGAGGAGCCTGGTGGGTTGCAGTCTGTGGGGCTACAAAGAGTTAGACAGAACTGAAGCGACTGAGCACGCACTTGACCATGAAAGGTTTCCACCTCAAAGGAGCAAAGCACAAAGCTGATATGCTGTTACACCAGTGCAGGAACCATCCTTGGTCTGCTGAGGGTCCCCAAATACTTCCCACTGGGAGACACTCCACCTGCCAATGACAGGCCCTGATCTTGGATGGAGCCTAAGGGTGTGTGCATGTTCACTCTGGGACTGGCATCCCCTCCCTGCTTTGCAGAATGGGCAGCTGCCTAGAGGCTGAACACAACTGCCACAGCAGCTGCAGCACAGCCAGGCCCTGCAGTTTCCTCTTGCCCTGCACCTACCAGCGTTCAGAGAACGCGAAGGGCCTAATGAGGAGAGAATTATCATAAAACACCCACCAGACCCAAGTTAGCATCTTACCCACATGCCCTACACAGAAGGAGAGGGCCACTGGGCTCCCTTCCAGGGCTAAGTTCACATGAGAAGGATCTTTAGCGGTCCCAACACCAGCCAGTTCTCCCTGCACTCACACACTGAACATGCATTTCTTGCACAACCACGTGGGCTGCTGCTAATACTAAACACTTAGTATACAAATGAGACCCAGTCCCTATGCCCAGGCAGTTCCAACTGAGGCTTCTGATGCCGTAACGGACGTAAACGCAACACCCTCAGGAACACTGTGGGTTAGGCAGAGATAAGCCTTGGCAGTAGGCAGTGATAACTTCCCCCCAGATAAAATGCCTGAGTTCCTGAAATGACTAGGGTAAACGGGTGTCATATGCCTGAATGACCGAGAACATTAAAAACTGGAAGCAAGTTCTGTGTCTAGACAGAGCTGAGTCGAGGAACCTGTTTGATATGCAATTTTCTACTTAGCAGAGCAGGTACACAGAATTCAATTTGGGGGTGATCTGTATTCTATTCAGTTTCCACAATAGCATTCAAAGGTAGGCAGGGACAGGGGAATTTATCTTCCTGCAAATTCACTCCCTAGGGGTCTGCTGGCTCACAGCGGGTTTCAGAGCAAGCGAGGTGGGCGGCAGAACAGACAACAGCAGGAAATTACAGCCGCAAATCGCCCTGTGGAAGCCTCAGTGCTAAAGCCGCTGGCCTCTGCCTGCTCCTGTAATTGAAGACCCCAAACCGCTGCGGGAAAAAGGATAACTAACCCCCAGCAAAAGCCTCCCCCTCTACTTGCAGAGCTGGTCTTGCTCTAGTCTAGAGCGGAAAATCTTTTTATCATTTCTAACATTTGGAATGTATTTTGCAAACAGCATATTTTAAGCAATAGTATTTTGTTCTCCTCAATGCACCAAAATGACTGTTATTCAATTGATAATGTGTGTTACAATCAGTGATATATTAGTACATAGGAAATTCAGTAATTGTCATGAGTTAACAAGTATCTTATGGAACAAATAGGAAAAGAATACTGAGGGGCTAAGTGCAGCCTCCCACACACATCCAGCTCAGCAAATGGCTTTTGTGTGTATTCCAGTGACCAAGCAGTTCAACTTTGAGAATTTTCAGTGAAATGTTAAACCTACCTTACACTTGGGCTTCCCAGGTTGCTCATTGATAAAGAATCTGCCTGCCAATGCAAGAGACAGTGCAGGTTTGATCACTGGGTCGGGAAAATCCCTTTGAGAAGGAAATAGCAACCCACTCCAATATTCTTGCCTAGAAAATCCCATGGACAGAGGAGCCTGGCGAATTACAGTTGATGGGATCCCAAAGATTTGGACATGACTTAGCAACTAAAATGCAACAACAAAGCCTTACACTTAAGTCCTTGCAAGGTGGACCCCCTGACCAAGCTCCCCTCCAAAGGAACAGCCTGCCTCTCATCAGTCTGAGGGTACACCAAGCAGAGACAGAGGGGTGGAGTTCAATCTCTGAGCTCAGCCCATGTCACATTCTTTTAAGATTTTAAGCAAGGGGTGTGCCTGGCCACTGCCGCCTTCTGCCTCCAGTGGGACCCCGGGGGCAGTGAGTCAGAGCTTCCAGGGCCAGTGTCCCAGAGTCCCCACAGCACCCCAGAAAGCTCAGCCGCTCTCTCATTCAACAGCCAAGCTTCATGAATGACCAGGCAAATGGTCCATTTCTTGGAAGCACGTGCCTGACAATGATCATCTTGGAGAAAATATATCCAGAGTCCAAGTGTGATAATGATCTGGTCCTGGGAGGGAACTGATGGGCAGGGGATTGTTCGCTATCTGGTGGGATCAACTGTAACCCTTCATCCTCTGGTCATCCATGGCTATTAAATCTCAGGCCCCTTGTCTTGGGCCTCAGCATAACTCACTAAGAAAGAATCAAAAACGATGAACTACAGACATTTATTTTCAAAGTCTTGATCCCAAGACTAGGGAGAAATTTCTCCCCCCTAACCAATCTAGGATTTCCATGAAAGTGAAAGTGTTAAGTCGCTCAGTCATGCCCAACTCTTTGGGACTCCATGAACTATAGCCTGCCAGGCGCCTCTGTCCATGGAATTCTCCTGTCAAGAATACTGGAGTAGGTTGCCATTTCCTTCCCCACCTGTGGCCAACAAGTCATGGAGTGGGTTGCCATTTACTTCTCCAGGAGATCTTCCTGACCTAGGGATTAAACCTGAGTCTCCTGAATTGCAGGCAGATTCTTTACCATCTAAGTCACTAGGGGATCCAGGAAAAAGGTTCAGAGACCTTTAGGAAGGGCTAGAAACTTCCCCACCCATGGCCAACAATCTTGAAAAGGCCAGCAGTGACTTGAAAGCTGAGTTCATTTAAGGAGTTGTTAACAGCCTGAGCAGTAACACAGAAGAGCCAGGAAATATTCATCCTCCACGGAGCCTGGCAGAGCCAGGCATCTGTCAAAACACCTACAGAAGCAATCCTTGAGCTAGGGAATGAGAAGCGACACTATGCAAAAAAAGCAGACATTGTCAGGAAATGCAGTTTTACTGAAAAAAAGCTAAAGGGAAATATAAGGCTAATATTTGAGAGTGAGAAAAATGTATGACTTCTCTGCCATTGCTTAGAACTTAAAAATTGACAGACAAAAGGAAAACCTACATCAATCTTTACAAACTTTGTTTTTAAAAATGTTATTAATGGTGTAGTTTACCAGATAACATGAAAATATGAAAGTCACCACATGCGAACATATCTATGACATAGTATATTCATAGGAAAAGATGTTGTTGTTCACTCAGTTGTGTCCAGCTCTTTGTGAACTCGTGGACTGCAGCACGCCAGGCTTCCTGTCCTTCACCATCTCCCAGAGTTTGCTCAAACTCATGTCCGTTGAGTCAGTGATGCCATTCAACCATCTCGTCCTCTGTCCCCGCCCTCTCCTCCTGCCGTCAGTCTTTCCCATCATCAGGGTAATTAGTCAGCTCTTAGACATCAGGTGGCCAAAGTATTGGAACTTCAACTTCATCATCAGTAGACCCAATGAATATTTAGGGTTGATTTCGTGGAGGATTGACTGGTTTGGTCTCCTTGCTGTCCAAGGGACTTTCAAGAGCCTTCGTCTTGTCCCTTTTAAAACCAATCTAGGATTTCCATGAAAGTGAAAGTGTTAAGTCGCTCAGTCATGCCCAACTCTTTGGGACTCCATGAACTATAGCCTGCCAGGCGCCTCTGTCCATGGAATTCTCCTGTCAAGAATACTGGAGTAGGTTGCCATTTCCTTCCCCACCTGTGGCCAACAAGTCATGGAGTGGGTTGCCATTTACTTCTCCAGGAGATCTTCCTGACCTAGGGATTAAACCTGAGTCTCCTGAATTGCAGGCAGATTCTTTACCATCTAAGTCACTAGGGGATCCAGGAAAAAGGTTCAGAGACCTTTAGGAAGGGCTAGAAACTTCCCCACCCATGGCCAACAATCTTGAAAAGGCCAGCAGTGACTTGAAAGCTGAGTTCATTTAAGGAGTTGTTAACAGCCTGAGCAGTAACACAGAAGAGCCAGGAAATATTCATCCTCCACGGGAGCCTGGCAGAGCCAGGCATCTGTCAAAACACCTACAGAAGCAATCCTTGAGCTAGGGAATGAGAAGCGACACTATGCAAAAAAAGCAGACATTGTCAGGAAATGCAGTTTTACTGAAAAAAAGCTAAAGGGAAATATAAGGCTAATATTTGAGAGTGAGAAAAATGTATGACTTCTCTGCCATTGCTTAGAACTTAAAAATTGACAGACAAAAGGAAAACCTACATCAATCTTTACAAACTTTGTTTTTAAAAATGTTATTAATGGTGTAGTTTACCAGATAACATGAAAATATGAAAGTCACCACATGCGAACATATCTATGACATAGTATATTCATAGGAAAAGATGTTGTTGTTCACTCAGTTGTGTCCAGCTCTTTGTGAACTCGTGGACTGCAGCACGCCAGGCTTCCTGTCCTTCACCATCTCCCAGAGTTTGCTCAAACTCATGTCCGTTGAGTCAGTGATGCCATTCAACCATCTCGTCCTCTGTCCCCGCCCTCTCCTCCTGCCGTCAGTCTTTCCCATCATCAGGGTAATTAGTCAGCTCTTAGACATCAGGTGGCCAAAGTATTGGAACTTCAACTTCATCATCAGTAGACCCAATGAATATTTAGGGTTGATTTCGTGGAGGATTGACTGGTTTGGTCTCCTTGCTGTCCAAGGGACTTTCAAGAGCCTTCTCCAGCACCACAGGTCAAAAGCATTAGTTCTTCAGTACTCAACCTTCTTTAAAGTTGTACCATAAAGGGAAAGATGCGATTCCAGAATAATGAAGAGGCCTGAGTTTGTGTGGAAGCCAGCTGCATGCTCACTGCTCCAAGGTTCCACAGAACAGTGGAACCACGAGGCGGAAGGAGCCAGGGAACAAAAGTCACCCACCTTCTGGGAACTCCAAGTGGGCTGTCCCATAAGTGAGAAACAAACGCCTGACATGCGGAGGTTTTCTTGTCCGGCAGCTGGCATGACCCTATTACACACGCAGCTCTCTACCCGTGCATGATGGCATCTCCTGTTTCCCACGTCTGCTTCTCTAACACGGAAATATTAACATCCCTTTACAGGTTTGTTGTTGTAGTTCATGAGGAAGGGATGGGAATCTGAACCTGGAACATTATAAATCTTCAATACAAGTTTGGATTTGGTTTCTTCCAAGGAACAGACACAAAGAAAGACCAGGAACTGCAAGGAAGTAAGTAACATTTAATGGTATCGCTAGTAATAAGAAATAGTTTATAAGAAACAGACATAAGGGGGAAATAACAAATTGACTGCGGAGTCCAGTGTCAACCCAAGTCCCTGAATGACCTCGTGGAGCAGAGCCCCCCACCAGCCCGCAGGGCACCCCTTACAACTCTCACAAACGGTTGAAACATTCTGCTTCTCTGGTTTGAGGTTTTGCGTTACAGGAGTTGCTATCTCACTGAATAGAAACTTCCCCTCTGGGCTTCCCCTGGTGCAAGGGGCGCCGGTTCGAGCCCTGACCTGGGAAGAGCCCACGTGCCGCGGAGTGGCTGGACCGATGTGTCCAATCACCGAGCCGGAGCTCTGGAGCGCATGCGCCCAGAGCCGGTGCTCTGCGACGACAGACGCAACCGCGATGGGAGGCCCACAGGAGCCAAAGAACAAAGATGGATGAAATAGAGAAATGAAAGACCAATAGAAGTGGCCCACCCGCTCCCCTCCCTCCCCAACCCAACCCCCACCCAAAAATAAATAATAAAATAAATAAAAATCTTTAAAAAAAAAAAAAGAAACTTCCCCTCTGTGTCTCCAGGGCCTACAGCAGAGCTATTCTGTTGGTTTTATACATAATTTGATTTGTTTATTTTTGACTGTGCTAGGTCTTCATTGGTGTGTGGGTTTTACTCCAGTTGAGGCAACCAGGGGCTACTCTCTCATTGCAGTGCATCGGCTTCTCATTGCGGTGGCTTCTCGTACTGCGGAGCCTGGGCCTTAGTTGCTCTCAGCCTTCAGTAGTTGTGGTCCATGGGCTTAGCTGTTCCATGGCATGTGAGATCTTCCTGGACCAGGGATCGAACCCATATCTCCTGCACTGACAGGCAAATTTGTTACCACTGAGCCACCAGGGAAGCCTCAGGACTCCGTTACTAACTGAATAACCCAACTACAACCTCTCTGCCTGTGAAGCTATCCACAATTGCTCCCAGGTCTCAGGAAAACAAAATAAGAATTATACTTCCCATTTGAAGGAAAGGGTCAAAAAGAAATGAAAACCCTGAAGCTTGTGCGCATCTGGTCCAGCCAACTGAAGAGCACATATCATCTGGAAGATACCCGTCAATGCAGACATCCGCCAAGTCTTCCCTTGACCAGCAATATGCACAGAATCCCAAAGACCTTTACGAACCTCCCCCACCCCTTCGCTCTGTGTCTGAGAGCCTGACTCCCCGCTCCCCGCCCCTCCCAGGCAAGGTCTGTGCCTGGCTGGTTAAACTCAAATAGATTATTCCATCCGCCAGCCATGGAGATTGATTTCGGCGTGGATTTGGGAGCTGGGCCAGATCACAGAGTCTAGCCAGGGTATTAGAACTGACTGGAATGGAAAGCATGAATCCAGTCTCCTTCAGGATGCTACTGAGACAGCACCGAGCCTGGCCACGAGGCCCAGCAGGCCTCTGAATGCTCAGATGGTTGCTCGAGGAAGGTGACAGCTGGGGTGCGGAGCAGGGACTGCTTCTGCAGGTGCTCAGAGTGGGTCATGTCAAGGGGTGATTCCACCCGGCCGTGCCCTGAGTTACTCAAACAGTGAAGCTATCCTGTGAAACTGCTCAAGCACCCCAGCCGTCCTCTTACTAGCCATCCTTTGAGAATTCAGCGCAGTGGTGACTGGAGAGGGAAGCAGGACTGGAGGGGACAGGAAGGCTGTCACCCCCAGGAGGCTTAGAGAGCAACCCTCCCCAGGGGTACTCCAGGGATTAAAAAGTGAATGCTCACCTCCCTAGTCTGTGCTTCTATTTGGGGATTACTTTTTTCTAATGATAGGAAATAACACACGCTCATTATGAATTTTAAAAATTAAAATTTTTAAATTTTAAGTGAAGTAGAATGTGGGAAGCTGACAAAATTTGCCACCCCCCCCCCCCAAGAAAAAACCTAAAGTAATAGGTGGATGGGTTTCCAATGGCACTGGCTAGACTGGATCAATATATGTGACTTTTCTCATCAACCACGTAGTCAAATGAAAATTATGTTTTAATGATCCAGAAGTAATACGAGCTTACAATACAGTGAAAATGTAATCCTATCCATATAAGCATGAGTCAACTTTTTTTTTTTAAACTGGAAAACAAATTTTTATTGTCTACAAATATATTTTAAAAAAATTTCCCCCCAAAGATGCTATTCTCTCATTTCCCCATCTTCTTCTTCTTCTTGAACATCCCTGATATAAAGGACATTATTACACCTTATTAAAACTTCACCCAAATGTCCAGATAGTGCTCCATCTATGTATTCTTCTGTATTTGCAAGCTGCATGTTCATATAGCCATCTACAGACACCAAGTAGCCTTTGTACTCCATTCCCCACTTAAGCTTCACCATTACTGGCTTTCCTGTTAGTCCATTGAGGAAAGGTTTGGGGTTGAGCGGCAAACTCATCGCGACTTGTGGTGCAGTCCTCAGGAAATGCTGCAGGTTACTCGCCACCGACGTAGCTGTGGTCCGACCCTGGAAACTGAAGCCGCGAGAGCAGGGCCAGGCCACCGAGCTTTAAGAGAAATGGCCGCAAAATAGCAGCATGACCTTTGACCACCGACTGGGTCAACTTTTAATAATAATCTTCAGACTCGTGATATTTTCTCTATAGTTTTTTTTTTTTAATATTTATTTGGCTCTGCAGGGACTTAGTTATGGCAGGCAGGATCCTTTAGGTGTGACATGTGGGACCTAGTTCCCCAGCCAGGGATTGGACCCGGATCCCTGCATGGGGAATCACTGGATCACCAGAAAAGTCGCTTCACTAAAGCCTTTTCTTTCCTACTTACCTTCAAGCAGAGCAAATTTCTCCCTGTTTCCTCATCTGTGTGCATAAGGTAACGTGTTTGGATGAGGTGGTTGGATGATGCAGACTAAGCTGGGTCAGCCACCCCCGAAGGACAGGAGTGTCTTCCGAATGCTGGGGTGTCACTGGCCTGGGTGTTCGTATGAGATGGAGCCAGGTGCCTTCTGACTGTTGACGAGTGATGCCCTCCCTGGTCTCAGAGGGCAGACCTCACTATCCAGGGGTGAAGGGTGGTCCTAAAGCCCACCAGCTCCAGGAAACCTCTTCTTCCCCTGGAAGATTGCACGAAGCAATGGGAGCATCACTTCAATGTCCGAGAGCCCAGCTTGGACTTGGGAAATGAGAACCTGCACTGAACCCCGAGTATCTGATGGGAGTGGGGCGGGGAGCCCAGGGAGACGCCACAGTGCCTCTCGGGCAGGCAGGGCTCCGCCATAAGCCTCACACCCTGCTTATGCTAAAATCGCTGTAGTCTCCTGCTAGGTGCCCAGTTCTCCAGCTAGACCACCGATCGTTGATTCCATGAATATAAACTCTATTCTAGAAAGTGGGTTTCCCTGGTGGCTCAGACAGTAAAGGGCCTGCCCACTGTGTGCACAACCTGGGCTGCGTCCCTGGGTCACATTCATGTCCCTTTCCCGGGAACCCGGGGACCCAGGGACCCCAGGGACCCCAGGTCGATGATGGGGAAGGAACAGAACTGCGGGGTCTCTGCCATCCTGCACAGAGGTTCCCCACTTCCTGGGCTGACAGTGAACTGTGGGTGATCCCCGAAGAGGAACTCAAGTAATGGAGCAGCACTCGACAGGAGGCCAGCCAGTCGAACACGAATAACAAGCAAGACCTGTCTCATCTGTACGGCTGGTAGTTCTCTTTCTACTTCAGGACATTTATCTGAACTTATTGTCCTTTTCATTTCCAGTTAGCATATGAAAGAAGTTTTAGCACCATAAGTTTAGATATTTGAAAATTTGGTCTAACTGTATTAGCCATCACAGTCTTGGGTTGAATCTTCTCCACAGCAATAAATCTCAGAAAACAATAAAAGTAAGATGATACAGTATATCATTTCTGATTCCAATACCATTCTGGGTTTAACATACGGCTTTTTATGTCTTTGCTAACATTGTTATCTAGCTTTGTGAAAAATAGATAGAAAAATATTTAACATGGTACAAAATGTAACCGTATGAGGTGGTTGGATGATGCAGACTAAGCTGGGTCAGCCACCCCCGAAGGACAGGAGTGTCTTCCGAATGCTGGGGTGTCACTGGCCTGGGTGTTCGTATGAGATGGAGCCAGGTGCCTTCTGACTGTTGACGAGTGATGCCCTCCCTGGTCTCAGAGGGCAGACCTCACTATCCAGGGGTGAAGGGTGGTCCTAAAGCCCACCAGCTCCAGGAAACCTCTTCTTCCCCTGGAAGATTGCACGAAGCAATGGGAGCATCACTTCAATGTCCGAGAGCCCAGCTTGGACTTGGGAAATGAGAACCTGCACTGAACCCCGAGTATCTGATGGGAGTGGGGCGGGGAGCCCAGGGAGACGCCACAGTGCCTCTCGGGCAGGCAGGGCTCCGCCATAAGCCTCACACCCTGCTTATGCTAAAATCGCTGTAGTCTCCTGCTAGGTGCCCAGTTCTCCAGCTAGACCACCGATCGTTGATTCCATGAATATAAACTCTATTCTAGAAAGTGGGTTTCCCTGGTGGCTCAGACAGTAAAGGGCCTGCCCACTGTGTGCACAACCTGGGCTGCGTCCCTGGGTCACATTCATGTCCCTTTCCCGGGAACCCCGGGGACCCCAGGGACCCCAGGGACCCCAGGTCGATGATGGGGAAGGAACAGAACTGCGGGGTCTCTGCCATCCTGCACAGAGGTTCCCCACTTCCTGGGCTGACAGTGAACTGTGGGTGATCCCCGAAGAGGAACTCAAGTAATGGAGCAGCACTCGACAGGAGGCCAGCCAGTCGAACACGAATAACAAGCAAGACCTGTCTCATCTGTACGGCTGGTAGTTCTCTTTCTACTTCAGGACATTTATCTGAACTTATTGTCCTTTTCATTTCCAGTTAGCATATGAAAGAAGTTTTAGCACCATAAGTTTAGATATTTGAAAATTTGGTCTAACTGTATTAGCCATCACAGTCTTGGGTTGAATCTTCTCCACAGCAATAAATCTCAGAAAACAATAAAAGTAAGATGATACAGTATATCATTTCTGATTCCAATACCATTCTGGGTTTAACATACGGCTTTTTATGTCTTTGCTAACATTGTTATCTAGCTTTGTGAAAAATAGATAGAAAAATATTTAACATGGTACAAAATGTAACCGTGAAATAATAGCTCTAGGTAAAGCCATGAGCAAGAATAATCAGCTACAAAAATACCTCTCGAGTTGAATAAAATAAAGTTTCAGCTGAACTATCAATTTTGAATACAATTACAGCCCAGTAGTTAGCAGATTGTTCAGAAATACATATTTTACTGTTCTACTTTTCAAATTACAATGTGGAACTTCAAGCAATAAAGGGCAGTTTGAAGACGTGAAAAGCCATAAAATGGGAAATGTAACATATCTAGCATGAGCAACTGGAAAGGAAAGTGTGCAGAGCATTCAACAGGACTGGAACCACTGCAAACCTTTAGGAACAGCACTGAGCTGCAAGTCCCAGGAGAGTGCACCATAAGGAAGGCTGGATGAGTTAAGTTTAAAAAAAAAGACCTGGGGGGATTCTTCCATCCCCCTTCCAGCGTCTATGCTGGAAGCTTTCTCTATCTCTTTTTTCTTTAATAAACATTTTACTGCATGAAGCTCTCAATGACCAAAGCCAAGGCTTTTTGATCCTAATGGGAATTGTTCTCCTTTGGAGATCAAGATCCAACACCATTCACAGGAACCTATCCACCGTCATTTATCATCTGGGGACTCGTCCAGGATCTTCAAGACAAGATGGGAGCTTCACAAAGTTCCAAGACCCCCACCCCCTTGGACTGTATTCTGAAAAACTGGGATAAATTTGATCCTCAGAGCTTAAATAAGACATGCCCGACTTTCTTTTGCCAATCTGAGTAGTCACAGTATCCATTACAGGGTGACATACGTTGGCTAGTTAAAGGGTCTCTTAATTACAAAAAGAGACCAAGTACTCTGAGATAAATTGTGAGGAATAAACATAGACAGTGTCTGCTAAAATTAAAGTCAGCGTTGTTAAATGGAATTATCAATAGCAAATTGCTATGACTGCAACTCCAGGATTAATTATATTCCCACAAAACATGGTTAAACACTCCACAGAAGTCCATTACAGTGATTATTTACTTACATTTGGTAAACTTCCTGCCTAAATGGTACTCACTATGCTCTAAGAATAAAAAGGCAAAGTGGAGCTCAAAACATCTCCTACAACAAACATTTACAACAAACAGGGGGGAAAAGTCTCAATGCACCAAGGAGAGCTAAAGAGATGAGGAGATGTTTCCTCTGCTTCCAAGGCTCTAACCAAACCTACCCCTGGCTCCAGAAAGAGACAGCATCTCTACATTTGAAGATTGATTTTTTTTTTTTCTATAAACATCCTTAGAAAGATAGCCTGGAACAGAACTGTCATTGCCTCCCTTATGAGATGTTCAGAAACACAAATGACAATCACAGCGATACAGATTTCGCTTCAATAGCATTAGATGTTGAAAGACAATGGAATAATATCATTGAAGCGATGAAAAATAATAACCTAGAATCTCATCCTCTCAAGAAGAAGGGCAGAATAAAAACCTTCTCAGAGAAATGCAGCTATTAGGGTGAACAATTCCAATTCTGGGATATAATCATCCAACAGCTAAAACTTACTAACATCCACCTTTTTCTCATTTTCCTTTTAAAACCGCTAATGGACAATTTCTACTCCAGGATAATATTATCAGCCCCTTGAACTTTCTGGTCACTGTTAAATTTGAAAAAAAAAAAAAAAAAACCTTTAAAAAGACCTCAGTCACAAAACAACAAGTTCAATTCCACATTTTAAATATCCAGTCCCAAGTAAGCATCAAAATTCAAACCTGGGCTTCCCTTGTGGCTCAGTGGATAAGAACCTGTCTGCCAGTGCAGGAGACACAGGTTCGAGCCCTGATCCGGGAAGATCCCACATACCGCAGAGCAGCTAAACCCACACATCAACAAAGACCCAGCACAGCCAAAAATAAATAAATAAAAGAGTCTTAAAAAAAAAAAAATTCAAACCTTGATTTCAAATTTAGGTTTCAATCCTTCCCCAGGTCAGGCTGTTGCAGTCAGGAGGGGAGCTCCCCCTACTCTCTTCCCCAACTTGTGCTTCTGCTCCTGTTTACTAAATCCGGCTCTAAGTCCTCTGGGTCAGGCAGAAAAGAGGCAAGGAGACCAGGAAAGCACTTCCTGAGAAGGACAGGAGGTGAGCTAGTATCTACGCTCTCAGGTTTCAGCATCCACCTCTGACTCTTTTTTTTTTTTAATATTTATTTATTTACTTATTTGGGGGGAGGATGGGTTGGGGAGGGAGGGGAGCGGGCGGGCCACTTCTATTGGTCTTTCATTTCTCTATTTTCATCCGTCGTTTGTTCTTGGGCTCTTGTGGGCCTCCCAACGCAGTGGCGTCTGTTGTCACAGAGCACCGGCTCTGGGCGCATGCGCTCCAGAGCTCCGGCTCGGTGATTGGACACATCCGTCCAGCTGCTCCGCGGCACGTGGGATTTTCCCAGGCCAGGGATTGAACCGGCGCCCCTTGCACTGCAAGGCGGTGTCCTTACCCACTGGACCACCAGGGAAGCCCCACCTCTGACTCTTGATCTCATGATGCTTTATGGACTGAATGTTTATGACCACCCAAAATCCTTATGTCAAAATCCTAATTCCCAAGCGATGGTGATAGAAGGTGAGGCCTTTAAGCAAGGTGAGACAATTCCAATTCTGGGATATAATCATCCAACAGCTAAAACTTACTAACATCCACCTTTTTCTCATTTTCCTTTTAAAACCGCTAATGGACAATTTCTACTCCAGGATAATATTATCAGCCCCTTGAACTTTCTGGTCACTGTTAAATTTGAAAAAAAAAAAAAAAAAACCTTTAAAAAGACCTCAGTCACAAAACAACAAGTTCAATTCCACATTTTAAATATCCAGTCCCAAGTAAGCATCAAAATTCAAACCTGGGCTTCCCTTGTGGCTCAGTGGATAAGAACCTGTCTGCCAGTGCAGGAGACACAGGTTCGAGCCCTGATCCGGGAAGATCCCACATACCGCAGAGCAGCTAAACCCACACATCAACAAAGACCCAGCACAGCCAAAAATAAATAAATAAAAGAGTCTTAAAAAAAAAAAAATTCAAACCTTGATTTCAAATTTAGGTTTCAATCCTTCCCCAGGTCAGGCTGTTGCAGTCAGGAGGGGAGCTCCCCCTACTCTCTTCCCCAACTTGTGCTTCTGCTCCTGTTTACTAAATCCGGCTCTAAGTCCTCTGGGTCAGGCAGAAAAGAGGCAAGGAGACCAGGAAAGCACTTCCTGAGAAGGACAGGAGGTGAGCTAGTATCTACGCTCTCAGGTTTCAGCATCCACCTCTGACTCTTTTTTTTTTTTAATATTTATTTATTTACTTATTTGGGGGGAGGATGGGTTGGGGAGGGAGGGGAGCGGCGGCCACTTCTATTGGTCTTTCATTTCTCTATTTTCATCCGTCGTTTGTTCTTGGGCTCTTGTGGGCCTCCCAACGCAGTGGCGTCTGTTGTCACAGAGCACCGGCTCTGGGCGCATGCGCTCCAGAGCTCCGGCTCGGTGATTGGACACATCCGTCCAGCCGCTCCACGGCACGTGGGATCTTCCCAGGCCAGGGATTGAACCGGCGCCCCTTGCACTGCAAGGCGGTGTCCTTACCCACTGGACCACCAGGGAAGCCCCACCTCTGACTCTTGATCTCATGATGCTTTATGGACTGAATGTTTATGACCACCCAAAATCCTTATGTCAAAATCCTAATTCCCAAGCGATGGTGATAGAAGGTGAGGCCTTTAGCAGATGGTTTCATCTTGAGGGTGGAGCCCTCCTGAATGGGGTCAGCTCCCTTATAAGAAGAGACACAAGAGCTTTCTCCCCCTCTTTCAGCCATAGGAGGATATACTAGGGAGACATCCATCAGATTGCAGGAAGTAAGATGTAAAATTCCAGTGATGGGACAAGGACATCCCAGGAAAAGTGGAGGCACCAGAGCGAGACCGTCAGACACTGCCATGTGTCTGAAATGAGGCGGAAACGACTATGTCCCCACACAGTCACCAGACTGTCCCTTAGCCCCGTCTGCTCACGCGGGGCCTCCGGTGCCTTTTCAATGCTTCATTCCTGTTTTGAATTAAAACTGCTTTATTTATTTCTTAAATTAGGAAAGTATGATAACACGCTTACAGGAGACTTGCAAAATACAGAACAAAGCTATATATAGTTCCACTCTACAGTTATTTCAAAATAGATAAATTTAGATTTTTTAGTAGGAGTTTCAATATCCAACTCTCAAAAATTAATAGAAGGAATATACAGAGAAGCAGAAGGATAGAGTAGACCTGAAAAGCACTACGAACCAATTCAACGTAATTAAGATTTATCCAATTTTCATACAAGAGTAGGATACAAATTCTACACAGGCTATCATAGACTATAAACTAGGAGACACTGGAAAATATCCAGGGACATAAAACTAGGTGCAAAAATGTCGTGGTCTAAAGGTATTAAAATCATACAGAGTCTGTTCTCTTATCTTCAGGGCTACTCTTAAAAGTGAGTCACCAGCCAAAAATCCAGCCTCTTTATCACTCTGTTATTGAAAATAATAATAATCCTACATGGAAAATAACCACAAAATCTCAACTGACAATTAGGTAAGAAAAAAGGAATAACATACATCCCAATCAGAAAGGAAAAAGCAAAATGTTTTGCAGATAGCCTGATCTTATATATAGATAATCCTGAAAACCACCAAAAAGCTGTTAGGACTGATAAACAAATTCAAGTAAAGTTGTAGGATACAACGAACAAATCATTAATCCACTGCACTTCTATTCACTAACCACAAATATCTGAAAAAGAATAAATAAAACAATATTATTTATGATAGTGTCAAAAACAATAAAACAATTAGGAATAAACTTTTATCACAAAAGAGTACACTCAAAACTATAAAACTTAAATGAAAGAAATTAAAGGAAACACAAATAAATAGAAAGATAATATGTGCTTGTGTTCGAAGAATAGTCACACTAGGGCTTCCCTGGTAGTTCAGTGGTAAAGAGTTTGCCTACCAATGCAGGAGGCACGGATGTGATCCCTGATCCGGGAGGATCCCACGTGTTGCGGAGCAACTAAGCCCGTGAGCCACAACCACAGAACCTGTGCTCTAGAGCCTCGGAGCTGCAACTATAGAGCCCATGGGCCACAACCACTGAAGCCCGTGAGCCCTGGAGCCCGAGTTCCACAACAAGAGACGTCACCGCAACAAGAAGCCTGCTGACCTCAACTAGAGAGTAGCCCCCACTCCCTGCAACCAGAGAAGAGCCTGCAGCAGCAGTGAAAACCCAGAATAGCCAAAAATAAATAAAGAAAAAATTTTTAAAAACTTCTCTATAAAAAAGTCACACTACTCAAAGCAATCTGTAGATTCAATGCAATCCAAATTCCAATGATATTGCTTTCACAAAAATAGGAAAGGCAATCCCAGAATTTGTATAGAACCAGAGAAGACCCTGAATAGTCAAAGCAATCTGGAAAACTGGAGGTCCCACACTTCCTTATTTCAAACTTTATCACAAAGCTATAGTCATGCGTGTGTACACCTATGGCAGATTCGGTTCAACATGTGACAGTAAACAACAAAACTCTGTAAAAAATTAAATTAAATTAAAAGAAAAACTGGATGATGCTGGCATAAAAACAAACACATAGTCCAGCATAACAGAGCCAAGAACCCAGAGATAAACCTGAACATACACAGTCACTAATATTTGACACAAAAGCCAAGACTCATGAGGAAAGGAAAATCTCTTCAATAAACAGTGTTGGGGGCTTCCCCTGGTGGTCCAGTGGGTAAGGACACCGCCTTGCAGTGCAAGGGGTGCCAGTTCGATCCCTGGCCTGGGAAGATCCCACGTGCCGCGGAGCGAGCGGCTGGACCGATGTGTCTAATTATCAAGCCGGAGCTCTGGAGCCCATGCGCCCAGAGCCGGTGCTCTGTGACAACAGACGCCACTGTGATGGGAGGCCCACAGGAGCCAAACAAAGACAGATGAAAATAGAGAAATGAAAGACCAATAGAAGTGGCCTGCCCTCTCCACTCCCTCCCCAACCTGACCCCCGCCCAAAATAAATAAATAAATAAATCTTTTTAAAAAATAAAATAAAAATAAATAAACGGTGTTGGGAAAACTGGATAATCCCATGCAGAAGAAAGAAATTGGACCCCTAGCTTTCAGCATTTATAAAAATTAACTCAAAATGGATTAAAGATTTACACATAGATCTGAAACTGTAAGAATCCTGGAAGAGTGTTGGTGAGGGTGGAGAGGAAATGGAAGCCCCGGGCACTGTTGGTGGGAATGTAAATTGGCATATTATGTAAAGCAGTCTGGAGACCTTTTGGAAATTAAAGCTAGAACTATCATATGATCCAGAGATTCTATTTCTGGATGTATATGCACAGAAAATTAAATCACTATCTTTTTTTGAAAGTAACTGTATTTTCCAAACCTCACAGTTTGGGGGATCCCAGTTACCCAACCAGGGGTTAAACCTGGGCCCCAGCAGTGAAAATGCCAAGTCCACGCCTCTGAACTGCCAGGCAATTCCCAAAACCAGTACCTTGATGAGATATACACCACGCCCGGTGTTCACTGCAGCCTATTCACAGTGGCCAAGAAAGGGAAACAACTAAGTGTCCATCTATGGAAATGAAAAGATAAAGACGATGCGAGAGAGATACACACACAATGGACTATTATCCATCCATTAAAAAGAAGAAAAAAGTCCTGCCTTTTGCTACAGAATTAATAGATGGGTGGATGGCTAGATGGACCTTGATGACATTATCCTAAATGAAATAAGTGGGGCAAATTTGACACAAAAGCCAAGACTCATGAGGAAAGGAAAATCTCTTCAATAAACAGTGTTGGGGGCTTCCCCTGGTGGTCCAGTGGGTAAGGACACCGCCTTGCAGTGCAAGGGGTGCCAGTTCGATCCCTGGCCTGGGAAGATCCCACGTGCCGCGGAGCGAGCGGCTGGACCGATGTGTCTAATTATCAAGCCGGAGCTCTGGAGCCCATGCGCCCAGAGCCGGTGCTCTGTGACAACAGACGCCACTGTGATGGGAGGCCCACAGGAGCCAAACAAAGACAGATGAAAATAGAGAAATGAAAGACCAATAGAAGTGGCCTGCCCTCTCCACTCCCTCCCCAACCTGACCCCCGCCCAAAATAAATAAATAAATAAATCTTTTTTAAAAAATAAAATAAAAATAAATAAACGGTGTTGGGAAAACTGGATAATCCCATGCAGAAGAAAGAAATTGGACCCCTAGCTTTCAGCATTTATAAAAATTAACTCAAAATGGATTAAAGATTTACACATAGATCTGAAACTGTAAGAATCCTGGAAGAGTGTTGGTGAGGGTGGAGAGGAAATGGAAGCCCCGGGCACTGTTGGTGGGAATGTAAATTGGCATATTATGTAAAGCAGTCTGGAGACCTTTTGGAAATTAAAGCTAGAACTATCATATGATCCAGAGATTCTATTTCTGGATGTATATGCACAGAAAATTAAATCACTATCTTTTTTTGAAAGTAACTGTATTTTCCAAACCTCACAGTTTGGGGGATCCCAGTTACCCAACCAGGGGTTAAACCTGGGCCCCAGCAGTGAAAATGCCAAGTCCACGCCTCTGAACTGCCAGGCAATTCCCAAAACCAGTACCTTGATGAGATATACACCACGCCCGGTGTTCACTGCAGCCTATTCACAGTGGCCAAGAAAGGGAAACAACTAAGTGTCCATCTATGGAAATGAAAAGATAAAGACGATGCGAGAGAGATACACACACAATGGACTATTATCCATCCATTAAAAAGAAGAAAAAAGTCCTGCCTTTTGCTACAGAATTAATAGATGGGTGGATGGCTAGATGGACCTTGATGACATTATCCTAAATGAAATAAGTCAGACAGAGAGCGACAAATACTGTCTGATCTCACTTATATATGGAATATAAAAGAGCAGAGCTCACGGAACCAGAGAGAAGGATCGTGGCTGTGAGGGGCTGGAGTGGGGAGCTGAAATGAGGAGAAGCTGGTCAAAGGGTACAAACTTCCATTATGAGTAAGTTCTAGGGACCTAATAGTACAGCAAGGGGACTACAGTCATCTACAGTTAATAATATAAACATAAAATTTATATCAAAGTAGATCTTAAACATTCTCACTAGTTTTGGGGTGGAAGGTGAGAGGAATATTCAAAAGGGAGGGGATATATATATATATATATATCCCTAGGGCTGATTCATGTTTGGTGTATGGCAGAAACCAGCACAATATGATAAAGCAGTTATCCTCAAACTAAAAATAAATTTTTTAAAAAATGGCAACTATGTAGAATGATAGAGGTGTTAATGAATCCTCTTGTGGCCATCATTTTGCACATAAAATGTATCAAATCATCGTGTTATACACCTTAAACTTATACAATGTGATATGTCAACTGAAACTCAATAAAGCTGGGGAGAAAACACAGAAAATCTCAGTAGCTTATCCACACAAATATCTGAGAAGTTGTCTGAGAGGTTTGACCTTGTGGAAAATTGTAATAAAAATTGGGGAAAGAAACTAGTTGAGAGTGTGAAAAGATAATATCAGAGAGAGAGAGATGAAGAAACACAGAAAAGAGAGAAGAAAATAATTCCCAAGAGAAGGAACCAAAAAAATGCACAGGAAATGAAATATAATCACTAAGATATAATGTGTATCACTTGTAAACAAGATTTACACAGCTAAAATTATGACAACACTAGATCTATAAACCCATCCATCCCTGAATGTGGAGAAAAGAGAATTACACACACACACACAATATATGTGTTCAGCCTTTTAAGGGGAGATCTGAGAAAGGAAAATATGTTCATGTGAAGATTACCTGATCATGTAACACAGCAAAGTCCTGAGTTTTCATAACATAATGTCAACAGTGATGAAACTAATAATCTGATGGGTGGATGGCTAGATGGACCTTGATGACATTATCCTAAATGAAATAAGTCAGACAGAGAGCGACAAATACTGTCTGATCTCACTTATATATGGAATATAAAGAGCAGAGCTCACGGAACCAGAGAGAAGGATCGTGGCTGTGAGGGGCTGGAGTGGGGAGCTGAAATGAGGAGAAGCTGGTCAAAGGGTACAAACTTCCATTATGAGTAAGTTCTAGGGACCTAATAGTACAGCAAGGGGACTACAGTCATCTACAGTTAATAATATAAACATAAAATTTATATCAAAGTAGATCTTAAACATTCTCACTAGTTTTGGGGTGGAAGGTGAGAGGAATATTCAAAAGGGAGGGGATATATATATATATATATATATCCCTAGGGCTGATTCATGTTTGGTGTATGGCAGAAACCAGCACAATATGATAAAGCAGTTATCCTCAAACTAAAAATAAATTTTTTAAAAAATGGCAACTATGTAGAATGATAGAGGTGTTAATGAATCCTCTTGTGGCCATCATTTTGCACATAAAATGTATCAAATCATCGTGTTATACACCTTAAACTTATACAATGTGATATGTCAACTGAAACTCAATAAAGCTGGGGAGAAAACACAGAAAATCTCAGTAGCTTATCCACACAAATATCTGAGAAGTTGTCTGAGAGGTTTGACCTTGTGGAAAATTGTAATAAAAATTGGGGAAAGAAACTAGTTGAGAGTGTGAAAAGATAATATCAGAGAGAGAGAGATGAAGAAACACAGAAAAGAGAGAAGAAAATAATTCCCAAGAGAAGGAACCAAAAAAATGCACAGGAAATGAAATATAATCACTAAGATATAATGTGTATCACTTGTAAACAAGATTTACACAGCTAAAATTATGACAACACTAGATCTATAAACCCATCCATCCCTGAATGTGGAGAAAAGAGAATTACACACACACACACAATATATGTGTTCAGCCTTTTAAGGGGAGATCTGAGAAAGGAAAATATGTTCATGTGAAGATTACCTGATCATGTAACACAGCAAAGTCCTGAGTTTTCATAACATAATGTCAACAGTGATGAAACTAATAATCTACACTGAAAGTCAAGAAATAGCAGTAACCATGTCATAATTAGAGGTACGAAGGGAAATACATGAGAAAACAACAAGAAGGGAGGCAAGTGCTTGCTGACAAAGCTGGGAAGGTGGGGAGAGGGCTGCAGTTTCCAGCCTAGCCTTTGATGGTTGCTTGTGTATAACAACCTGCCCAGGCCAAGGGATGCCCAGGGGGCCAGGAGAACACTTGTTTCTGATGTGTCTCTGAGGGTGGCTCCAGAACATAGCAGCATTTGAATCAGTATACGGAGTAAAGATGGCCCTACCATGGCAGGTGGGCTTCCCTGAGCCACTGAGATCCTACACAAAAAGGTAAAGGGAAGGGGAACCCGTTCTCTCTGTTTGAGCTGAGACACCCCACTCCTCCTGCCCTTGGACAAAGGCTCTCCTGGTGTTGGGTCCCCAGACTCAGATGGAGACTTGCCCTGTTGTCCCGACCCGCAGGATTCGTCAGCGAAGACCTAGGATTCCTCAACGCAGACCCTAAAGGGGGGGAGTGGGAATGAAGAGGACAAGAGACACGAGAAATGGAGACAAGACAGGAGTCTGATCAAGTCTCGTTTTATTGTTGAAAGTGAGCAACATTTATACTGTACAAAAGGCGGAAGAGCCCAACAATAGACCAATCATGTTAAAGGTCAACTATGCACGAGATTACATAATGGTAAGAGTCTATGAGGAGCATGTACTGATCACGAGCACGGAAACTTCACTCAGCCAATCACGGCAATGAGCACACGTCCCAGACAGCGCAAGACCGCGCCCCTCCTGCTCCCGCTAGGCGCCATCTTTGGAAGCCTGTGGCGATGTTCTCAAACTGAAGGTCCAAGGCGTGGGTAAGGTTCTCACAGTCCCAGTCAGGATGATGATATTCTCATGCTGGGAGCTCCGCCAAGCGCTATCTCAAATGTTACATTGTAGCATTCATGCTTGGGAGGCTTAGGATGCGGCCGGGCCGACCTGCGGTCCTGGACAGGCAAAGCTATAGGATGTGGCCGGGCCGACCCGCGGTCCCGGACAGGTCCCCCCTTTTTATTCAAAGCCAAGAGAATCCCTCGGGAACTGTGCCTGTCTTAGGTCGGGACACAACATTAGCAGGCATTACCGTCATGGGATAAGGCAGCAGCCATGGCAGCCCTCCTGTCTTAGGTTTGCTCTGCAATGATGTCTTCTTACCCGTCTCTGGCTGACCAGTTTAGCTCACAGGGGAGGTGATTGCTCTCCACTAGTAGAAAGAGATGCTTCACCTTGTTCTGCCATCTCAAGGCGATGATAATGGACCTGAATTGGCTTTGCCAAAATAGCCTCAATGTGTTGCTTAATGAATGCTATAAGCTTATTAAACAGCATGGGTCCAAAAGCAAATAGAAGAAGTAGGGTGATCAAAGGTCCAAGTAAGGGCATAAGGTAAGGCAACAGTCCATTCTATCCCGTCAGGAAGGGGTTGGCAGCGAGGTCACGTCTTCGTTGCTCAAGTTCTTCTTGTAGTTGTTTCACCTTGTCTCTGACTATGCCAGACTTATTGACATAGAAACAGCATTTCTCTTGTAGAGCCAAACAGATACCTCCCTGCTCTGCAGTTACTAAGTCTAGACCTCTTCTATTCTGTAATACCACCTCCGCTAAGGAGTCAACCTGGTCTTGGATATCTTGTATAGTTTCTGATATAGCTTGCACATCGGAAATTAGTTGTTGGGACAGCTTGGCATATCGAGTAAGAGAGATGCCCATACCTGCTGACCCTGTGGCTACTGCAGTTGTAATACCCAAAACTGCTAACAAAGGGGCAAACAATACTGTGCGCTTTGGTCTATAGAGAAAGTGATCAATACTAGGGATAGGAACTTCCTGACCTCCTGTGATTATATCTACATCTGGAAGGAGATAGGTCAATAAACATTGTCCCGTCCAATTTCGATGCAAATACGTATATGCAAGACTATTCCCGCACACAAAGACTGCACCATTGGTTGCGCACAAGGCGTCAGTGATGCTTATTACCGTGGCACATTCATTTCCTATGATCCCTACGTCTATATCATAACCATTATTCTTTCCTGATTTAAAAACAGATGTGCAATTATCAGCATTCAGTATCAAGGATACAGTAATGGGAAGAGTAGGTATACATGTCAAGCGATTAGTATAGAGGCTTATGTTGGTGTGGCTGAAATAGGGCATAGCAACAGGACGAGGGACTCCTGATGCAAGCAGAGCCAGCAGTCCTTAGCTAAGTCTGGTTGGGTATCGTTCAGCAACCTATAGGTAGCATTTAAAATATCTAAAGTCTGTGGATCAAGTTGCAATTTTCCTCTCACCTTTGGTAGTGCTATAGGGTGATATTTTAGTTCAGGCGGGAGTTCTTGTCGGAGCCTTTTTATCTGACCCTTTATTGTCTCTTCTCGATACAAATCCTGTGGTCCTCCTCCATCTGACACATGTATGGGGGCTTTCATTCGCCAGCATATTTGATCTCTCTCTTTGCCAGGACATCCTGCTATAACCAATCCTCCCGGGCCCTTTATCTCTTTAGTAGGGCGCTAAGGTAGCACTGAAAACAGTTTCACTGCCAAATCGGCACAGTTTGTATTGAATATAGCAGGAGCTATGTACTGCGATATGCACCTGTTTGTAGTAGCTACATAAGAGGCTCGGGTGAGTTGCATCTACTTTAGGACTGGGACTACATACCCATCGGTTATCGGCTAGGAGGTATGCTTTATGACCTCCGCAATTTATCGTGGTGATATATTGACCTAACTTAGGAAGGCTATATCTCCCTAAGCATTGACAGGGTCGTCCATACCGTTCTTGCAATATCTTGCGAACATCCGACGGGTCGCCAAAACCTGCTTCTGTTTCTGTCAGTCGTCTATATAGCATCAGGAATAAGGCCAACATCTTGACGACGAGCATTCTGTAGAAAGAGAAGAGAGAGCTTCTCAGGAGACACTTTTTCCCTGGTTTATTAATTATCCATTTGTCTCACAAGACGTTCAGGTAGCCATCGTGCGGCATCATATTCACGCGCAAACACGCAAACTGATCCTCGTCCCCAGATTAACACTGGATCTGGACCATGCCAGGAATTGTCAAGAGGATCTTTCCATCTGACCATGGCAAAATTTGTATTTGTTGTTGAATGCCAGAATCGATCAGCTGCAGATTTTCCTTGAGCGTCCAAATTTAAAAAATTTAAAATAAAAAGGGCATGATTTAGTATGTTTCTGGGGGTACCCTTGGTAGGGTACCAATCTCCCTTTTTTATTTTTTTAATGGTAATTTTAATGGATAGATGAGCACGTTTTACCATGTCTTGGTCTTGAGGGTTATAGGGGATACCTGTGGTATGTTGAATGTGTAAAGTATTATAGAAATCTTGAAAAGCCTTGGAAGTATATCTGGGGCCATTATCTGTTTTGATTTGTGAGGGTATGTCTGTTAGGGCAAAACAGTGTAAAAGGTGTGTCTTAACATGTTTAACAGTTTTTCTGGATTGAAGTGAGCCCATAAGAAAGCCACTGAAAGTATCAATACAGACATGAACATATTTTATAGTACTAAAGTCATTATAATGGGTAACATCTATCTGTCATAACACATTAGGTAGAAGACTTCTTGGGTTTACACTAAGGTGAGGTACAGGTAAATGTTGAATACAGGTAGTACAACTCTTAACAATTTGGCGAGCTTGTTTTTTGGTGATTTTATGTAAAAGTCTTAAAGTCTGAGTATTACAATGATGCAAGGCATGAGTACTTTGTGTTTGTTGTAAATTATCTACTATCATAGTCGTGACCAGTTTGGTAGCCATGTCAGCTATGGCATTACCCTTGACCAATGGTCTTGGAAGACCAGAATGAGTTCTGACATGACCCAAAAAGAAAGGATGTGTCTTTCGTCGAATGATTTGTTGACATTGTAAAAATAACATGGCAGTTTCTGATATTGATTTAATCTGGGCAACCGTCTCTAAAAGAGGCACCGAATGAGCTATATAAGCACTATCAGTATATATATTGATAGGTTGTTTTGGGAAGGCACACAGAACAGCAATTATAGCCTGTAATTTAACTAATTGTGTTGAACTATATTTAGTTTTAAACTTTATTATTGTATCTTTAAAAGTATAAGCAGCAATTTTTGAAGAAGATCTATCAGTGAATACTACTAAGGCGTCGTTTAATGGTTTTTTGTTGACAACACGTGGAAAAACAAAGGCATGTAATCTACTAAATTGAATAAACTTATCGGGTGGATAATGATTATCTAGATTTTCTGTAAAAGAAGTTAATGTGAGAAGCCAAGAGTCACTGTTTTGTAAGAGCCAAGTAATTTGATCTTGGGTGTAAGGTTGAATTATCGTTGATGGTTTAAACTCAAAATATTTTTTACTCTGTTTTTTTTTCAGGATAATTAGATCAGCAAGAGTATCATAATACGGTATTAAGATTCTTTTGGGGGAAGAGTGGAGATGAACCCACATGATAGGATTATCTTGTCAGAAAAGGCCTGTAGGGGTTAACTTTGTATTAAAGGTTATAAAGGTTAAAGATTTGTTATAATTTATATATGTCACAAATTGATTAGCAATTGTTGTTTTTACTTTAGTAAGGGCATCTAGAGCTTTTGGAGTCAAGGATCGAGGGGATTTTGGATTTGGATCTCTTTTTAATATATCAAATAAAGGCTGTAAGTTACCAGTAGGTATTTTTAAATACGGACGAAACTAATTTATATTTCTTAAGAGTTTTTGGAAATCATTGAGCGTTTGTAATTGGTCTTTATGAATGGTTGTTTTTTGATTAATAATCTTTGGCCCCTGGAGTTTAAAACCTAAATAAGTATAAGGGTCTTTTAATTGTACTTTTTTTGGTGTTATTTGTAGTCTAGTAGCATTTAAACTATTTTTAAGCTGATGGAAACATTGTAAAACTTTTGTTCTTATACGTCTCGCTATTAGGATATCATCTATATAATGGATTATATACATCTGTTTTTAGGCTTTTTGTATAGGCCGTATCGCTGTTGTTACAAATTTTTGACACAACGTTGGACTATTGGCCATGCCTTGAGGCAACACTTTTTATTGATAGCGTCTTATGGGCTCTCGGAAATTTACGGAAGGCAAACTAAATGTAAACCGTTCTTGATCATTAGGATGTAATGGTATAGTAAAGAAACAATCTTTAAGATCTAGAATAATTTTAAAGTAGCCTCTAGGGACAGCCACTGGAGAGGGCAATCTTGGTTGTAAGGCACTCATTATTACTATGGTGGGATTAATGGCTCTCAGATTTTGTAAGAGCCTCTATTTACTAGATTTTTTTTTTATAACAAAGATAGGAGTATTTTAAGGGGAAATGTTCTCTACTATATGTCCAGCCTCTAGCTGTTTTTGTACTAATTGTTGGGCGGCTTGTAATTTTTCAGTGGTTAGCGGCCATTGAGCAACCCAGACAGGCGACGAGGACTTCTAAGTTATAGGATCTGTGCATCTCTGGGGTACAGGCAAGTCAATGGTCGCCATTAAAAACTTTTTAAACTTCTATGATCTATTTTGTATACAGCCTGGACAGGTTTTACTATCTCATCTTTTCTTTTTTTTAGACCTTTTTTAGGGGTATATCTTTGGGCTAGCATCTGTACTGTAACTACGTCATTTGGGCTACACATAATTATTTTTATTTGTGACAGCAAATCTCGACTCTATAAATTTACAGGCAGGCGAGCAATAACAAACGGTTTAATCAATCTAGAATTATTTTTTTTATTTTTTTAAGTGAGATATTTGGAACTTTGTCTGGGGTTGGTACTCTGTCTAATGTCTCTTAAATTTGTCATGGTTTTTGAAGTAGGCCAATTAGATGGCCAATTTTCTTTTCTGATAATGGTTACATCAGCTCTTGTATCTATTAGCCCATTGAATAATTTTTCATCTAACCAGAGAGTCAACGAAGGCTTATTATTGGTGATCTGTTGTACCCAATATGTATCTGAGGATTTAAAATTTTTGGCTTTTCTTTTTTTCGACTGTGTTATATGATCGGTTGTAATCAAAGGTATTAATATCAATTGAGCTATTTTTTTTTCTTGATCAATAGTTGTAATACTCTCATTAGCCTGGGCCATAATTTTAATCTCTCTTGTATAATCGTTATCAATAACTCTTGGGAAGACTTGGAGACCCTTTATGGTGACATTTTTATGTCCTAGGAGTAACCCAAAAGTTTTAGGAGGCAGGGGACCATAGACCCCTGTAGGCAAGGCTTGAGGCCCCATTTTTGGAGTCAATATTGTGTGGGTGGCGGCACAGAGGTCCAATCCTGTGCTGCCTGGGATTGTTCTATTAAGTCCTGAAAGGGGTTGTTGTTGTTCTGAGCTGGAACAAAGCTGACTGTCCCATATGTTTGTCTCGGGGCCTGAGGCTGGCCCCTCTTTTCGTTTCTCTGTTGGGGTGTTAGAGGATTTTCTTGAACATCAGTCTTAGATCTACACTGATTTATCTAGTGTTTTCTTCTTTTGTATCTAGGACAGAGGCCAGGGGCTTTCTCGTCAGCTTTTTTATTACTATCTTGAGCTACATTGTTGTAATTTTGAGCAAAGTGTCCTGGCCTTTTACATTTAAAGCACTCTCTTTTATTTCTATCTCGCTCAGCTAGAAAGTCTTTGACTGTTTTTTCACTAAACGTTGTTGCCATGGCCAAACCTTGTTGATATGATGGTCCAATATCTGTACAAAGACGTATATATCTCGTCAAGTCAGTCTTTTTTCTATAAGGCCTAATTGCAGCTTGACAGGCTGTATTGGCATTTTCATAGGCCAACTGTTTTACATAATCTAGTCTCGCATCAGCGCTTCTAAAAATCTTGTCTGTCGTTGTGATAAGTCTGTGCACAAAGTCTGTAAATGGCTCATCTGATCTCTGTTTTACTCTTGTAAGTGAGGCTCCTAGATCTCTTTTTGTTGGGAGTTTTTTTCAAGCTTTAGTGGCAGCTGTCTGAATTTGTGCAAATAATCTAGCATCGTATTGTATTTGTGTATCACCATTATCATAGTGACCAGAACTTGTCAACATATCGAGAGTCCACCCATTTCCTGCCTGGAAATTTTTTTGTGTTGTTTTTTTACACGCCTTGAAGTACTCTGATTTTCATAACAGATGATCACCCCCTGTGAGAACTGTTCTGACTAAAGTATTCTAGTCCCCAGGTGTAAGCCAAGTGTTTGTCACAGATTCTAATATGGCGATGGTATAGGGCGCAGTGGCTCTATATTGGGAGACTGTAGTTTTTAATTCTTTTATGATAGCAAAATCAAAACCTCTATGATGTCTCCATATCGTTCCCTGATTGTCTGTGGTCTCTGTGACCGGAAAGGCAACTTTACAGTCATAATCTCTCTCTTTTGGGTAAGCAGCCATCTTGTCTTTAGGGACATGTTTACCAGGCTGTTGGTGTTGACGTGCGGTAGGACTTTCTTTCACTACGTCATCAACCCGCTCGTTTTTAGTTTTTAATCTTTGTAATTTAGTAATTAATGACTGATGTAATTTTTTAAGCTTTATTTGTTTTTCTAATAAGGCAATCTTATTTCTCAGTTCTTCTCTAGGATTAATATCTTTTCTCTCACTCATGGCCGCCATGACTGTAGGCGCGGAGGCCATTTTGTAGGGGGGAGGGCATGAAAATGGCGGAAGTTGGTCTAACCCATGACTTTTTACGACCTCTTCTTTTAAGTTATCTCAACCAACCTCTAAAGGGCCAGGACCATGTTTATCCTGATTTTCACTCTCTATTTGTAACTTGGGATATATTTTTGGAACTTTTTTCTTTAGTTCTGTCTCAGGGGGTTCTCCTATAACTTTTTGTTTTTTTTTAACAGGAGTGGCAGCAGGCTCTTCATCATTACTCTCTAAAGATATTAAATCTGTCTCTTTTTTTAAGGGAGACTTCCTAAGATCTGTTTGAGAACTAGTCTTTAAGATTTCTTCTGTATGAGCAATAGCAATTGTTATTTCTGGAGGTCTATCTCTAGTATCTATAAGTTCTTTAACTAGATTCCAGTAACTGAAAGCAGTCACGGGAACTTTTTCTGGTCCAAAAGCGTCATAAAAATCTCGCAATGCATCTCTTACCCGCTTTCACTTGTTTAAAGTAATAGTTCCTTCTTGTGGAAACCAGGGGCAGACATCTTTAACAAAATCAAAAAATTTAAACAAATCTTGACTTTTCACCTTTACTCCTCGTGTCTTTAAAGCTCTTCCTAATTGTTTTACATACACATCATGTTGACTCAATTCTTGTCCCATTTTGCAAATTCTTTATGCTTGTCCCCTATTTGGTGCCTATCTTTACCTCAATCTTGGCGCGGCAGGTTCCCGCAGCAGCTGAGAGGCAATTCACTCTTCTCTGTTGTCGCCGGCTCCTGGCACCGCTTCCTCACGGGGGACCCCCGTACTTCAGGCCCCACGTTGGGCGCCACTTGTCCCGACCCGCAGGATTCGTCAGCGAAGACCTAGGATTCCTCAACGCAGACCCTAAAGGGGGGGAGTGGGAATGAAGAGGACAAGAGACACGAGAAATGGAGACAAGACAGGAGTCTGATCAAGTCTCGTTTTATTGTTGAAAGTGAGCAACATTTATACTGTACAAAAGGCGGAAGAGCCCAACAATAGACCAATCATGTTAAAGGGCAACTATGCGAGATTACATAATGGTAAGAGTCTATGAGGAGCATGTACTGATCACGAGCACGGAAACTTCACTCAGCCAATCACGGCAATGAGCACACGTCTGAACTCCCGTAAGACAGCGCTCCTGTAGGTCGCCCTCTGCGCGAACTTTGGAAGCCTGTGGCGATGTTCTCAAACTGAAGGTCGTAAGGCGTGGTTAAGGTTCTCACAGTCCCAGTCAGGATGATGATATTCTCATGCTGGGAGCTCCCAAGCGCTATCTCAAATGTTACATTGTAGCATTCATGCTTGGGAGGCTTAGGATGCGGCCGGGCCGACCTGCGGTCCTGGACAGGCAAAGCTATAGGATGTGGCCGGGCCGACCCGGTCCCGGACTTGAGAACTAGTCTTTAAGATTTCTTCTGTATGAGCAATAGCAATTGTTATTTCTGGAGGTCTATCTCTAGTATCTATAAGTTCTTTAACTAGATTCCAGTAACTGAAAGCAGTCACGGAACTTTTCTGGTCCAAAAGCGTCATAAAAATCTCGCAATGCATCTCTTACCCGCTTTCACTTGTTTAAAGTAATAGTTCCTTCTTGTGGAAACCAGGGGCAGACATCTTTAACAAAATCAAAAAATTTAAACAAATCTTGACTTTTCACCTTTACTCCTCGTGTCTTTAAAGCTCTTCCTAATTGTTTTACATACACATCATGTTGACTCAATTCTTGTCCCATTTTGCAAATTCTTTATGCTTGTCCCCTATTTGGTGCCTATCTTTACCTCAATCTTGGCGCGGCAGGTTCCCGCAGCAGCTGAGAGGCAATTCACTCTTCTCTGTTGTCGCCGGCTCCTGGCACCGCTTCCTCACGGGGGACCCCCGTACTTCAGGCCCCACGTTGGGCGCCACTTGTCCCGACCCGCAGGATTCGTCAGCGAAGACCTAGGATTCCTCAACGCAGACCCTAAAGGGGGGGAGGGGGAATGAAGAGGACAAGAGACACGAGAAATGGAGACAAGCCAGGAGTCTGATCAAGTCTCTTTTTATTGTTGAAAGTGAGCAACATTTATACTGTACAAAAGGCGGAAGAGCCCAACAATAGACCAATCATGTTAAAGGTCAACTATGCGAGATTACATAATGGTAAGAGTCTATGAGGAGCATGTACTGATCACGAGCACGGAAACTTCACTCAGCCAATCACGGCAATGAGCACACGTCCCAGACAGCGCAAGACCGCGCCCCTCCTGCTCCCGCTAGGCGCCATCTTTGGAAGCCTGTGGCGATGTTCTCAAACTGAAGGTCGTAAGGCGTGGTTAAGGTTCTCACAGTCCCAGTCAGGATGATGATATTCTCATGCTGGGAGCTCCGCCAAGCGCTATCTCAAATGTTACATTGTAGCATTCATGCTTGGAAGGCTTAGGATGCGGCCGGGCCGACCTGCGGTCCTGGACAGGCAAAGCTATAGGATGTGGCCGGGCCGACCCGCGGTCCCGGACACCCTGTCCCACATCACCCCCCAAATCGCAGGCCTTCAAACTCAGACCGAATCACACCATCTGCTTCCTTGGTTTCTGAGTTTGCAGATGCACACAGTGGGATTTCTCAGACGTCATGACTATGTGAGCCCCTGCTCTGATAAAGTTCCTCTTCTCTATCTATCTATCTATCCATCCATCCTATTGGTTCTATTTCTCTGGAGAACCCTCACTGACAGAACAAAGCCAAACAGTCTCACATTTTTCCTTCCCACTGGTCAAGGCAGGTCGGGTGGCCAAGCTCAGCTTCAGAGTGGGAGGAGTCTAAAAGGTTAGGGGTGGGGCCGGTTCATTCCTGTGACCACCTACCCCAGACCCTACTTTCTGGGATTGTTACAAGAAGCAGCAAGATAATGACAAGACTGAAAAAGTAGACACCCAGGAGCTGAGGAATCTAAAGGGGTATCTAAGCTGAAATATCCTAATTCAGCCACTCCCCCACTTCTGGGCACCAGGAACCTGTTCTGTGGAAAACAACTTTTCCCTGGACCTGATGGGGGTGGGGGTGACGGTTTCTGGATGATTCAAGTCTATTACATTTATTACACATTTTATTTCAATTATTGTTACATCAGCTCCACCTTAGATCATCAGGCATTACATCCCAGAGGTTGGGAAACCCCATCCTAGGACACCTCTGGCCTTTTCTCTCCATTTCCTTTGTTTAGCTGAACAGTGCCCTGAATTGTTTTAATATTCTGCAATGCCTTTTACCGTAGAAAATTTTCACTCTTGCTGTAAATTTTGTGCTCTGAGCAATTTGATTTAGCTCCAATCACGGCAATGAGCACACGTCCCAGACAGCGCAAGACCGCGCCCCTCCTGCTCCCGCTAGGCGCCATCTTTGGAAGCCTGTGGCGATGTTCTCAAACTGAAGGTCGTAAGGCGTGGTTAAGGTTCTCACAGTCCCAGTCAGGATGATGATATTCTCATGCTGGGAGCTCCGCCAAGCGCTATCTCAAATGTTACATTGTAGCATTCATGCTTGGAAGGCTTAGGATGCGGCCGGGCCGACCTGCGGTCCTGGACAGGCAAAGCTATAGGATGTGGCCGGGCCGACCCGCGGTCCCGGACACCCTGTCCCACATCACCCCCCAAATCGCAGGCCTTCAAACTCAGACCGAATCACACCATCTGCTTCCTTGGTTTCTGAGTTTGCAGATGCACACAGTGGGATTTCTCAGACGTCATGACTATGTGAGCCCCTGCTCTGATAAAGTTCCTCTTCTCTATCTATCTATCTATCCATCCATCCTATTGGTTCTATTTCTCTGGAGAACCCTCACTGACAGAACAAAGCCAAACAGTCTCACATTTTTCCTTCCCACTGGTCAAGGCAGGTCGGGTGGCCAAGCTCAGCTTCAGAGTGGGAGGAGTCTAAAGGTTAGGGGTGGGGCCGGTTCATTCCTGTGACCACCTCCCCCAGACCCTACTTTCTGGGATTGTTACAAGAAGCAGCAAGATAATGACAAGACTGAAAAAGTAGACACCCAGGAGCTGAGGAATCTAAAGGGGTATCTAAGCTGAAATATCCTAATTCAGCCACTCCCCCACTTCTGGGCACCAGGAACCTGTTCTGTGGAAAACAACTTTTCCCTGGACCTGATGGGGGTGGGGGTGACGGTTTCTGGATGATTCAAGTCTATTACATTTATTACACATTTTATTTCAATTATTGTTACATCAGCTCCACCTTAGATCATCAGGCATTACATCCCAGAGGTTGGGAAACCCCATCCTAGGACACCTCTGGCCTTTTCTCTCCATTTCCTTTGTTTAGCTGAACAGTGCCCTGAATTGTTTTAATATTCTGCAATGCCTTTTACCGTAGAAAATTTTCACTCTTGCTGTAAATTTTGTGCTCTGAGCTGAAATGCTTAGGATTTAAGTAAGCTTAGGTTTTGACACCGGTAGGACCATACGTGGATCTAAGCCAGGAGTCTGTGAACTTTCCTCCTTTGGACCCTAAAGGTGTGAGGGAAGGAGGAACACAGCAATGGAGGCGTCTCAGCTTCACCAAGCATGAGTTTATTTTATGTTCTATCTCTTGAGCCTCTACAAATGATTTAACATGAAGCAGACTCAAACCCCACTCACCTAAGTGCTGCCGCTGGTGCCAGGCTGCCAGGAGAAACAGGATCCACCTGGAAACTCTCCCAGCATTAATGGACAGGTACCATATATCACCAGATACAAAGAGCCCCAAAGAGACAGGCTCGCAGAATCTTAGAGGATAAGCAGCGGAGAGCTTGGAGCAAAGGTCCTAGTTGTGGGCTGGGTTCTCCAATCTCTTTCAATAACAGCTCTGCTGCTTTAATTACAGGTTGGGGATCATTGTTAGAGCAAGGCGGAGGGCAGAGAGGTTAGAGAGGTGCCTGTGGAGAGACGCGGGTGGAAGCTCACGTAAAACCTTACCAGAGTGGCTACTTCCACCTGGGAGGATGCAGGACGCCACTGCAGGTCCATAAAGTATTCTACCCTGGGTTTCTACAAGGTCACCTCACCACATCATTTCAGGCCAGAACAAGCAGGCAATCTGCAGGCCCAGTGCAAAAAGAAAATGCAAGATGGGACTTCCCTGATGGTCCAGGGGTTAAGACTCTGCCTTCCAATTCAGGGGATGTGGGTTTGATCCCTGGTCCGGTAACGAAGATCCCACATGCCGAGGGGCAATGAAGCCCGCGTGGTCACAACGACAGAGCCCAAGCACCACAAGGAGAGAGAAGCCTGTGAGCTGCAACAATCCTATGTGCCACAACCGAGACCCGGTGCAGTCAAAAATAAATAAATTCAATAAATACAGAGAAAGGACACGCAAGTTTTCCTTATGCCAAAACTGAAAACTTTTAAGACAGAGGAAGTGGAGCATTAAATGAAGCACAAAGGGACCCGAAAACCCGTTTGACCTTTTTTACCGTAGAAAATTTTTTCCATTTTTCTAAATTTTCCGCTGAAATTTCTCTGATAAAGAAAAACTTAGGTTTTGACACCGGTAGGACCATACGTGGATCTAAGCCAGGAGTCTGTGAACTTTCCTCCTTTGGACCCTAAAGGTGTGAGGGAAGGAGGAACACAGCAATGGAGGCGTCTCAGCTTCACCAAGCATGAGTTTATTTTATGTTCTATCTCTTGAGCCTCTACAAATGATTTAACATGAAGCAGACTCAAACCCCACTCACCTAAGTGCTGCCGCTGGTGCCAGGCTGCCAGGAGAAACAGGATCCACCTGGAAACTCTCCCAGCATTAATGGACAGGTACCATATATCACCAGATACAAAGAGCCCCAAAGAGACAGGCTCGCAGAATCTTAGAGGATAAGCAGCGGAGAGCTTGGAGCAAAGGTCCTAGTTGTGGGCTGGGTTCTCCAATCTCTTTCAATAACAGCTCTGCTGCTTTAATTACAGGTTGGGGATCATTGTTAGAGTAAGGCGGAGGGGAGGGAGGTTGGAGAGGGGCCGGTGGAGGGACGCGGTGGAAGCTCACGTAAAACCTTACCAGAGTGGCTACTTCCACCTGGGAGGATGCAGGACGCCACTGCAGGTCCATAAAGTATTCTACCCTGGGTTTCTACAAGGTCACCTCACCACATCATTTCAGGCCAGAACAAGCAGGCAATCTGCAGGCCCAGTGCAAAAAGAAAATGCAAGATGGGACTTCCCTGATGGTCCAGGGGTTAAGACTCTGCCTTCCAATTCAGGGGATGTGGGTTTGATCCCTGGTCCGGTAACGAAGATCCCACATGCCGAGGGGCAATGAAGCCCGCGTGGTCACAACGACAGAGCCCAAGCACCACAAGGAGAGAGAAGCCTGTGAGCTGCAACAATCCTATGTGCCACAACCGAGACCCGGTGCAGTCAAAAATAAATAAATTCAATAAATACAGAGAAAGGACACGCAAGTTTTCCTTATGCCAAAACTGAAAACTTTTAAGACAGAGGAAGTGGAGCATTAAATGAAGCACAGAGCCCTTCTAAGTGGGGGACCCTGTACAAACACCCTGGGGGTGGTGGCCCTGTAGCCAGCCCTGGTTTGGGGACCACAGGAAGCCCACGGCCAAGAAAAGGGGGAGTCAGAGTCTGCCGAGCAAGGGCTGAGAGACTGCTGGTTCCCTCCTTTTCACAGAAACACAGTCCATCCTATAACTTTGGTTTTCTTATCAAATAATTGCACAGAAATAGCGAGTGAATGTGAAGGCTAAACAGTCCTTTAAAAGCCACCTTTTCTCCTCCTGTATTCTAGAAAAAATAATCAAATCTCCGCTTCGTGTGCCCTGCGGAGACATGAAGGGCACAGAGGGACACAGCAGCCCAGCTTCTGCGTGAGCCTTATCGCTCACGAAAGCCCTGCCTCCTCTGAAGGAAGGCTCGGCATCTGGGAGGCTCTGAGACAGGCCATTTGGGCAGGAGGGGACAACAGCCCCAAAGAAGGTCCTAAAATCTATGTAGGCACTGAATGTATGTCAGCAAGTCAGGTCTCATACATCCCAACGTCTAGGTACATTTTTAATTACAATGGAACAGTTTATACATATACATGAGTCATAACCAAGAACAGAGAGAAACGCTGGCTGACCTTGAGTCACGGACACAACTGTAGAGTCGTTCAGAGAGACGCTCCTCAAGACCCGCATCACCGGGGTCAACCCCTGGGCCCTGGAGGGAGTCGAGCCTCCATTTGCCAATCTGTCCCGATCACAGTCTACCTTTCCCAGAGGTAGTAGAATCGTGTGTGAGCTCAGTTTTGTCTCTTGGTGACACCATGGACTGTAGCCTGCCAGGCTCCTCTATCCATGGAATTTCCCAGGCAAGAATCCTAGAGTAGGTTACGATTTCTACTCCGGGGGATCTTCCCAACCCAGGGATCAAACCGGGGCCTCTTACATCTCCTGCACTGGCAGGTGGATTCTTTACCGCTGTACCACCTGGGAGCCCAACGGTAGCAGGTGAGGGTGAAATGAGATGGTAAGTGCAGAGCTCACCTACACGCTGGCACAGCAAAACCTCCTCACCAAATACACTGTCTCATTATTGAGCCATGGATCCCACCCGGACACTTCTGATGTGGCGTGCTTGGGGCTCGAGTCAAGAGGAGGCCTCCCACCTTCCCTGCTTTCCCCTGGAGGCTGCACTCGGACTCCAGGGATGCTCCTGGGCATCCTGGCTGGAAACCTGCCCCTCGTCTTTAAGCGGTTTCTCTGTCAGCCGTCCACCCAGCCCTGAGCGAGGAGCCCTGAGGCCGGCTCGCCTGCTGTGGCACCTGCCCCACCCCCACCCCCGCCCCACCCCGCCCAACCCTGCCCCAGGCCAGACTTCCCAAAGCGCAGGGACTGCAGCTGTCGTCTCAGGGCCCTGCTCCTCGTCACCTCAGGCGGATCCGGAGGAGATCCCTCCAATGGACGGATCTTCTCGCTTCCATCTCGTCCATCACCAGCCCCGTCCTCGGCTAGGCTCGCTCCCAGTGATCCACGTTCCTAGCTCACTTCTGTCTCCAGCTCTTTCCCAACCTGAAAAGTCTCTCCCAGTCCTCTTGCCCAGCCGGACCTGCTCCAGCCTGTAGATGGGCTGTCTACCATTTATAACTTCTGGAAGGAATACAGTTTAATCTAGAATGTTCCTTTTCCTTTAAACCATGCAGAAAGTGGTAAGTGGGATCCCTATGACACTTGTCATACCCACATAAATCACAAGTGGGTCAGACATGTAAATTTTTAAAAATTCATAAATATTGCTGGAGAAAATTCAGGCAAAGTCCCTTCTGTTCTCAAAGTAGGGAAGGACTTTTATGTATGACACAAAATCCAAAAGCTATAAATAGGAGACTTTTAAAAGCTGAGCAAAGAACGTTAAAATTTTATGCACAGCAAAAAAGAGACCCGTCCTGGTATATGTTTGTAGCACCATGACAAAAGACTCCTATAAATCAGTAAGAAAAAGTGCAGAAACATAACATAAAAATGGGCAAAGGATATGACCAGATGAGTCAGAGCGGGGAAAAGTCGTTTTTAAAACTATGAAAAATAATCTCATCGTTTAAAAATACAAATTAGAAACTACAACATTTTGTATTATTTTAGCAAAGTTAAAAATTTTTAAACAGGGCATGCAGTGGGGTAAGTGCAGAGCTCACCTACACGCTGGCGAAAACCTCCTCACCAAATACACTGTCTCATTATTGAGCCATGGATCCCACCCGGACACTTCTGATGTGGCGTGCTTGGGGCTCGAGTCAAGAGGAGGCCTCCCACCTTCCCTGCTTTCCCCTGGAGGCTGCACTCGGACTCCAGGGATGCTCCTGGGCATCCTGGCTGGAAACCTGCCCCTCGTCTTTAAGCGGTTTCTCTGTCAGCCGTCCACCCAGCCCTGAGCGAGGAGCCCTGAGGCCGGCTCGCCTGCTGTGGCACCTGCCCCACCCCCACCCCCGCCCCACCCCGCCCAACCCTGCCCCAGGCCAGACTTCCCAAAGCGCAGGGACTGCAGCTGTCGTCTCAGGGCCCTGCTCCTCGTCACCTCAGGCGGATCCGGAGGAGATCCCTCCAATGGACGGATCTTCTCGCTTCCATCTCGTCCATCACCAGCCCCGTCCTCGGCTAGGCTCGCTCCCAGTGATCCACGTTCCTAGCTCACTTCTGTCTCCAGCTCTTTCCCAACCTGAAAAGTCTCTCCCAGTCCTCTTGCCCAGCCGGACCTGCTCCAGCCTGTAGATGGGCTGTCTACCATTTATAACTTCTGGAAGGAATACAGTTTAATCTAGAATGTTCCTTTTCCTTTAAACCATGCAGAAAGTGGTAAGTGGGATCCCTATGACACTTGTCATACCCACATAAATCACAAGTGGGTCAGACATGTAAATTTTTAAAAATTCATAAATATTGCTGGAGAAAATTCAGGCAAAGTCCCTTCTGTTCTCAAAGTAGGGAAGGACTTTTATGTATGACACAAAATCCAAAAGCTATAAATAGGAGACTTTTAAAAGCTGAGCAAAGAACGTTAAAATTTTATGCACAGCAAAAAAGAGACCCGTCCTGGTATATGTTTGTAGCACCATGACAAAAGACTCCTATAAATCAGTAAGAAAAAGTGCAGAAACATAACATAAAAATGGGCAAAGGATATGACCAGATGAGTCAGAGCGGGGAAAAGTCGTTTTTAAAACTATGAAAAATAATCTCATCGTTTAAAAATACAAATTAGAAACTACAACATTTTGTATTATTGATTCAGCAAAGTTAAAAAAATTTTTTAGAATCCATTGTGTTGGCACAAGTGTAAGGAAAAAGGCATTCTTATAAATACTCTTTTATCCTCTTGGCAGAGATGTAAACTGGTACTGCCTCTCTGAGCAGCAATTAGGTAGTAGCGATTAAAATTTAAAGACCACGTATCCATCAATCCAACACTTCCTTAGACATTGCTGGCACTGGATGGTCTCTTGTCAACTTTTCATCACCACTCAGCAGCTTCTAACGTCTCTGAATCATCAAAGAAAAGGGAGGCGCTCCATTACCCAGAAGCCCAGGAGCCCCTCTCAGGTTGGTTCCGAGTGACTCTTCCAATGAGAAGCCCTTGCAGAAGGGGAGACGCCAGCTCTGTTCTGCACACGGGGTGGAGCCAGGCATGCAGGCAGGGAGCCGGAGGCTCACTCCTGGCAGCTCAGAGCCACCACCTTGCGTTGCAGAGTGAGGGCCTTGGTCAGAGCTTCTGGGAGCTACAGCAGGTTTGCAGGGAGCTTGGAAGGACCACCCACTCAGGGGCTTCAACCTGAGACTTCCCTCTGCATCTTCCCTAACCTCCGCTGACCTGGGTCTGCCAAGGATGTGTAAGCTCTCACTCCCTTTACTAAAATCTTTAACATCAGAACCACATGGACCGTCTTCTGTTTTCCTGACTGACCCCCATCTGACGTATTTATCACGGGAACGTACCCCACAGGCATCCTCATACGTGCGTGCTCAGTCACTTCAGTCGAGTCCAGCTCTGTATGACCCTACGGACGGTAGCCTGCCAGTCTCTTCTGTCCATGGGACTCTCCAGGCAAGAATACTGGAGTGAGGTGCCGTGCCCGCCTCCAGGGAATCTTCCAGACGCAGGGATCAAACCCAAGTCTCTTAGGTGTCCTGCACTGCAGGCAAATTCTTTACTGCTGAGCCACGGGGGAAGTCCATACTCATTCATGCACACACACACACACACAAATTATTATTTTTAATAACAAAAGACTGTAAAAACACTAAAAATATATCAATAGTGGCCAATTAAAAATATTGTGATACATCTATATGGCAGTGCCATTTCCCATTTCACAAAGAAGCACAGTACTTCATGCATCCATTTGCATCGATCATCAATGAAAAGAATTTCAATTTCATTTCTCTCGTATGCTACTATTTGTGTGGTAAATACAAGGAAGACTGTTGGGTGTACACAGAAGAAACAGGTGGCCAAGGCACCTTTGAAAAAAAATTTTAGGATCAGGAGTGGGAGGTAGAGCTACATTACCCCAAAGATAATTTCCCTCTGGAATATCCCATCGTGTACATATATTTTAAAAAAGAAAGACTTGGGCATGACTAAGGGAATGAAGGACAGAGCAGCTAATTAATCCGAGGACATGCTCATCATGAAATGCCAGTGAGGCATCAACAAACTGGACAGCATGCTTTCTTCTCTTTTCCTCTCTTTCTGTTTTTCACTTTTCCTGAAATTTAAAACAAACTGGAGATGGGGAGTTGACCTTCTTGTTAGAGGATTCTAGAATAACATCCATTTGCTTTTTTGGAGATTAGTTTTCTACATCTCTTCACGACGTCTAACACTCTCTCCTTATGCTCCAAAGAAGAGGTGGAAACTGCATGGAGACCTGCCCACTCCCTGACTTATTCTAACACAGGATTAGTACTTACAGTCCAAATCCATGCTCTTTATCTTACTGAAATAGAAGAGGTTTCATGGAAGAGTTAAAATACCAGCTATAGGTGTCTGATAAATTGCATTAGATAAATTGCATTAGATATACTGAGCTGAAGTTCCTACTGTCTTCTGGTTGATAAATTCAAGAGACTGATTTGACTGTGCTTATATCTTACCCCTAATGAAACAAGAATGAGCAAAAGATGAGGTACCTTCACTACCTGGGAATAAAATCCACATTCGTTACATTCTGTCATTATTCTCATCCCTGTCTAGAGACCAGGAGACAGATGGATGCCCACCATGGAATGGTGCTGATCTGAATTCCCGTAACACTGAAACCAGGGTTCAAATCATGAGTCCTGAAAAATTCCAGCTTTGAGTCACTATTTACAACTCCAGACCTGTGATTAAATATCTAATGCAATTTATCAGACACCTATAGCTGGTATTTTAACTCTTCCATGACACCTCTTCTATTTCAGCAAAAACCTTTCTTCTTTCTTTATACCCTTATAATATTATATATAATTTAAGTAACTATTATAGGGTCATATTCAATTTAAAAATGCCCATTCAATGGTGTATTCAAATATGCACTTTTAAATTATTATTATTGCTATTATTAATTTCTATACATAATAAGAAGATACTTCCTGGCTCTTTTGGATGTTTCCATATAAAAGAGCACTGGCTATGTTTCATTCTGCTTTATAGTCAGCATCTCCTGTCTGCCCAGCCACACGCGTCAGTAATTCCTCCTCCCTTATTTTCACTTGAGCAGTTTTGAACTGACCTTCTCTCTCTTCCAAAAGCAAGAGTCCCAGGAGCTCTAACCCTGTCTGTCCTCCTCGGCGGAGCCAAGAGACAGACAGCCTCACACACCTCTCCCTCGAGTCAGCCTAGTGATTCAGTCTCTGATCAGACATGCCCTCCCGACACAGATGAGGGGATGTTCTCTAACTCGAGTCGCTGCTCCTTCCCCCACACCTGCTCTGCTTCCAGGTCCCCGAGGTCTCCCTCAGGTGAAACCCAAGTGCAAATGCAGGAGACAGAGGCAACGTCCAGAAAGCTTAAGGGAGAAGACGCATACAAGGCATTATGGGCTGAATCATGTTCCCCCCTCAAGAAGACAATGTGAAAAGACATAGAGCATGCACGTAAGGGCAGAGGCAGAGACTGGAGTGACCCAGCCCCACGCCAGGGACTGCCAGGAGCGGCCACTGGTCCCCTGGGCCAGGAGAGAGGCCTGGACAGATTCCTCCTCTCAGAGCCCTCAAAGGGAGCCAGCCCTGCCAACACCTTAACCTTTGGCTTCTGGCCTCGAGAACTTTGAAAGGCAACATTTCTGTTATATTAAACTACCTAGGTTGTGGTAATTTGTTCCAGCAGCCACAGGAAACTAATGCACAAGGATTTCTGTTATATTTTAAAGCCCCCCAAAACCAGGGTTCAAATCATGAGTCCTGAAAAATTCCAGCTTTGAGTCACTATTTACAACTCCAGACCTGTGATTAAATATCTAATGCAATTTATCAGACACCTATAGCTGGTATTTTAACTCTTCCATGACACCTCTTCTATTTCAGCAAAAACCTTTCTTCTTTCTTTATACCCTTATAATATTATATATAATTTAAGTAACTATTATAGGGTCATATTCAATTTAAAAATGCCCATTCAATGGTGTATTCAAATATGCACTTTTAAATTATTATTATTGCTATTATTAATTTCTATACATAATAAGAAGATACTTCCTGGCTCTTTTGGATGTTTCCATATAAAAGAGCACTGGCTATGTTTCATTCTGCTTTATAGTCAGCATCTCCTGTCTGCCCAGCCACACGCGTCAGTAATTCCTCCTCCCTTATTTTCACTTGAGCAGTTTTGAACTGACCTTCTCTCTCTTCCAAAAGCAAGAGTCCCAGGAGCTCTAACCCTGTCTGTCCTCCTCGGCGGAGCCAAGAGACAGACAGCCTCACACACCTCTCCCTCGAGTCAGCCTAGTGATTCAGTCTCTGATCAGACATGCCCTCCCGACACAGATGAGGGGATGTTCTCTAACTCGAGTCGCTGCTCCTTCCCCCACACCTGCTCTGCTTCCAGGTCCCCGAGGTCTCCCTCAGGTGAAACCCAAGTGCAAATGCAGGAGACAGAGGCAACGTCCAGAAAGCTTAAGGGAGAAGACGCATACAAGGCATTATGGGCTGAATCATGTTCCCCCCTCAAGAAGACAATGTGAAAAGACATAGAGCATGCACGTAAGGGCAGAGGCAGAGACTGGAGTGACCCAGCCCCACGCCAGGGACTGCCAGGAGCGGCCACTGGTCCCCTGGGCCAGGAGAGAGGCCTGGACAGATTCCTCCTCTCAGAGCCCTCAAAGGGAGCCAGCCCTGCCAACACCTTAACCTTTGGCTTCTGGCCTCGAGAACTTTGAAAGGCAACATTTCTGTTATATTAAACTACCTAGGTTGTGGTAATTTGTTCCAGCAGCCACAGGAAACTAATGCACAAGGACGCTGGGTTGTCTGTGTGGGTCAAGGACAGGACCAGATGAAGCCGGGCCCCAGGCCCCCAGGCTTGGTCTCCACCCTCCCCACTGCAGCCCACCGTCCTCTGCCCTCTCTCACCACAGGCCCTCGAGCGGGGCAAGACCACCCAGTCAGCAATTCCAAGAGTCATCTCTCACGACTTCTGTCTCTAGAGAGACTCTAGGCTCTTTGAGTCAAGAGCCCCCTGGGGGGCTTCCCTGGTGGTCCAGTGGGTAAGGACACCACCTTGCAGTGCAAGGGGCGCCGGTTCGATCCCTGGCCTGGGAAGATCCCACGTGCCGTGGAGCGGCTGGACCCATGTGTCCAATTACCGAGCCGGAGCTCTGGAGCGCATGCGCCCAGAGCCAGTGCTCTGTGACAACAGAGGCCACTGCGATGGGAGGCCCACATGGGCCGAAGAACAAAGATGGATGAAAAATAGACAAATGAAAGACCAATAGAAGTGGCCCACCCACCCCCACTCCCTCCCCAACCCGCCCCCCACCAAAAGAAACCATTAAAAAATAAAAAAATACTGGGTCTAAAAAGAAAAACAAAAAAAAACAAAAAAAAAAGTTTGGAAAAAAAAAAAAAAAAGAGCCCCCTGGGACAATTGGTTGTGGGCAGGATGGGTGAGGGCCATGCTGCACAGGACTGTTGAGCAAATGTGGCCAAAGACAGCTTCCAGGATTCAGGGATGATGTTTTGATTGAAGTCTACAATTCCACCTTCTAACCTCATATGCAATCATTCCCAAAAGTTTCCTTCTGCCAGGTTCTTCTCTCTCTCTCTGTATACACACATATAGATAGACAGATAGGTATATATAGTTAGAGAACAACCCACTAACCCTGAAACAGACAACCATGCATTCAACGCCACAGGATGTTTCAGCTAGTCTTAACCCCTATTATAACAACCTTCCAGAGCTATGACTTACATTGCAAATGTTGAAGGTGTCTTGCAAGCTCAGTGTTCACTGAAGTACACAGCAGATATTCCTCAGGCCACTACGCCTTGACTATACCTCGACCTTACGAATGTCTGCAGTCTGTAGGGGGCCATACCTGCTCCTTGCTCCTGGCCTGTGGTTCATGTTTACACTAAACAGGACATGGGGATTCCCTGCTGACTCCACCTCGTCACCATCAACAGGCGGGGCCCCCTGATTGCAGCACAACGTTAATGGAACCGACAAGGTGGATGTGAGGCCCCGGCTGGCTCTGGTCCATGATGATGTATAACCCTCACCTTCCTAGAGGTAGCTGAGTGGAGACGAGTGAACAGTTATAAGAGAATCCGTAACCACTACTGACCAATTAACCTAAACCATGTTCTTCCAACAGAGATCCAGCACCATCACCTTTGAAGACTGGGGATACTGCAGTGATAGAGGGGTAGCCTCCATTATCACCTCTGCTTCCTTATCTAATGAAGGACAAGCTCCGACACAGTGAATTCATCACATTACACAATCGAATTTCCGATGAGAATTTTGGAGATTTTTCCTACCCATATTATTGATGAGCTCCATCAAGCTAGACTAGGCATTGCCACCGTCATAAACATTATTTCTCACCCTGCTCATGACTGTCAGGAGCTGGCTGGGACTCTGCCCGTGGCATCTGCTTTCAGGGACACGGGCTGGTGGGCACTCCACCAGCTGGAGCACCACAGATGCTGTGGCGGAGGGAGGGGGAGTTGGCACATCGCCTCTTAAGGGACTCGACCTAGACAAACACCTGTCAGTTCTCCTCACATTTGACTGGTTAAGGGAACCACATGGCCCAGCAGATCTTCAAGGGGTCGTGGGAGTACCATCTTAATAATTGAACAGTCCTAATGATAATCCACCTCTCTAGTGGCCAGTCAGCTCAGTTTTCTTCCTTAAAACAAAATTCACTTACTCTCTCCCCAAGAAGGACAACTTAAACATCCCATCCCATCACTGATCCAGTCTCTTGGGTGATGTACGTTTGTCTTTTAATCCAGAACTATATTAAGTTTCTCGAGCTGGTGTGATAAAATAGCAGACTCTGGGATTTAAAGAACAGAAGTTTTTTTTCACACCACTCTGGAGGGGACTGGAAGTCCAAGATCACGGTATCAGCGGGGCTGCTTGCCACTGAGACTTATCAGCTTAGGACCTCACCTTATGGACTCACTTAACCTTAATTCTCTCTTTAAAGTCCCTGTCTCTGAATGCAGCCTCCTCAGAGGTTTAGGCTGCAGCATTTTATCTGGGGGGACACAGTTCAGCCCATGACAGCGGGTGATGCACAGCAATGAAACTGGTCCTGGATATGGCTTTCCTCATCCTGACAGTGAAGTGTGAGTTTTTCAGTCTCATTTGACTCTTTGCGACCCCATGGACTGTAGCCCGCCAGGCTCCCAGGTCCAGGGGATTCTCCAGGCAAGGATACTGGAGGGGGTTCCCATGCCCTTCTCCAGGGGATCCTCCCAACCCAGGGATCAAATCCACGTCTCCTACACTGCAAGTAGGTTCTTCACCAGGTGAACCACCTGGGACGCCCTCTTATCCTGGAGACTTATAAAATAAAAACACACAGGCACTCTATTTGCCAAGACGAAACAAGGAAGAGACAACCCCAACAGACATTTCCATCTGGAAAGAGGAAAGTAGGAGATACGTCACAGACAATAGTCTTCACTAATCCTGAAATCCCCAGATACACACTGGGATGGTCAAACATTTCATTCATGTTTTTCCGTAACATCTTATAGGAAAACTCAGTCGAGCTTTTCGCCGAACCCAGTACTATGAGGGCTGCCCTGGGGGTGGGATGGTAGTGCCTGAATATGGTCCCTTCAAGACACCCTGTTACCCCTCATCCTCCACAGCCCTGCTTCCTCTCACACCACACTCCCTGACCTGTGAAGCAAGCAACAGGGCATGTGCTCTGCTTGGGAGCTGTGTGGCTTGTTCAGTTCACTTCTTGACCTAAACCTTTGGGATCAAGGGTCATTTTAGGTCTTTAATAGTTTAATAATTTTTATCTGGCCTGATGATCTTTTTTGGAGGTATACTTCTTGCAACAACTTCATCAGTCTTTCGTCTATTTGATACCAGAAAATTCCATCTGCCAACAGGCACAATCAGAGTTACTTTCAACACATGTCTTGGTATTTTCCTGATAGTCTAGTGGTTAGGACTCCATATGCAGGGGGCATGGGTTCAATCCTTGATCGGGGAACTAAGATTCCACATAGCATGGACAACATAAATAAACAAATAAATACTCTACAAAGTGAGATACAACCTATGTATTTTTTAAAGACATGTCTTATTTGGATCTTTACTCTGGTACACCTTAGTCCTTGCAGAGGCTTTAATAACAGTGAGATAGCCAAGGAAATATCATCGCTGAATGGTTTTTTAAAAGTAGGCACAGAGGTCATGCCCTGTGCTGCAAGACTCAGATTTAATTCCTTTTTACTACTAAGAGGTTTCCTTGATTTTATCTTCTGCTGTTTGGAGTCTAAAATCAGTCAGCTTTTTCAGTATTGCAAAGCTTCAAATCTTCCATGAACTCCTGCTGGGAATCCAGCTAATTCTTTTCTGACCTTGTCTCTTATAATCCTTGGTCAAGTGCAGTCAATGGAAACCAGCATGTCACTCACACGGTTGACCCCTGAACAACACACATTGAACTGCGTAGGTTCACTTATACTCAGATATTTTTCAATAGCAAATGTCGTGGTACTACATGATCCGTGGTTGTTTGAGTCAACTGTATTGTTTTCCCGCCTTTTTCTCTAGAGCTGCAAATTCATTAGGCGTATAGTCTGCCCTTCAAATAACTGTGGGCAACAGCTTCACCAAAATGTTTGCACCTGCTTAACAAGGACTGTCCTCTTTCCAGGCTTTATCACAGTTTCTTACCTGCCTATGACTCGTCATTAGAGTCAATGACAAATTATAATTTTCTTGCTGTGTTAGCATTCAACTCCTGATTGCAATTTCTGCATCAGTCAGAATAAGATAAAGTAAACTACAGTCAGTAAAAGTCCCACAATTTCCATGGCTAGAAAAAACAAATTATTAGTTCTCTCTCCTGTTACCTATTCACTATGCATCAACCAGTAAGGGTCTTTACAAGTCTCATTTTTGGAGGTATACTTCTTGCAACAACTTCATCAGTCTTTCGTCTATTTGATACCAGAAAATTCCATCTGCCAACAGGCACAATCAGAGTTACTTTCAACACATGTCTTGGTATTTTCCTGATAGTCTAGTGGTTAGGACTCCATATGCAGGGGGCATGGGTTCAATCCTTGATCGGGGAACTAAGATTCCACATAGCATGGACAACATAAATAAACAAATAAATACTCTACAAAGTGAGATACAACCTATGTATTTTTTAAAGACATGTCTTATTTGGATCTTTACTCTGGTACACCTTAGTCCTTGCAGAGGCTTTAATAACAGTGAGATAGCCAAGGAAATATCATCGCTGAATGGTTTTTAACAGTAGGCACAGAGGTCATGCCCTGTGCTGCAAGACTCAGATTTAATTCCTTTTTACTACTAAGAGGTTTCCTTGATTTTATCTTCTGCTGTTTGGAGTCTAAAATCAGTCAGCTTTTTCAGTATTGCAAAGCTTCAAATCTTCCATGAACTCCTGCTGGGAATCCAGCTAATTCTTTTCTGACCTTGTCTCTTATAATCCTTGGTCAAGTGCAGTCAATGGAAACCAGCATGTCACTCACACGGTTGACCCCTGAACAACACACATTGAACTGCGTAGGTTCACTTATACTCAGATATTTTTCAATAGCAAATGTCGTGGTACTACATGATCCGTGGTTGTTTGAGTCAACTGTATTGTTTTCCCGCCTTTTTCTCTAGAGCTGCAAATTCATTAGGCGTATAGTCTGCCCTTCAAATAACTGTGGGCAACAGCTTCACCAAAATGTTTGCACCTGCTTAACAAGGACTGTCCTCTTTCCAGGCTTTATCACAGTTTCTTACCTGCCTATGACTCGTCATTAGAGTCAATGACAAATTATAATTTTCTTGCTGTGTTAGCATTCAACTCCTGATTGCAATTTCTGCATCAGTCAGAATAAGATAAAGTAAACTACAGTCAGTAAAAGTCCCACAATTTCCATGGCTAGAAAAAACAAATTATTAGTTCTCTCTCCTGTTACCTATTCACTATGCATCAACCAGTAAGGGGCACAGAGCGGCCTCTGCTCCAAGTCGTTTTCACTAAGGGACAGTCTGACAAAAACACCATCATCTATAACTGTTATGGCAGTGAAAGCAAAAAAGTGTGAGTCGCTCAGTGGTGCCGACCCTGGACATGGACTGTAGCCCACCAGGCTTGTCTGTCCGTGGGATTCTCCAGGCAAGAGGACTGGAGTGGGTTGCCATGCCCTCCTCCAGGGGATCTTCCTAGATCTCCTGAACTGCAGGCAGATTCTTTACCATCTGAGCCACCAGAGGAGTGTAGTAATTAATGCACTAAATCTTAAAGAATGTCCACATTTTATTTACATTAAATCACATGGCCACACCTAATTTCAAGGATCTGGGGAATTCCAATCCAACTATGTGCCTGGAAAAGTGAAAGTCAGTTGCTCAGTTGTGTCTGTCTCTTTGAGACCCCATGAACTGTAGCCTGCCAGGCTCTTCTGTTCATGGAATTCTCCAGGCAAGGATACTGGAGTGGGTAGCCATTCCTTCTCCAGGGATCTTCTTGACCCAGTAATTGAACCTGGAGCTCCTGCATTTCAGACAGATTCTATTCCATCTGAGCTACTAGAGAAGGAGACTGCTGAAATAATAGTCAACAGTTCTTACAATTATCACATTCATTTCTTTTAGATCAGAACATATGAGAATAAACTTGAATAAACTTTCAAAAAGACTGAACATGAAAAGAAGACACCAGGACATCCTTGGTGGTGCATAAATAAGAATCGTGCATGACACTTACCGCCTTTTTCTCTAGAGCTGCAAATTCATTAGGCGTATAGTCTGCCCTTCAAATAACTGTGGGCAACAGCTTCACCAAAATGTTTGCACCTGCTTAACAAGGACTGTCCTCTTTCCAGGCTTTATCACAGTTTCTTACCTGCCTATGACTCGTCATTAGAGTCAATGACAAATTATAATTTTCTTGCTGTGTTAGCATTCAACTCCTGATTGCAATTTCTGCATCAGTCAGAATAAGATAAAGTAAACTACAGTCAGTAAAAGTCCCACAATTTCCATGGCTAGAAAAAACAAATTATTAGTTCTCTCTCCTGTTACCTATTCACTATGCATCAACCAGTAAGGGGCACAGAGCGGCCTCTGCTCCAAGTCGTTTTCACTAAGGGACAGTCTGACAAAAACACCATCATCTATAACTGTTATGGCAGTGAAAGCAAAAAAGTGTGAGTCGCTCAGTGGTGCCGACCCTGGACATGGACTGTAGCCCACCAGGCTTGTCTGTCCGTGGGATTCTCCAGGCAAGAGGACTGGAGTGGGTTGCCATGCCCTCCTCCAGGGGATCTTCCTAGATCTCCTGAACTGCAGGCAGATTCTTTACCATCTGAGCCACCAGAGGAGTGTAGTAATTAATGCACTAAATCTTAAAGAATGTCCACATTTTATTTACATTAAATCACATGGCCACACCTAATTTCAAGGATCTGGGGAATTCCAATCCAACTATGTGCCTGGAAAAGTGAAAGTCAGTTGCTCAGTTGTGTCTGTCTCTTTGAGACCCCATGAACTGTAGCCTGCCAGGCTCTTCTGTTCATGGAATTCTCCAGGCAAGGATACTGGAGTGGGTAGCCATTCCTTCTCCAGGGATCTTCTTGACCCAGTAATTGAACCTGGAGCTCCTGCATTTCAGACAGATTCTATTCCATCTGAGCTACTAGAGAAGGAGACTGCTGAAATAATAGTCAACAGTTCTTACAATTATCACATTCATTTCTTTTAGATCAGAACATATGAGAATAAACTTGAATAAACTTTCAAAAAGACTGAACATGAAAAGAAGACACCAGGACATCCTTGGTGGTGCATAAATAAGAATCAGCCTGCTGGTGCAGGGGTCACGGGTTACTTCCCTGGTCAGAGGAGGATGCCACATGCCGCGCAACAACTGAGCCTGCAGGCTGCAACTATTGAAGCCCATGTGCCTAGAGACGGTGCTCGGCAACAAGAGAAGCCACCACAACAAGAAGCCCACACGCCACAACCAAGAGTAGCCCCAGCCAGCTGCAACCAGAGAAAGCCCACACAAAGCAACAAAGACCCAACGCAGCCAAAACTAAATAAATACGATATCTATGTAAAGAAGACATCGGTCCTTATCGATGGATGTATATTCAAGAGAATGCCTTAGGCCATCCCCCAGTCTTTTAAAATGCAGTTTCCACAGGATCTTTTTTTCCCTTTAAAGTATTTTTATTTGACTTTTTGCTTTTACAGAGGTTTGTTGTTTACATATATGAATAATCCCAGATTAGTCATTTGTATATCCCTGATCCCTTCCACAGGATTGTAAGAGACAATATATATAAAAAAAGATATCTCTGTTCCAATAAAGTTGAAAAAAATGGATCAAAAGTTAAATGACCTTCTTCACTGCAGAACTTCTCAGGAGCATCTCATGGAAAGAGAGGACCCTGAAACACATTTGGGGAGAAGACGGCTTTCATTTGCAAAACTATAATGTGGCAAGTTAACTACCTGGGTTGGGTTTGAGTTTTGTATCCTCAGGTGAATTCATTTTAGGCTTGGTTATTTTCGAAAATGAGAGTCATGGAATCCAAAAGAAACCGACCTGTGACTACAGAAGGCTGTCCCTGTGGGAAGGAACCAGCTCCAGCCTGCCAGAGCTTCGTACGCTCTGCTTCCTCAATTTTTGGAGGCTCCTGCCAGCCAGCACAGAAAAAGGCTTTCCTACGCACAGATAATTCTCCTACCACAGATCCTCGGTTCTCCACTTCTGAACACTAATCAGGCAAAGGGGTGGGGTGACTCGTCTTCTCTCCTCAAGGTGCCCTTTTTAGGAGTCCCCTTGCCATAAAGACTATCTTGTCATTCACAGTCGTGTGACGTACTCACTTAACAGTAGAAGAGAGCTTCGCCTAGATCCCATAAGCTCCATGCACCTGACCCAAACTCAGCTGCACAATGTCACTGATTCCAACCTGTTCCACACATCTTACCCAACTCTTGCTGGACAATCCTTTGCTTTTGACCACAGTGTAATTTCTTTTTTCTGTTTTGAGGTCAAGGAGGCTGTGTACCTGTTTATATCATTACCATTGTGTTTACAACTTTTTTTTTTTTAGAATACAATTGCTTTACACTGTTAGTTTCTTCTGTATACTGAAATGAATTAGCTATATGGTTTCAAATATACCCTCCTCTGGGACCTCCTCCCTCCCAAGAAGAAAAAAAAAATAAAAAACGATATCTATGTAAAGAAGACTCGGTCCTTATCGATGGATGTATATTCAAGAGAATGCCTTAGGCCATCCCCCAGTCTTTTAAAATGCAGTTTCCACAGGATCTTTTTTTCCCTTTAAAGTATTTTTATTTGACTTTTTGCTTTTACAGAGGTTTGTTGTTTACATATATGAATAATCCCAGATTAGTCATTTGTATATCCCTGATCCCTTCCACAGGATTGTAAGAGACAATATATATAAAAAAAGATATCTCTGTTCCAATAAAGTTGAAAAAAATGGATCAAAAGTTAAATGACCTTCTTCACTGCAGAACTTCTCAGGAGCATCTCATGGAAAGAGAGGACCCTGAAACACATTTGGGGAGAAGACGGCTTTCATTTGCAAAACTATAATGTGGCAAGTTAACTACCTGGGTTGGGTTTGAGTTTTGTATCCTCAGGTGAATTCATTTTAGGCTTGGTTATTTTCGAAAATGAGAGTCATGGAATCCAAAAGAAACCGACCTGTGACTACAGAAGGCTGTCCCTGTGGGAAGGAACCAGCTCCAGCCTGCCAGAGCTTCGTACGCTCTGCTTCCTCAATTTTTGGAGGCTCCTGCCAGCCAGCACAGAAAAAGGCTTTCCTACGCACAGATAATTCTCCTACCACAGATCCTCGGTTCTCCACTTCTGAACACTAATCAGGCAAAGGGGTGGGGTGACTCGTCTTCTCTCCTCAAGGTGCCCTTTTAGGAGCCCCCTTGCCATAAAGACTATCTTGTCATTCACAGTCGTGTGACGACTCACTTAACAGTAGAAGAGAGCTTCGCCTAGATCCCATAAGCTCCATGCACCTGACCCAAACTCAGCTGCACAATGTCACTGATTCCAACCTGTTCCACACATCTTACCCAACTCTTGCTGGACAATCCTTTGCTTTTGACCACAGTGTAATTTCTTTTTTCTGTTTTGAGGTCAAGGAGGCTGTGTACCTGTTTATATCATTACCATTGTGTTTACAACTTTTTTTTTTTTAGAATACAATTGCTTTACACTGTTAGTTTCTTCTGTATACTGAAATGAATTAGCTATATGGATACAAATATACCCTCCCTCTGGGACCTCCCTCCCTCCCCCTCTCATCCCAGGTGGTCACAACTTTAGAAATGCAAAACTGATTTATCTCCAGACACTAAACAGCACGATGAACAGTCTGAACAGTTTAACATACAATACACTCTCAAGAACAAGCTTGCCCTCTTGCTGTTCTCTTCCTTTATTTATTTCAAAAACCCTGGGAGCCTGCGCGAGAAGGAGGATGCTCCATGGTTATATCTTCTCTGGGAGCCGCAAACAAGACGCCGTCAGCCTGCCAAGCACATGCAGGCATGCTGCAATGTGAGAGAGAAGCTTCGCTGATCAGTGAACAGAGCAAACCACAGCTGCTCGCTTAGCTCTGGCTCGCATCGGAATGTGCAACTTACCCCATCTCCAAGGGCTGGTTAAAGCTCGGATTCACGCGTGAACTACCCGGCGCCCACATGGGGTGGGCCGCTCAGATAGAGCTGAAACTTTATTTAGAAAGTTATAGACTTCAGGAAGGCTTCCCCAGGTGACTCAGTGGTAAAGAATCCGTTTGTAACGCAGGAGATGCAGGTTCAGTCCCTGGGTCGGGAAGGTCCCCTGGAGGAGAGCACGGTCACCCACTCCAGTATTCTAGCTTGGAGAATCCCATAGACAGAGGAGCCTGGTGGGCAACAGTCCATGGGGTCGCACAGAGTCAGACGGAAGGAACTGAGTACACACGCACAGTTTAGGAAAACTGCTTCTGATACCCAGTCACCGCTGTTTTCTGATCACCACTGGAACAAAGCCGTTTAAAGTCACACTCTCCCTCATCGTGGTATGACTTGCTCAGAGGTAAAGTTCTCAGAGAGCTGCTAAATGTTACCCTCCCAACCAAACCGCCTGCTCCATCTCCTTCAATGAAGTCTTAGTCGCTGGAGGTGTCCCCTCCTGGCATTAATACACCCTTGGGAATAACTCAGTAAGCCCATGATTCTCAGACTTCCTCACCGAGGTAGCCCTAATGAAAGATAATGAAAGCGTCTGGAAAGGAATGCGGGAGGCACTTCCGAAGGGATGCAAAAGTCCTTTGAAGAAGTCCCTGTTTTGTCTTTTACATGTAAATAAATTCTGTGCTCTACTTGACACATACGTATGATTATTTTAATATAATGGCAAACGCAGATGGAAGTACTTATATCAGAGTCCGTTCGGGGGAAACAAACCTCGCCCATTATTTTAACTGAGAATTTAACAGAAAAGATTGGTAACGGAGCACTGGTGACCTGAAAAATGCAAATAAGGGACAATGAGGCTCACAGAGGCTGTACTGCAGAAGGCAACTAACATCTCCGGGCTGGGAAACAAAAGGAAGAGGTTGGGATCATTAAATCCTAGAGGCAGAGAGGCAAGTCCCAAAGGGGATGAAGGTCTGGGGCCTCGCGGGGAACAGTGAAACAGACTGTGCGCACGTGGGAAAAACTGCCGCCACTGTTCCTGCAACATCGAATGCCACGGGGAAAGGAACCAGGCAGCCAGTTACTACGGGGTCACTAACAGAAACCAAACAGCAACAAGAGGTCCCTTCTTCCTGCGCCAGCCTCGCGGCCACCCTCTGGCGCCCTCTTTCGGCAGCGCCTTAGAAGGAGCAGCTCGGAAAGAACACGTTTGCAGACTCTCCGCCCGACCCCACCACGCTGACCACGCAGAGGTAGGGGAGCTGAGAGACAACAGCGGCATCAACACAGTCCTTCATAGTTTCCCTCGTGTCAGTTCTAGTTGAACTGATGTCCCGAGGAGATGCACCGTATGGATTCATCCAATAGCTCTAGGTCGCTGTTCTGTCGCTCAGTCAAGTCCAACTCTCTGCCGCCCCATGCACAGCCGCAGGTCAAGCCTCTCTGTCCCTCACCATCTCCTGGGGCCTGCTCAAAGTCACTGAACTGAATCAGTGATGCCATCCAATCATCTCATCCTCTCTCTCCCCCTTCTCCTCCTGCCCTCAATCTTTCCCAGCATCAAGGTCTTTTCAAATGAGCTGGCTCTTCACATCAAGTGGCCAGAGTACTTGAGCTTCGGTGTCATAATCAGCCCTTCCGGTGAATATTCAGGGTTTTGAGTAGCCCTAATGAAAGATAATGAAAGCGTCTGGAAAGGAATGCGGGAGGCACTTCCGAAGGGATGCAAAAGTCCTTTGAAGAAGTCCCTGTTTTGTCTTTTACATGTAAATAAATTCTGTGCTCTACTTGACACATACGTATGATTATTTTAATATAATGGCAAACGCAGATGGAAGTACTTATATCAGAGTCCGTTGGGAAACAAACCTCGCCCATTATTTTAACTGAGAATTTAACAGAAAAGATTGGTAACGGAGCACTGGTGACCTGAAAAATGCAAATAAGGGACAATGAGGCTCACAGAGGCTGTACTGCAGAAGGCAACTAACATCTCCGGGCTGGGAAACAAAAGGAAGAGGTTGGGATCATTAAATCCTAGAGGCAGAGAGGCAAGTCCCAAAGGGGATGAAGGTCTGGGGCCTCGCGGGGAACAGTGAAACAGACTGTGCGCACGTGGGAAAAACTGCCGCCACTGTTCCTGCAACATCGAATGCCACGGGAAAGGAACCAGGCAGCCAGTTACTACGGGGTCACTAACAGAAACCAAACAGCAACAAGAGGTCCCTTCTTCCTGCGCCAGCCTCGCGGCCACCCTCTGGCGCCCTCTTTCGGCAGCGCCTTAGAAGGAGCAGCTCGGAAAGAACACGTTTGCAGACTCTCCGCCCGACCCCACCACGCTGACCACGCAGAGGTAGGGGAGCTGAGAGACAACAGCGGCATCAACACAGTCCTTCATAGTTTCCCTCGTGTCAGTTCTAGTTGAACTGATGTCCCGAGGAGATGCACCGTATGGATTCATCCAATAGCTCTAGGTCGCTGTTCTGTCGCTCAGTCAAGTCCAACTCTCTGCCGCCCCATGCACAGCCGCAGGTCAAGCCTCTCTGTCCCTCACCATCTCCTGGGGCCTGCTCAAAGTCACTGAACTGAATCAGTGATGCCATCCAATCATCTCATCCTCTCTCTCCCCCTTCTCCTCCTGCCCTCAATCTTTCCCAGCATCAAGGTCTTTTCAAATGAGCTGGCTCTTCACATCAAGTGGCCAGAGTACTTGAGCTTCGGTGTCATAATCAGCCCTTCCGGTGAATATTCAGGGTTGATTTCCTTTAAAATGGACTCTTTGCAGTCCAAGGGACTCTAAGGTCTTTTAAGTTCATGGTTCTATACGCTTTCGAAGAAACATCTTAGGAACCTGATGCATACACCAGCATTTGGCTATTACCAGCCTGGCGTGAGTTAACTCATCAGGCACTTAGGAAGGTCCAAGGTCTAGTGTTCCCACTCCAGTCCAGTCACCTCTCTGTGGCTCCAGGGCACACTTTCTCAGCTCTCTCTCATCTAACCTGATGGTGTTTGATTAAATTTTCTTAAAGTCCACTCCAATTCATAATTATTGGAGACTGCTGTGGAAAAGCTCCTAAGCACGGTTGTGTGAGAGAGGAGTCAGATTTCTAAGACACTCTGGACCAAGAGTCACCAGCTGGTTCAGGAAACAAAGGATGCCACTTGTCCTCAAGCCGTCAGCCACCCTGGCCACCCAACAGGGTGCTCCGAGGGGAATACGTATCGCGGGATGCTGGCCATAGACAGATGGTTAAGGTGCCTATCAAAGGAATAATCTCAGTGAGCTGGAGACTCTTGCATCTTCTCATACATAGAAAACCACTACGATCACTAACTTCAGGTATCTGGGTTTTGCAATTAGCAGTAATCTTTTGATATTCTACAAGGTTTTGGGTTTACTTTTGGGGTTTTTTTTTTCACCAAAAACTCCCGTGCATCCTGGCTCCTCCCTTTCCTACTCCGGGCAGTGCTCAGAGCCATCTGGGAAGCTGCCTGCTGGCGCCCGGGCTATCGTCCTCAGAGGACAGCCCTGACTTCCCCAGACCAAACTTAACTGACAACTTGCAGGTTGTGTGTGTGTCTTCAGTCGATAGCTGCTAGAAGTAACTTATGAGTCCTGGGAGGAGGAGAACCTTGTAAAAAGGAGATGAGGGAGAGGCTGCGAAGCAGGAACGGCAGAGAGAGGAAGAGAAGCCTGGGGATGCTAAGGGCAGAGCAGACACGGGGAGCAGCAGGGGCTCTGATCCGCTGAGTTGTGCTCAGCAGCTCCTCGCAGGCTCTCTGGAAGCTGTGAAATGTGATCACTGTGTGTTCTGCAACCCTGTGTGGAAACAAGACAGAATGGCCACAAGCCCCCTCGGGGGGAAGGCCGTCTGTCTTCTGTAGTCAGGAGTTAGACCCAGGGTTGGGCACGGCATCCTCTCTTCCCTTCACCGCTGCAGAAACGGAGGCGGGAGACGTGCTCGTATTGCCGTCTGCCACACTGTTTCCTGACATCCAGCTCCCTTCACAGAGATGAAATACCTCGTCCTTCTTGGCACAGTGCTGTTATTTCAGTGCATGGTACGTGTAAGTGCCTTGCAGAGCGAAGAACTGCTTCTGTCTGGATCTCAGAAAAGGCAGGTGAGGACCACAGACAGTGTGGCTAGACGCTGTGCGTGTGGTGTTGAAATCAAGATGCTTACAACGCCCCCTATAGCTCTCCAGGGAACCTGGCTACAGATCACTTGGTAATTAAATACCCTCTTCAGGATATCATCGCTGATTTAATGAGGGCCAAAGCCATCATAACAGATTGGTTAGTCTGAGCCTGGTGAGGGTCTTTTATCCTTTGTTCCATTTTCAAAGACTTTTATTACAGTAAGATATTTGGTAACATTCTTTATTAGGCTGATAAGTTTTGAATTGCTTTTCATTTTATTATCACATTAGTTCCTTTTTAATGATTTTACTAGAACTCAGAAGTCTCCTGAGTTTTAATAATGTCTCCTTTTCAGTACTTAGAGTCACAGAAAACTCCCGTGCATCCTGGCTCCTCCTTTCCTACTCCGGGCAGAGCTCAGAGCCATCTGGGAAGCTGCCTGCTGGCGCCCGGGCTATCGTCCACAGAGGACAGCCCTGACTTCCCCAGACCAAACTTAACTGACAACTTGCAGGTTGTGTGTGTGTCTTCAGTCGATAGCTGCTAGAAGTAACTTATGAGTCCTGGGAGGAGGAGAACCTTGTAAAAAGGAGATGAGGGAGAGGCTGCGAAGCAGGAACGGCAGAGAGAGGAAGAGAAGCCTGGGGATGCTAAGGGCAGAGCAGACACGGGGAGCAGCAGGGGCTCTGATCCGCTGAGTTGTGCTCAGCAGCTCCTCGCAGGCTCTCTGGAAGCTGTGAAATGTGATCACTGTGTGTTCTGCAACCCTGTGTGGAAACAAGACAGAATGGCCACAAGCCCCCTCGGGGGGAAGGCCGTCTGTCTTCTGTAGTCAGGAGTTAGACCCAGGGTTGGGCACGGCATCCTCTCTTCCCTTCACCGCTGCAGAAACGGAGGCGGGAGACGTGCTCGTATTGCCGTCTGCCACACTGTTTCCTGACATCCAGCTCCCTTCACAGAGATGAAATACCTCGTCCTTCTTGGCACAGTGCTGTTATTTCAGTGCATGGTACGTGTAAGTGCCTTGCAGAGCGAAGAACTGCTTCTGTCTGGATCTCAGAAAAGGCAGGTGAGGACCACAGACAGTGTGGCTAGACGCTGTGCGTGTGGTGTTGAAATCAAGATGCTTACAACGCCCCCTATAGCTCTCCAGGGAACCTGGCTACAGATCACTTGGTAATTAAATACCCTCTTCAGGATATCATCGCTGATTTAATGAGGGCCAAAGCCATCATAACAGATTGGTTAGTCTGAGCCTGGTGAGGGTCTTTTATCCTTTGTTCCATTTTCAAAGACTTTTATTACAGTAAGATATTTGGTAACATTCTTTATTAGGCTGATAAGTTTTGAATTGCTTTTCATTTTATTATCACATTAGTTCCTTTTTAATGATTTTACTAGAACTCAGAAGTCTCCTGAGTTTTAATAATGTCTCCTTTTCAGTACTTAGAGTCACAGAATTAATTGTATAAAATCATGATCCTTCACTGAATGTGTCACTGGGCCAAAATAAGAAAATGCAATAGAAAGAATTAGACCTTAAAAAGTGAGTGACGATTCATCTCACCAGACTTTTCACTTTGAGACTTTCATTTGCTTTGCTGTATGTAGCTCAATTTTCTTTTTCTCCACCTCTAAGAATATCCTTCACACTGAAGAATGCTTTGGAATTCTCTGAACTGGGAACATTAAACTTTTTGTTGATCTCTTAAGTATAGGAAAGGGTATGCTTATATTCACCTAAGATTATTTTCTTTGTAACTGGTTTTGGTTAAATGAAAGACAATGAAAACCCTCAAGGACATCAATCAAAGCAAGATCTTCTTTGACCCACCAACTAAAATAGCAGAACTGAAAAGAAAAATGAACATATGGGACCTTATGAAACTTAAAAGCTTTTGTACAGCAAAAGAAATTACAAAAAAGTTCAACAGACACCCCACAGAGTGGGAGAAAATCATAGCAAATGAAACAACAGACAAAGAATTAATCTCCAAAATCTACAAGCAACTCAGACAACTCAGCACAGGGAAAATGAGCAGCCCAATCAAAAAATGGGAAAAAGATCTAAAGAGACGCCACTCCAAAGAGGACATACAAATGGTCCAAAAATACATGAAACGATGCTCAACCTCGCTTATTATCAGAGAAATGCAAATTAAAACCACAATGAGATACCACCTCACACCTGTCAGAATGGCCATCATCAACAAATCGACAGACAACAAATGCTGGAGGGGGTGTGGAGAAAAGGGAACCCTCTTGCATTGCTGGTGGGAATGTAAATTAATACAACCTCTATGGAAGACAATATGGAGATTCCTTAAAAAACTAAAAATAGAAGCACCCTATGACCCAGCAATCCCACTATTAGGCCTATATCCTGATGAAATCAAAACTGAAAGAGGCACCTGTACCCCAATGTTCATTGCAGCTCTCTATACAATAGCCAGAACATGGAAGCAACCTAGATGTCCATCGACAAATGAATGGATACAGAAGCTCTGGTACGTATATGCAATGGAATACTACTCGGCTGTTAAAAGAAATGCAGAAGACTCAGTCCTAATGAGGTGGCTGGCTTTAGAACCTATCATAAAAAGTGAAGTAAGTCAAAAAGAGAAAGACAAGTATAGTATACTAACTCATATATATGGGATCTAGTAAGATGGTCATGATAACACACACAGTGAACTCATGAAAAAAAAGAGAATAGACATAAAGACATTGTGGAGACCGAACAATGGGAGGGAGTAACATGGGAACCTATACTGTCATGTGTAGAAAAGATAGCTATTGTCATTGTGCTAGGGGAATAGGAGTACCTACAACCACTTGGAGCAATGGTCTGGAGGGATGGGGGGCGGGAACCTGGGTGGGGGGAGGGTCAAGGGATATGCATCTGATTGATCTAGGAACATACATGTACAAAAATAAATAAATAAATAAATAAATAAATAAAAAGAAAGACAATGATAAGGTGAACTATGAGAAATCATCAAAATAACAATTAGTAAATTTTGTTAGGATCATATTTTCATGTTCATCTTCATTGATTCATGATGGTACCAAATCTTGACCAAACCTCTTAAAAACAAATGTCTTGCTTGTTAAAGTCCTAAGGTCAAATCACCCTCATTAAATCATAATTAATCACTTAAAGAACAAAATGTCAGATATAACAGGCCTGGAAATAACAGGATGCTTAATTGTTTTATCTTAGATCTTGGCAATGAGACTGTCAAGTGGCATTCAGTGGACAGGTTTTCAAAAAAAGGAATAAACAATTAAATGCCCAATACTGAGACTAAGAGTTGAGCAAATTATGCTAAAAGGGAAGGAAACAGTGTCATTTGCAGCAATGTGGATGGACCCAGAGACTGTCATACAGAGTGAAGTAAGACAGAAAGACGAATACGTATCATATAGCTTATATGTGGAATCCAGAAAAAATGGTAGAGATGAACTTATTTGCAAAGCACCTAATAGACTCACAGATATAGAGAACAAAGTTAGGTTACCAAGGGTGTGGGAAATGGTAGGATGAATTGAGAGACTGAGACTAACATATGTAATTACCGTATATAAAATAGATAACTAGTGAGAACCTGCTGCACAGCACAAGGAACTCTGCTCGGTGCTCTGTGGTGACCTACATGAGAAGGAAACCTGAAAAAGAGCTAATATATAAATATGTATCTATTTATATATATTATATATATTTATATACATAAAGTAAATATATAGATACATATGTATACATACACATATATGTGACTGATTCAGTTTGCTGCACAGCAAGAAACTAACACAACACTAACGCAACTAGGCTCCAATAAAAATTAATTAAAAATAAGAGCATTTAGGCAAATTAAAATCACAGTTTAAAATATTAGTATCAAAAGAACAATAATTTGGGTGAATAGAAACTTCCACTTTCACCAGTGTACAACTATGTCCATTACAGCTAAAGTCTCTCCAGCAGCAGCAAATTGAAACATTAGCCTCATGTAAACTGCATTTCTAAATCTAACATGTAATAGCTGTGCAATAATGTCTACTGAATAAATAGCTTTGTCCAAAATGTTAAATTTTGTTAGGATCATATTTTCATGTTCATCTTCATTGATTCATGATGGTACCAAATCTTGACCAAACCTCTTAAAAACAAATGTCTTGCTTGTTAAAGTCCTAAGGTCAAATCACCCTCATTAAATCATAATTAATCACTTAAAGAACAAAATGTCAGATATAACAGGCCTGGAAATAACAGGATGCTTAATTGTTTTATCTTAGATCTTGGCAATGAGACTGTCAAGTGGCATTCAGTGGACAGGTTTTCAAAAAAAGGAATAAACAATTAAATGCCCAATACTGAGACTAAGAGTTGAGCAAATTATGCTAAAAGGGAAGGAAACAGTGTCATTTGCAGCAATGTGGATGGACCCAGAGACTGTCATACAGAGTGAAGTAAGACAGAAAGACGAATACGTATCATATAGCTTATATGTGGAATCCAGAAAAAATGGTAGAGATGAACTTATTTGCAAAGCACCTAATAGACTCACAGATATAGAGAACAAAGTTAGGTTACCAAGGGTGTGGGAAATGGTAGGATGAATTGAGAGACTGAGACTAACATATGTAATTACCGTATATAAAATAGATAACTAGTGAGAACCTGCTGCACAGCACAAGGAACTCTGCTCGGTGCTCTGTGGTGACCTACATGAGAAGGAAACCTGAAAAAGAGCTAATATATAAATATGTATCTATTTATATATATTATATATATTTATATACATAAAGTAAATATATAGATACATATGTATACATACACATATATGTGACTGATTCAGTTTGCTGCACAGCAAGAAACTAACACAACACTAACGCAACTAGGCTCCAATAAAAATTAATTAAAAATAAGAGCATTTAGGCAAATTAAAATCACAGTTTAAAATATTAGTATCAAAAGAACAATAATTTGGGTGAATAGAAACTTCCACTTTCACCAGTGTACAACTATGTCCATTACAGCTAAAGTCTCTCCAGCAGCAGCAAATTGAAACATTAGCCTCATGTAAACTGCATTTCTAAATCTAACATGTAATAGCTGTGCAATAATGTCTACTGAATAAATAGCTTTGTCCAATTAATAGTTTTAGTCAGTTAAAAGAGAAATTAAGTCCATCTAACAAAACTCCCTGGTCTAAGATGTAAAATTTGCAGCTAATCAACTATTGATGGATTTGATTTTTTTAAGTTTATTGGGGGAAATGAGTTATTTTTACAAATATTTAAGTAATCAAACTGTTAAAGTGATAAACTATGATATAAACTCTTAATACACTGGCCATTCATGTATATAAAACTAAATATTGCATCATTGTTGATTAGTCGCTAAGTCACATCCAACTCTTTCAGGACCCCATGGACTGTAACCTGCTCTGTCCATTGAATTTTCCAGGCAAGAATCCTGGAATGGGTTGCCCTTTCCTCCTCCAGGAGGTCTTACCGACCCAGGAATCAAGCTTGAGTCTCTCGTACAGCAGGTTCTTTACTGCCGAGCCACCAAGGAAGCCCTAAAACTAAATATAGTATGTACGTAAAATGAAACAGATTTTGTTTTCTTCAAAAGCATCAGGAAACCATATGGTTTCACTGGTGAATCCTACCAAACCTTTAAAAAAGAATTAATATATACTAACATATGTAAAAGAGATAATTATTGTCAATGCGCTATGGGTTAAGGGATCATACACAGGGGCTATGTGATAGCCTGGAGGAGTGGGATGGGGGGGATGGGATATTCATATGATTAAGCTGGGATTATACATACCTGTAAACAACAAAACTCTGTAAAAGCAAAAAAAGCAAAAAAAAAAAAAAGAAAAATTCAAAGGAAGAAAAGATTTAATGTCAATCCTTCACAAATCTACAAAAAAGAGAGAGAGAGAAAGGAGCATTTCCCAAACTGATTCTATGAGCCTAGTATTAGCCTGATAACAAAACCAGATAAAGACATCATGAAAAAAGAAAACCACAAATCATCCCTTAAGACCATAGGCACAAAAGTCCTCAACAAAATACTAGCAAACTGAATCCAGGAACTAAAAACAAAGACCACAAAATTATCTTAATAGATACAAAGAAAAAGCATGTGACAAAACCTAACGCCTTTCATCATAACACTCATTAAACTAAGAAGAGAAGGAAACTTTCTCACTCTGACAAAGGGTATCTACCAAAACAGCACACAGGTAATATTACAGTTAATGCTGAAAGACTGAAAGCTTACCCCTAAGATCAGAAACAACACAAAGATTTCCACTGTCACTACTTCTCTTCAACACTGTGCTGGACATCCTAACCAGGGCAACTAGACAAGAAAAAGAAATTAAAATTTCCAGGTTTGATGATATGATCTTAATCATGTAACAGGAAATCCTAATGTGTTCACAAATACAGTATTAGAGCTAACAGACAAGTTTAGAAACGTTGCAAAGCACATCAACTGCATTCCTATATACTAATAATGAGCAATCTGAAAGTGAAATTTAAAATTTTTTTCATTTACAATAGCACAGAAAAGAAATAGGAATACTCTTAAGAAGAAAGTGTAATATTTGAACATGAAAAAACTGTGAAACATTGTTGAAAGAAGTTAATGTCTAAACAATTACTGACCCTGAGAGCTCTCAAGCCCCCACGCCACAAATAGAGAGAAGCCCGAGGTCCACAAAGAAGGGCCCACTGGTCACAATGAAAGATCCCGCGTGCTGAACCAAGACCCGAAGCAGCCAAATAAATATTTAGAAAAGAGAGAGTTCTGCTCTCTTTCTGTCCCTACACACTTAGAAATAGAAAGGGCTAATAAAACTACCCAAAAAAATCACTCCATCTTTCTTTCACTAGGGTGATTATTATAAAATATTCTGCAATAATTATTTTTCAGTAGAAGGCAAATCACATCTAGCCATTGACTATGCTCCTTTGTCTCCCTTTTGTCAACATGTTTACCACTTTACCAAAAATTTGATTGATGAAAGGTAATAAAGCACAGCCACAGTTAAGGCAGGTGTTTCTAACAACTGTGGTTTACTCTTCAGTTTTTGCACTTTGTACTTAACTATTCATTGATTCATCAAAAGTCTCACCACTGTCCCTTTCAAACTACAAGGTGTTTTTAATTTGGGGGGGGGGGGCGGTGGTGGGCGAAAATGGCAATCAGGCCAAGGAAATTAACTGTAATCTAATGTTCAGACCCTGATTCTGGGAAAGACTGAAGACAAGAGGAGAAGGGGACGACAAAGGAGGAGATGGTTGGATGGCATCACCAACTCAATGGACGTAAGTTTGAGCAAACTCCAGGGCATGATGAAGAACAGAGAAGCCTGGCGTGCTGCAGTCCAGGGGGTTGCAAAGGGTCAGGCACAACTGAGCAACTGAACAACAATGCCCACTAAAACAAGGCTTACTCTTAAGAGATCATTACAAAACTGTGACAATTACCTCATAATTTCAGATGATAGAAACTGACCTAGAAAGCTAAAGATCGATCTGTTACTCTTTATAAAATGGCATGTAAAAAACTAGAGAGGTTCCTGAAGGTTTAAACTCGTAGAGGCAGTAATTGTATTTTGTTCTATGCTTCTCAATATTGTACAACTGCAACCTTTGGTAATTAAAAAAAAATAGTGTATGCTTAAAGAGGAGCCTGGTGAGCTACAGTCCCCGGGGTCACAGAGAGTCGGACACAACTGGGGGACAAGCGCTTTCACCGCACACAGCCAATGAACACACCGTGACAGTTTTAGCGAACCGCAAAGCGACTCAGCCACGCACGTACATGTACCCATTATTTCCCAACCCCCCATATATGATACCATAGTTTATCTTTAAAAAAACAAAATATGGTATCATATATGAAATCATCTAAAAAAATAAAACACTGGAGGGTAAAATTTCCCTTATGTTTAACATCACTCCAGTACTGATATATAGCAGATTTTAGAGGGCACTGATCACACTGGAGTTGAATTGTAATTATCAGATGCATCAACTGCTATCTTAGTATATTTCTTAATTAAAATATATTACAACTATAATATATAATACCTTTCTTATGAGAACCTGGCTGTTAAGGATTCTCTCACTAATCCATGAAAAAGGTGGGAGAAATCAGAAATTAATATCTCTATTTCATATTTAATAACAGAAAGTGAGAGAAAATGCAATCAATAAGATTCCATATTGCTGTATTTAAATGGAGGGGCTTCCCTGGTGGCCCAGTGGTCCCTTTCAAACTACAAGGTGTTTTAATTTGGGGGCGGTGGTGGCGAAATGGCAATCAGGCCAAGGAAATTAACTGTAATCTAATGTTCAGACCCTGATTCTGGGAAAGACTGAAGACAAGAGGAGAAGGGGACGACAAAGGAGGAGATGGTTGGATGGCATCACCAACTCAATGGACGTAAGTTTGAGCAAACTCCAGGGCATGATGAAGAACAGAGAAGCCTGGCGTGCTGCAGTCCAGGGGGTTGCAAAGGGTCAGGCACAACTGAGCAACTGAACAACAATGCCCACTAAAACAAGGCTTACTCTTAAGAGATCATTACAAAACTGTGACAATTACCTCATAATTTCAGATGATAGAAACTGACCTAGAAAGCTAAAGATCGATCTGTTACTCTTTATAAAATGGCATGTAAAAAACTAGAGAGGTTCCTGAAGGTTTAAACTCGTAGAGGCAGTAATTGTATTTTGTTCTATGCTTCTCAATATTGTACAACTGCAACCTTTGGTAATTAAAAAAAAATAGTGTATGCTTAAAGAGGAGCCTGGTGAGCTACAGTCCCCGGGGTCACAGAGAGTCGGACACAACTGGGGGACAAGCGCTTTCACCGCACACAGCCAATGAACACACCGTGACAGTTTTAGCGAACCGCAAAGCGACTCAGCCACGCACGTACATGTACCCATTATTTCCCAACCCCCCATATATGATACCATAGTTTATCTTTAAAAAAACAAAATATGGTATCATATATGAAATCATCTAAAAAAATAAAACACTGGAGGGTAAAATTTCCCTTATGTTTAACATCACTCCAGTACTGATATATAGCAGATTTTAGAGGGCACTGATCACACTGGAGTTGAATTGTAATTATCAGATGCATCAACTGCTATCTTAGTATATTTCTTAATTAAAATATATTACAACTATAATATATAATACCTTTCTTATGAGAACCTGGCTGTTAAGGATTCTCTCACTAATCCATGAAAAAGGTGGGAGAAATCAGAAATTAATATCTCTATTTCATATTTAATAACAGAAAGTGAGAGACGAAATGCAATCAATAAGATTCCATACATTATATTGCTGTATTTAAAATGGAGGGGCTTCCCTGGTGGCCCAGTGGGTAGGGAGTCTGCCCTGCAGTGCCGGGGGCACAGGTTCCCCTGCCAGGGAGGATCCCACGTGCTGCGGAACGGCTGGACCGGTATGTCCAACTACAAGCCAGCGCTCTGAAGCGCATGCACCCAGAGCCAGTGCTCTGCAGTGAGAGAGGCCACTGCAATGGGAGGCCCATAAAAGCCAAAGGAAAAAAAAAAAAAAAGATGGATGGAAATAAATATAAATAAAAGAGGCATCATGCAGAAAAGAAAAAAAAAAATTTTTTTAAATTAAAATGGATGACCAACAAGGACCTATGGTATCTCTAGCACAGGGAACTCTGCTCGATGGTAGGCGGCAGCCTAGATGGGAGCGGGGCTTGAGGAGGATGGATACATGTACATGTGTGGCTGAATCCCTTTGCTGCCCACCTGAAACCATCACGACATTGTTAACTGGCTATGTACACTGACAGTGCCAGTCGCTCAGTCGAGCCTGACTCTCGGTGACCCCATGGACTGTAGCCCGCCAGGCTCCTCTGTCCATGGCATTCTCCAGGCAAGAATACTGGAGTGGCTTGCCATTCCCTTCTCCCGGGGATCTTCCTGACCCAGGGATTGAACCCAGGCCTCCCGCATTGCATGTGGATTCTTTACCATCTGAGCCCCCAGGGAATCAGTTATACCGCAATACAAAATAAAAAAGTTTTAATTAAAATAAAGATATAATAATAATAAAAAAATTCTGTATGGTGAAAATTCCAAAGAGTCTACAAAGGAGCTACAGCAACTAATAAGTGAGTTTAGCAAGGTCATGGTCGATATATAGAAATAAGTTGTACTTTCTATGTACCAGCAATAAAGAGAATTAGAGGGACTTTCCTGGTGATCCAGTGATTAAAAATTTGCCTGCCATTGCCAGGGACACAGATTCGATCCCTGGTCAGAGAAGATCCCACATGCCACCGGGCAACTAAGCCTGTGCGCCGTAACTACTGACCCTGCGCCCTCCAGAGTCTGCACATTGCAACAAGAGAAGCCATTGCTATGAGAAGCCCACACAGCACAACTAGAGAGTAGGCCCTGCTGACCACAACTAGAGAAAGCCCTCGAGTCCTCATGAAGAGCCGGCACAGCCAAAAAGAAAAAAATAATTTAAAAAGTTAGAAATCAACCTCTTTAAAGCACTATTTACAACAGTACCCCAAAATATGAAACACTTAGGCACAAATTCAACAAAATCTGCACAAGATCTGTATGCTGAAAACTACAAAATACTGATGAAAAATTTAAATACTTATGTAAATGTGAGATCATACTGTGTTCGTGAGTTGAAGACTCAATATTACTAAGACACTGATTCTCCCAAATTAACCTATAGAATTAATGCAAATCCCTTCAAAATCCCAGTAGACCCTTTTGTAGAAACTGACAAGTTTATTCTAAAATTTACACAGAAAGTCAAAGGAACTACACAGCCAAAACAATTTTTACAAAGAACAAAGAGACTTCCCATAAAGCTGTACTCCTCAAGACTATATGAAATTAAACAAAGGACAGATATATAAATCAGTAGAAGAAAATACACAGTTGAGAAGTAGACTCACATATATTTTGCCAATTGATTTTCAACACAGATGCAATGACATTTCAAAAGAGATTTTTTCAACAAATTCTGCTAGAATAACTGAATGGCCATATGCAAAGAAAAGGGCTCAGATAGTAAAGAATCTGCCTGCCAATGCAGGAGAGCCCAGCTTGATCCCTGGGTTGGGAAGATCCATAAAAATTTTCTAGATTTTTGTTTTAATTAAAATAAAGATATAATAATAATAAAAAAATTCTGTATGGTGAAAATTCCAAAGAGTCTACAAAGGAGCTACAGCAACTAATAAGTGAGTTTAGCAAGGTCATGGTCGATATATAGAAATAAGTTGTACTTTCTATGTACCAGCAATAAAGAGAATTAGAGGGACTTTCCTGGTGATCCAGTGATTAAAAATTTGCCTGCCATTGCCAGGGACACAGATTCGATCCCTGGTCAGAGAAGATCCCACATGCCACCGGGCAACTAAGCCTGTGCGCCGTAACTACTGACCCTGCGCCCTCCAGAGTCTGCACATTGCAACAAGAGAAGCCATTGCTATGAGAAGCCCACACAGCACAACTAGAGAGTAGGCCCTGCTGACCACAACTAGAGAAAGCCCTCGAGTCCTCATGAAGAGCCGGCACAGCCAAAAAGAAAAAAATAATTTAAAAAGTTAGAAATCAACCTCTTTAAAGCACTATTTACAACAGTACCCCAAAATATGAAACACTTAGGCACAAATTCAACAAAATCTGCACAAGATCTGTATGCTGAAAACTACAAAATACTGATGAAAAATTTAAATACTTATGTAAATGTGAGATCATACTGTGTTCGTGAGTTGAAGACTCAATATTACTAAGACACTGATTCTCCCAAATTAACCTATAGAATTAATGCAAATCCCTTCAAAATCCCAGTAGACCCTTTTGTAGAAACTGACAAGTTTATTCTAAAATTTACACAGAAAGTCAAAGGAACTACACAGCCAAAACAATTTTTACAAAGAACAAAGAGACTTCCCATAAAGCTGTACTCCTCAAGACTATATGAAATTAAACAAAGGACAGATATATAAATCAATAGAAGAAAATACACAGTTGAGAAGTAGACTCACATATATTTTGCCAATTGATTTTCAACACAGATGCAATGACATTTCAAAAGAGATTTTTTCAACAAATTCTGCTAGAATAACTGAATGGCCATATGCAAAGAAAAGGGCTCAGATAGTAAAGAATCTGCCTGCCAATGCAGGAGAGCCCAGCTTGATCCCTGGGTTGGGAAGATCCCTTGGAGGAAGAGATGGCAGCCCACTCCAGTATTCTTGCCTGGGAAATCCCATGCACAGAGGAGCCTGGTAGGCTAGTGTCCATGGGGTCACACAGTGATGGACACGACTGAGTGACTAATGCTTTCACACCTCGACATGCAAATAAATAAACCTTAACCCACACTTTACTCCACAGTATTTAACTCAAAATGGACATAGACCTTAACATAAAACCTAAACCTCTAGTACATCTAAAAGTAAACAGAAGAAAATCTTCACAACTTCAGCCAAGATTTTCTATATATGATAGGAAAGTACAATTAATAAAAGACTGATTACATTAGACTTCATCAAAATTAAAAACTGCTTTGCAAAACATACTGCTAAGTGAAGGAAAAAGAAAAGCCACAGACCAGAAAAAATATTGGCAAAACATGTCTGATAGAACATATCTCACATATATCTGCATCCTAAATATATAAAGAACTATCAAAACCAAAACTCAATAATAAGTAAAAAAAAACAATCCAACTTTAAAAACAGACAAAAGACCTAAACAGACACGTCATTAAAGAACCTGTGTGCTTCCAAGAGCTGAGACAGCTTCCTGAAACGCGTGATGGAAAATGATCAGAGAAAGAAGGAAGCCAAAGAGAAAGGGACTTGGGTTCAGCTGAAGCCCAGCCAGCTCCACCCGGGGAGCATGCTTCGTGAGGACCAGTGGGGAGGAGCCTGAGCTGTTGGAGCCCGTTCCCTGTGAATCCACGGCCTGATGGTTGTAAAGATAAAGACCTGGACTGCTCAAAAAAAATAACAAAGAAGAAGAACCAGTGTGCTACGGGCAGATGATGAAATTATGAAAAGATGCTCCCTGTCACATCATTAGGAAAATACATAATGATATCCTAATAAGAAACCAGTAAAAACATATTTGAATGAGGGGAGAAAACTCAGAAAACCACATGCTGATGAGCAAGCAACCAGAACTCTCCTACGCTGCTGATGTAAACAGATAGTATTAATACATGCACAGCCTATGTTCTTATAACATACACCCAGAAATTCTGTTTCTAGGTATTTACCCAACTTCAACAAACATTTGTGTAAAAATTACACAAATGTTTACAGTGACTGTATTTCATAATCATCAAGAACTGCAAAAAAATCCAAAGGTTCGTTCTACCAGTGAATGATAAAGTCAGGTACATTCACACAATGGTTGCCTACTCAGCAATAAAGATTAATCAACACAGGAAATGGATAAATCTGAGATGCATAATGCTAATTGAAAGAAGTCAGACTCAAAGGTTTATACTCTGTACGTGCTCAGTTGCTCAGTCATGTCCAAGCTTTGTGGCCCTGTGGACTGTAGCCCACCAGGCTTCTCTGTGCGTGGGATTCTCCAGGCAAGAATGGTGGAGTGGGTTACCATGCCCTCCTTCAGGGGATCTTCCCAACCCAGGGATCAAACCTGCATCTCTTTTGTCTCCTGCATTGGCAAGCAGATTCTTTACCACTAGTGCCACCTGGGAAGCCCTCACATTCTGTATGATTTCATATTTGATATTCCATATATGCCATATATTCCTATATAATATTCTAGAAAATAGACAGGAGATAGATGAGTGGCTGCCAGAGATGGGGGTTGGGAGAAGGGCACAAGGGAATTTTGTGGGTAATGAGAATATTCTGTACCTCACCTGTGTGGTAGTTACGTGACCGCACATATTTGTCAAAACTCACAGCCTTGTATACCGAAAAATAATTATACTGCAAATTTTTAAAGCATACGGCTTTCATAGTTAAAGCTTTCATTAACACCTTAAAACATTAGGTTGAAACATTCTAAATAGTACCTTTATTTGGTATCATTATTGGTCTACCCTTGGAAATTTTATTTCGCCTGATGGTTGTAAAGATAAAGACCTGGACTGCTCAAAAAAAATAACAAAGAAGAAGAACCAGTGTGCTACGGGCAGATGATGAAATTATGAAAAGATGCTCCCTGTCACATCATTAGGAAAATACATAATGATATCCTAATAAGAAACCAGTAAAAACATATTTGAATGAGGGGAGAAAACTCAGAAAACCACATGCTGATGAGCAAGCAACCAGAACTCTCCTACGCTGCTGATGTAAACAGATAGTATTAATACATGCACAGCCTATGTTCTTATAACATACACCCAGAAATTCTGTTTCTAGGTATTTACCCAACTTCAACAAACATTTGTGTAAAAATTACACAAATGTTTACAGTGACTGTATTTCATAATCATCAAGAACTGCAAAAAAATCCAAAGGTTCGTTCTACCAGTGAATGATAAAGTCAGGTACATTCACACAATGGTTGCCTACTCAGCAATAAAGATTAATCAACACAGGAAATGGATAAATCTGAGATGCATAATGCTAATTGAAAGAAGTCAGACTCAAAGGTTTATACTCTGTACGTGCTCAGTTGCTCAGTCATGTCCAAGCTTTGTGGCCCTGTGGACTGTAGCCCACCAGGCTTCTCTGTGCGTGGGATTCTCCAGGCAAGAATGGTGGAGTGGGTTACCATGCCCTCCTTCAGGGGATCTTCCCAACCCAGGGATCAAACCTGCATCTCTTTTGTCTCCTGCATTGGCAAGCAGATTCTTTACCACTAGTGCCACCTGGGAAGCCCTCACATTCTGTATGATTTCATATTTGATATTCCATATATGCCATATATTCCTATATAATATTCTAGAAAATAGACAGGAGATAGATGAGTGGCTGCCAGAGATGGGGGTTGGGAGAAGGGCACAAGGGAATTTTGTGGGTAATGAGAATATTCTGTACCTCACCTGTGTGGTAGTTACGTGACCGCACATATTTGTCAAAACTCACAGCCTTGTATACCGAAAAATAATTATACTGCAAATTTTTAAAGCATACGGCTTTCATAGTTAAAGCTTTCATTAACACCTTAAAACATTAGGTTGAAACATTCTAAATAGTACCTTTATTTGGTATCATTATTGGTCTACCCTTGGAAGATATTTCTATTTCGTTAGACCAGAATATTGGTTTTCCTGAACAAAAGATTGAAAACTGAAAGGAAAAAAAAGAAAGACATATCAAACCCACTCTGAAGCTTTCTCCTGCTGTGGGGGAAAAATTGTGAATAGCAAATCACTGTCCTTCTTTGTTTTCCTCCACATACAAATCAAGCAGGAAGATCCTCTTCCTTGTTTTAATTCCAGTAACAGTTCATTTGCTTCTGGGACAGAATTCACCATAACCAGTTTGAATTATCTGCATTATCTGCTTAACTGTCTGTAGGATGTGACCACTACTCATATGGATAATTTAACTAATTGTTTGTTGCTATCACTCTAAATAATAATCTGTTACATTCTGTAACAAAGTAATTCTTCATGTCTTAAAAAAAAAAAATGAAGAAAACAGGGGCTTCCCTGGTAACTCAGTGCTAAGGAGTTCGCCTGCCAATGCGGGAAACACGGCTTGGATCCCTGATCCGGGAAGATCCCACATGCTCTGGGGCGACTGAGCCCGTGAGTCACAACCATGAAGCCTGTGCTCTAGAGCCTCGGAGCCACAACTCTGAGCCCACATGCCACAACTGCTGAAGCCTGTGTGCCCTAGAGCCCAAGTTCCACACCAAGAGAAGTCACCACAGTGAGAAGCCTGCTCACCTCAACTAGAGAGCAGCCCCCACTCCCTGCAACTAGAGAGGAGCTTGCAGCAGCAGTGAATCCTTTTGTCTCCTGCATTGGCAAGCAGATTCTTTACCACTAGTGCCAGGGATATTCCATATTTGATATTCCATATATGCCATATATTCCTATATAATATTCTAGAAAATAGACAGGAGATAGATGAGTGGCTGCCAGAGATGGGGGTTGGGAGAAGGGCACAAGGGAATTTTGTGGGTAATGAGAATATTCTGTACCTCACCTGTGTGGTAGTTACGTGACCGCACATATTTGTCAAAACTCACAGCCTTGTATACCGAAAAATAATTATACTGCAAATTTTTAAAGCATACGGCTTTCATAGTTAAAGCTTTCATTAACACCTTAAAACATTAGGTTGAAACATTCTAAATAGTACCTTTATTTGGTATCATTATTGGTCTACCCTTGGAAGATATTTCTATTTCGTTAGACCAGAATATTGGTTTTCCTGAACAAAAGATTGAAAACTGAAAGGGAAAAAAAAAAAAAAAAGACATATCAAACCCACTCTGAAGCTTTCTCCTGCTGTGGGGGAAAAATTGTGAATAGCAAATCACTGTCCTTCTTTGTTTTCCTCCACATACAAATCAAGCAGGAAGATCCTCTTCCTTGTTTTAATTCCAGTAACAGTTCATTTGCTTCTGGGACAGAATTCACCATAACCAGTTTGAATTATCTGCATTATCTGCTTAACTGTCTGTAGGATGTGACCACTACTCATATGGATAATTTAACTAATTGTTTGTTGCTATCACTCTAAATAATAATCTGTTACATTCTGTAACAAAGTAATTCTTCATGTCTTAAAAAAAAAAAATGAAGAAAACAGGGGCTTCCCTGGTAACTCAGTGCTAAGGAGTTCGCCTGCCAATGCGGGAAACACGGCTTGGATCCCTGATCCGGGAAGATCCCACATGCTCTGGGGCGACTGAGCCCGTGAGTCACAACCATGAAGCCTGTGCTCTAGAGCCTCGGAGCCACAACTTCTGAGCCCACATGCCACAACTGCTGAAGCCTGTGTGCCCTAGAGCCCAAGTTCCACAGCAAGAGAAGTCACCACAGTGAGAAGCCTGCTCACCTCAACTAGAGAGCAGCCCCCACTCCCTGCAACTAGAGAGGAGCCTGCGGCAGCAGTGAAAAAACCCAGAATAGCCAACAAATAAGTAAATTAACAAAGAAAAAAACAGAATTTTTTGTTTTAATGGAAATCCTTTTTATATAGGATCAAAATTCATGTCTTCAAAAGCATCAAGTAAAAACCTGAATAAATAATTACCAATGTACTGATGGTACCAAACACCGATCTGTGAACCAAACAGTGAAACAGAATAAAATGTAAATCCATCACGTGCTTATCTCAGAGAATTGCTGAGCACTCAGGCTTTCTTCTTCCCTTTGCCTAACTACTAAGTGGGTGGAAATGTCTTCCTTTCATTTACTGCAAACAAAACTGATGCTGCGTCAGCAGATAGGCTACGAAACAAAATGTGAAGAAACAAGATGAAGCCTAGTTAAATGTGAACGAGAGGCTTTGTTGGAGCGTGAATTTTGAGATCAAAAACTGTATTTGGCAACATTAAAATGTGGAAGGAAAAGACCTAAGACCCCTTCAAGAACAGAAAGGGGACTCAGCAAATGCCAGGTTCCAAGATCCAAGAGAGACAAGATGAAAAATAAGATGCAGGCGAGGGTCCAAGGGACAAGAGGAAAAGGGAAAAAATATTCTCATTTGGAATAGTACCATCCGGGAAGCCCATTCCCTGCAAAGTGATTTGTAAATTATAAATAAAGCAGAAACCTGTGGCAAATATGAAATACACTGTTTTATTTGGACCCCCACCAGTCCCCAAATACTTAATTCTGAATTGACGTATTATAGAGGACAATTTGTTCATAGAGGGAAATCTCATTTGAACTAGTGGCTATACTAAGAAAAACTTTTTCATTAGAAATTTCAAACTTAGACTCACTCAGGAAGAAAACAGCATTGGATCCCTGATCCGGGAAGATCCCACATGCTCTGGGGCGACTGAGCCCGTGAGTCACAACCATGAAGCCTGTGCTCTAGAGCCTCGGAGCCACAACTCTGAGCCCACATGCCACAACTGCTGAAGCCGGTGAGGCCTAGAGCCCAAGTTCCACAGCAAGAGAAGTCACCACAGTGAGAAGCCTGCTCACCTCAACTAGAGAGCAGCCCCCACTCCCTGCAACTAGAGAGGAGCCTGCGGCAGCAGTGAAAAAACCCAGAATAGCCAACAAATAAGTAAATTAACAAAGAAAAAAACAGAATTTTTTGTTTTAATGGAAATCCTTTTTATATAGGATCAAAATTCATGTCTTCAAAAGCATCAAGTAAAAACCTGAATAAATAATTACCAATGTACTGATGGTACCAAACACCGATCTGTGAACCAAACAGTGAAACAGAATAAAATGTAAATCCATCACGTGCTTATCTCAGAGAATTGCTGAGCACTCAGGCTTTCTTCTTCCCTTTGCCTAACTACTAAGTGGGTGGAAATGTCTTCCTTTCATTTACTGCAAACAAAACTGATGCTGCGTCAGCAGATAGGCTACGAAACAAAATGTGAAGAAACAAGATGAAGCCTAGTTAAATGTGAACGAGAGGCTTTGTTGGAGCGTGAATTTTGAGATCAAAAACTGTATTTGGCAACATTAAAATGTGGAAGGAAAAGACCTAAGACCCCTTCAAGAACAGAAAGGGGACTCAGCAAATGCCAGGTTCCAAGATCCAAGAGAGACAAGATGAAAAATAAGATGCAGGCGAGGGTCCAAGGGACAAGAGGAAAAGGGAAAAAATATTCTCATTTGGAATAGTACCATCCGGGAAGCCCATTCCCTGCAAAGTGATTTGTAAATTATAAATAAAGCAGAAACCTGTGGCAAATATGAAATACACTGTTTTATTTGGACCCCCACCAGTCCCCAAATACTTAATTCTGAATTGACGTATTATAGAGGACAATTTGTTCATAGAGGGAAATCTCATTTGAACTAGTGGCTATACTAAGAAAAACTTTTTCATTAGAAATTTCAAACTTAGACTCACTCAGGAAGAAAACAGCATTGTGAGAGTTCTATAATCATAAAAGCAAAAAAAAAGTTTCTAAAAACAGAAGGAATAGGGCTTCCCTGGTGGTCCAGTGGGTAAGGACACTGCCTTGCAGTGCAAGGGGTGCCAGTTCGATCCCTGGCCTGGGAGGATACCACAAGCTGTGGAGCAGCTGGACCAATGTGTCCAACTACCAAGCTGGAGCTCTAGAACGCATGCGCCCAGAGCCAATGCTCTGCAGCAAGAGAGGCCTCTGTGATGGGAGGCCTACACAGGCCAAAGAACAAAGATCAATGAAAATAAATAAATGAAAGACCAATAGAAGTGGCCAAAAAAAAAAAAAAAAGATTAAAAAAAAAAAAGCCAGAAGGAATAGCTAAATATATTAAAACTTAGGCTTTTTTAATCTACAGAGAAACAGACGGGTCAGTTAACTGCTCTTAATGAGTCCATGTTAGAATAAAATATTGCCCAGATGATGTGACCGGGGATTATCACTGGGTATGCTGGAGAAATCGTGTAGAACAGGAGAGGTATGGTGCTCTCTTAGCAAGGGGCAAATATTAGTTCTGAGTAGGGGAGGAAGGTGAGTTACGTAGACTGACAAGAGGTGGACTTCAGGAAGAGTCGGGGCGAAGGTTTATATGCAGCCTAGCGAAAAGGAAGCAGCAATTCCTGCCAGGTATGACAACACGGATGAGCCCAGAGGACACTGCCGGCACCAAAAGGCAAACACTGCATGACTCCCCTTCCACGAGAAACCACAGAAGCAGAGAGCGGAGCGGGATTGCCATGGTGGAGGGGTGGTATGCAGTAGGTATAAATTCTCGGTTGTACAGGATGAGTAAATTCTAGAAGTCTAATGCCCAAAACTGCCGAGAGTGAACTATTGAGTATCACACACGTCGCAGTTTTTTAGACGGGCGGACCTCACGGTAAGCGATCTTCCCACCAAAACAACTACAAAGCACCAAAAGAGCCGAAGACAGCTCTCAGGGGTAATGGATACGTCTGTTACCTTGACTGTGGGCATGGTTCCACAGGGACATGCACACGTCCAAACGCATCAAGCTGTATGCAATAAATACGTCCCGGTTCTGTCGGGGGAGGCGGTTAGGTATCAACTAGACCTCAATAAGTCTGTTTTTCTTTTTAACAAAAATGTGAGAAATCACGTAACAAAAAATGAGTCCAAAAAAAAAAAAAAAAGGCAGAGATTATACAGGAGACCGTGTGCGTGGCTAGGAATGAATCCTGGCAGAGTACTAAGTTTTCACTTTTAACCAGGAAGCCAACACCACTGAGTGTGGGATAAAGGAAAACAGCACTGCAGTAAGACGGGGGCCACCCGCCGACAGCCTTCATTTGCCCATTTATCCAGCAAGTACTTACGGACCCGCCACCTAAGATAGGCGCGCACTGCCCTCCAAGCGGGGACACGGCGACGAAGCCCACGGGAAGAAGGCGTGGGTCTCGGGCGGGGAGCTCTCGGGCTCTGCCCGCGGAAGCCTGTGCCGGCTGCCCTCCCGCAAGGTGGCCGGGCACACTCACGGCGTGGCCGTCCCTGCGGGGGCGGCACTGGGCAGCCCGAGGAGGGGACGCTGAAATCAGGACCCAGCAGTTCCTTTAATCCCCCGGCAGGTGGGCAAATCAAACATGATGAAACTTTAAAAGGCACATATTTAAGGTGATTCATTTGCTTCAGAAACTAAAACTCACTTAGGTCAAAAAAAAAAAAAACCACCTCCACACATCAGCATGAATCGGCCACAGGCACACGTGTGTTCCCTCCCTCCCGAGCCTCCCTCCACCTCCCACCCCACCCCTGCTCTCCAGGCCGTCCCAGGGCACTGGCTTTGGGTTCCCAGAGTCAGGAGGCAATGATCCTCTAACTAAAATTAATTAATTTTTTTAAAACTCCATGAATGTAGTTTGTAAAATTTGGGGCAGAGGATGACATAAAAGTGAAAACTAAAAAGTCCAGGTGAGTGAGATGGTCGTGTTTCGTCTAATTTGAAGGGAGACACCTGTTCTCGGTGCTGAGTGGACCACGCTCGGGGCCATGTCTGTCCAGGAGCCACATCTCAGAAAGATCACACCAAATCTGGCTTCTTAAGGGGACAGTAACCAGCCCGGAGAAGTTCATTTATATGAAGGACTATGAGAGTGGAAGACACACTGGGGCCAGGAGGCAATCTCTCACGTCTCTGAAGATCTAGCCCACCGAGAAAACACTAGATGTGTTCAGGGTGGTCCCCGGGGGTGATGTTAGACCAGAGGGTGGAAAGTGCCAGGGAGCCAGGTTTCAGGCATTTCCAGGGGGTGTCCATGCCAACAGAGCTGCCCTGGGGGGCTGGGAGTCAGCCCCAGGGGCTCCCTAGACACAGAGGAAACATTCCAGACAGGAGCTGTGGTGATTTAGAATCAATAACCTAAACGCTCCATTCAGCACTGTCCATGCCTGTCACTTGATAATCTCCCAGGATCTCCTTTTTCACACAGTACAAAAGAGAAAGTGATGTGACCAGGTGGGCATGACCAGTTCTAGAAGTCATCGGCCATCTCCCAGAGGAAGCAGGAGAGGGAAATGGAGGTACCAAGGGAAGGGGAGGGGCCAGCAGTGACCTACAGTGGCCGGAAGGAAAAGCAAGGGAGGGCTGGTCCAGGAAGGGAGGCTCTGCCCAGGGCTGTCCTCCTCGCCCACTGAATCCACTGCCTTGCCTACCCACCTCCTGTCTTCATCTCTAACTTGGAGGACTGCTGACCTACATCTCACAAATCATACATTTCTCACCTTCATTTTGTGTTAAAGACATGAAACTTTAAAAGGCACATATTTAAGGTGATTCATTTGCTTCAGAAACTAAAACTCACTTAGGTCAAAAAAAAAAAAAACCACCTCCACACATCAGCATGAATCGGCCACAGGCACACGTGTGTTCCCTCCCTCCCGAGCCTCCCTCCACCTCCCACCCCACCCCTGCTCTCCAGGCCGTCCCAGGGCACTGGCTTTGGGTTCCCAGAGTCAGGAGGCAATGATCCTCTAACTAAAATTAATTAATTTTTTTAAAACTCCATGAATGTAGTTTGTAAAATTTGGGGCAGAGGATGACATAAAAGTGAAAACTAAAAAGTCCAGGTGAGTGAGATGGTCGTGTTTCGTCTAATTTGAAGGGAGACACCTGTTCTCGGTGCTGAGTGGACCACGCTCGGGGCCATGTCTGTCCAGGAGCCACATCTCAGAAAGATCACACCAAATCTGGCTTCTTAAGGGGACAGTAACCAGCCCGGAGAAGTTCATTTATATGAAGGACTATGAGAGTGGAAGACACACTGGGGCCAGGAGGCAATCTCTCACGTCTCTGAAGATCTAGCCCACCGAGAAAACACTAGATGTGTTCAGGGTGGTCCCCGGGGGTGATGTTAGACCAGAGGGTGGAAAGTGCCAGGGAGCCAGGTTTCAGGCATTTCCAGGGGGTGTCCATGCCAACAGAGCTGCCCTGGGGGGCTGGGAGTCAGCCCCAGGGGCTCCCTAGACACAGAGGAAACATTCCAGACAGGAGCTGTGGTGATTTAGAATCAATAACCTAAACGCTCCATTCAGCACTGTCCATGCCTGTCACTTGATAATCTCCCCAGGATCTCCTTTTTTTCACACAGTACAAAAGAGAAAGTGATGTGACCAGGTGGGCATGACCAGTTCTAGAAGTCATCGGCCATCTCCCAGAGGAAGCAGGAGAGGGAAATGGAGGTACCAAGGGAAGGGGAGGGGCCAGCAGTGACCTACAGTGGCCGGAAGGAAAAGCAAGGGAGGGCTGGTCCAGGGAAGGGAGGCTCTGCCCAGGGCTGTCCTCCTCGCCCACTGAATCCACTGCCTTGCCTACCCACCTCCTGTCTTCATCTCTAATTTGGAGGACTGCTGACCTACATCTCACAAATCATACATTTCTCACCTTCATTTTGTGTTAAAGACATACAGCAGGGAGGAAAGAGGGAAAACCTAAAGATGGAAAAAGAAAAAAAAAAAAAAAATCACAGTAAGTAACCAACACAAGCCACTGAAATTCAGTTCTCCATCTTCTTAAAAACCTGGCCAGTGGCTTTGCCCTGGAATGCCCAGCTCTCCGACGACAACCCGGGACACTTCAGTCCCACACCGCTGACCTGCTCTCTCTCAGTGTGCTCCAAAAGTGGTGTCTGGGGTGTGCATCGGAACTAATCTGTGGGTGTGAACTTGTAAAAATTCTTTCCATGAAAAAGTTCTATGTATGGTAAAAATGCAAAATATATATATATATATATATATTTAAATATGTAATGAAAGATGCTTTCTTCTTGCCTCAAGTTCCAAATGCCACCCACCCTTCTGAGATGCAAAAGCTACCACCAGTTTCTAATATATTCATAGATGCTTCAGGCAGGACATGCGTGTGTGTGTGTGTGTGTTAGACAGAAGGCATGTGTGAGGATGTGAACCCCTGTGATGACCTAAACAGAAGGAAACAGTGCTGTTCCCTGTTCATTACACCTGACAACACTCCGCCCGGCAGCAACGCATGACGGTCTAACACCAATTAGTCGGCAGACCACCGGTGCCGAGGAGAGAATGACCTGAAGTTCGACTGGTTCATATGCGATTTTCCTGCAAGGGGAGCTTAGCTTGGAGTAAGAGTAGAGCCAGAAGCTTTGGCTGGAAGGGACATGGCTCTCAACACGGAGTCCCTTCTGTTGTATTTCAAGAAATAGTTAACTGCAGCGTCCGCTCAGACCCAGGGCCTGCGCGGTCCGGTCCTGGGCAGGCAGCGAGGGGAGCCTCGGGCGCTCGGCGTTGCTGGTCGGCTGCTCCGTTTCGAGACTCGGGGCCAGCAGTGACCTACAGTGGCCGGAAGGAAAAGCAAGGGAGGGCTGGTCCAGGGAAGGGAGGCTCTGCCCAGGGCTGTCCTCCTCGCCCACTGAATCCACTGCCTTGCCTACCCACCTCCTGTCTTCATCTCTAATTTGGAGGACTGCTGACCTACATCTCACAAATCATACATTTCTCACCTTCATTTTGTGTTAAAGACATACAGCAGGGAGGAAAGAGGGAAAACCTAAAGATGGAAAAAGAAAAAAAAAAAAAAAATCACAGTAAGTAACCAACACAAGCCACTGAAATTCAGTTCTCCATCTTCTTAAAAACCTGGCCAGTGGCTTTGCCCTGGAATGCCCAGCTCTCCGACGACAACCCGGGACACTTCAGTCCCACACCGCTGACCTGCTCTCTCTCAGTGTGCTCCAAAAAGTGGTGTCTGGTGTGTGCATCGGAACTAATCTGTGGGTGTGAACTTGTAAAAATTCTTTCCATGAAAAAGTTCTATGTATGGTAAAAATGCAAAATATATATATATATATATATATATTTAAATATGTAATGAAAGATGCTTTCTTCTTGCCTCAAGTTCCAAATGCCACCCACCCTTCTGAGATGCAAAAGCTACCACCAGTTTCTAATATATTCATAGATGCTTCAGGCAGGACATGCGTGTGTGTGTGTGTGTGTTAGACAGAAGGCATGTGTGAGGATGTGAACCCCTGTGATGACCTAAACAGAAGGAAACAGTGCTGTTCCCTGTTCATTACACCTGACAACACTCCGCCCGGCAGCAACGCATGACGGTCTAACACCAATTAGTCGGCAGACCACCGGTGCCGAGGAGAGAATGACCTGAAGTTCGACTGGTTCATATGCGATTTTCCTGCAAGGGGAGCTTAGCTTGGAGTAAGAGTAGAGCCAGAAGCTTTGGCTGGAAGGGACATGGCTCTCAACACGGAGTCCCTTCTGTTGTATTTCAAGAAATAGTTAACTGCAGCGTCCGCTCAGACCCAGGGCCTGCGCGGTCCGGTCCTGGGCAGGCAGCGAGGGGAGCCTCGGGCGCTCGGCGTTGCTGGTCGGCTGCTCCGTTCCCACAGTTTGCATGGATGACTCCCCGGGGCAGTCTCCAGCGCCACCAAGCTGCCTGTCTGGGCCCCAGCCTCTCCCCAGGTACCTGAGATTCTTTCTGCTGATGCCCTGGTTTCAGAGTTGCACGAATGCACCAACCGAGTAGCTTGGTTTTGAGACTAGGGTAAGCGCAGACTACAGTCCATGAGGTCGCAAAAAGCCGGACACGACTGAGCGACTAAGGCAAGAGGAAGCAAGGAATCTGACACTTCTCCATTACAAATCTCTTTCAGCTTTACTAAAATTCAAATTCACACTAACACTCTCCTTAACAGAATACAAATGACTTAGTACAATGTAATGCTTAAAAGCAGAGGTATTAAAAAATGGATCATGCGGGGCAAGTTAGGAGTTTGGGATTAACAGATACACACTATTGTATATAAAATAAGCACTTACTGTACAGCAAAGGGAATTATACTCAATTATTTTGTAATGATCTATGGGGGAAAGAATGTTTTATATATATCTGTTCAAAGAATTCAGTTATATGTATATACCTGAATCACTATGCTTTACACTTGAAACTAAAATACTGTAAATCAGCTAGACTGCAATTATTAAAAAAAAAAGAAAAAAAAAAATTTTAAGTGTGAATAAATGTGGGAAAAAAAAAAAAAAAGAGGGATACAGATTTCCCTAGAGGTCCAGGGGTTTAGATTTCACCTTCCAATGTAGGAGGTGCAGGTTCGACCCCTGGTCAGGGAGCTAAGATCCCACATACCTCACAGCCAAAAGAAAACCCAAAACATAACAGAGAAGCAACATTGTAACAAATTCAATAAAGATTTTTAAAAATGGTCCACTTAGAAAAACACAATTTGTAAATAGACTGTTTTTTATAGTGTAGAGGGTTAGAGCCTGGGACGAGCTTGCTGCAGCGGGAGGTAAAGGGCTCCACCCCCACCTTTTCTACCAGCTACTCAGTATCGGCTTGTTGTGACCCAGTGCTCCACTCAGGGCCTGCGCGGTCCGGTCCTGGGCAGGCAGCGAGGGGAGCCTCGGGCGCTCGGCGTTGCTGGTCGGCTGCTCCGTTCCCACAGTTTGCATGGATGACTCCCCGGGGCAGTCTCCAGCGCCACCAAGCTGCCTGTCTGGGCCCCAGCCTCTCCCCAGGTACCTGAGATTCTTTCTGCTGATGCCCTGGTTTCAGAGTTGCACGAATGCACCAACCGAGTAGCTTGGTTTTGAGACTAGGGTAAGCGCAGACTACAGTCCATGAGGTCGCAAAAAGCCGGACACGACTGAGCGACTAAGGCAAGAGGAAGCAAGGAATCTGACACTTCTCCATTACAAATCTCTTTCAGCTTTACTAAAATTCAAATTCACACTAACACTCTCCTTAACAGAATACAAATGACTTAGTACAATGTAATGCTTAAAAGCAGAGGTATTAAAAAATGGATCATGCGGGGGGGGGGGGGGGAAGTTAGGAGTTTGGGATTAACAGATACACACTATTGTATATAAAATAAGCACTTACTGTACAGCAAAGGGAATTATACTCAATTATTTTGTAATGATCTATGGGGGAAAGAATGTTTTATATATATCTGTTCAAAGAATTCAGTTATATGTATATACCTGAATCACTATGCTTTACACTTGAAACTAAAATACTGTAAATCAGCTAGACTGCAATTATTAAAAAAAAAAGAAAGAAAGAAAGAAATTTTAAGTGTGAATAAATGTGGGAAAAAAAAAAAAAAAGAGGGATACAGATTTCCCTAGAGGTCCAGGGGTTTAGATTTCACCTTCCAATGTAGGAGGTGCAGGTTCGACCCCTGGTCAGGGAGCTAAGATCCCACATACCTCACAGCCAAAAGAAAACCCAAAACATAACAGAGAAGCAACATTGTAACAAATTCAATAAAGATTTTTAAAAATGGTCCACTTAGAAAAACACAATTTGTAAATAGACTGTTTTTTATAGGGTAGAGGGTTAGAGCCTGGGACGAGCTTGCTGCAGCGGGAGGTAAAGGGACGCTCATGAACCCATAGCAGCTCCACTCACCTCACCGTTTTGCTACCAGCTACTCAGTATCGGCTTGTTGTGACCCAGTGCCCCCTCGTCAGCGGTCACGCTCCGTGTGAACAGCACAGCAAAGCCATGTTTATAGCAGACCGTACAGGACCTCGCCATGCAAATGTATCCACCAAGTCTGGGATGCGGATGGAGCTCTGTGAATGTCTTCTGATACTTGCACTTATTCTTAGGGAAAATAATCTGGCTGCCCAATTGCTCATCCCACAATATCACAGAGAAGAAACCTCACTCAATTCCTCCCTCGCATCCTTGAATGACAGCTAGTGACTGACGAACTACTATTTCATCCATCCTTTGCACCATAATATTAAGTTAGAAAAAGATTTCTAATCCTCCCCAGATAGAAAGGGCAGCGTGACGTTTTTTAGTTGCTCACATTCAGTCTGCGTCAGCCCACAAGGTCACAAGTGTGACGACTGCAACACGAACATAACTTGGTGTTTTTACAGGAACAATCCACTCTAAAGGGAAAGGGAGTCCTCTCCAAGAGGACCCCAGACAACTCAAGTTTTCTATCTGACCGAGGAACTTTACTGTGTTACCTAGATGGAGATTTTCTTGTTTATACAAATATCCACTTCTTCCATTTAAGTAAATAGCTTCCAGTATTCCCTGGTGGCCCTGCGGTTAAGAAACCTCCAGCCAATGCAGGAGAGGTTGGTTCCACCCCTGGGTCAAGAAAATCCCTTGGAGAAGGGAATGGCTGCCCACTCTAGTATTCTTGCCTGGAGAATCCCATGGACAGAGGAGCCTGGTGGGCTATAGTCCATGGGGTCACAAGAGTCGGACACGACTTACTGACTAAACAACTACAGTCTGCACCTTCTTTGGGGAGAATGAGCTGCTTGTGTTTAATACTCACCATGGCAAACGGTATTTTCATTCATCACAACATAGCCCCGTTCCTAAATGGAGTTCTTCAAGGAACCAACATTCACTTGAATCCAATGGGGAGGGAGCTGGACATTCCAGGGAGAGTGACAGCTCCTCCAGCCACCCGGGGTCAGAGACCGGGCCTGGCAGGGGCTCCCTCCACCCCTGCCCTCCAGGACCACAGCCAGCCCTGCACTAAGCCCTCGACCCTGAGAGAAACTCGTCTCGTCTCCCACAGTCCTCCAAGGTCTTCCGGCCTCCACTTCCTGACCTGAACTCCCACTCAGCCGTCCCCAGTTAAAATTCTCAACGTGGAACCCCGCAGCTCAGCTCCTGTCTGCCAGCCAGCCGTTCCAGACGCCAAGCCTGGCCCGACGGGCGGGGGCAGGGTCGGGGGCTGCCGGTCCTCAGCAGGCGGCTCCTGGGACAAGGTCACGGGTGAGGCAGCATCAGCGGGTGAGCGCCGTCGTCGGCGACCTCCTGCCACCCGAGGCGCCCCTAGATCAGAGCCTGGAGAAGCCAAGCACGCTGCCTCCCGCTGAGTCCCGGGGCTACAGACTCCAGCCTCCGCTCCGCACGCCCGGTGGAGCCCCGGCGTGTTTCTCCTCACTCGTCCGCACCCCAGCACTTCGGCTGCTCCGTCAGACCACCACTCGCATGCCACTCACCGCTGAGTCAGAAAAATGTATTACACAGTAAACACTCAAGAGGCATTGGTCGAATGAATGCGTCCCCAGTTGCTTCTCATTAAAATGAAGATGATCAAATTGATCGTATTTTTATCCGTCTAGTTAAAACTGCAAACCATCTCACTGGATCCAATCTCTCTGAAGACGGCCTGGTACTCAGGTTTCAGGTGCATCACAGGAGCTTATGCCTTTCTGTGATACATGCGGATTATTCGAGCCATCATTCGATATTAATTTTTCAGGTATGTGAAGTTTATCTACTCACCTTCCAAGGTTTTCCTTGTCTTCACTGAAATCAGTGAAGCCTCTTTTCACAAATGAGAAATCCTAACTAAATGGCTGCTTTCATAAGTGAGGAGGTGACCGGCAGAGACAGCCCTCGGCCTCCGTGGACAGGCCGTCTTCAGCGGCTGAAGCCATCCACACGGCTGGCAGGCCAGGCTCCGTGCTGCGAGCTTTACGAGCGGCCCCAGCCCCTGCTCAGAGCATCAGTGTCCCAGCGAGAGCGACGCGCAGGATGCCGAGGGCGGGCCCCTCGTGCAAGGCCCTGCGTCTGCCGAAGCGGGGCTCTCGACCCAGGCCCGGCTCGTGCCAAAGCTCAGGATGGCTTATTTCACGATTAAATCAACACCAACTACTCCACTGCACTGGAGTCTTCTCTGAAGACCACAGCTCATCAAACGCCACGATGTTAAAATGCGTATGGATATACACACATTTAAAACACACACACCCCCCATAAATTCCACAAAATACAGGAATCCACTAGCCTTGGGACAAATTATTCCAAATAAGTGTTATAAAGTATAAATATTTCTCTAAACCTTTAGAAAATTAATCTTTTCCTGAAGTACAGAAAAAAGAGAGAGAAGTCTTAAGTATGAATAAAGTTACAGAAAATGGCAAAACATTTACAAACACATTCCCCCTTTAAAAACTGTGCCTCGTCGTCTGTGGCATCCAGGCATAGTCTGCACAGCGTGCAGAGCTGCTGACAGCTCCCCAGCCACGTGGCCGCGGCTTGCTCGTCGGCTCACACCACTCGCATGCCACTCACCGCTGAGTCAGAAAAATGTATTACACAGTAAACACTCAAGAGGCATTGGTCGAATGAATGCGTCCCCAGTTGCTTCTCATTAAAATGAAGATGATCAAATTGATCGTATTTTTATCCGTCTAGTTAAAACTGCAAACCATCTCACTGGATCCAATCTCTCTGAAGACGGCCTGGTACTCAGGTTTCAGGTGCATCACAGGAGCTTATGCCTTTCTGTGATACATGCGGATTATTCGAGCCATCATTCGATATTAATTTTTCAGGTATGTGAAGTTTATCTACTCACCTTCCAAGGTTTTCCTTGTCTTCACTGAAATCAGTGAAGCCTCTTTTCACAAATGAGAAATCCTAACTAAATGGCTGCTTTCATAAGTGAGGAGGTGACCGGCAGAGACAGCCCTCGGCCTCCGTGGACAGGCCGTCTTCAGCGGCTGAAGCCATCCACACGGCTGGCAGGCCAGGCTCCGTGCTGCGAGCTTTACGAGCGGCCCCAGCCCCTGCTCAGAGCATCAGTGTCCCAGCGAGAGCGACGCGCAGGATGCCGAGGGCGGGCCCCTCGTGCAAGGCCCTGCGTCTGCCGAAGCGGGGCTCTCGACCCAGGCCCGGCTCGTGCCAAAGCTCAGGATGGCTTATTTCACGATTAAATCAACACCAACTACTCCACTGCACTGGAGTCTTCTCTGAAGACCACAGCTCATCAAACGCCACGATGTTAAAATGCGTATGGATATACACACATTTACACACACACACACACCCCCCATAAATTCCACAAAATACAGGAATCCACTAGCCTTGGGACAAATTATTCCAAATAAGTGTTATAAAGTATAAATATTTCTCTAAACCTTTAGAAAATTAATCTTTTCCTGAAGTACAGAAAAAAGAGAGAGAAGTCTTAAGTATGAATAAAGTTACAGAAAATGGCAAAACATTTACAAACACATTCCCCCTTTAAAAACTGTGCCTCGTCGTCTGTGGCATCCAGGCATAGTCTGCACAGCGTGCAGAGCTGCTGACAGCTCCCCCAGCCACGTGGCCGCGGCTTGCTCGTCGGCTCACACGTCCAAGGGCACGCGGCGCGGTGAGCACAGGCTGCCGTTGGGGTACTCCATGAAAGCGGCTTTCCATCCACCTGCTGGCCTCAGCTTCCGCTTGCTTCTCCAGAAGTCAGAGAAAGCAACCGTAATTTCTCATTCCATGGCAGCGCAAAGCCTAATCGCTGCTGAAGACACAGGCTCAAGTCTCTAGAAGATCAAAGGTCCCCCGCCTTCAGGAAGCTCTGGGGAAGCCGGCATGTGAACGACCGGCTGGCAGGCAGGGGCCTCGGGGCCGGCCGGGCCCTGCCCTGAAGGAGCTGGCGTCGTAGGCCCACACGGTGTCCACCCCCTCCCCCGCGACCCGGGCGGGGGTCCAGTGCGGGAAGGGGAACCGGCAGGCGATGACCCGCGCGTCGGCCTCCAGCTCGCGCTCGAGCTTCCTCTCCAGCTGCGGCATCTGCGGAGAGGGACGGCCGTCACGGCAGGGAGCCGGTCAGAGCCAGGGGCTCCCCCGGCCTTCTCCACCCGCGTCCCTGCGGATGCCTACGCCCAACGGCCGGCTGTGAAGAAGACCCCCCGGGCGACAATGCATTATTCAACAAGCCACCAAAACACAGAAGTCACGTGAACAACAGTCAGAAGCACATCTTCGAGCATCAGCTATAAAATTGGCCATTTTTAGCACATGTGTGTCACAGAGTTCCACTTTCCCGGCTAAAATCACGCTGTGCTGTGCCAAGTCGCTCAGGCGTGTCGTGTCCGCCTCTGTGAGCCCTGGGCTGCAGCCCGCCAGGCTCCTCTGTCTGTGGGATTCTCCAGGCAAGAACACTGGAGCGGGGAGCTGTTCCCTCCTCCAGGGATCTTCCCAACCCAGGCATCGAACCCCTCGTCTCCCGCATGGCGGGCAGACTCTTTACCAGCTGAGCCACTGATCACGATGCGGCAGCAAGCACAGAGAGAGGCAACTTTAAATGACCTTCCTACCTAAACGTCTCCATCAACCTGTCTCAGATACTCAACATCTTTCCCCCGTTTTTAACACCTCTGAGATCTCACAACTGACACTGACCTTGAATTGTAATTGGCAACATTGTTCTCTTTCTCAGGAGCAGTGGCACATCTTAAAATCAACAGCATACTAGAATAAATGAAATATGGTAAAAGTAGACCATGATAAAAACACATTCTACCCACTTGAAATGTGATAAAACTGCACAATTCTTTAAAAAATATATTGGTAACAGAGCAATAATCAATTCCCTCAGAGTCAACGTAACTGAACGTAGACTGCGCTCGTGTCTCTCACACGAGTGTGTAGCTAGTCTGCCCGTGGAGAAGAGTGCCTGCTGCCCAGGGACTGACCCTGGGCCACATCAGCAGATCAACAGCCACTTCGCTGAGAAACACACCACCCCCTTCACCTCTTAAAAATGCCATTTCTACTCCACTCTTTTAATTCATTATTTTGGAATCACTTTTAAATGTACAGAAAGGCCCCACGAACAGAGCGAAGAGCTCCTGGGCTCCGCGCCCCAGGCGCACCAGTTTCCAGCGGCTTGTCCCGGCTGCTTGGTCTGAGCTGCTCGCCTCCCCTCTCACTCCTCCTAAACCACCTGAGAACAGGCTGCTCCCACAGGCCCTTCACTCCCTGCCGCTTCCATGTTCCCTAAGAGCCTCAGCACAGCTGTCACACTCAGGGAACACCATGCTGTATGCCAACCATAATCATCCCAACAGCACCCAGGCACGTGCCCCAGGAACGCCCTTCGCACTGCCTCCCGCCCAGGGCCCCCGCGCGCTGGGCTGTAACGGCTCCTTGCTCTCCTTGGCTCTGGAACAGTCCCTCGCCTCCCATGACAATAGCCTCCTTGAGGAACACAGGCCCGCCAACGCGAAGCAGCTACTCAAATATAAAGTCCCATATGCGATCAATGATTATCATGGTGTCCCTAGATTACGGGAAGATACAAGAGGGAATTTTTCATGGACTACAAAAGACTGAGTAAGCCAGCTGGTCCAGAACCTCTGGGGACTGTCGATAGACCACATCCAGTAACAGCCCACTCCGTGGTCTATCTGCAAAATCTTCGCCAGAACTTGGAATGAGCCTTCCTAGCACCATGGGGTGAAATGCCTCCCAAAGTGCGGTCAAACGTATGGCCCTGAGGGGCGCGGGCCTGTCAGCCACAAACTGCCACTTGCCACCTACCTCTTCAAGGACGAATCTCGTGCTGCTGCAGCTGCTGCTGGCCTTCACCACCCTTGAAAGGGGTTCAGCGTGGAGACCAGACATGAAGCCCTCTGACGGCCTTCAGAAAATTAAGATATTCTCAGGAGCTGATTTTTTCTAAACTGCTGCATTCATTTTAATTATTTTTATTTATTTATTTATTTTTGGCTATTCTGGATTTTCACTGCTACTGCAGGGTCTTCTCTAGTTGCAGGAAGTGGGGGCTACTCTCCAGTTGAAGTCAGCAGGCTTCTTGTCGTGGTCACTGCTACTGTTGTGGAACTCGGGCTCTAGGGCACACGGGCTTCAGCAGTTGTGGCCCATGGGCTCCATAGCTGCAGCGCCAATGCTCTAGAGCTCAGGCTCCATAGTTGTGGCTCACGGGCTTAATTGCTCCACAGCATGTAGGATCTTCCTGGATCAGCGACTGAACCCATGTCTCCTGCATTGGCAGGTGACTTCTTCACCACGGAGCTACCGGGGAAGCCCAGGAGCTGATTTTATGAGCCCAAATTTTTGTATCTCCTCATATCTAGAAAAATACTGAAATCCTTCATGGTGATGACTGTCTCTCAAAACCTTCTGCAAAAAAAAAAAAAAAAGCCACGTGCATGATGGCAGCCATTCCCCCTTCATGAAAGCTCCACCTACACTAACCTTTGGAGCCATTACTCAGCGCCATCGAAGGTGCTGCCTCCCGGGCTGCAGTCCTCGTTTTGCCCCAAACAAAATTTAACTCAGAAAGGAGAAAAAAGACGCAGGCCAACTGTCTACCGGGCCTCCCTCTGGCATCTGCTTGTGACGAGTAGCGCGTGCGTCCGTGGCAACGCCCCAGCCGCAGGGCTGTGAACGTCACCCGCCCTGCAGCCCCGAGTCCACGGGTCCTTCTGCTTTGAGGATGATGCACCCCGCGGTGAAGAAGGTACCTTGTGTCTCGACAGTGTGGTTACTGTTTCTCCTTTAAAACGAACAGGGTATTGTGGGCAGACACCGTGAGAAGATGCAAATGTCCTGCTGATCGTCCACCTGTCCCCCACACACCCCCGCCAATCCTGCCTGAGTCAGCTTCACTACAAAGGCTGACAGTGGCAACCTGCCTGTCCATCCTTCCTTCCAGATGGACAGAGCCTCAAGGAAGAGTGTTCCCCTCTCTCCATCACTGGAAGCGTGAACTCCTGGATTCACTGACAGGTTACGATCCATTACTGTCCTTGTTGATTCTAATCCTCACGTTGTCCAGTGTGGCCACTGGGAGCCCCTTCAGCTGGCTTCTCTTCTGTGGACATATCCCCGTCAAACCTTCCTCATACACTCTGACTCAACAAAACGTTCCAGGCTTTCACATCTTCGCTTCCTGGCCCGAGGATCAGCCACTTCTCAAACATCCCTGGTTCCTCTGAGTTAGAAATGATATTTAGAAACCAAGACCTGTGCAAAACCTACTCCCTTTAAAAGTAATCAATCAGGACTTCCCAAAAAAGGTGGCGTAGTGGATTTTATTTGAGCTAGGATCTTCCTGGAAGATAATGTCTCCTGCATTGGCAGGTGACTTCTTCACCACGGAGCTACCGGGGAAGCCCAGGAGCTGATTTTATGAGCCCAAATTTTTGTATCTCCTCATATCTAGAAAAATACTGAAATCCTTCATGGTGATGACTGTCTCTCAAAACCTTCTGCAAAAAAAAAAAAAAAGCCACGTGCATGATGGCAGCCATTCCCCCTTCATGAAAGCTCCACCTACACTAACCTTTGGAGCCATTACTCAGCGCCATCGAAGGTGCTGCCTCCCGGGCTGCAGTCCTCGTTTTGCCCCAAACAAAATTTAACTCAGAAAGGAGAAAAAAGACGCAGGCCAACTGTCTACCGGGCCTCCCTCTGGCATCTGCTTGTGACGAGTAGCGCGTGCGTCCGTGGCAACGCCCCAGCCGCAGGGCTGTGAACGTCACCCGCCCTGCAGCCCCGAGTCCACGGGTCCTTCTGCTTTGAGGATGATGCACCCCGCGGTGAAGAAGGTACCTTGTGTCTCGACAGTGTGGTTACTGTTTCTCCTTTAAAACGAACAGGGTATTGTGGGCAGACACCGTGAGAAGATGCAAATGTCCTGCTGATCGTCCACCTGTCCCCCACACACCCCCGCCAATCCTGCCTGAGTCAGCTTCACTACAAAGGCTGACAGTGGCAACCTGCCTGTCCATCCTTCCTTCCAGATGGACAGAGCCTCAAGGAAGAGTGTTCCCCTCTCTCTCCATCACTGGAAGCGTGAACTCCTGGATTCACTGACAGGTTACGATCCATTACTGTCCTTGTTGATTCTAATCCTCACGTTGTCCAGTGTGGCCACTGGGAGCCCCTTCAGCTGGCTTCTCTTCTGTGGACATATCCCCGTCAAACCTTCCTCATACACTCTGACTCAACAAAACGTTCCAGGCTTTCACATCTTCGCTTCCTGGCCCGAGGATCAGCCACTTCTCAAACATCCCTGGTTCCTCTGAGTTAGAAATGATATTTAGAAACCAAGACCTGTGCAAAACCTACTCCCTTTAAAAGTAATCAATCAGGACTTCCCAGGTGGCGCAGTGGATAGGAATCTGCCTGCCCATGCAGAGGATACGGGTTTTGATCTGTGGTCCAGGAAGATTACACACACCATGGAGCAACTAAGCCCATGCACCCCAACTCCTAAGCCTGGGTACCTAGGGCCTGTGAGCTGCAACTCCTGAGCCCACATGCCCTAGAGCCCATGCTCCGCAACGAGAAGCCACCACGACGAGAAGCCTGCACACTGCGGCTAAAGGAGCCCACCGGCCACAGCCAGAGGAAGCCCAAGCTCAGCAGTCAAGATCCACCACAGCCAGAACTTAACTGATTCTTACCGGCATTCGTGCTGAGTGGCTGCAGTTGTCTCTGACTCTTTGCAGCCCATGGACTGCAGCCCGCCAGGCTCCTCTGCCGTGGGGTTTCCCAGGCAGGAATGCGGGAGTGGCAGCGAGGGCCTGAACCCACAGCTCCCGAGGCTCCTGCAGGGCAGGCAGACTCTACCTCTGAGCCACCAACTGGAAGCCTTACCGATTAATTAGAAGTAACCAATTAAATTAAGATGAACAAACCTTCCACCAGTCTTACTTCTCACCTTTACCTTTACAAAGTGGTTTAGAGGAACTCCTCTACATGACCTGTGGCTGGAGTGAGCCAAAATTCTCATTCTTCATTAGAATCAATACCAAGATAACAAAGAAAAAACTCCATTAAGGATGGAACATTTTCATTCTTTTAACAGCCAGTAAAAGACTGCTTTTAAAGAAAAAGTTTTGTTTTTGAAGGATAAATTAAATACATAAAGAACAAGACAATGTGTTTTTCCAAAATATTAGGAGCTTTTTATGGTAATTTTGTTCATGAAAGGACAACTGTAAATTTATTCGGATCACTATTCTTCTCTTTTTTACAGATCTTTTATTTCCAAATGACTGTCATATGCTAAGTCAAGATAAACCTCCGAATGAAAGGCACTATTTCAATCATAAGAAATTAACTGACTAAATTACACATAAATATGCAGCAAACCTGGGTCTTGATATCATACACAAAGAGAAGCCGCGATGTGTCATGTCTGCCTAATGAAACTCAAAATTATTCACACATTATATGTTTCAAAGTGACACAAACTCATCCAATTACATCTTTCAAACTTTAAACAGAAGCTGAAACCAGCTCAAAGGCACAAGACTAAACAGCCAGGCCGTCCGCGGCCATGGCTCCTGGGTCACTCCCTCCTCCCTCCTCCCCACCCCTCCGCCTCCTCGGCTGGGGGCCTCACCTGGAGGACAGGGCTCGGCTCCCACAAGGCTCCAGCCCCACCCCGGGCGACCTCAGCGCCCCTTGGCTTCAGCTCCTGGGCACTGATGGCCCACGAGCCCCCTCCTGAGCCCAGACCCGGGCACCCGCGGCCGTCCACCCGACGCGTCCCCCACCTGTCCCTGAGTGCATGTGCCACGAGGCACTCCTGATCTCCTGATCTCTCCCGCCCGACCCCCTCCCCAGTCCGACTGCACCTTTCCAGCTCAGCAAACCCCAGCAGCCAGGTCAGGCACCCCGGGGCACCTGGGCTCCTCCCCTCGTGTCCCCGCTGGACCTGCCGCTCGCCCTGCTGTTCCTGCCTCCGGCCGCCTGGCACCAGTTTCTCCACCCTGGCACCAGCCTCCCGCCGCGATGGCCTGGATGCCTGCAAGAGCTCAGACCCCGTCTCACGGCCTCTCCCCGCACCCTCGGCCCCCATCTCTCCCCCGCCGCCCCCAGCTCACCACCCCCACCTCCGTGCTGCCCCCAGACCCCAGGCGTACGGCCCTCAGCACCGCGACCTCCGCAGTGGCTGTTCCTCAGCCTGGACCGCCCTTCCCAGCACGGCCGCACAGCTTGCCGTCACCCCAACGTGTCCGCTCCCGAGGGACAGTCTCCTTCGCGCGCTCTGCTAGCCCACGGCACTGACCCTGCTCAGCTGGCCCGCGGTCTACACTGAGGTTCGCTGAACACCTGCTCTCCCAACCAGCACGTAAATACCTCGGAGCAGGGATGCTTTTTCTTTTTATTCACCAAAGCAATTACAACAGGGTCTGGCGCTTAGTGAGCCCTGAATAAACATGATTTGGTCTTGAATCGTGATAAACCTGCTTTTCTTCATCAGTTCTAAAATTACACATAAATATGCAGCAAACCTGGGTCTTGATATCATACACAAAGAGAAGCCGCGATGTGTCATGTCTGCCTAATGAAACTCAAAATTATTCACATTATATGTTTCAAAGTGACACAAACTCATCCAATTACATCTTTCAAACTTTAAACAGAAGCTGAAACCAGCTCAAAGGCACAAGACTAAACAGCCAGGCCGTCCGCGGCCATGGCTCCTGGGTCACTCCCTCCTCCCTCCTCCCCACCCCTCCGCCTCCTCGGCTGGGGGCCTCACCTGGAGGACAGGGCTCGGCTCCCACAAGGCTCCAGCCCCACCCCGGGCGACCTCAGCGCCCCTTGGCTTCAGCTCCTGGGCACTGATGGCCCACGAGCCCCCTCCTGAGCCCAGACCCGGGCACCCGCGGCCGTCCACCCGACGCGTCCCCCACCTGTCCCTGAGTGCATGTGCCACGAGGCACTCCTGATCTCCTGATCTCTCCCGCCCGACCCCCTCCCCAGTCCGACTGCACCTTTCCAGCTCAGCAAACCCCAGCAGCCAGGTCAGGCACCCCGGGGCACCTGGGCTCCTCCCCTCGTGTCCCCGCTGGACCTGCCGCTCGCCCTGCTGTTCCTGCCTCCGGCCGCCTGGCACCAGTTTCTCCACCCTGGCACCAGCCTCCCGCCGCGATGGCCTGGATGCCTGCAAGAGCTCAGACCCCGTCTCACGGCCTCTCCCCGCACCCTCGGCCCCCATCTCTCCCCCGCCGCCCCCAGCTCACCACCCCCACCTCCGTGCTGCCCCCAGACCCCAGGCGTACGGCCCTCAGCACCGCGACCTCCGCAGTGGCTGTTCCTCAGCCTGGACCGCCCTTCCCAGCACGGCCGCACAGCTTGCCGTCACCCCAACGTGTCCGCTCCCGAGGGACAGTCTCCTTCGCGCGCTCTGCTAGCCCACGGCACTGACCCTGCTCAGCTGGCCCGCGGTCTACACTGAGGTTCGCTGAACACCTGCTCTCCCAACCAGCACGTAAATACCTCGGAGCAGGGATGCTTTTTCTTTTTATTCACCAAAGCAATTACAACAGGGTCTGGCGCTTAGTGAGCCCTGAATAAACATGATTTGGTCTTGAATCGTGTTTCTTTATCAGAGCACAATGACAGTGCTTTTCTTCATCAGTTCATAACAGGATTTGTAACTAAACTAAATGAGGCATCCTTTGGAGTTATGAACCTTAACAGCCCAATGGGAAGAGTGTACTTAATGTGCATGTTTGTACCATTTATCTGTTCGTTTAGCAAACGTTTCCTGGGTAATCACTCTGGGCCAGGCACAGCCGAGGTGGGGTCTGGCAGAGCTCAACAGGTCCGTCCTGTCCGTGAGCTCACAGAGCAGTGCACACGGCCAATGCCACCCAAAGTATCACACAAGGAGACGTGCAGTCACACGTCCACAGAGAGGGGAACACGCTCTGGAAATTGGGGCATCGGGGCTCATCTCACAGGGCAATCAGGGACGGCTGCTCGGAGGAAGAGACGTCTCACTAACCAGGCCCAGAGCAGGGGACGGGAGCCTCAGGGAGGCCACGGCCCAACACGACGGTCGGGACCAAGAGGAGGCCAGGGCCAGCGCGCACAGAGCCGGGCCAGCAGGGCGCGCGGGCCAGACGGAAGGCTGGGCCTCGTCCTCACTGCTTTACAGCAGCAGGCGGTCACGGGACACGAAGTCACGGGAGGGCTTTCAACAGGGCCACAACCGACCTGTCCCGCAGGCCTGGCGCGTGAGCTCGCGGCCAGCGTGGACACCTCCTGTCCCGGCGCTGCCTGCCGGGGTCACGGCAGGCTCACCCGACTCCACTGGACACAGCCCGTGCCGCAGGCTCCGGCCGCCGTAATCGGAGCCACCACGGCGCAGAGCTGCGGGGCGCCCGTCTGGCAGCGTGCGCAGAGGGAGGCCCTGCAACACGCGGGTCTCCCCCTCGGATGCTCCCTACGTGTCCTGCGGCTTCTCACAGACCACGTGCAGCCCGGTGACCACGGGAAACCCTTCCGACCATGCCGGCCTGGTCCAGCCCCCGAGCCTCTGCCGGCCAGGGTTCGGCTGAACACCTGCTCTCCCAACCAGCACGTAAATACCTCGGAGCAGGGATGCTTTTCCTTTTTATTCACCAAAGCAATTACAACAGGGTCTGGCGCTTAGTGAGCCCTGAATAAACATGATTTGGTCTTGAATCGTGTTTCTTTATCAGAGCACAATGACAGTGCTTTTCTTCATCAGTTCATAACAGGATTTGTAACTAAACTAAATGAGGCATCCTTTGGAGTTATGAACCTTAACAGCCCAATGGGAAGAGTGTACTTAATGTGCATGTTTGTACCATTTATCTGTTCGTTTAGCAAACGTTTCCTGGGTAATCACTCTGGGCCAGGCACAGCCGAGGTGGGGTCTGGCAGAGCTCAACAGGTCCGTCCTGTCCGTGAGCTCACAGAGCAGTGCACACGGCCAATGCCACCCAAAGTATCACACAAGGAGACGTGCAGTCACACGTCCACAGAGAGGGGAACACGCTCTGGAAATTGGGGCATCGGGGCTCATCTCACAGGGCAATCAGGGACGGCTGCTCGGAGGAAGAGACGTCTCACTAACCAGGCCCAGAGCAGGGGACGGGAGCCTCAGGGAGGCCACGGCCCAACACGACGGTCGGGACCAAGAGGAGGCCAGGGCCAGCGCGCACAGAGCCGGGCCAGCAGGGCGCGCGGGCCAGACGGAAGGCTGGGCCTCGTCCTCACTGCTTTACAGCAGCAGGCGGTCACGGGACACGAAGTCACGGGAGGGCTTTCAACAGGGCCACAACCGACCTGTCCCGCAGGCCTGGCGCGTGAGCTCGCGGCCAGCGTGGACACCTCCTGTCCCGGCGCTGCCTGCCGGGGTCACGGCAGGCTCACCCGACTCCACTGGACACAGCCCGTGCCGCAGGCTCCGGCCGCCGTAATCGGAGCCACCACGGCGCAGAGCTGCGGGGCGCCCGTCTGGCAGCGTGCGCAGAGGGAGGCCCTGCAACACGCGGGTCTCCCCCTCGGATGCTCCCTACGTGTCCTGCGGCTTCTCACAGACCACGTGCAGCCCGGTGACCACGGGAAACCCTTCCGACCATGCCGGCCTGGTCCAGCCCCCGAGCCTCTGCCGGGACGCCAGCCGGCGTGCGGGGAGAGGCCATGTGTCCAGCCGGAGACGGCACGATGGGCCCAGACAGGCTGCAGGGCTCTGCAGCGTCCACAGGACCCGAGGGCCGACCGGGGCCCCCGCGGCCCGCCCTCCAGCAGGCGAGGCCCGGCCGGAGGAAGGCAGGGGCCTCCGCCCGGAAGCCCGGCCCCAGGACACAGGGTCACCGGGGCCTCGCGCCCCGATCCAGCCCCCCGCGAGGAGGGCGCCGCGGCGCCGGAGTCCCTCTCACTCCAGGAACCTGGGCGCTGTGCGTATCGCAGCGGCTCCTCCTTCCTGAGAGAAAACGCTGAACATCCTGGAAATGCTGCCACTGCTCTATTTAAGGTGTCTCTGTGCACCGAAGAATGGCTGACCATCTCCAAAGCACTTAGCAAAAAAAGAACAGACTCCTATCTCCCTGGAGTGAACGGTTCCCAGAAGTGACTACACTCAGAACGCGGGGAGCAGCACGAAGACAGGCGCCCGGAGAAGGCCACTGCTGCCCCCGCAGGGACTCTCCACACACCACGGAATCAGTGTCACTTTTCTACTTACATAAAGTACAGATTTTAAAGTTCTTCGCCCTCAAAATGCTAATTATTCCAAAAATACACCCAAACTTTATAGTAAGTAGGAAATAACCATCAAATTCCATAGCAACTCTATGACCCCTAACAGACCAGGGATCATGCCTTTCTCTCTCTCTTCATTTCTATCACAAAACTACAGATGCCCAGGTTTCATCTTCATTTTAGGCTGGCTGACAAACAGGGACATATAGAATCTTATTACTTTCAAGAATATCTTTAAAAGGGCACCTTCGTCCCGCAGGCCTGGCGCGTGAGCTCGCGGCCAGCGTGGACACCTCCTGTCCCGGCGCTGCCTGCCGGGGTCACGGCAGGCTCACCCGACTCCACTGGACACAGCCCGTGCCGCAGGCTCCGGCCGCCGTAATCGGAGCCACCACGGCGCAGAGCTGCGGGGCGCCCGTCTGGCAGCGTGCGCAGAGGGAGGCCCTGCAACACGCGGGTCTCCCCCTCGGATGCTCCCTACGTGTCCTGCGGCTTCTCACAGACCACGTGCAGCCCGGTGACCACGGGAAACCCTTCCGACCATGCCGGCCTGGTCCAGCCCCCGAGCCTCTGCCGGGACGCCAGCCGGCGTGCGGGGAGAGGCCATGTGTCCAGCCGGAGACGGCACGATGGGCCCAGACAGGCTGCAGGGCTCTGCAGCGTCCACAGGACCCGAGGGCCGACCGGGCCCCAGCGGCCCCGCCCTCCAGCAGGCGAGGCCCGGCCGGAGGAAGGCAGGGGGCCTCCGCCCGGGAAGCCCGGCCCCAGGACACAGGGTCACCGGCGCCTCCGCGCCCCGATCCAGCCCCCCGCGAGGAGGGCGCCGCGGCGCCGGAGTCCCTCTCACTCCAGGAACCTGGGCGCTGTGCGTATCGCAGCGGCTCCTCCTTCCTGAGAGAAAACGCTGAACATCCTGGAAATGCTGCCACTGCTCTATTTAAGGTGTCTCTGTGCACCGAAGAATGGCTGACCATCTCCAAAGCACTTAGCAAAAAAAGAACAGACTCCTATCTCCCTGGAGTGAACGGTTCCCAGAAGTGACTACACTCAGAACGCGGGGAGCAGCACGAAGACGAGGCGCCCGGAGAAGGCCACTGCTGCCCCCGCAGGGACTCTCCACACACCACGGAATCAGTGTCACTTTTCTACTTACATAAAGTACAGATTTTAAAGTTCTTCGCCCTCAAAATGCTAATTATTCCAAAAATACACCCAAACTTTATAGTAAGTAGGAAATAACCATCAAATTCCATAGCAACTCTATGACCCCTAACAGACCAGGGATCATGCCTTTCTCTCTCTCTTCATTTCTATCACAAAACTACAGATGCCCAGGTTTCATCTTCATTTTAGGCTGGCTGACAAACAGGGACATATAGAATCTTATTACTTTCAAGAATATCTTTAAAAAGGGCACTTCTAATAGATTTTACAGGGAAAAAAAAAGTCCTTTCACGGCAAGTCCTAATAGTGAAAAAAAATTCCTCCAGCACGGAGATATCTTGAAGAAAACTTAAGGTATGCATAAGAAAGCATAACAACAAAAATGTCCATTTCTTTTTTCTTACTTAAAACCTGTGTCACTTACACAGTGGCACTTCCGCAACGTCCACTGTGCCAGGATCATTATGGCCACAGTGACAGAGTCTGAGAAGGGAAGGGGACTTCTGTTTGCAGCCCGTAAGCCAACAATTACAATCAAAGTCTCCCGTTCTGGTCATCTTTACAAAGGCTAAATTTAGGCCCACTGGCAGTCCAGTTCTGCGGGATTCTCACTTTGGAAAGTACAGAGCCAGAACTCAACACCAATCAGTCAACTGAGGCCAACGGAAACTAGCCGCTCCTCATGCGTGCATGTCAAGTCCCTTCAGTCACATCCAACTTTTTGAGACCCGTGGACTGCAGCCTCCCAGGCTCCTCTGTCCTCTCCAGGCAAGAATACTGCAGTGGGTTGCCACTCCCTTCTCCAGGGAGTCTTCCTGACCCAGGAACTGAACTCTTGTCTCCCGCACCCCAGGCAGATTCTTTACCACTGAGTCACCGGGGCAGCCCCCTCCAGTTTCAGCTGGATATGAGAGACTGTGAGCATCTCCACCCACGTTAGACACCAGAAGTTCATAAAGCACTTTTCAGACTTGAAATGATAAGGCTTAGGTAGATCACGGGGGGCTTCTCAGGTGGTTCAGTGGTAAAGAAGCCCCCTGCCAAAGCAGGAGACATGAGAGACTTGGGTTGAACCCTGGGTGGGGAAAATCCCTTCGGGGAGGGGTCGGGAAGATCCCCTGGAGGAAGGCATGGAACCCCCTCCAGCCCTCCGGCCTGGAGAGTCCTACGGACAGAAGAGCCTCGGGGCTACAGTTCTTGGGGCTGCACAGTCAGACACAACTGAGTGACTGCCCGCACACGACCGACAAAAGTTTTAAACTACAGATGCCCAGGTTTCATCTTCATTTTAGGCTGGCTGACAAACAGGGACATATAGAATCTTATTACTTTCAAGAATATCTTTAAAAAGGGCACTTCTAATAGATTTTACAGGGAAAAAAAAAGTCCTTTCACGGCAAGTCCTAATAGTGAAAAAAAATTCCTCCAGCACGGAGATATCTTGAAGAAAACTTAAGGTATGCATAAGAAAGCATAACAACAAAAATGTCCATTTCTTTTTTCTTACTTAAAACCTGTGTCACTTACACAGTGGCACTTCCGCAACGTCCACTGTGCCAGGATCATTATGGCCACAGTGACAGAGTCTGAGAAGGGAAGGGGACTTCTGTTTGCAGCCCGTAAGCCAACAATTACAATCAAAGTCTCCCGTTCTGGTCATCTTTACAAAGGCTAAATTTAGGCCCACTGGCAGTCCAGTTCTGCGGGATTCTCACTTTGGAAAGTACAGAGCCAGAACTCAACACCAATCAGTCAACTGAGGCCAACGGAAACTAGCCGCTCCTCATGCGTGCATGTCAAGTCCCTTCAGTCACATCCAACTTTTTGAGACCCGTGGACTGCAGCCTCCCAGGCTCCTCTGTCCTCTCCAGGCAAGAATACTGCAGTGGGTTGCCACTCCCTTCTCCAGGGAGTCTTCCTGACCCAGGAACTGAACTCTTGTCTCCGCACCCCAGGCAGATTCTTTACCACTGAGTCACCGGGGCAGCCCCCTCCAGTTTCAGCTGGATATGAGAGACTGTGAGCATCTCCACCCACGTTAGACACCAGAAGTTCATAAAGCACTTTTCAGACTTGAAATGATAAGGCTTAGGTAGATCACGGGGGGCTTCTCAGGTGGTTCAGTGGTAAAGAAGCCCCCTGCCAAAGCAGGAGACATGAGAGACTTGGGTTGAACCCTGGGTGGGGAAAATCCCTTCGGGGAGGGGTCGGGAAGATCCCCTGGAGGAAGGCATGGAACCCCCTCCAGCCCTCCGGCCTGGAGAGTCCTACGGACAGAAGAGCCTCGGGGCTACAGTTCTTGGGGCTGCACAGTCAGACACAACTGAGTGACTGCGCACACACACAGGCAGATCACTGAGACCTTTATCTGAAGCAAAAGTTTTAAACTACAAGACTGAATCTTTCACGATTAAACTTTTAAGGCCCTGAAGGACTTTATTAAACCAATAATCCGTCCTTCTGCACTCGGTGGGGCAGCCAGAGAGAGGCAGTTCCGTCCGGCTGGAAGCCCCCTCCTAACCCAGACCAGCCACTGGGGGCAGGATGCGGGCACTCACCATCTGGGGCACACCGAAGACAACGACGTTCGAGTACTGCGAGAAGGTGACCTGAAGGGAGGGGAGGAACAATGCAGGTTAGTTCTGGAAAGCCACACATCAGCATGAGTTTCTCTCAAAATGAGCAGCCATCTCCCATTTCAAAAAAGTAGTGGGTTTTCCAGAAAGACTCTCACAGACTTAGAAAACGAACTTCTGGCTGCCAGGGGTGGGGACAGCTGGGGAGTCTGGGATGGACACGGGCGCACTGCTGTATTTAAAAAGGATCCCCGGGCTTCCCTGGTGGTCCAGTGGGTAAGGACACCGCCTTGCAGTGCAAGGGGCGCCAGTTCGATCCCTGGCCAGGGAGATCCCACGTGCCGCGGAGTGGCTGGACCAATGTGTCCAATTACTGAGCCGGAGCTCTGGAGCGCGTGCACCCAGAGCCGGCGCTCTGCAACGACAGACGCCACCGCGATGGGAGGCCCATACCAGCCAAAGAACAACAACAACAAAAAAAGATGGATGAAAAAATAGATAAATGAAAGACCAATAGAAGTGGCCCGCCCACGCCCCTCCCTCCCCAACCCGCCCCCGCCTCCCCCCAAAAAAGTTAAAATGGATCCCCAACAAGGACCCGCTGCAGAGCCCGGGGAGCTCCGCTCAGCGCTCCAGGGCAGCCTGTGCGGGAGCGGGCGGTGGGGGGGGAAGGACACACGTGTACCTTCACTGGTCACCTGAAACTATCACAACACTGTTTTGCCTTGTGTTTTTAACACCAAAGACATTCTGTATTGGGCTACAGCCGGTTAACAACGCTGTGAAACTAGTGTCGAGCAGCTACGGTTCAGTCGCTCACTCGTGTCCGACTCTGTGACCTCAAGGACGCAGCACACCAAGCGTCCCCGTCCCCCACCGTCTCCGCTGCTCAAGCTCCCGTCCACTGAGCGGGGATGCCACCCCGCCGTCTCAGCCTTTGTCCTCCTACCCTCAATCTTCCTCAGCATACGCCCCAATGCAACATGAAAGTTCAAAAAAAATAGTAGATTTTCACAGAGTGGCCCTCTTTAAGATTTCTTGTGTTCACACTTCTACCCGTGTTAGTTTGTTTGTTACAGTTTTCCTGAAGTTTCCCGAGAAGCGAGCCCAGCTCGTGCTCACAGCCACTCCACGCAGGCCCACCCGCACGAGCAGTCAGAAAGGCGAGGACCCACCCGGGGACGAGCAGTCAGCGAGGCCACGAGTTTCTCTCAAATGAGCAGCCATCTCCCATTTCAAAAAGTAGTGGGTTTTCCAGAAAGACTCTCACAGACTTAGAAAACGAACTTCTGGCTGCCAGGGGTGGGGACAGCTGGGGAGTCTGGGATGGACACGGGCGCACTGCTGTATTTAAAAAGGATCCCCGGGCTTCCCTGGTGGTCCAGTGGGTAAGGACACCGCCTTGCAGTGCAAGGGGCGCCAGTTCGATCCCTGGCCAGGGAGATCCCACGTGCCGCGGAGTGGCTGGACCAATGTGTCCAATTACTGAGCCGGAGCTCTGGAGCGCGTGCACCCAGAGCCGGCGCTCTGCAACGACAGACGCCACCGCGATGGGAGGCCCATACCAGCCAAAGAACAACAACAACAAAAAAAGATGGATGAAAAAATAGATAAATGAAAGACCAATAGAAGTGGCCCGCCCACGCCCCTCCCTCCCAACCCGCCCCGCCTCCCCAAAAGTTAAAATGGATCCCCAACAAGGACCCGCTGCAGAGCCGGGAGCTCCGCTCAGCGCCCAGGGCAGCCTGTGCGGGAGCGGGCGGTGGGGGGGGAAGGACACACGTGTACCTTCACTGGTCACCTGAAACTATCACAACACTGTTTTGCCTTGTGTTTTTAACACCAAAGACATTCTGTATTGGGCTACAGCCGGTTAACAACGCTGTGAAACTAGTGTCGAGCAGCTACGGTTCAGTCGCTCACTCGTGTCCGACTCTGTGACCTCAAGGACGCAGCACACCAAGCGTCCCCGTCCCCCACCGTCTCCGCTGCTCAAGCTCCCGTCCACTGAGCGGGGATGCCACCCCGCCGTCTCAGCCTTTGTCCTCCTACCCTCAATCTTCCTCAGCATACGCCCCAATGCAACATGAAAGTTCAAAAAAAATAGTAGATTTTCACAGAGTGGCCCTCTTTAAGATTTCTTGTGTTCACACTTCTACCCGTGTTAGTTTGTTTGTTACAGTTTTCCTGAAGTTTCCCGAGAAGCGAGCCCAGCTCGTGCTCACAGCCACTCCACGCAGGCCCACCCGCACGAGCAGTCAGAAAGGCGAGGACCACCCGTGACCACCGGAGGGCATCCAGAGGCCCAGCGTCTGCGCCCCAGGCCGCTCTCTGCTCTACACCAACAAGCTGAGCACGGGCTCGAGGGCTGCAGAACCACCTGTTTCTCCTGGGGGCCATCCTTAGAAGCCCAGTCTCCTCCTCTTCTCCACAGCACTACGTAAAACTGGCAGCAAAATGGTCTTTAGCTGGAAAACTGGGGGGAAAATGCTTTGCAGTCAAATGCTTATTACCCAATAAAGGCTTCATTCACTCTACAGAGAGATCATTTACGTCTATGTGGAATAAAAAACAATGCAAACAAAACTCAAGTGAATCTTTATAAGCTACTAATGACCATATTACCAAGGGAAATTCTTATTTAAGAAGAAGGATTTTATGGACCATTCCTAAAGCAAAATTACTAGGCACTTTTCAGAGAACAAGTAAACTTGGAAATATCTTGTACTTTATGAAAACAGGAAGGAACCATTGCAGCATGGCTGATGGGTCTCTTCTCCTGTTCTACCTCTCTGTCTCCCTAGGCACACACACTCTCTCTCACACATACACTCACACACATACATACATAGTTTCCTACATACATAGCTTCAAACACACATATGCATACACGCGTACACACATACGTACATTCACATAAACACACAGATAAATATAAACACACACACACACCCATGAGTGCGTGCTAAGTCGCGTCAGTCGTGTCTGACTCTTTGCAACCCCACAGACTGCAGCCCGCCAGGCTCCTCTGTCCATGGAACTCTCCAGGCAAGAATGCTGGCAGGGGTTGCCACGCCCTCCTCCAGGGGATCTTCCCGACCCAAGGATCGAACCCCCATCTGCTTCCATTCCTGCACTGCAGGTGGATTTTTACTGCTGAACCACTGAAGAAGCCTATACACCACACTCAGACATGTACACACACATACACACACACACACAACACACTACTGTTCACCAAGAATGATGCTAACAAGTTAACACCTATATTACGACGTATAAGACTTCCAAGCGAGGTAAAACAGTCTTACCACTGGGTAACAAAAAGAAATGAGGACTTTTTTAATTGAGTAAACAAAGCCTCAGAAGTCACGTGACCTGTAAGTTATCAACCTTAAGCTTCTCCTCTAAACTAGGGCTGATTTGTAAAATGTATCCACTTAAAAGCTGCTATTTCATTATGCTGAGAGACACACCTGCATTTACTCCTCCACCTGACTCAGTCTTCAGGCCGGCTACTCAGGAAGTGTAAAGTCGGGGGTGGGGTACCCGAGCACGCCCTCGCCATACGCACCTTCCACAGGTCCGCGATGTGAAACCGAGCCGACGCCTGCACCCCTTCCCGCCGAGCACGGTGCCTGGAGTACCAGACGAGCCAGGGGTTGAGCTCGTAACCCACAGCTGTGAACCCCTCCTTTGCAGCTGCAATCACCTGCCGCGTTCAAAAGAAAAAGACGTGGAAACCTCCTATTTACGCCGCTGCGGCTGAGTCACTGTCATGCACGGCTCTCTGGGAGCCCGTGGACTCCAGCCCAGCAGGCTCCTCTGTCCATGAGGCTCTCCAGCAAGAACACTGGGTGCCGGGGCTCCCCTGGCGGTCCAGCGGCTAAGACTCGGTGCTCCCAATGCAGGGGGCCCGGGCTCCACCCCTGGTCAGGGAACTGGGTCCCACATGCCACAGCTAAAGATCCCACACACTGTAACTAAGACCAAGTACAGTCAAATAAACAAATAAATTTTTTTTAAAAAGAATCTAGATTGCTGTTTCCTTCTCCACGGGACACTGCTGACCTGGGAATTGAACCTGCAGCAAGTAGAGTTAATTCAATACCAGCTAAAGTGTGTTATAGAAAATTATTAAATACTAGTAGAAGACTAAAGTCTTTCCTTTTCAACATACTGATTTTTTTCTAGGAGTCGTCCTTGGAAAAAATGTAAAACAGCCAAACTACATGACTTAACGTGTTACTGCTGGCCTTTTTTTAACGGAAAATTTCATAATTACCAATTACTTGGCTCTTTTTACCAGACTTCCAGAGCACTTTCCCCTTTAAGAACAATCAAATCTGAGAAAAATAAATTTCAAAGTCCTGCTGGAGGGGTTGGTAGCTCAGCCAAACACACACACAATTAAATGGTTACTTTACTAAACCGTCCATTTAGCAAGCCTTTCCATAAGCCTCATAAGAAATGTGAAACGGAAACTTCAAACATAAAACCTGAAAGTAACATACACCTTAAAACATCTTAGCGTAACTCACAATACGTCCATCACCGCTACCAATGTCCACCAGGGGTCCCCTCCTGCCTCGCAACATTTTCAAAACATTTTCAATCTGCTTCGTCGTCGCAGGTACAAAAGGCAAACAAATCCTTCGGAGGGCTGGGGTTATAAATGGTGTGGCCACAGCATACACGGCCACCAGCGTCCCCCCAACAATGCCAGTAAAGAAGACCCCCCAGTTTCTTTTCTTCACACTGTTGGCTTCGGGACTTGTGGGCGGAACACATCCTGACAGTCTTTCTTCTTCAAGCGCTGCTGGGGCTGCCCCTGGACAGACAGGAAGCAGAAAAGACACATGCAACATCCAACTGAAATCCAAGGTAGCGTTTTTCCCCCTACCATTCTTACCGACGAAGAAACTCAGGCATTTTAAAGAATGGTTTTGTTCAATACAATCTGAATTACAAATGCAGAATCCCACGATGAGTTCTAGAGTCCACCCACTAAAATGTTTTACAGAAAAGTATTCAATACTAATGGAAGACTGAAATCTTCTCTTTCCAACATACTGATTTTTTTTTTCCCCAGGAGTCATCCTTGGAAAACAACGTGTTCAAGTCTATTTATGAATCAGTATCCATGACATCACCGACTCCATGGACGAGAGTTTGAGCAAGCTCTGGGAGATGGTGACGCACAGGCAAGCCTGGCGTGCTGCAGTTCATGGGGCTTCAGAGTCGGACACGACTGAGCAACTGAACTTACCCACTAAACAATAAGAATTCATTAATACAAATATTAACCATGTACTTGATATTTTTGTGGTTCAGAACAAAGCTTCATACACAAATAAGCATGAAAATGTCTAATCATTCTATTTCAAATAGGAGGAAAGTATTCTACAACAAAATTGGTAAGACACTGAAAATCCAATTGTAAAAATTCAATTCTGAAGTAACAGAGGAGACAAAATTCTGGTTTTACTAAAAACTTTAAATAGGCATGGTAATGAGATTTTTAAAGCAGATTTACCACAAGAAAGAAAGAAAATAATTATTTCCGTGTTATCACAGGTACTTAATGAAACATACTCTAATCACTAATCACTGAGGAAACCAATGGTATCTTAAACATTCTCCTCTTACATGACTAAGCTGGGATTATACATATCTATAAACAACAAAACTCTGTAAAAGCAAGAAGTAAAATAAAAATAATTATTAAAAAAAAAAGTCCTCTTCTTGAGTTTCACACTTTGCAACGCATTAATAGGAGGCCAAGTTTTTAGGTTGCACTCTGTCTGAAAGTAACCTGGAAATGGATTAAGGATGGGCACAGCCGAGGGAAACGGCATGGCCGCGGAGCCTGCCGAGGTCGGACCCTGGCTCCCCCTCTTACTAACAGCTCTGGAACCTCAGTCTCCTCATCTGTAAAGTGGGGTCATACGGTCGCTGTGACGATGAAACAAGGGGACACAGGAAGGCCACGCACAACAGTGCCCAGCACTGGAACCCCACACGGGCACCACCTCCCTGCCCTGAACCAGCTCTCCGGCTGAGCGAGGCTACAGCCAAAACCACAGGCATGTGTAGGAAATCGGAGGAAAGGGGAGGGGGAAGAACAGTCTCATCACGTGAAGACAGCAGCGTGTGAGGGCAGGAGCAAGCCCTCAAAAGGACCACCATTAGTCCCCTTCTGTGGCAACAAGAAATGGCCATCAACCTGGTGGGTTACACCACCACTCATCACGCGAGCTCGGCTCTGGAGGTCGGGCTGGCGGGGCCCTCCTGGGGCCCTGGGGCAGGACAGGCGTGCACACTCCTCAGCCAGTGCCCCCCTCCTCCAGAGGAAAGGCGTCCTTTCCGGTGAGCACACGGCCCACCGGACAGGCCAGGGTAGGCTCCCGCCTCCGAGCCCTCAACTCAGCCACACCTGCCCAGCGGCTCAGGCGGCGTCCTCACACGACTGCAGGTAGGTGCTGGGCACTGGGATACGGACTTATTTCTGTCTCCTGTCTCTGTGTGTGCGTGTGTGCACACCTGCACTCAGCCACGTCCAGCTTCTGCCTACCGCCCGTGTGTGCTGGCTGCGTGTGCACATGTGCTCAGTCACATCCGACTTTACGCTACCCCACGGGTTAGGCTGCCAGGCCCCTCTGTCTGTGGGACTCTCCAGGCAAGAGCTCTGGAGTGGGCTGCCATTTTCTCCTTCAGGGCATCTTCCCGACCCAGGGCTTGAACCTGCATCTCCTGTGTCTCCTGCACCAGCAGACGGGTTCTTCACCGCTGAGCCACCTGGGGCATCCGTGACATGTGGCCATCTGTCCCACCTGTGGCGAGGCTGACACGTGAACACGGGCCACACTGGAAGCTGGCCAAGGGCTGAGAGCCACTGCCGAGCCGTCTCAGCGCCTTCAGCTCAGGGTAGCTTTGTTACGATGCCTGAGGTCCCCTAATGGAAGTGCATTTAACTGTGTTTGATTTTGTAGGTCAGGTACCTCTGCTGTGCCTTTCGTGAAGAAGTCCCCCAGCAGGTGTCCCAACTGTAGAAGACAGCAGTCGGGAAGAGCTCATTCACACGACCTCAGTACTTAAGAGTTGTGTAGCCCTTGATGATCCGTTGCTAAGGCCCAGTTTCCTCGCCTGCAAGATTTTACAGCAGTCTGTGGGTTTTCCTGGTGGTTCAGACAGTAAATAATCAGCCTGACCCGGTTCGATCCTCGGTCTCTGGAGAAGGGAATGGTAACCCACTCCAGTATTCTAGCCTGGAGAATCCTTGCTCAAAAGGACCACCATTAGTCCCCTTCTGTGGCAACAAGAAATGGCCATCAACCTGGTGGGTTACACCACCACTCATCACGCGAGCTCGGCTCTGGAGGTCGGGCTGGCGGGGCCCTCCTGGGGCCCTGGGGCAGGACAGGCGTGCACACTCCTCAGCCAGTGCCCCCCTCCTCCAGAGGAAAGGCGTCCTTTCCGGTGAGCACACGGCCCACCGGACAGGCCAGGGTAGGCTCCCGCCTCCGAGCCCTCAACTCAGCCACACCTGCCCAGCGGCTCAGGCGGCGTCCTCACACGACTGCAGGTAGGTGCTGGGCACTGGGATACGGACTTATTTCTGTCTCCTGTCTCTGTGTGTGCGTGTGTGCACACCTGCACTCAGCCACGTCCAGCTTCTGCCTACCGCCCGTGTGTGCTGGCTGCGTGTGCACATGTGCTCAGTCACATCCGACTTTACGCTACCCCACGGGTTAGGCTGCCAGGCCCCTCTGTCTGTGGGACTCTCCAGGCAAGAGCTCTGGAGTGGGCTGCCATTTTCTCCTTCAGGGCATCTTCCCGACCCAGGGCTTGAACCTGCATCTCCTGTGTCTCCTGCACCAGCAGACGGGTTCTTCACCGCTGAGCCACCTGGGGCATCCGTGACATGTGGCCATCTGTCCCACCTGTGGCGAGGCTGACACGTGAACACGGGCCACACTGGAAGCTGGCCAAGGGCTGAGAGCCACTGCCGAGCCGTCTCAGCGCCTTCAGCTCAGGGTAGCTTTGTTACGATGCCTGAGGTCCCCTAATGGAAGTGCATTTAACTGTGTTTGATTTTGTAGGTCAGGTACCTCTGCTGTGCCTTTCGTGAAGAAGTCCCCCAGCAGGTGTCCCAACTGTAGAAGACAGCAGTCGGGAAGAGCTCATTCACACGACCTCAGTACTTAAGAGTTGTGTAGCCCTTGATGATCCGTTGCTAAGGCCCAGTTTCCTCGCCTGCAAGATTTTACAGCAGTCTGTGGGTTTTCCTGGTGGTTCAGACAGTAAATAATCAGCCTGACCCCGGTTCGATCCCTGAGTCAGGAAGATCCTCTGGAGAAGGGAATGGTAACCCACTCCAGTATTCTAGCCTGGAGAATCCTATGGACAGAGGAGCTTGGCAGACTACAGGCCATGGAGTTGCAGAGCTGGACGCGACTGAGCGACTCAACTGGACAGCGGGGACCACTGGCTATTTCTGTCGAGTGCTTGAAGGCCAGCTGTTGAAAATAAAAGACCCCCAAAAAAGTGAACTTCTGTTGTCTCCTGGCTTGCCTAGTTACCGACTTCTGAAAATGCTTGAAAATCTCGATTTCCAGTGACAGCTGTGGGTCACCTAGCACTAGATGCAGTGATAGAGGCACAAAAAGGTACAGGGCTCGAGTCAAAGGAAAAGGAAGTCAAAGGAAAGCAGCCTTTCTGGGATTGTGGCAAGCCATTTGTGCATAAAGTGGGGTTTCTATAGCACAGTATCTTAGGACCACTCCAGGTGGTCCTAAGGTGTACCTGCATATATATACTGACTGAAAACCTACAGCACGTATTTTATGTCCCTTTAACGTGTATTATTTTGTCCATTAAAAAGCCTTTCTTGTTCTGGTCTAACAACATTTGTGCCTTTTTGAAATACACGATGTACTGAGAGTGAAAAAAAAAATCTTTTTTCCTGTTTTGACGAAAAATAAAAGTTAAACTGCATAGCAGCAGACCTCCTTGGACATTCCCTACACTTCAGGACAACTAATTAGCCAAATGGACTCCAAAATTCATCACTATGAACGAGGAAACACTGAAGGAGCCAAGCTAAAGCGAACTGAGTTCGAAACGTCTTTGGAACATGACTGAAGTGAGCCAAGCGTCGGGTTAAATGAGCCCCGCCCATCCAATGAAAGTCCGCTCTTAACTTTCAAGCCACGGTTAAATGTTGTAACCCGAGCGTTCATTTATTTCAACATTTGAGCAAAACAGTAAAGGCTAGTAATACAACAACAGGGTAAGCCTCTAGTCTATGGCAGCTGGAGTGGTGGGAGGCTGGAAACCCACCACCAAACATAAAGCTAGAAAGTTCTACGTCGTGACCAACTCTCCGAAGAGTAGGCAGCTGGCGGGCTTCAGAGGCCCTGGGAGCTAGCCAGGGCTGCCAGGAAAGAGCTTTGAGAAGCAGCACAACGCCGGGCTTCAGAGCCGGCCTTTTGGCCCGAGGCCAGGCCATTTCACTTCCTTCTAGCTTCGTGACTCTGGGCTTGCTCCTCCTGTCTTTGTGCAAAACGGTGAACTCTTTTAAGAGTTTGCAGGTGCGCGCCTCCCTGAGCCCGTAGTGCACCCGCACTGAGAGCTGCTAGCGCTACTGCTGCCGCTGTCGCAGGCAAGTCCCCTCCCGGGAGACACGGCCAGTAAGAAGCAGAGCTGTGACTCCCCGCCCCGGACAGCGGGGACCCGGGGCCCCATCTCGGAACACCGTGCAGGACCAGGGGAGAGAGGCGCCCTAAAGCGCTGAGAACAGTTCCGGGAGGTCCGAAACCCGGAACAGCCCAGGAGTGCGCCGCAGGCACGGCCGGCGGCCCCGCGGCTGCCCGTCCCGCCGCGCCCAACACGGCCCCGCGGCTCCGCACCCCCACCGCGAGCACCACGCGGACTCACCCGCCTCTCCCGCCTCACCCGCCGCTCCTGCCTCCATCGCGAGATCTCCAGCGGTGAGAAGCCCGGAAGTCGGGCTCGACCATCTTCCCAGAGCCGGGGGTAGAAAGGAAGGAGAAAACGATGCTCTAAGGAAACGAGCTCCTCGTTGGGAACCACTCGCAAGAACCAATCCAATTTTGTAGTTTTAATAAATGTCTAACGTCGATCTGTTCCTGGTTTGTGACTTCTAAAATTCCCAGCTGGGTCTTCAAACTCTCCCCCACAGCTTCCTGGATGATAGACGTTTCCGAAGACCGCCGGTTTCCAGAAAGGACGACCTGGCGTGAAACTAGTCCCAAGCGAGAAATAAGTCTCAGGCGGCCTGCGCCGCGCCTGCGCGAGCTTCTGCGTCCTCCCGCGAGAGGAAGCCGCGCGCTGGTTCCGGAGGGGTCGGCGCCGGTTGCTGGAGAGTCACGCCGGCTGCTGCATCATGGCGTCCGTGGGGACCCTCGCTTTCGACGAATATGGCCGCCCTTTCCTCATCCTCAAGGATCAGGACCGCAAGTCTCGTCTTACGGGACTGGAGGCCCTCAAGGTACGCTCTGGCGGAGGGGTGGGGGAGGCGGCCGAGGCCGGCGGCGCCGCTCGGGAGCGGTTCTGCCATGTGCTCCGGGGAAGGCCGCGGGAGCCGCTGCAGCCCCGCGCCCCGGGGCCGGGAGGGACGGGCCGTGCAGGGCCGGGTGGGGCGCCTGGGGCTCCCGGGCAGGGAGGGCGCGTCCCCGCCGGTTTCTGCCGCCGGCAGCCCTTCCTTCCGCCCGGTGTTGCAGCGGGGAGACGGAGGGGTGCTCGGGTTGCCGGCCCCGCCGGAATTCTGCTTCTTAACCTGCAGCCCCAACGGAAACGAGGGTCGTGTTCTTGGTCCCGTCCTGTAAAGGCATAGTCACTGACAGCAAGGTTCGTTTTTGAGCCCCTCTGCACGCGGAGCGTTGCTGGACGTAAAAGTTTAAAGGGGACGCCTTTAGGGAGGGAGCTCCCCCTGCAGGAGTGGAGCGCGGGCACCTGCAGCCGCCCCACGGGCGGCGTGCTGCCGGAGGCCCGGGGATGGCGGGGCGTGCAGGGCTCCCTCCCGCCCCAGGGGAGGACACCCGCCTGGCCAGGCCCGCGCGTGGACCACCGGGCCTCGAGTAGGCTGCGCTGCCGAAACCAGACCGCCCTCACCTCCTGCTTCGGATCGGGCATGGAGGAACGTTTTGAATGGGGGAGAAAGCCAGCTTCCAGGGAGGGGAACCGCTGGAGGACGCTTGGCTGCTGAAAGGAGGAGACGGCAGCCTCGTTCTAGCGGCGTGGTCCCGCTTAAGTTCAGGGGTTCACACATGTGGAAGCGGTTGAGTGCCTCCACGGGAAGGTGTGCTCCTCGGGGGCGCCAGGGAACCGAAGAAAGGGGGTTGAGCAGAAGCAGTTTAAGTAGGACTGTACCCAAGGAGTGTATGACCGTGTCATCAGGTCTGCGGTGTCCCTTAGCGTGTTGGGCTTTTCCTTAAGAAGCAGAATAGTTCTCTCCCGGGCTGTTTGATTTAGGACAAGTGACACATGGCCTTCCAGCCTCCTTTCCCAGCGCGGGCAATACCCGCCTCTCGACCTGAGGACTAGAAGTAAATGGGGTAAGTTAATGGGTGGCCACCCAGCCTTTGAACCATGGTAGGTATTCAGGCCACTCATGGTACATACTCAGTTCCATTTTCCACGGGAAACAACCAGCAGGGCATGCAGCCAAAGTACTGGGATATTTTGTGTCTATCACATCTTTGTAATTCTCATACTCTGTGACAGGTATTACTTTACAGAATAGGAGACTTGGCCCCAGAGCTGGTCAAGAATAGGTGAACGTGTTGGTCACTCAGTCATGGTTTCTGCCGCCGGCAGCCCTTCCTTCCGCCCGGTGTTGCAGCGGGAGACGGAGGGGTGCTCGGGTTGCCGGCCCCGCCGGAATTCTGCTTCTAACCTGCAGCCCCAACGGAAACGAGGGTCGTGTTCTTGGTCCCGTCCTGTAAAGGCATAGTCACTGACAGCAAGGTTCGTTTTTGAGCCCCTCTGCACGCGGAGCGTTGCTGGACGTAAAAGTTTAAAGGGGACGCCTTTAGGGAGGGAGCTCCCCCTGCAGGAGTGGAGCGCGGGCACCTGCAGCCGCCCCACGGGCGGCGTGCTGCCGGAGGCCCGGGGATGGCGGGGCGTGCAGGGCTCCCTCCCGCCCCAGGGGAGGACACCCGCCTGGCCAGGCCCGCGCGTGGACCACCGGGCCTCGAGTAGGCTGCGCTGCCGAAACCAGACCGCCCTCACCTCCTGCTTCGGATCGGGCATGGAGGAACGTTTTGAATGGGGGAGAAAGCCAGCTTCCAGGGAGGGGAACCGCTGGAGGACGCTTGGCTGCTGAAAGGAGGAGACGGCAGCCTCGTTCTAGCGGCGTGGTCCCGCTTAAGTTCAGGGGTTCACACATGTGGAAGCGGTTGAGTGCCTCCACGGGAAGGTGTGCTCCTCGGGGGCGCCAGGGAACCGAAGAAAGGGGGTTGAGCAGAAGCAGTTTAAGTAGGACTGTACCCAAGGAGTGTATGACCGTGTCATCAGGTCTGCGGTGTCCCTTAGCGTGTTGGGCTTTTCCTTAAGAAGCAGAATAGTTCTCTCCCGGGCTGTTTGATTTAGGACAAGTGACACATGGCCTTCCAGCCTCCTTTCCCAGCGCGGGCAATACCCGCCTCTCGACCTGAGGACTAGAAGTAAATGGGGTAAGTTAATGGGTGGCCACCCAGCCTTTGAACCATGGTAGGTATTCAGGCCACTCATGGTACATACTCAGTTCCATTTTCCACGGGAAACAACCAGCAGGGCATGCAGCCAAAGTACTGGGATATTTTGTGTCTATCACATCTTTGTAATTCTCATACTCTGTGACAGGTATTACTTTACAGAATAGGAGACTTGGCCCCAGAGCTGGTCAAGAATAGGTGAACGTGTTGGTCACTCAGTCATGTTTGAGTCTGACCCCTATGGACTGTAACCCACCAGGCTCTTCTGTCCATGAGATTCTCCAGGCAAGAATACTGGAGTGGGTTGCCATTCACGTCAGGGGCTCTTCCCTACTAGGGATCACCATTCACACCTGCCTCTGGGGCTACCTGGTGGTCCAATGGGTAAAGAGTTTGCCTTGCAGTGCAGGGGTCACCAGTTCAGTCCCTGGCCGGGGAAGATCCCACATGCCACTGAGCAGCTGTATGCCTAATATTCAGATTGTATTGTAGTGAGAGATAATAGTATCAAAACCTAATATATTGGGCTTCCCTGGTGGTCCAGTGGGTAAAGAGTCCGCCTTGCAGTGCAAGGGGCACCAGTTCAGTCCCTGGCCCGTGAACATCCCACGTGCCGCGGAGAGCAGCTGAACCGGTGTGTCCAATTAATTACGAGCCAACGCTCTGGAGTGCATGTACCCAGAGCCAGTGCTCTGTAACGAGAGGCCACTGCGATGAGAGGCCCACACAGGCCAAAAAATAAAAAGATGGGTGAAAATAAATAAATGAAAAACCAATGAAAGAGCCCACCCAAAAAATTAAACAAAAAACAAAAAACCCTGCTTCTGTGTGCCTCCACAGCCAATGGTCTAAGGCCTGCTGTTTGGCCCTGGAGCTGGGTCCTTCTTTGTCATGGGCTCTTCCCTGCGTGGTTCACACAGTTGCCCCTAGTGAAGAACCACCTCTTTGCAGTTATTATTCATTTAAAAATTCTGTGACACATCCGTATCACTCAGTATGCGTTTTAAGGATTACCAGTATTTTTACAGACCTAGTGAACTTTGTGTCTTTTGTTACCTGTGAGATGGGGTGACAGAACATGGGCATTTGAACTGCTTTGTAAACTGGCCAGGATTTTGATGGATTGAGCGTCTTCAGCACATCAAGGCTTCAGGGCTCAGAGGGCATGTTAGAGCAGGCATCAACCACCCTCACTGGACCTGAACGAGATCTCAAACTTTGGGCAATTTAGTTGAGGGTCAGGGAAACAACCGGGATGATTTTTGTGTCTATCACATCTTTGTAATTCTCATACTCTGTGACAGGTATTACTTTACAGAATAGGAGACTTGGCCCCAGAGCTGGTCAAGAATAGGTGAACGTGTTGGTCACTCAGTCATGTTTGAGTCTGACCCCTATGGACTGTAACCCACCAGGCTCTTCTGTCCATGAGATTCTCCAGGCAAGAATACTGGAGTGGGTTGCCATTCACGTCAGGGGCTCTTCCCTACTAGGGATCACCATTCACACCTGCCTCTGGGGCTACCTGGTGGTCCAATGGGTAAAGAGTTTGCCTTGCAGTGCAGGGGTCACCAGTTCAGTCCCTGGCCGGGGAAGATCCCACATGCCACTGAGCAGCTGTATGCCTAATATTCAGATTGTATTGTAGTGAGAGATAATAGTATCAAAACCTAATATATTGGGCTTCCCTGGTGGTCCAGTGGGTAAAGAGTCCGCCTTGCAGTGCAAGGGGCACCAGTTCAGTCCCTGGCCCGTGAACATCCCACGTGCCGCGGAGAGCAGCTGGACCGGTGTGTCCAATTAATTACGAGCCAACGCTCTGGAGTGCATGTACCCAGAGCCAGTGCTCTGTAACGAGAGGCCACTGCGATGAGAGGCCCACACAGGCCAAAAAATAAAAAGATGGGTGAAAATAAATAAATGAAAAACCAATGAAAGAGCCCACCCAAAAAATTAAACAAAAAACAAAAAACCCTGCTTCTGTGTGCCTCCACAGCCAATGGTCTAAGGCCTGCTGTTTGGCCCTGGAGCTGGGTCCTTCTTTGTCATGGGCTCTTCCCTGCGTGGTTCACACAGTTGCCCCTAGTGAAGAACCACCTCTTTGCAGTTATTATTCATTTAAAAATTCTGTGACACATCCGTATCACTCAGTATGCGTTTTAAGGATTACCAGTATTTTTACAGACCTAGTGAACTTTGTGTCTTTTGTTACCTGTGAGATGGGGTGACAGAACATGGGCATTTGAACTGCTTTGTAAACTGGCCAGGATTTTGATGGATTGAGCGTCTTCAGCACATCAAGGCTTCAGGGCTCAGAGGGCATGTTAGGGAGCAGGCATCAACCACCCTCACTGGACCTGAACGAGATCTCAAACTTTGAAGAACAGCTGGAAGTTTCAGAGTTGAGGGTCAGGGTCCTGGAGACTGGAAAGCAACACGCTTGAGAATGCAGATGACTCAGCTGGATGGGGGATGAATCTGAAGGACAGGTGAGATGAGAGGCGCTGGACATCTGTATGGGGCGGTGGATCAGAGTGAGGGTGGTGGTAGCAGGAACAGGAAAACAGAGAACCAGATGTTTGGAGGAAAATAAGTGTAATTGTGTATGATAAGAGAGAAGGATGCATTCAGGCTTCTGTTATTTCCAGCATTGACCCCCTTGGTGGACGATTCTTGGTTGTGGGTCATGGCACTGGCTGGCTCACCTGAGAGAGGAGTGTGCAGTAGACCGTAGTGAGCCGGGTCAGGGTCTCACTGTGCTGACGGCCGGACTGCTCACAGGGAGTTAGCTTGGTGCAGTGGTCCTGCACAGCCTCTCGGGTCAAACCGTTGGTGCTCTTGACGGTAAAATGGGCTGTAGAACCTGCCTCCTAGATGTGTTGAGCATTAGAGAGAGAGCACAGAGCACTTGGTTGTCTTCTTTATCCAGGAGATGTCTTCTGACACTAGCAGTTGTAGTTTTCACAGGTAGACGTGGCCCTGTCTGCTGCCTTTTCTAGAGAGTGGAAGCTGTGTCCAAGTGATTCTAACCATCAGCTGGATGGTCTTAACTCTTAAAATTATGTCTAGGCTTCCGTGGTGGTGCAGTGGGTAAGGCCACCGCCTTACAGTGCAAGGGGCGCCATGGTTCAATCTCTGGCCTGGGAAGATCCCACGTGCCGCCGAGCGGCTGGACCGATGTGTCCAACTATCGAGGTGGAGCTCTGGAGCGCATGCGCCCAGAGCCGGTGCTCTGCAGCAAGAGAGGCCACTGCGATGGGAGGCCCGCACAGGCCAGAGAACAAAGATGGATGGAAATGAATAAATGAAAGACCAATAAAAGAAGGCAAAAAAATTTTTTAATTATGTCTAACTTGAATGTTGGCTTTTCTGTTTCTTGTAGTCTCATATAATGGCAGCAAAGGCTGTAGCAAATACAATGAAAACGTCACTTGGACCAAATGGTAAGAGACTAACATTCTGTGTTTTTTTTGTATCAAAAGTTTTAAATCATAGATTAGTCAATGCCATCTGTGTACGGAGAGTTAGGGGACAGAAGGGGGCATCCTCCCCCATGTGGTCAGATGTTTGGGGCATATTCCAGATCTTAAACACGATGAAAGTCATAAAGCACATAAAAGTTTAGGTCAGATGTTTTTTCCACTTAACATAATTTCATTAGCATCTTCTAAATCATAGCTGTTGTCTTTTGTGGCATTATTATTTTATGGTTAATGTTACATTTAGTGATGCGTCATAACTTTTTTGCCATTTCTCTAGGTTTGGCCGTTTTTATATTGTTTCCATTGTTTTGCTTTAGACTAGCCAATCTAAAAGCGTCTTCTTGAAGATGCTCCTTTGTGTATGTTCAATTATTTGTAGCACAGGGAGTGGCAGACCGTGTGCGGTCAGGGTCTCACTGTGCTGAGGGGTAAAATGGGCATGCCCAGGGAACCGTTGGTGCTCTTGACGGTAAAATGGGCTGTAGAACCTGCCTCCTAGATGTGTTGAGCATTAGAGAGAGAGCACAGAGCACTTGGTTGTCTTCTTTATCCAGGAGATGTCTTCTGACACTAGCAGTTGTAGTTTTCACAGGTAGACGTGGCCCTGTCTGCTGCCTTTTCTAGAGAGTGGAAGCTGTGTCCAAGTGATTCTAACCATCAGCTGGATGGTCTTAACTCTTAAAATTATGTCTAGGCTTCCGTGGTGGTGCAGTGGGTAAGGCCACCGCCTTACAGTGCAAGGGGCGCCATGGTTCAATCTCTGGCCTGGGAAGATCCCACGTGCCGCCGAGCGGCTGGACCGATGTGTCCAACTATCGAGGTGGAGCTCTGGAGCGCATGCGCCCAGAGCCGGTGCTCTGCAGCAAGAGAGGCCACTGCGATGGGAGGCCCGCACAGGCCAGAGAACAAAGATGGATGGAAATGAATAAATGAAAGACCAATAAAAGAAGGCAAAAAAAAAATTTTTTAATTATGTCTAACTTGAATGTTGGCTTTTCTGTTTCTTGTAGTCTCATATAATGGCAGCAAAGGCTGTAGCAAATACAATGAAAACGTCACTTGGACCAAATGGTAAGAGACTAACATTCTGTGTTTTTTTTGTATCAAAAGTTTTAAATCATAGATTAGTCAATGCCATCTGTGTACGGAGAGTTAGGGGACAGAAGGGGGCATCCTCCCCCATGTGGTCAGATGTTTGGGGCATATTCCAGATCTTAAACACGATGAAAGTCATAAAGCACATAAAAGTTTAGGTCAGATGTTTTTTCCACTTAACATAATTTCATTAGCATCTTCTAAATCATAGCTGTTGTCTTTTGTGGCATTATTATTTTATGGTTAATGTTACATTTAGTGATGCGTCATAACTTTTTTGCCATTTCTCTAGGTTTGGCCGTTTTTATATTGTTTCCATTGTTTTGCTTTAGACTAGCCAATCTAAAAGCGTCTTCTTGAAGATGCTCCTTTGTGTATGTTCAATTATTTGTAGCTCTAGATAGGTCCTGGGTCAGGAAGTCAAGGTAACTCTTGGAGGTTTGGTGTCGGTTCTCTTTTTCCCTCGGTCGTCTTTAACACTGTTGTCCTAGGCCTTGATAAGATGATGGTGGATAAGGATGGCAACGTGACCGTGACCAACGACGGTGCCACCATCTTAAGCATGATGGATGTTGACCATCAGATCGCCAAGCTGATGGTGGAACTCTCCAAGTCACAGGACGATGAGATTGGAGACGGGACCACAGGAGTGGTTGGTAAGAAACGGCAGAATCCCCTTCTCACCTCAGAGGAGAATAAGTAGATTCTATGTAATACTGTGTAACGCCAGCATAAATTCCACTGAATAGAAATCCTTGACCCAGGAAACTGGAAGGTTTTTTCCACTGATAAGGATGTTTGTGTGTTGTGTTCCTGGGTGCTGTACCTCACTGAGAGTGCAACGTCTCCATCTCTGAGGGCGGCCTGCTGGAGGAGAGGCTCGCTTTCCGCAGCTAGGTCAGATGGCCTCAGCCTCGAGACCCTTCCAGCTTCATTCTGCAGCCCTCGCGTTTCTAGCGCAGCGTCTGATTTGTTCTGAGTTCTGGTGGTTTCCTGAGGCGGGCGTGCTGTCTCGTCCACAGTCCTGGCCGGCGCCCTGTTGGAGGAGGCCGAGCAGCTGCTGGACCGCGGCATCCACCCCATCAGGATCGCCGACGGCTACGAGCAGGCCGCCCGCGTCGCCGTCGAGCACCTGGACAAGATCAGCGACAGTGTCCTTGTCGACGTGAAGGACACCGAGCCGCTGATCCAGACGGCGAAGACCACGCTGGGCTCCAAAGTGTGCGTGGGCTGGGGGCGGGCGCCCGCGGGGCACAGGGCGGTCCAGGGTGCCTCCGTACTCGTTCAAGGGTTCTCGTTTGTTGTCTGGTTTCCTTTGTCTTCACTGCAGGGGTAGAGAGGGGCGTTCTTGTGTCTTAGCCGGAAGCTGGGTCTCCAGGTTTGGCTCGCGGGTCCCCTGGCCGCGTTGTGGGCCGCAGTGCTTTCTGCCACGGGGTAGGCCGGCTAGGAGGGGGCCTCCTGGTGGAGCGTACTCACCCTTCGTGACTCTTCTTTCTGCCATTTCTTCGTTAGGAAGCATTAGGGAGGTTCTGCTGCTTATTCATTCAACAAGCAGTTTAATGGTCCAGAATTTTAGTTTAGTACGAAGGGGCAGTCTTGAGATCGTCTTTCGCGGGGTACTGTTAACCTTTCCGTAGCACCCACTCCTTGCCGGGCCTGGTGCTGAATCTTGGGACACAAGCCCACAGCGGTCGCCGCTGGAGACCAGTCACCCTGGACGGTGGCAGCGACGGCCGACTCATGTTAAACCCTAGTGCGGAAACCCCGCGGAAGCTGCCGTGAGGCACGGCTTGTCTTGATCCGCGTCAGTCTGGGGAGGTGTTTAGTCTGTGCCCCACTGGGTGACGTGGTCTCAGCCTGGAGGTCAGGGGTGTGCACTCGAGGTGGCTGCTGCCCTCTGCTTCAGGGCCAGGGCGCCCCCGCACTGCCCGCGGTCCCCTTGTCTCCGATCTGAGCCCAGGCAGCTCCCGGGCGGGGGTGACTGCCCGCGTGGGCTCTGTCGAGGATCGTGCTGTCCGTCTGGAAGGAGGGCGCCGCCCTTTCTGGAAAGGCACGTGTCCTGTGTTGTTTTCCCTTTCTAAGTTGACGCGGCTTTACTGGCAAGGCTTTTAAAGAAAGCGCGTCTGTCGGTAGTCGGGTGTCCTGTCCCGGTGGATACTGCGTCCCTCTGGGCCCCGGCCCGGCCGAGGTGAGCCTGCGCCAGGCTGGTGGCCCGCCACTGGGCCCCGGACGTGGTTGGCTTACCAGGTGGCTGTGGTCACGGTGCCCCCTGCTGTCCGAGTCACGCGTCCCACGTCCTTTCCGGCTGCAGCTGTGGAGTGGTCGTGAAGGGCGTGTCGTGTGTGCCCTCAGGGTTAACAGCTGCCACCGACAGATGGCCGAGGTCGCTGTGAACGCCGTCCTCACCGTGGCCGACATGCAGCGCAGGGACGTGGACTTTGAGCTCATCAAAGTAGAAGGCAAGGTGGGCGGGCGGCTGGAGGACACCAAGCTCATCAAGGGCGTGATCGTGGACAAGGACTTCAGCCACCCGCAGATGCCCAAGGTGAGCGCGCCTCGCGCGCCGGCTTCTCCCCCTGAGCGCCCGCCTCGGGAGTCCATGCGTTTTTGTCTCTCCCCCCAGCAAGTGGAAGATGCCAAGATCGCAATCCTCACGTGTCCATTTGAGCCACCGAAGCCAAAGACCAAGCACAAGCTGGATGTGACGACCGTGGAGGATTTTAAAGCCCTTCAGAAGTACGAGAAGGAGAAGTTTGAAGAGATGATCCGACAGGTGCGCCTTCCCGTGGCTGCTCGTGAGGCGCGCGCCGGGAGGGCTGGTGTCGGGTCAGCTGCAGGCCGTGAACTCCGTGGCGCGCGCCCGTCGGGTCGCGATGCTTGACGGGGCTGCAAGTAAGGTCGTACGAGGACACGCTTCTTTCCTTCACCTTTAAATTTTAGAGTTGGTAAACAGGGTGGGAAAAATCCGTGGCACAGAAGGGTGTAAGGGACGACTCTTAACGTGGTGACGCCCAGCACTTCGGCCTGAGGAGCTGGCGCTGTGCGTTTGGTTTCACATGCTTGTCCTCTTGGAGGTGTCCAGGCTCCTACGTGCCGGGCGTGAACGGCTGGGGCCCCGCCCTTTCTGGAAAGGCACGTGTCCTGTGTTGTTTTCCTTTCTAAGTTGACGGCTTTACTGGCAAGGCTTTTAAAGAAAGCGCGTCTGTCGGTAGTCGGGTGTCCTGTCCCGGTGGATACTGCGTCCCTCTGGGCCCCGGCCCGGCCGAGGTGAGCCTGCGCCAGGCTGGTGGCCCGCCACTGGGCCCCGGACGTGGTTGGCTTACCAGGTGGCTGTGGTCACGGTGCCCCCTGCTGTCCGAGTCACGCGTCCCACGTCCTTTCCGGCTGCAGCTGTGGAGTGGTCGTGAAGGGCGTGTCGTGTGTGCCCTCAGGGTTAACAGCTGCCACCGACAGATGGCCGAGGTCGCTGTGAACGCCGTCCTCACCGTGGCCGACATGCAGCGCAGGGACGTGGACTTTGAGCTCATCAAAGTAGAAGGCAAGGTGGGCGGGCGGCTGGAGGACACCAAGCTCATCAAGGGCGTGATCGTGGACAAGGACTTCAGCCACCCGCAGATGCCCAAGGTGAGCGCGCCTCCGCGGCGTCGGCTTCTCCCTCTGGAGCGCCCGCCTCCGGGAGTCCATGCGTTTTTGTCTCTCCCCCCAGCAAGTGGAAGATGCCAAGATCGCAATCCTCACGTGTCCATTTGAGCCACCGAAGCCAAAGACCAAGCACAAGCTGGATGTGACGACCGTGGAGGATTTTAAAGCCCTTCAGAAGTACGAGAAGGAGAAGTTTGAAGAGATGATCCGACAGGTGCGCCTTCCCGTGGCTGCTCGTGAGGCGCGCGCCGGGAGGGCTGGTGTCGGGTCAGCTGCAGGCCGTGAACTCCGTGGCGCGCGCCCGTCGGGTCGCGATGCTTGACGGGGCTGCAAGTAAGGTCGTACGAGGACACGCTTCTTTCCTTCACCTTTAAATTTTAGAGTTGGTAAACAGGGTGGGAAAAATCCGTGGCACAGAAGGGTGTAAGGGACGACTCTTAACGTGGTGACGCCCAGCACTTCGGCCTGAGGAGCTGGCGCTGTGCGTTTGGTTTCACATGCTTGTCCTCTTGGAGGTGTCCAGGCTCCTACGTGCCGGGCGTGAACGGCTGTGGTGTGGCTCACCACCTCTTAGAGACTTCCAGACACAGCCTTTAGGCAAAAGAATTGCTAAGAAACCAAAATCAAACCAGAGCATAGTCATGGTCGTCCCGATGCATTGCTTGCCCCAATCAGGAGTAGTGTGTGTAGGTCACTTGTTCTCTCTGCCATGAGCACTCTACGCATGCCTGCTCCCAAGAGAAGCTCCTCTTTGGGGAACCCTGTCCTTGGGAGTTTAACACCCCAGCTCTCAGGGATGCACGAGTGTGAATCTCTCAGAGAATGTCACCGTAGCAAGCAGAGTAGAGGCTGTTTCAGTGTCTTTGAGGGGAGGCAGGAATTGCCGAGCTCGTGCATGCGTTTCTGGTGTATCTCCGCCTGATGCACACCAGGCACGGCTGTAGGCACTGGATATGCAGCCTCAACAGCAGAACGCTCATTCTTGAGGTGCAGTCAGGGGACGTGGGGGATCTGTGCTGCAGACGCAAGTCAGAGGGCCTCTCTCTGGGGGTGGGGGGTGACGTGTGGGCAGAGGCCTGCAGTGAGAGCAGCGCACCTGAGTGAGGAGTGTTGCGGGCCGAGGCAGGGGCTGGGGGCGTCTGCAAGTCCGAGGCCCTGGGGTGGAGAGCCGCAGGCTGGGGGGCTGAAGGGCTGGGTGTGCTGGCCGAGGGCGCTGCAGGAAAAGATAGGAGCGAAGATGCCCAGAGGGTGGGATGGTCTGCTGAGGGGGTGGTTGGGGGCTGGATGCTGGTTGTTGAGAAGGAGACAGGCGGGGGGCGGGGCGCGGTGGGTGGCTGTGGGGAGCAGGGACACCTCCTGTTTGAAGCAGGTGGGAGGGGAAACAGCCACTGAGGAGAAGGCCGGGGCTTGTTGTTGTTTCAGGGACATCTGGCGTGTCGCAGGCAAGAATGGGAAGGAAGCATTGTCAAGAAGGCATTTGAGGACAGACTGAATCCCAGAGGGGCCCTGGAGGGTTGCAGAGGCTCATGGGAGGGAGGGAAGGCGAACGTGGCGAGCTGGGCAGGGCCAGGAGTAAGAAGGCGGAGAGATGGGGGTTCTGATCACGGCTGCTGTCTGGGGATTGGCCGCTGCGCTGGTGGTGGGGTGTTGACTCAGAGCAGGGCCACCTCCATCAGGAGGTGCTGTGGCCTGATCCACAGAGGCTAGCCCGCTCAAGTGAGAAAAGCAAGTTACGGGAGGATGTACTGTAAGGTTCAGCTTTTATTAAACGTGCACAGATAAACTTGTTCGTGGCTGTTAGTGGCAGGACACAGTATGGGCCTTGCGCGTTGCTTTACTATAACTGACGTTCACGTGATTGAATTTAAAAATGAAGCAATCCCCACTGATGGGTGCTTAGAGCTGACAGAATGTAGGCACTTGTATGTTTCTTTCTGTCTTCTGTGCTCTAATATTCCCACTTACATACCCAACTCTGTTTTTCACAGTTCTGATCTTTTTTCCAACAGAAGGGCGCAAAGAATGCTTTATTTTTTATTAGCATGATTGTGACAAATTTTTTTTCCAGATTAAAGAAACTGGCGCTAACCTAGCTATTTGCCAGTGGGGCTTTGACGATGAAGCCAATCACTTACTTCTCCAGAACGACCTGCCCGCAGTTCGCTGGGTCGGAGGACCTGAAATCGAGGTAGGAGGCCCCCTGGGAGGAGACTGAGGGGTCCGAGCCTTGCGCTCACAGTGGGGTCTGTGCTCGAAGCCACGGTGGCCTCGCCCTGCTGCCTTCCCCACGCCGTGCCAGGCTCCGCAGACTATAGGAGGCCGGGCCGGCAGAGGCCAGGACCCTAGGCTCGTTCTTCTGTTTGCATGTGCGTTTCTGGTGTTTGGCCGCATTTTCAAGTGCTTTCCTTTCTCCTTGCTGTCTGGTTGGCCATCTGAGGTGGGAGACTGGTGGCCCACTTCTGTGTCAGCCACATAAGCACTCAGAGCCGCCCCAGACGTGGTCTGGGGCCCGCAGACACGGCCTCGTCGGTCCTCACGGCGGGGTCGAGCTGGGGAGCCGAGAGGGCGCGCAGCCTGGAGAGCCTCGGTCCCCGCACAAGGCGGTGAGGGTGGGCCTCGGGGCTCGGCCGGGTGGGGCAGCAGGTCCCGTGCACGCCACGGCTGCCGGTCACGTCAGGCTTGTGTGTGGTCTGCTGCTGAGAGTTCACTCACCGAGCGGGTCTCCTCTCTCCTGGCCCCCTGGTCAGTTGATCGCCATCGCCACGGGCGGCCGCATCGTCCCTCGGTTCTCAGAGCTCACGGCCGAGAAGCTGGGCTTTGCCGGTCTTGTGAAGGAGATCTCGTTCGGGACCACCAAAGACAAGATGCTGGTCATCGAGCAGTGTAAGAACTCCAGGGCCGTCACCATTTTCATCAGAGGAGGAAATAAGATGGTGAGGACTCGCTGGTTTGTCCTGATTCTGGAATGTGATTGGGCTTTTCCATAATGTATTGAGCTGGGACACTTTAAGAAGGGTGGGGTCATTTTTCATGCTGGAGATCAAGGACACATCGGGAATTCCCTGGTTGTCCAGTAATTAGACCTCTGCGCTTGCCCTGCTGGGGCCTAGGTTCGATCCCTGGTCAGGGAACTAAGATCCCCAAGCCATGTGGTGTAGCAAAGAAAAAAAACACGCGTCCCACTGTCGCACAGCCACGTCGCACTGCCCGCGTTCCGCTGGCTGGCCTGCCGGGCACCCTTGCCTTCCCTCAGCCTCCGGTAGGAAGGGGACCCGAGTGAGGAGTGTGGCTGTGCACTCCACTCCACCGCAGTGGGTTTCTGGGGTGTCGGGGTGCGAGGCTCGTCACAAGGGTGTTGCTGTCTCACTTGTGTTTGGCCCCTTCACTGGGTCAGATATCCTGGGGTCAGTCCCTGGCCGCCCTGTGGTTTGGGTTTATTTTCCTAACCACACTGTAGGCAGAAAGAGCAGAATAAAGATAGAAACATTGGGCTTCCCTGGGGATCCAGTGGGTAGAGTCCGCCTGGCAGTGCAAGGGGCGCTGGTAAGTCAGAAACAGTAACTGAGGTGGCGTGGCTTCCCCAGATCATCGAGGAGGCGAAGCGCTCCCTTCACGATGCTCTCTGCGTCATCCGGAACCTCATCCGCGACAACCGCGTCGTGTACGGCGGGGGCGCTGCCGAGATCGCCTGCGCCCTGGCGGTCAGCCAGCAGGCCGACAAGGTGAGGCGCCGGGACCGCGCGGAGGGTCGGGGGGGGCGGGCAGGGGCTGGCCTCGGGCGTGCTTCACACCCAGCCTCGGCTCGGAGCCCCGGTGCCAGCCGAGGTGGAGAGCGGCCTGGCCGGCGTCACGGAGGGGCAGCGGGCCGGCTGTCCAGCTCCGAGCGCTCCCACGCGTGCCCCAGCGTCCTCGTCCTGCAGCAGCGCTCGCGTGACGGCCTCTTCTGAGACTTGCTCCTGAGCTGGCTGTCAAAGGATGTCCCCAAGTGGCTGCGGGGCTCTGCCGGGGGCACTGACCGTGGCCCTCTGCGCTTCCAGTGCCCGACCCTGGAGCAGTACGCCATGCGTGCCTTCGCCGACGCGCTGGAGGTCATCCCCATGGCGCTGGCCGAGAACAGCGGCATGAATCCCATCCAGACCATGACCGAGGTCCGGGCCAGACAAGTGAAGGAGGAGAACCCCGCCCTTGGGATCGACTGCCTGCACAAGGGGACCAGTGGTGAGGCCTCCCTGCCTTGGGCCACGGTCTGGCTTAAACGGGGGTTAGCGGCTGCGTAACCTGGCCTGTGGCGTGCCGGGTGCTCCCTGCAGGCTCCTGGGGAGCCCATAGGTTGCTGGTCTCGGCAGCAGACTGCAGCGTGGCGTGTATTCCAAGGGTGACCTGCAGCTTAGAAGGTCATTCCCGTGTTATTTCTTACACAGATGTCTGTCCGTGTGGGTTCTGTGTGTCATATAAAACAGCTCTGAAATTGACTGGTGTACCGCGGAGTCTGGTCGTGCCGTGTGAGGCTTGCATTACAAGTGAGGAGGGTACTTCCATGGTTCATCCACTGGAAAGGTAGCACAGCCCTAGCGTGTGGCGACGGTGGGCCTGGCGGTCCCCAGTGACGCCTGCGCTGATCAGGCCGTCTGCTGGGGTTCTGTGGTCCCTCCTGACCAGAGTCTCTGACGGGTTTTACTTAGAACAGTAGGTACGGTCTGGTTTTCAGGTTAACAGCCAAGGATTTTGGTAATACGCGTCGGGCCTGGCCTCGGCATCCGGAACCTCATCCGCGACAACCGCGACGGGCGGGCGCTGCCGAGATCGCCTGCGCCCTGGCGGTCAGCCAGCAGGCCGACAAGGTGAGGCGCCGGGACCGCGCGGAGGGTCGGGGGGGGCGGGCAGGGGCTGGCCTCGGGCGTGCTTCACACCCAGCCTCGGCTCGGAGCCCCGGTGCCAGCCGAGGTGGAGAGCGGCCTGGCCGGCGTCACGGAGGGGCAGCGGGCCGGCTGTCCAGCTCCGAGCGCTCCCACGCGTGCCCCAGCGTCCTCGTCCTGCAGCAGCGCTCGCGTGACGGCCTCTTCTGAGACTTGCTCCTGAGCTGGCTGTCAAAGGATGTCCCCAAGTGGCTGCGGGGCTCTGCCGGGGGCACTGACCGTGGCCCTCTGCGCTTCCAGTGCCCGACCCTGGAGCAGTACGCCATGCGTGCCTTCGCCGACGCGCTGGAGGTCATCCCCATGGCGCTGGCCGAGAACAGCGGCATGAATCCCATCCAGACCATGACCGAGGTCCGGGCCAGACAAGTGAAGGAGGAGAACCCCGCCCTTGGGATCGACTGCCTGCACAAGGGGACCAGTGGTGAGGCCTCCCTGCCTTGGGCCACGGTCTGGCTTAAACGGGGGTTAGCGGCTGCGTAACCTGGCCTGTGACGTGCCGGGTGCTCCCTGCAGGCTCCTGGGGAGCCCATAGGTTGCTGGTCTCGGCAGCAGACTGCAGCGTGGCGTGTATTCCAAGGGTGACCTGCAGCTTAGAAGGTCATTCCCGTGTTATTTCTTACACAGATGTCTGTCCGTGTGGGTTCTGTGTGTCATATAAAACAGCTCTGAAATTGACTGGTGTACCGCGGAGTCTGGTCGTGCCGTGTGAGGCTTGCATTACAAGTGAGGAGGGTACTTCCATGGTTCATCCACTGGAAAGGTAGCACAGCCCTAGCGTGTGGCGACGGTGGGCCTGGCGGTCCCCAGTGACGCCTGCGCTGATCAGGCCGTCTGCTGGGGTTCTGTGGTCCCTCCTGACCAGAGTCTCTGACGGGTTTTTACTTAGAACAGTAGGTACGGTCTGGTTTTCAGGTTAACAGCCAAGGATTTTGGTAATAGCACCAAACAGACAGACAGATACATTTCTTGACAGTATTAGGTCAGGCAGATATTTGCATTTCTTTAACTGGAATGCTTAGGTCTTTGCTGGAGTTAAGGTACATGTCAGACACAGTCCAGTTTCGCCTACTTGGGTGGCATTAGCTGTGTGTGAATCAGCAGTCACCGAACGATGGAGATTGCTGGGAAGCTCAGCCTGTCATTCAAGAGGGTTCACTCCCCGCCCCCACGGCGCTCCGGTAACCAGGCCTGCGTTCCAGACTGTCCCTGGGACCGATGAAGTTAGTCTTCTGAAAACATAGCTGGGAGCAGCGGCTCTCAGTTTTATTCTGATGCCATGAATAGAGACAAGGTATTAGTACGTGTGTGCACCGTTTTGGAATAATGAATTTGTGTTTTTCAGATATGAAACAACAACATGTTATAGAAACCCTGATTGGCAAAAAGCAGCAGATCTCTCTTGCAACACAGATGGTCAGAATGATCCTGAAGATCGATGACATCCGTAAGCCTGGGGAGTCTGAGGAGTAGAGGAAGGGCGCAGGGTCAGACGCGGCGTGGCGTCCGCTGCTGCGGCTCAATAAAGGGTCTTGTGCTGCGTCTCCGGCTCTGGTGGTGCGTCCCGTGTCGGGCGCCGTGGGTGCCGTGGCGGCAGGAGCTGTGCTAACTGTGGTGTCAGTTGTTCAAAGACGTGACGTTGTAGAGATAATGGCCTCACGGGGTTTTGTATTTGTTGTATTAAAGGGAACTCTGAACAACCTTTATGCTCTGCTCTTCAAGTTAACATTCACCGTGACATTCATCAGATGCCTTAATTGAAGGGGTTTGAGTTGACCTGTTTTTTTAATAGGATACAGGACCTGTTTTAAACAGCTTTAAATGTTTGGTTCTCAAGATTTACTTTAACATTGAAGACTATAGCCTTGGTCCGATTAAATGTCTTTATTGCTGCATCTGTCTAAATGGGTGGATCTTTGGAGAGACCCCTCAGAGGCGAGTCTCCAGCCCACGACCGGGCCGTCTCGGTGCTGTTAGGCCCCCCGCCTGTGCTGGGGAGCTGCCCCGTGCTGGCGAGACTGGCGCTGGCCGCGTGGCCTTCACGCCATCCCCTCGCGTGACCTCGGCCCCGGCTCCACCCTGAGCGCCAGCCAGCGCGGGCACAGACCCCAGCACCGGCCTCGGGTACTTAGAAGGGCCATTCAGGGTTGGGGTTTTCTCAGGGAAACAGAACAGTGACGGTAGAGTGCAGTGTAGACAAGATGGGGGGGCTGGAGGGAAACAGCTGTGTGCGGGTAAGTTGGTAGCGAGTTAATTCTACTCGTAGGTTCAGTCCCTGGGAAGGGTTGGTAGGAAATCCAGACAGGAAGCGGCAGCCCACTCTGGTCTTCTTGCCGGGGAAAGCCCGCAGACAGGAGCCTGGCCGACTGCAGTCCATAGGGGTGCGGAAAGGGTCAGATAAGCCTGGCAAGTGAAGCAGGAAGATAACGCGGGCTCACAGTGCCGTAGCCCTGGGCAGAGCCGTGCTGGGTTCTGAGCATTGCACCCGTTGAAGGAAAAGGCTCCTGCCATTCACATAGCTGTAGTCGTCGTCATCGTTGACCCGCGTCTTCTGGCCGGGCTGTGCCACAGCCGGGTCAGACCCTGGCGGCCGCTAGGCTTCCCCTCCCGTGCGCCGGTCCGTCCCGGCTGGCTGTGTTTGCTTTTCTGAAAGCATGCCTCACTCCTGAGCCCCAGTCATTTCTCCTGGGAACCTGGGTGCTGACCAGTCTTCACTGTTGGGTCTTCGTGTTTGCTCTGTGTTGATGCGTTGGCGGTTTTGCTGGGAAGTTGATCAGTGAGCCCTGACACCATTCTTCATGGTGAATATACGATCTAGTTTAAAAACTCTGAACAACCTTTATGCTCTGCTCTTCAAGTCCCGTGACATTCATCAGATGCCTTAATTGAAGGGGTTTGAGTTGACCTGTTTTTTTAATAGGATACAGGACCTGTTTTAAACAGCTTTAAATGTTTGGTTCTCAAGATTTACTTTAACGTTGAAGACTATAGCCTTGGTCCGATTAAATGTCTTTATTGCTGCATCTGTCTAAATGGGTGGATCTTTGGAGAGACCCCTCAGAGGCGAGTCTCCAGCCCACGACCGGGCCGTCTCGGTGCTGTTAGGCCCCCCGCCTGTGCTGGGGAGCTGCCCCGTGCTGGCGAGACTGGCGCTGGCCGCGTGGCCTTCACGCCATCCCCTCGCGTGACCTCGGCCCCGGCTCCACCCTGAGCGCCAGCCAGCGCGGGCACAGACCCCAGCACCGGCCTCGGGTACTTAGAAGGGCCATTCAGGGTTGGGGTTTTCTCAGGGAAACAGAACAGTGACGGTAGAGTGCAGTGTAGACAAGATGGGGGGGCTGGAGGGAAACAGCTGTGTGCGGGTAAGTTGGTAGCGAGTTAATTCTACTCGTAGGTTCAGTCCCTGGGAAGGGTTGGTAGGAAATCCAGACAGGAAGCGGCAGCCCACTCTGGTCTTCTTGCCGGGGAAAGCCCGCAGACAGGAGCCTGGCCGACTGCAGTCCATAGGGGTGCGGAAAGGGTCAGATAAGCCTGGCAAGTGAAGCAGGAAGATAACGCGGGCTCACAGTGCCGTAGCCCTGGGCAGAGCCGTGCTGGGTTCTGAGCATTGCACCCGTTGAAGGAAAAGGCTCCTGCCATTCACATAGCTGTAGTCGTCGTCATCGTTGACCCGCGTCTTCTGGCCGGGCTGTGCCACAGCCGGGTCAGACCCTGGCGGCCGCTAGGCTTCCCCTCCCGTGCGCCGGTCCGTCCCGGCTGGCTGTGTTTGCTTTTCTGAAAGCATGCCTCACTCCTGAGCCCCAGTCATTTCTCCTGGGAACCTGGGTGCTGACCAGTCTTCACTGTTGGGTCTTCGTGTTTGCTCTGTGTTGATGCGTTGGCGGTTTTGCTGGGAAGTTGATCAGTGAGCCCTGACACCATTCTTCATGGTGAATATACGATCTAGTACACGTCTTGGGATGAACTGTGAAGTGTCTTTTATCATTTACTACCTATGGGGTGCGGTGCAGAGAGCCACTGAGGTCGCCGTCCTGACCTAGCAGTCTGGATGGTTGGCTCACAGGGCGGATTCCAGCTTGTGAAGAACATCAGCAGCTTTGAACCAGTCTCTTACACGAAGGGGTCTGTGGTTGAATGAAGATGGCCACTCAGAAGCGAACCTCAGAGACGTTTTGGTTGGAAGAAACTACATCATTTATGAACAAGCATGTAGGCGTGTTGGGGTGTTTGGGAGAGACTCCACCGTTACCGTCCTCTCTGTTCCGTCACCAGGTCATACCTGACTCGCTGCAAATCCATCCACTGGAGCCTGCCAAGCTTCTTACTTCCCAGGCAGCAGTACTGGAGAGGGTCGCCATGCCCTTCTCCCAGGGATCTTCCCCACCCAGGGATCGAGCCCAGGTCTCCCACACTGCAGGCAGATTCTTTACCATGCGAGGCATGAGGGAAGCCATCACGGAGGCTTTCTGTTACTTGCAGCCCAAGGAAACCTGACATTTCCGGCTGGACCCAAACCAAACTCTGTCCCCCAGCCCACTTCTCCCTAGTCTTCCTGCTCCTATATTGTCTCAGCAACGTCAGACCAGTCTGTGTCCTCCCAGCCCTCTTCCTATTGCTCGGGAGCCGGCTGCTTCTCCCCGTCCCCACTGGCCAGGCCCGCATCTCGGCTCCCTGGCTCCCCCCTCTCCAGAGGGGCCACCGCGGCCCTCCGAGGCTCCTGCAGGAAGAGCTCCGTGCAGCCCCACCGCCTCCTCGCCCCAGCAGTCAGTCAGGACGAGGGCTTTCCTTGGGCTGAGGGGCTCTTCTTGCTCCCTGTTATCTAAAAGACAAGGGCCCCCACTTCTCCCTAGGACCCCAGCCCTGACAAGAAACCACCCAGGTGGCCATGCCCCTTGAGCCAAAAGCCCATCCTCAACCCAGGACCCCAAAAAGCTCCCTCCCCACAGCCCCACCTGGGGATGAGCCTCGCGCAGGGCCCAGGCCACGTGGGGGCACAAGCAGCCTGACTGCTCCGGTCTTGAGGACTGGGCTGGGTGGAGAGAGGCGCTGGGCTGCAGCTGAGAGGGACGACCACGGGGCGAGAGGAGCACAGGGCTGGGCGACCACGGGGCTGTCACACGGGGATAACCGCAGCAGCGGGATGTGGCTGCAGCATGTGAAGCGGCTTCTTCACCAGTGTGGATGAGCGTGCCCACCGCGGTGCCCACCAACCACCCGTGGCTACCGAGGCCCGACTGCGGGCGCTCCTGAGGATCCAGGGCTTGCCTTTGAGTCCATCATAACTAATTTAAATGTGAACACTGAAGCTTTACCCTTGACACCGCCACCCACAGGAGAGATTCTTGATGCTGTTCCAACAAAAGACGCCCAGGTTTGAAAAACCACTACCTAGCGGACAGCCGGATGGTGACTCTCAGCCATCGCTTTTATTAGATTTTAGAAAAAGCCATAGATTCAACAAGTCAAAAAATCAACTTTATGAGCTTGATATAATTAGTTCAATGGAATCCTACATTTTGGAACTCTATTTTCATCTTAGTGTGCATTACATGATCACAACAAACCCATTCCTGTTAGAAAAGCCCAATGAAGGCTGGCTTCTGCGCTGAGTTTACATTTCACGCTCCTTGTGGTTTGTCAACTTAGTTTTCTTACAGACTGTGCTCAGTGCAAGGCCAGGAAGGTCGCACCAAGCTGTCAGCTGTTCCTTGCAGGCTCGGTGTTTCTTCTGTTGGGACATTGCTCTGTCACCCAAACTCTTCAGGCACTGACCTGCTGTTAAAAATTTTATTTGGTCTCATGTTACAAATGAAAGTGTTTCATACATTAGCTTTTCCTTCTGAATTTGTGTTTCAGAGGACACAAAGAATTTCAGGATTCCTTGATTTGTTTTCTATAAAGTAAAAGTGAAATCAACCGATCTGAGTGTTTCAAAGCAGGTTCCTGGCTGAGAGCTCTTCTGAGGAAGCCTGTCCTTGGCCGTGGCTACACGTACTTGTTCAGCCACTCCAGTAAGTTCCTCCTGGCCTCATCTATGTAAGGCTTGTCCTCAGGCGAGCAGTCTTCTCTCTTGCGGTGCACGAACCCATGCGTCTGCCCGGAAAACGTTTTAATCTGATATTCCACTTTGCAGTGTTCCTTCAGCTTCTGGGTCAGCAAAGAGACCTGGTCGGCAAAAGAGTTCATGACAGCAGGCTGTTAACCCCTCGCAAGATGTTCCTGTCTCCACATCCTCCCTGAAAGCTCATCAAAGAGCATTAACCACCGGGCTTTAAGTTCCAGAGTTGTAACGACCTTTTCCCTCTTAATTTTATAACTGACACCATCCTTAACTCTGGAAAAGCAGAGAATTCAGAGCACTGTATGAATAAAAATGATGCACTGATTCTTTCAAAGTATATTAACATTACTCAATATATACTCCAATCTATTCAACTGTGCAATATCCATTGTATTCAATGTGTAATTCACTAGGTTCAGATGTAGGCTGTTTGAAATGTATATTCAGTATTAATATAATATATTGGTTGTAATATAATCTACTGCATTTAGATGGCATAACCAGTTCAACAGACATGAACTTGGGCTTACTCCAGGAGACGGTGCGGGACAGGGAGGCCTGGTGGGCCGCAGTCCGTGGGGTCTCAAAGTCCATGGGGACATGGCTTGGCAAGGGCTGTGAATAACCACGGTAATTTCTAAACAACTGCTTCGAGCCAGTTTCCTTCTGCTTTTTCCTTAGCAACACACTGGGTTTACCAAAGCTATGTCTCTAAGGACAGAGGACGTAAGATAACCGGTGGGCTACACACACAGGGACAGGAAGCCGGACCTGCTTCTCTGGGGGTCATACCTCCCCTCAAATAAAACCCACTTTTAAAAATTCAATGTTGAAAAATATCTGGCACAACACATAAATCCTCTGCGATGTGTTCCCCCTACATGTCAAGTCGTGCCATTAAACACAGGAGAAGAGGCAAGAAGGCAGCGTACCTGCTCGAGAGGAATCACGGCATCGTTTTCAGCAAAAATGAACAACGTGGGGTTCTTCAAACTGTACACGTCCTCAGCGTCTCTGATGATGCCTGGAGAATGGGGACAGACAGGAGGGTGTGATTCCTGCACACCAGTCGCAGAAAATGATGGGAGCCTGGTTTTTCATAGGAAAACCTGTGCTCTGGGTGGTCTGTTTCTCTTCTGGTTAGCCCTCCCACAGAAGTGGCCCGGCCAGTCACACAGGCTCAAAGATAAGCCCATTTAGTCAGCTCTCCTTTCTAAGACACGGAGCAGCCTGAAAAGTGTTCCCTCCTGGCGTGTGCCTTCGTTTACCAAGAGGTGATAACGTTCAAACCTGGACCATCTGACCAGCACGGTCCTGGAAGTTTCTCACGGTCTACTCAAGCCCCAAGGTTCTGACTTCAGTGTTTGATGGGGCCAACCGTGTGAAGTCCCCCTGACACTGCAATGGGTCCTAGCAGTTTATTCATAATAATTAGTTTCCATCCTTCAGAATGTAGAGGCCATTTAGTCAAAAGCATGCTGGGCCTCGGGGATTCAGACAACTGCAGGCATGCCCAGTCCTGCAGGAAAATCTGTAAAAGTTTTGCAGTCCGTTGTCATTTTGAAATAGAGACGTTCTAAGGAAAAGATTAGAACACGTGGTAAAGACGGGAAGGAAGATTTTATTCAAGGGGACCACTGCAATGAGAGTTTGCAGCAGAAGAGGGAGACTGGACCCGACCCCACTGTAAGGACAAGTGGGATTTACCGCCACAGAGCAGAGTGGGGACTGGAAAGTGGAAAGTCACTAAGGGACCCTAGGGAATGGGAATTCTGGCCAGATACCATTTGACAAGGCTTCTCTGGAGGCAGGGCTTCCCTGGTGGCTCAGATGGTAAGGAATCTGCCTGCCGTGCAGGGGACCCAGGTTTGACCCCTGGGCCAGAAAGATCCCCTAGAGAGAGGAATGGCAACCCGCCCACTATTCTTGCCTGGAGAATCCCATGGACAGAGGGAGAGTCCACGGGGTCACAAAGAGTCAGACACGACTGAGCAACTGACTTTCTTCTTGCTGGGGGCAGGCCACGGTGACAAGACAGAGAGGCTTGTGGGAAAGGAGTTTGATCACATACCAAGGATGGAGGATTCCTGCTAAACGGATCCAGTGCGCCAAGGACAGAGCCCAAGGTCGAGACCTAGGCAGACAGAGGGCTCACGGAGAAGCCTGACTCAAGGGCCGTCATGGGGAATCATACCCAACAGGGAGGAATAAATTGTTTTCCATTGCCTGTTGGCAGCACAGCAAAACTATGTAACCCGGAGAGCCTCCCCTTAGCTGTAACTCCTCTCTAGGAGGCAGGCGCCCTGGGAAGGAGGGCCACGCTTTCCGCCCTATCCTGTTAAGGCCAGGCTAGGTGGCTGGACAGGGGCTTGAGGCTCTGGACTGGGGCTGTGCGGACAGCCGACTTTGCTGTCGACACTTCGCAGAAGCGGCCACGAGGCGTCGCCCGCGAGCAGTCCGCGCCGGCGCCCTTGCTCGTTCACACAAAGGCGCGCCCGGGCTGCCAGCCCCGCGATGCGCAGCGGCAATTAGGTGCCAACTCCTTTGTGTAAGTGAATAGGTAAAGGGTTTTTTAAATGCTGAAAGTCAGTAGGTAAAGAGTTTTTAAATGCTGAAAGTAAGCGAAAATACCACAGTGAGGAACCATGAAGCCAAATAAGAATCATTAGTATAACCGTGGAATATACTATTATGAATGAAAGCCAAGGTCAAACATTTCGCCTAACTTAGTAACCGGTTCTGTACACAGACAGAACATTGCTATGTCATTGCTGGGTTACCTTTGGTCCGTCTGGATGAAGTGTTTGCGTTGCTATTTACATTTTAGACTGGGTGTTCCCTTTCTTCATGTAAGTGTGCTCAGTCGCTCGGCTGTGTCCAACTCTTTGCAGCCCCATGGATGGTAACCCGCCAGGCTCCTCTGTCAGTGGAATTTTCCAGGCAAGATTCCTTACCACTAGCACCTGGGAAGCCTCCGTGTGTGTGTGTGTGTGTAGGACTGCATACATATGTGAGAATTCATATATTAGAAAAAAATCTTTTCGAACCTGTTGCTAAAAATACTGTTTCACATTAACCACTATCACAGAAATAAATGCTATTCCCTTCATCCTAGATGAAGACATTGAGACCTGGGGTTAGGGGACGTTCCCAAAGGCACACTGCCAGGACCTTGCTCCCTCCGGTAACACACTTCCACCTCTGGCTTCAGGGGCCTTCATCTGTTTCCTTAAGATCAGCTGTCTCGACCTGACAGCTCTGGACGCCTGGGTCTGTGTCACCTAGGCAGACAGAGGGCTCACGGAGAAGCCTGACTCAAGGGCCGTTGGGGAATCATACCCAACAGGGAGGAATAAATTGTTTTCCATTGCCTGTTGGCAGCACAGCAAAACTATGTAACCCGGAGAGCCTCCCCTTAGCTGTAACTCCTCTCTAGGAGGCAGGCGCCCTGGGAAGGAGGGCCACGCTTTCCGCCCTATCCTGTTAAGGCCAGGCTAGGTGGCTGGACAGGGGCTTGAGGCTCTGGACTGGGGCTGTGCGGACAGCCGACTTTGCTGTCGACACTTCGCAGAAGCGGCCACGAGGCGTCGCCCGCGAGCAGTCCGCGCCGGCGCCCTTGCTCGTTCACACAAAGGCGCGCCCGGGCTGCCAGCCCCGCGATGCGCAGCGGCAATTAGGTGCCAACTCCTTTGTGTAAGTGAATAGGTAAAGGGTTTTTTAAATGCTGAAAGTCAGTAGGTAAAGAGTTTTTAAATGCTGAAAGTAAGCGAAAATACCACAGTGAGGAACCATGAAGCCAAATAAGAATCATTAGTATAACCGTGGAATATACTATTATGAATGAAAGCCAAGGTCAAACATTTCGCCTAACTTAGTAACCGGTTCTGTACACAGACAGAACATTGCTATGTCATTGCTGGGTTACCTTTGGTCCGTCTGGATGAAGTGTTTGCGTTGCTATTTACATTTTAGACTGGGTGTTCCCTTTCTTCATGTAAGTGTGCTCAGTCGCTCGGCTGTGTCCAACTCTTTGCAGCCCCATGGATGGTAACCCGCCAGGCTCCTCTGTCAGTGGAATTTTCCAGGCAAGATTCCTTACCACTAGCACCTGGGAAGCCTCCGTGTGTGTGTGTGTGTGTAGGACTGCATACATATGTGAGAATTCATATATTAGAAAAAAATCTTTTCGAACCTGTTGCTAAAAATACTGTTTCACATTAACCACTATCACAGAAATAAATGCTATTCCCTTCATCCTAGATGAAGACATTGAGACCTGGGGTTAGGGGACGTTCCCAAAGGCACACTGCCAGGACCTTGCTCCCTCCGGTAACACACTTCCACCTCTGGCTTCAGGGGCCTTCATCTGTTTCCTTAAGATCAGCTGTCTCGACCTGACAGCTCTGGACGCCTGGGTCTGTGTCACACGCGGGACCCTCTGTTTGGGAAGAGATGCGTGGCCATGGGCACTCGACCCCTCCTCCAGTTTTCTCCGGTGTAAACACACACGAGGCAGATTTACCGTAAACGGACACCCCTGCCCTGAGCTCTGGGTACTTCGTCATCACGTGATGCACGGCAACGCCACCCCAGCAGAACCCCACGACGCCGATTCTCTGGGCGTGACACTGCTGTTTCAGGTACTTCAAGACCGCATCGACCTCTCTAGAGCAGAAAGGAGAGTTACTCAAGGGGAGCGACCCGGTGGTTCAGTGGTTAGGACTGAGCACCGCCACGGTCAGGGCCGGGGTTCAGTCCTTGGTCAGGGAGCTAAGATCCAGCCAGCTGCGTGGCAAACGCCAACATAATAAGCAAGAGGTATTTTGTGGCCCCTTGCCAGTCAAAGGGCTCTCTCAGCAACTGGGTTCCGAGAGTCCTACTTTCAGAGCCCCGTCCTCCTGCCCAGGTGATGAGCAACGAGGACCTACCCCCAGCACACCTCCTGCAAGCCCGGCCTCCTCCAACCACCCGACAGGGCAGCAGAAACGGGAGCAGCTTGAGCAACAGCCTCCCACAGCCTCAGCGTCAAGGCCGACAACCAGTTCAGCTCAAGGGCCTGATGCCCAGTCCTGCCCCAGAGGGCACCCCCATCTGCTCTCTCTCCTCCCAGCAGGGTCCAGTCACAAGCAGAAGGCAGCGTCCCAGCTTGTCTGACTGGTACATTCATGCTCCCTGCCTGGCACCTTCCCTCTGCATGGCCTGCTTCCTCTGGTGCCCGAGAGCAGGAGGCCACAAGGACCACGCAAGCCCGAGGAGACTGAGGACACGGGCCCTCTGCTCAAAAATGGTTCATGGGCAGCTCGGTTGTTTGGAACGCCTACAGCTTTGTGCAACTAGACGCAAGAGGCCAAAATGGAGGTAGGGCTGCAAGGCTGGCCCAGAAAGTTCTGTTTGTTCTGATAAGGAAGAAATGCTGCCTGTTTGCAATTAAGAGAAAAGGAGAGAGAGAGAGAAAGCAATTCTACTGCACTTTCTTTCTCTTTTAATCAAGATGCCTTTGAACACATTTAAACATACGTATCACATTATTCTGTGCTCAAGTAGTAATTTTCACAATGTTAGAAGAGCAGTAATTAAGGAAGCCTGCAAAATAAAATGGAATAAGCCATACTTCTGTCATTTTGGCTTTCTAGTTGTTCTCAAATGCTTTAATCTTAAGAATAACCACCTTAATTTCTATAAAAAGTCTTGAATTGACTCACGTGAACCTATCTTTGCTTTTGTTTCTGCGAATTTTCCCCACTTTCCCGGGGATACCAGGATTTCGTTTTAGATGAACCTTCCTTCCCACGCCCAGTCCACATACTCCGGGGGGCTCGGCTCCAGGCCTGGCCGGTCCGAGCGCAGTGACCTCTGGCCACAAGGAGTGCTTCAAGGATGGGCTGGCGCCCCAGTCACACCCATCCCGTGAGAGCTCGGCTGGGCGGCCGGGAAAGGAGCCGATGGGCGGCTGGAGCTGCGGCCACCTCGCCCCTCAGAGGCCCTCGCTGCGGAGCATGGAGCCGGCATCCGACGGGTGCGGAGGCCCAACCCTGGGGACGCTTTCTGAGCCACAGACCAACCTCTGCTCAGAGCCCGAAGCTGCCTCGCCTCGGTTCTGTCAATCAGTAAATCCCACGACTGCTTACGCAGTAAGCGTTCACGATGGGTTTCCCTTCCAGCAAAAGACGTGACAGACACAAGGACTTCAGTCTAGTTTCCAAATTAGTCTTTCCATGTTCTGCCTCATTTTGATGTAAAATGCGTGGTTCTTATCGCCTGTGGAGGGGTCCTCTGGGCTGTGCTGACACCACCAGAAAGGACCACCGGATCTGTGCGCATGAACAGAAGGCAGCATCACAGGCTTCTCAAAATCTCCTGACTGTGCCCCAAGCCCTACGCGCAAAGCTGAATTTCCTCCTCATATCACAGGCTCTTGGTTCTCTTGTGTTTCTAATTTACTCTCAACTTCTTGCTTATTTTGTTTTCCCTAGGCTTGCAGCTTGAATCCCTGGGAGGAAGGCCTAGAAATGTTCAATGGGTGGGAGGTTGAGTCCCCACTGATCTCGGGGTCCACCCAGGGGAAAGGAAGGGAGGAAGCAGGATGGCGTGAGAAGGCGGGGTGCGGTACGATCTCCACAAAAGCCCCATGGAGCTCCTCAGGGAGCCCGCAGTGAGGGCCACCGCGAGGGTCCCCAGCTTGGGGTGGAGGAGCCGGGGTGAGACTCCAGACAGGGTGCGTCGCAGCCCGGAGGCAACTCCAGAGGGGGCCGTGGCCTGGTCTCCCCGCAGTGCGGCCGGAGGGGACCACCGCGGGCTGAGACGGTCCGGCAGCCGGGAGCCCCCGGGGCAGCCTGCAGCGCCTCCCCAGCCTGACGGGCTGTTCAGGGAACAGGGGCCGACCCTGGCCTGAGCCACAGGGCGCTGCTGCCCCGCACGGGCCCCCAGAGAGAGGGGGTCCAGAGCGCCGGGGGGTCTGGCCCTGGGAGGCGTGGGGAGTGAGGCAGGGCTGTGGGCAGAGGTCAGCGCGGGGTCCACCCGGTCAGGGGACAGGGGCGGCACCCTGGAGTCAGCTCTGGAGGAGCAGAGAGGCCAGGGCCCGACGGCCACAGGCAGGGGGCCTTGTTGTGAGCAGTGCCCGAAGCCGGGGCCGGGGGGCAGCTCCTCTTGCCGTGGCAGGAGGCAGTCCGACAATGGGAGAAGAGAGAGCTGGGAGGACACTCGGTCAAGGGGAGCCGGGGCCAGGTTTGGGGAGCCCTTTGCCCCGGGCTCAGGTTTGCCCGCTCAGGAGGAGCTGGGCCCTGGAGGCCATCTCGCCTCTTTCTCCTTCAACCTCCAAAGGAGAGAGAATCCGACGGGCAGCTGAGCACTCCGGTGCTTGCCTCTGGACTGGGTGAAGCCAGTGCAATCAAAGGCTGCAATCTGGGGCTCCCCCTTTTCCTCTCACTGTTCTCTGGACCCTGGCCAGACCGCAGTCCTGGTCTGGCAGGTCTGATCTAAAGACTCAAAGTGTGTGTCCCCGGGGGGCGGGGGGAGAGGACTGCTGGGGAGGGGTCGCGCGGGCCTCGGTTTCCAGCCAGCTGAGCGGAGGTGGGCCTGACGCTTCCCCAAGTCTCTCTTCTCTGCCCCACGTTTCCATTGGTGCTGCAGCCCCCAAGAGCCCGACTGTCAAGGCACACGAGACCCCGGGTACTTCCAGGAAGCTCCCTCAGCGTCAGGGCCATGAAGAATTTCCCAGAGGGCAAAGCAAGCGGGCTTGCGGGCGGCCGCGTGCCTGCTGGGTTCTCACCCTCCACTGCAGCGACTGTGCTAAAGGCAGCCTGACGGACTGCATGAGCCGTGGCCTCCAGAAGGCCTGCAAGGAGGGAGGTGGGCATGTGGGTGAGCGAGAAGGCAGACCGCCTCCTCCCTGGCTTCCTGGGCACCCCGGGGCGCCAGCAGACATCCACGCTGGCTGGTAACATACGTGTAACTTACTTGTCGGTCTTCCTGGCATTTTTCGTCTTCAACCACTCCGGGAAGGTGGACCAGTCCCACGAGGGGTCCCATGGCTCCTCCCCGACGAAGAAGTCTGGAACGATGGTTCTGTAAAACAGGCCATGCGTGCTGGAGCTGCTGCGAGTCTGGATCTGCTGACGTTCATTGCGCAACCTGCCAAGCAGTGGTTCTGGACCACGAGAGCAGCAAGGCAGCGGCCCCGGGGCTGACAGCAAGGCGGCCAGCTGGCCCCGGGCCAGAGCAGCTCCGGTTCCACAAGGCAGGACACACAGCCCGCTCAGAGCCCAGCCCCTCTGAAACACGGGCCTCAGCACCCTGCCCGCGAGAGGTCACACCTGGGACAAAGGTTCTGGGTGGCGAGGAGCCAGGCCTCCCGCTCTGAGGAGCCACACCTCTCAGCAGGCCTCTCCGGTGAGCCTCGGGCCAGAAGGGAGCCGTCCAGGGACCATGACCAAGCAGTTTCCCAGTCTCCGTCTAGGAGGCCCACAGGCACAATGTCAAGCCCCGAGGGTATAAAAGGAAGTCCCCACAGAGAAGGTGGCTTGCACGGACCGTGTGAGCCCTCCGTGAGAGTCGACCCAGGGAGGGGCAGGGCAACACGGCCCCGGCCGGGGACTTGGTTCCTAAAGATCACAGCCGCGGCCAGAGGCACACAGATCCTCCTGCAGAGGCGGGAAGAACACCCACATCTGGGTAAAAGAACCTCCGCTCAGGTCTCGGGACTGGCCCCCTTCTGGCCCGAAACCTTAAGTTGTTGCTCAGTCACTACATGGTGTCCAACTCTTTACGCGACCCCACGGACTGTAGCCCGCCAGACGCCTCTGTCCACGGGACCCCCCAGGCAATGCTGGAGTGGGCTACTATCTCCATCTCCCGGGGGTCTTCCCGAATGAGGCTCACACCGCTCCTCTCCTGTGCCGGCAGGTGGACTCTTTCCACTGAGCCACCAGGAAACTTTCGCGAGTCACTCGGTCACTTTCAGCCTCTCTTGATCTGACAGAGGCCGTGTGTCGGTAGGCACACCCTTTGATTTGAAGCTGCTCATTTTGAGAAATGAAGGGAATCGGGGTGCACTACACTCGGGGCCTGGGGCTTCCCTGGTTGGCTCAGACGGTCGAGAATCCACCTGCAATGCCAGAGACCCGGGCGTGACCCCTGCGTCAGGGAGATCCCCTGGAGGAGGGCACGGCAGCCCACTGCAGTGTTCTCACCTGGAGAATCCCACGGATCCTCCACGGGTCGCAGGGTCGGACACGACTGAGCAACCTTCACTTCGCACTCGGGGCTTGCTGGGTGTTAAGCCGAATAGGAAGAGGGTCCCTCCTCTCTCCTCCCGGCTTTCCTGACTCCAGGGCGGTCGGGAGCAAACAGGAGCCTTCACCAAAGGCAGCCGCGCCCACGCAACGTGGCCAAGAGGGAACCTTCGCAGGTGAGCGAGCTCTCAGTCTGCCCGTTCTGGAAGCCAGCCTCATTCAGACTGGAGCGTGACAGTGTGTGTCTTGATCAGGATAACCACGAGTGCCCTGCATGTGAAAGCTGACCCACACAGAGACACTTCAGGAGCCAGGTCACGGGTCCATGTCAGAGTGGACGAGTCCTGGCCCAGGGGTCCAGCCCCAGCGTATGCGCAGGGCCCCACGTGGGCAAATGACTCTTTCAGCGTCCAGCACATCTCCACGGCCGGCCAGCCGAGAACCTGGAGCCTAGAGACCGGGTTGGGAGCAGCTGGCTACCACTGGACATTGGCTCTCATTCTGCATTGATCTGCATCCCACCGAAATAAGAAAAAAGATGATGTACATCAGAATATACAGTCAGGGTTTTTAAGTTTTGTTTCCTTTGAAGTGAACAAAACATAGAAATGTATGTAAGTTTAAGCCAAAATTTAAAAAAACAAACACAGGATTCCATACGTACGTGTATCCGTTTCCTGCGATCATGTCAGCCATGTATCTGGTGTTGGGCAGCTGCCAGCCAAAGATGTCCTGAATGACGACCACAGCTTTGCCGGCATCCACGGGAGACTTGGTGAGGTAAGCCCTGATGTGCTCGACTTGAACTTCACGCCCCAGCCCTCCATACTCCATCCGGTGGCCAATGTCACACGGACAAGGACACGCTTCGTTCGCCATCGGAGGCGTTCAAGTCGGGCTACAGAGAGACACAGTTGCTCTGAGTGGTCCAAAGCCAAAGACGACAAACAATAAGTCAACTAAGTTTAAGAGTACGTGAAAAAATTCACTTTAACTATACTCATAGTGTACGCGGCAAGAAAGCGATGATCACTTCTGGTTCTGGGCAATAAGATGAAGCATGGTAAGAATCTACGCCCGTTACAAACACTAGACATGTGAGAGTACGTGCGTGCTTGCTCAGGCTCTGCAATCCAAACCCCTGGACGGCAGCCCGCCAGGCTCCGGTCCCTGGGATTTCCCAGGCAGGACTGCTGGAGTGGGTGCCATCTCACAACTGAGCGACCGAACAACAAACACGCCAAGGCATCTTTCCCACCCAGGGATCAAACCTGCGTCTCCTGCACTGGCAGGCAGATTCCTTACCACGGAGCTACCGGAGAAGACCCTACGATCATCTAGAAAACGTAAAATAACAGAGACAGCAAGTAAGTGTTGCCAGAGGCTAGGCGTGGAAGAAGATGGCCTGCAGAGGGACAGGGCACTCACGTGACTGACGGACATGTTCTGCATCTTGGTTTTGGTGGTGGTCACTTCGCTAGACACGTCAGTCTCAAACTGTGCACTTAAAAGGAGTGCCTATATCATCCTTCAGTAAACTTTCCTTTTTTTTTTTTAAAGGCAGATTAACAGAACATACATGTTATTAATATTTTTCATTTTGAGTACACAGAGGCTTTGTAGAAAAGAATGGAAAGCCCAAGGAGACACCGTGGCTTATATATCCTTTTAACAAATGGTGATAAATTGTGAAGATGTGGCCAGGAGACACATGGGGAACTGATCAAAGATAAGCCTCTTAGGGCTTCCCTGGTAGTCCAGCAGGTGTAGAGGCTGCCTTGCAGTGCAAGGGGCACCAGTTTGATCCCTGGCCCGGGAAGATCCCACATGCTGCAGAGTGGCTGGGCCAGTGTGTCCAATTACAAGCCAGCGCTCTGGAGTGCATGCACCCAGAGCCAGTGCTCTGCAATGAGAGGCCACTGCGAAGGGCCCACACAGGCCAAAGAATAAAAAGATGGATGAAAATAAATAAATTACCAATAAAAGAGGCCAAAATTTAAAAAAAAAAAAAAAAAGAAAAGATAAGTGTCTTAGAACATGGTCTGTTTAGGCAGGGCCATCTCAGCGACAGCCCTCTATCTCTGGGATAAGAGGTGCTCCCCTCATGGGGTGGTGGAGTGGTATGGCCTAATTTGAGGCAGAAAAGCAGAAAGGGGGAGTGAAAAACAACTCTTTTTTCATTTGCTGTTTCCCAGTTGCCTTCAGCTCAAAATAATCAACATGCCTAAGTGCCATATTTGACAATGGCATTCTCTGATCATCTTCAACTCCATGTATTTGACAAGAGGCATGAACAGAAACAAGCTAAGTACCCAATTCAAGAAGTGAGGGAAGGGACTTCCCTGGAAGTCCAGTGATTAGGACTCGGAGCTTCCACACAGGTGGCCTGGGTTCTATCCCTGGTCAGGGAACTAGTCCCTGCATGCTGCAAGAAAGAATTTGTCGTGGCAACAAAGAGCCGGCATAGTCAAATAAATATTTGGCCTGCAGAGGGACAGGGCACTCACGTGACTGACGGACATGTTCTGCATCTTGGTTTTGGTGGTGGTCACTCGCTAGACACGTCAGTCTCAAACTTTGCACTTAAAATGAGTGCCTATATCATCCTTCAGTAAACTTTCCTTTTTTTTTTTTAAAGGCAGATTAACAGAACATACATGTTATTAATATTTTTCATTTTGAGTACACAGAGGCTTTGTAGAAAAGAATGGAAAGCCCAAGGAGACACCGTGGCTTATATATCCTTTTAACAAATGGTGATAAATTGTGAAGATGTGGCCAGGAGACACATGGGGAACTGATCAAAGATAAGCCTCTTAGGGCTTCCCTGGTAGTCCAGCAGGTGTAGAGGCTGCCTTGCAGTGCAAGGGGCACCAGTTTGATCCCTGGCCCGGGAAGATCCCACATGCTGCAGAGTGGCTGGGCCAGTGTGTCCAATTACAAGCCAGCGCTCTGGAGTGCATGCACCCAGAGCCAGTGCTCTGCAATGAGAGGCCACTGCGAAGGGCCCACACAGGCCAAAGAATAAAAAGATGGATGAAAATAAATAAATTACCAATCAAAGGGGCCCAAAATTTAAAAAAAAAAAAAAAAAAGAAAAGATAAGTGTCTTAGAACATGGTCTGTTTAGGCAGGGCCATCTCAGCGACAGCCCTCTATCTCTGGGATAAGAGGTGCTCCCCTCATGGGGTGGTGGAGTGGTATGGCCTAATTTGAGGCAGAAAAGCAGAAAGGGGGAGTGAAAAACAACTCTTTTTTCATTTGCTGTTTCCCAGTTGCCTTCAGCTCAAAATAATCAACATGCCTAAGTGCCATATTTGACAATGGCATTCTCTGATCATCTTCAACTCCATGTATTTGACAAGAGGCATGAACAGAAACAAGCTAAGTACCCAATTCAAGAAGTGAGGGAAGGGACTTCCCTGGAAGTCCAGTGATTAGGACTCGGAGCTTCCACACAGGTGGCCTGGGTTCTATCCCTGGTCAGGGAACTAGTCCCTGCATGCTGCAAGAAAGAATTTGTACGTGGCAACAAAGAGCCGGCATAGTCAAATAAATATTTGAACAAAAATGGGGGCAAATTGACTGACTGGGTATTTCACGCTGCTGAGAATCATTTTAATGGTAGGGGCAGGGAAGGAGAAATAATATTACAACAGCAATAGCTTGGGTCTTGATGAGTTCTTATCTTTTATAGCCACATGCTGATACACCTACTAATAAAAGGACCCCAAGTCTGGGGCTTCCCCCATAGGCTGTGAAGGTGACAGGGAGCAGACAGTGCTGGAATCAGGTGGGTCAGGAGAGCTCATTGTACTAGTCTCTCGACTTTTATACACGCTTGAAATGTTCCACAACAAAAAGCTTTCACACTCTTATTAAAATGTTAAACACTGTTACATATAAGAGGCTGTTAAACAAGATACAGACTAAAAGAAGATACTCTTTTCAAAGTAGAGGCTGTAGAATGCAGATAAAATATGTGAAGAAGTCTTAGAAATTAACATGAAAAACACAACTCCAATAGAAAATGCACCAAGGATATGAACAGGCAGTTCACAAAAAGATACACCTGAATGACCCATAAACATATGAAAAGACACTCAGCCTCACTGGTATCTAAGGAAATCATACTGAAATCCACAGTCAGATCCCATTTTACCTCTTGCAGATGGGCAACAAGTCTATAAGCACCAAGAGTTCACGTCCATGTAGGGAAATGGAAGTCAAAAGTCAAAGCCAAGTCACTCAGTCGTGTTCGACTCTGGAACTCATGGATGAGCCATGGAATTCTCCAGGCAAGAATACTGGAGTGGGTAGCGTATCCCTTCTCCAGGGGATCTTCCCAACCCAGGAATGGACCCCAGGTCTCCCACCCTGCAGGTGGAATCTATACCAGCTGAGCTACCAGGGAAACAGAAGGGAGTGTCAAATGGATGCACACTCTGAAAAGCAGTTCAGCAAAATCAGTCATGAACACACTCTGCAACTCAGAAATCCCCCCACGGGGTGTATTCCCTACAGAAATTCGCACCTACATGTAAGTACACACAGAGGGTACCAAGATGTGGCAACAATTCCAAGCAACCTATGCGAGCAATCTAAAGACTATCAGGAGAGGAGAATGGGATATATTTGCTCATTGGCATAGGTTAAACTCTCCCCCGGAAAGATACTGCTGTTCAAATGCAAACCCACAGAACCTGTGAACGTGGCCTTATTTGGAAATAAGGTCTTTGCAGAGGTGACCAAGTTTAGACAAGGCCATCCTGGAGAAAGGCAGGTGGTAATCTAGCTAATGGCTGGTGTCCTTGTTGTTGTTCCTCAGTTGCTAAGTCGTGTCCGACGCTGCGACCCCATGGACTGCAGCATGCCAGGACTCTGTGCTTCACTGTGTCCCAGACTTTGAACTCATGGCCATTGAGCTGATGATGCTGTCTAACCATCTCCTACTCTGCATCCCTCCTCTCGTTTTGCCCTCAGTCTTGCAGCATCAGGGTCTTAACCAGTGAGTGAGCTCTTTCCATCAGGTGGCCAAAGTACTGGAGCTTCAGCTTCAGCATCAGTCCTTCCAGTTTTGCACTAAATTAGAAAAACACAACTTTCAAAAAAAAATAAGAAAATGCACCAAGGATATGAACAGGCAGTTCACAAAAAGATACACCTGAATGACCCATAAACATATGAAAAGACACTCAGCCTCACTGGTATCTAAGGAAATCATACTGAAATCCACAGTCAGATCCCATTTTACCTCTTGCAGATGGGCAACAAGTCTATAAGCACCAAGAGTTCACGTCCATGTAGGGAAATGGAAGTCAAAAGTCAAAGCCAAGTCACTCAGTCGTGTTCGACTCTGGAACTCATGGATGAGCCATGGAATTCTCCAGGCAAGAATACTGGAGTGGGTAGCGTATCCCTTCTCCAGGGGATCTTCCCAACCCAGGAATGGACCCCAGGTCTCCCACCCTGCAGGTGGAATCTATACCAGCTGAGCTACCAGGGAAACAGAAGGGAGTGTCAAATGGATGCACACTCTGAAAAGCAGTTCAGCAAAATCAGTCATGAACACACTCTGCAACTCAGAAATCCCCCCACGGGGTGTATTCCCTACAGAAATTCGCACCTACATGTAAGTACACACAGAGGGTACCAAGATGTGGCAACAATTCCAAGCAACCTATGCGAGCAATCTAAAGACTATCAGGAGAGGAGAATGGGATATATTTGCTCATTGGCATAGGTTAAACTCTCCCCCGGAAAGATACTGCTGTTCAAATGCAAACCCACAGAACCTGTGAACGTGGCCTTATTTGGAAATAAGGTCTTTGCAGAGGTGACCAAGTTTAGACAAGGCCATCCTGGAGAAAGGCAGGTGGTAATCTAGCTAATGGCTGGTGTCCTTGTTGTTGTTCCTCAGTTGCTAAGTCGTGTCCGACGCTGCGACCCCATGGACTGCAGCATGCCAGGACTCTGTGCTTCACTGTGTCCCAGACTTTGAACTCATGGCCATTGAGCTGATGATGCTGTCTAACCATCTCCTACTCTGCATCCCTCCTCTCGTTTTGCCCTCAGTCTTGCAGCATCAGGGTCTTAACCAGTGAGTGAGCTCTTTCCATCAGGTGGCCAAAGTACTGGAGCTTCAGCTTCAGCATCAGTCCTTCCAGTGAATATTCAGGGTTGATTTCCCTTAGGATTGACTAGTTTGATCTCCTTGCTGTCCAAGGAACTCACAAGAGTCTTCTCCAGCACCACAGTTCAAAGGCATCAAGTCTTTGGTGCTCAGCCTTCTTTACGGTCCAACTCTCACATCCATACATGACTACTGGAAAATTCATAGCTTTGACTATATGGGTCTTTGTTGGCAAAGTGATGTCTCTGCTTTTTAATATGCTGTCTAGGTTTATTTGCTTGCTTTTAATTTTATTTTTCTAATTTATTTTTGGCTATTCTGGGTTTTCACTGCTGCCACAGGCTCTTCTCTAGTTGCAGGGAGTGGGGGCTCCTCTCCAGCTGAGGTGAGCAGGCTTCTTGTTGTGGTGACTTCTCTCATTGTGGGAGTCGGGCTCCAGGGCACAAGGGATTTCAATAGTTGTGGCCCATGGGCTCCGTAGTTGCGGCTCCGAGGCTCTAGAGCACAGGCTCCATCACTGTGGCTCGTGGGCTTAGTTGCTCTGCAGCCTGTGGGATCTTCCCAGATCAGAGATCGAGCCCATGTCTCCTGCAGTGGCAGATGAACTCTTCACCACTGAGCTACCAGGGAAGCCTGCTGTCTAGGTTTGTCATAGCTTTTCTTCCTAGGAGCCCTGGTGTCTTTTAATTTCATGTCTACAGTCACCATCCATAGTGGTTTTGGAGCCCAAGAAAATAAAATGTACTGCTGTATCTACTTTTTCCCTGTCTATTTGCTGTGAAGGGAAGGGACTGGGTGCCACGGTCTTCGTTTTTTTTTTTGAATGTTGAGGTTTAAGCCAGCTTTTTCACGCTCCGCTTTCATCTGCATCAAGAAGCATTCTTGGAAGAGAGAGAAAGTTGGGTACAGATACAGGCACATGGGAGCAATGGCCATGAGACAACACAGGCGGAGGTTGGAGTGAGGTGTCAACAGCCGAAGAAGGCCAAGGGCGGCAGCCACCACCAGAAGCCGGGGGAGACAAGGAAGCTCTCTCCTCTACAGATTTCAAGAAGAGCATGGCCCTGCCAACGTCTTCATTTCAGACTTCTGGCCTCCAGACCGTGAGAGAATATATTTCTATTGTCTTAGGTGACCCCATTTGTGGTCACTTGCTACAGCAGCTGCAGGAATCCAATACATCCCCTAAGAAGGACACTGCATAGCAGTTCAGTGAAGAAACTCCATGACATATAACATATGCACCCACACATTAAGTCTCAAAATACAAAGCTTTATAAAAAGGCAATGGGTTCTGATGCTAAATAAATACTAACGCCTCCAAATAATACATACTCTATTAACAAATAAACTGTAGTAAAACTGTATGTGTGGCAGTCACTCAATCGTGTCTGACTCTTTGTGAGCCCATGGACAGTAGCTTGCCAGGCTCCTCCGTCCATGGAATTTTCCACACAAGAATACTGGAGTGGGTTGCCATTTCCTACTTCAAGCAAAAGTATGGCACAGGGGAATAAAACATACCACCCTTACACAGTGGTTACCGGTAGAGGGAAAAGGATGGTAATCATTGGTTTAAACTGTTTTTGTTACATTTTATTTCCTTACAAAGTTTTGACTTGGGGCTTCCCTGGTGGCGCAGTGGTAAAGAATCTGCCTGCCGATCCTGGAGACGTGGGCTAGTCCCTAATCTGGGAGCAGCAGAGCACCAAGCCCAGGCACCGCAACTGCTGAGCCTGTGCTCTAGAGTCCAGGAGCCACAACAACGGAGACCCCGTGTCACAGCGGCTGAAGCCCAGCACCCGAGAGCCCATGCTCCGCCACAAGAGAAGCCACCAGCGAGAAGCCCTCCCACCTCACCTAGAGAGTAGCCACGCTCTCTGCAACTAGAGGAAAGCCTGTGCAGGAAAGAACAGCCAGCACGGCCAAAAATACATAGATAAATAATCTACAAAATGTTTTGGTTTGAAGTTCATAGGACAAAACGTTAACATCTTTTTAAAACTAACTCTAGGTCATGAGACTACAGGTGACTGTTCCATTATATCCTGTACTTTCTAGAATATTCTAAATGTTCATGACTAGAAATAAATTCTAAGGAGAGAGAAATTAAGCATTAGTCACTTGAGGGCTTCCCTGGTGGTAAAGAATCTGCCTGCAACGCAGGAGATGAGGTTTTGATCCCTGAGTCAAGGAGATCGACAGGAGAAGGAAATGGCAACCCACTCCAGTGTTCTTGCCTGGGAAATCCCAAGGACAGAGGAGCCTGGAGGGCTACAGTCCATAGCGTCGCAGAGTCGAACAGGGGTGAAGGACTAAAATCAACAAGACTGCAGGCTAAGCAGAGCTCTGAAAACCAGAAACAAAGAGTAATCACTTAATCATAGAAAAATTTGACTGTATTTTTCATGGCTTTGCTTCCATAAGCATTAAAGTAACAAGAAGCATTATTAGTAACAACTCAGAACAATCCTGTATTAATAACAGTAAATTTGATGTCCCACTGCACAGTAATTGTTGAGAACCAATCCCTTAGGCTGATGTCTTACCTGGGCTGTTCTAGGAGGAGGCAAGACCACAGAAAAGAAGCTGCTTTCAATCAGAATCTTTTTACTTCACTTTCCACTTCTATCCACTTTCCAAAAGGGATGTTTGCAGCCAAGGCAGCGGCTCTCTGGGCTGATCCCGAATGGTTTTTCTCCTGCATAAAGGGCTGGCGGCCAGGGAAGGCCTAGCTCTGCCGCGCAGGAAGGCTGGACACCAGCCAGACCCTTCACGTGGCCCCGCAGCCCGGCCCAGCCTGTGTGTCCCGGGCCAGGGCCACGGCAGGCAGGGCAGCCTCTCCGTGGGCAAGAGCCTTGGGAAACCTGCCCTTGACAGTGACTGTACTGGACATAAATATTATGTCCAGACACTTGAGGACTTGGGCGCTTTCCCCACCCCATCCCCAATTACACATTTGCTCAACATAATCTTCAGGAAACAAGGAAAAAGTATGCTTCTCGAAGAGTTATATAAAAACAACTTCATGCTAAGGCTTGTCTATTACTCATAATAAGAGGAAATAAAGCAGATGTTGCAACCAGGTCTGAGCACAAGCGTCCGCGCAGGAGAGAGATCTTGAGATCAACTGTACATGGAGACAAAACCGACTTTCCCACAACAAGCGAGGAGGCCAGTGAGTTCATCTCCAGACGGGACAGAATTTACAGAACTGTCAGCTATGCCCAGCTCTCACGGAGTTGCGGAACAGCTCCGATTCAGTGCCCAGGGCTGGGACCAGGCAGTCCAGAAGGGTGTGCTGTCATCGACGGGTACTTCTGCACGCAAACAGAGAGTCCCTTCCATGACATTAGAAGGTCATGATGAGCGATGGGGACAGGACTGTGGACTGACACGGAAGGGCGGTCCTCATAACGTGAACCGAGAAGGTCTCTTCCGGATCATGGCAGGTGAACCTGGCCACACGCGCCAGCCACCCTGAGTCAGATGTGTGTCTTCCCCGCCGACACCTCCAGAAGTTGGGGTCCTCTTCAGGACACCAGGGGTGGCCAGGACGGGCCCCCGCCGATGACACCCCAATGGACACATTTTTGGGCCATGCCCCTAAAGTGCAGCACCGAAGCACAGGATGCCCCGATATTATCCACGCAAGACCCCACAAACTGTGAACGACGGCTAGAGCCACCCCTCCAGCCTGACTGCTCTCGACCCTCTCCCTGATCAGACTCTAGTCGGGATCCTCTGAACCCTCTTCTCAGCGAGGCTCCGGCTTAGGGGCTTACTCAACTTTACTGAGAATCTTGCTGCATTGGTTTAGCAGACCACCTCCCTCTCCACATCTGATTTGGTTCCTCATACTCCACCAGCCTGCAGTCATGCCTGGTCACCCTGGCTTGTCTTCTGCAAGAATCCTGTGAGGTCAGCTTAGGTGGAATTCCCTCATTGTCATCCACGGACCCCTGCTCTGCCCCTTGGCGAGAAATTCCCACTTTCCCTTAGATTCCGAGTTGAGCTACATGCCTCTCTCCTACTGGAAAAATCCCACTGGAGTGTTCCCTACAGATATCACGGTGGCCCTGAATAAACCCGCTTCCCAGGTGGCTCTAGGCTAAAGACTCCACCTGCTAACGCAGGAGACATAAGAGAAGTGGGTTTGATCCCTAGGTCAGGAAGATTCCCAGGAGGAGGCAATGGCAACCCACTCCAGTGTTCTTACCTGGAGAATCCCATGCCCAGAGGAGCTTGGCGCTACAGTCCATAAGGTCGCACAAGAGTCAAACACGACCGAAGCGACGTATCACACACAAATGAAGATTTTTTCCTTAACACCCTCCAGTCCTCTTTCACGCAGAAAAGGCCTCCCCCAGATTTCAAGTCAAGACCCACAGGGATCCCTGGGGCATGTACCATCTGCAAAGCCCCAGGGGCTGCTGTGCCCTCCCCTTCTCCTAAGACACACTTTCTGGAGGCATTCTTTTACTCTAGACAAATATGTGCTTCTTGACTTCTTTTTTTGAACCAGTAATAGCATCTGCCTGGTTCTCTCTTTAATGAAAAAAACAGATTCTTTAGCACATGCTCATGTTTGTATCTGTATTAGAGCCATGATTTTGCCTTTCGCTGAAAAATATCTTTTAACTGTGTAACTGAACATTCTCCTTTTCGGTTAAGGGCAGAAGAGAAATGGGCGGTAAAGCTAGTGTGGGTTCCTGTTTTCTTACCCTCAAGGATTTAAATAACTTAGAAGTCATGCTCCCCAAAGCCATGAAGATCTCTAAACGAAACAGAAAAGCCCATTGTTGGGTTAGGGCAGAAGGCTAGAAATGGGCGGTAAACGCTACTAGCTCTCGACCCTCTTGCTCTGGAGAACCTCTGCGAGGTCCTTGGGGTTTTTGAGAATTTTTTTCGACCACCTCCCTCTCCACATCTGATTTGGTTCCTCATACTCCACCAGCCTGCAGTCATGCCTGGTCACCCTGGCTTGTCTTCTGCAAGAATCCTGTGAGGTCAGCTTAGGTGGAATTCCCTCATTGTCATCCACGGACCCCTGCTCTGCCCCTTGGCGAGAAATTCCCACTTTCCCTTAGATTCCGAGTTGAGCTACATGCCTCTCTCCTACTGGAAAAATCCCACTGGAGTGTTCCCTACAGATATCACGGTGGCCCTGAATAAACCCGCTTCCCAGGTGGCTCTAGGCTAAAGACTCCACCTGCTAACGCAGGAGACATAAGAGAAGTGGGTTTGATCCCTAGGTCAGGAAGATTCCCAGGAGGAGGCAATGGCAACCCACTCCAGTGTTCTTACCTGGAGAATCCCATGCCCAGAGGAGCTTGGCGCTACAGTCCATAAGGTCGCACAAGAGTCAAACACGACCGAAGCGACGTATCACACACAAATGAAGATTTTTTCCTTAACACCCTCCAGTCCTCTTTCACGCAGAAAAGGCCTCCCCCAGATTTCAAGTCAAGACCCACAGGGATCCCTGGGGCATGTACCATCTGCAAAGCCCCAGGGGCTGCTGTGCCCTCCCCTTCTCCTAAGACACACTTTCTGGAGGCATTCTTTTACTCTAGACAAATATGTGCTTCTTGACTTCTTTTTTTGAACCAGTAATAGCATCTGCCTGGTTCTCTCTTTAATGAAAAAAACAGATTCTTTAGCACATGCTCATGTTTGTATCTGTATTAGAGCCATGATTTTGCCTTTCGCTGAAAAATATCTTTTAACTGTGTAACTGAACATTCTCCTTTTCCCGGTTAAGGGCAGAAGGCGAGAAATGGGCGGTAAAGCTAGTGTGGGTTCCTGTTTTCTTACCCTCAAGGATTTAAATAACTTAGAAGTCATGCTCCCCAAAGCCATGAAGATCTCTAAACGAAACAGAAAAAGCCCATTTTGATGAGTGAAGCAGACTGGCTTCCAGGGAAATGTAACTAGCAAAGACGTCTAGGAATGACGTGGCGTTGCAGCCTCAGAGATTAGGTATGGAAACCCCTGCAAAAGCATTGAAAACAGCACAGAAATATGACAGGACCACCAACGTGGCTGCCGGGAAAGGCTGCAGGTTTCCTTTATGGTCATCACTGGAACCTGCGTGGTCACCGATTTTCAGTCTCCACCCGTAGATGGTCAGTTCTATGACCAACACCTCCACCCATTATTTTTAATTTTCAGTAATCACGGCTGTGTTTTCCAAAGGGCACACAGTCTGGAGAACGTTAATTAGAAAGCAAGATGGGACAAGGCTAGATTAGCCTGTGAATTTGGCAATCTAACGCCTGCCCTTGGCCTTTTCTTGGACGTGGCGAGACCCAGATGGCATTCCCCTGGATACCCACAAGGCTCACTTCTGACCACTGTACTTTAAATGGGCTTTGAAAACAACAGGTGGCATTTCCATCAGCAAGGAGCCCTCAATCCCGGGGCCCAGTGTCAGCAAGGCTTGGCTTCGCCTCCTGACCCACATGGCCCATCGGGGACTGTGCAGTCTCTCCGGGCAGGACAGAGCCAGCAGGCAGGACCCCACACTCCCAGACCAGCCCCGGCCTCCTTCACCATCGGGCTCAGTCGCTCCCATCCTGTCCGATGCTCGGTGACCGCATAGACTGTAGCCCGCCAGGCTCCTCTGTCCATGGGATTCTCCAGGCAAGAACACTGGAGTGGGTTACCATTTCCTTCTCCATAGGTCCTTAATAAATGCTTCAAAGTGTGGAGAAAGATCTGGTCACAGGCATGCTCATTTCACTCCCCGCTCATACTTTTATATTAGTAATAAGGACTTTACAACTAAGATGCTCCACTGCAGGAAAACAGTCACAAAGAGTATTTAATGGTATAGAGGAAAAGACTGAGTGGTGTTCCATGGAAAACAGGCATGACAAAGATACACACAGTATCATTTCAACTTTCTTTTCAAAACGGATGGCTACACACAGAAAAACACTCCCCAAGTAGGCTGGCGGGGTGGCTGTCCCGCCAGGGTCCATGCCCTGCTTTGCCGAAAGCAGGTGCTGAGAGTGGGCTTGGAGAGCTTGCTTCTCTGTGCACATGGCGAAGAGCTTTGCCTCTTGCACACGCACGCGCAAGGCAGCAGCGCGGACCTGCCGCGCGTTCCTGGGTCCGCGAAGCCCACGTACCTCGTCCAGCCGCCTGAAGACCGCTGTCCACCCGCGCGGAGGAGGCCGGACCGGAGAGGGCAGCGCCGCGGGCGAGGTCAGGGACCAGCCGCGGGGGAGGCGCCGCCTGCAGAGACGGAAGTGGACGCGGTGACGAAGGGCGGCGGGATCCCGCGGGCCAGTGGCCGCCAGGACTCGAGCCGAGGGAAGGCTGGCGTCGGGGGCGGGGCGGGGCGGGAGGGAGGAGAGAGGGAGGGCGGGGCACCAGCGGGAGGACCTCTTCCGACCAGAGGGACCGAGCCTTGCCAATGCAGATGCTTCTAATTGGCAACGCTGTGGATTCTGATTAAGAGCGACCTTTTTCATAGGACATCTTTTCTGCAAAGGGATGACAAGGCAGCCATATAAAAAGCCTGGAGCAACAATCTGATTGGTAAAGCGTGTTGCTCAAAAAAGGGGAAATGATGCTCATTGAGATATGAAAATGACAAGTGTTGAAGATTTTACAATATTCATGAATTAATGAGAACATTAGGCACGTGTTCAAACTAGTTCAAGAGAAATTATTTTTAGGAAGTCCACACATATGTGGAGAAAAGGAATGTGCCAAGGAAAATGCAGACAAGGCAAAACTAGCTTTCTTCCCCACAAGGCAGAAACGGAGGTCAATTTGCTTATCTATCATTTCATTGTATCTTACTGAATTGTAAAATAGCTCCTAGACACTGAAAGACCAGAGCCAGATATCCTGGAGGGTGACCTGTAGATAAGCACAGGTTTCCGTGGAAACAAAAGGTTGTTTCTATAAGACTATTTTAAGGCATCAGATAAGTACGTTTACATGGAAGGATTAAATGGAACTGATTACACATCATTTTTTCTCCATTTGCTAAGCTTTGCTCTCCAAATGTCATTAGTGACTGCTTATTTATTAACGCTTACCAATAGGATGGATTCCATATTCACAGCATTATACCTGCCTTGCCAAAACTTGCCAACCCAGTGCTAAATGAACACAGGTACTTAAACGTAGTTTGTTTGTTTGTTTGTTTGTAAAATCATTCATTTATTTGGCTCCACTGGGTCTTAAGCTGTGGCATAGGGGATCTAGTTCCCTGACCAGGGATTGAACTCAGGCCCCCTGCATTGGGAACACAGAGTCTTAACCACTGGACCACCAGGGAAGTTCCTAAAGGTAGTTTTTTAAAAAAAAAGATGCCTCCAGGGGCTTCCCCTGGTGGTCTAGTGGGTAAGGACACCGCCTTGTAGTGCAAGGGGCGCCGGTTCGAGCCCTGGCCTGGGAAGATCCCACGTGCCGCGAAGCGGCTGGACTGATGTGTCCAATTATGGAGCCGGAGCTCTGGTGTGTATGCGCCCAGAGCCGGTGCTCTGCAGCGACAGATGCCACCGCGATGGGAGGCCCACAGGAGCCAAAGAACAAAGACAGATGAACACAGAGAAATGAAAGACCAGTAGAAGCGGCTCGCCTGCTCCCCTCCCTCCCCAACCCGACCCCCGCCCAAAATAAATAAATAAATAAATAAAAAGATGCCTCCAGATCAACATGCACGCTCAGTTAGCCCACCAGGCTCCTTTGTCCATGGACTTCTTTAGGCAAGAATACTGGAGTCGGTTGCCATTCCATTCTCCAGGGGATCTTCCTGACCCAGGAATCGAACCAGTGTCTCCTGCATAGGCAGGCAAATTCTTTACTACCTGGGAAAACTTCTCCAGATGAATCCCAACTAGAAAAGTTGTGTGGTGGATTCAGATTTTATGGGAGAGCCTTATATTGGGAAATAGCTCCTAGACACTGAAAGACCAGAGCCAGATATCCTGGAGGGTGACCTGTAGATAAGCACAGGTTTCCGTGGAAACAAAAGGTTGTTTCTATAAGACTATTTTAAGGCATCAGATAAGTACGTTTACATGGAAGGATTAAATGGAACTGATTACACATCATTTTTTCTCCATTTGCTAAGCTTTGCTCTCCAAATGTCATTAGTGACTGCTTATTTATTAACGCTTACCAATAGGATGGATTCCATATTCACAGCATTATACCTGCCTTGCCAAAACTTGCCAACCCAGTGCTAAATGAACACAGGTACTTAAACGTAGTTTGTTTGTTTGTTTGTTTGTAAAATCATTCATTTATTTGGCTCCACTGGGTCTTAAGCTGTGGCATAGGGGATCTAGTTCCCTGACCAGGGATTGAACTCAGGCCCCCTGCATTGGGAACACAGAGTCTTAACCACTGGACCACCAGGGAAGTTCCTAAAGGTAGTTTTTTAAAAAAAAAAGATGCCTCCAGGGGCTTCCCCTGGTGGTCTAGTGGGTAAGGACACCGCCTTGTAGTGCAAGGGGCGCCGGTTCGAGCCCTGGCCTGGGAAGATCCCACGTGCCGCGAAGCGGCTGGACTGATGTGTCCAATTATGGAGCCGGAGCTCTGGTGTGTATGCGCCCAGAGCCGGTGCTCTGCAGCGACAGATGCCACCGCGATGGGAGGCCCACAGGAGCCAAAGAACAAAGACAGATGAACACAGAGAAATGAAAGACCAATAGAAGCGGCTCGCCTGCTCCCCTCCCTCCCCAACCCGACCCCCGCCCAAAATAAATAAATAAATAAATAAAAAGATGCCTCCAGATCAACATGCACGCTCAGTTAGCCCACCAGGCTCCTTTGTCCATGGACTTCTTTAGGCAAGAATACTGGAGTCGGTTGCCATTCCATTCTCCAGGGGATCTTCCTGACCCAGGAATCGAACCAGTGTCTCCTGCATAGGCAGGCAAATTCTTTACTACCTGGGAAAACTTCTCCAGATGAATCCCAACTAGAAAAGTTGTGTGGTGGATTCAGATTTTATGGGAGAGCCTTATATTGGGAAATACACCTCTGCTGCTATGTAAGCTGAAGTTTCCATCGTTGAGCCGAGTCATTGGAAAAGACCTTCATTCTGGGAAAGACTGAAGGCAGGAGGGCTTCCCCTGGTGGTCCAGTGGGTAAGGACACCGCCTTGCAGTGCAAGGGATGCCGGTTTGATCCCTGGCCTGGGAAGATCCCACGTGCCGCGGAGCAGCTGGACCGATGTGTCCAATTACCGAGCTGGAGCTCTGGTGTGTATGCGCCCAGAGCCGGTGCTCTGCGACAACAGAGGCCACTGCGATGGGAGGCCCACACAGGCCAAAGAACAAAGACGGATGAAAATGGAGAAATGCAAGACCAATAGAAGTGGCCCGCCCATCCCCCTCCCTCCCAACCCCACCCCCCAAAAGATAAATAAATAAAATTAAAAAAAAAAAAGAATAGATACATATTTAAAAAAAAAATGATTGAAGGCAGGAGAAGAGGGAAACAGAATGGTTAGATAGCATCACTGACTCAATGGATGTGAGTTTGAGCAAACTCTGGGAGACAGTGAAGGACAGGGAAGCCTGGAGTGATGCAGTCCACGGGGTTGCAAAGAGTTGGACACAAACGAGCAACTGAACAACAGCAACTACACTCAGAATGGTTTATATCTATCGTTTTCCCTTCTGTTTTCTAAACCCATCCCCCAGATCCAGCCTACGAGTTTTGGCTCTGTCTTAACTCGCATCTTCCACTTGAGCCTGGCTGCGGTCTTCCTTGCTCTGCGTCTTCCTCGCTATGGTTTTCGCACTGGGGGAGGGAGCCCTCTCTGTTTCCATTTGTGTAAATCCTTTCCAGCGTTTAGAATTCTTTCCCCTGAAGCTCGCTTAAGTGCTACAACTCTTGATCTTCCCTCATCTACATGCCTACAAAAAGGATTCCTTTGGCGTTTTGAACTACAGACTGGGTCACTGGATCGGGTATCATATTCTAGCTGATACCCACTGCTTTCACAAATGTCGTAGTAACCTGAGGTTTCTCGAAACAGAGACTAAGTGGTCTCTCCTCAGAACACCTGAGTGCCGGAGAGGCTGCTGCCTGCGTTCGTCTCCTTGTTGTGATTGTGGTTGTTCGGTCACTCAGACATCTCTGACTCTTTGTTACCCAATAGATTGCAACACGCTGGGTTTCCCTGTCCTTCACTAGTTCCTGGAGCTTGCTCAAACTCATGTCTCTTTATATATATATTTTTTATTTATTTTGATTGCACCAGGTCTTAGTGAGCAGCAGAAGACCTTCATTCGGGAAAACTGAACAGATTGGGGGGAACAGTGCATGAGGACGGCCTGGCCTGGGAAGATCCCACGTGCATGGAGCACTGGACCTGGCAATTACCGAGCTGGAGCTCTGGTGTGTATGCGACCAGAGCCGGTGCTCTGCGACAACAGAGGCCACTGCGATGGGAGGCCCACACAGGCCAAAGAACAAAGACGGATGAAAATGGAGAAATGCAAGACCAATAGAAGTGGCCCGCCCATCCCCTCCCTCCCAACCCCACCCCCAAAAGATAAATAAATAAATTAAAAAAAAAGAATAGATACATATTTAAAAAAAAAATGATTGAAGGCAGGAGAAGAGGGAAACAGAATGGTTAGATAGCATCACTGACTCAATGGATGTGAGTTTGAGCAAACTCTGGGAGACAGTGAAGGACAGGGAAGCCTGGAGTGATGCAGTCCACGGGGTTGCAAAGAGTTGGACACAAACGAGCAACTGAACAACAGCAACTACACTCAGAATGGTTTATATCTATCGTTTTCCCTTCTGTTTTCTAAACCCATCCCCCAGATCCAGCCTACGAGTTTTGGCTCTGTCTTAACTCGCATCTTCCACTTGAGCCTGGCTGCGGTCTTCCTTGCTCTGCGTCTTCCTCGCTATGGTTTTCGCACTGGGGGAGAGAGCCGCCCTCTCTGTTTCCATTTGTGTAAATCCTTTCCAGCGTTTAGAATTCTTTCCCCTGAAGCTCGCTTAAGTGCTACAACTCTTGATCTTCCCTCATCTACATGCCTACAAAAAGGATTCCTTTGGCGTTTTGAACTACAGACTGGGTCACTGGATCGGGTATCATATTCTAGCTGATACCCACTGCTTTCACAAATGTCGTAGTAACCTGAGGTTTCTCGAAACAGAGACTAAGTGGTCTCTCCTCAGAACACCTGAGTGCCGGGAGAGGCTGCTGCCTGCGTTCGTCTCCTTGTTGTGATTGTGGTTGTTCGGTCACTCAGACATCTCTGACTCTTTGTGACCCCATGGATTGCAACACGCTGGGTTTCCCTGTCCTTCACTATTTCCTGGAGTTTGCTCAAACTCCTGTCCCTTTTTTTTATATATATATTTTTTTATTTATTTGTTTGATTGCACCAGGTCTTAGTTGCAGCACAGGGGATCTAATTCCCTGACCAGGGTTTGAACCCAGACCTCTGCACGGGGAGCACAGAGTCTTAGCCACTGGACCACCAGGGAAGCACCGACTCCTGTCCTTTTGTGTTGAGGATGCCATCCAACCATCTCATCTTCTGTTGCCCCCTGCTCCTCCTGCCCTCAATTTTTCCCACCATCAGGGGCTTTTCCAGTGAGTCAGCTCTTCCCGTCAGGTAGCCAGAGGCTTGGAACTTCTGCATCAGCATCAGTCCTTCCAACACACATCCAGGGTTGATTTCCTTTAGGATGGACTGGTTTGAATGCCTTGCTGTTCAGGAGACCCTCAAGAGCCTTCCCAAGCACCACAGTTCTAAAGCGTCAATTCTTTGGCGTTCTGCCTTCTTTATGGCCCAGCTCACATCTGTCCACAATGACTGGTTTGATCATGTGGACCTTTGTCAGCAAAGTGATGTCTCTGCTTTTGAATATGCTGTCTAGCTTTGCCATAGCTTCTCTTCTGAGGAGCAAACATCTTTTTAGTTTCATGACTACAGTCATCTGTCCACAGTGACTTTGGAACCCAAGATGATAAAGTCTGTGTCACTGTTTCCAAAAAAATGGAGATAGTGACTCATCTCCTTGCATTAAGCCAAAGATCTATCCCTTCTCTTTAGACTGTTTCATTAACTATAAAATGTGGGATTAACCTCGATTTGACTCTCAAACTCTAGCATGCATCAGAGCACCCTGGAGGGCTTGTTAGACCTTAGAGTGGCAGGTCCCAAGCACAGAGTCTCTGATTCAGGAGCCCTGGTTGGGGTGCAGGAAAGGGTGGCGGGTATCATATTCTAGCTGATACCCACTGCTTTCACAAATGTCGTAGTAACTGATTCTGAAACAGAGACTAAGTGGTCTTGAACCTGTGCCGGAGGCTGCTGCCTGCGTTCGTCTCCTTGTTGTGATTGTGGTTGTTCGGTCACTCAGACATCTCTGACTCTTTGTGACCCCATGGATTGCAACACGCTGGGTTTCCCTGTCCTTCACTATTTCCTGGAGTTTGCTCAAACTCCTGTCCCTTTTTTTTATATATATATTTTTTTATTTATTTGTTTGATTGCACCAGGTCTTAGTTGCAGCACAGGGGATCTAATTCCCTGACCAGGGTTTGAACCCAGACCTCTGCACGGGGAGCACAGAGTCTTAGCCACTGGACCACCAGGGAAGCACCGACTCCTGTCCTTTTGTGTTGAGGATGCCATCCAACCATCTCATCTTCTGTTGCCCCCTGCTCCTCCTGCCCTCAATTTTTCCCACCATCAGGGGCTTTTCCAGTGAGTCAGCTCTTCCCGTCAGGTAGCCAGAGGCTTGGAACTTCTGCATCAGCATCAGTCCTTCCAACACACATCCAGGGTTGATTTCCTTTAGGATGGACTGGTTTGAATGCCTTGCTGTTCAGGAGACCCTCAAGAGCCTTCCCAAGCACCACAGTTCTAAAGCGTCAATTCTTTGGCGTTCTGCCTTCTTTATGGCCCAGCTCACATCTGTCCACAATGACTGGTTTGATCATGTGGACCTTTGTCAGCAAAGTGATGTCTCTGCTTTTGAATATGCTGTCTAGCTTTGCCATAGCTTCTCTTCTGAGGAGCAAACATCTTTTTAGTTTCATGACTACAGTCATCTGTCCACAGTGACTTTGGAACCCAAGATGATAAAGTCTGTGTCACTGTTTCCAAAAAAATGGAGATAGTGACTCATCTCCTTGCATTAAGCCAAAGATCTATCCCTTCTCTTTAGACTGTTTCATTAACTATAAAATGTGGGATTAACCTCGATTTGACTCTCAAACTCTAGCATGCATCAGAGCACCCTGGAGGGCTTGTTAGACCTTAGAGTGGCAGGTCCCAAGCACAGAGCCTCTGATTCAGGAGCCCTGGTTGGGGGGTGCAGGAAAGGGTGGATCTGACAAGATTCTAGGTAATCATACTGTGCTCCTGATCCAAGGACCACACTTTGAAAATTGCAGTGACCAGCAGACCTACTTAGTTGACCATCCAAGCCACCTAGGAAATTTATAAAATGCAGATCTCCTTGGCTCAGGTCTGTTAAACTAGAATCTTTCAGGGTAGTACTGGGGAAACCATATTTCATAAAAACGTCCCAGATGACTCATGATGGACCAACTTTAGGCCGCACTTGAACTAGGTCATCAGTCCCATGGCGGTGTCAGCCTCCCGTGATTTTATGTTGTAGGGTCAGCAATGACAGCCTGGCTGGATGAAGACAGGTGAAAGTCTCAGGATAAAATATCTCTTAGAGCTCAACAGAGATCATTCCCAGGTAGAGCTAGTGGTAAAGAACCTGCCTGCCAACGAGGGACACATAAGAGATGCAGGTTCAATCCCTGAGTTGAGAAGATCCCCTGGAAGAGGGCATGGGAAGCCACTCCAGTCTTCTTGCCTGGAGAATCCCATGGACAGAGGAGCCTGGTGGGCTACCGTCCACAGGGTCACAAAGAATTGGACATGACTGAAACACCTTAGCACACGGAGCTCAATCAAATGGGAAACATACAAGAAAAGGAATCCTGGGAAATATAGGTCAGCTAGCCCAGTGGGCACACCCCAAACCATCACCTAATGGCCCTCCCCACCTCACAGGTGCCCTGCTAGAGGTGCACCAGTTTAGCATTAAACCTTCACATGCCAGTCTGAAACACCTGTGACTGAATGATTTCACTGCCTCGGGATTTCTCCAAACTAATGTGTAGGTATCTTTGTAAATATCTGAATAGGTAAAAGAAGTTGCCAAAGTATTATCACCCAGAAGTTGAGGGTCAACCCTAAACATAAATTTTCGCTTTGACCTTAAGTTGCATAAACTGGCTGTAAAACCCAGCGGGCAGTTTCTCACCTTCATCAATGTTAGGTCCAAAGTCCTCCGAAACATTGGATCATAAGTTAATATTTAACTCTAAAAATCATTTCTTTGATAACTCTCATCTTATAGAGTCTTTCAGTGAACACGAGGCTTTCACAGAGGCCCTTAATCAAATCCAGCCTTGTGACTCAGCAGTCACAGCTGGCTGTCCCTCCACGGTTGTTTTACTTATTATTATGAAATCAGAAACGAAATCCCAGGAACTGAGTGAACCCAAGCTGAATGAACAAACAGGGCAAAGGCAACGTTGAACAAGACCGCTGACTCTGCTAAAACCCCCAGATCAACACAGAGCTCGATGACAAGGTCAGGAAAAGTATTCCACGGAACAACGCCTCTGAAGAAATTTTGGAGCAAAATCAGAAAAAGCACTGGTATATTTGAGAACTTCTCCCAGGAATACCTGCGGGAGCATGCCTTGCAGTTCGTCCGTTTCTGTTTCTGGACAGTGCTGCTGATTCAGTCTCCTCCCCCACCCCAACTTTGCCTGCCTCCGGTGCCCCACTGGGAAAGCATGAGTCCTGTGTACGGGTCAGACTTTGCTGCTGAAGATCAGAAGGCTGGGTAGAAAAGAAAGCTAGTTTCTAGATGATATTTGAGCCAATAAGCCACCTGGTCACCCCACACAGAAAACCTAAATTGTCTTTAAACTTTCTTTCAGTTTTTGCTATGAAAATGTGTAGACATGTAGAAGAGTTAAAAAAAAAAAAAAAAAAGCAAAACCTCAAAGTCCCACATATCCAGATTTAGATGTAATTAAGTCCCTAACAAACGATCTCTATTCTGAGAGCACATTTGAGGTCCAATCTGTTCGCAAGCCCAACGAAATCAGCCTAGCTACCCAGCTAACACAATTGGCTACATAGCACTGTATCGTAACACGCTTCCAGGTGGCGCTAGTGGTAAAGAATCTGCCTGCAATGCAGGAGACAAAAGAGATTCGGGTTCACTCCCTGGGTCAGAAAGATCCCTGGAAGAGGAAATAGTCACCCACTCCAGTGCGCTTACCTGGAGAATCCCATGGACAGAGGAGCCTGGCGGGCTGCAGTCCATAGGGTCGCATAGAGTCGGACACAACTGAAGTGATTCAGACGCACGTAGTACAACAACGGGCATCTGGGAGCTGGCATCGAGTGGACAGGGTAGAAGAGTTACTGACCAGAGCAGGGAGAGGAGCCGGGCGATGGTAGAGCTGAAGGATCCTCAGCGATAGGAGATGGAGGGAGACCTGCAGTTTCATTCGCACCCGATGGTCAGTTACCAGCTCCACCACGGCTGTTTTACGCTGCTGCTTAATATCGTGGGCTTGAAATACGGATAATGTGCTGCTGTGTGCTCTACGGTCCTGTACAGCAAAGTACACAGAAGTACAGTCGCTTGCAGAGGATGCGTGTACGAGAAAGTATAGCCAGACGCAGGCCATGTAACCCATTTACCTGAGTGGACCTGTGACTGCGCATTGGTGTCTTGCAAGTTTTCAACCTGAAGGTTCATATAAAGGGACTTACTGTGGTGTTACTACTCTGCGAAGTTGGCATCATTTCTTTTTTGCTGAAGGATATGTTGTAGACAACATGACCTTTCACCCCTACATAATGATGTGGTTGTCAGCCTCCAAAAGGACCCATAATGCTCTGTGCTTCTGGGAGTTCACATTCTTTCACCATGTACCAGGTTGGTCCAGTAGAACACAGAAACAGTGATGGCTTGTTTCGTCTGGAATTAAGTTACAAAAGACACGTGGCTGCTCCTGTCTTGCCGTCGCTCCCACCCACTCCCTCCCATCGCTCACTCTGGGGGCAGGCAGCTGCCATGTCACTAGCAGCCCCATGGAGAAGCCCTCGTAGCAAAGAAAGTCTCATGGACACAGATTCTCCAGGCCCAGTCAAGTGTCAGATGCCTACAACACCCTCTGACGTCTGGGTGGGAGCCTCCTGGGAGACCCTGCGCCCAAACCAACGGCTAAGCCACTCCCAGATACCTGAACTTCAGAAACTGTAAGATAATTTCTACTGTTTTAAGCTGCACAGTTCAAGGCTAAGCTGGTAGTATAGAGTTCTGTGACAGAAGCCCAACGTGTGGGAGTGACTTTAGCACTTAGTTGTGGGCCTTGTTGAGAGTATTGGTGAAAGCCTGGTGCCCCTGGAAGAAGCTGTGAATCAAATAGTCAAGGTTTTGAAACTTCCCTGGTGGTCCCATGGCTAAGATTCTGCCTTCCTAATGCAGAAGGTCCAGGTTCAATCCCCGGTCAGGGAACTAGATTCTGCATGCTTCAACTAAGACTTCGCAGGCCTCAACTGAAAGAGCCTGCATGCTGAAATGAAGATCAAAGATGCCGCCGTGAAGACCTGGTGCAGCCAAATAAATATCTTTACTTTGAAATCATTTCATTTGTGTTGACTTTTGGCTGTGCTAGGTCTTCGCTGCCGTGTGATGTTTTTCTCTAGTTTCAGTGAGCGGGGGCTACTCTTTGCTGCGGTGCAAAGGCTGCTCATGGCAGTAGCTTCTCTTGCTATGCAGCACAGGCTCTAGGGCACTCAGGCTGCATTAGTTGTGGCGCCCAGGCTTAGTTGTTCCATGGTATGTGGGATCTTCCTGGCCCAGGGATCGAACCTGTGTCTCATGTACTGGCAGGTGGAGGGAATTTTTGGGGTTTTTTTTTTTTTTAAGTACCGAGCTGCCAAGGAAGCCCCTAAATAATTTTTGAAGGCAGTGATTTTTAAAATATATTTTTTAGGGCTTCCCTGGTAGCTCAGTGGTAAAGAATCCACCTGCCAGTGCAGCAGACATGGGTTTGATCCCTGATCTTGGAAGATCTCACATGCTGCAGAGCAACTAAGTCTGTGAGTCACAACTGCGGAGTCTGTGCTCTCGAGCCTTGGAGCTGCAACTCTTGAGTCCACGTGCTGCACCTACTGAAGCCTGTGAACCCTAGAGCCCGAGTGCCAGAACAAGAAAACTCACCACAACATGATGCCTGCTCACCTCAACTAGAGAGTAGCCCCCACTCCCTGCCACTAGAGAAGAGCCTGCGGCAGCAGTGAAAACCCAGAAGAGCCAAAAATAAATAAATAAATAAATTGGAGTCAAGGTCTTTAAAGACTCAGGTAAGAGCTGACGGGAAAGTGAGGGAAGTCCTGTCACAAACTGGGGGAAGGAGATGCTGGTGATGCTGCGGACAAAGGAAAATGCACCCAGTGAGCTCGTGACGTAATCAAGCAGATTGGGAGTCAGAGTGTTGCCAGGGCTGCTTGGTTTCCACTAATAGTCATGTCAGGGAGAGGGAGAGGGCAATGAATGGAAAGGTCATTAAGCAGAAAGGAGCTGAAACTGGATGGTTTTCATCTCAGCCAGAAGACAAGCTATGTTAGAATCAAGAAATGGCTTCCAAGCACAAGTCCAGATTCAGAGCCCTGCCAGAAACAAAACATGGTCCTGTGGTAGACCCTAGGCTGTGCCTAGAAGTCACTTTTAAAAGGTTTCAGAGAGGGGCTTCCCTTTCTGATGGTCCACGGGTTGGGAGTCCTCCTTGCAGTGCAGGGGACACCGGTTTGATCCCTGGCCTGGGAGGATCCCACAGGCCTCAGAGAAGCTAGGTCCGTGCGCCCCAACTACTGAGGCTGCAGCTTGTGGTGAGAAGCCTGAGTACCACATCCTCCGCTCACCTCACCTAGAGGAAGTCTGCGTGGGGATGAAGACCCAGAGCAGCCAATAAAGATAAAAAAACATTTTAGAAAGATATAAAGCCCTACCTCCAGAGTCCTTTTGTCAGAAAGGCTAAAGAGATTAAAGGTGTGCCTCACGGCAGCGGCCTGAACGCTTGTGCCTCTGAGAAATTCATATGTTGCAATCCTAGTCCCCAAGACGGCAGCATGAGGAGGCGGGGCATGTGGATGGTGCTTAGGTCGCGAGGGCCGCCACGTTAAAAACATGCGCAACGTGAGAGTTTCAAGTTAAGGAAGGAGCCCGGGAGACAGCACCTCAGCTCTGAGACACTGTTCCAAAGAGGCAGGGGGGGAAAGTCAATATATATGGGACTTAGGTGAAGGCAGAACACATGCATTCAAGCATGTTTACTTTCTAGAAAGCTTCTGCGGGTCTCGTGAAGCTTCTGCTAGTCACGAGAAACAGTCATCACCCTGAAGGATTTTAGTGGTTTTTTAGCTATGAGGAGATTTAAGAATTGGGCTCATAAAATCAGCTCCTGAGAGTATCTGTCTGAAGTCCTGTCCCGCCAGCTTTCTGGGAGCGCAGAGGGCCTCCTCTCTGTTCTCCCCGCTGGACTCCTTGAGGGGGTGTTGGAGGGCATGCTGGTGGTCAGCAGGCGCTGCAGCAGCTCATGATCTAACCCTGGGAGACGACAGGCACCCCCGGCCGGGGCGGATCTGTGCTTGATGGGGTGTAGCCCCTGAGCGGGATTAGAGGCCTTATGAAACAGACCCCACCCCGCTCTCTCGACTTTTCACCCCCGGAGGCACAGGGAGAAGTCTGCATCCTGGAAGAGGGCTCTCACCAGATCCCCGGCACGCTGGTGCCCTGCTCTCAGGCTTCCAGCCTCCAAAACTCTGCAGATAGAGACCCTGGCTCAGCTGTGGCTGTGTTTTGTTACAGCAGCCCCAGTGAATGAGACCCTCACAGACCCCCTCAAAGGATGGTGCTCCCTGGGGCTTCCCTAGAGGTCCAGTGGTTAAGACTTTGAACCTCTCATGCAGGGGGCATGGGTTCGAGTCCTGATCAGGGAACTAAAATCTTGCATGCCAAGTGGTGCAGCCATAAAAAAAAAAAAAGTGCTCATAGAAGCTTCTGCCCATTGCCCCTCAGCTGTCCTAAGAAACCTTGTCTGTCTGCACAAGGTCTCATCTCAAAGAGATTTGGGCTCTTTGCCTTTGTCTAATGGAGCAGATCCCATGGAAATTTGCAGAAAATTCATACAGTTTTTGTGAGAATTATATGCACAGAATCATTACCAACTTGGACTGAGAGGGACAAGTGTCAGTCTCTCGATCGTGTCCAACTCTTTGTGATCCTCTGGACTGTAGCCCACCAGGCCTCTCTGTCCTTGAGATTTCCAGGCAATAGAATACTGGAGCGGGTTGCCATGGCTTTCTCCAGGGGATCCTCCTGACCCAGGGATCAAACCCAGATCTTCCGCACTGCCAGCAGATTCTTTTACATCTGAGCGACAAGAGGGACAAAGGCAGTACAAAATAAAAGGAGGTCTTTGGACCCTCAAAGTTCTACTGAAGGAAGCAGGCTGAGAATATGCCACAGTTGCTAACACGCGATACCCTTCATGAAAAGGAAGGATGAGTCATAGGAAGGACCAAGGGCCCAGAGGGCAGGCAGGGGCCTTGGAGTATGGTTTCTAAGTCCTGAGACATAATTAAGGAACTTATGACATTTGCTTTGCTTAGAATCTTTATGGATCAGCAGGCGCTGCAGCAGCTCATGATCTAACCCTGGGAGACGACAGGCACCCCCGGCCGGGGCGGATCTGTGCTTGATGGGGTGTAGCCCCTGAGCGGGATTAGAGGCCTTATGAAACAGACCCCACCCCGCTCTCTCGACTTTTCACCCCCGGAGGCACAGGGAGAAGTCTGCATCCTGGAAGAGGGCTCTCACCAGATCCCCGGCACGCTGGTGCCCTGCTCTCAGGCTTCCAGCCTCCAAAACTCTGCAGATAGAGACCCTGGCTCAGCTGTGGCTGTGTTTTGTTACAGCAGCCCCAGTGAATGAGACCCTCACAGACCCCCTCAAAGGATGGTGCTCCCTGGGGCTTCCCTAGAGGTCCAGTGGTTAAGACTTTGAACCTCTCATGCAGGGGGCATGGGTTCGAGTCCTGATCAGGGAACTAAAATCTTGCATGCCAAGTGGTGCAGCCATAAAAAAAAAAAAAGTGCTCATAGAAGCTTCTGCCCATTGCCCCTCAGCTGTCCTAAGAAACCTTGTCTGTCTGCACAAGGTCTCATCTCAAAGAGATTTGGGCTCTTTGCCTTTGTCTAATGGAGCAGATCCCATGGAAATTTGCAGAAAATTCATACAGTTTTTGTGAGAATTATATGCACAGAATCATTACCAACTTGGACTGAGAGGGACAAGTGTCAGTCTCTCGATCGTGTCCAACTCTTTGTGATCCTCTGGACTGTAGCCCACCAGGCCTCTCTGTCCTTGAGATTTCCAGGCAATAGAATACTGGAGCGGGTTGCCATGGCTTTCTCCAGGGGATCCTCCTGACCCAGGGATCAAACCCAGATCTTCCGCACTGCCAGCAGATTCTTTTACATCTGAGCGACAAGAGGGACAAAGGCAGTACAAAATAAAAGGAGGTCTTTGGACCCTCAAAGTTCTACTGAAGGAAGCAGGCTGAGAATATCCCACAGTTGCTAACACGCGATACCCTTCATGAAAAAGGAAGGATGAGTCATAGGGAAGGACCAAGGGCCCAGAGGGCAGGCAGGGGCCTTGGAGTATGGTTTCTAAGTCCTGAGACATAATTAAGGAACTTATGACATTTGCTTTGCTTAGAATCTTTATGGATCAGCAACTGCTTCATGCTCTCGTGTTCTCTCTTCCTGTTAAACTGTTTATTTTGTACTGGAGCATAGTCTCTGGTGGCTCAGATGGTAAAGCATCTTACTACAATGCAGGAGACCTGGGTTTGATCCCTGGGGCAAGAAGATCCCCTGGAGAAAGGAATGGCAACTGGCTCCAGTATTCTTGCCTGGAGAATTCCGTGACCAGAGGAGCCCGGCGGGCTACAGTGCATGGGTCCCAAAGAGTTGAACACGACTGAGTAATTAACACACACACATAGCCAATTAGCCAGTTCGCAATGATGTGCTATTTTCAGCTGAACAGCGAAAGGACTCAGCCATATGAATATCTGTCCAGAACCTTGGAGTATGGATGGCAAACTCTGAGACATAATTAAGGAACTTAGGACATTTGCTTGGTTTGGAATCGCTACAGACCAGCAGCAACTTCACACTCACGCCTTCTCCCTTTTGTGAGCAGGATTGTCCAGAGTGTTTATTCTGCCTGTCCCACTTGTATATTCAGTAGGGGAGGGTTTACAAACTGAATATTTGTGACCCCTTAAAGTTCATGGTGAAGCCCGAATTCCCGATGTGATGGTATTTGGAGGTGGAGGTTTTAGAGGCAGTTAGGTTTTAGATGAGGCCAGGAGGGTGAGGTTTTCATGACAGTATCAGTACCCTTGTAAAGAGACAGAGAATGCTTCTCTCTCTCTCTCTTTCATGTGAGAATACAGTGAGGAGGCTGTCACAGCTCCAGGCTAGGAGGAGAGGCCTCGTCAGAACTTACCCATGCTGGTACCCTGGTCTTGGACTTCTGGCCTTCAAAAATGTGAGACAAAAATGTCTGTCTTTTAAGTCCCCTAGTGTGAGGGATTGTGTTATGCAGCCAGAGGTGACTGATACAGAGGGGGTGGGGTGGAGCTGATACCTTATCAAGAAGAACTGTCCCGGAGAAGCTGGATTTAAGGAACTATGGTCACCTCATGTGCACTGTGAGAGTGTGGGCACCGAGCAGATGCTATCCCAGGGTGAGATTCCTGGGGACTCTAGAAGGAGCTGACTGCATGCTGCACTTGGGAAGGATACGAACCTTTGGTGGATCATGGTGGTCTGCAGGTTGGCACACGGGGGTCCCGGCTGCCTAAGATTCATACTCTGTGCGGCCCTTCCGCCCACAGCGGGCCATGGTTTGTCTCTCAGACCAACAGCAGACGGCAGAAGTAATGGTATGTCACTTCTGATGTTAACTTATTTTTCTGAGTGTGGCTTCTCTCTCTCCCTGTCGGATCACTTGCTCTGGGAGAAGCCAGCAATGCTCTGAAGAGGCCCATGTGGTGAAGAACCCAGGCTGTTGGCCAAAGTCAGCAAGGAATGGCGGCTTCCTTCCAACAGAGAGAAAACAAGATGCCTGGGCCATCCTGGACACAGATCCTCTGGCCTCATCAAGTTTCAGATGACCACGGTCTGGCCAGCATCTGGATGGTAACATAGAGACCCTGAGCCAGTGCCACCGGCTAAGCCACTCCCAGATTCTTGAGTCTCATACTAAAATGTTTAAAGTCACTATGTGTATTAACCATGTACTCCTGATGTTTTGATCTCTGCAACCTAGAAAGACTGCCCTTCCCAGGGCTAGCCAGTTCCCGGGATAGAACTTGGCTTTCACAGGCAGACGTGAAAAGATGCTCAACATAAGTAGTTATCAGGGAAATGTAAATCAAACCCACAACAAGCTACCACCTCACGCCTGTCAGAATCACTATTATCAAAAAGACCACCGATAACAAATACCGCTAGGATGTAGAGAAAAGGTCACCCTCCTACGCTGTAGATGGAAAAGTAAATTGGCGCTGTCACTGTGGAATACAGTATGGAGGTTTCTTAAGAAATTAAAAAGACAGTTACCATATGAGCCAGCAATTCCATTCCTAGGTATATAATCCAAGACAGCCAAAACACTAATTTGGAAAGATACATGCACCCCAACGTTCATAGCAGTGTTATTTACAATTGCGAAGATATGGAAGCAACTTAAATGTCCATCAGCAGAGGCACGGACGAAGAAGATGAGCTGCACATACATGGAACACTCCTCAGCCACGGCGTCTTGCCGTTTCCAGCAACATGGATGGACTTGGAGGACGTTGTGCTCAGTGAGGGCGTCCCTGGTGGCTTGGATGATAAAGAATCCGCCTGCAATGCAGAAGGCCTGGGTAGGCAAGATCCCCTGGAGAAGGGCATGGCTACCCACTCCCGTATTCTTGCCTGGAGAATCCCCATGGACAGAGGAGCCTGGCGGGCTGCAGTCCACGGGATCGCAAAGAGTTGGGCATGACGAGACAAGAGAAATAATTCAAATAGAGAAAGGCAAATGCTATATGATGTATGGAAGCTAAAAATACAGGAAGCTAATTAACACAGTAAGAGAATCAGATTGACAGATGCAGAGAACAGACTAGTGGTTACCAGCCGGCAGGGGAGGGGGCAATCTAGGAATGGAGAGTGGAGAATGCAAACTATTGTAAGATAGGAAGCCCCACAAGGGGTTAGTTGCTCAGTTGTGTCTGACTCCTTGCAACCCCATGGGCTAAAGTCCGCCAGACTCCTCTCTCCATGGAATTCTCCAGGCAAGAATACTGGAGTGGGCAGCCATTCCCTGCTCCAGGGGATCTTCCCAATCAGGGGCCAGACCTGGGTCTCCTGCATTGCAGGTGGATTCTTTACCACCTGAGCCACCAGGGAAGTCCACAGTAAGTCATGGTAGTTATTTAATAAACTATTATATACTTATTTAATAAAAATAAGTGCTGGAGAAATATTAATTAACCCTCAAATTGCTAGAATAAACACTTTAAATACATTCATCTGTCATAAACTACACTTTCACATTTCTGCTGATAAAGTCATTTTGAAATAAATAGCATTACAGCTCAGGAGTCTAAATAAAGAAACATTTACAGAAGTTCAGCTCATAATTGCCCCTGACTGGTAACAACACGAATTTCTTTCAATGAGGGACCAGATAAACAAACGATGGCACTTTTATACATTGGAATACTACTCATCAAAAAGAAACAGATTATTTCTCCATCTTGTAAAGTGTTTCTGGACCCAACCCCAATGTGCGTGTGCACGCCTGTGGACGGGTGCCTCCCCGTGTCAACGAGCAGTGCTTGGCTGCCAGTAGCGTGTCCCAGAGTTCAACTCCCTCTCCCTGCAGATCAGACTGGACTCCGCAGGTGAAGGGCTCAGTCCCACCAGACCCCTCGCCCCTTCAGACGCCAGTGGGAACCTGTGCTGCTGATCAGCTGGCTACAAGCTGGAGGGTGCAATGACCCTTCCAACTCAGGATGCCCATTCCAAGGCCAGGTTGTATCATGGGCTTCTGAACAACCGACCGTGAGTCAGAGGGTCTTGTGATGCCCCTCCTTGGGTTCCATTAATTTTCTAGAGCATCTCACAAAACTCAGTGAAAGCCACTTACTCACAAGATAAGTGGGTATTAGGAATCAACTGTCAGAAGGAAAGACGTGCCGGGCAGCACATGGGGACAGGCGATAATCAGCTTCCCTGCTCCAGGCACCTCCCCAGCCTCCACATGTCCACCAACCCCAGAGCTCTCCGAACCCTGTCCTTTTGAGGTTTTATGAAGGCTTCATTCCAGAGATTGCCAGAGGCGGGGGTCTGGGAGTGGGCTTGGCAAGAGAAGGATGCACAGGGGAGTTTCTGTGTTACTGTGAATGCTTTCTGTCCTGATTGTGATGGATACACATGTCTGCACCTATGTTACAGTGCAAAGAGCTGTGTACCAAAATCAGATGTGTATCTTTACAGTATGTACGTTTAAAACAAAATGTGTAAGGAGACAAATACTAAAAATAGAACAGGACTTCCCTGCCTGGGTATTTTTAACTGAGTATTTGTTGCCAAATGAACCCTGGTGGGCTACAGTCCATGGAGTCAGAAAGATTCAAATATGACTGAGTGACTAACACTTTCACATTCTGGTGAACAGGGAATAAATCCTGTTACCAAATTCCTTAATTTCAAGAGAATCCTATGAAAGGAGTATTATCGTCATGTGTGTTCACTTCAGAGAAGGAGCAAAGAGGTCCTTCCTGAAATCCTGAAACTGAGTCTTCACTTCCATCCTTTAACTAGCACTTGTTTAATAAGTAACATTCTGTAACCTCTCTTTATTCACATAGCTTGCTTTTATCATTCTTTTTTTAAAGATTTATTTATTTATTTATTTTTGGGCGGGGGTCGGGTTGGGGAGGGAGGGGTGCTTGGTCTTTCCTTTCTCTCTGTTCATCTGTCTTTGTTCTTTGGCTCCTGTGGGCCTCCCATCGCGGTGGCGTCTGTCGTCGCAGAGCACCGGCTCTGGGTGCATGCGCTCCAGAGCTCCGGTTCGGTCATTGGACACATCGGTCCAGCCGCTCCACGGCACGTGGGATCTTCCCAGGCCAGGGATCCAACCGGAGCCCCTTGCACTGCAAGGCGGTGTTCTTACCCACTGGATCACCAGGGGAAGCCCTGCTTTCATCATTCTTGTGAACTGTGCTCCCCCTAAGCTTCCTGTAGATTAGAGACTATATCACAAGATTCCCTTAATACTCCCTTTAGATGACAACTCTGACCTGTGGGGTCGCCACTGCAATGGGCGCCTAAATTGTTTTTCAGGAATTGGACAGCTCTCCAAATTTGAATCAGTTAAGGCTGGTTGAGACTACAAACCCTCCTACCGAGGCTTCCAGTCCAAAGAATGAACTTTTAAGGTCAGGGGGCCAGGACCTCGCTTAGATCAGGCTAACACAGCTATTTTCTGGACGTGCATCCCATAAGGAAGTGGGTAACTCAGGTACGCTTTTATAGAACATGAATTACATCACCTTTTTCTTGCCTCCAGTCATCTCCCTTCACACTCCGGCCAGCCTCCCCCTTTATCCTGTAAAATCTCGAGTCCTTCACCTTTGGGGAGACAGATTTAGGACCTGTTCTCCCATCTCTCACTTGGCTGCCTTGTGAATACACCCTTTCTCTGCTGCAGACCTCCACATCTCAGCATTCGGCTTGCTGTGCATCCGGAAAATTAACCTGGTATTAGGAGATGCATTTTATTTTATTTTTAACTTTTATTTTACTTTTAACTTTTACAGAGTTTTGTTGTTTACAGATATGTATGTTCCCAGATTAGTCATATGTATATCCCCCACCTTCCCACCCCTCCCGACCATCACACAAGCACCCCTGAAGGATAGGAGATGCATTTTAATTTAAATTCCTGCAAGTGAGAACAGTCGCGATGTCAGAGGGAGAGATGCAGTGTCTACTGGTACAGGGAGAGCTGCGGTGAAAGGGGTGTCAGCGTGGAAAGGGGGCAGAGAGAACAGCCCCATTCTGCTCATCAGAGTTAGGGGCCAGGAGGGCGGGTTCCAACTCTTTCAGGCTGGAAGCCAGCAAAACACTGACCAGACCATCACGTAACCCATTTACCAATTTCCTTATCTTCCTCCCTAACTGTTAATAACTCTTAGTTTGAATGTGAAGTGAAAGTTGCTCAGTCATGTCCAACTCTTTGCAACCCATGGACAAGCCATAGAATTCTCCAAGCAAGAATACTGGAATAGGGGGGAATTCCCTGGTGGTCCAGTGGCTAAGACTCTGTGCTCCCAATGCAGGGGGCCCAGGTTCAATCCCTAGTCAGGGAACTAGAGCCCACATGCTACAACTGAGACCCAGTGCAGCCAAATAAATATAAATAATATATATATATATATATATATATATATATACATATATAAAAGAATACTGGAGTAGGTAGCCTTTCCCTTCTCCAGGGGATCTTCCCAACCCAGAGATCAAACCCAGGTCTCCCACATTGCAGGCAGATTCTTTACCATCTGAGCCACCAAGGAAGACCAAGACTACTGGAGTGGATAGCCTTTCTCTTCTCCAGGGGATCTTCCTGTCCTAAGAATCGAACCAGGGTCTCCTGCATTTCAGGCAGATTCTTTACCAATTGAGCTACAAGGGGTAAAATGAATACATATTATATTTTGGCATTCAAATTGGAACACATAGAACTTCTTGAATGATTCTGCTTGCTAGCTTTCTTTCTAAGGTGAAAATCTTACTTTACCTTACTGGAAAGTGAGGAGATGTCTCATTTGTTTTTAGGAATGAGCTCTATATTTACAGGAAAAGGAGCCCATCCTGCCACCATTTAGGACATTGGTTGTTAACTGTTATCTTTTGTGTGTAACAAATGTCCCTAGAATGTAATGGTCTAAAGCAACAAAGTCTGGCTTCTCGTTTCTGCTGGTCTCCCTGGGTCAGGCTGCCGGTGGCGATGCTGAGGCTGGAGTCAACGGTGGCCTCCTTCATATCCTGGGACCTTGTCTGGGCTGCTGGTGGGCCTTCTCTCTCCACGTGCCCTCTGGTGGTGCCCAGACACTGAAAATGAAATCTACAATGCCTCTGAAGGCCTGGCCCCCGATGTTGCTCCAGGTCACCTCTGCTGAGAATCAAGGCGTGGAGAAAGAGAGCTCCTCTCTTGATTTAGGGAAGAGGAGGAACATCACAGGGCAAAGGAGGGAGGACTCAGGGCACCGTTGTGAGCCCATGACTGTAGCAATCGCTACATGATTGCAAATAACGTTTAAAGCTCATGTAAACCTTAGCTAAATTAGCTCTTGGCTCTGAAACAGTGACCTGGATGAAATTAGACTAAAAGTATTTTGGATCAGAAGCTTGTAGTCATTCTAGCTTTGATGCAGGTAATGCTTATTTAAAGCAATCAGAAATAAGAAGAGCCAGAGAAACCTGACCCCTCAATTTTTATGGAGATTTTAACCATCCACTGAGAGAAAAGGAATGTGAATCCATCAGCTATTTTTAAACGGACTGTTGTTATCTAATTGTATGTCAACTCCCTTAGGTTTCCTGATGTCTAAACATTTCACAATGTTGTAGAATAATGACAAGACCCAATTCCCAAGAGGATGCGGGCTAACCATAAAAGGGAATTGGGACTGTGATGCTGCAAGGTGCCTGGAGCAGAAGGCCCAGAGGAGGCTAAGAAAACCTTTGGTCCTGTTCCTCAGGCGTGGCCCTCTTGCCACCGCAGGCTGCCAAACCTGTCCCACTCCAGCAGGAAGGAGAAACGCTTGGGTGAAGACCAAGGCTATCCTGACATCTGACTACCTCTGCAGTCTTCCGGAAATTCCCTGGGGAAAAGTGCCATGCAAAAACATCAATGTCAGGAACTGCCCCCTATAATACCTGACCCTGTTACTCACCCTCACCAAGGTCATCATGTTCCTTTCCGCTTCAAAGTCCTGGCCCAGCAGGCCTTCCTGACCTCAACGTTGACCCCCTCCAAGGGTAAGTAATGAAATATGCTGCTAACCTTAGCAAGAGCTTTGGCCTCCGGGCTCCTGTTGCCTACAGCCCAGATTTTCCCCTTCCTCCATCCTTAGGGAATGCTTTTTCCTCTGAACCCTTGAGTCAGGGGCTCTTTCTGCAGCGCCTGGCCTGTGTCTGCGCCTGAGTGCTGGAGGAGACGTGGCGCCACCCAGGAGCGGGTGCCGCAGAGATACTGGGCAGCTGGAGTTCTGAGCTCTTGCAGGAGAATGGGGAGCACAGGAACAGAGAAGTGAGGAAGGAAGGACGAAAAAGAATGGCTTCTGGAGACAAAACCACTTCTACTGGCCCTAAAGTGTTTGATCAGTTGTCTTCAACTCTTTGAAATCCCATGGACTGTAGCCCACCAGGCTCCTCTGTCCATGGAATTCTCCAGGCAAGAGTACTGGAGTAGGTAGCCATTTTCTTCTCCAGGAAATCTTCCCAACCCAGGGATCGAACCTGGGTCTCTTGAGTCTCCTGTGTAGCAAGTGGACTCTTTACTGTCTGAGCCACCAGAGAAGCCCCCACTGACTCTCAAGTGACCTTTCAATAGCCATTCAGGAGGTGCCTGGCGGGATCAGCACGGGTGGGCTGGGTATGGGGTTGGGGTGTTGTGTGTATCCCAAGTGACGGGCACCCCACCCCTCCATGCAAAGGGATAGTGAAGGCTTTGTCCGAAACCCAAAGAAGCTGAGTTTTCATCCAAAGCTGTTTCTCTACTGCAGCTCATCAGAAGAAACACACAGTTAAAGCCTTTGTATGCGTCTGTGCTCAGTTGCATCTGTGCTCAGTTGCGTCTGACTCTTTGCAACCCTGTGGACTGGAGCCCACCAGGCTCCTCCTCCATGGAATTTTCCAGGCAAGAGCGGTGGCGTGGCTGCCTTGTCCTCCTCCAAGGGTCTTCCTGACCCAGGGGTAGAAGGGTCTTTGGCACTAGCGCCGCGTGGACTGTATACACCCTGGGCGCTATCAATATCACGACCACTCTTTCTCCCCGGGAGATGAACGACGCAAACCTTAGTGACTCCAGGTGGCTCTCCCTCACCCCCTCTCCCGGGCTCCTCCTTCCTTTCCCCACTCTCACTCCAGGGTCCCTGCTCTCTCTCCTCCTAGCAGCCTCCTTCCCTCTCCTCCTCCAAGGGCTGGCCTCCGTGATGCTGCAAGTCGCCTGGAGCAGAAGGCCCGGAGAAGGCTGGGAAAACCCTTGTCCCTGCTGCTCCGACTTGGCCTGGTCATGGGCTGGCCACCCAGACCAGCTTCCAGCCCTGGGGGGCTCCCAGGACTTAAAATTTCAAGTTCAAACTCCCTAGCATGGCAGTGAAGTCAGGCCTCAGTTTGCCCTCACGGGCCTGTCTCCTCGACGCTCCTCACACCGTGGCCAAGTGCATCAGGCCCTCTCCCGCGCCTGGGCTTTAACCTGTGCTGAGCCCCCTGCCTGCGGCAAAGTCTCCTGGAGGTGGAGGCAAATATTATTTCAGCTTGCTCACCCCACGCCCTCACTGGAACCCCCTCCCCAACCAGCCACTGCCGGGCGTTCCTGTGGATTTCTGCCCTCTCTGTGAAAGGGTGACAGCTGGGAGTTGGGGTGTCTGCCTCCCTCCCCATCACTGGGGAAGGATGTCCACACTGGACCGAGCCCTCCCTGAGCTGGATCTTCCTCTCAGCGTAGTGAGCGATTACTCTAGTATGTCCCCGCAGCGTAGGCTTTCTCTATAGGAGGCCCTCTGTCAACACCTAGGAGGTCATTTACCCTGGACTGTTGCAGGTCTATTCATTTGCTTTTGGACCTCACCCTACCTCCCTCTTCCCCAAATATCTGAAAATTAGATCTTTGATGGTTCCTTGAAATGTCAGAGTTACCATATAACCCAGCAATTCCACTCCCGGGAATACAGCCAAGAGAATTAAAAACATATGTCCACACAAAAATGTATGCACAAATGTTCATGACAGCATTATTCATAATATCCAAAAAGTGGAGAGTATCCAAATGTCTATCAGATAATGAGTGGAGAAATAAAATGCTCTGTATCCATACTGTGGAATATGGTGTGTGTGTTAGTCACTCAGTTGTGTTCAACTCTGCAATCCCATGAACTGTAGCCCACAAGGTTCTTCTGTCCATGGAATTCTCCAGGCAAGAATACTAAAGTGGATAGTCATTCCCTTCTCCAGGGGATCTTCCTGACTCAGGGATGGAATCCCAGTCTCCTGCACTGCAGGCAAATTTGGTAAAGTCTGAGCCACCAGGAGAGATCTGCTGATAAAAAGGAAGTGTTGTTGGATCATTGATGGACCTTGATAACATTGTGCCCAGTGATCAAAGACAGACACAGAAGATCATGTAATTACATGGTTTTCTTTCCATAAAAGGTCCAGGAGGAGAAGGGGATGACAGAGGAGGAGCTGGTTGGATGCCATCATTGACTCAATGGACCTGAGCTTAAGCAAACTCCGGGAGATAGTAGAGGACAGGGACACCCGGGGTACTGTAGTCCATGAGGTCGCAGAGTCCAACATGACTGAGCAACTGAACAACCATGAGTCAGATCTATAGACACAGAAAGCAGCTGAGAGGCTGCCAGGGGCTGAGGCAAGGGGAGGGATGGGAAGCCAGTGCTAATGGGTGTAGATTTCTTTTTATGGAAAGGAAAATGCTCTAACACTGATGGTGGTGATGATGCCACAGTCCTGGGAATGCATAAAGCCCCGAAGCCTACGCTGGGATGAATGGCGTGGTCGTGTGAGTTATGTCTCAACAAAGAGGTTACAAATTACTGTCCTCTGAACACGGAGGATGGGGATCCTCCTCCTTGGAGGGATGTGCATGGTGTCACGGTTCTGCGTGCCAGAAAATCGCCTTTGAAACAGCCTCCTGCTCTTTTCCTTCTCTCTTCCTGCTGGGAAGGGACGGAGTCGGGCGGGGTGGGGGTGGGGGCGGCCGAGGGTGGAAGGGGAGCCTCTAACCGCACCCGCCCACCTCCTGGGGACTGGCTGCTTGCCTTGCCGGCCTGCAGGTGCGCACGAGGTCCCCAGGTGGAGGTCCCCGAGCCTGCCTGGTGCAGGGGGGCCCTCCACCTCTGCCCAGCCCCAGGGTGGCACGCGACACTAACGACACTAACGACGGCGTTTGACTCTAGGCATGGTTCCGTCCGTCCAAGGAGACACCGGAACCGGCCGTCAGCGGACCCCCAACCCAGAAAGGGCTTCTCGAGGGCGCAGGTGCCGGTCCCTCCGGATCCAGTCCCTCCTGGGGTGGCCGCCGACCTCCGGCTTTGGGAGGAGAAAGGAGAACCGCGGGCGCCGCCGGGTCGAGAGGGGTGGGCTCCTTGGGTGGGCGCGATGTCCCCCGAGGGCCCCCGGGGAGGGCTGGCAGGGAGAGGGGCACCAGTCAGCGGAGTCCTCGCGACTCCCCCAGCGGCACCTGGCTCAAATCAAAGGGACGGCGGAGGGGAGGAAGGCGACCGGAGGTTCCTGAACCGGCAATACTTGTTTGAGCGACAAAAGCTAACAGCAGCGTCCGGAGCAGCAGGGATCGGGGTCCAGGAGACATCTGGAGCGAGGCGGCCGGGAACTGGGGGGAAGGGAGGGAGGGAAAGGGGCGCCGGGATCACGTGGGACTCCTGCCAGGCCGAGTGGGGGCCGGGTGGGCCAGCCGAGGGGTGGCGAGGGAAGATGGCGGTGCAGACCCGTGCAGATGCCTTGTCCACGGAATGCACGCGGGTGAGTTAAACTCCAACGCCGTGCGTTTGCAACTCAGCCACTTAAATAGGGTCCTGAATTTGCCTCTAAAGTGCAGGCCAGACATGAAGCCTAGGGAATCGTGGTCGTGTGATTTCAACAAAGAGGTTACAAATTACTGTCCTCTGAACACGGAGGATGGGGATCCTCCTCCTTGGAGGGATGTGCATGATGTCACGGTTCTGCGTGCCAGAAAATCGCCTTTGAAACAGCCTCCTGCTCTTTTCCTTCTCTCTTCCTGCTGGGAAGGGACGGAGTCGGGCGGGGTGGGGGTGGGGGCGGCCGAGGGTGGAAGGGGAGCCTCTAACCGCACCCGCCCACCTCCTGGGGACTGGCTGCTTGCCTTGCCGGCCTGCAGGTGCGCACGAGGTCCCCAGGTGGAGGTCCCTGAGCCTGCCTGGTGCAGGGGGGCCCTCCACCTCTGCCCAGCCCCAGGGTGGCACGCGACACTAACGACACTAACGACGGCGTTTGACTCTAGGCATGGTTCCGTCCGTCCAAGCAGACACCGGAACCGGCCGTCAGCGGACCCCCAACCCAGAAAGGGCTTCTGGAGGGCGCAGGTGCCGGTCCCTCCGGATCCAGTCCCTCCCGGGGTGGCCGCCGACCTCCGGCTTTGGGAGGAGAAAGGAGAACCGCGGGCGCCGCCGGGTCGAGAGGGGTGGGCTCCTTGGGTGGGCGCGATGTCCCCCGAGGGCCCCCGGGGAGGGCTGGCAGGGAGAGGGGCACCAGTCAGCGGAGTCCTCGCGACTCCCCCAGCGGCACCTGGCTCAAATCAAAGGGACGGCGGAGGGGAGGAAGGCGACCGGAGGTTCCTGAACCGGCAATACTTGTTTGAGCGACAAAAGCTAACAGCAGCGTCCGGAGCAGCAGGGATCGGGGTCCAGGAGACACCTGGAGCGAGGCGGCCGGGAACTGGGGGGAAGGGAGGGAGGGAAAGGGGCGCCGGGATCACGTGGGACTCCTGCCAGGCCGAGTGGGGGCCGGGTGGGCCAGCCGAGGGGTGGCGAGGGAAGATGGCGGTGCAGACCCGTGCAGATGCCTTGTCCACGGAATGCACGCGGGTGAGTTAAACTCCAACGCCGTGCGTTTGCAACCCAGCCACTTAAATAGGGTCCTGAATTTGCCTCTAAAGTGCACGCCAGACATGAGGCTGAGACAGGAGGAGACGGGACATCTCTCTGAGGAGCTGTTGAGAGAAGAGCCCTAGAGAGTCTGGGGCCATTCACCCCGCAGGGGACCCTGGGGTGTTGCCTCTGAGGCCAGCTCGGGCCTCCTGGTCAAAAGTGGCCCTCTCTGCTGCTTCGGAGCTGGTGGCAGACCCCTCGGGACTTGAAGTGACAGACCAGGGGGCAGCTGTCTCTTTGGTGCTTCTTTCTTATAACTATGTTATTACCACAATAATTTGTCTTTCTTATTTATTAATACCAATATATAAAATACTTGGAATACATGGCCTGCGAAGATGCCCACCCACAACCTGTACATATATTAAAGCCTCCCCAACCCTACCCTACCCCCAACCCCTCCAAAAAAATAAAAACTAAGAGACTTTGCAGGTGTGATTAAGTTAAGGATCTTGAGATGGGTGGTCACCCTGGACCACCCAGGGGGAGACAGACCAACCCCTGCAGTGCTGAGCCGAGGTGGGCAGGAGAGTCTAGAGACAAGAGCGGACCGAGCAGAGGGCTGTATGACGCTGGCTCTGAGTATGGAGGGAGGGAACGGGTGCCCAGAATGCAAATGGTTTCTAGCAAGTGGAAAGGCTAAGGAAGAGTCTCCCCTAGAGCTTACAGAGGAAACCCAGGCCTGCGGAAATCCTTGACCCTTGACACAGGCCAGACTTCTGACTTCCACAGCCATAAGATCATAAATGTGTGTCATTTTAAGCCACTAAATTTGTGGTAATTTGTTACTGCAGCAAGGGGACATGCATACATGAATGTTTTGTTTTATTTAGTTGCTAAATCATGTTCGACTGTTTGAGACTCCATGGACTGTAGCCTGCCAGGCTCTTCTGTCCATGGGATTTACCAGTCAAGACGGCTGGAACGGATTTCCATTGCCTTCTCCAGGGGATCTTACCGATTCAGGGATTGAACCCACATCTCCTGCTTTGGCAGGTGGATTCTTTACCACTGAGCCACCTGGGATGCCCAAATACATAAATACATGCATCTTTAAAATGAGGAAAATCAGGGAGTTCCCCAACAGTCCAGTGATTAAGACCTCAAAATTCCAGTGCAGGGGTCTTGGGTTCAATCCTGGTCAGAGAAATGATATCCTGCATGCCCTGTGACCAAAAAGAAAAAAGAAAATTAGTCACTTGTAATCCACTTCCTAGAATAAACTCGTGATTTGTAATATCTGTGGCTCAGCAGTCAGCTGAGGGCCAGAACTATAAGAAAGCATCTGTACAGCCTAAGCACCATATTGCTAATGCTGGTCTCTTCCATTACACCTGCTAAGAGGGCCTTGACACTTCCCTAGCGCCCAGATCTTAGGGTTCCAAATCTGTGCTCCACTCAAAGGAACCAGAGCTGCATAGAGAAATGGCCACTTTCAAGGCTCAGGCAGGAAAAATACAAGATGTGCCCCCACCCAGATACTATTCTGCCAGACAGTGAGAATGTGCTCAAAGAATCATAGGAACATATCGGAAGGACCAAAGGACCAAAACCGGAACAGCTCCGATTGGGACATCTGAGATAAGGATGCTATTGGATTGTAACTATTCTTCATTCTATTTTCATTGTAGCCTAATATAAGAATCCACACATGCATATGGATGTAACTATGTTGATTAAAAAACAAATACACAGAAGGGATAGCACTTCTTTATGGTAGAATATTGACTAATGAAGGTAGAGGGGATGATAGAATTAGACAGTATCATGTGGGGCCCCCATAGTAACAGTCACATCAGGAAGAGTCGTCTATGAATGTGAAAACGGGAGGTGAAAGTTTAATGAGAAACAGGATTTGTGTATGGGCTCAGATTCTTTCCACACAGGATACTGCAAAGGGAAAACAGTAACTTCACAGTGGAGAAATCTGGCCACCATCTTAACCCAGGGATCAAAGTTACTGTGACCAGGAATGAGACAAACTGCCAATGGGGGGCTGTGATATGATGCACCACCAGGGCACAGCATGCCTGCAGTGCATAACCTGAATTTCACTGTGAAGAAACACCAAACAAATCAGACAGCTGTTTACAAAACAACTGACCTGCACCCTCCAAAAATGTTCGTACTGCGAACAACAAGGAAAGACTAAGCAATTGTTCCTTATTCAAGCGAGCTACAGAGGTGCGACAACTGAGTGCTGTATGAATTCTGGATTGAATCCTGGACCAGGAACAAGCATTTTCCCTCCTTTATGTAAAGGTCATTAGTCATGCTACGGCGTGGGTGAAACTTGAGGGCAGTATGCTTAAGGAAATAATCCTGCCAAAAAGTGACAGACAGGGGCTTCCCTGGTGGCCCAGGGGGTAAGCACACCGCCTTGCAATGCAAGGGGCGCCGGTTCGATCCCTGGAAGAGCCGTGGAACAGCTGGACCGATGTGTCCAACTACCGAGCCAGACCTCTGGAGCACATGCACCCAGAGCTGGTGCTCTGCGGCAAGAGAGGCCACTGTGATGGGAGGCCCACACAGGCTGGAGAACAAAGATGGATGGAAATAAATAAAAGAAAGATCAATAGAAGTGGCCAAAAAGAAAAAATGACAGACACTGTGTGAGTTCATTTTTATGAAGTATTGACTTAGTCACATTCACAGAGAAAGCATAGATTGTTGTCACCAGTCTGGTGCAGTAGAGGTGGGGGGTAGTTGCTGTTCGACCAGTTCAGAGTTTCAGTTTGGGATGACCAGCAAGAACTAGAAATGGATTGAGGTTGTTGTGGTTCAGTTGCTATGTTGCTTCAGACTCTTTGTGACCTCCTGGATGGCAGCATGCCAGTCTTGCCTGTCCTTCACTATCTCCCCGAGTTCGCTCAAACTCTTGTCCATTGAATTGGTGATGCCATCCAACCATTTAATCCTCTGTTGCCCACTTCTCCTCCTGTCCTCCATCTCGGTCAGTCTCAGGGTCTTTTCCAATGAGTCAGCTCTTGGTATCAGCGGTCAAAGTACTGGACGCCTGAGAAGTGTCCAGTATTGAACTGTCTCCCTATTGGACACAGTGAGAAGATGGTGTCTGTGAAACAGAAAGCAGGTTCACCAGCTCCTAGATCAGGGCTTCCAGTTTCCAGGTCTGTGAGAAATCAGTTTCTGTTTTCAGCCACCCAGCCAGTCTGTGGTATTTTCATTCTTATTGTAGCATTCCAAACAGACTAAGACAGTGGTAATGGTTGCATAACATGGGGAATGTGCATAATGCCACAAATTGTACACTTAAAATGGCTAAAATGGTAAATTTAATGTTATATGTATTTTACCACAATAAAAAAATAATTTAAAAAATGTCAACTTTGTAAAAGGACATTCTTAAATGATTGGCAAAATATGCATAACATCTGCAGATTACAAACAATGGTGCACCAATGCTAATTTTCTCTTTTTGATAAGTGTTCTGTGGTTGTATAGGACGTGTCCTTTGGGAAAAAAAAAAGGAAACATAAAGTGAAGTATTTAGGGGTAACAAGTCTGCAATCTACTCCAAATCATTTAGAAACAGTAATAGATACAAGCTTGGAAAGAGAGAATGGCAAAGCAGATGTTAACACTGGGGGCATGTGGGTGTAATGTGTATGAGAATTCATACTATTATTGAGATTTTTTGTAAGTCTAAAATTATTTCAAAACAAGGGGTTTTTTAAATTAGAAGAGTACAAGAATAGGAAAGAAATGTAACACTGCCTAGGGGAAACAATTCTGATGCCTGAGCTCTCCTTGCAGTCAGCTGTCAGGCCCCCCTCGCCCTGGGATGCCCTAGCTCCCAGACTCAGGAGCGCCTGGTGGGGAAGGAAAAAGGCAGACGGAGAAAGACAAACATTCATACGTGGAATCTTGAGAAAAAACAAACAACAAAATAAAGCAGTAGCAAGTGGATAGAAACAGAAATCAGATTAGTGGCAGCCAGAGGGGTGCACAGATTCGGAACCCCAAGATCTGGGCGGTAGGTAAGTGTCAAGTGTGAATCAGATTCACAGCCACTTCGTTGGCAGTGAAGCGAATGGGTGAAGGGGTCACCGGCATGGTAACTCAGCTTATAACACGGTCACCTTGTGGTGCACACAGTTTACACAACGTCGACGTTAACACTGCACAGCTGAAATATTAATAATAGTAATAAACAGGCAGAACCAATGGACGGTGGTGGGAATCAGTTTCATGAGCCAGGGAGCGGGCGCTGATTGGGGCGGCAGGAGTGAATCCTGAGCGGTCCTGGAGATAGTCAATGTCTTGATCTGGGTGCAAGTTTCGGATTTCCAAGACGTTCACTTAAGCTCTGAGCACTTTGTACTGTAGGGGTGTATTCTCTGCTTGTGAAGGTTTAGACCGCCCCCCTCGCCAGGTGGAGAGAACGCACGCTGAGTTAGCGTCCACATACACAAGGCATTTGCTCAGACTCGGTGGAGATTCGACTTACGTTGTTTGTTATTTCGTTGCTAAGCAACACAGTCTAAGTGGCACCACCGAGTGACGCCTGCCTTTAAAACCAGACTAGGGGACGGGCTAAGCCAAGCTTCCAAGAGTGACGGGCAAGAACAGCCCCACTCCCAGCCCCTTTGTGCTCGCTGGCAGAGGCGAGGAGGAGGTGAGGACGGGGGCTGAGCGGCTCGCTCGCCCGGCGGAAGTGGCTGGCTGCCTTGAGTGGCTTCCCCCCCTCCCCCTGCCGTATCTATCGCTATGGCAACTGCTAGAATGAGGCTAAAACGAGGCTCTGGGGGTGTCAGTCCTTGATTGGTGGTCTCACCTGCTGCGGAGTCGGGTGGCCTGAGGAGGAAATTGATGAGTCACTGCAGGAAAAGCGTGATAGCTGTTAGACGGGGTCATTCGTGCAAAAACGGGACAGATTGGAGACTGCGGGACAGGCCTCAGAGAGCGTGGCGAAGGTTATCTGAAGGGCAGAGGTGGTCAGGCATCAACAGAAAAGAGACAGTGTTAGGATTAGTCGCTCAGTCGTGTCCGACTCTTTGCGACCCCATGGATTGTAGCCCGCCAGGCTCCTCTGTCCATGGAATTCTCCAAGCAAGAATACTGGAGTGGGTTGCCATGCCCTTCCCTAGGGGATCTTCCCGACCCAGGGTTTGAACCTGGGCCTCCTGCATTGCAGGTGGATTCTTTACCTCTGAGCCACCAGGGAAGCCTGCTATAACTAAAAAGAGGTAGAGATATGCAAAGATCACCCAAATGAGAAAAACAAAGGCTGCTTATTCAGAGCATGCTGATGGAGGAGGGTCCTCACCCTCCTGTGTTTGGCAGAAACTCAAAGACAGGGGTGGGGGGGCTGGGGGGTTGGGAGGGTAGGAGGCTGGGGGGCGTGAGGGGCGCGGCAAAACGCTGAAACAGCCAAAGGGAAGGCTGCAGGTGTGCCCCGATCCGAGCCTGTTGTCACGGGGAAGCTGAAGGCTGGCTAACTTGGGGGTGCGAAGGGAGGTTCGTCCTGTGTGATTGGCTCGGGCTGCTTACTTGGCTTTCTCCGATTGGTCCTATAGTGGGAACAGGGCCAACAATTCGGGAAGCTGACAGTTATCATCGATGAAGCGCTGACCGGGTCTGGGCCGCTTGCTGCAGAGGCTGTGGCTTGGCTTCCTGGACTGGCCGCAGCTGACCGTGGGTCAGAGTTCTGTTGTCCTGCGTGGCCTGGCGGTGATCGGTTTGTACAGTCAGTGTCTCAGTGAACGCCGGGATGTTAGACAGTCAGGAGAGGAGTCCTGGCGATCCTGCTGCGGAGGGAGTGCCGACACCGCGCAGTGTAGCGAGGCAGCAGCGAGGATCCCTCCAGGGGAAGGGGTGCTGGGGCATCCAGGAAGGAAAGGGAGGGGGTTGGGCGAGGGCAAACACCCATCTGAACTCAGAAATACAGGGCGTAGGGCACCTCTGATGGGGACTCCCAGCACCTCTTGTGAGTCAAGGGTTGCTCTCGGCACAGCCGCTAGACGCCGAGTGAGGCCACTTGACTGGGTGACTTGCGGAACTTGAGTGTTCCCTTCAGCTCCTGCGTCATCAGACTATTGAGAACTTAAAGAGTTCATACGGGTCAAGTTCACTGAACTATGCCTGGCACTCAGCAAGTGCTTTGTCAGTGTGAAATACTATTTTAGAGCTTCTGAATCGTTGGTCGAAAATTGACATGAAATATACTGTTAGGCTCAAGGTCAGTCAAGGCGGGAGCGGATTGAAGGGACCAGCAACAGGAACAGGTCATTCGTGGCCCCAGAGGGTATGTTTGGTTTGGCCTAGACTGCATGCCCCTCAAGGCAGAGGCACAGAGGGGCCTAGGCCAGTGGGGAACCTGGCAGGTCCCCCAGCACTCTTGTGTGTGGAGTGAAGGAGGGCCTGTTCTCTGGAAGGCAGACCCCGTTGCCAGGAGAAGGTGCGATGAGAGCTTTACAAACATAGATAACACGTATGTGCCGTGATATGCCTCAAGTTTGTGCAAAACCAAGACTTCAACCTAAGACATTTAGAAATTTAAAACCTAGGAAATGAGAGATTCTAGTTAGATCCCAGAGCTACATCTCAGCAGTCAAAACACTCCTCATGACATGGCTTCCCTGACTGAGGTTGTAAAAGGATTCTTTCTCAAGAAAACTAGAGGTGTGTGTGTGTGTGTGTGTGCAATAGTCGCTTAATCGTGTCCTACTCTTTTCAATCCCATGGACTGTTTTTCAACCACCCCAGGCTCCTCAGTCCATGGAATTCTCCAGGCAAAAATACTGGAGTGGGTTGCCATTCCCTTCTCTAGAAGAGGGTTTTGATCCAGGGACCGAATCCTGGATTCCTGCTTTGTAGGCAGATTCTTTACCCTGAACCCAGGGAAGCCCATAAAACTAGATAGTCATCCTAATTCAGTGGTCACCTTTAAACACAGGAATCAGGTCTTAAACATACCCGAATGACTTATCTTCTGGGTTTAAAGAGGTATTTCACCAAAGAAGCACTCAGTGAACGTTTAATGAGACTGAAGGCAAATAAGAAGACAACACAAGAAATTCATCTTAGGGGCTTCATGGTGTCCATAAATACAGGAGTGCGGGAGGCCAGACAACCCCTGAAGTTTCTTTTGGGCTCTACACATTCTAAGATAAAAACTTCTAGGAAGAACTTCGCTTCAGGGCAGCTACACAATTTCAGGTTAGAATGCAAACTATCAGAGGAAAATGTATATTTCAATGAAGTGTAAATGTCACCGGCCCTGGGAGCTACCTCTGAATGCTGCATGGAACCACGCGTGTCAGATGGGGTGGACCCTGGAGACTTGGCTGCAGCCCTTGGAGCCAGCAAGTCAATACTGCGGGTCAGACTGGTGGTGAGGCACGCGTGCCTGTTTCCTGTGGCTGCTGTAACAAATCGCGGTGCCCTGGGCGGCTTCAGACAACAGAAATTTCTCTCTCACAGTCCTGGAGTTGAGACATCTATGATGAAGGCGTTGGTAGGCAGCATTTCTTACAGAGGTCCTGAGAATTCACTCCTCGGCTCTTGCAGTGTCTCGTGGAGGCGGGCGTCCCTTGACTGGAGGCTGCACCACGCCCGCCTCCTCGTTCACCTTCATGTGGCCTTCTCCTCTGTGTGTCTCACATCTCCCTCTGCCTCGCTCTAATAACTCCACCTGTCAGTGGATTTATGGTTCACCTGGGTAATCCAAGATAATCTTATGACAGTATCCTTAATTGCATCTGAAAAGACTTTTTCTGAATAAGGTGACATTTACAGGGTCCAGGGATGTCTTTGGGAGGGCCACTCATCAGTCCATGACACTCATCTCCCAAGGCAAGAACATTAAGTTCAGAAGTCACTCCCGAAAGTGCTTGTGGACTGCCACGGAGCTCCCGGGATGTTCTGGAGTTGAGCCCATGAGCTCACATGGAACGGCCTTCGCCATCCAGCCTTGGAGATGGCATTCATTGCTGGTCTGTTGTAATCTGACTTAGTTGGGATATCCAACAGAGCTTCCTGAAATTCCTGGGCTAGAGGATCCTCTGGATGTGGAAGTTTTCATGGCCAGCATAGATGCTTTTCAACTCTCAAGAGTGGACCTCTTGGTCCGTTTATCCCTGGGGTCCTTTGGGCACGCATGCTTCAGCATTTCACAGAGTGCCTGTCCAGGCACTCCAGCTATGTGAGACGGCCTCTGAGAAAAGAATTCAGTGACTAAGGACATGAGAACAACACTGGTGGCCATATTCCACTCCTGTGGGTCCTCAACACTTTTAGATTGATTAAAGGCACCCAGAGACCCTATCGTGGAGAAGCCCAGTATTTACCACTCAAAAATCATATTTGCTTTTGGAAGGGAGACGTACTGAAAAGGAAATGCATGGGCATGTGTTTGCACTGTGCCTTCCGTGTTGGCAGGACGAGGCAGTGTCAGATTATGCCTCCTTCCTGACTTCAGAACCTGTGCTAACTACTGACTTGAGTGGACTCTGGTCTCTGTTAGGCACCAGCTCGCCTGCTGGCACTTTGCTTCATCCCAGGATTCAGCCGTATTTGCTCAGGACTAACTGGTTTGTTTGATGTGACAGCAGAGAGTACAGAATTTTTTGCATTTCTTACAGAGATCCTGAGAATTCACTCCTCGGCTCTTGCAGTGTCTCGTGGGCGGGCGTCCCTTGACTGGAGGCTGCACCACGCCCGCCTCCTCGTTCACCTTCATGTGGCCTTCTCCTCTGTGTGTCTCACATCTCCCTCTGCCTCGCTCTAATAACTCCACCTGTCAGTGGATTTATGGTTCACCTGGGTAATCCAAGATAATCTTATGACAGTATCCTTAATTGCATCTGAAAAGACTTTTTCTGAATAAGGTGACATTTACAGGGTCCAGGGATGTCTTTGGGAGGGCCACTCATCAGTCCATGACACTCATCTCCCAAGGCAAGAACATTAAGTTCAGAAGTCACTCCCGAAAGTGCTTGTGGACTGCCACGGAGCTCCCGGGATGTTCTGGAGTTGAGCCCATGAGCTCACATGGAACGGCCTTCGCCATCCAGCCTTGGAGATGGCATTCATTGCTGGTCTGTTGTAATCTGACTTAGTTGGGATATCCAACAGAGCTTCCTGAAATTCCTGGGCTAGAGGATCCTCTGGATGTGGAAGTTTTCATGGCCAGCATAGATGCTTTTCAACTCTCAAGAGTGGACCTCTTGGTCCGTTTATCCCTGGGGTCCTTTGGGCACGCATGCTTCAGCATTTCACAGAGTGCCTGTCCAGGCACTCCAGCTATGTGAGACGGCCTCTGAGAAAAGAATTCAGTGACTAAGGACATGAGAACAACACTGGTGGCCATATTCCACTCCTGTGGGTCCTCAACACTTTTAGATTGATTAAAGGCACCCAGAGACCCTATCGTGGAGAAGCCCAGTATTTACCACTCAAAAATCATATTTGCTTTTGGAAGGGAGACGTACTGAAAAGGAAATGCATGGGCATGTGTTTGCACTGTGCCTTCCGTGTTGGCAGGACGAGGCAGTGTCAGATTATGCCTCCTTCCTGACTTCAGAACCTGTGCTAACTACTGACTTGAGTGGACTCTGGTCTCTGTTAGGCACCAGCTCGCCTGCTGGCACTTTGCTTCATCCCAGGATTCAGCCGTATTTGCTCAGGACTAACTGGTTTGTTTGATGTGACAGCAGAGAGTACAGAATCCTTTGTTGTGCCAAGTCCTCTGAGGTCCTCCTCACATCCTGCTTTTTTACAGTCGCTGAGGGGCATGTGGGGGAGCTTCTGTGGACCTGGTACCAAATAAAGCATCTCTTTTAGCTGCTTCACTGAGTAATAAGGTCAGATGTGGCGCCTCAGTCTAAATTTGTGTGGCTTAAGCTCAACTTCTCTTTTTCTACTGCTGGTCTCTTCAGAAGGAACACTCAAGGCCCAGTTACATCACATGGACATAGTCAGGACGCCATCACTTGGGATGACCTAAAGGATTCCACCGTGATTTACCTTTCCTTTTCTCTCTCTCCTTTCTTTCTTCTCTTTCCTTCTTTCTCTCTCTTTTTTTCCTCTTTCTTCTTTCTTTCTTTGCAAGAATTAGGAGATTGACACAAACAGAACAAGGTTGTCTTTCATTGGAAAAATTACAGGAGTTTTTAATAAAGAGCCTAGAAAATTTTGTAAAATACTCTTATTGTGAATGTCAACAAGAATGTTTTTAGTGATAGCATGCACTTTCAAATTTACAAATAATTTACAAATTTGGTTGTCCTACTTTGTGAAAAAGGTACAAATGAAGGACTGTAGCTTTTATGCTTTACTCACAGACTTTTTTTTTAACTTAAAAATATATGTTTTAGGGGCTTCCCTGGTGGATCGGCGGGAAAGAATTTCGTGCGGCAATGCAGGAGACATGGGTTTGATCCCTAGTTTGGGATGATCCCACATGCCACAGAGCAGCTAAGCTCATGTGCCATGACTATTGAGCCTGTGCTGTAGAGTCTGGGGGCTACAACTGCTGAAAAGGGCAAGCATTACAACCACTGAAGCTGGTACGCCCTAGAGCCGGTGCTCTGCAACAAGAGAAGCCACGGCAATGAGAAGCCTCTGCACCACAACTCGAGAGCAGCCCTTGGCAGCCCTAACTAGAGAAACGCCCGCCCGGCAATGAAGACCCGGCACAGCACATCTGACTCGATTCATTGTACCCCCGTAGTGGGACTGTCTGAAGCACTGAATTCATTCTTACTGAGAAGTACAAATATAAAAGTACAGGCACACCAGACCTAATGGATCATTGCTGCTCAGTTGATGTTTCAGCTGCCATGTGAAAGAATCTTCTGCTAAGAAAGGCATTCATATGCATGGTGCTATTTCAGCAACAAAAAGTACCTCCTGGAAAATATACACTTTGTTTATTCAGCCAATATTTACTGACGTACAAGTACATGTCCATGCCTGTGTTGGCCTAAGGGAAACATCAATAAGTGAAAGGCTGGGAGGTGCGGGTGGGGGTAGGTGGGTGGGCTGGGGGAACCACTGGTTGAAGATCCAAGGCCACAGACTTCCAGATGCACAAGGACAAATTTAGTCTTGTTCATTACTAAAGTACAGAATTCTCTAAAGATTTTGCTTGTGCATACCCGAAGAAATTATTACCTTCATTTCTTGATAAAAAAGATTTCTCACTGTATGTTTAAATGGCAGCAAAGATGTAATTCTAGCATAAAATTGCTATTTTAAAATTGATCACTTAAGAAAGGCTTTAAGTAAGTATAATTTCTTTATAATCTAAAAAAATTAATTGGAGGATAATGGCTTTACAGTGTTGTATTGGTTTCTGCCATAATCAAGGTGAATCAGCCATGAACATACATGTGCCCCCTCTGCAGCCCACCCCTCTAGTTTCTTTACAATCCTTGTCAGGTCATCCCGCCTCTAGGGCCTTGTGGATGGGCTCTGTTATCTGGTCTTTACACACACAGTTGGTCATGTTCAACGTGCAGCTGATCATCTTTGCAAGTCCGTTTGTGCCGAGTCTGCGATGGCTAGTGTTACGAACTGAACTGTCTCCCTAAAATGCATTTGTTCACGTCCTAGCCCTCAGGGTGACTGCCTTTGGAGGTGGAGCCTTTAAGGAGGTGGTTGAAGTTAAACGAGGTCATCAGGGTAGGGCCCTCATCCAGTAGAACGGGTGTCCTTTTAGGCTAAGAGACACGGGACACTCACGAGCACAGAGAAACGGTCATGTGAAGACACGGAAGGTCGCCCCCAGCAAGCCCACCAGAGGCCTCAGGAGAAGCCAGCCTTTATGGCACCTTGATCTTGGGCTTCTAGCCACCACAATAGAAATAAGTTTCTATAGTTTAAGCCCCCAAGGTGCCGTATTCTATGGCAGCCCTAGCCCACCAAGGTGGCCAGGAAGAGAGTGCTTTCCTCGGGAGAGAATCTGTGCTTGCCTCTGCTGTATACTTAGGGGTCCCTCTGTTCAAGGTCATTTTTAAGAAAATGTACCGCTTGAGCTTATTTGGTCCTGGGGGTGTCATGAGTTTGAGGTGCAATCCACAGCAGGGTTGGGTCATGGGTATAATTTTAACAAGGCTCAACAGAGCCAACTTTCCCTAGAACTTTCAGAGGGGGCTCTCCTTTTGGGTCACTGTTCCCTTTGGCGTAGCAGCTCTGTAGACCTGGAGGGAGGACCTGGTAGAAGGTCTGTTAATAGTTGTTTCCCCTTGGGCAGGCTCTGACAATATTTTTACTAAAGTACAGAATTCTCTAAAGATTTTGCTTGTGCATACCCGAAGAAATTATTACCTTCATTTCTTGATAAAAAAGATTTCTCACTGTATGTTTAAATGGCAGCAAAGATGTAATTCTAGCATAAAATTGCTATTTTAAAATTGATCACTTAAGAAAGGCTTTAAGTAAGTATAATTTCTTTATAATCTAAAAAAATTAATTGGAGGATAATGGCTTTACAGTGTTGTATTGGTTTCTGCCATAATCAAGGTGAATCAGCCATGAACATACATGTGCCCCCTCTGCAGCCCACCCCTCTAGTTTCTTTACAATCCTTGTCAGGTCATCCCGCCTCTAGGGCCTTGTGGATGGGCTCTGTTATCTGGTCTTTACACACACAGTTGGTCATGTTCAACGTGCAGCTGATCATCTTTGCAAGTCCGTTTGTGCCGAGTCTGCGATGGCTAGTGTTACTGAACTGAACTGTCTCCCTAAATTGCATTTGTTCACGTCCTAGCCCTCAGGGTGACTGCCTTTGGAGGTGGAGCCTTTAAGGAGGTGGTTGAAGTTAAACGAGGTCATCAGGGTAGGGCCCTCATCCAGTAGAACGGGTGTCCTTTTAGGCTAAGAGACACGGGACACTCACGAGCACAGAGAAACGGTCATGTGAAGACACGGAAGGTCGCCCCCAGCAAGCCCACCAGAGGCCTCAGGAGAAGCCAGCCTTTATGGCACCTTGATCTTGGGCTTCTAGCCACCACAATAGAAATAAGTTTCTATAGTTTAAGCCCCCAAGGTGCCGTATTCTATGGCAGCCCTAGCCCACCAAGGTGGCCAGGAAGAGAGTGCTTTCCTCGGGAGAGAATCTGTGCTTGCCTCTGCTGTATACTTAGGGGTCCCTCTGTTCAAGGTCATTTTTAAGAAAATGTACCGCTTGAGCTTATTTGGTCCTGGGGGTGTCATGAGTTTGAGGTGCAATCCACAGCAGGGTTGGGTCATGGGTATAATTTTAACAAGGCTCAATAGAGCCAACTTTCCCTAGAACTTTCAGAGGGGGCTCTCCTTTTGGGTCACTGTTCCCTTTGGCGTAGCAGCTCTGTAGACCTGGAGGGAGGACCTGGTAGAAGGTCTGTTAATAGTTGTTTCCCCTTGGGCAGGCTCTGGGCTTTGATGTTCTTCCTGGCGCTGGAATCTGTCAATACAAAAGTTCAAACTTTACCTGTATTAACAGAGCAAAAGTCACTATGTTCCATTTACATCAGGTCCTTTGATTCTGGTCTGTTAGTGGCTTTATTGTTTTTGTCAACTCTTCAGTGGCTTTACAAATGTGCTTTTTTTTTTTAAAACTTTTATTTATTTATTTTTGGCTGTGCTGGGTCTTTGTTGTTGTGTGGGTTTAGCTGCTCTGTGGTATGTGGGATCTTCCCGGATTAGGGATCAAACCTGGGTCTCCCGCATTGGCAGACGGCTTCTTATCCACTGAACCACAAGGGAAGTCCCAAATGTGTTTTTAAGAGTTTATCAAGTATTTTCAGCTGTTGGTCTAAATAAACTGGCCTGCTATATTCCTGGAAAAGGAAGTGAACATTATCAATTTTTTCAGTCCTTTAAATGAAAAGCTCCTTTTGTTTCCTCCAAACTTATTTATTTTTAATTGAAGGAAAATTGCTTCACAATACTGTGTTGGCATCTACCATACATCAACATGAATCAGCCGTAGGTATAGGTGTGTCCCCTCCCTCTGCAACCTCCCTCTCACCTCCTACCCCTTCCCGCCTCTCTAGGTTGTGACAGAGCCCCAGTTTGAGTCAGACAGAAAATCCCGGCTGGTTGTTTATTTTGCACATGGTAGTGAATATGTTTCCAGTCTCTCTCCATTTTCCCCATCCTTTCTGTCCTCCCCACGCCTGTGTCCATGTCTGTTCTCTAGGTTGGCATCTCCATTTTTGTTCATGTCTGTTCTCTAGGTCTGCATCTCCATTTTTGTCCTGTAAATAGGTTCACCAGCACCATTTTCCTAGATTCCACACATATGTATTAATATATGATGTGTGTGTTCCTCTTTCTGACTCACTTTATTCTGTATCGTAGGCTCTAGGTTCAGCCTCATTAGAAATGATTCAAATGCATTTCATTTTAGGGCTGAGTAATATTCCACAGTATATATATCTTTATCCATTCATCTGATGATGGACATCTAGGTTGCTTTCAAGTTCTAGCTATTGTCAACAGTGCTGCAGTGAACATTGGGGTACATATGTCTTTTCCAGTTTTGATTTCCTCAGAGGATATGCCTCGTAGTGGGACTGCTGGGTCATATGGTGGTCCTACTCAGTTTGTTGGACCATATGGTGGTCCTACAGTCTTCTGTAGTGGCAGTATCAACTTACATTCCCACCAACAGGGCAGGAGGGTTCCCTTTTCTCCACAGCCTCTCCAGAATTTATTGTTGGGGATTTTTCGATGATGCATTCTGACTGGTGTGAGGTGATATCCATTGTAGTTTTGATGTGCATTTCTCTAATAATGAGCGATGTTGAGCATCTTTTCTTGTGTTTGTTGGCCGTCTGTATGTCTTCTTTGGGGAAATGTCTGTTTAGGTCTTCTGCCCACTTTTTGATTGGGTTGTTTATTTTCGTGGTATTCAGTTGTATGAGCTGTTTGTATATTTTGGAGATTAATCCTTTGTCAGTTGTTTCATTGGCTTTGTTTTCTCCCAGTCTGAGGGCTGTCTTTTCACTTTGTTTATAGTTTGTTTTGCTGTGCAAAAGCTTTTAAGTTTAACTAGGTCCTATTTTCTTATTTTTGATTTTGTTTCCAGTACTCTGGGAGGTGGTGAGAGAGGATCTTTCTGTGATTTAGGTCACCTAGTGTTCCACCCATGTTTTCCTCTAAGAGTTTTATGGTGTCTGGTCTCACATTGAGGCCTTTGATCCACTTTGAGTTTGTCTTTGAGTGCAGTGTTAGCAAGTGCTCTAATTTCATTCTTCTCCATGTAACTGTGCAATTTTTCCAGCACCACTTTCTGAAGACATTGTCTTTTCCCCATTATGTATTCTTGCCTCCTTTATCGAAGGTGCCCATAGGTGTGTGGGTTTATGAGAAGCTCTTTGAACCTGAGGTCTCTGTGTAGATGTGAAGGCATCCAGGAATTCCCAGAAACTGTATACAACATTCTGTCTTCATGCAATTTTTCTGGGAAAAAAGCCCACAGATTTTTTTCAGATTATCAGAGGTCTTTATGACTCAGATTCCCCAAATTTGAGAACCATTGCTTTATAGTTCCATCAGAACTTAGCAACTTTAATTTAAAAAAAAGATTTCAGAACAGTTTCGGGCCCACAGAAGTATTGAAGTAAGTCTAAAAAACTCCCATATTCTTTCATCTGGTTCAACCAACTTGTAGTATTTCTCTCTCTCACACACACACAAACACATACTTAGTCTTTTTCTGAACCATTTGACTATAAGCTCCGAAACTGATTCTACATCACCCCTAAATACTCTAATTAATGTACATTTCCCTAAACAAGGACCCCTCAAGAAGTCAGGAAATCAATACTGATACAATACTATCATTCGAAGAGCCTATTCAAATTTCAATTTTGCCAGTTGTCCTAAAAAATGTCTTTTTTAGTTTTTAGTTTCAGGATTTTCACACATTGCATTTAATTGTGATGTCTCCTTGGCCTCCTTTAATCTGGAACCATTCCTCAGTTATTCTGTCTACCATGTCCTTGAGAGTCTAAGAGAACACAGGCCTTGTGTTCTGTACACTGGCACTTGACTCGATTCCATTGGATGTTTCCTTATTCCCAGACTCTGAGGGCTGTCTTTTCACTTTGTTTATAGTTTGTTTTGCTGTGCAAAAGCTTTTAAGTTTAACTAGGTCCTATTTTCTTATTTTTGATTTTGTTTCCAGTACTCTGGGAGGTGGTGAGAGAGGATCTTTCTGTGATTTAGGTCACCTAGTGTTCCACCCATGTTTTCCTCTAAGAGTTTTATGGTGTCTGGTCTCACATTGAGGCCTTTGATCCACTTTGAGTTTGTCTTTGAGTGCAGTGTTAGCAAGTGCTCTAATTTCATTCTTCTCCATGTAACTGTGCAATTTTTCCAGCACCACTTTCTGAAGACATTGTCTTTTCCCCATTATGTATTCTTGCCTCCTTTATCGAAGGTGCCCATAGGTGTGTGGGTTTATGAGAAGCTCTTTGAACCTGAGGTCTCTGTGTAGATGTGAAGGCATCCATGAATTCCCAGAAACTGTATACAACATTCTGTCTTCATGCAATTTTTCTGGGAAAAAAGCCCACAGATTTTTTTCAGATTATCAGAGGTCTTTATGACTCAGATTCCCCAAATTTGAGAACCATTGCTTTATAGTTCCATCAGAACTTAGCAACTTTAATTTAAAAAAAAGATTTCAGAACAGTTTCGGGCCCACAGAAGTATTGAAGTAAGTCTAAAAAACTCCCATATTCTTTCATCTGGTTCAACCAACTTGTAGTATTTCTCTCTCTCACACACACACAAACACATACTTAGTCTTTTTCTGAACCATTTGACTATAAGCTCCGAAACTGATTCTACATCACCCCTAAATACTCTAATTAATGTACATTTCCCTAAACAAGGACCCCTCAAGAAGTCAGGAAATCAATACTGATACAATACTATCATTCGAAGAGCCTATTCAAATTTCAATTTTGCCAGTTGTCCTAAAAAATGTCTTTTTTAGTTTTTAGTTTCAGGATTTTCACACATTGCATTTAATTGTGATGTCTCCTTGGCCTCCTTTGATCTGGAACCATTCCTCAGTTATTCTGTCTACCATGTCCTTGAGAGTCTAAGAGAACACAGGCCTTGTGTTCTGTACACTGGCACTTGACTCGATTCCATTGGATGTTTCCTTATTCCCAGACTCAGGCATGCATTCCTGAGAAACTTGGATTTTTCTCTTTATGCCAATCTGTGCCATCAGTGTTGATGGTAACCTTGGTCATCAGTCATGTTGGTATCTTCACTGTAAAGCTACTATTTTTTCTTTTTAATGTTTGAAGTCTGTTTTCATAATATGCTAAAATTCTGTTTCTTATTGAAACATCCCCCATTCTTAGCTTTTATTGGTAACTCCAGTCTGAACCGCTTAAAGGCTAGTATATGATTTTCCATGTATATCATTCCTTTGACATTTATTGGTTGGCATTACATGGCAAAGAAAGAGAGGTTTTTTCCTCTCCTTGCTGGTTTATGTCGCGATGCACTCGTGGATTCTTGTTTTGTTCACTAGGCTATACTCTGTTACTGCAGCACTTATTTTCATGGTCACGTGGCCTCCAGCATGGCCAGTGGGAGCCTCTCTGAGTCAGTTTGTGTATCTGTTCAGCATTGCCCTATAAGTTTCTGAGCATTTCCTTAGTTTCTGCACTAGATGTTCCAGGTTTATCTTGTGTTTTTCCTACTCCAGTGCTAAAATCCTACATTTTTTCAGAGTCTTGGTTTCTCTTTTCTCCCATATAAATCCTTTTTATGGAAAAAAAAGAGCTTTAGTTCTTTAGAGCAGCTTAAGGTGAACAGCAAAAGTGAGAGGAAGGTACAAAGATTTCCATGTACCCCTGCACAGCCTCCCGCATTATCAACATCCCCCATGGTGTATTTGCTACAATTGCTAGAACTGGCACATAATGATCACCTCAAGTCCATAGTCTGCATTACGCTTCACTCTATGGGTCTGGACAAATGTATACTGACATGTGTCTGTCATTATGGTATCATATAGTCTTGGTTCCTTTTAGTGGAGCATGGTATTAGAGACCAAAATCTGTATACAAAATGTGCTCATAGCTACTGGGATGTGACTGCATGTAAATCTTCTCAGAGGAAAGAAGTAAGACATACATATAACATATACACCATATTACATAATACTGTCTACCATCAGTCCTTGAATCGTTGGTCACACTGGCACTTGACTCGATTCCATTGGATGTTTCCTTATTCCCAGACTCAGGCATGCATTCCTGAGAAACTTGGATTTTTCTCTTTATGCCAATCTGTGCCATCAGTGTTGATGGTAACCTTGGTCATCAGTCATGTTGGTATCTTCACTGTAAAGCTACTATTTTTTCTTTTTAATGTTTGAAGTCTGTTTTCATAATATGCTAAAATTCTGTTTCTTATTGAAACATCCCCCATTCTTAGCTTTTATTGGTAACTCCAGTCTGAACCGCTTAAAGGCTAGTATATGATTTTCCATGTATATCATTCCTTTGACATTTATTGGTTGGCATTACATGGCAAAGAAAGAGAGGTTTTTTCCTCTCCTTGCTGGTTTATGTCGCGATGCACTCGTGGATTCTTGTTTTGTTCACTAGGCTATACTCTGTTACTGCAGCACTTATTTTCATGGTCACGTGGCCTCCAGCATGGCCAGTGGGAGCCTCTCTGAGTCAGTTTGTGTATCTGTTCAGCATTGCCCTATAAGTTTCTGAGCATTTCCTTAGTTTCTGCACTAGATGTTCCAGGTTTATCTTGTGTTTTTCCTACTCCAGTGCTAAAATCCGACATTTTTTCAGAGTCTTGGTTTCTCTTTTCTCCCATATAAATCCTTTTTATGGAAAAAAAAGAGCTTTAGTTCTTTAGAGCAGCTTAAGGTGAACAGCAAAAGTGAGAGGAAGGTACAAAGATTTCCATGTACCCCTGCACAGCCTCCCGCATTATCAACATCCCCCATGGTGTATTTGCTACAATTGCTAGAACTGGCACATAATGATCACCTCAAGTCCATAGTCTGCATTATGCTTCACTCTATGGGTCTGGACAAATGTATACTGACATGTGTCTGTCATTATGGTATCATATAGTCTTGGTTCCTTTTAGTGGAGCATGGTATTAGAGACCAAAATCTGTATACAAAATGTGCTCATAGCTACTGGGATGTGACTGCATGTAAATCTTCTCAGAGGAAAGAAGTAAGACATACATATAACATATACACCATATTACATAATACATATTTTCTAATGAAAGTGAAAGTGTTAGTCACTCAGTCATGTCTGACTCTTTGCAACCTCAAGGACTACAGTCTGCTAGGCTCCTCTGCCCATGGGATTCTATAGGCAAGAACACTGGAGTGGGTCCCCATTCCCTTCTCCAGGGGGTCTTCCTGACCCAGGGATTGAAACTGGGTCTCCTGTATTACAGGCAGACTCTGAGTCACCAGGGAAGACCCATATTTATATATAATATATAGTATTTCCTAGCATATGTACTTAATTTCTGATATGCATTATATATGATATTTGTAGACATACCCATATAGTTGAGACTTGAACAACATGGCTTTGACTTGCATAGGTCCACTCAGACCTTTTAAGTAAGTATGTACTGCAGTACTACACGATCTGAGGTTAGTTGAATCCAAGGATGGGGAACCACAGATGTGAGGGCTGACTATAAGGTTATACTTGGCTTTTCTTTTCTTTTTTTTTTTTATTTTCTTATATACTTGGCTTTTCAATTGTGTGTGTGTGTTGGGGGAGCGGTCAGTGCCTCTATCCCCCATATCGTTCAAAGGTCAATTGCACATATTTCTTTCTTTTTTTAAAAAAAGCAGATATTTTATCTATTTAAAAACCAAAAACATTTTTTAGTGGGATATAGTCAAGTAACAATTTTGTGATAGTTACAGGTGTATGGTGAAGCAGTTCGGCCATCCATTCTCCCCCAAGCCCCTCTCCTATCCCAGCTAGTATATAACATTGAATAAAGTGCTATACAGTAGATTTTTGCTGGTTATCCATTTCAAACATAGCCGTGTTCAACTGTACAGATTTCTGTATCTTCTTATATGTTTAAAAATGAGTTTCTAATGGTACCTATAGGTCCAATCCAACACCTCAGGGTTCTTCCTAGCTTTCCATGTTAATGATTCACCTCAAGTCCATAGTCTGCATTACGCTTCACTCTATGGGTCTGGACAAATGTATACTGACATGTGTCTGTCATTATGGTATCATATAGTCTTGGTTCCTTTTAGTGGAGCATGGTATTAGAGACCAAAATCTGTATACAAAATGTGCTCATAGCTACTGGGATGTGACTGCATGTAAATCCTCTCAGAGGAAAGAAGTAAGACATACATATAACATATACACCATATTACATAATACATACTTTCTAATGAAAATGAAAGTGTTAGTCACTCAGTCATGTCTGACTCTTTGCAACCTCAAGGACTACAGTCTGCTAGGCTCCTCTGCCCATGGGATTCTATAGGCAAGAACACTGGAGTGGGTCCCCATTCCCTTCTCCAGGGGGTCTTCCTGACCCAGGGATTGAAACTGGGTCTCCTGTATTACAGGCAGACTCTGAGTCACCAGGGAAGACCCATATTTATATATAATATATAGTATTTCCTAGCATATGTACTTAATTTCTGATATGCATTATATATGATATTTGTAGACATACCCATATAGTTGAGACTTACATGGCTTTGACTTGCATAGGTCCACTCAGACCTTTTAAGTAAGTATGTACTGCAGTACTACACGATCTGAGGTTAGTTGAATCCAAGGATGGGGAACCACAGATGTGAGGGCTGACTATAAGGTTATACTTGGCTTTTCTTTTCTTTTTTTTTTTTATTTTCTTATATACTTGGCTTTTCAATTGTGTGTGTGTGTTGGGGGAGCGGTCAGTGCCTCTATCCCCCATATCGTTCAAAGGTCAATTGCACATATTTCTTTCTTTTTTTAAAAAAAGCAGATATTTTATCTATTTAAAAACCAAAAACATTTTTTAGTGGGATATAGTCAAGTAACAATTTTGTGATAGTTACAGGTGTATGGTGAAGCAGTTCGGCCATCCATTCTCCCCCAAGCCCCTCTCCTATCCCAGCTAGTATATAACATTGAATAAAGTGCTATACAGTAGATTTTTGCTGGTTATCCATTTCAAACATAGCCGTGTTCAACTGTACAGATTTCTGTATCTTCTTATATGTTTAAAAATGAGTTTCTAATGGTACCTATAGGTCCAATCCAACACCTCAGGGTTCTTCCTAGCTTTCCCCTTTTCCATGTTAGCATTTTCTCCAGCAATGGGAAATCTGGTCATTAGAATCCTCACTGTTCACTGTAATCAATTGTCCAGCCACACCAGTCTTCCCGTCTCTCTGCCATCGGCAGGCCTCTCCCTTCGGCACCCAGCTCCTGCCCACATTACTGCTGTGTCTTGTCACAGGAAAGGAAGAGAAATGGAACAGAAAGGTGGAAGGGAAGACGAGATGAGAGGAAAAAGAAGACAGGAAGGAAGAAAAGAGTTTGATGTTAATGTCATAAACTGCCTCGAATAATTTGTAGAAGTTAATAATGTTAAGGTTAGAGCAAAGCACTTTGCTTAATTATTGTATCGATACTCAATCAGCAGAAACTCAGTCCAGTCTTGGGTTTCTATATAAACATGGGCTCATGGCACAAGTTGAGGGTTTGATGGCAGGGTTAAGAATATGGCTGCTGATGGCCAGAAGGTGAGGTTTAAAAATCAGAGGTTTGAAGTCAGAGAGACCTGTGTTTTAATTTTCGTTTCTCTTCTACCTATGGCCAAAAGCAAGTTACTTACCAGTGTGAGTCTTAAATTCCTCATCTATAAAATGGGTATAATGTTCACTTTGCAAGATTGCTATTTACCCATAATAAGGATTTGGGTTAATTATTGTTATTGTTAGCTTGTTAAGAGTTAGTGCTCAAAAAATGCTACTGTTGTTTTCCCACACAAGCTCTGTTGCTCATTTTATTGCTATATGGAAACCCAGAATTACTACAGTGTCCTCATGGCAGAGTAAACACATATGCATGCACACACACACACACACACACTCACACAGAGGCTAGAAACACGTATATGCTGTATCTTTGAGTCTCTTTTGAAGTAGTGTGAAGGCCTGTGCTACCATAAGTGAAGAAAATAGCTCTAGTCATTGCTCTGTGAGAAAAGGGGATCCTTCAGGGGTGCTGTGTGATGGTTGGGAGGGGTGGGAAGGGGGGAGTATACGTATGGCTAATCTGGAACATACATATCTGTAAACAACAAAACTCTGTAAAAGTTAAAAGCAAAATAAAGGTTTTTAAAAAAAGAGTCTCTTTTGACTAAAGTAGCATTTTCTCAGGGTTAAATTCTGTATGAATTCTAACTGGTTTCCTTTGATAAAAGTGTGACAAATGAAGACATTTCTTTATAATCTTCGTGTCTTTGTTTGAAAACAGTGAGAATGCCAATACAGATATAACGCATATCTGTAGTTCTGTTCTCCCTTTTCTCCTGGGGAATGGTTTCTCTGCCCTTCAGTAACGTAGTTCTATGGCATTGTAAATGTTCTTGCAGACCCTCACCATTTGGTTCAGGGATGCGCACCTCGCTGGACCAGTTAGCCACCCTTCCCTGAGAATTACTGACTTGGGACTAGAAATCATCACCCTTAGCCTGTCTGAGGGGGAAGCTGAAGAGGTGACCTTAAGAGTTCTCAGTGGCCTTGTCCCCAGCTCATGTGACAGCAAGAAGCAGAGGTACAGAGAGCAAGAGAGCTGAGGGAGGGGGCAGAGAGCGGACGCCAGTCTCAGCAGCTCCCCAGGACCCCTAGACCACTGCCCTCATCACAGTACACACCAACAGCACGTCTCCCTTTCGCCTACCAGCTTAGTTGGGTTTCTGTCAACGGTAACCAAGTCTGATGTCTGAGGGACTTGTCTATTTCAAAGGCCTTGTTGTAAGGACCCGTGCCTGGCACATAGTAAGGACTCAGCAGATGCTGGTTGAGGATTCTTATCTGTAACTTCTGAAAGGGGTGAACAGGCAGACTTGGTATGGAGGCCAGCGGGTGCCAAGGAGGAGGAGGCGGAAGAACAAATATTTTTAGCCAAGGTGCCTTCACCTTGATTGCCACGTCTATGACAATAGTCCATTTTGCCTAAGAGTTCTTTAAGCCCAGAGCTAATGTTTATAACAACGTATCCTGTTGCAGGACATGTATCTCCTTCGTAACTTGTGCCTATGTTGTCTAAAGATGTATGTTGTGGGTGTGGGTCTGGTAAAACCTTTATCACCTCAATATATTGTTTTCAATTACTGTTAATAACCAACTGAAAAAGTATAAAATGCCGCGCCTAAATGGCTAGGGGGGGTTCTCTTCTATCCCCTTCCAGTGTCTAAGCTGTGCTGGAAGTCCGCTCTGTCCTTTTTTCTTTTTATTGGCCACTTTTATTGGTCTTTCATTTATTTTCATCCATCTCTGTTCTTTGGCCCGTGTGGGCCTCCCATCGCAGTGGGCTCTCCTGCAGCAGAGCGCTGGCTCTGGGCGCATGCGCGCCAGAGCTCCGGCTCGGTGATTGGACACATCAGTCCAGCCGCTCCGGGGCATGTGGGATCTTCCCGGGCCAGGGATCGAACCGGCGCCCCTTGCAGTGCAAGGTGGACTCCTCACCCACTGGACCACCAGGGAAGCCCCCATCCTCTTTTCTTAATAAATTTTTTTTTTTGAAGTAGAAAAGAATAGCTTTATTGCTTCGCCAGGCACAGGGATAAATAGCAACTCCTGCCCTCAAAGACTGTGTCCCAACCCAGGAAGGATTTGGTGAGAGTTTTATCGCAATAGTTCAGGAGTGGGGCTGATCATAAGAACAAGGTGCGTGAAGGGCCTGCACTCCTTTAATCTGGTCTCAGGTCATTTCTTTTTAAAAAATTTTTATTTATTTATTTATTTACGGCTATTCTGGGTTTTCACTGCTGCTGCAGGCTCTCCTCTAGTTGCAGGGAGCGGGGACTACTCTCTAGCTGAGGTGAACGGGCTTCTCGTTGCAGTGACTGCTCTTGCTGTGGAACTCGGGCTCTAGGGCATACAGGCTTCAGCTGTTGTGGCCCATGGGCTCCATAGTTGTGGCTCCCAGGCCCTAGAGCACAGGCTCCGTAGCTGTGGCTCACAGGCTTAGTTGCTCTGCAGCGTGTGGGATCTTTCTGAATCAGGGATTGAACCCGTGTCTCCTGCATTGGCAGGTGAACTCTTAACCACTGAGCTACCAGGGAAGCCCTAATCTCAAGTAATTTCTTTTTTTTTCTTTGTCCGGCCACTTCTGGGCACATGAGCTCCAGAGCTCCAGCTCGGTAGTTGGACGCATTGGTCCAGCTGCTCCACGGCACGTGGGATCTTCCCAGATCATGGATCGAACCGGCATCCCTTGCACTGCAAGGTGGTGTCTTTAACCACTGGACCACCAGGGAAGCCCTCAGGTAATTTTTTGATGAGCTTCTCTGGTTCCTTTAATTTGGCCTTAGGTGGTGGTCTCTGGAATGGAGAATGCTGACATCTTCCATTGGCCAATGTCTGGACCCACCGAGGCTCAGGTTCTTCATGTCTCTTTGCAGAGAAGAATTCAGCAAGAGACAAAGTGATAGGTAAGAAATGGATTTATACAGATTTAGAGAAAGCACACTCCACAGACAAGAGTGTGGGCCATCGCAAAGCAAATCCAGTGGCTCTTTTTTCTTAATAAACTTTTATTTCACGAAGCTCTGAGTGATCAAAGCCAAGTCTTTTTGATCCCAATGTGAATTCTTCTCCGTTGGAGATCAAGAATCTGACACCATTCATGGTAGCATTCAAGGGGCTGCTCTACCAGTCATCTATCACTTTCAAAGGCTGAATGAAAAAAGGTTGGGGGCTTCCCTGGTAGCTCAGTGGTAAAGAGTTCACCTGCCAATGCAGGAGACACAGGCTTGATCCCTAATCTGGGAAGATCCCACATGCCGTGGAGCAACTAAGCCCGTGAGCCACAGCTATGGAGCCAGTGCTCTAGAGCCTCGGAGGCACAAGTATCGAGCCCATGTGCTGCAACTACTGAAACCTGCGAGCCCTAGAGCCCGAGTTCCACAGCAAGAGAAGTCACCGCAACAAGAATCCTGCTCACCTCAACTAGAGAGTAGCCCCTGTTGAGGTCTGTGCGCAAATCCAGAATAGCCAAAAATAAAATAAATAAAATTTAAAAAAAGAAAAAAAAAGTTGGGACAGTTTTCAATTCTTGAAATAACATTCATAAGAGCATCCCAAAAAGACAGAGAAAGACAAAACAGGAGGACTTCCCTGGTGGTCCAGTGGGTGGAGAGTCCACCTTGCATTGTGGGGAGCACCAGTTTGGACCCCGGCCCGGGAAGATCCCGTGTGTGCCGTGGAGTGGCTGGACTGGTGTGTCCAATTGCAAGGGGCTGCTCTGGAGCGCACGCGCCCGGAGCCGGTGCTCTACATACAGTAGGCAAGGCCGCTCTGGTTGGAGGCGCACACAGGCCAAAAGAATAAAGATGTGTGAAAATAAACAAAAAAACCAACCAACCAATGAAAGAGGTCAAAATTAAAAAAAAAAAAAAGACAAAACAGGGAAGCCCTCCAGCCTTACCACATACTCCCCCACATCCCTCCATCCTAACCCAGTTCTACTCCCTGGAGGCTCACATACCTGCCCTGAGACAGCTAGTACATCCTTCAGTAAACCTCAACATCTGTCTCCCTGAGTCCTTCCCCCTTCTGCTCTGCTGCGACACCTGAGACTGTCTGAACTGGTGGGGCTGAGCTGCGCCCCGGGTCTGGGCTGAGTGAGGTGGTCTGCCACACGCCTTAAGAGGATGGACCTGCCCCTCTTGTTGGGTGGGGATTGGGGGTATGAGCCTCCTTCAGATTCAGTTTCTTGTGAGAGAATATAGTCTAAACATATTTAAGGAAAAGGTTAAATGTGTTCACTTCTCAAGGTTAGCCCTTGAAATCACCAGGCCCCCGTTACCGTGCCAAGAATTTGAGTTCCCTCTCACCTTGGGTAACACGAGTGACACAGGTCAGTGACATTAGTCTTGAAAGGCTCCTCTTTCTGGAGCACTCCACTGTTTCATCTAAGTCTCACTCCGATCGATGAGGCCTCTTCGAGGGGGCATCCTTACAATCCCTTCACTCACACAGATGGCAAAAATATGCTAGGATTCTTGAATCTATTTCTGCAAGTCATCTGCATATTCTTTAAAATATATTTTCTTGGGATTACAGACACCTTTAGTTCTACCCAGGCAATTCAAAGATGGCGACCTAACTTGTATTTGCTAGTTTTTTTTTTTTTTTTTTAATTGCAGTATAGTTGATTTACAATGTTGTGTGACAGTTTTTTATTTAGAGTAAAAGGCGGGGATTATGGTGAGGAAAGGTACGTGTTGAAGGAGGCAGCAGCGCTGTCTTTCATCAGGCAGAAGCCAATCAGCTCTGGCCAGGTAAGGGTCCATGGCTCACTGTAACAAGCCCCGACCGCATCTTCTCAAGTGAAAAAATACCGTCACAACCTGAAAGTACAGAGTTACTTTATTTGGTGGCAATGTTTAGGACTCGGAATCTGGGAGACAGGCTCTTAGCAGCTCTGAGAAAACTGCTCCAAGGAGGTAGGAGGGGAAGTCAAACTGTATACAAGTTTCCAACAAAGGGAGCAAGCAGTCTGAAGATGAAAGATCCTGTCCCAACTTAAAGAATTTAGCATTCTATGTAAGGGGAGATGCAAGCTTCTGGGCTCATTGAATTCATCCCCTTCATCTGCACCTCAGCGATCCTGTTTCCTTGCTCATCTTGCTTCCAGTATTCCCTCAGCTCCTCAGTAATCACCCTTGGGGGTGCCAGCATCCATTGCATTGCTTTTGGAAGCCCTCATTCACATGCGAAGGCCAGAGGTCGCTGATGGCTGTGACATTTCTTGTTGATCAATATGGCAAAAGATCACTTTCATTTCACAATCAGAACCCATTTCCCTTAGAGGCGGATGTTGCGGTTCCAGCCTAAGCAGTTTATTGAAGCAGTTCTTCCAGTTCAAACGAAGAAATCTCCCTGGGTGTGATTTCGGTAAAGTTAGGGCTTGCCTTTTTAATATAAAAGGTACTTTAGTACTTCTTCAAAACATGCATCACAACTCCTCACATGCGCACGTGGCAGCCGAATTCTTGCACCGGCGCCGAGGTTCCCCAGGGGTCAGTCGTGACATTAGTCTTGAAAGGCTCCTCTTTCTGGAGCACTCCACTGTTTCATCTAAGTCTCACTCCGATCGATGAGGCCTCTTCGAGGGGGCATCCTTACAATCCCTTCACTCACACAGATGGCAAAAATATGCTAGGATTCTTGAATCTATTTCTGCAAGTCATCTGCATATTCTTTAAAATATATTTTCTTGGGATTACAGACACCTTTAGTTCTACCCAGGCAATTCAAAGATGGCGACCTAACTTGTATTTGCTAGTTTTTTTTTTTTTTTTTTTAATTGCAGTATAGTTGATTTACAATGTTGTGTGACAGTTTTTTATTTAGAGTAAAAGGCGGGGATTATGGTGAGGAAAGGTACGTGTTGAAGGAGGCAGCAGCGCTGTCTTTCATCAGGCAGAAGCCAATCAGCTCTGGCCAGGTAAGGGTCCATGGCTCACTGTAACAAGCCCCGACCGCATCTTCTCAAGTGAAAAAATACCGTCACAACCTGAAAGTACAGAGTTACTTTATTTGGTGGCAATGTTTAGGACTCGGAATCTGGGAGACAGGCTCTTAGCAGCTCTGAGAAAACTGCTCCAAGGAGGTAGGAGGGGAAGTCAAACTGTATACAAGTTTCCAACAAAGGGAGCAAGCAGTCTGAAGATGAAAGATCCTGTCCCAACTTAAAGAATTTAGCATTCTATGTAAGGGGAGATGCAAGCTTCTGGGCTCATTGAATTCATCCTTCATCTGCACCTCAGCGATCCTGTTTCCTTGCTCATCTTGCTTCCAGTATTCCCTCAGCTCCTCAGTAATCACCCTTGGGGGTGCCAGCATCCATTGCATTGCTTTTGGAAGCCCTCATTCACATGCGAAGGCCAGAGGTCGCTGATGGCTGTGACATTTCTTGTTGATCAATATGGCAAAAGATCACTTTCATTTCACAATCAGAACCCATTTCCCTTAGAGGCGGATGTTGCGGTTCCAGCCTAAGCAGTTTATTGAAGCAGTTCTTCCAGTTCAAACGAAGAAATCTCCCTGGGTGTGATTTCGGTAAAGTTAGGGCTTGCCTTTTTAATATAAAAGGTACTTTAGTACTTCTTCAAAACATGCATCACAACTCCTAGCATGCGCACGTGGCAGCCGAATCCAGGGGCGGGAGGAGAGGAGTGGAGCGGGGCGCAGAAGTGGTCTTTGCACCGGCGCCGAGGTGGCTCTTCAGCCCCAAGCCCCGCCTCGGCCACGCACGCTCGCTCCCGCGACTCTCCTCCTTTGGCTCCGGGCTTTCTTTGTCGCCTCCCTCGCTGTCATCAGAGTTCAGCTCCCTCTAGGGTTTCAGCCCCGCCACCCCGCGCAGCCCTCGCGACAAAACCCGACGGCCCCGCGAAAGACCCGCGACCCAGGAAAGACCCCCGCAACAACGTCGCGGTCGCCGCCCACGGAGCGTGCGCCGCAGCCCCGCCGGAAGTGACGGCGCCGCCGTCGCGCGGCCCGCCCCTTCCGCCTCCTCGGCCCGCCCCTTCCGCCTCCGCGGCCCGCCCCGGCCTCTCCCCGCCCCCGCCCCTCCCCCGCCCCTCCCTCGCCCGCGCTCTGTCAGCCGCCGTCCCCCTTCCTCTCCCGGCTCTCCCTCGCTCGCACCTGAGCACACGCACCTGCCGGGCCGGCTCCGCTCCCTCCTCCCTCCTCCCCGTCCCTGCCCCCGCCCCGGCCGGAAGGCCCCGGCCGCGGCCGCCGGAGCCTCGCGGCTGCGTCACCGCCGCCCCCCCAGACAAGATGGACACCGCCGAGGAAGGTAAGTCGGCGGCGCCCGGGTTCGGGTCGGGCCCGCGCCGGGGCCGCGGCGCTCGAGGCGGGCGGCGGGCGGGCGGGACCGGCGCCCGGGCCGTTGGCGCGCCGGGCCGCGGGCGCGCGGGGCGGCGGGGAGCCCGAGGGGACCCCGCGGTGGCCCGGCCGCGCGCCGAGGGCCGGGGGCGGCGGCCGGCGCGGCTCCCCGAGGCCGGCGGCGTGCGGCCCCGCTGCGCCGCTCGGTGCGGTCCGTCCTCCTGCCGCTGTGCGGGGCGCTCTGCGGGCCCGGCGTTTCCCGGCGGAACTTCTTTGTCGAGTCTGAAACTTCGCGACAGCTGCCGAGCGGAGGGGCCCGGTGTGCAGCCCTGCCCTCGGCGCGCGTGCCCCGGCGGTGTGCTCGGGGCCGCGGCCGGCGGGCCCCCGAGAGTGCTTTCGCTACCCCGCCGTTTGCTTCGCGCTCCGACCCCGGCGCCCGCAGCCGAGCCCTGGGTGCTGCGGCCGGGCGGCCTCGGCGGCGGGTCCCGACGCGCGGGCGCAGCGCGGCTCTCCAGGGCCCTGACGCCCATCGGCCGCGCCTGGGCAGGTAGCGAGGTGGTTTTTAAACATCGTGTGTGTGTGTTTTTAATCGTTTTCGAGTCTATCGAATCGTGAGTGTATAGAAGAAATTGCTCAGTTGTTTCGATTCTAGTTGAAGATACATTGAGGTTTGCCGCAGATGATGGCGGGGATCGGATCAGCGTCTTTCGGCCTCACAGATGATGAAATCGTTGGTTGGTCGCGGTGTGCAGTCGTGAGCGATGAAAAGTTTGATGCTGCCCGTGTGTGTAACGGATGGAGGGAATCGGTGTGTCGTTTTCTGAAGAAGCCTTTGCGTGGGTAATAAGCACCGAAGCTGGAAAGATGCTTGCGTGTTACACTCGGCAGTTCACGGAGCATGGGTCCAGGCTTTCACATGGGATCTTGGGAGGTAGTATCGTGGCATATAGATGCGGAAGTTACTGGTAGTTATTTTAGTTATCTTAATAGTTTGTCCAGGTCTCACACCCTGGTAAGAGAAGTGTTTAAACCATGGTGTCCTAATTACAAAATAGTTTGCCCTCTCATGTGGCTCAGCTGTTTTTATGAGGTCCTGTGAGTGAAAGGTAATCGCCACAGGAGAGGCCTTCGGAAGAAACAGTGAAGGGAAACTGCCCAGGAGATTAAGAATTACTTTCTTTTGACAGGTGGTCCTAGTGTGTCAATTTCTGTCTACATCCGTACGTCCTTTCGGATTGGAATTTGAATGACTCAATCCAGTAATGCATATGTTTTTTGCTTTATCACTTGATATGTACTGGCATGTTTTCTTAAATTCCCGTTCTTTGAGCTTAGGCATGGTGTGCCTGGCACACTTAGGTATAGTGGCGATGCAGGAATTGCAGCCTGTCTCCGTCTGTGGAATCAGGAAGAAATGTTTTCAGTGTGCTTCTGAGTGCACTGTGGGTGTGTGTTTCTCTTGGGTAAAATTATAATCAGGGCGAGGGTTATAAATGCTGTTTATATACAGACTTGAGCTCTGTTCTCTATTGAAATAACTAACATTTACTGAGGACTTGATGTGTGACTTGTACTTCACTAAACATTATACACACGTCTCACTGAACTCTCCAAACACTTCTAGGTAGGCAGCATTCCTTATCACAGATGAGGACACTGAGGGTTAGTGTAATTTAAGTAACTTGGCCAGGGTTACAGGTGACAGGTGACAGATGCCAGAGGCAAGATTCAAACTCAGGTCTGTCAGACTCCATGAGTGGATACCCTGTGTCCAATGTGAGATACCTGAATTTATGTCACTCCCTTTATAAGACAAATAATTTACATAATCGACAAAGTTTAACTTTGGATTTGTTCTGTGATACTGTTAGTCAAGAAAGGAACTTTTAATACTTCTCATTTGCAAAATTCCAAATTGAAAGTCTTCTGAAATGTTCAAAGTGAATGTAAACTTGCCTGGAAAAAAAGCTGGAAATAAAGAGAGAATTAGAAAAGATTTCATGGGCTTCCCTGGTGGTCCAGTGGGTAAGACACCGCCTTGCAGAGCAAGGGGCGCCGGTTTGATCCCTGGCCTGGGAAGATCCCACTTGCCGCGGAGCGGCTGGACCGATGTGTCCAATTACCGAGCTGGAGCTCTGGAGCGCGTGCGCCCAGAGCCGGTGCTCTGCAACAACAGAGGCCACCGCGATGGGAGGCCCACACGGGCCAAAGAACAAAGATGGATGAAAATGGACAAATGAAAGACCAATAGAAGTGGCCTGCCTGCTCCTCTCCCTCCCCACTCCACCCCCACCTAAATAAATAAATCTTTAAAAAAAAAAAATTTCATGATAAAGTGAAGATAACAAAAAGCTTGGAAGCAGCTTCTGTTTGCTAAATGAGTTATTACAGGTTATTTCTTAAATTAAAAAAAAATTGCAGTTGTGTTTTTATCTGATTATAAAATAAAGGTTGTTTTTTTTTTTTTGAGTGGCGATGCAGGAATTGCAGCCTGTCTCCGTCTGTGGAATCAGGAAGAAATGTTTTCAGTGTGCTTCTGAGTGCACTGTGGGTGTGTTTCTCTTGGGTAAAATTATAATCAGGGCGAGGGTTATAAATGCTGTTTATATACAGACTTGAGCTCTGTTCTCTATTGAAATAACTAACATTTACTGAGGACTTGATGTGTGACTTGTACTTCACTAAACATTATACACACGTCTCACTGAACTCTCCAAACACTTCTAGGTAGGCAGCATTCCTTATCACAGATGAGGACACTGAGGGTTAGTGTAATTTAAGTAACTTGGCCAGGGTTACAGGTGACAGGTGACAGATGCCAGAGGCAAGATTCAAACTCAGGTCTGTCAGACTCCATGAGTGGATACCCTGTGTCCAATGTGAGATACCTGAATTTATGTCACTCCCTTTATAAGACAAATAATTTACATAATCGACAAAGTTTAACTTTGGATTTGTTCTGTGATACTGTTAGTCAAGAAAGGAACTTTTAATACTTCTCATTTGCAAAATTCCAAATTGAAAGTCTTCTGAAATGTTCAAAGTTAATGTAAACTTACCTTGAAAAAATGCTGGAAATAAAGAGAGAATTAGAAAAGATTTCATGGGCTTCCCTGGTGGTCCAGTGGGTAAGGACACCGCCCTGAAGTGCAGGGGGCGCCGGTTCGATCCCTGGCCTGGGAAGATCCCACTTGCCGCGGAGCGGCTGGACCGATGTGTCCAATTACCGAGCTGGAGCTCTGGAGCGCGTGCGCCCAGAGCCGGTGCTCTGCAACAACAGAGGCCACCGCGATGGGAGGCCCACACGGGCCAAAGAACAAAGATGGATGAAAATGGACAAATGAAAGACCAATAGAAGTGGCCTGCCTGCTCCTCTCCCTCCCCACTCCACCCCCACCTAAATAAATAAATCTTTAAAAAAAAAAAATTTCATGATAAAGTGAAGATAACAAAAAGCTTGGAAGCAGCTTCTGTTTGCTAAATGAGTTATTACAGGTTATTTCTTAAATTAAAAAAAAATTGCAGTTGTGTTTTTATCTGATTATAAAATAAAGGTTGTTTTTTTTTTTTTTTTGAGTAGGAGACTTGGAAAATATGGCTAAGCCTAAAGAACATAAAATTTTAAAAATCTTTAAATTTTATTACTCATTGTTAAAAACACTGATGACATTGCTTGCTTATCTATTTTTTAACATGTCAATCTGAGCAAATAGATTGTTTCTAAGATACCAAACAGAAAATAATGTTAACTCTTCATCCCTTTTAAAACTTGCGTGCTGCTTTCCTATAGATGATGTTATGTACTCAGAATCTTTCATATTTGTAGCAAACATCCCTGAATTCTGTTAGAAAATTGATTATTTACCAATAGATTCTGACCCTTTCCTATTGTTTGCTTGATATTACTGTGTTCGGTGTATTAAATTTTATTTTGTAAAACCAGCAGGCTTATTATGATCATGCTTCTAAGACGGGCATGCCTTATTTTTATGGCACTTCACCTTATTAATCTCTGCAGATACTGATTTTTTTTACGAGTTGAGGGTTTATGGCAACCCTGCGCTGAGTCTGAGGTGCCATTATTCCAAAAACATCGCTGACTTCGTGTCTCTGTGTCACATCTTAGTAGTTCTTTCAGTATTTCAGCTTTCTCATTATTGCTATATTTGCTCTGGCGATCTGTGATTTACTATTGTAATTGTTTTGGGGCGCCATGAACCGTGCCCACAAAGACAGCAAACTTAGTTGATAAATATGTGTATCTGACACACAGTTGGAGGTTCCAGCAACTGCTGTTCCCGTTTCTTTTTTCTCCTCAGGGCCTCCCTATTCCCTGAGACACAACAGTGTTGAAATTAGGCCATTTAATAACCCTGTAATGATCTCTTTAAGTGTTGAAGCGAAAGGAAGAGTCGCCTGTCTCTCACTTAAATCACAAGAAATGATTAGAAATGATTAAGCATAGTGAGGAAAGGGTGTTGAAATCCTAGACAGACTGAAAGCTAGGCCTCTTGCTCCAGCTAGCCCGGTCGTGAATGCGAAGGTAAAGGTCTTGAAGAGAATTAGAAGTGCTGCTGCAGTGGACACATGGATGGTAAGAAAGAGAGACAGCCATTTTGCTGATATAAAGAAAGTTTTCGTGGTCTGGGGAGAAGATCCAACGAGCCACAGCATTCCCTAAAGCCAAAGCCTACCCCAGAGCAAGGTTCTGACTCTCTTCAGTGAAGACTCAAAACATTGAGTAAGCTGCAGAAGAAAAGTTCAAAGCTGGCCGAGCGTGGTCCATGAGGCTTAAGGAAAGAAATTGTCTCTTCAGCACACCAGTGCACAGTGAAGCCGCAAGATATCCAGCGGATCCAGCTGAGATCATTGTTGAAGGTTGTCATACTGAATGACAGCTTTTCAGTATCGATGAAGCAGCCTTATATTGGCAGGAAACGCCAAGTAAGATTTTAATAGCTAGAGAGGAGAAGTCAGTGCCTGGCTGGCTTCCGTTAAGGGCTACTGTGGCTTAGTGACTTGAACTTGAAGCTATTGCTCATTTACCATTCTGAGCATCCTAGGGCTCTTGAGATTATGCTGGGTCTGCCCTGCCTGCTCACTAAACGGAACAACAAATTGGGCATTTTTTAAATTAAACCAGTTGAGGGTTTATGGCAACCCTGCGCTGAGTCTGAGGTGCCATTATTCCAAAACATCGCTGACTTCGTGTCTCTGTGTCACATCTTAGTAGTTCTTTCAGTATTTCAGCTTTCTCATTATTGCTATATTTGCTCTGGCGATCTGTGATTTACTATTGTAATTGTTTTGGGGCGCCATGAACCGTGCCCACAAAGACAGCAAACTTAGTTGATAAATATGTGTATCTGACACACAGTTGGAGGTTCCAGCAACTGCTGTTCCCGTTTCTTTTTTCTCCTCAGGGCCTCCCTATTCCCTGAGACACAACAGTGTTGAAATTAGGCCATTTAATAACCCTGTAATGATCTCTTTAAGTGTTGAAGCGAAAGGAAGAGTCGCCTGTCTCTCACTTAAATCACAAGAAATGATTAGAAATGATTAAGCATAGTGAGGAAAGGGTGTTGAAATCCTAGACAGACTGAAAGCTAGGCCTCTTGCTCCAGCTAGCCCGGTCGTGAATGCGAAGGTAAAGGTCTTGAAGAGAATTAGAAGTGCTGCTGCAGTGGACACATGGATGGTAAGAAAGAGAGACAGCCATTTTGCTGATATAAAGAAAGTTTTCGTGGTCTGGGGAGAAGATCCAACGAGCCACAGCATTCCCTAAAGCCAAAGCCTACCCCAGAGCAAGGTTCTGACTCTCTTCAGTGAAGACTCAAAACATTGAGTAAGCTGCAGAAGAAAAGTTCAAAGCTGGCCGAGCGTGGTCCATGAGGCTTAAGGAAAGAAATTGTCTCTTCAGCACACCAGTGCACAGTGAAGCCGCAAGATATCCAGCGGATCCAGCTGAGATCATTGTTGAAGGTTGTCATACTGAATGACAGCTTTTCAGTATCGATGAAGCAGCCTTATATTGGCAGGAAACGCCAAGTAAGATTTTAATAGCTAGAGAGGAGAAGTCAGTGCCTGGCTGGCTTCCGTTAAGGGCTACTGTGGCTTAGTGACTTGAACTTGAAGCTATTGCTCATTTACCATTCTGAGCATCCTAGGGCTCTTGAGATTATGCTGGGTCTGCCCTGCCTGCTCACTAAACGGAACAACAAAGCTTAGACGCCAGCATATCTGTTGGTTTACTGAATATTTAAAACCCAGTGCTGAGCCCTACTGCTCAGAGAAAAAAAGATTCCTTTGCAAGTCTTCCTGCTCATTGATGTTGTGCCTGGTCTCCGGGAGCTCTGATGGAGATGGACGGTGAGAGGAATGTGGTTTTCATGCCTGCTAGCACAACACCCATTCTGTAGCCCGTGGATCAAGAAGTATTCATACTTTTGACTAAATCTTGTTATTTAAGAAGAAATGTCTTAAGCCTGGAATTGCTGAGCTTCCAGTGGCAGGGGTGTGTCTTGCTCTTGGCAGCGCCATCCGTTGGGCCCACGGTCCTGCCTAACCGTCTCGTCCTCCACCACTTCAGCAGCTTGCTGTAGAAATAGTGCTTCCTCTGATGGATCTGGACAGAGTGAATTGAAACATTATGGAAAGAAGTCACCATTCTAGATGCCATTAAGAACATTTGAGGGCTTCCCTGGTGAGCCAGTGGGTAAAGAGTCAGCCTTGCCGTGCAAGGGGCGCCGGTTCGATCCCGGGCCTGGGAAGATCCCACATGCCGCAGAGCAACTGGACTAGTGTGTCCAATTAGGAGCCAGCACTCTGGAGTGTATGTGCCCAGAGCCGGTGCTCTGCAGTGAGAGAGACCACTGCCATGGGAAGCCCACACAGACCAAAGAATAAAGATGGATGAAAATAAATAGATAGAACACCAATAAAAGTGGCCAAAATTACAAAAAAAACCCAAAAAACATTTGTAATACTAGAACAGCGTTGTAAATCAACTAATTCAATTAAAGACTAAAGATTAAAAAAAAAATTTGTGATTCGTGGAAAGAGGTAAAAACATTAGAAGAAAGGGTTTGATTCCAACCTTTGTGGATGGTTTCGAGGGGTTCAAGACTTAATCCCCTGGAGAAGGAAATGGCAACCCACTCCAGTATTCTTGCCTGGGAAATCTCACGGAGAGAGGAGCCTGGCGGGCTGCTGTCCACGCGTTCCCAAGAATTGGACATAACTGAGTGACTAAACTGCCAACCGCCAAGATTTCAGTGGCGGAAGTTACTGCACATGTGGTACAAATAGCAAAAAAACCTAGATTTAGAAGTGGAGCCTGAAGATGTTACTGAATTTTGTAATTTCATGGTAAAGATGAGTTACTTTTCATGGGTGAGCAAAGAAAGTACTTTCTTGAGACAAAATCTGCTAGTGAAGATGCTGTGAAATTGAAATGATAACACAGCGTTTAGAATATTTTTTTGTCTTTTGATAATTATTTTTATTTGACTTTTTACTCTTATAGAGTTTTGTTGTTTACAGATATGTGTAATCACAGATAAGTCATATGTATATCCCTGATCACCTCCCTCCTCCACTCCCCTCCCCGTCCCCCCTTCCCACCCCTCCAGGCTGTCCCACCATGCTCCTGCAGGAGTCCCTGTTCCCACAGCACAGAAACAATAGCTGTCTTTTTCACATATGATAGTATGGGTTTCCATGTTACTCCCTCTATGCCTCCCACCCACTGTTCATTCCCCACAATGTCCATATGTCTGTTCTCTCTGTCTGTTTTTCCATCACTTCACTGCGTGTGTTAGCATTACCATCTGACTAGATTCCATATGTTTGTGTTAGTATACTGTACTTGTTTTTCTCTTTTTGACTTACTTCACTTTGTATAACAGGTTCTAGATTCATCCACCTCATTAGGACTGATTCTTCTGCCTTTCTTTTTACAGCTGAGAAGTACTCCATTGTATATATGTAACAGAACTTTTTTATCCTTCATTTGTCAGTGGACATCTAGGTTGCTTCCATGTTCTAGCTATTGTATAGACTGCTGCAGTGAATGTTGGAGTACAGGTGTCTCTTTTGATTTTGATTTCATCAGGGTATAAGCCTCATGGTGGGCTCAGCATTTAGAATATTATGCCAGCCTACTTGGTGAAGCAGGGCAGGTTGTAAGAGAAGTGACTCTGCTTCTGAAAGAAGTTATTTCAGGTAAACTGCTCTCTCCTCAGATCTTTAAACATAAGAGCCTGAGAAGATCTTAGAGCATCCTCATTTTGTCAGTTAGGAGTCTGATTCTGCAAAGCACTGAGATTTTTCCATTTCAGAAATGCTGTCCTTTGTTGAAAGAATACACATTTTGAAAAAGTAAAAGCACTGCAATACTGGAATGAATGTTTCAAGCAAGTACTGATGTATGAAACTCTCATTAAGATATTAAACATTTTGCCATAGTAGAGTGCTCTCATTTCAGCCCAGTGATAAATAGCGCTGACGTTTTTCTTTTTCATTTTTCTAAATTACTGCTCACACTAGCAGAACATAATGTAAAATCTTATCAGCATTTTTTTATGGACTGCCAAAGCAATTGTTCTTTATGCTTTATGAATTCATTGGGAAGGGATGAAGCTCAAGGGTATCATGTTGATCATGTTCTGTAATACGGGAAAACCTTGAGGTGACTTAGATTTGTAGGTAATGAGTTCAAAGGATAGGCAGTTGTCAGAGGCAGGCAGATAGTTACTGTCTTTCTAGAACCACACGGTCTTTCATCTCTGCTTGCAGTAAGGTCTGCTTTCTTCTTCCATGCAGATCCGCTTTCGTGCTCTGGCCTGCCTAGGGCCAGGCACACGTGGACTTACTTGACAGGTGCTTACTGAGCAGCTGTTGCGAGCCAGGCTGTCTTATGCACCTGGGGTAGCCTGGGAACAAAATAGACAAGATCCCTTCTTTCATAGAGCCTGCGCTCTTGCTTTTGGCTTGGTAAAGGAGGAAGGAAGGACAGGAGATCAGCATGTAAATTACATGGCAGGACTAGATGGTTGCTCGTGGAGAGCAGTCTGTTGGGAGGGAATGAGACGGGTAAGAGGAGGAGGTGCAGGAGGATTTCAGAGGGGTTCGAGGTGATTCTGGTGGTGACGGATAGGTCATTATCTCCAGTGAATGTTGGAGTACAGGTGTCTCTTTTGATTTTGATTTCATCAGGGTATAAGCCTCATGGTGGGCTCAGCATTTAGAATATTATGCCAGCCTACTTGGTGAAGCAGGGCAGGTTGTAAGAGAAGTGACTCTGCTTCTGAAAGAAGTTATTTCAGGTAAACTGCTCTCTCCTCAGATCTTTAAACATAAGAGCCTGAGAAGATCTTAGAGCATCCTCATTTTGTCAGTTAGGAGTCTGATTCTGCAAAGCACTGAGATTTTTCCATTTCAGAAATGCTGTCCTTTGTTGAAAGAATACACATTTTGAAAAAGTAAAAGCACTGCAATACTGGAATGAATGTTTCAAGCAAGTACTGATGTATGAAACTCTCATTAAGATATTAAACATTTTGCCATAGTAGAGTGCTCTCATTTCAGCCCAGTGATAAATAGCGCTGACGTTTTTCTTTTTCATTTTTCTAAATTACTGCTCACACTAGCAGAACATAATGTAAAATCTTATCAGCATTTTTTTATGGACTGCCAAAGCAATTGTTCTTTATGCTTTATGAATTCATTGGGAAGGGATGAAGCTCAAGGGTATCATGTTGATCATGTTCTGTAATACGGGAAAACCTTGAGGTGACTTAGATTTGTAGGTAATGAGTTCAAAGGATAGGCAGTTGTCAGAGGCAGGCAGATAGTTACTGTCTTTCTAGAACCACACGGTCTTTCATCTCTGCTTGCAGTAAGGTCTGCTTTCTTCTTCCATGCAGATCCGCTTTCGTGCTCTGGCCTGCCTAGGGCCAGGCACACGTGGACTTACTTGACAGGTGCTTACTGAGCAGCTGTTGCGAGCCAGGCTGTCTTATGCACCTGGGGTAGCCTGGGAACAAAATAGACAAGATCCCTTCTTTCATAGAGCCTGCGCTCTTGCTTTTGGCTTGGTAAAGGAGGAAGGAAGGACAGGAGATCAGCATGTAAATTACATGGCAGGACTAGATGGTTGCTCGTGGAGAGCAGTCTGTTGGGAGGGAATGAGACGGGTAAGAGGAGGAGGTGCAGGAGGATTTCAGAGGGGTTCGAGGTGATTCTGGTGGTGACGGATAGGTCATTATCTCCAGTGGTGACAGGTGACCGGTGTCCAGCATGTCAGGTGCTGCCCTCTGAGAAAGTGCACTTGGTGGTGTGTCAGTTATCCCTCAGGAGAGCTGTTTTAAACGCCCGTCGTCTTTGACTCCGGCATGGCTTTGTGCCACCATGTATGGGTCATCTGGTAGGTGTTGGATCACGTTGCTCAGGTCTCCCGAATTGACCTGTGCTCCTGTGTGGTGTGCATGGCACTCTCAGCAGCGTCACCACCTCCCTCAGAGAGGCTGGAGGTAGCAAGGACGCTGCCGTGCTTATTGTGCTGGTGTGGGTTTCCTAGAATCCTCATTTTTGCTTGAAAGGTTTACTTTTGTCATTGGCAGCAAATACTGTCAGTTGTTTTCTTTGTTTGTTTCTTTACTTACTTACTTTGTCACTTTTGTGACAGGGCCTACCAGATAGCCATGTCTGTCTGAGTAACTGTTGTTTGCCAAGCTTTTTATCCCCCCATAATAAAAATGTTGTTTCGGTAGGGGACAAGCAGTTTGTTCAGCTGGTCACTCACTCCGAAGAGTAATCCACTTGTTTTTTCTTGAGGCAGCCATTGCTGCTGAGCCTGAGTCCAGGAGTGAGCCCAAACTCCTAGTATTTTTCAGTTCTAAAATCTCTACTTGTTTTTTTTTTTTTGGGTAGGGGTGGGGTGCGGAGGGAGGGGGGTGGGCAGGCCACTTCTATTGGTCTTTCATTTATTTATTTTCATCCATCTTTGTTCTTTGGCCCGTGTGGGCCTCCCATTGCAGTGGCCTCTGTTGTCGCAGAGCGCCGTCTCTGGGCACACGCACGTCAGAGCTCTGGCTCGGTCGTTGGACACATCAGTCCAGCCACTCTGCGGCACGTGGGATCTTCCCAGGCCAGGGATCGAACCGTGCGCTCTTGCTTTTGGCTTGGTAAAGGAGGAAGGAAGGACAGGAGATCAGCATGTAAATTACATGGCAGGACTAGATGGTTGCTCGTGGAGAGCAGTCTGTTGGGAGGGAATGAGACGGGTAAGAGGAGGAGGTGCAGGAGGATTTCAGAGGGGTTCGAGGTGATTCTGGTGGTGACGGATAGGTCATTATCTCCAGTGGTGACAGGTGACCGGTGTCCAGCATGTCAGGTGCTGCCCTCTGAGAAAGTGCACTTGGTGGTGTGTCAGTTATCCCTCAGGAGAGCTGTTTTAAACGCCCGTCGTCTTTGACTCCGGCATGGCTTTGTGCCACCATGTATGGGTCATCTGGTAGGTGTTGGATCACGTTGCTCAGGTCTCCCGAATTGACCTGTGCTCCTGTGTGGTGTGCATGGCACTCTCAGCAGCGTCACCACCTCCCTCAGAGAGGCTGGAGGTAGCAAGGACGCTGCCGTGCTTATTGTGCTGGTGTGGGTTTCCTAGAATCCTCATTTTTGCTTGAAAGGTTTACTTTTGTCATTGGCAGCAAATACTGTCAGTTGTTTTCTTTGTTTGTTTCTTTACTTACTTACTTTGTCACTTTTGTGACAGGGCCTACCAGATAGCCATGTCTGTCTGAGTAACTGTTGTTTGCCAAGCTTTTTATCCCCCCATAATAAAAATGTTGTTTCGGTAGGGGACAAGCAGTTTGTTCAGCTGGTCACTCACTCCGAAGAGTAATCCACTTGTTTTTTCTTGAGGCAGCCATTGCTGCTGAGCCTGAGTCCAGGAGTGAGCCCAAACTCCTAGTATTTTTCAGTTCTAAAATCTCTACTTGTTTTTTTTTTTTTTGGGTAGGGGTGGGTTGCGGAGGGAGGGGGGTGGGCAGGCCACTTCTATTGGTCTTTCATTTATTTATTTTCATCCATCTTTGTTCTTTGGCCCGTGTGGGCCTCCCATTGCAGTGGCCTCTGTTGTCGCAGAGCGCCGTCTCTGGGCACACGCACGTCAGAGCTCTGGCTCGGTCGTTGGACACATCAGTCCAGCCACTCTGCGGCACGTGGGATCTTCCCAGGCCAGGGATCGAACCGGTGCCCCTTGCACTGCAAGGCGGTATCCTTACCCACTGGACCACCAGGGGAAGCCCCTCCATTTAATTTTATTGTCACTTTATTTCCTAGTATGACCATATTGCGAGTGTCTTGTTTGTAACTGTTCATGGAAATGATTTTTATAGTCATCATCAAATGTCACTTGTTTGTACTAATTTCTCCATGAGCTTAAATTTGAGATTCTTTTTCTTTTTTTAAAGATTTATTTATTTATTTATTTTGGGCAGGGGTCGGGTTGGGGAGGGAGGGGGCGGGCGTGCCACTTCTATTGGTCTTTCATTTCTCTGTTTTCTTCCGTCTTTGTTCTTTGGCACCTGGGGGCCTCGCATCGCGGTGGCGTCTGTTGTCGCAGAGCGCCAGCTCTGGGCGCATGCGCTCCAGAGCTCCGGCTCGGTAATTGGACGCATCGGTCCAGCCGCTCCGTGGCACGTGGGATCTTCCCAGGCCAGGGATCGAACCGGCGCCCCTTGCACTGCAAGGCAGTGTCCTTACCCACTGGACCACCGGGGAAGCCCTCTACTTGGTTCTTCTTTAAATCTTCTTTTTTCTTTGTACTGTGGATCCAGTGAAGAGATAGAAAACACAGTAACTTAACTAGAGGAAGTTGAATGAATTATTGAAATGTGCTCAGAAAATAATTATAACGATGCCAGGACTACTGTAGAGGGTACGTGGGCCTGAGGGAAAGTGTCCAAGTAGGGACGCACTTGGGAGGGGCGGGCCTCTTCCTTGAAGCTGCGGTTCAGACTGCACTGGAGGAGCGTGGAGTTGTCCAGGCCAGAGCCAGTCCACGCTTTCTGGGTGAGCAGGAAACAGCCCTCCAGGGTGCATGCAGGCGACCCAAGGGTGGTGGGTGGGCGTGCACGTGGAGATGGGGTACTGCTGTGGGTTGGTGCAAGGCCTGGAGTGTGGTGAGGTCTTGCCAGCAGGGCTCTGAGAAGCTGCCAGGCCTGTAGACAGCGCAGAGGATCTGGCGTGCTCCAGGCCTCTGGTGGCATCCCTCCAGCACCCTCTACTGACAGATCCTTTCCTAAACACTTTTTTAAGAGTCCAGGCTCTTGTCACTGAGCAGGTAGTACTGAAGGTAAGTCTGGAGCAGAGAGGACATACACTGATACTTGGCACACTCCTGCTGGGCCCACTGCTGGGCGACCAGAAGTAGAAAACGGCTGTGCCCATCGCTCTACGGAATGCTTTTGTTGGCAGAAGGTAACTCTGGCCTAGACAGCAAGGAGAATGTAGTTTTCAGGCTTCTGGGAGCAGTTGTGCAGGTAAATGTTACGTGCTGTGATGACCAGCAATCTGCAGAGACAGATAACTAAGCTTTGGCATATACGGATTGGAATTTTAAGTCTGTGTTTTCAAGGCCTAATTTACCAGATCCACAGTAAAAAACAAAATAGGTGTGCTTCCACAGTCGAAAAGGAAGTGTTTTCCAGAAAATTTTAGTTGAAAACTCATTTTTTCTTATAATTGTAAGAGTAACAATGAAACAGTAGAAACTTTGGGAAGAGAGGGGAAGAAAGTCACCCATGTTCTCTCATCAGACCAATTATATTGCCTGTCTTTTTTATTTTTTATTTTAGACTTTTGGATTCCTTACTAGCTGCTTTATTTACTTAGCATTGTGCATTTTCCTATATTGTCATATAGTTGTTACACTTGCTCTTTTTAAAGGACAATAGGCATTCCAGGTACTGACTGTGCCACAGTTTGTGTAGCCACGCTCCTGATTTGAGTAATAGTGTTTTTCTTCTTTTGGCCCTGCTGTGGGGTGTATGGGACCCCTGACCAGGGGTTGAACCCGCGTCCCTTCATTGGAAGCCTGTAATCTTAATCACTAGAGCGCTGGGGAGGCCTTGAGTAACACTTTTAATAATATATCCAGGCCAGAGCCAGTCCACGCTTTCTGGGTGAGCAGGAAACAGCCCTCCAGGGTGCATGCAGGCGACCCAAGGGTGGTGGGTGGGCGTGCACGTGGAGATGGGGTACTGCTGTGGGTTGGTGCAAGGCCTGGAGTGTGGTGAGGTCTTGCCAGCAGGGCTCTGAGAAGCTGCCAGGCCTGTAGACAGCGCAGAGGATCTGGCGTGCTCCAGGCCTCTGGTGGCATCCCTCCAGCACCCTCTACTGACAGATCCTTTCCTAAACACTTTTTTAAGAGTCCAGGCTCTTGTCACTGAGCAGGTAGTACTGAAGGTAAGTCTGGAGCAGAGAGGACATACACTGATACTTGGCACACTCCTGCTGGGCCCACTGCTGGGCGACCAGAAGTAGAAAACGGCTGTGCCCATCGCTCTACGGAATGCTTTTGTTGGCAGAAGGTAACTCTGGCCTAGACAGCAAGGAGAATGTAGTTTTCAGGCTTCTGGGAGCAGTTGTGCAGGTAAATGTTACGTGCTGTGATGACCAGCAATCTGCAGAGACAGATAACTAAGCTTTGGCATATACGGATTGGAATTTTAAGTCTGTGTTTTCAAGGCCTAATTTACCAGATCCACAGTAAAAAACAAAATAGGTGTGCTTCCACAGTCGAAAAGGAAGTGTTTTCCAGAAAATTTTAGTTGAAAACTCATTTTTTCTTATAATTGTAAGAGTAACAATGAAACAGTAGAAACTTTGGGAAGAGAGGGGAAGAAAGTCACCCATGTTCTCTCATCAGACCAATTATATTGCCTGTCTTTTTTATTTTTTATTTTAGACTTTTGGATTCCTTACTAGCTGCTTTATTTACTTAGCATTGTGCATTTTCCTATATTGTCATATAGTTGTTACACTTGCTCTTTTTAAAGGACAATAGGCATTCCAGGTACTGACTGTGCCACAGTTTGTGTAGCCACGCTCCTGATTTGAGTAATAGTGTTTTTCTTCTTTTGGCCCTGCTGTGGGGTGTATGGGACCCCTGACCAGGGGTTGAACCCGCGTCCCTTCATTGGAAGCCTGTAATCTTAATCACTAGAGCGCTGGGGAGGCCTTGAGTAACACTTTTTAATAATATATTTTTAGTACCTGTTTACTGTAATCATAGCTACTAATTATGAAGTTTTTATTGATTATCAGATATTGAAAATCTCTTGTTACTGCAGCCAAGTGAATTAAGGTCACATTACTATTCATAAAAATCATGTTGCTAATATGTACCCTTGATATTATGTGATGAAATGGCACTTTACCTGTGTGATTTACCTACCCAGAACCCACAGTTACACTGTAATCATGAGCAAAAACATCACATTCTCATAAAAGGGCATACTGCAATACTCCTTGAAATGATCCGAGTCATCAGAAACAAGCGGAGTCTGAGAAACTGCCAGAGCCAAGAGCAGTGTAAGGAGACAGGACAGCTAAACGTAATGTGGGTTCTGAAACAGAAAATGACATTAGGTAAAAATCAAGGAGCTCTGAACAGGCTGTTGACTTCAGTTAATAGTGTGTCAGTATGAGCTCTTTGAGTATAATAGAGGTGTGACATGCTCACGAAATAGAGCTAGCATCCTAGTGGAGGATGTTAGCAGTAGAAGGTGCTGTGCATATGTTCTGTAAATGTAATCTGTTCTAAAAAACATAGTATAGTATAAACCCTTGTTTTTTAAATTATCACTAGTTACTCACCAGGAGGAAAATGGAAACGTTTGGAAGTCTATATGAAAGACCTTTCAGTGTGGACAGTGGTTTAAGAGTTAGGATGTACGCAAAGTTTTAAGAGTTATTCTGTATTTCCCTTTATAGTAGATACTTAGAATGTATGTGGTGAACTGGATTGTTAGCTAAAACAGCGAATGGGTGGGCTAGCCCTCAGTGGTGCCGACCTCCACAGCCGGCGCCCGTGTGATGACCTCTTACACTCTTGGCTTCCTCCTCCCTCTCATCTCCTAGGCTGTCTCCATCCTCCATGCAGGATTCGAAGGTTTCCTTCAAAGAAACCTTACTGAGCTGGGTACTGTGCTAGAAGCTTTCAGGAGATATGCTTTGTGAAGATATTAAGTATTCAAATAAAGCAACAAAGGTACCACAGGATTTCAGAGAAGAAATTTGCCCTCGGAAACCAGGAAGAGCTTTGCTTTGTAGGTAGGTTTCCATTCATAACCAGCAAAGGTCGTTAACTTGACTTTGGCCTGAACAGGATTTGTAGTTCTACCGCCTGTGAATTTGGTAGAGCCTTACTCCACCACCTTTCATTTCATTTTTAGTGAAGGGCTTCAGGCTGCGTCTTCTGTAGACTTAACTCTCCTTTTAAACCCTTGGCCTTGTTATTCTCTTGAGGTTTCCATTGGTGGAATTCATCCAAGTAAACAAAATAGGTTATTTTTTTCTTTAATTCCCTCCTACCTCCCACCTTTTCCCCTTTGAGGCATTTTATTTGCACATTGTTAAACACCCTTAGGAAAGAAATCCCAGGGTTTCTCTCCTATGTGGTTTTGTTTTGTTTTTCAGCTAAACGTAATGTGGGTTCTGAAACAGAAAATGACATTAGGTAAAAATCAAGGAGCTCTGAACAGGCTGTTGACTTCAGTTAATAGTGTGTCAGTATGAGCTCTTTGAGTATAATAGAGGTGTGACATGCTCACGAAATAGAGCTAGCATCCTAGTGGAGGATGTTAGCAGTAGAAGGTGCTGTGCATATGTTCTGTAAATGTAATCTGTTCTAAAAAACATAGTATAGTATAAACCCTTGTTTTTTAAATTATCACTAGTTACTCACCAGGAGGAAAATGGAAACGTTTGGAAGTCTATATGAAAGACCTTTCAGTGTGGACAGTGGTTTAAGAGTTAGGATGTACGCAAAGTTTTAAGAGTTATTCTGTATTTCCCTTTATAGTAGATACTTAGAATGTATGTGGTGAACTGGATTGTTAGCTAAAACAGCGAATGGGTGGGCTAGCCCTCAGTGGTGCCGACCTCCACAGCCGGCGCCCGTGTGATGACCTCTTACACTCTTGGCTTCCTCCTCCCTCTCATCTCCTAGGCTGTCTCCATCCTCCATGCAGGATTCGAAGGTTTCCTTCAAAGAAACCTTACTGAGCTGGGTACTGTGCTAGAAGCTTTCAGGAGATATGCTTTGTGAAGATATTAAGTATTCAAATAAAGCAACAAAGGTACCACAGGATTTCAGAGAAGAAATTTGCCCTCGGAAACCAGGAAGAGCTTTGCTTTGTAGGTAGGTTTCCATTCATAACCAGCAAAGGTCGTTAACTTGACTTTGGCCTGAACAGGATTTGTAGTTCTACCGCCTGTGAATTTGGTAGAGCCTTACTCCACCACCTTTCATTTCATTTTTAGTGAAGGGCTTCAGGCTGCGTCTTCTGTAGACTTAACTCTCCTTTTAAACCCTTGGCCTTGTTATTCTCTTGAGGTTTCCATTGGTGGAATTCATCCAAGTAAACAAAATAGGTTATTTTTTTCTTTAATTCCCTCCTACCTCCCACCTTTTCCCCTTTGAGGCATTTTATTTGCACATTGTTAAACACCCTTAGGAAAGAAATCCCAGGGTTTCTCTCCTATGTGGTTTTGTTTTGTTTTTTCATGGTCCGCGTGCCAGATGAGGATGCCAATACAATGAAACCAAACTAACAGAATGGAAGTAGGTTATTTTGTCATTTTTCTGGGTTTTTGAATTGCACTTCCAAATCTGGAGCTGATCACTCCACGCCTGTTAACTTGCCTGTGAAGTTCACAGTCATTTTCCCAGCTCTGTGATCATCAGTGATTTGAAGTTGGCCCATGTTAGTGTGCTTCATCATTGTAGTTAGAAACCAGATGATGATTTGGGAACATGGCCTGGTACGGACCTAGCATTTGACTTTCTTTTCAGCATTGTTAATGCTCTTGAGAGCATCAGCCAGGTCCTTCACACGTACCATGGCGGTGGCATGGAAAGATGGTGAGAAGAGTTTTCTTTGAATTTTTGTGTTGGTGGTAGTTTTGCTTGTTTAGGTTTTGTGAAGCCGCTAAGATCCTTTATAAAACAGGATAGGCTAATTTATGTCTTAGAAACTACCGCCGACCCTGAGCAGCTTAGACCAACGAAAGATCGAAGTTTCCACTGATGTCACGTCTGGTGTGAGTGGAGAGCAGTGCTACAAAGTCTGGTCGCTTGGAGACCGTGCTCTTGATTGCAGTCATCGAGGCAAGAGCATGCGGTGTGATGGAGAGTGTTCACCCACAGATGTCTATCCAGAAGTGATGCACGCCACTGTACCTCACGTTTCACTGATCACAGCAAGTCATATGTCCACATATAGTTTCACAGGTGGCGGAAATGTGCGGTCCTGCCACGTGCCCAGAAAGCAGAATGCCCAGAACATTTAATGACCAGCGCTGATGACTTCCACAGTCCTTTCCAGCATCTTCCCTACCTGGTCGGATGGAATAAATGGGCTCATTGGGGCACATTTCAATCTACAACTTCATTAGACCACATTTGAGAGAACCATTTTTTTCCATGTCATTACATTTTCTCATTTGTTCTATTCTCCTTCATCCAGACAGACACTACTGTAGAAAATCTTTTGATTTTTCCCCCCAAAGTATAATAAAGTACAATTTGCCTTATTTAATGTCTGTGGTGGTGGTGTTAACTGATAAGTCGTATCTGACTCTTTGCGACCCCATGGATTGCAGACGCCAGGCTTCCCTTACTTCAATCTCTCCCAGCGTTTGCTCAGACTCATGTCCATTTTGTCGGTTATGCCATCCAACCGTCTCATCTTCTGCCATCCCCTTCTTCTCCTGCCTTCAGTCTTTCCCAGGATCAGGGAAAGATTTTCCAGTGAATTGGCTCTTTGCATCAGGCGATCAAAGGATTGGACCTTGAGCATCAGTCCTTCCAATGAATAATCAGGATTGATTTCCTTTAGGATTGACTGGTTTGATCTCCTCGCTGTCCAAGGAACTCTAAAGAGCTCCCTTTAAAGCTCAGTCTTGCACTCAGTCTTCTTTATGGTCACAATCTGACATGACTGCTCATCAGCCAGGTCCTTCACACGACCATGGCGGTGGCATGGAAAGATGGTGAGAAGAGTTTTCTTTGAATTTTGTGTTGGTGGTAGTTTTGCTTGTTTAGGTTTTGTGAAGCCGCTAAGATCCTTTATAAAACAGGATAGGCTAATTTATGTCTTAGAAACTACCGCCGACCCTGAGCAGCTTAGACCAACGAAAGATCGAAGTTTCCACTGATGTCACGTCTGGTGTGAGTGGAGAGCAGTGCTACAAAGTCTGGTCGCTTGGAGACCGTGCTCTTGATTGCAGTCATCGAGGCAAGAGCATGCGGTGTGATGGAGAGTGTTCACCCACAGATGTCTATCCAGAAGTGATGCACGCCACTGTACCTCACGTTTCACTGATCACAGCAAGTCATATGTCCACATATAGTTTCACAGGTGGCGGAAATGTGCGGTCCTGCCACGTGCCCAGAAAGCAGAATGCCCAGAACATTTAATGACCAGCGCTGATGACTTCCACAGTCCTTTCCAGCATCTTCCCTACCTGGTCGGATGGAATAAATGGGCTCATTGGGGCACATTTCAATCTACAACTTCATTAGACCACATTTGAGAGAACCATTTTTTTCCATGTCATTACATTTTCTCATTTGTTCTATTCTCCTTCATCCAGACAGACACTACTGTAGAAAATCTTTTGATTTTTCCCCCCAAAGTATAATAAAGTACAATTTGCCTTATTTAATGTCTGTGGTGGTGGTGTTAACTGATAAGTCGTATCTGACTCTTTGCGACCCCATGGATTGCAGTACGCCAGGCTTCCCTTACTTCAATCTCTCCCAGCGTTTGCTCAGACTCATGTCCATTTTGTCGGTTATGCCATCCAACCGTCTCATCTTCTGCCATCCCCTTCTTCTCCTGCCTTCAGTCTTTCCCAGGATCAGGGAAAGATTTTCCAGTGAATTGGCTCTTTGCATCAGGCGATCAAAGGATTGGACCTTGAGCATCAGTCCTTCCAATGAATAATCAGGATTGATTTCCTTTAGGATTGACTGGTTTGATCTCCTCGCTGTCCAAGGAACTCTAAAGAGTCTTCTGCAGCACCACAGTTTGAAAGCCTCAGTTCTTCAGCACTCAGTCTTCTTTATGGTCCAATTCTCACATCTGTACATGACTGCTGGAAAAACCATAGCTTTGACTATGTTTGCTGACATTTTCTTTGCCTTATAAGAGAATAAAAACATTTAGAAATATTTATTCGCTTAACACACCCATTATATGTTAATATAAATTTTATTCATGAAAATAGCCATATATTCCAAAGCCAGAATATGGGTGAGAGGAGTGGACTTGTTTTTATTTGCATATCTCTTAATGTCTGGTTTAATGGGAAGGCAGCTGCATTAAACAGCTGTGTCCTGTAGCCTCTGCAAAATTCTACCATACACTGGCAAGACAGTGAGAGTAAGACACGCTTAGTGTTCTAATAAAAGTAGTTTTGACCTTGCAGCGCCCCGATGAGTCTCTGTTCTGTACTGTACACTCTGCTAAGCAGAGCTCTAGGGCTTGATTTAGATTTGTTGTGTTTGTTTAGTTTTGTGTTCATTGATTTATCCTTCAGAAGGATGGAATCTTCAGAAAATCAGTGTCTGGTCTCACTCACACTTCCCTTGGTTCTGCTAAGGGACCAGTCCCGCTCAGCCCCAGCTCTGTCCGCCCCCGTGGCCGTCCTGTGGAGCGCGGAGAGAGTGGAGCCACACAGGCCTAGGAGGTGGCAAGGGGGAGCCTGGCTGGTGGTCAGCTGTTCACACCCACCTTGATACTGTTCTGTGTGTTATGTCCCTGTGTCCGGCTGGCCAAGGGTGCCAACAGAGGCCGTCCCAGCCCAGCTCCAGTCCATCGCTGTGTCCCTGGTGGCTGAGCAGTCACCATGTTTCTGGAGAGTGACTTGGCGACCTTTGTGGGGATCCTTGTTCGTATAAGCCCAGCCGTGGTTCCACCAACTGTTTCCTCTGCGCTGTGTCCTGCCTGCCACACGGCCGCCACTGCGCCCTGCTTTCTCCTCCTGCTGCTGCCTGGGAGCTGGCTGGGGAGGCAGGACAAGGCACAACCACTTCGCCCTGGAGTGCGCCTGCCCACCCACGCTTGCAGTGCACACCCACCATAAGTGGGTGATCCTGCGGTGGCACACGCCTGTCTCTTTCACAGTTAATCCGTGGGAGTCCTGGCACTTCTGGCTGGTACCCCGATGTGGTGAATGATTTTGAGTGCTGGTTTTGCACCTCCCTGCAGAGCTGTGGTAATTCTAGAACTCATCCATGCCCTTGGGCCTTGGCAGCTCAGCTCTGCTGATTCTGGGTAACAGGCGTGCACATCCTGTGGTACCTACCGTGGTGACCACAGAGACTGGGGATTCGGTTCCGTAGAGGAAGCCTGGGAATCAGCTCCCCAGTCAAGGAGGCAGTGAACTTGCTACTCGTGACCCGAGAGTGGGGAGGCAGTGAGGAAAAAAAAACCCACTGGACTCTTTAGAGTCGGGTAATTGTCAGGAATGCACCGAAAGTCCTTTAAGGTAGATCCGTTGGCGTGGCGAATCTGGCACCGGCAGTCGAAGAAATCCTCAGCTTTGGTGGCAGGGCGTTGAGTGCGGTGCGGTCAAAATGCTGTGTGGTCTGCTGCGGGGGTTTATGGGGAGCCTCGGCTCCTCTGCCCACCCCCTGCTTCTCGGCGCCCATCTGGCTCCTAGCCTAGTTTGCCTGGGCTAAGTGTGCACTTGAGGAAATGAGCTAAAGCAGGTGCGAGCTGCCTGCACACTGCCACCATGAATCGTGCAATGGGAGCGTGGTTCTAGTTTGTCTGTGTTGGAGCTTTGCGGAGGCCACTGAGACACAACGGCCCGGATGTTGGTGCTGCACCGCTGGAACGCAAGTCTTAGATCGATGCAAGATGGACCAGAGGGAAAGCTTTTGCCGTGGATGTTTTTATTACTTAAGGACGAAGGTGAAAAAGGGAGATTTGAAGAGATTCTGATCCCATGTTGTTCTCTCCGTAAACGATCATGACTGCCAGTGTTTTTTCCGGTAATAGGCCGGCAGGCAGCGCACGGGGAACCAGAAGTGCTTTGAACGGTGGTGGCTGGAGTGTCTGGCTGCAGAGCTTTTAATTTGATGCGACTTGGACAGCTCGACGCGACTCCATCAGAGACGGGATTGGCACTTTTGATAGCTTTTCGGTGGCCTTCCCGTGTTGCCGGAGCGCTTTGTCTGTTTATCGATGACAGGGAGACTGCTTATCGATGACAGCGAGCCACTTAGGTTTAGCTGGCGTGCTGGATATCCCTGCTTTGACAAACATTGTTTAGCCGCCAGGATTGAGCAGTCACAGGTCTGTCTGTGGTGCTCTTAGCAGCCCGAACGCACCGCACTGCTTATTAGCATGTGTGCATTACTGAATCAGTGATAGGCTCTGGGTTGCAGTTATTACTTATTAATGAGAAATTCCCTATAAGAGAGATCTCTAGAAGCTTGCATCAAGTCCCTCCCCCTTCTTCACACAGCCCGTTGCCCCTCAGATTGCCCGCCTTGGGGGTCGGTGTTTGGCTTTGGTGGATCGCTGAGAATGGTCTAAATGGAAGTTGATACCAGGTTTTGGTAGGTGGTCCTGCGGAAAGACCACAGTAATGACTGAGCGAGCTTGGTGACTCGCTTTCTGTCGTCTGGGTGACCCAGACTGGCGGTGGTACCCTGAGAACTTTGGTGGGGCACGAGGTGTGTGTGTGTCTGTGTGTGGAGGGAGGAGGAGCTGCTTCCCTCTGGCCGTAGCCCCGCAGCCCTGCGCTCCTGTGCTTTCCTCCCCAGGCGGCCTCTGGCTTGCCTCTCTGGGGCCTTCCCGGCCTCGGGCTGCCCCCTCCACACCCTGATTGTGTGTGTGTTTCTTTCCCTCCTTCCCTCTAGTGGCGCGATGTCTCCAGGGCTGCTCACTGCTGTTTCTATAAGTCCTCAGAGATGTTTTTGTAAAGTTTAAGCTTATGACTGGACTTAGGACGTTAAATAGTTAGGAAAGAAATGGTGATGTGATTCTTGCATGTTTCTGTCTATAATCTGTTATTTATGAGTGCAGTTTTAAATAAAACACTGTTTCTGTGTCATTTTTCAATTTTGATTTATTTACAGAGCCCTCATATAAAGGAACAGTTGACCTTTTATAAGAGATTCTTTTTTTAAGTTTCAGATACTTTTGATTACCATCCTGATCACCCGTTTTAGTTCTCCATGTCAGTTAATATTTTACCTAGTGATAACATGCAGTAGTTTAGTTTATGATGGTCTGTTAATTTTTTAAAGTCACAACCAAAAATAATTCGGTTTTCTTTTTCATTACTAGACATATGTCGAGTGTGTCGGTCGGAAGGAACACCTGAGAAACCTCTTTATCATCCTTGTGTGTGTACTGGCAGTATTAAGTTTATCCATCAAGAATGGTGAGTCGTCCTTTTGGAATATCTTTGTCTGAGCTTCGCTTTTGTCATCTCTGTATTAAGGGGAGCCGTTTAAATGACGTTCTCTGTAGCTAGATATTGAAACAAAATTTTGTTGTGAAGATTGGAAATTACCCATATTCCTATGACCACGCCACATCATTTTGGTAACACTCTCAAGTGCACATGAGTACTCATGTGTTCATGCCCACCATGCAGAGCTTTTCTTCTTCACGGGAGGTGCCATGGTTTTCTAGTTTTGCTTGAATGATTATAGCTTACCTTTAGGAAATGCTTTGTGCTTCTGTACATTTCAACTCATTTAATCCTTACAACAAAACTGGAGTGTTATGTTGCTCAGATGAGGAAGCTGAAGCATAGAAAGGGTAAGTAACTTGGTCTAGGCCACCCGCCCGCCAGGCCGCCGGGCAGCGGTGTTACTCGACCTGTGCCAGAGCTGATGCTCATGCTCGGAGAGTCTTTCACACTCAGTTGTCTTTGAGGAGATTGCAGTTTACATTAATTAATTGTTCACCTAATCTAAGCTGCTTTTTAATAGGAGAAATATGTGTTTTTATCTTTATCTGTTATAATTCTGCCAGAACTCCTAGAGGGCATCAGTGGTAAAAAATTCAAGATATTCTAAATTTAAAACTGTGGAAATTCTGTTAGTACAATTTTAATAAAGCAATATTAGTTTTCATTGAAACCTTAGTTTTTTTTTTAGTAAATACTATACTCACGAATGTATTTGTAATTGCAGCTTAGTGCAGTGGCTGAAACACAGTCGAAAAGAATACTGTGAATTATGCAAGCACAGATTTGCTTTCACACCAAGTAAGTTCTTCAGAAGTTTTCTCTGCATGTCTAGGTTGTAACTGGCCATACAAAGGTGTTTATAGACAGTTTTAAAGAAACTAATTTAATTTGTTTTTAATAGTAATAGAAAGTACTGCTATAACATTTTGGGAAGTATTTTTAAAAAACTGTATGTTAGCTTTTAACACACACATGTGTCATTTGATTCTGGGGATATTTTTCTTTTTTTATACTGTGTTTTAGATGAGTTTAAATGTATGCAGAGGTGTAAGGAATCTGTGTGTATCCATCACTCAGTTTCATCCATTTTCAACTCATAGCCCTTCCGTGCGGTTCCCTGTGCTCTTAAGCAACAAACATTTACTGTCTCGTAGATTGTGTGCATCGAGAATCTGGGCTCAGCTTAGCTGGAAGCCTCTGGCTCAGCATTTCTAATATGCCTGTCGTCAGTCTGTCCGCCAGAGTGCCGGGGTCCTGTGAAGGCTTGACCTGGGATCTTGGGGTGGGTGTTCCTCCCAGCTCCCTCACATGCTTGTTAGGGCTCAGCTCCTCGCAGGCTGTTCACTGGGAGCCTGTCTCAGTTGTGTGTGGACCTCTCTGTAGCTGGTCCCTATGCCCTTGTTCCCAACTCACCATCTTTATTTCAGAAAATCCCACTTATGATTTCTTCTGTACATATTTTAGTATGTGTCTCTAAGAAGAAGGATTCCTAAAAAAAAATAGCTATAATGTCATTATTTAGCCAGAAAATTTAATAATTAATAATGCCTTAAATTTGTCAAATATCCCAGCCCTGTTAAAATTTGGGATTTTTAAAAATTGTGTCTTTTGATAAAATACACTCAGTTTACATTAATTAATTGTTCACCTAATCTAAGCTGCTTTTTAATAGGAGAAATATGTGTTTTTATCTTTATCTGTTATAATTCTGCCAGAACTCCTAGAGGGCATCAGTGGTAAAAAATTCAAGATATTCTAAATTTAAAACTGTGGAAATTCTGTTAGTACAATTTTAATAAAGCAATATTAGTTTTCATTGAAACCTTAGTTTTTTTTTTAGTAAATACTATACTCACGAATGTATTTGTAATTGCAGCTTAGTGCAGTGGCTGAAACACAGTCGAAAAGAATACTGTGAATTATGCAAGCACAGATTTGCTTTCACACCAAGTAAGTTCTTCAGAAGTTTTCTCTGCATGTCTAGGTTGTAACTGGCCATACAAAGGTGTTTATAGACAGTTTTAAAGAAACTAATTTAATTTGTTTTTAATAGTAATAGAAAGTACTGCTATAACATTTTGGGAAGTATTTTTAAAAAACTGTATGTTAGCTTTTAACACACACATGTGTCATTTGATTCTGGGGATATTTTTCTTTTTTTATACTGTGTTTTAGATGAGTTTAAATGTATGCAGAGGTGTAAGGAATCTGTGTGTATCCATCACTCAGTTTCATCCATTTTCAACTCATAGCCCTTCCGTGCGGTTCCCTGTGCTCTTAAGCAACAAACATTTACTGTCTCGTAGATTGTGTGCATCGAGAATCTGGGCTCAGCTTAGCTGGAAGCCTCTGGCTCAGCATTTCTAATATGCCTGTCGTCAGTCTGTCCGCCAGAGTGCCGGGGTCCTGTGAAGGCTTGACCTGGGATCTTGGGGTGGGTGTTCCTCCCAGCTCCCTCACATGCTTGTTAGGGCTCAGCTCCTCGCAGGCTGTTCACTGGGAGCCTGTCTCAGTTGTGTGTGGACCTCTCTGTAGCTGGTCCCTATGCCCTTGTTCCCAACTCACCATCTTTATTTCAGAAAATCCCACTTATGATTTCTTCTGTACATATTTTAGTATGTGTCTCTAAGAAGAAGGATTCCTAAAAAAAAATAGCTATAATGTCATTATTTAGCCAGAAAATTTAATAATTAATAATGCCTTAAATTTGTCAAATATCCCAGCCCTGTTAAAATTTGGGATATCTTTTGAAAAAATTGTGTCTTTTGATTAAAATTGTCTCAGTTATAATAAGTAATAAAGACCAATATTTAATTCACTTTTTTTAAAAAAAATTTTCATCCATCTCTGTTCTTTCGCCTATATGGGCCTCCCATCGCGGTGGGTGGCCTCTCTTGCTGCAGAGCACCGGCTCGGCGCATGTGCTCCAGAGCTGCGGCTCAGTAGTTGGACACATCAGTCCAGCTGGTCCACGGCACATGAGATCTTCCCAGGCCAGGGATTGAACTGGCACCCCTTGCACTGCAAGGCGGTGTCCTTACCCACTGGACCACCACGGAAGCCCTAATTCACTTTTTTAAGTTCAGTATTTTGTAAGCCTATGGCATGGTAAATGTTTTGCAGGTCTTTAAGATTTCAGTTATATTTTATCATTCCTTTACCTATTGATTGATTGATATTCAGTGTTCGCCTTAAATAAGTAGAGGTTTATATGGGGAAGTTATCAAGAATTTGAAGCATTCTAGTAAATAGATTGTCTCCCTCTCCTGCCTCAGCCCCAAAGGGTTTTTGTGCTTTAGTCTTTGTTTTCAGCATCTCCAACTGCTGCGAGTAAATTCTGTAAATTAGTGTTAATTTTATTTTGTTTTTTATGTGGTGTATATATGATTATAATTATAATAGTTTTACTTTTGAAACTTTCATTGTGCTCAAAAAATATCAGTTCTGTAATTTTGTCGTCTTTAATTTTCTCTAGAGCATAAAAACTGTACGACTTAAGGTTTGCTACAGCTGAAGACTGAATAACTAAATAATTAAACATGATGTTAGATAGGAAGTACTCATGTGAGCTTTTTTTTTTTTTTAATATTTATTTGGCTGTGCTGAGCCTTAGTTGCAGCAGGTGGGATCTAGTTTCCTGACCAGAGATCGAACCCCAGTCCTCTGCATTGGGAGCCTGGGGTCTTAGCCACTAGACCACCAGGGAAGTCCCTCATGTGAGCGCGTTTATTCTGAAGCCAAAAGAGCTTTTTTTTTTTTTTTTTTTTTTAAGATTTATTTGTTTATTTACTTTGGGCGGGGGTCCGGTTGGGGAGGGAGGGGAGCGGGCGGGCCACTTCTATTGGTCTTTCATTCCTCTTATTTTCATCCATCTTTGTTCTTTGGCTCCTGTGGGCCTCCCATCACGGTGGCGTCTGTCGCTGCAGAGCTCCGGCTCTGGGCGCATGCACTTCAGAGCTCCGGCTCGGTAATTGGACACATCGGTCCAGCCGCTCCGCGGCACGTGGGATCTTCCCAGGCCAGGGATCGAACCGGCGCCCCTTGCACTGCAAGGTGGTGTCTTTACCCACTGGACCACCAGGGGAAGCCCGCTTTTTTTTTTTTTTTAAAATTTTTATTTTACTTTTTACTTTTACAGAGTTTTCCAACAAAAGCTTTTGCTTTTAGTTTTCATTTGACGGTCATGTTATCTGTTTTTTTATGTTTTCAAAAACTCTATTTATTGGTTTAATGGCTTGTTCCTGTGTATCAAATATCCTCTTAAATTAAGTGATCTTAGTGGGTATGTTGTAAAAAGCTGCTGTTTTTGTAGCTATATTGTGAAAAGTTGCTGTTAGTTAATTGTTCATTTACATTACGTGTTAATTTACATTACAGTACATGTTCATTTACATTACACATTAATTGTTCATTTACGGTGAACAGTTTTATGACAGCGCTCTCATAAATTTTACATCACTGATTTAAAAACTTTATCATCGTTCCTTGTTTTGGCCTCACTGGAGAAAGAAGCTTTGCTCCTTCTGTAGGTTTTTTCTGAGATAGCTGTGGTGAGAAAAGTGAAAGTGTTACTCACTTGTTCGTGTCCTACACTTTGTGACCCCATGGACTGTAGCCCACCCAGCTCGTCTGTCCATGGGATTCTCCAGGCAAGAGTAGTGGAGTGGGCTGCCATTTCCTTCTCAAGGGGATCTTCCGGACCCAGGGATTGGACCTGGGTCTCCTGCACTGCAGGCAGACTCTTTGTTGTCTGAGCCACCAGGGAAGCCCCACCGTGGTGGACCAGTGATTTTCATTGGAACCATTTAAAAAGGAAATCTTTCTAAAATGTGTCTAGTAGGTTTTGGTACCAATTCTCGGATGTGTGTGGAAATGGTTTCCCCTCCACCAGCAAACAGGTCTGTCAGTAAACATTTCTGGTGTCAGTAAACAGGACACTGTGGAAGGGAGCCTGCACCATTCTGCCCAAATCTACTTGTGTTCACCTGCCTGGAAGCTCTCCAAACCCCAGGCCTTTTGGCTTTTTAATGGAGGCCTCATTATATAGATGGGATTGATTAAGTCATTGACTATGGACACTGGTTCTGCCTTCAGTCCCTCCATCCTCCCCAGAGGCCTGACGGGATGGGGCTCAAAGGTCTAACTCTAATTATTTGGTTGGTTCCCTGAGGAAACCCAAGCCATCCTTACTCTTTCTCCCTGTTCCTGCCCCAGACAGGGTTCAAATTCATCTTATTAGCATAACAGCAACCTCTGATAACAACCTTTTAGGCTTACAGGGCTTAAAAAATTCCTAGGGAGTTTTAGGAGCTATGAGCCAAGAACTGTGGGCGAAGACCAAATATGGATGACAAATATGTTTTGGTTATCGAAACAATCAAATATATATTTCTCCTAAATCTCAGTGTTTCCTGTGGCAGAGCCTCTTTTGCTACATGTTGGGCTCCACCCCAGAAGGGTGGGAAGACCCTAACCTGCCATTAAGTGTGCTGCTTGTGCCAGGCCGGGAGCAGCGGGTGGCTAGCAGCCGGCGGCTGGCTGCGCCCACAGGGAGGGCGCTGCCCTGGCCTCTGAGTGCCGTTTCTGAGGCTGCTGCGGCGGAGCGTTTTTCTTGAGGGCCTCTCTGCTTCACCCTTTGCTCCTATTTGCTTTATATGATCGTTGTAATTCTGAAAACGTTTGTGCTGTTTTCTCACTTGTTCGTGTCCTACACTTTGTGACCCCATGGACTGTAGCCCACCCAGCTGCTGTCCATGGGATTCTCCAGGCAAGAGTAGTGGAGTGGGCTGCCATTTCCTTCTCAAGGGGATCTTCCGGACCCAGGGATTGGACCTGGGTCTCCTGCACTGCAGGCAGACTCTTTGTTGTCTGAGCCACCAGGGAAGCCCCACCGTGGTGGACCAGTGATTTTCATTGGAACCATTTAAAAAGGAAATCTTTCTAAAATGTGTCTAGTAGGTTTTGGTACCAATTCTCGGATGTGTGTGGAAATGGTTTCCCCTCCACCAGCAAACAGGTCTGTCAGTAAACATTTCTGGTGTCAGTAAACAGGACACTGTGGAAGGGAGCCTGCACCATTCTGCCCAAATCTACTTGTGTTCACCTGCCTGGAAGCTCTCCAAACCCCAGGCCTTTTGGCTTTTTAATGGAGGCCTCATTATATAGATGGGATTGATTAAGTCATTGACTATGGACACTGGTTCTGCCTTCAGTCCCTCCATCCTCCCCAGAGGCCTGACGGGATGGGGCTCAAAGGTCTAACTCTAATTATTTGGTTGGTTCCCTGAGGAAACCCAAGCCATCCTTACTCTTTCTCCCTGTTCCTGCCCCAGACAGGGTTCAAATTCATCTTATTAGCATAACAGCAACCTCTGATAACAACCTTTTAGGCTTACAGGGCTTAAAAAATTCCTAGGGAGTTTTAGGAGCTATGAGCCAAGAACTGTGGGCGAAGACCAAATATGGATGACAAATATGTTTTGGTTATCGAAACAATCAAATATATATTTCTCCTAAATCTCAGTGTTTCCTGTGGCAGAGCCTCTTTTGCTACATGTTGGGCTCCACCCCAGAAGGGTGGGAAGACCCTAACCTGCCATTAAGTGTGCTGCTTGTGCCAGGCCGGGAGCAGCGGGTGGCTAGCAGCCGGCGGCTGGCTGCGCCCACAGGGAGGGCGCTGCCCTGGCCTCTGAGTGCCGTTTCTGAGGCTGCTGCGGCGGAGCGTTTTTCTTGAGGGCCTCTCTCTGCTTCACCCTTTGCTCCTATTTGCTTTATATGATCGTTTGTAATTCTGAAAACTAGATGATTGTATTGTTTGAATGCTGAGGTATGTGAAAATTAGCCTTGCCTACAGTTCCTGGCTCTGAGTGAGAGATGTGCACATCTCTTGAGTCTTTTTTTTCCTGCTCAGAGGCCTGTTTTGTTGGCTTCCACATTTATGTGGTTTGCTCTCATAAATGTCTTCCAGGTAAATATAATACTGTGTTGAAATTATTTGAATCATTTTTCTTTCAGGATAAAATGCTTAAGTGCAATGCAGAGGTTGAAAGTTAAATAGTTCTACATGCCTAGAAAGTAACCTGTTTCTGAATCTTTTACGTGAATATTTTTCTTTTTCACCTTATAGTTTATTCCCCAGATATGCCTTCGCGGCTTCCCATCCAGGACATATTTGCTGGCCTGGTTACAAGTGTCGGCACTGCGATACGATACTGGTTTCATTACACACTTGTGGCCTTTGCGTGGCTGGGAGTTGTTCCTCTTACAGCATGTGAGTATCCATTCCTCTGTGACTGGACTTGCCTAAATATTACACAGCTGTTTAATATTATACAGTAATAGGGTACTCTAGTTTTATTTAAATGATACTCAATTATTAGGTATTATAATGTTGTATATTAGGAAAACCTCATTTAGAAACTGTTATTTACCTGAATGAAAAGCCATTTTTAACAGGTTAGCTTCTTGAATGAATATGGGAAAGAAAAACAACAGACAGAGGCTAATAATGAAAGTTCATGAAAGAATTGAGAATGCAAAATAAAAGCATAATTGGAAGGAAACTGAATTTTACTCTTTGAAGTCTATTAGAGTTTTCAAGGATGGCACAAGATAGGTTCCTTTGAGATTTTTTTTTTAAATCCCCCTTTAAAAAACATGTATCTCATGGTCCTGAATAATTGGGAAGCCTGTCTTTCAAATATAGAGGGCTCTCTGGAACATGGGTATGCTAACTCTTAGTTGATTCTCTTTCGGTTCTTTGTGTTCGTAAAGACATGGAGAGGGGTCTATAGTACCTCTGCCAGAGTATATATAGGATTTTTTCGACTTAAATGCAAACAAGATTTTAAAATAAGCATGATTAATATCCTCATATCTTCTTAAATAAACTCGATGAGTTGTGAAAATGAAAGTCTTATGAAAATAGCTGAATAGGTACTATTCACTTGAAGAGTGAATTAGTGAGTTAGAAGATTAAGCAAGGAGTTCTCTAGGATGTGCCTCAGAGACCAGAAGCTGTAAGAATGAGGGAGACAGTTGAGCAGTGGAGGCTGCGTCCAGTTGTTTCAGTATCTGACTAGTAAGTAGTTCCATAAGGTAAAAGAGAGAGAGAGCTGACTCTGATAAAGGAAAAGGACAAAGCTAGAAACATCTTCTGAAGTTTCCCAACGCTGAATAGGCTGGTGTAGAGATGTTACCAGTGATCCTACGAAGAATGCGAGTCTGGCTGGTTGAACATGAGAAACAGCTGAAGCATCTACATTTGACCAGATTTTTTTTTTTAAATATATATTTTATTTATATTTATTTGGCTGCATTGGGTCTCAGTTGTAGCATGTGGGCTCTAGTTCCCTGACCAGGAATTGAACCCAGGCCCCCTGTGTTGGGAGCACAGAGTCTTAGCCACTGGACCACCAGGGAATTCCCTTGACCAGATTTTTGAACCTAAAGTCTTCCACATAAATATTCTCAGACAGAAGGACAAGTACAGACATTTCAGTAGAGGGAAGGGGTTGGAAAGTTTACTATCCCAAATTATTTATGAAATAGTGTTCGAAAATATATTTTACTAAAATGAGCAAGGAATCAGAAACCTATGATCTGCAAAGAAAAAGAAACAGGTACTTTTTACAGCGAAATCATAATTGTTGTTAGTCTGTAATAATTGGGAGAAGGAAATGGCAACCCACTCCATTGTTCTTGTTTGGAAAATTCCCATGAAGGAGCCTGGTGGGCTATAGTCAATGGAGTTGCAAAGAGTTGGACATGGGGCTTCCCCTGGTGGTCCAGTGGGTAAGGACACCGCCTTACAGTGCAAGGGGCACCGGTTTGAGCCCTGGCCTGGGAAGATCCCACGTGCCACGGAGTGGCTGGATTGATGTGTCCAGTCACCGAGCCGGAGCTCTGGAGCGCATGCGCCCAGAGCCGGTGCTCTGCAGCGACAGACGCCACCGCGATGGGAGGCCCACAGAAGCCAAGGAACAAAGACGGATGAAAATAGAGAAATGAAAGACCAGTAGAAGTGGCCCGCCCGCTCCCCTCCCTCCCCAACCCGACCCCCACCCAAAATAAATAAATAAATAAATCTTAAAAAAAAAAAAAGGGTTGGACATGACTGAGCACTCACACTATAATAATTAATAATATTTTTAAAGATATTAGTCTGAAACTAAAATTCTAAGTGATATTCACATGAAAGAAATTTGTGAGGGGAGGATAGAAATGAGATCTTTTAAATTGTCTTATTTGTGGGGAAAGTATAGATGCTTTAGACAAAACGAGAGAACACAGTTACCAGTGATCCTCGAAGAATGCGAGTCTGGCTGGTTGAACATGAGAAACAGCTGAAGCATCTACATTTGACCAGATTTTTTTTTTTAAATATATATTTTATTTATATTTATTTGGCTGCATTGGGTCTCAGTTGTAGCATGTGGGCTCTAGTTCCCTGACCAGGAATTGAACCCAGGCCCCCTGTGTTGGGAGCACAGAGTCTTAGCCACTGGACCACCAGGGAATTCCCTTGACCAGATTTTTGAACCTAAAGTCTTCCACATAAATATTCTCAGACAGAAGGACAAGTACAGACATTTCAGTAGAGGGAAGGGGTTGGAAAGTTTACTATCCCAAATTATTTATGAAATAGTGTTCGAAAATATATTTTACTAAAATGAGCAAGGAATCAGAAACCTATGATCTGCAAAGAAAAAGAAACAGGTACTTTTTACAGCGAAATCATAATTGTTGTTAGTCTGTAATAATTGGGAGAAGGAAATGGCAACCCACTCCATTGTTCTTGTTTGGAAAATTCCCATGAAGGAGCCTGGTGGGCTATAGTCAATGGAGTTGCAAAGAGTTGGACATGGGGCTTCCCCTGGTGGTCCAGTGGGTAAGGACACCGCCTTACAGTGCAAGGGGCACCGGTTCGAGCCCTGGCCTGGGAAGATCCCACGTGCCACGGAGTGGCTGGATTGATGTGTCCAGTCACCGAGCCGGAGCTCTGGAGCGCATGCGCCCAGAGCCGGTGCTCTGCAGCGACAGACGCCACCGCGATGGGAGGCCCACAGAAGCCAAGGAACAAAGACGGATGAAAATAGAGAAATGAAAGACCAGTAGAAGTGGCCCGCCCGCTCCCCGCCCTCCCCAACCCGCCCCCCACCCAAAATAAATAAATAAATAAATCTTAAAAAAAAAAAAGGGTTGGACATGACTGAGCACTCACACTATAATAATTAATAATATTTTTAAAGATATTAGTCTGAAACTAAAATTCTAAGTGATATTCACATGAAAGAAATTTGTGAGGGGAGGATAGAAATGAGATCTTTTTAAATTGTCTTATTTGTGGGGAAAGTATAGATGCTTTAGACAAAACGAGAGAACACAGTGTAATTATGCATTAAAAATACAGCAGTAGGGGTGGGGAATTAAAAAAAAAATTATATATATATGTATATATAGATATTTATAGGGGTAGCCAAGGAGAGTCCAGAACTAGCAAAAGTGGTTAAGAGCAGAGGTGCCACCACTGTTCAGGGAGGAAAAATGGTCTTTTCAATAAATGGTATAGCATCGCCTGGATGGGCAGTCGATGAGAAAAATGAATTCTGTCATTACCTCCCACCTGACACGAGTTCATTTTAGATAAATTGTAAATCTGATTGTGAACATTAAAATAAAAAATGTTCTAAAAGATAATATATTAGAACAACTGTAAAAGAAAATACTGAGAAATTTGACTTAATTAAAGTTAAGGTCTTTAATTCATGCTCAGATACCCTTAAGAGAGAAAGGCAAGCTATAGAGTGAGAGAAGGTGTTTTCAGTTCACATATCTAACAAAGGACTTGTATTCAGAATATATAAAGAACTATTAAATCAGTAAGAGGAAAGGCAGACAAGCCAGTTAAAATGTAGAGAGCAGATTTGAACAGGTGGTTCTGGGAAGAAGATTAAATAGCCAATGAGCACATGAAAAAATACTTAGTGTCATTAGTCATCAGAAATGTACAAAAAGATACTGTCTAGCAAAGTGGCTGAAATTAAAAATAAAAGACAACGGCAAATGCTTTTTAGGATGTGGAGCCTCTGGAACGTATCTTCATTAGAAGTAAGAGTATGTATGGTTTAACTACTTTGGAGAGCTGTTTGGCATTATCTGTCAGTTGTTGATATTTTTAAATACCTTATGATCCAGCAGTTCTGTTTCTGGGAACTGCTCACAGGAATAAGAGCCTTGTGTTCAAAGCATGTATATACCGGTGTGACCCCTGCAGCTCGGCAAGTGGAAGCTGAGAGCTGGAGCCAGCCAACAGCTCTCACAGTAGAGTGGACACACGGCGACCGAGCCCGTAATGGAATTACACAGTTTCAGTTCAGTCACTCAGTTGTGTCGCACTCTTTGCCACCAAACTGAAACTGAAACCGAAGCGTAGACTTCCATTATGGGGACGAGCCACCATCTGTCCGTTCTAGTGATGGAAAAACAGCTGGCTGTCCTGAATGAACTTCACTTCCTTGAGGAAAAGAAGCCAGGCACAGAAGAGCAGGGATTGCATGATTGTGTTTATGTGACATTTTAAAATAGTCCAGACAGAGATCAGAATCGTTGTGACAGAGATCAGAATCGTGGTGACCTTCTGCTGGCGACACTGACTGGGGAGGGGCTCAGAGGGCCCTTCAGGGGAGCTGGAGATGGATGTGGAGCCGCTCACCTGGGCGGCAGTTACCTGGGTATATAGCAGTGCAGAAAGTCACCCAGATGCACTCAAAGATTCATGTAAATTTTCCCTTAATAAGAAACTAGCAAAAGTTAAAGGTAACCGCTGGGAGGACAGAAATAAGATCGTGAGTTTTTATCCTAGGGAGTAGGAAGAGGAGAAGTGAGTAAAATTTAAGTCCAACAAAAGACAGGGAGGCCAAGCAGGGAGGGCAGAGGAGAGGGGGCAAAAGAGAAGCAAGGAGAGCGTGAGCGCTCGTGATCCCTGCGTGCGCACACAGGTGCTTCAGTGCGAGAGGGCAGCGGGACGGCCCGGGTCGGGGCGAGAGGCGTCTGTCAGCTGACGAAATGCAGGGCCAGTGCTCACCAGCCAGGTGTTCTTCAAGATGAAACACTCACACAAGGAAAAGCATTTTATTCATATCAATAAAAGAAAAGAAAGTAAGGGTTTTTAATGCACCAGCAAACAGGGCTTAGGATGTAAAACACTCATCAAAGATTCATGAAAGACTACCACACTTCTCTGAAATGAGTAGATTAAATAATCAGAAACGAAGGAAGGACTTTTTTTAAAAAAACATTTTATTTATTAATTTATTTTCATCCATTTCTATTCTCTGGCCTGTGCGGGCCTCCCATGGCAGTGGCCTCTCTAGTTGCAGAACACCGGCTCTGGGTGCGTGTGCTCCAGAACGCTGGCTCGTAATGGGACACACTGGTCCAGCCGCTCCATAGCACATGGGATGTTCCCAGGCCAGGGATCAGACCGGTGCCCCTTGCACTGCAAGGCGAACTCTTTAACCCTTGACCACCAGGGAAGCCCAGGAAGGACTTTTAAGTAACAGATGAAGCAGGCTTGATTTCTGTTCTGCCTTGTTAACGGGTGCACTCACGCATAGTTAGAATCTGAGTCGTGTCGTATAGGACGCCACCTCTTCCTTTAAGTAATCAGTGTACCCCCAACTGTCTTTTCATGTAGGAAGGTGTTGAACTACCTTATTTTTTAGCACACTAGTAAGGAAGCCTTTGATTTATGAATCTGTTTTCTTATCTACAGACATTGGCCTTTTGTCAATTTTACTTTGCTACAGGCTACTTGCTTTGACAATTTTATGCATAGATGTAAGTAATTTGTATTATAGAAACTCTTCCTATCTTCCTGTTTGGACTTGGCATTTGAAAATAGCCACTGAGGTTACTGTAAATTTTCGATGCAAGGTTATAGGGAGTGCTTAAACTAATACATGGGAGTGCATGCTAAGTCACCTCAGTCATGTCCATTTCTTTGTGGCCCTGTGAACTGTAGCCCACCAGGCTCCTCTGTCCATAGGATACTCCAGGCAGGAATACTGAGGTGGGTTGCTGTGCCCTCCTCCAGGGGGTCTTGTTGACCCCAGGATTGAATCCACGTCTCTTATCTTTCCTGCATTGGCAGATTCTTTACCACTAATGCCACCTGGGAAGCTCCGTTCCTGCCTGTTCTGACAAGAGGATAGGGTGGATTTGTATTGGCCCTCACTTCATCTTTTCGTTTCATGGTCAGATTTAAGATTTTGTCTTTCTGAGGACCCTTGAATCTATGTTTTTAAAAAGTTGGTTGTTAGTTTGCTATACATAGCACTGAAGCATGTACTGTACTGGAAAGTCCTCTTAATGTCAAAAGACATGTACCCCCAAGACTTCATGTTCATGAGCAGACTCAATGAATTTTAGAATTCTAGGTTAAAAAAATTCTCCATATTACAATTTTGGAGATTTTTTTCATGAGGCGATTTTTTCTCTTTTTTTCTAACATCTAAACTCATTCAGTAAAAACAAGTAAATAAATCTGGAGAGAATCTAAACTTTAAGCATTATCAGTGGCAGTCACGCTTGTGTTTAACTGAGCGGACTGCGTGAGATGTGGGAGAGTTGTGACGTGTGCCGTCATGCCCTCTCTTGGCAGGCCGCATCTACAAGTGCTTGTTTACTGGCTCTGTGAGCTCTCTCCTGACGCTGCCCCTCGACATGCTGTCCACGTGAGTATTGGGCCTCATGGTGGGGAAGGCTGCAGTGGGAGGGGCGCTCCCTGTCTCTTCCGCACACTGGTGTTTGTTGTCATCTGGAAAGTTCTTCTGTTCCTGGTACCTGTCCTCATGGTCATAGCTACAGGGGAGGTGGCCGACATACACAGATCATGTTTGAAAACACCCATCGTGAGGACTGTCTGGGAACTGGGGGGCCGCTTAGTTAAATCGCTGTCACGTAGTATGAGAAGCGTGCTGTTCCACCCAGAAGACTGGCAGCTCCTTTAACTTGTGTTTCTAACAGTGTAGACATTTGAAGGTAAATTTCTTTTTCAAAATGTCTTTTGTGACAGGGTATGGAGTTTAAAAACGTGTTCACTGTAGGTTCTCTGTATTTTAATTTGACATGAAGCGTTGTATTGCGGTTTCTTGGAAAAGACATGTGTGACTGTTTTAATGATTGATGTTAGAATTAGAAGTTCTATAAATATTAACTGTATCAAGATCATTGGACTGTTAAGCTTGCAAAAGATTGAACCTCTGCTATATCTTTGTACCCAAGCTCACCTTAGGTTTCTGATCCCTATTCAGTAAAGGCAAAGAACAATATAAGACTGTCATTTAGAACAGAAGCATTCAGAGTGTATTATAGAAACAAGCCAGATGACTAAGTGGCAAAATTTGTTAATATTTCTGAAAGCTTAAATTGGGATACTTTGGCTTTGTGAAAAACAGGTGCTTATGGAAACCATGTCGGTGAAGATTGAGTATTTTGGTCTTAAGTCAGGCCATAGCCTACTCGCCCCCCGCCTTCCCTTCTTGTTGGTGGAACCGTGAGCCTTCTGGCGGCTTGGCCAGCGTGGTGACTGAGGTGGCAGCAGGAGGACCCCGGGCGCTGGTCAGGAGCAGAAGAGCTGCTGTTTCTGCGGCTTTTTGGTGACCTTGGACAAATCATTGGGCAGTTCTGAACCCCCTTTCCTCATCAGACAAAATTCATGTAAACTTTCTACATGTATTTGTGAATTTAATCTTTTAACAGCCCACCCAAATCTCTGAGGGATGTTTAAAGATTAAATTAGCAAATATATGTAATGACCATTTGTGAATTTTGAGCAGTGTGTTAGTAAATAGCAAGGTGAGCACCCAGACTCAGAGCTGCTGCTTGCCCTTGGCTGGCAGACGCCCCTCTCTGCTCGGAGTGGATGGGTCAGGGCTGCACCTGATTGCTTTCGCGAGCTTCCTCACTGACACAGGAGGAATGCTGGAGGCTTGATGGGGACAGTCAGAAGAAATTGTAAGCATGGCTAGGTTTTATAATCTCATGCTGCCTTTTAGAGTTTCAGGAATTGAGCCACTTTTTCTGAGCACACTTATAACTAAATTGCTTTTTTTTTCTTAGTAATGTTTCATTTTTCTCTATAGTAGGTGTTTGTTGAAATTGTACTTAAAAGTTTTTTAATATCTTAGCTGATGCTATGTATTCTATAGACCAGCATCTCTAGGCACAGTCTCTCAGTTACTATTGCTGCAAAACATTCTGTCCCCACTAAAAGCCTGTTTTTAGTGGCTCAAAACAACCAGCATTTGATTTGCTCATAATTGGAGGTGTTAACCGTTGGGCCTGGACTCAGCTGGTCAGTTTCTTTGTTGGACCTGCCTCGGTCTAAGATGGGCACCTTGGTTCTTTCTGCGGCCTCTTCAGAAGGCCTGCGGGGCTTCTTTACGTGGTGGGCTCGGGGAAGCATTCTGAAAGGTTAGAGCTGGACAGCCTCTTCTAGGCTTTAGAGCACAGCAGCTAGCGCTTCCGGTCCGGTCAGTTCACAGACCAGCCCAGATGTAAGGTCTGAAGGAAAAGCAAAAGATGCCAGAGTCTGCCACCACTTAAACTACACTAACCAGTTGCTGTTCTTCCTGCTTTGACAAGGACGTTGCCAAGAAGGGTTCTGTCACAGTTGTAGTCATCTGGAGAGTTCCTTAGCAAGGGGGTGATCCCTCTTGCTATTGAAGTATATTTCAGATGGTATCTGAGGGCCACGTTAGCTCAGCGTGGAGCTTTCAGGCCGAGGTCTCCCAAACTGGCCCTTCCTTAAGTGTCCACAGAAGAAAAAACATCATTCTGTTATGGTAGTGAGTTTTCCAAAAATTTCCCAAGATTCTTGAGTTGCCTTTGAATTCTTCTGAAATCAAACATAGGCCAGGGAAGGATATGCTGCTTCAGAGAGGAAAAGAACAAAGAGGTCTTCAGTAGTATAGTACTCTGAGTCTTTTCATGTGAATCATACTTGATCTTGTCTGAATTTGTTGAGGAACTAATACACTTTCGTATATTTGCAGTTAGCATCAGCATGTAGTATGTGTCCTAAAGGAGGCGCTGGTGAGGTGTGCCGCAGGCTTCCTTGCCTCGGGCACCATGTGCTGTGCGTCTCAGCCTTCCTGTGTGTGGTCTTTGGGCCTTTCCTGCCTCCTGATTTGCTGCATCTATGCGTTTTCATGGGTTTAAGTGTCAGCTAACCAAGTTGGTTAAGCTTGTGTTTGACAGAAGGATAAGAACATTCTTAGTAAGGGTTGGGCAGGGTCGTTTATCTTTAGTGAATTATCTTTGTCACGTGTTCGGCTACTTCCGATGTTTTGCTTGCTGCCTTCCTTTTTCTTAGCCATCTTCAAAGAGAGGCTGGATAGCTATTTATGTAGCTCTGATGTTACTGTCCTCTATAATATAAACACATATAATACAAATGTATAAATAAATGTATTTGGCCAGCTTATGGGATAAAGTGCTGCCCTTCTCAGAAATAGTTCTTGAGAGACTGACTTTCACCAGCAAGTTACCACTTCTCTGACTGTTCTTTCGGAGACTTTTGTGTAAAGTGAATGTTGTTACCTTTGGTTTCTTAACTTAAAGTGTTCTTTGGAGTAATTCTATGTACCTTTTTTTCCCCCCCAATAGGGACAACTTGTTGGCAGACTGCTTACAGGGTTGTTTTGTGGTGACGTGCACCCTGTGTGCGTTCATTAGCCTGGTGTGGCTGCGAGAGCAGATCGTCCACGGCGGAGCCCCGATCTGGCTGGAGCACGCTGCTCCGCCCTTCAATGCTGCTGGGCGTCACCAGAATGAGGTAGCCCCCTCCACGCCTGAATTCACTAGATCTGGGTCAGACGCAGGAATTATCGGCCCCCTCTAGGACCCAAGCCCTGACTCCCACATCCCTCATTGCAGAGCAAGACAGCGACAAGGTTTGGGAGAAGTTTAAGAGATGTGGACAGTCAGAAGAGTGCTGCTGTGACTTTGCCTCTTGGTTTTCTCGCGAGACTGGGAAAAGTGTTGGGGGGTTACTGGGTGCTCTTTGTTCCCTTTGCCGGATTAGCAACTGCCTGCAAGTTAACACGCGGAGCTCCTTCATGTGCTTTTGCCTTGCTGTGTAGCGTTAAGGAGGCCCCCTGCCCTCTTTTTTCACTGGATTTTTCATGTGTAAACACCTCCCCCATGTTGCTCTTAATAGAAACATTACCCAAAGTAGAAAACATGGGATACTGTCAATAAGTCTTGTACAGTTCTACTTTTTATTAATGAGAGGTGACATGCAAGATCAGGAGTGTTTGCTTCAGGCATTAAGAAGAGGAGGGAGTGATAAGTGATTTTTAGTATCATTTTACTAAGATGACAGCGCTGAAAATATTTTGAAAATCTGGCTTCTTACATATGAACACTAATTTGCACTTTGTAAACTTTTATTATGGAAAAATTGACTATAAAATTAACTAAAAATGTGATATTAATGATTTAATTTTTCATTTAATGACCTATTTTTTATGGTGTGAGGAGTGACTTCCATCATTTTCTGCCACACCCTTTTCTATACAGAATTAAGAGTACAGTTTCTTTGAAAAGTACACATACGAAAAATGGAACTATAAAGCAAGCATGCTTTTCTTACTTCGTGTTAACACTTCATCATTGTGCCTTATATTTGGAAGCATTGAGCACAGTTCTGTTAGAATCTTCGTTAACTTCATAGGAGTTAAGTGTTTTAATTAACTACAACTGGGTCTTTGCATTTGGTAGGTAGCAGAATTCAGGAAGCTCCAGAGAAAGGTACTTGGGGTCTGACTAAGTTCCTGTGGACAGGCTTACCTGCAGAGCAGACACAAGGACTCTTTCCTTGAGTGTTAATTGATGACTGAGAATTAAGTTATATGTCAGTGTGTGTGTAAATACCCAAGTAAAGTACATAAATATATTTTCATCCCTGGAGTGGTCAGTAAAGACAAGAGATGCCTTCTAAAGAAGGTATTCAAGATAGCCAGACTTGTCAGTGTGTTTTCTGTAATGGCTTTATGAAATGTTAATCTCTAAATTATACTGAATGAATGTATATACTGTTAAGTGAGTTTATGTTCTTCTATACCAAGTTGTTCCAAATTCAGATACATTTAGAAGAGATGCCCCGAGGAGTGATTTTGGACTTTTAATAGGGTTTGTGTGTGGTGGCTAGTTTTTGTTTTTGTTTTTTTTTTAAGAAGGGAGGGTACAGTTTGAAAGTACAACAAAACTGGGATACACTAGGCAGATTTCTGGTCTGTTCTGTCATTTTAGGCTCCAGCCGGAGGAAATGGTGCTGAAAATGTTGCCCCTGAGCAGCCTGCTAACCCCCCAGCCGAGAACGCAGTGGTGGGGGAAAACCCTGACGCCCAGGACGAGCAGGCGGAGGAGGAGGAGGAGGAGAACGAGGAGGAAGACGAGGCGGGTGGGGAAGACGCAGCCGAAGCCCACAACGGGGCGCAGGGTGAGGCTGCCGGCCGTGCTCACCCTTCCTCCAGGACCGCAAGTCCACTCCCAGCTTACCTTGGCGGGGACTGGAGTTTTCAAAGTCTGATGGGTGTGAAGTTCCGTTTCTGACCCATTTTTACTTTATTTTGGCAGACTTGTATTTATGGACAGTCATAGCATACATACTTTTTTTCTATGAAGCAGGCATATTTTGTGTTTTAAAATTCTACTTACAAAGAGCTTTTTGTAGACTTTATAGGAAGAAGTTATTTGCAAGTTGGAGTAGATGCTGGGTTTTTTTTTAAGGCATTTGATGCCGTTTTATCTTACTCCTTTGCCATCTTTATTGAGTTAGTGCAGCTATTATTATTAAAGAATTCTTGAAATGTACTCTGCAAGCTAGACACCAACCAAAGAAACTCATTTCTCATCTTCTGATAGTCTGTAAAAACTCCAGAACGTAAAAGAACATTGAGACCAGCCCACTGGTCAGCGCTCAGTAGTTTCCCACCTTCCTTTCTGTCCTCTGGCTCCAGAGTTTCCTGCCAAGCCCTGCACTGTCTCTGGGTCCACTCACTGTTGCCAGGACCCGAGCATTTGCCCTGTGCCAGGCATGCAGACGCCAGGTCCCTGCCTTCCTGGGGTTTCTGGTCTTGTGAGGAAGTAGAAACATCCAAGTGAGCACGGCTGTTACTCCACAGTGTGTGTCAAGTGTGCAGGTGGCTCTGAGGTTGCTCCTGAGGAGGGCCCTATTCTAATCAGATTCCCCAGGGAGCTCTGAGGACGTGATCCTGGAGCGGAGGCTGGAAGGGTGAGAAGCCTGTAGTATCATGGGAGGCGGGCGCTGCCTCCTGGAGACGCGGCTGTGTGTGTGGAAAGGCTCTGAGCCGGCGGCTGCTCAGCCCAGCGCTGGCCCTTGTCGTCTTCTGCTTGACTTTGCCTGTGGGTCCGGCCTGGGCTTCCTTCTTCCACTTGTGCTCCACTGTGTTCTTCTGTACATAGCGTTTACACTGGTCTCTTGCTCTTAAAGTCTTGTCAGTGGTTTCTGCCTTCTGCTAGAGAGCCCAGCACAGTCCAGGCTTCACACGCCTTCTGTATCCGTGTGATCTGGCCCCTGTCTGTCTTCCATTAATACGTCTTCTGCCACCTTTCTCAGCCATAGCATTCTAGGCCCCTGGTTTGTACACTTTGTTCAGACCCACCAGATTCGTTCTTGATTCCGAGCTGTTGAATTCCTCTGTTGCATGTAATCCTGTTTATGTCCTTTCTAACACGTATATCACGATCTAGAATTATCTTACTTATTTTGTATGTTGTATTTATTTTTGTTTTTTAAAAATTGCTTAACTAGCAAATACTGGATATGGAAAAATTTTACTGTCTTTTGGCCTATTTCATCTGTTGTGTTTAACAACTGTCATAAAACCAAATTAAAAGAATATGATTTATAATTCCATCAGTATAATCTTTAAATACAATGACTGTATTTCCAGACGACATGAACTGGAATGCTCTAGAATGGGACCGAGCTGCAGAAGAGCTCACGTGGGAACGAGTGAGTAGGACATTGGCTCTCATGATATGGGACCATGAGCTGCAGAAGAGCCATGATTCCTTTCTGTCCTCTGGCTCCAGAGTTTCCTGCCAAGCCCTGCACTGTCTCTGGGTCCACTCACTGTTGCCAGGACCCGAGCATTTGCCCTGTGCCAGGCATGCAGACGCCAGGTCCCTGCCTTCCTGGGGTTTCTGGTCTTGTGAGGAAGTAGAAACATCCAAGTGAGCACGGCTGTTACTCCACAGTGTGTGTCAAGTGTGCAGGTGGCTCTGAGGTTGCTCCTGAGGAGGGCCCTATTCTAATCAGATTCCCCAGGGAGCTCTGAGGACGTGATCCTGGAGCGGAGGCTGGAAGGGTGAGAAGCCTGTAGTATCATGGGAGGCGGGCGCTGCCTCCTGGAGACGCGGCTGTGTGTGTGGAAAGGCTCTGAGCCGGCGGCTGCTCAGCCCAGCGCTGGCCCTTGTCGTCTTCTGCTTGACTTTGCCTGTGGGTCCGGCCTGGGCTTCCTTCTTCCACTTGTGCTCCACTGTGTTCTTCTGTACATAGCGTTTACACTGGTCTCTTGCTCTTAAAGTCTTGTCAGTGGTTTCTGCCTTCTGCTAGAGAGCCCAGCACAGTCCAGGCTTCACACGCCTTCTGTATCCGTGTGATCTGGCCCCTGTCTGTCTTCCATTAATACGTCTTCTGCCACCTTTCTCAGCCATAGCATTCTAGGCCCCTGGTTTGTACACTTTGTTCAGACCCACCAGATTCGTTCTTGATTCCGAGCTGTTGAATTCCTCTGTTGCATGTAATCCTGTTTATGTCCTTTCTAACACGTATATCACGATCTAGAATTATCTTACTTATTTTGTATGTTGTATTTATTTTTGTTTTTTAAAAATTGCTTAACTAGCAAATACTGGATATGGAAAAATTTTACTGTCTTTTGGCCTATTTCATCTGTTGTGTTTAACAACTGTCATAAAACCAAATTAAAAGAATATGATTTATAATTCCATCAGTATAATCTTTAAATACAATGACTGTATTTCCAGACGACATGAACTGGAATGCTCTAGAATGGGACCGAGCTGCAGAAGAGCTCACGTGGGAACGAGTGAGTAGGACTTCTCTCTGTCAGGCCATTTTAAGGGATCATCATTTTAATGTAGGTCTTCACGTTGGCCATATTTAGGTGTATATACTCATTTTGCAGTTACGTTTGGTGACAGCAATGACCAAGAGCTTCAATTTCTAGAGAAAATTAAGTGATACATTGTTTGTAATGAAAATATTAGAAATACTATGATAAAGATCTACTGATGCTTTTTCTATCTTCTGGTGCAAACCCTTTCTCCATTCATGAAGTCTTTAGCTTGAAACTGTGGACTTCTGAAAGTGAAGTAATAATTTAAATATTATTCTGGTGCTTCATTTGACAGAATAATACAGTTGAATCATTAAATCTTGACTGGCTCCATATTTAATGTAAGAAGTAAAGCCTAAGATGGAATTTTTTAACTTTATAATTACATGATTTGAATTTAAAAGGAAATGTAAAATTTCTACCATAAAGAACTTTTTCATCCTCTGAAGATGATAGGCTGTGTTGAAAAGCAATGGGTAAATGTTATGCCTAAAGATACTGAAAGGAAAATGAGCTTTTTTTCATAAATAAACGTACTTTTTCATAACATTTATTCGTCATTTTTAATAAACAGATTTTATTTTTATGAACAAAATTTATGATTCTCATAAATATAATAGATAAAAAATCCTGTTGAATCTTGAATTAATGCATATTGTTTATTTCAGATGCTAGGACTTGATGGATCACTTGTGTTTCTAGTAAGTAAAGCTAGTCTTTTTAGATAGTAGAATTATAACTTTGTGTCAGTGATTCAGTGATCTCAAATTTACAATATATGGTGGCTTTTTATACTAAAGGTTAAAATGTCTTGATTTTTGATTGCTTGGTATATTGAAGAAAGTCTGTTTTGTGTATGGAAAATATTGGTAAGCATAAAGGTAATGCTATTTAAAAGTTTTTATAGGCCCTTAGTAAGGATCTTTTTAACAACTCAAAAAAAGAATATGATTTATAATTCCATCAGTATAATCTTTAAATACAATGACTGTATTTCCAGACGACATGAACTGGAATGCTCTAGAATGGGACCGAGCTGCAGAAGAGCTCACGTGGGAACGAGTGAGTAGGACTTCTCTCTGTCAGGCCATTTTAAGGGATCATCATTTTAATGTAGGTCTTCACGTTGGCCATATTTAGGTGTATATACTCATTTTGCAGTTACGTTTGGTGACAGCAATGACCAAGAGCTTCAATTTCTAGAGAAAATTAAGTGATACATTGTTTGTAATGAAAATATTAGAAATACTATGATAAAGATCTACTGATGCTTTTTCTATCTTCTGGTGCAAACCCTTTCTCCATTCATGAAGTCTTTAGCTTGAAACTGTGGACTTCTGAAAGTGAAGTAATAATTTAAATATTATTCTGGTGCTTCATTTGACAGAATAATACAGTTGAATCATTAAATCTTGACTGGCTCCATATTTAATGTAAGAAGTAAAGCCTAAGATGGAATTTTTTAACTTTATAATTACATGATTTGAATTTAAAAGGAAATGTAAAATTTCTACCATAAAGAACTTTTCATCCTCTGAAGATGATAGGCTGTGTTGAAAAGCAATGGGTAAATGTTATGCCTAAAGATACTGAAAGGAAAATGAGCTTTTTTTCATAAATAAACGTACTTTTTCATAACATTTATTCGTCATTTTTAATAAACAGATTTTATTTTTATGAACAAAATTTATGATTCTCATAAATATAATAGATAAAAAATCCTGTTGAATCTTGAATTAATGCATATTGTTTATTTCAGATGCTAGGACTTGATGGATCACTTGTGTTTCTAGTAAGTAAAGCTAGTCTTTTTAGATAGTAGAATTATAACTTTGTGTCAGTGATTCAGTGATCTCAAATTTACAATATATGGTGGCTTTTTATACTAAAGGTTAAAATGTCTTGATTTTTGATTGCTTGGTATATTGAAGAAAGTCTGTTTTGTGTATGGAAAATATTGGTAAGCATAAAGGTAATGCTATTTAAAAAGGAAATTATCAAAAATATTTGATTTTTAGGGCTTCCCTGGTGGTCCAGTGGGTAAGGACACCGCCTTGCAGTGCAAGGGGCGCCGGTTCCATCCCTGGCCTGGGAAGATCCCGTGTGCCGCAGAGCGGCTGGACCTATGTGTCCAATTAACGAGCCGGAGCTCTGGAGCGCATGCGCCCAGAGCCGGTGCTCTGCAACAACCGAGGCCACTGCGATGGGAAACCCACACGGGCCAAAGAACAAAGATGGATGAAAACAGATAAATGAAAGACCAATAGAAGTGGTCCGCCTGCCCCACTCCCTCCCCAACCCACGCCCCCACCCCCCAAAAAAAAGGCAAAAAAAAATTTGATCTTTAGAAAAGACAGTGAAATACAAAGCTGGCAGTAGTTGAGAAAACTTGTTCTTCTTTTAAAGTCCCAGCTTGTGGTGTTTAATGCCTGGATAGTGAAAACTGACCAGCTTTGCGATGTTCATAGAGGACGGCCTCTATGTTCACTGAGCCCCACCTGTCGTTACCTTAATAATAAAGAGTACCACTCTGAGGTAAAGAGCAGTTCTTTGAAGATCTTGGTCTTTAAAGAGGAATGATGCCTTTTAGGTTCTGTGATATAAAATCACTTTCCCTTGGGGATTTTTAAATAGCTTTGATTATCAAGATGACTTTGGCTGTAGGTAGTCAAACCCCAGCTGACCCAAACCAGTAACAGAAGAGGAAGTCCAGAGGAAGAGTGGACTTCAGATGCACTGGATCCAGGGGCCCAGCAGTGACAGAGAGGACCCAAATCATTTCCCTCCGTCTCCTCTGCTCTCCACAGTGTTGGCTTCCTCAGGCTGCGTCCAGATGGAGCCAGAATAGGAAGTTGAGGCTAGTAGCTTGAGGTTTTTTTTTTTTTTTTAATTAAAGGATGGTATTTTATTTGTTCTCTTTTTTTGATTGGGTTTTTCTTTGTTCTTCATCCATCTATTCTTTGGCCTGTGTGGGCCTCCCATTGCAGTGGTCTCTCTCATTGCTGAGCTCTGGCTCTGGGAGCATGCACTCCAGAGCTCCGGCTCGGTAATTGGACACACCGGTGCAGCTGCTCCGCGGCACGTGGGATCTTCCCAGGCCAGGGATGGAACCAGCGCCCCTCGCACAGCAAGGTGGCCTCTTATCCACTGGACCACCAGGGAAGCCCAGCTTCAGGGTTTTGAGGAACGTATTTGATGATTAATTCACAGATGAGTAAGAATGTTGTATTACTGAGCTCCTATTTGAAGTTAGATCACAGTTAGTATAGAAGGTTCGGCCTCCCCGATGGCTCAGTGGTAAAGAATCTGCTGCCGGTGCAGGAGACTGAAGGCACAGATTTGATCCCCGGGTTGGGAAGATTCCCTGGAGAAGGAAATGGCAACCCACTCCAGTGTTCTTGCCTGGAGAATTCCATGGACAAAGGAGCCTGGTGGACCACAGTTCAGGGGGTTGCAAAGAGTCAGACATGACTGAGCATGAACACCTGCATGCAGACCACACTTTGCCAATAGAAGGTGGCTGTTGTTTAGTTGCATGGACTATAGCCCCCCTGGCTCCTCTGTCCATGGGATTTCCCAGGCAAGAACACTGGAGTGGGTTGCCATGCCCTCCTCCCGGGGAGCTTCTCACCCACAGATTGAACCCGCGTCTCTTGCATGGGCAGGAGGATTCTTGACCACTGGGCCACCTTTTGTCCTTTATTGCTTTCAGTGTCTTGTAGTTGAGAGACCTTAAAGAAGGCATGAGAACACACCGGACACCAAAAGAAGTACTGATGTGGTTTTCAAATTGTTCTTTCTTTAGCATCTTAGTGTCATGTGATTTAAATGAAGTCTGGAGATTATGAGAATCTATGTAGTTTGTGATAGATTATTTTCTAAAGAGGAAATGTTTATGGGTTATTAGATACAATGTAATTAATTATTGCTATATCCAGTCACACCAATTACATTTACTGTTTTATTTGCAATAAAATCCCATGAAACAGACTGAAGTCCCCTCTTAAGCAGGAGTGAAAGTGGGAGGTTTTAAAAACTAAGCTATACATTCTTATGGCTGTCTTGAATTTTTATAAGGTAATTACTTTGCTATCAAAATAAACTCAATACAGTTCTTTATGAGAAATGTGTAAGAGGAAATTTCGATACATGTTATTCCAGTATAAGAAATATGTTTCTATCAGTTAAGTTCTATGTTATCTTTTTATGTAAAAATAATGGCACTGATGTCCCAATACTTTGTAATAAAGTATAATGTAAACCAAAAAAAAAATGTTTATGGGTTGATTTGGGTTTTTTTGTATGTGACATAAATGAACTTCAAATTTATTAGGTTTAGTTTTATGAGCTATCTAATGAAAAGTTAAATAATTTCTGAATGAAATCTGAAAATTATAGTAATTTAAGTCTACTAATTAAGTGGATTAAACATAAATAGGAGATGAATATGTTTTATTAATACCTTTTTCCTTTAGGAACATGTCTTCTGGGTGGTGTCTTTAAACACACTGTTTATTCTCGTTTTTGGTAAGTGATGTGTTGCTTTTATTCGTGGGTTTTATGGTGGGAGTTTAGTTTTCTAGGAGCCTTGTTGTAGCTTTCGCTCTGTTTTAAACGCGGGGCTGCATGGGCGAGTTAGACAGTCGCCTGGTGCAGGAAGACCCCAGGGGTGCAGACAGTCCTTTCCTGAGCAGCCTTGACTACAGCTACTGCTGGCTTTACTGCTGTTGGGCATTTATCTCTCTTTGTAGAAGCTGGTTTTAGACTGATGTGAGAATATCGCACTTCTGGAATTAGCTTTGTGCTGATTGTCTGTGTGCCTTTCCCTTTGGCAGAAGATCTTATTTGCGTCTGTTAAAATCCTGACCGAGGCCTTACCAGGACCTTGGCTCGGCAGCTGTCGCAGAGACGGCTGTGGGTTTGCGGAAAGACAGTGACTTTCCCCAGAGTGCGTCCCCTCCGAGGCATATCCCAGGGGGGCCGTGACTTCCAGACACCTCACAGCCGTGGCCGTGCGGATGCTGCGAAGGCGCTGAGAGTCCCGAGAGCAGGGCAGGCAGAGCTGCGGTGCGGCTGACAGGCTGTGCTCCTCTGGGGACGGTCGGAGACTGAGTCGAGTCGCCAGGGCTCCTGCAGCCCTCAGGGTGGAGTGGGCTGGGGTCGGCCACTGCGGTGTCTCAGAGGCAGGCCTCGGGCTGCGCCTCCGTGGGGGGGATCTTTGAGAAGTCCTTCCTTAACCCACGTGAGTCACTCTTCAGTGCTGCTAAGAAGGGGGCGGAAAGACTTTCCAGGTGTCTTCCACTCAGCTCCAAGGACTCACTCTGTGCTGGGAGCCAGAGAGCAGTGTTTTCGTAGGAGGCCGTGTGGTCAGAGACACTGAACAGGTAGACTGAGGCCGAGACCAAAAAACTGCTTTCTGAATATTGTCTGTAAAAGAGGAAAAGGTTACTGTAAGTGTCTTATTGAAACAGGTCCATGGATTCTTCATTTTTAGTAGATATTTAAGATGGATAGAGTAACAGGAAGCCCAGTCTTCTGCATGCAGTGGTGGAAATGTGTCTGCAGCTTATTCTGCATTTATTTCTCATTATATAAAATAATTGATACATAGAATGTGCAACTGCTTTGGTCTTGACCAAATTTTCTTTGACGGGAAAATGATCTGCAAACTTTAATCTTTGTTCTTGTAAGAAAAGCTTAATGTTGAATTCATGTTTGGAGGAGCAGGTCACCTTTAAAGCACGAATTATAGAAATGAGAACAAACTTTTTTCTAATCCAGCCATCTAAGTTTGTACTATGAAAAAAATTTTCTTGTCCTAGAATACACACTTTACCTAGGATTTTAGCGTATACATTTTTACTTAGGATCTTTTGAAATGAAATAAGAATTTTTCCTCTTTTTAAGAGTAAACTTTTCCTTTTAGGTGAATATAGTCATTGCAGTTAAGCAACACTCATGTTTCTTTCCTACTTGGGTTGCTTTACTATAAATTGGACTGGCCTTTTTAGACCTTTGTGGTCATGTATTTTGCAGAAATAAAATCTTAAAATGCTGCTCTCTTCCAGTAGAAGGGAATGACTCTAAGAAACTAAGAAGCTGACCTTAAATTGAGACTGCCTCTAGTAATTTCTGAATTAGAAAATTCTGGGATTGAAATTGTTAAAATTGGTGCTATGGGTTAATATTTACATATGTAAATAGAGTTGAAATTTGCCTTTCCCAGGAGCCTGCTTGAGTCATCCTCAGAGATGGATGTGAGAATAAAATAGAAAAATTCTGTATGTAGCTTTTTGTAGTATTTAAACTTTTATTGTGTGTTTTTTTTTAATACACATAATATACTGGTAAAATAGTACACATGTATAATTTATAAACAGATTTTAAGTGTATTGGGAATACTTGTTCAAGAAATTTTCTACTTACGAATGCTTGTCAGAGAGGATTGGCAGCTGGATCCTTAAAGGCTCACTCTATTGTCTTCATGATTGAGTCTTGTGTTCCCCTTTCCTAATCTATATTGTTCAATTTTTTTTTGTCATAAAAGATAATTAAATTTATTGCATAGGATGAATTATAATTACAGTAACATGGCAAGAAAGTCTTGAAAAGAGATTATAAAACTGTCTTCATATGAAGAGTTTAAAGCTATTTTCTATTCAACCATAGTATCATCGCACTTTACAAAATTATCAGAATTTAATATTATCTAGTAACAGATCATATTAAAAATTCTAGGTTGTCTCCTTAAGTGTCATTTTATAGTTGCTTTGTTTGAGAATTCAGATAAGGTCTACCTTTCACTTTTTGTTGTTTGGACAAATATTAATGTTGAATTCATGTTTGGAGGAGCAGGTCACCTTTAAAGCACGAATTATAGAAATGAGAACAAACTTTTTTCTAATCCAGCCATCTAAGTTTGTACTATGAAAAAAATTTTCTTGTCCTAGAATACACACTTTACCTAGGATTTTAGCGTATACATTTTTACTTAGGATCTTTTGAAATGAAATAAGAATTTTTCCTCTTTTTAAGAGTAAACTTTTCCTTTTAGGTGAATATAGTCATTGCAGTTAAGCAACACTCATGTTTCTTTCCTACTTGGGTTGCTTTACTATAAATTGGACTGGCCTTTTTAGACCTTTGTGGTCATGTATTTTGCAGAAATAAAATCTTAAAATGCTGCTCTCTTCCAGTAGAAGGGAATGACTCTAAGAAACTAAGAAGCTGACCTTAAATTGAGACTGCCTCTAGTAATTTCTGAATTAGAAAATTCTGGGATTGAAATTGTTAAAATTGGTGCTATGGGTTAATATTTACATATGTAAATAGAGTTGAAATTTGCCTTTCCCAGGAGCCTGCTTGAGTCATCCTCAGAGATGGATGTGAGAATAAAATAGAAAAAATTCTGTATGTAGCTTTTTTGTAGTATTTAAACTTTTATTGTGTGTTTTTTTTTAATACACATAATATACTGGTAAAATAGTACACATGTATAATTTATAAACAGATTTTAAGTGTATTGGGAATACTTGTTCAAGAAATTTTCTACTTACGAATGCTTGTCAGAGAGGATTGGCAGCTGGATCCTTAAAGGCTCACTCTATTGTCTTCATGATTGAGTCTTGTGTTCCCCTTTCCTAATCTATATTGTTCAATTTTTTTTTGTCATAAAAGATAATTAAATTTATTGCATAGGATGAATTATAATTACAGTAACATGGCAAGAAAGTCTTGAAAAGAGATTATAAAACTGTCTTCATATGAAGAGTTTAAAGCTATTTTCTATTCAACCATAGTATCATCGCACTTTACAAAATTATCAGAATTTAATATTATCTAGTAACAGATCATATTAAAAATTCTAGGTTGTCTCCTTAAGTGTCATTTTATAGTTGCTTTGTTTGAGAATTCAGATAAGGTCTACCTATCACTTTTTTTTGTTTGTTTTGGACAAAATATTAAATAACACTAAAGTGCATCTATTTTCAAAATGCAGGTGAGAGTAGTCAAAAAGATATTGAAGTGTACCCAGGGAGACTCTCCCAACCCAGATACTGACATTTTTTTAAAAAGCTACAGTAATTTAAAAAAATATTGTTTTACAGTTTTTAAAAGTTACTTTCCACTTACAGTTATTACGGAATGTTGGCTGTACACCCCGCACAATACAGTGCAGTAAACCTTGAGCCTGTCTTACGCCTGGTAGTTTGCTGTCACTTTCGGTGGTTAAGTCTTGAATTCTTTTTGATCTAGAATATTCTTCTGTTTGCTCCCCTCCTCTTCCCCCACCCTGTTCTGTCAGTGATTTGTTGAGGAGACTAAGTCACCTGCCCTCTACGTGCCTCACTGTCTTCTGATTACTTCCTGATGAGGTCTGCTACCTTGCTCCTTTGTTCTCACATTTCCTTTAACCTTGGAAATTAGATCTGAGACTTGATTGGATTCAGGGACAGTACTACTAGGACAGAACCTTCTCTGGTCATGCTTTCCCTGATGTCCGATTCTCCACCTTTATCTGTGGCTCAGGTCATGGTATCTTGAAGCCTTTATTGTTAGGTTTCATTTTTCCCTTTAACTACTAGAAAATAATCTGTGGGAGGAGGTGTTTTAGTATCATGCAAATATCTAGTATTCCATTAACTTTTTTTTTTTTAAAGATTTATTTATTTATTTATTTATTTGGGGCGGGGGTCGGGTTGGGGAGGGAGGGGAGCAGGCGGACCACCTCCATTGGTCTTTCGTTTCTCTGTGTTCATCCGTCTTTGTTCTTTGGCTCCTGCGGGCCTCCCATTGTGGTGGCGTCCGTCATTGCAGAGCTCTGGCTCTGGGCGCACGTGCTCCAGAGCTCTGGCTCGGTAACTGGACACATCAGTCCAGCCGCTCCGTGGCACGTGGGATCTTCCCAGGCCAGGGCTCGAACCGGCGCCCCTTGCACTGCAAGGCGGTGTCCTTACCCACTGGACCACCAGGGGAAGCCCTCCATTAACTTTTTACCTAATACTTTTATTGTCCATTGATACTTGCCTGAATTTATTTTTTATTAGGGATTGCAAAATGGGAATTTTCAAATTTTTTCACTTTAAAACATTTATTGACTGGCTTTTCTATAAAAATAAGCTTGTTCTTATCAGCTGAACTGTTTAGTTAATTTGAATTTGTTACAGAAGCAACAGGGTAGATGTGCAGTTCTTTCCCTGTGATCATTAGTTTTCAGGGTAAGGAATCAATATATTAAACTTCCTTTGCTGGTAAAAAGTGTTTTGTATTTTGTTTTTTTTTTTCTCTTGTGGTTTTAGTTTTGACTTTCCCTTTTTTGAGTATTAAGAACTCATGGGGGGGGCTTCCCTGGTGGTCCAGTGGGTAAGGACACCGCCTTGCTGTGCAAGAGGCGCCGGTTCGATCCCTGGCCTGGGAAGATCCCATGTGCCACGGAGCGGCTGGACTGATGTGTCTAATTACCGAGCCGGAGCTCTGGAGCGCATGCGCCCAGAGCCGTTGCCCTGTGACAACAGAGGCCACTGCGATGGGAGGCCCACAAGAGCCAAAGAACAAAGATGGATGAGAATAGAGAAATGAAAGACCAATAGAAGTGGCCCGCCCACCCTCTCCCTCCCCAACCCGCCTCCCCCCAAAATAAATAAATAAATAAATAAAAAGAACTCATGGGTTTGTGTATATGCAGTGTGTTTTAATTAGTTTTGGTCGTTACTATTTTTTTTGATGCTCATATCCTATTTTCTTTGACCTGGGAGACCCTTTCATAATGGTTCTTGTGTCCTTTCACCATGAACTGATCAGAGCTTGATGACTCTTTTGTTCTTTGCCTTTAGAGACTGTCACAGGCAGTACATTTTTGGTTCTGGGATCTTTCATTACTCCAAGAAGCTTTGCACCTTTTAGTGGGGTTGGTACTTGTTTTGATTTTGAAGTTTTCACTGAGTTTTTCCCCCTTTTAGCATTTTGCCCGTATCACATCGGTCACTTCTCCCTTGTTGGTCTGGGATTTGAAGAACACGTGAGTATGATACTTTTACAAATGGTATCATTAACCAAACCCCAAATTTGATGTGTGTTGAGTAAGTAAGAATATTGTAAAGAGTTACTTCATTTCTCGGTTTGCCTTACATGAAGGAATAGTTTTCCAGCACCACCTTGTCCACTTCTTTCAAGCCAGAAGTGGCTGAAGACGTGGCAAGAAGTGCTGGGGGCTGTGGAGGGAGGTCTCAGAGCCCGGGAGGCACCGTCGTCCTCCCTGTGGGGCGGGCCGGAGACAGGCTGTGGGCAAGCTTTCCTACAGGCTGCCTCTTCACCTGACCTTTAGCTTGTGTGTGCTTTCTCTGTCTTTCCCTGGTGAATTTAGGAAGATAATGAAATTGTAATCCGTTTTTTAAATGTTGATCTGTGTTGGAATGATGGGCTTACAGTATCTTTAAAGAATTTGCTTTAATTTTGATATTTTATAATTGTTTTTCAGAGGTAGATAAACATTGGGATATACAACTGCTATTTTGGGAGGTGTCCCCAGAACGACATAGTCTTTTAAGAACAGCTGACATGGCCAGAATGTTCTGGTCAGTTTGTGTATGTGAATCCTGAGTGATCCCATTCTGAAGTTTCAGAAATGGAAGAGAGATCTGTTCCGATATTTAATACAACTCTCTAAATTCTCACTAGTTTAATGCAAAAACTTGAAAAGTTCAGGTAAATGCTTTGACACACTGTGACTTTCCAAACTGTCAGCACTTGCTGTCTGAAGTTCAGGGACAAAACTATCTAAACTCTTACTCTTTGTAAGTTAAGAATGAAACAGATTTAGACTGCAAGGGAAACTGGAAGGTCCTGGAAGGAGAGAACGTGTCTAGGATGCACCTGGCCGGTAGACATCAGCCTTCAGCAGGCCTGCTTCAGAATGGAACAGAGTGCAGGCCGTTACAACTTTTTTCTTGTTTTGTTAAATCCACTGTACTCTGGTTTTGATTTTGAAGTTTTCACTGAGTTTTTCCCCCTTTTAGCATTTTGCCCGTATCACATCGGTCACTTCTCCCTTGTTGGTCTGGGATTTGAAGAACACGTGAGTATGATACTTTTACAAATGGTATCATTAACCAAACCCCAAATTTGATGTGTGTTGAGTAAGTAAGAATATTGTAAAGAGTTACTTCATTTCTCGGTTTGCCTTACATGAAGGAATAGTTTTCCAGCACCACCTTGTCCACTTCTTTCAAGCCAGAAGTGGCTGAAGACGTGGCAAGAAGTGCTGGGGGCTGTGGAGGGAGGTCTCAGAGCCCGGGAGGCACCGTCGTCCTCCCTGTGGGGCGGGCCGGAGACAGGCTGTGGGCAAGCTTTCCTACAGGCTGCCTCTTCACCTGACCTTTAGCTTGTGTGTGCTTTCTCTGTCTTTCCCTGGTGAATTTAGGAAGATAATGAAATTGTAATCCGTTTTTTAAATGTTGATCTGTGTTGGAATGATGGGCTTACAGTATCTTTAAAGAATTTGCTTTAATTTTGATATTTTATAATTGTTTTTCAGAGGTAGATAAACATTGGGATATACAACTGCTATTTTGGGAGGTGTCCCCAGAACGACATAGTCTTTTAAGAACAGCTGACATGGCCAGAATGTTCTGGTCAGTTTGTGTATGTGAATCCTGAGTGATCCCATTCTGAAGTTTCAGAAATGGAAGAGAGATCTGTTCCGATATTTAATACAACTCTCTAAATTCTCACTAGTTTAATGCAAAAACTTGAAAAGTTCAGGTAAATGCTTTGACACACTGTGACTTTCCAAACTGTCAGCACTTGCTGTCTGAAGTTCAGGGACAAAACTATCTAAACTCTTACTCTTTGTAAGTTAAGAATGAAACAGATTTAGACTGCAAGGGAAACTGGAAGGTCCTGGAAGGAGAGAACGTGTCTAGGATGCACCTGGCCGGTAGACATCAGCCTTCAGCAGGCCTGCTTCAGAATGGAACAGAGTGCAGGCCGTTACAACTTTTTTCTTGTTTTTGTTAAATCCACTGTACTCTGGTTTTGTCTGCTTGAGCAAAGTGTTAACTCTTTAATTTTTCCTCATCTTTTCGTAATAAATTTTACTCGGTGGGAGAGTCTGGTTTGTAGAGATGTCATCCAGAGGGGATTTTATGATTGTTACCTAGTTATAAAGTCCTTAAGGAGTTCACATTTAGTCTCCTTATATTGTTTAATAAACGTTGTTAAACAAGTACAGGCCATCTAGTAAAATTCCATCTTAATTATTTGTTTTCTTTTTTCTAGGTCCAAGCATCTCATTTTGAAGGCCTAATCACGACCATAGTCGGGTACATACTTCTAGCAATAACGTTGATAATTTGTCATGTATCCTTAAACCTGCTTGGTGTGTTCACTAATGTTGTTATTATTACCCAAGAGTTGTTCTTGTTAATGAGAAAGCTACTCTTCTCCACGAGTCCTTTTAGTAGAAGTTGAAGGTATTTGTTGTAAGGATGAGAGCAGAAAAAATAAAAGATACATTCATTTCGTCTGTCAGATAATATGAAGTGTTGCCTCATTACCTGTTTCATTCTGTCTTTATTATTTTTAAATAAAAAGGTTTTTTATTGGAGTATAGTTGATTTTCATGTATTGCTTTCTGCTGTACAGCAAAGTGATTCAGTTATATATACATTCTTTTTAGAAATGTTCTTGTTAAGATATTATGGTTTATTATAGGATATTGAATATGTTTCTCTGTGCTCTACAGTAGGACCTTGCTGTTTATTTTTTTTTTTTTTTAATGCTCAGTTTTTCAATGCTCAGTTTTTCCTTGACGGCATGCTGTAGGGCTTGGCAACTCTTGTGAAATTCCATAGGTCACGTCGCTTGCTGGGAGTCTGCTATATTGTTGTGAAGGTAATTAATTCCTGTTATAAGTTAAGACTGGAAATGATTTCTCCCCACTTAGGCGATATTGATTAATGACCCTTGTTTTTACTTAAGGTCTCTCTGTTAGTGGTGGTAGAAATTGGAGTTTTCCCTCTCATTTGTGGCTGGTGGCTGGATATCTGTTCCCTGGTGAGTTTATTATTCATTTTCATACTATCTAACAATGTAAAGACTTTTTAAAAAGTTGTCTTTAGGTTGCATTTCTTTTAATGGAAAGCCAATATTTGATGGCAATTTGCTAATTTTTTCGGAGAATGTGTCATCATAGAGTCTTTTTTGTGTGTGTGCGGGGAGGACAGGCCACTTCTATTGGTCTTTCATTTCTCTATTTTCATCCATCTTTGTTCTTTGGCTCCTGTGGGCCTCCCATCGCGGCGGCCTCTGTTGTCGCAGAGCACCGGCTCTTGGCGCATGCGCTCCAGAGCTCTGGCTCGGCAATTGGACACATCGGTCCAGCTGCTCCGCGGCATGTGGGATCCTTCCAGGCCAGGGATGGAACTGGCGCCCCTTGCACTGCAAGGCGGTGTCCTTACCCACTGGACCACCAGGGAAGCCCATTATAGAGTCTTAATGTTGCTAATGTTTCCTGAGTACATAATTTTTGTGAGGATTTGTGCATATTTTTGATGTTAGTTTTTTGACTCTAATAATCTTTATAATAACTAGTGGAGAATTTTCTTACGTATTTAAGTCTAAATTTTATGAAGATGGCAAGATTCTGTGCACCTGAAAACAGTCATCCAGCAGAGTTCCCTAGTGGTCTAGTGGCTAGGATGCTGCAGTTTCACTGCTGTGGCCCAGGTTCAATCCCTGGTTGGAAAACTCCCAAGAGAAAGAAAAGGGAAAAAAGCATCTTAAAAGAAGACTACCTTTGTAGTAATAAATTGAATCCTAACCACTTGTTTTAACTAAGATGCTCAGTCTAGACAAAAATCTTTAATGACTGCCAGTGATAATCAGTTTTTCAGTTTTCAAAAGAAATTAAATATAGAAAAGCTGCCTTTGCTTCTGAGATAGCACTTCCTTCTATACCATAATCCAGACCTGCAGCCAAGAAAGGAAGGTATTGTGTTAACCAAAATTGGTCCTTTTACAATAGCAGTGTTGGTAGTTCTTATTCACAAATTGGCTTATCAGTGTTGCCTCATTTAAAATTTGCGAAGTGTCATATACTACATCTTTGGAATAGTATCCAGCCTTGTATCATTTGTATTTCTGTAATGATGCTGTGAAATAGCTTTAAGAGAACCATGACCCTAGAAACCTCAGGACCCGTGTGTGGTGATGATCCACCTCCTGGGATGTGAAGGGTTAGTTCCACAGGCGCAGTGGCGCAGTTTTAATGGAAAGCCAATATTTGATGGCAATTTGCTAATTTTTTCGGAGAATGTGTCATCATAGAGTCTTTTTTGTGTGTGTGCGGGGAGGACAGGCCACTTCTATTGGTCTTTCATTTCTCTATTTTCATCCATCTTTGTTCTTTGGCTCCTGTGGGCCTCCCATCGCGGCGGCCTCTGTTGTCGCAGAGCACCGGCTCTTGGCGCATGCGCTCCAGAGCTCTGGCTCGGCAATTGGACACATCGGTCCAGCTGCTCCGCGGCACGTGGGATCCTTCCAGGCCAGGGATGGAACTGGCGCCCCTTGCACTGCAAGGCGGTGTCCTTACCCACTGGACCACCAGGGAAGCCCATTATAGAGTCTTAATGTTGCTAATGTTTCCTGAGTACATAATTTTTGTGAGGATTTGTGCATATTTTTGATGTTAGTTTTTTGACTCTAATAATCTTTATAATAACTAGTGGAGAATTTTCTTACGTATTTAAGTCTAAATTTTATGAAGATGGCAAGATTCTGTGCACCTGAAAACAGTCATCCAGCAGAGTTCCCTAGTGGTCTAGTGGCTAGGATGCTGCAGTTTCACTGCTGTGGCCCAGGTTCAATCCCTGGTTGGAAAACTCCCAAGAGAAAGAAAAGGGAAAAAAGCATCTTAAAAGAAGACTACCTTTGTAGTAATAAATTGAATCCTAACCACTTGTTTTAACTAAGATGCTCAGTCTAGACAAAAATCTTTAATGACTGCCAGTGATAATCAGTTTTTCAGTTTTCAAAAGAAATTAAATATAGAAAAGCTGCCTTTGCTTCTGAGATAGCACTTCCTTCTATACCATAATCCAGACCTGCAGCCAAGAAAGGAAGGTATTGTGTTAACCAAAATTGGTCCTTTTACAATAGCAGTGTTGGTAGTTCTTATTCACAAATTGGCTTATCAGTGTTGCCTCATTTAAAATTTGCGAAGTGTCATATACTACATCTTTGGAATAGTATCCAGCCTTGTATCATTTGTATTTCTGTAATGATGCTGTGAAATAGCTTTAAGAGAACCATGACCCTAGAAACCTCAGGACCCGTGTGTGGTGATGATCCACCTCCTGGGATGTGAAGGGGTTAGTTCCACAGGCGCAGTGGCGCAGGTCTCGCTCACCTGTGCTGTGCTGGTCTAGGAAATGTTCGATGCCACTCTGAAGGATCGCGAGCTGAGCTTCCAGTCTGCCCCTGGCACTACCATGTTCCTGCACTGGCTGGTGGGGATGGTGTACGTGTTCTACTTCGCCTCCTTCATTCTGCTGCTGAGAGAGGTCAGTCCCGCGGGCCGTGCCAGTGCTGCACGTTTATGGAAGGGGCTTCTACTTAAACCACACAGCATGCTTTAGAGGCTGTGACGATTGCCTAGCTACATCGTCTTTTCTGTTACTTTATTCTGAGAAGGAAAGCTATAGACTATTTCGGCTCAATTTTTTAGTGATTTGTCTCAAAAATTGACAAGCTTTAGTATTTCTGTCTAATGATCAGTTTGAAATATGAATAGACTGAGAGAGAAAATGAAAGCACTTGTTTCTCCTATGCTTGGAATTTTACCCGATGTGAGTCTGTTTTGAACTTCAAGATCATTTAATGCTAGCAATACCCAAAGGGTATGGTTTTGTAGAATCAGAGATGTAAAATGGCCTTATTAAAGCCAACACTTTAAGTGTGGAGGTACAGTGGGGGCCCTGTGTGTTTGTGGTTCCGTCACCAGGCGGGCTCTTTTACTAATCTGTCTTCAGAATGCAGTCCTTACTGATAGGGAGACAGGGCGGGCAGGGTCAGCACTTGACCAGCTCAGTGAAAATCTTTAATGACTGCCAGTGATAATCAGTTTTTCAGTTTTCAAAAGAAATTAAATATAGAAAAGCTGCCTTTGCTTCTGAGATAGCACTTCCTTCTATACCATAATCCAGACCTGCAGCCAAGAAAGGAAGGTATTGTGTTAACCAAAATTGGTCCTTTTACAATAGCAGTGTTGGTAGTTCTTATTCACAAATTGGCTTATCAGTGTTGCCTCATTTAAAATTTGCGAAGTGTCATATACTACATCTTTGGAATAGTATCCAGCCTTGTATCATTTGTATTTCTGTAATGATGCTGTGAAATAGCTTTAAGAGAACCATGACCCTAGAAACCTCAGGACCCGTGTGTGTGGTGATGATCCACCTCCTGGGATGTGAAGGGGTTAGTTCCACAGGCGCAGTGGCGCAGGTCTCGCTCACCTGTGCTGTGCTGGTCTAGGAAATGTTCGATGCCACTCTGAAGGATCGCGAGCTGAGCTTCCAGTCTGCCCCTGGCACTACCATGTTCCTGCACTGGCTGGTGGGGATGGTGTACGTGTTCTACTTCGCCTCCTTCATTCTGCTGCTGAGAGAGGTCAGTCCCGCGGGCCGTGCCAGTGCTGCACGTTTATGGAAGGGGCTTCTACTTAAACCACACAGCATGCTTTAGAGGCTGTGACGATTGCCTAGCTACATCGTCTTTTCTGTTACTTTATTCTGAGAAGGAAAGCTATAGACTATTTCGGCTCAATTTTTTAGTGATTTGTCTCAAAAATTGACAAGCTTTAGTATTTCTGTCTAATGATCAGTTTGAAATATGAATAGACTGAGAGAGAAAATGAAAGCACTTGTTTCTCCTATGCTTGGAATTTTACCCGATGTGAGTCTGTTTTGAACTTCAAGATCATTTAATGCTAGCAATACCCAAAGGGTATGGTTTTGTAGAATCAGAGATGTAAAATGGCCTTATTAAAGCCAACACTTTAAGTGTGGAGGTACAGTGGGGGCCCTGTGTGTTTGTGGTTCCGTCACCAGGCGGGCTCTTTTACTAATCTGTCTTCAGAATGCAGTCCTTACTGATAGGGAGACAGGGCGGGCAGGGTCAGCACTTGACCAGCACAGCGCTCAGGCTTAGTCATCTGGTGCAGAAGGAAGTAGGAGACGTGATTGTAGTAAGTGTTCTTGCTGTGCGTTCTTTCCCCGAGGGGTGCTGCACGCTCCCTCCGTGCCGGGCTCCCTGCTGCACGCTGGGGCAGTGGTGAACCAGGCACGTGGTCCGTGCTCGACTCTGCATTCTGGGGAGGAGCACAGCCGTGGGCAGGCCAGCTTCCTCCAGTGAGCGTGGCGGGGGCTGGGGGGCAGGCTGGCGGCTCGTCCGTGGTGGAGGGAGCACCGACGTGCAGGGGTTTCGTGCTGCTCCTGGTTACCTGTCCTTTGAGAAGTCTGAGGAGCTGGGGAGGAGGTGGGCTCCAAAATATTCTCCTGAAGCTAGAATGAAATTCTTTTTACACATGAAGCCTGTGTCCTTGTTTTGAAACTACTGATTAAAACTAGATAATGTGTTTTTCAAATTGTAATTTTATGCGACCTCTAAATCACATTGTTCACTGAGAAAATATTTTATACTGAGTTTTTTCGTTTTATCCATGTGGATCGTTTTTCGTTGATGAAGAATCCTAGTATCTTGGAATTAAATGGAAGCTTAGAGGTGACATACAGTCACCACTTTGTTTGGAAAATGGAGAAACAGAATTTGAACAGATGTGATGCACAGGGTAGCTCTGTGAGTTTGGACCACCCAGAAGTAAGCCCTAGAATCATCCATTGCCCATCACCCACAACATCTAGGTTTGATGATTTCTCCTGAGCCAGGGAGAAAGATGTAATAGGTAGGAAAATGAAGATACTGAGAAGCCGAGGGGTTTCTTAATTAAGGTGAACCTTCTTAGGAAGTGTGAGACTGAAATCACACCTTTTGTGTAGATACTTACAAATTGTAACCTAATTCTTTCCAGTGATACTGATAGTTTTTATTTAAAATACTTCTTGTTCATCTTGGAGATCTAGATTTCTTGACAAATTATACTTAATAAGTTTTTTATTATTATTATTATTGAATGATTAAAAGCATGAAAGGACATCAGACACAGAATAGTTTTAATAAAGATTCTGACATAGAAACTTCTTTTCCCAGGAAAGTGATACAAGTTTTCTAGGGCCGATTTTAAAAGATGCCAAAACAGCTTTAAGAGGTTATTTCTCTGTTAGTGTTTTAGCTCATGTACAGAGGCTGACAGTGTTGATGAATATTTACAGTATTTGAAATATATTTGCAGGTACTTCGACCTGGTGTTTTATGGTTTCTAAGAAATCTGAATGATCCAGATTTTAATCCAGTACAGGAAATGATTCACTTGCCTATTTATAGGCATCTCCGAAGATTTATTTTGTCAGTGGTAAGCATTTTTTTTCGATTGATTTTGAGGTAAAATGGGCTACCCTTGGGTTTTTGTTTTTGTTTTTTGGTCAGAAGGACTGGTAAAATGAATTGAATAATTTAGGTTTATCTACACCTGTGAAAGTTGGTTATCAAATAGCTGTTTTGTTGGTCACTTTGAGAAGATATTAGTAAACAAAAATGCCGTTTGCTTCTTTAGAAGTAGAATTGATTGCCAGGTCACAGGTTTCAGAATTATATTTAATTCGCATTGAAGTAGTGGGAGACTTGCTCCTAGGGGCGTCTGGGCGGTGCTGCGGCAGAGTGCACACCTGCCTTCGCAGGAGAGGCTGGAGACCTGGGCTCAATCCCTGGGTCAGGAAGGTCCCCTGGAGGAGGGCGTGGCCGCCCACTCCAGTGTTCTCGCCTGGAGAATCCCTGCAGAGGAGCCTGGGGGGCTGCAGTCCGTGGGGTCGCACAGTCAGACACGACTGAGTGACTGCGCACAGAAGTTAAACTCTTAGCAGAAACGTCTCAAAGTTTCTTTCCTTGCAGAAAGAAGAAGCTACCTAGTTAAACCTAAATTTTTCCAAGGTAGAATTCTAAAAACAGTGTGTTGTTGGCTGCTTGGCGATTCTTGTAGCCATTAGTAAGCCTCTCGTGCTGTCAGAGGTGGACATTCAGATGCTGGGGGTTCTGATCCTTCCTTGTGCGCTGCTGCACTCTCCTCGCATACCACGCGGTGGTTCCCCCGGGGGCTCCTGGGTGGGCCCTTGTGTCCTAGTGGGGCAGCCGTCCCAGGAGGGGGGTCTGCACGCGGGTGACCCGGTGTGTGGTGTGGAGTGGGAACCCTCGGCGCCCGGGGTGCATGTCCGCCTGGACTGGAGCCTGCCCGCCTCTCCCGGGCGCGATGACAGCGGCCCACCTGCCCTCTGCTCGCTGCAGATTGTCTTCGGCTCCATCGTGCTCCTGATGCTGTGGCTGCCTATTCGGATAATTAAGAGCCTGCTGCCTCGTTTCCTTCCATACAATGTCATGCTCTATAGGTAAGGTTTTGAGATTTGGAAGCTTTACTGGTTTAACCGTGAGGGATTTGATATTCAAGAGTACGTACATTTAAAACATTGATCTGTCACACACATTAAATTTTGCCATATGAACATTATTAGCAATTACATTTTTCCAAAGAAAGACATTTTTCTGCAAATGAAATGTGCCTTTGTTTAGCATTGAAACGTTTAACATTCCTAATGAGAGATGTCTAGTAGTAGTATCTTCGTATGGAAAGCGTTACATCGTAAGTAATGTAGCTGTCATTAAAACATTCAGTTATAGATGAAGGTAGGATCTGGGGCCTATCAGTGGAAACGTCCTGTTTTGATTGAAAGACTGGAGTGACCTGGAAAGCTAGTCTCCACTGTTGCTCCAGCACTCCCTTCTGCGGCAGTATGCAGCTTCTCTTCAGTCAGTGTCCCTTCAGTGTCCCAGGCAAACGGACTTTCTCCCTCAGACTCACTTGTAGCTATCTTTAAGTCTCGTCAGCTCTTCATGATGTCTTGTCTAAATCAGCGTGCTAAGCCGCCCCTAACGGAAGCCGAGTCCGCGTGGTGAGTCGCGGCTTCTTGTGCCTGTCGTAGTGACGCTCCCGTGAGCGAGCTGTCCCTGGAGCTGCTCCTGCTGCAGGTCGTGCTGCCGGCGCTGCTCGAGCAGGGCCACACGCGGCAGTGGCTGAAGGGGCTGGTGCGGGCCTGGACCGTCACCGCTGGATACTTGCTGTGAGTACGGCCGGGGCCGCGCAGGCACGTCGCTGTGTCCCCTGGGTGACCTTGCTGAGAAAGCATGCGCCACTCAGGGAGAGCTGGGTTAGTAGGAGACAGTTGATGTATGTAATACTTCCTAGCAGTTTTCTTATGTTTCTAATCATTGTCTGTCCTTTAATGGACAATGTATGCATGTTTTGGGGGGGCTTCCCAGCTGGGTCAGTGGTAGAGTCCACTTGCCAGTGCAGGGGACCTGGGTTCAGTTCCTGGACTTGGAGGATCCCCTGGAGAAGGGAATGACAGCCCCCTAGGGTTCTTGCCTGGGAGATCCCGTGGGCAGAGGAGCCTGCGGGCTGCAGGCCGTGGGTGCAGTCAGGCACCACTCAGCACGCACACGTATATGCTGCTGCCCCGTACAGAGGGGCTCCTGCTGGCCCACGTCCTTTCCCGTCATTACGCAGGGTAGAAGTAAAATGCCTTTATTTTAGGAGTCCTAATCTGATAAGTAAATTCTTCTAAGATTTGGCTTCCTAGTCGTTTAGTTAGAATGATGTGTTCATGTTGTGTCAAGTTTTATCTATTATATACTTATTTAGAAGGTGAATTTTGGTAGTTTAAATATTTTTTCAGAAAATATGTGGCATCCTGTAGATACTTTAATGTGAAATACAGGCAGATTTTATTGTGCTTCCCAGCTGTGGTATTTTTTTGTAAATTGAAGGTTTGTGGCAATTCTGTGTTGTCATATGACGGTTAGTGTTTTTTAGCAATAAAGTATTTTTCAGTTAATGCACATACATTGTTTTTTACAGACATGATGCTGTTGCACACTTACTTGTTTAAAGTGTAAACACTTTCAGACACCCAGAAACCAGCGCCCTTGGCGGCTTCACTGCCGCGCTGGCCTTGCTGTGGTGCTGGAGCTGGACCCGGTGTTCCTCCGAGGGATGCCCGTGCCCTGTGCTGACTGTGAACAGGGGTCCTGCCTGGCCGCTCAGTGCCCTGCCGTGGGCCCCTCCCCGTCTCCTCTGTGCCACAGCTGAGCTGTGGCTGGGAGGTTTCAGCTGAGTCCCAGCAGGCACAGTGGTCCTCTGTATAGGGAGAGAAGCTGGTATTTTTTTCCCTAAAATTTTTCACACGGAGTATCTTGTCCATTGTACACTTTTTTTCCCCCAGTTACTGATTTCTTTTCAGATACTGACAGAAGAAGACATGAAGTAGATTGAATTTATGGGGCACTCTGTATGTGAATTACCTTTGCATGTGGAAGGGCTTCGTGTGGAGCAGGCGGTGACACCTAGGGCGGGTGGAGGAAGCAGTGCCGCTCTGCCTAGACGCTGCTCCTCCGTTTTCTTCTCTGTATAACAGTTACCAAGCAGGTGTCATGTCTGCTGTTGTATTCTGAGTGAGAGTTTTCACTGAAGCAATTTCTGCACAGGGATCTTCATTCTTACTTGTTGGGAGACCAGGAAGAAAGTGAGAACAGTGCCAACCAGCAGGTTAACAATAACCAGCACGCCCGCAACAACAACGCTGTGCCCGTGGTGGGCGAAGGCCTGCATGCGGCCCACCAAGCCATACTCCAGCAGGGCGGGCCTGTCGGCTTCCAGCCCTACCGCCGGCCTTTACACTTTCCACTCAGGGTAGGTACTGTGCAGACTTCATAAGAGCTTCTCCAGGTTTCTCTTGAGCGCTTTTGCTGCTGCTGGTGGTGCTGTTAGTATGGAGTCTTCTGTGTTGACACACCGTACAGGCTCCTGATGAGACCCTACATGTCACTCGTCTCATTCTGCAGCGCGTAATATACATCAGTGTCAGGTAAGTTTATCCGATTTTAGAGGTGGGCCAGGCTTCCCTGTGCTGTTGGCCCCTGCTGTTTGAAAGGAGCAGGAAGACCCTAGATCAGATAAGAATTGACATTGGGGGTTCATTACAGCTGTGTGTCGGGAGCTGGAATCAGCGTTTTGGTGTTTTTCTCTCTTGAATCCTTGTGGTATTCATCCCGGTGCTGCAGAGTATGAGTGGTGGTCTCTTGTTTACATCTGATAAAACTTAAGGGCAGGTTGGTTAGAAGTGCCTGCCTCAGCAAGACCTTCCCCAGACCCACCAACACTTCCCTTCAACGGGCCCCAGGGACCTCATGGTGTTAAATTCGGTGGTCAGGTCTCAGCCCTCCCCTCTCTTGCTGTATGAGTAGTGTGTTGCGTGATTGCCCACTTCTTGTTCTGCAAAACACTCTTGAAAGTTGTCCAGGAAACTTTGTGGGGGAGTTGATAATTTTAAGTCTTTAAATTTAGGAGATCATGCAGATTAGAAAGTGGCAGATGGGGCTTCCCTTGTGGCTCAGTGGATAAGAACCCGTCTGCCAATGCAGGAGACACAGGTTCGAGCCCTGATCCGGGAAGATCCCACGTACCGCAGAGCAGCTAAAACCCACACATCAACAAAGACCCAGCACAGCCAAAAATAAATAAATAAAAGTTTAAAAAAAAAAAAAAAGAAAGTGGCAGATGGGAAGGGCCCTGTAGGCCTGTGTCAGGACAAGAAGCACATTGACACGAGAGGTGTGGGCCTGCAGGGAAGCGAACGGGTGGGGTGGGGGGCGCGGAGGAGCTGCCAGGGAGCGGTAAGAGCTGAGGCTCTTGAGTTGATGGAAGACATTTTCTGAAGCAGAAGGTCCTTTCTGGTTCAGATGAGAGAAGGGATCGCCCAGGAGTCTCTCAGGCAGCGGAAGCCGACGACGTCCCCAGGCCCCGCCTCGGCCTGCCGCCTCTGGGCCTGGGCAGGCAGGGCGGGCAGCCTCTCTGTCACTCTGTCCAGGGTGGCCGCTGCCTTCCTGTCTCAGTGTGTTTCCTTTTTATCTGCACTTTGCAATATAGGAGCCACCAGCTACAGCTACAGTGGCTGTTTGCTTTTAAATTTAATTAAAGATAAATACAGCATGTAAATGGGTGGGGTGATGGGGGTGCAGTTACCTGATGGTGGTGATTCCCATCACATCGGGCCGTTTCCATATATTAGGAACACATTAGTATTTCTTTGTGGTTATATGTCAGTAAAGCTGAAAAAAGAAGAAAGGTACATTTCTTAGACAGCACACACCTGCAGAGTACAGAGTCTGCAACTCCTCTGCGCGGTCGCCGTGCCCCCCGCCGTGGCTCCTGTGTGCCGTCCGCAGGGCAGGGCGCCTGGGGCCCGCCACCAGCGGTGCTCAGACGGGCCGGCGCTGGGAGAGGAGGCGCTTTCCTTTCATGAAAAGCTAGTTCTGAGAATTTGATAAAAATAAGTGAATGTTTCTGGTTTTAACTAACAGTAAGGGAAGATTTAAGCTGATGGATGTTTTATTTTTCTGCTCTCTGATTTAAAATATATTTGCTTGTTATTTGCGGATGTGTCTGATTATGTGAACGTGGAAGCAGTTTCCTTTTGGCCAAATTACAGTTAATATTACCAAAAGTGAACATTTTTTGTGTGTGTGAATTGGAAGGAGTCCTGGAAATACCAATATAGACAGTTTGTTTTTACTGAGAGAATGATGTTGACTCTGTGAGGGTGTCACAAAATACACTGCTCACGTGCGAGTCCTGCTGACGCACTGCTGTGTTTTGCCTTGCAGATATTTCTGTTGATTGTCTTCATGTGTATAACCTTACTGATTGCCAGCCTCATCTGCCTTACTCTACCAGGTATGGGCTTATCCCAGCTCTCTGCTGATGACATCATGAAAACATGCATTGTTTTAACAGAGCAAAGATGGGACGTTTTCTTTTGCTGAGATGTGATCTTTTCATCAAATACAAACTTGAAGCAGTGTTCTCTTCATTTTTATTGAATACGGTGTGCATGGGAATGGAGTCCAGAGTCCAGGTGACAGTGGCAGCAGCCGCTCACTGCACCTCCCCCCACCCCCAGCATCTTCGTTAGTGCTTCATACAGCCAGGAAATCCTGAGTCATACTGATGTGTGTTAGCCACTTATATCATCACTAAGTGTAAGATAATTTTCAGGTCTTACCAAGCATGAAAATGTATATTGAGTTAGTGTCTTGATTGTAGCACTCAGTATAACTTTATAAATTGGATTCCCTTAAATACTTGAGTTTTTTTCCCCTGAGGACTAAGGCTGAGGAGCAACAAACTAGTTAATTTCACATGTGGTTTCTTAAAAAAGAATACTTTCTGATTTGTAAGAGTTGCGATTTACCTTAAACTGGTAAAAATAAAGCTTTTTGGTTTTGTTTTAGATTTTGCTGTTTTCATCACAGTTTTAGTGTTAGCAACTTTGCATCTAAGTTTACCACTTAGAGCTCAGCTGTTAAAAGAGCGGTGCTCAGACGGGCCGGCGCTGGGAGAGGAGGCGCTTTCCTTTCATGAAAAGCTAGTTCTGAGAATTTGATAAAAATAAGTGAATGTTTCTGGTTTTAACTAACAGTAAGGGAAGATTTAAGCTGATGGATGTTTTATTTTTCTGCTCTCTGATTTAAAATATATTTGCTTGTTATTTGCGGATGTGTCTGATTATGTGAACGTGGAAGCAGTTTCCTTTTGGCCAAATTACAGTTAATATTACCAAAAGTGAACATTTTTTGTGTGTGTGAATTGGAAGGAGTCCTGGAAATACCAATATAGACAGTTTGTTTTTACTGAGAGAATGATGTTGACTCTGTGAGGGTGTCACAAAATACACTGCTCACGTGCGAGTCCTGCTGACGCACTGCTGTGTTTTGCCTTGCAGATATTTCTGTTGATTGTCTTCATGTGTATAACCTTACTGATTGCCAGCCTCATCTGCCTTACTCTACCAGGTATGGGCTTATCCCAGCTCTCTGCTGATGACATCATGAAAACATGCATTGTTTTAACAGAGCAAAGATGGGACGTTTTCTTTTGCTGAGATGTGATCTTTTCATCAAATACAAACTTGAAGCAGTGTTCTCTTCATTTTTATTGAATACGGTGTGCATGGGAATGGAGTCCAGAGTCCAGGTGACAGTGGCAGCAGCCGCTCACTGCACCTCCCCCCACCCCCAGCATCTTCGTTAGTGCTTCATACAGCCAGGAAATCCTGAGTCATACTGATGTGTGTTAGCCACTTATATCATCACTAAGTGTAAGATAATTTTCAGGTCTTACCAAGCATGAAAATGTATATTGAGTTAGTGTCTTGATTGTAGCACTCAGTATAACTTTATAAATTGGATTCCCTTAAATACTTGAGTTTTTTCCCATGAGGACTAAGGCTGAGGAGCAACAAACTAGTTAATTTCACATGTGGTTTCTTAAAAAAGAATACTTTCTGATTTGTAAGAGTTGCGATTTACCTTAAACTGGTAAAAATAAAGCTTTTTGGTTTTGTTTTAGATTTTGCTGTTTTCATCACAGTGATATTTGAGTGTTAGCAACTTTGCATCTAAGTTTACCACTTAGAGCTCAGCTGTTAAAATGATAAAGTCTGGGTAGCCTTTGCTCAACCACTTAAGTCGGGTCCAGTTCTTTGTGGTCCCGTGGACTGCAGTGCACCAGGCTACTCTGTCCATGGCATTTCCTGAGCAAGGATGCCATTTCCTCCTCCAGGGGATCTTCCTGACACAGGGATCAAACCCACATCTCTTATGTCTCTTGCACTGGCAGTGGTTCCTTACCACTAGTGTGGTGTAATAAACATAGTTTTGAGAAAACTTAATTTTTAAACTTTGGACAGGTTTGTTTTTATGTTGCACTTTCATATTTTTATCAGAAATATTAAAAAGTTAAGAAGACAGAAACCTAGTTTTATTATTTGAATTTGACAATGCAAGCACTTTAATCTCGTTAAGAGATTGTTAAATAAACATTTCCCTGTTAATCTAGTCCCAGCATCTAGTGGAAGGATTGCAGCTATGTTTAATAATAGAAATGTTTCTTGTCATAGTACACATGTAAGGTAAAGTGACTGTTTTCCCCATAGATTACTTTTCTTTTCTTTTTTTTTTTAGATTACTTTTCTATAGCTATATTTTAACTACTGTTACTGCAGACTAGGAACTAACCCTGACCTCTCAAAAACACTCTTAGAAGTATATGAAGTATGTAATTAAAAGCAGACTTTAAGTTTTTAAAAACCAACCAAGCAAAAAAGAACCAAAACCTTGGAGTAGAACTATATTTATAGAATGTTGGACATTTTTGCAAGAATTATCAGTTATATTTTTGTATCTTTAATATGCATATGTGTTCCTTTCTTATAACATTTACATGTGTTTGTCTTTAGAAGACAACACAGGAAGAAATCAGTTCTCTTCATACCCAAGGTGTTCTGTGAAATTGCAAAGAAGCTTGTGGCGTGTTAGCATGACGGCCTATAAACTTGACTGTCGAGGTGGTTTAGTTTGATTGGATGGAGGCAGTGTGGGTCAGCAGTCAAGAGCAGGGGCCACGTCGTGTAGACGTGAGTTTGCACTTGGCGCCCGCCCTTGTGTGCCCTTGGTTGGCCAGGTCCTGTGGCTGAGCTTTGGTTTCTCAGTCTTCAGGGTGGAGGGCGTTGCTCCTCACAGGGTGGTTGGGGAGACTGAGGAGAGAATGGCTGGAAACGGCTCAGCACAGCCATTCACTCCTTCCAGGCATCCCAACACAGCAGGTGAGTTACAAAAACAAAAAAACCAAACAGGTCCCTCCTGTGTGGAGGAGAAGGAGACACTGAGGTGTGGGGTCTTGGCCTCTTTTCCACCCTTCTTGAGGAGTAAGCATGTGAGGGAACTAGATGGTCTTGCCTGGTAGTTAGGCTTTTGGGGGTGCATCTTGGGGTTTATTCGTAGTGACTCTGTGCGTGAGGCAGTCCCTTAGGCCGCTTTCCCGCATTTCCTAATTTTCATTATAGGTCAGTTTTTTTTCCTAAGAAAATTCGTGTGATTTTCTTTGTTACTGTGCCCACTTCTTATTATAGTAAGCTTAGTTTTCTGTCTTTATGAATTGAGCTAGTTGAAAGAAAGTTACTCTGAATTCTTTGAAATGCTCCTGAATGTTAAAAAATGTGTTGCCCACACAAATAATAGAAAGTACATCCTCCGTTTTGTCCTGTTCTGGTCATAATCATTTCATTGGGTGATCCAGACAGCAAGAGCGCCCCTTCCTCAAGGTGGTGCAGTCCCCAGAGAACAAGCAAAAATAAGGGTCACAGGCTAGCTCATCCCCAGTGACTTCCTGTGGTCTGGCTGTATCGTAATCAAATAGTGACCTTCTGTAGAATTTAGGAAGTTTTGTTTTCATTTTGTTTATTTGGCTTTAACGCAGACACTGATAAATCAGATGTGATGTCTTTTTAATGATCACTTAAAATGATGGGAGTGATTGCAGATCCTAGTCGTGTAACATTGACATCAAGCCTAGAGTTCTTTTTGCATGACTGCCTGTCCCATTCACCAGCCTTTCTATTTTCAGTATTTGCTGGCCGTTGGTTAATGTCGTTTTGGACGGGGACTGCCAAAATCCACGAGCTCTACACAGCTGCCTGTGGCCTCTACGTTTGCTGGCTCACCATCCGGGCGGTGACGGTGCTAGTGGCCTGGATGCCCCAGGGGCGCCGTGTCATCTTCCAGAAGGTCAAGGAGTGGTCCCTCATGGTAGGCCTTTCTAGACTGAGCCTGTCTGACAGGAGTAGTGACTGGTTTTCCAGTAATCTCTTTAAATCTTCTTACTTTGTTTCTTCACTACATTGATTCTATCAAGAGTTGATTTTCTTGAGTTAGAAGTATTCCTTTAAGACAGTAGTTTTCTGGTGCACTCAGAGAAGCATAGTCCAGATGTATTTGAAAGTCAGAAGAAAATCATGCCATTAAATGATCCAGTAATGCCTTTGAGTAATAACATAGTCTGTAGAATTTAAAATCAATTTATTTAAGTAGAAATTTCTTTTCAAGCTATTTTTTCTAAAATTTCATTAATTTTAAAAATATATTAGAAGCCTGACTTCAGGATTGAGCAAATGTCTTTCATATAAATAGGATTCCTTTAATTATAGTCTGTTGCTGTTCAAGAATGTCCTGGCTAGTGTGAAAGTATAGTAAGTAATGGGGATAATTACTCTCAATAAAGAACTTACTGTCACAGAGGTGAGGGAAAGTGTAAGATGATTGTCCAAATGTGGCAGTTTATTGATTAATCATATTGCTGGTTATGATTAGTAAATATGCTTTATGCCTTTTCATTTGAATAGTCAGCTCTAGTTTTGTATCTGAATTTATATTTTGATTTCACTGAAAGTTTAATAGCTATGTAGTATTAGTGTCGAAAGAAAACCATGGGAGATTCATTATTAGGAATAGAGGAATTTGACTGCTGTGTAAACTGTAGATGCTGAGACACTTGAAATACTGAAGCTCGCCAGTCCCAGTTTCCACTGGGTGTTTTTCCACGTCATACTGCTGTGTGGAGAGAGAGCTACCGTGTCTTAATGCATACCATTTTCACTTTTGCTGTTAAAACCTGTGTACTCACTGAGGCTACCTAAAGAAAAATGGACATCAGGGCCACTTTAAAACTGATTTCTTGTCAGTATTTCATAGTAATTCTTCCACATTACCTCTTTTCTCTTTGACTGTTTTCATTTTGCAACTTTGTGCCAGTTTTAGAGCTGTGCTAATAGAGTGGTCCCGGGGCCGTGCTGCCCTCTTACACAGCCCAGATACAGGTCATTGCTGTTGTCTTTGTAAGTTCTGTTGGACCACAGTGTTGTCAAGGAAGCTAACTTGATCAGCTTGGTTTCTTACCTTAACTGGGGTTTTGCAGAACCCTTTAGCTATAGCAATCTGTCTCAGGGGCCATAGGTCAGCCTGTGGGTGGGTCACCATTGGCTCAGAGGCCTGGGACAGTCAGTAGCGTTTCTTGGAGAAACAGAAGCCTGTTCCTGAGCCTGAGGGTGGGAGAAGCAGCACAGCCACTTGGTTCATGTGTACAGTGAAACGAATTTCCTTACTTTTGTCGCAGCATGGTAATAGACTTAGTAATAATTTCATGTTTTTGTTAAATAGCGTGAGTGTTTGTAGTTACACATTCACATTTCATTTAAACATGGAACATAAAGCGTAAGCTGTTTATGGTATAGGTTTGTTCTCTTAGGCCTCAGGCCCGAGAGGAAGCGACGCTTCATGTGCGGTGATGAGGCCGGCTGGAAGGCGGGGTGCCTCTCACGCCGTGGCCTCGCCTCTCCTCCTAGATCGTGAAGACGGTGATCGTGGCGGTGCTGCTGGCCGGAGTGGTCCCACTTCTGCTGGGGCTCCTCTTTGAGCTGGTGATTGTGGCTCCCCTGAGGGTTCCTTTGGATCAGACTCCTCTGTTTTACCCGTGGCAGGTACGTGTGCTTTTGCGCGTGATACTTCCTTTTGTATTCAGAATCAGAAAAATTCTTAAATCGTTTCAAGTGATTTTAAGCAACTTGTTTAGAAAGACTCCTTAACTTTTCCTATCCTAGGAACTCTTGTAAAATCGATCAGATAATGCATTTTTGCTTTTGAAATATTCAGGTTGTGTAACTGCATAAAAATACCTTACTTCATAGGCTTCACTAATACTTAAAAATACAAATTGCTGTGTTGATCTGTCCACTTTTAGTTAGGTCAAGAACCTTGCTCCTTTTGGCTTTGAGACTTGAAGCAGATTTTTACTACTTTCCCCTTCTTTTGACTGTTTTCATTTTTTTGCAACTTTGTGCCAGTTTTAGAGCTGTGCTAATAGAGTGGTCCCGGGGCCGTGCTGCCCTCTTACACAGCCCAGATACAGGTCATTGCTGTTGTCTTTGTAAGTTCTGTTGGACCACAGTGTTGTCAAGGAAGCTAACTTGATCAGCTTGGTTTCTTACCTTAACTGGGGTTTTGCAGAACCCTTTAGCTATAGCAATCTGTCTCAGGGGCCATAGGTCAGCCTGTGGGTGGGTCACCATTGGCTCAGAGGCCTGGGACAGTCAGTAGCGTTTCTTGGAGAAACAGAAGCCTGTTCCTGAGCCTGAGGGTGGGAGAAGCAGCACAGCCACTTGGTTCATGTGTACAGTGAAACGAATTTCCTTACTTTTGTCGCAGCATGGTAATAGACTTAGTAATAATTTCATGTTTTTGTTAAATAGCGTGAGTGTTTGTAGTTACACATTCACATTTCATTTAAACATGGAACATAAAGCGTAAGCTGTTTATGGTATAGGTTTGTTCTCTTAGGCCTCAGGCCCGAGAGGAAGCGCACGCTTCATGTGCGGTGATGAGGCCGGCTGGAAGGCGGGGTGCCTCTCACGCCGTGGCCTCGCCTCTCCTCCTAGATCGTGAAGACGGTGATCGTGGCGGTGCTGCTGGCCGGAGTGGTCCCACTTCTGCTGGGGCTCCTCTTTGAGCTGGTGATTGTGGCTCCCCTGAGGGTTCCTTTGGATCAGACTCCTCTGTTTTACCCGTGGCAGGTACGTGTGCTTTTGCGCGTGATACTTCCTTTTGTATTCAGAATCAGAAAAATTCTTAAATCGTTTCAAGTGATTTTAAGCAACTTGTTTAGAAAGACTCCTTAACTTTTCCTATCCTAGGAACTCTTGTAAAATCGATCAGATAATGCATTTTTGCTTTTGAAATATTCAGGTTGTGTAACTGCATAAAAATACCTTACTTCATAGGCTTCACTAATACTTAAAAATACAAATTGCTGTGTTGATCTGTCCACTTTTAGTTAGGTCAAGAACCTTGCTCCTTTTGGCTTTGAGACTTGAAGCAGAACCTACGTTGCTGAATGGTTACAAAGCTTTCCCCCCACAAAGTCATAGGTTTATTAAAAAGAGCGTTCTGAGAGAACCTGTGTGGGTCATAGCAGAGGCCTTAATATGTTCACAGAAAAAGAAATTTAACTTTTCTGTCACACTTAGAAACTGAAGTTAATATCATAGATCTCAAATTTTTAAGAGATTAGGAGAAAGAGCTGGGTATTGACTTCAGTCGTTCCGGGGCTTTTCAGCTTTGTTTTAAAAATCTCCTCTTGGTAGATTATGACGAATTTTCCAAAAACGAAAATGTCCTCTACTTCTCAGATGAAGAAGCCCCATAGCTTCATTTAACAGCAGACGCTTGCTGAGTGCTTTAATGTGTGTCCACACCCTGTTCTGTGTAACTCAGATGGAAGTGAGCTGAACGCGGGGACTTCCTGAGGACCTTCAGGCGGGCGGGAGAGACAGGTAGAGCGTGCTGTGATGGGCGGGCAGGAGGAGCAGCACATCCGGTGGGCGAGGTGCTCACCCATGGAGGGGCTTTCAGCCACGGCTTTCTGTGGAGATGGCGTCCAGAACGACATAGCACAGTGCAGAGGAGTGGGTGAGCGAGAAGAGGTGTGTTCTGGGAAAGAACGAGCAGGCAGGGCTTGAAGTGAGAGTGCACCTCTATCGGGGACTGCCTCTCACCCGCTATGCTCCTAGGTTAGAACTGGAATGGCAGTGAGCATAAAAGGAAATCATTAAGCGTGCCTTCCTGTAGGACTTGATTTGCAGTATGGTCTAATAGCATCAGGAGTGAAGGAGAGCTGTTTTCACAGAATAATACCAGGAAGTAAAGGTAGAGAATAACCTTTTAACATTTTCCATTTTCCTATCCTAGGAACTCTTGTAAAATCGATCAGATAATGCATTTTTGCTTTTGAAATATTCAGGTTGTGTAACTGCATAAAAATACCTTACTTCATAGGCTTCACTAATACTTAAAAATACAAATTGCTGTGTTGATCTGTCCACTTTTAGTTAGGTCAAGAACCTTGCTCCTTTTGGCTTTGAGACTTGAAGCAGAACCTACGTTGCTGAATGGTTACAAAGCTTTCCCCCCACAAAGTCATAGGTTTATTAAAAAGAGCGTTCTGAGAGAACCTGTGTGGGTCATAGCAGAGGCCTTAATATGTTCACAGAAAAAGAAATTTAACTTTTCTGTCACACTTAGAAACTGAAGTTAATATCATAGATCTCAAATTTTTAAGAGATTAGGAGAAAGAGCTGGGTATTGACTTCAGTCGTTCCGGGGCTTTTCAGCTTTGTTTTAAAAATCTCCTCTTGGTAGATTATGACGAATTTTCCAAAAACGAAAATGTCCTCTACTTCTCAGATGAAGAAGCCCCATAGCTTCATTTAACAGCAGACGCTTGCTGAGTGCTTTAATGTGTGTCCACACCCTGTTCTGTGTAACTCAGATGGAAGTGAGCTGAACGCGGGGACTTCCTGAGGACCTTCAGGCGGGCGGGAGAGACAGGTAGAGCGTGCTGTGATGGGCGGGCAGGAGGAGCAGCACATCCGGTGGGCGAGGTGCTCACCCATGGAGGGGCTTTCAGCCACGGCTTTCTGTGGAGATGGCGTCCAGAACGACATAGCACAGTGCAGAGGAGTGGGTGAGCGAGAAGAGGTGTGTTCTGGGAAAGAACGAGCAGGCAGGGCTTGAAGTGAGAGTGCACCTCTATCGGGGACTGCCTCTCACCCGCTATGCTCCTAGGTTAGAACTGGAATGGCAGTGAGCATAAAAGGGAAATCATTAAGCGTGCCTTCCTGTAGGACTTGATTTGCAGTATGGTCTAATAGCATCAGGAGTGAAGGAGAGCTGTTTTTCACAGAATAATACCAGGAAGTAAAGGTAGAGAATTTAACAGAATTAATTAGGAAAATCACTATTTTCCAGTAATTAAAATAATTGATTCTTAGGATTGTCAGTGGATACTGAACCCATGAGGCAAAAGTTGATGGATCTTTGGCTGCTGTGCTGCAGTAACAGGTTACCTTCAGCTCCGGCGTCCTGGCTTAAAAGAGTCAGTCATTTTGCCGCAGACTCTGGGTCAGAAGTTAAGCCAGGCTGTGGCCGGCGTGTCTGTTTCGTGTCCGGGGGTCTTCTGTGGGAAGGCTCAGTGGCTGAGGGATGGGACAGCTCAGCTGATGTTGTTTGGGGCGGCGTCCCTCACGTCGTGGCCCGCACCTGGGCTCCTGGCTGGAGCCCCAGGGTGGCCGTGAGCTTGTCTGTGGTGGCTCAGGTGCCTGGGCTTCTTCAGGGGCATGAGTGTCCCAACAAGCAAGGCAGAGGCTGCCTCACCTCTCATGGCCTCCTCAGAGCTCCTGCAGCGTCTCTTGTCACCACCGTCCCGCAGGGCACGAGGGCGGCCCAGGTTGACCCAGATCTCGGGGAAGGGGTCTAGACCCCTGCCACTCCATGCGAGAAGAGTCTGTGGTTGTGTTTGGACGCTGCTCGCGCTCTCACCAGGGCCCGGGGGACCTCCCTCTGTCTGTTCCCCCTCACTGCCCTGAGTAGCAGTGCTGCTCGTTCACCTGTATATGTGACGAGTGCTCCTGCGGGTCTTTGCACGAGGCCAGCGTCCTGACTTCGGGGCGTGTTTGAAATCATTCAGTTTTAAGAAGGCTTGTATGTTACGATCCATCAGTTTCATTTTTCAGAGTATCTTGCAAAGAAATATTTGCACGTGTGCAGGAGACACGAACAGGGTTGTTTTGCTATTATATGATTTCTTATAATGTCAAAAAAATTAGAAGCAAACCAGGTGCCCATCAGTAGAGAATGACTAAATAAAATGTGATGTGTCTTTGCTTTTGAACCCAGTGCAGTAGTTAATGAGAAGAAAGTTGAGCTGTGTGTGTCTTTGTTTTTCACTTCTGCTGTGTGTGTCTTTAATAGCATCAGGAGTGAAGGAGAGCTGTTTTTCACAGAATAATACCAGGAAGTAAAGGTAGAGAATTTAACAGAATTAATTAGGAAAATCACTATTTTCCAGTAATTAAAATAATTGATTCTTAGGATTGTCAGTGGATACTGAACCCATGAGGCAAAAGTTGATGGATCTTTGGCTGCTGTGCTGCAGTAACAGGTTACCTTCAGCTCCGGCGTCCTGGCTTAAAAGAGTCAGTCATTTTGCCGCAGACTCTGGGTCAGAAGTTAAGCCAGGCTGTGGCCGGCGTGTCTGTTTCGTGTCCGGGGGTCTTCTGTGGGAAGGCTCAGTGGCTGAGGGATGGGACAGCTCAGCTGATGTTGTTTGGGGCGGCGTCCCTCACGTCGTGGCCCGCACCTGGGCTCCTGGCTGGAGCCCCAGGGTGGCCGTGAGCTTGTCTGTGGTGGCTCAGGTGCCTGGGCTTCTTCAGGGGCATGAGTGTCCCAACAAGCAAGGCAGAGGCTGCCTCACCTCTCATGGCCTCCTCAGAGCTCCTGCAGCGTCTCTTGTCACCACCGTCTGCAGGGCACGAGGGCGGCCCAGGTTGACCCAGATCTCGGGGAAGGGGTCTAGACCCCTGCCACTCCATGCGAGAAGAGTCTGTGGTTGTGTTTGGACGCTGCTCGCGCTCTCACCAGGGCCCGGGGGACCTCCCTCTGTCTGTTCCCCCTCACTGCCCTGAGTAGCAGTGCTGCTCGTTCACCTGTATATGTGACGAGTGCTCCTGCGGGTCTTTGCACGAGGCCAGCGTCCTGACTTCGGGGCGTGTTTGAAATCATTCAGTTTTAAGAAGGCTTGTATGTTACGATCCATCAGTTTCATTTTTCAGAGTATCTTGCAAAGAAATATTTGCACGTGTGCAGGAGACACGAACAGGGTTGTTTTGCTATTATATGATTTCTTATAATGTCAAAAAAATTAGAAGCAAACCAGGTGCCCATCAGTAGAGAATGACTAAATAAAATGTGATGTGTCTTTGCTTTTGAACCCAGTGCAGTAGTTAATGAGAAGAAAGTTGAGCTGTGTGTGTCTTTGTTTTTTCACTTCTGCTGTGTGTTTTAATACAGATAGCTCTCAGATTTTTATTTTTGAGTAGAGGATAAACAGTAGTTGTAGAAAGCACAATATCCTTAATATTCTGGATAAAATCCCAAAGTTTGAAGGAGCAGCTTATGTTTTGTCCATCCTTACCTCTAAGCAGTTTTGTGGGAGGCTGGGCTCTTTTTTCAAATTCTAGCAGAGGAGCTTGTGTGGTGTGGCTTGTTTTGTGGGAAAAGACTGCAAAGCAGTGAATCTCGAAGGAGCTGAAACCTCGGTGATCTGTGGTCCTCCTCAGGTGAACATTAACCTTACTTGTATGGCTTCTGGGCTCCCAAAGACCAAGAGAAAGCTCAGTTACTGGGTTGAAGCTTTTCTGCCTGGAGCCTGGAAGGACAGAGAAAAAGCAGGGAGGCTTTCTCCATGCTCTTGTCGGGGAGCTGTTGGCCTGCTGCCCCAGCGGTCTGATGGCCAAGAGAGCCTTTTGGAGCCTTTAGGATGTTCTCAGTCTGGGCTTCTGAGCCACATTGAGCTTACAGAAAAATCAACAGCTTTTATCGAAGGGGTAGACCAGCATCCACAGAAAGGGCCAGTGACAGAGAACTGCTCACAGACCTGTGAACACCCAAACAGAAGAGTAGAGCCATGGGCGCGGGTTTCTGTGAGTGCACACGCAGCCACAGCTCAGGTGAGACTGTCCTGGTGTCACATGGCGGAGATTTCAGACAAAGCCAGTAAATGAATGGAGAGATGCGTCTAGTCGCCATGGAGGCTCAGACTGGAGGACTGACAGATGCATGCGTGGAGCTCGTGTTTGGTACATCTTGGTAAGATTTCTGAATTAAATCACAAGCTGCAAAAGAGAACCATACTGGCAGTGGACTTTGTAGAAACCGTGGAAGGCAGAAAGGCACGTAGAGACCACGAGATAAAAGGGACAGAAACCATGCTTCCTGTAGCCAGACAAAATGGCATTCCGCCGTTCACCTGTCAGGATAAAGAGTGATGAGGTTACGCAAGAGTCGCAGTGCATGCCTCACCTCCCACCCCATTTAGAAGATGTTTTGGAAGACTAACGAACCAAACTAGAAAATCGTAACAGAGCAGTGTGAGCAGAAATCCATAGAAGACTGCTAGCTGTGTGTTTCCTGTGGAGAACATGTAAAGACACACATCAGGGCGTAGGGAGCCAGCGCAGGAGGCAGGCGCTGCGTGCTAGCGGCGGGCGCTGCTGGGGAGGCTCAGGGTTTGGGCTGCTGCTCACAGAGGACTCTAGCCGTCCTTTAAAAGGTTTCAGTTTTATGTAAAATAGATTTAAATGTTCCGTGATACCTCAGAAAGATGCACACACACACATACATTTTTAAGATAAACAGAACAGATTGTGAAGGACTCTGTACCACGTTTACGGTTGTAAGCAGGGACGTCTCTTTTAAATGATCTGATTTGGACTTTTAAGTGATCCCTTAGGTAGTGGGGTCGATCACAGGCCGCCTGGTGGAGAGTGGGGGTGGGCCGGCCAGAAGCACCTGCCACGAGGAGCTCGATGTGGCAGTGGAGGCTCCAGTAACAGTTCAGCAGACTGCAGACGCGCCAGCTCAGAGGCTCTGAGCCTTTGGGATGGTCTCTCTCTTTTTTAAAACAAATCTTGTTTTTTTTAAATTTATTTGATTGTTTGGCTGCGCTGGGTCTTAGTTGCAGCACGTGGGATCTCTAGTTGTGGCGTGTGGGGTTTAGTTCCCCGACCAGGAGTCAAGGCCTGGCCCGCTGCGTGGGAAGCACGGAGTCTCCCCCGCCGGACCACCGGGGCTCCCCGGACGGCCTCTAGGCCAAAGGTCGCGTCACTGTCCAAGCCAGCAAAACAGCCAGTGGATGTGATGAAGTAAAACCGAGGCACTGTTTTATTTATTTGCTTATAGAGATCTCCATTAATGTAAACACTTCCCTTAGTTCTCTTGTGAAAATAATGTATTTTTTTTTTGAAAGTTAAAAACATTGAACTTGAGCTGTTGATGAAAATTCCCTTGATTTTCCAGTGTATCTGCTCTCCTTTAAAATTGTTACTAATCCAACAGAACTTGTGTTTTGAAGTGAATAATGCAAGAAAATTGTATAGCCTCTGTGTTGGGTTTATTGCTGAAAACAAAAATCTGTTGAATGATTTGTACCCCCAGGACTGGGCACTTGGAGTCCTGCACGCCAAAATCATCGCCGCTGTCACCCTGATGGGGCCTCAGTGGTGGCTGAAGACCGTCATCGAGCAGGTGCGCAGGCTCGGCTCGCGGCGCTCATTTGCTGTGTTCCCATTTTTCTCAGTTTTCACATTGTCTTTAGTGAACATACATAACAGGGTTTTTTAAAGGGGAAAGGTGGTTTGCTCTCATTACTGTGAATTTTTTCAGCTACTCTTAAAGCATCCTTTATATAAAGTTAACTAGTAGTTTAAAATACCTACAGGCCTGAGCAGAGTAAAGACAAAATCTAACACATGTAGTTCTTTTAAAAAGCAGAAGTTCTGATGAAGACTTGGTATTCAGCTTTGCAAACCTGCAGTAGACAAAAAGAGGTCATTGTGCAAGGCAATAAATTTAAAAAAGGCAGGAAAACAATAGATTTTAAAAAGCAGAGCTATTCTAACTATGTTCTAAAGGAAATCAACCCTAAAGAGTCACTGGAAGGACAGATGCTGAAGCTGAGGCTGCAATCCTTGGGCATCTGATGCGAGGAGCTGACTCAGGGGAAAAGACCCTGGTGCCGGTGGAGACTGAGGGCGGAAGGAGAGGTGGGCGGGAAAAGATGAGGCGGGCGGATGGCATCACCGAGTCAGTGGATGCGACTTTGGGCAACCTCTGGACAATGGTGAAGGACAGGGAAGCCTGATGTGCTGCCGTCCATGGGGTCACAAAGGGTAGGACGCGACTTAGTGACCAAACAACAAAAGCAGCACCTAAGACAGTTTTGTATTGTGGAACTATCAGATAATCTGGTCATTGTGTTGGTAACCTTGAGACAGATTGTGCTTTGTACTTAGGTAATGTGGCTAGAAAGGGGAATCATTCATTGTAGGAAGTTAAAAACATTGAACTTGAGCTGTTGATGAAAATTCCCTTGATTTTCCAGTGTATCTGCTCTCCTTTAAAATTGTTACTAATCCAACAGAACTTGTGTTTTGAAGTGAATAATGCAAGAAAATTGTATAGCCTCTGTGTTGGGTTTATTGCTGAAAACAAAAATCTGTTGAATGATTTGTACCCCCAGGACTGGGCACTTGGAGTCCTGCACGCCAAAATCATCGCCGCTGTCACCCTGATGGGGCCTCAGTGGTGGCTGAAGACCGTCATCGAGCAGGTGCGCAGGCTCGGCTCGCGGCGCTCATTTGCTGTGTTCCCATTTTTCTCAGTTTTCACATTGTCTTTAGTGAACATACATAACAGGGTTTTTTAAAGGGGAAAGGTGGTTTGCTCTCATTACTGTGAATTTTTTCAGCTACTCTTAAAGCATCCTTTATATAAAGTTAACTAGTAGTTTAAAATACCTACAGGCCTGAGCAGAGTAAAGACAAAATCTAACACATGTAGTTCTTTTAAAAAGCAGAAGTTCTGATGAAGACTTGGTATTCAGCTTTGCAAACCTGCAGTAGACAAAAAGAGGTCATTGTGCAAGGCAATAAATTTAAAAAAGGCAGGAAAACAATAGATTTTAAAAAGCAGAGCTATTCTAACTATGTTCTAAAGGAAATCAACCCTAAAGAGTCACTGGAAGGACAGATGCTGAAGCTGAGGCTGCAATCCTTGGGCATCTGATGCGAGGAGCTGACTCAGGGGAAAAGACCCTGGTGCCGGTGGAGACTGAGGGCGGAAGGAGAGGTGGGCGGGAAAAGATGAGGCGGGCGGATGGCATCACCGAGTCAGTGGATGCGACTTTGGGCAACCTCTGGACAATGGTGAAGGACAGGGAAGCCTGATGTGCTGCCGTCCATGGGGTCACAAAGGGTAGGACGCGACTTAGTGACCAAACAACAAAAGCAGCACCTAAGACAGTTTTGTATTGTGGAACTATCAGATAATCTGGTCATTGTGTTGGTAACCTTGAGACAGATTGTGCTTTGTACTTAGGTAATGTGGCTAGAAAGGAGAATCATTCATTGTAGGAAGATTTCTTCCAGAGTAACCAACCTAGTAGATTTTGGTACTTCTTTCTTTCTTTTTTTTTTTTAAAGATTTATTTATTTATTTTTATTTGAGGGGGGTGGGGTGGGCGGGTCACTTCCACTGGTCTTTCATTTGTCTAGTTTCATCCATCTTTGTTCTTTGGCCCGTGTGGGCCTCCCATCGCAGTGGCTTCTGTTGTCGCAGAGCGCCGGCTCTGGGCGCATGTGCTCCAGAGCTCCGGCTCGGTAATTGGACACATCGGTCCAGCCGCTCCGCAGCACATGGGATCCTCCCAGGCCAGGGATCGAACCGGGGACCTTTGCACTGCAAGGCGGTGTCCTTACTCACTGGACCACCAGGGAAGCCCAGTACTTATTTCTTTTAAGTTTTAGTTACCTAGAGAATGGACTTAGAGACAGCCTTCTTGTCCTCAGGGCAGCACCAAATCAATACGGTGCAGTTTTGTAGCACTTAAGGTACACCTCCTATTGTTGTATAGGAAATAAAGACAGCAGTTCTCAGCCCAGTATGCAAAAAAAATCATCCGAAACTTCTTGTACCTGGAGATTTGTTGGGGCGGGGAGCGCCATTGGTACGTGTTTGCATGCATTTCTCGAGTTGAGGGCTGATCTGAAGGAGAGGATTGTGGGCTGCAAGGCAGCATATCCAGTCCCTGTGGGGCGCAGACCAGCCCACTCCAGAGTCCCCGGGGGAGACCCTGACCCTCCCGGAGGAGAAGCAGTAGTCACAGCTGGAGGCTGTGGAATATGGTTGATGTCGATGACATTTTGCTCTGTGCATTATTTCCCATACATGTTTGAAGTTTAAAGTAAAATGATTGAGAAACAGATGCCTCACTGCATTAATTTAATGTGTTTGGGTTAAAAGGACTTTGCGGGATCAGAGGAGCCTGCTTGTCATTCATGTTTAGCTGCTCCAGCCCGTGTCCGAGGGCCCCGGGGCCGGGGCGAGCTGCACCGCCCTGCGTGGCTCTGGGCCTGGCGAGGCTGGAGGCCAGGGAGGCCTGCAGACCACGCTCTTCGGTCTTGTCCCCTTCTGCACACCCTCCTCGTTTTCCATTATTGCTGGGATTTCCCCACTTCATCCATTCTTTCCTCTGTGGTACTGTTCAGTAGAACTTTCTGGACAAAATGACAGAAATATGTTAGAAATTTTTGGATTAAAAAAAATTTCACTGTAGCGTTCTTTCATAGTAATTTATTACATAGAATATATTTTGATTTATTGAAATTTGATTTATACTAGCATTTTAGAAACATGCTGCCTATTTGTTACTTTTTATTATATTCAAACGAAATGAATGTACTCTTGGGTATGCAATCTTAATAATACAGCTCAGTCCTGCACAATTTATATAGGAAGTTACTTGAAGTTACATGGTCTTTAACTAATGTAATCAGGTGTCGCCTGGTGTTGCATTGGGTGAGGCTAGTGTAGTTATTATTATTCTGGCTTAGTATTTTACTGTCTCATCTCTCAGCAGAGCTAACTGAAATGTAAGGATGTAGATGCATTTCTTTAAAAACTTGCGAACACCACGCTGGGGTTGTGCTCCAGAATTTGCCTTGACTTCTGAAAAAAGGACGGCTCTGTGTCCCGTTGGGCTGGTGGGCAGCTTCGTGTGGTTCGGCCGCGGGGGCTGCGCGCTGAGCCCGGAGGGCCGCGGCTCGGCCCGCTCTCACCCCCGTGTGTTGCAGGTGTACGCCAACGGCATCCGGAACATCGACCTGCAGTACATCGTCCGGAAGCTGGCGGCGCCCGTCATCTCCGTGCTGCTGCTCTCCTTGTGTGTGCCCTACGTCGTCGCGTCCGGTGTCGTGCCTCTGCTCGGTGGGTTGACTCATGGTTGTGGCCGTGTCCCTGCCAGGCTCAGTGGTTTCCTGGCTCCAGGTGCTTTATTGTGAATGCACATCCAGCTAAAACTGGTTTTAAAAGACTGTTTTTCTTAGATTTCAACTAGTCAGGACAAGATAAGGATCACAGAACTCTTTTTTTTTTTTTTTTTAGAGCAACGTTTATTTTTAAATTTTTTATTTATTTATTTATTTTTTTGAGGTGGTGCGGGTTGGGGAGGGAGGGGGCCAGGCAGGCCACTTCTATTAGTCTTTCATATATCTATTTTCATCTGTCTTGTTCTTTGGCCCTTCTGGGCCTCCCATCGCAGTGGCCTCTGTTGTCGCAGAGCAACGGCTCTGGGCGCATGCGCTCCAGAGCTCCGGCTTGGTAATTGGACACATCGGTCCAGCTGCTCCGCGGCACATGGGATCTTCCCAGGCCAGGGATGGAACCGGCGCCCCTTGCCCTGCAAGGCAGTGTCCTTACCCACTGGACCACCAGGGAAGCCCAGGATCACAGAACTCTTGGTCATAGTATTTTTCTCTAGGCAGGTGAGAAAGTATTGACACATGTAAAACATGTTCTTTAGCAGAAACAAAAAACCCAAGAGGAGATGCTCATTTGTGACGCTTCAGCATGTGGACATCATCTTACCAATGTACAGAGCGCTCCTCTGACAACCTTAACACTAGCCTACATGCAAAATTATAAGCACCGGGTTCTCCCCTCCACATCTGTTTTCTTCTGCGGAGCAGCTCCCGTTATCATCCGACAAGTTGCCTACGTCAGCGGCCTCGAGGTCGTTCATGTTGCCTCAGGCCCTCTGCTCCTCGACTCGGCTCGTCTCCGGGTCCCACTGATGGGACCGCAGGAGCCTGTTCTCTCATCTCTGAGCCCTTCCTGTGGCTCCTGTTGAGACGAACGTCAGCTGCCTCCTGGCTTCCTTGCTCTGAGCCCTCTACCGCTCATGCGCTCTCCACACTGGCCACAGTGGCCTCTCAGAAGAACTGGCCTCACTGCTCAAGCCTTTCTGGTGAACCTTCTTTCTCTGGTGGCTGGTGGCCCTCCGAGCACAGTCCAGCCCCCCGGGGTAGGTCCCGGGGCTCCTCCCGGCCCCACTCCGTTTCTTACGGATGAGTCTCAGTGAAGCTCTCCTTCCTTCGGGAAAAGACACACTTGCATCTCACAGTCTTTCTGTACACGCCTTAAAGTTCTGCTGTGTTGGTTTTACAGGTGTTACTGCAGAAATGCAAAATTTGGTCCACCGGCGGATTTACCCATTCTTGCTGATGGTCGTGGTGTTGATGGGCATCTTGTCCTTCCAGGTCCGCCAGTTCAAGCGCCTTTATGAACATATTAAAAATGACAAGTAAGTCCAGACTTGACGGGTCTAGCTGCTCTTGTTAAGGTGTCTCATTTCTTAACTGTGGTGTCTGATGTGATCAACCATGGCAGGGAAAAGTGCTCAGATTCTGGGTGTATTTTGAGGTAGAATCAGCAGGATTTGCTAACAGGTTGGGTGTAGAATGTAAAAAAGAGCATTATTGAGGACTTGGTTGGGTCAGGCAACTAAAAATATGGCGTTAACCATTTACCTCTGTAAATGTTACTCGTGAGAGTCGGCTTTCAACAGCAGAGGATACGGCCGCCCTGTTACTCGGAGGACTGAGAGTTACGAAATCTAGAGGGTTCAGGGCTTCTTCCAGTCTCTGACTGATGCTCATAAACACTGGACCGCTCAGGCCGTCAGGGTGGAAGCCCTGTCGCCCGTGGGAGAGTGGGGTCATTTCAGTGCTCAGAGTCAGCTCGGCTCAGCTCGTGTGCCCTGGCAGCGGTCAGCACTGCGGCCGGGGCCGGGGCGGGGGACACGCCCTCGGGTGCGGCCTTCAGCCCCACACTCTGCTCTTCCCCTGTCTGTCTCTCTGTGCAGGAGGCTGTGGACCGGTGGGCCCCGAGGAGGGCGCGTCTTGTTTGTTACGTGTGTCCACAGTGTGTCTCTCTCTCAGGGCGTGGTCCCTGGGCGGCGCCGAGTGGGCACAGGGGGCGTGAGAGGCTGAGAGGCACCGGAACGTGCTGTGGGCTCAGAGGCTCCTGCTGGACTCAGGAGTCTCCCTCCTTCTTAGTTACGTTTTGGGCCCTGAACAAGTTTGCCTTGCTTTTCTCTGTGCTTGGTATCTTGATAATGGTTTGAGTTTTGTGGGTGTCAGGTAGTGTCCTGTGTGAGGTTATGTCAGGTTGGGATTGTTCAAAACATTGCAGAATCCTTGCAGTTTGAAAAAGCACTGCTTGGTGGGGGAGCACTGGGATACGGAGTGGTTAACTTCGGGAGGAGAATCAGGAAGGCCCAAAGACAAGGCATTCAACAGTGAGCTCGTGGCGAAGAAGCCCAGGATGAGTGGGCTGTTTTAACAGGAAATGTTAAGCTGGTAGGCATGAACTGCCCCAGCACCTTGTGAAGCACATGGGTCGACAGAAGAGAGAGATGAAGGTCGGGTGGAGAAAGGCGTGGTGAGAAAGAAGAGCCGCTGAGTCCGAGTCCCGGCACCCGCCAGGCATTCCGCTCGTCTCAGCGGTCAGAGGACATGGACGGTTGTTCTCGACCCCGGCCCCCTGTCACTGCGGCCTTCACCCCCCGCCCAGCAGCTTTATGTCCCGCTGGGCCCTTCTTGACCTAAGTTGCTGACTCCAGGTGGGTCCCCTGCCCACTTGTCCCCCACCCTCCCCAGCTCGTCCTAGCCACCTGCTGTCCTCCCGGGTCAGCCTCTAAACTAAAAATATGGCGTAACCATTTACCTCTGTAAATGTTACTCGTGAGTCGGCTTTCAACAGCAGAGGATACGGCCGCCCTGTTACTCAGAGGACTGAGAGTTACGAAATCTAGAGGGTTCAGGGCTTCTTCCAGTCTCTGACTGATGCTCATAAACACTGGACCGCTCAGGCCGTCAGGGTGGAAGCCCTGTCGCCCGTGGGAGAGTGGGGTCATTTCAGTGCTCAGAGTCAGCTCGGCTCAGCTCGTGTGCCCTGGCAGCGGTCAGCACTGCGGCCGGGGCCGGGGCGGGGGACACGCCCTCGGGTGCGGCCTTCAGCCCCACACTCTGCTCTTCCCCTGTCTGTCTCTCTGTGCAGGAGGCTGTGGACCGGTGGGCCCCGAGGAGGGCGCGTCTTGTTTGCTACGTGTGTCCACAGTGTGTCTCTCTCTCAGGGCGTGGTCCCTGGGCGGCGCCGAGTGGGCACAGGGGGCGTGAGAGGCTGAGAGGCACCGGAACGTGCTGTGGGCTCAGAGGCTCCTGCTGGACTCAGGAGTCTCCCTCCTTCTTAGTTACGTTTTGGGCCCTGAACAAGTTTGCCTTGCTTTTCTCTGTGCTTGGTATCTTGATAATGGTTTGAGTTTTGTGGGTGTCAGGTAGTGTCCTGTGTGAGGTTATGTCAGGTTGGGATTGTTCAAAACATTGCAGAATCCTTGCAGTTTGAAAAAGCACTGCTTGGTGGGGGAGCACTGGGATACGGAGTGGTTAACTTCGGGAGGAGAATCAGGAAGGCCCAAAGACAAGGCATTCAACAGTGAGCTCGTGGCGAAGAAGCCCAGGATGAGTGGGCTGTTTTAACAGGAAATGTTAAGCTGGTAGGCATGAACTGCCCCAGCACCTTGTGAAGCACATGGGTCGACAGAAGAGAGAGAGATGAAGGTCGGGTGGAGAAAGGCGTGGTGAGAAAGAAGAGCCGCTGAGTCCCGAGTCCCCGGCACCCGCCAGGCATTCCGCTCGTCTCAGCGGTCAGAGGACATGGACGGTTGTTCTCGACCCCGGCCCCCTGTCACTGCGGCCTTCACCCCCCGCCCAGCAGCTTTATGTCCCGCTGGGCCCTTCTTGACCTAAGTTGCTGACTCCAGGTGGGTCCCCTGCCCACTTGTCCCCCCACCCCTCCCCCAGCTCGTTGCCGTCAGCTTGGTCACCTGCTGTCCTCCCGGGTCAGCCTCTAGGCCATTCCTCTGTCGGCGCAGCCCCTCCCTGCCCTCCTCCCCAGCCCCTGCCGTCCTCACGGGACAGGACTCCAGCCGCAGGCCCTGCGGCTCCTCTCTGCTGTCCCCTCCCTTTGCTATCCCCTCCCTGCCGCCAAGTCCCACAGGTTAGGGACGGTCCGTACTCTTTCTGGAGCCATAGCGCCTCCCTTCTGCCAGCCACCTGCACACACACACTCCTCTGCCATTTCCCTTTGACCTCCTTGAAACCTTTGTCCTTCGGTTTCTGCTTTTCTTTAAAACTAGAGCTTTTCAGCTTTGACGCTCCTCCCTACCCAGCCTTCTGATGATATTGCCAGTTCCTTTCTTCAGGTGTGTCCACTTACCTGTTTTGTAAAATACGATCTGTAACGCATACAGCCCCTGGAGAAGTTTATGTGCCCTCCCCTGCCTCTGGCTCCAGGCGTCTGTTCCAGAGGGCCCTGGCCTGTGGACTGGAGCCTGCTCCTCATCGCCCAGCCTCTGGGGCCCCGGGCCTGTCTGCTCTCTCGTCTCCCACAGCCCACGTGGCTGCGAAGTGCCTGCTGCCCTGCGTGTGCAGTGGTCGTTCTAGACCCTCTTCTGCCGGCCTCACTGCCGAAGGCTTCGGGGCAAGAGTGCAGTGACCTGGTTGACCGTGTGGTGAATGTGCTCACTGGCCATCCCGAGGAAGGGTGTTCTTGTGAGTCAGACAGTAGAAGAGAGTAACCGCCCTGTTTTTACAATCCAGGTACCTGGTGGGCCAGCGCCTCGTGAACTATGAACGGAAATCTGGCAGACAAGGCTCGTCCCCGCCGTCTCCACAGTCGTCCCAAGAATAAAGTGGTGGTCTCAGCTGCCTTGACCTTCCCCTTGCCTTCATGTGTCCTTTGTTGTGGACTCCTCTCTCTGGAGGTTTCCCCGGTGATCTCCCAGCGTTGTTTCTGAGTCGAGTGTACTTGACGTGTGCTCAGCGCTCAGCGGGCAGCGGCGAGGCTCCGCCCCCTCTTGCATCTGCTGACATCATTGCTGTGTGAGGTCTGTACATGTGTAAATAGAAGTTCCTGGATCCCCCAGAGCCCTGGATTAAACAGAATGTGCATTGTACATCTTTAAACAAAATGTATATTAATTTATTAAATCTAGTTGTCACTTTATTTTGGACCTGCTGTGATCTTGACAGGAAATGTGCCACAGAGCTGTAGTGCAGAGGCAAGGCTTCTTAATGACGTCTTTTGGAGGCAATGTCCGGGTGTTCCTAGCAGTTCTTACTGAATGAACTGTGCATTCTGTCTGTCTTGGCTGCTCAGACCTTACCAAGAACATACAGGAAGCGAGTAGAACTCAGCAGTGGAGGGTCTGTGGTGAGAACAGATGGACTTGGGCTTCGCTGTCAGTTGCTTTTGGAAGTCATTTTGTATAACACCAAAGCTGTTGTACATTTTCTACTGCCTGTTTTTTTTTTCATGAGTCGGTGTTTGTAATACTGTATAGTATCTTGTGCTAGGTGAGGAAATTATTTTTAATTTTGATAATTTAATATTCCTAGTGATCAGCATTGGGAGTTGGGGTTTTGTGCTTGTTAGGGGCATGTCTGTCCTCAGAGAGAAAAAAAATCCAAAAGACGTGTTTTCTGTGGGGCCCCGGCCCCCTGTCCCCACGCACAGCTGTCTCTGTCTTTCTGGCAGCAGAGGCCAAAAGTCCTTCAAGATCGTACGTCTTAGAGAACCACCTGCATCACCCTGGAGCGCGGACATCCTGAAATGCCCGTCCAGTGAGGCTGGGGTTTGTGGTCTCAGGTGGACAGCATCAGACTGTGGGCTTAGAGGAGACTGGCTGGAACCCCAGGTCCTGCTGGCAGGCGCGTCACTAGGTGAGGATTAGGACCCGTGCCTTTCTCCAGAGTTTCCGAAGCTTTCTGTTTCTAGAGTAAAACTCAGTAAAACCAACTTGATTTTATTTGACCAGAAGAAAGCTGGCTGCGCTGGCCTTTTAACATGGCTGTGCAGAACATATTTCTCTGGAAGTGTGCTGTAAAATCTCAGAAGGGAGAACACTTAGAAATTTGGTTTTCTTTCCTCGTTCTGGAGGGTTCCGGAGTTTTTACTTGACGTGTGCTCAGCGCTCAGCGGCAGCGGCGAGGCTCCGCCCCTCTTGCATCTGCTGACATCATTGCTGTCTGGGGTCTGTGAATGTGGAAAGAGAAGTTCCTGGATGCTCTAAAACCCTGGACTAAACAGAACCTGCTTTGTACATCTTTAAACAAAATGTATATTAATTTATTAAATCTAGTTGTTACTTTATTTTGGACCTGCTGTGATCTTGACAGGAAATGTGCCACAGAGCTGTAGTGCAGAGGCAAGGCTTCTTAATGACGTCTTTTGGAGGCAATGTCCGGGTGTTCCTAGCAGTTCTTACTGAATGAACTGTGCATTCTGTCTGTCTTGGCTGCTCAGACCTTACCAAGAACATACAGGAAGCGAGTAGAACTCAGCAGTGGAGGGTCTGTGGTGAGAACAGATGGACTTGGGCTTCGCTGTCAGTTGCTTTTGGAAGTCATTTTGTATAACACCAAAGCTGTTGTACATTTTCTACTGCCTGTTTTTTTTTTCATGAGTCGGTGTTTGTAATACTGTATAGTATCTTGTGCTAGGTGAGGAAATTATTTTTAATTTTGATAATTTAATATTCCTAGTGATCAGCATTGGGAGTTGGGGTTTTGTGCTTGTTAGGGGCATGTCTGTCCTCAGAGAGAAAAAAAATCCAAAAGACGTGTTTTCTGTGGGGCCCCGGCCCCCTGTCCCCACGCACAGCTGTCTCTGTCTTTCTGGCAGCAGAGGCCAAAAGTCCTTCAAGATCGTACGTCTTAGAGAACCACCTGCATCACCCTGGAGCGCGGACATCCTGAAATGCCCGTCCAGTGAGGCTGGGGTTTGTGGTCTCAGGTGGACAGCATCAGACTGTGGGCTTAGAGGAGACTGGCTGGAACCCCAGGTCCTGCTGGCAGGCGCGTCACTAGGTGAGGATTAGGACCCGTGCCTTTCTCCAGAGTTTCCGAAGCTTTCTGTTTCTAGAGTAAAACTCAGTAAAACCAACTTGATTTTATTTGACCAGAAGAAAGCTGGCTGCGCTGGCCTTTTAACATGGCTGTGCAGAACATATTTCTCTGGAAGTGTGCTGTAAAATCTCAGAAGGGAGAACACTTAGAAATTTGGTTTTCCTGTATAACCAAAGCTTCAAGTTAGAAGTTGAGAGAAATAGAAGGATCGGGCGCGTGATCCCAGTGTGTAGTGGTGATGGTATATTGTCAGGGGACTGTTTGTTTTTTGAATGATAACTTAGAAGTTCTCAGAGAAAATGGACAACGTAGGTCTTAAGAAACCATAAGAGAATTTCCACATAGTATTAAAACCTATAAGCTTAAATCTAAGGATTTGACAATATGAGAGTCAGCCAAACATGAACTACCAAATCAAAAGAATGTGTTCTGGTAGTCTTCTGTGTCAGCAATATTTCCTGAAATGGTGGGCGAGTACCATAAAACCTCACTATCAGAAAAAGAACAAGCTTGACATAGGACTCAGTGTTACCGTTTTCAGCACTTTGCAGTGGCCCTTGCTCACATGTGAAATAAGGTCTTTGCTAGCCTACCCAGACTTAGACATTTAGTTCTAGTGTGCAATTTAGGAGCATTTTCAACATAGTGCCGCCTGTCATGGTGTGCATCTATATAAATTGTTCTCTTTGGGAGAAAAATATGATCAAATTGGGCATAGAATTTGATTATGTTAATTTGTTTCTTTTTGAATTTTTCAGAAAGTTTATAATCTTGATATTAAGTTATTGGAACACTTCTATCTGTTTTGCCAGCAGGAGATCTAGACAGATACCACAATAGATTAAAAATTGTTACTCTACAAAATTTTAAATGAATCTTATCAGATATTTTGTAAAAAAAAAAAAAAAAAAAAAAAAATGGCCAAAAAGTTTCCCTGTTTCCCTGACAGATAACTTTGTCATGTCTTGAGGATTTCCCTAGTTTTTCAGCTCTGCTTTGTCCTGTTGTCTTCAACAAGGTGAATACTTTCAAGAGGAAAGCGTTTGCTGGCATACGTTGCCTTGGGTAGCGTCAAGATTTTATTATGAACCAATCATCTTACAAATATTTAAAACTTCTAGTTCAGAAAGTGCTAGTATTGCTGCCCTTCTTCATATAGAGTTAAAAAAAAATACTAATGTAGTTCTGCTTCGTTTTACATTGGGCTAAAGTTGTCTTCAAGGAAATTAATTAGGAAAGACCTTTCTGCTTTATTTTTCCTATTTATAAATTGAAGACACATCAACATTTTGGGTTAGTTTTACATGACCAGTTATCAAATGGTCACAGTATGAAATGTGCAGTTGTTCATTATTAGCAAATTATGTTTGGTTTTTACACTATTAAGTACTAATAGTTGAGATGAAAACTGAAGAAAAATGCCAATGTGAAGTTTGTGTATAGCTAGCCTTTAAAAAGCTCTGTGTTTTTAGGTGATTTTTTTTTTCCTTTTAGTTCTCTGGAAAAACAATGAAGATTGGACATCTCAATTCTAGATGTAGATGAAAAGTAATTTTTATTTCACTGTTTAATATAACTGTTATTACTGTGGACGCTTGTCTTGTGTTTTTTTCTTTCCCTTATTCAAGTAATAGAGAACGACTTTTTCTCGGATGACTTGAACCTAGATGATATGTCCTTTCTGAATTGGCAGAATGCTACTATTAAAGTGTAATTCTTGAATTTAGGTTGAATGAATGACTTTCGAAAACAAAACAGAAGCACTGAACGTTTCTATCTTGTGTTGTGTTTGCAGACACGCGTGCGTATGCACACACATGCTCACTTTGAAGAATGTTGCACCAGTGTAAGAACATCAGCACTTTTTAAAATGTTCCCATGAGCCACTTAGTCTCATTTTCAGGACTGAGTATTTTAAGCTGTCTTCTTACTGTGATGAGATGTTTATATTATAAAATTAAATGATTCTGTTTAAAGTACTCCTCTGGAATGTTACCTATTCAGTTGCCATGAATAAGAAAACAAGTGTCTTACCACCAAGGTATTGTGAGAAGCCTCACTCGCGGAGGGTCTCTGACTTCCTTGTGTCTCCTTAGTCCGCATGCCCCGCAGCCAGATGCTCTCCTCGCAGTCTGTTACTGCCCTCTGTCATTTTTTAAAAACAGCCATCATGAGTAAGGGCTTCTTTCAGATAGTCCCCTACAGTGTCTTTGGCATTTAATACAGCATGAAGATAGGATCCATCTGTTGTTTTCATTCCCATCTATTTTGTATGAGTGCCTCATTTTGTAGTCATGAAATTAATCCAGTACCTTAAATGAAAATGTAATGACCCTGGGGCTTAGAAATGACTGTTGTAGAAGCTGAATAAATAGAACACCTAACTTAGTTGGAATGTCAGTTTTCTATTAAATACCTTAGATACCCAGACCAACTTTATGTGTATATATTCCAAAATGCTCCCTTTTTAATGTGGTCTTTTGTTGTCTTCTGAGCAACAATTAGTTTGTTTTAAAAGTACTAATAGTTGAGATGAAAACTGAAGAAAAATGCCAATGTGAAGTTTGTGTATAGCTAGCCTTTAAAGCTCTGTGTTTTTAGGTGATTTTTTTTTTCCTTTTAGTTCTCTGGAAAAACAATGAAGATTGGACATCTCAATTCTAGATGTAGATGAAAAGTAATTTTTATTTCACTGTTTAATATAACTGTTATTACTGTGGACGCTTGTCTTGTGTTTTTCTTTCCCTTATTCAAGTAATAGAGAACGACTTTTTCTCGGATGACTTGAACCTAGATGATATGTCCTTTCTGAATTGGCAGAATGCTACTATTAAAGTGTAATTCTTGAATTTAGGTTGAATGAATGACTTTCGAAAACAAAACAGAAGCACTGAACGTTTCTATCTTGTGTTGTGTTTGCAGACACGCGTGCGTATGCACACACATGCTCACTTTGAAGAATGTTGCACCAGTGTAAGAACATCAGCACTTTTTAAAATGTTCCCATGAGCCACTTAGTCTCATTTTCAGGACTGAGTATTTTAAGCTGTCTTCTTACTGTGATGAGATGTTTATATTATAAAATTAAATGATTCTGTTTAAAGTACTCCTCTGGAATGTTACCTATTCAGTTGCCATGAATAAGAAAACAAGTGTCTTACCACCAAGGTATTGTGAGAAGCCTCACTCGCGGAGGGTCTCTGACTTCCTTGTGTCTCCTTAGTCCGCATGCCCCGCAGCCAGATGCTCTCCTCGCAGTCTGTTACTGCCCTCTGTCATTTTTTAAAAACAGCCATCATGAGTAAGGGCTTCTTTCAGATAGTCCCCTACAGTGTCTTTGGCATTTAATACAGCATGAAGATAGGATCCATCTGTTGTTTTCATTCCCATCTATTTTGTATGAGTGCCTCATTTTGTAGTCATGAAATTAATCCAGTACCTTAAATGAAAATGTAATGACCCTGGGGCTTAGAAATGACTGTTGTAGAAGCTGAATAAATAGAACACCTAACTTAGTTGGAATGTCAGTTTTCTATTAAATACCTTAGATACCCAGACCAACTTTATGTGTATATATTCCAAAATGCTCCCTTTTTAATGTGGTCTTTTGTTGTCTTCTGAGTTGAGAGAACAAAATTGAATAAAAATGTTAGTTGTAGCCTAGTTTTTTTGGTTCGTTTATTTTTGCTTTGTTGTATGGCTGCTTCAGAATTACAGAAAGGCCCATTATTAGTTGGCAGAGGCAGATAATCCAGAAAATATAATAATTATGGAAGAAAAAACTCAAGCAAGTTACAGATGACGATAGCACCTCTGTTCTAAGGGTGAATTTGAAACCGTAGTTGGAGAAGATGCCCCTTGCCTCCCGCCTCTCCCTCCCCGGAAAGGACAGGCCGTCCTCGTTGGAAGACCAAGCCCTCCCTGTGCCTTGGGCGAGCCGCCGCCCAGCGCCGGGCCTTGGTGCAGGGTGCGGGCCCCAGCACGAACTGTCACCGGTGGTCCCGTAGACAGAGATCTGGGTCGGGTGAAGCCGGTCAGGTCCAGCTCGCACACCGATCGCGTGTCCCAGAGGAAACGGAGAGGCTGCGCCAGCTCCTCGGGGGCCCTTCGTGAAAAGGCCCTTCTGTTTCTAATTCTCTGTCATTTCTAGGTTGTTTTTTTCTATGGTTTTTTAAAAAAGTCAAGTGTGTCTGTGTTGTAAATGCAGCAGCGGTGGGAGCTGCGCTGTCCGACCCACACGGCGGCTGTGGGCTGGGAAGCTGACGTCTTACTGCTGAGGGTGTGGTGGTGGTCGTCGGGTCCCCCGCTCACCGCCCGACGCGCAGCCCTTCTCGCTGACGCGGAACCCACGGCCCTGCAGGCAGGGTCTGGGGGTGGGGGGCGCTGCCTCCACCCGCCCCGCATGCTTTTCTTTGGTGTCTGCTTTGTTTCCAGCACGCTGCTTGGCACTGTAGTAGAATCAAGATGGGCTGTGCCTTCAAGGAGCCCAGTTAGAATGGAAGAGACCAGAAAAGTGAGCCAAGGTTCTATTACGCGTGGGACTAAAACGCCACGAGGAGCACAGCGAGGACCCCCGGGGACACCTGCTGACCTTCCTGCCCCTTCACTCCTGTCGTGTGCATCTCACCGCCAGCTGGGCAGCGCCCCCTTCACCCGCGAGCAGCTGGCTGCTGCCCGGCCCCCCGCGGCAGCACAGCTGTCCAGACGCCAGCAGCCAGTAACGGGGCGCTACGCATCATCTCACTGAAATTTCTGCCTTTACATACAGAGCTGTGCCCCGTCTTCCTGCTTCACCGTGTTTGTTTAGTAACTTCTTCAGGACAAGACGCTTCATACCCAGGAAGGCCATTCGTTCACTCATTTGTTCTTGGCTTTAAATGGATCAGTCCCTTCTGCTAGCTGCGTTAAGTCCAGTGGTGTGAGGCAACAGACTAGGGAGTCCACAGATAGACCTATGCCTGTATAGATAGCTGGTTTTTAACAAAGGTGCAAAAGTGAACAGACCGTGCTAAAGGAATTGGACATCCTGATACAAGATTAAAAACTGATCCATGTTTCAACATTTGCAGAAAAGTAACTCACAGTGACTACAGTCCTCAATGTAAAACCTCAAATTGTGTAACATCTGGAAGACAAAGGGGAGACCATTCAGCCTTGGGTTACAACCCCCAGAATGCAGTCCCTGGAAGGGAAACTTGATGAAATGGGCTTTAGCAAAATAGAGAATGTCTGCTCTTTGCATCACACTGTTTACAGAACAAGAAGACAAGTCATGGAGTGGCAGAAAATATTTGCAAAACATTTCTGATAAAGGAAGTGCATTTGGAGTAAAGAAGTCTCTAAACTTAGTAGTAAATCTGTTTGGACAAGATGTTTAACACAGTTCACGAAAGACATAGATCACAAATAAGCACACAAGAAGACGTTCAACAGGATTAGCCGTTAAGTGTGACGCGTGGTTGGATAGTATGACCGACCCCGAGGCCACAAGTCAACTCCGGGGGATACTGGAGGGCAGAAGCCCGGCGAGCTGCGGTCCGCGGAGTCGCAGGAGAGTCGGACACGCCTTAGCGACTGAACAAAATGCAAATTAAAGCCACGATGAGATAGCACTACGTACCTAAGCTATTATTAAAACTAAAAATACCACGCCACATTGTGATGAGGGCGTGGTGGAACGAACTCACACTCGGCCGGACAGTGTGTAAAGGTGGTCCAGCTACTTTGGAACATGGCTGGGCGGGTCTTAAAAGGTTACCATGTTTTAACCGTAACACTCCTCGTCTGCCAGGAGAAAAAGTCCATATGGAGACTCACACAGGAGTGTTCACAGTAGCTTTACTTGTAGTACCGCAGAGCAGGTGACAACCCGCACGCCCAGCAGTACATGAGTGGATAAATGATTATCCATACAGTGAAACACTCTTCAGCAACAAAGCCGATTCACCGCGGGTGTGTACCAACATGGATGCCTCTCAAAATGATGATGCGGAGTGGAAGACCAAAAATGTATGTTTTCATTTATGTGGAATTCTAGAAAATGCAAAGAAACCTAGAGAAAACTGCAGATAGCAGATCAGTAGAGGTGGAGGTTGGCAAGGAGGGACCTGAGGGGTTTCAGAGGAAGAAATGGGGGTGGGGAGGACGCTTGTGTGTTCACCATCCTGGTGGAGTTCTGGCTTGACATGTCAGAATTGACTGGATTGTGCAATTTGTTGCATGTTAATTACAACTCAAAAAAGTAATATGTGCATACATTCTAACGGACCGGTTCATATAGTCTCCCTCTTTAAAGTCCTGCCTTCCCCTCCTGGACGTCTGGCTGGTATTTATTCCCGTTTCACTTAGAGGATAGAAGTGATCAGAATAGAACTTGTTGCAAGTTCATCCCCTCTGCTCCTTCACGCACAGCTCCTCGCCCCGCCCAGTTTCCTGTGTTCCAGGCCACCTCCCCTTTTCCACGACAGGTCAAACCTCAGGACCTTTGCACTTGCTGTTTGCCATGCCTGAATATTATTCATCCAAGGTCTCCCCAACCTCCTCATCTGTATACTAAAATGTCTGTTTTAGGGAGGCTTATCTAAAATTGTAGCTACTGGGGCATTCCTATCTACTGATGTATTTTTCTCTTGCATATTTATTAACATTGTGCAGTTTACTTACCGTGTTTATATTTGCATGTTTTCCCTCACTTGAATATAAGCTCCATTGGTTTTTCTTTCTTCTTCTTTTTTTTAATATTTGGGGATTCCTATGCAGTCTTCCTGGTGGCTCAGGTGGTGAAGGATCTGCCCACGAAGCAGCACTCGGGTCAGTCCCTGGGCTGGGGAGAGCCCCTGGGGAAGGGAATGGCTGCCCACTGCAGTGTGCTCGCCTGAGGCGCCCACGGACAGGGGAGCCCGTCGGACTACAGTCCGTGGGGACGCGACTAAGTGACTTTCACTTTACTTTTTTCACTGTATTCCAGGACTGGGATATCCTGGGCATTCAATAAATATTGTTGGGTATGTAGACGAATGAATGAATTAGAATGAAAATAATGTCTGTATGGTCCAACTGAAACCTGGAAGCCACCCTCCCAGGGCGAGCACCGTCAGTGTTGGGTGCTTGCTCCTGGACCTGCTTGTTGTCAGCATGCGGTCGCAGGGCCTTGACCACCACCGGTGCAGAGCCCTGGGCAGCCCTGGAGGGTGCTGCTTTCATTTCGTATTTGTGAACATCCTTTTACTGCAGTAAATAAGTAGCTATCCCATTTTTTTAAACTGGCAATATTGTGTTCCATTGTGTGGATAAGATTATGATGTAAGCTTTCTGAAAGAGAAATAGTTGACTCATTTTGTTACTTGCTATAGTAAACATTTTTGTCCATATTTACTAGTGTTTCTGTAGGATAAATTCCTAGAAATAAGACTGCTAAATCATCAAACATATTTAAAGTGCCAAATTGCCCGCAAATATACTCATTAATGCACGCCTTTCTCATCAGTGTCTGACTCTGCGATCCCCACGGACTGCAGCCCCCCAGGCTCCTCTGTCCATGGGATTCTCCAGGCTAGAATGCTGGAGTGGGTTGCCATTTCCTTCTCCAGGGGATCTTCCCCAGCCGGGGATCCAAGTGGGGTCTCCCACATTTCGGGCCAGATTCTTTACTGTCTGAGCCCTGGTGGCTCAGGTTCATCAACATTAGATAGCTCCTATTTGGCATTTTCCAAGTGCTGGAATTCGGAGACGTGTGTGTGTCTCTCCCGATGGTAGGTAAGTTGCCCAGTCGAGGAGTTGTGTTTGGGGCCTGATGCCTCTAGGGAAGGAAGGAGGGCGTGTCCCTGGCCCCTCCTGGAGATGGAACATTCTGTCATATATATAGCAGGTCTTGGGCTTCCCTGGTGGTCCAGTGGGTAAGGACACCGCCTTGCAGCGCAAGGGGCGTCGGTTCGATCCCTGGCCTGGGAAGATCCCACGTGCCGCGGAGCGGCTGGACCAATGTGTCCAATCACCGAGCCGGAGCTCTGGAGCGCATGCGCCCAGAGCCGAGCTCTGCGACGACAGAGGCCACTGCATTGGGAGGCCCACAGGAGCCAAAGAACAAAGATGGATGAAAATAGATAAATGAATGACCAGTAGAAGTGGCCCGCCCATTCCCCTCCCTCCCCACCCCACCCCCAAAAATTAAAAAAAATTTAAAAAAATATATATAGCAGGTCTTCATCTTGGTGTCTGGAGATGAACAAGGGGAGGAGGGTCTCAGGCCTGTTTTATCCAGTGTGGGTGTGAAGGGCATCTGCCGCAGCCAGCCAGGAGACCCCGAAGCTAGGCTTCATGCCTTGTTACTGCCCGGGTCAGCATCACCCCAAACGGGACAGCCTCTCCACCGGGACCCGTAGCAATCGTATCGGAAAAGGTATCTTATTTTTTTCCTAGACTCTGATTGGCTCAGCTGCCCTATTTTACTTAGGAAAGCAAGTTAAAACAAAACCTTTCAGCTGCAAACTGCCACTAAGTGGCTTTTAGACCACGATCTAAAGAATGCGTTCGGGCTTCCCCTGGTGGTCCAGTGGGTAAGGACACCGCCTTGCAGTTCAAGGGGCGCCAGTTCGGTCCCTGGCCTGGGAAGATCCCACGTGCCGCGGAGCGGCTGGACCGATGTGTCCAATTACCGAGCCGGACTCTGGCGCGCATGCGCCCAGAGCCAGTGCTCTGCGACAACAGATGCCACCGCGATGGGAGGCCCACACGAGCCAAAGAACAAAGATGGATGAAACTAGACAAATGAAAGACCAGTGGAAGTGGCCCACCCACCCCCCTCCCTCCCCACCCCGGCCTAAATAAATAAATAAAAGAATGCGTTCACTAAGGGTGCTTTCGGAGGCGCAGAGGTCAGACACGTGCTGGACAAACGGCTAGGCGCGCGCGTCCCGGAGGCAGGCGCCAGGTTCCCGCGGGAGGCGCGTGCTGAGTGCGCAGATCAGCTTCCTAAAAGGCTTCCTACCATGAAGGCCACGAGGGATCTCGTTCCAAAGCTTCCCAGAGGCATTGTGAAGGAAAGGGGCGCGGGGTACACTTTGTGGCTTCGCCGCTCACATCTAGTAGTGGGAAATGGACGCAAAGGTTCCTTTTCTAAGTGAAACTTTCCGCTGGTGCAGCTGTAAAAAACCTGTCAACGCAGCGGGGCCGAAGCCAGACTGCGCAGACGCATTGCTGCCTCCACCCCAGTTCCGGGCCGGCACCTGCTAGCCACAGGCCCGCCCGCGGACGGTGCGCCTGCGCGACTCCAGAGGGCGGGGCCCGCGCGCGTCTAGGTTGCCTGGATACCGCCGCGCAACAATTGCACCCGGGTTGCTGGGTCGGGGGTGTTGCCCAACCGGCAGTGGGCCCTCATTTTCCAAGTATCCCGGGGAGGAGAGGTAAGAGCAGTCATCGGCCGCCCGTGCCCCGCGAAACCGGCCTCTAGGCCCGCCCCGACACCTAAGATTTCGTGGGACCCCGGGCCCTGACACCACTTCAAACCCAGGCAAAGGCGGGTGACCGGGCCTGGCCTGATTGAAACCAGAGACCTCGACCTGGTTCCAGATCCCAGGCCACGGGCCCACCCCAGACCCAGTACCGGCTCAGACTCCAAACTCGGGAGCTGAGACCCCGGCCGCTGAGCCCCTTGGCCGTCGCGTCTCCCCCGCGCCCCAGGCTAACTGACCAACCCTACCTCCCTCTGCAGCACACCTTGGTTCTTCCCAGCTTGGTTCTGGTCTGCAGAGAGCCATGCCGCTTCCCGACACCATGTTCTGCGCGCAGCAGATCCACATTCCGCCCGAACTGCCGGACATCCTGAAGCAGTTCACCAAGGCTGCGATCCGCACCCAGCCCGCAGATGTGCTCCAGTGGTCCGCGGGGTAAGCCCCCCGGGGCCAGCGCCTGGGAGAGCCGGCCCGTCCCCGTGTCCGGCCGTGCCCTCCTGGACCGTGGTCCCACGCTCACACTAAAGAGCACGGGCAAGGCTTTCCCTTTAGCCTCGGTGGTATCTTCCCCCAAGTGTCTGTTTCCCGTCTGTTGAATGTGAGACTCTAGATCAGCTTCCTAAAAGGCTTCCTACCATGAAGGCCACGAGGGATCTCGTTCCAAAGCTTCCCAGAGGCATTGTGAAGGAAAGGGGCGCGGGGTACACTTTGTGGCTTCGCCGCTCACATCTAGTAGTGGGAAATGGACGCAAAGGTTCCTTTTCTAAGTGAAACTTTCCGCTGGTGCAGCTGTAAAAAACCTGTCAACGCAGCGGGGCCGAAGCCAGACTGCGCAGACGCATTGCTGCCTCCACCCCAGTTCCGGGCCGGCACCTGCTAGCCACAGGCCCGCCCGCGGACGGTGCGCCTGCGCGACTCCAGAGGGCGGGGCCCGCGCGCGTCTAGGTTGCCTGGATACCGCCGCGCAACAATTGCACCCGGGTTGCTGGGTCGGGGGTGTTGCCCAACCGGCAGTGGGCCCTCATTTTCCAAGTATCCCGGGGAGGAGAGGTAAGAGCAGTCATCGGCCGCCCGTGCCCCGCGAAACCGGCCTCTAGGCCCGCCCCGACACCTAAGATTTCGTGGGACCCCGGGCCCTGACACCACTTCAAACCCAGGCAAAGGCGGGTGACCGGGCCTGGCCTGATTGAAACCAGAGACCTCGACCTGGTTCCAGATCCCAGGCCCCGGGCCCACCCCAGACCCAGTACCGGCTCAGACTCCAAACTCGGGAGCTGAGACCCCGGCCGCTGAGCCCCTTGGCCGTCGCGTCTCCCCCGCGCCCCAGGCTAACTGACCAACCCTACCTCCCTCTGCAGCACACCTTGGTTCTTCCCAGCTTGGTTCTGGTCTGCAGAGAGCCATGCCGCTTCCCGACACCATGTTCTGCGCGCAGCAGATCCACATTCCGCCCGAACTGCCGGACATCCTGAAGCAGTTCACCAAGGCTGCGATCCGCACCCAGCCCGCAGATGTGCTCCAGTGGTCCGCGGGGTAAGCCCCCCGGGGCCAGCGCCTGGGAGAGCCGGCCCGTCCCCGTGTCCGGCCGTGCCCTCCTGGACCGTGGTCCCACGCTCACACTAAAGAGCACGGGCAAGGCTTTCCCTTTAGCCTCGGTGGTATCTTCCCCCAAGTGTCTGTCTAGGAAGTGTCTGTCTGTTGAATGTGAGACCAGAAATTACTCCAAAATGCTCACTTATCTACAAAACAGTGACATCTCCATTGCTGGAGAACAGGTAGACTGAAATTTATGACACAGGTACATGGAGTAAGAAGTTTTTGCATTGTGTTATAAAAATCAAACTATCACAGTCCCTTTATTTTACTCGTGAAATGATTTTTACAAGGAGAAATCTTACGGTTATAGTCCTTGTCTTCAGATAATCCTCCAGGAATAGGTACTTGTTGAGTTTCTTGGGACCAGAAGGACTGGTTCAAGTTGGCCTAACCATCCCGGCTGCTGTGAGGTTAGATAGCCTCGGCTCTGCCCTGCGTAGCTCCCAGCAATGAGCCTTCACAGTTTCCTGCGGCAAACACTCCAGCCACTTCTAGGAACAGGTATCAGTGCTTCCAAAGTCACAGGTCAGGGACCTTGGATGTGTGTGTATGTGCACGCCCAGCCCCTCCGTCCTGCCCCACTCTGTGCGACCCCGTGGACTGTAGCCCGCCAGGCTTCTCTGTCCATGGAATTTTCCAGGCAAGAATACTGGAGGGGTGGCCATCTCTACTCCAGGAGATCTTCCCCACCCAGGGATCGAACCTGTGTCCGTTGTGTCTCCTGCATTAGGAGCAGATTCTTTCCCACTGTGCCGCCTGCGAAGCCCCGACAGACCTTAGAGCCATTAAATAAAATCCTGTTGATTTTACAGGAAAGCTTTGTGTCCTTTTTTAGTAAACAGAAACTCAAATTTGTGATCACAAGGATCGGTAGAAATTTAACTTAATTTTTTTTCTTTTTGGTAACAAGCATGTCAAATTTTGCTGACCTTCTCTAAACTGTATAACCAAAGTGAATTATTACTGGGATGGCTATAACAGGTAACCACCAAGCATGATGGCTTAAAACAACAAATGTCTCTTCTCTAACAGTTCTGGAAGCCAAAAGTCCAAAATCAGTTTCACCAGGCGCAGTCAACCCACCAGGAGTGCCCGTGTCCGGCCGTGCCCTCCTGGACCGTGGTCCCACGCTCACACTAAAGAGCACGGGCAAGGCTTTCCTTTAGCCTCGGTGGTATCTTCCCCAAGTGTCTGTCTAGGAAGTGTCTGTCTGTTGAATGTGAGACCAGAAATTACTCCAAAATGCTCACTTATCTACAAAACAGTGACATCTCCATTGCTGGAGAACAGGTAGACTGAAATTTATGACACAGGTACATGGAGTAAGAAGTTTTGCATTGTGTTATAAAAATCAAACTATCACAGTCCCTTTATTTTACTCGTGAAATGATTTTTACAAGGAGAAATCTTACGGTTATAGTCCTTGTCTTCAGATAATCCTCCAGGAATAGGTACTTGTTGAGTTTCTTGGGACCAGAAGGACTGGTTCAAGTTGGCCTAACCATCCCGCGGCTGCTGTGAGGTTAGATAGCCTCGGCTCTGCCCTGCGTAGCTCCCAGCAATGAGCCTTCACAGTTTCCTGCGGCAAACACTCCAGCCACTTCTAGGAACAGGTATCAGTGCTTCCAAAGTCACAGGTCAGGGACCTTGGATGTGTGTGTATGTGCACGCCCAGCCCCTCCGTCCTGCCCCACTCTGTGCGACCCCGTGGACTGTAGCCCGCCAGGCTTCTCTGTCCATGGAATTTTCCAGGCAAGAATACTGGAGGGGTGGCCATCTCTACTCCAGGAGATCTTCCCCACCCAGGGATCGAACCTGTGTCCGTTGTGTCTCCTGCATTAGGAGCAGATTCTTTCCCACTGTGCCGCCTGCGAAGCCCCGACAGACCTTAGAGCCATTAAATAAAATCCTGTTGATTTTACAGGAAAGCTTTGTGTCCTTTTTTAGTAAACAGAAACTCAAATTTGTGATCACAAGGATCGGTAGAAATTTAACTTAATTTTTTTTCTTTTTGGTAACAAGCATGTCAAATTTTGCTGACCTTCTCTAAACTGTATAACCAAAGTGAATTATTACTGGGATGGCTATAACAGGTAACCACCAAGCATGATGGCTTAAAACAACAAATGTCTCTTCTCTAACAGTTCTGGAAGCCAAAAGTCCAAAATCAGTTTCACCAGGCGCAGTCAGGATGTTGTTGGGACTTTGCTCTCAAGTAGCAGAGTCCCAGGAGTGCAGATAGGCCCTGAGTCCGGGGCTGCCTTTGTCCATATCGCGCAGACAGAGAAACTGAGGCCCTGGAGAAGAGGAAGACAGAGGGCTGCCCTCCGTCATCACTGGCTCCCTCTAGAGTCGCTGACATAAGTGCGTGAGTTGGGAGGCTGCTTTTGTGTCGATGAATCCACCTGCCAACGCAGGAGACACACGTTCAGTCCCTGGCTCGGGAAGATCCACAGTGTGTATCCATGACGCTTCAGAGATGTGTGTTGTTGTTTCAGGTATTTTTCAGCTTTGTCAAAAGGAGACCCTCTTCCTGTAAAGGACAGAATGGAAATGCCCGTGGCCACTCAGAAGACAGACACAGGTCTGACTCAGGGACTCCTGAAAGTTTTGCACAAGCAGGTACAAGAGTCTATTACCCATGGAAACCTATACTATCATATGTGAGAAAGACAGCTATTGTCATTGCACTGTGGGAATAGGGGATCCTGCAGGGGCGCTGTGAGATGGCCCGAAGGGCTGGAATAGGGGGACTGGGAGGGAGGGTGGACGAGGGGGGAGGGGGACAGGGATGTACATATGACTTATCTGGGAATATACATATCTGTAAACAACAAAACTCTGTAAAAATAAAAAGTCAAAAAAAAAAAAAAAAGTCTCCCCTGCCTTCAAGGTTTACTCAAAGAAGGAACCTTGAATTCAGTGGCCTTTCTTCGATTTCAAGAACCCAAGAAAGCCACTCACGATTGTATAGAAATACATACTTTCTTTTAAGTACTGCATTAAGATGCAAAAGGATGTTGGACTGAAATAAAAGGTCTGAAAACATGAAATTTCAGACATAGGGTGTCGCAAGAGCCTTCTGGAAATACATATTTATAGAAACTAGGCTAACCTGGCAATCCACCCCCTTCTTCATCTGAAAGGGCGTCTGGCCTCCAGCCCCTGAACAGCCCTCGAGACCCACCACCTCGCTTGGAGAATTAGTATAAGGAGTGTTTTATCTGGGAAAGGCAGCTGGCCTGCTAGAAAACAACAAATGTCTCTTCTCTAACAGTTCTGGAAGCCAAAAGTCCAAAATCAGTTTCACCAGGCGCAGTCAGGATGTTGTTGGGACTTTGCTCTCAAGTAGCAGAGTCCCAGGAGTGCAGATAGGCCCTGAGTCCGGGGCTGCCTTTGTCCATATCGCGCAGACAGAGAAACTGAGGCCCTGGAGAAGAGGAAGACAGAGGGCTGCCCTCCGTCATCACTGGCTCCCTCTAGAGTCGCTGACATAAGTGCGTGAGTTGGGAGGCTGCTTTTGTGTCGATGAATCCACCTGCCAACGCAGGAGACACACGTTCAGTCCCTGGCTCGGGAAGATCCACAGTGTGTATCCATGACGCTTCAGAGATGTGTGTTGTTGTTTCAGGTATTTTTCAGCTTTGTCAAAAGGAGACCCTCTTCCTGTAAAGGACAGAATGGAAATGCCCGTGGCCACTCAGAAGACAGACACAGGTCTGACTCAGGGACTCCTGAAAGTTTTGCACAAGCAGGTACAAGAGTCTATTACCCATGGAAACCTATACTATCATATGTGAGAAAGACAGCTATTGTCATTGCACTGTGGGAATAGGGGATCCTGCAGGGGCGCTGTGAGATGGCCCGAAGGGCTGGAATAGGGGGACTGGGAGGGAGGGTGGACGAGGGGGGAGGGGGACAGGGATGTACATATGACTTATCTGGGAATATACATATCTGTAAACAACAAAACTCTGTAAAAATAAAAAGTCAAAAAAAAAAAAAAGTCTCCCCTGCCTTCAAGGTTTACTCAAAGAAGGAACCTTGAATTCAGTGGCCTTTCTTCGATTTCAAGAACCCAAGAAAGCCACTCACGATTGTATAGAAATACATACTTTCTTTTAAGTACTGCATTAAGATGCAAAAGGATGTTGGACTGAAATAAAAGGTCTGAAAACATGAAATTTCAGACATAGGGTGTCGCAAGAGCCTTCTGGAAATACATATTTATAGAAACTAGGCTAACCTGGCAATCCACCCCCTTCTTCATCTGAAAGGGCGTCTGGCCTCCAGCCCCTGAACAGCCCTCGAGACCCACCACCTCGCTTGGAGAATTAGTATAAGGAGTGTTTTATCGGAATGACCGGGCCGCAGTCCCACGAATGACGTCAGTAGTAGACGCTGAGGTTTACCGTGGCCCGTCCCCATCACACATCTTGAAGTCCTGTGCCCTGTCCAGGCTACGGTGACTTCTGCACGTGGAACTCTCCCGCGGCCCTCCAGCTCGCGGGAAATGAGGACCCACTGAGAGGGAGGGCTGGTCTGGGGAAAGACGGGAGAAAATTGCTCAAAGTTCTTCCATTCAGAATACTGCTGGCCGATCACAGAAGTCACTGGTTTTCATGAAGTTGTCTTAAAATAGTGGAAGGAGTAACATTTACTTTCAGGGTTTCTCTCCCACTTAACTGTGAGCAGGTTGTGGGGCTGGGTTCTCTGGTTTGCTGGAGTTTATTTGTATTGTAAAGTATTGCTGACAGGGGAGACGCAGGCACCCCGCGACTGCGAGCTCATTTGATTAAGTCATAACATCTTGCCCTGTCGCTTCACACTCCTTTTTCCTCTTGAGAAGTAACTTGTTGCCAATCTCTAGTTCCCTGCCCCCATCGCACACGCAAGCGCACACACAGCCCAACCTCCGCTCCCGTGCCCTGGGCTCCTGTGTCGTGAATTCAGAGTTCATCTTTGATCAGGGATAGGTACTCTGTTTAAGTCTTCACAAGCATGATGTGATTCCTTGGGTCTTAAACTTGCATTGATTGTGTCATGCTGTGTTTTCCAAATAGTGTAGCCACAAGGAGTACGTGGAGTTAGCAGATCTTGAGGAAAAGTGGAAAAACCTGTGCCTGCCCATGGCAAAATTCAACGCTCTCCTGCAGTTGGATCCTTGCGAAGACAAAATTGAGTGGATGAAGTTTCTAGCCCTGGGGTGCAGCGCGCTTGGTGGGGTACGTGCCTGGGGACAGCCTGGGGATAGTTCTGTGTCGCCGTAGGCCTGGCTTCCGGGTAATTTAGGTGTTTCCACATCCGTCAGAACACTTCCGTTACGTTAGTGACCTGCATGACTTGAGTCATTTCATCTTAGGCAATTTTTTCAGATGCTTATTGTATTTTATGCTCACAGTTACTTTAATTTACAGATGTTACGTGCTTACGAATGCCTCATTTAAGAGATTTGTTAACAGTGGACAAAACATGAAGAGATTGTTTAAATGTGTTTAGATTTTAAAGAGAATGCATCAACGACTTCTATTAGATTACAGGTCATTTGATGTTTCCTTCCTCTGGCCAAAAAGGAATAAAATTAAGTTCTATGTTAGTTAAAACCTATTATTAGTCACTAACAGCAGATACCTTGCTGGTGTTAAAAAGTACAACCTGGGCTTCCCTGGTGGTCCAGTGGGTAAAGAGTCCACCTTGCAGTGCAAGGGGCTCCGGTTCCATCCCTGGCCGGGGAAGACCCCACGTGCCGCGGAAGGACTGGGCCTGTGGGTCCGATTACGAGCCAGCGCTCCGGAGCGCATGCGCCCAGAGCCGGTGCTCTGCAATGAGAGAGACCACTGCAATGGGAGACCCACACAGGCCAAAGAATAAAGATGGATGAAAAATAAACCATGACTTAGAGGCCAAAAAAAAAACAAAATTAAAAGAAAAAGTACAACTCATATGATTTAGGCATGAAGACACAGACATCGCTCCAGTTTGTGAGCTGAGCAGGAGATGGGCATGGTAGGGAGGGGGTGGAAATCTAGAATCTCTCTTAGAGCTCTCAAATCTCTCTAGGGTTTGAGCCCTGTGTGGGAACCAGGGGTCGAGTGGAGGGAGCGCGTGAAGGGAAGGCCTGAGAAAAGCGCCAGCTCCCTCCCCTGTCGTGCCCAAGTGTGCTCCCTGTCCCTTCAGCCTGTGGGCCCCGGGAGCACAGAACTGGCTAGTCCTGCTTCATGGGACACCCTCTTCCTGGGTCCACGTGAGCCTTCTTAATTCCATTTTAACTCTTCTGAACTTTGCGTCACGTTACCTCACATGCCCACTGACCAGTCACCACCTTTAGGTCACTCCCGACCCGTCTCCCCGTTCTGCCCTCTGCCCCGGCTCCAGGGTCGCTCCCCTGAGCACCTCCTGATCCCATGTGGACCCCAAGAGTGCGTCACTTAATTTTAGCTGGTTTTGACGCGACCTTGGGACTCATCTTCTGGAACTTTCTTTGGTTCCCAGCTAGCCATCTCTCTCCAGATGTGGTGGTTTGTTCACCTCCTCTGCTGTGCCCTGTGCTCCGTGACTGTAGCACACGTCACAGCTCCTGTTCGTGGCTCCGGGGAGAAACTCGGGCACCCCAGGAAAGGCCGGTGCTCGGCCGGCTGCGCCCTCTCTGGTGTCCCCGCCCACAGGCGGCCTTTCCGGTCAGCCCTGGGCTGGACACCGCGGGCCAGGAGGCTGCCTCTCTCTGGGCTCCCAGTCCCGGCGGGGTATCACTGACAAGGACAAAGGCAAACCTAGTTGCAGGAGGAAATTGTATGTTGCTCTGCTCATCTGGAGCTCTGGGAAAGGGAGATTGTGTGTAAAATGAATAACGGATACTTGGTTTTTTAGTTTTATCCTTCTAAACTTGGTTGTGAGGTTTAGATTTTAATAATGATGAGAGATCAGAATATTTCATATTCGGGGGGTCCATTTTTGTGTTTTCTCCCTGCCTAAGCAGGAGACGCAGGCATTGATCTCAAACCAGACCGGCTCTGTCTGGTGAGGCGGCCGACAGCAGAGGGAGACCTTGGCTGAGGCTGGAGCCGCCTTTCGGGTCTGAGTGCCGGGACTAGACGGGAGGGGGCCGCTCTCGCCTCTCCGCTTCCCGGAGCACCTTGTTTCTGCTGTCAGCCGGTGGGGGCCGGCGCTGTCCCCTGACCAAGCCGCCTCTGCCCGGGGCTTTGCGGTGGCCAGCCTCTCCCGTCTCTCTGCAGGGAGCTGACGCTGGGGAGGGGTCACCTGAGAAGGGCCCTGCTCCCAAGCCTGGGGTGCCGGCTGTGTCCGGGCCCGCTCCACCCCCAGGGCAGGGCCGGCAGTCGCGCTGTGGATCGGCGGGGGCCCGAAGGACCCCGGCCCAAGGTGACCCTCGCTTGGTGGAGGCACGCCTGCCCGTGTTGGCAGGGAAGCTTGGGACGCCCGAGAGCTCAGCGCTGTGACTTGCGCGAGATGGCTCTTCCTGCCGTTTGGCACCTTAGCGCTTGTCTCTCTGCTTAGAAGAAGAAAACCGTCGAAAAGGAGCCGATGAAGAAAGGAAACAAGGTGAGGAGGAGGAATTTCTCGTGGGTCCCTGCGGTCCACTTACCCGCAGGCAGGGCCGCTGTGCCACTGGAAGAGCTGGTCCCTCTGCCTCGTGGTGACAGCGACTCCTGCCACCCCGTCCACGGCGTCTCCTGGCCCGGCCGCGGCTCTTCGGGTTCTCCTCGGAGTCTCTCCCTTCGGATGGATTGAGTTCTCTGCAAAGGCTGGAGCTTTCTCTTAGATTTCTGAGCCGTAACTTTTGTTCCCTCCGTGGACGTTTGTCGATGCAGCTGCGTGTGGGCCTCGCTCTGAACGCGGTATCACTAAGGTTGCAGGAGGGAATTGTATGTTGCTCTGCTCATCTGGAGCTCTGGGAAAGGGAGATTGTGTGTAAAATGAATAACGGATACTTGGTTTTTTAGTTTTATCCTTCTAAACTTGGTTGTGAGGTTTAGATTTTAATAATGATGAGAGATCAGAATATTTCATATTCGGGGGGTCCATTTTTGTGTTTTCTCCCTGCCTAAGCAGGAGACGCAGGCACTGATCTCAAACCAGACCGGCTCTGTCTGGTGAGGCGGCCGACAGCAGAGGGAGACCTTGGCTGAGGCTGGAGCCGCCTTTCGGGTCTGAGTGCCGGGACTAGACGGGAGGGGGCCGCTCTCGCCTCTCCGCTTCCCGGAGCACCTTGTTTCTGCTGTCAGCCGGTGGGGGCCGGCGCTGTCCCCTGACCAAGCCGCCTCTGCCCGGGGCTTTGCGGTGGCCAGCCTCTCCCGTCTCTCTGCAGGGAGCTGACGCTGGGGAGGGGTCACCTGAGAAGGGCCCTGCTCCCAAGCCTGGGGTGCCGGCTGTGTCCGGGCCCGCTCCACCCCCAGGGCAGGGCCGGCAGCGCTGTGGATCGGCGGGGGCCCGAAGGACCCCGGCCCAAGGTGACCCTCGCTTGGTGGAGGCACGCCTGCCCGTGTTGGCAGGGAAGCTTGGGACGCCCGAGAGCTCAGCGCTGTGACTTGCGCGAGATGGCTCTTCCTGCCGTTTGGCACCTTAGCGCTTGTCTCTCTGCTTAGAAGAAGAAAACCGTCGAAAAGGAGCCGATGAAGAAAGGAAACAAGGTGAGGAGGAGGAATTTCTCGTGGGTCCCTGCGGTCCACTTACCCGCAGGCAGGGCCGCTGTGCCACTGGAAGAGCTGGTCCCTCTGCCTCGTGGTGACAGCGACTCCTGCCACCCCGTCCACGGCGTCTCCTGGCCCGGCCGCGGCTCTTCGGGTTCTCCTCGGAGTCTCTCCCTTCGGATGGATTGAGTTCTCTGCAAAGGCTGGAGCTTTCTCTTAGATTTCTGAGCCGTAACTTTTGTTCCCTCCGTGGACGTTTGTCGATGCAGCTGCGTGTGGGCCTCGCTCTGAACGCCGGGGATCTCAACACCCCATGGCGGTTGGACGAGGTCTGGCGCATGCTCCCAGCTCCGCGCTCTGGTTCTCGGGGCTTCAGACGTGACTGGGGTGGAGGAGAGGGTGTGCAAGCGCATCCGTGGGCTGTCCCAGGAGCCTCGACTGCCGCAGGGGGCACATGTCTTCCCAGGCACATGCCAGCCCGCGTGGGACGCCCACAAGTCTGTGTTGTGACCTTCACCTTACGTTTTTGGGGCTCCATCGGTGTGTCCTAAACATTAAAAAGGTGGATCAACTTTTTAAAGTATGTAGATCTTTTTTATAATGTAAAAGAGTTGAGAGTTGGACTAATAAAGAAGGCTGAGCACCCAAGAAGTGACGCTTTTCAACTGTGGTGCTAGAGAAGACACTTGGGAGTCATGGACGGCAAAAAGATCAAGCCAGTCCATCCTAAAGGACATCTGCCGTGGGTATTTATTGGAAGGACTGATGCTGAAGCTGAAGCTCCAATACACTGATTGAAAGACCTGACTCACTGGAAAAGACCCTGATGCTGGGAAAAATTGAGGGCAGGAGGACAAGGGGATGACAGAGGATGAGACGGTTGGATGGCATCACCAGCTTGATGGACATGAGTCTGAGCAAACTCCGGGAGATGGTGAAGGACAGGGAAGCCTGGTGCGCTGCAGTCCACAGGGTGGCAAACAGTCAGACACAACTGAGCAACTGAACAACAACCAAAAGGCTGTGGACCACCTTCCTGAGGAAGCCATGCTGACAGACTGCCCACCCGACGCCGGTTCGTCTTTGAAAAGCATTTGAACTTCATCACTCGTGAGAGTGTTCCTCCGAGGGTACAGCTGCAAACCTACACGTGTGTGACCTAACTTCCCATCAGAACGTTTTGGCTTACAAATGGCCGTCGTTTTCCAGGGTTGTCACCAGGGGTGGGAATGCTCGGAGCCCTATTTCTCTTGTCTCTTTAATCCTCCGAGTAGCCTCTGAGGAAAGTCCCGATCTCTGAACCCGTGGGCGGGAGGGCCGAGGGGAGCAGCTGGGAGCCTCAGGTGGAGGTGGTGGGGCCGCTTTGCACCTGGACGGAGGGACCCCTGTGATGTGTGTAGCCCAGGCGACGTGCCGCCCACAGGCTGGGACCCCCTCGGAGAGTGGCGGCTCCTTGGCCCCCACTCCCCTGAAACACGGCGCCAGCCACGGCACTCAGCCTGGAGGCCCGAGACCCTCCTCCACGCCCAGCTGTGCCCCGTGCAGGTCTGGGGTGGGTGACCATCGCGGTGGCCTGGGTGCGGGAGACGGCGTCTGGCTCCCTCCCGGTTCCCCTCTCCCCTGGCTCAGGGTCCAGCTGGCCTCCAGAGCCGCTGCGGAGACGCTCGCCCCGAGGCCAGAGCAGACCCAGCCCTGCCTGAGCGTGGGCCTCGAGCCTGAGGCCGTGTAGCAACTGCCGTCCAGGGAGGAGAGCGTGCTGCCGCGTGGGTTGGGTCAGGGGCCCCTCCTGAGCTCTGGCCACACGGTGGGAGTGAGGGCCCTCTGTCCTGACCAGAGCGTCAGGCAGAGCGCTGGCCCCACTCTTCGTTGCCTGCAGCCAGAAGGGACGCAGCTGGGCCGTGCGGCGGCTCGCGGTGTCGGGAGAGCAGCAGAAGCTCGGCACAGAACTGGGGCTGGCGCTGCCCAGGAGGCCGCCGCGCTGCGCTTCTCCCGTGCCTCCGCTTGCCGCTGAGATGCGGCTCAGGCTGCACCAGCTTCCCCGGTGGCTCAGACGGTAAAGAATCCACCTGCCAGTGGAGAAGACGTAAGAGACGCGGGTTCGACCCCTGGGTCAGGCAGACCCTCTGGGGAAGGGAACGGCAGCCCACTCCAGCAGTCTTGCCTGGAGAATTCCAAGGGCAGGGGAGCCTGGTGGGCTGCAGTCTGTGAGGTCGCAAAGGTTCAGGCGCGACTGAGTGACTACCACTTCCGTTTTCCGGAGTGCATGCTGGGCTGACAGTGTGCAGCCACCGCCTCCTGGACCAGCTACCGACCGAGAATAACGGGCAGGGCGTTAGCGGGCCGCTGCCAGGGAGGGGTCCCTGTGGCTGGCCAGCGAGCAGCCTCGGGAGCCACGGCCCCCAGGAAGCGAGAGATCCGCCGAAGGGAGCAGCGTCCTCGCACCCGGCAAGCTGCCTAGTGAGTCCTGCGGGGTATAAACCTGCTGCGAATCGTGGTGTCAGGAACGGTAGCGCCGGTGATGCCATCGCGCCTCTGCAGCGGGAAGTGATGCCAGGATGTCTGGATGTCTCTTTCCCTTAAATATCTCCTCGTCGGAAGCGCTGGAGCATCGCAGCCGCCTCCCTCGCCCCCTCCCCGCCCTCCGCTGACTCTCCTCCGCCGCGGGGGCCGAAACAGCAGGATCTAACGGAGCAGCCTGTCTCTGAGACGTTTCGAGCAAGGAACCTGAAAAACACAGCTCTCTTTTCACCGGATCCTCCCTCGGGAAGACCTGCCAGGGAGACGGCGTGTGCCGTGGAGAGATGGAGGCCACCACTTTCCTACTGCGAGCGTCACCTCGCCCCAGCGTTGCGCTGACGTCAGTGCTGTGCCCCCCGCCCCGAAGTCTGCCTCAGCAGGGCCGTCGGTCTGGTGGGGGGAGTGGACGGTGGTGGTGTAGGCGCCCTGGTCCCGGCAGAGGGTGGTGGGTGATGTGCCCCTGTGGTCCAGGTGCCCACCTGGCGGGCACAGGTCGCCCCGCCCCTGCCCCGCGAGCCAGCCCAGTGGCCACGAGCCCTGGTGGGGTGTGGAGTCACGGCCAGGCTCAGGACCCCGATGCTGGATTCGCGCCTCGGCGGGTCTCCCTGAGGGAGTGACTCCGCCTCTCTGGGCCCCTTGACCTCACCTTCAAGGTCACTGTGAGGCGTAAAAGTGAGATGCCCGCTTGCACTCTCGGCTTCCTGGGCCGGAGTCTGGTCTTAGTCCGCTGCCTGCCGGAAGCACCTGTGATTTCTCTCCGATGGCTACTGTGAGAGGCCGCTCCAGCTCCTAGCGCTTGAAGAAGCTGCCATGTTGTAGGAGGACGTTTGGGGGGGGGGAGGCCCCGTGCCGACCCTGGGGACCAGCTACCGACCGAGAATAACGGGCAGGGCGTTAGCGGGCGCTGCCAGGGGGGTCCCTGTGGCTGGCCAGCGAGCAGCCTCGGAGCCACGGCCCCCAGGAAGCGAGAGATCCGCCGAAGGGAGCAGCGTCCTCGCACCCGGCAAGCTGCCTAGTGAGTCCTGCGGGGTATAAACCTGCTGCGAATCGTGGTGTCAGGAACGGTAGCGCCGGTGATGCCATCGCGCCTCTGCAGCGGGAAGTGATGCCAGGATGTCTGGATGTCTCTTTCCCTTAAATATCTCCTCGTCGGAAGCGCTGGAGCATCGCAGCCGCCTCCCTCGCCCCCTCCCCGCCCTCCGCTGACTCTCCTCCGCCGCGGGGGCCGAAACAGCAGGATCTAACGGAGCAGCCTGTCTCTGAGACGTTTCGAGCAAGGAACCTGAAAAACACAGCTCTCTTTTCACCGGATCCTCCCTCGGGAAGACCTGCCAGGGAGACAGCGTGTGCCGTGGAGAGATGGAGGCCACCACTTTCCTACTGCGAGCGTCACCTCGCCCCAGCGTTGCGCTGACGTCAGTGCTGTGCCCCCCGCCCCGAAGTCTGCCTCAGCAGGGCCGTCGGTCTGGTGGGGGGAGTGGACGGTGGTGGTGTAGGCGCCCTGGTCCCGGCAGAGGGTGGTGGGTGATGTGCCCCTGTGGTCCAGGTGCCCACCTGGCGGGCACAGGTCGCCCCGCCCCTGCCCCGCGAGCCAGCCCAGTGGCCACGAGCCCTGGTGGGGTGTGGAGTCACGGCCAGGCTCAGGACCCCGATGCTGGATTCGCGCCTCGGCGGGTCTCCCTGAGGGAGTGACTCCGCCTCTCTGGGCCCCTTGACCTCACCTTCAAGGTCACTGTGAGGCGTAAAAGTGAGATGCCCGCTTGCACTCTCGGCTTCCTGGGCCGGAGTCTGGTCTTAGTCCCGCTGCCTGCCGGAAGCACCTGTGATTTCTCTCCGATGGCTACTGTGAGAGGCCGCTCCAGCTCCTAGCGCTTGAAGAAGCTGCCATGTTGTAGGAGGACGTTGGAGAGGCCCCCGTGCCAGGGGACAGCCGCAGCCGGCCAGAGCCCGGGCCGCCGATGGGCTCACAGCCACAGGAGGTGAGCTCTGCCGACCCTGGACCACCGCACCTGTCGAGCCTCTGGATGAGCAGCAGACCCCAGCCGCCCCCCGACCGGAGTCTCGGAGGAGCTGGCTGAGCGGCGCCCGGGCCTCTGGCCACGGGAACAGCAAGGTGCTGAGTGTGTGTGAGACGAGAGCTGGCTCCGGCCTCTGCGCGTCCCTACGCCACGGGCCTCGCTCCCACGCAGCCGGGGCTCGAACCCGCAGCTCTCCGTGTGGCCGTCCCTCGCCGGCAGCTCCCCCGACGACTGTCCTCTGCGCCATCCCAGCCCGCGGGGTGTCCTTGCTCTTTCCTCCTCGCGAGCGTGAGCGGCCCAGGTTCACGGCCACAGGAGCTGCCCCGCAGAGGCTAGGCTGTCTCCGAGGCTGGCGGCTGTGCTCTCTGCTCCCACCCTGGCGCCGCTCGCCGTTAGCCGTCTGCGCCCCGCAGGCAGGGCAGGGGCCCGTGGACGCGGTGAAAGCCTGTCCACCGGGGCCGAGGGCCAGCGTGAGGTCACCCCGCAGAGCTGCTGGGCGTGGAGGCCTGGCGCTCTTCGCATCAGCCGCTAAGACCAGCCCTCGCCTTCCTGGGCCTTCCCAGGGGGTGGCCCAGGCCTGGCTCCCCTCGCCCTCACGCCCTGCTGGCTGGAAGGGGTCACCGTGCTCTAGAATGCTCTGGAAGCTCATGCCACGTGAGGGTGGAGAGGTTCTGGCTGAAAGTCAAGGATGCCGGTGGGCCGTGGGTCGGGTGGGGTGACCGACCCAGGCTTGCGGCTGCCGGGGCTCGTGTCCAGGCCCCTGCCTGCGGCCCCGCCCCCACAGGGGGTTTGCTCCGTCTCTAGGCATGCTCTGGAGCCGGAGGGGCCGGTGGGTTCTGTGCTGCCTTGGGGGGTCCGTCGTCAACAACGTGGGTGCCTCCTCCTGTCTCTGAGAGGCATTCCCATTTAACCGAGCGGAAGAGGTGAAGTGAAAGTCGCTCAGTCGTGTCTGATGCTCCGTGACCCCATGGACGGTAGCCCGCCGGGCCCCTCTGTCCGTGGGGTTCTCCAGGCAGGAGCACTGGGTGGGGTGCCGTGCCCTCCTCCGGGGGGTCTTCCCAGCCCAGGGACTGAACCCGCGTCTTCTCCGCTGCAGCCGATTCTCTGGGAATCCAACTTTTTTCAGGCCCTTTGCATCCTGATCAGCCCTTTCTTTCTTGTGGCAATGAGGAATCCCCCTGGTTCTTCATTTAGATGGAAGAGGCACTTCGGGGAGAATGCCCGTAGGCTGCACCCAGGTTTCGTTCCGCGGGTGGTTGTCTTGGGGTTCGGTCCGGGCCGTCCCGGTGGTCATCGCTTTCCCCCCACCCGGCCTGGTGTCTCTAGTCCCTGAGCACGGCCATGAAGCACCTCTGCGAGATCCTGACGGAGGACCCCGAGGGCGGGCCGGCGCGCATCCCCTTCCAGACCTTCTCCGACGTCTACCGCTACCTGTCGAGGCTCGACGCGGGGATCCCTGAGGCGGACACGGAGTCCTACCTCTCCGCTCTGAAGGAGAACATGTGAGTGAGCACGCGCGCGGGGCTGCAGGTGTCCTCCTGCGTCTCAGAGGGGGGCCTCTGGTGACCTCCGAGGGGTCAGGGCGCCGGGCGGGCCGGGGCGGAGGAGGGGTGCTCTGCAGAGGTGAGCGGGGGACAGCTGGCCGGGCCTTCTGAAGCGCAGGACATCAAAGGGTCTTAAAACCAGGGTGCATCCAAAAGTAGGAGTTCATTTTTCAACAGTGAAACGCGAAACTGGGTCCCTGCAGGTGGAGGGACTCCTGACTGCCTGCGTGAGGGAGGAGCTCCGCCCCTCCGAGGGTCGTGCAGGTGGTGCTCCGAGGCCTCCCGATGGCCGCGTGCCCCCCCACCCCCAGGTGGCTCGCCCACAGTCCTCAGAGCCGCACACCTGCCCCCTTGAGGGAATGGCCGGAGAGAGCCGCCTGCCAGGATGTAGTGGCGGGTGTGTGTGTGTGTGTGTGAGTCATGGTCAGATCACAAGAGAGCAAGGCCAGGGAGCTGGTGGTGGTGACCCTGAGTGTCAGCCCGCTGCCTGGCCCCGGGCGCCTGCCCCCAGCAGCCTGTCGGCACTTCCCAGGCTCTCTCCTCTCCACCCTCCCCACCGCCCTTCTAGGGAGCCGGCAGTAGCCCTTCCTGGCCGCAGGGACCCTGGCCCAGCTGCGCCCTCAGCCCTCCACCCGCCTTCGCAGTCCCCGTCCCCGCCGCCAGCCTCAGGCCCTGCTGTCCTGTTTTTCTGCCACCTCATCCACCAACTCGAAAGCCTCTCCCTCCTCCTGGAAGCTGCCGCCCCTCGGCCCCTCTCCTCCTGGCCGCCGTGGTCCTGGGCGCAGCCCTCTGGCCCGGGAGACCTCCGTCTCTCCTCATCCTCCCACCACGAGCCCTCGCCTCCCCCATCACAGGGGAATCCGCCCGCTGCCCAGGGCCCTGCCCCCTGCCCCTCCCCTTCCCCTCAGGGCCACCCCCCCAGCCCCCGTGGGCCACCCGCTCCCGGGTGACAGGCCAGAGGAGGGCCCGGCACCTGCCTAGCCACTCTGCCTCCCTCCCGTCACTTCCCTCCCCGCTCCACCCTGCCCTGCCCAGCGCACCGAGCTTGAGCTCTCGTCCCACTTCTGTGCGAGGTGGGGAAGGCTAGAGAAGGCTCCCTGGGGACGCTGCCCCTGTCACCTCACCCAGGCGCCCTCTGCAGTCCGCTCCCGATGGGCGTCTCCGTCCCGTCCAGGCCCGGGGCTGCCCCTCGGCCCCTGGGGTCCTCCCGCCCCTCCCTCCCTCCTCTGACCAGCCTCTGGCCCGGCCCCCCGGCCCCTGTCTGGGCTCCTCCCATAGGGTCCCCAGTCCCTCGTCAGTTCTGTCTGGCCTTGACCGTACTCCCCAGCTGTGGGGAGGGGTGTCTGGTGCACACCGCAGGCTTCAAATGTCCCAATAGAAATGCATGTTTCCTCAGCCTCAAAGGAAAAGGGCATTTAACTGCCAGCTGGGAGTGGGGGGTTATAACCCTGTGTTTTAAACTGCAAAGACCGCGACCAGGCTCTCCTGCCGCCGCAGCAGAGGCTGGGCCCCGTGCTGGGAGGTCCTCCATTGTCGCCAAGCACCGGATGGGAGGCTCTTCCACAGGTCCACTCCCCTGAGCCCGTGAGAGGAGGCTCCTTTCTATGGTAAAGTCTGTTTTAGAACCACAGATTGGTGTCCCTTTTACTTTTAAATATGAGCTTCAAGACAGCTCTCATTTTCTTACTGACACTGAAAGAGAATGTTGTTACAGATCCGTATTTTTACCTCTAAAATGCTAGTAGAGATTTACTAATGTTCACCATTTTTTAAGAAATGAAACTATAGATAAGGAGAAAAATCAAAAGATATGTTGTCAGTGCCAAAGTTTAATAGACTTAAGACACTCCTTTGAGCTTTACTGGACCAACTTTAAAATACTAGGATGTTTTGTTATACTAGTGACTAAGATTCAAGTTGCCAATAAAGAAAAATATGTAAACACAGTACTGAGTTTTTCATCTAGAAATATGTGCATATTTTGTGTAAGAAAATAGAGTGCTTTATTTTTAGGGGTAAGAATTACTGATCTGAGACCACAGTCAATTTTTAAGGTAAAACTAACTTACGGTATATTCCATAAAAACTGTGTATGTGCAGTAAGAAATTACTAATGCGTGCCTTTTATCTGTTTCTAATTTAGAGACACTAGAAAGGATGGCATGATAGGACTTTCAGATTTCTTCGTTCTAAAGAGGAACATTTAGAAAACCTCGAAAAGAAAACTCAGAAGACAGGCCATTAATACAGAGAAGAAAACATTTTAATGTCAAAATAGTGCTCTTTAAAACGTTGGCACCAAATACAATGTGTCAGTAACCACATGCATCTGTAGTGTGTGTCGTTCTTGTAGTGGAACGTGCATCGTGGGCCCTGTTTGGTGACTAAACGTCCCTTGCTCTTTGGGAGGAAAGCTATGACTAGCCTAGACATCATATTCAAAAGCAGTGATATCGCTTTGCTAACAAAGGTCTGTATGATCAAAGCAATGGTTTTTTCAGTAGTCATATACAGATGTTGTGAGAGTTTGACCACAAAGAAAACTGAGCGCCTAAGGATTGATGTTTCCAACTGTGGTGTTGGAGAGGACTCTTGAGAGTCCCTTGGGCAGCAAGGAGATCAAACCAGTCCATCCTAAAGGAAATCAACCCTGAATATTCACTGGAAGGACTGATGCTGAAGCTGAAGCTCCAATACTTTGGCCACCTGATGTTGAAGAGCCAACTCACTGGAAAAGACCCTGATGCTGGGCGAGACTGAGGGCAGGAGGAGACGGGGAGACAGAGGACGAGATGGTGGGATGGCGTCACTGACTCGATGGACATGGGTTTGAGCAAGCTCCGGGAGATGGTGGAGGACGGGGAAGCCTGGCGTGCGGCAGTCCATGGGGTCAGAAAGAGTCAGACACGACTGAGGGACTGAACAAGAACAACAACCTATTGTCTGTTTCTATTTTTTTTTTAACCTTTCAAGAAACAGTTTCTTTTTCTTTTTTATTTTCAGTTGATTTTCAGGATGTGTAAGAAAGAAAAGCAGTGGTAGCAATGGTTCTGGAAACAGGGCATCACCTGGCCTCTGGGCAGGACCAGTGGTTTGTTATTGACATTGTTTAGCTTCAGGAGTGCCCTGGTGGCCTCGTGGTTAGGATTCCAGACTTTCACTGCCTTGGCCCAGGCTCAATCCCTGGTCTAGGAAGTGAGATTCAGCAAGCCATGTGGTGCACCAAAAATCACAAAAAGAAAGGTTTAGCTATAGGTCACATAACTTTTGAGTAGCTGTGGCAGTCACTGGCATACTTGAATTCTTGTAGCATGAGAAAATCTGTCTTTACAAACCATTTTCAGAAGCAGCAAGATTTTGATGTGTACTCAACAATTAATGAAGAATGAATATATAAATTAATCATTCATTGAGTTTGGTTTTGCTGTTTCCATAATTTGCAGCCTATAATTTTTTTTTCAAGACTTAAGCATTTTTCAAAGATCCTTGAAGCTCTCATTAGACCCGAGGCTCTGTGCCTCAGCGCTTGGAATGAAAGGAGTCCAGATGCTCCCTAAGGAAGATCCCAGCTCCATTAGGTCGCTCTGTGGAGTTTGTTCTCTGTGTTTATCAAGGTGGATTCTCTCCAGAAGCCCATGCGTTATGCTGCAAAATATAGTTAACTGCTCTTCTAGGGACTGAGCCCGAGAACTAAGAGGACAGGGGCGTCCCAGGTGGTCTTCCTGCCCTGAGCTCAGCCCCACCCGCCTGACTGCACGCTTCTGTCCCCTCGTCTTGAAGCTGAAGCTCCAATACTTTGGCCACCTGATGTTGAAGAGCCAACTCACTGGAAAAGACCCTGATGCTGGGCGAGACTGAGGGCAGGAGGAGACGGGGAGACAGAGGACGAGATGGTGGGATGGCGTCACTGACTCGATGGACATGGGTTTGAGCAAGCTCCGGGAGATGGTGGAGGACGGGGAAGCCTGGCGTGCGGCAGTCCATGGGGTCAGAAAGAGTCAGACACGACTGAGGGACTGAACAAGAACAACAACCTATTGTCTGTTTCTATTTTTTTTTTAACCTTTCAAGAAACAGTTTCTTTTTCTTTTTTATTTTCAGTTGATTTTCAGGATGTGTAAGAAAGAAAAGCAGTGGTAGCAATGGTTCTGGAAACAGGGCATCACCTGGCCTCTGGGCAGGACCAGTGGTTTGTTATTGACATTGTTTAGCTTCAGGAGTGCCCTGGTGGCCTCGTGGTTAGGATTCCAGACTTTCACTGCCTTGGCCCAGGCTCAATCCCTGGTCTAGGAAGTGAGATTCAGCAAGCCATGTGGTGCACCAAAAATCACAAAAAGAAAGGTTTAGCTATAGGTCACATAACTTTTGAGTAGCTGTGGCAGTCACTGGCATACTTGCGAATTCTTGTAGCATGAGAAAATCTGTCTTTACAAACCATTTTCAGAAGCAGCAAGATTTTGATGTGTACTCAACAATTAATGAAGAATGAATATATAAATTAATCATTCATTGAGTTTGGTTTTGCTGTTTCCATAATTTGCAGCCTATAATTTTTTTTTCAAGACTTAAGCATTTTTCAAAGATCCTTGAAGCTCTCATTAGACCCGAGGCTCTGTGCCTCAGCGCTTGGAATGAAAGGAGTCCAGATGCTCCCTAAGGAAGATCCCAGCTCCATTAGGTCGCTCTGTGGAGTTTGTTCTCTGTGTTTATCAAGGTGGATTCTCTCCAGAAGCCCATGCGTTATGCTGCAAAATATAGTTAACTGCTCTTCTAGGGACTGAGCCCGAGAACTAAGAGGACAGGGGCGTCCCAGGTGGTCTTCCTGCCCTGAGCTCAGCCCCACCCGCCTGACTGCACGCTTCTGTCCCCCTCGACTTCTCCCACATCAACCAGCATTTCTTTCCTTACCAAAAAAAAAAAAAATTTACTTGACTGCGCTGGGTCTTAATCGCGACATGTGGGATCTAGCTCCCTGACCAGAGGTGGCGTCCAGGCCCCCTGCACTGGGAGCGCAGTGTCTTAGCTGCTAGGCCACCGAGGAAGCCCTTCAACTGGCATTTCTAAGGCCACCCCATGTCCTTGGTGCTGGCTTTCCATGAGGTCAGAAGACCCAACGGGTAAGGTAAACCAAAAGGGTGTTGGCATGTTCACGTGCAGCCTTCCGCAGGACGGCCGGTCCTTCCAGAAGCCTCACGGACAGCGGGTGTGTGATCCCACGGAGACGGGGCTGGAGTACCGGACGTTCCCGTGCCGAGATGGAGCCACTGACCCGGGATGCACGGCTCTCTTCTGGGCACACGTTCCCCTCAGTCACCACCCTGTGTTCGAGTGGGCTGTGTCCAGGTGGCCAGACAGGGCTTGACGGGCCCTGGCCGAGGCTGCCCAGTGGGGCCTCGGGGACATCTGGGTGAGGACAGCATCAGGTGCAGATGAGAAGGCATTTAACGAGCGTCTGAAGGGCTGGGCCTGTGCTGAGGGGTGCTGCCACAGCTCGGTGAGTTGCCACGCCAGCTGCAGGCGGTGGGCACCACCGCTGCCTTCGTGAAGGAGGACGGTGTCTTGCCCAGGTGACGCAGGTAGAAAGCGGCAGGGCTGTGACGAACCCTGGCTGGCTGGCTGCAGCGTCTAGGGGCCCTACTCGTGCGGCTCTGGGGAGGGGACAGTAATGGGGGCAGGGAGAGGATTCACTTCTTGATTTTCTACATGTGTGTCACTCAGCCAGGTCCAACTCTGAGACCCCACAGACTGTAGCCCCCCAGGCGCCTCTGTCCACGGGGTTCTCCAGGCAAGAATCCTGGGGTGGATTGCCAGGCCCTCCTCCCGGGGATCTTCCCGACCCAGGGACGGAGCCCGGGTCCCCTGCGTGGCAGGCAGACACTCTGCCTTCTGCGCCACCAGGGACAAGTGTGTAGAGCGGACCAGCTAACACAGGGAGGAGCGCCCGGGGCTGGAGAGGGGGCTTCAGAGAAGATTGTTTATCAGAGTGCAGGGAAGGCTGAGGGGAGCCCCAGGGCTGGGTGCAGGGCCCTGGGCCCGCCACGGTGGGCGCTGCCGGGGGGTTCAGGGCGGTGCCAGGAGCTGTGGGTGCAGCACAGGGGTGGCCACGCCTGGGGGCCTCCCAGGCGGTGCTGGGGCCACCCTACCCGACTAGGCCATGGGGTCCCGTGGAGTGGGGCCCGGCCGAGCCCCAGCACCCGTGCAGAGAGTCTAGAGAAGGATGGCAGATGAGGAGCACTGCTGGGGGTCAGTGCGCCCTGGACGCGCCGGGCGGCTGCCTGCTCGCCGTCCTCCACGGCCGGCTGCCGCCCCAGAGCCCCCAGAGGGGTTTCAGAGCAGCCAGACGTCTCCCTTGAGTCCTCCCCTGAGCCCCCAGAGGGCTGGTTTCTGGCCCTCCAGCACAGAGCCACAGCCACAGCCAGGACAGATCTCTGTCTCAGCCCCAGGGCAGGGGTGGGGAGTGGGGCTGCTTTCCATCGAGTGCCCCGCCCCAGGCCTGGGGGTCAGGCTGTTCCTTGCTATCCAAGCATCCTTTAAAGTTCTCTTTACTTCTTTCCAGTCACTTCCCTGTACCCCCGTCCTGATGGTGGCTAATTCTTCTGTTGCACTTTACCCGTTTGCCTTACTCTGTGATTTCTCTCCGATTGGACCCAGACTGATCTGCTGTCCCCAGCCGCACATGGACACCATATGGTGACGCTGAGCGCATTGATTCAGAGGCCGGAGGGGACACGGGCCTGTCTCTGAAGAGCAAGCATACTGTGTTCAGTGGACAGAGCTCAGGGCTACAAGTTCAGAGAGAGGCTCAGACCTGGTTCTGTAGCGAAGTGTGGGCTCGGCAGCGAGGGCGGGAGGCCGGGCAGATCGGCCACGTGCAGTGCCTGTCCCTGCCTCCGTGGCCTAGTTAGTGGGGAAGCTCACCAACTGTCCCAGACCCCTCCACAAGTCACTCAGCCACCAACAGAGAAAGAGGGAGAGCCTCCTGTCCGCGGGAGACACCCAGGCCTCCTCATTCTGTATCGGTTACCTTTTTAAATATCTGTTTGGCTGCACTGCGGCTTGGTCCGGGCGCAGGGGCCCAGCTGCTCCGGAGCACGCGGCATCTCAGCTCCCCGCCAGGGATGGAACTCGCACCCCCGCCTTACAAGGCAGATGCCCGCCCACCGGGCCACTGGGGAAATACCCTCGGCAGGGCTGGCAAGCATGTCTTTTAATGCCGGCAAGTGAGGAGGTGACAGGTGTGCCTAGCAAAGCCCTCCTGTGCGTTCTGACTTTTTCCCTCCAGGTAACAAATTAGAACCCAGCTGGGATTTGAGAAGTCTGAATGAAGGTTTCCTGGATGTGTTTGCCTATGAAGCAGTGATGAAAAGTAAAGGAAATGAAGAAAATGATGTTTTAAAAAAACCCTTGTGTGTCAAGTGAAAACGAAGACTCGGGAGTTTTTCTTGACGGTGTAGGGTTTAGGGAGACGGAGGATGAAAATGAAGACCTGAAGACGATTTAACCCGTCCATAGCACTGCTCTCTGCCGGGCACTGTTTTAAGACCTTGGAATGATAATTCGTCTAATCCTCACAATAATGTTTTGAAATGAGGACTTGTATGTCCATTTTAGAGATGTGGAAATCCGAGCAGAGAGAGGAGAAACAACGTGTCCCACAGCGCACAGCCAGGAAGTGGTGGAGCAGGATTTACAGGATTTAAAGGCAGACCATCAGACTCCAGAGTCTATGCCGGGGGACAGCAAACTCTTCTGTAAACCATCACTAGCGAGTATTTCAAGCCCTGTGGGTCCCGTGGTCTTGGTCACAGCTACTCAAGTCCTCTGCTGACCAGTGAAGGCAGCCATGGACTCACAGAGGCAAAAAGTGTGGCTGCGTTCCAATAAGACTTCACCTATGGAGAAGACTGAATTTCATGAAATTTTCACAAGTCACAAAATAGTCTTCGTCTTCAATTTGCCTTCCTTGTGCTTGCATGCTCAGTCGTGTCTAACTCTTTGCGACCTTATGGGCTGTAGCTCGTCAGGCTCCTCTGTCCATGGAATTCTCCAGGCAAGGATACTGGAGTGGCTTGCCGTTTTCTCTTCCAGGGCATCTTCCCGTTCCAAGGATCGAACCCGTGTGTCTTGTGTCTCCTGCACTGGCAGGCAGATTCTTTATACCACTTGAGCCATTGGGGAAACCCCAACTCTTTGGAAATACAACAGTGATTCTGAGTTCAAGGGCTGTTTCGCTCTCCTCTGGTCTTGCAACTGACCTTGACCAGCAAGGTCTTGCAGATGTGAAGCGGTTCAGAGCTGGCAGCAGCAGGCTCCCTGAGAGGGCCTTTCTGGGCCTGTCCCCCGTCCCACACACTTGCTGCCTTCATCTGGGAGAAGGGACCCAGGACTGTCATCCACACTTTGTAGAGGAAGAAAGTGAAGAGTTCCTAGATACGGCAGACGAGAATGAGCAGCCTCTGACGACAGGCATGAGGCCCTGGTGGTGCGGTGCAGGAAGGGCTTGGGCGGGCACAGGGCACTCACAGGATTGAAAAGACAACGTGGTGAGAAGGCCTCTTGATCGGTCTTGTCGGGGTGAGAGGAAAGGGAGGACGTACGTGCAGAAAAATAAGAAGATAATACGAGGATAAGTCGCATGCCTACTTGTCCCGACCATTTCCTGCGGGACACAGGGCTGCCGACAGAGGCGGTGGTCCTCAGGGAGTGCTGAGAGCACACGGGGCCTCTCACTGATGGTCAGATGAAGCTCCTCCTCCACCAGCGCAAGCCGAGGAGGGTGGGGCTGGGGAGGCGCCTGCCGGTGGGGATGGGTGGGTGAGGCCTGCCCACCTGCCGGCTCGTGACTGCATATTCCATCCAAGTACTAACCAGGCCCCACCCTGCTTAGCTTCTGAGATCGGACAAGATCGGGCCCATTCGGGGTGGTCTGGCTGTAGGCATGGCTGCATATTCTTGGTCCTCATACTGTTTACTCCCTGGGGTGGATCAGAAGGGACCAGAAGGGTCCTGAGCTCTCGCTGAATTCCTGAGCCGTAGCCCTGGAGTGTTTTCAAAGCCTCTCCAAGTTCCCTTCTGGGTCCTGTGGCTCCCAGGCCCTGGTGACCCTCTTTATTAATTTCCTCCGGCTGGCACGGTGCAGTGCCATTGTCGGGGGAGACGCTTCAAGCAACAGGAAAGCGTTCTCTCGTCCATCTGGAGGCGGGAGGGCCTAATCGAGGTGTCTGAGAGCTCTGCTCCCCGACTCTAGGGAAGAATCTTTTCTTCGTCCCTTCCAGAGCCTGGCGGCAGCCGCGGTCCTGAGGGCTCCCTGGCTTGTGGCTGCGCTCCAGTCTCCGACTCCCTCTGCACTTGGCCTTCTCCTCCGTGTGTGTGAATCTCCTCTCCTCGTGAGGACAGCTGTCATCGGTGACTCAGCTCGAGGATGACTTCATCTTAACCAGTCATCTCTGCAGACCCTGTCTTTCCAGAAAGGTCACACTCGGAGGTTCTGGCGGGACCTGCATTTGGGGAGGGGGTCCTATTCAACTCACTACATCTCCGCACCCAAATGCTGCTGGATACTCATGTCTGAAAAAATGTATTAATTGGAGAAAACAGGACTAGTTTTTCTCCTTCTGACAGGAACGGGGACAGATGGTAAAATGCGTGTCAGTTCTGGAGAGGATCTGCAGCGTCCTGGACGTGTGCCTGAGGATGACTGCGATGCTTTTGTGTATCAGCTGCCTCCCGTCCTCACAGAGGCATTAGGAAGATGCCTGCCTTGGAAGTCTTCTGGGTTCCAGTGCTGCATTTCTACTGTTATGAGCATGCTTATCCCAGTGTTTCCATGTTTGAGGGGGCTGCGGTAATTAAAGTAACCAGTGGGACTGTTTCAGCAAGACTAGGGGCCCTTGGCCTGTGCAGTGGCTCCATCAGGCTCCAGGAGGATAACGGGTGCTGCTGGGGCATCTGTGGCTGAGTCCCAGCTCGTCATGGAGAAACTGAGACTAAGAGAATCCACAGTCTTGCCAGGTCCTGGGTGTGGCCCGGGACAGGCTCCCTGGAGGCCGTGGAGAGCGGGCAGAGTCCACGGAGACTGAGCAGCCAGCGCTCCCGCTGGAAGCTCTTTCCGGGATAGCCTTGTGATGCTTCTTGGCCACTTTTGTCCACCTTTCATGCCTTGTGAATATTTTTAAAAGTGTTCTTCTTGAATGGAAGCGTCTTTAAATTCTTTGTGGTTCAGTTGCTAGGGCGCGTCTGACTCTTTGCGACCCCGTGGACTGCCGCGCGCCAGAATGCCCTGTCCTTCACTGTCTCCCAGAGCGTGCTCACACTCACGTCCGTCGAGTTGGTGATGCCGTCCAACCATCTCACCCTGTGTCGTCCCCTTCTCCCCCTGCCTTCCCTCTTTCCCAGCATCAGGCTCTTTTCCAGGCAGTCAGCTCTTCGCCTCAGGGGGCCAAAGGATTGGAGCTTCAGCTTCAGTCTTTCCAAAGAATAGTCAGGATTGATTTCCTTTAGAATTGACTGATTTGATCTCCTTGCAGTCCAAGGGCAATTTTCCAATGCCTTGTGACTATTCCTGGGGCTGGAGGAGACCTCACCTTGGGCGGCGCCCTCACCGGCAACCCTATGGAAGGCAGACATGACTCTGCAGTTCATCGGTTGAGAACTGTCAAGTTTTTAAGAAAGCTCAAGGGAAAACGAAAAACCTACTCTTGAGCCTGGGAGGTGCTAAAAATAGGAAATTCTTAGCTTCCTGAAGAGCCGATCAATGAATAAATAGGCCATAAGCAAATGTGGTTATTTCTGCCGGAAGTTTTCTTTTCTTTCAATAGCCCCGTGGAGCTGCAACACACACAAACAGATTGATAGGATTTTCTCATTAATTCAAAACTCGTTTCTTGGGCCCCTCCTTGTGCAGGGCTGGGGATGTGACAGCAGATTGCTGAGGTTTGGAGGCTGCCCGAGGCAAACCTTCCCGTGGATGTTAGGAGAGGGGTGGAGGTCAGGGCCATCGTGGGAATCCCATCGTCTGTTCCAGAAAGTGCCTCAGATCCCCTGGGAATCACAGCATCCAGCACCCGATGAGTTAATGCATGGCGTGGCATGCAGGCTGGGTGCGCTGGGTGGGCGGGGGGCCGCAGGATTGAGCAGGGGACAGGGTGGTGCTGGCCGCTGGTCAGGGGACGTCCTTCAGGTGCACCTGTAAACGTGTCTTGCATCACGTGTGTCTCTAGACCCCTGCTCAAGTGTGGTCCCAGCGTGAGCTCCCTGGAGCTTGCCGAGTCTCGCCCCCTCCCCCGGACCTCCGGGACCAGATCTGCCTTCACACAAGCTCCCTGGGGAATTCACATCTGAGCAGCAGTCCTCGGGGCTCTAGATCTCCACAGCTGGGACTGGCGAGTCCCCTCTGGCCTCAGTCCCCACCCCCCCCACCCTCTGGAGAAGCTGTCTTTTCTTCATTCAGATCTTCTGTTTCTTCCTTCCACCATCGCAGCGCTTAGGAAACCCACTGCCGTACAGGCCTGGGCCTTATAATTGGAAGGGTCTGAAGTTTTGCCTACGTCCAGGCTCACAAGGTAGCCTGTCAGTTTCACGCAGGCTGCCAGATGACGGATGCCAGATGACGCAAGACTCCTGGGTCGGGGACCTTTATTACTCATAACAGCAAACAGCATGCAGTTTTAAAATAGACGGTATACATAGAACACCAGGGCTTCCGAGGTGGCTCAGCGGTAAAGCATCTGCCTGCAATGCAGGAGACCTGGGTTCAATCCCTGGGTCAGGAAGATTCCTTGAAGAGGGAATGGGAACTCGCTCCCGTATTCCTGCCTATAAAATTCCATGGACAGAGAAGGCAGACTGGCTACTGTCCATGGGGCTGCAAAGAGTCAGACAGGACTGAGCAGCTAATGCTTCCACTTTGCGATATGGTGAGGCCCACGCCTTGGGAAACCATGGCTGTTGAAAAGGAAGTTTGCTGGAGCAGGGGTTACGCCACACCCCAGGGGACACACCAGGGCACACCAGGGTTGGCTGGGGCAGAGGGGCGAGGGGAGCAGGGGCAGGAGCTTTTGTTCCTTTCCACGGGAAAAGAACGAGGCGGGGTAGCAGGCTTAGGGCTGGCTGGTTTGAGTCACTTCCATGGGCTCTGGATGTAGGGGTGACCCTCGTTGTCTGGTACCTGGTCCTGGGGTGACTAGGGCAGGGGAAAGTAGCCTGGTGTGTGCGGTTGTTCTTTCCTCACTAAGTCATTAAATGACTGTGACCCCATGGCCACCGCAGGAAAGACGCCGCGGATGAGGTGAACGAGCGGCTGTGTGTGTGTGTTAGTAGCTTAGCCGTGTCTGACTCTCTGTGACCCCATGGACTGCAGCCTTCCAGACTCCTCTGTCTGTGGCATTTTCCAGGCAAGAGTACTAGAGCTGGTTGCCACTTTTCTTCACCAGTGAGCCGCCAGGAAGCCCTGACCTGGTGTGTGAGGGCCTCATGAAGAAACAGTGGTTAGAGCGTGAGCTTTGGGTTGGTTGGTTTGTATTTGACAAGCATGGTCACAGAATAGTCATTTACCACATCTAGGAACTGGCTTTGCCTGGCAGGGCGCAGCCCCTCCCTGACCGGGCCCCAGATGTCAGAACATCAGCATCCTGAAAATCAAGTCCAAACTTAGTGTTTGTGTTGGTTCCTCTGGTCCCCAGGCTCCACAGGAGCGCCACGGGGGGCTCAGGAGGGTGCTGCCACGCGGCGGGTCCCTCCTGGGCTGAGGGGCGCGTCTCCTCCAGGGCTGGGGGGCCCTGCACTCAGAGAACATGCATGTTCTGTGATCAGCAGTAAAGAAGCACGCCCAGCCCGTGCCCCAGGGGTGACGTCTTTGTTTTGCTGGACAGTAGCCAGACCGCCCTCTGCTCTGCACGGAGAGGCCTCCGCGTCCTCTTCCTCCAAGGCTCCTTCTCTGTCCAGCCGTCCTCGACGGACGGTCTGCAACAAAAGGCTGAACCCACCTCTGCTCACCAGAGGCAGCCATGTGAGAAATGCCCTCTATCCTCTTGTGTTCTCACACTCATGAGGTTCAGTTCTTGTCAAGCAGCTACTCGAGCTACTTGAGCACCTACTGTGTGCAGTGCACTTTCTTACTGTTGAAACCACTGCCGTGAACCAGACCGAGGAGGTCTCTGCGCTCAGCGGTTTATGCCGTAAAGGACGCCGGGCGGGACGCACGTGAACGGGGGCCCCACGGCCTGCAGACTGGCATGTGCTGGGAAGGAGACGTGACAGGTGGTATGACAGAGGGGTGGGGGACCACCTCGATTGCAGGCTGGGGAAGGGCTTCCTGGTGCCCGTGAGCTCTCCTGAAATCCAGTGATTCTCAGAGTGCGGTCCTTGGACCAGCAGCATCAGCATCACCCGAAAACACCCTCATAATGTAAATTCCTGGGCTGCCCTGGACCTGTGGAGTCTAGGCTCTGGAGCGGGGGGCCAGTCCTCTGTTCACGTGTCCCCCAGAGAGGCTGACACGTACCCAGGCTGAGACCCACTGGTATAAGCTTTCTCCCCACGCGGCCTGGTGATGTTTTAAGGTCTCATTAAGCCGTGGCCAGGCCTGACCTGCCTTGGCTCCTGCCCACTCTGGGGGCCTCTTTCCTGCTGGGCCGGCCCTTCCTGAGCTCCAGGAGGCATGCCTCCGCCTCACTCTCCCCTCAGGGCTCCTCTGAGCCTGGCCCGATGTCTCTTCCAGAGGGGCCCACGCCGATCCGGTCTGCCACGACCCCTCCCCGGCACTGTGGGTGGCCGTGGTCCCCTGCAACCCCTCTGCTGAGAGACGGAGGGGATGGGGCGGGGTCTGTCCACAGTCTCTGTTAAGCATGTCCTATGGAATTCACTGGAGCCCAGCGCTGCAAGACCGAGTGTCCCTCTGGGGTGGCGAAAGCGTAGCGAGGGGAGACACAGACGCAAATTATTGCAATGCAGGGGAATCCTGTTGTCGTCTAGTACAAACAGGAGAATACTGGGGGAAAGCAAGGGACCTGGAATCTCCTTGCAGGTGCCCGCACCTTGGAGGGTTTCTGAGTGTGGGGCTGAGTTTCTGTGGAAGGACACGTCAGACTCGGAATTAGGTTGGGAGGGCCTCTCCACGACAACACGAGGCGCGTGACCCCATGATCCCGTTCCCAGGCAAGGCAGCCGTGGAAAGATTTCCAGATGGGAACGCGTGAGCCGGAGGGAAGGGAGGAGGGGGCGGGAGAGCGCCAGAGGGCGTCTGGTCGGCCGCAGGCGGGCGGGCAGCGCAGCCCCGAGCGGGCCCGTGGGCCCATGAGGAGGCCGGGGGACCATGGGCCCCAGGATCAAGCAAAACCCGGAGACCACATTTGAAGTATATGTTGAAGTGGCCTATCCTAGGACAGGTGGCACTTTTTCAGATCCTGAGGTGCAGAGGCAATTCCCGGAGGACTGCAGTGACCAGGCTCGTGTCCCAAGAGGAGACGTGGAGAGCAGTGACTTCAGCATGGGCCCATTATCGACTGCTTGTTCGCCTGTTGTAAAAGGAGTGAGACCTCAGGGGGGCTTGGAGCCTCCTCCCGTGTAATGTCCAGGTCAGATTTGAAGGACTGGTGGCAGGAAAGCTTTGGCCTTGGGGTGTGAATTCTAAAAAATAGAAGCACAATTGAGTGTAAAAAATTCAAGGACTTTGAGCTTGATAATGAAAGATTTTTTTCCTAGACTAATGTGAATAGAAAAGTTGCCCATCTGTGCACATTTTCGTGAGCATTTAAAATATTTAAAAGCTGACAGTTTTTAATATGCTTACCAAATAATATTTCTATTAGTGTGCTTTTTTTATTTTTTGGAGTAGTATCTTCCTGAGGGCAAGTTGCTTCTTCAGTGAAGTCATGCCTTGCAATTTCACTGTTGGGACTCTGTTCCTTTGGTGAGTACTAACTAGTGTGTCCCCAACCTCCCATTTTCCCACAGCCTTTTTTTCTTTTAGATAAATTGATAACCTAAGTGTTCAGACAATAGGATTTAATATGTTTAAGGAAATGAACAAAGCAAAATATTGTAGAGTAACACTTGTTAAGTGCAAGGAATACTGAATACTAATTGCAGAAGATTCACACCAAACAGGAGAATACTGGGGGAAAGCAAGGGACCTGGAATCTCCTTGCAGGTGCCCGCACCTTGGAGGGTTTCTGAGTGTGGGGCTGAGTTTCTGTGGAAGGACACGTCAGACTCGGAATTAGGTTGGGAGGGCCTCTCCACGACAACACGAGGCGCGTGACCCCATGATCCCGTTCCCAGGCAAGGCAGCCGTGGAAAGATTTCCAGATGGGAACGCGTGAGCCGGAGGGAAGGGAGGAGGGGGCGGGAGAGCGCCGGAGGGCGTCTGGTCGGCCGCAGGCGGGCGGGCAGCGCAGCCCCGAGCGGGCCCGTGGGCCCATGAGGAGGCCGGGGGACCATGGGCCCCAGGATCAAGCAAAACCCGGAGACCACATTTGAAGTATATGTTGAAGTGGCCTATCCTAGGACAGGTGGCACTTTTTCAGATCCTGAGGTGCAGAAGCAATTCCCGGAGGACTGCAGTGACCAGGCTCGTGTCCCAAGAGGAGACGTGGAGAGCAGTGACTTCAGCATGGGCCCATTATCGACTGCTTGTTCGCCTGTTGTAAAAGGAGTGAGACCTCAGGGGGGCTTGGAGCCTCCTCCCGTGTAATGTCCAGGTCAGATTTGAAGGACTGGTGGCAGGAAAGCTTTGGCCTTGGGGTGTGAATTCTAAAAAATAGAAGCACAATTGAGTGTAAAAAATTCAAGGACTTTGAGCTTGATAATGAAAGATTTTTTTTTTTCTAGACTAATGTGAGTAGAAAAGTTGCCCATCTGTGCACATTTTTGTGTGCATTTAAAATATTTAAAAGCTGACAGTTTTTAATATGCTTACCAAATAATATTTCTATTAGTGTGCTTTTTTTTTTTTTTTTTTTGGAGTAGTATCTTCCTGAGGGCAAGTTGCTTCTTCAGTGAAGTCATGCCTTGCAATTTCACTGTTGGGACTCTGTTCCTTTGGTGAGTACTAACTAGTGTGTCCCCAACCTCCCATTTTCCCACAGCCTTTTTTTCTTTTAGATAAATTGATAACCTAAGTGTTCAGACAATAGGATTTAATATGTTTAAGGAAATGAACAAAGCAAAATATTGTAGAGTAACACTTGTTAAGTGCAAGGAATACTGAATACTAATTGCAGAAGATTCAAACCAAATCATTTGTTTGTTTTGGAAATATTTGAAACATTGTAAAGAAGTTTATTGGTGTTTTAACATTGACTTTATAGATGTAGCCCTCTCATTTTCAAAACTTTTTCTGTAAGATTTAAAGTTAATAAAATGAAATCTGAGAATATAGGATGTTATATTGTAATTTGGGGACAACTTTGTTTTAAGTAACTTTTGAAGAAAGGGAAGGATATCAAAAGATACAGTGGTTGTGTTAAATTTTAAAAAGTTTTTTAAAGATTCAGTATTTTTGCTTTGGACTTCAAAGGTCATGAAAGCGGAAATTGAAAGTAGTTCTAGATGTGGCTCTTCTGTTGTAAGCATTCCACCTATGTACTTAAAGTATATGAGTTTAATATGATACATGATATAGGAAATGGTAAATTTCTGTATTTCACTGTAATTTAATTTTTTTTAAAATATTTTATTTATATTTATTTGGTTGCATTGGGTCTCAGTTGCAGCATGTGGGCTCTACTTCCCTGACCAGGGATCGAACCTGGGCCCCCTGCATTGGAAGCACAGAGTCTTAGCCACTGGACCAACAGGGAATTCCCCTGTAATTTAATTTTTGACGTACATATTAACTATGCATTAGATAATACGCAAGTTAGCATAATGATAACACATGTATGGCTCAGAATTAAAGCTTATAAAAAGTGAACTGGATCTGGGAACATGTCGGTGAACAACAAAACTCTGTAAAACCTTTAAAATAAAGAATTAAAAAAAAAAAGTGAACTAGGAGTAAGAATTGTAATAACCAAAGAAAAGAAGCAGACTGTGTATGTAGCATTTGAGGAGTGTTGTTAGAAATTTGACCCAGCTTTTTATGTTTGGGTGTTGAAAGGCCTTTCTGTAAAATCCCTTATTCAGTTTTTTCTCACTAAAGAAAAAAAAAAAAAACCCTCAAAGTTTGGTTGTAATTATAGCGTGGATCTTGGGTTTAATTTGACATTTAGTGAAGGAAAAAAATTGTGTTTCCTTTTTCCATATTTAGGAAATTTCTGATCAACATGGTTGAACTTAGTGCTAATTAAACTTCTAAGAACTTCCTATTCTGTTTTACTCTTCTTAATTATAAGCACTGAAACCTCTGTTAACTTTCACTTGGAGTCCCTGGTTTTGACTTGAAATGATTTGAAGTAAAAATTTTTGAAGTAAAAATTTTGTTAGCTTTTTTGTAAAAAAAAAAAAAAAGATGGAAACGTGCTACTTAGGACTTCTCAGTTGCAGAGGACAGAAACTGAATTCAAACAAGTTCAGGCAGAAAATGAAGAGGGGTAGAAGGGCTCTGAAGAAGTGGTTTTAGTGACTTCAGGACGAGCCGGGGGCTTTGGAGGGGAGCCAGGAGTCCCCCTTCTGTTCTGACTCTGATCTGGGCTTCCCCATGCCTGGCACAGCCCCTCTCACTGCAGCTGGGCCTCTGCACGTGGCCCAGAGGCTCTGTGGTGCGGGCATCACGAGGCTTAGAAATAAACATGTGGCTCTTCTGTTGTAAGCATTCCACCTATGTACTTAAAGTATATGAGTTTAATATGATACATGATATAGGAAATGGTAAATTTCTGTATTTCACTGTAATTTAATTTTTTTTTAAATATTTTATTTATATTTATTTGGTTGCATTGGGTCTCAGTTGCAGCATGTGGGCTCTACTTCCCTGACCAGGGATCGAACCTGGGCCCCCTGCATTGGAAGCACAGAGTCTTAGCCACTGGACCAACAGGGAATTCCCCTGTAATTTAATTTTTGACGTACATATTAACTATGCATTAGATAATACGCAAGTTAGCATAATGATAACACATGTATGGCTCAGAATTAAAGCTTATAAAAAGTGAACTGGATCTGGGAACATGTCGGTGAACAACAAAACTCTGTAAAACCTTTAAAATAAAGAATTAAAAAAAAAGTGAACTAGGAGTAAGAATTGTAATAACCAAAGAAAAGAAGCAGACTGTGTATGTAGCATTTGAGGAGTGTTGTTAGAAATTTGACCCAGCTTTTTATGTTTGGGTGTTGAAAGGCCTTTCTGTAAAATCCCTTATTCAGTTTTTTCTCACTAAAGAAAAAAAAAAAAAACCCTCAAAGTTTGGTTGTAATTATAGTGTGGATCTTGGGTTTAATTTGACATTTAGTGAAGGAAAAAAATTGTGTTTCCTTTTTCCATATTTAGGAAATTTCTGATCAACATGGTTGAACTTAGTGCTAATTAAACTTCTAAGAACTTCCTATTCTGTTTTACTCTTCTTAATTATAAGCACTGAAACCTCTGTTAACTTTCACTTGGAGTCCCTGGTTTTGACTTGAAATGATTTGAAGAAAAAATTTTTTGAAGTAAAAATTTTGTTAGCTTTTTTGTAAAAAAAAAAAAAAAAGATGGAAACGTGCTACTTAGGACTTCTCAGTTGCAGAGGACAGAAACTGAATTCAAACAAGTTCAGGCAGAAAATGAAGAGGGGTAGAAGGGCTCTGAAGAAGTGGTTTTAGTGACTTCAGGACGAGCCGGGGGCTTTGGAGGGGAGCCAGGAGTCCCCCTTCTGTTCTGACTCTGATCTGGGCTTCCCCATGCCTGGCACAGCCCCTCTCACTGCAGCTGGGCCTCTGCACGTGGCCCAGAGGCTCTGTGGTGCGGGGCATCACGAGGCAGGTGCATCATGTGCCTGGGTGCCACCTAACAGGTCATCAGCCCTCTGTATGTATGAGTTCTGCATCTGTGAATTCAATTACATTGGATCAAAACTATCTTTATGATTCATTTGTTATGTATTCATTTTTGGCTATGCTGGGTCTTCATGGCTGCTGGGGCTACTCCCTAGTAGCTGTGGGGTGAGGGCTTCTCAATGTGTTGCCTTCTCTTGTCATGGAGCAGGGATTCCAGAGCACACGGGCTTCAGTCGTCGCGGCTCCCGGGCTCCACAGCACAGGCTCAGTACTCGTGAGGCACAAGCTTAGCTGCTCTGCAGCAGGTGGGATCTTCCCAGATCAGAGATCAAACCTGTGTCTCGGGCTTCCCCTGGTGGTTCAGTGGGTAAGGACACCGCCTTGCAGTGCAAGGGGCGCCGGTTCAAGCCCTGGCCTGGGAAGATCCCACGTGCCGCGGAGCGGCTGGACCAATGTGTCCAATTACCTAGCCGGAGCTCTGGAACGCATGCGCCCAGAGCCGGCGCTCTGCAACGACAGAGGCCACCGCGATGGGAGGCCCAGAGGAGCCAAAGAACAAAGACGGATGAAAATGGAGAAATGAAAGACCAATAGAAGCGGCCCGCCCACCCCCCCCTCCCCCCCAAAAGATAAAAAAATAAAAGCCTTTAAAAAAAAAAAAAAAAAAACCTGTGTCTCCTGTGTCGGCACACAGATTCCTCACCACTGTGTCATCAGAGAAGCTCCAATTTTTAAATGTATTTTTTAATCAAAAATATCTTTTGGCCATGCCGTGTGCCCTGTGTGATCTCAGTTCCCCAACCAGGTCCCCAGCAGTGAAGTACGGAGTCCTAACCACTGGACCATCAGGGAATTCCCCAAAAATGTATTTGAAAAAACAGTTGGGCTTCCCTGGTGGCTCAGTGGCAGAATTCACCTGCCAGTGCAGGAGACGTGGGTTCGATCTTTGATCCGAGAAGATCCCACATGCCGTAGAGCAACTAAAGCTGAGTGCTACAACTACTGAGCATGTGCTCTGGAGCCCCTAAGCTGCACCTGCGGAAGCCCGCGTGACCCAGAGCCAGCCCGTGTTCCACAGTAAGAGGAGCCACGGCCATGAGAAGCCAGAGTGGCCCCCACTCATGGTAGCTGGAGAAAAGCCCGCACAGCAAACAGATGACCTCCGCAGGGAGGGCCTGAATGGGACCGGTTTCGGAGGCTCCTGGGCGGGCGGCCACAGGAAGGAGGGGCCTGCTGCTCTGAGCGCCTGGATGTGGGCAGGAGAAACGTCTTTCCACCGAGTTAGACACAGGGCACCTGCCCCACTGCTCCATAGGAATCACAACCCAAGCCAAGCTTTAGCATGTTACTTGCAATTCAAAATTGGTTAAGTTTCAGGAAGATAAATAAACCAAATGCGTAATGCTTTGCTTCTAAACCACTCTCCTTCCCTAGGGGCCCAGGCAGCCACTGTCTCCCATCTAGGAGAGAACAGACAGGAAGTTGAGTGGAGGCAGGTTTCGTGTTGGTGAGAAGGGACCATCCCAGAGGTGTTGGACCTCACTTTGCTCACTGTAATGGCTCCAGGGACCACATTAAAATGCCAACTCTGATCCAGGAGGTCTGTGTGTATGTGCTAAAACTTTTCACTCACGTCTGACTGTGACCCTAGGAACCGTAATCCACCAGATTCCTCTGTCCAGGGGGGTGTTCCAGGCAAGAATATTGGAATGGGTTGCCATGCCTTACTCCAGGGAATTTTCGCAACCCAAGGATCAAACCTACTTCTCTTGTGTGTCCTGCATTGGCAGGCAGGGTTGTTTTGTTTGTTTTTTTTTTTTAACCACTAACACCACCTGGGAAGCCCTCAGGAGGTCTGGACAAGACCCCACATCCTAATTCCTACTTCTAATCAAAATCCTAATCCTAATTCTCTAATGAGCTCCCAGGAGATGGTGATGCCCTGGTCCCTACACCCCACTTTGAGCCATGAGGACTTAAAAATGTAGACTCTTTGGAACAGGGAGAGAGTTGGATGAAGCAAACTAGTTTGTTGTGGAAACCACCAAGATAGCCAACTCATGGTTTGTCTCAGATAGGCAGAGTTGTGATCCTGGCGCAGGCGGGTGGATGGACCTTCTCCACCCGCACCAGTTGGAGCTCCCCAGGTCACTCAGACCCTCTCCTGGACACACAGAGAACTCGAGAGAACCGGCGAGGAAGGATTAGAGCCTCGGGGGGAGCCCAGGCCAGCCACAGGTCAGGACACGACCAAGCGCCTGCCCCATGGCCTGAGGTGAGCCCTGGCCCAGAAGAGACGGTGGTGGAGAGGAGGGGAGGGCTTTGCTGGCTACAGAGCAGGAGCGCTGGTTTCCTGCAGCTGCTGCAATAAGAACCACAAACCGGGTGGCTTAAGACAATAGAAATGTCTCCCCTCAGCATCTCCCCTCAGCATCTAGAGGCCAGAAACCTGAAATCAAGGGTCAGAGGGCTGCTTTCTCTCTGGAGGCTCCGGCTTCAGGTGGCTGCCCAGTTTCCTGTTTGCTTGGCCCTCTGTCACCACCGTCTGTTGTGGTCAGACCCCCACACAGTGATCTGTGGGTGTCAGTTGTGGTCCCTGACACCGACACTGCCCTTGCTGTGCTGTGTCCACCAATGGGTGCCACTCTTGGAAATGAGGTGAGGCTGGGTGTTAGACAAAGGCGAGGATTAGAAACCTGCTTTTTGGACAGAACCACTCATTTTTTTGGTGATGCTTTTGATTTGATTTGATTATTTTATTTTATTGAGGTACAGTTGATTGATAATATTATATGTGTCAGGTGTACAACATAGTCATTCATAACTGTTAAGGCCTAGACTCCAATAAGAGGGGCTTCTCTGGTGGCTCAGTGGTCGAGAATCCACTTGCCAATGCAGGAGATTCAGGTTCGATCCCAAGGTTGGGAAGATCCCCTTTGAAGAGGAAATGGAAGCCCACTCCAGTATTCTTGTCTGGTGAATCCCATGGACAGGGGAGCCTGGCGGGCTACTGTCCATGGGTTGCAAGAGTCAGATATGACTTAGTAACAACAACAACAACAAAACCCTCCATATATAGTTATTATAGAATATTGGCTATATTCCCCGTGTTGTACAGTATATCCTTATAGCTTACTCATTTATAAGCAGGAGCTTGTACCTCTTCGTCCCCTTCCCCTGTCTGTCCTCTTCCCACCTCCCCAACCATAACCACTCGTTTGCTCTCTACACCTGCGAATCTGCTTCTTTTTTGTGACATTCGTTAATTTGTTGTATTTTTTTAGATTCCACATATAAGGGATATCATATATATTTGTCTTTGTTTGATTTGTGTCACTAAGCATAATACCCCCCAAGTCAATCCATCTTGTTGCAAGAGGTGAGATTTCACGTCCACCTTGTTGATCCCTTATCAGCCATGTCATCTGCAAATATTTTCTCCATTCGGTAGGTTCGACAGAAGCATTTGAGCAGCTCTAATCTTCTCCAGTTTGCTGCTGTCCTTGCTAAAACCCATGACGGGACTGTGGTAAGGTGTGTCCTAGAACCAAGTGACCACGCACAGAAGGAAGCCAGGAGGGCAGTGCTGTGGCCACGGTGTGGGCTCACCTCCTAAGCTGGAACTGAGTTTGGTCACCACCTCAGTCTCCTGACTTGGTTCTGAGTAACTTCTGACCATTTCCAAAAATCAACTCCAGACTGGGGGGGCTAAGGCTGACCTTTAAGAAGACCTTTAGGAAATGATTGTGTGATTCTGACAGCTCACACTGAGCAGGAGTCTGGGGCTCAGACGTAGAGGAACAGCGTTTCTTGTGGTTAACGCCTTTCTCTACTGGTATGGCCTCACCAGGAGGCTGTCCTGAGAGAGGCAAGGAAGTTGTATTCCTGGGTGGAGATTAGACTCCTAGTCATTCTTCTAGCAGGAATGACCCACGGTTTTCCACCGAGCTTCACCTCTGCTGTGTTTCTCAAGTTACCATACCTGCAGGCACCCAGTTATTAGATCTTTTTCGTCAAAGAGCTGGTGAAAAATGCACCTTATTTCTGTCCCACTTTTGTGTTTTACTATTCCCTAATCGTGTTCTTCCTACATTGTTAGGTTTTGTCTGGTTTTGTGCCCAAATTAAATATAACAGAAGAGGGGCATTGTGTACATTGCCTGAAATCATAGTAAATGAACAAAAATAAATGATCTTTACTGAGATTATCAAATGGTGGAAAGAAGGCATTTGGACGGCAGCCCAACATGAATTCCTTAAACTTTCTGTATGAAGTAGCTATGAGGTTCTGGGCCTTTTAAGAACTGTTAAACAGTTTTCCAAGTATACTTACATAGTACTATTTTACATCACTGTGCCAACAAAGATCTGTATAGTCAAAGCTGTGGGGTTTTTTCCAGTAGTCACATATGAATGTGAGCATTGGACCATATAAAAGGGCTGAGTGCTAAAGAATTGATGCTTTTTGAATTGTGGTACTGAAGAAGATTCTTGAGAGTCCCCTGGACAGCAAGGAGATCAAACCAGTCCATCCTATGGGAAATCAATTCTGTATATTCATTGGAAGGACTGATGCTAAACCTGAAGCTCTGATACTTTGGCCACCCGGTGTGAACAGCCAACTCATTGGAAAATGCCCTGACGCTGGGAAAGACTGAGGAAGGAGGAGAAGGGGGAAGCAGAGGATGAGATGGTTAGAGAGCATCACCTGTTCAATGAGAATGAATCTGAGTAATCCGGGAGATGGTGAAGGACAGGGCAGCCTGGGGTGCTGCAGTCCACGGGGTTGCAAAGAGTCAGACACAACTGAGCGACTGAAAAGCAACTTTACACTTACGTACATGATACCCCTTAAAGTAAACGTGGGGCTTTCCTGGTGGCTCAGACGGTAAACAATCTGCCTGTAATGCAGGACATCCAGGTTTGACCCCTGGGTTGAGAAGACCCCCTGGAAAAGGGAATGGCTACCCACTCCAGTATTCTTTTTTTTAAAATTAACTAATTATTTAGTTTTATTTTTAGAAAATTTGTACAGAGTTTTGTTGTTCACAGTCATGTATGTTCTCAGATCAGTCATATGCATATCCCTGGTCCCCTCCCCCCTCCTAGTCCCCCCTATCCCACCCTTCCCGGCCATGGCACCCCGCCCCTGCAAGATCTCCTATTCCCACAGTGCAATGCAAATAGCTATCTTTTTCACATTTGATAGTAAAGGTTTCCATGTTACTCCCTCTATGCCTCCCACCCACTGTTCATTCCCCACCATGTCCATCTATTTGTTCTCTATGTCTGTTTTTGTTTCTCTGCATGTGTTATCATTACCCTCTTACTAGATTCCATATATATGTATTAATATGCTGTATTTGTCTTTCTCTTTTTTGACTTACTTCACTTTTTATGATAGGTTCTAGATCCATCCACCTCATTAGGGCCAATTCTTCTGCATTTCTTTTTACAGCTGAGTAGTATTCCATTGTATGTATGTACCAGAGCTTCTTTATCCATTCAATATCGATAGACATCTAGGTTGTCTCCATGTTCTACCTATTGTATAGAGAGCTGCAATGAACATTGGGGTACAGGTGCTTCTTTCAGTTTTGATGTCATCAGGGTATAAGCCTGAGTGGGATTGTTGGGTCGTATGGTACTTCTATTTTTAGTGTTTTAAGGAATCTCCATTCCAATATTCTTTTGTCGGGTTTCAGCAGTGGGCCACAGTGCTGCTACCTAAACCCTGGCACCTGTGTCTGGTCAGTACCTGCCCGTGCTTCTGTTCATTGTGATCTTGGAGTGGATTTGGGAATCACAGAGTGAGTCCATGTGTAGCATTTTTTAAAAAAATTTTCTTTGTTTAATTTTAAAATTTTATGTTTAGCCCTTTTAAATTTTATTGATTTTTAAAATAAATTTAAAGTTTATTTTAGCCTTTAAAAAATTCTTACCTTTTATTTTAATTGGAGGATAATTCCTCTACAATCCTGTGATGAGTTTTGCCATACATCAGCATGAACTGGCCATAGACATCCACGTGTCCTCTCCTTCCTGGACCTTTCCCCTCTTCCGTCCCCACCCCAGCCCTCCAGGCAGTCGCAGAGCACAGCCTGGGGTCCCCCACATCACACATCAGACTCCCACTGGCTATCTGCTTTACATATGGTAATGGACATGTTTCAGTTCTGTTCTCTCAGATCATCCCACCCTGTCCTCCCAGAGTCCAAAAGCCTGTCTTTGTGTCTGTATTTCCTTTGCTGCCCTGCACGCAGGCTCGTTGGTACTGTCTTTCTAGATTCCATGCATGTGTGTTAGTGGATGATATTTGTCTTTCTCTTCCTGACTTCACTCTGAGTGATAGGCTCTAGGCTCATCCACGTCATTAGAACTGACTCAAATCTATTCCTTTTCATAGCTGCCGCTTCAGTATTCTTGCCTGGAGAATTTCACGGACAGAGAGCCCCACAGGCTCTAGTCCCTGGGATGGCAAAGAATTGGGCACAACAGAGCAAGTAACACTTTCACTTTTCAAAGCAAACCTACCATGTTAAATTAGACGTTTTAAGAACAACAATTCATATGGAACATTTGGGGCTGCCTTGTGTTCCCCTTCCTCACCCCTGCACCCAGTTCTTGTGCTGAAGTCCTGACCTCCATACCTCAAAGTGTTGTGTTCTAGGGGTAATTAGTGAATATACTAGATGGCGTGGGACTCAGCTTCCCTGATGGCTCAGATGGTAAAGAATCCACCTGTAATTCAGGAGACCTGAGTTGGATCCCTGGGTTGGGAAGATCCCCTGGAGAAGGAAATGGCAACCCACTCCAGTATTCTTGTCTGGTGAATTCCATGGACAGGGAAGACTGGCGGGCTATAGTCCATGGGGCTGCAAAGAGTGAGACATGGCTGAGTGACCGAGCAGAAAGCACAGCACAGCATGGACCTCAGTGCGATGTGGCCCGGGACTCGTACAAAGTGGAAGCTTGGACACAGGCACCGAGGCCATGTGGAACGTCCTTGATGCTGCATCAACTTGTGGTTGATGCATCCACAAGTCTAGGAATGGCAAAGATTACCAGCGAACTTCCAGAAGCCAGAGGACGAGACCTGGAACAGATTCTCCGGAGCCGACCCTGCCAACACCTTGATCTTGGCCTTGTAGGCTCGAGAACTGAGACACTAAACTTCTGTTGTTTCAGCCACTCAGCTTACGGCACTTTATCACCGCAGCCGTAGTGAACCAGCACCCGGAGCGATTAGTCCCCTTTAGAGATGCCTGTTCGGTAAAGAATGTTCATCACGGCATCTTCGAGGTAGCTGATTAGCTATTGTGCTTACAGGATGTTTTGCCTTTTAATTTGATCCAGGAAGCCATGTCCTGCGTCATTGGTTATATTTTGGAATGCCTGAAGTGAAGGTGAGACATGACTTGGATGATAATAAAAGCCGATTCTGGTCAGCAGACTTCGATACACATGATACACGGGCCCCCATTCACCGGGTCAGGATTTAGGAAGAGCAGACAAGTGTGCCTGGCCTCTCAGGGTGCTCATCTGCCGGGTTGCCTTCTCCTTCTCCCCCAGCAGCACAGAGGGGGAGCCAGACCACCTTCAAGGGCAAATAGCCCTTGGCTGGAAGCCCGAAGAGCTAGTAGTTAGCCTTGGCCTAGAGCTTGGCCACCTGATACAAAGAGCCAACTCACTGGAAAAGATCCTGATGCTGGGAAAGACTGGCAGCAAGACTGCCGCCTGGGGGAGAAGGCGGCAACAGAGGATGAGATGGTTAGATGGCATAGTGTCTCCATGGGCATGAGCGTGAGCAAACTCTGGGTGATGGTGAAGGGCAGCGAGGCCTGGCGCACTGCAGTCTGTAAGGCTGCAAGGAGTCAGACAGGACTGTGACCTGAACAACGAGCAGCAAAGACCTTGCCTTCCCTGAACTCTCTCTGCAGCCCCATTCCAAGGGGCCTCTCGGAAGACTGGGAGAAGGAGGGTCTGTTTCCTGGGATCCAGGCTCGCATCCTGCAGCTGGAAGCAGCGCAGACTCAGGACGCTGTCTTCCTTGGACCACACGGCCCAGAACTGGGCTAAAAACAGTTCAGCTTCTCAACAGTACACGACACTTTGATTACAGTGTACGTTGGCTTCCTGTGGCTGCTGTCACTCGGTTCCACGAGCCGGGGGCTTGAACGGCAGGAAGCTTTTGCATTCTGTAGGGACACCACCCTCTCCCAGGAGGGCATCCACCTAATCTGACTGCATTGGCAAATATCTTACTTCCAAATAAGTTCCCCTTCTGAGGCTCCAGGTCGCCAAGAATGTGGAGAGACCTCACCCAACCCTGGACACAAAGTACCCTCTGTTTTGAAGGCATTTTTTTTTTTCTTTGCTCAATTAAATTAGCTACGTTTACAACCACCTTGCTCCACTGCCTTGAACTCGGTTAGCTTAGAGCTTCAGGAACTTCTGTGTAGCAGAGTGACCGCTGTTGGCCAGTGGCCTTCGGTCATTTGAGTCTGTTTCTCACTCACGTGAAGTTCAGAATGAATGACGCTGATGGGCAGGTGATGTCTGCCGGAGCAGGATTTGACCTAAGACCCTTCTGTTTTCACGTCGGCTCCAAGGTCTCCATGCTCGTCTGCTTCCAGCCCTGGAGGGAAGGGCGTGGGGAGCGCGGGGTGGTTGTGTTCACACTGGGCCAGGCCCGGGCTGCTGCCTTCCACGTTCCTCCTCAGCGTCCCTGCGGGCACAGGCCACTCTGAGGAGCAAAGGAAGCTGGGAAATATTGGGAGGAGGAGGGGAGGGCGGGGAGGACGGCAGCTGGACTGGCAACTCAGAGCGGTGCCTGAGGGCAGGTGCTCCCGGACAGGGCTTTCCTCAGCCTCGTCCTCCCTCCCCGGCTCTCTCCATCTTCTGAGCATCCCGCTGGTCTCCAGCCAGAGACTCGCATCGCCCTCCTCTGTCGTACCAGCCCTCGGACACCAAGATACAACCAGCAAAGGAGCATCTCCTTTTAAAGGGGGCTTCCCTGAGGGCTGAGCAGGAGGAGAATCCACCTGCCAGTGCGGGAGACGCAGGAGACGTGCGTTTGATCCCAGGGTCGGGAAGATCCCCCGAAGAAGGGAGTGGCCACCCACTCCAGTATTCTTGCCCGGAGAACCCCATGGACAGAGGGGCCTGGCGGGCTACAGTCCACGGGGCCACAAAGAGTCAGACACGACTGAGCAACCAAGCGTGGCTGAATGGATAAAGCCCTAAGGAGCGTGTTCTCAGATGTGGTCTGAGTGACTGTGCACGCCCCAGGCCAGCGGGCGCCTGCGAGCCTGCATTTTTGCTTCACGCTGCCCCGCCTCCGTAGGCACAGACCGCATCTCGGAACTGGGGTCTTTCAAGCTGGTCCTGAGGGAGCCGAGGCCCAGGTGACCCGGAGGGAGTCTACTCATGTGGTGGAGAGACCTCACCCAACCCTGGACACAAAGTACCCTCTGTTTTGAAGGCATTTTTTTTTTTCTTTGCTCAATTAAATTAGCTACGTTTACAACCACCTTGCTCCACTGCCTTGAACTCGGTTAGCTTAGAGCTTCAGGAACTTCTGTGTAGCAGAGTGACCGCTGTTGGCCAGTGGCCTTCGGTCATTTGAGTCTGTTTCTCACTCACGTGAAGTTCAGAATGAATGACGCTGATGGGCAGGTGATGTCTGCCGGAGCAGGATTTGACCTAAGACCCTTCTGTTTTCACGTCGGCTCCAAGGTCTCCATGCTCGTCTGCTTCCAGCCCTGGAGGGAAGGGCGTGGGAGGCGCGGGGTGGTTGTGTTCACACTGGGCCAGGCCCGGGCTGCTGCCTTCCACGTTCCTCCTCAGCGTCCCTGCGGGCACAGGCCACTCTGAGGAGCAAAGGAAGCTGGGAAATATTGGGAGGAGGAGGGGAGGGCGGGGAGGACGGCAGCTGGACTGGCAACTCAGAGCGGTGCCTGAGGGCAGGTGCTCCCGGACAGGGCTTTCCTCAGCCTCGTCCTCCCTCCCCGGCTCTCTCCATCTTCTGAGCATCCCGCTGGTCTCCAGCCAGAGACTCGCATCGCCCTCCTCTGTCGTACCAGCCCTCGGACACCAAGATACAACCAGCAAAGGAGCATCTCCTTTTAAAGGGGGCTTCCCTGAGGGCTGAGCAGGAGGAGAATCCACCTGCCAGTGCGGGAGACGCAGGAGACGTGCGTTTGATCCCAGGGTCGGGAAGATCCCCCGAAGAAGGGAGTGGCCACCCACTCCAGTATTCTTGCCCGGAGAACCCCATGGACAGAGGGGCCTGGCGGGCTACAGTCCACGGGGCCACAAAGAGTCAGACACGACTGAGCAACCAAGCGTGGCTGAATGGATAAAGCCCTAAGGAGCGTGTTCTCAGATGTGGTCTGAGTGACTGTGCACGCCCCAGGCCAGCGGGCGCCTGCGAGCCTGCGGATGCGCTCTCCTGTGCTTCACGCTGCCCCGCCTCCGTGCCCACCGGCAGCTCCAGGACCCTGCATCTCGGAACTGGGGTCTTTCGGGGCGAAGCTGGTCCTGAGGGAGCCGAGGCCCAGGTGACCCGGAGGGAGGACTCAGGACCACACCTGGACAGGCCTGCTCAGGCTAGACTCTCTCTCGCCTCGCTGCTGCTTTTCAGACTACCACCGAAGGCCAGGTGGAAACCAGCTCTTAAAAATGGAGTCAAACAGAACCAAATAGAAAAATACCCAGGTGCGTAAAGACAGTGCATGTGCCAGCTGCTCGGTTGGGTCTGTCTCTTTGCAACCCCTGGACGGTAGCCACCAGGCTCCTCTGTCCGTGGGATTCTCCAGACAAGAACACTGGAGTGGGGTGCCGTGTGCTCCTCCAGGGGGTCTTCTTGACCCAGTTCTCCTGACTTGCAGGCAGGTTCTTTACCATCTGAGCCACCAGAGAAGCCGCGTTTCAGGAAAGTTCTATACGCATCTGTCCCAGGTCTGGATGTAAAGTATTTCTTACCAGGTCTTGCCGTCAAAACCATTTGAAAGCCCCTGGTCTGTGTGGAAAAATCTGAAAGTCGAGCATGACTACACACCAGAGAGGTAATAGTGATTTTTCTGGATTTCAGAAATGCTTCATGCGGCTGGGCAGGAGAGATGGCGCGAAGTGGAGAAAACCTGGCCTGGTTTGAATTCCTGCAGGAACCCCCCCACCCCACTGCAGGAGGTGCTCGTGAGCGTTACTTCTTTTCTTAAGCCTCTGTCTCCTCATCTGTAAAATGGGCTAAAGTAACCGCCTTGAGGAGGAGGAGGAGATGAATGACGTAGCTTCTCGTGTTTGTAGAGTGCTTTCTGGTCTGGCCTTGTCCTGAGCACCTTGTGCAACTGCACTCCTTGCAGCCATCATCTGATTACGGTGAGGTCCGCCTGTTACAAACCAGGAAACTGAGGCATAGATGGGCCGAGGATGTTGCTTGAGTTGCTGTTTATGAAGATGCCTGTTATGGTGCCTGGCACATAGCAACGAACAAATGCTAATGTCCTTACTGTTAGTTTCGTTCTGAATGCTTTAGAGGATCCTTAAACACAGGCAGGCAGACGAGCTGGTGGAGGGCAGTGGGATGCTGGCTGGACACTGCAGGAAAGCCGCTCGAGGAGGCCCGGGAAATGTGAGGCTGGGCCCACCTAGGGTCATGGCAGTCCTCTCCAGTATTCTTGCCTTAGAATCCCACACACAGGGGAGCTGAGTGGGCGACAGTCCATGAGGTCGCAAAGAGTCGGACACGACTGACTCGAGTTAGCATGCAGGCAGATCTTCCGATACCATGACTCCTGGGCCAGGGGGCCCTGCCGCCCTGTTGGGAAACCTGACTTTCATCCGGTCAAGGAGGTGGGGGAAAGGGAGGAGTGTACTTCCCCCGGCCCTTAGGGGAATTCTTAGCAGTGGCTCCTAGAAGGAAAGACGATGATGTGTGGCTGCCAATAAACGATTTACTACCGGGTTTTTTTTTGCTTCTAAGTTATCATTTATTTTCATCCGTCTTTATTCTTTGGTTTCTGTGGGCCCCCCATGGCAGTGGCCTCTGTCCTTGCAGAGCGCCAGCTCTGGGCACATGCGCTCCTGAGCGCTGGCTCATAATTGGGCACACTGATCCAGCTCCTCCGCGGCACATGGGATCTTCCCGGGCCAGGGATTGAAACGGTGCCCTTTGCACTGCAAGGCAGACTCTTTACCCCCTGGACCACCAGGGAAGCCCGCTACAGTTGTTTCAAGATGAGAGACATGGGAACACGTTGGCCTGTCCATACCCCTCATCCGAAACCCACACTGCCTATGAGAAAAAGCTTGAGATACAAATATGGCTTCAGAAAGTCCTGCCTCCTGCCCCTGTGGCCGCTCCCAGGGGAACAGGAGGGTTGAGTCCCCCATGAGTGTCAGACAAGTAATTAGAGCAAACTACAAGAGTCAATTACGTCTCTGTTTCTCAGAAATTGTAAACAGAGAGCAAGCAGAGGGTTGCATCACACCATCCCTGGGGCTCCAAGACTCTCGCACTGAAAACCAAAGCAGGGTGGGTCGGTCTTATCAGGTCGGTCTGAACAGCCTAGTGTGGTGACACAGGAAGACACCTTGCCTGGAGATGCCGCCCCTCAGAGCGGCCCCCCCTGGCTGTGCTCCAGCCCAGGCTGGTACCCAACAGTCTTGCCACATTAGCTTAAGGACATAAGGTACTTCATACTGTATTTTAGTTAATAGCATAGCTTGTTTTTTGTTATAGACCTCCATGACTTAGTTTGACTTCATCAACAAAATGCGATCATTGACCCTTTGTACAGTGCCCAGCACAATTGTTGTTCAGTTGCTCAGTTGTGCCTAACTCTTTGTGACCCCATGGCCTGCAGCACGCCAGGCTTCCCTGTCCTTCACCATCTCCCAAAGTTTGCCCAAACTCATGTCCATTGGGTTGGTGATGCCATCCAACCGTCTTATCCTCTGTCGCCCCCTTCTTCTCCTGCCCTCCATCTTTTCCAGCATCAGGATCTTTTCCAACGAGTCAGCTCTTTTCATCAGGTGGCCAAAGTATTGGAGCTTCAGCTTCAGCATCAGTCCTTCCAATGAACAGTCCGGGTTGATTTCCTTTAGGATGGACTGGTTTGGTCTCTTTGCTGTCCAAGGGAGCCTCAAGGCTCTCCAGGACCACAGTTCAAAGCATCAGTTCTTAGGTCTTAGGCTTTCAGCGTTCTTTATGGTCCAGCTCTCACATCTGTACATGACTACTGGAAAAATCATAGCTTTGACTATGTGGACCTTTGTTGGCAAAGTGATGTCTCTACTTTTTAATACACTGTCTATACACTGACTAGGTTTGCCTGGTGGATACTGGGCATGAAATGAACATGGGATAAAAAGATAGCTTTAATAACATACATAAGTACAGGATCACAAAAACAAGATAGGAGCTAACCTGCCAGAGAACTTTCTGCCCCTCAGAGAAGGGGTGCTCTGGGTGCTGGGCCCCCAGTCCCTCGATCTCTCCCCACTCCCACTGGTGCAGGTTTGCTGTAGCCGAGTGTTCAGCGGAACTGGGCGGCAGCAGGACCGAGCTCCCGAGCCCATGGGTGGGTTGGGGGTTCAGGGTGCCCAGAAGGAGGTGTGGAAGTGGACACGTCTCCAAGGGAGGGGGCAGGTGAGAGGGAGCAGGCCAGGCCAGGGTGGTCGAGAAATGACTGATGCTCACGGGGGTGACACCCGAGTGGCAGGAGGCTCCTGTCTGGACACAGATGGCTTCTCACGTCCTCCCTGCGGTGCTGCTGCAAAGCCAGTCCCGTGGCTCCTCAGCAGGATAAGACCAAAGAAGAGACGGTGGGCGCCAAGCGATGCCCAGGAACCACCTTTCTGTGCACTCTAAAGACTTGTTAGTTGGCTCGACTGCCGTAACAGAATACCGCAGACGAGGGCGCCTCAATAACAGGAATTTGTTTTGCACAGGCCCCTCTTGGAAGGCCAGCTCTTCACCCTCCTTCACTACTGAGGTGGGCAGTCAAATTCTGGATGAAATCTTCGTGGTCACGTGGGACTCCTGCCTCTGGTGGACAGAGAGGCCCTGTGCACGCAATTGCCACGGAGCTGCTCCAGGTGCAGCCCGCTCTCTCCCCGCGCTCCTGCCAGGCGGGGAGGCTCCTGGCGCGCGGCTTCACTGGGCATTGCTCTTTGCCGAGGGCAGGATCCAGCCTTCTGGGACGTGTGCGTTCTTTCCACTCTAGCCACAAGGCACCAAGGGAAGCTGCCAGGATCTTACAGACTCCGCCCACATGACCCCACTGGTTGGTTGGAGCTGGGCATCTGACCCCAGCTGGGCCAATCAGAGCCCTTCCTGAGATTTCCTGACTTTGGGAGCCACAGATGCAGTTACGCTGGGTGGCGAGCACCCAGCTTTGCTGGGAGGAGCCTGGCCTGAGGCAGGAGAAGGTGGATTGGGAGGCTGGGGTTAGCCCTGCAGAGAGCCATGTTAGTCCCGGACACCGCAGAGGCCCAGCTACGCCCTCGTCCTTCCTGGAAGCTATGGGCCTTCCTGCCGGTTCCCCTTTTTGTTCAGCCAAAGCTGTTCACTAATATAAAGTTTATATTTCATTCTTTTTGCATCTCCATGCATGTGTGCTAAGTGACTTGAGTCGTGTCCAAACTTGTGACCCCATGGACTGTGGCCTGCCAGGCCCCACTGTTCATGGAATTCTCCAGGCAAAGACACTGTAGTGGGTTGTCATTTCCACCTCCAGGGGATCTTCCATGGAGTCACTTGCTTTTCTTAGGTCTACTGCATTAGCAGAAGGATTCTTCTTCTTCTTTTTTTTTTTTTAACTTTTATTTTACTTTTAACTTTCACAGAGTTTTGTTGTTTACAGATATGTATGTTCCCAGATTAGTCACATGTATATCCCCCCATCCCACCCCTCCAGACCGTCACACAGCACCCCTGCAGGATCCCCTTTTCTCACAGAGCAATGACTATAGCTATTTTCTTCACATATGATAGTACAGGCCTTCATGCTACTTCCTTTATGCCTCCCACCCACTCGCAGACGAGGGCGCCTCAATAACAGGAATTTGTTTTGCACAGGCCCCTCTTGGAAGGCCAGCTCTTCACCCTCCTTCACTACTGAGGTGGACAGTCAAATTCTGGATGAAATCTTCGTGGTCACGTGGGACTCCTGCCTCTGGTGGACAGAGAGGCCCTGTGCACGCAATTGCCACGGAGCTGCTCCAGGTGCAGCCCGCTCTCTCCCCGCGCTCCTGCCAGGCGGGGAGGCTCCTGGCGCGCGGCTTCACTGGGCATTGCTCTTTGCCGAGGGCAGGATCCAGCCTTCTGGGACGTGTGCGTTCTTTCCACTCTAGCCACAAGGCACCAAGGGAAGCTGCCAGGATCTTACAGACTCCGCCCACATGACCCCACTGGTTGGTTGGAGCTGGGCATCTGACCCCAGCTGGGCCAATCAGAGCCCTTCCTGAGATTTCCTGACTTTGGGAGCCACAGATGCAGTTACGCTGGGTGGCGAGCACCCAGCTTTGCTGGGAGGAGCCTGGCCTGAGGCAGGAGAAGGTGGATTGGGAGGCTGGGGTTAGCCCTGCAGAGAGCCATGTTAGTCCCGGACACCGCAGAGGCCCAGCTACGCCCTCGTCCTTCCTGGAAGCTATGGGCCTTCCTGCCGGTTCCCTTTATGTTCAGCCAAAGCTGTTCACTAATATAAAGTTTATATTTCATTCTTTTTGCATCTCCATGCATGTGTGCTAAGTGACTTGAGTCGTGTCCAAACTTGTGACCCCATGGACTGTGGCCTGCCAGGCCCCACTGTTCATGGAATTCTCCAGGCAAAGACACTGTAGTGGGTTGTCATTTCCACCTCCAGGGGATCTTCCATGGAGTCACTTGCTTTTCTTAGGTCTACTGCATTAGCAGAAGGATTCTTCTTCTTCTTTTTTTTTTTTTAACTTTTATTTTACTTTTAACTTTCACAGAGTTTTGTTGTTTACAGATATGTATGTTCCCAGATTAGTCACATGTATATCCCCCCATCCCACCCCTCCAGACCGTCACACAGCACCCCTGCAGGATCCCCTTTTCTCACAGAGCAATGACTATAGCTATTTTCTTCACATATGATAGTACAGGCCTTCATGCTACTTCCTTTATGCCTCCCACCCACTGTTCCTTCCCCACAATGTCCATGTCTATTCTCCATGTCTGTTTTTCCATCGCTTCACTGCATGTGTTATTATTACCATCCCACTAGATTTCATATATATGTGTTAGTATATTATCCTTGTCTTTCTGTTTTTGACTTACTTCACTTTTTATGATAGGTTCTAGATCCAGCCACCTTATTAAGCAGAAAGGTTCTTTACCACTAGTCCCAAGTGGGAAGCTCCTCTGCGTTTCCAACCAGTCGCGAAAGCTCAGGCACGTGCTACATCTCACACGATTATTGAGTGACCCAAACCGCTGCGCTCCGGGGCTATGCGGCAGCATCACCGTGCTCCTCTGGCCCAGGGCTGCCTTTCTGTTCCCGGACGTGGAACCAAATGGACCAGAAGCATCACAGCCTCGCCCTGTGGGTCACTTCAAACAGGGTCAGCAGCATGCACTTTATAGGCCGCTTCAAGAGACTGTCTAGGTGATTTGCAAAAACAGTCTGCCGGACTAATGAAATCAGCATAGCCAGGGTTTTCCATCCTCGACTTAGGGATTAAGAAGAAAAGCCCGTGTAACAGGGCACCGGGGTCAGCATAGCTGCGAAGGCGGCCGGAGCGGAGCGCAGCTCAGCATGGCCGACGTCCACGGACGCCCGCCAGGAAGCCGCCCCGGAGGACAAAGAGAAGGAAAAAGGAAGCCCAGACTTTATTTCCCAAACTCATCTGAAATTTATTTCCTAGCTCATCTTGAAATCAATAAATAATTCAAGACAGAGTGAGCTGGCTAGATAGTGACTTTATTTCTACTTGGTGGCCAAGGCCAGAGTAGGGGTGGAAACCAAAAACTGGTGTATATTTTAGGGAAATAAGAACCTCTTTTTAAAAAAAGATATTTATTTTTTATTTATTTGACTGCACTGGGTCTTAGTTGTGGCTTGTGGGATCTTTTACTTGCGTCATGTAGGATCTAGTTCCCTGACCAGGGTTTGGCCTTGGGGCCCCTGGCGTGGGGAGCACAGAGTCCTAGCCAATGGACCACCAGGGAAGTCTCTCTGTTTTGTTTATTTAAAATAAACCTTTTTCTTCCTGATTATCAAACATACAAGTTCGTATACAGGAGAGTATCGGGGCTGGAGTTTGCCTAGCACCTGTCCCTGTGAGGGCCCGTCCAGGGGGCCTGGCAGTGTGATCACAGGGCTCCTGGGACAAAACATACCCCAGGGCAGAAAGCCTTGTACCAAAGCCTGGTCCCTGGTTTCTCTGCCGTTGGAGAAGCAGGAGACTCACCGAGTCTGCAGAGCGGAGGGCAGGAAGGCGTCCCTCACGGGGACGTTTCTTGTTCTGAGGGGTGGAAGGCAGCCTGGTGGGCTCTACCATGCCTTGGTGGGAGTCAGGGCAGCCCTCCTGGTGGTGGTGGCCTCAGCAGAGAGATTGCGTACGGGGAGGGGTTCACTCTAGATGACACCCCAGCTTTGATACACTGGAGCTTCCTTGATGTCTCAGATGGTAAAGAATCTGCCTGCAATGCAGGAGACCGGGGTTCACTCCCCGGGTCAGGAAGACCCCCTGGAGAAGGGAATGGGAACCCACTCCAGTGTTCTTACCTGGAGGATCCCATGGACAGAGGGGCCGTCCGTGGAGAGTCCAGGGGGTTGAAAAGAGTCAGACGTGACTGAGTAACAAACATTTTGGTGCACTGAGGCTCTGGCTTGGTTTCAATAGTAAGGAGTCTTGGATCTCCTCCTCTGGTGGCCCCCAAAGCCTAGGTCTGTCCCGGGGGGTTCTCTGGGGGCACTGGAGTCGGTGGCTTTGGCGGGGCTGTTTTGTGGTGCGGACATGGCCTCTGATGGAAGCCTCACAGCACTGGCAACAGTTTAAAAGAGTGTTTAACTGTGAGGTTCATTGTTTAGCATCCGCATGACCGGTTGTCTGCTAAGTAGGGTGACCAACCTGTCTAGTTTGTCTACCATTAATACTAAAAATGCTGCATCTCAGGAATGTTTCAGTCCTTTGCAAACCAGGACATCTGGTCACCCTAGCTAGCAGACAGAAGGAAAGCTCCATGAGGAGGACCCCTGGGTCTCTGATCCACGGCATCTTCTGTATCTCTACCAGGACACGGTGCAGCCCACACAGTGTGTGTACAAGTAGTCACTGATTAAATGAACTCTTTTCCATAGTATAATATATTGCTAATAAGTGGGACATACTGGGTTTACAAACTTGTTCAAAAAGAAATAAAGCTTGTTGTGCAAGTAGAAAGTGCTGAGGGGAGCAAGTGTCATAGAACTAAATCCTCTAAAAATGGATCAGCAAATGACCTCGAAGCCTTGATGTCTCGAATCAGTCTTAAGTGGAGATTATGGATTTCCGGATCTTCTTGGGAATGAGGGGACAAAGTAGGAAAGACAGATGTTGGACAAATGTGGCCATTAGGGAGAATAAGAACTTGTTCTGGGGCAGTTTACCTAAAGCAGACATTCAATGTAAACATTCGCTTGCATAAGACAGATCGGCCCATGGGCGTGGAGAGGTGACACGAGTTGAAACGAGGTCCTCTGTTTGCTTTCACAGCATGGTCGCCAGCTTCCTCTTGGCTGGGGACGTGGAGATGGAGCTAGTGGCCCCGTGGTTTCCTGAGGCTGTCCCAGCCCCAGGCCGCTTGCTGCACCTGTAACGGTAAGCCCATGACCGTGTGATGAGGTTAAAATGTTGGGAAAAACCAGCACAGCAGGTCTGGTAGTTGTTCGTGCATGTCTCCGAGGAAACATGGAGATGTGACCAACCCTCGGGCCAGCCTTGGGAGCACGGTTCTCAGGATGGATGTCGGCGATGGCCAGGGGTGTGCACACCTGGAGCAGTGGACCTGCCCGCTGGCCGGTCAGGATGGCTTTGCACAGACGCCAAGACTGGTGACGTGTGCCTGTGTCACTGTTGAAAGCCCTGGGTTTCAGGGGTCATGGCTGACTGACAGCCAGATGTGTGTATGTGACCCACCTCCTGCTAACCCCTGGACCCCGCGACGTGTGTGGGTTTTTATGGGTGGAGGTCTTCCACGCCTGACTCTGTAGTTCTCTGTTGGAGAAAAAGCCAGTCCTGGGTGGACTCCGGTGAGGAGGCCCCCACCTCAGCACGGGGGCCCCGCTGGACATTTGGGGATTCTGCCAGCATGTGTCTTTCCCACCTACTTCTGCTCTGCATCCTTTGCTGAAAGAAATCTTAGTCTAAATCACATCGTGGAGTCCAGTCAGTCCTTCTAGCAAATCACTAAGCGTAGGGAGGGTGGGCCCTGCAGCCCAGAACAGGAAACAACAAAGCCTACTTCCTCTTTACTCGACTGGAGGCGGCCCAGCTCGAGATCCAGGCCACACACACTGTCACCCCGCCCTACCCCTTCCAGGTCTGAATGCAGGCGGGGAGGAACAAGGGACAGAATAGTTACAGGCAAAGCAGGACCTCCAACCATAATCCCCTTTGGCTGGGCTCCTCTTCGGCTCAGAGCCCCAGCGTCCACCCACCTGGGAAATGCTGTGGGAAGCGTGACGCTCAGGCAAGGGGTAGGGCAGGTGAAGGTCCTCAGGGGGCAGGTTTCAAGGTTCATTGCTTTTTGGAATCTCGGGGATGTTTGACTTGAGTTAATTTACCTAACTGGAGTCAAAACCAGAAAGGTTACCCTTGACCTCTGTTACTTATTACTGGTTGAGCCAGGCAAGAATTTTGGGTCAAAGTACCTTCTACCTGTGCAAATCCCTCTCCGTGGGTGCAAATCTCTGTTTCACAGCCTAGAAGCACACTGCAAGTCCATTCTCTCCTCAGACTATCATCTATCTATCTATCTATTATCTATCTATTTCTCATCTATCATCTATCTTTCATCTGTCTTCAATATTTCTGTATGTATAAATGGAATAAGCACAATTCAAATCCATTTTCTTTCTTTAAATCTATTTATCTCTCTATATTTGAACTTCTCAGGTGGCATTAGTGATAAGGAATCTGCTTGCCAATGCAAGGGATGCAAGTTTGATTCCTGGGTCAGAAAGATGCCCTGGAGGAGGGCTTGGTAACCCACTCTAATGTTCTTTTTTTTTTTTCCCCGCCTCCCCTCCCTCTCCACTCTAATATTCTTGCTTGGAGAATTCCATGGACAGAGGAGGCTGGCAGGGTACAGTTCGTGGGATTACAAAGAGTTGAACATGACTGAGTGAGCATATAGAACACATATGTATCTATTTGTCTGGTTGCTTACCTATAATGTTTTTGTATACATAAACCGATAAGCACAATCATAGGCAGAAATACCAGTTAAATATTTAAAAAGTAAGATAACTGAACAAGTGTACACTTGCTAGTCAAAATGTCCCAGCAATTATTTTGCGTCCAAAATGAATGCTAATCCAGAATAGTCAAAACAACCTTGTAAAAGAAGAACAACATAGGAGGACTCATAATTCCTGATTGAAAAACATATGACAAAGCAATGGTAATCAAGATAGTGTGGTATTTATGGAGGAAAAACATAGAAACCAATATGATAGAATCATGGAGTTCAGAAATAGAGTCATGTGTCTATGGTCAACTGATGTTCAACACGGGTACCAAGAGCACTCAATAGGAGAAAGAATGTCTCTTTTGGGGCTTCCCTGGTGATTCAGTGGCTAAGACTATGTGTTCCCAAGGCAGGGGGCCTTCCTTGATCAGGCAACTAGATCCCCCATGCTGCAGCTGAGTTTGCATGTCACAACAAAAGCTTCCACATGCCCCAAGATGAACAAAGATCAAAGATCCTGAGTGCCACAGCTAAGACCCAGTGCAGTCAAATAAATTAATATTTTAAAAAGAATGTCTTTTCAAAAACTGGAAAAGCCACATGCAAGAGAATGAATTGTGATGTTTGCTTTAGACCTAACCAAAAAAACTTAAAGTGGACCAAAGATTTATATGTAAGAGCTAAAACTATAAAATTTAGAAGAAAACACATGAGCAAACCTTTTTGATACTGGATTTGGTAATGGTCTCTCAGAGAGGATGCCGAAAGCACAAGTAACAAAGGGAAACCATGGGTAAGGACACCTAATCGTGATCAACACAACAGCATTGAAAGTGAAGAGACAACCCACAGAGACAGAGGCAATATTTACAAACCAGTACGTGTGAGAAGAAGCCTGTGTCCAGAATATACGAAGAACTCTACTAAGACAAACAGCCCAATTTAAAAACGAGCAGAGGACTTGCATAGATATTTTCTCAAAAGGTGATATACAAATGACCCACAAGCATATTAAAAGAAGAGGCTTAAATGGAAGTCAACATAATTTTAAAAAATGGACAAAATTAACGTCGTGTGCCTCCAGGCGGGAGGCAGGGAGATGGTCATTTAAGTATACATTCTTCCCCACCCCAAATCTGAAACTGCAGACAAACCCAAATCTCAGGACATCTAGGTGAAGGGTATACTTTCATGTCCTTTTATGCCCTTCAAAAATCTCTTAGTCGGGGCTTCCCTGGTGATCCAATGGGTAGAGAGTCCGCCTTGCAATGCAGGGGGCACCGGTTGGATCCCTGACCCGGGAAGATCCCACGTGCTGTGGAGCGGCTGAACCGGTGTGTCCAGTGGCTGAGAACAGAGCACACACAGCCCCAGACTGATCGCGGGAGGATTTCTTTCTGGTCTAGAAGGCGCTTACTCTCAGAAATCAGTTCTGTTTCTTTGTCTAGAGTCTGACGGGGGAGGAAAGACAGGTGAGCCGCTCTCCCGTGGCTAAGACTATGTGTTCCCAAGGCAGGGGGCCTTCCTTGATCAGGCAACTAGATCCCCCATGCTGCAGCTGAGTTTGCATGTCACAACAAAAGCTTCCACATGCCCCAAGATGAACAAAGATCAAAGATCCTGAGTGCCACAGCTAAGACCCAGTGCAGTCAAATAAATTAATATTTTAAAAAGAATGTCTTTTCAAAAACTGGAAAAGCCACATGCAAGAGAATGAATTGTGATGTTTGCTTTAGACCCAACCAAAAAAACTTAAAGTGGACCAAAGATTTATATGTAAGAGCTAAAACTATAAAATTTAGAAGAAAACACATGAGCAAACCTTTTTGATACTGGATTTGGTAATGGTCTCTCAGAGAGGATGCCGAAAGCACAAGTAACAAAGGGAAACCATGGGTAAGGACACCTAATCGTGATCAACACAACAGCATTGAAAGTGAAGAGACAACCCACAGAGACAGAGGCAATATTTACAAACCAGTACGTGTGAGAAGAAGCCTGTGTCCAGAATATACGAAGAACTCTACTAAGACAAACAGCCCAATTTAAAAACGAGCAGAGGACTTGCATAGATATTTTCTCAAAAGGTGATATACAAATGACCCACAAGCATATTAAAAGAAGAGGCTTAAATGGAAGTCAACATAATTTTAAAAAATGGACAAAATTAACGTCGTGTGCCTCCAGGCGGGAGGCAGGGAGATGGTCATTTAAGTATACATTCTTCCCCACCCCAAATCTGAAACTGCAGACAAACCCAAATCTCAGGACATCTAGGTGAAGGGTATACTTTCATGTCCTTTTATGCCCTTCAAAAATCTCTTAGTCGGGGCTTCCCTGGTGATCCAATGGGTAGAGAGTCCGCCTTGCAATGCAGGGGGCACCGGTTGGATCCCTGACCCGGGAAGATCCCACGTGCTGTGGAGCGGCTGAACCGGTGTGTCCAGTGGCTGAGAACAGAGCACACACAGCCCCAGACTGATCGCGGGAGGATTTCTTTCTGGTCTAGAAGGCGCTTACTCTCAGAAATCAGTTCTGTTTCTTTGTCTAGAGTCTGACGGGGGAGGAAAGACAGGTGAGCCGGCTCTCCCCGTCTGCTTGCTGGGAATGTGAGGCGTGAAGATGCTGGGTTCTGAGGAGGAGCAGCTGGCGGGGTCCCAGGGAAAAGCACGCTGGTGGGATTGAGAATAGAGATAGGCAGGTGGAGAAACGGCAGAGAAAGAGAGCCAGGCCTGGGCTCGCCGCTGGTGGTGCTTCAGTGATGCGTGTGCTAGGAGCAGGGAGGGGGTGACCCAGGGAACGGCGGGAGGAGCCCCGGGGGCATGAGCCAAGCTGAGACAGTGAAGGGCCACGCAGGGCACGCTCCGTGTCAGGGGTGCGTCCCGGAGCTGATGAATATAAGGCTTTTCAGCAAGGCTGTGGCAGGAATCCTGGTGGAGAGTTCCTCTAGGCAGGATGTCTGGCAGCAGGGTAGGGAGACCAGGGAGACCAGGGAGACCCTGGGACCCAGCAGAGGCAGGACACTCGAGCTGGTCCCCAAGGGCGTGGCACTTTCCCGTCTTCCCCCCTTGCCAGGAGAGCCCTCCCCCACGCCCTCCAAGATGGAGGGGTGGAATCCGGTTCTCTGCACATGAATATACACACACACGGGACGCAGTTCCCGAGTTAATTTTTCTCTTGGCCTCTGTCTTTCTGGGTGAGTGAGCTGGCTTCACCTTTCTTGGTCACCAAATAATAACAGTTCCCTTGTGACCAGATCTCCCTAATCACGGGCCTTGGATCCAAAACCGACGTTATTCAAGTGGGCGAAATGCCGTCCCTGGATGGTGGAGGCGGGGGGCCGTTACGATCATTTTAAAGACCTTGAAATTACTTTGATGAAAAAGGGCTTATAATAAACTCCTATCACGCCTGCAAATCTGTGTGTACCATCTGCCTTTATTAAAGACGACGATTTGATGGTTTTCCATAAAGCATCGCAGCCTCCGCACCGGTTGGATCCTGACCGGGAAGATCCCACGTGCTGTGGAGCGGCTGAACCGGTGTGTCCAGTGGCTGAGAACAGAGCACACACAGCCCCAGACTGATCGGGAGGATTTCTTTCTGGTCTAGAAGGCGCTTACTCTCAGAAATCAGTTCTGTTTCTTTGTCTAGAGTCTGACGGGGGAGGAAAGACAGGTGAGCCGGCTCTCCCCGTCTGCTTGCTGGGAATGTGAGGCGTGAAGATGCTGGGTTCTGAGGAGGAGCAGCTGGCGGGGTCCCAGGGAAAAGCACGCTGGTGGGATTGAGAATAGAGATAGGCAGGTGGAGAAACGGCAGAGAAAGAGAGCCAGGCCTGGGCTCGCCGCTGGTGGTGCTTCAGTGATGCGTGTGCTAGGAGCAGGGAGGGGGTGACCCAGGGAACGGCGGGAGGAGCCCCGGGGGCATGAGCCAAGCTGAGACAGTGAAGGGCCACGCAGGGCACGCTCCGTGTCAGGGGTGCGTCCCGGAGCTGATGAATATAAGGCTTTTCAGCAAGGCTGTGGCAGGAATCCTGGTGGAGAGTTCCTCTAGGCAGGATGTCTGGCAGCAGGGTAGGGAGACCAGGGAGACCAGGGAGACCCTGGGACCCAGCAGAGGCAGGACACTCGAGCTGGTCCCCAAGGGCGTGGCACTTTCCCGTCTTCCCCCCTTGCCAGGAGAGCCCTCCCCCACGCCCTCCAAGATGGAGGGGTGGAATCCGGTTCTCTGCACATGAATATACACACACACGGGACGCAGTTCCCGAGTTAATTTTTCTCTTGGCCTCTGTCTTTCTGGGTGAGTGAGCTGGCTTCACCTTTCTTGGTCACCAAATAATAACAGTTCCCTTGTGACCAGATCTCCCTAATCACGGGCCTTGGATCCAAAACCGACGTTATTCAAGTGGGCGAAATGCCGTCCCTGGATGGTGGAGGCGGGGGGCCGTTACGATCATTTTAAAGACCTTGAAATTACTTTGATGAAAAAGGGCTTATAATAAACTCCTATCACGCCTGCAAATCTGTGTGTACCATCTGCCTTTATTAAAGACGACGATTTGATGGTTTTTCCATAAAGCATCGCAGCCTCCGCTCCCAGGCTCACCGAAGGAGGAGATTTATGTTATAATCACTCTGGGTTCCCAAACAGTTAAGCGTCATTGTGCCAGGAGTTGGCACATAGTGGGTACTTAATAAATGCTTGTGGGATGAGAGTGAATGAGTAATTGAATAAAAGGCACAGCCAGTGATGATGACCTAATTAAGTCTTGCTAATTTCACCATCTCAGCCTGGAGCAGCTGTGATTTCCAGTGCCACCCATGTGAGGGCCCGGATTTTACAGACAGGAGGGGAAAAACCACCAGAGCAAAGCACAGAGGAACACGACCTGCCCTCTCAGCCACCGCCCCGGCCTGACCTTGGCGTCTGCCACCTGGGCCGCACTCAGCCTCCTCAGCTGCCAGATTCCCGTGGGGCTCCTAAGCCTCGCATGTGAGAGTGGAATAACACTCCCCTGGACGCAGCTCGGGACTGGCTGAGCTGGCCTGTCGGGGACAGCTCTGCGGTTGACCTTATCAAGGGCTGGCCCCTGCGCTGGCAGCTCCTGACACCAGATGGGCCCCGGGACCCAGCCAAGGACGGCTTGTCCAGCTCAGCTGGTGCGTTCATCTTTCTCCATCTCCACGTGGTTCAGGATCCAGCCTGTCACTCAGCTCTTCGGATTTGTATTTGGGAACTCTTTTAAGCCATAGAAGGGTGACTCAGATGATAAAGAATCTGCCTGCAATGTGGGAGACCCAGGTTCAATCCCTGGGTTGGGAAGATCCCCGGGAGAAGAGAATGGCATCCCATTCTAGTGTTCTTGCCTGGAGAATTCCAAGGACATAGCAGCCTGGTGGGCTACAGTCCACACAGTCACAAAGAGGTGAACACGACTGAGCGACTGATGCTTTCCCTTTCCACGTTGAGCCTCAAGGCTCACCCGCTGAGTGTGTCTCCTGTGGGGGTTCACGGGTGAGGCTCCAAGGGTGACGGCCCCAGGCAGGTGAGTGAGCTGGCTCCAGAGCCCGGAAGAGTTACACAGCAGATTCTTCACCCACTGGAGAAGCAGGGACCTCAAGGGCCTTTATTAAAGACGACGATTTGATGGTTTTTCCATAAAGCATCGCAGCCTCCGCTCCCAGGCTCACCGAAGGAGGAGATTTATGTTATAATCACTCTGGGTTCCCAAACAGTTAAGCGTCATTGTGCCAGGAGTTGGCACATAGTGGGTACTTAATAAATGCTTGTGGGATGAGAGTGAATGAGTAATTGAATAAAAGGCACAGCCAGTGATGATGACCTAATTAAGTCTTGCTAATTTCACCATCTCAGCCTGGAGCAGCTGTGATTTCCAGTGCCACCCATGTGAGGGCCCGGATTTTACAGACAGGAGGGGAAAAACCACCAGAGCAAAGCACAGAGGAACACGACCTGCCCTCTCAGCCACCGCCCCGGCCTGACCTTGGCGTCTGCCACCTGGGCCGCACTCAGCCTCCTCAGCTGCCAGATTCCCGTGGGGCTCCTAAGCCTCGCATGTGAGAGTGGAATAACACTCCCCTGGACGCAGCTCGGGACTGGCTGAGCTGGCCTGTCGGGGACAGCTCTGCGGTTGACCTTATCAAGGGCTGGCCCCTGCGCTGGCAGCTCCTGACACCAGATGGGCCCCGGGACCCAGCCAAGGACGGCTTGTCCAGCTCAGCTGGTGCGTTCATCTTTCTCCATCTCCACGTGGTTCAGGATCCAGCCTGTCACTCAGCTCTTCGGATTTGTATTTGGGAACTCTTTTAAGCCATAGAAGGGTGACTCAGATGATAAAGAATCTGCCTGCAATGTGGGAGACCCAGGTTCAATCCCTGGGTTGGGAAGATCCCCGGGAGAAGAGAATGGCATCCCATTCTAGTGTTCTTGCCTGGAGAATTCCAAGGACATAGCAGCCTGGTGGGCTACAGTCCACACAGTCACAAAGAGGTGAACACGACTGAGCGACTGATGCTTTCCCTTTCCACGTTGAGCCTCAAGGCTCACCCGCTGAGTGTGTCTCCTGTGGGGGTTCACGGGGTGAGGCTCCAAGGGGTGACGGGCCCCAGGCAGGTGAGTGAGCTGGCTCCAGAGCCCGGAAGAGTTACACAGCAGATTCTTCACCCACTGGAGAAGCAGGGACCTCAAGGGGAGTCACCTTGAGAAATGACATGCACATTTCGCTGTCCCTAGCACTTGGACTGCTTTCAGACTTTGTGGCAATTTGTCTATGATATAGTCTTTAAAGAAACAACCACACAACCTCAGACGCTGAGGGTTGATTTGAATTTTAGAAGAAGCTGAATCATCCAGCGCAGGGTCTGGGGAGAAAGGGGAGTGATCAAATTTGGAAAAATAAGGTATTTTTAGGCGAAAACTAAGGGTGCTTTCGAAAGCAATCAAACTGGTCTTCATATGTGACTCTTTACCTGGATTTTGGAAGCACCACATGGGTGTCTGGGCAAAGGCAGCGACATTATTGAAGAGTATCATGTGCCCAGACAGCCTGTGACAGCCTCCATGTAGACAGCCAAGTCTAGGCATGATTTACACAAGTTAGTCTTATTCATTTATTGTCACATGTGTTTACGAGACCAATGTGAATGCACCAAAATGATCGGTGTAAATCTCCCTCCAAAACATTAGACCATACACTGGAAACATCCTTGCTTTTAAAGAGAATAGATTGGACTTTCTTGGAGTTGCCATGATTAGGACTCTGCGCTTCCACTGCAGGGGATGTGGGTTCAATCCCTTGTTGGGGAACTAAGATCCCACATGCGGTGTGGCAGGTGAAATATACATATGTGCATATAGTAGATGTGTGTGTGTGTGTGTGTGTTTGTGTGTGTGTTGACTATTTCCCATTCTCTTGTCTTTCTGTCTTCCCCAAAGTAATAGAGGCCCCTGAGCAACGAGCCTTCTAGAACAGGACAAGGACTAGTTCCTGTCATCTCAGAAAGGCATCAAGTAGGCTATTTACCAGCCTCTCTCCTACATGGCTGCCCTTGGAACATGTCTATGGCAACCCATCCAAAATTCCTCCGCCCCTCTGCCTTGTTAGCAGAGAACTGCACCCTGGCCCAGTTAACCCTATGCCCTTGCAGGAAGCAGAAGTCCCCAGGATTTTGCGAAATCTTCAGTGGTTCAGACCGTAAGGCATCTGCCTGCAATGTGGGAGAGACCCCTTGGGGAAGAGAGTGGCCCCCCACTCCAGTCTTCTTGCCTGAGAATCCCATGGACAGAGACGGGATCCCTGGCTGGCTGCAGCTCACAGGGTCGCAGACAGTTGGACACAACTGAGCGACTGACGCTTTCACATTCCTGATAAAAGACACAGGCCTGGCCAGAGCCTTCTCTTTCCCCATTCTTGCGGTCTTGAAAGAAGACATGATGTCTGGAGCGGCAGCAGTGCTTTTGAAACTGAGAGGCAACAAGACTGAGGATGAAAAGCCAACCACACCAGATGAGGATAAGCCTGGGCCCCTGATGCCCTCCTCTTGGACTTTGGGCTTCTCAGCACGTGGGAAGCACAGGGCCGTCTGCACGGGTGGTCAGGCTCTCTGCTCGTGGCAGCAGACACAGCTGGACCTCACACACTGGCCACCCCTTTACTTAATGAACCCACGGCAGGCTCAGCGTGTAGCAGGCTGAGCGTCAGAAGCATTTCCAAACCTCAGCCAAGTCTGTTTAGAGGAAAAGTAGGAAGACCCACCCATCTTCAAGGTTGATATCCTTGTCTTGACAGAATTCTAGAATCAATAGTTCTAACATAATTGTGAGTTTCCTACTTAAAATGCAGTAGGGCAGTTGTATATTAACATTTTATATTCCCATGTGACTCATGTGCCCGGGAGGCTGTAACTCCCTGTGGCTAGCGGGGAGGGGGCGGGAGGCTGGTTAGAACCCCAGCTCAGGGAGGGGCGAGAGGGGTCTGGCGCTTAGCGTGGGGCCGCTCTGTGCCCACATCTCCAGGTAAACGGCTCCACCAACAGCCCTTCATCTCATTCCCACACCCACTTTGACAACAGCCTTCTCTCTTTTATTTAAAACAATGCTTTTATTGTGGTAAAATCCACACTCATCTCCAGCCCCTCTGGCTCCCTTGGAACATGTCTATGGCAACCCATCCAAAATTCCTCCGCCCCTCTGCCTTGTTAGCAGAGAACTGCACCCTGGCCCAGTTAACCCTATGCCCTTGCAGGAAGCAGAAGTCCCCAGGATTTTGCGAAATCTTCAGTGGTTCAGACCGTAAGGCATCTGCCTGCAATGTGGGAGAGACCCCTTGGGGAAGAGAGTGGCCCCCCACTCCAGTCTTCTTGCCTGAGAATCCCATGGACAGAGACGGGATCCCTGGCTGGCTGCAGCTCACAGGGTCGCAGACAGTTGGACACAACTGAGCGACTGACGCTTTCACATTCCTGATAAAAGACACAGGCCTGGCCAGAGCCTTCTCTTTCCCCATTCTTGCGGTCTTGAAAGAAGACATGATGTCTGGAGCGGCAGCAGTGCTTTTGAAACTGAGAGGCAACAAGACTGAGGATGAAAAGCCAACCACACCAGATGAGGATAAGCCTGGGCCCCTGATGCCCTCCTCTTGGACTTTGGGCTTCTCAGCACGTGGGAAGCACAGGGCCGTCTGCACGGGTGGTCAGGCTCTCTGCTCGTGGCAGCAGACACAGCTGGACCTCACACACTGGCCACCCCTTTACTTAATGAACCCACGGCAGGCTCAGCGTGTAGCAGGCTGAGCGTCAGAAGCATTTCCAAACCTCAGCCAAGTCTGTTTAGAGGAAAAGTAGGAAGACCCACCCATCTTCAAGGTTGATATCCTTGTCTTGACAGAATTCTAGAATCAATAGTTCTAACATAATTGTGAGTTTCCTACTTAAAATGCAGTAGGGCAGTTGTATATTAACATTTTATATTCCCATGTGACTCATGTGCCCGGGAGGCTGTAACTCCCTGTGGCTAGCGGGGAGGGGGCGGGAGGCTGGTTAGAACCCCAGCTCAGGGAGGGGCGAGAGGGGTCTGGCGCTTAGCGTGGGGCCGCTCTGTGCCCACATCTCCAGGTAAACGGCTCCACCAACAGCCCTTCATCTCATTCCCACACCCACTTTGACAAGGAGATCATGTGCCTTCTCTCTTTTTTATTTAAAACAATGCTTTTTATTGTGGTAAAATCACATAATATAAAAGCATGGCATGTCAACCGTCTTGAAGTGAACAGTTGAGGGGCACGGGCACTAGGTACTTTCACGTGTGAACCTCACCATCACCCATCTCCTGAAAGCTTCACCTTCCTAAACGGAAACTCTGACCCCGTTAAACACTAGCTCCCGATTCTTCCTCTCCATGCTGCCGTCCCCAGCCCCCGGCACCTGCCAACGAATGCACTTTCCGACTCTACGAATTTGGCTATTCTAGATGCCTCTTATGTTTATGCTTATTGGACATAACTCTCAGAGTGGTTGAGTAATTTGCTAAAGTCACACAGCTGTTGGAACGGACCTCCGCCACAGCCCCAACCTCATGCCTCATGCCCGAAAAGATATTGAGTTACAAGTTTTTTATGGAAATCTATCAGAGACGAGTCCAACCTTAGAAGCATATAGTTTCTGGATGAGGAGAGAATAGAGGGAAAAACTGATAGCTTTGGAGGCTTCTGAATTTCTCATCTGATGGATTAGTTGAAGAAAATTGCTGTGTTGCAATCTGGAATATTTATGGAGAATGTGAATTAGGAACTGTAGAAAGAGACATTAATAGATGTGAGGTTTTTATTGTAATTAAACTAATGCTGTGTTCACAAGGAACAGACTGAAGGGGCCATCTGTTTAATCCTCTTCTCTTCTTGAGAGGATTTAGCAGAATTATGATTAAGTAACCCTGAAGACAGTTACACTATAGTCTTGCTCCTGTCAGATAGGTGGATAGATAGCTCAAGGTCGGAGTCTTGGGTATGGTATACAAATATCCATTACTTTAAGGTATTTTCAATTAACTTCATTTGTACCAAACGAATACAAAGCTGTATTGTGGCCCAGTGAGTGAGTGTAAGACATTTGGAAGAAACCTGGTGACTGGATAAGAAGCTGAGAGAGTATCCTCTGTGTCATAGTCTCACATGGCCCACCTGCTGGGGTGAGCATCAGGGGAGGGGGAAGGTGAGACACCCCACGTTATGGGCTGAACTGTGCCGGGCGCTTGATCATCAGTCGTGGTCAACTCTTTGTGCCCCTGTGGACTGTGACCTGCCAGGCTCCTCTCTCCATGGGTGTTTTCAGGAAAGAGTACTGGAGTGGGTTGTCATTTCCTCCTCCAAAGGGTCTTCCCACCGCCAGAATGACACACATCTCTTGTGTCTCCTGCACTGAAGGCAAACTCTTTACCCCTGAGGCCCAGGTTTCACGTGAACCCCCCCCTTGAAAGCTTCACCTTCCTAAACGGAAACTCTGACCCCGTTAAACACTAGCTCCCGATTCTTCCTCTCCATGCTGCCGTCCCCAGCCCCCGGCACCTGCCAACGAATGCACTTTCCGACTCTGAATTTGGCTATTCTAGATGCCTCTTATGTTTATGCTTATTGGACATAACTCTCAGAGTGGTTGAGTAATTTGCTAAAGTCACACAGCTGTTGGAACGGACCTCCGCCACAGCCCCAACCTCATGCCTCATGCCCGAAAAGATATTGAGTTACAAGTTTTTTATGGAAATCTATCAGAGACGAGTCCAACCTTAGAAGCATATAGTTTCTGGATGAGGAGAGAATAGAGGGAAAAACTGATAGCTTTGGAGGCTTCTGAATTTCTCATCTGATGGATTAGTTGAAGAAAATTGCTGTGTTGCAATCTGGAATATTTATGGAGAATGTGAATTAGGAACTGTAGAAAGAGACATTAATAGATGTGAGGTTTTTATTGTAATTAAACTAATGCTGTGTTCACAAGGAACAGACTGAAGGGGCCATCTGTTTAATCCTCTTCTCTTCTTGAGAGGATTTAGCAGAATTATGATTAAGTAACCCTGAAGACAGTTACACTATAGTCTTGCTCCTGTCAGATAGGTGGATAGATAGCTCAAGGTCGGAGTCTTGGGTATGGTATACAAATATCCATTACTTTAAGGTATTTTCAATTAACTTCATTTGTACCAAACGAATACAAAGCTGTATTGTGGCCCAGTGAGTGAGTGTAAGACATTTGGAAGAAACCTGGTGACTGGATAAGAAGCTGAGAGAGTATCCTCTGTGTCATAGTCTCACATGGCCCACCTGCTGGGGTGAGCATCAGGGGAGGGGGAAGGTGAGACACCCCACGTTATGGGCTGAACTGTGCCGGGCGCTTGATCATCAGTCGTGGTCAACTCTTTGTGCCCCTGTGGACTGTGACCTGCCAGGCTCCTCTCTCCATGGGTGTTTTCAGGAAAGAGTACTGGAGTGGGTTGTCATTTCCTCCTCCAAAGGGTCTTCCCACCGCCAGAATGACACACATCTCTTGTGTCTCCTGCACTGAAGGCAAACTCTTTACCCCCTGAGGCCCTGGGGAAGCTCCGCCCCAAAGTCATACATTGAAGCCCTAACCTCCAGTGTCTGAGGATGGGACTTTATTCCGAGATGGGCTGCTGGAGACGTGATTGGCTGAGACGAGGTGATTCTAGAAGGGGGTGGGTCCCTGATTCAAGAAGACTGCTGCAGAAAGAGGACGTCTGGACACAGACCCACATACGGGGAGACTGTCATGGGAACACGAAGACAGATACTGGGGTGAAGTGTCCGCAAGCCAAGGAACACCTAGACGGCCAGCCGGAAGCCAGGAGGGCAATACGGGCTGGGTTCCCTCGTGACTCAGGAGGAGCTAGGCCTGCCCACTCCTGGGGCTTGGACTTCTGCCTCCAGACCTGGGAGGTGATATGTTTCGGTAGTTTAAGTCATCCAGTCTGCAGCACTTTGTTATGGCAGCATGCGTGAATGAAGACACCCCACGAGGAAGCCGATCTTGATAACGAAGAGGTTGCAAGGAGTTTTCTAAGTAGGAGCTATGTTCACTCATCTCTTCACCGGTTCTGTCTTCATCCGAGAACAGTTTCCTTCGTACAGGCCAGGCACCTTGCTGAGCCCTTTAGGAAACGGATCCTGGGTTTCCTGCCCCCAGGAGTCCTAATTCTTGGAGTGAGAAAGAGCCCCCAAACCTGACGTATCAGGAAGACTGCCTCTGTGCTGAGCCATTGGGTGACTGTGTAATCATGTGTGAGTGTGTGCATGCGTGTGTGCATGCTAAGTCGCTTTAGTCGCGTGCAATTGTTTTTTTTTTTTTTTAATTTTGGCCTCTTTTAGTGTTTTTTTATTTATTTCCACCCATCTTTGTTCTTTGGCGTGTTTGGGCCTCCCATTGCAGTAGCCTCTCTTGCTGCAGAGCACCCGCTCTTGGTGCATGACCTCCAGAGGGCTGGCTCCTAATTGGACACACCGGTCCATCTGCTCCGTGGCACGTGGGATCTTCCCAGGACAGGGATCAAACTGGTGCCCCTTGCTCTGCAAGGTGGACTCTTTACCCACTGAACCACCAGGGAGGCCCATGTCCAGTTGTTTTTGACCCCATGGACTGTAGCCCACCAGGCTCCTCTAGCTATTGAATTTCCCAGGCAAGAATACTGGAGTGGGTTGCCATTTCCTTCTCTAGGGGGTCTTTCCCACCCAGGGATGGAACCCACGTCTCATTATGTCTCTTGCATTGCAGGTGGGTTTGCCACGACTAGCGCCTCAAGCAAATGAGTATATGTCGGTGAATAAACCTGTGTCTGTTTGCACGTGTTTGTGTGTGCACATGTGTGTGCAGGTGTGGCTGTGGGTGTGGGAGCATGTGGGTGAGTGAGTGGAGCGGCAGTTCTCACAGTAAACCGATTGCAGACTCTGTCCCTCTAGAAATGAGCCTGCATGCACCACTGAGAAAAAGAACCCACTGAAGGGCCTCTGATCTCCTGGGGATGATATAATGGACTATTACACAGGCACTGGAACTTCGGTCCTGGGGCGTTTTTAGGGCCCGGGGAAGCTGCCTGTGGTGAGTGGGAGACGCCAGGGGGCAGACAGTGGCTGTGGTGTCGTGAGGCTGAGCGCCTCCCTGGGGTCAAATGCAGGCTCGCCCTAGACTGGCTGCGTGCCCTTGGCAGGCACCTCGGTTTCTTCACCTGTAAGATGGGAGCAGCGGGGTGCCAACCCCACAGACAGTGGCATGAAATTAAAGGGGCTCTCGGTACAAGAAGCCTTGACTTGAGGCATCTGCTGCTTTCCGTGGAGGTCAATATTTCCGTAAGGACCATTTCAACTTCTGATGGTTTAATCGCCGACTTGACGAAATCTCCAGGCATGTAACGATCGCCCGCACGAGCCCACCAGGGTGAAGGGGTGCTGGTGGAGCACCCCATAACCGGGGGCACCAGAGGGACTCAGTGAACATGTGCACCAAACACGTGGAGCGACGCCCAGCCCAGAAGACAAGCGTTAGCTATAACGCTGTTCAAGCCTGAGACCCATGACTGACATAAAGTAGCAAAAGCAACGCGCTAGGAGGATGTGCGACGAACCCGGGGGATGACGAGCCCAATTCTGTAAGTCCGAGGTCCACCACATAATTTTTATGTTCCCACTGAACCACCAGGGAGGCCCATGTCCAGTTGTTTTTGACCCCATGGACTGTAGCCCACCAGGCTCCTCTAGCTATTGAATTTCCCAGGCAAGAATACTGGAGTGGGTTGCCATTTCCTTCTCTAGGGGGTCTTTCCCACCCAGGGATGGAACCCACGTCTCATTATGTCTCTTGCATTGCAGGTGGGTTTGCCACGACTAGCGCCTCAAGCAAATGAGTATATGTCGGTGAATAAACCTGTGTCTGTTTGCGTGTTTGTGTGTGCACATGTGTGTGCAGGTGTGGCTGTGGGTGTGGGAGCATGTGGGTGAGTGAGTGGAGCGGCAGTTCTCACAGTAAACCGATTGCAGACTCTGTCCCTCTAGAAGTGAGCCTGCATGCACCACTGAGAAAAAGAACCCACTGAAGGGCCTCTGATCTCCTGGGGATGATATAATGGACTATTACACAGGCACTGGAACTTCGGTCCTGGGGCGTTTTTAGGGCCCGGGGAAGCTGCCTGTGGTGAGTGGGAGACGCCAGGGGGCAGACAGTGGCTGTGGTGTCGTGAGGCTGAGCGCCTCCCTGGGGTCAAATGCAGGCTCGCCCTAGACTGGCTGCGTGCCCTTGGCAGGCACCTCGGTTTCTTCACCTGTAAGATGGGAGCAGCGGGGTGCCAACCCCACAGACAGTGGCATAAAATTTAAAAGGGGGCGCTCGGTACAAGAAGCCTTGACTTGAGGCATCTGCTGCTTTCCGTGGAGGTCAATATTTCCGTAAGGACCATTTCAACTTCTGATGGTTTAATCGCCGACTTGACGAAATCTCCAGGCATGTAACGATCGCCCGCACGAGCCCACCAGGGTGAAGGGGTGCTGGTGGAGCACCCCATAACCGGGGGCACCAGAGGGACTCAGTGAACATGTGCACCAAACACGTGGAGCGACGCCCAGCCCAGAAGACAAGCGTTAGCTATAACGCTGTTCAAGCCTGAGACCCATGACTGACATAAAGTAGCAAAAGCAACGCGCTAGGAGGATGTGCGACGAACCCGGGGGATGACGAGCCCAATTCTGTAAGTCCGAGGTCCACCACATAATTTTTATGTTCATATTTTATTGAAGGGGAGTTGATTTACCATGTTTAGTTAACTTCTGCTGTACAGCAAAGGGGTTCGGTGATGCATATTTATTAATAGAGTCTTTTCCACGATGGCTTATTCTAGGATGTGGAGCGCAGTTCCCTGTGCTGTACAGTAGGACCTTGTGGTCGGCCCATCTCACATACGCTCGGTTGCATCTGCTAATCCCCAGCTCCCACGCCTCCGCGCCCCACTCCCCCTTGGCAACCACTAGTCTGTTTTCTGTGTCTGTGAGTCTGTTTCATAGATAGGTTCATTTGTGCTGTTCCAAAAGGTAATTTTTTTTTAATACCTGGAGGGCTTCATTCCTTGACGTTGCTTTATTTATTCGTTTCTTTTCGTCTTGACCACACCCCGTGGCATCTTAGGTCCCGATCAGGGCCTGAGCCCACTTCCCCTGCACTGGAAGGCAGCATCGTCACCACTGGGCCTCCGGGAAAGTCCCTTCCTCCCCACCAAGTGCTAAATATTTAAATGTGGCTGAAGTGGAGCTCCCCAATGTGTGGAGACGTAGGGGGCCCACGGGCCTGCGTGGAAATCTGAGGGTTTCTCCAAGGTTTGCACGATGACCACAGACAATGATGTCGTCATCTCACTGGATTTAAAGGTGGGAGAGGTTCTGAGCATGGGCACACCATCTCCAGGACAGGAAGGAGAGCCCCGAGGGTGCTGGGAGAGGCCAGCCCCAAGGAGGGAGGGTGTCGCGGGGAGGGAAGCTGGCTGCCCGAGGGCCCAGCTCCTGGTGCCCGCCCTCGGGTGATGCAGTTTTCATGACAGCTCTGTGCCCTCCCAAGGGGAGACTTCCTCTGGGGTCCGCTTGCCCTTTGGACGCATCCTGGGCATAAGAACCAGTCACCTTTCTGTCTGCAGTTCTGGGGTATCACTGTTGGATGTGTGCGGTTAACTGGTGTCCCTGTACCCTCAATTCCCATCCACCTGGAGCCTCAGAATGTGGCCTGATTTGGAAGCAGTCCTTGCAGATATAATCCAGTCGAAATCACAGAGGGCCCCTCACCCAGTGCGACCAGCGTCTTTGTAGGAAGACAGCCGTGTGAAGAGAGAGTCACACAGAGGAGCAGGCTGTCTGACGCTGAGGACGCAGGCTGCTGGGGGGTGCGGCCGCGAGCTAGGGAACCGCAAAGACCGCTGGCGGGCAGCCACCAGCGACGGGAAGAGAGTCAGGGAGTCAGCCTTTAGGACGCCTTAATCCAGAACTACAAGAATTCGCTTCTGTTCCTTTAAGTCACTCAGTTTGTGGCACATAATTACAGCGATCAGGGAAACAAACACACAGGCCAAGGTGGGGAAGGTTCCCATCAGGGTGCGGGTCCTGGCCCGGTGCCCAGGGCGGTGCTGGGGGGCTGCGGGCCCCGCTCAACACAGCCCTGAAGCAGGGGAAGCTGCCTGGTGCGTGCCCGAGCCCCGGGCCGGGACAGAGCACGGCTTTCTGAAATCATCTTCCTGGTCTTTGGAAAGCTTCTGCTATGCGTGGAAAACAAATTCTTCCTGAACAACCGGTGCCCTGCCAGCGTGATGCTAGCTGATTCCCCCGGGGATGCTCAAAAAGGAAAGAGGAAGACAGGTGCCTCAGGGTGGAGTGCCCCGTGCCGGCGCAGCAGGTCTGTGCCAGGGACCGCGGGGAGGTTGGGTGGGGACGCATGGTGCCCTGGAGCCCAGGCTGGTCCAGGCTGCCCGCCCTGGTCGCGCCTTTCGGGCGCTCCTGAGGCTGGGGGTGGCCCCCTAAACTCCCGCCTCAGCTCTCCCTCCCCAGACTTGTCAGAGATGATCGTCCCAACCCAGCAGCTTAATAGTTACTTTAGAACTAGACCGGTGGAAGATTAAGGCTTGCTAATTTGGAATCAGGACTGATGTTCTATAAAAAGCAGAGGCTTTGGGATCTGTTTGGTTTTTAAAAAGTAAGCCATTTGAGAAACTCTCCCTACACAAAAATGATGAAGTCAGTGGAATGGGCTCCTTTCTCGCGTCTTCTCTTCCAGCGTCTCCAGCCCCTTTCCAGGCACCCCCACACGCCCTGGCCCCAAGCCCGGGGTGCCGCAGGCACGGCTGTCCCCCACTCAGGCTCCTCGGGGAGTCAGTGCCTTTAAAGAGATATGCTCCATCCTCGTAGGCGTCTAGGGTCACAGGCAGGTGGAGGGGCCCCTGACCGTCTAGGGCGCGGGCCCAGGGCCTGCTCTGGACAGGGGCAGAGTTGGCGCAGGGAAGTGGGGACTGGCTTTGACAGGCCCTGCCGGAGTCACTGCCCCCGAGAAAAGCTCTGTAGGGAGAGGAGCCCTGGGGGACCAGAGAGCCCGGCTGGAAGCCCGGAGCCCAGGCGATCCGCGTGGGTCAGGGAGGCCTTCTCGACCCCCGGGGTGGGCTGTGGGTCCTGGGAAGTCGCTCTCAGTCCTTCCTCTGGGCCCGGCTTGGAGCCCAGCCTTTCTCAAGGCTGGTGCCTCTCCTCTCTATACATGCACCCCCAAATTGGAAGGGGCAACCCAGTGGGGCAAAAATGGAGAATGTAGAGGCTTCCTAGGAAAAAGAATCTGAGTTTCTTATCTCTACACATTAGAGAGCAATGGGGCAAGCAGAGAAACTGTGCAAAGCAGCTGTGTGAACACACACACACACACACACACACACAGAAGAGAAAATTTCTGGTTTTCTCAGTGCCAGAGTGAGCAAGGGATGTAGCATCTGGGAGCCTTGAGTGAACACATCTCCAGCTCCACTCTGGGGGCAGAACATCCGTAGGTTTTCCTGTCTCTTTTTTGTCTGGCCCCGCCAAGCAGCCTGTGAGGTTTTAATTTCCCTGACCAGGGGGGGACCCCACAGCCCCGGCCACAGACGCTCCATCTTACCCACCGCACCACCAGGGACATCAGGCCTTTGGCTGAGATTCACCCTCCGCTTGTGTTTCTGCCCCATCATAAGCTTTTATGGCTCCAGTGGAGCCGTTTTCCTCGGGGAAGCTCACACATGTGAGAAAGCCTCCACTTCCTCAGTGGTCTGTTGCAGGATGTTCATTCAGGGGTTCATTCAGGTTCATTCACGGATGTTCATTCCGCTGTGCAGCTACCAGGTGAAACGATGACACCATGAAAGGCCCTGAGGGCCGGGGAACCGGTGATGGACAGAGGTCCAGCACTGCCCGCGGGTCCGGCCAGGATCAGAGTCACCATCAGATGTTGGCGCTGGGACTCCAGGCTGAGAGGCCTCTCTGCCTGAAGACTTCCTCCTCCAGGAAGCCGCTCGGGGCGGCCCTGCCTCTGTCTGCGGGGACTTGAGGCCCCTTGGGCCTCTCAGACACAGAACCAGCTGGGTGGCTTGGCCAGGGAAACTCTTGAAGGTGTCCGTATTTATTCCAGTGCCGTTTTATTCCAATGAGGGAGGGTCAAGTTGCCCAGAGGCAAGCCTAGGACGAACCCAGGGTCCAGTGGGTGGGACGGACGGAGGCAGCTTCTCCAGGAAGGGCTCTCCCTCTGCCTCTGATGCTTTCTTTTTCTAAGTCGGCTCGTTGAAGTGTGAAATCATTTACACATAATAGAATACGATTTATAGAGTTATATAATAGTATAACTTGGTTTTTGTATATGATAATTATACTGTAGAATTTATAAATACATAGCATATTATGTGTAGTAGGTTACACAGTATAATGTAATTCATAATATTATGTAATTTATGCCATATGCACTGGTCTATGATTCACAAACGTGGACACAAACGTGCACAGTGATGTAATGACCGTCATACTGAAGCCATCACTCCATGGCTAGTGATGCTGCTTTGGAGGGCAGCCTTCCCCAGCCTGCGGCCCCCCCAGCCCGCTCTTCTCTGACCCCTCCTGATGGCCCCCCGAGCCCGGAGCCTGGCTACTCTCTCCAGTGGCTGGGTCTCTGCCTGCCGCTTTCTCAGGAATCCTAGTTTTCCTCTATTTTTTTTGATTTTTAAAAAAGAAAACTTGCATATATTATTTATACCCAAACCAGATTTTACTTTAATTTTGCTTTCCAGGCTTTAAGGGGAAGCAACACGCAGCCACGGTATTTGAAAATACACTTCTTCGCTTATCGTGCTTTCAGCCGGGAGAATTGCCATGTTTGACCACCAGTCAAGACCCAGTGACGATCTTCAGTCTTGAATTCACTTCCGCTTTCTGAAACGTGCCTTGCAGGACTTCCCTGCAGCTGATATAATTTAAAAACCAAGTAAAGACCAACAATAAGTAAATGAAAACAAAACAACATAAAACCGACAACCCGCAAACAATGAGGACCACTTCCAAATGTAGATCGGATCTAAATTTAGATCAGATCACACCACCGAGTCAATGGAGGTGAATTCGCGTGGACCCTGGGAGACAGTGGAAGACAGAGGAGCCTGGTGAGCCATGGCCCAAGGGGTCACAGCCAGTCAGACACCCCTGATTCACTGAACAACAAGCAAAATCCCTGCAGGGTCTATTGTCTGTTCATCCCACACCTGACGGAACCACAGCTGTGACTGACAGGGAGGGTCAAGTGCCCAGAGGCAAGCCTAGGACGAACCCAGGGTCCAGTGGGTGGGACGGACGGAGGCAGCTTCTCCAGGAAGGGCTCTCCCTCTGCCTCTGATGCTTTCTTTTTCTAAGTCGGCTCGTTGAAGTGTGAAATCATTTACACATAATAGAATACGATTTATAGAGTTATATAATAGTATAACTTGGTTTTTGTATATGATAATTATACTGTAGAATTTATAAATACATAGCATATTATGTGTAGTAGGTTACACAGTATAATGTAATTCATAATATTATGTAATTTATGCCATATGCACTGGTCTATGATTCACAAACGTGGACACAAACGTGCACAGTGATGTAATGACCGTCATACTGAAGCCATCACTCCATGGCTAGTGATGCTGCTTTGGAGGGCAGCCTTCCCCAGCCTGCGGCCCCCCCAGCCCGCTCTTCTCTGACCCCTCCTGATGGCCCCCCGAGCCCGGAGCCTGGCTACTCTCTCCAGTGGCTGGGTCTCTGCCTGCCGCTTTCTCAGGAATCCTAGTTTTCCTCTATTTTTTTTGATTTTTAAAAAAGAAAACTTGCATATATTATTTATACCCAAACCAGATTTTACTTTAATTTTGCTTTCCAGGCTTTAAGGGAAGCAACACGCAGCCACGGTATTTGAAAATACACTTCTTCGCTTATCGTGCTTTCAGCCGGGAGAATTGCCATGTTTGACCACCAGTCAAGACCCAGTGACGATCTTCAGTCTTGAATTCACTTCCGCTTTCTGAAACGTGCCTTGCAGGACTTCCCTGCAGCTGATATAATTTAAAAACCAAGTAAAGACCAACAATAAGTAAATGAAAACAAAACAACATAAAACCGACAACCCCGCAAACAATGAGGACCACTTCCAAATGTAGATCGGATCTAAATTTAGATCAGATCACACCACCGAGTCAATGGAGGTGAATTCGCGTGGACCCTGGGAGACAGTGGAAGACAGAGGAGCCTGGTGAGCCATGGCCCAAGGGGTCACAGCCAGTCAGACACCCCTGATTCACTGAACAACAAGCAAAATCCCTGCAGGGTCTATTGTCTGTTCATCCCACACCTGACGGAACCACAGCTGTGACTGACAGCTCCCTCCTTGGAGAAGGGCCCCTCAGGCACGTGGTGGGTGCTCCCTGTCTGAAAGGAATGAGGCTCTCATTCCTGCTAATTAAAGACTGCCCGTGTGCAGCCAGCAGCACGGGAAGGCACTGCACAGCCATCCGTGCTGGGGCTCCTCTCCTTGACTGTTGGAAGATAACGCTTACATAACGCCGCGCTGGCTCGCACTGGCCCTGCTCCCTCACCGTCAAAGGAGCCAGGTGACAGCTCCCTGGGGCTCCAGGGGGAAGGAGGGAGGCGACAGTCGGGAAAGGAGGCCCGGCTGCCCAGCGACTGCGGTCTCCAGCAAAGCGCCCAGCGGGAAGCTCTTCTTTTAGACCAGTGGAAGTCTCCTCCTGGGCACCCCCTTCTCGCTGCCCCCTGCGGAGTGAAGGGTTTTAGGGTGAATCTAAGTTCCTCCCCTGGGGCCAGTGGTGCTAGTGGTAAAGAATCCACCTGCCAATGCAGGAGATGTAAGAGATGGGGATTCCGTCCCTGGGATGGGAAGCTCCCCTGGAGGAGGGCATGGAAGTCCACTCCAGGATTCTTGCCTGGAGAGTCCCATGGACAGGGGAGCCCGGAGGGCTACATAGAGTCCATCGGGTTGCAAAGAATCCGACACAACTGAAGCGAATGAGCACACAAGCCCCTCCCTTAAAGGAGGTCTCAGCCAGGCTAAATTCCCAGGGGTCCCGAAGACAGCGGGGTGCAGAGGGGGGCCCTGGGGGTCTCTGCTGCTCTAGGGGAGGACACCAGGCCCCCAGGATCTTCCCGAGCCGCTCCCACAGCCCCGCCCCATCGCTCTCTAGAGGTCCGACCGTCCTTCGCAATAAAGACAAAAGACCAGCAAAGCGGTGCTGCGCAGCCTCCTCCGCCCTGTTCCGCCTGCTCTGGGCTCTGTGGGCTCGGAGGAGGGTGGGATCTGGGGCAGCCAAAATTCAAAGAAAATTTGGGGCAGAGAAAATTCAAAGGGTGGGGGCGTGCGGGGAGGAAATGGAGGGCAGGCGCGGAGGGGGGCATGACAAGAGGTGTTCAGAGGCTCGAGACTCAGAAAGTTTGGCTGCGGCAGCGTGGAAAAGAGGAGAGGAGAGGAGCACGGGCTGAGGGGCAGAGGCAGCAGGGAGAGGCGGAGAGAGGAGGGGAGGGGAGGCGGGAGAGGCGGGGATCGGCGGGGAGGGAGGCGGCGGCGCGGCGCGGAGGCCGAGCGCCGGGCCTCTGAGGTTGAGCCGAGGAGCTGGCGTGGAGACTCCGGCTCCTGCCCCTTCCTTGGATCCCGGCCGCCCGCCCAGGGGCTCGCTGGAGGTTCAGGATGGGAGAGGGCGTCGGGGAGAGGGGTGCGGGGCGGGGTGGACGCCGAGCCCCGCCCGCCGGGAAGCGCTGGTTCTAAGAAGGGAAGAAAATTCTCGCTAGAAGAACACGCTGTGCGAACGGAAAGGAACAAACAGCCGCTCCCACGCGGCCGCCCGCGCCCTGGCAGCGAAAGGCGCGCTGCGCCGGGAGGCAGAGCGGGGCTGGGGAGCCGCCCCCCGCGCCCCGCGCGCGCCTCTGCAGCGCTGGTGCTGCTTCCCGGGTCTGGTGCGCTGGTTCCCAGGAGACTCTGCAAAACGGTGCCTTTAAAAATAAACCGATAACATCCAGTTGGGAGGAGCAGAGTTGACAACTAGCTTATCAAAGCAGATGGAAGTCCCCCAACTTGCCTGGAGTCCCATGGACAGGAGCCCCATCCGGGTTGCAAAGAATCCGACACAACTGAAGCGAATGAGCACACAAGCCCCTCCCTTAAAGGAGGTCTCAGCCAGGCTAAATTCCCAGGGGTCCCGAAGACAGCGGGGTGCAGAGGGGGGCCCTGGGGGTCTCTGCTGCTCTAGGGGAGGACACCAGGCCCCCAGGATCTTCCCGAGCCGCTCCCACAGCCCCGCCCCATCGCTCTCTAGAGGTCCGACCGTCCTTCGCAATAAAGACAAAAGACCAGCAAAGCGGTGCTGCGCAGCCTCCTCCGCCCTGTTCCGCCTGCTCTGGGCTCTGTGGGCTCGGAGGAGGGTGGGATCTGGGGCAGCCAAAATTCAAAGAAAATTTGGGGCAGAGAAAATTCAAAGGGTGGGGGCGTGCGGGGAGGAAATGGAGGGCAGGCGCGGAGGGGGGCATGACAAGAGGTGTTCAGAGGCTCGAGACTCAGAAAGTTTGGCTGCGGCAGCGTGGAAAAGAGGAGAGGAGAGGAGCACGGGCTGAGGGGCAGAGGCAGCAGGGAGAGGCGGAGAGAGGAGGGGAGGGGAGGCGGGAGAGGCGGGGATCGGCGGGGAGGGAGGCGGCGGCGCGGCGCGGAGGCCGAGCGCCGGGCCTCTGAGGTTGAGCCGAGGAGCTGGCGTGGAGACTCCGGCTCCTGCCCCTTCCTTGGATCCCGGCCGCCCGCCCAGGGGCTCGCTGGAGGTTCAGGATGGGAGAGGGCGTCGGGGAGAGGGGTGCGGGGCGGGGTGGACGCCGAGCCCCGCCCGCCGGGAAGCGCTGGTTCTAAGAAGGGAAGAAAATTCTCGCTAGAAGAACACGCTGTGCGAACGGAAAGGAACAAACAGCCGCTCCCACGCGGCCGCCCGCGCCCTGGCAGCGAAAGGCGCGCTGCGCCGGGAGGCAGAGCGGGGCTGGGGAGCCGCCCCCCGCGCCCCGCGCGCGCCTCTGCAGCGCTGGTGCTGCTTCCCGGGTCTGGTGCGCTGGTTCCCAGGAGACTCTGCAAAACGGTGCCTTTAAAAATAAACCGATAACATCCAGTTGGGAGGAGCAGAGTTGACAACTAGCTTATCAAAGCAGATTTCGGTAAAATGGGCTGAGCGGAGGCCGACTTTGCACGGGGAAGGTTGAGTGGGGGATGCGCTGGCGTTGAGGCATTTGCAGGCAGAATCTCACCGTGGAGCACTCTGCTTGCTGCCTCTCCACACGCAGCACACACACACACACACACACACACACACACCCTCTGACTTCTCTAGAGAATTCTGGAAACTTCATCGCTGAGTTTCAGCTGCAAATTAGACCAGGCTGTTTCCAGGTCTTCAGGGGACACCTAAGCCCAGCTGCTGGCTGTGCCCCAGCCCTGTCTCCGGGAACTTGCCCGATCCCAGGCGCTGCTGACTGCCTTCTGGGCCTCAGCTGAGCTGGCCAAGGGTGCGTGGGCGGCCCACCCAGTGGAAATGCCTCTGGTAGCCTCCAAAAGCAGGGGCTTGACTTGCGAAGAGCCCTGGGCTGACCAGCCTTCCTGTTTTCTGGAATTCATCCCACAGGAGCTAAAGGCCAAGGTCGAGACGTCATCAGCTGGTGCGGCAGGGGCCACGGTGGCCTCAGGCTCATCAGGGTGCTGTGAGTGGCTAGGTGGAATGACCAGAGAAGGATGTGGGGTGCGGGGTAAGGAAGCCAGTGCCGCGGTCAGCGGTGGGGCGATAAGACAGAGAAATGGCCTGGTCTTCAGCAGACGCCCCCGAGGCAGTCCCAGTAGCCAAGGCCCAGCGCAGCCTGTGGCCCGGCCTTGAACTTTTAGGAGGCCCTGTGGTCTGCCTGGAGGCTCCGCAGTTAAAGCATCTGCCTGCCCGTGCGGGAGATGCGGGTTGGGTCCTTGGGTCGACAGGATTCCCTGGAGGAAGAGATGGCAATCCACTCCAGTACTCCTGCCCGGAAAATCCCAAGGACAGAGGAGCCCAGAGGCCTGCTGTCCAAGGAGTTGCAAAAGAGCTGGGCAGGACCGAGCAACTGAGCAAGCACGCAAGGGCATTGCCCCCCGGACAATAGCTCCACCCCTGACCTGAGCGACTGGGATGAGTCACTGCCTCTTAGTCAGGGTGGGGTGAGGGTTAGGGACTAGAGGGGGAGAAATAAGTAAAACCCAGGAATTTAAGTCAGTCTCTGCCGGGTAGGTCTTTTAAATGCAGAAGGGGATGAGGTCAGTCAAGACCAGACCCGCCTCTGGCCCGTCCTGCGGGTAGTACGCCTACCAGCACCCTGAGTGGATTTATTTATTTATTTTTGATAATCAGGAGTTCAATGTCTTCTTTTTTTTTTTTTTAAACTTCTATTTTACTTTTAGCTTTTAGAGTTTTGTTGTTTATAGATATATATGTTCTCAGATTAGTCATATGTATATCCCCCCCATCCCATCCCTCTCCAGACCGTCACGCAGCACCCCTGCAGGATCCTCTTTTCTCACAGAGCAATGACTACAGCTATTTTCTTCACATATGATAGTACAGGCCTTCATGCTACTTGCTTTACACCTCCCACCCACTGTTCCTTCGCCACAATGTCCATATGAATGGATTTATTAACTCTCAGGGACCACCCAGTTCTACGCCAAGTCTTCAAAGACTCATCAAGCGCCTAGTGTGTGCAGGGCACAGGGTGGGGGCGGTGGGGGTGCAGGAATGATGGAGCCCCGGCACCACCCTTCCCTCCGGAGGAGCGCAGGAAGGAGGCAGCGGGGGACGCAGGTGCCCGGGGTCCCTGAAGCTGGTGTTAGTATCACGGCTCATGATGATCTCTGGAAACAGACTACATAAAAACCACTCGGGGACTTCCGAGCTGGTCCAGTGATTAGGAATCCATTTGCCCACGCAGGGGACAGGGCTTGATCCTCAGTCTGGGAAGACCCTACAAGCCTTGGGGCAACTGACTCCGTGCACCAAAAACTACTGAAAGCCGAGTGCCCTGGAGTCCCTGCTCCGCCACAAGAGAAGCCATCGCAATGAGAAGCCCCCACGCCGCAGCTAGAGAGTAGCCCCTGCTCGCCACACCTAGAGAAAATTTGGTACAACAACTAAGACTCAGTGCAACCAAAGAAAAAAAAAGAACCACTCAGTACACATGGAAAGGGGGAGAGTAGCATTGCAGTAGAAAAACCCGACCCAGGCTTCCTCCCGGCCAAACAACCAAGGCCAACATCAGTGGTAAGAAGTCATGTTGATCGTGTGGACCTTTGCATGTGATGAAAATGGAATTTACCTCTCTGGCCTTCCTCCCCAAGCCCAACCTCCATGTCTAATCATGAAAAAAACATCAGGCAAATTCTGATTAGGAGAGCATCCTACAGTGTGGCTGAGGAGTTCCTCGAAACAGTCAAGGTCATCAATATCAAGGAAAGCCTGAGACACTGTCACCGCCCTGAGACGAGCCTGAGGAGACATGACAGCTGAAGGCAGGGAGGAATCCCGGATGGAATGTTTCAACAGAAGATGGAGGGGATGAGGTAAAACCTTCAGAACTATCATCTATGATCATCAGTTAATAATGAAGTATCAGTATTGGTTCATTATTTTTGATAAGCGTGCCACGCTAATGCTGTCGTTCAGTCTCTGAGTCATGTCTGACTCTGGGGTCCCACGGACTGAACCACGCCGGGCTCCTCTGTCCATCACTACCTCCTGCAGTTTGCTCGGACTCATGTCCATTGAGTCGGTGATGCTATCCAACCGTCTCGCCCCCTGACGCCCCCTTCTCCTCCTGCCCTCAGTCTTTCCCAGCATCAGGGTCCCCTCCAGTGAGTGGGCTCTTCAGGTCAGGTGGCCAGAGTATGGGAGCTTCAGCTTCAGCAGCAGTCCTTCCAGTGAATAGTCAAGGTTGATTTCCTTTAGGATTCTAATGTGAAATTTTATTAATAGGGAAAATGGTGCAGGGCTTATAGGAACTCTGTACCTTCCGTTGGACATTTCTGTAAATCGAAAACTGTTCTAAAAAAATAAAGCCTATTAAAAAGAACCTGCGGGAATAAACTTTGGGATGGCCCGTCTGTGAGCCAGAATTTCTGCTCTCCAGGCATTTTTGGCGAGCTATTCAGTTTCTTTTAATAAAGCCCCCTTCTGCTTAAACCAGCTGCAGTGGGAGTTCAGCTGTTTGTGGTCAACAACCTGAATGAATATTCAATTTAAATGCTTATAGCATTTAAGAAAAGAGTTGCAGGAGATTTGGTGTCATTATCCATGTGGAGGCACACTCATTTTACAAAGATAAGACAATGTGCAGAAAATATCTGGGGACAGGATCCGACTAATGAGATCATACCTGCAGAGCTGAGCTCCCTGGAGTTACTGCAAGGCAAGATACAGGTATTATCATCCTGAGAAAAAAACAAGTTGGAGAACGGTAGCAGGGAGGCAGCTAAAAGTGGAAATCAGTTCAATTACTTCTTCTTTTAAAATAGACAAGTTCTATAAAAGTTAAAGATAAGTGATTTTTTTTTTTTTTTTTTTTTGGTAAATCGAACTTCTCCTTATTCTTCAGTCAAACATTTCTGTCTGTTCTATGATCTCTCAATTATTTCTGGTGCTGAGCTCCCTCTGACAATATATCCAAGCTGCTTGAGTTTCTCTGTTTCCAAATTCTCTAGCAGAATATTCTCAAACTTCAAAATCTAGGCTCTTTCTGAGAAAAAAAAAATTCATATGCTTTCCCCTAATGTTATTGAAAATTTCAAAACAAATAACGTGATTTTTAAAAAGATCCAACCCTATACAAATGGTAATAGTAAAAGAAGCTGATGTTTCTGTCTCTAAAGACACATTTTAAAAATTGTCAGCTCGTATGAACATGGCAGTTTCTGTCCCTCCCACAGAGGACAGGAGACCTGAGCTCATCGTGGCTCGTTAGACCCCAGGTCTGCTGTGCTGTTTTCTTTTCACAGTCTGTAGTAAAGAAAAAGAAAAAAATCAAACACGCGTGCGTGAGACAAAAAAAAAAGATCACAACAGGAATGCTTTCCTATTTTTTAAAGGAGAGATGTTTTACCTCCAAATGTTCAAAGGCATCAAGTCAGCGGAGTCTCTGTCGTGATTAACTAGGATCACTGGGCCTCATTTTCCCGGGTCCACCTTTAACCCAAGCTGTACTTTTTGTTTTTCTTGAAACCTTACAAGAGGCTATGAAAATTGGCCAACACATTCTAGAACATTCCCTACCAAGTTCCCAGATACTATCTCAGTGGACACATGGCCTCTTTCCCAAGATATAAATTCAAGGCAGTTGGACTATTTTTCAAAACTGTGTAGCAAAAACTGCCAGTTTCAACACTGGGCTAAAGACTACTGCATCCTCCTCCCAGGCAGTGTGGTGCCTTAACGGTTTCTGGATATGCTATACCTGCCTCCTGGCATGAAATTCAGATTTAGCAAAGATTCCTTAGGTGGCGAGGAATTTGAAATCCCACTGAAGCAACCAAGAGGAGGCTGCGGCTCCCATAATGGAAGTTCAGAGGTGGTCAGATCTTCCTGAAGGTGGACGTGGGAAACCCAGCTGCCTTCCCCTTCTAGAGACAGTTCTATCCTGAGGCTGGTTCCCCTCGAGGACTTGTAGAAGTCAAAGCTGTCTATTTCCTCTTTCACGTCCAGTAGGAGGCAAGAGTGCGTCTGCTTGCAAATCCCTGAGAAGTTGGGAGGGTCACGTGATTGGATAGTTTGCATCGTGGGATCATCGATGGACCCGTGGTGTGACCAGGGTGCTGTGCTGTGCCGAAGTCACCCACAGCCCAACCCCTGAGACTAGAAATGGTATTCCCATGCCACCCCAGCACCAGGCTCCCCCAGGGCAGAGGGTGTGCACCCCAAAGAAACCCATTACCCTTAGACAGAAGGAGGGGTCATCCACTGCAAGGGCCTCTGTTGTGAATTTTGGAAGTTACCTTTGCCAGAAGCATGAACTTTAAAATTTCTTCCCACAGATGATTTCTGGCAGAGATGCAATATTAGGGACAAGGGAGTTTCTTGATCAACTCTGAAATCAGATTGTTCAGTTTTGTCAGCTAGAAAATAGTTCCGGGATTCTGCCTAGAAACACACTCGATGTATGTTCATTTTTTTCCATGAAAAACTAAAGAAAAAATTTATTTATTTTTTGGCTGTGCAGGGTGTTTGTTGCTGAGCGAGCTTTCTCTAGCGTTGAGCTGGGTTACTCTCTAGTTGTGGTGCTTGGGCTTCTCATTGTGGTGTCTTCTCCGGTTGCAAGGCACAGGCTGTAGGGTACGTGAGTTTCAGCTGTGGTTGCTGGGCTCTAGAGCACAGGCTCAGAAGTTGCCTAAGCCCGTGCACAGGCTTAGTAGCTCTGCAGCTTGTGGGATCTTCCTGGATCAGGGATCAAACCCACTTCTCCTGTGTTGGCAGGTGGAGTCTTTACCAATGATTCTCCATACCCATGACTTGGTTTGGGTACTAAGTGTTTTAGTCAGGGGAAGTGTATATTCCAACTTTCAGGTATAGTTGTCCAATAGACAAAGTTTGCTGGATGATATCATTTAAAGAAGTTTATAGCTGTATGTTTTTACCCTAGTATTTCACACATAAGACACCTGCCTCTCCGGCAGGTAAAAATGTTTATTTTTCTTTGCCAGTCATCAAACCTCAGGGGAGAACTTTGTGACTGGCATTCAGATCATTATACAGAGCAAAGCAAATCCTCTGAAGCAGCCCTCAGATGCATAGCCTTTCATGTAATTGATTACCGTCAGTTGAAGCTTGCTTATCAATTTCTGGGCAGAATTTTCAAATATAATGCTAGTGATGCATGATACCATGTGTTCCAGGAATGAGTGATTTCCTTTGATTTTCACTCCATATCTACAAAGCCCAGTATTCGGGACACCACCAGAGCAGAACCTCATTAATGCTTTTTGGCTATTTGACTCATTTACTTTGAAGAAGTTTTACACACCTTCCAAACTGTCATCAGCTTTCGCAATGATCTCTAAAGAGTTGAGAAAACCACATTGCTTTTCCAACAGTATCTCGAGCCATTGTGCCAATTATTAAGCTCAATTGCCTCAACAGACTTCAGTAATAGAGAAAAGAGGGACATTAAATCAATCGTTTGGAAAAAGTAAAGCTTGGTGAGGGTGTTGGGGGTTTGCAACTCTGAAATCAGATTGTTCAGTTTTGTCAGCTTTCCTCTAGCCCGATGTATGTTCATTTTTTTCCATGAAAAACTAAAGAAAAAATTTATTTATTTTTTGGCTGTGCAGGGTGTTTGTTGCTGAGCGAGCTTTCTCTAGCGTTGAGCTGGGTTACTCTCTAGTTGTGGTGCTTGGGCTTCTCATTGTGGTGTCTTCTCCGGTTGCAAGGCACAGGCTGTAGGGTACGTGAGTTTCAGCTGTGGTTGCTGGGCTCTAGAGCACAGGCTCAGAAGTTGCCTAAGCCCGTGCACAGGCTTAGTAGCTCTGCAGCTTGTGGGATCTTCCTGGATCAGGGATCAAACCCACTTCTCCTGTGTTGGCAGGTGGAGTCTTTACCAATGATTCTCCACACCCATGACTTGGTTTGGGTACTAAGTGTTTTAGTCAGGGGAAGTGTATATTCCAACTTTCAGGTATAGTTGTCCAATAGACAAAGTTTGCTGGATGATATCATTTAAAGAAGTTTATAGCTGTATGTTTTTACCCTAGTATTTCACACATAAGACACCTGCCTCTCCGGCAGGTAAAAATGTTTATTTTTCTTTGCCAGTCATCAAACCTCAGGGGAGAACTTTGTGACTGGCATTCAGATCATTATACAGAGCAAAGCAAATCCTCTGAAGCAGCCCTCAGATGCATAGCCTTTCATGTAATTGATTACCGTCAGTTGAAGCTTGCTTATCAATTTCTGGGCAGAATTTTCAAATATAATGCTAGTGATGCATGATACCATGTGTTCCAGGAATGAGTGATTTCCTTTGATTTTCACTCCATATCTACAAAGCCCAGTATTCGGGACACCACCAGAGCAGAACCTCATTAATGCTTTTTGGCTATTTGACTCATTTACTTTGAAGAAGTTTTACACACCTTCCAAACTGTCATCAGCTTTCGCAATGATCTCTAAAGAGTTGAGAAAACCACATTGCTTTTCCAACAGTATCTCGAGCCATTGTGCCAATTATTAAGCTCAATTGCCTCAACAGACTTCAGTAATAGAGAAAAGAGGGACATTAAATCAATCGTTTGGAAAAAGTAAAGCTTGATGTCCCAAGCTCATTCGCTAATGATTATTTGATTGAAAAACTGGACTGGTTTGAAGAGCAAGCCGAAGGTTTTTTCTTAGATTCTTCTCCGAAGGACACTTGGGCAGCTGTCAGAATGCAAATGTTCACATGCGTTTCTTCACCATGAAAGGTTGGCTTTGGTTGCTATTGTTGTTTTAATCTTAGTAATGGAAAAAGCTGAATCACGCAAAGCTTTCTGTGCTTTGTCGATTCCTGATATTAAATTCTAGTTCTGTCCAAATCTGATGCACAGCTGAAACTTCTCCTTTACAAGAAAAACAAATGTATAAACATAAATGTCCTTTTAAAATATTTTGAGTAAAATATCATCTAAGTCAAGAATTTCTGTCATGACTAGACGATATTTCTGGAACTCCAACATATGGAAAACACTGCTCCATCCCTTTACATGAATCTATATACGTCAATAAGCATTGTCAAAATTTTTGATGCCATCTCCAAAGAAGAAAGGAGAGTAAGCAGAAATGAAAGGGGCAGGCAGAAATGCCTGGTCCGGCACTTGCAATGTGATGGGGGGTGTGGTGGCCGGCCCTGAGCTCCGCTGGTCTCAAGTGTAGAATGCGGAGCCACTTCCAGTTTCCTGGCCCTGCGTCCTCAGCCCAAGCCCGCCACGTTAAATGTCATCACTGCTGTGGTCGCTGTGAAGTCGCTGAGTCGTGTCTGATTCTTTGCAACCCCATAGACTGTGGCACACCCGGCTCCTCTGTCCTCCGTTAGCTCCCTGAGTTTTCTCAAATTCATGTCCATTGTACCCTTGGCCTAAGTCCACCACACTGACTGTCCCCATGGCAAGAGTTAAAGAATCTTTCTGAACAGGAGTCTAATATTGCCCACTCAAATTCACGGACAAGCACTAACTTAAAAAGAAGACGGTCCCAGAGTCTCCTTTTTTCTCCTTTGTTATATAGTCTACTTTTATACTTTATTATTAGAGTATCTATAAAATCCAATGTTATTTATTTTGGGGGTGCATCATGTGGTTTATAGAATCTTAGTTCCCTGATCGGGGATCGAACCCATGTCTTGTGCAGTGGAAGCATGGAGTCTGAACCACGGGACTAGCAGGGAATTCCTCGAATAAAAAAAACACAACAGTATATATACACATACATACATACATACATATGTATACATGTATGTATGTATATATAGTGTGTATGTACATATATAGTGTGTGGGGGGTGCTTCCGAGGTGGCACTAGTGGTAAAGAATCCACCTTCCACTGTAGGAGCCATAAGAGAGGTGGGTTCGATCCCTGCATTGGGAAGATCCTCTGGAGGAGGAAATGGCAACCCACTCCAGTATTCTTGCCTGGAAAATCCCATGGACAGAGGAGCCTGGCAGGTCCACAGGACCAAAAAGAGTCGGGCACGACTGAACATAGACACGTTGAAAAAATGCATACATGCTTACATTTAAACAGCAAGCTCACATTGTATGCAGTAGGAAGCAGCAGAAACAATCGGATTTTATAATCTAGGTGAACATAATACATTGTGTTAACACATAAGGTTCCTCTAAAGCCTTTCTTGCTTTATTTTCAGGCTATATGCACCATTCGGGGGACTTATTTGTTCTCTGAAGTTTGTATTATAAAATAAATATATTTTTAATGTTCCAAATATTAGATTAGAATACTTAGTATGTTTCACCAAGAAAGCATTTCTCACACCTGCCAGTTATAGTCTGACATTCTCCCCAGTTCCCACTAACTACTTCCAAAGAAAGAGGGCTTGGAATTGCCTGGTGGTCCAGTAGTGAGGACTCCACGCTTCCACTGCCGGGGGTCAAGTTCAGTCCTTGGTCAGGAAACTAAGATCCCACAAACCATGCAACGTAGGCAACAAACAAACAAACAACAAACAGTGCTTAACATGTGATGACCCAGCAATGCATCTCAGAGAAGCAAGAGTTATTTTGTATTTCATGAATCTTAACTACTCTGATTTTTTTAAATGGACCTTAAACAAATTTTAAAACAGGCAGCCCTGAGGCTAGGAAGAGAGATGTGTAGTAAAAATGCTGTTTGTCGGATTTTTCTGGCGTTGGAGAATTGCGTCTCCATTGAACGCGATGTGGTAACGGGGGTGGCTCTCCAGTGTCCCATTCACGTGGGAACTGAAGGATAATCATCCAGGACCTATGGACTCAGGCAGGTTGAAAGCAGGCTGTTTGCAGTTTGGGTGCTAAGGGCAGGGAGCTTTAATGGACTCTAGGAGAGCCCTGGCTACCGACAGCGCGGCCTTGAGGCTGCCTGATGCCCGTCTTCCGCTGTCTCTGAGCCGTCTTCGGTCCCCGTGAGCTGCAGGTTCTCGGGTCACTTTCTCAGCGCTGCTCTAGCAAGGTGCTGCCCGCTCAGTCCCTCAGGACAGGAAGGGATTCTCTCAGAGCTCCCGAGGCTGGAAGGCTGCAGCCACGGTGTCCACGGGTCCAGGCTCCCTCTGAAGGCTCCAAGAGGCCCCTGCCCTCGGTCTTCCAGCTTCTCCTTCCAGCTGCCAGCCAGGCCTGGGGCTCCTTGGCAGAGAGACCCATCACTCCAGTCACCATGTCCCGTGACGTTCTTCAACTAGCAGTTCCGCTTTTTCACTATGATCTTTTCTCAGTCGTTAGTACTGACATATAATCTTCCCCCCTTTATTGTTATTCCAGTCTTCAACGTCATATTTTACAAATTGACTTTTTAACAGTGAAGAGAGGAGGAAAAAGTCAGCCAAGAGAATTCCCTCCCCTTCTACAAGCCCTCGTTTAGCCCTAAGCTCTCTGCTGAAGAAGGTCAAGGCTAGCCGGAGCCCCCTCTGTCTTCCACACCGCAGCCACTTTGTCCTGCACCCCATGTGGGTGGAGCCCTCACCTGGAGCCTCCGTGCCCGACACCAATGCTCAGAGACTCAGTTGTGTCTGGCTCTCTGCGATGCCGTGGACTGTAGCCCACCAGGCTCTTCTGTCTGTGAGGTTTTCCAGGCAGGAATACTAAAACAGGTTCCCATTCTACTCCAGGGATCTTCCTGACCTGTATTTCATGAATCTTAACTACTCTGATTTTTTTAAATGGACCTTAAACAAATTTTAAAACAGGCAGCCCTGAGGCTAGGAAGAGAGATGTGTAGTAAAAATGCTGTTTGTCGGATTTTTCTGGCGTTGGAGAATTGCGTCTCCATTGAACGCGATGTGGTAACGGGGGTGGCTCTCCAGTGTCCCATTCACGTGGGAACTGAAGGATAATCATCCAGGACCTATGGACTCAGGCAGGTTGAAAGCAGGCTGTTTGCAGTTTGGGTGCTAAGGGCAGGGAGCTTTAATGGACTCTAGGAGAGCCCTGGCTACCGACAGCGCGGCCTTGAGGCTGCCTGATGCCCGTCTTCCGCTGTCTCTGAGCCGTCTTCGGTCCCCGTGAGCTGCAGGTTCTCGGGTCACTTTCTCAGCGCTGCTCTAGCAAGGTGCTGCCCGCTCAGTCCCTCAGGACAGGAAGGGATTCTCTCAGAGCTCCCGAGGCTGGAAGGCTGCAGCCACGGTGTCCACGGGTCCAGGCTCCCTCTGAAGGCTCCAAGAGGCCCCTGCCCTCCGTCTTCCAGCTTCTCCTTCCAGCTGCCAGCCAGGCCTGGGGCTCCTTGGCAGAGAGACCCATCACTCCAGTCACCATGTCCCGTGACGTTCTTCAACTAGCAGTTCCGCTTTTTCACTATGATCTTTTCTCAGTCGTTAGTACTGACATATAATCTTCCCCCCTTTATTGTTATTCCAGTCTTCAACGTCGTATTTTACAAATTGACTTTTTAACAGTGAAGAGAGGAGGAAAAAGTCAGCCAAGAGAATTCCCTCCCCTTCTACAAGCCCTCGTTTAGCCCTAAGCTCTCTGCTGAAGAAGGTCAAGGCTAGCCGGAGCCCCCTCTGTCTTCCACACCGCAGCCACTTTGTCCTGCACCCCATGTGGGTGGAGCCCTCACCTGGAGCCTCCGTGCCCGACACCAATGCTCAGAGACTCAGTTGTGTCTGGCTCTCTGCGATGCCGTGGACTGTAGCCCACCAGGCTCTTCTGTCTGTGAGGTTTTCCAGGCAGGAATACTAAAACAGGTTCCCATTTCCTACTCCAGGGGATCTTCCTGACCTGGGGACTGAACCCGCATCTTCTGCGGCTCCTGCGTTGGCAGGCAGATTCTCTACCACTGAGCCACCTGGGAAGCCCACCCTGATACCAGAGCTTCCTCCTGAACCCAGCCCACCTCGCCCCATCCAAAGGCCTGGTCCTGAGTGAGTCCCTTGTGAACGGCAGTTGGATGAAACCGACCCCCTTTCCCCACTGAACTCCCACCTTTTAAAAAGACAGTGCTTGGGACTTCCCTGGTGGTCCAGTGGATAAGACTCTGTGCTTCTAATGTAGGGGGCGCAGGTTTGATCCCTGGTCAGGGAACTAGATCCCACATGCCACAACTAAGACCCAGTGCAGCCAAATTAAGATAAATAAAGCAATAACTAAAAAAAAAAAAAAAAAGGCAGTGTTTGCTGATCCATTTTCACCACTGTTCAGCCTGATTTCAAGGAATGGAGAGATTCTCATCTTAACTTTTTTCAGTTTCTTTTTCTTTTGCCTCTGAGTTCATAGAGTGTCTAAATCTTTTTTCTTCTTCCTTTTAAAAATTTGCAGTTGCATCCTATGGCATAGCAGCATGTAAGTAACTAACAAGCCAGTTGTTACAGATTGAGGAAGTTTACAGATATATTTATTTTTATTCTTAAATTGTTTATTTTGGGAGATACAGGCAATTTGTTTAGAATTTTTTAATTTATACATTTTCCTGTTTACCTGTTCAGTAGATAATTTGTTTAAATATATTCAAGGTTGGTGTGAAAGAAGTGGATTTCCAGTCTGGAAGGTTTCAAAGATGTAAACACTTCCTCCAGCCCAGGGAACATCCGTGGTTGCACCTTGGGTGGCTTTTCCGTCTTCAGTCTTGGCAGGCAGTCCCTCTGGCAGAACAGATTAGACCTAGCCCGGGAAGGGATTGCCAGGGAGTGGAGGAAGGTTCTAGAAGACCTCGTTACCCCACTGAAAGCCAAGAGTAGGAAGTCCCCGGGGCTTCCAGTTTTCACGGTGGGAGGGAGCTGGCAACTCCAGATCGGGCCCATCCTTGTGGACGTCTGTAAGTTTCTGGAAGATATTCCATGTTATTTCTGGGCTCCAGTCCTGGGCCACAAGGAGAAAAGGCAGGTTGGAAGTGATTGTCCCACTGCGCAGCTATTGCTTTGTTCAGCGCACAGTGCCAAACCCACCTGTGCTGACTGCAGGGAGGGAGGCACGCACACGTCCTGTCCTGAGGCTGTCCGGAGCCAGGAAGTGTTTGACTTTACTCCCCCAACCCCTGGTTGTAAAAAGGAAGCCTGGATTCTAACTCAGGCAAGATGGTTTTTCTGTACGCTAGCCCACCATCTTCTTGGATTTCGTGATTCCTTGCCCCCATGACCCATCTCCTGGTTTACTGGGCTGTGGGTCGGAGCAGTAGGAGCCTAGGACCGGTAACAAAGATGGCTCAGGATGGGGCCACCTCGATTTTGTGGCACCTGATGGCACTGGAGGCTTGGAGACTGCGATGATGACGTGAGTCTCTCAGTCGTGCCTGACTCGGTGACCTCTGTTCATGGGATTTTTCAAGCAAGAATTCTGGATGGGTTGCCATTTCCTCTTCCAGGGGATCTTCCTGACCCAGGAATCAAACCTGCATCTCTTACGTCTCCTGCAATGGCAGGCAGATTCCTTGCTGCTGGGTCATTAGGGAAATCCGTGACAATGACGTTCCTGCCTGATGTCTTTACCGTCTTCCGCTACTTCAGTTTTCAACCTCCCCAGATTGCACCTGGGTCTCAGGTGTCTCGATCCTCAATGAGCTTCTCTCTGCTTCTCCAGTCCCTTCTTCCGGAATCAGTTACAAGCGGAGTCTATCTGGAGCAGAGGAAGCATTTTTTTTTAGTCCTGGGTTTCAAAGATGTAAACACTTCCTCCAGCCCAGGGAACATCCGTGGTTGCACCTTGGGTGGCTTTTCCGTCTTCAGTCTTGGCAGGCAGTCCCTCTGGCAGAACAGATTAGACCTAGCCGGGAAGGGATTGCCAGGGAGTGGAGGAAGGTTCTAGAAGACCTCGTTACCCCACTGAAAGCCAAGAGTAGGAAGTCCCCGGGGCTTCCAGTTTTCACGGTGGGAGGGAGCTGGCAACTCCAGATCGGGCCCATCCTTGTGGACGTCTGTAAGTTTCTGGAAGATATTCCATGTTATTTCTGGGCTCCAGTCCTGGGCCACAAGGAGAAAAGGCAGGTTGGAAGTGATTGTCCCACTGCGCAGCTATTGCTTTGTTCAGCGCACAGTGCCAAACCCACCTGTGCTGACTGCAGGGAGGGAGGCACGCACACGTCCTGTCCTGAGGCTGTCCGGAGCCAGGAAGTGTTTGACTTTACTCCCCCAACCCCTGGTTGTAAAAAGGAAGCCTGGATTCTAACTCAGGCAAGATGGTTTTTCTGTACGCTAGCCCACCATCTTCTTGGATTTCGTGATTCCTTGCCCCCATGACCCAGCTCCTGGTTTACTGGGCTGTGGGTCGGAGCAGTAGGAGCCTAGGACCGGTAACAAAGATGGCTCAGGATGGGGCCACCTCGATTTTGTGGCACCTGATGGCACTGGAGGCTTGGAGACTGCGATGATGACGTGAGTCTCTCAGTCGTGCCTGACTCGGTGACCTCTGTTCATGGGATTTTTCAAGCAAGAATTCTGGATGGGTTGCCATTTCCTCTTCCAGGGGATCTTCCTGACCCAGGAATCAAACCTGCATCTCTTACGTCTCCTGCAATGGCAGGCAGATTCCTTGCTGCTGGGTCATTAGGGAAATCCGTGACAATGACGTTCCTGCCTGATGTCTTTACCGTCTTCCGCTACTTCAGTTTTCAACCTCCCCAGATTGCACCTGGGTCTCAGGTGTCTCGTATCCTCAATGAGCTTCTCTCTGCTTCTCCAGTCCCTTCTTCCGGAATCAGTTACAAGCGGAGTCTATCTGGAGCAGAGGAAGCCCACAGCTCGCCACTTGGGACAGTTAACCTGGGAGAACCATGTGCTTCTGAACCACAACAGCAAGGCCGCGCTGACACATACATGCTTATTATGTGCCAGGTGCTTTTTTAAGCATTTTACGTAAATTAGCTCATCTAATCCTCATTAAGAAAAGTATGAAGAAGCTGTTATTACTGTTCGCATCTTTACAGACAGAGAAACTGAACCATAAAAAGGTTAAACAGTAGCTGAAAGACTATCCTACTTGCCAAGGGAAGTTCATTGCTTTCTTAGGTTGGAAGGCGTGGTTTATCATGTCCCCTTAACAAGGCTGATTTTGAAGACCAGCGTTAATTTCTGGTGGGCTTGCTGGGGATTGGGAATTGCTGGACACATTCTTCATTGTCTGTGTCATTCTTTGGGTTAAAATGTGTGGTACTAGGTCAGAGCAACTGTCCCCTTGTGGGAGACCTGGCCTTGGGAATTCGGGGGAAGCAACAACATGAGCATTATGAGAAATGCGTGAGGTTCCAGGCCAAAGAGAAATGCCTTATGCCATAAGTAGCACTAGAAACAGCCCAGAATTCCAGAAGACCTGGGGCTGGGAGGGCCCTCTTCAGGCCACTCCATGACCACTGGGTGGGGTGGAGGCAAGAATTCCATTCTCAGAAGGAGGGAAGAGGCGGGTTGGGCTGAACCCACAAGAGTTCCCAGAAGGCCTTCTGGAGGGGTGCAGCCTCCACTTACAAGGATTAAAGGAATTTCTGGGGTGGGAAGAGAGCCGGGGCTCTGGGTTGATCCTTCCTTTCAGAAGTCTTTACTGACTGCTCATAATAAAGTCATGTACAGCTTTGAGAGCTGGACCATAATGAAGGCTGAGCACCAAAGTACTGGTGCTTTTGAATTTGGTGCTGGAGAAGACTCTTGTCTCTCACCTCCTTCTCTGCCTTCTTCCTCTTCCCTGAGAGCAGAAAGCTTCTCTGAAGAGCCCAGTTCATGTTTTATTGCACAGACATATGCATTTGTGCTGGGCACATAATGAGAAGTAGAATTACTGAGCCAGAGGGTTGGTGCTAAGTAGCACTCTGAACTCTGATGTACCAACCCGAAATGTAACCAGCATGCCATGTGCCCCGTGCACCAGGCTGGGGGTAGGGATGTAAAACCCCAGACCGGCATCCTGATGTGATGAGGGGAGCAGAGAGGGAGGGGTGGAGAGCAAGGCTGGGGCAGGCCTGGGGGGGAGGAGGAGGATCGGGGCTCTGGCTTGGGTTCCTGGGCAGGCGGTGGTGTCATTAAACCTAAGAAGTGCAGAAGGAGGAGCCAGTTTGTGGGAGAGGAGTATGAGTCTAGGCTGTCCCAGTAAAAGTTCTGAGATGCCGAGGGACCTCAGGGGGTGCCACTCAGAGCACACCCGGCTGAGTATGCTCATAAAGCTTAACTCAGGAGGCCCGGGTATGGGGAAGAGTCAGGGAGATACGGTCAGCTGGAGAGGATGGACCCAGAGTGAAGAGAATGGGGGGGTTTTTTTTGCATTTGGGTTAAAATGTGTGGTACTAGGTCAGAGCAACTGTCCCCTTGTGGGAGACCTGGCCTTGGGAATTCGGGGGAAGCAACAACATGAGCATTATGAGAAATGCGTGAGGTTCCAGGCCAAAGAGAAATGCCTTATGCCATAAGTAGCACTAGAAACAGCCCAGAATTCCAGAAGACCTGGGGCTGGGAGGGCCCTCTTCAGGCCACTCCATGACCACTGGGTGGGGTGGAGGCAAGAATTCCATTCTCAGAAGGAGGGAAGAGGCGGGTTGGGCTGAACCCACAAGAGTTCCCAGAAGGCCTTCTGGAGGGGTGCAGCCTCCACTTACAAGGATTAAAGGAATTTCTGGGGTGGGAAGAGAGCCGGGGCTCTGGGTTGATCCTTCCTTTCAGAAGTCTTTACTGACTGCTCATAATAAAGTCATGTACAGCTTTGAGAGCTGGACCATAATGAAGGCTGAGCACCAAAGTACTGGTGCTTTTGAATTTGGTGCTGGAGAAGACTCTTGTCTCTCACCTCCTTCTCTGCCTTCTTCCTCTTCCCTGAGAGCAGAAAGCTTCTCTGAAGAGCCCAGTTCATGTTTTATTGCACAGACATATGCATTTGTGCTGGGCACATAATGAGAAGTAGAATTACTGAGCCAGAGGGTTGGTGCTAAGTAGCACTCTGAACTCTGATGTACCAACCCGAAATGTAACCAGCATGCCATGTGCCCCGTGCACCAGGCTGGGGGTAGGGATGTAAAACCCCAGACCGGCATCCTGATGTGATGAGGGGAGCAGAGAGGGAGGGGTGGAGAGCAAGGCTGGGGCAGGCCTGGGGGTGAGGAGGAGGATCGGGGCTCTGGCTTGGGTTCCTGGGCAGGCGGTGGTGTCATTAAACCTAAGAAGTGCAGAAGGAGGAGCCAGTTTGTGGGAGAGGAGTATGAGTCTAGGCTGTCCCAGTAAAAGTTCTGAGATGCCGAGGGACCTCAGGGGGTGCCACTCAGAGCACACCCGGCTGAGTATGCTCATAAAGCTTAACTCAGGAGGCCCGGGTATGGGGAAGAGTCAGGGAGATACGGTCAGCTGGAGAGGATGGACCCAGAGTGAAGAACCTTGTCGCCACTGACATTGGAGGCTCAGGGTACTGCTGAGACCAGTGACGTGGGAGGGGGAGAAAGTCAGGAGGGTCTAGAACGGCAGGAACCAAGAATGGACACAGGGTCGTTGATGGGCTCTAAGGCCCACACCCATCTCAGTGTGGAGGCCACTCCCACAGTGGCATGACCCCTGGTGAGTGGTGCTCAGCAGCCTCGGTGATGGTCTGAGAAGAGCGGGTGGGAGGCATGGCCCCAAGGGAGGGGTTATCTGGTGGTGGGTGGTGGAAGGCCAAGGGTAAGGTCCAGAGACAGAGTCTGATTTGAGAAGCATTTAGGTGAGACCTTGTAGAATTAACCTGAGACAGGGAAAGAAGAAAGGGCCGGGTGATCCAAGAAGGGGCTGGAGGGTCTTAGGGTTTGGCAAGGCCTGGGAACAAGGTCAAGCATGGCATTCAGAGGTAGGGGGGGAATGAGACCACCTGAGGGACCACAGCTAGAGCAAAACCAAGGCCATCTTAGAATTAGAGCAAACGAGGTCCACCAGACGTATAGAACCCTACCGTCTCAACGTCAAGGTCACTTATGCAGCATTTCCATTTTCCTCTCTAGTGCCCGCTCCTGCCGAGTGGCACGTGTTCACAGATGACCCCATGGCAGAGCCAGAGGAAGCGATGTCACTAGAAGTATTTGCAAGGGGACCATCCCGCTTCACTCGAGAGCTGAGACTCCAGCACATGCTCACAGGGGGCGGGGACACCTTTTAATTTCCTGTTGTGTAGATACAGTCCTATCTTCCTGCTGGCAAGAGGGGTCCCAGTTCACACGGTGGGATTCAATGGATGCTTATTCCGCAGTGCCCCACTGAATGCACCTGAGGTCTGGGAGCCAGAGACATAAAGACAGCAGGTGGGGCGGGGCCCTGAGGATGCCCAAGGTGAGGGGCTCAAAGGGAGCTGGAATAGGACAGAAAGAAACAAAGTTCAGCTGGAGATATTTGGGAAAACATTTAATAAAAATCGCAGGGACTGTAAGTGGAAGAGTCAGGAGATACCAGCTGGAGAGGATGGACCCAGAGTGAAGAACCTTGTCGCCACTGACATTGGAGGCTCAGGGTACTGCTGAGACCAGTGACGTGGGAGGGGGAGAAAGTCAGGAGGGTCTAGAACGGCAGGAACCAAGAATGGACACAGGGTCGTTGATGGGCTCTAAGGCCCACACCCATCTCAGTGTGGAGGCCACTCCCACAGTGGCATGACCCCTGGTGAGTGGTGCTCAGCAGCCTCGGTGATGGTCTGAGAAGAGCGGGTGGGAGGCATGGCCCCAAGGGAGGGGTTATCTGGTGGTGGGTGGTGGAAGGCCAAGGGTAAGGTCCAGAGACAGAGTCTGATTTGAGAAGCATTTAGGTGAGACCTTGTAGAATTAACCTGAGACAGGGAAAGAAGAAAGGGCCGGGTGATCCAAGAAGGGGCTGGAGGGTCTTAGGGTTTGGCAAGGCCTGGGAACAAGGTCAAGCATGGCATTCAGAGGTAGGGGGGGAATGAGACCACCTGAGGGACCACAGCTAGAGCAAAACCAAGGCCATCTTAGAATTAGAGCAAACGAGGTCCACCAGACGTATAGAACCCTACCGTCTCAACGTCAAGGTCACTTATGCAGCATTTCCATTTTCCTCTCTAGTGCCCGCTCCTGCCGAGTGGCACGTGTTCACAGATGACCCCATGGCAGAGCCAGAGGAAGCGATGTCACTAGAAGTATTTGCAAGGGGACCATCCCGCTTCACTCGAGAGCTGAGACTCCAGCACATGCTCACAGGGGGCGGGGACACCTTTTAATTTCCTGTTGTGTAGATACAGTCCTATCTTCCTGCTGGCAAGAGGGGTCCCAGTTCACACGGTGGGATTCAATGGATGCTTATTCCGCAGTGCCCCACTGAATGCACCTGAGGTCTGGGAGCCAGAGACATAAAGACAGCAGGTGGGGCGGGGCCCTGAGGATGCCCAAGGTGAGGGGCTCAAAGGGAGCTGGAATAGGACAGAAAGAAACAAAGTTCAGCTGGAGATATTTGGGAAAACATTTAATAAAAAATCGCCAGGGACTGCCCTCGGGACCCAGTGGTTAGGACTCTGTGCTTCCGATGCAGGGGGCGTGGGTTTGATCCCTGGATGAGGAACTAAGGTCCCACAAGCACTGCAATGTGGCCAACAATAAAAATAAAAAAGACTATGGTATGATTCAGGTATCTTCAAAGGATAGAATATCTGAGATTCTCCCAAGGGAGAGTGATTTGGTTCCATTGCCCGGACAGGCTAGTGAAAGGCAAGCTGGATCCAAGAACTGGCTCAGCGAGTGCGTGGAGATGGACCTGTGAGAGGCCCAGAGTCGTAAGGTCAGAGCTGTGTGCTCTTGGCCCTCTCCACCTCACGGGTGGGGCTGGGTCGGGGGACAAGTGCTTCCCCCAGTTCGGCACTCAGGCTCTTCTGGTTGCGACTGGAGGGTTTGGGGCGGGGAGCGTGGGGACCACCGGAGCCCATCAGCCTACGAGAAAGCAGGGACCCAGGTTCTCTTTCGTGAGTTGGCACCCACTCTCGCTCAGGCTCCACCGAGGCTGAAGGGAGCGACACTTGGACGGGTTTCCAGTCTTCCAGATCTAATGCCCACACATTCAGCCAACCGGCAAGGCAGCCACTGTCTGCACCCCCGCCTCTGGTTTGGGTCACAAAGGCTGTTTGGGTGGCTCTCCTCAAGACAAATATGGGTCGGTCTCCACTATGGGAATCTGAGACAGCCTGTGGGAGAGTTGCCATGGTTTCCTGCTTCAGTCATGCTGGGAGCATCCAGCCCCCGTCTCTCACCCCAGCCAGCCCCGCAGAGCCAGACCTCCGCCGCCGGCTCCCAGAGCCCTGCCGCCTCCAGGACACCCTCATCCTGCCCCAGCTGGGGCACCAGCAAGGCCAAGGAGGTTCCAGGCCACTGTCCACCACCAGATCAGCCTGGAGTTCTCCGCCTGTCTGTGCCTTGTCAACTCTGACCCCGTGATGTGGCTTTGGGAACTTTGCCAAATATGTCTTCCCTGATGTCATGAGAAACTGATGAAGCTGCAGAACCAATGAGGTGGCCAAACCTTCCTTGAGGACATCAACAAACGGGGCCAGGATGACGGGGAGAGCAGACTGAGTCTGCTGGTGGTTTGTTGATCAATCATTCTTTGAACCCCATGGCTGGTAGCCTGCCACGCTCCTCTGTCCGTGGGATTCTCCAGGCAAGAATACTGGAGTGGGTTGCCATTTTCTTCTCCAGGGTATCTTCCTGACCCGGGGATCGAACCTGGGTCTCCTGTGCTGCAAGTGGTCTTCTGCATTGCAGGCAGATTCTTTACTGTTTGAACCACCAGGGGAGCTTGAAACCTCTAGAGCAGGCTTTTTACACCGGGGAAGAAACTGTAAACTAGTCATTGTCAGAGCTACACAAACTGTCCACTGACCAAATGACCTCTGTTTGGGCGACTTTGCTGAGACTCAGGACCTGAATGAGCAAATGAAGTCCATGATAAAACTGGGTGATAAACAGCTTGTGCAAGATGTGGGTCCCAGCTCTGGCATGGCAGAAGTGTTGCAGTGTCCCGAGAGACAGTGGTGGACCACGGAGCCCATCAGCCTCGAGAAAGCAGGGACCCAGGTTCTCTTCGTGAGTTGGCACCCACTCTCGCTCAGGCTCCACCGAGGCTGAAGGGAGCGACACTTGGACGGGTTTCCAGTCTTCCAGATCTAATGCCCACACATTCACCCAAACCCGGGCAAGGCAGCCACTGTCTGCACCCCCGCCTCTGGTTTGGGTCACAAAGGCTGTTTGGGTGGCTCTCCTCAAGACAAATATGGGTTGGTCTCCACTATGGGAATCTGAGACAGCCTGTGGGAGAGTTGCCATGGTTTCCTGCTTCAGTCATGCTGGGAGCATCCAGCCCCCGTCTCTCACCCCAGCCAGCCCCGCAGAGCCAGACCTCCGCCGCCGGCTCCCAGAGCCCTGCCACCTCCAGGACACCCTCATCCTGCCCCAGCTGGGGCACCAGCAAGGCCAAGGAGGTTCCAGGCCACTGTCCACCACCAGATCAGCCTGGAGTTCTCCGCCTGTCTGTGCCTTGTCAACTCTGACCCCGTGATGTGGCTTTGGGAACTTTGCCAAATATGTCTTCCCTGATGTCATGAGAAACTGATGAAGCTGCAGAACCAATGAGGTGGCCAAACCTTCCTTGAGGACATCAACAAACGGGGCCATGATGACGGGGAGAGCAGACTGAGTCTGCTGGTGGTTTGTTGATCAATCATTCTTTGAACCCCATGGCTGGTAGCCTGCCACGCTCCTCTGTCCGTGGGATTCTCCAGGCAAGAATACTGGAGTGGGTTGCCATTTTCTTCTCCAGGGTATCTTCCTGACCCGGGGATCGAACCTGGGTCTCCTGTGCTGCAAGTGGTCTTCTGCATTGCAGGCAGATTCTTTACTGTTTGAACCACCAGGGGAGCTTGAAACCTCTAGAGCAGGCTTTTTACACCGGGGAAGAAACTGTAAACTAGTCATTGTCAGAGCTACACAAACTGTCCACTGACCAAATGACCTCTGTTTGGGCGACTTTGCTGAGACTCAGGACCTGAATGAGCAAATGAAGTCCATGATAAAACTGGGTGATAAACAGCTTGTGCAAGATGTGGGTCCCAGCTCTGGCATGGCAGAAGGTCATGTTGACAAGTGCATCCTGAGAGACAGTGGTGACCAGAGGGAACCATCAGGCTAGTCCCCAGAGCCACGTAGGTGACCTGGTCCCCAAGGCAGCAGTGCTTGTGGTGATTACCTTTATCTTTTCTACAAGTTGCACCGAAACATCTACTTAAGTTCCTTCATCATACCATTCCTTCAAGTAAAGTAATTCAGAACCATTTCCCCACCCCACCCCCACCCACAAAATAGCACATTTGAGAATTTTATTGAGGTCCTGCTTTCTTTGTGACACTGTTCAACCCTTCCGGTCTGGGTCACCTGCAGCCCCAGCAGCTGGTAGCTCTCGGGGGACTCCAGCTTCGTAAGTCATGAACAGGTTGGCAGGTACAGGTATTTCTTTTTTAAATTTTGGACTATTTTTTATTGTTTTCTTTCTTTCTTTTATTTTCATCCATCTTTATTCTTTGGCCTGTGTGGGCCTCCCATTTGCAGTGACCTCTCTTGTTGCAAAGCACCAGCTCTGGGTGCATGCGTTTCAGAGTGCCAGCTTGCAACTGGACACACCAGTCCAGCCACTCCTAGGCATGCGGCATCTTCCCGGGCCAGAGACAGAACCAGTGCCCCCTGAACTGCAAGGCAGACTGTCCACCCACTGGACCACCAGCGAAACTCAGGTATCTTATTGTCAGAAGCAATTACTAGCTTTCTGAGCAGGACCATGCTGGCAGGATTTTCTATCCCTTCTGTTCTGCCAGGGGACTTCCCTGGTGGTCCAGTGGCTGAGACTCTTGAGTTTCCAAACACAGAGGGTGGGGGGTTGAGTTCCATCTCTGATTCGGGAACTAGATCCCACATGCTGCCACCAAGACTCTGTATGCCACCAAGGGTCTGTATGCTAACGATCCCACATGCCAGGAACAACAGCAAAAAGGTCCTGCCTGTCCCAACAATCATCAAAGGTCCCCTGTGCCGCCAGTAAGACTCGGGGCAGCCAAGCAAGTCCATAACTAAAAATAATTATTAAAAATAAGAAAAAAGAAAAGAAATTCTGTCGAGGAGAATGTTTGTGAGGTGTGGGAGGGGAAGAGGAAGATCTGTGCTAAGAGAGAAGAAACCAGAAACCAGGTCTCGAAAGGGAGCTCCTCCCTTGCCGTCTGGTGAGGGGGACTGGGGAGCCACCTGCTGCCGCAGGGACTGTGGGCGTGAGGCACAGGGGGAGGGCCTCGCGGAGGACTCTGTGATAAAATGTGCAGATTGAGATGCTGGTGGTGCATCAGCTTCCTCAGCGAGCCAGGTGACTGAATAGCTGCAGATTAGAGAGAAGAATAGAGCTTTGGGGTTTTTATCATCATGCACTGGGGATATTTTTGGTCCAAGAACAAAACGCCAAAATGTTCTGCTGAATTCTTGAAACGATCTATATACCCTTACAGCCAAGTGTAAACATTTCTTCAATAAGAGGTTGCAACTGTCCATTCTACCACAGTTCATGTTGTATGGGGCCGGAGGCAGGGGGTGGGGTGGGGGGCGTGTAGTTCCCACAAACTTTGTGTCCAGAGTGTTTGGTCTTCAGAACTGATGAGCTGGCTGCTTCTGGGATGGGTAGAATAATCCGGGTTGGGCAGGGTGAGAGGGTCTCTTTAGGTTTAGGGTCTTGAGAAACTGGGATTGCTTAGTCATCTCTTTTTATTTATTCATTCATTCAGGAGCAGGAGGCATGGATGGATGGGGACCCGACGGCTGACATAGCTTGCTCTCCCACTTCCTTTTCATCTTAGTTCCAAAGCCCCTTCCTCAGCCGGACCTCCTCGAGTTCTCTCAACTCAAACCGCAACCCCTGGATCCTTCCCGTTTCCTTTCCTTGCTTTGCATTTCTTTTGGCAGGTGACATTATTTCCCACGCTAGGCATTTCATGTATTTATATTGTTTATTCTATGTCTCCCCAACAGAACAGAGGCACTCGAAAGGCAGGGCTTGTGGCCTGAAATGGGTCCTCCCCTTAAATATGTGGAAGTCTTAACTCCCCTGCACATCTGAATGTGTCTTGTTTTGAAAACAGGGCTGTGATCCATGTGATTAGTTAAGATGCGGTCCTTAGGGTGGGCCTTAGTCCAGTATGGCTGGTGTTCTTTAAAAAGGAGAGATTTAGATACCAAAACACACACAGGTGGAGGCAGAGATGGGAGTGATCCTTCTGGAAGCCAAGAAAACCAAAGAGGGTCAGCAAATCAACAGAAACCAAGGGGGAGCACAGGCCTGATTCTGCCTCACAGCCTGTGAAGAAACTAACCCTTGGACACCTTGATCTCAGACCTCTTGCCTCTCAGACTATGAGAGAACACATTCCTAGCACATACAACACCCACTCTGTAGTGTTTTGTTGCAACAGTGCTGTTAATAGAGCAGGGAATTAATTTTTACTTGAGTTTAAAAATATTTACCCAATGATTCTCTCATCATGCATTGCATGTTCAGCCTAAATTCTCCCTGCCCTTAGCTTTGACCTCCTGGGCATGTTTTGACAATGAAACCCAGCCAGAGTTAGGCTAAGTGATAGGTGTAAGCCATACCGAATGATTCACTGTGCTAATTTTAAAATCCTGACTTGGTCGTTGCTTTGATCACTGACTTTGTGCTCAGTTTGGGAGAGCAACGGGGCCTGGAGGCCCGGCCCGGAGGATGTGTGGGTCCAGGCTCAGAACCGGCTGTGTCATCGGAGCCCTCTTTTCCACAAGAGGCACCTCTAGTGGCAGGGCCACCAGCACTGGGGGTGACCTGAGTGGCCTTGGTGTGTGCCCCCAGCAGTCTGAGTATGGTGGTTACCTATGGAGAAATCGTAATCTGGCTTTATAGGGAACCATTCGTGGTCAGAAGCTGGTACTGAATCCAGGCATAGCCCCAGGGTACTATTGGGACAGGAAGTGGGCAACCTGTGAAAGAATGGCACAGTCATTGGATACGAAGATGGCAGAAGATTTAACATCCAATAGACCTTGAGCCGTCGTATGTTGTCATTGTTGTTTAGTCTCTGAGCTGCTTTGGATTCTTTTCTGACCTCATTGGCTGTAGCCCACCAGGCTCCTCTGTCCATAGGATTTCCCAGGCAAGAATACTGGAGTTGGGTTGCTGTTTCCTTCTGAAGGAGAACTTCCTGACACAGCAATGGAACCTTCGTCTCCCGCACTGCAAGCAGATTCTTAATCACCGAGCAAGCAGGGAAGTTTTGGAGCCTTAGTACACACTCACTGTAACACCCAGCAAGCTAAATGACCAGAAGCTCCATGACAGTTGCGGAGCTGACCATAAAATGCCAAAAAGTGAGCAGTGGCCCAGTTCCTGGCAATCCCACCCCTTGCCCAAATAGTTGGACTAATCCTCCCACTTTTAGCTGATGAAATTACCAGCCTATAAAAACTAACAGCCCAGGGCTCCCTTGGTAGCTCAGTGGTGAAGAGTTTGTAGGAGACATGGGTTCGATCCCTGATCTGGGAAGATTCCACATGCTGTGGAGCGACTAAGCCCATGAGCCACAGCTATTGAGCCTGTGTTCTAGAGCCTCAGAGCCACAACTATTGAGCCCATGTGCTACAACTACTGAAGTCCATGTGCCCAAGAGCCCGAGTTCCACAACAAGAGAAGTCACTGCAACAAGAAGCCTACTCACCTCAGCTAGAGAGTAGACCCCACTCCCTGCAACTAGAGAAGAGCCTGTGGCAGCAGTGTAACCCAGAATAGCCAAAAGTAAATAAATTAATCAAATTTTAAGAAATCTTATCATCTTTCTTTAAAACAAAACAAAACTAACAACCCCATACCTTGGCTCTGCTCTCTCTTTCTGTCTACAGTTATGGATATCTCTAAATAGAATTGCTTTCACTTTACTCTGCCTCCCTCCTGAGTTCTTTTCAAGGACGTTCAGCTGGCAGCCTGTCCCAGGGACTCACCCACGATCTGGGGCTTGACCATCTTCTCATACTTCTCATTTTTCTTGCCTGTAGCACTATGTCTTCCTACCTTGATGATATGTTTGTTTGTTTGTTTTTAAAGATTTATTTATTTACTTTGGGCAGGGGTCGGGTTGGGGAGGTAGGGGAGCGGGCGGGCCACTTCTATTGGTCTTTCATTTCTCCATTTTCATCCGTCTTTGTTCTTTGGCTCCTGTGGGCCTCCCATCGCAGTGGCCTCTGTCGTCGCAGAGCGCCGGCTCTGGGCGCATGCGCGCCAGAGCTCCGGCTCGGTAATTGGACACATTGGTCCAGCCGCTCCGCGCCACGTGGCATCTTTCCAGGCCAGGGATCGAACCGGCTCCCCTTGCACTGCAAGGCGGTGTCCTTACCCACTGGACCACCAGGGGAAGCCCTATGTTGTTTTTTTAATTCCTGAAGGTCTCAAGACTTTGAAGTGCAAGTCACTAAAGAAAGTTCAGGTTTTTGCTCTGTACTTGATCTTGTCTAAATTCAGAAGGTTCTGAGAGATGGCAGGGGCCTGGTTCAGGATGTCCTGTCTTCTCTTTTATTTAATAGGGATTTGTTGACCGTCAATCAAGATGGTGAGACATCCTCCCCTCTTAGATGCTGGAGCTTAAAAAACTAGTAAACTATATTCAACATCCTGTGATAAACCATAATGGGAAAGAACATGGAAAAGAATATATATATATAAAACAGAATCACTTTGCTGTACAGTAGAAATTAATACAACATTATTAATCAACTATGTGTGCAAAGTTGCTTCAGTTGTGACTGGCTCTTGGCGGCCCCCTATGGACTGTAGCCCGTCTGGCTCCTCTGTCCATGGGATTCTCTGGGCAAGAGCACTGGAGTGGATTGCCATGCCCTCCTCCAGGGGGCCTTCCTGACCCGAGGGTTGAACCTGCAGCTCTTCTGTCTCCTGGATAGGCAGGCGGGCTCTTTACCACCAGCGCCACCTGGGAAGCATGGTGCTATACTCAACTATACCCTAAAAAAAAAAAAAAAAAAACGAAAAAACAAAAAACTAATAAGACCTGGTCCTTGAATCTGGCGAATTCTCAGATTTTAAGAAGGAAGACAGTTTTGCAAAATAATATTGGAAAGCAGTAATAGAAACTATTATAGGTACATGAACAAAGGATTGGTGATGGGGAAAATGGGTGTTTGCCTTGTACCTGGGGTGGGAGGCCAGGGTGGACCATGGAACAGCCTTTTGTTGAGCAGATCCTTTACAAGCCTTATATCAAGGCCTTAAAACCAATATTGGTCTTTCATTCTCCATTTTCATCCGTCTTTGTTCTTTGGCTCCTGTGGGCCTCCCATCGCAGTGGCCTCTGTCGCAGAGCACCGGCTCTGGGCGCATGCGCTCCAGAGCTCCGGCTCGGTAATTGGACACATCGGTCCAGCCGCTCCGCGCCACGTGGGCTCTCCCCAGCCCCGGGATCGTCCTGCTGCCCCTTGCACTGCAAGGCGGTGTCCTTACCCACTGGACCACCAGGGGAAGCCCTATGTTGTTTTTTTAATTCCTGAAGGTCTCAAGACTTTGAAGTGCAAGTCACTAAAGAAAGTTCAGGTTTTTGCTCTGTACTTGATCTTGTCTAAATTCAGAAGGTTCTGAGAGATGGCAGGGGCCTGGTTCAGGATGTCCTGTCTTCTCTTTTATTTAATAGGGATTTGTTGACCGTCAATCAAGATGGTGAGACATCCTCCCCTCTTAGATGCTGGAGCTTAAAAAACTAGTAAACTATATTCAACATCCTGTGATAAACCATAATGGGAAAGAACATGGAAAAGAATATATATATATATAAAACAGAATCACTTTGCTGTACAGTAGAAATTAATACAACATTATTAATCAACTATGTGTGCAAAGTTGCTTCAGTTGTGACTGGCTCTTGGCGGCCCCCTATGGACTGTAGCCCGTCTGGCTCCTCTGTCCATGGGATTCTCTGGGCAAGAGCACTGGAGTGGATTGCCATGCCCTCCTCCAGGGGGCCTTCCTGACCCGAGGGTTGAACCTGCAGCTCTTCTGTCTCCTGGATAGGCAGGCGGGCTCTTTACCACCAGCGCCACCTGGGAAGCATGGTGCTATACTCAACTATACCCTAAAAAAAAAAAAAAAAAAACGAAAAAACAAAAAACTAATAAGACCTGGTCCTTGAATCTGGCGAATTCTCAGATTTTAAGAAGGAAGACAGTTTTGCAAAATAATATTGGAAAGCAGTAATAGAAACTATTATAGGTACATGAACAAAGGATTGGTGATGGGGAAAATGGGTGTTTGCCTTGTACCTGGGGTGGGAGGCCAGGGTGGACCATGGAACAGCCTTTTGTTGAGCAGATCCTTTACAAGCTTTTCACATCACATATGACTCCTTAAATTGGCCTTAAAAATCCAACTGCTTTTATTCAGATGAGGAGCCAAGGACTTTTGTCCTTGAAGTAAACATGGCTTCCCTACTTATACCCCTTTTATCACTAATTCCTGTCCAGAAGAGGAAGAAGGCAGAAGTATTGGCAGCTGGGTGCACACACGCACATACTTCTTCCAAATACCCACAAAGGCAGAGATCCTCCCTAAAGATAAAAATGAAGTTCTTGCGTGGCTATACCAATCCAGATTACAACAGGAGGGATCTCATCGCTGTCCACTGAGTGGAGTTAGGGACAGAGGGCAGTTAATCTCTTTAATGAGGAGAGCCAGAAATGCACAAGAGACTTTTCCTTATATCTCTAAGTAGGTCAGATGGATAATCTGGCTGAGCCATTCTGTAAATTGACTTCAGAACATGCTAGCTTACTTCTACGTATTGCTGAAACCATGAAAATCAGATGGGACTTGAACCAAGGGCTGAGACAGAAATCCGGCCAAAACTCAGATGGGGACTTGAAGGTGCAGTATTTATTTTTCTTAAAATATTTTATTCATTTATTTGTTTTATTTGGCCATCGAGTCTTGTTTTGGCACGGCGGTCTTCATTGCATCATGCAGGATCTTTCACTGCGGCCCTCAGACTCTCTAACTGTGGGGCGTGTGTACTTAGCTGCTCTTTAGTTCCCCAACCAGGAATCGAACCTGTTCCCCTGAAATGGAAGCACAAAGTCCTAACCAACAGACCACCGGGGAATTCCCAAAGCTCAGGTTCTCGATGTCTCATGACAGAAAGAATTCAGTGAGAGACAAAGTGATAGATAAGAATTAGATTTAGTGAGAGAGATACACATTCCATAGACTGAATGCAGTCTACCACAAAAGGTAAAATGGGCCTTGGGAGAAACATACTCTACAGAATGTAGACCATCTCAGAAGGTAAAAGGCCTGGAAATTTGGGGTGGTTAGTTTTTATGGGCTGAATAATTTCACAGGTGAATGAGTGGGAGAATTATTCCAACTATTTCAGTGAAGGAGTCGGGGCTTTCAAGAACTTGGACACCTTAAGTTTTTGGTCTTTTATAGTCAGCCTCTGAACTGTCATGGTGTTGGTGGGGGTGTCATTTAGATGCTAATATATTATAAAGAGTGCTCAAGGTCCACTGGGAGTTGAATCTTCTGCCATCTTGGACTTACCTGGTTCTAACCCATGTTTGTTGTGTCCGCATGGCTATGTCTTTTTTTGAAAGGTCGTTCCCAGCCTCCTTGCCTCCTGTCTCAGGTGCATTTGGGTGTGTCGACTAAAAGAAAAATGCAGAATATAAAATCTGTGATTTGGTTTTATGGAGACTTTCCTGAGCACTGTAGTCTGGGAAGCAGTCTCTCAGATGACTCTGAGGAACTGCTTTGAAAGAGGTAAGGGGGGACCAGGAAAGTGAAAGTGAAAGTGTTAGTGACTCAGTCCTGACTGCCTCGGTGGGACGCCTTGGACTGCAGTCCACCAGGCTCCTCTGTCCATGGCATTCTCCAGGCAAGAACACGGGAGTGGGTTGCCATATTCTTCTCCAGGGGTCTTCCCAGGGGTCTAACTCGAGCTCCTGCATTGCAGGCAGATTCTTTACTGTCCACACCACCAGGGGACCAGGATATATATACATATATACATAATATAAATTGTAAATATAAACAATATATATTGTAATATATAATCATATATATTGTCAATTGTACGTTGTAAATATACATATGTAAATTGTTTGCGGGGTGGGGTGCAGACATGGAGCCTAACCTCACAAAATCACTGCTAATCACAAAGAACAGACACCTCAAATTAATGAGTTTAAAGCTTTTGTCTGTAAGGAAAGACGCAAAAATCTAATATCCCTAAAATTTTTCCTTAGATGTGTATCTTAACTATCAAGAGGCAGACATCCAAAGCACACAATGTTTCCTTATTCCTTATTTTTTCTTTCTCTTCTGAATTCTCCTGTCAGCAGGTGACTCCAGTGCCTTGTGGCTTGATCCTTGATGGAACGGCCAGCTGGAAATTTGGGGTGGTTAGTTTTTATGGGCTGAATAATTTCACAGGTGAATGAGTGGGAGAATTATTCCAACTATTTCAGTGAAGGAGTCGGGGCTTTCAAGAACTTGGACACCTTAAGTTTTTGGTCTTTTATAGTCAGCCTCTGAACTGTCATGGTGTTGGTGGGGGTGTCATTTAGATGCTAATATATTATAAAGAGTGCTCAAGGTCCACTGGGAGTTGAATCTTCTGCCATCTTGGACTTACCTGGTTCTAACCCATGTTTGTTGTGTCCGCATGGCTATGTCTTTTTTTGAAAGGTCGTTCCCAGCCTCCTTGCCTCCTGTCTCAGGTGCATTTGGGTGTGTCGACTAAAAGAAAAATGCAGAATATAAAATCTGTGATTTGGTTTTATGGAGACTTTCCTGAGCACTGTAGTCTGGGAAGCAGTCTCTCAGATGACTCTGAGGAACTGCTTTGAAAGAGGTAAGGGGGGACCAGGAAAGTGAAAGTGAAAGTGTTAGTGACTCAGTCCTGACTGCCTCGGTGGGACGCCTTGGACTGCAGTCCACCAGGCTCCTCTGTCCATGGCATTCTCCAGGCAAGAACACGGGAGTGGGTTGCCATATTCTTCTCCAGGGGTCTTCCCAGGGATCTAACTCGAGCTCCTGCATTGCAGGCAGATTCTTTACTGTCCACACCACCAGGGGACCAGGATATATATACATATATACATAATATAAATTGTAAATATAAACAATATATATTGTAATATATAATCATATATATTGTCAATTGTACGTTGTAAATATACATATGTAAATTGTTTGCGGGGTGGGGTGCAGACATGGAGCCTAACCTCACAAAATCACTGCTAATCACAAAGAACAGACACCTCAAATTAATGAGTTTAAAGCTTTTGTCTGTAAGGAAAGACGCAAAAATCTAATATCCCTAAAATTTTTCCTTAGATGTGTATCTTAACTATCAAGAGGCAGACATCCAAAGCACACAATGTTTCCTTATTCCTTATTTTTTCTTTCTCTTCTGAATTCTCCTGTCAGCAGGTGACTCCAGTGCCTTGTGGCTTGATCCTTATAGAACTGGAACGGCCAGCTGTATTTCTGTCTCTGCAGATGCAGTAGGAAAATTCTGGTCATATCCTAAATATCAAGACGAAGGAGATCGGTGAAAGACGGGTGTAATTCAGTCATCCTCAAGACCTAGAACTGTTGCGGTTGCAGATGACGGTGGAGGAGATGTCACTGGAAGTGAGGCCTGTCAGGTACCGCAGTCTGCTCTTTATCCCAAGGTGCACTGCCTTCCAAAGGAAAAGTGAAAGGCACTTCTCACGCTCCTCACATGGGCTAGTCCTCTCAGCAAACAGGGCAACACACTGGGAGAAGCGGCTCCCGCACAGTTGTTCATAGCATAGGACGAATGGACACTTTATAATTTTAATAACAATGAAAGTCAACAGTTGCTTGTGTGCCAAGTTCCAGGAATACAAAAAGCTTAAAATCACTCTGCCATGTGTTCTATCCTGGGTGGGTTTTTGAGGAGCAATGTGAAGAACCTGCCTGCCAATGCAGGAGACGAAAGAGACGCGGGTTTGATCCCTGGGTCGGGAAGATCCCCTGGAGGGGGGCGTGGCAACCGGCTCCAGTCTTCTTGCCTGGAGACTCCCATGAACAGAGGAGTCTGGAGGGCTCAGGCCACAGGGCTGCAAAGGGTCTGAAGCAAATGAAGCGACTTAGCACCCCTGTATGCGTGCGGAGGGTTCAGGTTGGCGCCATTATTATGCAATCTCACTTTGCTTTCTAAACAAATTTTATAGGGAGGGCACTCTTACAGGTGCCTTTGGTTTTCAATCTTTAAGTACACTGTTCGTAATTTTTTTTTTAATAATTTTTTTTGGTGGGGAGGAGGGGGCGGGTTGGGGAGGGAGGTGGGGCGGGCGGGCCACTTCTATTGGTCTTTCATTTATCTATTTTCATCCATCTTCGTTCTTTGGCCCGTTCTTCATTCTTTGGGCCTCCCATCGCAGTGGCCTCTGTTGTCGCAGAGCACCGGCTCTGGGCGCACGTGCTCCAGAGCTCCGGCTCGGTAATTGGGCACACTGGTCCAGCCGCTCCGCGGCACGTGGCATCTTCCCAGGCCAGGAATCTAACCGGCTCCCCTTGCACTGCAAGGCGGTGTCCTTACCCACTGAACCACCGGGGAAGCCCTGCTCGTAATTTTTAAAGATCTTCCTGTGTAGGTATTACAGTTAGGTGGCCTCTTTGAGAAATATAACTAAAGTGATGCATCTTTTTTTTTTTTAATGGTTCAAGGACAAATTATTCAACTAAATCAACAAGCTGTTTAATTGCCATATATATATACAACTTAACAATCACAACACTGTCAATCGCAGCACTGCTATACCCCAATACAAAATAAGAAGTTCAAAAGAAAAAATATAATCAAATATTAATGTTAAAAAAACTTAAACTTAAAAAATCGTAATAGTTCATTGAAGCTTAACAGTCTTGGACCAAGCATAGTTTTGTAAAATGTTACCTGTCTAACATTGAGTGTGTTGGCAGTTTTGATGAGCTGCTTTCTCCTTCTTACGTAGATTCTGTACATATAATGTTGACTGGAAAACCCCAAAGCCTAATTTTGTGTTCTTTCCCAACACTGAGCATCTCTTGTCTTTGTGGGAAAAGGGGAGTGCTTCTAAAAGAGAAAACCAGTCTGGTTTGGAGCTGGATCTCTCACAAAAGGTTAGTTCTTATTTGGAGCAGGCCGGTTCAGAAGTTTCCTTTTAAAGCCTAAGCCATGTAGCGCTATGTGCACCCACATGTCCAAGGAAGGAAAGAAGGAAGTGGTGAGCTCTGAAGATAGAGCTCGAATTTCGTTACTCAGTGCCCAGGAGGGGCATCAAGGGGCTGCCCACTCCTGAGGAGGGGGCCCACTACCCCACTCCAGGACTGCAGCGGGGAAGGCCACTGCCCCATCCCCCAGTGCCAGCCTGCTGGGAGGCTTACTTTAACACCACCCGTGCTCTGGGGAGCTGGGAGGAGCGGAGAGCTAACAGACCCGTCCCTGACTGTGGGGGAAGCGGAGGGTCTCTTCACCTTGTAAATCCCCCGGCTTTATTTAACCTCTGCGAGCACCCAAACAGCCATCAGTCTTGAAAGGCGGAAATTTCCAGTGGGAATTTATGTAAACACGGCCGTGTGCGTGTCAGTCGCTCAGTCGTATCCGACTCTTTCGGAACCCCTGGGCTATAGGGGTTTTCCAGGCAAAAATACTGGAGTGGGCTGTCATTTCCTCCTTCAAGGGATCTTCCCAACCCAGGGACTGAACCCAGGTGTCCGGCGTGGCAGGTGGACTCTTTAGCCGCTGAGCCACTGCGGGTAAATAGGCTAGTTAGAGAACAAAGTAAAAAGCGAACTTTGATCTGGGGGAATTTGGGGCTTTAGACGGAAAGCCCCGGCCTTTGACAAACACTGTCAATCGCAGCACTGCTATACCCCAATACAAAATAAGAAGTTCAAAGAAAAAATATAATCAAATATTAATGTTAAAAAAACTTAAACTTAAAAAATCGTAATAGTTCATTGAAGCTTAACAGTCTTGGACCAAGCATAGTTTTGTAAAATGTTACCTGTCTAACATTGAGTGTGTTGGCAGTTTTGATGAGCTGCTTTCTCCTTCTTACGTAGATTCTGTACATATAATGTTGACTGGAAAACCCCAAAGCCTAATTTTGTGTTCTTTCCCAACACTGAGCATCTCTTGTCTTTGTGGGAAAAGGGGAGTGCTTCTAAAAGAGAAAACCAGTCTGGTTTGGAGCTGGATCTCTCACAAAAGGTTAGTTCTTATTTGGAGCAGGCCGGTTCAGAAGTTTCCTTTTAAAGCCTAAGCCATGTAGCGCTATGTGCACCCACATGTCCAAGGAAGGAAAGAAGGAAGTGGTGAGCTCTGAAGATAGAGCTCGAATTTCGTTACTCAGTGCCCAGGGAGGGGGCATCAAGGGGCTGCCCACTCCTGAGGAGGGGGCCCACTACCCCACTCCAGGACTGCAGCGGGGAAGGCCACTGCCCCATCCCCCAGTGCCAGCCTGCTGGGAGGCTTACTTTAACACCACCCGTGCTCTGGGGAGCTGGGAGGAGCGGAGAGCTAACAGACCCGTCCCTGACTGTGGGGGAAGCGGAGGGTCTCTTCACCTTGTAAATCCCCCGGCTTTATTTAACCTCTGCGAGCACCCAAACAGCCATCAGTCTTGAAAGGCGGAAATTTCCAGTGGGAATTTATGTAAACACGGCCGTGTGCGTGTCAGTCGCTCAGTCGTATCCGACTCTTTCGGAACCCCTGGGCTATAGGGGTTTTCCAGGCAAAAATACTGGAGTGGGCTGTCATTTCCTCCTTCAAGGGATCTTCCCAACCCAGGGACTGAACCCAGGTGTCCGGCGTGGCAGGTGGACTCTTTAGCCGCTGAGCCACTGCGGGTAAATAGGCTAGTTAGAGAACAAAGTAAAAAGCGAACTTTGATCTGGGGGAATTTGGGGCTTTAGACGGAAAGCCCCGGCCTACTCCCCGGTCAGGGAGCCCAGGTCACTTCTGGCTCGAGGCTCGCTTGGGGCGTGCATCTCTCTTTACCAGAAGGCGCTGTCCTGCGGGCCCCGCGCTCTCGGCCCCGGGGACGCTAGTCCCCCCGGGGGCCACTGAAGGCCGCGGGGATCACCGCGGCGGGTCGGCCCAGCGCACTGCGAACGCCAGGAGCTCGAGATGAAGAGGCCTAGGCTGTTCAGCCCTCACTCAGGCCCTCACCGACCACCCCCGGCGTTTTTGACGCGTATCCCACGGTGGCCCTCAGCCTGCCCGCCCAGGCCTCGGGCCTTCGAGTTTGATCCCAGCGCCCGCGGCCGCCCGGTTGTGTTCACCTCTGTGCCCGGAGGGCCTCTAACGCGCTGGGCCCTGGTAGGCACTCGGTCAAGAGCGGTGGAAATGAAAGAAAGTAAGGGAGGCGAGGGGACAGAGAGAGGGGGGCGGTGCTTCGCCCGTGGTGTCGCATCGACCCCCGGGCCTGCGGTGCTTCCCGTTCAAGCCGGGACACCCCCGACACCTGCAGCCCCCCGCGCCGCGTCTCCACGCACAGCTCTTTCCACGAGGATCAGGTCCACGGTCCCCCGGAGTGTCCTCCTCTAGGGGGTCAGGGGCTCCCCGCGGCGAATCCTCACCCCCTGCGCCGGGACCGACGGGGAGGCCAGCCTCTGGCCAGGGGCAGTCCGGGGCGGGGAGCCCGGCCGTCGCTGCGGGCCAGCTCTCGGGGGCTGGCAGCCGGCCGCGGAGTCTGCGCCGGGTCGTGGCTTCAGCTAATGCGTCCCCAGTCCGCAGATCCAGGCGCCGCGACACTGGCCAGGGGTGAGGGAGGAGGGACCCCTTCGGGCCTGGAGCCACCCCTTCCCCTCCACGTGTTACCCCCAGAGGCTCCAGCTCACCTGCCCAGGGCGCTCTTTTTGAAGCAATCTGAAAGCTACAGCTGGCCCGCGTTCGGAGGGACCTGGGGACTCCCCGGATCCTCTCCCTGCTCCCCCGCCCCGCCCCAGGCTGGGACGTCCCCGTGACAGCCCGGAGCTCCCGGTTCAGAGGGGCAGGGTCCCCAGGTGGACACCATCTCCCACGCGGCCGCTTGTCCTCCGTGTCCAGTGCGGTCCTAGCCCGCGAGCGAAGTTGGCCCGGGACCCCAGACTCCTGGGAAAATGGGAAAACAGGCTCGGTGCCTCGGACGCCGAGAGGCTCCCCCGCACCCCAGCCCGCAGGCCTGAGGCCCGGGGAGGCTCCGGGCTCGGGGATTTGGCGTTCTGGACGCCCGAGCAGGCTCAGCCGGCCGCGCCCTCCGACCCCCGCCTTCGCCCTCATCCCCGGGCCGCCGGAGGGGAGGGGCGGGGCCGCCGCCGCCCGCCGCCGGGGTTCGGGTTCGGTGGTGGTATTGCCTCTGGCTCTACGGCATCTGCAGTTCCCAGCTCCGGGGCACAGCTGCCGGCTGCGCTGACCCCGCGGGCCCGAGAAGCGCCTGCTCAGCGCTTAACTTTAGCCAGGATCGCGCCGGCGGGCGCGGGACCCGGGGCGCGCGCCTCCTCCAGCGCGGCCCCCCGCCCGCCGCGCTCGGAAAGCCCCCGCGGCTCCTCCCACCCCCAGGGGCTCGCTCCAGCCTCCCGCGACTCGAGTCGAGGAGCGCAGCCGCCCGGCGCGCGTTTCCGCCGAGCTGGAGCGCGCCGAGCACGGCTGCTTTGGGGCCGCCGGGGACAAGGGGCGGTGACCTCCGTGCACGCCCAGCGTCCCCGGCTCCCGGCCCCCGGCCCGCGTCCCGGCCGCCGGCATGGTGCTGCTGGCCGGGCCCGGGCCGGAGGGCGGCGGAGTCTGCGCCGGGTCGTGGCTTCAGCTAATGCGTCCCCAGTCCGCAGATCCAGGCGCCGCGACACTGGCCAGGGGTGAGGGAGGAGGGACCCCTTCGGGCCTGGAGCCACCCCTTCCCCTCCACGTGTTACCCCCAGAGGCTCCAGCTCACCTGCCCAGGGCGCTCTTTTTGAAGCAATCTGAAAGCTACAGCTGGCCCGCGTTCGGAGGGACCTGGGGACTCCCCGGATCCTCTCCCTGCTCCCCCGCCCCGCCCCAGGCTGGGACGTCCCCGTGACAGCCCGGAGCTCCCGGTTCAGAGGGGCAGGGTCCCCAGGTGGACACCATCTCCCACGCGGCCGCTTGTCCTCCGTGTCCAGTGCGGTCCTAGCCCGCGAGCGAAGTTGGCCCGGGACCCCAGACTCCTGGGAAAATGGGAAAACAGGCTCGGTGCCTCGGACGCCGAGAGGCTCCCCCGCACCCCAGCCCGCAGGCCTGAGGCCCGGGGAGGCTCCGGGCTCGGGGATTTGGCGTTCTGGACGCCCGAGCAGGCTCAGCCGGCCGCGCCCTCCGACCCCCGCCTTCGCCCTCATCCCCGGGCCGCCGGAGGGGAGGGGCGGGGCCGCCGCCGCCCGCCGCCGGGGTTCGGGTTCGGTGGTGGTATTGCCTCTGGCTCTATGGCATCTGCAGTTCCCAGCTCCGGGGCACAGCTGCCGGCTGCGCTGACCCCGCGGGCCCGAGAAGCGCCTGCTCAGCGCTTAACTTTAGCCAGGATCGCGCCGGCGGGCGCGGGACCCGGGGCGCGCGCCTCCTCCAGCGCGGCCCCCCGCCCGCCGCGCTCGGAAAGCCCCCGCGGCTCCTCCCACCCCCAGGGGCTCGCTCCAGCCTCCCGCGACTCGAGTCGAGGAGCGCAGCCGCCCGGCGCGCGTTTCCGCCGAGCTGGAGCGCGCCGAGCACGGCTGCTTTGGGGCCGCCGGGGACAAGGGGCGGTGACCTCCGTGCACGCCCAGCGTCCCCGGCTCCCGGCCCCCGGCCCGCGTCCCGGCCGCCGGCATGGTGCTGCTGGCCGGGCCCGGGCCGGAGGGCGGCGGGGCGCGCCGCGTGTCCCCGGAGACACCGTCCCCACCCCGGGACGCGCAGGCTGGGGAGGACCCAGCTGACTACGAAGAGTACGAGGACTTCTCGAGTCTCCCCGACACCCGCAGCATCGCCTCGGACGACTCCTTCTACCCTTACGGAGACGAGGAGGAGTACAGCTCCGTGAGCGCCGAGAGCGCCCCGGAGGCCGTCCCGGAGGCCGTCCCGGAGGCGGCGAGCCTCCTGCGCGCCGCCTGCGCCAACGACGTGGGGCTGCTGAGGGCGCTGGTGCGGCGGGGGCCCAGCGCCCAGGAGGTGCAGGAGACCGATCGCAACGGCCGGGTAAGAGGGCGTCCTCGCGGAGTTCGGGTCCCGGTCCGCCCTGCTGTTCGCCGCGCTACGGGGCCCCGGCTCTGGCCAGGTCCCGCGGTAACTTCGGCGCGGCTAAGAGAGCCTTGCCCCGGGTCTCTGGGCGTGCGGCAGCGCGCGGGCAGCCCCGGGGGGCCTGCCCATCCTGGGCCCGGTGGAGCGCACGATGGCTCTGCCCGAGGTCACGGCGCCGGACACGCGGGCTCGCCGCAGCCACTTCGGGTTTCGCGTCCGTGGAGCCTTCCGATGCTCCTCGGGGGCCCGCGCTGGTCCCTCCCCCCGGGTCCCCTCTGACCGTCACCCTTCCTCGCCTGCAGGGGAAAGCCCTTCTGCAGAGCGCCCCGGTTGTCCCTTACCCTCCCCCAGTTTGGGGAGCTCGCGCTGCCTTGGCACGTTCCCTTCCACGCCCGAGCGCGGATCAGCTCCTCCTCGCCACCCGGGTTCGGAGTTTCCTCGGGGACCACCTGCTTCCTCGCACCCCTCCCCCTTCCCGCGCCCGGGGACCCACGCGGGGACCGGGCACCTGGGCTGTCCGCACGGTTCCCGCGGAGCGCCGGTGCCATCCCGTCCCCCTGTCCCCCCAGCCCCAGGCATGCCCCGGGGCAGGGCAGCGGCGCGGCGGCGCGCACCCCGCAGGGCAGGAGCGCGAGGGGGTGGCGACAGCCACGAGGTATCCATGAGTCATGACGAGACTCAGAGACGATGAGAAACACTTAGAAAAAGAAAGGAAAAGTTGGCTTGAGCAGGAGTGGCTCTCAGAACACCGGCCGCCGAGGCAGCTGGAGAAGAGCCAGGGTGACCACAGCGGCCCAGCGCCCGGGAGCCTGCGGTGAGCGGACGGTGGCCGCGGCCCCGCTGATGGTCGCGTGGCCCGGGTGCCGCGGGGTCTGCAGCCCCCGCCGGGCGCAGAGCGGGCGGGAAGGTGCTTTCGCTGGGGAGCTCACGCTGGTGGGAAAGACCTGCGCCTCCCCGGGGATCCGAGCTAGGTCCCTCCCCGCTGGGTCCCCTCTGACCGTCTCCCTTCCTCGCACTGGTGGGGCCCAGGGTCTCTGGTTTATCTCGTGGGTCGGTGGCTCCTCCCGGACGGTGGCCTGGGCGGGGCTTAGGCAGACTGGAGCCCGCCAAAGGCGTTTTCTGCTCCTGCACCGTATGGCCTAACCTGACACTGCAGTTCAACTGGGGGAAGGTTGTATGCGTGGTGTGCAGGTGAGAGCTGGAGGGGGCCCCCGTGGGCAGCACCCCCACAGTGGCCCTGGGACACTCAGGGAGGCAGTACCTCGGCCCTCCCTCTGGTGACCAGGCGGCGAGGGCGGAGGGTGCAACCCTGCTTTCACTTTTAGCAAGGTGACGTCACAGATGTTCCCAGGAGACCGCAGTTTCCTGAAGCAGGTAACCAGGACTGCCTCAAAGGGGGACTCAGGAGGAGCACAGGGTGGGGTGGGCGTCGCCCTTGTTGGGGGCAACCTGGGGTCTCCCGGCTGGCCTAGCCCCCACTCTGAGGCTCTGCTGGGCTTTCCTTTGGGGGAAAGAATAAAACTTGGAGGACAGCTGCATGGGGGACCACGGAGGACAAGGTGAACCTGCCCCATGGGGCTTCGGGCTGTCAGGCTGAGTTTAGGGGCCACTTGTGACGGCCTCTCCCCCGGTGCAGAGTTGGGGCAGCTGGCTCCAGCCCCTCAGCGCCTCTCGGCCTCCACGTCCTGGTCGTGACGTGGGGCTGACAGCCGCTCCAGTCTGCTGGGGTCTGGGGATCTCCTGAGCAAGAGGGGCCCCAGCGCGCGGCGCTCAGGCATCATCGTGTGAGCCGTCCTGTCCTTCTCTTCACTCACCTGCCTTCTCCACGCTCAGAGGGGACACCCTCCAGGTTTTTTTTTTTTCCCTTTTGGCCAGGCAAAGCTATTTTTCATGGACTTTTCCCCTTGATCACAGGGTCTTCCCTCATTTTTCTGCTCTGAGCCCCCTCTCTGCTCCCCGCCAAATCAGGATGGAGAAATGGCCCATAGCCCATCCATGACAAGACCCTGGCTGTTTCATCTTCTGATCAGAAGGAGCGTGTCCTATGTTCTGGGCTTTGAGGGTGTAAGGTTGGTCCCTGCCGGGTGTTTTAAAATGAGAGAGGAGGATCGGAATTGGTGAGGCAGAGCAGGCTTTATTGGACGGGCGCTCTCGGGCGTCCCTCACGGGGAGAAGAGGAGAGAGGGAGTGAGGGAAAGTGCACACAAAGACTGGGAGGGCCCCCTTTATAGGTAAGGTGACGTGGTCAGCAGAGCCCCTGGCCAGGTTGGGGCACCGTCGACCTGATTGGTTGAGGCCAGATGTTGGGGCGTTCGCAAATTGGGCAGTTTCATCTTTCCTTTGTCCAGCGAGAACTTTTGGCGGGGCAGGGTGGTCCTCCGTTGGTGTCGTGGCTGGTTTTCATTGGCCTTGTTCAATCTGGCGTGAGGGGCCTTCTAGTCAAGGTCTTTCTTGTGTCAGGGAGGTAGGAAGTGGGGGAAAGGAGCCTCAGAGGGGGGGACCAGACCTTACAGAGGGGCGAGGCGAAAGCGTCTGTTTCTTCCCACTGACTTCTTGAGGCTATGATCCGACAGCTTCTGTCTCTCTGAAACACTCTGAAAGAATAAGGTGTCACAACTTCTAAAACACAACCCTGTAGCATTTGCCAGTGCATCACTCATGAGCATGTATTGCAGACCTACTGTGTGCAGGGCACGATTGGGTGCCGCAGGGTCTCCTGAACCAAACGGTCTCCTGCCGAGAGTCTTAACCTTTCATCTGAGGAAGAACTCAGAATAATAGTCCCTGTGTTTGGAGAGTCAGGGCACCCAAGTGCTTGCAGCTAGAGGCAGGACCGAGCCGCCAGTCTGCTGGGGTCTGGGGATCCTGCAAGGGGCCCCAGCGCGCTGCATCGAGCCGTCCTGTCCTTCTCTTCACTCACCTGCCTTCTCCACGCTCAGAGGGGACACCCTCCAGGGTTTTTTTTTTTTCCCTTTTGGCCAGGCAAAGCTATTTTTCATGGACTTTTCCCCTTGATCACAGGGTCTTCCCTCATTTTTCTGCTCTGAGCCCCCTCTCTGCTCCCCGCCAAATCAGGATGGAGAAATGGCCCATAGCCCATCCATGACAAGACCCTGGCTGTTTCATCTTCTGATCAGAAGGAGCGTGTCCTATGTTCTGGGCTTTGAGGGTGTAAGGTTGGTCCCTGCCGGGTGTTTTAAAATGAGAGAGGAGGATCGGAATTGGTGAGGCAGAGCAGGCTTTATTGGACGGGCGCTCTCGGGCATCCCTCACGGGGAGGAGAGGAGAGAGGGAGTGAGGGAAAGCGCACACAAAGACTGGGAGGGCCCCCTTTATAGGTAAGGTGACGTGGTCAGCAGAGCCCCTGGCCAGGTTGGGGCACCGTCGACCTGATTGGTTGAGGCCAGATGTTGGGGCGTTCGCAAATTGGGCAGTTTCATCTTTCCTTTGTCCAGCGAGAACTTTTGGCGGGGGCAGGGTGGTCCTCCGTTGGTGTCGTGGCTGTTTTTCATTGGCCTTGTTCAATCTGGCGTGAGGGGCCTTCTAGTCAAGGTCTTTCTTGTGTCAGGGAGGTAGGAAGTGGGGGAAAGGAGCCTCAGAGGGGGGGACCAGACCTTACAGAGGGGCGAGGCGAAAGCGTCTGTTTCTTCCCACTGACTTCTTGAGGCTATGATCCGACAGCTTCTGTCTCTCTGAAACACTCTGAAAGAATAAGGTGTCACAACTTCTAAAACACAACCCTGTAGCATTTGCCAGTGCATCACTCATGAGCATGTATTGCAGACCTACTGTGTGCAGGGCACGATTGGGTGCCGCAGGGTCTCCTGAACCAAACGGTCTCCTGCCGAGAGTCTTAACCTTTCATCTGAGGAAGAACTCAGAATAATAGTCCCTGTGTTTGGAGAGTCAGGGCACCCAAGTGCTTGCAGCTAGAGGCAGGACCGAGCTCAGAGGGGCTCCTTAGAAATGCAGAGCACACGTCTTGGAAGCCAGGAGCTGGGGACAGTTCGGGAAGCCCAGTGAGGGGAGGCATTTGGAGGTGGGGTGGGAGGACATTCTAACCAGGCAGATGGAACCAAGGGGTGGAGGTGGTTGTGCGTGCAGGACACTGTGGCCACTAAAGCCAGAGAGGCCTCCCAGGGGCCGCTGAGCAGCCAGCCGGGAGCTGGCCAAGGAATGGGAAGTTGGAAAATCTGGTTTCAGTGTGCTGGCATCCGGCCTTGGGCTGTGATGGGCCTCCTCACATGGCCAGAGGACGTGTTCCCACACCATTTTCAGCTTCAGGTCTCAAGGGCATCTCCTCAGGGCAGCCTTCCTCCCATCCCGGTCAAGCCTGCCGCTCCTGGAGCCAGGGAGGGCCGTCCAGGTGTTCACAGACTGAGGGCCAGAAGTGTAGGTAGGGTGGTCATTTGAGAGAACCGGTGACGTTCTAGTGACGATGCAGAGAAGAGGGCTTCCCTGGTGGCTCAGTGGTTTAGAAACCACCTGCCAGGATTCTGGTCTGAGAAGATTCCATATGCTGTAGGGCAGCAAAGCCCGTGTGCCGCACACTGAAGCCTGAGCAGCCTAGAGCCTGTGTACTGCAAGAGAAGCCCCCTCAGTGAGAAGCCTGCACACAACTACAGAAAGCCTGGTAACAAACCCCAAACAAAGAAAAAAGTCACGTCGCAGGGAGGTAGGAAGTGGGGAAAGGAGCCTCAGAGGGACCAGACCTTACAGAGGGCGAGGCGAAGCGCCTGTTTCTTCCCACTGACTTCTTGAGGCTATGATCCGACAGCTTCTGTCTCTCTGAAACACTCTGAAAGAATAAGGTGTCACAACTTCTAAAACACAACCCTGTAGCATTTGCCAGTGCATCACTCATGAGCATGTATTGCAGACCTACTGTGTGCAGGGCACGATTGGGTGCCGCAGGGTCTCCTGAACCAAACGGTCTCCTGCCGAGAGTCTTAACCTTTCATCTGAGGAAGAACTCAGAATAATAGTCCCTGTGTTTGGAGAGTCAGGGCACCCAAGTGCTTGCAGCTAGAGGCAGGACCGAGCTCAGAGGGGCTCCTTAGAAATGCAGAGCACACGTCTTGGAAGCCAGGAGCTGGGGACAGTTCGGGAAGCCCAGTGAGGGGAGGCATTTGGAGGTGGGGTGGGAGGACATTCTAACCAGGCAGATGGAACCAAGGGGTGGAGGTGGTTGTGCGTGCAGGACACTGTGGCCACTAAAGCCAGAGAGGCCTCCCAGGGCCAGCCGCTGAGCAGCCAGCCGGGAGCTGGCCAAGGAATGGGAAGTTGGAAAATCTGGTTTCAGTGTGCTGGCATCCGGCCTTGGGCTGTGATGGGCCTCCTCACATGGCCAGAGGACGTGTTCCCACACCATTTTCAGCTTCAGGTCTCAAGGGCATCTCCTCAGGGCAGCCTTCCTCCCATCCCGGTCAAGCCTGCCGCTCCTGGAGCCAGGGAGGGCCGTCCAGGTGTTCACAGACTGAGGGCCAGAAGTGTAGGTAGGGTGGTCATTTGAGAGAACCGGTGACGTTCTAGTGACGATGCAGAGAAGAGGGCTTCCCTGGTGGCTCAGTGGTTTAGAAACCACCTGCCAGGATTCTGGTCTGAGAAGATTCCATATGCTGTAGGGCAGCAAAGCCCGTGTGCCGCACACTGAAGCCTGAGCAGCCTAGAGCCTGTGTACTGCAAGAGAAGCCCCCTCAGTGAGAAGCCTGCACACCGCAACTACAGAAAGCCTGGTAACAGCCACAAAGACCCAGCACAGCCAAAAAGAAAAGAAAAAAAAAGTCACGTTATTTAAAAACAAAACCAAAAACAGATGTAGAGCACTCCAGGAAGAGGGTACAGCAAGTGCAAAGGCCCTGAGGTGGGAGCTCTTTGGATCTGGTCTACGGTTAGTAGCAGTAAAAGGCTTATGGAAAGGGCTTCCCTGGTAGCTCAGTGGTTAAAAAGTTCTCCTGCCAATGCAGGAGACACGGGTTCAATCCCTGACCTGGAAAGATCCCACATGCTGTGGAGCAACTAAGCCCGTGAGCCACAACTGTGGAGCCTGTGCTCTAGAGCCTCAGGGTTGCAACTGTGGAGCCCATATGCTGCAATGACTGAAGCCCGTGTGCCCTAGAGCCCGAGTTCCACAACAAGAGAAGTGACCGCGACAAGAAACCTGCTCACTTCAACTGGAGCGTAGCCCCTGCTCCCTGCAACTAGAGGAGAGCCTGCAGTAGCTGTGAAAACCCAGAATAGCCAAAATAAAATAAATTAATTAAAAGAAAAATGCTTACGGAAAGCCTAAGGACTTTCACTGGAGGAGCAGGGTGGTGGCATTGACTACCAGACTACTCAGGCTTCCTCAGGGAGAAACAATCCACCTGCCAATGCAGCAGGTGCTGGTTCGGTCCCTGGTCAGGGAACAAGATTCCATGTGCTGTGCGGAATAGCCAAGGAAAAAAAAAGGCCTGTACTTTCCTGTCTCCTGAGATTGGTAGAATTTTGGCTGTGGTTCAGCAGAGAGAGTCTCCTTCTAAAATATTTATTGTTCTAAAAGGATTGCATAATTGAATATGCAACATGTAAATATTTGTCAAACAATCGTTCAGCAACATTCAGAGGGTGCTCTGCTGTCTGGTAGATTTATGCTTGTTTTGTTCCCGTTGACGCGGGGACAGTCCTCCTTCTTCGTTCTTCCCTCCTCTCCGGAGGGGCAGGCCTGGCGGCTCTGCAGACACTGCTGCAAACCGGGGAAGCGTCCGTGTCGCGCTCCCTGTGACAGAACGCAGTCTGCACGTCAGACAGCTCTTGAACCAAAGTAGGCCCAAGTATGCTGCATTTAAAATATTAAAAATAAAATTTATTTATTTGTTTTGACCATGCCACGTGGCTTGTGGGATCTTAGTTCCCTCAAACCAGGGATTGAACCCAGGTCCTCAGCCCTGGATGCAGGAGCCCTAACCACTGGACCACCAGAAAAGTCCCTCTCCCCTCTTGGTGTGCTCCTTCTCTTGTGGGTCTTCTGCAAGACCTCTTGCTGACATGATCCAAAGGTCCCTCCACCTGTTGGCTTGACTGGCTCAGAAATGCCCACCCTGTAGATCCCATATGAGGATGCCTGCCTTTGCTCCTGGGGGCTTAATTGCTACATAGATTTGTAGCAGGGACTGGGACCTTTATCTTTATATATATATGAGAAATGTTTTGTTTCTGTTTTTGTTAGTTTTTGGAATGTCACAGTAAGAGTGATCAAGTGGATCACCTTCTCCTAACACAAGTTTAGCTCACACCCAGCCCTTCTGCATTTCCCAGACCTGGGTATTCGTGGGTCTGGATGTGCTCAGAATAGGTGGCTTGGTAAAGAAAGTCGATTCTGGCCTCAGGCCTTCGTACGCCCACCGGGCAGGGGTCCTCCAGCCCAGGGGGAGCTGGGCATTGCTGTGGCGGGTAGGGTGTGTCTGTGGGTTGAAGTGTGGGAAGCTGGGTGAGAAGGGAGTGGGAGCAGATCTGACTGGGAGCCCCAGGGGCTGAACCCGACGCTGAAGGGGAGGGGCCTGAGAGAGGAGGCCACTCACACCTCCGCTGACCAAAGTGAGGCTCCTCTGGACCCGGAGGCAAGTGAGAGGGTGTTTTTTTCTTTTTCCAGTGTTTATTTCCTTGGCTGTTCTGGGTCTTAGCTGCAGCGTGTGGAATCTATTTCTCTGACCAGGAATCCGACCTGTGCCCCGTGCAGAGGAACCTCCGTGTCTTAGCCACTGAACTGCCAAGGAAGTCCTCGTTTCTTTCATGTTTTTCATTTTCTTTCGAAAACAGCACCGGACTTCCCTGGAGGTCCAGTGCTTAAGACTTCACGCTTCCACTGCGGGGGCTAAGGGCTTGATCTCGATTGGATGACTAAGATCCTATTTACTGAGAGGACTGGCAAACGCCGAAGGACCTGATTTCTTAAAGAGCTGTTTTAGGCTCACAGCGCAGTTGCGGGGAAGGAACAGAGATTTCGCATCTCCCCTCCCCGGGCACAGCCTCCTGTCCCTTTGTCCACATCGCCCGTCAGTGGTACATTGTTGTAACTGGTGAACATACACCGATATGTCATACGCAGCCAAACTCCATAGTCGACATTAGGGTTCACCCTTGGTGTTGGCCATTCCGTTGTTGTCGCTGAGGTGCTGTGTCACCTTTGACTCTTTCGGGACCCCACGGCTTGTATGCAGCCTGCCAGGCTTCTCTGTCCCTGGGACTTCCCAGGCAAGAATGCTGGAGTGCGTCACCGTGCTGTGGGTTTGGACTAATGTGTAATGGCTCGTCGTCATCGTTGTAGGATCATAGTGTCCCACGTGTTCTTCATGGAAGTGTGTGAGTTATCCGTGGCTGCAGCAATGCTGCATAACAGATAGCAGACACCTCGCGGCTGTGGCCGTCAGCCACATGTTGCTGAGGGTGGCCCAGCTCAGCCCAGCTCAGCTGGGTCTGCTTTTAAGGGGGCTGGCTGCAGGAGGCAGGACCGGAAGGTGCTGGGCTGTGGGGCTGGGTTCTGGCCCGTGTGGCTTCCTCCGGCAGCAGGCCGGCCTGGGTGCGCTCTCCAGGGCAGGGGCAGGGTGCCAGGGAGCCAGCAGAGAGAAGAAGGGTCGGCGTCGGTTCTGACGAAGCAAGCCTGGGTCTGTCCTCTAAGTGCGCATCTGCTTTTGTTTGTAGTGGATGCTGTTCACTAACTGTAAGGTTTTCTGTTTATTTAAAATTTATCATTACGGAGCAGCATTTCAGATAGGTGCTCGAATAGAGGGTACCAAGAACCTCCCATGTCCTCATCATCCAGCATCAGTAAGTGTCAACTCCTGAAGGTCTGTTTTACTTTGGACAGAGAGGATTATATTTAAAGCTGTTTTTGGTATGTATGGAGTGTGTATGTGTGTGTGTGTGTAGGTTTCAGAAACCTAGAAGAAGCATTATCAGGGGGTTTTGAAGTTGGGATGGATTTTAGAGGTCAGTGGTCCCCATTACTTTTTAGTAGAAGAAAGTGGGACTCAGAGGAAACCTGGGTTCTGGAATGACCTGGAAGCTATTCATGATCCTCTTTTGACCCCCTGCCTCTCTCCAGGGGCTCTGAGCCTCTCACCTTGCCTCTTGGCTCCACTTGAGGAATGGGCTACCCAGAAATTCTGTGGGGTGACTGTGTCATACAGCCAAACCCCATAGTCCACATTAGGGTTCACCCTTGGTGTTGGCCATTCCGTTGTTGTCGCTGAGGTGCTGTGTCACCTTTGACTCTTTCGGGACCCCACGGCTTGTATGCAGCCTGCCAGGCTTCTCTGTCCCTGGGACTTCCCAGGCAAGAATGCTGGAGTGCGTCACCGTGCTGTGGGTTTGGACTAATGTGTAATGGCTCGTCGTCATCGTTGTAGGATCATAGTGTCCCACGTGTTCTTCATGGAAGTGTGTGAGTTATCCGTGGCTGCAGCAATGCTGCATAACAGATAGCAGACACCTCGCGGCTGTGGCCGTCAGCCACATGTTGCTGAGGGTGGCCCAGCTCAGCCCAGCTCAGCTGGGTCTGCTTTTAAGGGGGCTGGCTGCAGGAGGCAGGACCGGAAGGTGCTGGGCTGTGGGGCTGGGTTCTGGCCCGTGTGGCTTCCTCCGGCAGCAGGCCGGCCTGGGTGCGCTCTCCAGGGCAGGGGCAGGGTGCCAGGGAGCCAGCAGAGAGAAGAAGGGTCGGCGTCGGTTCTGACGAAGCAAGCCTGGGTCTGTCCTCTAAGTGCGCATCTGCTTTTGTTTGTAGTGGATGCTGTTCACTAACTGTAAGGTTTTCTGTTTATTTAAAATTTATCATTACGGAGCAGCATTTCAGATAGGTGCTCGAATAGAGGGTACCAAGAACCTCCCATGTCCTCATCATCCAGCATCAGTAAGTGTCAACTCCTGAAGGTCTGTTTTACTTTGGACAGAGAGGATTATATTTAAAGCTGTTTTTGGTATGTATGGAGTGTGTATGTGTGTGTGTGTGTAGGTTTCAGAAACCTAGAAGAAGCATTATCAGGGGGTTTTGAAGTTGGGATGGATTTTAGAGGTCAGTGGTCCCCATTACTTTTTAGTAGAAGAAAGTGGGACTCAGAGGAAACCTGGGTTCTGGAATGACCTGGAAGCTATTCATGATCCTCTTTTGACCCCCATGAGCCTCTCTCCAAGGGGTCTCTGAGCCTCTCACCTTTGCCTCTTGGCTCCACTTGAGGAATGGGCTACCCAGAAATTCTGTGGGGTGGTTTTATACGTTTGACTTCTTTTCCATCCTAGGTTTATAAAGGAAGACAAAGACAGAGGTGTTCTCAAAATCTGAAACAGTAAGAGTAAAGGTTTAGGAACGCTTTGGGAATCTCATTTGTTTGTCTAACATTCATGTCACTGTAATAAGTGAGCTGTTATTTTTAGAACTATTTTAAATGACAACTTCTAGTAGATATGGTTACAGTATAGGAAAAGCTTTGAGTGTTATTTAACTAATTGTAAGTTACTCAAATTCAATGCCTCTGACCAGACGTTTAGGTCAGTAGCTGATGGTTATAGGATTATTCAGATTTTCTCTTCCTTCCTGGGTCCATTATGGTAACCTCTATTTTTCTAGGAAACTGGTCCATATTTTTCGCCTAAGTTTTAAAGGTTAATAATATAAACGTTCTACAGAATTCACTTTTTTTAAAAGAATTTTTGGCCACTTTTATTGGTCTTCCATTTATTTATTTTTCATCCATCTTTTTGTTCTTTGGCCTGTGCGGGCCTCCCACTGCAGTGGCCTCTCCTTGCAGAGCACTGGCTCTGGGCACACACGCTCCAGAGAGCTGGTTCCCAACTGGACACAGCGGTCCAGCAGCTCTGCGGCATGTGGGATCTTCCTGTGCCGGGGATCGAACTGGTGCCCCTAGCATTGCAAGGTGGACTCTCTACCCACTGGACCACCAGGGAAGCCCTCACTCCAGTATTCTTGCCTGGAAAATTTCATGGACAGAAAAGCTTGGCAGGCTGCAGTCTATGGGTCTCAAATATCTATATCTATATCTATATGTATGTATGTATGTATATATATATGGCTTCCCTGATGGCTCGGTGGTGAGCAATCTGGGGAAAATCCCCTGAGAAGGAAATGGCAACCGCTCCAGTATTCTTGCCTGGCAAATTCCACGGACGGAGAAGTCTGGTGGGGTCACACACAGAGTCAGACACGACTGAAGTCACTAAGCAGCAGCAGAGAAATTGTTAAAGTATGTTTCATTCCAGATGGTTGGGAAGGGATTCTTTTAGACCGTGGGAGTGTATGTGTTCCACTTGAGGAATGGGCTACCCAGAAATTCTGTGGGGTGGTTTTATACGTTTGACTTCTTTTCCATCCTAGGTTTATAAAGGAAGACAAAGACAGAGGTGTTCTCAAAATCTGAAACAGTAAGAGTAAAGGTTTAGGAACGCTTTGGGAATCTCATTTGTTTGTCTAACATTCATGTCACTGTAATAAGTGAGCTGTTATTTTTAGAACTATTTTAAATGACAACTTCTAGTAGATATGGTTACAGTATAGGAAAAGCTTTGAGTGTTATTTAACTAATTGTAAGTTACTCAAATTCAATGCCTCTGACCAGACGTTTAGGTCAGTAGCTGATGGTTATAGGATTATTCAGATTTTCTCTTCCTTCCTGGGTCCATTATGGTAACCTCTATTTTTCTAGGAAACTGGTCCATATTTTTCGCCTAAGTTTTAAAGGTTAATAATATAAACGTTCTACAGAATTCACTTTTTTTAAAAGAATTTTTGGCCACTTTTATTGGTCTTCCATTTATTTATTTTTCATCCATCTTTTTGTTCTTTGGCCTGTGCGGGCCTCCCACTGCAGTGGCCTCTCCTTGCAGAGCACTGGCTCTGGGCGCACGCGCTCCAGAGCGCTGGTTCCCAACTGGACACAGCGGTCCAGCAGCTCTGCGGCATGTGGGATCTTCCTGTGCCGGGGATCGAACTGGTGCCCCTAGCATTGCAAGGTGGACTCTCTACCCACTGGACCACCAGGGAAGCCCTCACTCCAGTATTCTTGCCTGGAAAATTTCATGGACAGAAAAGCTTGGCAGGCTGCAGTCTATGGGTCTCAAATATCTATATCTATATCTATATGTATGTATGTATGTATATATATATGGCTTCCCTGATGGCTCGGTGGTGAGCAATCTGGGGAAAATTCCCTGAGAAGGAAATGGCAACCACTCCAGTATTCTTGCCTGGCAAATTCCACGGACGGAGAAGTCTGGTGGGGTCACACACAGAGTCAGACACGACTGAAGTCACTAAGCAGCAGCAGAGAAATTGTTAAAGTATGTTTCATTCCAGATGGTTGGGAAGGGATTCTTTTAGACCGTGGGAGTGTATGTGTTCTTAGGAGGTCACAGATTATGATGAAGTAGGATGTTAAAAATCCTTGATGTCACCCAGTGTGTGTGTTCAAAAAGAATAGAGACTATTTTTAATGGTATTTCTGAATTTGGAAAACAGTCAAAGGTGGCATTTACTTATGCCTGCTAAGTCAGAGACACGAAAATGAAGGTTGATGTGAAATCCCGAGACAGGTGGGTATGTGGCAGAACTGGATTGGAGCGGTGGGACCTGAGAGCAATTTCAAAGTAATAGGAAGGCAGAGTATGCTTCTAAAGGCATATCGATGTCAACTTGGAGTGAGTTTAGAACAAGGTAGGCGTGTGATGGGGTGGGGTACGAAGGAGTCAAGCATTTCCCTCCGACTGCTGTTTCTGAGATGTCCCTAGCTCGTGGGTGAGAGGTCACACCTGGGGAGGGGCATCCTAGCGGAGAGAGAGGTGTGGAGGCGAGGCCTTGGAAGCGGCAGGAGCTCTGCTCAGGGGTGCTCCTGCCCGATGAAGGGTGTTACGTTTATAGTAGCACATTTCCTGCGATAAGGACAGACTCGTGAAATCAGTTTAAAAATTCAGGAAGGGTTTCCCTGGTGGTTCAGTGGCAAAGAATCTGCCTGTTAGTGCTGGAGACACAGCCGCAACCCCTGATCCAGGAAGCCCACACAAGCCCCCGGGCACCTACGCTTTATGCCACAATTGTTGAGCCCGTGTCCTAGCGCGCATGCCCTGCAGCAAGAGAAGCCCACCAAAGTGAGAAGTCCACTAAAGTCAGAAGCCTGTGCGCCGCCACCAGAGAGAAGCTCTTGCTTGCCACAACTAGAGGAAAGCCCACGCAGACCCAGCACAGCCAAAATAATAATAATAATAATAATAATAGTGATAAAATAAATGAAGGAAGGAAGGAAGATGGAGAAATTAGGTTAAGAGAAAAAAAAATTCACCTCTAAAGATTATATGCTGTGTTCTTTCTTTTTTGTAACCTTCCTGAAGTAACGTGTTGAAGAGATGGGGAACAGACTAGCAGTTGACGTTGTGTGGGTTCCTGGGAGAGGAGGGGATGGCACTCGGACGGGGTCAGGCCTGCTTCTCAGTGGTGGTGGTGGTTATGGGGAGGTGCACGAGGGTGTAGTGGCAGAGAGCCGCACTCACACACACACACACGCGCACACACAGGTGACGGGGACACCTGAGCAAGCTCTTCAGAACACAGCAGTACCCGTTCATGTTGCTCTTGCCTTGAAGTCAGAGACACGAAAATGAAGGTTGATGTGAAATCCCGAGACAGGTGGGTATGTGGCAGAACTGGATTGGAGCGGTGGGACCTGAGAGCAATTTCAAAGTAATAGGAAGGCAGAGTATGCTTCTAAAGGCATATCGATGTCAACTTGGAGTGAGTTTAGAACAAGGTAGGCGTGTGATGGGGTGGGGTACGAAGGAGTCAAGCATTTCCCTCCGACTGCTGTTTCTGAGATGTCCCTAGCTCGTGGGTGAGAGGTCACACCTGGGGAGGGGCATCCTAGCGGAGAGAGAGGTGTGGAGGCGAGGCCTTGGAAGCGGCAGGAGCTCTGCTCAGGGGTGCTCCTGCCCGATGAAGGGCGTTACGTTTATAGTAGCACATTTCCTGCGATAAGGACAGACTCGTGAAATCAGTTTAAAAATTCAGGAAGGGTTTCCCTGGTGGTTCAGTGGCAAAGAATCTGCCTGTTAGTGCTGGAGACACAGCCGCAACCCCTGATCCAGGAAGCCCCCGGGCACCTACGCTTTATGCCACAATTGTTGAGCCCGTGTCCTAGCGCGCATGCCCTGCAGCAAGAGAAGCCCACCAAAGTGAGAAGTCCACTAAAGTCAGAAGCCTGTGCGCCGCCACCAGAGAGAAGCTCTTGCTTGCCACAACTAGAGGAAAGCCCACGCAGACCCAGCACAGCCAAAATAATAATAATAATAATAATAATAGTGATAAAATAAATGAAGGAAGGAAGGAAGATGGAGAAATTAGGTTAAGAGAAAAAAAAATTCACCTCTAAAGATTATATGCTGTGTTCTTTCTTTTTTGTAACCTTCCTGAAGTAACGTGTTGAAGAGATGGGGAACAGACTAGCAGTTGACGTTGTGTGGGTTCCTGGGAGAGGAGGGGATGGCACTCGGACGGGGTCAGGCCTGCTTCTCAGTGGTGGTGGTGGTTATGGGGAGGTGCACGAGGGTGTAGTGGCAGAGAGCCGCACTCACACACACACACACGCGCACACACAGGTGACGGGGACACCTGAGCAAGCTCTTCAGAACACAGCAGTACCCGTTTCATGTTGCTCTTGCCTTGTAATTACACGAGATGATACTGGGGAGGAAGGCTGAAGGAGGCAGCTTCTCGTCAGTCTATCACTATTTCAAAGTAAATCCAGTAAAAATGAAGGAAGGTGTGCATTGCCTTTTTTTTTTTTAAGTGCTTGGTTTTCTCCCCCCGCCTCTTTTATTGCTCTTCCATTTATTTATTTTTCATCCATCTTAATTCTTTGGCCTGTGTGGACCTCCCATCACAGTGGCCTCTCTCGTTGCAGCGCACCGGCTCTTGGCGCATGACTCCAGAGCTCTGGCTCGTAATTGGACGCACCGGTTCAGCTGCTCCGCAGCGTATGGGATCTTCCTGGGCCAGGGATCATGTGCATTGCCTTTTATTGGTGGCCCTACCACAGGAATACAGTGGATTTTGGAACCTAAAGCACGATCAGACCTGGTTAATATGGGGGAATGGGACCGGTGGGAATACTGAGTGTTGGATGAACGTCGCTGCTCACATGTGGTTGAATGAGCTGCCAGCACAGCGTCTTCTGGGAGTTTTCCCAAAGGCAGGATCCCAGGCCCTCCCTGGACGTGCAGAGCCGCAGTCTGCACTATGGCTTTTGGTGTGTACACTTGTTGGAAGAGCTCTAGAACTCTGTTCCAAGGGTAGAACACACGAGTGGGGACTGAAGATGTCAGCCTTGGGTTGGTCACGTGATCCTGGATGAGTCACATGACCTTCCCACCCTCAGTTTCCTCTAGATCCTCGTGTAGAAAAGGGGGTGCTTTTTATGAGGCTAATAATACCTCATGGAAGTTCTAGGCAGAATAAATTAGTAACTTATGCATACAGTGGTGTTTTCTCTTGTAGCTCAGCTGGCAAAAGAATCTGCCTGCAATGCAGGAAACTCTGGTTCATATCCTGGGTTGGGAAGATTCCCCTGGAGAAGGGAGAAGCTATTCACTCCAGTATTCTTGGGCTTCCCTGGTGGCTCAGATGGTAAAGAATTTGCCAGCAATACAGGAGACCTGGGTTCCATCCTTGGGTTGGGAAGATCGCCGGGAGAACAGAAAGGCTACCCACTCCAGTATCCTTGTCTGGAGAACTCCGTGGCTCGTCCATGGGTTGAGAAGAGTTGGACAGGACTGAGCCATTTTCACTTCACTCGTACAGCGGGGGCTCTGGGAGTGTGGCGTTTGTTTCTATGAGTGAATTAACCTCAAGATGGGTTTCTAGTTCTGCTGCTTCAGTTTCAGCCAAGCAGCAAATTAAGTATCTAACCACGGAGGAGTGGTCGATCAAATGGTGTGTCACTTGGTAAGGACCTGTTTGTAAATGTGAGCACTAGCTGGGAGGGTGGCTCTCGTGCGGTGTATTCACGTGCTGAGGACACTGGCAGTTGGGGCCATGGGTGCAGACGAGGCAAGGTGGGAGGGGCCCGTCCAGGGGCATCTTGGAAGCACCTTAGACTGTGGGGAGTGGAGGTGGTGGTTTGGAGGAGAATGAGCCGAGTCCAGACTCATGGCTGATGAGGAAGGAGAGTGTTCCAAGGAGGGCAAGGATGGCCACTGTGTCAGGGATGGTCAGGAGCCCTCTTTCTTTCTTGAGCATTTCCTGTGAGTTCCAGGTGGTGCAGAGCCCCGGGGGGAAGGCCTGGTGCATCCTGTGACTTTCAGGGCCTGATTCGGTCCCAGTGGTCTGCGGTGAACAAGCAGCTTTGGGGGTTCCTGAACTCTCCTTCCACTTCTGTTTCTCCTCCCAGGCACTCCCAAGGACCTGGCCCTGCCTGCTCAGAGCAGGAGGGCCAGGTTGCATCACTGCATCTAGAGCGGCCCGCCTTTGTATTCGGAAACACAGCAGTCATTGCAAAAGCTAAGGGGCTTGGGCCCGCCCCTTTTTTTTTATGAGGCTAATAATACCTCATGGAAGTTCTAGGCAGAATAAATTAGTAACTTATGCATACAGTGGTGTTTTCTCTTGTAGCTCAGCTGGCAAAAGAATCTGCCTGCAATGCAGGAAACTCTGGTTCATATCCTGGGTTGGGAAGATTCCCCTGGAGAAGGGAGAAGCTATTCACTCCAGTATTCTTGGGCTTCCCTGGTGGCTCAGATGGTAAAGAATTTGCCAGCAATACAGGAGACCTGGGTTCCATCCTTGGGTTGGGAAGATCGCCGGGAGAACAGAAAGGCTACCCACTCCAGTATCCTTGTCTGGAGAACTCCGTGGCTCGTCCATGGGTTGAGAAGAGTTGGACAGGACTGAGCCATTTTCACTTCACTCGTACAGCGGGGGCTCTGGGAGTGTGGCGTTTGTTTCTATGAGTGAATTAACCTCAAGATGGGTTTCTAGTTCTGCTGCTTCAGTTTCAGCCAAGCAGCAAATTAAGTATCTAACCACGGAGGAGTGGTCGATCAAATGGTGTGTCACTTGGTAAAGACCTGTTTGTAAATGTGAGCACTAGCTGGGAGGGTGGCTCTCGTGCGGTGTATTCACGTGCTGAGGACACTGGCAGTTGGGGCCATGGGTGCAGACGAGGCAAGGTGGGAGGGGCCCGTCCAGGGGCATCTTGGAAGCACCTTAGACTGTGGGGAGTGGAGGTGGTGGTTTGGAGGAGAATGAGCCGAGTCCAGACTCATGGCTGATGAGGAAGGAGAGTGTTCCAAGGAGGGCAAGGATGGCCACTGTGTCAGGGATGGTCAGGAGCCCTCTTTATTTCTTGAGCATTTCCTGTGAGTTCCAGGTGGTGCAGAGCCCCGGGGGGAAGGCCTGGTGCATCCTGTGACTTTCAGGGCCTGATTCGGTCCCAGTGGTCTGCGGTGAACAAGCAGCTTTGGGGGTTCCTGAACTCTCCTTCCACTTCTGTTTCTCCTCCCAGGCACTCCCAAGGACCTGGCCCTGCCTGCTCAGAGCAGGAGGGCCAGGTTGCATCACTTGCATCTAGAGCGGGCCGCCTTTGTATTCAGAAACACAACAGTCATGTGCTAAAGATAGCAGCGGTGACACAGCCGAGGGAGGGCTTGGTGGAGCTGTGACTCAGGCCTTCTCTCCTTGGTTGTAGGAAGTGGGTGGGTTTCTAGGAAGTGAATTCTGTGTACAGTTGAGCTGGTCTAACGCCTGGACCAGGAGTCCTTGTGTTATCTGGGGATGCTCTTCCTGCTGCCCGCTGTGTTTCGGAGGACCTAGTTCTTTGGAGAGCCTGTTCATCCGCAGTATGAAGGGACATAGGAGGCACCATGGAGCAGGGGAAGGAGTGACTCAGATGCATCTTGTCACTCACAGGTCCTCCTTTATGGAGGGGGCTGAGACAGGCCACCCCGGAGGTCTCCAGGCTCACCCTCCATGTGTGGTGATGGGTAGGAGGCATCCGTTGGCACCACAGCGGGATCAGTTCACTTTGATCTACCCAGAATTTCCTCATGTTGGCACCAAAGTCCCATATCCTGGCAAATTCCTGTTCTCCTGGCCAGAGGGGATGGTTGGCCACCCTGCCTATGAAAGCCGTGTGTGTGTGTGTGTGTGTGTGTGTGTGTGGCCACACACAGCGTGTCATGACAGAGAAGCCAAAAGGTCCACTGACTGCAGAATTCCTCCTTCAGCAGAACTTGGAAACCCTACTTGGGAGGAAAGCTGTCGCATTAAGTTCTAGCTGGACCATGAAGACGGCTGAGCACCGAAGAAATGAGGCTTTCAAACCGTGGTGCTGGAGAAGACGCTTGAGAGTCCCTTGGACAGCAAGGAGATCCTAAGTGAAATCAACACTCACTATTCATTGGAAGGGTTGAGGCTGAAGCTGGAGCTACAATATTTTGGCCACCTGATGCTAAGAGATAACTTGGGAAAGACCCTGATGCTGGGAAAGACTGAGGGAAGAAGGAGACAACAGAGGATGAGATGCTTAAATGGCATCACCGACTCAATGGACATGAGTTTCAGCAAACTCCGGGAGATGGTGCCGTCCATGGGGTCACAAAGAGTCAGGCACAGCTGAGCAACTGAATGGTAACCACAGGAGCATCTGGGGCACATCCACGGAGAGGGAAATGTTTGCCTAAACATAGTCGCTTAGACTGGGTCCTCTGGACTCATGAGAGAGCTGTCACCCACGGGGGACCAGCATGGATGCATCTTCCCGGGAGGCCTTTTGGAGACCAGAGAGCCCCTTGATCTGGGAAGACCCATGGCAGGAGGGCCTGAGTGGGGTTACCTCTCCACCACTGTATCTGAAAAGTAGAGTAAATGCATTTCTCTCAAAAAAGTCAGCTATTTAATAGCATAGACACACACACACGACCATCTGTAAGAGAGATAGCTGGTGAGAGGCCGCTGTGTAACACAGAGAGCCCAGCCAGGTGCTCCGTGACGACCTAGCGGGGAGGAAGGGGAGGGGAAGGAGGCTTTCGAGGGAGGGGACGTGTGTGTCGTTATGGCTGCTTGGCACTGTTGTACGGCAGAAACCAACATGATGCTGTAAAGCAATTTTTCTCCTATTAAAAATAAATTTAAAAATTCAGCTACTTACTATAACATGCACTGGGGAATCTCTGGTGGATTTGCTTTAAATAGACATTATTTTAAAATGTTGTTAGGGGTAAACAGATCTAAATCCTTCGATTTGTTTAGCATGAGCTACAAGTGCATAGAGTTAACTCACTCTATTTGTGGAAGGCAGTGACCTACAGTGGTGCTACTAATAATATCATTGGGTCCAAAAAATGCTTAAAGCATGACTACATTATTTCTTAAGATTACCTAAGGTTAATTGGGTTGAGGGGCCTTGGAAAATAACTGAAAACTCATCAACCTTTTGTTTGCATCTGGCAAGCTCTGTCTGTCAATTTGTAGACGGCTTGATTTCAACTTGTGTTTTGTGAATATTTGTTTATTATATATATACTATTTATTTGGCTGCATTGGGCTTTAGCTGTGGCATGAGAGATCTTTCCTTGAAGCAGGTGGGCGGGCTCTCTAGCTGTGGCTCTTCGTTCCCTGACCAGAGATTGAACCGGTGTCTCCTGCCCTGCAAGGTGGATTCTTCACCCCTGGACCACCAGGGAAGTCCCTCAACATGTTTCAGCAAATGTGTGTAGGCTGTGTTTCTGTGTAAACAGCATGAGTCCTTTTAGAAAAGAGTCAAGTCTAAGAAGAACAGAGACCTTGAGACCTTTTTTTCTAACAAATGGATAGTCCTGAATGAAAAAAACACATTTTCATCCATTTGGGCTGCTGGGACAGAACAACAGATTGAAAATCAGGTATCCATTTTTCACAGCCCTGGAAACTAGACGCTCAAGATCAGGGCCCTGTGGATCTGGCGTCTGGTGAGGGCTCGATTCCTGGTTCACAGGAGGTCGTCTTCTCTGCGTCCTCACCTGAGAGAGTGAGGGCAGGAGCCGCATGGGTCCCTGTAAGGACACTCACCCAGCACGGGGATCTGATCGCCGCCCACAGGCCCCGCCTCCTGGGGCCATCACACCTGAGGGTTAGGATTTCAGCATGTGAACTTTGAGGGGGCACAGCATGTTCTATGGCAAAGCACATCAGTTGCTGAAGGAATTTTTTTAAAAATGCATTTAAAGTGTCTTTCCACTTGCAAAAATGGTACATATATATTTTTTTAATATTTGTGGAAATATATGTGCATATCTTTTACTAAAAAATTCCAGAGTCTGTGTGTGGACCATGGGATGGGTTTATATATGGAGCATCTCCTTATTTAAAAATAGAGATGCCTGCCCTTCTGGGATGTTGAACAAAAGTTTAGATGAGTCAAAGGAAATAACTGAACACTAACTAGTCACAAGATGCCTAGAAATAGAAAAATAATTCTCAAAGGGAACAAAGACTTTGAAGGTTTAAATGATGGGAAATCCCTAAATGCAAACCAAAAGAAGTAATCGGAAAAGAAAAGTGGATAAAATGGACTGCTTTTTAAAAAGCAGTATTGAAAAAATATAATTTTCAGGGGCCCTTCCCTGGTAGGCCCCAGTGGTGAAGAGTTTGCCTGCATTGGGCTTTAGCTGTGGCATGAGAGATCTTTCCTTGAAGCAGGTGGGCGGGCTCTCTAGCTGTGGCTCTTCGTTCCCTGACCAGAGATTGAACCGGTGTCTCCTGCCCTGCAAGGTGGATTCTTCACCCCTGGACCACCAGGGAAGTCCCTCAACATGTTTCAGCAAATGTGTGTAGGCTGTGTTTCTGTGTAAACAGCATGAGTCCTTTTAGAAAAGAGTCAAGTCTAAGAAGAACAGAGACCTTGAGACCTTTTTTTCTAACAAATGGATAGTCCTGAATGAAAAAACACATTTTCATCCATTTGGGCTGCTGGGACAGAACAACAGATTGAAAATCAGGTATCCATTTTTCACAGCCCTGGAAACTAGACGCTCAAGATCAGGGCCCTGTGGATCTGGCGTCTGGTGAGGGCTCGATTCCTGGTTCACAGGAGGTCGTCTTCTCTGCGTCCTCACCTGAGAGAGTGAGGGCAGGAGCCGCATGGGTCCCTGTAAGGACACTCACCCAGCACGGGGATCTGATCGCCGCCCACAGGCCCCGCCTCCTGGGGCCATCACACCTGAGGGTTAGGATTTCAGCATGTGAACTTTGAGGGGGCACAGCATGTTCTATGGCAAAGCACATCAGTTGCTGAAGGAATTTTTTTAAAAATGCATTTAAAGTGTCTTTCCACTTGCAAAAATGGTACATATATATTTTTTTAATATTTGTGGAAATATATGTGCATATCTTTTACTAAAAAATTCCAGAGTCTGTGTGTGGACCATGGGATGGGTTTATATATGGAGCATCTCCTTATTTAAAAATAGAGATGCCTGCCCTTCTGGGATGTTGAACAAAAGTTTAGATGAGTCAAAGGAAATAACTGAACACTAACTAGTCACAAGATGCCTAGAAATAGAAAAATAATTCTCAAAGGGAACAAAGACTTTGAAGGTTTAAATGATGGGAAATCCCCTAAATGCAAACCAAAAAGAAGTAATCGGAAAAGAAAAGTGGATAAAATGGACTGCTTTTTTAAAAAAGCAGTATTGAAATATAATTCAGGGGCTTCCCTGGTAGCTCAGTGGTGAAGAGTTTGCCTGCCAATGCAGGAGACATGGGTTCAATCCCTGATTCAGGAAGATCCCACATGCTGTGGAGCAACTAAGCCTGTGTGCCACAACTACTGAGCCTGTGCTCTAGAGCTTCAGAGCCACAACTATTGAAGCCCGTGAGCCCTAGAGCCCGAGTTCCACGGCAAGAGAAGTCACTGCAACAAGAAGCCTGCTCACCTCGACTAGAGAGTAGACTCTACTCCCTGCAACTAGAGAAGAGCCTGTGGCAGCAGTGAAAACCCAGAATAGCCAAAAATAAATACATAATAAATAAATAAATAAAATGCATTTCTTTAAACAAAAGAAATATAATTCACATAGTATACAGTTCACCTATTTACAAATGTACAATTCAATGCTTTTTACTATATTCACAGGTAGGTACAGACATCACCACAGTCCCATTTAGAACATTCATTACAGCTGTCGCCCTCTGTTCCTGTCCCCTCCCACCCTAAGGAGCTTGTATCTCCTTTCCTTGTTGTGTGTGCATGTGGGCTTAGTCGTGACCCCATGGACTGTAGCGCCAGGCTTTTCTATCCACGGGATCTTCCAGGCAGGAATACTGGAGCGGGTTGCCATTTCCTCCCCCGGGGGATCTTCCTAACCCAGGGATTGAACCCGAGTCTCTTGTGTCCCTTGCACTGGCAGGTACATTCTTTACCACTAGAGACACTTGTTTACATTATTTATGAAAAGAGTTTTATGGAAGATGAACTATGTGCCAGTGTATCTGGACATTTTTCTCAGCAAAAGACTACAGTGCACTTTACAGGAAGTGCCTGCCAGGCAAGGTGCCTCTTGTGGGTTCTGCCTTTAGGGTCTTGACTGTAAGTTTCCTGTTTACCATGGTCTGCCCTTCTGGGATGTTGAACAAAAGTTTAGATGAGTCAAAGGAAATAACTGAACACTAACTAGTCACAAGATGCCTAGAAATAGAAAAATAATTCTCAAAGGGAACAAAGACTTTGAAGGTTTAAATGATGGGAAATCCCCTAAATGCAAACCAAAAAGAAGTAATCGGAAAAGAAAAGTGGATAAAATGGACTGCTTTTTTAAAAAAGCAGTATTGAAATATAATTCAGGGGCTTCCCTGGTAGCTCAGTGGTGAAGAGTTTGCCTGCCAATGCAGGAGACATGGGTTCAATCCCTGATTCAGGAAGATCCCACATGCTGTGGAGCAACTAAGCCTGTGTGCCACAACTACTGAGCCTGTGCTCTAGAGCTTCAGAGCCACAACTATTGAAGCCCGTGAGCCCTAGAGCCCGAGTTCCACGGCAAGAGAAGTCACTGCAACAAGAAGCCTGCTCACCTCGACTAGAGAGTAGACTCTACTCCCTGCAACTAGAGAAGAGCCTGTGGCAGCAGTGAAAACCCAGAATAGCCAAAAATAAATACATAATAAATAAATAAATAAAATGCATTTCTTTAAACAAAAGAAATATAATTCACATAGTATACAGTTCACCTATTTACAAATGTACAATTCAATGCTTTTTACTATATTCACAGGTAGGTACAGACATCACCACAGTCCCATTTAGAACATTCATTACAGCTGTCGCCCTCTGTTCCTGTCCCCTCCCACCCTAAGGAGCTTGTATCTCCTTTCCTTGTTGTGTGTGCATGTGGGCTTAGTCGTGACCCCATGGACTGTAGCGCCAGGCTTTTCTATCCACGGGATCTTCCAGGCAGGAATACTGGAGCGGGTTGCCATTTCCCTCTCCCGGGGATCTTCCTAACCCAGGGATTGAACCCGAGTCTCTTGTGTCCCTTGCACTGGCAGGTACATTCTTTACCACTAGAGACACTTGTTTACATTATTTATGAAAAGAGTTTTATGGAAGATGAACTATGTGCCAGTGTATCTGGACATTTTTCTCAGCAAAAGACTACAGTGCACTTTACAGGAAGTGCCTGCCAGGCAAGGTGCCTCTTGTGGGTTCTGCCTTTAGGGTCTTGACTGTAAGTTTCCTGTAAATTACGGTGCATGGTAAGAAATTACATTTTTTTTAAAAAAAAGTATGCAAAACCATAAACCTGAGCCATGTCACAGTGAGCCTTGGGCGGAGCTGTCTTTTCTTCATCTCAACTTGGGTTTGCTGACCTGTCCCTAAGGTCCTCCCATGTGGCCCCGAGCCGGCAGTGTCCATGGGACCTGGGAATGGGGAACTCTGGAGCAGGACCAGCACCATGTTCAGAACCCTCCAGGGGGTCTGATGTGCACTTGGGTACCCCTTGCTGTTGCTGTTCAGTTGCTCAGTCTGTCCGACTCTGTGACCCCATGGACTGCCGCACGCCAGGCTTCCCTGTTCTTCACCATCTCCTGGAACTTACTCAAACCCATGTCTATTGAGTCAGTGATGCCATCCAGCCATCCCACTCTCTGTCGCCCCCTTCTCCTTCTGCCCTCAATCTTCTCCAGCATCAGGGGCTTTTCCAGTGAGTTGGCTCCTGGTATCAGGTGGCCAAAGGATTGGAGCCTCAGCTTCAGCATCAGTCCTTCCAGTGAATAGTCAGGGTTGATTTCCTTTAGGACTGACAGGTTTGATCTCTTTGCTGCCCAAGGGACTCTCAAGAGTCTTCTCCAACACCACAGTGTAAAATCATCAATTCTTTGCTGCTCAGCCTTCTTTATTGTCCAACTCTCACATCCATACGTGACTACTGGGAACAACACAGGTTTGATTGTACGGACTACAGGAGTACCCCCGGTGGACTGCATTTCTACCTCCTTCAATGTTTCTGCTGCCTCTGCCTGGAAGCCTGCCTCTCCGCCTCGGCAGGGCCTGGCTGTCTCGTCAGAAGAGAGGCTGGAGGTCCGCTTCCCCAGGCTTGTCTGACTCCCCCACCTTTCCTTGCTCCTGCCTCAGGGGATCACAGCTGTGTTTAGAGCAAGGCCAGCCCGGTTTTGTCCTTGACCAGGTCTCTGGGGCCGAGGACCTGGGACGTGCCCAGGGAAGGCCTGGATGGCCTGTGACCGCTGTCCCTCCCCTCTGATGGAGCGCTCCGCAGGTGGGCTGGGTCTCCGCTCTCCCCCGACCTGGCTGCTGTCCTTTGCTGCCTCTCATGGTCTCTTCTGGCTTTCCCTCGGCCAGTTCTTACAACTAACCCTTCTTCTTATAACATCTTTACATCCCTGATCATAAACAGGAAAACACACACATGCACAAACTCCGAATCAGACTAGCCCAGGACTCCCTTGCCTGCAGGCACCTGAGGTCCCTCTGCGTCCTAAGGCCGAGGGCAGCAGGGCTGGCGGGCACTTGCCTGATGCCCTGCCCCCCACCCCAGGGGCAGGGGCAGGGCCCGTTCCCGTACCTCCTCGGGTTGCCCCTGCCGCTCAGTCAGCAGCCTTATTGTTGGGTGTTGGAAAATATTGTTTCCTGGGTCCTGGCCCGGCCTCCCCGTCTTAAGCTCTAATTTCTTACGTCCCAGCCCGCCCAGTGGAACCCCTCCTGGTCTTGGCAGGGCTGCCTGTTCTCCTACCTCCCATTCTCACACCCTAGCATTTTGGGGACATTCGTTGGAATCAGAAACTGACCTTCCTTCCTGGGGAGCTGGGGGGCGGGTAGGGTGGGGCGTCACACAGAGCCTGACCTGCCAACCAGGTGCCCATGGTGGGGGCAGCCTGCTGATCTGGACAATGGCCTGTCCTGGGGTGAAAGTCTGTTCCCCGCGGTTGGGATCATGCCCCACCCCTCTCAAAGCCACCTCCTGGGACTCCTGACCTACCTCCCCTTACCCCGGCCACAGCCCACTTCTGGTCTCCCCGGACCTTCTGGTGTCTACTTCTTTGCACCTCCCTGAGGTATTTTTAGTCAGTTTGTCTCTACTCGTCGCTGTGGTTATTAAGTGTCAGTTGGGTTAGTCTATCACACCCAGTTATTTAACCACACTGGTGCTATGTAAGCCTTTTGTGCACGTGGTTAACAGCCATCTTCAGTTGCCTTGAAGTCAGTCTGACCACTGACAATCTGGGTGAGCCTCATCCAATCAGTTGAAGGTCTGAAGAGCAAACACTGGTTTCTGGAAGAAGGAATCTGGCTTCAGGGCTGCAGCCTCAGCAACTGCCTGGGTGTCCAGCCTGACAGCCCCCAGCATCGTGTGCCCCAGTGCCTCCATGGGCATCTCTGTGTCTGGAGCCTGTGCTGATTCGCCGTCTGCAGACCCCTGACTCACGCGTTCTCTGGGCGTCTCCCCGGCCGGCAGAGCCCCCAGGCTGGTCTAGCGGAGGCCATCTCTCAGCCCTCCGCTGCTCTCCTGAGAGTCAGACTGACCACTCAAGATCAGCGACAGGGCTCCTCCTGCCAACCTCCCAGCCTTTCGGGCTTTCCGTGAGCTCATTAGGACCCCTCCAGCCGCCACTCTGGGGGGCTGTTGCTGTCACTAAGGCGTTGAGGGCTGTAACCTGCAGCCCGGGGCACTGTGCCTGAAGGGCCTGTGTTTGGAGTGCGGCTCTTCCGCTGCTGTCCTGAAGTTCTTAATGATTGTGAGCCTGGGGCCCTGTATTTTCCCTTAACACCACGACTACACGTTGCGTAGCTGACTCCAGTTGCCCCTGCGACCGGCGGCTCGTCTTCGCAGCCCAGCAGCGGACCCACCTTCTCTCACCTCTCACATCTGTGCAGTCTCTGTTGATGGTGCCCCACTTATCTCTGGGGTTTCCCCACCTCTCATAATCTGGGGCTTTGAGACGTCTCACTTGAGCAAGCGTGGTACTTCCTCTCTGGTCTCCCCACCATATCTCCCCACTTTCCAGCCTGTTCTGCTACTACGGGATCTATTTTCATGTGTGTGGCTTATGTTACAATAGCATCATCTTCAGAAGACCTTTCTTGGGCTTCTCTGGTGGCACAGTGAGTGGGAATACACCTGCCAAGGTAGGGGACACAGGTTCAATGCCGGGTCCAGGAAGATTCCACATGGCATGGGATAATGAAGCCCGTGCACCACAACTCCTGACCCCGTACTCCAGAGCCAGTCAGCCACAGTGACTGAAGCCCACGTACCTAGAGCCCCGTACTCTGCAATAAGAGCTCTGCAATGAGAAGCCCACACACCACAATGAAGATTAGCCTCCACTCTCCATGTGGCAACAAGGACCCCTGGCAACCAAGAAAGGAAAAGAAAAGAAAGCAGCCACGGCCTTTCCTTGGAGGCCCCTGACAAGACTTGATTTTCCACTGTTTCCTTTTGTGTCATGGAACCAGGTGACTGGCCGTCCCCAGAGTCCTGGCAGATCCTTATTCTCCCCGGGGCTGGACGCTGCTCCGGGCTTTACCGCAAGGCAGCCTCAGGTGTCCCCTTCTCCGTGAGCTCCCACGCCCCTCACTGGGTAGCTTCTCTCTCCCTTTGGACGATCACGGCAACTTGTGGTTTATGAGACGCCTTTCATTCTGCTTTACTTTATGATCGGTTGATACTTTCACTCTCTAAGCTTGACAAGCGCCATGAGGGGAAGTCCTCAGCATCATTCATTCAGCTCGTGTTCACTTCAGTCAAGCAGAGTTTCTCGCACAGAAGAGGTGGTTTCTATCTGCTTCTTGGATAGACTTGGGCTGCTGAGTCTTCCTGCCAGTTAGATAACCTTGATTTGAAAATATTTTAAAATACAATTTCAGGTCCTACATTGAAGTTATTAATAATTTGAGTTGGTTTTTGTGGTTGATGTTAAGATACGGGTCCAATTTCATTCTTTTGTAGATGGACACACAATTGTCCCAGTACCATTTATTGAAGAGCATCTGCTTTCTCCATTGTGTATTTTTGGTGTCTTTGTATATTACTAGTTGACCATACATGACTGGGTTTATTTTGGGGCTCTCTATTCTGTTTCATTGATCTATGTGTCTGTTTTCGAGCCAATATTGTACTATTTTGATGACTACAGCTTTGTAGTATAATTTGAAATCAGGAGATGTGATGCTTTCAACTTTCTTTTCTTTCTCAGGATCAGCCAGTTGTGGTCTCCTGTGGATCCATACAAATTATAGGATTTTTTTTCTGTTTCTGTGAAAAATGCCATTAGAATTTTGTTAGTGATTGTGTTGAATCTAAGTTATGTTGGATAGTATGGACATTTTAACCATATTTATGCTCCTGTATATTTCCACTTATTTGTGTCTTCTTCAGTTTCCTTCACCAAAGTTTTATACTTTTCAGGGTACAGATCTTCACCTCCTTGATGAAATGTATTTCTGTGTATTTTATTCTTTTTGATATGATTGTAAATGGGATAGTTTTCTTTTTTTTTTTAAATTTATTTATTTATTTATTTTTTACATGTATGTTCCCAGATCATTCATATGCATATCCCTGGACCCTCCCCCCACCCATTCCCCCACCCCATCCCTCCAGACCATCGCTCCAAGTGGTTGTAGGTACTCCTATTCTAGCACAATCATAGACTTTCCACACATGACACTCTAGCTTCCATGTTGTAGTACTGCTTTACCCGCAAGGCAGCCTCAGGTGTCCCCTTCTCCGTGAGCTCCAGCCTCACTGGGTAGCTTCTCTCTCCCTTTGACGATCACGGCAACTTGTGGTTTATGAGACGCCTTTCATTCTGCTTTACTTTATGATCGGTTGATACTTTCACTCTCTAAGCTTGACAAGCGCCATGAGGGGAAGTCCTCAGCATCATTCATTCAGCTCGTGTTCACTTCAGTCAAGCAGAGTTTCTCGCACAGAAGAGGTGGTTTCTATCTGCTTCTTGGATAGATTTGGGCTGCTGAGTCTTCCTGCCAGTTAGATAACCTTGATTTGAAAATATTTTAAAATACAATTTCAGGTCCTACATTGAAGTTATTAATAATTTGAGTTGGTTTTTGTGGTTGATGTAAGATACAGGTCCAATTTCATTCTTTTGTAGATGGACACACAGTTGTCCCAGTACCGTTTATTGAAGAGCCTCTGCTTTCTCTATTGTGTATTTTTGGTGTCTTTGTCTATTACTAGTTGACCATACATGACTGGGTTTATTTTGGGGCTCTCTATTCTGTTTCATTGATCTATGTGTCTGTTTTCGAGCCAAAATTGTACTATTTTGATGACTACAGCTTTGTAGTATAATTTGAAATCAGGAGATGTGATGCTTTCAACTTTCTTTTCTTTCTCAGGATCAGCCAGTTGTGGTCTCCTGTGGATCCATACAAATTATAGGATTTTTTTTCTGTTTCTGTGAAAAATGCCATTAGAATTTTGTTAGTGATTGTGTTGAATCTAAGTTATGTTGGATAGCATGGACATTTTAACCATATTTATGCTCCTGTATATTTCCACTTATTTGTGTCTTCTTCAGTTTCCTTCACCAAAGTTTTATACTTTTCAGGGTACAGATCTTCACCTCCTTGATGAAATGTATTTCTGTGTATTTTATTCTTTTTGATATGATTGTAAATGGGATAGTTTTCTTTTTTTTTTTTTAAATTTATTTATTTATTTATTTTTTACATGTATGTTCCCAGATCATTCATATGCATATCCCTGGACCCTCCCCCCACCCATTCCCCCACCCCCATCCCTCCAGACCATCGCTCCAAGTGGTTGTAGGTACTCCTATTCCCCTAGCACAATGACAATAGCTATCTTTTCCACACATGACAGTATAGGTTTCCATGTTACTCCCTCCATGCCTCCCTCCCACTGTTCGGTCTCCACAATGTCTTTATGTCTATTCTCTGTTTTTTCATGAGTTCACTGCGTATGTTATCGTGACCATCTTACTAGATCCCATATATATGAGTTAGTATACTATACTTGTCTTTCTCTTTTTGACTTACTTTTTGGATCGATCTCAGTGAATATAAAGAAACACAATAGAATTTTGCATGTAGACATTATATCCTGAAACTTTACTGGACTTGTTTATTCTAACAGAATTTTTTTTTTTTCTTTTTGGTGGAATCTTTAGCGTTTTATCTATAAAGGGTCATCTTGTTGTTGCTGTTTAGTCGCTCAGTCATGTCCGACTCTTTGTGTCCCTATGAACTGTGGCCTGCCAGGCTTCTCCATCCATGGGACTTCCCAGGAAAGACTACTCGAGTGGGTTATTGTCATTTTCTCCTCCAGGGATCTTCCCGACACAGGGATCAAACGATTTGCAAACAGATAATTTTAATTTCCCTTTCTTATCGGGATGCCTTTTATTTCTTTTTCTAGCACTTTCAGCGCTGTCTTGCGTAGTGATGGTGAGAGTGGTCTTCCTTGCCTCGGGTCAGAAGTTAGAGGAGGGCCTCTCAGTGTACCCCACTGCCTGTGGCGCCAGTTGTGGGCGTGTTGTAAATGGTCTTTATGGGGCTGAGACTTGTCAGCCCTGGCATGACGGACATTTGGGGTGCGTAGTTCTTTGTTGTGGGCTCTGTCCTGTGCCTGCAGGTTGCTGGGCAGGTGCCCTGGCCTCTACCTGCCCCGCCCCAGTGTGACAACCCAAAGTGTCCCCAGACTTTGCCAAATGTCCCCTGGGGGGCAAAGCTACTCCCTGCTTGAAAATTACCGGAAGAGAAAATAAAGGCTCCAAAATCATTTGAATTGTGGACGGGAGTGCTTTTATTTTTTTAATGTGGATAAATTCCTGAGGTTGTAGAAGGAGCCGGAGTTTTTGGCAAGCCTGTTTGCTCTTACCTCCCATTTCTCAGTGCAAGTTTTGTCAGATTTTTTTTTAATTAAAATTTTTTGATTTGCCAATTTTCATTATATGAAATGGGTAAGCTAGAGAATTCTATCTATCTATCTATCTATCTATCTATCTATCTATCTATCTATCTATCTATATTTGGTCACACTATGTGTCTCATGGGGTCTTGGTTCCCCAACCATGGCTCGAACCCTTGGAAGTGAAAGCCTGGATTCCTAACCACTGGACTTCCAGGTAATTCAATTGTTTGGTATTATTTATTTGTTTGTTTTGTTTGGTATTTTTTAAAGTTAAAGAACTCACATGGCTTAGTAGGAAAATTGTATTCACCAGCTCGTCTGAGAGTCTCCTATTCCACCTAAAAGAAACCTATGATTAGAATTCTCAGCACTTATAAACACTTCTCAGTTTCTCATTTGCAGTATTTGTTGTTAGAATCTTAACATTTGACTGTATTTTCCTCTTGAAGAATACTTGGATATAAAAACAATTGGACAAATTTTGCTTTTAAACGTGTCATATGAGGAGACTCGCCCGGGAGGCGTGATCCATCCACTCCCAGTTCCACGGAGTCTGCTGCTCATGGTGATCACACCACTTTCACCCCGAGTCAGGGGGGCCTTGGTGGCGGCCCCCACGTGCTCAGTGGGGATTTAATTGATGATATGAGCAGATGAAGATCCAGAGACAACCATTTCCTGCCTAACAAGACGGCATGTGGTGCATTCTGCCAGGAAAACAGGCAAACACTGGGCAGCAGTTCCTCCTTTAAAAAGGAATACCATGATAGAGAGTGTACCCTGCACTGGGCGCTGTTCCAGGGAGTGGAGCACTGAGTGAAGGGGGAAGTTCCCATTCACATGGGGCTCACATGCTTTTGGGTAGGAGAGGTAGACCAGGCAGGTCATGCATTGCCCAGTGTCAGGTGGATGCTCAGGAGAGGACCTTTGAGCGCAGACACGGTAGAACTGAAAGTCTCCTTGTCTAGAGGAAGAGCGGTCCAGGCAGACAGAGCAGCAGGAACAAAGGCTATGGGGTGGCGGGCCTGGAATGTTCTGGAACAGCCAGGAGGCCAGAGGGGCGAGAGCAGAATGAAGTGGTGCAGCCAGCAGGAGCAGAGATGAGCAGCGACCTCACGCAGAGAGAGACTTGGGCAATGAGTCAGAGCCGAAGAGACAGTCTGCCTTCCACCGTGAAGTGAATGTTTGAGGTGTGTCTCCTTGAACCTTGGTGCTCTCTCAGGAGGACAGCGTGATCCAGGCCAGAGGTTTTTAAGGACTGGTGTGGTGAGCTTGCCTCTTACGTTATACTTAACTGGATGGACGCCTTTTCCATGTTCATGAGTACTGGCATTTGAAATTGGCCTCCTCCCACACTGTCTTTGACTGACAAATCCCTTTAGGGCTTGCCGTCCAGTGTCCCTAAGCTTCGACTTGTATTTATTTATTTGATTTTTTAAAAATTATTCTTTTTTTTTTTTTTACAGAGTTTTGTTGTTTACTGCCACACATTGACCTGAATCTGCCATAGGTGTCCATACTTCCCCCCACCCTGAACCTCCCCCCATCTCCCTCCCCATCCGACCCCTCCAGGTGGCCACAGAGCCCCTGTCTGAGACCCCCTAGTCCCACAGCATGTTCCCCTCCCTCTCACCAATGTCCGTAAGACTGGTCTCCATGTCTGCCTCTCCATTGCTGCTTTGCGTGCCCATTTATCAGCACCATCTTTCTAGATTCCATACACATGTGTTAGTATACAATATTTATCTTTCTCTCTCATACCTTACTCTGTCTAGTAGGTTCTAGATTCATCCACCTCATCAGAACTGATTAAAATGCATTTCCTTTTATATCTGAGTAATATTCCATTGTATATATGTGCCACGGCTTCTTTATCCATTCATCTGTTGACGGACATCTAGGTTGCTTCTATGTGCTGGCTATTGTAAATAGTGCTGCAGTGAACAATGGGGTACCTGTCTCTTTCAGTTTTGATTTCCTCAGGGCATATTAAGCTTTGGCTTTTAATTTTATTTTTATTCTTTTTTTTTTTTCACTTGCCACAAGGCATTCAAGATCTCAGTTCCTCAATCAAGCATTAAACCTGGGCTTCCCTGGTGGTTCAGTGGATAAAGAGTCCACCTTGTAATGCAAGCACCAGTCCAGAGAAGACGGTCCAGGCAAAGGCAAAATTGGGGTGGCGGGCCTGGAATGTTCTGGAACAGCCAGGAGGCCAGAGGGGCGAGAGCAGAATGAAGTGGTGCAGCCAGCAGGAGCAGAGATGAGCAGCGACCTCACGCAGAGAGAGACTTGGGCAATGAGTCAGAGCCGAAGAGACAGTCTGCCTTCCACCGTGAAGTGAATGTTTGAGGTGTGTCTCCTTGAACCTTGGTGCTCTCTCAGGAGGACAGCGTGATCCAGGCCAGAGGTTTTTAAGGACTGGTGTGGTGAGCTTGCCTCTTACGTTATACTTAACTGGATGGACGCCTTTTCCATGTTCATGAGTACTGGCATTTGAAATTGGCCTCCTCCCACACTGTCTTTGACTGACAAATCCCTTTAGGGCTTGCCGTCCAGTGTCCCTAAGCTTCGACTTGTATTTATTTATTTGATTTTTTAAAAATTATTCTTTTTTTTTTTTTTACAGAGTTTTGTTGTTTACTGCCACACATTGACCTGAATCTGCCATAGGTGTCCATACTTCCCTCCACCCTGAACCTCCCCCCATCTCCCTCCCCATCCGACCCCTCCAGGTGGCCACAGAGCCCCTGTCTGAGACCCCCTAGTCCCACAGCATGTTCCCCTCCCTCTCACCAATGTCCGTAAGACTGGTCTCCATGTCTGCCTCTCCATTGCTGCTTTGCGTGCCCATTTATCAGCACCATCTTTCTAGATTCCATACACATGTGTTAGTATACAATATTTATCTTTCTCTCTCATACCTTACTCTGTCTAGTAGGTTCTAGATTCATCCACCTCATCAGAACTGATTAAAATGCATTTCCTTTTATATCTGAGTAATATTCCATTGTATATATGTGCCACGGCTTCTTTATCCATTCATCTGTTGACGGACATCTAGGTTGCTTCTATGTGCTGGCTATTGTAAATAGTGCTGCAGTGAACAATGGGGTACCTGTCTCTTTCAGTTTTGATTTCCTCAGGGCATATTAAGCTTTGGCTTTTAATTTTATTTTTTTATTCTTTTTTTTTTTTTTTTTCACTTGCCACAAGGCATTCAAGATCTCAGTTCCTCAATCAAGCATTAAACCTGGGCTTCCCTGGTGGTTCAGTGGATAAAGAGTCCACCTTGTAATGCAAGGGGCACCAGTTCAATCCCTGGCCTGGGAGGATTCCACATGCCGTGGAGCAGCTGGACCAGTGTGTCCAATTACGTGCCAGCGCTCTGGAGCGCACGTGCCTAGAGCTGGTGCTATGCAACGAGAGAGGCCGCTGCAATGGGAGGTTCACACAGGACAAGGAATAAAGATGGACGAAAATAAATAAACAAAAAATAAATAAAAAGAGGCAAAAAACCCCAAACAAACAAAACAACATTTGGACGTGGGGACTTCCCTGGTGATCCAGTGGTTAAGACGTCATACTCCCAATGCCGGGGCTTGGGTTCAATCTCTGGACAGGGAGCTATATCCCACATGTCTCAACTAAGACCCAGTATAACTGAATTAAAAAAAAATAATATTGAACCCGAAACCCCCGCAATGGAAGCTTGGAGTCTTGTAACCTCTGGGCCACCAAGGAAGCCCTAAGCTTTGACTTTTTATTTATTTATTAAAGCTTTTTATTTTGTATTGAGGTATAGCCAATTAACAAACAATGTAGCGATAGTTTCAGGTGAACAGGGAAGGGACTCAATATATGTACATGGATCCATTCTCCCCCAGCTCCATCCATGGTCCCCCCACCCTTCCCGTCCAGACTGCGAGCTCTGGCTTTTTGGCGCTGACTTCAAGTCTGGGTGATCACTTCCTCTTGACTCTGCGAGTCTATAAATGTGGTTACGGGAGTCCGTGGAGCACAAGGCTTTGCTTTCATGAGAGGAAACCCCGAGAAAAACCCTGAAACCAGAAAGCACTTCCTGGGGGCTTGAGGCTCCCCCTGGCTGCCTGTGGCCTGGCTGCCCCGAGGTGGAGTGGGCACCCCCTCAGAAGAGGAGGTGCTGGGCTGTGTGTTGGAGGGGTTTCCACCAGCAGCTGCGGACACTGAATCCCAGCATGAAGCCGAGAGACGGCTCTGGGGTCAGAGGTACAGGGCAGCACCTCTGGGCGCAGCTAAGCCCTCAGCCTCCTTCCTCACCTGCACAAACACACACCTGCAGCCTCTGCCCTTCCCGGATGGTTTCTGATGTCTTCTCAGTGCCAGGGCCCGAGCAGGAGCCTGGGGTCCCAGAGAGCTACACATCCTGGGGCTCTGCCTTCAAGGAACCAGATCAATGGCAACGTGGTTTGGATTTTCTCCCTCGGCTCAGTACCACGCTGAGTAGCTGACCCTTGGACAATGCGGGGTTAGCCGCTCTGCCCTCTGTGCAGTCGAAAATCCGCGTGTAACCACCATCTCTGCCTCAGAAACAAAGGAATGGATCAGTGACTCACCAAGGGCAGGAAGCTGAAATGGTTCAGACAGTCTGAGCTCAGACCCTAGTTGTTTCACTTCCATGTATTGTGATCTCTCATCGGGCAGAAACTTTCCCTGACACTCTGTTGATTTCAAGATTGTAAACTGAAAGTACATACGCCGCATGCTGTGTTTAGCACAGGTGTAAGTGGACCTGGGGCTTCCCAGATGGCTCGGTGGAAGAGCCCACGGACAGAGGGGCCTGGCGGGCTACAAAGTGATGGACGTGACCTAGGGACTAAAAGCTTTGACTTTTATTTATTTATTAAAGCTTTTTATTTTGTATTGAGGTATAGCCAATTAACAAACAATGTAGCGATAGTTTCAGGTGAACAGGGAAGGGACTCAATATATGTACATGGATCCATTCTCCCCCAGCTCCATCCATGGTCCCCCCACCCTTCCCGTCCAGACTGCGAGCTCTGGCTTTTTGGCGCTGACTTCAAGTCTGGGTGATCACTTCCTCTTGACTCTGCGAGTCTATAAATGTGGTTACGGGAGTCCGTGGAGCACAAGGCTTTGCTTTCATGAGAGGAAACCCCGAGAAAAACCCTGAAACCAGAAAGCACTTCCTGGGGGCTTGAGGCTCCCCCTGGCTGCCTGTGGCCTGGCTGCCCCGAGGTGGAGTGGGCACCCCCTCAGAAGAGGAGGTGCTGGGCTGTGTGTTGGAGGGGTTTCCACCAGCGGCTGCGGACACTGAATCCCAGCATGAAGCCGAGAGACGGCTCTGGGGTCAGAGGTACAGGGCAGCACCTCTGGGCGCAGCTAAGCCCTCAGCCTCCTTCCTCACCTGCACAAACACACACCTGCAGCCTCTGCCCTTCCCGGATGGTTTCTGATGTCTTCTCAGTGCCAGGGCCCGAGCAGGAGCCTGGGGTCCCAGAGAGCTACACATCCTGGGGCTCTGCCTTCAAGGAACCAGATCAATGGCAACGTGGTTTGGATTTTCTCCCTCGGCTCAGTACCACGCTGAGTAGCTGACCCTTGGACAATGCGGGGTTAGCCGCTCTGCCCTCTGTGCAGTCGAAAATCCGCGTGTAACCACCATCTCTGCCTCAGAAACAAAGGAATGGATCAGTGACTCACCAAGGGCAGGAAGCTGAAATGGTTCAGACAGTCTGAGCTCAGACCCTAGTTGTTTCACTTCCATGTATTGTGATCTCTCATCGGGCAGAAACTTTCCCTGACACTCTGTTGATTTCAAGATTGTAAACTGAAAGTACATACGCCGCATGCTGTGTTTAGCACAGGTGTAAGTGGACCTGGGGCTTCCCAGATGGCTCGGTGGAAGAGCCCACGGACAGAGGGGCCTGGCGGGCTACAAAGTGATGGACGTGACCTAGGGACTAAACAGTAGCAACAAAAACCGCGAACCTGCGCAGTTTAGGTCCAGGGTGTTGGAGGGTCGGCTGCGTTTATTTTTTCCATCACGTGACAGTGGACATCGTGCGGCTCTGCTGAAAGGAGAGAGAGCCAGGAGGCCTTGACCTGGCTGGAAGTCACTGTCTGAACCTGGTACAATGTGAAAACACCGTGGGTATGGGACCCTGTAACTCAGTTGTGAATATGTGTGAGTGAACTGCTTTCTCACCTCTATTTTCCATTCCGTTCATTACAACATGAGACCAACAGAATGGCTCTTGTCTTTTCATGCTTGATTTTTGGTGTGCTCTCTTAATGCATAGAGGAAATTGCTGTTGGCCTCCTGTAGTCAGCAGATTCAAACGGCGATGCCAGCCTTCTCCACTACATTTGTCTGGACATTGTTCATTGGTTCCTGGCTCTCAACAGCAGTATGTGCTTGGCTAAGAAATTCCAAGGGGCAGTTCCGTTGGGGAAGGTCCATGAAGCCTTCACTGTGGCCGATGTTTCTGATTTTAGTGATTTGAGAAGCCCCTTCTAGAGAGAATTTGATTTTTCCCATGAATGAATGATCACACCACCCTCTGTTAACATTTGATATGATCTATGTATCTTTAAAGTTGATCTTTATAAAATACAATTCTGGACCCTGCTTTTTTTTTTTTACTTATGAACATACTCTGAGCTCATTTTATATTACTGACCCTTGGACAATGCGGGGTTAGCCGCTCTGCCCTCTGTGCAGTCGAAAATCCGCGTGTAACCACCATCTCTGCCTCAGAAACAAAGGAATGGATCAGTGACTCACCAAGGGCAGGAAGCTGAAATGGTTCAGACAGTCTGAGCTCAGACCCTAGTTGTTTCACTTCCATGTATTGTGATCTCTCATCGGGCAGAAACTTTCCCTGACACTCTGTTGATTTCAAGATTGTAAACTGAAAGTACATACGCCGCATGCTGTGTTTAGCACAGGTGTAAGTGGACCTGGGGCTTCCCAGATGGCTCGGTGGAAGAGCCCACGGACAGAGGGGCCTGGCGGGCTACAAAGTGATGGACGTGACCTAGGGACTAAACAGTAGCAACAAAAACCGCGAACCTGCGCAGTTTAGGTCCAGGGTGTTGGAGGGTCGGCTGCGTTTATTTTTTCCATCACGTGACAGTGGACATCGTGCGGCTCTGCTGAAAGGAGAGAGAGCCAGGAGGCCTTGACCTGGCTGGAAGTCACTGTCTGAACCTGGTACAATGTGAAAACACCGTGGGTATGGGACCCTGTAACTCAGTTGTGAATATGTGTGAGTGAACTGCTTTCTCACCTCTATTTTCCATTCCGTTCATTACAACATGAGACCAACAGAATGGCTCTTGTCTTTTCATGCTTGATTTTTGGTGTGCTCTCTTAATGCATAGAGGAAATTGCTGTTGGCCTCCTGTAGTCAGCAGATTCAAACGGCGATGCCAGCCTTCTCCACTACATTTGTCTGGACATTGTTCATTGGTTCCTGGCTCTCAACAGCAGTATGTGCTTGGCTAAGAAATTCCAAGGGGCAGTTCTGTTGGGGAAGGTCCATGAAGCCTTCACTGTGGCCGATGTTTCTGATTTTAGTGATTTGAGAAGCCCCTTCTAGAGAGAATTTGATTTTTCCCATGAATGAATGATCACACCACCCTCTGTTAACATTTGATATGATCTATGTATCTTTAAAGTTGATCTTTATAAAATACAATTCTGGACCCTGCTTTTTTTTTTTTACTTATGAACATACTCTGAGCTCATTTTTATATTAGAAATACTTTAGAATCTTGATTTTTCAGAACCCGTTTCTGTGTATGTCATCATTTTGTTAATCATTTTGGGGTATTTCGGGTGTTGCTGAGATTTTGCTGTATGAAAAATGCTCTGATGAATGGATGTCTTAGTACATTTCTTTTAATTGGCACCTGGAGCATTCCTTTTCAGATCAGTCTTGGAAGGTATGTGTCTTATGCTTATGAGCTTTTTAAAGGCCATCTTGCTTTCTAGGAAGGTTGTGCTGATTTTTTCTTCCACTAGCAGACTATGAGACTGCCTGCCTCTCACTGTATCTTCATCACACTGATTATTAAAAATGTTGAAATGACTTCTTGGTCTTTGCAACATTATAAGTCATATATGCTTATAGTAAACATTCAGATAATATAGATAGGTAAACTGTCAAATATGAAAATCACTGACCTAGAGAAATTAAATTTTTGATATACCTTGACTCATTTCTTATGATACATGTAATCTACTTTTTCCCTTAGCACCTTTTGAGGCTATGTTTTCATGTCAGCACATGCACATCATTACTTTTCATAACAAGATACTTTGTTTTTCGAATAATGTTCACTTTTAGAAAATGCATGACTTCCTTTGCTTTTTTAAGAGCTTGACATAAGAAATGAGTCATAATTAGTCTTTGGTGCAGAATCCATAGTCAGTTACAGTGAGTTCTGACTCAGGCAAATAAACATGAGGGAAAAGTGAGAATGAGGATAAATTCATTCAACTTTTATAAAAGCGGAACTATTTTACTCAAACACATTCACTGAAAACATGTGTCCTGAGGGACTCTGAGGCTATGTCTGGTTTGTCATTGATGAGCTGTACAGCAGTTTACATGTGTCTTTGAAGATTGATTGATTACTTTTTAAGGAAATTGTTGGACCTTGAGTTTGGAGTGACGTGATGGGTGCTGATCTTTTCAGAAATGCTTCTGCCTCTCGCTGGAGCAGGAGTGGACTTCTCTGTGCCTCTTGCTCTGGTGAGTTCAGTGTGAGATGTGACTTGTGCAACTTTGGTCATGATTTTTAAGACCGAGCACATGGCTTCTTTTCCCCCCATGATGAGACCCACAGTATTCCCAGTAGAGGGAGGAAAACTGGGAAAGAGCTGCAGCCCACCTGCAGTGGACATGCCGTGGGGGAAAGCAGACCTATGTCACAAGCCGTTGAACTTGGGGGCTGCTTGTTACTGCCATACGGCCTACTTATCCTGACTGACAGGTGGCTGATTGCCTCTAGAAGAGTGGACTGCCTGTGCTCATCAACAGAGCGCCTTCTCTTCCATTTTGCCAAAGCTCATTTTGATTTTCACTCTTTTTAATCTTTTCTAACTCATGATGGAAAAATGATAGGTGACTTGAATGTGTGTCTTCAATGACTCGTGAGGTTAAAACATGTTCCCTACAACATGTTTATGAGCCGTGTACCTCTCTTTCTTTGTATCCTTTTCTTTTTGTTGTTGTTAATCTGTCTTTTCTTCCTGAGTTCTCAGAGCTTTAAAAATATGTTAAAAGTGTTATTCTTTGTCTAGCATATATTCCACATTGCTTTTTTGAGTTTGGGTTTATTTTCTAAATCTTGTTTGGGACTTGTAGAATTTCTAGAATTTATGGCTTGATATCTTTTGTCAATTTGGGAAAATCCTCTGCCACGGTATTGTCAAATATTGTTTCGTCCCATTCTCCTCCTTACTCCACCCCACCCGTTCTGTGACACTGCATTCACAGGTATTAGAACTTTCTGCTGTGCTTCTTTTTTCCCTTTTTTTTTTGTATCTTTTCTATCCTTTCCCTCAACTCTGCCCTACCTACTCCCCACCCAGGTCTGGGCATTTTTCTGTTAACTTATCTTCCAGTTCACTAACTCTCTCTTTATCTTAATCTACTTCTTAGTTCCTTTTAAAAGCCTTAGTTTTAGTTATTATATACCATATTTCTAAAATTTTAATTTGATTCTTCTTTACAGACTCCAGTTCTCTGCTAAAAGTCTCCTTTTGTCGTTAGGTTCACGTAAATTACAGCCTCATACCTTCAATACTGATATCTCTTAGAGATGTTTTCTATTGTCTGTTTTTCTCTTGGTCCTTCTGCCTGATATTTCTGGTAATATTTCTTTTTAACATTAGACACTATGATATGAAAACCTGAAGTGTCTCTGGATGATGTTATCTTTCTCCAGAGAGGACTTAATTTGCTTCTGGCAGCCAGAGTGGAGCAGATGATAGTAGGCTACGTAGGTCTCGGTAAGATCGGCCTGTCTCCAGCGCGCCTTACTGTGGGCCTAGCCCACTGGGCTTCCTAAGAGAAGGTGGGATGGTCAACAGGCCTGTCACCCTTTATGAGGCCACAGACTCTAAGGCTTCTCCTTAATCTCTGAGACTGTGATTGGCTCTGCCTAACACCTCTGATTGTCACTGCTGTTCTCTCAGAGCTTGGTTTCTCTGTCTCTCAGCTTTTGTTGTTGTTTAGTTGCTAAGTTGTGTCTGATTCTTTTGCGACCCCTTGGACTGTAGCCCACCAGGCTCCTCTGTCCATGGGATTTTCAAGACAAGAATACTGGAGTGGGGTGCCATTTCCTTCTCCAGGGGATCTTTTAGACCCAGGGATCATATCCACATCTCCTGCACTGGCAGGTGGATTCTTTACCACTGAGCCACCGGGGAGCCCCTCAGCCTTTATGAATCAGAAGATACCATGATGGGAAAGAGGGGAGGGTGGAAGCTTATCTCAGAGCTTTCACGTTCCTTCTGGGACATCAGGCCCATAGGTCATGATTGTCTTGGAAGTCTGATGGCTCCAAATAGATTTAAAGACAAATTATTCCATCTTACTCAGTGTTCCAGTGAGAGAATGGAACTGATGGAAGCTGGGTTTTTATGACTGGCATGGAAAGTTCCTATCATTTGCCTTTTTACTTTCTTTAGACGGTTTTGCTGAGAAGGAATAGATTTTTGTTTAGTCAGATTTCTCTATCTTTTTCTTTATGGTTTCTGACTTTGCTATCATGCTTCCAAATGCTTTTTTAAAGCAAGCTTATAGAAATAGTTATCTAAATTTTCTTCCAGTGTTTTTATGGATTTAATGACTCACTTTGGCATAAGACATGAGGTAAAAATCCAACCTTATCTTTTCCCATATTGCCAGGCATTTGTCCAACACCATTAATTGAGTAATCCATCTTCTGTGAAATGTCTGAAATACAGTCTTTTTTGTTAAGTATGTGGTGTCTCATTAATATTTTAACTTGCTAACTAGTGACTTTTCTTTGATGTTTTTGTTCTTTGGCCATGTAAAATATTGTACTCTTGGTATACTTTTACACATTCAATATGTTTGTGCTATTCAGTCACTGAGTTTGCGACCCTATGGGCCGTAGCCCCCTTGGCTCCTCTGTCCATGGAGTTTTTCAGGCAAGAATACTAGAGTGAGTTGCCATTTCCTCTTCCAGAGAATCTTCCCGACCCAGGGGTCAACCTGTGTCTCTGGCCTCTCTTTAACTGGCAGGTGGATTCTTTACCACTGAGCCATCTGGGAAGCTTCCGTACTGCACTTGATCTTAACTAATAGGCCAAAAAGCAATGTTTGGATGACTACTTAAATAGCTGTGCATTAATTTTGGTTACCATTTTAAAAGTTTTCTTTTAATTTTGAGTATCATTTTTTCTGTAAATGGATGTTTTTGTCAACAGTAAAACTTTTATTTTTTGTTTATTTTATTCATTGTCATGTTATTGAAACCTTTCTTGTTTCATGATCAGTGAACTATTTTAGGATGTAAATACATGTGTATGTATTTATTTTGCCAGTAATATTTCAGTTCTTTTCATCTGTGTTTTGATATTCAGAGAGTGTGTGTTTCCTGCTGAATAATCAAAAACTTTTCAGATTCCCATGTTTCTTAAAAAAACAAATTATTCCATCTTACTCAGTGTTCCAGTGAGAGAATGGAACTGATGGAAGCTGGGTTTTTATGGCTGGCATGGAAAGTTCCTATCATTTGCCTTTTTACTTTCTTTAGACGGTTTTGCTGAGAAGGAATAGATTTTTGTTTAGTCAGATTTCTCTATCTTTTTCTTTATGGTTTCTGACTTTGCTATCATGCTTCCAAATGCTTTTTTAAAGCAAGCTTATAGAAATAGTTATCTAAATTTTCTTCCAGTGTTTTTATGGATTTAATGACTCACTTTGGCATAAGACATGAGGTAAAAATCCAACCTTATCTTTTCCCATATTGCCAGGCATTTGTCCAACACCATTAATTGAGTAATCCATCTTCTGTGAAATGTCTGAAATACAGTCTTTTTTGTTAAGTATGTGGTGTCTCATTAATATTTTAACTTGCTAACTAGTGACTTTTCTTTGATGTTTTTGTTCTTTGGCCATGTAAAATATTGTACTCTTGGTATACTTTTACACATTCAATATGTTTGTGCTATTCAGTCACTGAGTTTGCGACCCTATGGGCCGTAGCCCCCTTGGCTCCTCTGTCCATGGAGTTTTTCAGGCAAGAATACTAGAGTGAGTTGCCATTTCCTCTTCCAGAGAATCTTCCCGACCCAGGGGTCAACCTGTGTCTCTGGCCTCTCTTTAACTGGCAGGTGGATTCTTTACCACTGAGCCATCTGGGAAGCTTCCGTACTGCACTTGATCTTAACTAATAGGCCAAAAAGCAATGTTTGGATGACTACTTAAATAGCTGTGCATTAATTTTGGTTACCATTTTAAAAGTTTTCTTTTAATTTTGAGTATCATTTTTTCTGTAAATGGATGTTTTTGTCAACAGTAAAACTTTTATTTTTTGTTTATTTTATTCATTGTCATGTTATTGAAACCTTTCTTGTTTCATGATCAGTGAACTATTTTAGGATGTAAATACATGTGTATGTATTTATTTTGCCAGTAATATTTCAGTTCTTTTCATCTGTGTTTTGATATTCAGAGAGTGTGTGTTTCCTGCTGAATAATCAACTTTTTCAGCAATGTTGGTTAAATAACCCATCCATTTTCCAGATTCTTCCTTAAACACGCCTTGACCTTTGATGAGAAGGGACTTATTTTGGGCCATCTGATTGATTTTTATCATTTAATATACTTTCTTTCTCATTCTTAGTACTTTGCGCTCCTTGCCGCATTTAAAAAAAAAAAAAACTGAGCTATAATTGATATATATCTTTATATTAGTTTCACATGTATAAGATAAAGATTAAATATCTGTATATACAGTCATCTTTCTATATCCATGGGTTTGGCACCTGTAGATTTACATCCATGGATCAAAAATATTTGGAAAAAAAACTCCAGAGAATTCTAGAAAACAAAACTTGAACTTGTTGCCAACTCTTTGCATATGCATTTGCACTGTATTAGGTATTATAAGAAACTAGAGATGATTTGAAGCCTAAGGATGATGTGCGTGGGTTACGTGGAAACACTGTGTCCTTTTCTACGAAGGACTCGAGAATCTGCTGATTTCAGTGCCCGTGGGTGGCCTGCAGCTGATGCCTGGTGGACACCAGGGGACGGCTGTGCTGGGAAATGACCACCGCAGGAAGTCCAGTGAACACCCATCGCCACACCTAAGCATAGTATTGTTCTCCTTCTGACGATGGCGTGTGTACGGTCTTCTCTCTTAGCAACTTGCAAACGTAAAGTACACCGTTGTTACCTCTAGCCACCGTGCTGCACACTACCTCTTCACAGCGCATTTATTTCGTGACTGTAGCTTGTATCTTTGATCTCCTTCCCTCCTTTTTGTTAAAATCATGCACATACACGGTAGAAAAGAGGATCTCACCGATGGGCGGCCCTGAACAGCTGTGGCTTCCCACCTCAGGCCCTTCCCTCTTCTGTCTGCTTCCCATGCCTGCTTCCATTTCTTCTGGCGGCCACTCCCTGCTGATGGGCAGCTTGCTCCTAATGGGCATTTTGACTTACCACTGGGGACAATGCTACTGCCTCTCTGCAGCTACAGATGGAGTGTTTGCTGACCTGCAGTACTCTTTAGGGGCTATGTACCAAGGCAGCATCTTTCTTGGGAGTGCAAAATTCTTTTGAGTGTAAATATTCCTGTGAGTGTAAAGTTCTCCTGAGCAGGGCACCAGGAACTTGGAATAGTGAGCGGGCTGCAAGCTGGTGGGCTCGATTCAGAGCTCGTTTTCTAGAGAACCCTTAGCTCAGGTGAGGGCCAGGCTCTCCTTGCTGTCCGGTGGGACGATGCACGTTGAGGGTGTTGATGGTGTTGGCCCAGGTGGCGTTCTCTCTCTTCAGCCACTCTGCAGGAACAGCATGCGTGTCCCAGGGCTCTATTTGCAGAGCATTCTTTCTGTTCATTTCCATAACCAGCCATACTTTTCCGTTTATTAAAAGTTGAGGTTACAGGTAGCCGGTGGAATCAAAAAGCTAAGCAAATCACCAGGCATGTTGGGTACTGTGCTGCACGTGTGGCTGGATCTTATTTTTGCAAATGCACCAAACAATACTCGTCGCTACCACAAAGGTGTCTCAGACACCCACAACCCCCTTTCACGCTAGCAGCAGGGTCAGTTCCTCGGTCCCCACCCCCAGGCTTTTCAGGGGACCTGGGGAGTGGCAGGAATGGGCCGTTTTTGAGCTGGGAGAACACAGGTGTGTGGAGGGAGGACGGGAGTCAGGCCAGGAGGCGGGTGATCTTAGGGGGTTTCTGCCGCCTTGGCAGGTGGGGGAGGCTGGGCCCACGGGTGTCATCCTGAGCAGGAGAGGAGGAGGGGGGTCCGGTGGGGGAGATACTCGGAGGGCGCAGGGCGGGTGTGGGGCTGGGTCACTGGTGCTTTAGTTTCCTAAGGCTGTCGTAGCAGCTTACCACAAATTGGACGCTTTAGATAGCAGAATCTATCCTCTTGCAGTTATGAAGGTGAGAAATCCAGAATCTAAGGGACCGCAGGTTCCTGAGTCCTCCCCAGGCCCTCGGAGAGGATTCTTCCTGCCTCTCCCGGCCCCTGGGGGCCGCGGACGCTCTTAGCTTGTGGCTGCATCTCTCCAACCTCTGCCTCCATCTCCACATGGCCTTCCCTTCTGTATGTCTCAAATCTCCTGGATGACCTCATCTTAAGACTCTTGACCTCGGACTTCCCTGGTTGCCCAGTGGTTAGGACTTCATCTTCCAATGCAGGGGGTGTGGGTTTGATCCCTGGTTGGAAAACTGACGTCCTGCATGCCTCGTGACCCTATACCCCAAAACATTAAAAAAATAAGCAAAGACTGTTATTTTTTTAAAAAAATTTATTTTACTTTTTACTTTTACAGAGTTTTGTTGTTTATGGGTATATATGATCTCAGATTAATCATATGTATATCCCCCCCATCCCCCCCCTCCAGGCCATCGCACTGCACCCCTGCAGGATCCAGAAGCAAGATTCTTAACCTATTTCCATTTGCAAACTATATTTCCAAATGAGGGCATGCCCACAGGCATCAGGGGTTAGGACTTGGCTGTATCATTTTGGGGGGATGTATCTTTGGGGGAGATGTACTGGGTAGGTGAGGGAGAGAGGTCGTGGCTCAGACGCTGGGGGCGGGAGACTTCTCAGAAGAGGGCAGGGGCGTCTTGACTACCCGCCTTGCCCCTGGAGATGAAAGGCATCCTCGAGGGTTGTCACTGCCTGCAATGCTGCCTTCTGGGCTCACTGTCACCTGGGTATTTTGTCTCATGTTGTCTACCTGCCTCCATCCAGATGGTTATGATGCTGGAACCCTGCCCACGGTTCATTTTTTCCCCTTCTTTCTGGATGGGGAAGTGGGAGCGAGGAACCAGGGGTGGAGGCGGTGGAGGATGCCAGGACTGGCGAGGAAGGTCCGGGTTCTCTTCCTTGGTACAGGAGAAACTGTGCTCGCTGACTCATGGGAGAGTTCAAGGTGGTGCTGTTGTGTGTCCACCTGGGGCACATATTGTTTTGGCATAAGCCAGGTCAACTGTCCCCATGAAATAAATCACATACCCGAACAAGCCAACAGAACCACTGCTCACGCACCTGTTCCCTTTGAAATTAACCATCCTTTGTGTTCAATACTCCGCCCCTAGGAGCAAGCTGCCTGTCTCTCATGGATCCCTACCATGCTTCCTTTCACTGGCAGCAGGTTTCTGGGCCTTCATTTGTTTACCAAGAGTCCTGGATTCTCTCGCTGTGTTCCTTTTCCTGGTAGATGACTGATGAAAGGAGCTCCATCTCCTTTCATTCCCCCCCGTCCCCACGCCTCTGTCTGTTTGGCCTCATCACTTCGGGGCTGTCTTCCCACAGTCATCATCTTACTCAGTGGGGTTATGACTATCCAGGCACCTGGGGAGGCTTGTCCTTGGTTTCCCAGTCCTGGCCTTGCTTGGTCTTCATCTCACCCTTCCCAGCGTGATCAATGCCATATGACTTTTAACCAGGTTTAATGGGCATAGTTGTTTACTGAGGCATACTTTGCATAAACTGCATAAGAGAGTCTTCCTGGGCAGCTTGTTGAGTTTTGGTGAGTTCTTGCACCGGTGCAGTCACCCCCAGGTCTACACAGGGAGCATTTGCATCATTGTGGCAAGCATTCTCTTATGCCCTGCTACTCAAGCCCCGCCTTCAGACACCTGTCACCGGGGCTAGGCTAACCAGCACTGGACGGCCATGCAGTCAGAGTATGCTTCTTCCAGGTGGCACAGAACGGTTCTGCGATCTACCCATGTTGTCTGCAGGCTTCCCACTCACCCAGCCTTATGAAAGGCATCCTCGAGGGTTGTCACTGGCAATGCTGCCTTCTGGGCTCACTGTCACCTGGGTATTTTGTCTCATGTTGTCTACCTGCCTCCATCCAGATGGTTATGATGCTGGAACCCTGCCCACGGTTCATTTTTCCCCTTCTTTCTGGATGGGGAAGTGGGAGCGAGGAACCAGGGGTGGAGGCGGTGGAGGATGCCAGGACTGGCGAGGAAGGTCCGGGTTCTCTTCCTTGGTACAGGAGAAACTGTGCTCGCTGACTCATGGGAGAGTTCAAGGTGGTGCTGTTGTGTGTCCACCTGGGGCACATATTGTTTTGGCATAAGCCAGGTCAACTGTCCCCATGAAATAAATCACATACCCGAACAAGCCAACAGAACCACTGCTCACGCACCTGTTCCCTTTGAAATTAACCATCCTTTGTGTTCAATACTCCGCCCCTAGGAGCAAGCTGCCTGTCTCTCATGGATCCCTACCATGCTTCCTTTCACTGGCAGCAGGTTTCTGGGCCTTCATTTGTTTACCAAGAGTCCTGGATTCTCTCGCTGTGTTCCTTTTCCTGGTAGATGACTGATGAAAGGAGCTCCATCTCCTTTCATTCCCCCCCGTCCCCACGCCTCTGTCTGTTTGGCCTCATCACTTCGGGGCTGTCTTCCCACAGTCATCATCTTACTCAGTGGGGTTATGACTATCCAGGCACCTGGGGAGGCTTGTCCTTGGTTTCCCAGTCCTGGCCTTGCTTGGTCTTCATCTCACCCTTCCCAGCGTGATCAATGCCATATGACTTTTTAACCAGGTTTAATGGGCATAGTTGTTTACTGAGGCATACTTTGCATAAACTGCATAAGAGAGTCTTCCTGGGCAGCTTGTTGAGTTTTGGTGAGTTCTTGCACCGGTGCAGTCACCCCCAGGTCTACACAGGGAGCATTTGCATCATTGTGGCAAGCATTCTCTTATGCCCTGCTACTCAAGCCCCGCCTTCAGACACCTGTCACCGGGGCTAGGCTAACCAGCACTGGACGGCCATGCAGTCAGAGTATGCTTCTTCCAGGTGGCACAGAACGGTTCTGCGATCTACCCATGTTGTCTGCAGGCTTCCCAGGGCGGGCAGTGCTGAAGAACCCACTTGCCCATGCAGGAGACGCAGATGACATCAGTTCAATTCTTAGGTCGGGAAAATCCCCTGAAGGAGGAAACGGCAGCTAACTCCAGCATTCCTGCCTGGAGAATCTCATGCACAAAGGAGCCTGGTGGGCTACAGTCCACAGGGTTGAAAAGGAGTCGGACACAACTGAGCGTGCGTACACACACACACAGGCACACGTTGTGTGGGTATCACCCAGTCGTGTTCTTTCTTTTCATTTTTAACAGCTCTGTTGAGGTATGGCTCATAGTCCATGTAATTTGTCCACTTAAGCTCTAGAAATAAATGGTCTTTTTGACATATTTCATTGTGAAGAATTTTAACATGTAAACGATAGAGCATAACACCCCCATTTTTACGATTGTAACCAACTTACAGTTCAACACCTTGAGCTGCATTCACGATTCTGTGCACGTGCCCCTGCTGGCTGGTTCCAAGACTGGTCGTCAGCCCAGGCAGAAACTCTAGCCATGAAGCAGTAACTCCACATGCCCTCCTCAGCCTCATCCCAGTAGCCTTCTGTCTACCTTCTGTCTCTGGTCAGAAGGACTCTGGTCACCCATGGACTCAGGCAGCTTCCACCTCTCCGGCCTGGCTTCTCCCACTTAGCACAGTGTCTTCAAGGCGCGACCATAGTGTAGCAGGGAGCAGACTTTCATTACTTAATTTAGAGGAATAGTCATCTATTGGAGGGATGTAGCACATTTTGTTTATCCATTCATCTGTTAACGAATACCTGTGTTTTCCTTCTGACTTTTGGGCATTGCAATAATACTGCTATGAACTATGGGTGTACAGATATCTGCTTGAGTCCCTGCTTAAAACTCCTTTGGGTGTACTGGAGTGGAATTGCAGGGTCACGTGATAATTCTATGTTTAGCTTTCTGAGTAATGACTAAACTGTTTTCCACTGTGGTTGCACTGTGTTATATTCTTGTCAGCTGTACCCAAGAGTTCCAGTTTCTCCACAGCCTTCCCTGTGGAGAAATAACACTTGTTATTTTCGGTTGGTTGTTATTTTATTTTTAATTGTACACATCCTGTCAGGTTTGTAGAATGTGTATGGGTGGTTTGGGCTATTTGTATATCTTTGGCTAGGTTGTGTTTTATGAGTTACTGTTTGCACATGGAGAAATGCATAACTCCTAAGGGTGCGACTCAATGAATTTTGACAGGTGAATATAAATACATAAATATCATCCAGATAAGTAGGTATGGTGTTTCCATGACCCTAGAAATTTCTGCCCTATAAGTATCATCTCCACGGGGTTTTATCACCATGGATCAGTTGTGTCTGTCCTTGGATTTCACCGTGTGCTTGTGCCGAGTTGCTTCACTCGTGTCCGACTCTCAGCGACTACATAGACTGCAGTCAGCCAGGCTCTCTGTCCATAGAATTTTCCAGGCAAGAATACTAGAGTGGGTTGCCATTTCTTCTTCCTCCACACCCCATTTTACGATTGTAACCAACTTACGTTCAACACCTTGAGCTGCATTCACGATTCTGTGCACGTGCCCCTGCTGGCTGGTTCCAAGACTGGTCGTCAGCCCAGGCAGAAACTCTAGCCATGAAGCAGTAACTCCACATGCCCTCCTCAGCCTCATCCCAGTAGCCTTCTGTCTACCTTCTGTCTCTGGTCAGAAGGACTCTGGTCACCCATGGACTCAGGCAGCTTCCACCTCTCCGGCCTGGCTTCTCCCACTTAGCACAGTGTCTTCAAGGCGCGACCATAGTGTAGCAGGGAGCAGACTTTCATTACTTAATTTAGAGGAATAGTCATCTATTGGAGGGATGTAGCACATTTTGTTTATCCATTCATCTGTTAACGAATACCTGTGTTTTCCTTCTGACTTTTGGGCATTGCAATAATACTGCTATGAACTATGGGTGTACAGATATCTGCTTGAGTCCCTGCTTAAAACTCCTTTGGGTGTACTGGAGTGGAATTGCAGGGTCACGTGATAATTCTATGTTTAGCTTTCTGAGTAATGACTAAACTGTTTTCCACTGTGGTTGCACTGTGTTATATTCTTGTCAGCTGTACCCAAGAGTTCCAGTTTCTCCACAGCCTTCCCTGTGGAGAAATAACACTTGTTATTTTCGGTTGGTTGTTATTTTATTTTTAATTGTACACATCCTGTCAGGTTTGTAGAATGTGTATGGGTGGTTTGGGCTATTTGTATATCTTTGGCTAGGTTGTGTTTTATGAGTTACTGTTTGCACATGGAGAAATGCATAACTCCTAAGGGTGCGACTCAATGAATTTTGACAGGTGAATATAAATACATAAATATCATCCAGATAAGTAGGTATGGTGTTTCCATGACCCTAGAAATTTCTGCCCTATAAGTATCATCTCCACGGGGTTTTATCACCATGGATCAGTTGTGTCTGTCCTTGGATTTCACCGTGTGCTTGTGCCGAGTTGCTTCACTCGTGTCCGACTCTCAGCGACTACATAGACTGCAGTCAGCCAGGCTCTCTGTCCATAGAATTTTCCAGGCAAGAATACTAGAGTGGGTTGCCATTTCTTCTTCCTCCAGGGGGTCTTCCCCACCTAGGAACTGAACCCACAAGTCTTTTTGTTTTTAATCACAAGTTTTTTTAATTTTGCTTTTTTTGATTTTACAGAGTTTTGTTGCTTACAGATATGTATAGTTCCGTATTAGTCATATGTATATCCCATTCCCCCCCACCCCTCTAGTCTGTCACATAGCCCCCATGGACAATCCCTTGAACCCACTGAATGCACAACTCTTACATCTCCTGCACTGGTAGGTGGGTTTCCAGCCACTGTGAAATCAAACAGCATGTACTTGTCTGTTTCTGGCTTATTTTATGAGTGTGAGAATGAGTGTGAGATCTTCTGGTGCTGTTGCTTGTATCAGAATTTAGTTCTTTGTGGTTGCTGAGAGGTAGGTCTAAGTTTGAAACTATAACAGAGTTTGCTTATCCAGTCTCCCTCCCTCTCTCATAACATCCCTTATTTTATTTGTTTGGGTGTGCCATGTGGCATGTGGAATCTTAGTTGCCTGACCACAGATCAAACGGGTGCCCCCTGCATTGGGAGCATGGAGTCTTAACCACCAGACTGCCCAGGAAGACCCTGATTGTCCAGTCTCTTGATAAATATGTGGATTGTTTGCAATTTAAAGCTTTCCTCAACAGTGGAGAAGGGAATGGCAGCCCACTCCAGTGCGCTTAGAATCCGTGGACAGAGGCGCTTGGCAGTGCAGTCCATGGGGTTTGAAAAAGTTGGGGCTTAGCTTTTTTTTTGGGGGGCTATTTGTATATCTTTGGCTAGGTTGTGTTTTATGAGTTACTGTTTGCACATGGAGAAATGCATAACTCCTAAGGGTGCGACTCAATGAATTTTGACAGGTGAATATAAATACATAAATATCATCCAGATAAGTAGGTATGGTGTTTCCATGACCCTAGAAATTTCTGCCCTATAAGTATCATCTCCACGGGGTTTTATCACCATGGATCAGTTGTGTCTGTCCTTGGATTTCACCGTGTGCTTGTGCCGAGTTGCTTCACTCGTGTCCGACTCTCAGCGACTACATAGACTGCAGTCAGCCAGGCTCTCTGTCCATAGAATTTTCCAGGCAAGAATACTAGAGTGGGTTGCCATTTCTTCTTCCTCCAGGGGGTCTTCCCCACCTAGGAACTGAACCCACAAGTCTTTTTGTTTTTAATCACAAGTTTTTTTAATTTTGCTTTTTTTGATTTTACAGAGTTTTGTTGCTTACAGATATGTATAGTTCCGTATTAGTCATATGTATATCCCATTCCCCCCCACCCCTCTAGTCTGTCACATAGCCCCCATGGACAATCCCTTGAACCCACTGAATGCACAACTCTTACATCTCCTGCACTGGTAGGTGGGTTTCCAGCCACTGTGAAATCAAACAGCATGTACTTGTCTGTTTCTGGCTTATTTTATGAGTGTGAGAATGAGTGTGAGATCTTCTGGTGCTGTTGCTTGTATCAGAATTTAGTTCTTTGTGGTTGCTGAGAGGTAGGTCTAAGTTTGAAACTATAACAGAGTTTGCTTATCCAGTCTCCCTCCCTCTCTCATAACATCCCTTATTTTATTTGTTTGGGTGTGCCATGTGGCATGTGGAATCTTAGTTGCCTGACCACAGATCAAACGGGTGCCCCCTGCATTGGGAGCATGGGGTCTTAACCACCAGACTGCCCAGGAAGACCCTGATTGTCCAGTCTCTTGATAAATATGTGGATTGTTTGCAATTTAAAGCTTTCCTCAACAGTGGAGAAGGGAATGGCAGCCCACTCCAGTGCGCTTGCCGGGAGAATCCGTGGACAGAGGCGCTTGGCAGGCTGCAGTCCATGGGGTTTGAAAAAAGTTGGACGTGACTTAGCAACTGAACATGCAGACATTCCTGTGCACATCTTTATGTGGATATAGACTTTATTCTGTTGGGAATATGCCTAGGAGTGGAATTGCTGGATCATAAGGTAGACAATGTGGTACATTGTCTTAGAAACTGCCAGCTTTCCACTACGGTTGTTCCGTTCTGCACTCCCACCTGCTGGGAACCCACACCCTCACCAGCACTGGGGATTGTCAATCTCTTAATTTTAGTGATTTGGGTGGGTGGGTGGTAGTATCTCAGTATGGGTTTAATTTGCATTTCCCTGATGACTAATGATACCAAGAACCTTCACATTTGGAAAAGGTTATAATTTAAATTTTTACATTTAAAAAAAGATCGAGTTACAAGACATGAATGAACACCTGGAGAACAGACATCCCTAAACCCAGAATGTTCTGTTGACGTTGTCCACCCTGACAAGCTATGAGTCAGACAGACAGAGGTCAGTTTCAACTACATCTTAAATCACCAAGGACTTGCCAAGTTGGTTTTAAAAGGCAAGTGGGGGGCTTCCCTGGTGGTCCAGTGGGTAAAGAGTCTGCCTTGCACCGCAAGGAGCACCAGTTGGATCCCTGGCCCTGGAAGGTCCCACCTGCCGCGGAGCGGCTGTCCAGTGACAAGCCAGCGCTCTGGAGCACACGTGCCCAGAGCTGGCACTCTGCAACGAGAGGCCACTGCAATGGGAGGCCCACACAGGCCAAAGAATAAAGATGGATGAAAATAAATATAAATAAAAACAAAAGAGGCATGATGGGGAAAACAAAAAAAAAGGCAAGTGGGAAGGGCACATATTTAACGAATGTTTTGGAATAAAAAAAGAGAATGAAGAGGTGCTCCCCTTTCACGCTGCCTCCCACCTGGGACAGATTTTAGGAAAAAAACCTGCTCCTGCCACAGCCTGCTTAGGACCTTGAGTGGCTCCCTGCTAGCTTCATGCGCAGTTCAGACTCCTTGGCTCCCGACGAGCTGTCACCCCTCCGCGGGCAGCCTGGTGAATCAGCTTGTAAGTTCCCCAACTCCCCACGAGCTGTCAGCTCCCTGTCTTTGCTCCTAGGACACTTGGACGGCCGCCCCCAGCCGCCCTGGGACTCTGAGACTTCCGCTGTCGGCTAACCAGGCCTATCTGGGTGGACGCCAGTCCTTCCCCCAGCCGGGACCTGTTTCCAGTCATCTGTCCCCTGGGGCAGGGCTTGTCTTCACTGTTGACTTTTCTGTCTCTTTCCCCTGACTGAATTTCCTAAGGGGGAAGACTGTTTGATTCCAAAGTTCGTCTTTGTCTTCTCACCACCTGGTGCAGGTACCGGAAGACGTACTAGCTTGCTGGGTGGCGAGCAGTACTCGTGGTTGGGGGAGAGGGAATTCTGGAAGCGGCGTGACCCTCCTCCCCTGAAAGCCTGCTTTCCATTGCATTTGTTCTGCTTCACACATTGTGGGGCTGACAGTAATCTAGAAGGCAAATACAAACCACAGCACCTTGCTATTCCACATTCTCTATGGGACACCTCCATCCCAGCCCAGAGGATGCGGTTTGCCAAGGGGTGACTCAGGGTGGAGGATCAGGATCCATCCAGGGTCATTTAAGGGGGTGCTGCTGGCACCTGGGCTGGACGAGGTGAGAATCTGATACCTATGTGATGGGAACTGGGCGGGACAAGAAAGCAGACCACCTTGCCATTAAAAGAAAAACCAGCCGAAATGAAAATGAACAGGAAAAGCAAGCTGAACTCAATTTCTGTGACCTGGGAAGAGAAGTCTATACTGTGAGCTCCCCATTGCAGTGATAACAATCACTGGGGGCTTCACGTTTTGTCCTGAGACCAGCCTTGGGCCCTTTTTACCTGGGCCAGGGGCCAAAGGTCTGCATTCCTAACAAGCTCCCAGGGCATGCTGCTGCTGATTGGGCAAGTGGGAAGGGCACATATTTAACGAATGTTTTGGAATAAAAAAAGAGAATGAAGAGGTGCTCCCCTTTCACGCTGCCTCCCACCTGGGACAGATTTTAGGAAAAAAACCTGCTCCTGCCACAGCCTGCTTAGGACCTTGAGTGGCTCCCTGCTAGCTTCATGCGCAGTTCAGACTCCTTGGCTCCCGACGAGCTGTCACCCCTCCGCGGGCAGCCTGGTGAATCAGCTTGTAAGTTCCCCAACTCCCCACGAGCTGTCAGCTCCCTGTCTTTGCTCCTAGGACACTTGGACGGCCGCCCCCAGCCGCCCTGGGACTCTGAGACTTCCGCTGTCGGCTAACCAGGCCTATCTGGGTGGACGCCAGTCCTTCCCCCAGCCGGGACCTGTTTCCAGTCATCTGTCCCCTGGGGCAGGGCTTGTCTTCACTGTTGACTTTTCTGTCTCTTTCCCCTGACTGAATTTCCTAAGGGGGAAGACTGTTTGATTCCAAAGTTCGTCTTTGTCTTCTCACCACCTGGTGCAGGTACCGGAAGACGTACTAGCTTGCTGGGTGGCGAGCAGTACTCGTGGTTGGGGGAGAGGGAATTCTGGAAGCGGCGTGACCCTCCTCCCCTGAAAGCCTGCTTTCCATTGCATTTGTTCTGCTTCACACATTGTGGGGCTGACAGTAATCTAGAAGGCAAATACAAACCACAGCACCTTGCTATTCCACATTCTCTATGGGACACCTCCATCCCAGCCCAGAGGATGCGGTTTGCCAAGGGGTGACTCAGGGTGGAGGATCAGGATCCATCCAGGGTCATTTAAGGGGGTGCTGCTGGCACCTGGGCTGGACGAGGTGAGAATCTGATACCTATGTGATGGGAACTGGGCGGGACAAGAAAGCAGACCACCTTGCCATTAAAAGAAAAACCAGCCGAAATGAAAATGAACAGGAAAAGCAAGCTGAACTCAATTTCTGTGACCTGGGAAGAGAAGTCTATACTGTGAGCTCCCCATTGCAGTGATAACAATCACTGGGGGCTTCACGTTTTTTGTCCTGAGACCAGCCTTGGGCTTGTGAAAATGCAGGCTCTGATCAACTAGATCTGGGCCAGGGGCCAAAGGTCTGCATTCCTAACAAGCTCCCAGGGCATGCTGCTGCTGAGGGTCCAGAAACCCCTACTTTGAGTGGCCAGGATTGATCCTCAACCAGTCAGATCACATAGGGGGGGACTAATTACCCAGGTTGTTCATTCTCTGTCGACTGGGTTGGATTGTACCAGTCTCAAGTGGCGCTAGTGGTGAAGAACTCACCGGCCAATGCAGGAGATGCAAGAGATGCGGGTTTGATTCTGGGTCGGGAAATCCCCTGGAGGAGGTCATGGCAGCCCACTCCGGTATTCTTGCTGGGAGAATCCCATGGACAGAGGAGCCTGGCAGGTTGTGGTCCATTAGGCAGCAAAGAGGTGCACACAACTGAAGTGACTTAGCACTTAGCCCAAGTTCTACTGCTTTCTATGTGACTCACACCAGTGTTTGTGCATTACAGACCTGTTAAGTGTGAAACAATGGCCTTGAGAAAAGCTGTAGAGTTTTATCCTCACCACTAAAACATCCTGTTGTCTGAGAGCTTTCAGCAGGGCAGCTGGAGTGAGAGGCACATGGCTGAGCAGGTGAAACATCCACCAGGTTTCAGCTCTTTGTGCTCAGTGTAATAGACAACTTGGATTTCTTTCTTGATACCATATGGAATGTTTCTGTAAGAAATTCATAAAGCTGGTCTGAATCTACAGATCCTGAAAGGTCCAACTGGTTTTCAATGTATTGATTGCTGCTTGATGTGCCCAGTTCTTTCCAGAAAAGGATAAATAGCAGCTTTATCTTATTTGTACGATTTCCTCCCAGTCTATGAATTTGCCATTAACTGCAGGCAGGAGATTGGGATGCTTTATCAGATTTTTTCTTCCTTAAAAATGTAAAATTTTCTGATCATTATATAGAAGTAAGTTCATGATAGGAAAACATGGGACTTTTACTACAGAAAAGTATAAAGAAAAAGAAGTCACCTATATGCCACCATTTAGAACCAATCGCTACTGAACCAATGCATTAGCTTTCAAAAAACTTTTATTTTATGTTTGAGCCTTTTCTCAAATTTGGCCTTGTGAAAATGCAGGCTCTGATCAACTAGATCTGGGCCAGGGGCCAAAGGTCTGCATTCCTAACAAGCTCCCAGGGCATGCTGCTGCTGAGGGTCCAGAAACCCCTACTTTGAGTGGCCAGGATTGATCCTCAACCAGTCAGATCACATAGGGGGGGACTAATTACCCAGGTTGTTCATTCTCTGTCGACTGGGTTGGATTGTACCAGTCTCAAGTGGCGCTAGTGGTGAAGAACTCACCGGCCAATGCAGGAGATGCAAGAGATGCGGGTTTGATTCTGGGTCGGGAAATCCCCTGGAGGAGGTCATGGCAGCCCACTCCGGTATTCTTGCTGGGAGAATCCCATGGACAGAGGAGCCTGGCAGGTTGTGGTCCATTAGGCAGCAAAGAGGTGCACACAACTGAAGTGACTTAGCACTTAGCCCAAGTTCTACTGCTTTCTATGTGACTCACACCAGTGTTTGTGCATTACAGACCTGTTAAGTGTGAAACAATGGCCTTGAGAAAAGCTGTAGAGTTTTATCCTCACCACTAAAACATCCTGTTGTCTGAGAGCTTTCAGCAGAGCAGCTGGAGTGAGAGGCACATGGCTGAGCAGGTGAAACATCCACCAGGTTTCAGCTCTTTGTGCTCAGTGTAATAGACAACTTGGATTTCTTTCTTGATACCATATGGAATGTTTCTGTAAGAAATTCATAAAGCTGGTCTGAATCTACAGATCCTGAAAGGTCCAACTGGTTTTCAATGTATTGATTGCTGCTTGATGTGCCCAGTTCTTTCCAGAAAAGGATAAATAGCAGCTTTATCTTATTTGTACGATTTCCTCCCAGTCTATGAATTTGCCATTAACTGCAGGCAGGAGATTGGGATGCTTTATCAGATTTTTTCTTCCTTAAAAATGTAAAATTTTCTGATCATTATATAGAAGTAAGTTCATGATAGGAAAACATGGGACTTTTACTACAGAAAAGTATAAAGAAAAAGAAGTCACCTATATGCCACCATTTAGAACCAATCGCTACTGAATCCTGTTCCTTTTCTTACCACTTTTTTATGCATTATTGATACACAATTTTATAGACAAGTTTATTAAAGCATACATATTTTCATTTTATGTTTGAGCCTTTTCTCATGGCTGAAATTAATCTTTGCAGGGCTCAGTTGCTAAGCTGTGCCTGACTCTTTTTGTGACTCCATGGACTTTAGCCCGCCAGACTCCTCTATCCATAGAATTCTCCTGGCAAGATTACTGGAGTGGGTTGCCATTCCCTTCTCCAGGGGATCTTCCTGACCCAGGGATCAAACCCTCCTCTCTTAGGTCTCCTGCACTGGCAGGCAGGTTTGAAAGAAATTAATCTTTATATGCCTCATCTTTACTGTTTGTATCATGTAAGATTATATAATAAAAGTGCTCTTTAACTTTTTTAAATTTCTAAAGGAGAGCATTTTGGAAAAGGAGGAAAAAAATAGCAGTGTTTTCATGCCTTCTGAGAATGTAATGAGATTTAAGCCCAAAGGGAAAATGTTCTTAGCTGGTTTGTAGCATTAATTATATCTCTCTGTAACCAGCATAATATTTAGTAGTTTCTCAGTAGTTATTCATGATACACCAGTACATTTAATTATGTGTTTCTTTGTCTAAACATATGTTCAACCTGAATCTGAGGATCCAGTTCTCAGAAGACTGTGATCGGATTTTGAAGTCTATCCTTAGGACTTGCTGGTGTTTGGATTACTTATCTAATGCTGCCTGACATTGTAACTGAAAATGGGGTCCAGCTGCTCATCGCTCAAAAGCCAATAAAGAAGCCAAGTTGGTGGGAAGGAAGCGGACATCTGTCCGAAGGTCTCCCCCACCCCCACCGCAATGGTCAGGGGCAGGGAGGGGCTTTGTAGGTGGAGGGAGGGGCTGGCCGCAGAAACTGCCGTCAGTGCTGGCGGTCATCTGGACACTGGTCGTCAGTGGTCTGACCCGCGTCCTCTCGATTGTTTCAAGTACCTTTAATCTTCAGTTCCAGGGTCAGTTTGCTCCAATTTCTTTGAGGTCAGTTCTTGGAATTGCGGCGGTCGTGTCACAGCTCCAGTCTGGTGGTCAGGTAGTTTAACTTCTCCACCTGGAAGGGGTTTCCGTGTCCACAGGACAGCCCAGAGGATGTGGCTCAGAATATTATCTATAGCCCTTGAGGAGGAAATAAAGACCCTTATTTAAGGACCTTTGCTTGATGATCAGACTCTTTATTTGGTTTCCTCTGATGGTTTTTCTTTGTTTCTGCATGGTCTCACTTCTCTGATTACACTTATTTTTGGCTAAAGCGTTTCCACAGACAAAAGGAAGGTAGAGGCCTTGAGCGACAAGGACCACCCCCAGATGCAGTGACTGAGAAAGATAATTAGCGTTTATTTTCTGTCATGGTTTCCAAGACTCAGGGGCAGCTTGACTGGGCAGTTTGGGCCCAAGATCTCGCCTGAGGTTTCTATCAGGTGTTGGCTGGGGCTGTAAAATCTGAAGGCTTGACCGGGACTGGCAGACCACTGCCCTGGTGAGCGGACAGGTGCTGGGGCCGCACACGCTGAGGTGAGCTCTGTCTCACTGTGGAGGGCAGTTTCTGCTCCATTTTGTCTTCCATATTGTACTCTTTCAGACTCTTTAAAGGACTCTTTAAAGGTTGAATTTTACATACCCATTGTAAAAATTCCAAGCCTAACTTCAAAAAGATTAAGTGAACAGATGGTCAGAGGAATGTGTTATTATTGATCATTGATGCCTTCAGGTCAACTGTTAGCAGGTATGCCTTTCCAACACTGAATGCTTGTAAGAAGACTATCTGAAAATCAGTCATTGGTGAAATTAGACAAGCTTCTGGAATATATATATCCCTTGGATTAGGAGTATATAAGTGACTTAAAATTATTTGGAGAGATATGTGTGTGTGTGTGTATTTGGGCATACATATATATGTATGTATGTATATGTATATATATGTTGTGCATACTAAGCTGATTCAGTTGTGTCTGACTCTTTGTGACTCTAAGGACTGTAGCCCGCCAGGCTCTTCTATCCAGGGAATTCTCCAGACCAGAGTTCTGGAAGTGACTTGTCACTTCCTCCAGAGGATCTTCTCAACCCAGGGATCAGACCCGAGTCTTTTAGGTCTCCTGAATCATCAGGCAGGTTCTTTATCACTAGCACCACCTGGGAAACCTGTGTGTGTGTATGTGTGTGTGTGTGTAAGATTGGATTTGAAAAGTGACTATAGTTGAACAAAATAGTTTCCTAAAAATTACTAACAATCTAAGATTATCAATCCAAAGCAAGAAGTTTGCAGTGATAATAAAATTCATATTTTATGCAAATTAGTCTATAAGGAAATTGTTTTGAATTTTGATAACCTTGAATTTATCCATTAAATTCACTCATCTAACAATAGAGGCTTTATTTCAAACAATTTATTAAGTGTCTTTTTATTTAATACAGGAAAGCATGAGTAAAAATTAAATATCACCTGTAACCTCATTGACAATATAATTTTCTTCGTATAATGAAAAACTGCATGTGCCTTGAAAGGTAATTGAAACAGATACAAAATACATAATACAACTTTGAAGGCTCCTTTCTCACATTGAAGGATTGAGAGGTGACCAGTTGAATTTCTTATATCTTCTTTCAGAAAAATAAAAGATCTTTTAGGAACAGTGTCATTTCAGGAGCCATATACACACTGTAGAGTTCAAACAAAAAGAGATCTTATCATACATAGTCATCCCTTGGTATCCAAGAGTTACTTGGTTCCAGGAAGCCCCTCCCCCAGAACGAAAATCCACGGATGCTCAAGTCCCTTGTATAACATGGTATAGTATTTGCATATAACCAGCACAGTCCTCCTGTATACTTTAAATCATCTCTAGATTATGCATAATGTCTAATTCGGTGTAATTACTATAACGGTAGTTACCAAAACACACCAACTCAAGTTTTGTTTTTGGAACTTTCTGGAATATTTTTCCCCCAAATATTTTCCATCTGTCGCTTATTGAATCCAGGGAGGTGGAATGCGAGTACACATAGGGCCCATTGTTCGTGTTCTCATCTGTGGTTCTTCTTATTTTTCTACTTACTGCTGCCCTGTGAAGATCTTCCCACATCAACACGTGCTTTTTTGCCTTGTTCCTACTCGGGGCCCTGTGTGTGTGTGTTGCATTAGCCAGTCATCTCCACGTGTGTCTGGGTTGTTTCCCGGTTTTTCAAGTAGAGATCTCTTGACGTACTTTTGATGTCACTAAAATGAATCCTCGCAGTGGAATTCCTAGAACTGCTTTCGTTTTCTTTGCATTTGGCTATTGCTGTCATATCTGGCTGCCTTGGATCTGGCAGCCTCTGGGCAGGGTGACACTTACCACACTAAAGGCAATTGTCTTCTTTGAGGTTTTCTCAGGACCTCGAGTCATTTTCTTACGTGAGGTGGAAGTAAGATAAAAAGCCTGGAACTCGTGTCGGCATGTGTCAGTGCTACAGTTCAAAGTTGAGTTCTTGTCGTGGTGGGAAGGTTCTGACACGTCTCACGGGCGTTTCATTCGTTTAGTAGCTGCTCATTCAGTGGCTTGCAGATGCCAGGCATGGGGGAGAAGGTAAGTGGTGTGCTCTTGTTGAGCTCACCTTTCAGTGCGGAGTGCCAGGTGGGGGCGTGGGACTGCAGGTGTCAACCAGGTTGAAACAGATAAAATAACATAATACAACTTTGAAGGCTCCTTTCTCACATTGAAGGATTGAGAGGTGACCAGTTGAATTTCTTATATCTTCTTTCAGAAAAATAAAAGATCTTTTAGGAACAGTGTCATTTCAGGAGCCATATACACACTGTAGAGTTCAAACAAAAAGAGATCTTATCATACATAGTCATCCCTTGATATCCAAGAGTTACTTGGTTCCAGGAAGCCCCTCCCCCAGAACGAAAATCCACGGATGCTCAAGTCCCTTGTATAACATGGTATAGTATTTGCATATAACCAGCACAGTCCTCCTGTATACTTTAAATCATCTCTAGATTATGCATAATGTCTAATTCGGTGTAATTACTATAACGGTAGTTACCAAAACACACCAACTCAAGTTTTGTTTTTGGAACTTTCTGGAATATTTTTCCCCCAAATATTTTCCATCTGTCGCTTATTGAATCCAGGGAGGTGGAATGCGAGTACACATAGGGCCCATTGTTCGTGTTCTCACCTGTGGTTCTTCTTATTTTTCTACTTACTGCTGCCCTGTGAAGATCTTCCCACATCAACACGTGCTTTTTTGCCTTGTTCCTACTCGGGGCCCTGTGTGTGTGTGTGTTGCATTAGCCAGTCATCTCCACGTGTGTCTGGGTTGTTTCCAGGTTTTTCAAGTAGAGATCTCTTGACGTACTTTTGATGTCACTAAAATGAATCCTCGCAGTGGAATTCCTAGAACTGCTTTCGTTTTCTTTGCATTTGGCTATTGCTGTCATATCTGGCTGCCTTGGATCTGGCAGCCTCTGGGCAGGGTGACACTTACCACACTAAAGGCAATTGTCTTCTTTGAGGTTTTCTCAGGACCTCGAGTCATTTTCTTACGTGAGGTGGAAGTAAGATAAAAAGCCTGGAACTCGTGTCGGCATGTGTCAGTGCTACAGTTCAAAGTTGAGTTCTTGTCGTGGTGGGAAGGTTCTGACACGTCTCACGGGCGTTTCATTCGTTTAGTAGCTGCTCATTCAGTGGCTTGCAGATGCCAGGCATGGGGGAGAAGGTAAGTGGTGTGCTCTTCGTCGTGAGCTCACCTTTCAGTGCGGAGTGCCAGGTACAGGGCAGCCCAAGGAGAGCGTCAGAAAACAGGTGGAAAAGGGGTGGAGCCAGGACGTGCAGGAGGACCAGAGGAATGACTGGGGGGCTGGACGGAGAGCTGCCAAGGCTCGAGGCACGAAGTCGAGGTAGGCGCAGTGGCGAGGGATGGCCCTGGGGAGAACCCAGCCACAGGATCTCGACTCAGAAGCCCTGGCTGACCCCACGCTCAGGCGCTCGGTGGTGTCCATGGAACGGCAGTGCCCAGGCTGGTGGATGGGCCTCGTGTAAGATGTTTCTGGAATAGGTGGTGTGACGTCTGCAAATCTTCATTTTTCATGCCAGGAAAAAAATGAGAAGTTAACCATAAATTTCCTACCCCTGTTATTTTGTAAAGCAAGGTACATTTTATGCCCAATCAAATAGCTAAGACATAATCTGAAAGGACAGTTCTTCTCATGACAGAAATAGACAGTAACTACTGACACATGTGTACGTAGGTACTACTATGTGGTTGCTGTTCAGTAGCTAAGTCGTGTCCAGCTGTTTGTGACCCCATGGACTGTGGCACACCAGGTTTCCCTGGCCTTCACTATCCTCGGAGTTTGCTCAAACTCATGTCCACTGAGTCGGTGATGCCATCCAACCATCTCATCCTCTGCTGCCATCTTCTTTTACTTTCACTCCTGTCTCATCAGCTACATTAACAAAAGCTGATATTTTGTCATAATTGTTTTAAATTTCTGTCAGACGTCAATATTCCAGGGAGCTTTCCTGGTAGTCCCGTGGCTAAGGCTCCAGGTTCCCAATGCAAGGGGCCCGGATTTGATCCTCAGTCAGGGAACTAGATCCTGTGTGAGTGGCTTGTTGTATTTCTGTCTTAGTTTTCTCAGTACTGGGATTTTTCCACAATAAACATTCATGTGCGCTTACTGGTTACGGTGGTAACCAGTGCAAGTGGGTGGTCAGGGGGTACACCTGGCTCTGGTTCCCAAGGGTCAAGCTGGTCCCTGGCACAAGTCAGTCCTGGGTAAGCGCTTGTCATGTGAGCTGTACGAGGAGTGCTCTGTGAGGTGCCTTCCTAGGCGCTGCCCGCGGAGGCTCCTGGGAGCACAGCCTGCCATGGAAAGACCCCTGGGGACCTGCCTGCTGACCGGGGTCACCTCCATGCCTCAGCCCCTCCGCACCAGACTTGGACATGCCCTTTAACCTCCAGGCTTGTAACAGCACTCCACAGAGAGTGGTCCAGCTCTAGTGCATTTAAAGGGAAATTTGTGTCATGGCATGTAAATTGTACGCAAATCTGAATGCCTGGGGAGACAGGACGGAAAGGAAGCTTGCTGCCTGTTGTTTCTGACTGAGTTCATTCAGCGACCCTGGTATAGTCGGAAAGGATTCACCTCTGCAGCACCATTTCATGAAGAATTTCAGACTTGTAGAGATGGGCCTCCTTACAAGCGCTCTGTGTGTGTGTGTGTGCGTGTGTGGGTGTGGGTGTGCATTCCCTACTCTACGGTGGGCGCCCTTTGTCACGATTGTTCCAGGTTGTGCTCAGTCACCATGTCCGACTCTGCTACCCCATAGACTATAGCTCTCCAGGCTCCTCTGTCCACGGGACTTCCCAGGCAAGAATGCTACAGTGGGTTGCCATTTCTTCCTCCAGGGAATCTTCCCAACCCGGGGGTCGAACCTGCATGTCCCTTGGCCGATGGATCCTTTACCCCTGAGCCACCTGCAAAGCCCCCTTCCAGGTTAGACCCATGGAAAGGATTCCTGCCTGGGAAGCTGGTCTTATAGCCTCTTTATCCATCATTTATGTCTGTAATATGTTGAAATAATGAACTGATGTCACGGGAAATTGGAATTATTAAGCCTTTTTTAAGATACCCTTTCCCTTTGGAATCTTGTTGGGAGAATAGCTTAATTAGATGGTGAGAAGATGTTTCCAAAAGACTCAGAAAGGAAGCTGCAGACCAGCCTTCTGCCCGTGTCGGTGTGGGCGTCCGCATCACTGAGCTAGGCTGGACTACGGAGCCAGTCTCTCCTGGGGCCTTGTCTCTCTTACGACTTTGACTTCACTGTGACAAAGTGCAAGTGGGTGGTCAGGGGTACACCTGGCTCTGGTTCCCAAGGGTCAAGCTGGTCCCTGGCACAAGTCAGTCCTGGTGCGCTTGTCATGTGAGCTGTACGAGGAGTGCTCTGTGAGGTGCCTTCCTAGGCGCTGCCCGCGGAGGCTCCTGGGAGCACAGCCTGCCATGGAAAGACCCCTGGGGACCTGCCTGCTGACCGGGGTCACCTCCATGCCTCAGCCCCTCCGCACCAGACTTGGACATGCCCTTTAACCTCCAGGCTTGTAACAGCACTCCACAGAGAGTGGTCCAGCTCTAGTGCATTTAAAGGGAAATTTGTGTCATGGCATGTAAATTGTACGCAAATCTGAATGCCTGGGGAGACAGGACGGAAAGGAAGCTTGCTGCCTGTTGTTTCTGACTGAGTTCATTCAGCGACCCTGGTATAGTCGGAAAGGATTCACCTCTGCAGCACCATTTCATGAAGAATTTCAGACTTGTAGAGATGGGCCTCCTTACAAGCGCTCTGTGTGTGTGTGTGTGCGTGTGTGGGTGTGGGTGTGCATTCCCTACTCTACGGTGGACGCCCTTTGTCACGATTGTTCCAGGTTGTGCTCAGTCACCATGTCCGACTCTGCTACCCCATAGACTATAGCTCTCCAGGCTCCTCTGTCCACGGGACTTCCCAGGCAAGAATGCTACAGTGGGTTGCCATTTCTTCCTCCAGGGAATCTTCCCAACCCGGGGGTCGAACCTGCATGTCCCTTGGCCGATGGATCCTTTACCCCTGAGCCACCTGCAAAGCCCCCTTCCAGGTTAGACCCATGGAAAGGATTCCTGCCTGGGAAGCTGGTCTTATAGCCTCTTTATCCATCATTTATGTCTGTAATATGTTGAAATAATGAACTGATGTCACGGGAAATTGGAATTATTAAGCCTTTTTTAAGATACCCTTTCCCTTTGGAATCTTGTTGGGAGAATAGCTTAATTAGATGGTGAGAAGATGTTTCCAAAAGACTCAGAAAGGAAGCTGCAGACCAGCCTTCTGCCCGTGTCGGTGTGGGCGTCCGCATCACTGAGCTAGGCTGGACTACGGAGCCAGTCTCTCCTGGGGGCCTTGTCTCTCTTACGACTTTGACTTCACTGTGACAAAGCAATATCATTCATTTTCCTCCTAGATCCCCACTGGCATCCTCCACTGGAATATATTCTTAGGCCCTGATATTAATTTGCATTGTCTTTCAGGTTAACAGAGGAAAACTTTGCGGAAGTTTTCTTGCTAGAAGGCCTGCCCAGCAGCTGTTTTATGATGTTTGTCTGACAGATTTTCAGGCTCCTAGACAGTCTTTCTGTGAGCTTATGGTCTTTGCTGACTACCTACCATCTGCCCCCTGACCTCATCAGCGATCCCAAGTGTAAACATGGCTTAGGAGACCTAGAAACAAGCCTCAGATAGAGTAAAAGGTCCTGTCACATCTGCAAGTGTGGTTTTTGTTTTGGTTTTGGCTGCACCTCATGACTCACGAGATCTTGTTTCCCAACCAGGAATCGAACCTGGGTCCTAGCAGTGAAAGCCCCGAGTCCTAACCACTGGGAGGACAGGAAATTCTTGCAAATGTTTCATGAGAGACTAACACCTAAGCCACATCTACAAAGTAATGATAGTTTTGATGGGAGTTATTTAAAGTCTGCAAGTTCAGGCTGTCGATTTAAAAAATATATATATATTCACAACCTGAAAATTGAAAGTGATATTTTGTTTGGAGGAAATTTTTAGGACTGCAAACCTGGGAGAGCGCATCTCAAGGAATCCTGGGAAGGAGACAAGTTATATAGAAATTTTGCAACCAAGGGCAAAGTCTGAAGACCAAAAGATTATTGTTAATTAAAGAAAACCAGATAACCCAAGGTAAGGGAGTTAGTGCTTTTCTATGTATGGGAGGGCTTCCTTGGTGGCTCAGATGGTTAAGAATTCACCTGCAATATGAGAGACCCGAGTTTGATCCTTGGGTTGGGAAGATCCCTTGGAGAAGGGAACGGCTACCCACTTCAGTATTCTTGCCTGGAGATTTCAAGCCATGGAATACTGAATTCCATGGCTTATGTGTGGTGCTGCAGAGAGTCAGATAAGACTGAGCGACTTTCTTGGTTCTTATGTGTGGGAAGATGTGAGCGTCTGGGCCCACTGGTATCATTCCTTTGCTCTGCCCTCCGCTGTCTGGGGCCGGTGTCCCGTGTTTTCTCATCCTGCGTTTCCTCGGGGCTCGCTGTGGGAGCGGCTGCAGTCTGGTGGCTGCTAGAGGGCAGGGGTTCTTTCCTTCTTGAGCCCCCTCTGGGCTCACCAGAGTGCTCTCCGTGGTGGCTGCGGTCACTGAGAGTGTGACGGCCTTGTTTACCACATGGCGAGAAATAGTCCCGTTGTCAAGGCAATGTTACTGTGACAGTCGCTGGGCTCCTTTGCTGTTGTTTAGTCGCTCTGTCTCCCCTGACCCTGGTGTCCCCATGTGCTGTAGCCTGCCAGGCTCCTCTGTCCATGGGACTTCTCAGGCAAGAACACTGGAGTGGGTTTCCATTTCCTTCTCCAGGGGATTTTCGGCAGATTCTTTACCACCGGCCTCACCTGGGAAGCCTGAGGGTCCTGGCCAAGTCTGGGCCAATGAATGTGATGGTTCAAAATTCAAAGTTCGGATCCATTTACCATCTAGAAAGAAACTGTTTACCAAAGTCCTCGTCCTAGTTTATGTAGTCAACAGGGATGTACCAGCTCAGCTCTGTTCTGGGAGGCAGGGACCTGGCAGGGACCAATGTAGGTCAAATTTCCATCCTGGAATTAACTTTCTTGTCTTTAATCATCAATGAGATTATTGAAACAATGTCTAACACATTTTGCCCAACAAATTATGCCCAGGCTAGCAATAATGCATGTTGCCTTTTAGAAATATAGTATATCTTGAAGAACTGACTCGTTGGAAAAGATCTTGATGCTGGGAAAGACTGAAAGCAAAAGGAGAAGAGGGCAGCGGAGGATGAGATGGTTAGATAGCATCATTGATTCAATGGCCGTGAGTCTGAGCAAACTCCCAGAGATAGTGAAGGTCGGTGTAGCCTGGCATGCTGCAGTCCACGGGGTCGCAAAGAATCGACACAGCTTAATGACTGAACAACAACAGATACCTCTAGAAGACCAGAATTCTGAAGTCATGTAAACTCTTCCCACATAAGCCACCTGCTCCTTATGCGGGTTTGGTTCTTATGTGTGAAGATGTGAGCGTCTGGGCCCACTGGTATCATTCCTTTGCTCTGCCCTCCGCTGTCTGGGGCCGGTGTCCCGTGTTTTCTCATCCTGCGTTTCCTCGGGGCTCGCTGTGGGAGCGGCTGCAGTCTGGTGGCTGCTAGAGGGCAGGGGTTCTTTCCTTCTTGAGCCCCCTCTGGGCTCACCAGAGTGCTCTCCGTGGTGGCTGCGGTCACTGAGAGTGTGACGGCCTTGTTTACCACATGGCGAGAAATAGTCCCGTTGTCAAGGCAATGTTACTGTGACAGTCGCTGGGCTCCTTTGCTGTTGTTTAGTCGCTCTGTCTCCCCTGACCCTGGTGTCCCCATGTGCTGTAGCCTGCCAGGCTCCTCTGTCCATGGGACTTCTCAGGCAAGAACACTGGAGTGGGTTTCCATTTCCTTCTCCAGGGGATTTTCGGCAGATTCTTTACCACCGGCCTCACCTGGGAAGCCTGAGGGTCCTGGCCAAGTCTGGGCCAATGAATGTGATGGTTCAAAATTCAAAGTTCGGATCCATTTACCATCTAGAAAGAAACTGTTTACCAAAGTCCTCGTCCTAGTTTATGTAGTCAACAGGGATGTACCAGCTCAGCTCTGTTCTGGGAGGCAGGGACCTGGCAGGGACCAATGTAGGTCAAATTTCCATCCTGGAATTAACTTTCTTGTCTTTAATCATCAATGAGATTATTGAAACAATGTCTAACACATTTTGCCCAACAAATTATGCCCAGGCTAGCAATAATGCATGTTGCCTTTTAGAAATATAGTATATCTTGAAGAACTGACTCGTTGGAAAAGATCTTGATGCTGGGAAAGACTGAAAGCAAAAGGAGAAGAGGGCAGCGGAGGATGAGATGGTTAGATAGCATCATTGATTCAATGGCCGTGAGTCTGAGCAAACTCCCAGAGATAGTGAAGGTCGGTGTAGCCTGGCATGCTGCAGTCCACGGGGTCGCAAAGAATCGACACAGCTTAATGACTGAACAACAACAGATACCTCTAGAAGACCAGAATTCTGAAGTCATGTAAACTCTTCCCACATAAGCCACCTGCTCCTAGTGGTGGTTTTATGATGGAGAAAGGCATTTTATGGAAATAAACTTTAAGTTAATTCCAGTTTACTCTCTTGGTTCTGAGCTTTAAAAAAATTATACTAGGAATGGTGGAATTTTTTTCTTGCAGTTGGAACTGGGCAATGTCCTGTTTCTTTTGTACGATCAGGGGAATCACTCCGTTGTTGTGCCGTATGGCTGTGGGGTTTGCGTGTGCATCCCGGGGCCTCAGTCTCTCCCTCGGCTGCTCGTCAGCTCCCATCTCTTCTGCCCACTGTCCCCTCCCCCTTCCCAGATGGCTCTCTTATTTTGGTTGTTTGCAGTTGTTATAAAACTGCATTTCATTATGAGACTTATTAATGTAAACACTGTGTTTGCTTTCTTGTTTTTCATCGTGAATTAAAGTCATGCCAGTTCCTTGCGGCTTTCTTTTAGAAGATTCTAATTGTACCGAAGGGCGTCCCTGGTGTCTCAGTGGCAAAAAGTTTGCCTGTCAGTGCAGGAGACACTCGGTCCGTCCTTGGGTCAGGAAGATTCCCCTGGAGAAGGGAATGGCAACCCCTTCCAGTATTGTTATCTGGGAAGTCCCCACAGACAGAGGACCCTGGTAGGCTACAGTCCATGGGCCAGAACGAGTTGGACTTGATTCAGCAACTGAACAACCAGCGACTGAATGACAGTAATGATTATACCGAAGAGAGTGAAACGTGAAACGAGTCCTCCGAAGTGTCCCACGCCGCCGACCTTGCATTCATCAGGGGTCTCCAGAGAGCTAGGACCAGTGTGTGTGGTGTGTGTGCATCTATTGATACACAGAGAGGCACCTAGAGGTGTGGGCTCAGTGGCTCAGTCATGTCTGACTCTTTGCAGCCCTATGGACTAACTATAACCCACCAGGCACCGTTTTTTTTTTTTTTTTGGCCACTTCTACTGGTCCTCATTTATGTATTTTCATCCATCTTTGTTCCTTGGCCTGTGTGGGCTTCCCATCGCAGTGGCCTCTTTCGCTGCAGAGCACTGACTCTGGGCACACTTCCTTTTACTGGTCCCCCCACTGATTTTTACCTCGCCTTGCCTAGTGTCTTCCCACGGGGAAAATGACTGAACAACAACAGATACCTCTAGAAGACCAGAATTCTGAAGTCATGTAAACTCTTCCCAATAAGCCACCTGCTCCTAGTGGTGGTTTTATGATGGAGAAAGGCATTTTATGGAAATAAACTTTAAGTTAATTCCAGTTTACTCTCTTGGTTCTGAGCTTTAAAAAAATTATACTAGGAATGGTGGAATTTTTTTCTTGCAGTTGGAACTGGGCAATGTCCTGTTTCTTTGTACGATCAGGGGAATCACTCCGTTGTTGTGCCGTATGGCTGTGGGGTTTGCGTGTGCATCCCGGGGCCTCAGTCTCTCCCTCGGCTGCTCGTCAGCTCCCATCTCTTCTGCCCACTGTCCCCTCCCCCTTCCCAGATGGCTCTCTTATTTTGGTTGTTTGCAGTTGTTATAAAACTGCATTTCATTATGAGACTTATTAATGTAAACACTGTGTTTGCTTTCTTGTTTTTCATCGTGAATTAAAGTCATGCCAGTTCCTTGCGGCTTTCTTTTAGAAGATTCTAATTGTACCGAAGGGCGCCCCTGGTTTCTCAGGGGCAAAAAGGTTGCCTGTCAGTGCAGGAGACGCTCGGTCCGTCCTTGGGTCAGGAAGATTCCCCTGGAGAAGGGAATGGCAACCCCTTCCAGTATTGTTATCTGGGAAGTCCCCACAGACAGAGGACCCTGGTAGGCTACAGTCCATGGGCCAGAACGAGTTGGACTTGATTCAGCAACTGAACAACCAGCGACTGAATGACAGTAATGATTATACCGAAGAGAGTGAAACGTGAAACGAGTCCTCCGAAGTGTCCCACGCCGCCGACCTTGCATTCATCAGGGGTCTCCAGAGAGCTAGGACCAGTGTGTGTGGTGTGTGTGCATCTATTGATACACAGAGAGGCACCTAGAGGTGTGGGCTCAGTGGCTCAGTCATGTCTGACTCTTTGCAGCCCTATGGACTAACTATAACCCACCAGGCACCGTTTTTTTTTTTTTTTGGCCACTTCTACTGGTCCTCATTTATTTATTTTCATCCATCTTTGTTCCTTGGCCTGTGTGGGCTTCCCATCGCAGTGGCCTCTTTCGCTGCAGAGCACTGACTCTGGGCACATGCGCTCCAGAGCTCCAGCTGAGTAGTTGGACACATGGGTCCAGCGGCTCTGCAGCACGTGGGATCTTCCCAGGCGAGGGATTGACCTGGCGCCCCTTGCACTGCAAGGCAGTGTCCTTACCCACTGGACCACCAGGGAAGCCCCACCAGGCACCTTTGTATAGATAAATACACACATGTTGATTTAGAGAGATACAGCCATATAGCTAGTGAGATGTACCCATCGCTGTTCATTTATATCTGTATCTCTATAGATGGGGGAGGGACAGAGAGATTTGTTTCAACTAATTGGTTCACACAGTTATGGAAGTTTGCGTGAGTTCAAAATCTGCAGGGTAATGGACAGGCTGGAGACCCAGGGGAGAGGTCAGGTCCAGAGGCAGTCTGCTGGAAGAATTTCTTCTTGCTTGGGAGAGATCAGTCTTTTTTTTAGTCAGGCCTTCAACTGATTGGACAAGGCCCGCCCATATCATGGACGGTAATCAGCTCTATAGGAATCTACAACATAAATGTCAATCTCATCCAAAAAATACTTTCACAGAAATCCTTAGAATACCATTTGATGAAATACCCGAGTACACACAAAGTTAACACGCCTCCATTTCTCTTCCTTCTACAGACAGGGTATTCAATATTTTGGTGTAATCTTTCCAGATGTTTTGTGTGCATTTGTGTGTGCGTGTGTTAAGAAGCTTAGAGGGTAATCCTTTTTCTCTGCCTCCCCTTTAAGCTGTTAATGTAAGTGATGTTGTTAGAAAGTATGAAGTCACTTCAGTCACGTCTGGTTCTTTATGACCCCGTGGACTGTAGCCGCCAGGCTCCTCTGTCCATGGGATTGTCCAGGCCGGAATGCTGGAGTGGGTCGCACTCTCAAGCTTTCTGGCCTCTTTATACAGAGGGGAACAGACAGGCTAGCTGGAAGGATGGCGGTGTTGGTGGCCGTGAGCTCTGGCTGTGAGATATGGAGGGCTTCGTAAAGTGGAGCCTGCCTGGGCTGACTCCAGGGGTTTTTATCCTTAAAATTATTGTGGAACATTTCATCCTGTTGGTAGAACGACCCACTTCAGAGTGCACCCGCAGGAGAGTGTGAAATCGCCCTTACTATAGTCACAGACGGCTCATTTGGCTTCAGCATTAAAGAACCAATAGTATTCTCTACAACTTTTAAAGTTCCAGTATTTGACATTTGTGTGTGTGAGTCGCTCAGTTGTGTCCAACTCTTTGCCATCCCATGGACTGTAGCCCACCAGGCTCCTCTGTCCATGGGATTCTTCAGGCTAGAATACTGGAGGGGCTTACCATTTCCTTCTCCAGGGGACCCTCCTGATCCAGGGATGGAACCCAATTCTCCTCCATTGGCAGGCGGGTATCTTAACACTGAGCCTCCTGGGATGCTCTTAAATCCTATTCCTGCTTTATTAGAAAGGCTGCAACTCAGAACAGAAGTACAGATGGAAGAGAGGCGAGGACCATGTGTGGCGGGGCGGGCTGTGGGACTTCTCTGCCCTCTCCGGGCGTTCTGGCTCCCAGCACTGCCGCGTGCTCACCAGCCCACCCAGAAACCCGCGGAACCCTGCTGTTTCCTGTTTTACAGGGGTTTTATTATGTAGGCATGATCCATACAGCCGTTAAATCACTGGTCAATAGCGATCGGTCTGAGTTTTCAATCCTTCTCTTGGAGCTAAAAGATCTGATCTAAGTTTGCTAGAAACCGGCTCTGTCCTGAAGCCACCTGCACCTACCCGCACCGTGAGTCATCTCATTAGCATACAGAAACTGAGTTTGGAGAGTTTGAGGAGCCGTGAGGGGTGGGGGAAGCCGGGAATGGGGAGGCCACAGCCGGACCTGGTCTCCCTGCTTCCGCTGTTAGTCTGCTTTAATTAATGCAGATCATTCACAACGACTTGCCCCAAACACTGCCCACCTCAATTCAGGGCAGACCGGAGTTCTGCCCTGGTCCCCGAGGCCGCCCGTGGTCACCCACCTCCAGGTGGGTCCCTGGGCTGCTAGCCTGGCCCTCTTCCTGCGCCTGCCCCTCTAGGTCCGCTCAGCGTCTTCCCCACCTCCTGCCCATCCGCGCCCATGGCCTCGTCTCAGTGAACCTGCCCCGACACGGGTACTGAGCCCTGTGGCCCCTGGGCTCACAACGTCTCAGACCCGAGGCGTCTCCTTTATAGCACATTTTACATCTTAGGTCTGTAGTTGGTGCCTTTTATCCCCACTAAAATGGAGTGCAACTTACCAATATCTGGCAACCCTACAAGGACGTAAGAGATTTCCATTTGGCAGGTGGCCCCAGCTTCCGGAGCTGGGTGAGAAGTAAAGCTGTGTCGAGGCGGGATCGTGGTAAAGGCGGAATAATTATAGGCAAGATAATTGATAATAAATAAATACTTAAGCATATTAAGAGCCAGTTTCCTCATTGTTGATAAAGGGAATTGCATTCATGGAAAGAAAGACAACTAGTTGATATATGAAAAAAAGATCAAACCGATATTGTAAAGCAATCATCAATTAAAAATAAGTTAATATTAGCAAGAAAAGAAAACTAGAAAGAACCCCGTAAGGTTGGATTAAAACTAGTTGTTGATATGATTCATAGCTTTCAAGATTTATAACTAAGTATAGAAATAAATATAGACGTAAAAACAGACAACGACAGGACAGAATGGCACGCAGGTGCGCCCGGGGCAGGACCTATGTTACCCTGAAGCTTCCAGGCACCCCGCTCAGCACACGCTTGAATGGACCACGGCCGGCTGCTCTGACCTAACCCTGGGAACTGGGACTGGGTCCTTGACGTCTCTCACGGGCTGGACCCGCCCCCCGGGACAGGGGTGCCTGCGGGTCTGGACCTGCCCCCTGGGACAGGGTGTCTGAGGGTCCGCGGCGGTGACACTCGCTCTGCCCCTCTGACCACTGCCCTCTTCTTTTCCAGACCGGCCTTATTGTCGCCTGCTACCACGGCTTTGTGGATACTGTGGCGGTCTTAGCTGAGTGTCCCCACGTCGACGTCAACTGGCAAGACAGCGAGGGGAACACGGCCCTGATCACGGCTGCACAGGCAGGTAAGACTCCGCTCGCCTCCCCTTCCCTCCCGGAGCTGAGGTCCGACCAGGCTCCCAGGCAGTGGGCGCCAGCCCTTGACCTCGGCTCCTGAGATTGGCGTGGGAAGTGCGTGGTTGATCAGAGGTCTCGCGTTACTGCTAGGAGGGGCAAGGAATGGGCCGAGGGTGGGTGGCGTGCTCTTTGTGCCTTTGGGACAGTGTGTGGCTGAGTCCCAGCGCATGCGGCTCTTGCAGGACAAGACAGCCAGTCCAGAGGCACGGTGTTGGGGCGGGGAATAGTGACTTTATCCAGAAAGCCAGAAGACCCAGAAGGTGGTGGACTGTGCCCCAGAGAAGCATTTCCCTGATTTAGAATTCAGGCTTTGTCTTTACCGAAAGGGGAGAGGTCTGGGGGCTTTGCTGCCGGAATCCTTTGTTCTCGCAGCTGTCTGAGCAGGACTGGTCCCGATGTTCCTACACACGCCCAACACGACAATGGCTGTTGTCTGCTCTGAAACTTTTTATTTCTGTATGAGTGGATAAGTTTGATACTTTTGAACGTCAGCGCCTTGCAAAAGGGCTGTCCTGTATGTTTCAGGCTCCAGGAAGCCTTCTTTACAAAAGCTGGAGATCCAGCCTCTCTAAGCACAGGACACAGAGCACAAGTGCTTTAGGGAAAGGAATTGATCTGGTGTGGAGCCAGGTCTGCTCTCTGTTCCTAGTGCAGTTTACCCACTTGCGCAGGACTCGGCATGGGCAGAATTAGCCCTGAAACTGCCCAGGCCTTTGAATAAGAAGCTGCCCTAGAAGCCTAGCTACCACCTCACCTCTTCGAGTGCCTGACACCCTGCTCAGTGCTCGGAGACCCGGGATCTGAAAGGCGCTGGTGGAGGAGTACGAGAGGCACTTAGGACAGTTTCTGTACAAAGTGAAAAGAAAGTAAAAGTGTTAGTCGATCAGCCTTGTCGGACGCTCTGCGACCCCACCAGGCTCCTTGTCCACGCAGTTCTGCAGGCAAGAATACGGGAGGGGGCTGCCATTTCCTTCTCCAGCGGATCTTCCAGACCCAGGGATTGAGATCTGGTCTCCTGCACTGCAGGGAAGTTCTTTACCAACTGAGCCACCAGGGAAGCCCATGATGTATAAACGTGGACACTTTTAGGAGGTAATCTTGCACTGTGTCTGGAGACGTCAAGAAAAACCAGGGGCCTCTTGCTGAGAGGGTGTCAGTGTGACAGGTGGGGCTGTTAGTGAGCGCACCTTGCAAAGGGTCAGCCTCCTTCAGGCCAGGATGCTCACCTTCAGAGGTGGTCCTCGCACCAGCATTGCCAAGCGTACCGCACACAGCTCCCTTTTTTCTAGAACTGTACCTGGACATTTCTGGTGGCTCAGACGGTACAGGATCTGCCTGCACTGCGGGAGACCTGGGTTCGATCCCTGAGTCGGGAAGAGCCCCTGGAAAAGGAAAGGGCAATGCCCTCCAGTCTTCTTGCCTGGAGAATCCCACAGACAGAGGAGCCTGGTGGGCTACAGTCCGTGGGGTCACAAAGAGTTGGCTAGGACTGAGTGACAAACTAACACTAATATTTTGAGATAAGCGTGAAGTCATGCTTGTCCCTTCAGACCCACACTTTATTTGTAACTGTGGTATTAACTGAGTTTGTAACGGACCGCTTTCAAAATTCTCGGCTTTCAAAACTCCATCGATTGCATCACTCCGGTTCTCAGTTTCCGGCACGGAAGCTGCTTCAGGCTGGGTTAGGGAGAAAGGGAGTCTGTTTACGAAAGGAATATGGGCCAAGGTACAGTGCTGCTGCGAGATGCTGAGAACTGGAGTCAGGGCCAGGAGGCTGCAGAAAAGGCCCTGAGCCACACTGCAGGCTCATTCTGGGAAGGAACCTTCTGTTGCTGCCACCTGCAGGGGCCCTCCCTGTCGCGTCCTGCACCACAGGTTCCTGAGTCTAAGCCTACCAGAGTGACTAATCTCAGAGCTCAAGGGAAGTGGAGACTCAGCATCTAGCAGTTTCATCCTCTTAACGGGAAGTCCTCTTTGCACACCTGTTTTTCTATCGAGACGCCTAAGGTGGAAACCCCCAGCCTCAGCCAGGCCTCAGGGCTGTGCTCACACACGTCCACCTGGCCAGGCATCAGGGCGTGAAGCCTTCCCTTCACAGAGGCTCTCCAGGCTCTGAAAGCCCAGGTGCAGTGTCCTGAGAGACTGTGAGAGGCATTCAGGGACGAAAGCCTCCTCACTCCTTGCCTTCCACTGACCAGGACCCAGGACAGGGAAGTGGAGGGCATTTCTGCCCTGGAATTGTCCAGTAACTGTCCATCTAAATAGCCATTTGATGGGGCTGTGAGGGAAGGGTGTGCCTGGAACTTTGGGGTAAGAACACCCCGTCTAGCCTGGTGGTTTGGGACAGAGGTCGTGGAGGAGCAGGCTGGTGGGGAGCACTGCAAAGTCAGAGGCCGGCGACACCTGCTCAGATGCCACAAAGCCGGGGACCCAAAGGGAGCTGGCTCATCTTAGGCATTGCCCAGGACCGTGTGCGTTTAGGACTGGGGGAAGAGGTGGCCCCGTGAAGAAGCAGGACCAGGTGATCAAGGGTCTAGATACATCGTGAGCAAATGCACTTGAGGTCACGAGGCTGGACGTCCAGGGTCAAGGTGCTGGGCCACTGGGCTCTGGCGAAGCCTCTCCTCCTGACTTGCACATGGGATCCTGCTGCTGTGTCCTCGCACGGCAGAGAGAGGAGACCCAGGGGTCTGGAGCCCCCTCTGAGAAGGTCACCAGTCCTACTGGGTCAGGACACCACCCATCTGACCGCACGCAACCTTATGTTGCCTGCACAAAGGCTCCATCTCCAGGTATAGCCACACTGGGGACTGAGGTGTCAACAGGAAATGGGAGGAATACGAGGTTGCCGTGTCTTTGGGCAGGGCTTGTGTTTCCCTGAACTGGTTTATTTCAGTCAAAGATGACGTAGCTAGTGGAAGCTGCTGGATGGCCCAGAGAGCTCAGCGGGGTGCTCCGTGAGGACCTCGAGGCGGGGGATCAGGGAGGGTGGCAGGGAGGCTCACGAGGAAGGGGTGTGTGTACACACAGAGCTGAGTCCCTTTGCTATGAGTGCAACTCACACTACACTGTGAAGCAATTGTACTCCTATAAAAATAATAAATTAAAGAATGATGACATAGGTCCTTTCAAGGTTAGAGAGAGGCCCAGCCAAAAGAGAAGGAGGGGGCTCTGGGTATTTTCCAGGCTCTGGGTCTGGGCCTGGGGCCTGGAGGGGGAAGTCCAGGCAGGCTGAGGTCGGTCACAGCAGCTGCTCCCAGCCCTGGACTGCAGGCGTGGGGTAGGGCAGCGGCCTGGGCCGGCCAAGGTTGAGCGTCCCCCACCCCCTTCCTGGAGTCGGCTCTGCTGCCCGCCAGAGCTGGGTGTGGAGCACCCTGGGCTTGACTCATGGGCCTGGGGAATCGGAGACGGCATCAGAGGGTCTTCATGCACCTCTGTAGCCCCCTTTCTCTCTGGAGACGCTGGCGGAGCCCCCGAGGTCTACTCAAACACCTGTAATGCCCCGTCCTTCCCTACCACCTGCTTCTGTCTCCGCTGGCGTTGACAAATTCCTTCCTGGAATTCTGGCCAACAGATGGTGTCCTTTTGTGGTTTCCAGTACTGATAAGGCGTCTGCCTATTGCTTTGGGTCACTTCTATTGGTCTTTCATTTCTCTATTTTCATCCGTCTTTGTTCTTTGCCTCCTGTGGGCCTCCCATCGCAGTGGCTTCTGTCGTTACAGAGCACCGGCTCTGGGCACATGCGCTCCAGAGCTCCAGCTGGGTAATTGGACGCATCTGTCCAGCCGCTCCGCGGCAGGTGGGATCTTCCCAGGTCAGAGATCGAACCGGCGCCCCTTGCACTGCAAGGCAGTGTCCTTACCCACTGGACCACCAGGGAAGCCCTGATAAGCTAATTTTAAAATATGGTACACAATGTTTGGAAAACAAAACACGTAAGCAATTAAACACATAAAGCAGTTAAAGTTAAGGGTCGGGCAGGGCTTGTGTTTCCCTGAACTGGTTTATTTCAGTCAAAGATGACGTAGCTAGTGGAAGCTGCTGGATGGCCCAGAGAGCTCAGCGGGGTGCTCCGTGAGGACCTCGAGGCGGGGGATCAGGGAGGGTGGCAGGGAGGCTCACGAGGAAGGGGTGTGTGTACACACAGAGCTGAGTCCCTTTGCTATGAGTGCAACTCACACTACACTGTGAAGCAATTGTACTCCTATAAAAATAATAAATTAAAGAATGATGACATAGGTCCTTTCAAGGTTAGAGAGAGGCCCAGCCAAAAGAGAAGGAGGGGGCTCTGGGTATTTTCCAGGCTCTGGGTCTGGGCCTGGGGCCTGGAGGGGGAAGTCCAGGCAGGCTGAGGTCGGTCACAGCAGCTGCTCCCAGCCCTGGACTGCAGGCGTGGGGTAGGGCAGCGGCCTGGGCCGGCCAAGGTTGAGCGTCCCCCACCCCCTTCCTGGAGTCGGCTCTGCTGCCCGCCAGAGCTGGGTGTGGAGCACCCTGGGCTTGACTCATGGGCCTGGGGAATCGGAGACGGCATCAGAGGGTCTTCATGCACCTCTGTAGCCCCCTTTCTCTCTGGAGACGCTGGCGGAGCCCCCGAGGTCTACTCAAACACCTGTAATGCCCCGTCCTTCCCTACCACCTGCTTCTGTCTCCGCTGGCGTTGACAAATTCCTTCCTGGAATTCTGGCCAACAGATGGTGTCCTTTTGTGGTTTCCAGTACTGATAAGGCGTCTGCCTATTGCTTTGGGTCACTTCTATTGGTCTTTCATTTCTCTATTTTCATCCGTCTTTGTTCTTTGCCTCCTGTGGGCCTCCCATCGCAGTGGCTTCTGTCGTTACAGAGCACCGGCTCTGGGCACATGCGCTCCAGAGCTCCAGCTGGGTAATTGGACGCATCTGTCCAGCCGCTCCGCGGCAGGTGGGATCTTCCCAGGTCAGAGATCGAACCGGCGCCCCTTGCACTGCAAGGCAGTGTCCTTACCCACTGGACCACCAGGGAAGCCCCTGATAAGCTAATTTTAAAATATGGTACACAATGTTTGGAAAACAAAACACGTAAGCAATTAAACACATAAAGCAGTTAAAGTTAAGGGTGAAAATCAGTTCCCTCCTTAGTCCTAGTTCTTTCCAATTTTGCTTTCTAAAGGGAACCGTGGTTAACAATTGGTTGAGTAGATGGATTCTCATCTTCTTTTAAAGACAAAGCATTGTATGTTCTCTTTTTCCTGGCTTAGCCCTTGGCCTGTTTGCTGGTTGCTTCATGCCCTACACTGACTGCCCTCTCCCCTGCGCGGTGCCCGCTCCTCCGCTGGGGGTCTGACCCCTGGGACACCAGCCCAGGCTGCTGGGAGGAGCCTCCTGGCTCCGCCCACCAAGGATTTAGCGCTGGATTATTTAGGGGGAGGGGAAGGGCGGGGTGTGGGTTTTGTGCTGTACTTAAAAACAAAGAAACAGCGTTTCCGTGAGGGTGTGATTTTTGCTAATGTATGGATATAACTGGGGGGGATGAGCTGCTGCCCCGCTCCCTGAGCGAACCCTGTGCGTAGAGCACAGAGCCTGGTCGCATCCTTGAGCTCATTGCTAAACCGAACTTGGGTCCACTTTGGCAGCTAAGCCAACCGCCTGACCCTGGGTTGTGGGGAAGCAAAGGGCAGCATTTATTGTGGGGGCCAAGAAAGGAGCCCAGGCAGGGGGTGCTCAGAAGCCCCGATAGCTTTTAGGGAGGGGATTTTAAGCACAGGATGCGGGCGGGGAGCGAGAGTGTCCCATCAGCTCGCGGACACTCTCCTGGCTGGCTGGAAGCGACAAAGCCGGGGGCGGCCTCATCAGCCTCTAGTTCCAGGTGGTCTGGGGTCTCCATGCTCATGGGCAGCACGCAGTTAACTGCTTCCGCTGGGCAGGGGTTTCAGTATCTGCAAAACAGCTCAGAGGATGTGGCGCAGAATATTATCTGTAGCCCTTGAGGAGGAACTAAAGGTCCTTGACCACCGTTTAATGGCTAAACTACTATTCATTTGTCATGCTTGACTGATCTACTTTGTTTCTGCATTTTCTCACTACTTTGATTAAAGTTAGTCTTAGGAACCCCGGGAAGGCCTAGGAGGCTAATGTGTTTTTACAAACAAGAGGCAGACAGAGGACTTGGTGGGCGTGTGTGTCTGTCCCAGGAAGGCCCCAGAGGGTCCTGCTCACTGGTAAGCTGAATCAGGGTAGCCCCTGGTGTGTAATCTATGTTTTAACCCACATCGCGGGACCCAGTCCCCAGAGTTTCAGACTGTGTAGGTCGGGGGCTTCCCAGCCGGCTCAGTGGGAAAGAATCCACCACCAATGCAGGAGGCTCAGGTTCGATCCCTGGGTCGGGAAATCCCCTGGAGAGGGAAACGGCAACCCACTCCGGTGTTCTTGCAAATCCCATGGACAGACGAGCCTGGCGGGCTACAGTCCATGGAGGTCACAAATAGTCAGATGTGACTTAGTGACTAAACAGCAACAACAGGGTTTGGGATGAGGCTCAGACTGCGCTTCAGTGATTTCCCAGGTGACGGTAGTGGTACGGGCCTGCGAACCTCACTCTGCAAACTGGAGTGTTATGGGTTCCCACACAGAATGGTGGCCCAGGTGCCTGTCAGCGGGCATGAGAGCCAGGGCTGAGACAATTCCTGGAGCTGGCTGACATGTTACCAGAGGGCCACAACCATCACTAGGTCAAAGTGAGAATAAAGGACAACAGTTGAACCTCTGTTCATGTCTTTCATTTTTATTTTTTTTTTAACTTTTTTGGGAGAGGGGTTGGGGAGGAAGAGGGGCGGGCGGGCCACTTCTGTTGGTCTTTCATTTCTCTATTTTCATCCATGTTTGTTCCTTGGCCCGTGTGGGCCTCCCATCGCAGTGGCTTCTGTCATCACAGAGCACCGGCCCTGGGCGCATGCGGTCTAGAGCTCCGGCTCGGTACTTGGACACATTGGTCCAGCCGCTCCGCGGCACGTGGGATCTTCCCAGGCCAGGGATCGAACCGGCGGCCCTTGCACTGCAAGGTGGTGTCCCTACCCACTGGACCACCAGGGAAGCCCGGGAAGCCCTCATGCCTTTCATTTTAACCAAAGAGAGGCTGTTTGGGATGTTAGTGGATGGAATCAAATGATGTCCTGTTTTAATCCAATTTCATAACTAGCTTTATTTATTTACTTCTTAATTATTTTTTAAAACTAACTTGCTTTTTATTTGTTTGTTTATGTATTTTTGACCACTTCTATAAGTCTTTCATTTATTTATTTTCATCTATCTTTGTTCTTTGACCTGTGTGGGCGTCCCATCGCAGTGGCCTCTCTCGCTGCAGAGCTCTGGCTCTGGGCGCACGTGCTCCAGGGCTCCGGCTCAGTAATTGGACACATCTGTCCAGCCGCTCTGCGGCACGTGGGATCCTCCTGGGCCAGGGATTGAACCGGCACCCCTTGCGCTTCAAGGAGGAGTCCTTACCCACTGGACCACTAGGGAAGCCCTATTTACTTCTTAATTCTAAAAACATCCAGTAATAATTGCTCACCATGAAAAATCATCACAGAGTAGATTCTTTTAACAAATTATTAAAAAGAAATGTCCCTTCTCTCTCTCCCCAGTTCTCTCATTGGATGACCACGTTCCTGCTGGTTACTTTTCCAGAACTCAGTCTCTCTCCTTTTCAGACACAAAGGGTGTGCACACGCCTTGCCTTGACACGAATGGGGCGATTCTGTAGATACTGTGACTTTAACCATTGTCACTCAGCAGAGCTAGGAGATCTTTCTGTGTGGACCGGTGCACACAAGGTCTGCCTGGCTCCTACAATGCACACCTGATGGTGGTGTGCTCACACTCTGTCCCCAGCATCCAGTCACTGAGACTGGCAGTAAACAGCGGCTCATCCATCCTACACAAATGCTTCTTTTAAGGCACGTATTTCATCCAGCAGCCACTTCCTGTCCAAGGGCTGTGTTCACTGCTGGGTCTACAGGAGTGAGTAAGGGCATTTCAAGTCTGGTGCTCGAGGGTTTGAATTAACCAGTTACAGACAATATTGGAGTGAATCTGTTTGCATCAACATATATTTTCCAGCACATTCCCAAGGGGTGAGAATGTGTCAGCTCAAATGGGCCTTGCTTCCTGTAGGCAGGTGTGCGTCTGTGATTGGCATTGATGCCTAGGGTCTGCTATAGTGCTTTGGGGGCAATCTCCTGAGAATCGAATGAAACAAGCTTCCACAATGACTAAGCAGCCTTGCAGAACGGCCTCTCTGAAGGCAACATTTGGAAGGTTGCTTCATCATGTGGCTTTGTGTTGTCAGAACTTGGGGCCGGCTTCTCAGAAATTCTTGATCATTTCCCTCTGGCCCCAAGATAGCCTGGCAGCTCCAAGCAGTGAATTTTCGTGTTACAATGCAGGAGTCTTCAAGCAGGATCAAGTCCCTGTCTGTGTGTCATTCTGTGTGTGTGTTCGTCGCTCTTTGTGGCCCCATGAAGCAGAGCCTACCAGGCTCCTCTGTCCAGGGGATTCTCTAGGCAAGAACACTCAAGTGTGTTACCGTTTCTTTCTCCAGGGGATACTCCCCACCCAGGGATCCATCTCAGGTCTCCTGCACTGCAGGTGGATTCTTTACGGTTTGAGCCACCAGGGGAAAACCTCTGCTCTCAAAGACGAGAAAGCATTCCCAGAAGCCTCCGGCTCGGCTTTGGTTACAGCTGGCAGGGTTGCATCACACACGCCGCTCAGGCAAAACCCAAAAGGCGGCAGTTCTCTCATTGGATGACCACGTTCCTGCTGGTTACTTTTCCAGAACTCAGTCTCTCTCCTTTTCAGACACAAAGGGTGTGCACACGCCTTGCCTTGACACGAATGGGGCGATTCTGTAGATACTGTGACTTTAACCATTGTCACTCAGCAGAGCTAGGAGATCTTTCTGTGTGGACCGGTGCACACAAGGTCTGCCTGGCTCCTACAATGCACACCTGATGGTGGTGTGCTCACACTCTGTCCCCAGCATCCAGTCACTGAGACTGGCAGTAAACAGCGGCTCATCCATCCTACACAAATGCTTCTTTTAAGGCACGTATTTCATCCAGCAGCCACTTCCTGTCCAAGGGCTGTGTTCACTGCTGGGTCTACAGGAGTGAGTAAGGGCATTTCAAGTCTGGTGCTCGAGGATTTGAATTAACCAGTTACAGACAATATTGGAGTGAATCTGTTTGCATCAACATATATTTTCCAGCACATTCCCAAGGGGTGAGAATGTGTCAGCTCAAATGGGCCTTGCTTCCTGTAGGCAGGTGTGCGTCTGTGATTGGCATTGATGCCTAGGGTCTGCTATAGTGCTTTGGGGGCAATCTCCTGAGAATCGAATGAAACAAGCTTCCACAATGACTAAGCAGCCTTGCAGAACGGCCTCTCTGAAGGCAACATTTGGAAGGTTGCTTCATCATGTGGCTTTGTGTTGTCAGAACTTGGGGCCGGCTTCTCAGAAATTCTTGATCATTTCCCTCTGGCCCCAAGATAGCCTGGCAGCTCCAAGCAGTGAATTTTCGTGTTACAATGCAGGAGTCTTCAAGCAGGATCAAGTCCCTGTCTGTGTGTCATTCTGTGTGTGTGTTCGTCGCTCTTTGTGGCCCCATGAAGCAGAGCCTACCAGGCTCCTCTGTCCAGGGGATTCTCTAGGCAAGAACACTCAAGTGTGTTACCGTTTCTTTCTCCAGGGGATACTCCCCACCCAGGGATCCATCTCAGGTCTCCTGCACTGCAGGTGGATTCTTTACGGTTTGAGCCACCAGGGAAACCCTCTGCTCTCAAAGACGAGAAAACATTCCCAGAAGCCTCCGGCTCGGCTTTGGTTACAGCTGGCAGGGTTGCATCACACACGCCGCTCAGGCAAAACAAGCCGCTGGCTAGGGCGGCGCGGTGACCCCAGCTGACCGGGTCTGGTCAGCGTCCCTGCAGACCCCTCCCCCCCGCCCTCCGCCCCTCCCCGTCCCCGTGTGGTTAAGGAAAACTGGAAAGTGATCTCGCATTTGTATTACTTGATGTCATAGCTGTGGAGCTGTCTGAGTCAGGAGTCCTGTAAATTAGGATGCAAATGTCTGCTCTGCCTGTCTGCCTTCTCTTCCGACCCTCACTTCCTGGAGTCTTTCTGCAGAATCAAGCTCCAACTGAGGGACTTCCCTGGCCATTCACCTTCCAATGCACAGGATGTAGGTTCGATCCCTGGTCGGGGAGCCTAGATCGCATATGCATTGTGGCTAAGATCGAAAAACCAAAACATAAAGCAGAAGCAATATTGTAACAAATTCAATAAAGACTTAAAAAATGGTCTACATAAAGAATATTAAAAAAAAAATGCAGCCAAATCTAAATTAGGCCTTTTCAATGGAGAGAATGTATGAAATTAAAACCTCCAATAGCCCCCAAATCTCATGTAGCCAGTCATTTAACCCCTACTAGACTTCCCCTAACTTCCTTCCTTCCTTCCTGTTTAAAATAAATGAGGACTTGTCCTGTCTCTCAGGTTTCCTGGCATTGCCTCGCCTTTTCCCATCGCCTCCAGTTTTCTGAGCCTTCCTAAAAAACGAAAGTCAAGTATCAAGTGAAGGAATTAAATACGTGCCCCAGGCATGGCTTTGTTCGTTGTTCAGCCGGTAAGTTGTTCTGACTCTGCACCCCCCGAGGACCGCAGCCCGCCCGGCTTCCCTGTTGTTCACTCTCTGCCGGAGTCTGCTGAGACTCACATCCACTGAGTTGGCGATGCCAGCCAACCGCTCATTCTTTGCTGCCTCCTGGCCCCAATCTTTCTAAAGCAGCAGGGTCTTTCCCAATGAATCAGCTTTTTGCGTCAGGTAGCCAAAGTACTGGATGGCTTTAGGTGTCGACCTTTTCTCCCACCCAGGGATCCATCTCAGGTCTCCTGCAAAGGCCCCGAAGAAAGAAAATTCCCAGAAGCCTCCGGCTCGGCTTTGGTTACAGCTGGCAGGGTTGCATCACACACGCCGCTCAGGCAAAACAAGCCGCTGGCTAGGGCGGCGCGGTGACCCCAGCTGACCGGGTCTGGTCAGCGTCCCTGCAGACCCCTCCCCCCCGCCCCCCGCCCCTCCCCGTCCCCGTGTGGTTAAGGAAAACTGGAAAGTGATCTCGCATTTGTATTACTTGATGTCATAGCTGTGGAGCTGTCTGAGTCAGGAGTCCTGTAAATTAGGATGCAAATGTCTGCTCTGCCTGTCTGCCTTCTCTTCCGACCCTCACTTCCTGGAGTCTTTCTGCAGAATCAAGCTCCAACTGAGGGACTTCCCTGGCCATTCACCTTCCAATGCACAGGATGTAGGTTCGATCCCTGGTCGGGGAGCCTAGATCGCATATGCATTGTGGCTAAGATCGAAAAACCAAAACATAAAGCAGAAGCAATATTGTAACAAATTCAATAAAGACTTAAAAAATGGTCTACATAAAGAATATTAAAAAAAAAATGCAGCCAAATCTAAATTAGGCCTTTTCAATGGAGAGAATGTATGAAATTAAAACCTCCAATAGCCCCCAAATCTCATGTAGCCAGTCATTTAACCCCTACTAGACTTCCCCTAACTTCCTTCCTTCCTTCCTGTTTAAAATAAATGAGGACTTGTCCTGTCTCTCAGGTTTCCTGGCATTGCCTCGCCTTTTCCCATCGCCTCCAGTTTTCTGAGCCTTCCTAAAAAACGAAAGTCAAGTATCAAGTGAAGGAATTAAATACGTGCCCCAGGCATGGCTTTGTTCGTTGTTCAGCCGGTAAGTTGTTCTGACTCTGCACCCCCCGAGGACCGCAGCCCGCCCGGCTTCCCTGTTGTTCACTCTCTGCCGGAGTCTGCTGAGACTCACATCCACTGAGTTGGCGATGCCAGCCAACCGCTCATTCTTTGCTGCCTCCTGGCCCCAATCTTTCTAAAGCAGCAGGGTCTTTCCCAATGAATCAGCTTTTTGCGTCAGGTAGCCAAAGTACTGGATGGCTTTAGGTGTCGACCTTTTCTGTTTCTTGTTCCCCTTTAACAGAACAGAAGTGAGATGAAGTCAGAAAACCACAGGGGTCTTTCTGAACTGGTGATGCTATCAAGTTGGTACACGTAACCTCTGGTGCGTCGTTGGAGCCTGCTATTCCTTGAATGTATTTTTAAAGTTCTTCAGGAAATGCACTGAGAGCCAGTCTCGCATTATTTTTTAATTTTATTTGTTTAGTTATTATTTTTGGCCATGCTGGGTCTTTGCTGCCCTGTGCTGGCTTTTCTCTCATTGCGGCAAACAGGGGCTACTCTTCTTGTTGGGTAAGCAAGCTTCTCGTTGCCGAGGCTTCTCTTGTTGGGCAGCGCAGGTTCTATGGCTCTCAGGCTTCAGTAGCAGTGGCAGGTGGGCTCAGGAGTTGTGGTTTCCGGGCTTTAAAGTGTGGGCTCAGGAGTTGTGGTGCAGAGGCTTAGTTGTGCCACAGCGTGTGAATCTTCCTGGACCGGGGATCAAACCTGTGTCTCTTGCACTGACCGGCAGGTGCTTCCCCACGGAGTCACCAATGAAGCCCCAGTCTACGTTCTTCATGTCCCTTGCTGCTGGAGACAGCAGGCTCCAGGGAGCACCCTCTGGGCCTAGGCTGCACATGTGTATTCTGACGTGTGAACTGGATCTGGGAAGGGTCTGACTTTAGAGGGGAATGTATGACTTGGCGTGAGCCAGAGAGAGACGCCTTTTCACTGTATTTATCTCGTTTTATTATCACTGCACCTGATCTTGATTTGAGTCTGACTTCACTGTGATTGTTAGGGATTTTTGAAGTGTTTTTCTTTTACTCGGTTTCTGTTTAAAATAAATGAGGACTTGGCCTGTCTCTCAGGTTTCCTGGCATTGCCTTGCCTTTTCCCACAGCCTCCAGTTTTCTGAGCCTTCCTGACTGAGCACGGCAATGCCACCTCCTTCAAAGCTGCCACCCTGCTCGCCAGTTAGAGAATAGGGCTGTGCCGGGTCCCCACCCTCTGCTGCCACGTGCATTTCCCCTCTTCTGGTTGGGAACAAAGAACCTGTTCGGTTCATCAGTGTGGCTGAACTGGGTATTTCCAACCAACAGTTCCCTCTACTGGCCTCCTCTGGAAAATTCCATTCAGAGTACCTGTTGTGGGAGCAATCTGTGCTTGTGTGTGCGTGCGCGTGCTCTGTTGCTCAGTCACACCCAGCTCTTTGTGACCTTTTGGGCCGTGGCCTTCCAGGCTCCTCTGTCTGTGGGATTTTACAGGCAAGCATGCTAGAGTGGGTTGCCATTAGAAAACCCTAATTCAGGAACAGTTTCCCGTTTTCAGAGCAGCGCGGGTTTATTGTCTGTTTCCTTTCCTTGAATGAAGGCACCAAGAAGGCTTTTAGCCCATAATTGGTACCAAATTGCATGCTGAATGAGTCAGTAATTAGTCGTTGTGATGGCCCTGTGATCTTGGATAATGTGGGTTATGACTTGAAAATTAGCAACCGTTTTGATGTGAGTTTCTTTCAAGGGAAAAGTAGGAATCCTTCAGCCCTTTTACTTACTAAGCGTTTACTGAATGAGCAGTCAGGTCAGTTAAGGTTTTGGACTTGGGAGCAGGGTCTCGAGGGTTACGGTGACTGTGGGCGGGGAGCGGGGATCCCAGCCGTGTGGAAGGGTGAACCATGAGGCATCGTGGTTCAGATGCCTGACGCACGCTTGGGGGACGAGGCCCGAGCTTCCATTGGAAGGCAGGGCCCATCAGGTAGCTGGGCAAAAAGCAAAGGAAACCCTTCGGGCAGGGGGGCTGCAGAGACCACGAGATTAGAGACAGCGTGGCCCATAGATGAAGCAAAAAGAGCCGCGAGCTTCCTTGGTGGCTCAGTGGTAAGGAATCCGCCTGCCAATGCAGGAGATTTGGGTTCGATCCCTGGTCCCGGAAGATCCTACATCCTGCGGGCCACGAAGCCCGTGAACCGCAACCACTGAGCCTGTGCTCTGGAGCCCAGGAGCTGCAACAAGAGAAGCCACCCCAGCGAGAAGCCCAGGCACCGCAACTAGAGAGCAGCTCCTGCTCGCCACAGTTGGAGAGGAGCCCGGGCCACGGTGGAGACCCAGCACAGCCGAAAGATCAGTCAGTGAAGTGGCTGAAGAAGAGAGAGAGCTCTGATGACAGAGTCCAGGAGAAGGGTGCGAGTGCAAAAGCTGAGGATGACGAGGGCATCTAAGGAAGGAAAAGGAACCTGCCCTCTCTCCTGCCAGCTGAGACCAACGAGAGAGAACCAGACATCTGTCGGCACAGGGACCTCATGCATAAGTGGGCGACACCAGGTGAAGATGAGTCATGCAAGCAGGTGGCTTAGAACTCTGGCTAATATGTCATCCTCCATAAAGAACAATGTATCTGTGGAGAAATGACAGGACAGAGGGCAGCCGTTTTTGAGTAATTCTCATTACAAACAAGAGACACCTCCCGCGCCTGTAGGGCATGTGAATGAGATGGTGGCTGTTAACAAAGCTTATGAGAACGAGATATTTCACAGTCTATGCAAGTTAGGTCATTATACTGCACACTTTAATTGAGCATAGTGCTATATTAATTATATCTCAATAAAACTGGGGGAAATTAAGAAAATGTATGTCCTGCTTTTGCCAAATGGGGAGGAGCAGGGAGCTTTTCTCATAGCTGCTACTTCTCAGTTGTCTTCATTTCCAAATAATTCTTATGCCACTGCTGCATGTAGTGGGATGGCATAGTCTGCTGCCCTTCAGAGAGCAAGGCCAGATAGAAGGAAGCAGCTTGTTAAAGAATCAAGACTCCATCTAGAGAGTAGACACCCTGCAGGGTTTTAAGTAGTCGTGGTGTCGACTCGAAGAGTTTCTTGCTGATAGTGTAGAGAATGGAGCAGACGTGGGACAAGGACAAGGTCAGTTAGGAGAGAAACGGACCCCAGGAAGGAGGGGATGGCTCTCATCCAGGATAGGAGTGGGAATGGAGAGATATGGCCAGGCTTGGACGATGTTTAAGAGGTGGCTTTGGCAGAATTTTACCCTACTTGGATGGTGATGGGAAGGGAGAACTGAAGAGAAAGCCCAGACTTCTGGCTTGGGGAGCTTGGAGGGTGACTGGTGACATTCATTACTGAGGAAGGAGCAGGGGTGGGAGGAGGTTTGGAAGAACCATGTTTTGAGTTTGATAGGTTGAGCTTGATTTTATGGTTGGATGCCCAAGATGAAATATCCAGCAGACAAATATTTAGGTAAGAACCTCCAGAAGAGAGATGAGCTAGAGATGAGTGACCTGGAGTTTTAGGGCAATGACTTGATCCGTGAGAGTGGACGGGATCCCTGAGAGAGAGGCTGAACGGGATGCAAAGAGGGCTTAATCACATGTGTGAGGAACAGGAGCCTTTCGGACAGCCGAGAACAGAGTTCACAAAGAAAACTGAGAAGTGGCCAGAGAGAGAGGAAGAAAATCCGAAAGGTGACCTCTCAGGACATTTGCAGAAAGCATTTCAGAAAGAATGGAACAGACAAGTGGTAAATGCTATGGAAATGCCTAGTAAGGTGGGACCTGACCAGTAATTCCTGGATTTGGCTACGATACAGTCACTGGGGAGCGACGGAAGATGGTTTCAGGAGAATTGGCGGGGTGTGAGTAGCAATAGTGAGGGGAGATACTGGAAGTTAGACTGAAAAGGAGTCAGATGATTGGGAGGCCAAGGCAGGGCCACAGGGGTTATTGGTGGTCATGGCCGTGGACTGCACATTGATGTCCCCACTCCAGATGCATATGCTGAAGTCTAATCCTCAGGTGGAGATAATAGGAGGTGGGGCTTTATGGGGGTAACTAGGTGATGAGGGATCCTCGCGGTAGAAATAGTGCCCCAGCGAGCCAGAGACTCCAGAGAGCCCCTTACCTCTTCTGCCAAGTGAGACGACGGTGAGAAGACAGACATCTATGAACCAGGAAGTGGGATGTCACCAGGCAACGATATCCCCTGCAGGAAGGAGGGATGGGGCTGGGACAAGGACAAGGTCAGTTAGGAGAGAAACGGACCCCAGGAAGGAGGGGATGGCTCTCATCCAGGATAGGAGTGGGAATGGAGAGATATGGCCAGGCTTGGACGATGTTTAAGAGGTGGCTTTGGCAGAATTTTACCCTACTTGGATGGTGATGGGAAGGGAGAACTGAAGAGAAAGCCCAGACTTCTGGCTTGGGGAGCTTGGAGGGTGACTGGTGACATTCATTACTGAGGAAGGAGCAGGGGTGGGAGGAGGTTTGGAAGAACCATGTTTTGAGTTTGATAGGTTGAGCTTGATTTTATGGTTGGATGCCCAAGATGAAATATCCAGCAGACAAATATTTAGGTAAGAACCTCCAGAAGAGAGATGAGCTAGAGATGAGTGACCTGGAGTTTTAGGGCAATGACTTGATCCGTGAGAGTGGACGGGATCCCTGAGAGAGAGGCTGAACGGGATGCAAAGAGGGCTTAATCACATGTGTGAGGAACAGGAGCCTTTCGGACAGCCGAGAACAGAGTTCACAAAGAAAACTGAGAAGTGGCCAGAGAGAGAGGAAGAAAATCCGAAAGGTGACCTCTCAGGACATTTGCAGAAAGCATTTCAGAAAGAATGGAACAGACAAGTGGTAAATGCTATGGAAATGCCTAGTAAGGTGGGACCTGACCAGTAATTCCTGGATTTGGCTACGATACAGTCACTGGGGAGCGACGGAAGATGGTTTCAGGAGAATTGGCGGGGTGTGAGTAGCAATAGTGAGGGGAGATACTGGAAGTTAGACTGAAAAGGAGTCAGATGATTGGGAGGCCAAGGCAGGGCCACAGGGGTTATTGGTGGTCATGGCCGTGGACTGCACATTGATGTCCCCACTCCAGATGCATATGCTGAAGTCTAATCCTCAGGTGGAGATAATAGGAGGTGGGGCTTTATGGAGGTAACTAGGTGATGAGGGGGATCCCTCGCGAGTAGAAATAGTGCCCCAGCGAGCCAGAGACTCCAGAGAGCCCCCTTACCTCTTCTGCCAAGTGAGACGACGGTGAGAAGACAGACATCTATGAACCAGGAAGTGGGATGTCACCAGGCAACGATATCTCCTGGCACTTTGACCTTGAACTTCTCAGCCTCCAGAACTGTGAGAAATAAATATTTGCTGTTTAAGCCATTCAGTCAATGGCCGTGTGTTACAGCAACTCGCATGGACCAAGACAGTCATAGACAGTTTAAGACAGGAGACCCTGTACACCAGCTTACTGATGCATGGCAACCCCCAACTCTAGTTAAAATGTTTACAGTGTGTGCATCTGTGCATGGGCCAAACGTCAGCTGATCTCGGCTGAGCTGCACAGCCTTCGCCCATGTAGGTCAGCCAGCCCCAGCCGCCGGGGCCCCTTTGCTCCATGTCTTTCTCCTGTTCTTCTGGGGACCATCGTGCTAGCCTGGGCACATTCTCTTTAGGGACACAGCTGAGGCTTCCATCTGGTGGGAATGAGTCTGCGAGGGGCGGGTGTAGAAGGAGTCCCTCCGCTGAGTGTGTTTCAAGCTTCTGCCGATGTCCTATGAGCCAGCCTTCTTCTTCTTTTTCTTGACGGCACTGGGTCTTCACCACGATGCTCAGGTTTTGTCTGCTTCAGCACTCGGGCTTCTCATGGTGAGGGATTTGCTTGTGTCGGAGCGTGGGCTCCGGGGTGTGAGGGCTTCAGTAGCTGTGGGTTTAGTTGCTCCACAGCACGTGAGATCTTCCCAGACCAGGGATGCAACCCATGTCCTTTGCATGGGCAGGTGGATTTCTTAATCGCTGAGCCAACAGGGAGTCTCCACCCAATTGGCTACGATACAGTCACTGGGGAGCGACGGAAGATGGTTTCAGGAGAATTGGCGGGTGTGAGTCTGGAGGAGATACTAGGAAGATAGACTGAAAAGGAGTCAGATGATTGGGAGGCCAAGGCAGGGCCACAGGGGTTATTGGTGGTCATGGCCGTGGACTGCACATTGATGTCCCCACTCCAGATGCATATGCTGAAGTCTAATCCTCAGGTGGAGATAATAGGAGGTGGGGCTTTATGGAGGTAACTAGGTGATGAGGGGGATCCCTCGCGAGTAGAAATAGTGCCCCAGCGAGCCAGAGACTCCAGAGAGCCCCCTTACCTCTTCTGCCAAGTGAGACGACGGTGAGAAGACAGACATCTATGAACCAGGAAGTGGGATGTCACCAGGCAACGATATCTCCTGGCACTTTGACCTTGAACTTCTCAGCCTCCAGAACTGTGAGAAATAAATATTTGCTGTTTAAGCCATTCAGTCAATGGCCGTGTGTTACAGCAACTCGCATGGACCAAGACAGTCATAGACAGTTTAAGACAGGAGACCCTGTACACCAGCTTACTGATGCATGGCAACCCCCAACTCTAGTTAAAATGTTTACAGTGTGTGCATCTGTGCATGGGCCAAACGTCAGCTGATCTCGGCTGAGCTGCACAGCCTTCGCCCATGTAGGTCAGCCAGCCCCAGCCGCCGGGCCCCTTTGCTCCATGTCTTTCTCCTGTTCTTCTGGGGACCATCGTGCTAGCCTGGGCACATTCTCTTTAGGGACACAGCTGAGGCTTCCATCTGGTGGGAATGAGTCTGCGAGGGGCGGGTGTAGAAGGAGTCCCTCCGCTGAGTGTGTTTCAAGCTTCTGCCGATGTCCTATGAGCCAGCCTTCTTCTTCTTTTTCTTGACGGCACTGGGTCTTCACCACGATGCTCAGGTTTTGTCTGCTTCAGCACTCGGGCTTCTCATGGTGAGGGATTTGCTTGTGTCGGAGCGTGGGCTCCGGGGTGTGAGGGCTTCAGTAGCTGTGGGTTTAGTTGCTCCACAGCACGTGAGATCTTCCCAGACCAGGGATGCAACCCATGTCCTTTGCATGGGCAGGTGGATTTCTTAATCGCTGAGCCAACAGGGGAGTCTCCACATTCTTCCTAACTGAAGAACATTGAAGCCACATGACTAAAGGCAAGGGGAAGAATATAGGCCATTAATCTGGTGGGGAATGACTTTGCAAGGGAGAGGAGTTGAAGAGAAAAACGAAGTCATTTGTAGCACAAATGTATTTCCCAGAAGTAGACAGGGAATGTATCTAAAGCCCTGGAGTGGGAGGAGAGATTGACATTCAAATAGGAGAAGAATCCTCTCCCGTTCACTAGGAGGGATGTGGGAAAGTTTGGGGGGTGATGGGGAAGGTTGAGGGGGTTCCCTTCTTGTGGTTTCGGTTCCCTCTATGAAATAGAAGGTGCGTCACTTCCTGGGAGAGGGGTTTGGTGCGAGGCAGGTGACTTAAGAGTGGGAAAGTTTAAAATTACCCCCTTGGGGTTTGAGGGATCTTCACTCAATGAAAGTCAAGAGTGGGCATGATGCATCTAAGAATGCATAGATATTAGCCATTTCTCTTTAAAACCGTGACAAGGAACCAAAGGGAACTTTCCTTTTCTTCGGTAACTGGCCACCGTGGGCTTTTCCAACCCCGTGACTCTCAGAGAAAAGGCCATCGCCCGCTACACAGTCGCATCCAAAGCAGATCCAGAACCCTGAGGCTGGGTGGTGCCAGCAGACTTCTTTGGCTTTTCTCTTTCTGTCATTTGGCTCAGCCCAACCATCGCCAAGACGTGTCCATTCGATTCGCTCTGAAACAGCGTCTCCTCTCCACCCTACTGCTCTGCCTGGGCCCCAGCCATCGTCTCCTCTGTCCATCGCACGCCCATGGCGCGGCCCTCCCCCTCCAGCGCTGGGGGAGCCTGCAGAGAGCGTGGAGAGGAGCCGCACCCAAGAGTCGGGTGAGAGTCGTCGTCCCTGCCTGGCAGTCTTCTTCAGTGATCCTCGCCTAGATTCTCCTTTTACAAGATGAACGTTTGATTTTAGAATCATTCAGACGTACAGAAAAATGGCAAAGACTGTGCAGAGAATTCCTGTACACCTCCCACATGGTTGCCCCTGTTGTTAAGATCTTAACACTATTATGATACGTTGAACAAAATAAACACGTTGTCAATGCACTTTTAGTATTAACTCAAGTTCAGACGTCCTCAGTTTTCCCCTGATGTCCCTTTTTGTGTTCTAAGATCCCAGCTAGGATCCCATGTGGCATTTCGTTGTCATGTCCCCCCTGAGGGGCTGTGATGGTTCCTCAGATTTCCTGGCCTTGGCAGTCTAGGGCATGCTTGGAGAGTGATCTCTAGGCTGGCCCTCAGTTTGTACGTGTCTGCTGCTGTTTTCATGATTATCGTGGAGTTGCTGGGTTTTCAAAGGAGGACTACAGAGGGAAATGCCATTCCCATGACATCCTGTGAAGGGTTTTGTGAAGTGTTCAATGACTCCTGATACGGATGGTCAGGCAGACTTTATTCAGAATAATCATGAGGACCATCACTGTGGGCCAGTGGGAATGTATAGCCAAGAAGCCGGGTAGGGGTCTGTGGATGGAAACTCACTAAGATGAAACACCAGAGAGCTTCTGGCCAAACCATCCTAATGGGGTTCTTTTTTATAGATTTATTTACTTGGCAGCACCGGGCCTTCCTCGTGGCAGGGGAATCTTTAGTTGCAGCATGAGAACTCTTTGTTGGAGCGAGTGGGATCTAGTTCCCTGACCGGGATTGAGCCCAGGCCCCCTGCACTGGGAGTGTGGAGTCTTAGCCACTGGACCATCAGGGGAGTCCCCGGACCTCACAAGATTCTCGATGAAGACAGGCCAGGGTGATTGGAGAGCCCCTGGGGGCTGGTGGCAGACGCGGAATCCATCAGACACCAGAGTGTGGCGGGAGTGGGTTCACCAGAATTAGCCTGACTTTTTAGCTGGGTTCTTGCTAAAGTGAGATTCTTTTAGAAGGAAAAGCACAGATGCACCTGGGAAAAGGCTCAGGAGCCTGACTAACATCTGATCGGCCGAGGATCTTTGTCAGCACATGTGCAGGACATGCCTGTTGACCTTGATCGCCTGGCTGAAGTGGTGCTGGCCAGACTTCTGTCTTGTAAGACTGCCCCCCCGGCACCTCCGTAGGCTCCTCTTTGGAGGGGGTCTGTGCACAGCGTGCCAGTGAAGGAGTGTGTTCTCCCAGGTCACCTCCTTGGGAGTGGAGCACAGGCCTAAGTTTTCTGCCTGGAGGTTTGTCTATTCGACACTTTTGTACAAAACCTCGGTGTGTTCTAAGATCCCAGCTAGGATCCCATGTGGCATTTCGTTGTCATGTCCCCCCTGAGGGGCTGTGATGGTTCCTCAGATTTCCTGGCCTTGGCAGTCTAGGGCATGCTTGGAGAGTGATCTCTAGGCTGGCCCTCAGTTTGTACGTGTCTGCTGCTGTTTTCATGATTATCGTGGAGTTGCTGGGTTTTCAAAGGAGGACTACAGAGGGAAATGCCATTCCCATGACATCCTGTGAAGGGTTTTGTGAAGTGTTCAATGACTCCTGATACGGATGGTCAGGCAGACTTTATTCAGAATAATCATGAGGACCATCACTGTGGGCCAGTGGGAATGTATAGCCAAGAAGCCGGGTAGGGGTCTGTGGATGGAAACTCACTAAGATGAAACACCAGAGAGCTTCTGGCCAAACCATCCTAATGGGGTTCTTTTTTATAGATTTATTTACTTGGCAGCACCGGGCCTTCCTCGTGGCAGGGGAATCTTTAGTTGCAGCATGAGAACTCTTTGTTGGAGCGAGTGGGATCTATTTCCCCTGACCGGGATTGAGCCCAGGCCCCCTGCACTGGGAGTGTGGAGTCTTAGCCACTGGACCATCAGGGGAGTCCCCGGACCTCACAAGATTCTCGATGAAGACAGGCCAGGGTGATTGGAGAGCCCCTGGGGGCTGGTGGCAGACGCGGAATCCATCAGACACCAGAGTGTGGCGGGAGTGGGTTCACCAGAATTAGCCTGACTTTTTAGCTGGGTTCTTGCTAAAGTGAGATTCTTTTAGAAGGAAAAGCACAGATGCACCTGGGAAAAGGCTCAGGAGCCTGACTAACATCTGATCGGCCGAGGATCTTTGTCAGCACATGTGCAGGACATGCCTGTTGACCTTGATCGCCTGGCTGAAGTGGTGCTGGCCAGACTTCTGTCTTGTAAGACTGCCCCCCCGGCACCTCCGTAGGCTCCTCTTTGGAGGGGAGTCTGTGCACAGCGTGCCAGTGAAGGAGTGTGTTCTCCCAGGTCACCTCCTTGGGAGTGGAGCACAGGCCTAAGTTTTCTGCCTGGAGGTTTGTCTATTCGACACTTTTTGTACAAAACCTCGTCTCTGCCGTTTTCACCGTCGTGAGGTGGATATGATCTCCTGTGTTTCAGATGTGGAAACAAACTCAGTGAAGTTGGCTGACTTTCCCAGGGGCACCCGGAGTTTCAGTGGCAAACTGGGAGCTTGAACGTGGCTGTTCTCGGAGCCAGCTCGCTTCAGTCCTGGGTTCTCGGTGCAGCCTCTTACGCGCCCCACTGATGCTGTGTCATCCAGCATTAACTTATTTCCTGTGTCACTTGTGCCCTTCTTTAGGCAGTGTGAGGGTCCTGGGGTCCGGGGAAGGAGCTTTCTTGAGCCAGGTGCTCAGCCGGCTTGTCGCACCCACTCTGAGGACTTCAGGGACCAAATCCTGTTCCACGTGGTCATTGCTGACTGGGCTCAAACTCAGTGCTAATGTGAGACACATTCTGTTACGTGAGGAAGACCTTGCTCTATCTAGTTATTTATCATCTACCTAGCTACCAACTTATCTAGCTAGCTAGCTATCATCAGTCGACTATCTATCTATCATCCATCTACCTATGTATCTACCTACCGTCATAGGCAGATACAGGTCTCTCCCTCTCTTTGGTCTGTTTATCTCTCATTTCTCTACCCACCTACCTACCTATCATCTATCATCGGTCAGTCATCTACCTACTTCTCTGCCTACCTTTTCGTCTGCCGCCTATCTGTCTATTTATTATCTATCTGTCGTCTTGGAGGCGAGGAGATCAAGCGGTCAATCCAAAAGGAAACCAACCCTGAATATTCATTGGAAGGACTGAAGGTCCAATCCTTTGGCCACCTGATGGGGGTCCAAAGTGAGATTCTTTTAGAAGGAAAAGCACAGATGCACCTGGGAAAGGCTCAGGAGCCTGACTAACATCTGATCGGCCGAGGATCTTTGTCAGCACATGTGCAGGACATGCCTGTTGACCTTGATCGCCTGGCTGAAGTGGTGCTGGCCAGACTTCTGTCTTGTAAGACTGCCCCCCCGGCACCTCCGTAGGCTCCTCTTTGGAGGGGAGTCTGTGCACAGCGTGCCAGTGAAGGAGTGTGTTCTCCCAGGTCACCTCCTTGGGAGTGGAGCACAGGCCTAAGTTTTCTGCCTGGAGGTTTGTCTATTCGACACTTTTTGTACAAAACCTCGTCTCTGCCGTTTTCACCGTCGTGAGGTGGATATGATCTCCTGTGTTTCAGATGTGGAAACAAACTCAGTGAAGTTGGCTGACTTTCCCAGGGGCACCCGGAGTTTCAGTGGCAAACTGGGAGCTTGAACGTGGCTGTTCTCGGAGCCAGCTCGCTTCAGTCCTGGGTTCTCGGTGCAGCCTCTTACGCGCCCCACTGATGCTGTGTCATCCAGCATTAACTTATTTCCTGTGTCACTTGTGCCCTTCTTTAGGCAGTGTGAGGGTCCTGGGGTCCGGGGAAGGAGCTTTCTTGAGCCAGGTGCTCAGCCGGCTTGTCGCACCCACTCTGAGGACTTCAGGGACCAAATCCTGTTCCACGTGGTCATTGCTGACTGGGCTCAAACTCAGTGCTAATGTGAGACACATTCTGTTACGTGAGGAAGACCTTGCTCTATCTAGTTATTTATCATCTACCTAGCTACCAACTTATCTAGCTAGCTAGCTATCATCAGTCGACTATCTATCTATCATCCATCTACCTATGTATCTACCTACCGTCATAGGCAGATACAGGTCTCTCCCTCTCTTTGGTCTGTTTATCTCTCATTTCTCTACCCACCTACCTACCTATCATCTATCATCGGTCAGTCATCTACCTACTTCTCTGCCTACCTTTTCGTCTGCCGCCTATCTGTCTATTTATTATCTATCTGTCGTCTTGGAGAGCGAGGAGATCAAGCCGGTCAATCCAAAAGGAAACCAACCCTGAATATTCATTGGAAGGACTGAAGGTCCAATCCTTTGGCCACCTGATGGGAGGAGCCAGCTCTCTGGAAAAGCCCCTGGTGTTGGGAAAGATGGAAGGCAGAAGGAGAAGGGGACAGAGGACGAGATGGTTGGACGGCATCACTGACTCAATGGACATGAGTTTGGGCAAACTGAGGGAGATGGCAAGGACAGGGAAGCTTGGTGTGCTGCCGTCCATGGGGCTGCAAAGAGTTGGACACGACTGAGTGACTAAACAACAACAATCTGTCATCTACACATCTGCCTGTCTATCTGCGTTATCATCTGCCTGCATATCTATTTATCATCTGTCGTCTATCCAGCTACCCATTTATCATCCACTCATCTATTTGTGTGCCTATAAATCTTACCTACCTACCTTCTCTGTCCACCTATCATCCATTACCCGTCTATCACCTATTATCTATCCCTCTATGTATCTACCTAGCTATCACCTATCTATCGCTCTGCCTATCTTTCTTTAGTCTCTCTTGCTGAATGAGAAAACTCCTTTTGGTTAATTGTCATTTAAAGAAGGTTAACAACTATTCATTCCTAGCAACATTGGGTCCTTCCTCTGTCTCAGTCGAGTGAGGTTGCCTGAGATAAGAGGGGCTGTTCTGTCACCCTGGGGAAGCCAGTGGGAGCGGAGGGTGATTTCAGGGGTCATGACAGCTTGAACCCTGAGTCTTCATCCTCCAAATGAGTGGCCTGCCTGTTGGTTCTCTGATCTCTACTTTACACGCAGAACAGACCTATACAATGGACCATTCGCTTTGTGGGGCACCAGTGTTTCTTCTCCTTGTCCAGAGTGTTTAGGATATGTCCGTGCAAAGGACATCCTGCAGAAAATACGATGGTTGCACCCCTTCATGTTAAAAAATAAAGAACTCTAAATGAATTGTAGTTCATGTCACTCTGACCCTGGCTAAATCTGACAGGTGCTGCAAAGCGCTTAACTGGACCACAAACCCAACTGAGATCAAAGCGCGCCCCACCTGCCCACACCCCGGCAGTGAGCAGCCGTTAAACAGCTTTGGGTGCCTGACAGCAGCGTCCTCCAGTGCGGAGTGTGTGTGTGTGTGTGTGGGGGGGGTACTCTGTAAATAGCAGAAGGCAAAGTGGTGTGAGTCAAAAAGTGACAGCCACTGTTCGGAACCTGAGTCACAGAGCGGAAAGGCTCCACCCGTTTGTTTCTGGCTTGTTAATGCCCGTGGTACGACCTTATTTGTCAGTCATTTCTCAGAAAGTCAGAGACGTTTCGTCTTTGCGTTTTCGTGATGCGTTCGGGAGGCCGAGGTCCACCGTGAGCTGACAACACTGCTTCGAGAAGCGTCCCCGCCCTAGCTTTTGCTGCTTATATGTTTTTAACTCGGAAGCGGGTGGGAAGGATGCACTGTTGCTGGGCCAGCAGCCTGCAGCATCTGGGCACCACTTGAGGAAGGAAACCGCTGCCTGAACATCTGTCTCTTTCTGGGGTGCAATGGGAGGACGGGACTCCCGCCGAGGGAGGAGTGACTGGTGGGCGTGCCCCGCATTGGCAGGACCCCCATGGAGCCCAGGTGTTGCCTCTGGAGCAGGGGAGGGGCTTCTTCCTGCTGCTGGTCTGGGGCCCTCGGCTTACTTGGTCTCTTGGCCTGCAGGGCTGCGTGTGTGTGTGTTTGTGTGTGTGTGCATGCGTGCATGTGTGTGTGTATCTTAGGAAGCACCTTGTGTCTTGTGACTGCCGTCGTCACGGGAGGCCTAACTTCTGCACATCTCCAGGCTCACACAGTGCCCTTCCTGGTACCAGCCCGGGAAGGAGGCTCAGCGATCCTGGCTTCCTCATGGTGCAGAGGCCTCCCTGCGCAGAGCCGGTGATGCCCAGTTAATGGCAGAAAGTACAGTGTGATGTCCACCTGAGCCTGCACCTGCAGCCCTGACAGTGGGGGTTTTGAGGGACATGCATGGCGGGGGATGGAGGGGCGTGTCAGGGCTGAATCCTCGGGTACAGGGATAGAGACTGGGGCGTGCTCGGTGGGCCAGCGGTAAAGAATCCACCTGCCAGTACAGGGCCACTGGTTCCATCCCTGCTCCAGGAAGATTCCACCCGGTTCCCCCATCCCTGAGAAGCCGATGCCTCTGCACTGACCACAAACCCAACTGAGATCAAAGCGCGCCCCACCTGCCCACACCCCGGCAGTGAGCAGCCGTTAAACAGCTTTGGGTGCCTGACAGCAGCGTCCTCCAGTGCGGAGTGTGTGTGTGTGTGTGGGGGGGGGGTACTCTGTAAATAGCAGAAGGCAAAGTGGTGTGAGTCAAAAAGTGACAGCCACTGTTCGGAACCTGAGTCACAGAGCGGAAAGGCTCCACCCGTTTGTTTCTGGCTTGTTAATGCCCGTGGTACGACCTTATTTGTCAGTCATTTCTCAGAAAGTCAGAGACGTTTCGTCTTTGCGTTTTCGTGATGCGTTCGGGAGGCCGAGGTCCACCGTGAGCTGACAACACTGCTTCGAGAAGCGTCCCCGCCCTAGCTTTTGCTGCTTATATGTTTTTAACTCGGAAGCGGGTGGGAAGGATGCACTGTTGCTGGGCCAGCAGCCTGCAGCATCTGGGCACCACTTGAGGAAGGAAACCGCTGCCTGAACATCTGTCTCTTTCTGGGGTGCAATGGGAGGACGGGACTCCCGCCGAGGGAGGAGTGACTGGTGGGCGTGCCCCGCATTGGCAGGACCCCCATGGAGCCCAGGTGTTGCCTCTGGAGCAGGGGAGGGGCTTCTTCCTGCTGCTGGTCTGGGGCCCTCGGCTTACTTGGTCTCTTGGCCTGCAGGGCTGCGTGTGTGTGTGTTTGTGTGTGTGTGCATGCGTGCATGTGTGTGTGTATCTTAGGAAGCACCTTGTGTCTTGTGACTGCCGTCGTCACGGGAGGCCTAACTTCTGCACATCTCCAGGCTCACACAGTGCCCTTCCTGGTACCAGCCCGGGAAGGAGGCTCAGCGATCCTGGCTTCCTCATGGTGCAGAGGCCTCCCTGCGCAGAGCCGGTGATGCCCAGTTAATGGCAGAAAGTACAGTGTGATGTCCACCTGAGCCTGCACCTGCAGCCCTGACAGTGGGGGTTTTGAGGGACATGCATGGCGGGGGATGGAGGGGGGTGTCAGGGCTGAATCCTCGGGTACAGGGATAGAGACTGGGGCGTGCTCGGTGGGCCAGCGGTAAAGAATCCACCTGCCAGTACAGGGCCACTGGTTCCATCCCTGCTCCAGGAAGATTCCAGATGCCTCTGGGCACCTGAGCCCATGAGCCACAACGACGGAGCCCTGGAGCCTGGAAGCCAACACAATGAGAAGCCCGTGCACCGCAGCTAGGGAGTAGACCCTGCTCACTGCAGCCGGATAAGCCCTCGTGCAGCAATGAAGACCCAGAAAAGCCAGAAAAAAAAAAAAAGATGAAGATGGGGTACCGAGGCCGTGCACTGGGCTCCAGAGAGAGCCCCTGCAGACTGCTGTGCTCCCGATGTGTGTTAGCTGTCGTGATTAGGGCCAGAGTGGAGACGGCGGCCGAGAGGGGCTGGAGGGGCCGGGGTCCTGAGACAGGGACCTCCGAGCCTCTGGGACAGTGGTCCACTACAGGAGTGACGTCACCCCGTCCCCCGGACTTCTAGGGACACTTGGGGTTGTCGTGCCTGTGAAGGAGGAAGGTGTGGCCGCTACGGCCTCTAGTGGCAGAGCGCAGGGAGGCTGCTGACCGTCCTCCAGTGCAGGGGATGGCCCTCCAACAAAGGATAACCCAGCCCGGCGTCCGTGGTGCCGAGGTGGGGACCTGCTCTAAGGGACTCCAGGGTACGGGGGGAAAGGTGGCTTGTTATGTCACCTGAGGACTTAAGCAGTGTGGCCAGCAGGCTTCAGACAGCAAGGCATTTGACCCCAGGGCCTCTTTACGTGTTGTCTGAGGATCTTTCTCCCAGTGAGCCAGGAGCGTCCTGGGAACATGGCTTTTCACGTGTTGTTCTCCTCATTCACTGAGATCTAAGAGCAGGCCGCCTTTTTGAAAAGCCCTCTGGGAATGAGCAGAAAATCAGACCCATTTTAGGAAGTGCAGGGGGATGAAGGGGAAAAATCTATGCTCTGAAATGAATATTCTCACCTGCTTGGTTAATGAATGAGGGTCTGGATAACAATACTCCTTGTGTTCCCTGCCTCTGTGTGTGTGTGTGTGTGTGTGTGCACACGCGTGCACGCGAGAGAGAGAGAGAGAGAGAGAGAGAGAGAGAGGACCTTGTGGGCCAGGCAGGCTGGCGGCGTGCACCCACACATCCTTTTTTGCTACAGTGATGAGATGTGAGATGAGGACTGCCTCCTCGCCGAGGCGCTGGAATTCTGGGAGATGGCGCCGGCTTCATTTGCTGTTTTGTGCCGCCGTCTCCGGCCGGGAGCTGACAGCATCCAGCGCCTCCCCTCTGAGCCGCCGGCATCCGCGTGGGCCAGCTCCGGTGTGCCCTCGCCGCCCCACAGCCTCCCTGCGCCCCGTGGTCCCCCCTCACCAGGTTGACTGGACAGCTGGGCTTCCGGTGGGTCAGCAGAAGGGAGCACGAGTGACCCAGAGGCGGCAGAGCTGTGGCGGGGCAGGGTCCTCCGCCTCCTGGACTCCTGAGAATTCTTTTCTTGCAGCCTGGGAGGCCAACACGCACACCCACTGCCCTGCCTCCCCACCCTCACCCACCTCAAGACAGTCGGGCCCTCGAGGTGGACCACACCCCGTTCCCTCTGTCTGTGGAGGGAGCCCCCCTGGAATGCCCACTCTTTGTGGACTGCGGTCCATCCATGTGTGCATTTCTCTTTGCAGGGCATGTCACCATCACCAACTACCTGTTAAACTACTTTCCTGGTCTTGACCTTGAAAGAAGGAACGCGTTCGGGTGCACAGCCCTGATGAAGGCCGCCATGCAGGGCCGCACGGAGTGCATCCGAGCCCTGATGCTAGCAGGTACGTCCCCACCTGTCCCCTGCGGTCCCCGGGTCCCGGGACGGGTGGAGTGCTCCTTGAAGGATATGTGTTGGGACACCCCTCTGGTCCAGTGGCTGAGACTCCACACTCCAATGCAGGGGCCCTGGGTTCTATCCCTGGTCAGGAACTAGATCCCACATACCTCTGGGAATGAGCAGAAAATCAGACCCATTTTAGGAAGTGCAGGGGGATGAAGGGGAAAAATCTATGCTCTGAAATGAATATTCTCACCTGCTTGGTTAATGAATGAGGGTCTGGATAACAATACTCCTTGTGTTCCCTGCCTCTGTGTGTGTGTGTGTGTGTGTGTGCACACGCGTGCACGCGAGAGAGAGAGAGAGAGAGAGAGAGAGAGAGAGGACCTTGTGGGCCAGGCAGGCTGGCGGCGTGCACCCACACATCCTTTTTTGCTACAGTGATGAGATGTGAGATGAGGACTGCCTCCTCGCCGAGGCGCTGGAATTCTGGGAGATGGCGCCGGCTTCATTTGCTGTTTTGTGCCGCCGTCTCCGGCCGGGAGCTGACAGCATCCAGCGCCTCCCCTCTGAGCCGCCGGCATCCGCGTGGGCCAGCTCCGGTGTGCCCTCGCCGCCCCACAGCCTCCCTGCGCCCCGTGGTCCCCCCTCACCAGGTTGACTGGACAGCTGGGCTTCCGGTGGGTCAGCAGAAGGGAGCACGAGTGACCCAGAGGCGGCAGAGCTGTGGCGGGGCAGGGTCCTCCGCCTCCTGGACTCCTGAGAATTCTTTTCTTGCAGCCTGGGAGGCCAACACGCACACCCACTGCCCTGCCTCCCCACCCTCACCCACCTCAAGACAGTCGGGCCCTCGAGGTGGACCACACCCCGTTCCCTCTGTCTGTGGAGGGAGCCCCCCTGGAATGCCCACTCTTTGTGGACTGCGGTCCATCCATGTGTGCATTTCTCTTTGCAGGGCATGTCACCATCACCAACTACCTGTTAAACTACTTTCCTGGTCTTGACCTTGAAAGAAGGAACGCGTTCGGGTGCACAGCCCTGATGAAGGCCGCCATGCAGGGCCGCACGGAGTGCATCCGAGCCCTGATGCTAGCAGGTACGTCCCCACCTGTCCCCTGCGGTCCCCGGGTCCCGGGACGGGTGGAGTGCTCCTTGAAGGATATGTGTTGGGACACCCCTCTGGTCCAGTGGCTGAGACTCCACACTCCAATGCAGGGGCCCTGGGTTCTATCCCTGGTCAGGGAACTAGATCCCACATACTGAAAGTAAGAGTTCACATGCCCCAACTAAAAAGATCCTTGTGTTGCAGTGAAGATGGAAGATCTTCGCCCCCAACTCTAAAATAGAATCAGTGCTCATCATAAAGCACAGCCTCCCTGGGTTATTCTGAGAGTTAAACGAGAGTGTTCATGAAGCTCACACCCAGGGTCCGGCGCAGAGAGCGCATCTAACCTCTCAGTCAGTGGCAGACGCTGTTGTCACTGTTACTTAATTTCATCATCTTAACGTATGTTGGTTTTGGTCTTGGCACTGACGTCAGCCAACCTCGCCGTACCCTCTGAGCTCCCAGAGAGGAGGCGCGCCCTCCCGTGCCAGTACCTGGTGGCCGTGTGTGCTCGGTTGCTTCAGTCGTGTGCAACTCTGTGTGACCTCCTGGACGAAAGCCCGCCAGGCTCCTCTGTCCATGGGATTCTCCAGGCAAGAAGACTGGAGTGGGTTGCCGTGCCCTCCTCCAGGGGACCTTCCTGAACCAAGGATCGAACCCATGTCTTTTCTGTCTCTTGCATTTGTAGGCAAGTTCTTTCACCGCTAGCACCACCTCGGAAGCCCTCAGCTTCTTGAGGACAGTGTTAAATTCTTCCAGGCACCAGCCTAAGCGAGTATTATAGCTCTGCTTAGACACTTGCTTCTCTTTTAAAAATAAACTTGTGCTCGGGGATAATTTTAGGTGCACGGAAAAGTGACAGGCACAGTAGAGGGAGCACCTACCCAGCCTCCCCCAGCCTCCCACCCCGTGCTCCCAGAGGCTGGAGCTGTGCCTTCCCGGCCGCTGACGTCCCGACTCTGTCCAGATGCCTTTGGCTCTTCCACGGGGCCTCTTTCTCTTCCAGCATGTCAGCCAGGGTGCAGGGCCGCACGGAGTGCATCCGAGCCCTGATGCTAGCAGGTCGTCCCCACCTGTCCCCTGCGGTCCCCGGGTCCCGGGACGGGTGGAGTGCTCCTTGAAGGATATGTGTTGGGACACCCCTCTGGTCCAGTGGCTGAGACTCCACACTCCAATGCAGGGGCCCTGGGTTCTATCCCTGGTCAGGGAACTAGATCCCACATACTGAAAGTAAGAGTTCACATGCCCCAACTAAAAAGATCCTTGTGTTGCAGTGAAGATGGAAGATCTTCGCCCCCAACTCTAAAATAGAATCAGTGCTCATCATAAAGCACAGCCTCCCTGGGTTATTCTGAGAGTTAAACGAGAGTGTTCATGAAGCTCACACCCAGGGTCCGGCGCAGAGAGCGCATCTAACCTCTCAGTCAGTGGCAGACGCTGTTGTCACTGTTACTTAATTTCATCATCTTAACGTATGTTGGTTTTGGTCTTGGCACTGACGTCAGCCAACCTCGCCGTACCCTCTGAGCTCCCAGAGAGGAGGCGCGCCCTCCCGTGCCAGTACCTGGTGGCCGTGTGTGCTCGGTTGCTTCAGTCGTGTGCAACTCTGTGTGACCTCCTGGACGAAAGCCCGCCAGGCTCCTCTGTCCATGGGATTCTCCAGGCAAGAAGACTGGAGTGGGTTGCCGTGCCCTCCTCCAGGGGACCTTCCTGAACCAAGGATCGAACCCATGTCTTTTCTGTCTCTTGCATTTGTAGGCAAGTTCTTTCACCGCTAGCACCACCTCGGAAGCCCCTCAGCTTCTTGAGGACAGTGTTAAATTCTTCCAGGCACCAGCCTAAGCGAGTATTATAGCTCTGCTTAGACACTTGCTTCTCTTTTAAAAATAAACTTGTGCTCGGGGATAATTTTAGGTGCACGGAAAAGTGACAGGCACAGTAGAGGGAGCACCTACCCAGCCTCCCCCAGCCTCCCACCCCGTGCTCCCAGAGGCTGGAGCTGTGCCTTCCCGGCCGCTGACGTCCCGACTCTGTCCAGATGCCTTTGGCTCTTCCACGGCGGGCCTCTTTCTCTTCCAGCATGTCAGCCAGGCTCCACGCTGACCAGTCGCGTGCTGCCAGTCTTCTCTGGTCACTGGAAGGTTTGCAGACTTCACGCCTTGTTTGTGCCTTGGTCTTGACACTGGCCAGGGAGCGCTGACCCCCAGTCTGAGCCCACCTCGCTTTCCGTGTGCCATGTGCGCTTGCTGAGTCACTTTGGCCGTGTCTGACGCTTTGTGACCCTGTGGCCTGTAGCCCGCCAGGCTCCTCGGCTCATGTGGTTCTCCAGGCAAGAATGCTGGAGTGGGTTGCCTTGCCTTTCTCCAAAGCATCTTCCTGATCCAGGGATCAAACCCATGTCTCCTGCATTGACTGGTGGGTTCTTTACCACTGCTGCCACCTGGGAAGCCCTCGTCTTGTGATGAAAGGATTCCCAACCTACTTAGGATTGTGTTTCTCCTGCTTTATCTAACTGGAGTGTTTTGGGAAGCTTAAGAAGAATAAATTCAGTAAGCAAAGACAGAGGCTTCAAAGATGAAAACCTTCTTGCAACTAAAGATTTGAATTAAAATGAATTTCACTGATGGTGCTTTTGACTCAGTGGCGGTTTCATCTGTTTGAAAGAGACGTGGGCATCCCTTATGGCTCAGTGGTGAAGAATCCACCTGCCAACACAGGAGATGCGGGTTCCTCCCCTGACCTCTGCCCGCTGGGTGGCTGTCGCTCCCCTTGGTTCTGACAACCAAAACTATCTCTAGACATTGCTGAACATCCCCTCCTGGGAGAGCCGACTCGTTGAAAACGACTAGTTAGCTTGTACTTTTTCCTAGGAATGTGGGTGACAAGTTCCTCTTCCGCAGTTGTGTGTTTATGTTTTAAAAGAAACAATACAAGTTGCACCGCTAGCACCACCTCGGAAGCCCTCAGCTTCTTGAGGACAGTGTTAAATTCTTCCAGGCACCAGCCTAAGCGAGTATTATAGCTCTGCTTAGACACTTGCTTCTCTTTTAAAAATAAACTTGTGCTCGGGGATAATTTTAGGTGCACGGAAAAGTGACAGGCACAGTAGAGGGAGCACCTACCCAGCCTCCCCCAGCCTCCCACCCCGTGCTCCCAGAGGCTGGAGCTGTGCCTTCCCGGCCGCTGACGTCCCGACTCTGTCCAGATGCCTTTGGCTCTTCCACGGCGGGCCTCTTTCTCTTCCAGCATGTCAGCCAGGCTCCACGCTGACCAGTCGCGTGCTGCCAGTCTTCTCTGGTCACTGGAAGGTTTGCAGACTTCACGCCTTGTTTGTGCCTTGGTCTTGACACTGGCCAGGGCGCTGACCCCAGTCTGAGCCCACCTCGCTTTCCGTGTGCCATGTGCGCTTGCTGAGTCACTTTGGCCGTGTCTGACGCTTTGTGACCCTGTGGCCTGTAGCCCGCCAGGCTCCTCGGCTCATGTGGTTCTCCAGGCAAGAATGCTGGAGTGGGTTGCCTTGCCTTTCTCCAAAGCATCTTCCTGATCCAGGGATCAAACCCATGTCTCCTGCATTGACTGGTGGGTTCTTTACCACTGCTGCCACCTGGGAAGCCCTCGTCTTGTGATGAAAGGATTCCCAACCTACTTAGGATTGTGTTTCTCCTGCTTTATCTAACTGGAGTGTTTTGGGAAGCTTAAGAAGAATAAATTCAGTAAGCAAAGACAGAGGCTTCAAAGATGAAAACCTTCTTGCAACTAAAGATTTGAATTAAAATGAATTTCACTGATGGTGCTTTTGACTCAGTGGCGGTTTCATCTGTTTGAAAGAGACGTGGGCATCCCTTATGGCTCAGTGGTGAAGAATCCACCTGCCAACACAGGAGATGCGGGTTCCTCCCCTGACCTCTGCCCGCTGGGTGGCTGTCGCTCCCCTTGGTTCTGACAACCAAAACTATCTCTAGACATTGCTGAACATCCCCTCCTGGGAGAGCCGACTCGTTGAAAACGACTAGTTAGCTTGTACTTTTTCCTAGGAATGTGGGTGACAAGTTCCTCTTCCGCAGATGTGTGTTTATGTTTTTAAAAGAGAAAACAATACGTGAGTGGATGCCTTTGCTGGAATTGACACAGAGCAACCAGGATACTCGTCGAGATGTTTAAACAGCTGGCAGCAATAGTTTAAAGTTTTATTTCCATTTGAATTTATTAAGAAAAACTAAAGCCTGTAAAGATCCTAAAATCAGAGTATCACTTTTGAATTGATCTTTACATATAGCTAAGAGCAAAGTACAGAATCAGGTCATCCTGGGATCATTTTAAAAGGCAAAGGCATGAGCATTACTACATAACAACGGTTACGATAAAACGGTGGATCTCTTCTCATTTTTTCGAGTGCAGTATTCTTCTGAGCCTGAGTATCTTTCTGAATCTGGGTTGAATTTCATTATATTCAATGAGAAGGATTTCCTTTCAGATATGAGGAAAACATTGATCGAACACCCCCGAAACAGTTTAGGTTTTCCAGTAGTTCATAACCTACGAGGGCCTATCAGCTCACATCTCACCTTGTCAGGCAGAACAAAATAATGTCCGAATTACCGGAACGTTAGGCTTTTAATAAAAACACAGCTAGGTTCTGTTCTGAAAAGCCCATCTATTGGTTGTTTCGTCTTTGGCTTCCCAGGGAGCATTGTCAGCTCTGCTGATGAGACTCGCAGCGGGGCTGGGGATGGGGTGGGTGATGGCAGAACCTTGTTAATTCAGTGGAATATTAATGCCCCCAAGTGACAGGTCTGCCTCACGTGGCTCTGAGAACCGCAGGGAGGATGTGATTATCTCTGAAGAGAGCCCGGTGGACGTGCGCAGGCTCCAGACTCGCTTGAGAGAGCCGGCTTTCTCACCGCACGCGCGCCATCGCTGCACATTTGGGGATCGACAGCAAGCAAACCAACGCCTCGAATCTCTGTGTGACTCCGGGGAACAAAGCAGGCAGAAAGGAAGGTGGAGGAGGCTCCTTGGATGAGCAGAGAGCAGGGGCATTACCGCTGTTGGTCGTGTGTGCACCCCCTTTCCTGGGCAAGCCCCGGCTGGGTGTTTCTGGAAAGCCGAAGGATATGATGTCCCCACAGAGGTTCCTTTCTGCTTATAGAGGAAAACATGAATTTTCCGTCGTGATGTTGGAACAGTTTCACATTATTAAGCAGAAGAAAGCTGAAAGTGCTTGTGGCTCTGTTGTGTCTGACTCTCTGTGACCCCGTGGTCAGTAGCCCGCCAGGCTCCTCTGTGCGTGGGGTTCTCCAGACGAGAGTGCTGGAGCTGGTTGCCATTCCTTCTCCAGACCTTCCCAATCCAGGGATCCAGCCTGGGTCTCCTGCAGCACAGGCAGGTTCTTTACTGTCTGAGCCACCGGGGAGGCCCTTATGAAGCCGAGGAAGGGCTAAAAAAATTAGGCATTGTGTATCACCAAGGGCACTGTCTTAGCTTGGGCACCCACAAAAGCCAGCTGTGAGACAAGGACAAGGACGTGTTCTGGACAGTGAGGCAAGGGGCAAGTATGTGTCTTAGAAAGTCACCCCAGGAAGCCAGTCAGAGATAAGCAGGCCAGACTGGGAAGACTGGAAATGAACCAGTGTGCAAGCTGGTCACCCTGTGGGCACGTGGGCGTCAGCCCTGCTGAGGCCACGAAGGCTGAGGAGCCTGGGGGTGGAGCGGGGCACCCCGTTCAAGGGCTCGCCCCAGTGATCCGGCCTCCTGATTTATCGGATTGATTATACCCCACGTGTCCAAGATACAGGCCTGTAAGGGCCGGTCCACTGCGGCCTTGTGCAACTCACCATCAGAAAATGATTCCCTCGGCTCTTGTCCTCAGGGTGAGAAAGCACTCAGCCGAGAGACACAGAGCAGTTTTAAGAAGCAAGAGTGTTCCTAAGCAAAGTGAAACTATGCTCCTGAGACAAGGGGAGTGGGCAGTCTGGGAACCAGAAGAAGACCAGGAATGGGGTTGCTTGTTCGGGGTGGAAAGTCCCGCCTTACATCCTGCGTCATTTGACTGACAGGTGGATTGACAGCTGGAGGTGGTATAGCTTTTTCCTTGTGCACAGGCACTTAATCACGAGGACCCAAGTGAAACCAAGCTGGTGAGGGGCAGACACAGGAATGGTAATTTATGACAAATATGGCATAATAACCCCAGGTTACTATGAGTCACTTTTCAGGTCTTGGTGCCCTGCACCAGCCTCCGTTGGCAGTTTGATCTTGTTTTGTTCTGATAAGGCTGGAAACTTTGTGGGGTGTGACCGCAAAAGGGAGGCTCTCTGGGCGTGTTCTACCCACTTGTGTCTAGGTGGGGGAGGGAAAGATGACTCCCATCCCGGACAGAGCAGGGACCTACTCATGTCTGACTGTCTAATGTGACCAGAAAGGTCTCTGGGCAGGAGGGGCACCAGAGTGGGACTTTGAAGGGTAGACCACATGGGGATGGGGGTTTGCTGGGAAATAGAAAGAGAAATAGACCCCCCCTGCCGGGCTCTGCCTGCCTCCTGCTGGTCCCGTGGACCTGGCCTTGACTCTTGGGGGAAAGCGTCCTAAGAATGAGCCACAGAAGGTAGATGGTCTTCCTTCAGCCCCTTTTAGAGGCTTGCTGCTCCCAGCAGCAGACACCTTGACTCGACAGTGGCTTTAAGAAAGCGAGCGTCTGTTTGTCTCACCTCACGAGAAGTCACCCAGCAGCGCTGGCCCTGGATGCCATCACACACCCAGGATTCTTCTCCTTTCCTCTTGTCCACTTGGCACGTACCTCCCCCCATGACCTTCCTGTGTTTTGACTGGTCACCTCATGATTGCGGAAGGGTCCCCAAAGCTCTGGGGCTCAAATCCATGTCTCCAACAGGAAGCGGCATCACCGACAGCATGGTCACTGCCCCCACCTTTTCTAAAATCAATTGATTGATTGATTGATTAATGGCCGCCCTGGGTCTCTGTTGCTATGAGCGAGCTTTCTCTAGTTGCAGTGAGTGGGGGCTACTCTCTAGTTGCGCTGCCTGGTCTTCTCATTGTGGTGGCTTCTCTTGTTGCAGAGCATGGGCTCTGGAACCCGTGGGCTTCAGGAGTCACAGCTCGTGGGCTCTAGAGCAAGGGTTCGGCAGTTGTGGCACCCGGGGCTTCGTTGCCCTGCAGTGTGTGGGATCTTAGTTCCAGGACCAGGGATCAGACCCATGACTCCTGCACTGGCTGGTGGATTCTTAACCACTGGATCACCAGGGAAGTCCCAAGTGTCCCTTTGATCAGGGGTGCAAACAGCTTTCCCTTTGAGGCCCACCAATCAACTACAAGTGAAGCTGGGAAAATAGGGGATTAGAGTGCAGGTCATAAAGATTACAACTCTGGGGCTTCCCTGCTAGCTCAGTGGTGAAGAGTTCACCCGCCAGTGCAGGAGACACAGGTTCAATCCCTGATCCGGGAGGATCCCACATGCTGCGGAGCAAAGAAGCCCGTGAGCCACAACTATGGAGCCTGAGCTCTAGAGCCTCAGAGCCGCAACTATGGAGACCACATGCCGCAACTACTGAAGCCCGTGAGCCCTAGAGCCCAAGTTCTACAACAAGAGAAGTCACCGCCACAAAAGCCTGCTCACCTCCACTAGAGAGTGGCCCCCACTCCCTGCAACTAGCGAAGAGCCTGTGGCAGCAGTGAAAATCCAGAAAAGCCAAAAATAAGTAAATAAATAAATTGTGTGTGTGTTTTTTTTAAAAGAGTGACTCTAAAGATTAGAACTTGGATCCTCAGCTGGGTGGAGAGGGGTGTGGCTCCCCAGGGGGCCTTTTTGCTTGCCACAGCTGGTGGCGCTCTACTGGCATCTAGTGGGCAGAGACCAGAGGTGCTGCTAAAAGTCCTGCGATCACACACCCAGGATTCTTCTCCTTTCCTCTTGTCCACTTGGCACGTACCTCCCCCCATGACCTTCCTGTGTTTTGACTGGTCACCTCATGATTGCGGAAGGGTCCCCAAAGCTCTGGGGCTCAAATCCATGTCTCCAACAGGAAGCGGCATCACCGACAGCATGGTCACTGCCCCCACCTTTTCTAAAATCAATTGATTGATTGATTGATTAATGGCCGCCCTGGGTCTCTGTTGCTATGAGCGAGCTTTCTCTAGTTGCAGTGAGTGGGGGCTACTCTCTAGTTGCGCTGCCTGGTCTTCTCATTGTGGTGGCTTCTCTTGTTGCAGAGCATGGGCTCTGGAACCCGTGGGCTTCAGGAGTCACAGCTCGTGGGCTCTAGAGCAAGGGTTCGGCAGTTGTGGCACCCGGGGCTTCGTTGCCCTGCAGTGTGTGGGATCTTAGTTCCAGGACCAGGGATCAGACCCATGACTCCTGCACTGGCTGGTGGATTCTTAACCACTGGATCACCAGGGAAGTCCCAAGTGTCCCTTTGATCAGGGGTGCAAACAGCTTTCCCTTTGAGGCCCACCAATCAACTACAAGTGAAGCTGGGAAAATAGGGGATTAGAGTGCAGGTCATAAAGATTACAACTCTGGGGCTTCCCTGCTAGCTCAGTGGTGAAGAGTTCACCCGCCAGTGCAGGAGACACAGGTTCAATCCCTGATCCGGGAGGATCCCACATGCTGCGGAGCAAAGAAGCCCGTGAGCCACAACTATGGAGCCTGAGCTCTAGAGCCTCAGAGCCGCAACTATGGAGACCACATGCCGCAACTACTGAAGCCCGTGAGCCCTAGAGCCCAAGTTCTACAACAAGAGAAGTCACCGCCACAAAAGCCTGCTCACCTCCACTAGAGAGTGGCCCCCACTCCCTGCAACTAGCGAAGAGCCTGTGGCAGCAGTGAAAATCCAGAAAAGCCAAAAATAAGTAAATAAATAAATTGTGTGTGTGTTTTTTTTAAAAGAGTGACTCTAAAGATTAGAACTTGGATCCTCAGCTGGGTGGAGAGGGGTGTGGCTCCCCAGGGGGCCTTTTTGCTTGCCACAGCTGGTGGCGCTCTACTGGCATCTAGTGGGCAGAGACCAGAGGTGCTGCTAAAAGTCCTGCGATGCACAGGAGAGCTCGCCACGGAGCCACCTGGCCCCAAACGTCCACAGTTCCGAGGGTGTGAAATTCAGGTTGGAATGGTCTTGATGGGCTGCCCAGAACTGAGTAGATGCTGCCTTGAATAAAAGAGAGGATTCTGTTTGGACAACTCACAGTCCTCAAGAGGGCAGGAGATGGACTCAGAGAGGAGCCCTGCTCCGTCGGCACTGCAGAAACCCTGGGCCAAACCACAGCGGGTCAGAGGGAGGATGCCAGGCGTCTCTTGAACAGGAGATGGGTATGTTGGCCTTTCTGAGTGGCTCCATATTCTCTGAAAGGTGTGTTACAAAGTGCTGACCCTCCGTACTTTTCTGTCGTGATTTAAAGACGATGTCTGGGGGCTTCCCTGGTGGTCCAGGGCGCCGGTTCGATCCCTGGCCTGGGAAGATCCCACGTGCCGCGGAGCAGCTGGACCGATGTGTCCAATTACAGAGCCGGAGCTTGGGAGCGCATGCGCCCAGAGCCGGCGCTCTGCAGCGACAGACGCCACCACGATGGGAGGCCCACATAGGACAAAGGGCAAAGATGGATTAAAATAGATAAAATGAAAGACCAATAGAAGTGGCCTGCCCGCCCTCTCCCTCCCAAACCCATCCCCGACCCCCCTCCAAAAAAAACTACAGAAGACATTAAAAGATATGTATATTTAAAATAAAATAAAATAAAATAAAATAAAATAAAATAAAAGCCCCCTATTTAAAGACTATGTCCGGGCCTTTAGTAGTACCCTTAATAGTGATTTCTTGAGGAAGTGGATCCCTCATTTGTAGCATGACTCAGGTTCTTGGGCTGCACCCCAGCCAGAATGGCCTTTGTTCTTTAGCGGGTTTGTATTTTCCAAGATGATTTTGAGAAGAAAGAGGCTTGCCCAAGTTTGGACAGCTGTTTCTTTAGTTTTCCATTAGCATTGGAAAAATGTCTCTTTCAAGCAGTGTTCATTAAGGTTTTAATTTTGTGGTTTGTTCCTTTGTAAGTGACATGCAATTAATTAAGGCTTAACGTGTCCTCTGATTTTTGCGATGACATCTTTACTGCCCCCTTTTTATTTGAGGCAGTTTATAAATTGTACTCTAGCTAATGAGTTCCATCCTGATTTCCAGTTTCAAATAATTACCACTCTTCTAGTGTGGCAACTCTTCAGTGTGTCATGGAGCGAAGAGTATTACGGGGCCTGCTCAGGTGAGCTGGGTCTGCCTGGGCCGCAGGGCCACGGGGGCTGCCGCGCAGGGAAGACTGAGACCTCGGCTCTGCTCTATTGGCTCTTTGTCGCCTGCGCTGGAATGTCAGACACCCCGCCTGCGTGGGAGGCACGTGCAGAGGCGTTTCCCGGGCCTGAGCCCCGGGGAGTCCACAGGCTAGATATCTGCTCCGTATCCCCACATTGTGTCACCAGGGGAAATGTGACTAACGGGACTTGAAATCCTGAATGAATTTTAACAATGTATGCAGCTGAGATTGGACCAAGATGAACGGAACGGCAATTCCTTATGAATTGCCATTTTACTACCGAGCAGAAACCTATAAACATTGCATCAAGTTGAGCTGAAGATTAACTCTGCTGTGTTAGGAGGGGGCGGTGGGTGGTACGGGGGAGATTTATGAAGGAAGGGACTGGCTGAGGGAGACCGTGAAGATGTAGGTGGCGGATTTCTTCAGAAAGACAGAACCGGTGGGAGACGTGTAGTAAGATAATTATTTTAGGGACTTGGTTCTCATGGTCTGGGGGGTTAGGAGGCCTGGAACCAGGCCAGCAGCCTGGAGGCTTGGGCAGGAGCGGATGCTGCAGTCTTGACGCTGAATTCCTTCTAGAAACTTCAGCTTCTGAGCCTAAGGCCTTCAGCCTTCCCCCACATATTGGGGGGTAATTTCCTCGTGCCTGTGCTGTGCTAAGTCGCTACATTCATATCAGACCCTTCGCAATCTCATGGACTGCAGCCACCGGGCTCCTCTGTCCAAGGCATTCTCCAGGCAAGCAACCTGCAGTGGGTTGCCGGGCCCTCCTCATAGCTTTAAATCTCCTTGACTTAAAGTCAACCAGTCGTGCATACGAACCGTATCTATGAAACACCTTCACTCGTAGCTAGATTACTGTTGGATGAAATCCCTGAGGGCTAAACCCTGGCGCCGTTGACTTAGAAACTTCACAGAGGGGGGCCTCCCTGTGGAGTGTCAGGAGGTAGAGGCCTCAGGCAGGGCCCTCAGCCACCGTGAACACCGTCTGCTGTGACATCCCTCTATGACGTCCCTGCCTCCTACCAGGAGCACACGTGCTAAGGAAGCAAGAATGAGTAAGACACGGCTCTCCGTACCAGGAGCACAGTGCCTGCTCAGGTGAGCTGGGTCTGCCTGGGCCGCAGGGCCACGGGGCTGCGGAAAACTGAGACCTCGGCTCTGCTCTATTGGCTCTTTGTCGCCTGCGCTGGAATGTCAGACACCCCGCCTGCGTGGGAGGCACGTGCAGAGGCGTTTCCCGGGCCTGAGCCCCGGGGAGTCCACAGGCTAGATATCTGCTCCGTATCCCCACATTGTGTCACCAGGGGAAATGTGACTAACGGGACTTGAAATCCTGAATGAATTTTAACAATGTATGCAGCTGAGATTGGACCAAGATGAACGGAACGGCAATTCCTTATGAATTGCCATTTTACTACCGAGCAGAAACCTATAAACATTGCATCAAGTTGAGCTGAAGATTAACTCTGCTGTGTTAGGAGGGGGCGGTGGGTGGTACGGGGGAGATTTATGAAGGAAGGGACTGGCTGAGGGAGACCGTGAAGATGTAGGTGGCGGATTTCTTCAGAAAGACAGAACCGGTGGGAGACGTAGTAAGATAATTATTTTAGGGACTTGGTTCTCATGGTCTGGGGGGTTAGGAGGCCTGGAACCAGGCCAGCAGCCTGGAGGCTTGGGCAGGAGCGGATGCTGCAGTCTTGACGCTGAATTCCTTCTAGAAACTTCAGCTTCTGAGCCTAAGGCCTTCAGCCTTCCCCCACATATTGGGGGGTAATTTCCTCGTGCCTGTGCTGTGCTAAGTCGCTACATTCATATCAGACCCTTCGCAATCTCATGGACTGCAGCCACCGGGCTCCTCTGTCCAAGGCATTCTCCAGGCAAGCAACCTGCAGTGGGTTGCCGGGCCCTCCTCATAGCTTTAAATCTCCTTGACTTAAAGTCAACCAGTCGTGCATACGAACCGTATCTATGAAACACCTTCACTCGTAGCTAGATTACTGTTGGATGAAATCCCTGAGGGCTAAACCCTGGCGCCGTTGACTTAGAAACTTCACAGAGGGGGCGGCCTCCCTGTGGAGTGTCAGGAGGTAGAGGCCTCAGGCAGGGCCCTCAGCCACCGTGAACACCGTCTGCTGTGACATCCCTCTATGACGTCCCTGCCTCCTACCAGGAGCACACGTGCTAAGGAAGCAAGAATGAGTAAGACACGGCTCTGTCCGGGTAGCCCACAGCCTGGCAAAGACAGCAGACCTGTGAGCCTCTAGCCACCAGCATGAAAAGCAGAGAACCACACACTGCCTGCAATAATAAGGGCCAAAACCTCCAGGGAGGAGATCTTGGAGGAAAGAGAGAGATGATAAATAAGTAGGGCACCCCCTGCTTTGTCTGTGACAGTTACTGGTAGTATTTCTACAAAATTCTCGTAGCACCTGCCAGGTGTTACAAACCACCTGTCTCTCCATTGCACGAAATCTACCAAGTCTTATTTCTCCCTCTCTATATATATAAAATTCCACGATTTAGGTTCTGAGGTTAGGTGGTTCTATTGAGGAAAGAGGGGCTTCCCAGGTGGCGTTCGTGGTAAGGAGTCTGTGTGCCAGTGCAGAAGACCCGGGTTCGATCTCTGGGAGGAAAGGATCCCCGGGATCCCTGGGAGAAGATCCCTGAGAGAAGGAAATAGCAGCCCACTCCAGGATTCGTGCCTGGAGAATCCCATGGACAGAGGAGCCTGGAGAGCTACAGTCCATGGGGGTCACAAGGAGTCAGACACGACAAGCACAGCCCACACAAAGCACTGAGTGCAAGACTTAAACGCCTGAGGCCACAGTCAGGTGTGGGCCCATCCAGGGGCCGGCTCCACAGTAGAGTCCGTCATTGCCCTCCATTGTCTCTTATTTTTGGCCCGTGGGAGGGAGAAGGTCTGGTGGCACCCACCCACGCCTGTTTCTTCTTGGTGGCTTTCAGGGCGGATGTCCATGCCAGGGACTCCCACCGCGGGATGTCCTCCCAGGAGTGGGCTACCTACACGGGACGGTTCGAAGCGGTTCGCGCCATCCAGAGGCTGCTAGAGCGACCCTGCCCGGAGCAGTTTGGGGAAAAGTACAAGCCAGAGCTGCCGCTGGCCCCCGAGGCGGGTCAGAAGCCTGCCGGCGCCAAAAGCTGCTTGCAGAGGCTTACCGAGTTTGTGCGGTCCACACTGACCGCCCGCTCGCGCCCAGGCCTGGAGGACGGAGGCCCTGGACCACATGGTCAGGATGACCACGCCCACGGCCGTGGCCATAGACCGTGTGCCCGGAAGGGCAGTCACTGGGCCAAAGACAGCAGACCTGTGAGCCTCTAGCCACCAGCATGAAAAGCAGAGAACCACACACTGCCTGCAATAATAAGGGCCAAAACCTCCAGGGAGGAGATCTTGGAGGAAAGAGAGAGATGATAAATAAGTAGGGCACCCCCTGCTTTGTCTGTGACAGTTACTGGTAGTATTTCTACAAAATTCTCGTAGCACCTGCCAGGTGTTACAAACCACCTGTCTCTCCATTGCACGAAATCTACCAAGTCTTATTTCTCCCTCTCTCTATATATATAAAATTCCACGATTTAGGTTCTGAGGTTAGGTGGTTCTATTGAGGAAAGAGGGGCTTCCCAGGTGGCGTTCGTGGTAAGGAGTCTGTGTGCCAGTGCAGAAGACCCGGGTTCGATCTCTGGGAGGAAAGGATCCCCGGGATCCCTGGGAGAAGATCCCTGAGAGAAGGAAATAGCAGCCCACTCCAGGATTCGTGCCTGGAGAATCCCATGGACAGAGGAGCCTGGAGAGCTACAGTCCATGGGGGTCACAAGGAGTCAGACACGACAAGCACAGCCCACACAAAGCACTGAGTGCAAGACTTAAACGCCTGAGGCCACAGTCAGGTGTGGGCCCATCCAGGGGCCGGCTCCACAGTAGAGTCCGTCATTGCCCTCCATTGTCTCTTATTTTTGGCCCGTGGGAGGGAGAAGGTCTGGTGGCACCCACCCACGCCTGTTTCTTCTTGGTGGCTTTCAGGGGCGGATGTCCATGCCAGGGACTCCCACCGCGGGATGTCCTCCCAGGAGTGGGCTACCTACACGGGACGGTTCGAAGCGGTTCGCGCCATCCAGAGGCTGCTAGAGCGACCCTGCCCGGAGCAGTTTGGGGAAAAGTACAAGCCAGAGCTGCCGCTGGCCCCCGAGGCGGGTCAGAAGCCTGCCGGCTCCAAAAGCTGCTTGCAGAGGCTTACCGAGTTTGTGCGGTCCACACTGACCGCCCGCTCGCGCCCAGGCCTGGAGGACGGAGGGGCCCTGGACCACATGGTCAGGATGACCACGAGCCTCTACAGCCCCGCCGTGGCCATCGTCTGCCAGACCGTGTGCCCCGAGAACCCCCCCTGTGTGGGCAAAAGGCGGCTGGCCGTGCAGGAAATCCTGGCGTCCCGTGGGGACCCGGACGCGCAAACCCAAGAGGACAAGGCGGAGGGCACCCAGCCGCAATCCCAGACCTCCCAGGCCGCGGGGGTCTCCAAAGAGGGGACCCCGACAGCCAGCCTCTCGGCCTCGCAGCCGCCGGCCGCCCCGCGGAGGCCCAGCCTCCTGCCCCTGCAGCTGCGGCGGCGGAGCAGCGTGCGGCCCGGCGTGCTCATCCCCAAGGTGCGCATCAGCAAGGCGCCGGCGCCCACCTTCCAGCCGGAGCGGGCGGCGAGGGGCAGCACCAAGGACAGCACCCACCTGCAGCCTCCCAAGTGGCGGTACAAGGAGGCCAAGGAGGAAAAGAGGAAGGCAGAGGAGGCCGAGAAGCAGCGGCTGGCGGCGGCGCAGAAGGAGAAGCGGACGTCCTGGAGGAAAAGGACGTGAGGGGGGTGTGTCCGGCCCGGGGAGGCAGGACGCAGGGGCGCCCGCGGAGGCGGTGCTGCTGGAGTCCCAGCGGAGGGGCAGGGAGGGTGCCTGGGGTCTTCCTGGAAGTGGGCGCCTCGGCCTCGCCCTTGCCTTTGACTCGCGGGCCACTAAAGCGTTCGCGTGTGTTCAGGCAGCACCCAAGAGTGAACAGGGCAGAACACTAATGAATCGCCTAAAGCCAGTTCCCCTAGGCGTCAGTACACCTAGCCGGCACTTGACCTTCATAACCTCAGTTAAGGAAATTTTAAGCCCAGTTTGTCAAAAGGGCATTTTCTATATTGTTTTGTATTTTCAGTTATGATCAGACGTACAGCACTTTACCAGTGATGGGGCTCTTTGTACATATTTATGATGGTGTTCATGCATTTGTCGGAAGACCCTTTGTTTAAAATACTGTTTCTAGCAATAATGATTTGTGATAGCTCTATGATTTCACATAGACTTTGTGGCAATCTCCTGTAGGCCCACGTTGGCTGGGTTTTTGGGGGGTGGGGAGGAGTCTTTGCCCTTTCATCTCGTGGGCACGGAGGAGTACCCCAGGTTCTTCATTGGATTAAGTGATGTTGACAAGTTCTATTGGATGAAGGGATTTACTGTAGGACAAAATGATCAAGTAAGATGGAGGAGTCAGATTTCCTTTATTTTTTTAAGTTTTCTTGTCCATCTGGTGGTAAAAAGGAAGAAAACCCAATCGTAAAAGTTTGAGACAGCCTGGAGAAAAATGTATTCATTGCTACAGCATTGCTCTTTTAAGCAAGGGGTTTTAGATCATGTGCATACAGCGTCTTGAACATACTCAAAACCAGAGAAAAGTATTTAAGAGAATGAAGGGCAACTCTAATAAATTATTATAAGAACTACAAGTTTAAGTTATGTGCTTTTAGATGAATTGAATTCAGATATCCTTAAGACGTAAAGAAGATGCTACATGCATAGAGTTCCGCAAACTACTGGAAAGGGTCAGGAGTGCATTTATCGAGAAATAGGGATCACAACTGAAGATTAACCAAACATGTTTTGGGCAAATTCTCCTGGACAGAGCAGGGTTTCTTCCTCCTCCTGCCTCAAATCCAAGGAATCCCTGGTGTGGAAGTACTTCTGTTTTTCCTTTGATGACTGCCCCCGGTACACGTTCCCAGGCTCGGGGACATTGGCAGGCAGGTGTGGTCTGCCCCGGACTTGAGCTCTCCACGGGAGTTTTCTATCCACGCTTTTATCTCCAAAACTCTGAGAAATTCTAAGGAACCTCTGGCCGTCTGGGTTGCGGAGTGTCTCTCACGTATGCACTACCAACAGCACTTAATTTAAATAGGATCCTGCACAGAAACCATTGACTGAACACATTACAGACCCATTTGGAAGCTCTTTATCATCGCTCTGGACGCGCAGGGAGACTGTGCTCCTGGCTACGTGGTGACAAGCCCCCGTCTTAGGATGCAGGTGCCGTGGCGCTGGCCCTTCCTCCCCTTTCCCACCAGTGGACGTTGAGCATCTTACACTCACCTCTCCAAAAGCCTCAATAAGCGGACCCCCAGGCTTGCACCCGGACTCACGAGAAACAAGTGTGATGATCAGACAGCTTTTTTTTTTTTTCAAACTTTTATTTTACTTTTAACTTTTACAGAGTTTTGTTGTTTACAGATGATGAGACCGCTTTTGAAGTCAGATTTGAGTGAATTCCCCCCTCATCCCAGAAGGGCCTAAGAAGAAAGGCCCAGAGGTCAGGACCCATTTGAGCATCACTGATGTAGTTGCTGTGGGTCATCCCTGTGCCTAAGGGTTGGGGCTGGCTGAGTCCCCTTGGGGGAGATGAGGCTGGTCCCCGAGGGAGAGAGAAGCAATGTCTTGTCTCCCTGATGGTCCTGGCCACACCCTTTGAGATCGTATTTCATTTTGGTATATTTTGGTGGCTTTGATTTTGCCTGCTGCTTCGGTGCAAATTTTTGGCACGGTGTCTCCCGCTCCACTCCCGCCTTTCTGCCCCACCCCCCGCCTTCTTTTCTTTTCCTTCAGGGAGGGAGATTTCATTTGCTCTCCTGACAGATGACAGCACCGCCCTGTTGTACAGAGCGAGGAGGATCTGCTGTCTGCTTGCACTCCTGATGTTTATTAGCTGTAAATAGTGAATTTCAACTTGACAGGTACCTTCTCAGGGATTTATATATAAATAGAGTTAGGGGATAAGCTGAACTATATTTTAATACTTTTTAGCATCAGAGGAAGATGTGATTACACTAGACAGAAGAATTGTGGAAGTACTTCTGTTTTCCTTTGATGACTGCCCCCGGTACACGTTCCCAGGCTCGGGGACATTGGCAGGCAGGTGTGGTCTGCCCCGGACTTGAGCTCTCCACGGGAGTTTTCTATCCACGCTTTTATCTCCAAAACTCTGAGAAATTCTAAGGAACCTCTGGCCGTCTGGGTTGCGGAGTGTCTCTCACGTATGCACTACCAACAGCACTTAATTTAAATAGGATCCTGCACAGAAACCATTGACTGAACACATTACAGACCCATTTGGAAGCTCTTTATCATCGCTCTGGACGCGCAGGGAGACTGTGCTCCTGGCTACGTGGTGACAAGCCCCCGTCTTAGGATGCAGGTGCCGTGGCACTGGCCCTTCCTCCCCTTTCCCACCAGTGGACGTTGAGCATCTTACACTCACCTCTCCAAAAGCCTCAATAAGCGGACCCCCAGGCTTGCACCCGGACTCACGAGAAACAAGTGTGATGATCAGACAGCTTTTTTTTTTTTTCAAACTTTTATTTTACTTTTAACTTTTACAGAGTTTTGTTGTTTACAGATGATGAGACCGCTTTTGAAGTCAGATTTGAGTGAATTCCCCCCTCATCCCAGAAGGGCCTAAGAAGAAAGGCCCAGAGGTCAGGACCCATTTGAGCATCACTGATGTAGTTGCTGTGGGTCATCCCTGTGCCTAAGGGTTGGGGCTGGCTGAGTCCCCTTGGGGGAGATGAGGGCTGGTCCCCGAGGGAGAGAGAAGCAATGTCTTGTCTCCCTGATGGTCCTGGCCACACCCTTTGAGATCGTATTTCATTTTGGTATATTTTGGTGGCTTTGATTTTGCCTGCTGCTTCGGTGCAAATTTTTGGCACGGTGTCTCCCGCTCCACTCCCGCCTTTCTGCCCCACCCCCCGCCTTCTTTTCTTTTCCTTCAGGGAGGGAGATTTCATTTGCTCTCCTGACAGATGACAGCACCGCCCTGTTGTACAGAGCGAGGAGGATCTGCTGTCTGCTTGCACTCCTGATGTTTATTAGCTGTAAATAGTGAATTTCAACTTGACAGGTACCTTCTCAGGGATTTATATATAAATAGAGTTAGGGGATAAGCTGAACTATATTTTAATACTTTTTAGCATCAGAGGAAGATGTGATTACACTAGACAGAAGAAATATTTCTAAGGCAATGTCCATGATGCTGTTTGCCCAACGTTGAGACGTCCTGTTTCTTAGAAGCTCGGGACTCTGGCGGCTGAAATGGCTTTGGAGTGAGTGTGAAGTCGCTTCGGTGCCTCTCAGTTGCCTCTCATGGATACGAACCCTTGTATTTAAAAAAAAATGTATTCAACCTCTACTTTCAAAGAGGTGGCTATGACAACACGGATGAGCCACTCATCGATTTTACCTCTAGAACTCGTTCCTCCCGGTGTGATCCCTGCATGGGTGGTGTGAGAAGGCCAGTGCTTTCCCTCTGGTCCTGTGAATCACACGCGCTGCTGTCGGCCCAGCGCCCGGCACACTGCTGGGAGAGGGGAGAGGAAAGGTGCAGCGGCCACGCTGCTCAGAGGCCTTGCGTGTCTTTGGCTACATTCGAGGAATGCAACACTTAACATGATGGACCTTCGTGACTTCTCCAGCGCCTCCTCACAGGCTCCCAGCAGCCCCGGATGCCTCAGAAACGGGACTGGAAATTGCAGGAGTTCATCACCTGAACTTCAGGCATTCCTGCGACCCGCCCATCCTGCGGAGGAGGTTAGAGTCGGTGACATCAGTCGGAAAGTGGGATTTGTGGACGCAGGGAGGGAGGCGCAGTCTGGGTTGCCTCTGCCCACGTCTTTCCTTGCGGTCTGTGGCCGGCCAGGTCTCTGGACATGAGGCTGTGAAACTGAATCCAGTGAGGTGGGGCCAGACCCTCGTCCTGAAGTGGACGCAAAGACCGCTGTCTCCAGGGCAGACCCATGGCTGCTGAGTTATGAGGAAGAAAGGCACCCCTGAGAGATCAGTGAAGGATCCAAGACTAAGAAGAAGGGACGATCTGACTCCTGCAGCCTCCGGTGGGAGCCCCGTGTTCCGTCCTTATCCACCCTACGCTGAGACAGAAGACCCGCTTTCCATCGTTCACCCGAGCTTGCTCTGCGAAGTGAGTTCTAGCCCCAGGTCCCCCTGGAGACCCTCCCACGCCCACTTTCCATCCTGACGTCCACTGCAGTGCAGATGCTCCCTGCCGGGCGAGGCTTATCAGGACCTGTGTGAGCTCTCAGTTGTGATCCGTGTTTTATAGGGTGAAGTGCTGCACTTTTTCTCTTTTTTACAGCATTTAAGGGAATGTTCACAGAGTACCCAGGTGTTCACTCACGCAACACGTGGGAGCTGTTTGGCTTCTGCACTTGGCTGTGGACGCCCGCCTCCCAGGGGCTGGTCTCCTGTGTCTGGGCCTCGGCGTTCTCAGCCGCAGGCCCACGCGGAGCCCTGTTCAGCCGGGCCCTGTGGGCCATCACCGTCTTGGGAAGGAAAGGGGAGGAGATCCGTCACAGCAGTCCTCATAAAACCACAACGTCCCATTTATGACAGCGACTGGCACTGGATACTGCCAGAGGGCTGTTGCCATAAAGACCTTGCAAGGAAACAGCCCTTCCGGAGACGCTGGTTGCCGCGCTCCCTCCCTCCGCACCCAGAGGATTTGTTTCAAGTGTCTGCGCAGCTCTTCGGTCAGCTACTCCCGGCCGGGCCCCTGAATTCATGTTTCTTCATTAACACTTAAAATCAAAACAATTCCTCCAGAGGCCTTGTTTGGTTTTTAGAAGTAGAAAAACAAGCAATAAACCCCCCAAACCACCACGACCTGCTTTGATTTTGCTCATCCCTCATAAGGGACTCAGTTGAATGCCAGTGCTGCTGCTCAGGAAGGTAAGATACAACTACACACCTAGGAAGATGGCTAGGATCAAAACAAACAAAAAAACAAATAATGCCATAATAATGCAATAATGCCCCGACCCAGCCTCAGGCAAGGCTCCTGCGAAAGGCAAGCCCTGCAGGGGTCTGATGGCCCTCGTGGGCAGGTGAAGGCGTGTGGGGTGCTGTGATGTGAGTGCATGCACACACACACAGGCACACACACTGGAAGGAGTCCAGGTCTTGTGCTCACAAAGAGGCTGCCACGGGGGCTCCCAGGGGGTGTCTGGTGTGACCCGCTGTGCTGGTGGGTATTGGAGGATGGGACATCCCAAGACCCGCCCCACCCCCACCACTTCAGTGTATCCAGTGTGACACAGCACAGCCGGCATGGCCCAACCCAGGTCTTCTTGTCAAGAGGCGATGTGGGCCTGGGTGGCTCCTGGCTGAGGCTGGGTAGCCAGGCCTGGGTCCTCTCCCTCTGCTGCTGACTGCGTCCCCGGCGTGGAGGGGCACAACCCGGGGGGAGTTCTTGGGGCGCTCCGCCAGGCGTTCCGCTCAGGGTCACAGATGGTTTGCCACCAGGCGAAGCTCAGAATCAGCATCTCACCCTGAGGAGGCACTAAAAATTTCCCAACTCTGTCCAAGTATGAGACACTCTAATTAATCAACACTAACACAGGTTGGTTTCTGAGGAAATCGGTTCGTCCTAATGCGACACCTTTATCCTGTTCTTGTGGAAAATGCAGATGGAGCAGAACAAAGTCAGCCACGACGGGCCTAGCAGAGGCCTGTGTTGATCTGATGCTTTATGAGACGCTGGGAGGTTGTACGGAAGCACTTTAACTCCAGTTTTTGAGCACACGTTCCTGCAGGTAGTTTGGAACCTCACAGCTCTGTCAAACTGGTGAAAACCATGAAAGGATGCTAGAAACCTGGCAGTGTTACCAGCAGCCCCATGAGCCTCTGAGACATCCTAAGGGATTTGAATAATAGACCCCATTGAAACAAACAGGCCAAGCAAAGTTCATTGTAATCATTTTCATTCAAATCCTTGTTCTGCCTGGTGCGTTATGGGGGGTCTGAGAATGTGTATTGTTAACAAGGGTGACTAAAAGTTGTGTGGATTCTGCACGGGGGCCAGGTTTCAGGAGATGTCCTGTTGGTATAAGCTTTGTTTTCTGAATGTAAAACAATTTTCATTGTCATTTCTAAAAATATTGTAACAATGTTGACTGAGAATGTAACTGCGTACATTTCATAGCATTTTATTTTGCGGTGAGAGTTTTGTTACCGTTTATAGAAGATATTTTCCTATTTAGACCTCAGGGCTATCTGGGGACCTTCACATAAAGGTGACCCCAGCCGTTTTCAGTTCTTGTTGTCCAAACAGTTAATCATGCTTAAGTTAAATAAGACATATTATTCAGCAGAAAGAATGTGTCTCTCCCTTTGAACTTCTAACAAACTCTGTTTCTAATATTTAAAGAGTGTAACAGAAGAAGGATGTGGTCATGTAACAATGTGGGAAGCCTGTGGCTGCAAAATTGACAATCTCTTGTGAAATAAACAGTCTTGTGGTACGACACTGTGGTCCTGGGGTCAACCCGAGTGTGTGCAAATTAGAAAGAGATCCACTGACACCAGTATTTCTAATGTTTACTCACTTTGATCACAGCAGATGTGCACTTCCTTCATCTGACGCACTCTTAGGTTTCACACTGTATTTCAAAGGTAAGATTTGTTAGTTCAAGAGCTGTCTGTGAACACCTCTGTGCAGGTTAAACTAATCTCTGTGCATCCTGCCTCTTCTCAGAAGTGCCTACTGGCGGGGAGGCGCCCTTCAACCGGGTTTCAGTGTATTTCTTTACGTGTGTACTGTGACGCTGGGAAAGACCAAGGGCTAGAGGAGAGGCGGAGGATGAGACGGTTCGCTAGCTTCACCGACTCAAAGGGCATGAGTTGGAGCAAACTCTGGGAGATAGTGGAGGATGGGAAATCCCGGTGCGCCGCAGTCCATGGGGTCGCATAGAGTTGGACACGACCGAGTGATTGAACAACAGCTACATAGAAACAGAAATCGAGTCTTGTTTTCACATGTGTTCTTTCAGTTAGGTGGTACAATGTGGATGTTCTTTTCTTCACGCAGAACGTTTCCTTGGAAAACTTTTGAAGAGATTAAAAAATTAATTTTATTTTCTTTTAACAGCTAAAAAAGTAATGGACAAAAACAGGAGAAATGCACCAAATACTGTACAAGTTGCAAAATGACTTACACTCCCTCAGGGCAGCCCCTCAGACCTCTACTTATACATCTTTCTAGAAATATATTTATATGTGTATTTATTTATTTATTAGTTGATTTACAATGCTGCATTAGTTTCAATTGATTCAGATATATACATGTATACGTGCATGTATCAAGTATATGTATCAAATACATATATATTTACATATTTTTTTCCTATTCTTTTCCACTATAGATTATTTTAAGGTATTGAATTTAGTTCCCTGTGCTACACAGTAGGTCCTTGTTGTTCGTCTGTTTTATATACAGTCGTGCGTATCTGTTAATTCCAGGCTCCTGATTTCTCCCTCTGCCCATCTCCTTTGGTAACCGTGTGTTTTCTATGTCTGTGAGTCTATTTCTGTTTCGTAAGTAAGTCCATTTCTGTAAGTGATGTCGTATGATACTGGTCTTCTCTCTGTTTGACATGGAAGGGCACTTCTACTGCTTTCTGCCCTTCATGTGCTGTGCAGGTGAGACTGGGTCGCGTGTGCAGCCTGCGCGGTGTTCTTGCGACCGGCTGTGTTGCTCGCTTCAGGAGAGCTGCTGGTTCCTGCAACCATCACCGCGGGCTGGGCTGTTTTCAGTTCCTACCACTTGTCAGTAATGCAGAGCCTCGAGCTAACTGACGAGTCTGTAGATACAAGTGAATCTTTCTCCAAGACAAGCGTGTGGAGGTGGGGCCTGCCTGGTGGCGGGGAAGTGTTTATCTCGGTGGTTGCTGCGTGTTGCCCTTTTCAGAGCCCGCAGTGCATGCTCCTGCTGGGGGTCGACAGAGGATGCATGTAGCCGCTCCAGGGACACGTTTGCCCATCTGATGGCTAAGAAATCACATCTCATTTTAATTACCCCAGTTACTGGTGCATCATTTCATGAGTCTTTTGACCAGTTTTATTTCCTGTTTAAAAAATGTCGTATATATATATATATAGTATATATACATATTTCTCATTTAAAAATCCTTTACCTTTTAGCATCATCTTTGCTGATTTATAGGAGTGTGCTATAAATTTTGAGTCAGTTCTTTGATACATATTGAAGGGGTTTTTTTTTGCCTCCCGTTTTACCACTTTATCTTTGAGATATCTTGTGAAAAAATTTTAAGTTTTGATTTGGTCAATCTTGCCAAACCTTTTATTTTACTATTTGCACTTTTCATTTAAGAAAGTCTCTCCTCTAATCTGGGATCATACATATCTGTAAACAACAAAACTCTGTAAAAGTAAAAAGTAAAATAAAAATTATTAAAAAAAAGAAAAAAAAGAAACTCTTTCCTACCCTAAATCAACAGGATTTTTCTTCTATAGCTTTACCTAATGATTTGTAGATACTTCCCCCCCAACTTCTAGCTCAAAAAAGTTATTCATATACATTTATCCTTAAGATAGTTTTTGATGGGGCTGAAAACAGCTCCTATTTACTTCAGAAGTTCCTCCAGCATTTGAAATATCTGAAGTCTGACATATTAAAAACCATAATTTACTCATTAAATTCTACTCATCAAGAACTGTAATTACTGAGGAAGGACCTACATAGAAAGCCAAATTTTAAATAACGTTCTGTTCCAGGCCAAGATTGTTGTTGGAGATTGTTTGTATCTATTGCTGGAAAAGCAACAAATGATGTGGACAGTAATATACAAGTTGTTGCTCTTATTCAGTCTCTAAGTTGTGTCTGACTCTGTGACCCCACGGTCTGCAGCAGACCAGGCGTCCCTGTCCTGCACTCTCTCCTGGCGTTGGCTCAGATTCATGTCCACTGAGTCAGTGATGCCATCCAACTGTCTCACCCTCTACTGCCTGCTTCTCCTTTTGCCTCCAGTCATTGCCAACATCATGGTCTCTTCTAATGAGGTGGCTGTTTACATCGAGTGGCCAGAGTATGGGAGCTTCAGCTTCAGCCTCCGTCCTTCCAATGAATATTCACAATGGACTGGATCGCCTTTAGAATGGACTGGTTTGATCTTGCAGTCCAAGGCATTCTTCATATGCAAGGGACCTTCCTTATTAGAAAATCTGTGAGATGACATGAAAAATGAGAACCTGGTGACTGAACCTGCTTCGAGCACCATGAGGCTGCAGGGAGTGGAGGGGGAGATGGTGGTAAGGCCGTGTATCCCTGGGGTGCTCTTCCTGCCCGCCGGCACAGCCCCAGGGCCGGGGCCTCAGCTCTGGGAAGGCATGTGGTCGAGATGCTCCTGAGGACCTCAAGGGCTCTTATTCACACGGTCCCTGGCTCCCAGCAAGTCACTCCTGCTGTCTCCCGTAATGGTGACCAGACTGGTTTCCAGCCAGGAACGTGGAAGGTGACCGGGAGCCTCCCAATCTGCTCACAAAACACTTTGCAGATTGCTCGGGCGGATTGTCGGCTCTCCCACGGCTCCCAGTCCCTTGGGGTTACTGTCCCTGTGGCAGGGGCAGCCAGTCACAAGCGCAGAGCGGCCGCCCTGCCCACTCCACGCTGTCTGCCTCTTCATCCAGCCCAGGCTCGCTCCTGCTCCTAATTAAAAACCCAAAAGCCGAACAAGATGTGGATACATTTTCCTGGATAAAAAAATTGTAAGTATATAAAGGAAATTCAAACCTACCTTCCTATTTCAAAAGTACTATTTAAAACACAAAATCAAGGTCACGTAGCTGCAAAGATACAAGGTCAACTTTTCATGAGTTGGAAAAAGAAGTTTTAATAGGGCCCAGAACTGAATGGAGACACTCGAACAGGTGCACCCCTTTCTGGGCCACCAGAGACAGGAGGGTTCAGGAACAGGGACTGTGGTGGGGCACTTGTCACCCTACTATGAGAAAGGTTGGAAAATGTCCCCACTCCCTGGGTAGAGGAGTCCCTGAGCCATCCCACGGACCCTTCACTTCCTGCCCCTCCGGTGGGGACCAGCTTTTACCTTCTAACCTGAGTGGTGGTTAAAAGCGAAAGACTTACCATCCTTCCTGACCAAATCCCATTGGAATGGGTTTCCCTTGTTTAAAGCGCATGATGTCCTTTGTGAGGTGAGAGGTCATAGGTTGGAAATCAGAAAAGCAAAAATCCCTGCCTTCTTCCTCCCACTGCTGGGCACATACGGGGCCTGTTCTGAGCCAGCCTGTGTTTCTCTTACTCTACATACTCCCTCTTCCCTGGGGGCTCAGATGGTAAAGAATCTGCCTGCAAGGAAAGAGACCTAAGTTCGACCCCTGGGTTGGGAAGATCCCCTGGAGAAGGGAACGGCAACCCGCTCCAGTATTCGTGCCTGGGCGATCCCATGGGCAGAGGAGCCTGGTGGGCTACAATTCATGGATGACAAAGAGCTGGATCTGACTGAGCAACACTTTCACTCACTGTCTTTTCACACACTCTGTGTCCTCGTCTGAGGCCAGGTTGCCCTTAAGATATCTGGGTAACTCTTGCGTTCTCCCAGAGCCAGCAGATGGACCTCTGCAGTTGCATAAAGCAATGACACTCCAAGGTCAAGGCTCCTGGGGCCAGCAGCATCAGCACCACTTGGAAAAGTGTCAGAAGGACACCTTCTCAGGCTGCACCTGGGGGAGCCTCCTGTGACTCCTCTAACAGGCTACCGGATGGCTGCAAGGTTGCCTGCAGCTTGGGAGGGCAGAGTTTTGATCAACAAGATGTGGATACATTTTCCTGGATAAAAAATTGTAAGTATATAAAGGAAATTCAAACCTACCTTCCTATTTCAAAAGTACTATTTAAAACACAAAATCAAGGTCACGTAGCTGCAAAGATACAAGGTCAACTTTTCATGAGTTGGAAAAAGAAGTTTTAATAGGGCCCAGAACTGAATGGAGACACTCGAACAGGTGCACCCCTTTCTGGGCCACCAGAGACAGGAGGGTTCAGGAACAGGGACTGTGGTGGGGCACTTGTCACCCTACTATGAGAAAGGTTGGAAAATGTCCCCACTCCCTGGGTAGAGGAGTCCCTGAGCCATCCCACGGACCCTTCACTTCCTGCCCCTCCGGTGGGGACCAGCTTTTACCTTCTAACCTGAGTGGTGGTTAAAAGCGAAAGACTTACCATCCTTCCTGACCAAATCCCATTGGAATGGGTTTCCCTTGTTTAAAGCGCATGATGTCCTTTGTGAGGTGAGAGGTCATAGGTTGGAAATCAGAAAAGCAAAAATCCCTGCCTTCTTCCTCCCACTGCTGGGCACATACGGGGCCTGTTCTGAGCCAGCCTGTGTTTCTCTTACTCTACATACTCCCTCTTCCCTGGGGGCTCAGATGGTAAAGAATCTGCCTGCAAGGAAAGAGACCTAAGTTCGACCCCTGGGTTGGGAAGATCCCCTGGAGAAGGGAACGGCAACCCGCTCCAGTATTCGTGCCTGGGCGATCCCATGGGCAGAGGAGCCTGGTGGGCTACAATTCATGGATGACAAAGAGCTGGATCTGACTGAGCAACACTTTCACTCACTGTCTTTTCACACACTCTGTGTCCTCGTCTGAGGCCAGGTTGCCCTTAAGATATCTGGGTAACTCTTGCGTTCTCCCAGAGCCAGCAGATGGACCTCTGCAGTTGCATAAAGCAATGACACTCCAAGGTCAAGGCTCCTGGGGCCAGCAGCATCAGCACCACTTGGAAAAGTGTCAGAAGGACACCTTCTCAGGCTGCACCTGGGGGAGCCTCCTGTGACTCCTCTAACAGGCTACCGGATGGCTGCAAGCAGCTGAAGTGGATCCACTTGCAGCTTGGGAGGGCAGAGATCAAAATTCCTGTGTCTTAGGGCCACACTCCCCCAGAAGCCTCCAGGAGAGGGTACTTCCTTGCCTCATTGGGCTCTTGGTGGTGGCCAGCAAGCCTTGGCCTTCTTTGGCTGTGAGCCCCCGTCACCACAGGGCGGCTTCCTTCTGTGCGTCTGGGTCTACAGTGCCCCCTTTATATGGCCACCAGTCATTGGATTAGCATCCACTCACTCAAGTCGAGTCTGGCCTCTTTGTAACTTAATCGCATGTACAAAGACCCTCTTTCTAATAAGGGAGCATTCACAGGGACTCCTGAGCACAGTCTAAGAGATAGTGAAGAATAGAAGCCTAGGGTTGCAAAGAGTCAGACGTGACTTAGCGACTGAACAACACAACACAGGGACGTAGGGTAAATCCTTTCAAGGGACACAATTCAACCTGCAGCAGCACCCCAGCAGATGAGGCAGAGATGCTGAGAGCCTGGTTGTGCATCCTCTCTAACTCGTACCCTGGCTGAGCCCCTTCTCTACCTGCACACTCCAGATATCGCCCACCTGGTTGACCACTGGCTCCTTTCATTACCGTCCCCTACCCCCGAGCCCCGTCCTTACCCTTGAAGGCTAGAAGCTGGCTCCGTCCTGGGACCCCCCTCTGCACTCCCTGCTCACGTTGTCTAGGGAGGTCTTTTACTCTCCAGGGGCCCAGTGGAGCAGCTGTGACGTGTGCCTCGAGTATTGGCTCTCTGAATCTTTACAGAGGAAGCCTTCTGAGTCCTGCTGGGCCACCAGTCCAGGTGCAGGGGTGCTGCCATCTGGGTGTGGAGTCTGGCACTGAAAGTTTGATGGGTCCAAACAGCTTTTTTCTTTCTCTCTTTCTTAAAAATTGAGATACGATTGTCACGAAAGATTATATGGGTTACAGGTTTACAACATAATGCTTCACTATTTGTTGTTGTTGTTTTTCAAGCTTCCCCCGGGTTCTGCTCATCCCCAGGTTCCTGCTTGAAAGCCGATTCTTTGCAACACCACGACGGCAGCGCGCCCGGCTTCCGTCCTTCACTGCCTCCCAGAGTTGCTTAAACTCAAGTCCATTGAGTAGATGATGCCTTCCAACCGTCTCATCCACTGCCACCCCCTTATCCTCCTGCCCTCAGTCTTTCCCAGCACCAGAGTCTTGGCCAAACGATCATCACAATGTCTAGTTCACATTCATCACTACCGTTTTCACGTTTTTGCTTGGAATGAGTTTTTCTTCTTACGTTTTACTATCTTACAACTTTCAAGTATGCAATATATTGTTATTAACTATAGTCACCAAGCTATCTATTACATCCCGTGACTTATGAGACTTCCATTTCACAGCTGGAGGTTTATACCACTGGACCACTGGACCCTCTTCACCTATTTCACTCTCTCCACATTCTGCCTCCAGCAAGCATCAGCCCATTTTCTGTATCTATGAGCTAGGTGGGTTTTTTTGTTTGTTTTTAAGGATTTCTTATTTAAGCGAGGTCATACTTGTTTTCCTGTGTATGCCTTACTCCATTTAGCATAATAGACCAGACACCCAGGCAAGCGAGTGGAGCTCTGACCTCCTCCCCTGCCATCTGTGCACGCACTCACTTCCCATTGGCTCTGAAACCTCAACTTTACAGAAGCCACACTCATGACCTGCCAAGCCATTTAATCCTTAGACTGAGAGCGTGGTGACAACTGGTTCCTGCACCAGATGTACTCAGAATCCTCCAGGCCAAAGCCCTGTCACCCCACGGAGGCGGGAGCAGGGAGAGAAGAGCCTCATGTCACAGTCCACTTCTGGCTCCAGGACAGCCTTGAGGGCTCCGTCCACGGGCCTCCATCCACAGATCTTTGGGGTATCACGGCTCCCTCCCCATGTAGGTTGCACGGTTTGCCCAGCTGCCCTCTGTGGGCGTCTCCGGCGGGCATCCCGAGAGCCCCAGCTCTGGCCCCGGGAGATGAGCAGGACCTGGAGGAAGCTTGAAGCACACCTGAGGGCAGCCATCCACCCCTCGCACCATCTGTCCAGGCCTCGAGGAATGCACCTCCCACCAGCGGCTTCTCATCGGCTGAGGGGGTAGAGATGGGTGGCTGCCTGGCTACCAGGCCTCTTGGGACCTTGCTGATGAGACCATGTGGGTGAGGGCACTGGTGTGTAACTAGGAGGATGTTTGATGGCTGTGAAGACCAGCTACATCAGCTCAGTAAAACAGCAATGGCGAACATATGCTATCTTACTAGATGCAGCCTGGCTCCCCTCCCAGAAAAGCATACGTGGAAGAAGACGCTTGGCTTGCTTAATTAAACCAAATGACAACAGGCATATTCTAGGCTGTGTGGGTGAGATCTTTGGAGATAGACAAGGGTCTGGTGCTGGCCTTGCTGCCTGTGCTCTTTGTGATGCTGGCAGGACAGTCCTTCCCCTGCAGGAGAACGGGTCCCCGAGAGTCCACACACTCTGCCTGGGCCCTGTGCAGAGGGACGCTGGGGCTTTCTGAGCACAGGCTGGACTGACAGTCTCTCCACATTCTGCCTCCAGCAAGCATCAGCCCATTTTCTGTATCTATGAGCTAGGTGGGTTTTTTTGTTTGTTTTTAAGGATTTCTTATTTAAGCGAGGTCATACTTGTTTTCCTGTGTATGCCTTACTCCATTTAGCATAATAGACCAGACACCCAGGCAAGCGAGTGGAGCTCTGACCTCCTCCCCTGCCATCTGTGCACGCACTCACTTCCCATTGGCTCTGAAACCTCAACTTTACAGAAGCCACACTCATGACCTGCCAAGCCATTTAATCCTTAGACTGAGAGCGTGGTGACAACTGGTTCCTGCACCAGATGTACTCAGAATCCTCCAGGCCAAAGCCCTGTCACCCCACGGAGGCGGGAGCAGGGAGAGAAGAGCCTCATGTCACAGTCCACTTCTGGCTCCAGGACAGCCTTGAGGGCTCCGTCCACGGGCCTCCATCCACAGATCTTTGGGGTATCACGGCTCCCTCCCCATGTAGGCTGCACTGTTTGCCCAGCTGCCCTCTGTGTGCGTCTCCGGCGGGCATCCCTGGAGCCCCAGCTCTGCTCCCGGGAGATGAGCAGGACCTGGAGGAAGCTTGAAGCACACCTGAGGGCAGCCATCCACCCCTCGCACCATCTGTCCAGGCCTCGAGGAATGCACCTCCCACCAGCGGCTTCTCATCGGCTGAGGGGGTAGAGATGGGTGGCTGCCTGGCTACCAGGCCTCTTGGGACCTTGCTGATGAGACCATGTGGGTGAGGGCGCTGGTGTGTAACTAGGAGGATGTTTGATGGCTGTGAAGACCAGCTACATCAGCTCAGTAAAACAGCAATGGCGAACATATGCTATCTTACTAGATGCAGCCTGGCTCCCCTCCCAGAAAAGCATACGTGGAAGAAGACGCTTGGCTTGCTTAATTAAACCAAATGACAACAGGCATATTCTAGGCTGTGTGGGGTGAGATCTTTGGAGATAGACAAGGGTCTGGTGCTGGCCTTGCTGCCTGTGCTCTTTGTGATGCTGGCAGGACAGTCCTTCCCCTGCAGGAGAACGGGTCCCCGCGAGAGTCCACACACTCTGCCTGGGCCCTGTGCAGAGGGACGCTGGGGGCTTTCTGAGCACAGGCTGGACTGACAGTCCTCAGGGGTTCCCCATCTCCTCTCTGCCTCCCCTCCTGATCAGGAACGTCTCCTAGTGACTCTCCACAGAAGGTACATAGTACAGTCTGTGGTGGGGATGAGGTGAGACATGGGCTTTAAAGGCCTTCTGAGTGCCCATATCCTCCCCAGGGAGAATCGGGCCAGAGCCCTTCAGCCCGGGCCCTGTCTGAGCCCTGGTTCTGGTGAGCCACCTTGGACCATGCATGGTCTCCAGGCAGGTGGAGAGGGGACCCCCGCTCCTGGTCCCCAGGGCTGCACTGCACTCTAGTGGTCTAGTGAACCCTATGATCTGGGCTTGGTCTCCTTGCTGAGGGATCTGCAGTGCCCAGAACAGGGTCCCAGACCATCGGGGTCATGATCTTTCCAGTGATGATGAAAAGGAAGAAGGGCCATCCCTGAGGATAAATGATGCCTTTCTCCCCAGAGCCTGCGTGAAGCCTGGCAAAGAGAGCTGCACTCAGGCCTTCTGGAAGGAGAACTCAGCGCTGGGTTTCCTTGCAGGGAATGTGAGATCGAGTCTCTCAAGATTCCTTCCCTTTGATAATTTGGTCCAAAAAAGGTCTTCAAGAGGAATGGTTTTCAAATTTCTCTGGGGGTCACCCATCTTGAGAGCAGGAACTAAACATCTCTTGAGGAACCCCATTTCAAGGGGGTTTCAGATTCCCTGGCTACCAGGCCTTGGGACCTTGCTGATGAGACCATGTGGGTGAGGGCTGGTGTGTAACTAGGAGGATGTTTGATGGCTGTGAAGACCAGCTACATCAGCTCAGTAAAACAGCAATGGCGAACATATGCTATCTTACTAGATGCAGCCTGGCTCCCCTCCCAGAAAAGCATACGTGGAAGAAGACGCTTGGCTTGCTTAATTAAACCAAATGACAACAGGCATATTCTAGGCTGTGTGGGGTGAGATCTTTGGAGATAGACAAGGGTCTGGTGCTGGCCTTGCTGCCTGTGCTCTTTGTGATGCTGGCAGGACAGTCCTTCCCCTGCAGGAGAACGGGTCCCCGCGAGAGTCCACACACTCTGCCTGGGCCCTGTGCAGAGGGACGCTGGGGGCTTTCTGAGCACAGGCTGGACTGACAGTCCTCAGGGGTTCCCCATCTCCTCTCTGCCTCCCCTCCTGATCAGGAACGTCTCCTAGTGACTCTCCACAGAAGGTACATAGTACAGTCTGTGGTGGGGATGAGGTGAGACATGGGCTTTAAAGGCCTTCTGAGTGCCCATATCCTCCCCAGGGAGAATCGGGCCAGAGCCCTTCAGCCCGGGCCCTGTCTGAGCCCTGGTTCTGGTGAGCCACCTTGGACCATGCATGGTCTCCAGGCAGGTGGAGAGGGGACCCCCGCTCCTGGTCCCCAGGGCTGCACTGCACTCTAGTGGTCTAGTGAACCCTATGATCTGGGCTTGGTCTCCTTGCTGAGGGATCTGCAGTGCCCAGAACAGGGTCCCAGACCATCGGGGTCATGATCTTTCCAGTGATGATGAAAAGGAAGAAGGGCCATCCCTGAGGATAAATGATGCCTTTCTCCCCAGAGCCTGCGTGAAGCCTGGCAAAGAGAGCTGCACTCAGGCCTTCTGGAAGGAGAACTCAGCGCTGGGTTTCCTTGCAGGGAATGTGAGATCGAGTCTCTCAAGATTCCTTCCCTTTGATAATTTGGTCCAAAAAAGGTCTTCAAGAGGAATGGTTTTCAAATTTCTCTGGGGGTCACCCATCTTGAGAGCAGGAACTAAACATCTCTGAGGAACTCATCAAGGTTTGACAAGCAATGGACTTCACTGTTCCTCCAACTGTGGGGGCCTTGCTGGTCACCTGAGATGATGTCTGCCGGTTGGTGGGAGCCTTGTCAGCAGAGGGTCCTCTGACCTCATCTGGGAGGAGGCGGATGGCACCGGAGATGGCCTGGGTGGTCAGAGTGTGGGGTGGGCATTAGATAGAGGAAGACAGATTGTGTGGAAATGGCTGTGGCATGTTCTGCTGTTTAAAGATTGATGCTGGATAGCATAGCACTTGGGGTTGGATTGATCTTAACATTCCCACCTACCGGCTACGTAAATTATTTTGCCACACCAAACCTTAGTTTCCTCATTTGTGTGATAGAAATAATAACAACACCTACCAGGCAGGGTAGCTACGAGTGCCTGAGAGAAGTAAGGTAATTCTGTAGACTGTGTCATGTCTGACTCTTTGTGAGCTCATGGACTGTAGCCCTCCGGGTTCCCCTGTCCATGGGATTCTCTAGGCAAGAATGCTGGAGTGGGCTGCCATTTCCTTCTCTAGGAGGGCCTCCCTACCCAGGGATCGAACTCAGGTGCCCTGAATCGCAGCCCGGCTCAGATGGTAGTGCACTCTGCCGGCAGTGCGGGAGACCCGGCGTTGATCTCCCGGCTGAGAGGATCCTCTGGAGAAGGGAGTGACCACCACTCCAGTGTCCTTGCCTGGGAGAGCCCTTGGACAGAGGAGCCTGGAGGACTGTGGTCCGTGAGCTCGGAAAGACTCAGATACGACTGAGCGACGGACACTTACGAGTGCCCGGCTCTTAGTAAACGCTCAGCAGGGTGAGGAGAAGGCTGGTAACAGCGATGGTGATGAGGATGATCTGACGGTAATGGTGATGGTGCTGGTGGTGATTTAGGCGCAGCATCTCTTCCTGTGGGCAATCTGTCTACTTGGATGGTTTTGTGATTCATGAAAAATAGTAATTCTGGCTATGCTTATATAGTTTAAACAAAGTGTTAATAAATACCCATTTATCATGTCTTCTTATGTTCACATGATTTAATTGTCCTTGAAGAAAATACTTGTTTATTGAACTAATGTCAGTTCTCATTCCTAGGTATTGCAGTTTTGTGCATGCAAATTAAGAGTTTCTGATTTTGTTGTTGTTTCCTAGGAACAATCGACATGGAGAACTTCTATGAAGAATTAAATCAAATTGAGCAGAGGGTCCTCTGACCTCATCTGGGAGGAGGCGGATGGCACCGGAGATGGCCTGGGTGGTCAGAGTGTGGGGTGGGCATTAGATAGAGGAAGACAGATTGTGTGGAAATGGCTGTGGCATGTTCTGCTGTTTAAAGATTGATGCTGGATAGCATAGCACTTGGGGTTGGATTGATCTTAACATTCCCACCTACCGGCTACGTAAATTATTTTGCCACACCAAACCTTAGTTTCCTCATTTGTGTGATAGAAATAATAACAACACCTACCAGGCAGGGTAGCTACGAGTGCCTGAGAGAAGTAAGGTAATTCTGTAGACTGTGTCATGTCTGACTCTTTGTGAGCTCATGGACTGTAGCCCTCCGGGTTCCCCTGTCCATGGGATTCTCTAGGCAAGAATGCTGGAGTGGGCTGCCATTTCCTTCTCTAGGAGGGCCTCCCTACCCAGGGATCGAACTCAGGTGCCCTGAATCGCAGCCCGGCTCAGATGGTAGTGCACTCTGCCGGCAGTGCGGGAGACCCGGCGTTGATCTCCCGGCTGAGAGGATCCTCTGGAGAAGGGAGTGACCACCACTCCAGTGTCCTTGCCTGGGAGAGCCCTTGGACAGAGGAGCCTGGAGGACTGTGGTCCGTGAGCTCGGAAAGACTCAGATACGACTGAGCGACGGACACTTACGAGTGCCCGGCTCTTAGTAAACGCTCAGCAGGGTGAGGAGAAGGCTGGTAACAGCGATGGTGATGAGGATGATCTGACGGTAATGGTGATGGTGCTGGTGGTGATTTAGGCGCAGCATCTCTTCCTGTGGGCAATCTGTCTACTTGGATGGTTTTGTGATTCATGAAAAATAGTAATTCTGGCTATGCTTATATAGTTTAAACAAAGTGTTAATAAATACCCATTTATCATGTCTTCTTATGTTCACATGATTTAATTGTCCTTGAAGAAAATACTTGTTTATTGAACTAATGTCAGTTCTCATTCCTAGGTATTGCAGTTTTGTGCATGCAAATTAAGAGTTTCTGATTTTGTTGTTGTTTCCTAGGAAAGCTTTTTTTTCTGGAGATCTTTTTGATACATGGAGAACTTCTATGAAGATAATTAAATCATTTAATCTTAATTTCAAGGTGAAAAAAATAAGTATTAAGCCAAAAAAAGATTTGGCTGTGAAACTGAAACAATAAGCACGTGAGGGACTTTTTTAGTTATTTTATCTGGCCTGATGGGCTTAGCATCAGCCTGGTGGGGGTGGTGTAGTCACTAAGGCTCCTCTGTCCTTGGAATTTTCCAGGCAAAGATACTGGAGTGGATTGCCATTTGCTTCTCCAGGGGATCTTCCCAACTCAGAGACTGAACCCAGGTCTCCTGCATTGTAGGTGGTCTTCTGCATGGCAAGTGGATTCTTTACCAACGGAGCCACTGGTGAAGCATCAGCCTAGGGATTTTAAATGCACATGATGTGACAGTCTGTGTTATTTAAGGGGTTCCCTTATGCTTTATGGAGATCTGACTGTGGTTACCCCACACACTGCTCTTTAGTTTTTGTTTATGGGTTTCCTTTTTTATTTTTTGATGTTGTTTCTTTTCAGAGATCCTTTCTACTGCTAAAATCTGCCTGCTTACATCCAGTTTGTACATGGCTGACAGGCGGTACTTGTCTGGGTGTGGGCTTCTCACACGGGTGCATTTGGTGCAGATGGGTGTTCTCCCACAGCACCCTGTTTCCAGTCCGCTGGTCGATGGAGAAGATCCAGGAGCCACGAACCCTAGAATAGCCTGTCTGGTTCTGGTGTGGTGCATCTGGTGCTTGTGAATTCTGGTGACCGGCATGGAGGTGAATGCTCCCCGAGCTGAACGTGCCGCTCATTCACACTGAGGGGCTAATGCAGTCCCACACGGCTTCCTGGGCCGTGATGGCAGCTTTACAAATCGAGCTTTCTGGAAGTGACCGAACCTGAAAGTTTCTAACCAACTGACATACAAAGGCACCCAAGGCAGAGAATTTGGTGATAAAGCATGTGACTTTTGCAAACTTCTGTTGCATCTCCTGTGATGAAGCGTGTCTTTTATATGCCTTGTCCCCTGGTTGTACCAGGCGCAGCTAAAAGTAGAACCGAGTCACTGAACATTTTCAGAACCAAGAGATGGATAGGACATCAGCATCCCAGGTCTAGGATCTCGGTGGTGAGGAATTATGGGTAAGCTCCAAGGAGAGAAACGGCCATGTTCCCAAGAGGGCACAGCTAGCCTTAGCCCCTCTGTGAGTGACATCAGGACTTGTGGAGAGACCGTGGAAGGGTGGAGGTGGGGGCTTTGCTAGGAGACAAGGGCACAGGAAGAGGACAGAGACCCAGCTGGAGGCGAGCTTTGCCTGCACAGGGTTCCCCCTCTCCCCACCAGCCCTGAGGGCTGCTTGCTCAGCGGAGATTCTCATTTTCCTCTTCTGTTTCCCCCTCCTCGGCCGCTTGTACTGATAGCTCTGAGGTGAATCTATTAGAGACACACAGTCCATTTTGGAAAACAGGCTGTTATGGTTTGGAGAGAAAGTTTCTAGACCTTCTATTGACACTATTTAATCCACTGAGCCAAGAGCCTGAGGGTCTGTCCGGCCTGGCCTGAGTGAGTGTGCTGGGGAAGCCTCCCAGGATCCCTTATCTCAGCTCTTCCTCCTATCCGGGACTGAGAAAACAACCATCACACCGTCGAGCCGTTTCATGCTCTCCCTGAAGGAAAAAGCTTGCTTTATCTAGAGTTTTCTATTGCATCCAAGAGTGAATCTGCATCATAGCGATTTGCTCTATGTTGCCGGGACGGAAAAGCATACACAAGCTTGAGTTACTTCAGCGGCTTCCACGCCACATGCTCTGTCACTAACGCACATGCACTTTGTTTTTGTACAAGATTCCAGGATGAGGGAGATTTGCTTTTAAGTGTTAAATTGCATTGCTGTAAAAACAGATCACCGAGGGCTTCCCTGGTGGTCCAGCGGGTGAGGACACAGCCTGGCAGTGTAAGGGGCGCCAGTTTGATCCCTGGCCTGGGAAGATTCCATGCGCCGCGGAGCGGCTGGACCGATGTGTCCAATTACTGAGCCGGAGTGCTGGAGTGCATGTGCCCAGAGCCAGTGCTCTGCGACAACAGAGGCCACCGCGATGGGAGGCCCACAAGGGCCAAAGAACAAAGAGGGATGAAACTAGACAAATGAAAATCAGTAGAAGTAGCCAGCCTGCTCCCCTCCCTCCCCACCCTTCCCATAAATAAATAAATAAATCTTTAAAAAAAAACACAAACACAGATCACCGACTCAGTGGGCAGGAGTTTAGGCAAACTCCGGGAGACAGTGAGGAACAGGGAAGCCGTTAGGGCTGCGTCCATGAGGGGCAAAGAGCTGGACAGCAGGAGCAGAACAAACAGGGCTCCGCAGCCAACTCACTGCTGATGCTGGGGTCTGGATACTTTGTTCGGGGGGCTGCCCTGCATATTGTAGGACTTTTAGAGCCTCCCTCGCCTCTACTCACTAGGCTCAACCTGCTCACATCGCTACCTTCCTCTCCAGGCCCCTGTTGTGACAACCAAAGGTGTCTTCAGACGCCTCCCAGTGTTCTCTGAGGCTCGCATTGCCCTCCCCACCCACTCCCCACCCCGGGAAAGCCTCTGCCCTCGAGATAATGAAGATCCTTACGGACACGCCAATGCCTTCGACACATCTCTGTTCAAAGGACACAAGCTGGTTTCCGTTTAATTTGCAGAGACGCTGAGTCCTTGTGCTACAAAATGTTGAACTCTCTTTGAGGTGACCCCCGGTAGCACAGAATGACAATGCTGAAATGTAATCAAAAAGCTCACTCGGGGCTTCTGGGTAGAGTTCTAAATCCTCTAGATTGCATCAGTTCATTATATCAGATCATGTTGGGTCTTTTCCAGTTGACAAATTGGATTTTTTTTGAAAGCATGGCAGTTGGATATATAATAATATTTGAGATTAAGGCGGAAGCTGAGGAGAACATTATTTTCTCTTGTCATGCATGCCCTTAATTGAATTTTAGAATGTCATTTCAGAAGAGCAAGTTCAATGTTAGATAGAAGGTCATGAGGGTGCCAGGTGGTCAAAGTGAAAGCAGATCCAGGGGTTCTAAGGACCCCAAGAAAAATGAGCTACAGTGACTCTCATGATGGTCCATGTTATATGTCAACGTGGCTGGGACCGCAATGCCTAGATATTTGGCCAGATATTATACTGAATGTTTCTATGAGGGCCTTTTTTGGTTGAAATTCACAACCTAGGGGACTTCTGGGTGAAGCAGGCTACCTTCCATAATGTGGCGGGCTTGACTTGGTCAGCTGAAGGCCTGAACAGAACACAAGACTGTCCTCCCCAGAGACGAGAATTCTCCCAGAAGAACATCTAGGGGTCCCTGGTGGCTCAGTGGTGAAGAATCTGCCTCCCAATGCAGAAGACATAGACACATGTTCGATTCCTGGATCAGGAAGATCCCCTGGAGGAGGAAATGGAAACCCAGTCCAGTATTCTTGCCTGGAGAATTCCATGGACAGGGGACTCTGGTGGAGTACAGTCCATGGGGTCACAAAGAGTCAGAGACAACTGAGCTACTGAACATGCACGCATGAGCCTCGATAGTCACATGAGCCAATTCCTTAACTCTCTTTCTCTATCCACCCATCTATCATCTATCTATGTCTTTATATCTAGTCTATCTATCCATCCATCATCCATGTATTTATTTGTATCTATTCTATTTATCTATCATCTCTTTCTTTGTATCTACTCGATCACATGTCTGTCATTTATCTGTCTACTATCTATCTGTCACCTGTCCCCTGCTTGCCCTGTTTCCATGGAGAACCCCAGCTGAAACAACAACTGAGGATATTTCAAATGCTTAAAATTTCCTGGTTAACTGTCACCCCCCACCCCTCACCCCCTCTCCATTCTTCAGAAGCATGTGGCTATCGACGTCTCCTGGGAGGGTTACGACATGCCTGTTTTTTAGGTTTTGTTTTACACTGCAGAGGCAGCAGGAAGCCAAGTCTTGGGGAAGAAAACGTTACTTTGGGTTTGTAGAAGGACGCATGAACCACCACAGCAGCTGTCCAATTAGAAAAAGCACAGGACTGCAGAAAACCCCACAGGCTGCTGAGGCAGGAGGCAGATGTTTTAAAAAGCATTCATGAATTAAAACCCCACTGGGTCTGGCAGTACCTCCCACCCCAAGGGTGTCCCCAGCCTTGCCCTTTCTCTGGTGAGCTACAGTGACTCTCATGATGGTCCATGTTATATGTCAACGTGGCTGGGACCGCAATGCCTAGATATTTGGCCAGATATTATACTGAATGTTTCTATGAGGGCCTTTTTTGGTTGAAATTCACAACCTAGGGGACTTCTGGGTGAAGCAGGCTACCTTCCATAATGTGGCGGGCTTGACTTGGTCAGCTGAAGGCCTGAACAGAACACAAGACTGTCCTCCCCAGAGACGAGAATTCTCCCAGAAGAACATCTAGGGGTCCCTGGTGGCTCAGTGGTGAAGAATCTGCCTCCCAATGCAGAAGACATAGACACATGTTCGATTCCTGGATCAGGAAGATCCCCTGGAGGAGGAAATGGAAACCCAGTCCAGTATTCTTGCCTGGAGAATTCCATGGACAGGGGACTCTGGTGGAGTACAGTCCATGGGGTCACAAAGAGTCAGAGACAACTGAGCTACTGAACATGCACGCATGAGCCTCGATAGTCACATGAGCCAATTCCTTAACTCTCTTTCTCTATCCACCCATCTATCATCTATCTATGTCTTTATATCTAGTCTATCTATCCATCCATCATCCATGTATTTATTTGTATCTATTCTATTTATCTATCATCTCTTTCTTTGTATCTACTCGATCACATGTCTGTCATTTATCTGTCTACTATCTATCTGTCACCTGTCCCCTGCTTGCCCTGTTTCCATGGAGAACCCCAGCTGAAACAACAACTGAGGATATTTCAAATGCTTAAAATTTCCTGGTTAACTGTCACCCCCCACCCCTCACCCCCTCTCCATTCTTCAGAAGCATGTGGCTATCGACGTCTCCTGGGAGGGTTACGACATGCCTGTTTTTTAGGTTTTGTTTTACACTGCAGAGGCAGCAGGAAGCCAAGTCTTGGGGAAGAAAACGTTACTTTGGGTTTGTAGAAGGACGCATGAACCACCACAGCAGCTGTCCAATTAGAAAAAGCACAGGACTGCAGAAAACCCCACAGGCTGCTGAGGCAGGAGGCAGATGTTTTAAAAAGCATTCATGAATTAAAACCCCACTGGGTCTGGCAGTACCTCCCACCCCAAGGGTGTCCCCTGAGCCTTGCCCTTTCTCTGGTGCGTGAGCCTGGGGCCCACTGGGATTGAGCGGTCACTCCACATCACATGGACCTGCCATGCATGGGAGGTCCTGGGCTCCCGGCTTGTGGAAGAGCCAGGACCAGGTCTGGGAGCAGGACTGTTCTGGGCTGGCGTGCACCAGTGCACACTTGAGTCAGCATTCGGGAGTGTCACCTCCAAGTGGGTGCAAACCCCTCATCTCTGGTCCCGGTTTCCTTTGCACCTGCTCCTCGGCTCCCTCCCGGCATTTGCTTCAGCTGGGTGGAGACTCACGGTGGATCTGGTCTTGCATCATAGATTAACCCCCACAATAATGATGATAAATGAACATCGATCGGTGGCGCACACAGCCCCATCAGGAAGGTTCTGGAGGGTTGGTCTTGCTGGTGATGCAGCCGACCCAGAGAAGAAAGCCCAGTTGCCCAGGTATCACAGGTGCCGAGTGGAGGAGGAGGACGTGGACTCGGAGGGCGCACGCCCGCTCTTGGTCTGGGCTGCCGGCCGGCATCGCCACCTCAGAGGCTGCCCCTGACTCTGGCTGGAGGACACAGCTGAGTGGCTTCTGAAGCAGACAGGCATCGATGCCACAGAAATGGACCTCAGGACCAACTCTCTTCCCTGGACAAATGTTGGCTAACCATGCCTTTTGACACTGGGCATGGAGCTCCAGTCTTCCCATCAGGGAAATGCCCCGCGCTTGTGTGTTTGGTATTTCTATTCACATTTGTGTGTTCGTCACTCAGTTGTATCTGACTGTTTGCTACCTCTTGTAGCCCTCCAGGCTCCTCTGTCCACAGAATTCCCCAGGCAAGAATGCTGGAGTGGGTTGCTGTGTCCTCCTCCAGGGGATCTCCCCAACCCAGGGACTGAACCTGGGTCTCTTACGTTGCAGGTAGATTGCTTACCACCTGAGCCAGCAGGGAAGCCCAGCCCACTGGCACAGCAGCTAAATACGGTCATGTATCTAATAAGGGGTGGAAGATCCGTGGCTCTTGTCGTTCTTAGGTCTGCTTAGACACAGGTCACTTTGAAAGGTAATACAGACTTGGGAAAGAGTCTGCATTCTCTAACTGGAGGGTCTGAGCCCTCATGAGTTATACGAAGTGTAGCCTCCTCCCAGCAAACGTCTACATAAGCATTTCTGTGTTGCTTGTAACACAAATGTTTAGGGTAGCATTATATGTAATAGCCAAAAGGTAGAAACAACCCAAATAGGTCCAGGAACCTACATGGCCTCCTAAGTCAATACTACGTACCTAGAACAGCTCCCTACCCAGTGACAGTAAATATAAGACCCTCATTCTGTCCTCGATCTACGAACAGAGCTGAACGCGTGAGTGCAAGCGGCGGCATCGAGAGGTTTCACCAGGGGCCGAGCAGAGGCCCGGGCTGGGGATCCAGACTGGCCACACGTGTCCTCCCCCAGCTCAGGGCCGCCGAGCCGCCCCTCAGGTCCTCACGGGGTGAAAGCAGCGCGGGGTCCCTCCCAGCTCAAGTCTGTAGTCTGCCTCTGGATCTTAACGCTAGTAATTGTGATTATTTTCTCATCCTGCTCATAAGGGTTCCAGGGGACCTCGGGATAAATTAGGTGAGTGTCTTATTTGTCAAACGCTGCTCACAGCCACCCCCGGGTTTACTACTAATCATTCTTTCCAAGTCGGTTCCCAAAGGACTTTCTGAGCACAGGGCCGGCTGCTAGGCCCAAGAAGCATGTTTTAATCAACTGCATAAAGCTTTTCTATTTTATGACATTGTAAAGGAGACAATTAGGCTCATGGTGCCAGGTGTCCAAGAGTGTGTTTGTGTCTGGGAAACAGTTTGTGAAAATTCCCCTTATTTTTGCATGTTCGTATTTCTTTGGTAACCATCTGGCAACCCTAGCATGATGAGAAAGAAAAATCTCTGAGACGTAAGAGAAAACAAACCACGAGAAGAAATGCAGGAGCTTTATTAAAATCGTTATTCTTGAAATTAACCATTGATAAACTTATTCAGGAGAACAGTTTGCCTTCAGTGATCGCGAGCCCACAGATACATGCCAGATGCAGCTACAAGGACAAGAACAATGCACCTTGGGGAAGAGCACAGCACTCCTGGCTGCAGCATTATAGACTATCACTCACGGGTCTTCACTTCTGCAGCGGAGGGTGCTGGAGGCCATAGGCTGAAAGAGCGCTGCCTGTCTCAGCGTCCTTCTGAGAAGCCAGCTCCAGGAGGTGGCCAGGAGGAGGCAACCCATCCAGGCCACGTCTCCCAAAGCCGGCTTCTGTTTACAGCAACATCTCAGCAGTTCAAGAGATATGCAGTGTGACCATGCAGTAACGTGAGGGTGAAACCCTGGCCTCCACAAGTCAGTGAGGAGGGAACCAAGTGTTGTCTTTAGGTGGTGGATGTGGAGCAAGGCTGGCTTTCCCCTTAGTGAGGGGCAAAAGCTGGGTCCACGCCACCTTTACCAGTTGAGGACATGGACTCAGAGGGTCAGGCGGCGGGGTGTCCCCACGGCTGACCTGTGGCAAACACCGTGCTGGCAAGTGGGACAATCAGGCCCCCCCAGCGCCCAGGGCATTTGCTCCGGCAGATGTGAGCATCTGCTTTTCAGAAAAGAAGGGCACCCGATTTCCGTAAGCCAGCAAGGGGCCTAGGGCAGCTCTGGGAAGGAAACCTGGGCAGAAAGCACAGGATGCTCTGTGATGCCCACGTGAGCCGTGCCCTACGGCAGAGGCACTTCCTGACCCGTTGACTGCTTGACGTCACGGGTTTCTCCAGCTCCAGGGGCAAGGCGGTGGATGCGTTTTCCCAAGGGAGACGAGGGCAGGTCCTCACCGGCCTTTCCCTATGGTCACTGCTTCTGCTCTAGTGTTCCAGGATTAGCGATGGGTCCACTTCTCCACCTGCTGGGTGATCCCTCCGAGAACTCAGAAGTAGTTCTCGAGGCGATCACTGAACAATGTTTGCCCCTGATTTCCCAGCGAGTCTGTGTGGATGGGCGGGACCCACGCTGAGAAGCCTCATTCTGAAGTATTCCCTTTGGGCAAAGTTTTCAGCAAGATGAAGCCTGGAATAAAAGAGCCTCTTCAAAGCTGTAAGCGTTTCTCTGGCTTTTCTGGGAGCGCTTGGTGCCCTCTGTGCCCTGATCCCTCCTCACACAGGGAGGGAGACTCAGGGATGCTGCTGTCTATCTCAGCATCCTCCCTCCTCACTTTTCCTGTAATCAATGCCTTCATCCCTTTCTCTTCCTGCTAGGGGTTAAGCCTTGAATGTTCTGTGACTAAAAAGCATGCAGTGATTGAACTTTCTTTCCCCTGACCTTAATCTAATCCTCCCCGATTTGTGCTTGCTAATTTTTAAGACCACCCTCAGGGCAACTGATGAACCAGGACGGAAGCTAAATGGGGGACACCTTTCTGTCACTCAGGTCTTGGCAGGCTCTGTGGATGGCACAGAGAGAGGCACCAAGATCCCCAAGTGCCACCAGCCAGGGCTCTCTGGAAACAAGATTTGGGGTCTGACTCTAGTTTTAGAGATGGAAAGTGAAGGCAAAGGAAGGGCAGCTCTCCTTTGTCTTAGATTTCCTAACGGGGAAGTGTTTCGAAGAAAATGCCAGTTCTCTTTGCCGGAGAAATACCAACTGTCGGGAGCCGAGGTGTGGCCGGTAAGGGTGCGGGCTCCCCGCCGGTCACTTGCGAGGCTGCTGGATGTGCTGGGTCCTCGGGGAGGGGTGCCGGTCTATGGAGGCGTGGGGCTTCTGGTGCGCCACCTGGGCGGCCGCCGGGGGGAAGTCCTTGTCGCCCTGCGGGGAGACACAGAAAGTCCCAGCTCAGAGCCCCGTCTCAGCGCCGTGAGCACTGGCTGAGCTCGCGCACGCTTGCCTGCCGAGGCCCCCGTCATCCTGACTCTCTGTGACTCAGAGGATGGCAGCCAGCCAGGCTCCTCTGTTCATGGGCTTTCCCGGGCAAGAACACTGCAGCGGGCTGCCATTTCCTTCCTCAAAGGATCTTCCTGACCCAGGGACCGACCCTGTGTCTCCTGCACTGGCAGGTGAATTCTTTACCACTGAGCCACCAGGGAAGCCTGAGTGAGTCCACGAGCAAGACCCAAAGCCAGCATTGCCCGGCTTCCCCTGGGGGAGGGGGTGATAGGGTGGGTGGTGGAGCGGGGAGCCTGTCGGAAGGTGGAAACCAGTCTCCTAGGACTGTGGGGGTTCCTGACCCTTTCTGGGGAGCTTCAAAGGGCACCGAGGCCCGTGTACCTTCCAGAAGGTGAGAAAGCTGGGGACTCTGCCCCCGCACCGCATGACTCACTCAGAGCTAAGCCGGGTGGCGAGAGGCTTTCTTCTGCTAGAGTAGTTCTTATGATCTTTCGAACTAGGGGGCGAGGCAGAACCAAATTCTGGGTCTTAAATTCAGATCGGCTGCCACAGCTGTGAGTCGGACTTGGAGCTCTGGTGGGAAGGGAAGCCCACAGGGCTTGGCTGGAAGCTGCGAGATAGGCCAGATCCAACCCACTAAGTCTCAGAGAAGGTGCGTGCATGCTTAGCTTCTCAGTGTGCCGGCTCTTTGCAACGCCATGGACTATCGGTGCCAGGCTCCTCTGTCCATAGAATTCTCTAGGCAAGAATACTGGAGTGGGTCGCTATTTCCGTCTCAGAGACTGAACCCAGGTCTTCTTCACTGTAGGCGGACTCTTTACTGTCTGAGCCACAGGGAAGACCCGCAGAGAAGGTACCGGCTGCTTTTCTGGGAGTGTGTGTGACAGGGACTGGAGACAGCTGTGATGAGCTCTTGGCTGAGGCATGGTGTGACCTCAGACTTGTGCGGACATTTAACTTCTTCTTCGTGTAGTGATGTGCCATCTGTCTGTCCCAGGGTCGCTGGATGGCTGTACTGAGCTGTCCCCCGTAATGGCCTTTTCTTTACATAGCATGTTCTAAGGTCTAGAATGGGCTTCGAGCCAGAGCTACGGATGGAATCAGCGTGCCATCCCTCAATCGGGACCTTGCCGGGGGGCGGGTGGGGGTGAGGGGTCTGTGGTTATAAACAGTGTAGATGAGGGAGCTCTCGAGAGGCGGAGTGTGACGAGACTCCTCGAGTGCAGTCCAGGGGCCAGCACTTAGTTTCTGTAATGGCCAGGAGAGTAACTATTTTAGGCTCTTCCGGTCATACGCTGCACTTCGCCAGTGCACCATGAAAGACTCATAACGACACATCCATAAACATGGCGGCCATGTGCCACTCAAACTTCACTCGGGGACAAGAGAAATGCGAATTTCATGTAACTTTCACAGGTCTTCCTGGTGGCTTAGATGGTAAAGAATCCACCTGCAATGCAGGAGACCTCAGGAGATGGGGGTTCGCTCTCTGGATCGAGCAGATCCCCTGGAGGAGGGCATGACAACCCACTCCAGTATTCTTGCCTGGAGAATCCCATGGACAGAGGAGCCTGGTGGGCTACAGTCCATAGGGTCACAAAGAGTCAGACATGACTTAGCAACTAACACTTCCCCAGACTCGTCATGTAATTCTTATTTCAAATTTTTCATTGAATAAAAAAACGTAAAAACACTGTCAGCTCCCAAGATTACCCAGAAACCCTCTGGCCGGAGGATTGTTTTCTGACCCTGGTCCAGTCTAAAGAGACAGGTGCGGATGGAGGGAAGGATGGAAGAGAGGCAGGCAGGTGCTGAGGGCTCTGCGTGGTCACCGCCCTGTCCATCCCTGACCACAGGAGCATGCTCCATGGACACGGGGCAATGAAGAGACCCTCGGCCCCTGGGTGGATGAGTGGGGCTGCATAAGGACAGAAGGAAACAGGAGATCACGTGCTGGGGGCCCTGCTGTGATGAAAGGGCTCTTACCCGGGCGAGGACTCCGGAGATAAAGACGGTCGGCTTGGGTGGACTGGAAGACAAGAAAGAAAAGACACTGACCATCATGGCTCACAGAGCGGAACACGCAGGTGATGCAAGTGGGAAGGCTGATCTCATGACGATGGGACAAACACTTTCACTCATTTTCTTAGGAAACTAAGATCCTACCTGCTGCAAACAAACAACCAAACCACCCACCTCCTCCAAAAAAAAAAAAAACAGAAATGAAAAGAAAAAGTAAGGTCTTTGTAAAGCTCTTGCCATTTCTTAACCTCTTTCATTGTACTGAGCTGACTCACCCTGTCACCAATAACCAAGGGGATGGGATTTAGGACAAAAGCAGGACTTGGTCATTGTTGAAAAGCAACAAGTCAAGCACATTAAAATCACTTGTGGTTCTATCACCTGGAGAGAACTACCATTAGCACGTAGGATGTTCTTCCAGCCTTCCTTTCTGTGGATAGAGATGCACTTGTTTTCTTATTAAATTTCCTTTTCTTCTTACTGAAGAGTCACCTTGGTTTGTGGTCTACCTTCTGCACTTAGTATCTGTTGAGCATACCCTGGGTCAGGCAGATCCCCCGGAGGAGGGGAGGGCAGCCCACTCCAGTCTTCTTGCCTGGAGAGTCCCATGGGCGGAGGAGCCTGGAGGGCTGCCGTCCATAGTGTTGTAAAGACTCGGACGCTCTTAGCATGCACACACATGCCTTTATAAAAAGAACGGAACGTGTCAGTCTAAAAGCATCCGAATGCAGGTTCAGGTAGAGCACTGGTGTGTATGCCTCTGAACTGTCTCAGTGAGAGCCAGGGGAGCCTGGGAACTGTGGGTGAATAAAAGGCTGGCCAGTCGGGGGAGATCGCAGTGAGGGAAGTGGCCAGCTTGGCTTAAGGCTGATCCTGTGAGCACACAGGGGAATCGTCCCTGAGCTGCCCAGCCCGCCTCCCACCAGCTCTGCTGCTCTGCCCTGGAAGGAAATCACCTGTTTTAGCTTTCTTTTGCTTCAGGCAGAAGTCCCAGCATTCAGAAAGTTCAGTTTACATCCCGAAGAGTTGAGCAAAAACACCCAGAATTCCCCCAAGTAATTTCTGTAACTCCTTGAGACTAAGAACTTCAAGTTTTACTAAGCAGCACAGAGATGATCCCCACACAATGTTAGTTTTGCTTTATTTAGCCTTTGTTGTGTGGCTAACTGGGTTGGGTTTTTGGTTTTTTTTTTTTTTTTTTTTTCTTTTATTACAAATACGGCTTGGCTACAGGATCAACAGCCAGCCAGGGGTGAGTAAGTCTGGCTCAAGTGTAAGTCCTGATGTCGTACATGTGGATTTGTCTGGAATCCAAGCACATCCTGCCTTGCCTGCTCCAAATCACCCACCAGCTCTGCCTCCAGGAATTTCACGGCCAAAGGTTTCCCATCTGAAACTTGAGAACCAGGGTCCAGATTCGAACATTTTGGAGGAAGCAACAAATTGCTTTCCCCACATTTCCTCATTTTAGATTCCCACCAGAAACGCACAAGGGTTCAACTTCTCCACACGTTCACCACTTTTTAAAAAATATATTTTTATTTATTTAATGTATTTATTTGGCTCGACAGGTCTTAGCTGTGACAGACACTTGGGATCCTTGACCTTCTCTGTGGCACGCAGGATCTTTTAGTCACAGCATGTGGGATCTAGTTTCCTGTTGTGATTCAGTAGCTCAGTGCGTCCGACTCTTTGGGACCCCACAGACTGCAGCACGCCGGGCTCCCCTGTCCTTCACCGTCTCCCAGAGTTTGCTCAAACTCATGTCCATTGAGTCAGTGGTGCCATCCAACCATCTCATCCTCTGTCGCTCCCTTCTCCTCCTGCCTTCAATCTTTCCCAGCATCAGTCCTTCCAGTGAATATTTAGGGTTGATTTTGGTTGATTTCTTTTAGGATTGCCTGGTTTGATCTCTGACCAGGGAACGTGGGTGCCCTGCATTGGGGGCTGAGAGCCTTAGCCACTGGACCACCAGCGATGTCCCCTCACTGCTTATTATTTTCTGTAAATTTTTCTTTTTGGGGGTAGCAGCCATCCTAACGAGTGTGCAGTGGTATCTCGCTGTGGTTAGAGTTAGCAACTAATTTTAAGAATAAGCTTTCTTGTAGCAAGACAAATAAAATTCTGTATCGATCATTCAAGTTCTTTATAACATAAAATCCACCCCGCACCCTAACCAAGTCCTCTCCCCTAAAACACTGAAAAGTCCATAACTGACCGCGTGACACGCGGCAGCTGCCTGTGAAAGGCTGACCGAATGAGGGCTGGCTTCTTGTGTCGTATCTCAGAACGATACCTGTTTCCACACACGTTTGGCAGAGTGTGTGTACAGCGATGGTTTTCATTAGACTTGGCCCTTTCCATCTATAATTAATAGCATCGCAAACTGGGCAGTGATTGTCTATGACATTTATGTAGTGAAATCACTTTCTAAACTCGAGACACGGTAGCTTAAATTCACAAGCCCCACTGAAGTGTCTGCTCTCGAAGCTGTGTTTGCAAAAAATGCACGTATTTTCAATTCCATTAGGGTTCCACGCGAAGCATAACCTACATTTCCAAGATTCTATAAACTGCGAGAGCGGCTTTGAGGATTTATTTAATCTATGAGAATCATTCTGACAGATGTTGGTTGAAGAAGCAACATGACTTTCACGAAACAGAGATGGTGAAAAATATCATTCCTGCCCTCCCCACATCCTCAGGCCTTTCCAATCTTTGAAAACTATGTTTATTTAAATTTGAAGGAACGGCACATCTGATGGAATCAGTGGGAACGAGAGCTCCATGACCCTCCTACACACCAGCAGAAACTGCAGCTCCCTCCCGCCTGGCTTGTGCAGATGCCAAATGTTTGATGCATGTGGATTTCCAGTATTCACTTGTCGAAGACCACATCAAATTCTTGACAGGGTCATTTGCCTTTAACCCAAGTTTCCTATCCTTTTTTTAAATTTTTCAATTTGGCCTGTTTTTACTGGTTTTTTGTTTTATTTATTTTTTATCCATCTTAATTCTTTGGCCTGTGTGGGCCTCCCGTTGCAGTGGCCTCTCTTGTTGCAGAGCACCGGCTCTGGGCGCGTGTGCTCCAGAGCGCTGGCTGGTAATTGGACACACCGGTCCAGCCACTCAGCGGCACATGGGATCTTCCTGGGCCAGGGACCGAACCGGCACCCCTTGCACTGCAAGGCGGACTCTTCACCCACTGGACCACCAGGGAAGCCCTCCTATCTTTTTGGTCTGTTTTTAAATTGGAGTATACTTGTGTTACAGTGTTGTCAGTCCCTGCTGTACAATGAAGGGAATCAGCCATATGTACACACACGCGCCCTCCCTCTGAAGTCTCCCTCCCAGCCCACCCGCATCCCACCCCTCCTGGTCATCACGGAGCACCGAGCTACGCTCCCTGTGCTGTGCAGCAGCTTCCTATTAGCTAGATTAGTCTTTATTTTATAAATTTCCTTGAGTAAGGCTTATGTCTTATTAACATTCTCAGAAAAGGCAGAAGGCAGGACAAAATGCCAGAAATGCCTAGTGAACGCATGCCCCAGTGGAAAACAGATGTCTTCAGAACTGAGTTTTCATGGTCTCATCTTTAAATGAAAGTCCCCAGGGCTCAGAAAACTGAGTTCATACTTTTAAAACTTAAGAAGTCTAAAACAGCAGTATTAAAATCAAATGCAATATATTTTTTGACTCCTATCTAAATTACTACTTAGAGAGTCACTGAGAGTACATTCTTTTTCGTGTCCTAGGACTTCACAGCCGGCACGGCCAGCACAGGCGCGGGGGCAGTGCACGCGTCTCCGGCTCTGAGAGGGGTAAGCCCGCTGCCCGGCGCCTCGGAGCCGGCTGGGGCCTCCAGGGGGCCTCGCCCCTCCGGCAGGGAACACGGCCCCAGCCCAGGCCTGCAGGCTTCTGAAGACAAGGAGCGCCTGGCCTCTGGTGACCTCCTGGTGACACGGCTCTGCATTTCACCTGTGGCCCCCAGCCAAAGTCCCAGGCCTCCTCTGCGAGAAGCCCCCGCCTGATTCCGGAGGAAGGTCCTTTGTCGTTGCTTTAGTTGCTAAGTCACGTCCGACTCTTTTGCAACCCCATGGGCCATAGCCTGCCAAGATTTCCCAGGCAAGGACACTGGAGTGGGCTGCCACGCCCTCTTCCAGCGGAGGTGCCTCTCTTCCGCATCGGCAGGCAGGTTCTCTTCCCCAGTCTCACAGGCAGGACTGGAGATTCCTTCACAGCGTCAGGCCCTCTCTCCGCCTCCACGCCAGTCCAGTTTCTGGAGTCCGCCTGGGACCGCGGTGGACACTGGAGAGGTGGTCCGGCACCCCTGCCTTCTGCAGGATGCCTGCTCCGGGGCGAGCGCCGCTCCTCTCCGCTGGGGCTACCGCGGGTGTTTCAGCCTGGGGAGATGATTCTGGGTGTCCAGACAAGCCTTGAAATGCCGACCATCCTCCCTGGACTGTTACCGATAAGCAATGCAGTCACAGTGGCCGGTAACTGCCCTGCACTGGCCTGCTTTCCCAGCTGATGACTTGGGGTCATTGCCCTTCTTCCCTGGAATTCCAGGGACCTAAGCCCTTAGAAACCCTGTGGTGGGGGGAAGGAGCTCCATCCCCAGAAGACTACAGGGCTCCTTCTTCTAATGAGAAGCTTCTGCGAGGCAGGCAATGAGCGGGGGTGGGGATTCAGGACCTGCTTGGCCGCCCAGCCTGTGACTTCCCACGCACCGTGCGGAGGCCCGAGGCCCGGGGTGGCTGAGCTGCCATGTGGGCGGGTCTGGGGAACGGCACCTGGGAACTGTCATCACGGGATGCTGGTGAGGAGTGCTCAGAAAGGGGCCGTCCCCTTAAAATCTCCCTGCAAGTCAGAGCCGGCTGGAGAGTCAGGGAACAGGGCTCTCGTGAACACTTGGGCCCAGAAGGCAGCACCTGAATTTCAATTTCACTTCCTGACAAGTGGCTACGACGCTGCGAGTCGGGGGTACTCTGGAGAGGGAAGTCAGGGCAGACCCTAGAGGCGGAGCTCAGGCTGAGCTCAAGTGTGAGCGCGTACACACGTGTGTGTAAAGGGAAGGGCACGATGCCGCAGCACACTGAGCAGAAGGAAGCGGCCTCGCTCGATCTGCTGTTGGCAGCTGAGCGTGTGGGGCCGAGCCCCTCTGCTCTTAGCGATGGCGGTGGGCGGGTTTGGGCTCGGCTCCCAAGACGGAACCTGGGAAGAGCCTCCTCCTCGCCGGGAGGGCTGAGCCTTGAAGTGGTCTGGAAGCTGACGCCGTGGCTATCTCCTGTGGCTTTGTGTCTGCACAGAGTTTACAGAAAAAGTTCTGAATCCATTCTCTAGAAAATAGGAGGAAAGTAAAATCTTTCCTGGCCCCTGTAGTTCTCGAAACACCTTTCTGGCTGGGTGTTTGCTTATTTAGATTATTAGTTTTGTGGACTCCAAAGTACTAATTAGTGTGGCTGGCGACCAGGGGCACCGTCTCCCCCGAGGGGCACCCAGGCGCCTCATGCTTCAAGGCATGACAGGCAAGGTTGTCGCCCTCTTTCCGCCTGCTGTAGGCCACTTCGAGAACTCCCACAAGATGGCACTGTGGGTCCTCCGAGCTGGCGGCTCCCCGGCCAGCAAGGCTCGGCCCGCTGGCCAGGCAGGAAGCTGGAGGTCACAGCGGGCTGAGGTGACGGACACCTCAGGGTGTGCCCGCTCCCCTAAGGGCTAGGCTACAGTCCAGGGGGTCTGACTACAGGGAAATCAGCCAGGACTCAATGGCTTTAGGCAGACATCTCAATCTAAAGGGAATAATCACGGACCCAATTCTTTCAGGATTTGGCCTGCAGTTTGTAATCATCTTTTTTTTTTTTCTGGAGGTGGGGTGGTGGCAGGTCTTCACTGCAGCCCTTGGGATCTTTGTTGCAGGCGGGATCTTCTGTTGCGGTGCACAGGCTTCTCTCTCGTTGCGGTGCTCTGGCTTAGCGGCTCCGGGCACGGGGCGCTCAGTTCCCCCACCATGGGAGCCGTCTCCTTGAGCCTCCGTGTCCGTCTGTAACGTGGGAGCCGTCCTCCTTTCATAGATCAGATGTTCGAATGAACTGATGTATAGAAACTGTGCTAACGTAGGCCACGGCCTCTGCCCGCAAAAACAGTTCATCCCAACAGAGACTTGCTCTGGGCATAATCTGCGAACACTTTGTAGAACTATCTGTAATCTGTGTAGTGATCATACACATGTATTAAATACTCTAAACGTTACAGTGATGCTTCAGTAACTAGCACTTACAATGAACACTATCCCACCTTTGATTCTGAACATATTTGTTTCAACATCACTCTTTTAAATTCCAATATAAGGAAGTACTGGCGGCCCAGACAGTAAAAAAATCCGCCTGAAATGCATGAGACCCGGATTCGATCCCTGGGTTAGGAAGAACCCCTGGAGAAGGGGATGGGAACCCACTCTAGTAGCCCTGCCTGGAGAATTCCACGGACAGAGGAGCCTGCTGGGCTACAGTCCATGAGGTCTCAAAGAGATGGACATGACTAAGTGACTAACACTTTTCACCAGTGAAGAGCTAATGCCGACTAGACAGGTGCCTACAAAACAGAGTGCTTGTGACCTATAGCTCGAAATCAGATCTCGTGGCTGTCATCAGGGCCAAGATCATGTTTTATCATGGCACAGGCTGGGTGAGGAGGGTGTCACGGTTCAAAGTACCAAGTATCTATTTCTAGAGGACAGCTGTTAGAGCTGTAAGTAGGAAACGTGATGGTGTAAGTGGAGAAAGCCTGTCAAGACAGCTTGATAGAATTGATGCGGGGCTTCCCAAGGGGGCGCTGGTGGTAAGGAACCTGCCTGCAGTGGAGGAGATGAGAGACATGGGCTCAATTCCTGGGTCAGGAAGATCCCCTGGAGGAAGGCACAGCAACCCACTCCAGAATTCTTGCCTGGAGAATCCCATGGACAGAGGAGCCTGGCGGCCTATGGTCTGTAGGGTCGCACAGAGTCAGCCATGACTGAAGCGACTGAGGCTGCATTCACGCATTGATGTTAAAACACATACAGACACCAATGCACAGGCTTCTCTCGTTGCGGTGCTCTGGCTTAGCGGCTCCGCAGTCCCCCACCATGGGAGCCGTCTCCTTGAGCCTCCGTGTCCGTCTGTAACGTGGGAGCCGTCCTCCTTTCATAGATCAGATGTTCGAATGAACTGATGTATAGAAACTGTGCTAACGTAGGCCACGGCCTCTGCCCGCAAAAACAGTTCATCCCAACAGAGACTTGCTCTGGGCATAATCTGCGAACACTTTGTAGAACTATCTGTAATCTGTGTAGTGATCATACACATGTATTAAATACTCTAAACGTTACAGTGATGCTTCAGTAACTAGCACTTACAATGAACACTATCCCACCTTTGATTCTGAACATATTTGTTTCAACATCACTCTTTTAAATTCCAATATAAGGAAGTACTGGCGGCCCAGACAGTAAAAAAATCCGCCTGAAATGCATGAGACCCGGATTCGATCCCTGGGTTAGGAAGAACCCCTGGAGAAGGGGATGGGAACCCACTCTAGTAGCCCTGCCTGGAGAATTCCACGGACAGAGGAGCCTGCTGGGCTACAGTCCATGAGGTCTCAAAGAGATGGACATGACTAAGTGACTAACACTTTTCACCAGTGAAGAGCTAATGCCGACTAGACAGGTGCCTACAAAACAGAGTGCTTGTGACCTATAGCTCGAAATCAGATCTCGTGGCTGTCATCAGGGCCAAGATCATGTTTTATCATGGCACAGGCTGGGTGAGGAGGGTGTCACGGTTCAAAGTACCAAGTATCTATTTCTAGAGGACAGCTGTTAGAGCTGTAAGTAGGAAACGTGATGGTGTAAGTGGAGAAAGCCTGTCAAGACAGCTTGATAGAATTGATGCGGGGCTTCCCAAGGGGGCGCTGGTGGTAAGGAACCTGCCTGCAGTGGAGGAGATGAGAGACATGGGCTCAATTCCTGGGTCAGGAAGATCCCCTGGAGGAAGGCACAGCAACCCACTCCAGAATTCTTGCCTGGAGAATCCCATGGACAGAGGAGCCTGGCGGCCTATGGTCTGTAGGGTCGCACAGAGTCAGCCATGACTGAAGCGACTGAGGCTGCATTCACGCATTGATGTTAAAACACATACAGACACCAAAACACTCAGCTGATCTGGGTCTGCTCGCATCCTGGGAGGTGCAGAGGGCTGGCATTGCATGGGCCCAGGTCTCACTAGGCTGGTTCTGGGGAACCCTAGCCAAGAACAAGGAGACGCAGATGAACTTGTTCTCAGGAGACCGTCATCAAGTCTCTCTTGGTGGTGGGAGCTTGGCATCCTGCAGAAGTCAGGACGTGGCCTGGGAGGACCAATCACAGCTCAGGTTAAAGTCAAGTACATGGAATGATGGCCAAGAGCTTTGGGATCTCTGTTGCTGGATTCTCCAGGAATTACATCCTTAATCCCTGCCCCAAACTCTCGGCGTGGCGGGCCTCGGCGAGCTCGCGGTGGCCGGGGCTCCCTCCCCAGGCAACTGGGTGCCCACGATAAGCGGGAAGCTGCCGTCCTCAGCGGTCTCCGGATTTGCAGATTCATCCGCCACCTGATTGAAACCTGCCTCTGCGGACCCTCTTCAGATCTCACCATGCCCTCATGCCTTTTCCAGAATTAACAGAAAAAGAAGAGCAGAGACAAGTGCACAGAAAACTACATCCACTGCCAATTCTGCCTGCTTTAAGAAAGCCCACGACTGAGTCAGGACGACGACTGCCATTCGGCCCACCAGCTCCCACCCTCTCCTGTGTGTTCAGAGCGAGCACTTGAGGATATTGTACTCACACTCAGCGCACAGGACTGACTGTGCCAAGGTCACTGAGGTCACGGGGGTGCATCCTAGGCGCTCCTGGTCAGAGCTCCCCTCTCTCCCTGATGGTGAGCGGTCAGGAAGCTCTGACTCCCTCCGCGGCCCAGCTCACTGCCGGGAAATCACTGTTCAAGACCCTAAGGGTCATTCTTGATTCATCATTTTCATCTGTTGGGTCCTTTGTTGACTCATCAGTTGCACTGATTTAGTCCTTCAACAAAAATATGTGTGTGTGCACACACACACACTAGGTACTGAGCACACCTCGGAATTGAGAAGCCCCACGTTCATTAGACGCACCTCCTACTTCCTGCCTGTGCGGTGGCTGGTATCTGGGAATCCCATACGGCCCCCAAGGGGGGAACAATGACTGAAGCACTGAGTATCAGAAAAACACATACAGACACCAAAACACTCAGCTGATCTGGGTCTGCTCGCATCCTGGGAGGTGCAGAGGGCTGGCATTGCATGGGCCCAGGTCTCACTAGGCTGGTTCTGGGGAACCCTAGCCAAGAACAAGGAGTCGCAGATGAACTTGTTCTCAGGAGACCGTCATCAAGTCTCTCTTGGTGGTGGGAGCTTGGCATCCTGCAGAAGTCAGGACGTGGCCTGGGAGGACCAATCACAGCTCAGGTTAAAGTCAAGTACATGGAATGATGGCCAAGAGCTTTGGGATCTCTGTTGCTGGATTCTCCAGGAATTACATCCTTAATCCCTGCCCCAAACTCTCGGCGTGGCGGGCCTCGGCGAGCTCGCGGTGGCCGGGGCTCCCTCCCAGGCAACTGGGTGCCCACGATAAGCGGGAAGCTGCCGTCCTCAGCGGTCTCCGGATTTGCAGATTCATCCGCCACCTGATTGAAACCTGCCTCTGCGGACCCTCTTCAGATCTCACCATGCCCTCATGCCTTTTCCAGAATTAACAGAAAAAGAAGAGCAGAGACAAGTGCACAGAAAACTACATCCACTGCCAATTCTGCCTGCTTTAAGAAAGCCCACGACTGAGTCAGGACGACGACTGCCATTCGGCCCACCAGCTCCCACCCTCTCCTGTGTGTTCAGAGCGAGCACTTGAGGATATTGTACTCACACTCAGCGCACAGGACTGACTGTGCCAAGGTCACTGAGGTCACGGGGGTGCATCCTAGGCGCTCCTGGTCAGAGCTCCCCTCTCTCCCTGATGGTGAGCGGTCAGGAAGCTCTGACTCCCTCCGCGGCCCAGCTCACTGCCGGGAAATCACTGTTCAAGACCCTAAGGGTCATTCTTGATTCATCATTTTCATCTGTTGGGTCCTTTGTTGACTCATCAGTTGCACTGATTTAGTCCTTCAACAAAAATATGTGTGTGTGCACACACACACACTAGGTACTGAGCACACCTCGGAATTGAGAAGCCCCACGTTCATTAGACGCACCTCCTACTTCCTGCCTGTGCGGTGGCTGGAAGGACCGCCTCCCGCCTGGCATCACAAGCCTCCTCTTCCCCCTCCACCAGCAGCCTCTGGGCAGGGCTCTGGGCTCGGGGCTGGGGAAGACGAAAGTCCTCGGAAAGGCGGTCCCGGAGGCCCCGCCAGGGTCATCAGGAGGCCCACACGGCACACCTGTGAGGTCCACCAGACGCTTCACTGGAAAATGGATCCTTGTCATTTTCCAGAAATGGGTTTTCCTTATTTCAGCGTGGCCAGTCTCCATGACAACCACAGGAACACCAATCTCCTCCTGAACGACAGGAAGAAGGTCCACGGCCGATCGCTGTTGGGATGGGGTTCTCCAGGGCGGCTCCTGAGCAGTCGGGGAACCAGAGGAACTCTGCGACCTCGACCGACAGGATGCCAGGTGGAGGAGGAAGGGCGGCAGCAGGCGCGGCCTGGGCGCCCCCGTCGCTCTCATCAGCGCCCTCCCTTCCAGAGCTCCCTGTGGGCGCCTCCTCCCTCAGGGCCCTTTGCCCTCCAAGGCGGCACCCAGATAATCGGCTTTTGCCGCCAACCACGCATTCCTTGTGCCCGAAATTAGCACGTGAGGAAGGTAACAGGAGAAGCGGGTGGAGGACGAGACGGGCAGATGGCATCACTGACTCACTGGGCGTGAATGTGAGCAAGCTCCGGGAGACAGTGAAGGCCAGCGGCGCCTGGCAGGTCACAAAGAGTCAGACAGGACTGGGCGGCTGCAAAACGACAAAGGCAGCAGCGCTGAGGCAGAGGCCCGGGGCTCCGAGAGATGGGCTGGGAGACAGAAAACGACCTCAGTGACGGCCAGAGGCACCTCAGCCTCAGCGTCCTCACTGGAGAGGCAGAGCTAATTATCTCCTGGATCTCACGGGGATTCAGGGAAGAACAGGGAAGCACCGTGCGTTAGGCACGCTGCATCCGGGCTCCAGGAGCGCGCTGTCGTGAGGTGAGCATGTAAAGGAAAGCGAATGTGTCCCCACACACAGCGGGGAGGGACGGTTGGATGGTGTCCATCATGAAGATTAGAATATGTGTGTGCACACACACACACTAGGTACTGAGCACACCTCGGAATTGAGAAGCCCCACGTTCATTAGACGCACCTCCTACTTCCTGCCTGTGCGGTGGCTGGAAGGACCGCCTCCCGCCTGGCATCACAAGCCTCCTCTTCCCCCTCCACCAGCAGCCTCTGGGCAGGGCTCTGGGCTCGGGGCTGGGAAGACGAAGTCCTCGGAAAGGCGGTCCCGGAGGCCCCGCCAGGGTCATCAGGAGGCCCACACGGCACACCTGTGAGGTCCACCAGACGCTTCACTGGAAAATGGATCCTTGTCATTTTCCAGAAATGGGTTTTCCTTATTTCAGCGTGGCCAGTCTCCATGACAACCACAGGAACACCAATCTCCTCCTGAACGACAGGAAGAAGGTCCACGGCCGATCGCTGTTGGGATGGGGTTCTCCAGGGCGGCTCCTGAGCAGTCGGGGAACCAGAGGAACTCTGCGACCTCGACCGACAGGATGCCAGGTGGAGGGGGAAGGGCGGCAGCAGGCGCGGCCTGGGCGCCCCCGTCGCTCTCATCAGCGCCCTCCCTTCCAGAGCTCCCTGTGGGCGCCTCCTCCCTCAGGGCCCTTTGCCCTCCAAGGCGGCACCCAGATAATCGGCTTTTGCCGCCAACCACGCATTCCTTGTGCCCGAAATTAGCACGTGAGGAAGGTAACAGGAGAAGCGGGTGGAGGACGAGACGGGCAGATGGCATCACTGACTCACTGGGCGTGAATGTGAGCAAGCTCCGGGAGACAGTGAAGGCCAGCGGCGCCTGGCAGGTCACAAAGAGTCAGACAGGACTGGGCGGCTGCAAAACGACAAAGGCAGCAGCGCTGAGGCAGAGGCCCGGGGCTCCGAGAGATGGGCTGGGAGACAGAAAACGACCTCAGTGACGGCCAGAGGCACCTCAGCCTCAGCGTCCTCACTGGAGAGGCAGAGCTAATTATCTCCTGGATCTCACGGGGATTCAGGGAAGAACAGGGAAGCACCGTGCGTTAGGCACGCTGCATCCGGGCTCCAGGAGCGCGCTGTCGTGAGGTGAGCATGTAAAGGAAAGCGAATGTGTCCCCACACACAGCGGGGAGGGACGGTTGGATGGTGTCCATCATGAAGATTAGAGCCGAGAAGCACATCCTGGAGGACAGCACCCGTCTGCACCCCAAGGCAACCCCTGGGGACCAGAATGGGGATCCTGCGGGGTTTGGGGGAAGAACGGACCAGCTGCGGCCTGGAGCTTCCTACAAGCCCAGCCACACCCAGAGGGACGGGCAGCCGGGATGAGACACTGGGGCTGACCTCTCAGCAGGCTCGTGATGACGAACTCCCGGGGTATCAGGGCTGAATGGAACCGTGAAAGTGAACGTGTTAGTCGCTCAGTCGTGTCTGACTCTGTGCCCCCCTGGACTGCCGCCCACCAGGCTCCCCTGTCCGTGGAACGTCCCAGGTGAGAACACGGCAGGGGTAGCCATTCCCTTCTCCAGGGGAGCTTCCTGACCCAGGGGCTAAACTCGGGTCTCCTGCATTGCAGGCAGATTCTTTACCGTCTGAGCCACCAGGGAAGTCCAAATGTAAACATAGTGTTAAAGAAATCAAAGAAGAACTTCTATTTTGAGATGGCAGGCATGGAAACACCCCACCCAGGGCCTGTCTTCCACCACCATGGGGAAAATAAGCCCATACTGAAGACCATCTATTCCGAGGGCGTGATGCGTGATGGGAAGTGTGGGGATAGCACGACCACGCTTCAGAGGAGCCAAGGACTCCATCCGCCAAGGGCGGCCGGGAGCCACTGTCAGAAACCTAAAGGATTCGGGATGCAACTAAGGCAGGGGAGAGGAAGAGCTAGGGCCTTTTTCACTTTTTCTTTTTAACGCCCACAGGAAGGGAAGCTTTGTTAGGGCTGAGAGGGGAGGACGGTTTAGTTAAAGAGCAGATCTGGGTGGGGAGCTCCCCCTGGTGCCATCAGAGACCAGGCAGCACGGAGGTCCGGGCCCGGCAGGCCCACGCACGTGGGTCTGTTCATCCCCCCTCCTCCCCCCGCGCCTGGGCGGCATGCTGAACAAACACTGGCCAGAGCCGGTGCATCCAGAGGGCCGGGCTCTGCAGACCGAGTGCCACCAACCGAGCCTAGCTCCAGAGATGGGCTGGAGCTCAGGACACAGCTGGCCTGCAGGAGGACGCAGGGTCCTGGTTCCCCTGGGTTCCTCTGGGTCAGCACCGCACGGAAGAGAACCCTACTGTTTTATTTGTATTGGGGATCCTGGGCGGGGTGGGGACCAGAATGGGGATCCTGCGGGGTTTGGGGGAAGAACGGACCAGCTGCGGCCTGGAGCTTCCTACAAGCCCAGCCACACCCAGAGGGACGGGCAGCCGGGATGAGACACTGGGGCTGACCTCTCAGCAGGCTCGTGATGACGAACTCCCGGGGTATCAGGGCTGAATGGAACCGTGAAAGTGAACGTGTTAGTCGCTCAGTCGTGTCTGACTCTGTGCCCCCCTGGACTGCCGCCCACCAGGCTCCCCTGTCCGTGGAACGTCCCAGGTGAGAACACGGCAGGGGTAGCCATTCCCTTCTCCAGGGGAGCTTCCTGACCCAGGGGCTAAACTCGGGTCTCCTGCATTGCAGGCAGATTCTTTACCGTCTGAGCCACCAGGGAAGTCCAAATGTAAACATAGTGTTAAAGAAATCAAAGAAGAACTTCTATTTTGAGATGGCAGGCATGGAAACACCCCACCCAGGGCCTGTCTTCCACCACCAGGGGGAAAATAAGCCCATACTGAAGACCATCTATTCCGAGGGCGTGATGCGTGATGGGAAGTGTGGGGATAGCACGACCACGCTTCAGAGGAGCCAAGGACTCCATCCGCCAAGGGCGGCCGGGAGCCACTGTCAGAAACCTAAAGGATTCGGGATGCAACTAAGGCAGGGGAGAGGAAGAGCTAGGGCCTTTTTCACTTTTTCTTTTTAACGCCCACAGGAAGGGAAGCTTTGTTAGGGCTGAGAGGGGAGGACGGTTTAGTTAAAGAGCAGATCTGGGTGGGGAGCTCCCCCTGGTGCCATCAGAGACCAGGCAGCACGGAGGTCCGGGCCCGGCAGGCCCACGCACGTGGGTCTGTTCATCCCCCCTCCTCCCCCCGCGCCTGGGCGGCATGCTGAACAAACACTGGCCAGAGCCGGTGCATCCAGAGGGCCGGGCTCTGCAGACCGAGTGCCACCAACCGAGCCTAGCTCCAGAGATGGGCTGGAGCTCAGGACACAGCTGGCCTGCAGGAGGACGCAGGGTCCTGGTTCCCCTGGGTTCCTCTGGGTCAGCACCGCACGGAAGAGAACCCTACTGTTGATTTGCATTTTGTTACTGAAACCTAGGAGCCCCCTGCCTGACAAGAAGAAGTCCCTGTGCGAGAGTGGGAAACAGGACCTAAAGCCAGCGCTGTTCCAGGGAACGTGCAGCATGTGGTCGCTGGAGCAGGTGCAGGTCCCCGACGCCCTGGGACGTGCCTCCTTTCACTCCGGAAAACATCCCAGTCTAAACACACTGTAAGGTCATTCCAGACCTAGCTCCAGAATTCCAGAAAGATCCCCACCATTCCTCAGGCTCTCTGGAGTTGGGTCATGTGCGTCCGCAGTTCTCAAACTCCTGCCTGTATGACCTGAAAACACGCAGCAGCTTCCAAGGCGGTGCTCGGGCCACCTTTCTTTCCACTGCTGTCCCTGCACGGACCCTCGCCCAGCTGTGTTCCCCTGAGGACTTGCCACGTGTCACGCTACAGCAGAAGCTCTGACGCTCCCGACGCCCCTTCAAGGTCAAGGTCAGTGGTGGAATTTGCTGTGTCCCCAGCACCTGACACAGTGTCTGCTGCGCACAGGGGTTCGGCATACACCGTCGGCACCAACTGAGTGCAGCGGGCGCGGTCTACAGTAGCGGGGGGTGGAGGGAGGTGAGTCACGGCTCCCGTCTTAGGAACACACGGACCTCCCCTGGCTCCAGAGCCTCACAGGCTGGCAAAGGAGCAATTCAAATATTTGTTTCTGTTCTCAACAGTCTGGCTGGCGATGCGGGTGGCAGACCCGGTGTTTCCAAGCAAATGGGCTCTTCCTGCAGCTTTTGCTAGAAGGATCTTGAAGATGAGTAAACCGTCTCTCCCTATTAAGACAGGACTCAGGCTAAGAGGTCCCTCTTAAATCATCTCCTGCCAAACTGAGAGTGCTGGTCGAACCACGAGCAGAACAGCGAGCTGAGGGCAGACAGAGGACGAAAGGGGCGAGAGCCTTACTGAGCCCACTCACCAGAGTCTATGGACTAAATTTCACAGGAAAAAATCCATCAGCTTTCTCGGTGGCCACTCCTGAAGATGCCAACAAGGCCCGGGTTTCTTTGCAAGACTCTCGCCCTATTTCCCTAAGCATCTCAAAAAATACAGACTAAGGCACCGGTTCAAAGGCAGCCAACCTTGTAAAGAAACTGGAGTCTTCTTTATAAAGAGTGACTTCACGTACTGAGGAGGGACCTTCATGTCCAAGGCATTTTCTCCAGAGCTTGGAGAAGACGAACACGGGCAGCTGCCACTCGGACCTTCAGTCTGGACAGTTTTTAAGCTCCATTTGCTTCTTCCCTTTGGGGCAGCCCTGGTGGCTCAGTGGTAAAGAACCTGCCTGCAATGCAGGAGACCTGGGTTCAATCCTTGGGTCGGGAAAATCCCCTGGAGAAGGGAATGGCCATCCACTCCAGTCCTCTTGGCTGGAGAACTCCATGAACAGAAGAGCTTGGCGGGCTGCAGTCCACGAGATCACAAAGAGTTGGACGTGACTGAGAGACTAACACTTGGCCTCTTCGGCTGGATTCTCAGGAACTGTCGCAGGGGATTCTATTCTAGAATCCTGGAAACATCACCAGGGGAATAGCCCAGTGACATCAGCTCTAAAAGGGATCTTTCCTCTAACAATGAAACGAAATGCACCAAAGGATCCATAAGGGATGAGTAAATCATTGAGCTATTAAGAAGTTGCTATAAATATGTGGTGTTCATTTGATCATTCGAAACAGATTAGTTCAATCAGATTTCCAAGCCGCATAAAATACTGCTGGCTTTTGGTGGTGGCAAGCACCTGGGGGTGTGGCTTCCCAGGTGGCTCAGTGGTAAGGAATTTGCCTGGCAATAGAGGAGACCGGGGTTCGATCCCTGGGTCGGGAAGATCTCCTGGAGAAGGGCATGGCAACCCACTCCAGTGTCCCATGGACAGAGGAGCCTGGCGGGCTACAGCTCGTGGGGCCGCAGAGTCTGACAGAACTGATGTAGCAACGAAACAGCACCAACGGCAACAGACAGGACCTGGGGTGCAGGCCCACGGCTTCTTTAACCTGAAGCCCAGATTCAGGGGAGCAAGGAGCTTTCTCCTCAGCTGGCCTCCCACGGCGCCCGGATGGAGCAGAGAGCAGGGCCCTGAGGGGTGACCTGAGACCCTGCCACCCAGCTGGCTGTGACTTTAAGAGGGAGGCAGGGAGGAAGGAGGAGGCACAGATGAAGCTCCACTCATCCCCAAGGGTGCAGCAACCTCCCACGGGCACCAGCAACTGCTCCAGCCTCGGAGCCAGTGGGGCGGCCGTCACTTTCACATGTGCCTTTGTGCCTCGGAGTTTCCAGTATGTCCCCTGATCTCGTACCCAAAACCCCTGGGCAAGATAAATTTCAGAATTCAGACTTTGTTGCAGATATTATAAAGGCACCACATTGCATAAATCATGAATAATGAATAGCCCTCTCCCGGAAGGGTTTCAGGGCGGCACCCCGCCATCAAAGCCATTCATATGTTCTCCATCAAGTGGGATAAATGAGCACTACAAACAGCTGCACTTCCGTTTCTGCCACCGTGTGAGTTTTAGCGTGAAAATACGAAAACCTCTGCAGTTTTCCGAGCGCCCGCCGGGACTGTGCACTGCGCTTCTCGGGGGACCCTGGGGGCACTTCCTGCTCGCTGCCTCCCACGAGGCTCCCTCCACCACAGAGCAAGAGAAATGGATTTGGAAGAAACAAGGCGGTGCAGCTGTCAAGGGGTAAAAAGAATCATAGGTAGTCAGTCTGGGATTAGACAGAAGCTGCGGTCAGCTGTATACATTCATCTACAGAGAGTAAAATCGGATTCGTGCTTTTAAGCAAAACTTGGGGAAGGTAGACTAAAACAAATGCAACCAGGGACTTCCTCCCAGCTTGGCAGCCCGCCCCAGCGTTTTCCAGGTTCAGAGGACTTGGTACTGATAACCCGGTCTCAGGTCTCACGTTTGCTGATCTCAAAGCCCCTGCGCCCCGATTCCAGCCACTCACTGCGAGGCGTGCGGAGAGGGCGGGGCGCGGGGAGCTGCCGGCCCTCCCCTTAGGCCACGCCCCCTGCCATCGCCCCCCTGAGAGGCAGGGGGCTCCACCAAGAACCCGGGTGCCCTCGAGTTCTCTGGCAAACTGCCCTCCTGACGCTGGCCACATGCACAGCCCTCCGGATTGCGGCCCCGAAGGCGTTCAGCCGCCTCCAGTCGTGTAAGGACACTGGAGTGCCCTCGGGCAGCCAACTGGAAAGCCTGGTGCCCGCCCCCCGCTCGGAGACCTGCGCGCCTGGAGCACGCGAGGGCCCCGAGAGGTCTTAAGGAAACCAGGTTAACCGCATTGCGTGCATGTGTTAAGGGCTTTTGAACGTGAAATCTTTGGGGCAGGACTCCCGTCGGCCCTGCCACATTCGGGGACACGGAAGGCACCTTCAGTCGTGTTCCAGCCTGTGCCTGGCGCTGACCGCGGCTGATCCATATGGAAAGTGTTGGAAGAGAAACCACAGTGACCGATGCCGAGATCCGAGTTTAGAGAAGCTGTTTCTCCACCCTCCTCCTTTTCTTCCCCACGCCCAGTAGCCCCTGGCTGCCTGCCGCTGGAACCCCGGATGGACCAGCCTGGCTCCCCCACTGCTGACCACGGGAGTCCTGCTCACAAGTGCTGGGCCACCTTGTCACTCGCGGTGACACAAAGCGCCCTACCGAGGGCGGAACGTCCTCACCAGCACCCATGGTCTAGGCTACACCTGGTGGACAGTGGGCACTTTTCACGGCCACAGGGGACTCGCCTGTGGCCTCAGACTCGGCCCTCCTCCAGTATTCCTTTCCGAGCCAGTGTGCCCTTCCTGACTAAGCAAGGGGACGAGGGCACAGCAGCAGATCTAAAAGCAACGTGAAGTCACACTTCGGCTCTTGATTTCGCCTTCGGAATTTTTGACCTATCTACATGTTGGGAAATTCCAGAAACTATGAAGCCCTCGGCCAGGTGGGAGAGCAGGACCAAGTATCACTGGTGAACACGTATTCCCGAAGCTGTAGCCACGTGGCATTCACGTGGGCACTGGGAAGCCTGCCTTCATCTGGGCAATAGCAGAACTGCCCTTCAGAGCACGGGAGATTCCCACAGAGGGCTTTTACAACACGCGCTGCTGGTGGGACGAGAAGGCAGCCCCTTCCAAATTTTGGAAGGGGGAGTTCGGTCTTTGCTCGGGTTGACACTTGTATCGAATCGTGGGACGCTGAAACGATGCCCTCCTACCCGAGAGGCAGGCGGCAGCGCCTGGGGCACCATGGCTCCTGCCAGCCCTTCCTGTGGCCGGCATTCCACGGCGAGGAGAGAACCAGGCGGCCTCCTGAGCACCCTGAGCCCTCAGCGTTCTAGAACAACCAGACGGAGTGGGAGGACTGCTTTCCACTCCAGGGTGTTGACCCGAAAGCAGGTGAAGCGCTGTTCAGACCTACTGCTAATAAGAGCTCAGGTTTCTCGCACTCTGTGCCAGGGACTAGTTCAGGTGCTGGTGATGTGTTACCTCGTGCAGTCCTCTCAGGGCCTCATCAGGTTAGCGCGCTCATCAACCACAACTTATCCACAGATCGAGGCTGCCAAGGCACAGAGAGGTTGAGTAAGCTGCCCAAGGCGACACAGCCAGTAAGAGAAGGAACCGGGATCCAAACCCACAAGTCTGGGCCCTTCACAGCAGCCAGTGCTTTTCAGAGTCCAGACCTCAACATGTTTTAAGGTCTGTAGTGGCTGTGACACAATTGTGTGACTTTACCCAAGTGGTGCTTCTTTTATAAGAAAGTCAGACAGTGACTGATGACCTGTTAAGATGAACTCACTGGACTAATCGATGACCGGGCAATCCGGACTCGAGCATCGCCGCAGCTCCCTTTGGCAGGTGACCCTCAGAGGGCAGGGAGCGCTGGGGCACAGAAATGCCTTGGGGCAAAATGGTCAAATTATAACTTAGAGAGAGAAAGCTGACTCTTCAGTCATTAATTCTTCGCTAGTCTGCCTGATGCGAAGAGCTGACTCATGGGAAAAGAACCTGATGCTGGGAAAGACTGACGACAGGACGAGAAGAAGGTGACAGAGGAGGAGATGGTTGGATGGCACCACGGACTCAAAAGACATGAGTTTGAGCAAATGCCAGGGAAGGTAAAGGACAGGGAAACCTGGCGTGCTGCAGTCCATGGGTTTGCAAAGAGTCGGATGCGACTTAATGACTGAAGCAGTCTGGAATTGCTCAAACCATCTTCTATCGCGTGACTTTGATCAAGACACACAATAACAATTCAGGTCATTTAACACGGCGACCCAGTGCGCGCACACTGACGCGCCTACAACAAACAGCTCTGACTTCTACAGTCTGGGATGCACGCACATGTTTCCTGCTTGATTCTCTTCCTTTTCTCTTTTTTTTTTTTTTCTGTAAATGCTGCTCTGTCTCCACCCGCTGAGCTGACCTACGATGAATCACAGCCTGCACTTGGAAAGCACGATTTACTCTGAGGGATCACATGAAACGACAGACCTTCCTGGGCCTCCGTTCTCCCCGTGACTATAATAATGCCTGGATGTGGCCGTAGGGTGTCACGGACAGACACCTGCACGGCGGCAGCCACAGGGACGGGGCTGGAGGCAGACGGCGAAGGCTCTGACCAGGACGCGGTGTCCTTGGACCAGATGGTGAGACGCTGGAGGGTGGCTTGAGCATGTTATTGGGTGAATCGTTTCTCCATCACAGTGAAGCCTTATTTAGTCAGAGTTCCCTGATTTGAAGTTTATATTCCTTCGGAAAAAGTCTGGGCCAAGTAGCAACATAAACAAGGTGGCAGGGAGACTATCAAAACCTCTTCAGAAGAAAAGCTGTGGGGAAGAAACCTCAAACACCGTACAGTGGAAATATGATTTGTGTATCGTTTGCATATACAAAGAGTTGATAAGTTTATTACAAAGAATTCTTATGCAAGAACTCACGTCTCCTCTATGAGGAATTTCACTGGCAACACTAATGAGGCCAGTCTGAGCTACAGTATGACTGCAACAGCATTAGGACCATGTTTCTTTATATTTTCTAACTTGGGATTCTAAACAGTAGATCCTATTGTTGAATAAAATTAGACAAATCAGTAACGTTCTACTGCATGAGGAGATACTTCATGTGAGCTGTTAGAGTTGCCGAAGGGGATGGGAAAGCGACACGGACGAGAAGAAGGTGACAGAGGAGGAGATGGTTGGATGGCACCACGGACTCAAAAGACATGAGTTTGAGCAAATGCCAGGGAAGGTAAAGGACAGGGAAACCTGGCGTGCTGCAGTCCATGGGTTTGCAAAGAGTCGGATGCGACTTAATGACTGAAGCAGTCTGGAATTGCTCAAACCATCTTCTATCGCGTGACTTTGATCAAGACACACAATAACAATTCAGGTCATTTAACACGGCGACCCAGTGCGCGCACACTGACGCGCCTACAACAAACAGCTCTGACTTCTACAGTCTGGGATGCACGCACATGTTTCCTGCTTGATTCTCTTCCTTTTCTCTTTTTTTTTTCTGTAAATGCTGCTCTGTCTCCACCCGCTGAGCTGACCTACGATGAATCACAGCCTGCACTTGGAAAGCACGATTTACTCTGAGGGATCACATGAAACGACAGACCTTCCTGGGCCTCCGTTCTCCCCGTGACTATAATAATGCCTGGATGTGGCCGTAGGGTGTCACGGACAGACACCTGCACGGCGGCAGCCACAGGGACGGGGCTGGAGGCAGACGGCGAAGGCTCTGACCAGGACGCGGTGTCCTTGGACCAGATGGTGAGACGCTGGAGGGTGGCTTGAGCATGTTATTGGGTGAATCGTTTCTCCATCACAGTGAAGCCTTATTTAGTCAGAGTTCCCTGATTTGAAGTTTATATTCCTTCGGAAAAAGTCTGGGCCAAGTAGCAACATAAACAAGGTGGCAGGGAGACTATCAAAACCTCTTCAGAAGAAAAGCTGTGGGGAAGAAACCTCAAACACCGTACAGTGGAAATATGATTTGTGTATCGTTTGCATATACAAAGAGTTGATAAGTTTATTACAAAGAATTCTTATGCAAGAACTCACGTCTCCTCTATGAGGAATTTCACTGGCAACACTAATGAGGCCAGTCTGAGCTACAGTATGACTGCAACAGCATTAGGACCATGTTTCTTTATATTTTCTAACTTGGGATTCTAAACAGTAGATCCTATTGTTGAATAAAATTAGACAAATCAGTAACGTTCTACTGCATGAGGAGATACTTCATGTGAGCTGTTAGAGTTGCAATTCATAATCTACATATACATTCCTGTAGAAAGTCAGGCAGTGGACTTCCCTGGTGGTCCAGTGGCTAAGACTCTGAGCTCCCAGTGCAAGGGACCTGCGTTTGATCCTTGGTCAGGGAATGAGAGCCCACATGCTGCAGCTGAAAGTTTATAAGTCACAACTAAAGAGTTTGCATGCTGCAACTAAGACCTGGTATAGCCAAATACATAAATAAATACATACTTTTTTAAAGAGATAAATTACTTGGGATGGCAGGTGGCCAATGTAAGACCAATGAATTCTACTCGATCCCACATCAATCTACGGGAGGCTGCGTAGCTGTAACTAGGGTCCAAGAGCCAAAGAAAATGTGCTCCAGAGAGGAACAAGGTCAACAGGTCAAGTGCTAAAACCACTCCACCATCAGATTGTAAAGCATCAGACTGTAAAGTAATCATCTTTCAATTAAAAATACAGAATTTTTTCAAAAATTGTGGCCTCTTTCATAGGTTATTTTCATCCATCTTTGTTCTTTGGCTTGTGTGGGCCTCCCATTGCCGTGGCCTCTCTTGTTGCAGAGCACCGGCTCTGGGCGCATGCGCTCCAGAGTGATGGCTCCTAATTGGACACACCGGTCCAGCTGATCCATGGCATGTGGGATCCTCCCCGGCCAGGGATTGAACCAGTGCCCCTTGCACTGCAAGATGGACTCTTTACCCACTGGATCACCAGGGAAGCCCTAAAAATAAATACATTTTTAAAAAATTGAAAAAAATACTTCAGAAATTGCTGTCCCAGTCATGCCCTGTGAGTGGGGTGGCCTGCAGGTCATTTCGTGGGCCCATTTGTTCTGTGCAGGGTCCACTGGCTGGTGGGTGATCAGAGGGTGTGGGGCCTGAGGCCACCAGTGTGCATCTGGTGGGAACCCCAAGACCACAGAGAAACAAAGGGATGGCAGAAGTTGGGGCCACAGAACCCTTTCTATTAGGGTACTTTAGAGGGCTGGCCAGCTGGGAAGCAGGCCTGAAAGATTCTACACAAGAAATGCACCTACACCTCACAATGTCATCGAAAAACACGGCTCATGTAAAATAAGCTGACATTTAGCTCCTGTAACCTGTCCTCAGGGACGTCCCGGAGGGGGGAGCCTGGCTGTCAGGACTCAGCCTGACTCACCACGCGCCTCGCGTGTGCCGCAGGGCAGGGGCTCACAGCCCGTCCCCGCACGGCGGGCAGCGTCCGCTCCCCGGGAACCCGCTGGAGAGGCACCCTGGGCCACCTCCCTCCCCGCCCCGAGATCTGCTCAACCAGAAGTGCGGGGCCTGGGCTGCTGATCTGCGCTTCAGCCACTCCCAGGAGATGCTGGGCAGCCCAGCTCTGAGAACCCAGCTGTCCCCAGGTCCTGAAGCGCGCGGAGAAGCGTGGCCCTGAGGTCTGCAGGGAAGGCTGGATGCAGGGAGGCTGCTGGGCCTTCTCTGGAGGTCCTGCTAACCAGGAGGCTGAACCCAGGTCTCCTGCCTTGCAGGCAGATTCTTAAGCGCAAAACAATCCCTAAGAATTTATCTTGGAGAGGAAGCAAAAGACAAAACTGAAGGTTTAACACAACTGTCAGGAGAGGAAGGGGTAAATGCAGGTTTCTAGACAAACCGGGCTGGGTTTGTTTCAGATCTTGTGGAGAGAGCTGGGCAGCTGTGCAGGACGGAGCGCTCCTGCCTTGTCCATCATCCGTGCCCCGGGGCCACGAAAACGCACCGTGGCGTTTTCACCAGGAGGCTGCAGCGAGGCATTTATCACTGTCTGTACGTGTCAACTTGTCACATGTAACAATTAATTTGATGATCCCAAATTGGACCTGACAGAAGGCTCTTGATGATACTGGCACGCTAGGATTCGGCAGAAATGAGCACCGTTTTTAATTTCTCCGGCAGAGACGCAAGGATCAGCTGGGGCCGCGTTTCTAATTCCCAGAGCATTGGACTCAGCGTCTGCTTCACAGACGTCTGCTCCTCTGGTGGCTGCGGCCAGCTTTGGCAAGCGCGGTCTCCCAGGGCTGCTCACTGATCATGTGCAGTTTCAGGGTGTGGGGGAGAGGCAGACACCGAGTGCCCTCCATGGAGAATCAGTGGGAAAACAAGGCTGAATAAACGCTGAAGTCGGGAAGGAGACGGCGTTGGACAGGGGAAGCTGATGAAGGCCGAACCTTTTAGGAACACATCAACGCGCCAGGCAAAACGCCCTCTGGGCTGGACATCGGTGGGCAGCCTCCCTTTCCCACGTCTGCTCCTCCACCCCTCTGACAAGCAGCCGCTGACTGATCCCTGTCCCTGGGGTGTGTGAGTCTGGCACCAGCTGCCATCCCCACGCCCCGCCCCGCCCCAGCCCGGATGCCCTGGTCACCCTAAGGAAAACTGCTTAAGGGAAATATGTGTGTGCTTTAGTCCTGTTCTATATGCTTTGCGACCCGTAGACTGTAGCCCACCAGGCTCCTCTGTCCATGGGGATTCTCCAGGCACGAGAGAACACTGGAGTGGGTTGCCACGCCTTCCCCCAGAAGATCTTCCATACCCAGGGATCAACCAGTGCCTCTGACATCTCCTGTATCAGCAGGTGGGTTCTTTACCCCAGCGCCACCTGGAAAGCCCAGGGCAAATATATCAGGGTCTAAATGAAGACACTTAGCCACTGACTTTGATGCCTCCCAGCACACACACACCAGCCAGCAATGGGCGCTCACGCTGAGTCTTTCCGGAAATTACAATTCCCAACCACTCTTTAAGGGATGCAGTTAGAAATCAGCCCAGAGAACCAAACATCGATCACAGAAGCTGCACAGGAAGACATTCACTGTTCGATGCACCGGGAAACCCTCTTGACACATCTTCCAGCCCCCGGCTCCTGCAGCCAAAAAGTCCTGGCCGTTAGAAGGGACAGCCATCCTTCAGAGCCATGTCCCTTGATGAAATGCCAAAGAAATACAGACAGACGTGCCGTACACATCTGCCACCTAACCTCTTTCTTGCTATCATGGTCTCCTCTAAACAGTGAGCAGTTTACAAAAGAAAAAATGTGAACCATTTCTCACATCTGAAACAGTATTTATGATAAGCAACTCTAAAGCTGATAGAAAAGGGAAGATATCACATTAATAGCTTATTAAACAAAAAAAAAAGGATATAAAAAATGTGGAAATTCAATCCCCCTTATATATATTTATTTATGGATATAGATACATGTAGATCGATAGATATGTTCTATTCTCAGTTTCTCAGTCGTGTCTGTTTGTGATCCCCTGCACTGGCTCCTCTGTCCAAGGAATTTCCCAGGCAAGAATACTGGAGTGGGTTGCGATTTCCTCCTCCAGGTGATCTTCCAGACCCAGGGATCAAACCTGCGTCTGTTTCTCCTGCGTTGGCAGGCAGATCCTCTACCACTAGCACCATCTGGGAAGCCCACACATCTCCTATCCTATAAAGATAATTTGAGTTGCACAGGTCACTCAACTAGGTAACGCAGCTGGCCCAACTCAAGTCTTCCAACTGAGTCCTTCGATTCCACCTCGATGACTCGTGAGAACAATTCAGTGGTTACAGAACCATGGAAGCAATACTAAGCTCCTCTGGAATATCTTTACCCATCTTTTGGTAAGTTCACTTCCTTGGGACACTTGGGGAGAAATAACCACTGAAAGCGGAGCTGTTTATAGAATTGACCATTAAGAATACTCAGGCAAAAGAAAGAATAACCAGGCAGGAAAGAAAACACAACAGCTTTGAGTACTTTTAGTAAAGAAAAAGATAGCATGCTACAGTCACTAATTAACACCCTGCACTTTTCAAGGAGAGATATTTTGCAGGTTCTGGGTCAGGAGCAAAAGAAGAAATGTGTGAAATGAATTAAAAGTCTTGATCTGAATTGGCTATACATTTTATTATATGTCACTATCTTCCTAAAGGAAGTCAATCCTAAAGGAACTTGATCCTGAATATTCATCAAAAGGACTGATGCTGAAGCTGAAGCTCCAATACTCTGGCCACCTGATGCAGAGAGAAGACTCATTGGAAAAGAGCCTGATGCTGGGAAAGACTGAGGTCAGGAGGAGAAGGGGCAACAGAGGATAAGAGGGTAGGACAGCATCATTGAGTCAATGGACATGAGTTTGAGCAAACTCCGGAAGATGGTAAAGGACAGGGAAGCCTGGTGTGCTGCCGTCCATGGGGTCTCAAGGAGTCGGGACCCGAATCAGTGACTGAACATCTTCCTTCTCATTACAGTGCTGAGTCCCTGCAGGGCAATGCAGACAGGGCTCCTAAGGGTGTATGAAAGAACACTTGTCCATCTTGCCCAGGATCTGAAGGGGGCCTGGTTGCCGTCCGAGGGCATCTGCCAGGCATCCATTTGGAAGACTGTTAAAGAAATACAAATGGTGCACTGCTCAGGTGCAGAAAGACAGTACAAAAGTAACCCTGAGAGACTAGTTAAATGAGCCATCGAGCACAGGCAGCGCATTTCCCTGTGCTACCCTAAAAATAATTTTTAGTAAAAACTAAGAAGATTTAAGAGCCCAGCACCTCTCATCCTGTCTAAACCTAAAACAGTTTATAAACACCTACCCAGGAACTGGATCGGGAAGATGCCCTGGAGAAGGAAGAGGTAACCCACTCCGGTATTCTTGCCTGGAGAATCCCATGGACAGAGGCGCCTGGCGGGCTACAGTCCGTGGACTTAGCGGCTGAGCTCCTAGGAACTCCTCCACCACTCGCGGACCGCCGAGGACCTCAGCGAGGACTGAGCCACTGCTCCAAGCGTCTGGGGGACTGACATGTCTTCTCATCGCCTCCTGGGACTGGTGGAGCTCTGGATACGTGGAAGGAGCTCCAGAACAGGCAAGGCTGTAGCTCATTCACGCTGTGCTTCGTTCTCCCCCTCAAAGCTCACAGAGGCTCATCGCCTCTTTCTGCTTTCACTACAAAAGCCCTGGAAGAGAAGCAGGCTGGTCTACAAGCCTGGTGCCACCGGTGAGGAGACGGGCCGCGAAGGTCACTGTTCAACCTGGGACCACCCGGGCCCATGGGGCAGGACACGGGGAGCCGGCTCCGTCCCAGGACAAGATGCGGTAGGCACGTTTCAGGCAAGTGTGGACACCTGATTCTTCAGGACGACAGGGACCCAACTGGTTTGACTGCACAGTCCTCAGGGTGTTGAGATTTAAAAAGGAAGCTGAGAAAACTAACAGATAAACGAACAGATGAAAGCATGGGGGGGGTAAAGGACAGCATCATTGAGTCAATGGACATGAGTTTGAGCAAACTCCGGAAGATGGTAAAGGACAGGGAAGCCTGGTGTGCTGCCGTCCATGGGGTCTCAAGGAGTCGGGACCCGAATCAGTGACTGAACATCTTCCTTCTCATTACAGTGCTGAGTCCCTGCAGGGCAATGCAGACAGGGCTCCTAAGGGTGTATGAAAGAACACTTGTCCATCTTGCCCGGGATCTGAAGGGGGCCTGGTTGCCGTCCGAGGGCATCTGCCAGGCATCCATTTGGAAGATTGTTAAAGAAATACAAATGGTGCACTGCTCAGGTGCAGAAAGACAGTACAAAAGTAACCCTGAGAGACTAGTTAAATGAGCCATCGAGCACAGGCAGCGCATTTCCCTGTGCTACCCTAAAAATAATTTTTAGTAAAAACTAAGAAGATTTAAGAGCCCAGCACCTCTCATCCTGTTTAAACCTGAAATGGTTTATAAACACCTACCCAGGAACTGGATCGGGAAGATGCCCTGGAGAAGGAAGAGGTAACCCACTCCGGTATTCTTGCCTGGAGAATCCCATGGACAGAGGCGCCTGGCGGGCTACAGTCCGTGGACTTAGCGGCTGAGCTCCTAGGAACTCCTCAAACACTCGAGGAACGCAGAGGACCTCAGCGAGGACTGAGCCACCGCTCCAAGCGTCTGGGGGACTGACATGTCTTCTCATCGCCTCCTGGGACTGGTGGAGCTCTGGATACGTGGAAGGAGCTCCAGAACAGGCAAGGCTGTAGCTCATTCACGCTGTGCTTCGTTCTCCCCCTCAAAGCTCACAGAGGCTCATCGCCTCTTTCTGCTTTCACTACAAAAGCCCTGGAAGAGAAGCAGGCTGGTCTACAAGCCTGGTGCCACCGGTGAGGAGACGGGCCGCGAAGGTCACTGTTCAACCTGGGACCACCCGGGCCCATGGGGCAGGACACGGGGAGCCGGCTCCGTCCCCAGGACAAGATGCGGTAGGCACGTTTCAGGCAAGTGTGGACACCTGATTCTTCAGGACGACAGGGACCCAACTGGTTTGACTGCACAGTCCTCAGGGTGTTGAGATTTAAAAAGGAAGCTGAGAAAACTAACAGATAAACGAACAGATGAAAGGCCTGCATGGGTCAAACTCGGGCTTCAAGGGGAGCATTTCTCTCCTCTGGCTCTGTGTCTCCCTAAGGAGCGCTTGCGCTCAGCCCCAGGCCTGGGCGTTCAGAGCCTTTCATTCAGGAGGACGGCATCTGGGGACAAAGCCACAGTCTGCGAGCCCAGAGGTGCTCAGGGTGGGCTCCCTCCTCTTCCCAGGAGGAGAGGTGGGGTCAACAGATGCTTGCCGGCCTGAGCCTCGCTCCCCTCTCACGCAGCAAAGGCAACAAAGACATTTCTTGCAGAAATCCAGCCCATAGGCCGAGCCCTGCCGAAAGTAGGCGAGGTTTATGCCTGTTTCTACCGACAATCACGTTGGAACCTCTGGCAGGATGAGAAGCGCCCGTTCCATTCTTTCTCAGTCTTTGCTCTGGGTCCCTGGGGAACCACCCTTCCCATTTGGGAGATTATTTCTTATTTCCACTCCAAGTCACAACAAATTCAGGAGCCGTGAGTCACTGGTTGTACCTTGACACTGGCTTCCTCTCATTTGTACTTTTCTGGTCTGATTTCCTTTCTTGGCGGCTGACTTTGGCAACCTGGGATCTGTGGCTCCTCAGGCCGTGCTGGACCTAGTCACGTGCCCAGTGCCTCCCACACGTGGGGCGGGGTGGTTTCTGTGGTCATTTTCCTGGCTCCGTGGCTCCTGCTTGGAGCCCTCAGGTCTTGCTGGAGCAGTGGCTGCCTCTATTCAGGCTGAGGGGGCGGGAGGTGGTGTGATGTGGGGTGGGGCGGGGTGGGGGACAGGTGTCCACGTGGGAGCCCGGTCACCACAGAGCTCCTCTCGCACCAGCCCTGCGATGCAGCAGAACTTGTGGACAAGCGGGGCAGAAGGAAAATCACAGCACCATCTTAAATAAGGTTTGCTGGAAACCTGTAATACCGTCCTAGTGCTGAAGGTCTCGGAGCCTTAATTCTAAGTAGAATTTTAGGCTCTCTTCTTTTTTGGCCACATGGTGTAGGAGTAGCATGTGGGATCTTAGTTTCCCCAACCAGGAACTTGTGCCCTCTGCATTGAAAGCAGAGTCTTAACCACTGGACCACCAGGGAAGCCCCAGGCTCTTTCCAGTAATTTCTCTCCAGCTCCTTCAGAAAAGAAGGCTAGCTGCCAGAAGATAAGGGTCAGGGAGCAAAACAGCAAGTCTTCGTTGTTGGTCTGTGTATAGTTGACTTACAATATTGTGTTAATTTTAGGTGTATAGCAAAGTGATTCGGTTATACATACATGTGTATCTACTCTTTCTCAAGTTCTCCTCCCGTTTAGGTTGTTCCATAACATTGAGCGGAGTTGCCTGTGTTGTGCAGTAGGTAGTCCATTTTAAATACAGCAGTGTGGGTCTTAGGAATCATAGATTTGAGTTCAAATCCTACTTCTGTCCGTTTCTGTGAGAATGACCTTGGACATATCACTAGACTGAGCAAATTTCCTCCTTCATAAAACAAGGGTCGACTACCTCCCTGAAGGGTGGGAGGACAAAATAGGACCAAGGACAGAGAGCACCTGGTCGAAGCGTGGCTGGTGCTGGTCATCATTTGGCTGTTAGACTTTGTGAGTGATGCTGGATTGGTTGGCTGATAGCAGGAAGAATCTTCTAAAGTCATTTCCGGAGGCCGGATTAAGATGACCTAACCATAGACTATCCAGCTGAGTGGCTGCTGCTTTCTCAGTAGATTCAAGTCGCATAGCAAAAAGGATCAGTCCTGCTCTCTGGACAGTACTAATAAATACAGTGGCCGACTAGGAAATTCTAACTATTTATGAACAGCTAAAAGGTACATTATTGATATAACAGTTTCTATCATTTATAACGCATGGGCTTCTCAGGTGGCTCAGTGGGAAAGCATCCACCTGCCAATGAAGGAGGGTTAGGTTGGATCCCTGGTTCAGGAATATGCCCTGGAGGAGGAAATGGCAACCCACTCCAGTATTCTTGCCTGAAAAAAACCCATGGACAGTAGAGCCTGGTGGGCTACAGTCCATAGGGTCGCAAAGAGTCAGACATGAGGGAAGTGAGTTAGCACACCTGCATGCATGGACGTAGTAAGAAAGTAGATCTTAAATGCTATCACCACTAAAAACGTTATTTTGAGGGGATGGAGGTGTTGACTAACCTTATTGTGGTGATCATTTCACAACATATGCACCTATCAAACCATGCTGCACACCTTGAACTTACGTATATGTTAATAATATCTCAACAGAGCTGGAAAAAGATAGTAAGAATGAAAAATCTGGAGGAGATCAGAGCTTCATGGAAGAAAATGATGTGTTGAAATGTGTAGGCCATTTGAAACATTTTTAGGATTGAGATACCAAATCTCTGTCATTAACAGATAAATACAACATAAGGGTAGTGTCAGTTTCCTTGTTTTAGACAACAGAAATTGAACTGTTACAAAGCTTGTTTACTCTTAATTTTTATTTGTTTACTAGTAATATCTATTTACAAATGTCTACTCTTCTGTGAACTGTTTTTTCATGCTCTTTTTAATCCCTTGGGACTCTTGACAGTTTTACTATCTATCTGTAGGCTCCCCATTCCTTTTTCAGTCCACATTAGTACTGGTTTAATCCTCACTGCCATTAAAAAGGTAAAAACTCAAGTATGAAATTACTTACAACATTGTGGAAAGGCTTAACAGTCCAAGGGGCAGGCAAGAAAGACAGCAATAGGGGCCTTCGATGGACTAACACTGCATTCCGTTTGCCTTGTTTTTGAGCGCATCCGGGAAATAAACTATAAACAGAGGTACATTATGGGATACTAATAAAGACAGTGGCCGACTAGGAAATTCTAACTATTTATGAACAGCTAAAAGGTACATTATTGATATAACAGTTTCTATCATTTATAACGCATGGGCTTCTCAGGTGGCTCAGTGGGAAAGCATCCACCTGCCAATGAAGGAGGGTTAGGTTGGATCCCTGGTTCAGGAATATGCCCTGGAGGAGGAAATGGCAACCCACTCCAGTATTCTTGCCTGAAAAAAACCCATGGACAGTAGAGCCTGGTGGGCTACAGTCCATAGGGTCGCAAAGAGTCAGACATGAGGGAAGTGAGTTAGCACACCTGCATGCATGGATGTAGTAAGAAAGTAGATCTTAAATGCTATCACCACTAAAAACGTTATTTTGAGGGGATGGAGGTGTTGACTAACCTTATTGTGGTGATCATTTCACAACATATGCACCTATCAAACCATGCTGCACACCTTGAACTTACGTATATGTTAATAATATCTCAACAGAGCTGGAAAAAGATAGTAAGAATGAAAAATCTGGAGGAGATCAGAGCTTCATGGAAGAAAATGATGTGTTCAAATGTGTAGGCCATTTGAAACATTTTTAGGATTGAGATACCAAATCTCTGTCATTAACAGATAAATACAACATAAGGGTAGTGTCAGTTTCCTTGTTTTAGACAACAGAAATTGAACTGTTACAAAGCTTGTTTACTCTTAATTTTTATTTGTTTACTAGTAATATCTATTTACAAATGTCTACTCTTCTGTGAACTGTTTTTTCATGCTCTTTTTAATCCCTTGGGACTCTTGACAGTTTTACTATCTATCTGTAGGCTCCCCATTCCTTTTTTTCAGTCCACATTAGTACTGGTTTAATCATCACTGCCATTAAAAAGGTAAAAACCCAAGTATGAAATTACTTACAACATTGTGGAAAGGCTTAACAGTCCAAGGGGCAGGCAAGAAAGACAGCAATAGGGGCCTTCGATGGACTAACACTGCATTCCGTTTGCCTTGTTTTTGAGCGCATCCGGGAAATAAACTATAAACAGAGGTACAGAGTGGTAGATTCTGGGCGCAAGAACCTAAAGCAGCGCTACAGATTGACCACCTGACTGACCTACGATGTGCTTTAGACACCTGGCCTGCCAGAGAGCCCGAGTGAATGGACCGAATCCTCAAAGCCCCAGGTCCAAGTGAACAGTGAGGCAGGAGGAACACAGCCTGCCTGAAGGGAGGTGGTTTAGGGCAGGACCCACGGCAGCAGCTGGAAGAGAAACCCCTACGCCTGGAAGGCTCCGCACAAGGGCGTGAGGAGAGGGGAGGGTGCGGGGAGGAGAGGCAGGGCAGAGAGCCCTGCCCAGCCCAGCCTCCAGCGGGGCTCGCCCCACCTTATCCCCAAAGCCCACGAACACTGTTCCCTGGCCGCTCTCCGTACCTGCCAAAGTGCCATACGTGCTGCTGGGTTCAGAGTTCCAACCCTTCCTTGGTCACCGAACAGCAGGTTCAGTTAACAACACTCATGTCTTAATCATCCTAGTTTTCCTCTCAACCCCCAGAACCTAGCCAGTGCTGCGGAGTATCAACGGCGCTTCCTGCGCAAAACATGTCAGTTTCAAAACTGTCACAACGTCTCTGTCCAGTCAGCTTTCCACGGAATCCCTGTGTAGCAAAGTTCACTGTAGCTGCAAAGGTCCAGTTATTCCATAGAAAGGAATTTTGTGAAAGAAAGGGAACCAGTCAGTCCTCCTATAATCAGATTTAAACATTACACTCTGCTGCCATCTTTGAAAACAGGCCCCCAAACCAGAACGCGGCTGGCTCTAGCCTGTCATCTTGGCTTTCCGCCCTTTCACTTCAGGCCTCCCACGACCACCTCCCAACCCCTCAAAGCACCAACAGCAATTACTTCTCTAAACTTTGCTACCCGGCTGAAGAGGCTCTAAATTTCATTACCATCCCACTGAGGGAACCAGCTAGAAAGGAACATGTAACAGACGCCACCTAGAATCTTCACTCCCCAGTTTTTGTCTTTAATCCTGACTTACACAAATTCAAAATGAACAGGATAAAAAGTTCATGGTAGCTGTCCAAATGCTGGATTAGTTCTTAGGGTAACAAGGACATACTCTTCTTGAGAGCTCGGAGACACCCCCATGGGGCTCTGCTCACCTGAAGGGCCAGGGAAGCAGCCAACCCCCTCCACCAGCACACCAACCAGCTGGTAAGTAGAACTGTAGAGCATCTGTCCCCTTGTGACTGGCTTATTTCACTTGTTTTTGTTGTTTAGTTGCTCATTCATGTCTGACTCCTTGTGATCCCATGGACTGTAGCCCACCAGGCTCCTCTGTCCTTGGGGTTTTCTAGACAAGAATACTGCCCGTGGGTTGCCATTTCCTTCTCCAGGGAATCTTCCTGAGTCAGGGATTGAACCCGCATCTCCTGTCATTGGCAGGTGGATTCTTTACTACTGAGCCAGTTGGGAAGCCTATTTCACTTAGCATAAGGTTAATCTATGCTGTGGCAGGTGGCAGGATTTCCTTCTTTCCTAAGGTTGCATAGCATTCTGCTGTACGTATGCACATTTTATTTATCTATTCATCCATCAGTGGACATTTAGGTGGCTTCCACCTCTTGGCTATTGTGAATAGTGCTGCCATGAGTGTGTGGATAGCTCTTGGAGACATTACATTCTTTTGGATATACACCCATAACTGGGCAAGGGGTTCTTAGCACAAAAATCTCTGTGGATCTTTACCCAATAGATGTTTTGTTTCTGGTGTCTAGACCTTTCTAGGTATTTAATAAAATCTGTCATGGCATCTGTCAAGGGTTTCACCTGAGAGAACCTGGATTAGGTGACCACTCAGGTGTGTCCCGGTCTAAATTCATGATTCTATGAGAATTTCTTGGATATAATGCCACCCTCATGACTCTAGTCGACATTAATAAATATATCTCTGCCCAAGAGGATGAACACAACCAGAAATCAAAGTCAGTATCTCCCCTAGACAGATCTGGGGGCTCAACAGAATGTGCCCACAAGGAGGAAGAATTTCTTCATCAACATTGACCTTACCTGGCTCACCTCTTTCACCAGCTGGAAAGTAAGAGCGTGGGGGTCATTTACCATTAAAGAATCAAATTCCAAGGTCATTGCTACTGATTCACGAAGTATTTTCTGAGTGCTATGCCTGCTGACCCAGTTGAAGTCAGCAGAGTTCATTTAAATAGAGGATTTAAAAACTTCAGGCATAGTAACTGTCATGTAATTGTCATGTCTTGTTTTTATGTAGTTGTTTCTCTGGTAGCATTAGTCTGTATCATTATCATTACATATTGCATTCTGTAAAATCCAACCGCTGGAGAGTTGATTTTTAAATTCAGTCTATGTTTATGTCATAAGGAAACACTTGCTCATTGTCACTTTCCCCCTTTGTCCTTGGGGTTTTCTAGACAAGAATACTGCCCGTGGGTTGCCATTTCCTTCTCAGGGAATCTTCCTGAGTCAGGGATTGAACCCGCATCTCCTGTCATTGGCAGGTGGATTCTTTACTACTGAGCCAGTTGGGAAGCCTATTTCACTTAGCATAAGGTTAATCTATGCTGTGGCAGGTGGCAGGATTTCCTTCTTTCCTAAGGTTGCATAGCATTCTGCTGTACGTATGCACATTTTATTTATCTATTCATCCATCAGTGGACATTTAGGTGGCTTCCACCTCTTGGCTATTGTGAATAGTGCTGCCATGAGTGTGTGGATAGCTCTTGGAGACATTACATTCTTTTGGATATACACCCATAACTGGGCAAGGGGTTCTTAGCACAAAAATCTCTGTGGATCTTTACCCAATAGATGTTTTGTTTCTGGTGTCTAGACCTTTCTAGGTATTTAATAAAATCTGTCATGGCATCTGTCAAGGGTTTCACCTGAGAGAACCTGGATTAGGTGACCACTCAGGTGTGTCCCGGTCTAAATTCATGATTCTATGAGAATTTCTTGGATATAATGCCACCCTCATGACTCTAGTCGACATTAATAAATATATCTCTGCCCAAGAGGATGAACACAACCAGAAATCAAAGTCAGTATCTCCCCTAGACAGATCTGGGGGCTCAACAGAATGTGCCCACAAGGAGGAAGAATTTCTTCATCAACATTGACCTTACCTGGCTCACCTCTTTCACCAGCTGGAAAGTAAGAGCGTGGGGGTCATTTACCATTAAAGAATCAAATTCCAAGGTCATTGCTACTGATTCACGAAGTATTTTCTGAGTGCTATGCCTGCTGACCCAGTTGAAGTCAGCAGAGTTCATTTAAATAGAGGATTTAAAAACTTCAGGCATAGTAACTGTCATGTAATTGTCATGTCTTGTTTTTATGTAGTTGTTTCTCTGGTAGCATTAGTCTGTATCATTATCATTACATATTGCATTCTGTAAAATCCAACCGCTGGAGAGTTGATTTTTAAATTCAGTTTCTATGTTTATGTCATAAGGAAACACTCCTGACAGACAGTGACACCCTTCGAGGAGCACCATAAAAACAAGAGTCATTAGTTTTAAGAGGCGGACGCCGGTGCGGACGCACAGGGCTGTGTCTGGAGGCTGACGCTGAAGGCTCCATCTCCGTTCCTCCCTCCTTCTATCTGATAAAAGGTGGAGGGGAGCGTGGAGTCTGGTCAGGAGGCTGGGGGACCGTGGAGGGAGGGAAGTGGATACGTGGAAGCTCATCAATCACACACTGTTTCTGCATCCCTTCAGGGACCAGATGTTGTGCCAAGCCTGCCTCCGAGCCGGTGACCAGCAGCCCCGGGCGTTGGAGGGCAGCAGGCAGTTCTCAGCCTCGGCCCCGCGGGGTCCGGTCAGGCTCCTGGGACACAGGGGAGCCCACACGCTTCCTCCCCTCACCGGACAGCAAGCTTCTGATTCACCACCCACCAGGCCGGAGCCTTCCTCTGGGTCCATCTACACGAAAAGGGAGCTCAGACTCCCAGTTCCTGACAAGAACCACTGCCCATGACGCCTGGGACACAAAGAATCTGTGCCCCACACCAGCCGCTCTGTGTTCACAGAGCAATTCTGGGCAGAATTTCCTAATGGACACAGCAGTGCTCCTACTGATCATCCTGAAATACACACAGCCATGGGTTTTGGAAGATGCGTAACTACGGACAACCAGAGGCTACATCCACCTGGGCTTCCTCAGGGGCACAGTGGTAAAGACTTTTCCTGCCATGCAGGAGACATGGGAAGCCTGGGTAGGAAGACCCTCTGGAGGAGGCCGTGGCACCCACGCCGGGATTCTTGCCTGGAGAATCCCACGGACAGAGGAGCCTGGCAGAGGTTGTAGTCTGTGGGGTCGGACAGGACTTCGTGTTGGAGCACACGCGCCCAGAGAACCCACACTGGAGCCCCCTCCCATCAGCCGTGTGACAAAGGCAATCCTCAGCTTCAGAAGGCCACGGCACAACCAGGCAAATGAGACAAACGTGCCAGGTATTCTATTTACACTTATCTTTTATTTAACAAACCCTAGACACAATGAACTAAGCTTTACCACTATTTCCTATGGGGGTCGTTTTGCCTGTCTGCAGCTGACCGGGCCTCACCGGGCCCGGAGGACTCTGGAGGGAGGAGCAGGGTCACAGCCCACAGGTCCCTGTGTCCCTTCCTTTGTTTCCTATGTCTGGCAGCACGTACACAACACTGGCTGGTTAGTGGGCTAATGAATTAAATCCTCTAATTCTACCTTCGATAGATTTCAAGCACCTAGAACTCTGCTCAAATACACAACGAATGAACTCTGAGAAAACGAACACTTGGCTTCTAAAGATTCCTGTGAAAAACACCTCCAGAGGCTGAAGTCACCACCAACATAAGCACAATGATAAAAGAGAAGGGCTCTAGCTTCTTGTCCTGGCACGGGGGTTTCATGAACCTCGTTACAAACACCGAGGAGCTGATCAGACTTGACAGGAAGCCACCCTTCCCCACAAAATCTGAAATCACCAGGAAGGTCATTCGAAATTTAGATTTACATCCTGAATCATTAATGAGATACACCACCTCAAGGGTATTTGGATCTTGAGCTATGAGCTAATACCAATAAAATCTTATAATGGTTGGCAGGACATTTAAAATATTGCTTATTTTACCTTGATTTAATACATTAAATGGATTAATACATTAATATCCATCTTGTATATATTTTATAATGCATATAACAGTAGCAAAATATGCATAGTATAATTTTTAAATGAATATATAAATATATAAAATGAATATATTCATTATTTTATATAAAATATATAAAATGAATATATAAGTATGCAAACAGCATATTTTAAATTCACAGGGCACTTCTCCTGAGGTCCTGTGGCTGAGACTCTGAGCTTCCAGTGCAGAGGGGCTGGGTTCGACTCCTGGTCAGGGAAATAGATTCCACAGGCCACAACTAAAGATTCTGCACACTTCAACTAGAAGACTCACATGCCACAGTGAAGATCAAAGACCCTCTGAGTTGCAACTAAGACCAAGTGCAACCAAATAAATAAAAAGAAATATATATATATATTAAATGAAACTAAATCAATGGGGTGCACTGGCACGATCAGGAGCCACACCGATGGTGCCGGGCACCCACCCGCATGGGAGGGCAGACGGCGGCAGTGCTCAGCCTGGGCAGCCGCTAAGTGCTGCCACAGAAGCAGGAGTCCTTTGCCGTGTGGGCCTCATGGTTGATAAGTTGCTGTGCTGTCATTGCTGTTGGGACGTCACTGAAGCTGGGCTCTGCCAACCAGAGCCTCGTGGCACGAGGTGCTGCTGCTTGTTAGGAGTTGACTCGTGCGTTCCTCTGCTCCCCCACTTTATGTCATAGTCCGAACCCCAGGACCTCAGAATATGGCCTCGTGTGGAAATAAGTTTGTTGCATAACTAGTGGAAGCAGTGACAGATCTTATTTTCTTGGGCTCCGGAAATCGCTGTAGACAGCAGCAGCAGCCGTGAAATGAAAAGACGCTTGCTCCATGGAAGCATGCTGTGTGAACACCAGGGTTCTGCTGCCCCAGCCAAGAGGGGCCTGGACCAGAAGGGCCCCAGGAGAAGGGCCGCCCCTGCTGCTTTTGGAGAGGACACGGCCCCGCGAACACCCTGGTCTCAAGTTTCTTGGCCCCCAGGACTGTGAGATAACCCCGGGTCTGTGGCTCTGAAGCCCTAGGCAATGAGTTCGCCGCTTCCTCAAGAGGAGGCCGCCAGGCTGGCGAGAAGGTTCGACTGTAACCCGGTGGAAATGCAAGCGGGTGCGCCCGAGCCCGTGCAGAGTCGTGGGGAGCGGAGGGTTGCCCTGAGGACAGACCGCAGGCCAGCCCCTCCCCGCAGAGCCACCCGCTGGCCCGGCTGCCATGTGGGACCCGCACGAGCTCATCGACCCTGTGCTGCTCCAGGTAAAACGATGGCTTTCACCAAGCCCCTGCCACAGTATAAACTGTGACACTTGCTCCACGCTCCAGGTAGCCTACCGACACAGAACACCGACCTGTGAGCCTCCCGGGGCAAACCTGAAAGTAAGAGCTGCCCAGTAGCAACTGGACGCTCCGTCTCCACCACCAAGGCCGACAGGGCCGGCCAGCACTGCTTCATGCTGCCGTGACATCGGGCCTCGCACGCTTTCTAGTCGGAGGATGCACCTTCACGGTGACTTTTCCCTGGAGGTGGCACCTCGGTCCACAAGCAGGTGATGACCCACGATCCCGCCACAAGGATACCCCCCATCAGTCAATGCGCCCGCCTCATCAAGACCCTTCTTGTGGCCGAGCACAGGAGGCAGCTGCCTCGTCACGGGCCCTGCCTGCTCACCGGGCACCCAGGCAACACAGGAGAGGTCGCTGGCTGGCACTCAGTGCCGCCGGTCCCCTGGCATCGCCACACATCATGGGGAAAGGGTTGCAATGCCTCCAAAAGGAAGCTGACGACTAGCCTGGATATAGATGAGACTACTGCAAAGTAAGGGTGATGTTGAAATTGGCTTACAAGCCCAAGTCAAGTTCAAACCTGCTGATTATGGTTTAAAGATAAAAATTCCCAGGCACATAGGGTGTGCCATCTCCTAACGCTAATGTTTTCAATGTTCTATGTCTTACTTAAGAATTAACTTTAACTGAGAGAACCATTAACAATGGCCATAGATTACCATTTGGCCACTGTTAGGGACTGAACTATTCCCCACCCTCGACTATGTGAAGTCCTTAACCCCAGAATCTCAGAACGTATCCTTTTGTGGAAGCAGGGTCTTAGGGAAGTCAAGGAGTTCGAATGAAGCTCAAGGGTGGGTCCCAGTCAAATGTGAGAGGTGGTATTCTAGTTTACACCCTTGTTAACTGGAATTCCTCCATATGGAAGAGCTGTCACGCCCCCTTGATATATTCAGCCATTTATACCAGCATGGACTCATGGAGATCTATTGCATTCTTTTGGTTGTAATCTAACACTATCACATATCAGACCGCAGGCCAGCCTCCCGCAGAGCCACCCGCTGGCCCGGCTGCCATGTGGGACCCGCACGAGCTCATCGACCCTGTGCTGCTCCAGGTAAACGATGGCTTTCACCAAGCCCCTGCCACAGTATAAACTGTGACACTTGCTCCACGCCCAGGTAGCCTACCGACACAGAACACCGACCTGTGAGCCCCCCGGGGGCAAACCTGAAAGTAAGAGCTGCCCAGTAGCAACTGGACGCTCCGTCTCCACCACCAAGGCCGACAGGGCCGGCCAGCACTGCTTCATGCTGCCGTGACATCGGGCCTCGCACGCTTTCTAGTCGGAGGATGCACCTTCACGGTGACTTTTCCCTGGAGGTGGCACCTCGGTCCACAAGCAGGTGATGACCCACGATCCCGCCACAAGGATACCCCCCATCAGTCAATGCGCCCGCCTCATCAAGACCCTTCTTGTGGCCGAGCACAGGAGGCAGCTGCCTCCACGGGCCCCGCCTGCTCACCGGGCACCCAGGCAACACAGGAGAGGTCGCTGGCTGGCACTCAGTGCCGCCGGTCCCCTGGCATCGCCACACATCATGGGGAAAGGGTTGCAATGCCTCCAAAAGGAAGCTGACGACTAGCCTGGATATAGATGAGACTACTGCAAAGTAAGGGTGATGTTGAAATTGGCTTACAAGCCCAAGTCAAGTTCAAACCTGCTGATTATGGTTTAAAGATAAAAATTCCCAGGCACATAGGGTGTGCCATCTCCTAACGCTAATGTTTTCAATGTTCTATGTCTTACTTAAGAATTAACTTTAACTGAGAGAACCATTAACAATGGCCATAGATTACCATTTGGCCACTGTTAGGGACTGAACTATTCCCCACCCTCGACTATGTGAAGTCCTTAACCCCAGAATCTCAGAACGTATCCTTTTGTGGAAGCAGGGTCTTAGGGAAGTCAAGGAGTTCGAATGAAGCTCAAGGGTGGGTCCCAGTCAAATGTGAGAGGTGGTATTCTAGTTTACACCCTTGTTAACTGGAATTCCTCCATATGGAAGAGCTGTCACGCCCCCTTGATATATTCAGCCATTTATACCAGCATGGACTCATGGAGATCTATTGCATTCTGTGGGTTGTAATCCAACACTATCACTATTTTATCACCAATTATCCCAGCGTTGCCAGTGGGCATGCCCGCAGGTAGGCTTCCGCATTGTTCTGACTCACCCCGTCCTTTCCGGAAGGCTGCCTTGTGCTCTAGCAGGATACACTCTTCCAGGTTCATCCGGTGCTCGTCCAGCCCTGGTCCTGGAATGACCCACTTCTCCAAAACACCCCCCCGATGGGGAATGGTGCTTACAAACCAACTCCTGGCCCCAGGGGTGCTCCTGGCTATGTGGTGCCGGTGCTTTAATGTCCTCTCAGTGAACCCCGCTGGGAAGTCCAGGTGCCTCTCCCGTGCAGGTGTACGTGTGTGTGTTTCTGTCTGTTCCTACTATCCGTCTGCCCATCCAGTGAGCTAGGAGTCCATCCTGACACCCCCAGTTCCAACCAAACCCCAGTCACCTCAGTCTCCCCTCTTTCCTATCTGTAACCCTGTTCTCTGACAGGGAGGAACTCAACTCCTCATCAGCCACAACAGACTGACTGACTTGTGCGATCCTAGTGCGCACACGGAGCAAGTCCAGAGTCACTGACTCAAACTCCTGCATGAAACACTGGCTCCCTGGGGCGGAGCATGTATACCCAATTTTATTTACTTACTTATTCTGGGTCTTTAGCGCTATAGTATCTAGTCAAAGTAGTCTTTCCCAGAATGACTTAGATGAGGCCATTTTCTCCCTGGCTTTCCCTACAGTTGGTAACGGTGAGCATGTGTGTTACACTACAGGAGCCTGGCAGGGTACAGGCCGTGGACGTGCAAGAGTTGGCCATGACTAAGCGACTTCCACTTTCACCAGGCCCATCGTTCCTGCACGGATTCCACTTTGGGTAGATTCCACATCCTGGATGACTGGACCTGTTTGCCTACTGGGGGGGTATGTGAACATGAAGCAGCACCACGGCCCCAAGGCAGTCCTGTACAAATTGCCAGGCTCAGGAAGGGCTGTTCCCTGCTGACCCTCACTGACCCATCCCCTCACCTCCTTCCTCATATCACCCCTTTCCTATCCACCCCCGGGTTCCTCACCAAACCCTCCCACCATCACTTCACCCCTCGTGCTGCCTACTTTTTAAATATTTTCCACCAAGCTCGATTTATGCTAGGACCTCAGCCCATGTTCGCCACTATGCTACATGTTAGTGAATTCTATCGACTCCTGAAGTCCATTCTATGTCTGCAGCTTCTCTGTTACATAATGAGACTGGGCACTTCGTCTTAATACGCTCAACAGAAGGTTCTGAGTAAAACCATGGCTTTCCTTGTCTGGTAAGGAATCTTGCATTCACTCAGGAAAGTATTAGCTCGTAACAGGGAAGCCTCTTACTCTGTTTGGATACTAAAAGCCCCAGGTAAGGAGAATTCAATCTGATGGCGATGCTTGGAAAACATTTTCAAATTTCTGCTACATTATTTTTTTTCCTCTTTTTTCTAAAAATTGAGCATTTCAAAAGAAATTGATGGCATAAGGAGTTTTCTCTTTATTACCTGAAAAATAACAATACTAAGTAAAATGAAGAGTAACATAAAGATTTGCAAAAGAAAAGTACAAGGAAGAGTAGCTGGGGTTCTCTCGGGTCACATAATCGCCTCTCTAATGCTCCAGTTGTTCATTTTCTCTGTAATCAGGATCTGATTTTCTGATTGAGAGAGGAAGGCACCAGACATGACTCAGTAAGTGCAAACCCAGCTTTAAATATCTGGGAAGGAAAGCTGAGAGTTGTGCAAATGCAGATCTAAGGAGGCAATGGGCATCTGAGACTATGCATTTATTTTCATATCTGGAGAATGCTTGGATCAAAACATGATAAAACAGAAAACTTTACGATTAGAGTAATGTGAATGCTGAAGTCACGTGCCATGACATTTCCAAGGGAAATTAATGTAAAACATTACTTCCAAACATTACTGACCAATTCTGGGTTTAGTAATGCCAGTTTTTCGGTGCTGTGAGCATTAAACCCAATGGGAAGCACTAACTAAATGCTCAGCACAAAACAGGTACACACAGTCCAGGGGCAAAGAGTAGGGGATCTGGACCCAGCTGCCAGTCTGGGATGCTGGTTCTGCCACTTGCTGTGCATAGTTGGAAAAGTCACTTAACCTCTCTGAGCTACTGAAGTGGCAGCAGTAATCCAGAATGGGGACAATAATCAAGAGCCAACTCCCAAAGGCTTCCCTTGCAGCTCAGCTGGCAAAGAATCTGCCTGCAATGCAGGAGACCCTGGTTCGATTCCTGGGTTGGGAAGATACCCTGGAGAAGCGATTGGCTACCCACTCCACTATTCTTGGACTTCCTGTGGCTCAGATGGCACAGAATCTACCGCAATGCAGGAGACCTGGATTACCTGCTGCAGTGTTTTTGCCTGGAGAATTCCATGGACAGAGGAGCCTGGCGGGCGGCTACCGTCTATGGGGTTGCAAAGAGTCACGAAGGAGCACTTTCACTCACAACTCCCAGAGAGAGATGAGGACACAGTCGTTGCAAAGATCAAATGAACCCACATGGGGGGAGCCCCCATTAGAACCGGGCTAGGTTCTGCACTCTGTAATATTACCAATGATCGTTAGTAACTATGATTATTCCATGAGCCACCAGAAACGCAGGGCGTGGGCGGCGGCGGAAGCGGACGGGCTGTTTCTCAGAGCGCGGCTCTGGCGCGGGGGGCGTCGGCAAGAGCTGTACTGGCGACAGACGCCAACAGCTTCAGCGTCTGTCCACGGCGCAGGGTGCTTTAATCCACAGCAGTGAGCGAGAAGTCAGAGCCCGGAAGACAAGAGCTAACACACCCAAAAGGAACGCAGCACAACCATCTGACTGCAGGGAAAACACCCCTGACTCATATGCAAACCGTACCCTGCACTGGGCTGGCTTCCGAATACTTGGCTCCGGGGCAAGCCAACCTTCCCCGCGGACGAGGCTGAAGCCCAGCGCGCTGGCGGCTCCCTCCTTTCTCTCGCACCCCTGCCTCCTCTGCACATTTATTTACATGCATCTTCCATAAACCCATAGCTCTGGATTATAACATTACTGACCAATTCTGGGTTTAGTAATGCCAGTTTTTCGGTGCTGTGAGCATTAAACCCAATGGGAAGCACTAACTAAATGCTCAGCACAAAACAGGTACACACAGTCCAGGGGCAAAGAGTAGGGGATCTGGACCCAGCTGCCAGTCTGGGATGCTGGTTCTGCCACTTGCTGTGCATAGTTGGAAAAGTCACTTAACCTCTCTGAGCTACTGAAGTGGCAGCAGTAATCCAGAATGGGGACAATAATCAAGAGCCAACTCCCAAAGGCTTCCCTTGCAGCTCAGCTGGCAAAGAATCTGCCTGCAATGCAGGAGACCCTGGTTCGATTCCTGGGTTGGGAAGATACCCTGGAGAAGCGATTGGCTACCCACTCCACTATTCTTGGACTTCCTGTGGCTCAGATGGCACAGAATCTACCCGCAATGCAGGAGACCTGGATTACCTGCTGCAGTGTTTTTGCCTGGAGAATTCCATGGACAGAGGAGCCTGGCGGGCGGCTACCGTCTATGGGGTTGCAAAGAGTCACGAAGGAGCACTTTCACTCACAACTCCCAGAGAGAGATGAGGACACAGTCGTTGCAAAGATCAAATGAACCCACATGGGGGGAGCCCCCATTAGAACCGGGCTAGGTTCTGCACTCTGTAATATTACCAATGATCGTTAGTAACTATGATTATTCCATGAGCCACCAGAAACGCAGGGCGTGGGCGGCGGCGGAAGCGGACGGGCTGTTTCTCAGAGCGCGGCTCTGGCGCGGGGGGCGTCGGCAAGAGCTGTACTGGCGACAGACGCCAACAGCTTCAGCGTCTGTCCACGGCGCAGGGTGCTTTAATCCACAGCAGTGAGCGAGAAGTCAGAGCCCGGAAGACAAGAGCTAACACACCCAAAAGGAACGCAGCACAACCATCTGACTGCAGGGAAAACACCCCTGACTCATATGCAAACCGTACCCTGCACTGGGCTGGCTTCCGAATACTTGGCTCCGGGGCAAGCCAACCTTCCCCGCGGACGAGAGGCTGAAGCCCAGCGCGCTGGCGGCTCCCTCCTTTCTCTCGCACCCCTGCCTCCTCTGCACATTTATTTACATTGCGCATCTTCCATAAACACCATACGCCACCTCATGAGAAAACAATTAATAGAAAGAAAATGAACGGGCTCTTCTGTCTTTATTTCTAAACACGCTCATAAATGATCATCTGTCATTTTAGTGACACTGTGTTACACAGACAAGTAGTTGTCTGTCCCTCATTCCACTGAAACTCATGCAGGAAAGCATATTTTATTAACTTCTCCAGGAATGGTTTCTGGAGACGCTTCTCTGCCTCATCTCTCTCCCTTCTTAAGGAACCAATGGGTAAGAAGGGAAAGGACATCTCAGGTTTCCCAGTGGAAGAATACCAGTTACACGCTTTTATTCTCAGTTCCAAGTCCAAGAATGTTCTCAACACCAGATGTCTCATTATAACTGTTATGTAGGCAAAACTTAACCTGAACTGATCCAAGTCTGTAAAACTTGAAAATGCACCTCTTCTGGTGTGAACACCATACACAGATTCCAACAGGCTGCCTGAGACCCCACTCGTGGTGCTGTAAGAAATGCGTATGGTCTTGTTCTCCTGAAACCTGTGTCTTCTCCCAAAACATTAGGATTTCTTAATTCTGATGTAAATCAGGTTTTACAGTTTTCAGATACAGGGCTGTGAAGCTGTAGAATTCCTGATGTTATTCTGTTCCAAAAACAGCTTTGTGAAAATAGTGAAAAGAAAATTCCAGGATTGTCTTTAAACCACCTTCTTCTTTGATAAAACCAGAACTTGGTCTGAACCTTCCTGTCGCTAATCTCATCATTTAAAACGGGCAGTAATCGCTCAGAAACTTCAACCCAAAGTTTGTCTCCCCTCCAGTGCAATTCACACCCGAGTTTTACAGAAAAGCCCCAATGTACAGCATATACCGCAGGGTGTTTAATCCACAGTGAGCGAGAAGTCAGAGCCCGGAAGACAAGAGCTAACACACCCAAAAGGAACGCAGCACAACCATCTGACTGCAGGGAAAACACCCCTGACTCATATGCAAACCGTACCCTGCACTGGGCTGGCTTCCGAATACTTGGCTCCGGGGCAAGCCAACCTTCCCCGCGGACGAGGCTGAAGCCCAGCGCGCTGGCGGCTCCCTCCTTTCTCTCGCACCCCTGCCTCCTCTGCACATTTATTTACATTGCGCATCTTCCATAAACACCATACGCCACCTCATGAGAAAACAATTAATAGAAAGAAAATGAACGGGCTCTTCTGTCTTTATTTCTAAACACGCTCATAAATGATCATCTGTCATTTTAGTGACACTGTGTTACACAGACAAGTAGTTGTCTGTCCCTCATTCCACTGAAACTCATGCAGGAAAGCATATTTTATTAACTTCTCCAGGAATGGTTTCTGGAGACGCTTCTCTGCCTCATCTCTCTCCCTTCTTAAGGAACCAATGGGTAAGAAGGGAAAGGACATCTCAGGTTTCCCAGTGGAAGAATGATACCAGTTACACGCTTTTATTCTCAGTTCCAAGTCCAAGAATGTTCTCAACACCAGATGTCTCATTATAACTGTTATGTAGGCAAAACTTAACCTGAACTGATCCAAGTCTGTAAAACTTGAAAATGCACCTCTTCTGGTGTGAACACCATACACAGATTCCAACAGGCTGCCTGAGACCCCACTCGTGGTGCTGTAAGAAATGCGTATGGTCTTGTTCTCCTGAAACCTGTGTCTTCTCCCAAAACATTAGGATTTCTTAATTCTGATGTAAATCAGGTTTTACAGTTTTCAGATACAGGGCTGTGAAGCTGTAGAATTCCTGATGTTATTCTGTTCCAAAAACAGCTTTGTGAAAATAGTGAAAAGAAAATTCCAGGATTGTCTTTAAACCACCTTCTTCTTTGATAAAACCAGAACTTGGTCTGAACCTTCCTGTCGCTAATCTCATCATTTAAAACGGGCAGTAATCGCTCAGAAACTTCAACCCAAAGTTTGTCTCCCCTCCAGTGCAATTCACACCCGAGTTTTACAGAAAAGCCCCAATGTACAGCATATACCTAAGGAGGCACGTGGGGTCGCCGAACACATGCACGTCCTTCTCAGGAGGAGCGTGCGGTCAGGAGCTACTCTTCTGGAAGCCTAGCCTGCTGTGGACCCCAGACTTGGGGTTAATTCCTGCTCCGAGTGGCAAGCACGTGCCTCTGTGGACGCCACTCACCCATGTGTAACTCGAGGGGCATTCCACCTGCTATTCGGGACTGTTGAAAGGAAACACGGAGACCCCGGCTCGCGGCTCTCCACGCTTCCTTTCCCTCTGGCTGAGACTCCTCTGGAGACGCCTTACGGGGCGGAAGGCTCCGCGTTCACGTTCCTTTATGGGCACGAGCTAGGAGATGGGCGACTGGGCAGGGCACGGGTGTGCGTTACAGGTGGGAGGAAGCGGGGCTGACTCAAGCTCCTTGGAGCAAACCCGACATCAGAACCTCCGAGAAAGCGGGTGGCAACCGAGACGGAGCTGTTGCAGGCAGGGGAGCTGTCAGACACCCCGGAGCTGGGGCACAGACCCGCGGAAGGACACCCGGTCACTCACGTGGGTGTGCCCTCGATGAGTCAAGGTCCGGGCTGAAACGGGCCGTTAAAACCAGTAGTTCTCCGCCCTGACTGCCCAGAACGAGGCCTGACGGCCCAGAGACTCGACCAGAGCGGCATTTTCAAAGGTCTGTGGGTGGTTTCAAGGTGGCAGTGGAGATGGAGGACTTCTGGCCACAGGCGAGTGAGTCCACTCAGGGGCTCTTGCTGCCCTGTTTTCCTCTGTCTGGGGATGGAACCCCACCTCCCTGACCAGGGAAGGAGAAGCTCACAGCACAGGGCCCCACAGCCCAGGGTCTATCAGACCCACCGAGCAAAGAACAGACATTAATGCTTATCTGAATAACGCTGACTTGTGAAGCCAGGACTTTCCTACCTGGGGCTTTCCCACTCCTGGTCGTCCTTGTCCTTCTCTTCTTTGGTGTCTCCAGAATGCGGGTGTTTCTGCACAATTCGCATCCCTCCGGCTTTCACTGCAATGAAGACAGGGGGAGTGATCAGTGTGGACACACAGCCACCAGGCGGCGGGGGGCTCCTCGGGGTGTACCGTGGCCCCACGGGCCCGCGTTCGCCCAGACCAGCCGGCGGTGACAGTGGCAGGGCACGGAGGACAGCGCTGCTGCTGCTGTTGTTGGCCACTCGGTTGTGTCCGACTCTTGAAACCCCTGGACTGCAGCCCACCAGGCTCCTCTCTCCATGGGATTCCCCAGGCAAGAGTACCGGAGTGGGCTGCCATTTCCTTTCCAAGGGGATCTTCCTGACCCAGGGATCAAACCTGCATCTCTTGGACTTTCTGCACTGGCAGGAGTTTATTGCAGTTTGATTTGTATTTCTAACCACTAGGGATTCCAATTTCCCCACATGCGTATCAACACTTGTTATTGTCTTTCTTTTTAGTTATATTTGTTCTTACTGTTGTTGCTTAGTCGCTAAGTCATGATGACTGGCTCTTTCAACCCTATGGACTGTGGCCCACCACTCCTCTGTCCACGAGACTGCCCAAGCAAGAACACTGGGGTGGGCTGCCATTTCCTTACCCAGGTGATCAAACCCACGTCTCCTGTGTCTCCTGCATCGGCAGACAGATTTATTAACCACTACTGCCACCTGGGAAGCCGCATAGCTGTTCCGGGGGTGTGAAGTGCTATCTTGCTACCGTTTGATTTGCATTTCTTTAATAATCTCTTCCGCCTGATGTGAAGAGTGACTCACTGGCAAAGATCCTGAAGCTGGGAAACACGGAGGGCAGGAGAAGAGGGTGACGGAGGATGAGACGGTGGGATGGCATCACCAACTCAGGGGACATGAGTCTGAGCAGACTCTGGGAGACGGGGAAGGACAGGGAAGCCGGGCGTGCTGCAGGCCATGGAGACTGAAGAGCTGGACAACATCAACATGGTTCATATGTTCACACTGTTTTAGAAGAGAAAACACAACAAAAATGGAGATTCCAAGATCTAGGAAGTGTGGCAGAAGCCAGGCTGAACGAGCTAAGTGGGTTTCCTCAAGGGAGATTCCTCTGTTTTTGGCGTGACAGTGAGCTCTCCTGGGGCACAGGCCACGCCATCTTTCCCACGCGACGTTTCCCTCAGTGACGCCAGTCATCATCTCCAGGACTCCAGGGGATAAAGTGTGGACATGTGGGCCACACATCCACGGCCAGCCTCACAGGGCAGTCGCTGGCATGTTTTAGGGTCAGCAAGTCCCTCCGCGTCCGACATGGTTTCAGATGAGACAGCTGCTCCAAGTCTCAACGCCTCATCTCCAGGAAGGGGACAAGAGCCGCGTCCTAAGATTGAAGAATTCAGGTGAGGGGAGAGGCTGTGAATCCTAAGCGCCCAAAGCGATGCTGTTTGGAGGCAGGGCCTCTGGAAGGAGTTTAGCTCATGAGAGTGGGGCCCTGATGAGCAGGACGAGCACCCTCAGGAGACCCCAGGGATCCCCCCTGCTCTTTCTGCCAGTGAGGACAGGGCACACAGCTGTCTGTGAACCCGGAAGCAGGGTATCACCCGACCCTGAACCTCCTGGGGCCTTGACCTTGGACTTTTAGAAAAGTGAGAACGTACTGTTGCTTACAAGACACCCAGTCTGTGATGTTCAGTTGTAGAAGCCCGAACGGACAAAGACAGAGGTGTGCGGCGGCTTTCCAGCACTTGATAGAAAGCTGAGCATGTTGACTGAGCTCGCCCGCCCGGGTTCAGGCGTGGGGCCCGTGTGCTTACGCCCCGACCCCACTCCCCAAGACAGCCACTCCACGTTCTGCCACAGCCCTGCCGACCACACAGGACAGCCAGCTTGCTGGTCATCTCGTCTGGTGTTTCAGATGAAGTGGTTTCTGTTGTTCCGTCCCTAGGAGACGGCTGGCAGTGTGGGAGACCTGGGTTCCATCCCGGGGTCAGGAAGATCCCCTGGAGGAGGAAAGGGCAACCCACTCCAGGGTTCTTGCCTACCGTCCATGGGGTCACAAAGAGCTGGACACGACTGAGCGACAAACCCCCACCATCAAGCTGTCCCCTGCAACCCCCTGGCTAAAGCAAGCCAGGCTTCCCGTCCACGTGCTCCAACTCACGCCCATTGAGTCGATGATGCCCAAGTCAGTTGGACCCTGCTCAATTAAGGAAGCCCAGGACGGGTTTCTTTGTGATTCTGCGAAAAGGATGGAGAATGGGAGACACCCTGAGGCTTATACACTTCGGGTTTATTACTTTTCAAAGGAGCATTCAGGAAGCTGACGATGTCTGCTGTGTGGCCAGCGGTACCCAGAGGCCGCCCCTCAGAGGAAGGCAGAGCAGAGGCACGAGCCTCGCAGGACCGCGTTCGCGCGTTGGCCGGTCTGGGTTTGGAGCGAGGCCGTCCCTGCTGCCACCACCACTTGTCGGGAGACATTCTGTTTGTTAAGAAGGAAATGCAATCCAACCCAGCAATTCTCTCAAAACCCCGATTTTATCCTGACTGATTTTCAGTCCAGTCATTTTATCTTTCATTTCTAGAGCTTCCGCCTTGAGTTCATCTGGTCTTAGTTGATAGCGTCTTACCCATGTCTCATGTTTTTGATTCTTTTATATATTAATCATTTTAGGCATACTTGTCTTATGGTAGTATATCTAAGTTTTTAATTTTTAAAATTTTTGGTTGCATAGGGGCCTTGACCTGATTTAGAAAGTGAGAACGATTGTTGCTTACAAGCACCGTCTGTGATGTTCAGTTGTAGAAGCCCGAACGGACAAAGACAGAGGTGTGCGGCGGCTTTCCAGCACTTGATAGAAAGCTGAGCATGTTGACTGAGCTCGCCCGCCCGGGTTCAGGCGTGGGGCCCGTGTGCTTACGCCCCGACCCCACTCCCCAAGACAGCCACTCCACGTTCTGCCACAGCCCTGCCGACCACACAGGACAGCCAGCTTGCTGGTCATCTCGTCTGGTGTTTCAGATGAAGTGGTTTCTGTTGTTCCGTCCCTAGGAGACGGCTGGCAGTGTGGGAGACCTGGGTTCCATCCCGGGGTCAGGAAGATCCCCTGGAGGAGGAAAGGGCAACCCACTCCAGGGTTCTTGCCTACCGTCCATGGGGTCACAAAGAGCTGGACACGACTGAGCGACAAACCCCCACCATCAAGCTGTCCCCTGCAACCCCCTGGCTAAAGCAAGCCAGGCTTCCCGTCCGCGTGCTCCAACTCACGCCCATTGAGTCGATGATGCCCAAGTCAGTTGGACCCTGCTCAATTAAGGAAGCCCAGGACGGGTTTCTTTGTGATTCTGCGAAAAGGATGGAGAATGGGAGACACCCTGAGGCTTATACACTTCGGGTTTATTACTTTTCAAAGGAGCATTCAGGAAGCTGACGATGTCTGCTGTGTGGCCAGCGGTACCCAGAGGCCGTCACTCAGAGGAAGGCAGAGCAGAGGCACGAGCCTCGCAGGACCGCGTTCGCGCGTTGGCCGGTCTGGGTTTGGAGCGAGGCCGTCCCTGCTGCCACCACCACTTGTCGGGAGACATTCTGTTTGTTAAGAAGGAAATGCAATCCAACCCAGCAATTCTCTCAAAACCCCGATTTTATCCTGACTGATTTTCAGTCCAGTCATTTTATCTTTCATTTCTAGAGCTTCCCCCCGCCTTGAGTTCATCTGGTCTTAGTTGATAGCGTCTTACCCATGTCTCATGTTTTTGATTCTTTTATATATTAATCATTTTAGGCATACTTGTCTTATGGTAGTATATCTAAGTTTTTAATTTTTAAAATTTTTGGTTGCACAGGGTCTTCGTTGCTGTGCTAAGGCTTTCTCTAGTTGTGGCAAAGAGGGGACACTCTTTAGTTGTGGTGCCTGAGTTTTTCCCTGAGGTGGCGTCTCTGTGGAGGGCGGGCTCAGCAGTTACAGCTGGACGGCTCCAGAGCACAGGTTCAGTAGCCGCGAGGTACGGGCTCAGTTGCTGCACAGAATGTGGGATCTTCCAGGACCAGGGACCAAACCAGTGTCTCGTGCATTGGCAGGCTGATTCCTATCCACTGTACCACCAGGAGACTCCTATCTAATTATTTTAGTATCAGGAGTCTCACCCCACTGTTTGTTTTCCTGATCCTGGCTGGCTTGGGGTGCGTGTGGGCCCTGAGCTCGTCTTCAGGGAGCCTCTTTCGTGGGATGCTCTGGGGTGTAGGCAGTACCCCTTGGAGAGATGCTGTACATGCTTCTCTCACACCAGGGGTAAGGGCACCAGGAAACCCATTTTACATCTGATTTCTCACCACAGGAATAACCAAACAGTGTAAATTTGCACTCATCGCCCACGTAAAGGCAGACCTGCAGTTACAAATTCTCAGGGAGACCTGGTTCCCATCTGGAGGCCAGGCTGAAGCCCACCGGCTTCCTCACCAGCCCCCCGTGTTGCTGGGCAGCTTTCTCTGCACCTCGTCTCCAGGGGTGCGGCCTCCGAGCACCCGGCCTGCAGGTGGGATCTTGGGCTAACCGAGGCTGTGAGTCAGACATGGCTGGTGTTCTCAGAACAGGAAGACACACCAGGCCACTTCCTGCCTCATGCGGACCCAAGCCTCGGGCTGACTGCTCTGAGTTTAGTTTCTCCTTTGGCTGTGGTTCCTGGGGATCTACCTCATTTGGGGTTCAGATTGAAAAAAGAAGAAGAAAACATAAATATCATTTGCAGGTGGTTTATCAAGATTTCCCAGGTTATGTAGCCTGCTAAACCCTAAGAAATGAAGACAGAAAATAAAATCCTGTAATATGTTTACGATCATTTTCCACCTCCTCTCTTGAAATGTTAGATTATGAATGTTTATGGTCAAACAAGGAGGCTGGAAGCATTGTCCCACTAAACATGTTTTTAAAATTCATGTTTCTCCCCCACTTATCCCACCCCGTATCCCATGCCCATGAGAAGCTGATTGTAAAGGTGCTGTGAGGAACTGAACTGTGGTCCCCTCAAGTTCATATGCTCATATGCTGGTTTCTGTGCTGAAGCCCTGATCTCTAGAACCTCAGAGCTGCCTGCATGTGCAGACAGCCTCTAAAGAGGTGAGGAAGGGGCCTGCCCTGGTGATCCAGTGGTGAAGAATTCACCTTCCAATACAGGGGCTGTGGGCTTGATCCCTGGTTCAGGAACTAAGGTCCCACGTGTTGAGGGGAACCTAAGCCCCGGCGCCTCAACTAGAGAAAGCCCGTGTACTAAAACAAAGACTTAGTGCATCCCCCCAAAAGAGGTGATTAACTGAAAGAGGCTGTTGGGGTAGCCCTAGGGTTCTCCAGGTGATGCAGTGGTAAGAACCACCTGCCAATGCAGGAGACATAAGATCCAGTCCCGGAGTCGGGAAGAACCCCTGCAGGAGGGCATGGCAGCCCACTCCAGTAGTCTTGCCTAGAAAGTTCCACGGACAGAGGAGCCGGGGCTGCAGTCCATGGGGCAGCAGAGTCAGAAAAAAACGTGCTTACAAATTCTCAGGAGACCTGGTTCCCATCTGAGGCCAGGCTGAAGCCCACCGCTTCCTCCAGGGGGGGCGGCCTCCGAGCACCCGGCCTGCAGGTGGGATCTTGGGCTAACCGAGGCTGTGAGTCAGACATGGCTGGTGTTCTCAGAACAGGAAGACACACCAGGCCACTTCCTGCCTCATGCGGACCCAAGCCTCGGGCTGACTGCTCTGAGTTTAGTTTCTCCTTTGGCTGTGGTTCCTGGGGATCTACCTCATTTGGGGTTCAGATTGAAAAAAGAAGAAGAAAACATAAATATCATTTGCAGGTGGTTTATCAAGATTTCCCAGGTTATGTAGCCTGCTAAACCCTAAGAAATGAAGACAGAAAATAAAATCCTGTAATATGTTTACGATCATTTTCCACCTCCTCTCTTGAAATGTTAGATTATGAATGTTTATGGTCAAACAAGGAGGCTGGAAGCATTGTCCCACTAAACATGTTTTTAAAATTCATGTTTCTCCCCCACTTATCCCACCCGTATCCCATGCCCATGAGAAGCTGATTGGAAAGGTGCTGTGAGGAACTGAACTGTGGTCCCCTCAAGTTCATATGCTCATATGCTGGTTTCTGTGCTGAAGCCCTGATCTCTAGAACCTCAGAGCTGCCTGCATGTGCAGACAGCCTCTAAAGAGGTGAGGAAGGGGCCTGCCCTGGTGATCCAGTGGTGAAGAATTCACCTTCCAATACAGGGGCTGTGGGCTTGATCCCTGGTTCAGGAACTAAGGTCCCACGTGTTGAGGGGAACCTAAGCCCCGGCGCCTCAACTAGAGAAAGCCCGTGTACTAAAACAAAGACTTAGTGCATCCCCCCAAAAGAGGTGATTAACTGAAAGAGGCTGTTGGGGTAGCCCTAGGGTTCTCCAGGTGATGCAGTGGTAAAGAACCACCTGCCAATGCAGGAGACATAAGATCCAGTCCCGGAGTCGGGAAGAACCCCTGCAGGAGGGCATGGCAGCCCACTCCAGTAGTCTTGCCTAGAAAGTTCCACGGACAGAGGAGCCGGGGGGCTGCAGTCCATGGGGCGCAGAGTCAGACACGACTGAGCGACCTTGCACACACATACACCCTCATCCACCATGACGTGCTTACATCAGAAGAGGAAGAGACCCCGGGGATGCATGTGCAAGAGGAAAGGCCACGTGAGGACCGAGAGGGAAGGTGGCCGTCTGCACATCACGGAGAGAGGCCTCGGGAGAAACAGCACTGGTGGGCACCTCGACCCCAGCCTCTCGGCCTCCACGACTGTGAGAAAATAAAGTTCTGTGGCTGAAACCACCCAGTCTGTGGAATTCTGGTGTAGCAGCCTGCACAGTTGAATACAGATGCCCATTTAAAAATCATCTCTGAATCATTTCAACTCGGCAGATGAAACACCTTAAAGCTCTGGGTCCCAGGTGTGGTCCATAGGCTGGCTAACAGTGAAAGGGGGTGCCACGCACCACAGGATTGGACGCCATCGAAGTGACGCCGGAGTGAGACCCCAGGATGCTCACGGGGGGCCTGTCCACTCCTCCGCTGAAGAAAGCACACTTCCAGGCACCCCCCCATCGGCACTTCATTTAATTTATGAAATAATTAACCTCATCAGTCCCTCACCGTATGGGGAGTCTAATGCAGCAACAGAGCAGCTATCGTGAGAATAACTCAGAGTTGACACAGACTCTACCCGCGTGGCTGCCCAAAATACGAAAGCCCCTATTTATCAACTGTTTCATTACTGTCACTAGAATTCCTGCTTGTTCACAAACAAAAAGGCAGAGCTATTTCTGCAGAAATATTTGCAGAATTCTTTGCAAACAAACAAAGTATTTCCCGAAGACAATAGTAAAAAAACCAAAATAAACAGATTTTGGTTATGATCGTTGTTATTCAAATGTGAGCTTCAGGTGTAAAGAATGGCAAGCTTCCTCTTGGCAGGAGCGCGGAGCAGAAGTTAAGGACACGGGTACGGGAGCCAGATTGCTGGGTTCCAGTCCCAGCTCTGCCTCTGTGCCCGCGAGCTGCTGGGCGGCGGGCAGCGGCAGCACTCTGCCCGGGGGCCCGCCTGTGAGGAAAGCGCGGCGATGCTCTGCCCGCAGGCCTCGGCCGAGGACTGAAGCGGGAGCCCACGTGAGGAACCTCCACCAGGACGTGGCTCCCGAGAACGCCCAACGCTCAGCTGCTCTCATTAAACAAGTCTTGTGTCTGTGCTAAGTCGCTTCCAGTCTGACTCTTGCGACCCCAGGGACTGCAGCCCGCGGGCTCCCCCCTCCATGGGGCTCTCCAGGCAAGATGACTGCAGTGGGTCACCATTTCCTCCTCCAGGGGATCTTTCTGACCCAGAGATCAAACCCACGTCTCTTGAGTCTCCTGCATTGGCCGGCGGGCTCTTTACCACCAGCGCCGCCTGGGAAGCAGGTTCCTTGCATCCAGCACTTGGAGGGCCCTCCAGGCGGGCGTCCCTGGTGGTCTGCCGCCTCCTCCCCGGCCTCCTCTGTGTCAGGGCAGCAGCGGGGTCTGCGCACGGGGTGGCTGAGTGAGCCACACGCCCAGCACCCCGAGGGGCTCCGGGGCCCCAGTCAGCTGACCACCCCAGCTGTGTCCTCGGTCCCACACTATCTAAGGAAGTTTTCGGAGAGTCACAGACTCCGAATAACCCTCCCCCTCCTGAGGTCGCTGGGGGCCAGTGCTATCCACTGGCCTGGTACCACCCCACTTCCCCCTAAGCCTGTCCTGTAGCCCTCCCCCACCACGAGGCCAGGAAGCCACCGAGCGCCAGCTTCTGACCCCCACTCCACAGGCCTTGCCCTGTTGGAACCTTCCAGGAAACAGAGCACCATGGCTCCTCAGGGACACGCGAGTGAGGGCCTCCGGGCCGGTTCCAGGCCGGGGAAGGAAGTGTGACTGATGTGGAAAGCTCTCTGCCAGCAGTTTCCTGCCACGGAGCAGAGGCGGCGGTGGCAGCGGCCTCCGGGTGGGACTTTGTCAGGCGAGGAAGATGACACAGACCCTGGGGGCTGCCCGCCCCCGAGGTGTTGGAGAGCCTGGCTCTGAAAGGGCCCCCCACAGCCAGCTCCTCGTCCTCAAGAGCAGGCTAGCAAGACCCACAGCTGCAGGCCGGGCAGAGGACAATAAAGGTGTCCCCCAGGGCTCGAGACAGAGAGGGCGCCCGGAGCCGGGGTGTGGCTTGAGCCCCGGTGCCCGCGGAGCAGGACCAGTGAGTGGGGGCTTCTTTCGCTCTCGCCGGGGAAGAGCCACTGAAATGCGACTCAAAGGCGAGTAAACCCACCTCCAAGAAGAGGTGAAAGGCTCTTGAGAATTGTTCGGATGGGAACAAAAGAAAGCAAACCAGAGATACGGATCAGGCGTGGGCAGGCAGAGCAGCGCAGTGGCCACAAAGCGAGGTGGGACGGCCCTCGCCTGGGACCAGGGCAGAGAAGGTGGTCACTGGTGGTTGAGAGCAAGGGCTTGGCCAACGATGAAGCGACACCCACCTGGGGAGGCTGGAGCCCTGCGGAAGGAGCCCCGGGAAGGGAGCGGGCGGATGGGGGCACAGGCAGTGAGTTAGGGGGACCCTGGAAGCTCCCCACCCTGCGGCCGCGTGAGGCCCCCAAAGGGGACTTCGGGTCTGAGACACTGGGTGAAAGTGATGCTGGCAGGAAGAATCGGCCCCTGGTAGACTGCTGATCTTGCACTCTGCTGCTTCCTCTCTGAGAAAACTGAGCACGAAACAAAGCAAACTGCTGTTCTTGCCTTCGAGGCAGAAGGCGGGAGGGTGGCAAGGTCCGTAAGTGCCAGGGAGGCCCCCGCTCGCTCTTCAGAGGAGCTGTGAGGCTCGGAGGTGGGCGGTGTGGTCAGTCGGCCGGGGCTCCGGCCCAGGACCAGCGAGGCCGCCCGCCTAGCCCGCGGTGCGGTGCGGCTCCATCTCCCCCGACGGCCGTGGCCCAGGCGGCGGCTGTCGTGGCGGCCGTCAGCGGCTCAGCCATGTCTGACTCGGTGGCGCCAGGACTGCGGCCCACCAGGCTCCTCTGGCCTTCGCCGTCTCCAGGAGTTTGCTCAAATTCACGTCCAGTGAGTCGGGGACGCCCTCCAACGGCCTCATCCTCGGCCCTCCCCCTTCTCCTGCTGCCCCCCGTCTTTCCCGTGGACGTGGCTCTTTGCGTCAGGGGCCCAGAGGACTGGCGCTTCAGCTTCGCATCGGTCCTTCCAGTGGGCATTCAGGCTTGATTTCCTTCAGGACTGACGGGTTTGATCTCCCTGCTGGCCAAGGGACTCTCAAGAGTCCTCGCCAGCACCACAGTTTGAAAACATCAGTTCTTCGGTGCTCAGCTTTCATGGTGACCCGGGCAGGACAGGACCCTGCCGGTAAGTGACAGGTCCAAAGCTGAGGCGGGGAGAGGCAGGGGCAGCCAGGGAGGCTGGTTTCGGAGAGCCCAGGGAGCACGCGATCCCCGCCTGGAGGCTGCGGGGGACGGGCCGCCAGACAGTGCCCACCAAGCCCAACGCAGCCTCTCCTGCCGCGGGGCCGGCGCTGGGTCCCGGGTCGTGGCCAGCGACAGGGATAAGAGGCCCTGGCAGGCAGAGGAAGGCCCCCCGGGTGGCCACGCCCCGCCCCCACCTGCGACTGGATGGCAAGGAGGTGCCAAGGCCACAGACGGGACAAAGGCTGTCAGTCAGCCAACCTTCAAGTCAGGAGACGCCTCTGGAAGACGTGGGTGGGCGCTGGGATCATCAGGGTCCCGAACCGCTGCGAGGGACTCCGACGCGCCAGCGTCAGCCTGTCTACCGTGAGGAGGGCTGGGCCAGCCACTGCGGGCGGAGGACGGGGCCACGTGTCCAGGGGTGTGGGGGCCTCTGGAGGCTGCAAGAGGCAGAAACGGGGTTCTCCCCTGGAGCCGCCAGGGAAACCAGCTCTGCGAACAGCTGGGCATCCGCCCAGTGAGGCTCATTTTGGACTTCTCAACTCCAGACCTGTGAGACAACAGAGCTGCGCTGTTTTCAACCACGGACTTCATCGTGCTCTACTACGGCGGCCACGGGAATGTACAACGGGGACACACGCCATGCGCAGGTGGCGCCAGAGGGCCCCCCGCCCACGGCCTGCACTCGTCCCCTCCCAGGAGGCCACACTGCATTCTTCCCCAGTAGGAGGGGCACCTGGGAGAGAAATAAGCTTTGACCTGTTCAGCCACTGAGATCTGGGGTCGTCTGTTACAATAGGGAGTACCATGTAATACAACTATAACTAATACAGGACCTGATACAAAAGTGGATATTTCCTAGAAACAAACAAAGAGTCTGTGGAGCTGGGAAGGGGAAGCCATTCACAAAACCCAGTAAGAGTGGCCTGCAAAATGAACAGGGCGCTCACAGAAGGGGAGGCGGAGGCACGTCACCCAAAGTTCTAGAGCACAGAGAGGAAATCTAAACAGGTCGCACAAGTGCTAGGTCCACCCTGACCTGAAGCTTTCAAAAAAAAATATGCAGTGACTTAAAAGCATCTCTTTTTCTGGCATCTCAGGAGCAAAGGCAGGCTTCCCAGCTGGCACAAGGGGAGGAGATGTAAGAGATGTGGGCTGGATAGGGAAGATCCTCTGGAGGAGGAAATGGCAACCCACTTCAGTATTCTTGCCTGGAAACTTCTATGGACAGAGGAGCCTCCTGGAGGGCTCAAGCCCATGGCGTCACAAAGAGCTGGAACCAGCTTAGCAACTGAGCATGCACACGCACACAGAAGCAAAGGCAGAGCTCTCTCCTGTGTCCTCAAGCGCTGAGCAGTGGCTGGTTGAGGATGGGGTGGGGGGGCATGCTTCGCATACCAGTGACTGCCTGGTTAATACAATAAAAACCAAATTGGTCTTGCCTTTCTAGCAACAGAGTAGCCTTGATAATATGACCCCACCACAAGGAGAGAAGTTGGAAGTATCGCCCATGGCCCTTTACCTGCATTCTGAATGATTAACAGAACAGAGAACTGAAGTATTTTGAAGTTACTAAAGAAAAGCATAGTGGTCTCATTTCCACCACGCTCATCCGCCCAGTGAGGCTCATTGGACTTCTCAACTCCAGACCTGTGAGACAACAGAGCTGCGCTGTTTTCAACCACGGACTTCATCGTGCTCTACTACGGCGGCCACGGGAATGTACAACGGGGACACACGCCATGCGCAGGTGGCGCCAGAGGGCCCCCCGCCCACGGCCTGCACTGCCCCTCCCAGGAGGCCACACTGCATTCTTCCCCAGTAGGAGGGGCACCTGGGAGAGAAATAAGCTTTGACCTGTTCAGCCACTGAGATCTGGGGTCGTCTGTTACAATAGGGAGTACCATGTAATACAACTATAACTAATACAGGACCTGATACAAAAGTGGATATTTCCTAGAAACAAACAAAGAGTCTGTGGAGCTGGGAAGGGGAAGCCATTCACAAAACCCAGTAAGAGTGGCCTGCAAAATGAACAGGGCGCTCACAGAAGGGGAGGCGGAGGCACGTCACCCAAAGTTCTAGAGCACAGAGAGGAAATCTAAACAGGTCGCACAAGTGCTAGGTCCACCCTGACCTGAAGCTTTCAAAAAAAAATATGCAGTGACTTAAAAGCATCTCTTTTTCTGGCATCTCAGGAGCAAAGGCAGGCTTCCCAGCTGGCACAAGGGGAGGAGATGTAAGAGATGTGGGCTGGATAGGGAAGATCCTCTGGAGGAGGAAATGGCAACCCACTTCAGTATTCTTGCCTGGAAACTTCTATGGACAGAGGAGCCTCCTGGAGGGCTCAAGCCCATGGCGTCACAAAGAGCTGGAACCAGCTTAGCAACTGAGCATGCACACGCACACAGAAGCAAAGGCAGAGCTCTCTCCTGTGTCCTCAAGCGCTGAGCAGTGGCTGGTTGAGGATGGGGTGGGGGGGCATGCTTCGCATACCAGTGACTGCCTGGTTAATACAATAAAAACCAAATTGGTCTTGCCTTTCTAGCAACAGAGTAGCCTTGATAATATGACCCCCACCACAAGGAGAGAAGTTGGGGGAAGTATCGCCCATGGCCCTTTACCTGCATTCTGAATGATTAACAGAACAGAGAACTGAAGTATTTTGAAGTTACTAAAGAAAAGCATAGTGGTCTCATTTCCACCTCCCTTTAATAAATAGAGCCATGGTTATATTTCCATTTGACTCAGTTCTAGAAGGGACATAAAGTCTACTCTTGAAAGAAAACCACACATAAGATGAGTAACGCTCCACGCCACCACGTATTGGGCTCAAGAGAACTTTCCTGACATCAGGTTTTGACTGCTCTGGGAAATGGAAGGGGCTAGGGCCGGCGGAATGTATGCAACAGAGAGACGTTCTTCCCATCACGGCCACAAACTGACGGAGACCGGCAGGAGTGAGTCACCGCGCGGCTTGTCCCCCGTTTCTGCTGGGGATCAGAGTGTTGTTATTAGATGAAACAAAACCTCACTCACTCTCCTCATCGGTATTTGCAAAAATTTCCAGAATACAAGCAGTCTCACCCCACGTCTCCACAGATAGTTAGTCGCTGAGAGCAGCGGCGAGCTCTCCACTCATGAAGACCTGGTTATTTTTACAGAGGGCCCAGCCCTCAGTCCCATTGCATTTACTCACACAGCGCCTTCCTCCCAGGCTCTTCCAGAGCCTCGTTAACCTCACGCACGGGAGGAGGACCTGGGGAGGGATGGAGCCCCGTGGAGATGACTGCCGGAGGTTTCGGGAGGCAAAGCCCCGCTGACGTCACTGGCTTGGGGGTGCTGGCAGCACTCCAGAGGGCCTGGCCAGGTATAAACACGGTGCTGTCCCCTCGACCCCACCAGGTGGCTGCTCCGTCATGCCACGCGCTTAGAACCGGCTGAGGAAAGGGAGCTGGCTGCCACCCCTAAACATGCCTCTTCGGCAGGTATGATTCTGAGCTGATTAAGAAACAGTACGACACAGGGAAAAGCTGGACACGGAGAAGTCACCCTCGTTGGGAACGCTTGCATTTGCAAGGGAGATCTCCCCCTGTGTCTCTTTTGCTCTGTACCAGGAAGAGAAGGATGAGGAAGTCCCAGGAGAATCTTACATCTGCATAATGACCTTCCCCAGGCATTTCCTGGGTCCCTCCCTTAAGCAGAACCTCCACTCCCGGGCCTGTTTCAGCTTTAGTACTTAAGGTGGTGCCTGGGACTCGCTGGTCGTTCGTTCTTGAGTATCTTTCATGTACACAGAAGAGATCTGTGTTACTACACTTGTTTGGTTCTTAAGTATCTTCCGTGTACACAGAAGAGATCTGTGTTATTACACTTGTTTGTTTTTCTTAATTAGTCTGTCCTTTATCATAAGGGAGATCTCAGCCAGGAACCTAGAAGAGCAAAGGGAAAGTGATTTTTCTGCTACTCCACCACGCTCCCTGTGTGTGCACGCCTGCTCAGTCGCTTCAGTCACGTCTGATCCTGTGACTCTATGGATCCTAGCCCGTCAGGCTCCTCTGTCCATGGGATCCTCCAGGCAAGAATACTGGAGTGGGTTGCCATGCCCTCCTCCAGGGGATCTTCCCAACCCAGGGATTGAACCTGTGTCTCTAACGGTTTCTTTACCACTAGTGCCACCTGGGAAGCCCCGCACACCCTGTAATGTCTGGCAAATGTGAGTTAGGATTTCCATTGAGACGCTGCTGCCCAAGCTGGCTGGGAGCCCGGCCTGCACCACCAGGACATGCTGGGGACAGCCTGGCAGAGGGAAGCGAGGGGCTCACATGCTGGGGAAGAAGTGAAAGGCTGTAAGAGCCGCTGGAGAAACTCACAAACTATGGAGTCTTCTGGGCGAGGCGCCGCCCAGAAGCAAGGGGCACAGGCGGCGCAGGGGAGGCACAGAGCACACCTGGGCCAGACAGCAATCACAAGAAACCGCCAAGGAACATGGAGAGAGGCACGGAGGAGAGGTTTATTGTTTTTGATTGCAGATTTAGGCATGAGATTTTGCTATCCCACTTAAGCACTTAATGAAAGTGGTCCCAACGTGTTCAAGGCTGCTGTTTTGATTTATGAACTGGGCTCTGGGCGATCCCTGACGAGTATCCCTTATGATAGTGGCTTCTATTTTTTCCTTGAACGTCTCTGCAAAACTGACTGTTCTCTGGTCACGCTGAAGTCGACAAGACCACCCAGAGCTTTCTGCCCAAAAAGGCTTCCACCCAAGGGTCCCTGTGCTGTCCTCACTGGGAGGCAAAGCAGCACATCCGGCCAAAGGTCTCTTTCTAAGCTGCTCCCCTGGGCCAGGATGCCAGGCCCTTCTTCCCACTCTGGCTACGTGTGACCGGCCTTCGGAAATGCAGGATGACAGTGACGGCTTCCTTAGCAGCTGCTGCTGGACTGGGGCCTCCAAGGCTTAAGGGACCTGCCCTGAAGTCACCGGAGGAGTCTACCGGTGGCATTCACTGTCCCTGGGCTCCACGCCTATCAACGGTGACAGGAACAGCACAAAGGCAGCCCCGCCCTGCTACTTTCTCAGGGACAGTCCGGCACAGACCTCCCATTTCATGGTCTGGGAAAACCGAGTCCTAGAGAAGCGACAGGCCTCAAAACTCAGGGCCCAAGTTTACTGCCATGCCAGCACACATACATTGGCTCCCTTCTCCTTGGACGGCGATAAGCTATTTAATTTATAATTCATACAGCCTAGCTGTTTACCATTCATCAAATGCCACTCATTACCCTAGGACTGGGGAGCCCCATGCACGCTGGGGCCGCATGGCCCACGGTCACCAGTGTAAATTAAGGCACTCCCGCCAGCCAGGCTGCCCAGGTCATCAGGCAGCTGGGTATGAACCTGCAGTGGTAGGGATTACAGGCCAGAGTCATAATGAAAGGAAATGCTTTGAAGCTCTTTTTAAATTTTAATTCAACACAGAGGCCACCAAAGTCTATTTTCCATCCCAGTGGAACTGTTTTCTGAAACCTCTTGCCTCTTGCACCCCCTCCCAGCAGGTAGCCATTTTTCTTTTCAGTCTTCTTGCTGTTGAGAACTTGTTTCACTAGCCAGAGGTATGGCCTACTCTGGAATGCAGGAATGTAAGGAACAGCTCTATTCACGAGGTGGAGACAGAGAATCAGTGCCCTGTGGTGGAGGTGGTTAGACAGAAAGAGGGGAAATCTTTCCTTTAACAAGAAGACTGCACGGATGTTCCATAGAAAGCGGCCATATTTGCCTAAGGCTTCCCTTACTCGCAGACTGAGCTGATCCTCCACCTAACGTGTGGAATGAAGACCCTAAAAACCCCACATGCTGACATGACGCGGGTTGTAGGACTCAGTCACCTGTGGTTCCCTCTCAGGGTCCTCCCATATGGACTGATGGCCATTCCAAAGGGGAGGTGAAAACGCGTCGGCCAGTCTGGGCAGACTCAAAAGAACAAACAGGAACTGTGCTCAGAAGGGGGAGGAGTAGATAGGAAAATAAACGTTGCACAGAGTCTCATTTTCTAAAAAAAAAAAAATAGAGGCTCTTTCCTGCATTTAACTTCCTTGACTCAGAAGTTTAGGAATGTGCGGAAGCAAAAAAGAAAACCACTGCTCAAGAAAAGCAGAATACGAAAGAAACTGGAGGGAAACCACAGTCATAGAGTGATTCACGATAAAAATGATTTCCACTCCTTTGGTTCTTTTGTAATGTTGTCAGCGTACAAGACGTTGAGGCCCTTGATTTGTCATTGTTTCGGCTACTCGTTTTTCTAGAGCCTCTGTGCACTCTGAGTGTTCAAACTTCGAGGGGCATGTTGTTCACTGGGCTTATTCAAGTTAGTCTAATTTGCATGCAACTCTCACGGACTTGCGACGCTTCGCGTAGAGACAGGTGTCGCCAGCATGGGGCTGAGTGTGGCTCAGACCGCTGAGCGGACCCGTCCCAGGCCGGCCGCTGCCTTCCCGCCCGGCGCCCCGCTCCGCGCTCCGCGCCCCGCGCCCGCCGGTTCGAGCCCGCCCTCCGGACCCGCGAGAGGAGAGAAAGTGGGAACGAGTCTGTACCGGCGGGCGGGTGTCCAGCTTTCGTCTCCAGCTTCCCTTCGGGAGGCGAAGACATGGTGCGACCCGGTTTCGACGGACCTGGACGGCGGCGGCGGGCTCGGGGGCCGGGCGGGAGGCGCGCGAGCGTGGGCGCGGGGAGGGACTGGAGGCGCGCGCGTGGGGCTCGGGGGCCGCGCACAGGCTGATGGATCGCGGCCGCCGGGAGGGGGCGCGGCCGCTGCCCGTCGACGTGGCGCGGCCCCGCCCCCGCGGCTGCGCAGTGGCGTCACTGCGCCCGCCCCGCCCCCCGGCGACGGCGCGCCCCGAGGACTGCGCATGCGCAGTCTGCAGCGCCACGTAGGTCGCTGAGGCTGGGGGCGGAGGAGAAAGAGGAGCGCGGGCGGGGCGTTGGCGGGAGGAGGTTGGAAATAGTCCAGCGAGAGGGCGGCAGCTACGTGGGCGGTGTGCCACCAACCGGTGCTCCGCCCGATCGACGGTGAAGATGGTGGGGAAGCTGAGCCTCCATAGCTGGGCGCGCATGTCGTCGGGTAACCGGCCCATCTGCCAGGTGTCCTCAGCCCACGGCCCAGGTGAGACCGACCAGGGGCACAAGAATAGCCCTGATGTATTAAAAGATGTTACAGATGGGAAAGGTACCTCCCCCGCACCCCGCCCCGTCCCCACTGAGAGAGAGAATGGAAGAGGTTTTGCTGTGAAGCCTGGAAACCTAGAGGGCTTGTAAGGTTGCGCGGTCCCTGGTGTCCTGTTGCGATGGCTCTTGATTCCGTGCAAAGCTGACCCTTTGGTCTCGTGCCCTGGATCTCATCCTTCTCGCCACCTCAGGCGCTTTGCAACTACAGGTATCCTCTATTGCACTAACTTAGCGTCCACACCTTATTCAAGTTAGTCTAATTTGCATGCAACTCTCACGGACTTGCGACGCTTCGCGTAGAGACAGGTGTCGCCAGCATGGGGCTGAGTGTGGCTCAGACCGCTGAGCGGACCGTCCCAGGCCGGCCGCTGCCTTCCCGCCCGGCGCCCCGCTCCGCGCTCCGCGCCCCGTGCCCGCGGGTTCGAGCCCGCCCTCCGGACCCGCGAGAGGCGAGAAAGTGGGAACGCGTCCGTACCGGCGGGCGGGTGTCCAGCTTTCGTCTCCAGCTTCCCCTCGGGAGGCGAAGACATGGTGCGAAGCCGGTTTCAGACGGACCTAGGCGGCGGCGGGCTCGGGGGCCGGGCGGGAGGCGCGCGAGCGTGGGCGCGGGGAGGGACTGGAGGCGCGCGCGTGGGGCTCGGGGGCCGCGCACAGGCTGATGGATCGCGGCCGCCGGGAGGGGGCGCGGCCGCTGCCCGTCGACGTGGCGCGGCCCCGCCCCCGCGGCTGCGCAGTGGCGTCACTGCGCCCGCCCCGCCCCCCGGCGACGGCGCGCCCCGAGGACTGCGCATGCGCAGTCTGCAGCGCCACGGAGGTCGCTGAGGCGGGGGGCGGAGGAGAAAGAGGAGCGCGGGCGGGGCGTTGGCGGGAGGAGGTTGGAAATAGTCCAGCGAGAGGGCGGCAGCTACGTGGGCGGTGTGCCACCAACCGGTGCTCCGCCCGATCGACGGTGAAGATGGTGGGGAAGCTGAGCCTCCATAGCTGGGCGCGCATGTCGTCGGGTAACCGGCCCATCTGCCAGGTGTCCTCAGCCCACGGCCCAGGTGAGACCGACCAGGGGCACAAGAATAGCCCTGATGTATTAAAAGATGTTACAGATGGGAAAGGTACCTCCCCCGCACCCCGCCCCGTCCCCACTGAGAGAGAGAATGGAAGAGGTTTTGCTGTGAAGCCTGGAAACCTAGAGGGCTTGTAAGGTTGCGCGGTCCCTGGTGTCCTGTTGCGATGGCTCTTGATTCCGTGCAAAGCTGACCCTTTGGTCTCGTGCCCTGGATCTCATCCTTCTCGCCACCTCAGGCGCTTTGCAACTACAGGTATCCTCTATTGCACTAACTTAGCGTCCACACCTGTCCAGTGTCTTACGAAAAGAAAACACCATTGGCTCTCCTGGCTGTTGTCTGGCTTTGACAGCACAGCTGCTCCAAGGCCACCTCACCCCACCAATCCTTAAACCAGTCCAACCCACCTGGTTGTCATCCAGCTCCACAGAGGCTGCCACCTGCCAGGAAGGTCCCTTTATCAAAGTCACTCCTGACCTCTATGCTGCCCAGTCCAATAGCCACTCTTCCACTCTGATTTCCCGACAGCGCTTGACCTTGCCGACCACCCCCTCCTCCTCAGCTGCCTTCAGGATCACCGTATCATTGCCTTGACATCTCGTGTTTGGGCTGGATGCCCGGCTGCTCTCAGTCGGGTTGGTTGGTACCTCTTGTAGATTTCCAAGCACTTGAGAATCCCAAGGCATAGCATCAGCTCTCGTCTGTGCCTCAACTTGGCTTCACTGGTACATGAGACCCATTATCATCCGTGTGCTTCCGAATCACCAATCAGCCAGCCCATTCCTCTACACCTGCCCCTCCATTAAAACTCCGGACTCACATTCCACTGCCCCCGTCAGTCTCCCTACCCAGGTGTCTGACCCAGTGCTGCCCAACTCTGCTTCAGGGCACACGTAGAAATGCACATACTATACATTGGTCTGGGACCCCCACCCCCACCCCACCTCCGGGGCCCCCCAATCCTCCCCACCCCCCATTTCAGTACCACTCGGAGAAGTACAGCTGTTGGCCAGGTGGTGGTCTTTTTTTTATTTTTTTTTAAGAGGTAGCAAGTCAGTGCCAGATACTGTCAAGGCTGTTGGATTGGATCTTTTTTTTAAAAAAACATTTATTTTATTTATTTATCTTTTGGGGGGTGGGGTGAGGAGGGAGGAGGACAGGCGGGCCACGGGCCACTTCTATTGGTCTTTAGGTGGTGGTCTTGATAGAGTTGTCATTGTCCTTCATTTACATCAAACCTTGCAGACAGGTGTCAGCAGCTTAGAAGAAAATCCGAAATCAATAGTGGGACACTCTCTTAAGAGATGCTCCATCATTAACACTATTGATGGAGCCAAGTGAGGAAATCCACAGACTCTGATGATTTGAATTCTAAATAGACACTTTAAGGCTACCTAACCAAATTAGTTGTATGAATATTTTCCCTCTTACATGTGTTCAAGAATGTTCTATGGTTAAAAACTTATTAAGTCTAAAAGAACTGGTTTTAAGAAGTATGGAATCAAAATTCTGGGTTAGAAAACATTGTGTTATAGTTTAGTTGGCATCATTTTTTCCCCTCAGTGGTACATAAAGTTGTGTGCTAAGAGCAGTGGTATCTTAGATTCAGTGGTGTTGCTAGGGAGCCCTGGGTGTAAAATGAAGAAACCTTCTGAGGAAGGAAGTAACTACCCAGGGGCCCTGGAAGCTGGTCAGCACTGGGCTGCCTGAGGACTGAGAAGATTCATATATTTGCCTGAGACCTGACTTGGGACTACACTGATCAAGACGCTCTGGTGTAACAGCCGTGCCTAATTTTACATGTAGAAGCAGAACTCCCAGATCACCCACCTACCCATAGAGACCTTACCGTCTAGAGGAGAATCCAGACTGTTCATTGCAGTGTGAGAGCTTGCCTAATCCCTTGGGTTTCTACTACAGAAAATACTGGTATTTAAGGAATGTAGCTTGAGAAAGCTGACCCAGTGCTGCCCAACTCTGCTTCAGGGCACACGTAGAAATGCACATACTATACATTGGTCTGGGACCCCACCCCACCCCACCTCCGGGCCCCCCAATCCTCCCCACCCCCCATTTCAGTACCACTCGGAGAAGTACAGCTGTTGGCCAGGTGGTGGTCTTTTTTTTATTTTTTTTTAAGAGGTAGCAAGTCAGTGCCAGATACTGTCAAGGCTGTTGGATTGGATCTTTTTTTTAAAAAAACATTTATTTTATTTATTTATCTTTTGGGGGGTGGGGTGAGGAGGGAGGAGGACAGGCGGGCCACGGGCCACTTCTATTGGTCTTTAGGTGGTGGTCTTGATAGAGTTGTCATTGTCCTTCATTTACATCAAACCTTGCAGACAGGTGTCAGCAGCTTAGAAGAAAATCCGAAATCAATAGTGGGACACTCTCTTAAGAGATGCTCCATCATTAACACTATTGATGGAGCCAAGTGAGGAAATCCACAGACTCTGATGATTTGAATTCTAAATAGACACTTTAAGGCTACCTAACCAAATTAGTTGTATGAATATTTTCCCTCTTACATGTGTTCAAGAATGTTCTATGGTTAAAAACTTATTAAGTCTAAAAGAACTGGTTTTAAGAAGTATGGAATCAAAATTCTGGGTTAGAAAACATTGTGTTATAGTTTAGTTGGCATCATTTTTTCCCCTCAGTGGTACATAAAGTTGTGTGCTAAGAGCAGTGGTATCTTAGATTCAGTGGTGTTGCTAGGGAGCCCTGGGTGTAAAATGAAGAAACCTTCTGAGGAAGGAAGTAACTACCCAGGGGCCCTGGAAGCTGGTCAGCACTGGGCTGCCTGAGGACTGAGAAGATTCATATATTTGCCTGAGACCTGACTTGGGACTACACTGATCAAGACGCTCTGGTGTAACAGCCGTGCCTAATTTTACATGTAGAAGCAGAACTCCCAGATCACCCACCTACCCATAGAGACCTTACCGTCTAGAGGAGAATCCAGACTGTTCATTGCAGTGTGAGAGCTTGCCTAATCCCTTGGGTTTCTACTACAGAAAATACTGGTATTTAAGGAATGTAGCTTGAGAAAGAAACACCCATATTTCCCAGCCTCCTTTGCATCTAGGAGCTGCCAAGAGAGAGTTCTGGTCCTGGAGGTGGAACTGGAAGTCAACTGGGGTTTTGGGGAAGTTAATACACTCTTAATATGAGGACCCTCTTCCTGTAGGTGGTATCATTGTTCACATTGCTTTGAACTTAGATAGAAGGTGGAAGGCAAAGTGATTGTATTGCAACCACAAGGCAACCAAAGGCGTGAAAGCCAAATGCTAGAGGTGGCAGAGCAGGAAAAACAATGGAGGTGGGAGTCTGAGGTTCTGCAGAGTGGCATACCCTGCCTCCAGACTGTTTTCTGTTGTGGAGAACAAACCCCTGTTAGATCCAGTCCCCATGGATGGTGTCTTTACATGCAACTGAAAGCAGCCCCTACCAACTGATGGGCCTGCCTGTCCCCGAGAGCTCACCTCTCACAGCTCCACCGGACATGGGCCTTTCTGACGCGCCTCCCGTTGACAAGCCAGTCCTTCCCTTTGGGCCTTAGCATGAGCTGTTCCCTCCACCTAGCACTGTCTCCCCCAGATTCTTGCGTGGCTAACTCCTCCTCATTCTAGAGTCAGAGATTGAAAAGGCCTGTCCTGATCACTCCCATCTGGAGGAGGCAGCCCTTGGCCCTTAGCACTCTGTCTTCATCCTCGTCCATCATCCCTCTCCCGGGCCATGGCCATCTTGGGACTAGCACGGCCTGTGGCAGCCGCATGAGGAGAAAGATCCTGCCTGTCTTCACACTGCTTTCCCAGAACTCCAAACCGGGGTGGGCATGGAAGAAGCAACTGATACTCTCCCCCATAATTCTGGAGCATAGCTACATTTTTCTCACAATTGTTACAGAAATGAAGAGCAGCAAATGAGGTCTACAAAGAGAATGAAAAGTATGCACACACAGCAGTGGAGGACAGAAGAACCTGATATGTTGTAGTCCATGAGGTTGCAAAGAGTTGAACACAATTCAGTGACTGAACAACAACAAATGTACGTAACATGAGTACGGGTGGCTATGAATCTTTTCTGATACTTTAATTCATAAGTACATTTGTGTCGCTCTTGTGTGTTTCATTTTTTAAAAAATTATTTATTTTCGGCTCTTCTAGGTTTTCACTGCTGCCACAGGCTCTTCTCTAGTTGCAGGGAGTGGGGATTACTCTCTAGTTGAGGTGAGCAGGCTTCTCGGTGACTTTTCTTGTTGTGGAACTCAGGCTCTAGAGCTGACGGGCTTCAGTAGTTGCAACACATGGGCTCAATTGTTGCAGCTCCAAGGCTCTAGAACACAGGCTCAATAGTGTGGCTCATGGGCTTCGATGCTCTGCAGCATGTGGGATCCTCCTGGATCAGGGGTTGAACTTGTGTCTCCTGCGTTGACAGGCGAACTCTTTACCACTGAGATACCAGAGAAACCCTGTGTGTTTATTTATGTGTGTATTTGTGTGTGTGTGTATGTCCAGCCACACAAGTCTTGGATGCTGAGGATAAATGTCAGACACAACTCTTTGGAAGCATTTTATGTGGACGTGCACACCCAGTAAATATTACTAGAATTCCCCAGTGAATAGTCTTACAAGTGCACTATAACTCTGAGAGTAAGACAAGTTGACTCATTTTTACCAGGAGAAAAAGCAAACAAAAGGGGGAAGAAAGGATTGTTGAACTTCTGTGGGACACAACCCTGTTGGGAGCATACTGGGACCAGAAACCAGGTTTTTAAGTCCAATCCCATTTCCTCCTACCATCAGAGGAGGAAATAATCAAGTTTTTAAAATAAGTTTTGGGAGCTGTTTTCTCTTCCTCTCTAAGAAAGCCCTCTTTTAATCCCAAATGGTGCTGGAAAAAAGGTACTGAATCTAAGACACTACTTAATGTGAATGCTGTAAACACTAGATAAAGTATTCAAAGAAGAAATAGAAAATGTAGACTCTGCCCCGTGTGTGTATTTTGTAACCTGGAGTATATCACTGAAACATTTTGAACCTCAGTTTCCTTTTCTGCAACCTGGAGAGTGAGCACTGCCCTCCCTCGGGACTGGCGGGAGAATCCAAGGTCTTCTCAGTGCACCTGCATGCCCATAGAGCCCTGCATCGCCCGATCCACTCTCCGTAAGACCCTGAGACGTGAGGGTTTCTCTGCCCTGACTGATGGAGGAGCCGAGCCTGTGAAGGGCCAAGCACAGGAATGGGTAGTTAATGTGGGGAGACCTGGGAGAACCCTGCTTCTGTCCCGGATGTGCACTTGGAAGTGCTTCATAAACCCAATATACTACAGAATGTACTGATATTACTGCAGAGGGAGTTCTTATCAGCATTCAATAACCCCACCTATCAATCAGTTTGACGAACATTGCTTTTTTCTTCCTGGCTGGCGCATACCGCTGACTTCTTGTGCTGTTGTCCGACGGGTGAGAATTCTTATATTCTTATTTACTTCACAGGATTTCTCTTCCATTGTTGGTTTTGCTTGAAAAGTAAGGGCAGAGTCACTCTTGACTTTGCTTTGTAACATCCGGGATGTTTCTTACTATATTTTGTGGGTTTTAAATAATATTTTAGTGAAATATAATTTCCTTGACACCCACAAGTACACATACAATACTTGAAGAAAATAAGCATGTTCCAAGGCCAAATAAAAATGATGAACTATCTCCCTCCCTCTCTGACTCACACACACACACACACACACACACACGCACAATCCTTTAGGATTTCATTGGTCTCCAACTTGTTAGTCAGTCACAGGGTAATTGAAAGGCATTTTGAGGCATTTTGCAAAAGTAATTCAACAGCTGGTAGAGAACCTGAAGGTCACTCTGTCACATCTGAGGTCATTCTTTAGCGAAGGATGTTTGAAGAAGAAAATAACCAGTCTGAATCTTCCTCTTATCTTTATTTGGAAGTTAGAAAATAGAAACAGCAAAAAAAGATGGGAATACCACAACCATGAATACTGATTTGGCACAGAATTGCAAATGCTATGTAAGTTATTTATGAAAAATGTGTTTTAGCGGAGAATTGGGGTTGGAGGGTAGGGCTCCTTTTCTTTCTGGCTGTTATTATACTGAGTCATTATTTGACCTTGCACGAGCTACTTCCATATTCTGTGATTATAGCTCCGTAGTGGAGGCAATAATACACCTCTCAGGCGGAGATTCAAATAGTTATTCAATATTATGTCTTAGCGTTTATCTCCTTGTATGAAATTTCCTACAAGGGTATATGAATTGTTATAAGTACAGAAAATAAACATGACAAAAACATCAAGAGTAAAGAGGATTTCGGCAGAATAAAATCATCTCAAGGGAGTCTGAAATCCGAAATAGAAGAATAACGTATTTTTGTTAGCTTTTTTTTTTTTTAAAGAATCTATCCAGGATTAGTGGTACTAGGATATTATTTTACCCCTTTTTCCCCTTAATTTTGTTCTATGAAAGACTGTGAGTACATCATCTTTAGACAGCTCAAGTGACAAATGACAAGCCAAAGGACACTGAGGCTTTCTTTACTCCTGTCTCTTCAGACCCAGGAGCCTCGACTCAACTTTCCACATGGAATCAGTCTGAGAAGGAGAACCTGTAAATGGCTGAGTCTGAGACTCAGCCTGATCACACATGAAATGTGCAACATCAGAGGAGCTGTATTCCCTGCTTGCCCCAGAGCCCTCACCTGGGAGTGGGGAACACAGCCTGGCCCTCTAGAATGCTCACAGAAGGTGTTCTGTGTGTGATGGCATTTTGAAAGTGCCAGCTTACGTCTAAAGGACTAAACACAGGTCAACCCAAAGCACCTTACCTGTCAGACATTTTAGATCAACCTCTAAGGAGATGCTCATCTTAAAAGACAAAACAGACAGTGAACGTTCTAGGACAGAAAGGAGATTTCCTGCAGGTTTGTGGGTGGGTAGGAATGGTGACAATGGGTAGGTTTCAAGGGAGAGGGTGTGGGGAATTAACTTTTCCGGTTGACAAGAGGCAAGAGGAAGGTGCCCTGCCCCGTCTGCCACCAGAAGAAATGGAGGCGGAAGGCGGCGGTGGGCTCGCAGCTCCTGTGCTAGAGGCGTGGTTGGTCCAGCCTGACTGGAGGCAGAAGTGACGGCAGACCAGAAGCTCTTGGCTTAAGGTCACGCTGAAGAAAGACAGCGGGTTCTCATCTCTGCCTCTGCACTCAGTCTCTCGTGGTTCCATGTCGTGAACCTCCGGAAAACATCCCTGTGTATTTGAGAGAGAACAGTAGTGGGAAAAAAGCAAATAACATTTCAGTATGATTGAAGAACCTTCGTTTTGACCTCACAGATCCCGTGGACAGATCTAGAAAATCTCCAGGGTTCACTGGACCACACATTGCGAACTGCTGTTCTAGATCGTTCTGGAGACACTTGTTGCTTTAAGAATAAGAAAACACATATCTGTTTGGATTAGAATATACTCACCACTCTGTAGTCAGTGGTGATGTCAGCCCTACAATCATGGGATTCCAGTGGTACGTGGTGCTGCCCAGCTGTGGACCAGGGCAGCCGGGGACTCTCAGGGGCTCCGGTTTTCAGGCTGACTCATAGGCGTGGGGCCAGCTGTGTCCGCGGGGATGGTGGTGTGAGGCAGGCCTCCGGACCCAGCAGCAGCCTCCACTGTCTGGCTTCCCCACTGACCACAGCTGTCTCCAGATTCACACAACTCACTGCTGTGCTGTTTGCCTTTAAAAAGGTAGTTTGAGGGCTTCCCTGGGGGTCCAGTAGGTGAAGCATCCGCTCCTCAGTGCAGGGGTCACCGGTTCGATCCCTGGCCCTGGAGGATCCCGCGTGCTGTGGAGCGGCTTGACCTGTGTGTCCAATTAGGAGCCACCACTCCGGAGCGCCTGTGCCCAGAGCCATTGCTCTGTAAGGAGAGAGGCTGCTGCAATGGGAGGCCCACACAGGCTGAAGAATAAAGATGGATGCAAACTGATTAATTAAAAAGTAGAAGAGGCTAAATTTAAAAAAAAAAAAGAAATACTTTCTATGAATACATTTTGAAAAAATAGAAAAGTAATACACTTTGGAAAGTCTGAATAACAATATTCTCTATGAGTCACTGTCTGTCAGTCTTAGGAGCGTTAGAGTCTTGATTATTCTTCGTATGTAAATTTCCCAGCTTCCAGAAAAACAAAAGATAAGGATTCTTTCTAACTATGTCATCTTGTAAATTACCCTTCAACTTATGTTTGCTTGTTGTTTCTCTCATTGTTAAACAGAGGCTATGAGTTTGGGAAGGAAGGCCATATTAGTGAAATTTCATTTTTATCTTATGACATCAAGGGTACATGATATCAATATGACTCATCACTGATGATGTTCGCCTAAATCACTGCCCTGATAGAAAGCGTTTTTAATATGGTTACTTTATAGATGTATAGTGATTCCCAGGTGGTCCAGTGGTAAAGATTCTGCCTGCCAATGTGGGAGACACCAGAGATGTGGGTTCAATCCCTGGAGTAGGAAACGGTGACCCATTCTTGCCTGGAAGATTCCACGGGAAGAGGAGCCTGCTGGACTACAGTCCATGGAGCCACAAAGAGTCAGACACAACTGATCACCCACAACTATTTTATAGATTTAAGTTAATTTATTCATGAATTCAGCTCTTTATTAGGAATCAGTGCAAACATACACTAGATTTTTTTGTACCCTAACCTTGGATTTGCCTAAAAACTGATAATGGTCTATATTAGTAAGTATATACCTGGCCCTGATTCTGGAAGATAACTTTTGAATTCTTCTATTTCAGTTTTCTTCTCTTTCACAATTCTGGGGTTTGAAATAGCAAGTACTTTCTTCTACAAGTTTAAAACCTATTTTCCCTGCTGAAGTTACCTGGGTTTCTTTTGAAGCTATCTTTTTTCCTCAGCCAAGTGATTGCATGTAATTAATTATTCCATTCAGGCTAAAGCGTCTGTGTGTGATTTTGCAGACTGGAGAAGGCAGTAAATAATGACTTTAGCTACCGTCCTAGTTCTTGCCATGTTTGCAGTTCTCATGGTGTTTGCAAAAAAGCCAGCTCAACTCTTGCTCAATGTTTAGGAAAAGATCCGAGCTTGGGAAATGTGATTACTATTGATTTAGATAAGAACATACCCCGAGCCCATCCTTCAGGTTTAGAGAGAGCTCCAGGGCACCATTTAGAGCTTTTCACTGACATAAATTAATAAACTGCTACTAACTATAGAAAAAATAAGAGAAAACATACAAGCTTCAGTAGTATGCTGGAAACTCACAGCCTAACTATTCGTCTCCTTAACAGAGAACCTTGGAGTGTTTGGGTAAAGAAAAGCTATACTTTACAGGGTGCACGGAAGACACGAAACTCTGTGTGTTGTGACTCCCACAAGACGGAAGAGTAACTGTTGGGTTATGTTTGGGATGAATTTAGCTTGTTCACTGCCTGCTTTTCACTTAAGGATGTTATTGTTCTTTCCTCTCGTCTCCTCCTCATTCCTCTCCCTCTCTCCTTTCTTCCCCTCTCCTCTTTCTTTTTCTTCTCAGAAAGGGAAACCAACTCTGAGTAGTTACTGGAATATTGGAGAATACTAAAAGAAATTGTGGAATTGAGGAGTCCGTAGTTTCAGGAATAAACATGGAAGGCCTAAGAATACCAACAACCGGGCTTCTATCTCTAAAATACCTTCAAAGGGTGACTCCAGGAAAAAGGTCATTCTTTGTGTCTACTTGGCCAGGCCACAGCATCCATGTATTTGGTCAAGCAACCACTTGTAAATCTTAATAGAAAGAATATAAAAAACCTCAATTTTCTGTATTAGTCAGGATTCTCCTGTTATCTGTTGTTTATTCATTGGGGAATGCAAACCTTTAGCCCCATTTCTTGTATAACACCAAGTTGTGAAACATGTTTAAAAGGATTGCACCAAGTCCTAAGCCACACCTAGGGAGGGATAGTGTTAGTTCATAAGTCATGCCTACTATTAATAACTCATGAAATTAAAAGGCACTTTGCTCCTTGAAAGAAAAGCTATGACAATAGACAGCGTATACAAAAGTAGAGACAACACTTTGCTGACAAAAGTCTGTATCATCAAAGCTATGGTTTTCCCACATATATGGATGTGAGAATTAGACCATAGAGAAGGCTGAGTGCCAAATAATTGATACCTTTGAACTCTAGTGTTGTAGAAGACTCTTGAGAACCCCTTTGAATGCAAGATCAAACCAGTCAATCCCAAAGGAGATCAGCCCTGAATATACATTGAAAGGACTGATACTGTAGCTGATGCTCCAAATCTCTGGCCACTTGATGTGAAGAGATGACTCATTGGAAAAGACCTTGATGCTGGGAAAAATAGAAGGCAAAGGAGAAGGGGAGACAGAGGACGAGATGTTGGATCGCATCACTGAGTCCCAGAAATGGAGAATGGGAGACAGAGTGCGAGATGTACTTTACAGGGTGCACGGAAGACACGAAACTCTGTGTGTTGTGACTCCCACAAGACGGAAGAGTAACTGTTGGGTTATGTTTGGGATGAATTTAGCTTGTTCACTGCCTGCTTTTCACTTAAGGATGTTATTGTTCTTTCCTCTCGTCTCCTCCTCATTCCTCTCCCTCTCTCCTTTCTTCCCCTCTCCTCTTTCTTTTTCTTCTCAGAAAGGGAAACCAACTCTGAGTAGTTACTGGAATATTGGAGAATACTAAAAGAAATTGTGGAATTGAGGAGTCCGTAGTTTCAGGAATAAACATGGAAGGCCTAAGAATACCAACAACCGGGCTTCTATCTCTAAAATACCTTCAAAGGGTGACTCCAGGAAAAAGGTCATTCTTTGTGTCTACTTGGCCAGGCCACAGCATCCATGTATTTGGTCAAGCAACCACTTGTAAATCTTAATAGAAAGAATATAAAAAACCTCAATTTTCTGTATTAGTCAGGATTCTCCTGTTATCTGTTGTTTATTCATTGGGGAATGCAAACCTTTAGCCCCATTTCTTGTATAACACCAAGTTGTGAAACATGTTTAAAAGGATTGCACCAAGTCCTAAGCCACACCTAGGGAGGGATAGTGTTAGTTCATAAGTCATGCCTACTATTAATAACTCATGAAATTAAAAGGCACTTTGCTCCTTGAAAGAAAAGCTATGACAATAGACAGCGTATACAAAAGTAGAGACAACACTTTGCTGACAAAAGTCTGTATCATCAAAGCTATGGTTTTCCCACATATATGGATGTGAGAATTAGACCATAGAGAAGGCTGAGTGCCAAATAATTGATACCTTTGAACTCTAGTGTTGTAGAAGACTCTTGAGAACCCCTTTGAATGCAAGATCAAACCAGTCAATCCCAAAGGAGATCAGCCCTGAATATACATTGAAAGGACTGATACTGTAGCTGATGCTCCAAATCTCTGGCCACTTGATGTGAAGAGATGACTCATTGGAAAAGACCTTGATGCTGGGAAAAAATAGAAGGCAAAAGGAGAAGGGGAGACAGAGGACGAGATGTTGGATCGCATCACTGAGTCACTAGAAATGGGTTGGAGCAAGCTCTGGGAGATGGTGAAGGACAGGGAAGCCTGGCGTGCTGCAGTCCATGGTGTCACAAAAAGCTGGACAACACTGAGTGACTGAACAGAACTGATTAATAACTCAAGCTGCAAAATGACCTCCCTGACATTGTATCAATTTAGTTCACCACTATAGATGTCAAATATCTTGCTTGTTGGAAGATACTCAGACTTTGGGGTCTAGTTTTTCTCCTTCCACATTTTCAGACTGCAGATAAATGAAAAGCATTTCCTTTAATGGATCCATGACATAAATAGAAGTTTAGCTCTACATCCTCTTCTCCCCCAAGCCACCCCCTTTCTGATAGTACCTCGCTGGCCTTTCTGGTACTACAGTCTGGCCTGTACCATGAGACACAGAGTTGGTTCCAGACTCTCCATCAGCTGCCCTCAGCTCTCTGCTTTTATCCTGGTGCCTCCCCAGTTTTCTTTACTAGCTTTTCTAACATTCCCCCACATTGCTGGAGAATTGAGTGGTCCTTGAGATTCCAGCATCTGCTACAGTAGCTGAGAAAGAGCAAGAAACCCGGTGCTACTCGCTCACAGGAGCTGGTCCTGTTAGACCTATGCTGGCCCCATGCCTCCCTCCTGGAAGCCCTGTCCTTCCTACTGAGACCAAAGGGAAAGGGGGCAGGGCATGACCTTTAAAGGAATGGCATTGCTGCTGGGGATGTGACATAAGCTGGTTAGAACCAATGTAGAAGATCTGACTTCCTATAGCCTGTATCCCTCAGACGAGGAGATCAAACCAGTCAATCCTAAAGGAAATCAACCTTGAATATTCATTTGAAGAACGGATGCTGAAGCTGAAGCTCCAATCGTTTGGTCACCTGGTGTGAAGAACTGACTCATTGGAAAAGGCCCTGACGCTGGGAAAGATGGAGGGCAGGAGGAGAAGGGTCTGCAGAGGATCGGACGGTCAGATAGAATCACTGACTCGGGGCAAGAACCTGAGCAAACTCTGGGCGCTAGTGAAGGCCAGGGGGGCCTGTTGTGCTGCACTCCATGGGAGAGCAGAGTTGGTCACAACTTAGCAACTGAAGAATAACAACTAAGCATTACTATACTCGCATTATAATATATCAGCCTCTAAATGACTGCCCACTAGTGCCATGACAGTTTCAAAGCTAACCATAAAAGGCCCAAGAGCAGGTGGTAGCCCAGGTCCTGGAGAACCCTGTCCCTCCCCCAAATAGTTAGAATAATTCTCCCACTTATGAAAGTACCACTTATGAAACTACCTTGAAAGTACCCAGCCCCTAAAAACTAACCATAACGTATTTCTGAGACTTTTGCCTTCTGAGATGGCCCACACTCGGTGGAGTATGTTTCTCCCAAAGTCACTCTTGCCCTTTTGAGAAGGATCATGTTCTGTCTATAAAATGTGCCTCTCTCTAGATAAATCCACTTCTTAACTTTGCCTCTCGCCAAATTCTTTCTGTGCAGAGACAAAAGAAAAAAAAAAAAAAAATCAAGCAGCTTCAGTAAGTCCTGAGACAAGGCTTTTTAAAATGGTTTGTGTGGGAGTACTTTGCTTTCCTAATGTGCGAGAATTGAGTGGTCCTTGAGATTCCAGCATCTGCTACAGTAGCTGAGAAAGAGCAAGAAACCCGGTGCTACTCGCTCACAGGAGCTGGTCCTGTTAGACCTATGCTGGCCCCATGCCTCCCTCCTGGAAGCCCTGTCCTTCCTACTGAGACCAAAGGGAAAGGGGGCAGGGCATGACCTTTAAAGGAATGGCATTGCTGCTGGGGATGTGACATAAGCTGGTTAGAACCAATGTAGAAGATCTGACTTCCTATAGCCTGTATCCCTCAGACGAGGAGATCAAACCAGTCAATCCTAAAGGAAATCAACCTTGAATATTCATTTGAAGAACGGATGCTGAAGCTGAAGCTCCAATCGTTTGGTCACCTGGTGTGAAGAACTGACTCATTGGAAAAGGCCCTGACGCTGGGAAAGATGGAGGGCAGGAGGAGAAGGGTCTGCAGAGGATCGGACGGTCAGATAGAATCACTGACTCGGGGGGCAAGAACCTGAGCAAACTCTGGGCGCTAGTGAAGGCCAGGGGGGCCTGTTGTGCTGCACTCCATGGGAGAGCAGAGTTGGTCACAACTTAGCAACTGAAGAATAACAACTAAGCATTACTATACTCGCATTATAATATATCAGCCTCTAAATGACTGCCCACTAGTGCCATGACAGTTTCAAAGCTAACCATAAAAGGCCCAAGAGCAGGTGGTAGCCCAGGTCCTGGAGAACCCTGTCCCTCCCCCAAATAGTTAGAATAATTCTCCCACTTATGAAAGTACCACTTATGAAACTACCTTATGAAAGTACCCAGCCCCTAAAAACTAACCATAACGTATTTCTGAGACTTTTGCCTTCTGAGATGGCCCACACTCGGTGGAGTATGTTTCTCCCAAAGTCACTCTTGCCCTTTTGAGAAGGATCATGTTCTGTCTATAAAATGTGCCTCTCTCTAGATAAATCCACTTCTTAACTTTGCCTCTCGCCAAATTCTTTCTGTGCAGAGACAAAAGAAAAAAAAAAAAAAAATCAAGCAGCTTCAGTAAGTCCTGAGACAAGGCATGTGGTTTTAATTAAAAAATGGTGGGTTCGTGTCCCAGCCCGAGGGTTCAGGTCGCAGTCTGAGTTTTGGCTGGGTTTGAGTCCTATCTGAATTGTGCGATTTCATTACCATCTGGGGTTATAAGGGCAGGAGGAGGGAGGCCCAGCTGGCAATCAGGATCTGAGGACAAATCTAGAAATCTCAAGACGAGAAAGGGGCTTTCTGATTTTAGAGGACCTATGTTGCACTGGGCACTTTTTCTAGAAATCGAAGATACGTTCTCAGCTTTTTAGAGCTTATATTCTGGATGACTAGAGGCTGAAACTGTGCCTGGTGACAAGTGACAGGCAGGCTTCTGATGTTCTCTAAACCAACTGAAACACTGGCTAACTCCCCAGATCCTGAAGCTTTGTGATGTTAACAAGCTGTGCTGTTTCTGCACACAGACTGCACAAAGGGTTCCTTTGGGGCACATTTTACAAGACAAACTTCAGGTGTCACGGTGTTTCTGGTGCTCTGTTCATACCTTCAGGAAGACCCCGTGGGTGTGGAGGGACTGATTTCTTTCAGGTGTTGCTCAAACCCTGAGATCCAGGGCAGGCCGGGTGGGGAGCGGCCTTCCTCCTCTGGGGCAGGGGTGGACCAACTGCAGCGTGGGAGCCAAGGCCAGCCCGCCCCTGGGTTTTAAATAGAAGTTTGCAGACACTCAGCTCTGCACATTCACCTGCTTCTTGTCTATGGCTGCTTTCAGGCTGCAGTGGCAGAGTTGAGGAACTGCAGCGTTTTGGGATGGAGGGATCTGCAGAGCCTAGCTTTTATTATTTGACCCCTCAAAAAAGGGGTCTATGAATGAAAAACACTGCCTGCTGTCAGTAAACAGAGGGAGTGGCCCATCAAGCCACCGCAGCCGCCCCCAGTGGCGAGCTGAGGGCGCTCAGGATGGAGTCCCCACAGGTTGGCCAAGCCCTCAGCCATGGCAGCCACCCTGAGGGTGCACACTGGGGGGATCCGAGAGGGGAAAGAAGAGCGCCCTGGCCCCAGATGACAGATCAAAGAAAGAGTTCAGTGACCCCAGACTCTTACATCTTCCCATATGCATAGAAGTACTAAATTCATTTACTCAAGATGTCTGGTTTTCTTCATCTAATGGTAACATCTTGATATCCTGCCGACCTGGTCTTTGGTGCAGAACTCCCTGTATATCCTGGCTCCTCCCTTATCTTTTAGAACACGTCCTCAGAGCTATCCGAGAGGCTCCATCCTGGGCTTCAGTCTTCAGCTGTGTCTGACGAGTAAAACACGATCCCCAGCTTTTAGGTTGTGTGTCTTTTCAGGTCCACAGGTTGTGTTAGTCCTGGGGCTTTTCACTTTGGTGGCCTCTGGCTTATGCAGGTGACGGTCTTGCCCGCCCTTCTGTGCTACTGAGTTCTAGTACCTCGCTCACACGCACTCTGGCACCTAAATGCACTCAGGGTATTTAGCTGTATGCAGTAGGATTTTCCTTCTCTTGGAAATCTGCATCCCCATCTCCATGAGGTCTCCTGGGTCTGTCCCAGCCTCCCTGTCTCACCCGTCAGGAGCCTTGGATCCCAGAGCACTGCCTCCACGCCCTTCCTGCTCATCCTCTTCACCGCAGCGTCCCTGGTCAGCACCTGGACTGAGGTCTCCACCACCGGCACAGTGAGGGGGGCTTTGACTAGTAGGTGAATGAAAAAGAAACAAGGAAGTTACAGCAAGGGAGAGGAGCAGAGTCTTCAGACATTCAGAGATGCAGAGAGCCCATCGTCGTTAGGCTGTACAGTTTTTTTCCAGTCAACAGTTCTCAAAGCGTGGTCTCTGGACCCGTAGCACATGCATCACCTGAGAATTTGTGATGGAGTGGGCGTTCTCTCTCTACCCTAGATCTGCTCAAGCAGAAACCCGAGGAGGGGATGTCCAGCAGCTTGTATTTTAGTAAGTGTTCAGGGGATTGCTAAAGTTTGAGAACCAGCAAATATTTTAGTTTTTTTCCTATAATTTTTTAGGTATCTACCAGGAATTCAAAAGCAGTCTTTGAATTCCTGATACACCCTTATTTTTTCACGTGGTTGCTGAGAAAGAGAATGTTGCATGTTGAGATGCATTGGCTGAGGCGTTTTAAGCCGGGCGTCACATACAGTGATGGTGTTAATGATTAAGAGCCGTATTCACCACAGAAAGGATCATTAACTGATTTTATAACACGGACGAGGGCTAATATTTAGCTCATTGATTTATGAACACCACATCAGTGTCCCTTTTAAAAGTTAAATCTCTTTAAATTAGTTTTTGATCACAGTTGAGCAGAAGACATTGATTGATTATGTGTATTAGTGCTCTTTGATTACAAACAGCTCCTTGTATTGTCGCAGAAGGCTGTGAATGAGCCTCTTTACAGATTCTCCTGTAAAGCAAGGGAGGGGGCTGAGTCCTTCTTGCCCCGGGGAAGGGTGGTGCTGCCCCGAGGCTGCTGACCTTGCCCACTATTGCCCTCTTTTGTGCTTGTTGTGTAAATAATGTTTTATCAAAACACAGGTATGCCCACTCTTTTACACATTATGTAATGCTTTTGTGCTGTCATGGTAAGGTGGACTGGCTATGACAGAGGTCCCATAGCCTTTAAAGCCCAAACAATTTACTGACTCTCTGCAGAAGGGCTTCCCTGGTAGCTCAGCTGGTAAAGAATCTGCCTGCGAGGTAGGAGATGCCAGTTCGATTCCGGGTGGGGAAGATTCCTTGGAGAAGGGATAGGCTACCCACTTCAGTGGACTTCCTTGGTGGCTCAGACGGTAAAGAATCCTCCTGCAATGGGGAGACCTGGGTTCGATCCCTGGGCTGGGGAGATCCCCTGGAGAGGGCATGGAAACCCATTCCAATATTCTTCCCTGGAGAATTCCTTGGACAGAGAAGCCTGGTGGACTTCAGTCCATGGGTTGCAGGAAGTTGGACGTGACTGAGCGATGAACACCTTTTCACTTTCTTTGTAAGAAGTTTGCCCCCCCATAGACTGCATCACTTAATGACCCCAAGAGCGACAGCTTCTCAGGGGTGAGCACAGACCGACTTCCTCATGACACGAAATCAGGTAAAGGATGCGTTCTTCCCTGTTTCAGTTCTGCCGTTGTCAGCGAGCTCCTGGCTCCCTGTAGCTGATGCTGACTATAAACACGGAGACAGCGTTTGGAGGAGATAGATGGCCTTTTTCCTCTCCCGGTCATGGGCAGAGCGGAGGACACGCAGGCTCTCCTCTCGAGAACTGTGCCCTGCCCCACTGTGGACAATCAAGGGGCCATATAGGTGGAGCTCACAGTCTGGGGTCTATAATAAGGAACAAAGTAGGGAAAGCCTTGCATTCTTCTTTCTCTTTTATTATTTCAGAACAGAGCTGACTGGTGTCAGGTAGCCCAGGAACTGGGTCTGTTTGTCTCTGGTTTATCAGCCTATGACTTTTTTTCTTTTCTGAACTACAAAAAGCTGCAAGGGGTGGTCTGTTACAAGGTAGCATAGCTTCTTTTGCTATATAGGTTATTACAGAATATAGAGTAGACTTCACCATCCTATACAGTAGGTCCTTGTTAGTGATCTATTTTACATATAGATAATGTGTATGTTAATTCCAAGCTTCTAATTTATCTCTCCCTCTCATGTTTCTCCTTTGGTAACCATGAGGTTGTTTTTAAAATCTGTGAGTCTGTTCCTGTTTTGTAAATAAATTCATTTATATCATTTAAAAAATTAGATTCCACATATGAGGATATCATTTATATCTGTCTGACCTAATTCACTTACTATGATCATCTCTTGGTCCATCCATGTGGCTGCAAATAGCATTATTTTGTGCTTTTTTGTGGCTAATATTCTATTACATATATGTGCCCTATCTTCTTTATCCATTCATCTGTTGATAAGCAGTTACATTTGGGGACCAGTTTGTTATGCAGCTATAGATGACCATTACAAAAGAGAGAACACTCAGAGCTGAATGAGGGAATGACACAGCTTTCAGGCTGATAGAACTTAGTCTGCTTTACTTAAGTGCAATTGGAAAATATTATGCAGGTATTAATCAATTATCCCTCTTCAGAAGCAGACTGTTATTTGATACGAGTTCAGACGTCCCCCCCTCTTTTCAAACACGCGCTGGCTCTATCTGTCCTTTCCTAGGTTTGCATACTGCTCAGGTGCTGGGTCTTCAGCTTTCTTTATGCACAGAGCTAAGATCTTAGCTCATGCGGAAAAATGGCCTTATACATATGAACTGGCTAATAGTTACATAAAAAAGCCAGAAAATACCTACATTGTATGGAGCTGCTGGCATTTCTTTCTTTGAAAATGAAACTACAGCACATCCCAGCAAACTTGCATTCATGCTTGGGCTCTTTTATAATAAGGAACAAAGTAGAAAGACTTGCATTCTTCTTTCTCTTTTATTATTTCAGAACAGAGCTGACTGGTGTCAGGTAGCCCAGGAACTGGGTCTGTTTGTCTCTGGTTTATCAGCCTATGACTTTTTTTCTTTTCTGAACTACAAAAAGCTGCAAGGGGTGGTCTGTTACAAGGTAGCATAGCTTCTTTTGCTATATAGGTTATTACAGAATATAGAGTAGACTTCACCATCCTATACAGTAGGTCCTTGTTAGTGATCTATTTTACATATAGATAATGTGTATGTTAATTCCAAGCTTCTAATTTATCTCTCCCTCTCATGTTTCTCCTTTGGTAACCATGAGGTTGTTTTTAAAATCTGTGAGTCTGTTCCTGTTTTGTAAATAAATTCATTTATATCATTTAAAAAATTAGATTCCACATATGAGGATATCATTTATATCTGTCTGACCTAATTCACTTACTATGATCATCTCTTGGTCCATCCATGTGGCTGCAAATAGCATTATTTTGTGCTTTTTTGTGGCTAATATTCTATTACATATATGTGCCCTATCTTCTTTATCCATTCATCTGTTGATAAGCAGTTACATTTGGGGACCAGTTTGTTATGCAGCTATAGATGACCATTACAAAAGAGAGAACACTCAGAGCTGAATGAGGGAATGACACAGCTTTCAGGCTGATAGAACTTAGTCTGCTTTACTTAAGTGCAATTGGAAAATATTATGCAGGTATTAATCAATTATCCCTCTTCAGAAGCAGACTGTTATTTGATACGAGTTCAGACGTCCCCCCCTCTTTTCAAACACGCGCTGGCTCTATCTGTCCTTTCCTAGGTTTGCATACTGCTCAGGTGCTGGGTCTTCAGCTTTCTTTATGCACAGAGCTAAGATCTTAGCTCATGCGGAAAAATGGCCTTATACATATGAACTGGCTAATAGTTACATAAAAGAAAACGCCAGAAAATACCTACATTGTATGGAGCTGCTGGCATTTCTTTCTTTGAAAATGAAACTACAGCACATCCCAGCAATAGGCCTGGACTTTGAGAACATCTCTGCCCTGACCCATGTTCGTTCCGTGGAGCGGCCCTCGGGCGTAGCAGCTCCGAGCAGCTGCGGGCTGCAGAGGAACCGGGAGCAGCGGGCACTGAGCGGCAGCAGCTGGCCCGGGGCGGTCCCAGCCAGACCTGCTCTCCCCGCTGCCCCTCTGACTCCCGGCAGCTGCCTGGGCAGTTGTCAGCCAGAGCTGTGGGGGCAGCCGGAGGCGAGGCTCAGCTGCCAGGGGTGCTTGGTCCAAGATAAGCTGCTGCTGCTTTTTTTGTTGCAGGGGGGTGGTGCGGGTTGCGGAGGGAGGGGAGTGGGCGGGCTACTTCTATTGGTCTTTCATTTCTCTATTTTCTTTCGTCTTCGTTCTTTGACTCCTGTGGACCTCCCATCGCAGTGGCGTCTGTCGTTGCAGAGCACCGGCTCTGAGCGCATGTGCTCCAGAGCTCCGGCTCAGTAGTTGGACACATCGGTCCAGCTGCCCCGCGGCACGTGGGATCTTCCCAGGCCAGGGATCGAACCGGTGCCCCTTGCACTGCAAGGCAGTGTCCTTACCCACTGGACCACCAGGGAAGCCCCGTGTTGCTTCTGAAAAAGATAAATCAGCTCAACTTGTGCGCTACCTTTCTTCTCTCATTTTCATCTGCAGAATCTTGAAATGGAGACATTTTCTGAACATGGGGAATATGCTTAGAATGACACAGCTTTCAGGCTGATAGAACTTAGTCTGCTTTACTTAAGTGCAATTGGAAAATATTATGCAGGTATTAATCAATTATCCCTCTTCAGAAGCAGACTGTTATTTGATACGAGTTCAGACGTCCCCCCCTCTTTTCAAACACGCGCTGGCTCTATCTGTCCTTTCCTAGGTTTGCATACTGCTCAGGTGCTGGGTCTTCAGCTTTCTTTATGCACAGAGCTAAGATCTTAGCTCATGCGGAAAAATGGCCTTATACATATGAACTGGCTAATAGTTACATAAAAGAAAACGCCAGAAAATACCTACATTGTATGGAGCTGCTGGCATTTCTTTCTTTGAAAATGAAACTACAGCACATCCCAGCAATAGGCCTGGACTTTGAGAACATCTCTGCCCTGACCCATGTTCGTTCCGTGGAGCGGCCCTCGGGCGTAGCAGCTCCGAGCAGCTGCGGGCTGCAGAGGAACCGGGAGCAGCGGGCACTGAGCGGCAGCAGCTGGCCCGGGGCGGTCCCAGCCAGACCTGCTCTCCCCGCTGCCCCTCTGACTCCCGGCAGCTGCCTGGGCAGTTGTCAGCCAGAGCTGTGGGGGCAGCCGGAGGCGAGGCTCAGCTGCCAGGGGTGCTTGGTCCAAGATAAGCTGCTGCTGCTTTTTTTGTTGCAGGGGGGTGGTGCGGGTTGCGGAGGGAGGGGAGTGGGCGGGCTACTTCTATTGGTCTTTCATTTCTCTATTTTCTTTCGTCTTCGTTCTTTGACTCCTGTGGACCTCCCATCGCAGTGGCGTCTGTCGTTGCAGAGCACCGGCTCTGAGCGCATGTGCTCCAGAGCTCCGGCTCAGTAGTTGGACACATCGGTCCAGCTGCCCCGCGGCACGTGGGATCTTCCCAGGCCAGGGATCGAACCGGTGCCCCTTGCACTGCAAGGCAGTGTCCTTACCCACTGGACCACCAGGGAAGCCCCGTGTTGCTTCTGAAAAAGATAAATCAGCTCAACTTGTGCGCTACCTTTCTTCTCTCATTTTCATCTGCAGAATCTTGAAATGGAGACATTTTCTGAACATGGGGAATATGCTTAGAATGACACAGATATGGACACTTGGATACACACAGACACACATGTGTGTGCAAACGCCTTCACTGTGGTATTTGTTCCACGTAGATGGTAAACAGAGCCGAAGAGTCCTCCAGAGCTTATCCACCCAGTGCCTTTAAACCAACCACCGCTTGCTGTACCTTGGGGGTGATTCTTTGCTATTATTATTATTATTTATTTTTGGCCTCTTATTGTTTTTTTTTATTATTGATTTATTTTCATCCATTTTTATTCTTTTGGCCTGTGTGGGCCTCCCATTGCAATGACCTCTCTCGCTGCAGAGCACTGGCTCTGGGCACACGCGCTCTAGAGCTTTGGCTCATGATTGGACACACTAGTCCAGCTGCTCCACGGCACATGGGATCTTCCCAGGCCAGGGATCGAACTGGTGCCCCTTGCACTGCAAGGTGGACTCTTCACCCACTGGACCACCAGGGAAGCCCTCGGGGTGATTCTTAAATGCAGATTTGGGGTCCTGCCCTGACCTAGCTGAATAAATCTTTAGTGGTGGTGCCCAGGAGTCTGTATTTATGACAAATGGTTGTTTGTCCATGACCATCTCCACCCCTCACCAAGCAGCCGCATATGTTTGGTGAGCGGTGACCAGTTTTAGTTTGTTTGTGCTTCCGTAACAGGCTTCCCAGGCAGCGTAGTGGTAAAATATCCGCCTGCCAATGCAGGAGAAATAGGAGACACAGGTTCGATTCCCTGAGTTGGGAAGAGCCCTTGGGGTAGGAAACAGCAACCCACTCCAGTATTCTTGACTGGAAGCTCCCATGGACAGAAGAGCTTGGTGGGCTACTGTCCATGGGGCTGCAAAGAGTTGGACACAACCGAGCGACTGAGCACACGTCGTGACAAAGTACCCTAGACTCGGGCTTAAGCCACAGATGTTTATTGTCTCGTAGCTCTGAAGACCGGAAGTCCAAACTCAAGATCCCTGCAGGGTTCGTTCCTTCTGAGGCTGTGAGGGGGAATCTGGTTGGTTCTTTCTGAGGCTGTGAGGGAGAATCTGGTTTCAGGCGTTTTTCCTCAGCTCATAGACATTTGTCTTCTCCAGGTCTCCTCACATGCGCTTCCCCACCTGTGTTCAAATGTCCCCTGTTTATAAGGTCACCAGACTGGATTGGGACGCACCCTCTGCTAAGTCACTTCAGTCATGTCCGACTCTTGGCTATATAACGTAGCAAATCCTATGAACTGCAGCCCTCCAGGCTCCTCTGTCCATGGGATTCTCCAGGCAAGAATATTGCTTGGGGTTTTTTATTATTATTTTTTCTTTATTTTTGGCCTCTTATTGTTTTTTTTTATTATTGATTTATTTTCATCCATTTTTATTCTTTTGGCCTGTGTGGGCCTCCCATTGCAATGACCTCTCTCGCTGCAGAGCACTGGCTCTGGGCACACGCGCTCTAGAGCTTTGGCTCATGATTGGACACACTAGTCCAGCTGCTCCACGGCACATGGGATCTTCCCAGGCCAGGGATCGAACTGGTGCCCCTTGCACTGCAAGGTGGACTCTTCACCCACTGGACCACCAGGGAAGCCCTCGGGGTGATTCTTAAATGCAGATTTGGGGTCCTGCCCTGACCTAGCTGAATAAATCTTTAGTGGTGGTGCCCAGGAGTCTGTATTTATGACAAATGGTTGTTTGTCCATGACCATCTCCACCCCTCACCAAGCAGCCGCATATGTTTGGTGAGCGGTGACCAGTTTTAGTTTGTTTGTGCTTCCGTAACAGGCTTCCCAGGCAGCGTAGTGGTAAAATATCCGCCTGCCAATGCAGGAGAAATAGGAGACACAGGTTCGATTCCCTGAGTTGGGAAGAGCCCTTGGGGTAGGAAACAGCAACCCACTCCAGTATTCTTGACTGGAAGCTCCCATGGACAGAAGAGCTTGGTGGGCTACTGTCCATGGGGCTGCAAAGAGTTGGACACAACCGAGCGACTGAGCACACGTCGTGACAAAGTACCCTAGACTCGGGCTTAAGCCACAGATGTTTATTGTCTCGTAGCTCTGAAGACCGGAAGTCCAAACTCAAGATCCCTGCAGGGTTCGTTCCTTCTGAGGCTGTGAGGGAGAATCTGGTTGGTTCTTTCTGAGGCTGTGAGGGAGAATCTGGTTTCAGGCGTTTTTCCTCAGCTCATAGACATTTGTCTTCTCCAGGTCTCCTCACATGCGCTTCCCCACCTGTGTTCAAATGTCCCCTGTTTATAAGGTCACCAGACTGGATTGGGACGCACCCTCTGCTAAGTCACTTCAGTCATGTCCGACTCTTGGCTATATAACGTAGCAAATCCTATGAACTGCAGCCCTCCAGGCTCCTCTGTCCATGGGATTCTCCAGGCAAGAATACTGGAGTGGATTGCCATTTCCTTCTCCAAGAGACTCACTCTAATGACCTCATTTTAATTTGATTGCTGCTTTTACAACACGTCTCCAAATAAAGTCACAGTCTGAGGTACTGGAGGTGAGGACCCTAACATGTCTTTTTTGGGGACACAATTTAACCCATAACAAGACCCCTTCACATGTCCTTCAGATGTTCTGAATCTTCCATGATAATAAAATGGTCATGGCTGATGTTTATGGGACACTTAACTATCTGTACTATGTGTTTTACAAAAAAAAAAAAAAAAACACCAATTACTCAATTTTAACCTTCACAGCCAACTTTGAAGAAGTTGCTGTCAGGTCTCCCAATTTAGAGATGGTAAGACTGAGGCATGAAGAAATTGGGTAACTTGCCCAAGACCTCACAATCAGTAGATAGAGATTAGGACCCCGGTCAAGGTCAGAACAATTCTAGAAGCCATGCTTTTCTCTATGTACACTAATTGTCATTAAGTTCTGCTTACTACCAAAGCCCTTTGGCATTTAGTCAGTCTCTTTTCCCCATCTCACTGGTCTAAATTTCGGTCCCCCTTCTGAGTGACTGTACGCTTTCCTCGTTGTTGGATGCTTCCAGGAGGTTTCTAGGCCCTTTTGAACTCTCATTTCACAGGTACACATCCCTGTCCCTTCCTTGGGTGACATGCCCAGCATCCTCTGACCTCAGTCCACCTCCTGGACCCTCCAGTTTGCTGATGAGCATCTTTATGGGTTGTCCCAGTGTAGACTGGAGCTGGGTTCACACACAGTCTTGTTCTAGGTGTGCTGGCTTATTAAGCACAGAGTAAAAAACACGCCCCAGGCACGTCTGCTTGGTGTCCCATCAAGACAGATGACAGTTTCAGTTCCTTCTGCGTACGGTCATCAGAATATGGGCTGAGCACACACTGTGGGCCCGGACTCTATGCATACGTCACCCTAAGGAACACGCGCCCACTGTCTCGACCAGGGCAAAGTTACAAACTGAGGCAAGTGGCCCCCAGTATTCCAGGGACAGAATGCAACTCTTGAGACCCCTCCTGGGCTCCCTGGACAGTGTCCACCTCCAATTCCTCTGTAGGGCTTCTCCCAGCCAGCAAGTCAGCAGCTGGGCTTTTCATTGACATGGATGGTTTTTTCCCCTTCCCTCCTTGTCTGGAACTGGAAAAGGCTTTCCTTCTGTCTTACTCTCTGTAGTTTATGTAGCTGCCCTTCAGGTAACCTGAGGATTCAAGGGGCGGTCCTTGCTCACATCCGTGGTTTTGTGCGTGGCCTGCTGAGTGAGCAGGAGACTGACACCACCAGCGTGTGTGGGGCTGTTCGCCGTGGCTGAGCTCAGCGTCTGTGATGGGATGAGAGACCTGCTGCCAGCCTCCCTTCCTCCCTCCCTCTTAAACAGCAATGAGCTCTGGTTCCAGAGGTTGTTCTAGATCCTGGGGACGCTGGAGTTGACCAAGGCACAGGAGGTCCCTGCTCTCAGGGCATTCTAATGGTGGATCAACAGGTGGCAAACAAGACCTCACAATCAGTAGTTTCCCAGAACAATTCTAGAAGCCATGCTTTTCTCTATGTACACTAATTGTCATTAAGTTCTGCTTACTACCAAAGCCCTTTGGCATTTAGTCAGTCTCTTTTCCCCATCTCACTGGTCTAAATTTCGGTCCCCCTTCTGAGTGACTGTACGCTTTCCTCGTTGTTGGATGCTTCCAGGAGGTTTCTAGGCCCTTTTGAACTCTCATTTCACAGGTACACATCCCTGTCCCTTCCTTGGGTGACATGCCCAGCATCCTCTGACCTCAGTCCACCTCCTGGACCCTCCAGTTTGCTGATGAGCATCTTTATGGGTTGTCCCAGTGTAGACTGGAGCTGGGTTCACACACAGTCTTGTTCTAGGTGTGCTGGCTTATTAAGCACAGAGTAAAAAACACGCCCCAGGCACGTCTGCTTGGTGTCCCATCAAGACAGATGACAGTTTCAGTTCCTTCTGCGTCGGTCATCAGAATATGGGCTGAGCACACACTGTGGGCCCGGACTCTATGCATACGTCACCCTAAGGAACACGCGCCCACTGTCTCGACCAGGGCAAAGTTACAAACTGAGGCAAGTGGCCCCCAGTATTCCAGGGACAGAATGCAACTCTTGAGACCCCTCCTGGGCTCCCTGGACAGTGTCCACCTCCAATTCCTCTGTAGGGCTTCTCCCAGCCAGCAATTTCAGCAGCTGGGCTTTTCATTGACATGGATGGTTTTTTCCCCTTCCCTCCTTGTCTGGAACTGGAAAAGGCTTTCCTTCTGTCTTACTCTCTGTAGTTTATGTAGCTGCCCTTCAGGTAACCTGAGGATTCAAGGGGCGGTCCTTGCTCACATCCGTGGTTTTGTGCGTGGCCTGCTGAGTGAGCAGGAGACTGACACCACCAGCGTGTGTGGGGCTGTTCGCCGTGGCTGAGCTCAGCGTCTGTGATGGGATGAGAGACCTGCTGCCAGCCTCCCTTCCTCCCTCCCTCTTAAACAGCAATGAGCTCTGGTTCCAGAGGTTGTTCTAGATCCTGGGGACGCTGGAGTTGACCAAGGCACAGGAGGTCCCTGCTCTCAGGGGCATTCTAATGGTGGATCAACAGGTGGCAAACAAGTAAACCCACGAAGTGTGCTCAGACTGTGATAACTACAATAATGGAAGTAAAATAGGACAACAGAGAACATGTGTGTGTGTGTGTTGAGCCTCCTTCTCCCAGGCTCCTCTGGTGCTCAGTGTTCCAGCTCCTAACTGTTGCTTTCTTAGCAGACCCACAGTCTCCTGATACACCCGCAGAACCAGCTCACCTGCCTCGTCTCCCTTTGTTTATCAGGCAGGGTGCTACAAAGTGATTTTTGCACTTACCCTAATAGTGAATTAAAATGATTAAATATGACATCGACCAACTTAAAGTTACAAGTGTCTCCTGCTAGCGTCTTCACTGAACTGGGCGTGATTCTGGACCTCAGATATGGTACGGAACCGCCTCCCCGGAACCTCTGTTCTGTGAGATTCGGTAGAGGCACAGCAGAGCCCTAGAGAACCCACAGAGTCCAGCAAGAGGGTCTTTGTTTTCTGTTCCCCTGCCCTTTCATCTCCTTGGCAATGCCCCTGCCCACGTCTCAGCTCTCTTCATCCTCTGGATCCTCTCCAGGGATCAAACCAAGAAGAGGTAGGCTATCATTTATTTATGATTAGAAAGAAAATCAGGGTCAGGGATCCAAGGCCTGAGATCCTCGATTCAGGAATAACGATGGTTCATTTTCCTGTAGCCTCCTCAGTTCTCATCTCGGAGGACCTTGAGCTTGGCTGAGCAAGCTGTAGGTCGGGGACCCGGGCAGGCCATGGTACAAGGAAAGAGAAGCTATGAGGCTGGCACTGGCCCCGCCTACGTCAGCGAGGGCTGGACGAGGCAGCCAGGGATGCGATCCATATCAGAATAAACACTGCCTTCCAATGGTGGGCAGAGGCCCTCAAGTTTGGGGAAGGAGGGAAGCTTCTTCCAGGCCTTTTTCCTGAGGCTCAGCAGGACAGAGCTGATGGCCATGCAGAGTGTCCTAGAGCCTGGTCTATAACTCAGGGATAATCACCTCGGCTGTTTTTTTTTTTTTTTTAAACATTTTAGGTCACCAATCTCCTATTGTGAAATGGGAGGCCCTGCCCTCTTTAAATGATATTTCAGACACGAACCCCTTAACCTGCCTGTCTCCTGGGCCGTGGGGGTGGGAGTCTGGGTGCTCTCTGACTGAGCCCAGCCTCTGGGTCCCTGGGAGATCCTGCTCTGGGATGGAATTCCCTGCTCCCGAGCAGCCACTGGACAGAGTCACGCCATCCCTACTACTTCCGGGCTATTGACCACGTAGCCCCAGCAGGGGAAGGGGCACCCAGGCTCCCCAGCTGCAGCCCTAGGCCAGAGTCCACTCCAACATCCTGGGAGTTGTGCCCTGTGGGGCACCCCCTTGCTGGCTCTCCCCAATGACTGCCGCCTTCTGAAGCCTTCACAGAAGCTGGGGCTCCCCCATCCCTTCACCCCTCTCTTATTTTAGCCTCTATTCTTTCTTCCTGGGCGAAGATTGACAACCAACACTGCAGAACCCTTTTCCTGAGCACCTTCCATCCATCTTTGGGCCAAGCCTCTGCCTGGGCTCCTCCAAGCACACCGAGGCACAGGCAGCAGGAGCCCATCGCTCCCGTCGCTTCGGCTGAAGCCGGGAGCCGGGAGTGGGGAATGTGAAGCCAGCTGTCTACGCTGCTTCCGATTCCCTCCTTTGGGGCCCAGGCTGGCCAAGACCAGTGCAATTAGGGATGCAGAGAATCCTGCCCTTGGGGCTATCAGTTAACTATTATGAATCCGTGACATCATCCATGGCTACTCGTCATGGGGTGGACAGACTACTGTCCATCAAAAAATGTCTACTTAACTTTGAGGCAAGTTTTCATCAATTAGAAAATCAAGCTCAGCTCATATATGCCCCACGTTCCTGGTAACTTGCTCAGATAACATGGTCTAAAAAATAGCTAGAGACACTGGTCTGTAATGAACACAGTGTGGACACCTTGCTGTGGACATTTTATCAGATATGTTGCTTGGGATTCCTTCTTTTTCAGAGCTGACCTGTCATGGAAAAATTGAGTGCAAATAAAACTGTTCCGTCGAGCTTCCCTGGTGGTCCAGTGGGTAAGAACACAGCCTGTCAGTGCAAGGGCCGCTGGTTCGATCCCTGGCCTGGGAAGATCCCGCGTGCCGTGGAACGGCTAGACCGATGTGTCCAACTACTGAGCCAGAGTTCTGGAGCGCAGGCGCCCAGAGCTGGTGCTCTGCAGTGAGAGAGGCCACTGTGATGGGAGGCCCACACAGGCCAAGGAACAAACATGGATAGAAACAGATAAATGAAAGATTAATAGAAGTGGCCAAAAATAAAAAAACTGTTCCATCATGTAGTATTACAAATGCCCTCTAAGATCTATCTCTAAAGGACTCTCAAAGAGAGTAATTCTCATTCAAAGGGGGTGAAAAATCATATTTTTTATACAGCATTTATGCAACCTTTTATGAACAAATCACAGGTGTATAATACATAAGTCTATATACACTCTGTCTTTGGTATTGAATTTTCACTGGAGAGGGATTAGGACAAGAAAGTCTAAAAAGATGCTGAGGGGTAGAGATGAGATTAAAAGCAAAAAGGGCTGAGAAACAGTACTCCGAGCAGACGCTCTGGTGAAGGCCTCTGTTGTAAAGTACTATCTCTTAGTTAATTTGTAAAATAGGAATCCAGATTTCCAGATCTCAAACTGCTTCAAACAAGACAGATCTATAGGAGTCACTGACTGCCAGAAGGCAGCATCCATCCGTCTTTGCCATGGCCTGGAGGCCCCCAGGAGAGTCTTCCAGTCGGGAAATCTGTGCCATGCTGTTACGAAATAATACGGCTGTTTGTTGTCCACAGCCCGTGAAAGCAGTCTCATTATTGTTTTATGGTCAAATCTCTTTGGTAATAATAGTACTGATAATTACAACACTGTGCTTCATCAAACCAAGACTCCATTGATTATAGGATGTGCAGTTAAATGTTGACACAATGCCAGGATGCTGCAGACTGTCATCTGCATGGAAGAAATGTTAAACTGTGGGAGAACGGGATCAATGAGACGTAGAAACAGTCGCTGACAGCCACTGAACTTTTACCATGTGCTTGGTATGTCTCACTGAATACTTTCAACATTCTTGTCAAATGTATAGGATGATACTTATTACCACCTTTATTTTTCTGAGGGCAACTGAGATTCAGAGAGGTTATGTTACTTGCCAAGGATTGCATAGCTTCAGAATGGTGGAAGAAGGAATGAACTCGAGGACCCCAGAACCATCATGCCTCGACCTTTTCAGGGGCGTAAGGCAGCACCTGTCCCTGTTCTAGCCCCGTTGCCTAGAAGAGGCAACTACCGTTCATTCAGTGTCCAGGTTTCTGGAAAAGTTCACAAAACAGAGCGCTTGTATCTTTCAAATTCAAGAGAGGGGAAAATTTAAATTTTTAGAGGAATGCTATGCTTTGATAAGGCAGCATCTCCATGCACTCCTGACCCAACTTACCTTGAACTTGGGGTTGGTCCTGACTCCCACCTCCTACAGTGGATTGCTGCTGGACATTCACCTTTCTGTGTCTGGGTGTCAGTCTAAAGTCTAAAGTTCGAGCCTCATAAATCCAGGCTCTGATAGTCCAGAAGCTTCATTAATAAACTCCTAGAGGATGAAGCGCTAAACCCACGTGTCTAATAGGTTTATAGCCTTCTGCTTGGGGTCACTGTCTAGGGGAGGTGTTCTATTTCTATCTCTTCTTTGCCTTTGTTCGGATGGCTGTCCTGTAAAGGATCCCTGGCTGTCCAGAGTACATTTAGCTCACTCGACTGCGACCCTTTTCTTCCTTTTTTTGACTTTGCCATGGCCTGGAGGCCCCAGGAGAGTCTTCCAGTCGGGAAATCTGTGCCATGCTGTTACGAAATAATACGGCTGTTTGTTGTCCACAGCCCGTGAAAGCAGTCTCATTATTGTTTTATGGTCAAATCTCTTTGGTAATAATAGTACTGATAATTACAACACTGTGCTTCATCAAACCAAGACTCCATTGATTATAGGATGTGCAGTTAAATGTTGACACAATGCCAGGATGCTGCAGACTGTCATCTGCATGGAAGAAATGTTAAACTGTGGGAGAACGGGATCAATGAGACGTAGAAACAGTCGCTGACAGCCACTGAACTTTTACCATGTGCTTGGTATGTCTCACTGAATACTTTCAACATTCTTGTCAAATGTATAGGATGATACTTATTACCACCTTTATTTTTCTGAGGGCAACTGAGATTCAGAGAGGTTATGTTACTTGCCAAGGATTGCATAGCTTCAGAATGGTGGAAGAAGGAATGAACTCGAGGACCCCAGAACCATCATGCCTCGACCTTTTCAGGGGCGTAAGGCAGCACCTGTCCCTGTTCTAGCCCCGTTGCCTAGAAGAGGCAACTACCGTTCATTCAGTGTCCAGGTTTCTGGAAAAGTTCACAAAACAGAGCGCTTGTATCTTTCAAATTCAAGAGAGGGAAATTAATTTATAGAGGAATGCTATGCTTTGATAAGGCAGCATCTCCATGCACTCCTGACCCAACTTACCTTGAACTTGGGGTTGGTCCTGACTCCCACCTCCTACAGTGGATTGCTGCTGGACATTCACCTTTCTGTGTCTGGGTGTCAGTCTAAAGTCTAAAGTTCGAGCCTCATAAATCCAGGCTCTGATAGTCCAGAAGCTTCATTAATAAACTCCTAGAGGATGAAGCGCTAAACCCACGTGTCTAATAGGTTTATAGCCTTCTGCTTGGGGTCACTGTCTAGGGGAGGTGTTCTATTTCTATCTCTTCTTTGCCTTTGTTCGGATGGCTGTCCTGTAAAGGATCCCTGGCTGTCCAGAGTACATTTAGCTCACTCGACTGCGACCCTTTCTTAACGGTATAGAGGTAACCAACTGGGTAGTTAATATTGGAATCGAGGATTTTGTCTCCCTAAAGAATATTATAATCTTAACTTATTGTTTGAGGCTCCATTGCCTTTAGATAAATACAAAAATGTGTTTTCTCTTCCCTGATTCCAGTGAGTGGTTTTTCAAATGGACTGTAACAGAAGCTCTCTCTGTCTGCATTGGTAGTCATCTCAGGTTTATTCAGAAAACCTAATAAAAACACGAGCTGCCAACAATTGGGCAAGAATGGAGGCATGAAAAGAAGGTGCTTGATGACGATTTTGCAGAGCAGTGGGACAAGGCTGTGGCTTGCAGAAGGACTTAGCTTTGTCCTCAGGGAGGAGCAGTTTACACTTGCTTACCCAGCTAGTGGCTCCAGAAGGTTTGCTTGACCCTTCCTCCTTTGTACAAAGTGATCCTACACATCTAAGGCAGCGAAGCCTTTTGTGTGACCTTGGTTAGATTGGGGTGCATTTCTAGCAAGTTCTTTTTCTGACTTTATATGTTCTAAAGTCATTGGAAGTTATTTAATCCAAAACAAACAAACATTTCATAAGAGATGGATTCTCCTGAGCTTTTCTAGTGATGTTTCTCCTACCAATTTCTGGACAGAAAAATATCCCACCTATATTAACTATTGCTGTTGTTGTTGTTCAGTCGCCCAGTCATGTCTGACTCTTTGCAGTTCCATGGACCGCCCCGTGCCAGGTGTCCCTGTCCTTCACTCAAATTACCTTGAACTTGGGGTTGGTCCTGACTCCCACCTCCTACAGTGGATTGCTGCTGGACATTCACCTTTCTGTGTCTGGGTGTCAGTCTAAAGTCTAAAGTTCGAGCCTCATAAATCCAGGCTCTGATAGTCCAGAAGCTTCATTAATAAACTCCTAGAGGATGAAGCGCTAAACCCACGTGTCTAATAGGTTTATAGCCTTCTGCTTGGGGTCACTGTCTAGGGGAGGTGTTCTATTTCTATCTCTTCTTTGCCTTTGTTCGGATGGCTGTCCTGTAAAGGATCCCTGGCTGTCCAGAGTACATTTAGCTCACTCGACTGCGACCCTTTCTTAACGGTATAGAGGTAACCAACTGGGTAGTTAATATTGGAATCGAGGATTTTGTCTCCCTAAAGAATATTATAATCTTAACTTATTGTTTGAGGCTCCATTGCCTTTAGATAAATACAAAAATGTGTTTTCTCTTCCCTGATTCCAGTGAGTGGTTTTTCAAATGGACTGTAACAGAAGCTCTCTCTGTCTGCATTGGTAGTCATCTCAGGTTTATTCAGAAAACCTAATAAAAACACGAGCTGCCAACAATTGGGCAAGAATGGAGGCATGAAAAGAAGGTGCTTGATGACGATTTTGCAGAGCAGTGGGACAAGGCTGTGGCTTGCAGAAGGACTTAGCTTTGTCCTCAGGGAGGAGCAGTTTACACTTGCTTACCCAGCTAGTGGCTCCAGAAGGTTTGCTTGACCCTTCCTCCTTTGTACAAAGTGATCCTACACATCTAAGGCAGCGAAGCCTTTTGTGTGACCTTGGTTAGATTGGGGTGCATTTCTAGCAAGTTCTTTTTCTGACTTTATATGTTCTAAAGTCATTGGAAGTTATTTAATCCAAAACAAACAAACATTTCATAAGAGATGGATTCTCCCTGAGCTTTTCTAGTGATGTTTCTCCTACCAATTTCTGGACAGAAAAATATCCCACCTATATTAACTATTGCTGTTGTTGTTGTTCAGTCGCCCAGTCATGTCTGACTCTTTGCAGTTCCGTGGACCGCACCGTGCCAGGTGTCCCTGTCCTTCACCATCGCCCACAGTTTGCTCACATTCATGCCCATGGAGTGTCTACATTTTGGCCAAACTACATTTTGGCCACAGTCGAAAGGGCTTTCTTCCCCCTAAGATTTCTATTTCTCCATAATTTTTGTTCACTTCAATAAATATGGTCAGTTGAATAAACAAACTTTGGCTGTCAGCTGGGCAGGTGTTTTGGTTCTGTTTCTCGCTAGGGTTGAGTATTGTGGTCTTTCAACTTCGGCGCATGTGACCTGCGGTTCCCTGGTGCCCGAGCGGAAGGGCTGCTCATCACAGCTGGCCCTGGGAGTCTCTGCCCAGCCACACCCTCAGTGATGGCACGTCAGGGCTTGAAACTGGCCTCGAGGGAGCAGTTACACCACAGAACCGCTTGCCAAGCAGGAGACCCAGGTCCAGTCCCTGGGTCAGGAGGATCCCCTGAAGAAGGGAACGGCTACCCACTCCAGTATTCTCGCCTGGGAAGTCCCATGGCCAGAGGAGCTTGACGGGCTACAGTCCATGGGGTCACAAAGAGTCAGACACGACTTAGCAATTAAACAACAACAAATCATGGCCTCCCCTCTGCTCCCTGAGAGTCTGTTGTTAAATATTTAGAGCTCTTAGGTGCCTGCGGCTGTCACATCTCAGTGACTCAAGCCCTAGAAGACATGTTATAAGTGTTGGACAAAGGGTGATGGTTCAGAAACGTGGTCTGGGGCTTCACCAGCCAAGGAAAATCCTGGATGATCCGACGACCAGTGCCTCTGTCATCAGTCAGTCAGAAGGCATGACTCTGTGTGTGTGTGTGTGTGTGTGTGTGCACACGCGTGTACCTCTGGGTGCATCCAGGCATGCACCTGTGCACATGCACACACTCAAGTGAGCCTCTGTGTGTGAGCCATGGATCCAGCAGCCCCTCCCCGCATGGCTTCTCTTTCCTCCTCACCATCTTCCCTTCCTGCCTGAGCTGGTCAGACCTGGCTGGGCATTCCTTAGCCAGGCAAACGCCCGCACAGCTGCTCAGAGCTGAACGTGCTTTGGCGGATTGAAGAGGGACTCCTCAGGGGACTATGCGGCTGGGACCACAACGATCACCTCCCTTCTCTTGTCTACAGCTCCTGCCTGCCTATTAAACTTCCCATTCTGGGCCCTGTAAACAAGAAGGTGCCTTGGCTGAGGGACAGGCGGGAATGGGCGGGGTGGGGGGGAGCTGGTGGAGCCTCTTCACTTGGCTGTGGGGTGGCGTTGGGCTAGAGTCGGGACTGGCCACGTGTCAGAGCCTCCTGGCCTCTCTAGGTACTTCCAGCCGGGCCTCCTCTTCACCACTGAAAACTTAGACTGACCTCAGGATCCTGAACTTTGTGGTCTCTTGGCTCTTGTCTACTCTTAGACGCTTCGAGGTAGAGGCCTGAGTCACCACCCAGCGTGAAAGAGGTAGGCAGGATCCCCTGCCTCCTCTTTGTGCCCTGAGGCTGTGCTGATTGGGTCCTTATGTGGGCTTATGACTTGCCTGCCTTATTCTATCATCTTTATGTACCTTTGAACCCTTAAACCTCACAGAGATCCACCGGGGTGACTCCTATTCCCATCTCCCTGGTAGGTGAACAGATTTGAGGACATGAATTAACCTGCTTGAAATCGCACAACCAGCAAGTGAGAGAAGCAGAACTGGAGGCCAAAGTTCCAGCCTTCCATCTCCATGCATTAGGGCCAGAGGCAGCTGGGCAGTTTAGTTGCTTGTTCCTATAACTCTCTCTCCCACCGATGTTGTATCTAAAATGAAACCATAGCAGCGCTGCCTAACCCGGGCCAGGTGAGGGATCCTCACTTCAGGGGATTTTAACTCTCACTGCACCCCACGCCCCGACTCTGCCGAACCCCTGTTCAGACACCACAGGCAGAGCCAGAGGAGAGGGTCTGTCCCTCCACCCTACCCCTTACTGTGCTCTGGGCGGAGCTGGAGCCCAGTAAGTAGAGATTTGCAAGAGGCAGCATGTGGACGTCAGGCACCACCACGCCAGCTCAGGCTCCCTGTGGGTACTTTCCTGTACCTGAGGGCACGCCCTGGGCTCTGCTTGGGGTGGAAGTGGGTGCATGAGAACCCTCGAAAGACGGCAGGAAATCACTGCCCTCGGTCACTGAGAGGAGCAGGGGACTATGCGGCTGGGACCACAACGATCACCTCCCTTCTCTTGTCTACAGCTCCTGCCTGCCTATTAAACTTCCCATTCTGTGCCCTGTAAACAAGGAGGGGCCTTGGCTGAGGGACAGGCGGGAATGGGCGGGGTGGGGGGGAGCTGGTGGAGCCTCTTCACTTGGCTGTGGGGTGGCGTTGGGCTAGAGTCGGGACTGGCCACGTGTCAGAGCCTCCTGGCCTCTCTAGGTACTTCCAGCCGGGCCTCCTCTTCACCACTGAAAACTTAGACTGACCTCAGGATCCTGAACTTTGTGGTCTCTTGGCTCTTGTCTACTCTTAGACGCTTCGAGGTAGAGGCCTGAGTCACCACCCAGCGTGAAAGAGGTAGGCAGGATCCCCTGCCTCCTCTTTGTGCCCTGAGGCTGTGCTGATTGGGTCCTTATGTGGGCTTATGACTTGCCTGCCTTATTCTATCATCTTTATGTACCTTTGAACCCTTAAACCTCACAGAGATCCACCGGGGTGACTCCTATTCCCATCTCCCTGGTAGGTGAACAGATTTGAGGACATGAATTAACCTGCTTGAAATCGCACAACCAGCAAGTGAGAGAAGCAGAACTGGAGGCCAAAGTTCCAGCCTTCCATCTCCATGCATTAGGGCCAGAGGCAGCTGGGCAGTTTAGTTGCTTGTTCCTATAACTCTCTCTCCCACCGATGTTGTATCTAAAATGAAACCATAGCAGCGCTGCCTAACCCGGGCCAGGTGAGGGATCCTCACTTCAGGGGATTTTAACTCTCACTGCACCCCACGCCCCGACTCTGCCGAACCCCTGTTCAGACACCACAGGCAGAGCCAGAGGAGAGGGTCTGTCCCTCCACCCTACCCCTTACTGTGCTCTGGGCGGAGCTGGAGCCCAGTAAGTAGAGATTTGCAAGAGGCAGCATGTGGACGTCAGGCACCACCACGCCAGCTCAGGCTCCCTGTGGGTACTTTCCTGTACCTGAGGGCACGCCCTGGGCTCTGCTTGGGGTGGAAGTGGGTGCATGAGAACCCTCGAAAGACGGCAGGAAATCACTGCCCTCGGTCACTGAGAGGAGCTGCAGGACAGGGCTCCTGTGAGAAGAGATGCAGAAATGTCCCAGGTGCCTGGTGGGCAGGGCCACATAAGGCCCTGGAAGTAAGCCTAAAACCCACGACTGTCAGGGGGCCGGGCCTTTGGTCCCTCAGTCCCCGCCTTCACCCCTCAGGCCTCTCAGGACCTTTGCAGGGCTAGAGGGAGATGTTTACCTCTGGGGTGATGCCCTCCGAAAGCAGGTGCTCAAAATGTCCAGTAATTGATGAGCAGAGCAAGGGGGAACAAACAGCAGCAGTGGTCAAGGAGCACCGGCTTGCCTGTCTTCTCCGGCTTCTTTTCTAGTCCTGTTTCTTCAATGAATCTAACAGCCATGATCAAATAAAGTCTCAGTTGCATTCCTTTCCTTAACTGGAACGACTTGTTTGTTTGAGCGCAGATGTCATTTTGCTGGCTGCCCATGAAAGGGAATACGCTCAAATTTTACACTTATGGATTCCATATATTTTTGATTTTTAGTAGGGTCTCCAGGCTGATTCCACATCTCCCTCCTGGCAAAAAGGCAGAAGTTCTTATTTTTACAAAACTCTACAATAGAACAAGGACACTGACCTGTCAGGATTTATGGAGAGATGCGTTTTGTCCCAACCTGTTTCAGTAGGTGTTAGGTCAAGTCTGATCTTCAGCAGATCATAAAGCATTTGACTATTTCTATCTGTTGTTTAGTCACTAACGTGTGTCTGACTCTTTTGCGACCCTGTGGACTGTAGCCCACCAAGTTCCTCTGTCCATGGGATTTCACAGGCAAGAATACTGGAGTGGGTTGCCATTTCCTTCTCCCGGGATCTTCCCAACCCAGGGATCAAACCCATGTCTCCTACGTTGCAGGTGGATTCTTTACCACTGAGCCACCAAGGAAGTTTCTATTGGTATTTAGATAATTACAAAAATATACATTTCAGCTTCTGTATTTTTTTCACAGTTTGCTTTCATTTCGAATAGAAGAATGTCAGAATATCAAGCCTTAAAATATTCTAGAGCTCTGATGAGGCTGCTTGGAAACAAGGATGTTCCTTTTGTGTAACACAAAGTGTAGAAGATTTTTTTTTCCCCTTGCTTCCGAGAAAGAGGTGTTCTTATACAAGACAGTTCAGTTGAACCTGACATCTGCTCTCTGTCTCAGAGTTCCCAAAAGTGTGCTGAATAAGGCCCTGGAAGTAAGCCTAAAACCCACGACTGTCAGGGGGCCGGGCCTTTGGTCCCTCAGTCCCCGCCTTCACCCCTCAGGCCTCTCAGGACCTTTGCAGGGCTAGAGGGAGATGTTTACCTCTGGGGTGATGCCCTCCGAAAGCAGGTGCTCAAAATGTCCAGTAATTGATGAGCAGAGCAAGGGGGAACAAACAGCAGCAGTGGTCAAGGAGCACCGGCTTGCCTGTCTTCTCCGGCTTCTTTTCTAGTCCTGTTTCTTCAATGAATCTAACAGCCATGATCAAATAAAGTCTCAGTTGCATTCCTTTCCTTAACTGGAACGACTTGTTTGTTTGAGCGCAGATGTCATTTTGCTGGCTGCCCATGAAAGGGAATACGCTCAAATTTTACACTTATGGATTCCATATATTTTTGATTTTTAGTAGGGTCTCCAGGCTGATTCCACATCTCCCTCCTGGCAAAAAGGCAGAAGTTCTTATTTTTACAAAACTCTACAATAGAACAAGGACACTGACCTGTCAGGATTTATGGAGAGATGCGTTTTGTCCCAACCTGTTTCAGTAGGTGTTAGGTCAAGTCTGATCTTCAGCAGATCATAAAGCATTTGACTATTTCTATCTGTTGTTTAGTCACTAACGTGTGTCTGACTCTTTTGCGACCCTGTGGACTGTAGCCCACCAAGTTCCTCTGTCCATGGGATTTCACAGGCAAGAATACTGGAGTGGGTTGCCATTTCCTTCTCCAGGGGATCTTCCCAACCCAGGGATCAAACCCATGTCTCCTACGTTGCAGGTGGATTCTTTACCACTGAGCCACCAAGGAAGTTTCTATTGGTATTTAGATAATTACAAAAATATACATTTCAGCTTCTGTATTTTTTTCACAGTTTGCTTTCATTTCGAATAGAAGAATGTCAGAATATCAAGCCTTAAAATATTCTAGAGCTCTGATGAGGCTGCTTGGAAACAAGGATGTTCCTTTTGTGTAACACAAAGTGTAGAAGATTTTTTTTTCCCCTTGCTTCCGAGAAAGAGGTGTTCTTATACAAGACAGTTCAGTTGAACCTGACATCTGCTCTCTGTCTCAGAGTTCCCAAAAGTGTGCTGAATAGGGCTTCCCTGGTGGTCCAGTGGGTAAGGACACCGCCTTGCAGTGCAAGGGGTGCTGGTTCGATCCCTGGCCTGGGAAGATCCCACGTGCCACGGAGCAACTGGATGGATGTGTCCAATTACCGAGCCAGAGCTCTGAAGTGCATGTGCCCAGAGCCGGTGCTCTGTAGCAAGAGAGGCCTCTGTGATGGGAGACCCACACAGGCCAAAGAACAAAGATAAATAGATGAAAGATCAATAGAAGTGGCCCCCCCAATTTTTTTTTTTTAAAGTGTGCTGAATAAAACTCAACCACAACTCTCAGAACATCCCTTACTTTTAGGCCATGTGGGATGACACACAGCAATGCATGAGCTCCCTGTCTCCCATGTGAGCATGAGCCACATTGGATGGAGCATTCCAACCCCCAAGTGGCTCTTCCCAGGAGGTGCTGCCGGCCCTGACCTTGACCAAGGCCACTCTTCTTGGTCTGCTCTTCCATCTTTTAGGTGTAGGAACTGCAACCTCTCTCCTGCAAAAATATCCCCTTGACCTTGTAGTCATCCAAGAAGTCTCATGGATGCCTTTTTAAGTAATCCTCCGTAGCCTGCATGCACAGGTCTTAAGATTGACCTGCACTTATTTCCATGCTGAAGGACTAAGACAATCTTAAGTACAGGTTTTTCTCAGCCGTCCAGGTTCAGCTCATGGAATGAACCTCCATTCTTCTGCCCTCCCTCTTTCCAAGCCTCGTATCAGGTGACTTTGCCTCTCTGCTTATCAAGAGGTCACACGTGCTTCCCCACCTCTGCATGTGGCCTGGCCTTGGGTCTTGCAGTGACTCAGAGAAGGCAGCAGATGACACCATGGAGGCAGGCCTGACCCTGCAGCTCCAGAGACCCCACGCGTGTCTTTCCTCGCTCATGCCCCTATCACAGCCAGGCTAGCCTGTTTGAGGATGAGAGGCCACAGGAGATAACGTCAAGCCGTCCCCACCCAAGGCCACCACAGACCTGCCCGTCCCCTGACATACTGCACACCTAGTGCCAATGCATGAGGATGACAGCCTAGGACACCCCAGTCCAGTCCAGCTGATTCAGAAATGACATTAATACATGGCTGTAGCTTTAAGGCACACTGTTTGGGGGGAGCTTTTTGTTACTCATCAGTAACTGATTGATACACCTGGAGTGCAATACATGTTTGTCAAAATAGACAATATTTTTAGACTTTTACTCAGCTCATCAAATAAGCCCTGGCTCCCCCACCGTGAGCCCCCATCCTGTGGATGGCTTTGCTCTCATCCGTTTGCCTCTTCTCCGGGCTAAGCACACGCACCCATCAGCTTCATAGATAACAGACATCATCCACTCCTTGGATTTCATTTTCCAATATGTAGTTCGAGGGGAGAAAAAATCTAAGTGTTCCTTCCTTGTGCAAGAAAGAGCAGAGTATATTAAATTCCTGGAACCACATTCAATTGACACAAAAGTACAAAACGAGTGGGACTCTGATTTCAGGCACCGCAGATTGGCATCAATTTGACCCCCTCTATCTCTTTTAAGCAGGAACGTCAGTGCTCATTCTCACAATTGTCTCAGGCAAGCCCCGAAATGCTGAGCACAGGGAGAAAGGCAGAGTAAACACATGAGGAACAGAAATGAATTAGATAGAGAAAAACTCTGTCCAATTCTGGGTTTGATTTCTACTAGTGCCAGGTATCTGCTCTTTGACCTTGGTCCAACAAGTTGCCCTCCGTAAATGTGTTTCTTCTTCCTCAAACTAGGAATAATTCTGTCTGCTGTACTTATCTCATACATCACTGCAAGGATGAAATTAGATGGCACGTTGGAAATGCTTTGTAAACGATCGAGAACTCCATGGCGTCATATAAGGCACTGTAGTGGTTGTTACTATTTCAGGTCCAGCAGGCGTGATTGGATCTGGGGAAAATGGCAGACAGCCCAGGGCAGCAAGGCAGGGAGGAGGAGGGCTTGTTTCTTTATCAGCAGATAACATAGGCAAAGCACTGCAACTCATATCAGAAAAGAAGCCTGGCAAGCACAAAGAAGATAGTCTGGGGAATGCTGATGAGTCCACAGTGTAAATTCTTCCCTGGGGTCTAGAAACACCAGCACCAGGATGCTGAAGGCTGTGGAAGGAGTCCGGGAAAAAGCCATGTGAGTCCCTCCAGCTCGGGAGGGATTCCGTGTGTGAGCGTTTGTTCCCAGGAAATTACACTTGTTTACCCAGGTTCCTCAAGAGGTGGCTGTTCCAGGGATGTGTGCCTTGCTCTGAAGTGGAGGGCTGATGGTACACAGAGCCCTGCAAAGGGATGTACAGACTCCACCCCTAGTCTGGATGGAGAAGACAGAGATGCACCAGAGCAAGAGGTGATTGACCTTTTCCACATGGACCAAACAGAGGTAGACTAATCAGGGTCTTTTTTGCAGCTTTTGGGCTGCAAAGAACAGACACCTAGCAAGGGTAAGGTCATCCATTACCCTTTAAAAAGAAGTCCTGAGATGGGCCGGTGCCAGGACTGGTTACGTCAGCAGCTCAACAGATCACCTAGGGCTCAGTTTACTCCCCCTCCGTCTATGTGGCCCTCGGTGACCCGGTTTGTCCTTTTAGACAGGCCTCCCTCACAGTCCAGGGATGGCTGTTATGATTCCCATTATATCATACAGGTGACGGCATCTCCGTTCCTTTGTAAGAGCAGGAAATAATTTCCCTGAGGTTTCCCAGTGGATTCCTCCTCCCATGGCACTTGACCATGTGCTTGCTTCGCGCTCAGTCACTTCAGTCGTGTCCAATTCTTTGCAGTCCTATAGCTTGCAAGACTCCTCTGTCCACGGGATTTCTTAGGCAAGGATCCTGGAGTGGATTGCCATTTCCTGAGTCTCTTGTAGCTCCTGCACTGACAGGTGTGTTCTTTTGGGAATCCAAACCTCGATCCATCAGTCACAAGGGGAGTAACATGGCCCTGACTGGCTTAGACCTTAATACGTGACTGTAAAACTCTTCAGCACAGCTTTTGCATCTTCCTCGTCTTTCCTTCTTCACGCAAGGACAGGTAGACAGAAAGCACGTTTTCATAAAGATGCACAGGATAAAAGAACACTGGTTAAATATTTTTGGCTCTATTTTTTTGTTTTTGTTTTTTAATTATTTATTTATTTGACTGCATCAGGTCCTAGTTGTGGCATATGGCATCCTTTGTTGTGGTGTGCTGGCTTAGTTGCTCTGTAGCATGTGGGATCTCAGCTCCCTGACCAGGGATCAAACCTGTGCACCCTGCATTGCAAGGCAGGTTCTCAACCACTGCACTACCCGGAAAGTCCCTATTTGTTCTATTTTTCAATATTATTTATTATTATTTTAAATTTTGGTCTCTCTCTTTTTTTTTTTTTATGTATTTATTCTCATCCATCTGTATTATTTGGCCTGTGTGGGCCTCCCATTGCAGTGGTCTCTCTCGTCGCAGAGCACCAGCTCTGGGTGCACGTGCTCCAGAATGCTGGTTCATAATTGGGCACACTGGTCCGTGGAACGTGGGATCTTTCCAGGGCAGGGATTGAACTGGTGCCCCTTGAATTGCAAGGTAGACTCTTTACCCACTGGACCACCAAGGAAGCCCCTATTTTTAAAAAAATTATTTACTTATTTGGCTGCCCCACATCTTAGTGTGTTTTTTTGTTTGTTTGTTTGTTTTGGTCAGTTACAGCACACGGGATCTTTAATTGTGGCATGTGAGCTCTTAGTTGCAGCATATGGGAGCTAGTTCTCTGACTAAGGATCAAACCCAGGCCCCCTGCATTAGGCGCGTGGAATCTTAGGCAGTGGACCATCAGGAATGACCCTTGATCCTGTTTCTAAATTAGAGGCAAAAAATGTATAACAATCCCATTAAAAAATAAGAAATGGGAAAGGTGAATTTGAATTGTGTCACTTCTGGGATGACCCAAAGAAGGGGAGAATGTCAAGACACAACCTCTATTGCAGCTGTGGTTTAGAAATATAAGCTACTTGGGATTTCTTCCTGAGTCTCTTGTAGCTCCTGCACTGACAGGTGTGTTCTTTTGGGAATCCAAACCTCGATCCATCAGTCACAAGGGGAGTAACATGGCCCTGACTGGCTTAGACCTTAATACGTGACTGTAAAACTCTTCAGCACAGCTTTTGCATCTTCCTCGTCTTTCCTTCTTCACGCAAGGACAGGTAGACAGAAAGCACGTTTTCATAAAGATGCACAGGATAAAAGAACACTGGTTAAATATTTTTGGCTCTATTTTTTTGTTTTTGTTTTTTAATTATTTATTTATTTGACTGCATCAGGTCCTAGTTGTGGCATATGGCATCCTTTGTTGTGGTGTGCTGGCTTAGTTGCTCTGTAGCATGTGGGATCTCAGCTCCCTGACCAGGGATCAAACCTGTGCACCCTGCATTGCAAGGCAGGTTCTCAACCACTGCACTACCCGGAAAGTCCCTATTTGTTCTATTTTTCAATATTATTTATTATTATTTTAAATTTTGGTCTCTCTCTTTTTTTTTTTTTATGTATTTATTCTCATCCATCTGTATTATTTGGCCTGTGTGGGCCTCCCATTGCAGTGGTCTCTCTCGTCGCAGAGCACCAGCTCTGGGTGCACGTGCTCCAGAATGCTGGTTCATAATTGGGCACACTGGTCCGTGGAACGTGGGATCTTTCCAGGGCAGGGATTGAACTGGTGCCCCTTGAATTGCAAGGTAGACTCTTTACCCACTGGACCACCAAGGAAGCCCCTATTTTTAAAAAAATTATTTACTTATTTGGCTGCCCCACATCTTAGTGTGTTTTTTTGTTTGTTTGTTTGTTTTGGTCAGTTACAGCACACGGGATCTTTAATTGTGGCATGTGAGCTCTTAGTTGCAGCATATGGGAGCTAGTTCTCTGACTAAGGATCAAACCCAGGCCCCCTGCATTAGGCGCGTGGAATCTTAGGCAGTGGACCATCAGGAATGACCCTTGATCCTGTTTCTAAATTAGAGGCAAAAAATGTATAACAATCCCATTAAAAAATAAGAAATGGGAAAGGTGAATTTGAATTGTGTCACTTCTGGGATGACCCAGAGGAAGATGTGAAACTCTGGGTGGAAGAAACCCTGAATACAAGACTCAACTACTTCACCTGCTATTGCAGCTGTGGTTTAGAAATATAAGCTACTTGGGACAGGATTTTGGCTGAATGTCCTCGAATGTTTTCTTCAAGAAAAACGTTTGATTTCTGGACACAACTCTACAGAATCTTTGTATTGGAAGGCTGGCCGGATTGGGGGATTCTGATGTCTTTTTCCTCTGATGCTAACTTGCCGTTGAGATGCTTCGCAGCACGTGAGAGCAGCCGTATGCTGCAGGCAGCAGGCTCCTGAGTGCAAACCTGGACCCTTAAAACATCGGCTCTGCACACACATGGAAACCACTAGTAAACTGTACGCGTGAGTTGGCCTGGACCCACTGAAACACAATCAAAAGGAGAGTGATTTACATACACCCTCCGTTTCTATTTGCTTTCTGGGTTGTTATTAGAGTGAGGAACCCAATTAGAGGTTAAAAAAAAAAAAAAAAAGAAAGAAAGAAAGAAAAAGAAAAACAAAGTATTACCTCTCCTCCAAAATGCCTGCAAAATGAGGGGGGAAAGTCTTTTCTTTTCACTACTGCAAGAGAAAACTGAGAGATGAAACCCTTAACGACCTGAAATCTAGTGGGCAAACAGGTGGATCTTTTCCCTGACGCATTTCAGAACAGTAGGATTTCCCGCCTTTGTTTTTCTTTCTTTTTGCCATCGTCTGTCACACTAGTGAGGCCTGCTGACAAGGCTTGAATAGGATCGGTAATAGTTAGCAGGCAGCCCCAACACGGTGGCACGTGCGTGCCTCGAGCAGCCGGGTACCAGGAGAGAGAGCCCTGCAGCGGTCTTGCTCCCTCTCTGGGGAGTAAAATGTGCCGATGTCCTTGGGACCCTGCGATGAGACGGGACTCAGTGCGTGAGCGGTGTGTGAGTGGGGTACTTCCTGTGCCAGAGACTTCCTGATGGAGCTGGGTGTTGGGGTGCCCCTAGGGTCCCAGCTGTCAGAGCCATGAGGGTTCAGAGAGGCCCAATGTCAACTGGAGACAAGGACCTGCCTCTGTGCGGAGAAGGGGTGGAGGATGCCGGAGGGCGTCCGCCCACCCAGATCCTCGGGCTCAGACGCTGAGCGTCCCAGAAGCGGAGCCTGAAACGGGCTGTTATTCAAGAGAGTCGTTGAGGCCGTGCTCTCAAGACAGAGGCAAGAAGAGGGGTCAGGAGAGAGTGGGTGGGGGTGTGGGGGAGCCAGGTGAGAATGTGGGCTCTGCCGGAGGCCACCTTCAGCCAGATCCCACGGGAGCTCCGGAGCAGGAATGGTACCTCACAGTTGGTCCCTTTAGAGGCAAGAAGCCTGGTCCTTTATCTCATGTTTGATTATTCATCACTGGTCACAGGGTAGAAGTGGGGTAACATCGCCATGACAGGGGAACGTTCAGGAGATGAGGCCAATGGTGGTTACTAGCTCCATTAGTCCATTGCAGGCTGCTGGAACAAAGTGCCACAGACCCAGGGTTGGGGCCAGGTGCCTAAACAACAGAAATTTATGGCCTCATAGTCTGGAGACCAGAAGTCCAAAGTCAAGATCCCCAGTGCTCATCTCTGCAGCGCTGTTCACAGTAGCCCAACATGTAAGCAACCCAAATGTCCATAAAGAAGCCATGGTACATCCTGACATCTTTGTCCCTTATAAGGTTCTTCTTGTAACTGCCTTTTCCTCTGGGGTTTGTGTATCCTTCTCATTTTATCATTTTTGGCAGTCTTAAAATTATTATATAAAAACATTTCATGGACTTCCCTGGTGGTACAATGGATATGAATCTGCCTTCCAGTGCAGGGGACCTGGGTTTGATCCTTGGTCCCAGAAGATTCCACATGCTGTGGAGCGACTGAAGTTTGTGTGCCACAACTGCTGAGCCCGCAGGCTGCAGCTACTGGGGCCTGCACACCTCAGAGCCCATGCTCTGCACCAAGAGAAGCAACCAATGGAGAAGCCCAAGCACCACAACTAGAGAGTAACCCCGCTTGCTGCAACTAGAGAAAGCCTGAGTGTAGCAACGAAGACCCCAAATAAATAAAAAATAAAATGTTAATTTAAAAAATTTCACTATATATGATTTTGTTCTTAGAAGACAGTTTTGTGTCTGATGTAAAGCATGCAGTACGTAGCTTAGTTCCTCCTGAAAGTCTAGATAATAAGAACTCAGTTGTTCCGCAGTATCCACAGGGGGCAAGAGGAGGGAGGGGAGTTGGTTTCTAGGGCCCTGAGAACTCCTGCATCCCTAGGTGCTCTAGTCCCTTGTGTAAATGGTCCAGAGCAAAGAATACAGCTGTCGCTCCGTGTACTGGGGTTTCACATCTGCAGATTCAACGATCTGCCAAGCGGACTTATGGTGAAAATGTCCATTTAGTAGGTTGCTCCTACGTGCCAGCTACCATGCTGGACACTCACCCATTCATTCAACAATCACTGGTCCTTTATCTCATGTTTGATTATTCATCACTGGTCACAGGGTAGAAGTGGGGTAACATCGCCATGACAGGGGAACGTTCAGGAGATGAGGCCAATGGTGGTTACTAGCTCCATTAGTCCATTGCAGGCTGCTGGAACAAAGTGCCACAGACCCAGGGTTGGGGCCAGGTGCCTAAACAACAGAAATTTATGGCCTCATAGTCTGGAGACCAGAAGTCCAAAGTCAAGATCCCCAGTGCTCATCTCTGCAGCGCTGTTCACAGTAGCCCAACATGTAAGCAACCCAAATGTCCATAAAGAAGCCATGGTACATCCTGACATCTTTGTCCCTTATAAGGTTCTTCTTGTAACTGCCTTTTCCTCTGGGGTTTGTGTATCCTTCTCATTTTATCATTTTTGGCAGTCTTAAAATTATTATATAAAAACATTTCATGGACTTCCCTGGTGGTACAATGGATATGAATCTGCCTTCCAGTGCAGGGGACCTGGGTTTGATCCTTGGTCCCAGAAGATTCCACATGCTGTGGAGCGACTGAAGTTTGTGTGCCACAACTGCTGAGCCCGCAGGCTGCAGCTACTGGGGCCTGCACACCTCAGAGCCCATGCTCTGCACCAAGAGAAGCAACCAATGGAGAAGCCCAAGCACCACAACTAGAGAGTAACCCCGCTTGCTGCAACTAGAGAAAGCCTGAGTGTAGCAACGAAGACCCCAAATAAATAAAAAATAAAATGTTAATTTAAAAAATTTCACTATATATGATTTTGTTCTTAGAAGACAGTTTTGTGTCTGATGTAAAGCATGCAGTACGTAGCTTAGTTCCTCCTGAAAGTCTAGATAATAAGAACTCAGTTGTTCCGCAGTATCCACAGGGGGCAAGAGGAGGGAGGGGAGTTGGTTTCTAGGGCCCTGAGAACTCCTGCATCCCTAGGTGCTCTAGTCCCTTGTGTAAATGGTCCAGAGCAAAGAATACAGCTGTCGCTCCGTGTACTGGGGTTTCACATCTGCAGATTCAACGATCTGCCAAGCGCGGACTTATGGTGAAAATGTCCATTTAGTAGGTTGCTCCTACGTGCCAGCTACCATGCTGGACACTCACCCATTCATTCAACAATCACTATTGAGTTCTGGCTGCCACTCAACAGGCTGTGGATAAAGTCTGCGACTTCTCAGCTCTCACTGGGCTTTCCCTTCTAGGAGGACAACAGAAAATAAATGAAAGAAATCAACAAAATATATAGAATCATTCTTAGCCCTTCTCCCCCCCCACAAAGTCAAGGTTGAGGCCAGAGTGGGGAGATGGCTCCTGTCAGGACTTTGGCTTTTAGCTGTCATGAAATGGGAAGCCATTGGAGGGAAGTCTTGGGGCAGAGGAATGATGGAATCTGCCTTAGGTCTTCACCGGTTCATGACAACGCTGCAGAGCCAATCCTTCAGCCTCAAGAAATGGGATGATTTCTATAAGTAAAACGGAGTCACTTTGCTGAAAATCTGAATCATTGTGAATGTACTTCAAAAAAAGCAAAAACAAATCTTTTTGAAAAAGAAATGGGATCATTTGCCAGTGATCACACAGAAAGAAGATGCTGGGGCAGGATTTGCCCGGGTGCTCTTACCCTCAAGTCTTTGCTTTATTTGCTAGGGATATTTCCTTTCAAATATTCTAGATAAAGTTTTTATTCTATGTGTCTTTTATAAGCCTCTTTTTAAGCCTGAATTTCTTTTTGATAGAGAGGCAAGCTATGCTGAGACTTTGTTCGGTCACTCATTCCAAAAATATTTATTCACTCCTTGTAGACTGTGGGGCACCGTAAATTGTACGATGAGATATAAAAGATGGGAAGATAAGGTACCTAAAAATTGTTAATTTAAAAATTTCACTATATATGATTTTGTTCTTAGAAGACAGTTTTGTGTCTGATGTAAAGCATGCAGTCGTAGCTTAGTTCCTCCTGAAAGTCTAGATAATAAGAACTCAGTTGTTCCAGTATCCACAGGGGCAAGAGGAGGGAGGAGTTGGTTTCTAGGGCCCTGAGAACTCCTGCATCCCTAGGTGCTCTAGTCCCTTGTGTAAATGGTCCAGAGCAAAGAATACAGCTGTCGCTCCGTGTACTGGGGTTTCACATCTGCAGATTCAACGGTCTGCCAAGCGGACTTATGGTGAAAATGTCCATTTAGTAGGTTGCTCCTACGTGCCAGCTACCATGCTGGACACTCACCCATTCATTCAACAATCACTATTGAGTTCTGGCTGCCACTCAACAGGCTGTGGATAAAGTCTGCGACTTCTCAGCTCTCACTGGGCTTTCCCTTCTAGGAGGACAACAGAAAATAAATGAAAGAAATCAACAAAATATATAGAATCATTCTTAGCCCTTCTCCCCCCCCACAAAGTCAAGGTTGAGGCCAGAGTGGGGAGATGGCTCCTGTCAGGACTTTGGCTTTTAGCTGTCATGAAATGGGAAGCCATTGGAGGGAAGTCTTGGGGCAGAGGAATGATGGAATCTGCCTTAGGTCTTCACCGGTTCATGACAACGCTGCAGAGCCAATCCTTCAGCCTCAAGAAATGGGATGATTTCTATAAGTAAAACGGAGTCACTTTGCTGAAAATCTGAATCATTGTGAATGTACTTCAAAAAAAGCAAAAACAAATCTTTTTGAAAAAGAAATGGGATCATTTGCCAGTGATCACACAGAAAGAAGATGCTGGGGCAGGATTTGCCCGGGTGCTCTTACCCTCAAGTCTTTGCTTTATTTGCTAGGGATATTTCCTTTCAAATATTCTAGATAAAGTTTTTATTCTATGTGTCTTTTATAAGCCTCTTTTTAAGCCTGAATTTCTTTTTGATAGAGAGGCAAGCTATGCTGAGACTTTGTTCGGTCACTCATTCCAAAAATATTTATTCACTCCTTGTAGACTGTGGGGCACCGTAAATTGTACGATGAGATATAAAAGATGGGGAAGATAAGGTACCTACTCTTAAGTTTATTGACAGGCTATAAAAAAAAAAAAGGAGAATTTGTATTTAAATTATTTAAATCCAATGATTTTAACTTGTTTTTCTTCTGAGAGGGGAGGGCTTTCTTCACTGGCTCACCTAGAAGGACATTCCTATTTTTTTCTGAAAGAACAGTCCCATCTAAGAACTAGAAGCAGACAAAATATGGGATTCCTTCTTCAATTTTATAGATTTGGATTTCCAGTTTGACTGTTCCATTAGTTCATTCAAAGATGACTGCTTCCTCCCTGACCCTAAGCCTTGAGAACCTGACCTGTGATCCAAAAATTCATCTGTGCGTTTGCTATTTCTCACCTCATTGCCAAGAATAGACTCAGCAGCAATTCCTGTTCAACTGATAACGTTGCCTGTGACACCTGAGGTAAAGACCTGGCTCAGCAGTTCCGCCACCACTGAGCCTTGTGGTGCAGAATTAGTCAAAGCAAGGTGGTTCCTGGGCTGCCTCCACCTCCCGGCTGGCCCTGGGTACCGGTGAGTGGGTCTATGGTGGTTGGTAGTGGTATTTAATATCAGACTCCGCCCTCCTTTTTTTTTTCTCCTTTTTTTTAAGGTTTTTTTTTTCTTTTTCCCCACCATGCTTCTTTTGTTTATATTTATTTTTTCATCCATCTTTTATTCTTTGGCCTGTGTGGGCCTCCCATTGCAGTGGCCTCTCTCCTTGCAGAGCACCAGCTCTGGGCACATGTGCTCCAGAGCGCTGGCTCGTAATTAGACACACCAGTCCAGACACTCCTCGACACATGGGATCTTCCCTGGCCAGGGATCAAACTGGTGCCCCTTGCACTGCAAGGCAGACTCTTTACCCACTGGACCGCCAGGGAAGCCCAAGACTCTGGCCTCTCTGATAAGGACACTTGACAAGGCTAAATGACAAGTGTTGAGTCAAGTGATTCTTCTGTTTATCGTTGGCCACTGTATCACTTATTTTCAAGACATGAGTCCATAAGTCAACCCTTTGGCCTTCTTTGCTAGAGAGTCAGGAAAGCATTACATTTTAGGAGAACCAGCTCTGTATACAGACTGAGAACTCAAGGATTTGGCGGTTACCTCTCGCAATCCATCTATGAACTGTGTGAGAAAGGATTCATCTAATTTTTAAAATGCACATGAACTTTATTTGGGTCTTTTGGAGTTCACAATGGAAAGCCAACAGAGCAATAATAATTAGAACTAGGCAGTGAAACTCTTAAAATATCCTAGTTTAGAAAGCCTGTCCATGGTCAGAAGAGAGGTCTGGCATCTGCCATCCATGGGGTTGCAGATGTGGACGCAACTTAGTGAATAACCAACAATAACCATGTTCTGCTGGAGTTGCCTCCCTGCCCCATGTGCATATGCATGATCTGTCTAGCTCTGCAGGTTAAAACAAATCCATGACTCATTCTGGGAATGAAGAACAACATCCTTCTTGGCTAACTTGATCTCAGATAATGCTAACTTGGCATTCTGTTAAGCCAGTGGCTCCCCTCTCTGCATTCTCACAGTTATTCTCTAATGCTCTATAGCCCTGGAATTGTTATCCTTTGCTTATTATCACTTCCTCTCATGAGCCATCCTTCCTTCTGTCCATCTAGTCATTCAAGAAGTACATCTTTATTAAAAGCTTATGATATGCCACATGCTCTGAGACCAGCATCAATCCTTCCCTTTTGGGAAGCTGATGGTTCAGGGGCTTCACATTTATGCCTCTTGTTTTTTTGTTTGAGTGCCTTTGCTGTGATAAATGTACCGAAGGGAAGACTTCTAGAGCACTATAGTTACTTAGGGTTCGATCCTTGGTTAGGGAGATCCCCTGGAGAAGGAAAGGCAACCCACTCCAGTATTCTTGCCGGGAGAATCCCTGGTGGGCTCAGTCCTTGGGATCACAAAGAGTTGGACATGACTTAGCGACTAAACCTCCTCCATCATTATGGTTACTTTGCCAACCCAGTTTCCATGTACTAAAAATTCTTCAAGACTCAGCATTAGAAATCATTATGATTAGAACATCTTTTCATTTAGTAATGGAATGTGCCCCCACCTCCCCACCCTGCACCCCACCAAAAGAACTGAAAAGATAGAAATGATTTGAAGGAAAATTACAGTTCATTTCTTTCTTTAAAAATAAGCTGTTTGGACAAGTTCCTTTGAGCTACAAAAACATAAAAATATTGTTGCCAGTTTCTGAAAGAAGACTCTGGGATATGTCTGTTATATAGACTAGCTGAAAATTTCGAGCGAGAATAAAGTATTTGAAACATGCAGAATTTAACCTGCCAAATAGTTTTGCACTAATTATAAAAAAAGTGTGAAACCTTTTTAAAACCAGCAATAATTGAATTTAAGTATGGATCTACCAAAGAGTATGCAAGTATAAAAAAAATCTAGTTTTTTCCAATTTATCACTTTACCTTGTAACTAAAAATATATTTTTATTCGACTTCCCTGGTGGTCCAGTGGTTGAGAATCTGCCTGCCAATGCAGGGGACACTGGTTTGATCCCTTGCAGCAGAACTTTGTCTTGGTGCACTCGGTAGAGACATGTGTTTGCAACGAGGTGTCGAGGCAGATGCCCATGCATATTAGAGTCTAGGAAAGTGTTCCCAATCCTTTAAGAAAACCATTACTTGGCTCACTGAAAGCTAATTGCATTTGTTCAGTCATTGTGAAAATGGATGCAGATGGGATGTGGAATCTGAAAAATACCCTACTGTTGAATCAGAAAAAAGCCCCACGCTCAAGAGAGACTATGACCTGGGATGATGTTTCCACCAAGAGGGGGGAAATTACTCAGTAAATCTCGCTTTTCTGCTTAAGTAACTCCTTTAATTAATTTTTACTGACTGATTTCTCCTTCAACACAAAAGGTGTGAACGTAGGAAGTAGACGGGTTGTTGACAGCACCTTCCAGAGTCACAGAGTGAAAACCTGGGAGATAAACGAGCTCTGTCTTTTGGTCCAGGACAAAGCTTTGCTGTGTTGGGATCTGCAACTTTGAGGATGAGCTGCAATGGAGAGGAGGCTGTCTTCTTATCTTCTTCTGTGTTGCTGTGATAAGAGCTTCTTCAAGACTCAGCATTAGAAATCATTATGATTAGAACATCTTTTCATTTAGTAATGGAATGTGCCCCACCTCCCACCCTGCACCCCACCAAAAGAACTGAAAAGATAGAAATGATTTGAAGGAAAATTACAGTTCATTTCTTTCTTTAAAAATAAGCTGTTTGGACAAGTTCCTTTGAGCTACAAAAACATAAAAATATTGTTGCCAGTTTCTGAAAGAAGACTCTGGGATATGTCTGTTATATAGACTAGCTGAAAATTTCGAGAATAAAGTATTTGAAACATGAAGAATTTAACCTGCCAAATAGTTTTGCACTAATTATAAAAAAAGTGTGAAACCTTTTTAAAACCAGCAATAATTGAATTTAAGTATGGATCTACCAAAGAGTATGCAAGTATAAAAAAAATCTAGTTTTTTCCAATTTATCACTTTACCTTGTAACTAAAAATATATTTTTATTCGACTTCCCTGGTGGTCCAGTGGTTGAGAATCTGCCTGCCAATGCAGGGGACACTGGTTTGATCCCTTGCAGCAGAACTTTGTCTTGGTGCACTCGGTAGAGACATGTGTTTGCAACGAGGTGTCGAGGCAGATGCCCATGCATATTAGAGTCTAGGAAAGTGTTCCCAATCCTTTAAGAAAACCATTACTTGGCTCACTGAAAGCTAATTGCATTTGTTCAGTCATTGTGAAAATGGATGCAGATGGGATGTGGAATCTGAAAAATACCCTACTGTTGAATCAGAAAAAAGCCCCACGCTCAAGAGAGACTATGACCTGGGATGATGTTTCCACCAAGAGGGGGGAAATTACTCAGTAAATCTCGCTTTTCTGCTTAAGTAACTCCTTTAATTAATTTTTACTGACTGATTTCTCCTTCAACACAAAAGGTGTGAACGTAGGAAGTAGACGGGTTGTTGACAGCACCTTCCAGAGTCACAGAGTGAAAACCTGGGAGATAAACGAGCTCTGTCTTTTGGTCCAGGACAAAGCTTTGCTGTGTTGGGATCTGCAACTTTGAGGATGAGCTGCAATGGAGAGGAGGCTGTCTTCTTATCTTCTTCTGTGTTGCTGTGATAAGAGCTTACTTTCTAAATAAAATCTCATGGGGTTCATAAGCCCCCAAATGAGAGTCACATTGTAGTGAAAAGAAGTATACAACATTATGCTAAAACTGTGTATGACTCTCTATTTAAGAGAGAAACGTTAATTTCCCTACACAGTTCTTCTGTCACTTAGAGTCATTCTTCCTATTGGGTCGATTAAATTATGCCATATTGCTCTCTTTTAACAGTAACTAAACACAACAGTGTAGTGTCATTGAGAAACTCACTTGCATGTGGTTGTTGTTGTTTAGTCACGAAGTCATGCCCGACTCTTTGTGACCCCATGAACTGTAGTCCACCAGGCTCCTCTGTCCATGGAATTTTCCAGGCAAGAATTCTAGAGTGGCTTTCCATTTCCATCTCCAGAAGATCTTCTTGACCAACAGATCAAACCCATGTCTCCTCCCTTGGCAGGGGCCTTCTTTACCACTGAGCCACCAGGATGCCCTCCCTTGTGGTAGAAATTCTAATTGGCTTCTGAATTTGAAGAGAAATGTTAATTGTGACCATTAGGGGAGTAAAATCTTCTAGAACACTGTTGTTCTGGAGCTTTATAATCATAGGGAAACTCAAGGGTCATCTGAAGAAGCACGTCCTGTTGAAGGTGTATATTATTACCTCAAGCTGCCCGGTCTCTGGGACACACAAGCATGTGGAACTCCTTAGAGATGGACAAAGTTAAGAGCATGCAACTGGAAAGATGTACCAGTGAGAGTCAGACATCTGGGAAGAGAACCCCCGACCCAACCCACCCGCTGGCTGGTCAACCAGTTAGTTAGTCAACTACATAGGGGAGCTAATTTACTCAAGTTTGCAGAGGTTGTCAGATTAGCACCAGATTAAGAACTTCAGTCCCATACATTGACGAAGGCTGCTTCCACCTTCCTGAGGGAATATTATTAGTCACTCCTCTTAAATATCCTGCAGGGTTACTGATGCAAGAACCCTCTGAAGTCTTATTAAACCCCCAAGTTTGTTTGCAGGACAGGTTTTAGAAACGACACAGTCCATCTCCAATAATTTGGTTTTTGGCTCCAAATGGAAACTAAGGCAGATCCAAGCTTCTTACATTAGGATCAAGGATAAACAGGCTCTCACAGTTTTCTTAGGATGCCAGAGCTTTCCATCAAAAGGCTCTTTTCTAGGATTACAGCAAATGATAAACATGGGAGTGCAGAGACCTCAATATCCTGTTTGCAGTTCCTTTGGGTATATGCCCAGAAGTGGGATTCCTGGATCATATGGCAGTTCTAGTTTTAATTTTGGGGTCAATATGGATAGTCCTAGAGGATATTAGGCTAGGTGAAATATATCAGATGGAGAAAGACAAATACTGTAGGATTTCACTTATATGTGGAACATAGAAAAGCTGAACTCATAAACACAGAATTGAATGGCAGTTACCAGAGGCTGGCAGTGGGAGAAATGGGAAGATGGTGGCAAAAAAGTGCAAATTTCTGTTTAGAAGATGAATAAGTTCTGAGGATCTCATGCATAGCCTTGTGTTTATAGATAGCCATGTTGTACCACATACTTGAAAGTTACTGAGAGGGTAGCTTTTAAAAGTTCTCATCACAGGAAGAAAGAAATGGCAATTGTGTGACATGATAGAGGTATTAGCTGATGCCATGGCAGTGACCACCTTGCAGCATATAAATGTAGTAAATCAACCCATTAGACACCTGAAATTCACAGGATATTATATGTCCATTACCTGTAAATAAAGCTGGAAAAACAAAAGCATAAAAAAAGAGAAACCTCTGCAACAATCCATTGTAGCCTCTGAAAGTAAGACCAAGGTTCCTGTGTCTAGGGTGACTGTCTTGGCTTGTCTAGGACTGAGGCATTTCTCAGGACACTGGCACTTTCCAGTGCTAAACCTGGAAAAATCCTGGACATCGCTGGAAGGAGATGCCCAGCCCATTTGTGATGGGAAGGAAATGCACACCCTGCCTATAGCTGATGCACACAGACGCACACATACTCACATACAGAATTCATGGATCGGAACCTGATATGCTAGCCATTTTGTTAGCATCCTGGATACTCTATCAGAAAAAAAGATAAAATGCGTTCTTTCCCCATGCCAATAGGGCTCACTCAAACATAGTGAATGTTTCTAAAACCCATCAGACTTTCTGTGAGAAGTGTGGCAAGCACCAGTCCCACAGGACACTAAGGGCAAGGGCTCTCTGTAGGGCAGGGAAGGCAGCGCTATGACAAGAAGCAGTGTCTGTGGAGGATAGGCTAAGCCAATTTTCTGGAAAAAAGTTAAAATTACCAGGAAGATTGGGCTGAGACTTGAATGCTCTGAGCCCAACTACAGATCTCAGAGACTGCTGGCTGCTGAGAGGCAAAGGTTTTGAACTGGAAAGAGATGAGAAGAGGAAGAATCTAGTGATCTAGTTCTCAGCTTCGTATCTTGTTTTCTTTCAAAGACAATAAAATCTTGAGATTATGCTTTTAAAAAACAGATAAAAAGATCATAAAAATATTTTGGCTAAAATCGTATTCAAAGTTTGCAAATATGCATCTGTCTCTTCTCTGTATTATCATGTGAAAATGATGATGGTCTTTGACCACATGTAGCATACAGCACCAAAGTTTCTGAAGTAAAATGGAAATCATATCATTATTTCTGCCTTTCAGAGTCTTAATAATTTAGTAAAGGGCAATGACAGATTTTCCAAGTCTCAGCACACTGAAAAATCCTTTCTTCCTGGGTAGCATAGCCCATCTGTTTTTAAACTGTGAGGGAGCTGCTGACACTTTATTAGGCTGTTGTTTTGCTTAAATTGCAGTTATTTAAAGTGACACATCCCTCCACTCCTGCTTTCAAAGTGCAGTAACCATAACTACTTCTTATTTGCGAAACTGTATGTGGCTGTTCCTCCTTGATTAATACACAGAGTCAATGTTTGCTTTATTTTATAGCATCACTGCATGTGGCTGTTTTCTTGGATATTCAGTTTGTCTTTCTTTAGTTTTTTTCCCATTCTCTCCTGCTATAAGAGTAGGTACACTGGCTATTTTATTTCTAGCAGGAAGAATAAACCCCATGGAATGTTTGTTTAAGTAGTTATTTACTTCGCCTGCACTGGTCAATGGGCAAATTTTTTTGCATCTGCTACGTATCGGAACCTGATATGCTAGCCATTTTGTTAGCATCCTGGATACTCTATCAGAAAAAAAGATAAAATGCGTTCTTTCCCCATGCCAATAGGGCTCACTCAAACATAGTGAATGTTTCTAAAACCCATCAGACTTTCTGTGAGAAGTGTGGCAAGCACCAGTCCCACAGGACACTAAGGGCAAGGGCTCTCTGTAGGGCAGGGAAGGCAGCGCTATGACAAGAAGCAGTGTCTGTGGAGGATAGGCTAAGCCAATTTTCTGGAAAAAAGTTAAAATTACCAGGAAGATTGGGCTGAGACTTGAATGCTCTGAGCCCAACTACAGATCTCAGAGACTGCTGGCTGCTGAGAGGCAAAGGTTTTGAACTGGAAAGAGATGAGAAGAGGAAGAATCTAGTGATCTAGTTCTCAGCTTCGTATCTTGTTTTCTTTCAAAGACAATAAAATCTTGAGATTATGCTTTTTAAAAAAACAGATAAAAAGATCATAAAAATATTTTGGCTAAAATCGTATTCAAAGTTTGCAAATATGCATCTGTCTCTTCTCTGTATTATCATGTGAAAATGATGATGGTCTTTGACCACATGTAGCATACAGCACCAAAGTTTCTGAAGTAAAATGGAAATCATATCATTATTTCTGCCTTTCAGAGTCTTAATAATTTAGTAAAGGGCAATGACAGATTTTCCAAGTCTCAGCACACTGAAAAATCCTTTCTTCCTGGGTAGCATAGCCCATCTGTTTTTAAACTGTGAGGGAGCTGCTGACACTTTATTAGGCTGTTGTTTTGCTTAAATTGCAGTTATTTAAAGTGACACATCCCTCCACTCCTGCTTTCAAAGTGCAGTAACCATAACTACTTCTTATTTGCGAAACTGTATGTGGCTGTTCCTCCTTGATTAATACACAGAGTCAATGTTTGCTTTATTTTATAGCATCACTGCATGTGGCTGTTTTCTTGGATATTCAGTTTGTCTTTCTTTAGTTTTTTTCCCATTCTCTCCTGCTATAAGAGTAGGTACACTGGCTATTTTATTTCTAGCAGGAAGAATAAACCCCATGGAATGTTTGTTTAAGTAGTTATTTACTTCGCCTGCACTGGTCTTAATTGAGGCACATAGAATTTTGCTTGCATTATGCAGGATCTTTCATTGTGTCTCACGTATCATGGCATGTGGGATCTTAGCTCCCCCAAGCAGAGATCAAACCCATGTGCCCTGCATTGCAAGGCGGATTCCTAGCCATTGGACCACTAGTGCTCAGTTGTGTAGTCCTGTCTGACTCCTTGCAGCCACGTGAATTGTAGCCTGCCAGGCTTCTCTGCCCATGGAATTTTTCCAGTTAAGAATACTGGAATGACTTGCCATTTCTTCCTCCAGGAAATCTTCCTGACCCAGGGATCAAAACCACAACTCGTACATCTCCTGCATTGGCAGGCAGATTCTATACCACCGAGCCACCTGGAAAACCCACTGGAAAACCAGGGAAGTTCCAAGACCCATGTTTGAAGGAAATCTTGTTTGCTGGTTATTTGAAATTTTCTGATTACACTTGGTTGTTTCTGTGGACATATATTTATTTGCAAGTCTCAGAATGATACATAACAAAGGAAACTGAATTTGATTCCTTGACTTTTTAGTGAAGAAAACTCCTTCTGGAAATTTCAGCTCCCTTCTCTCTCTCTTTTTTTTTTTTTAATTAATTTATTTATTTTTGGTTGGGGTGGGGAGGGAGGGGAGCAGGCAGGCCACGTCTACTGGTCTTTCATTTGTCCGTTTTCATCCATCTTTGTTCTTTGGCCCGTGTGGGCCTCCCATCACAGTTTAGTAGCATCTTTTTGGTTTTGTAAACTTGAGAGCTGCTGACACTTTATTAGGCTGTTGTTTTGCTTAAATTGCAGTTATTTAAAGTGACACATCCCTCCACTCCTGCTTTCAAAGTGCAGTAACCATAACTACTTCTTATTTGCGAAACTGTATGTGGCTGTTCCTCCTTGATTAATACACAGAGTCAATGTTTGCTTTATTTTATAGCATCACTGCATGTGGCTGTTTTCTTGGATATTCAGTTTGTCTTTCTTTAGTTTTTTTCCCATTCTCTCCTGCTATAAGAGTAGGTACACTGGCTATTTTATTTCTAGCAGGAAGAATAAACCCCATGGAATGTTTGTTTAAGTAGTTATTTACTTCGCCTGCACTGGTCTTAATTGAGGCACATAGAATTTTGCTTGCATTATGCAGGATCTTTCATTGTGTCTCACGTATCATGGCATGTGGGATCTTAGCTCCCCCAAGCAGAGATCAAACCCATGTGCCCTGCATTGCAAGGCGGATTCCTAGCCATTGGACCACTAGTGCTCAGTTGTGTAGTCCTGTCTGACTCCTTGCAGCCACGTGAATTGTAGCCTGCCAGGCTTCTCTGCCCATGGAATTTTTCCAGTTAAGAATACTGGAATGACTTGCCATTTCTTCCTCCAGGAAATCTTCCTGACCCAGGGATCAAAACCACAACTCGTACATCTCCTGCATTGGCAGGCAGATTCTATACCACCGAGCCACCTGGAAAACCCACTGGAAAACCAGGGAAGTTCCAAGACCCATGTTTGAAGGAAATCTTGTTTGCTGGTTATTTGAAATTTTCTGATTACACTTGGTTGTTTCTGTGGACATATATTTATTTGCAAGTCTCAGAATGATACATAACAAAGGAAACTGAATTTGATTCCTTGACTTTTTAGTGAAGAAAACTCCTTCTGGAAATTTCAGCTCCCTTCTCTCTCTTTTTTTTTTTTTAATTAATTTATTTATTTTTGGTTGGGGTGGGGAGGGAGGGGAGCAGGCAGGCCACGTCTACTGGTCTTTCATTTGTCCGTTTTCATCCATCTTTGTTCTTTGGCCCGTGTGGGCCTCCCATCACAGTGGCCTCTGTTGTCGCAGAGCACCGGCTCTGGGCGCATGTGCTCCAGAGCTCCGGCTCGGTAATTGGACACATCAGTCCAGCCGCTCCGCGGCGCATGGGATCCTCCCAGGCCAGGAATCGAACCGGCGCTCCTTGCATTGCAAGGTGGTGTGCTTACCCACTGGACCACCAGGGAAGCCCTGCTCCCTTCTCTTTTTTCTGGCTTCCTGGTTCTCCTGCAGACCAGTCTATACTGATCTGGCTGTCACTTCAATCCTCTTCTTCCCTCCCTGTGGAGACAAACATTTCATACACAGCGAGAGTTGCTTTAAATGTCATGATGTGTATGAGCTTCTGGATCTCAAAGGAACATCTGTTAGGAACATTTTCCCAGGAATTATCAGATGCTAGAGTTGAAGTCTCAGTGTAATATTCTCAGTGTTTATTCATGTGTTTTTATTTTACATATTTTCTCAGTTGACTTCTAGCCACTATGTGTGTTGTGTGTTATATGTCAAGTCGCTTCAGTCATGTCCAACTTTGGCGACCCTATGGACAGTAGCCTGGCAGGCTCCTCTGTTCTTGAGATCCTTCAGGCAAGAGTACTGGAGTGGGTTGTCATGCCCTTCTCTAGGGGATCTTCCTGACCCAGGGCTCAAACCTGTGTCTCTTACATCTCCTCCATTGAAAGGCCGAAAGCAGAGTTGCAAGACTAGTTAATTCTAGTCACTATATTCAGAAGAAAAATGAGACGTTGAATACAGTGGAGTGGCCTTGACAAGATCAGAGAAGATGAACTCTTTGCGTCTCTGAATGTCTGAAGACTCGGCTCCTCTTCCTTGCTGGATCTTCCTTATTTCCTTCTCATTCACCTACTAGTCAAAGCCCCCCTCACTGTGCTGGTGGTGGAGACCTCAGCCCAGGTGGTGACTAGGGACGCTGCGGTGAAGAGGCTGAACAGGAAGGGCGTGGAGGCAGTGCTCTGGGATCCAGGCTCCTGACGGGTGAGACTGAGAGGCTGGGACAGAACCCAGGATCTCATCAAACTGGGGATGCAGATTTCCAAGAGAAGGAAATTCCTGTTGCATAGAGCTCAATTCTAAGAGTGTGTTTGGGCTGTCAGAGTGCGTGTGAGCGAGGTACTAGGATTCATTTGTACAAAAGAGAAGGCGAGACCATAACCTGGAGAAACCTGGAGCCAGCAAAGTGAAAAGTCCCCAGTCTAACACAGCCTGTGGACTTGAAAAGACATGCAACCTGAAAGTTGAGAATTATGATTTATTTGGCAGACACAGCTGAAGCCCAGAGGTCAGGAACCAGCATCTCAGACAGCTCTGAGAGACTGCTCTGAAGAGGCAAGGAAGGAGCCAGGATTTTTAGGACTTTTTGCACCAAAGGTTAGGAAGTTGGAGCATCCAAAGATGATTGTAAATTCAAGCAAACCAGACATCTCAAGTTAAGGAACGAAGTGCTTTTCTACGTATGGGAAGACGTAAGAGTCTGGGCTCACTGAAATCATTCCTCTGATCTGCCTCTCAGCTATCTGGGGCAGCATCTGTGTTTCTCCCCGAGTCTCCTGAGGTGCACCTCTGGGCGGCTCCAGCAGCTGACTGTCAGACGGCAGGCAGCCTGTCTTCATCTGAGTTCCTACAGGGCTCCCCACTCGGGGGAGCTGTAGCATGGTGGCTGGATGATGACTAGCGACCATCGAGTCGTCCCCACCTCCCACTAGACTCTGAATCCCAGACGCGGCCATTTTTGACTCCTGTGTTTGTTTCTTCTGGTATTCACCTCTGTATTACTACAACATGCTGATGCTGTTGTGGGTCTCTTGAGTTTTCTGTTGACTAATTCCTGTTTCCATTTCTAATTTGCTATTTAATGTCACCACCGAGTTCTTTATTTCAATGGATATATTTTTCTTCTCTAGATGTCCTGTTACCTGTTGGAGAAATATGCTTCCCCCTCCATGTTTTCTTGTTCTTTCAGTATGATTATTTTCATTGATATTCCTAAACAGATGTGCTTGTAATTTTTTCAAGATTTTTCTAACCTCTCAGGCCCTTGACCTGCTGCTTCTGTTTTCCTTCTTTCTTTCCTTCTGTCTTTGTGATTGACGAATGCCATGAACTGCGTGGTGAAATGTTTCCTCTTCTGTTTTTTAAATTTTGGGTAATGAGCTCATTTTCAGTGTACATTTCTTTTGGTGGGAAGCCCATGTGCCCTGAGTTACACCAAGGGTCCCTACAGAGGGCTTTTGCATTTGCTTCAACGGACAGCTACAGGGAACTCCACGAGTGGTAGGTGGGGAATTTTGTTGTTGTTGCTATTTGTTGAGATTTCCATTTGGATTATTTGGATGGTGTAAATTCAGAGTCCACATCTATGCTGTGTATAGTTAGTGTTTTGATTTCTCACTGGAGAGGTTAAAATTGATTTTACCAAGACCCCCAGGCAGAGACAAGCCCCCTTACTATTTTCTTGGACCAGTAGAAAGAGAATCGTTTCTCCTGTTTGTGCTGGTTATGTAGCTACAAGCTGCCAGCTTGGACTCCTACTTCTTCTAGACTCCACTTTTGGATAGACAGGGATTTTGCAAACTACATTTTCCTTTTGCCATCTTCCTCTCTTTCTGCTCTTGCCAATGAGGGGCTCAGAGTGAGAGCAGGAGACAGAGGAGAGAGAAGAGGCTTCTGTTTGCTCACTACTCTTGCAGCCTCATCTTGGCAATCGGTCATCATCCCATCCAGGGCAGTGGCTCTAGTTTCTAGCTTCTTCTCCCACCGCCAGTGTCAGCCTCATCCCTAGAGGCACCAATACAGTTGAGATGCCCTCCTTAGAGCACCGAATCGTAGGTCTGCAAGGTCCCACCTCCAAAGTTCTACATTCTAGCAACCCTACTCCAGGCAAGAGCATAGAGGTCCAGATTCAATAACCATGAGCTCAACAGCTTCAAAGGAGGCTCCCAGTCATTACACCTTGTATAATTGCCACCCCTCAAGCACGACTTGGACCTAACACACAGGACGCAAGAGAAGTGGCGGATGCCACTTCTCAGGCTGGGTATGGAAAGATGCTGGCTTTCACCTTGCCTACCCTCTCTCACTGTTTTTGTTGCTTTTTCTGATATAAACGGGTTGCCATAGGGAGACCCAGTGGTTGGGATATGAGAGAGGCCTCCAGCCAACAGCTTGTGCTGTTGTTCAACTGGTAAGTTGTATCTGATTTTTGTGACCCCATAAACTGGAGCACGGCACACGCCCCTGTCCTTCACTGTCTCCCAGAATTTGCTCAAGCTCCTGTCCATTCAGTTGGTGATGCCACCCAACTGTCTCATCCTCTATTGACCCCTTCTCCTCTTACCCTCAATCTTTCCCAGCATCGGGGTCTTTTCCAGTGAGTCAGCTCTTTGCATCAGGTGGCCAAAGTATTGGAGTTTCAGCCTCGAGATCATTCCAATGAATATTCAGGGTTGATTTCCTTTGAAGATTGACTGGTTTGATCTTGCAATCCAAGGAACTCTCAAGAACTCTCTAGCACACAATCTGAAAGCATCAATTCTTTGGTTTAGCCTTCTTTATGACTCTCCTTGCTCAGACTCCACTTTTGGATAGACAGGATTTTGCAAACTACATTTTCCTTTTGCCATCTTCCTCTCTTTCTGCTCTTGCCAATGAGGGGCTCAGAGTGAGAGCAGGAGACAGAGGAGAGAGAAGAGGCTTCTGTTTGCTCACTACTCTTGCAGCCTCATCTTGGCAATCGGTCATCATCCCATCCAGGGCAGTGGCTCTAGTTTCTAGCTTCTTCTCCCACCGCCAGTGTCAGCCTCATCCCTAGAGGCACCAATACAGTTGAGATGCCCTCCTTAGAGCACCGAATCGTAGGTCTGCAAGGTCCCACCTCCAAAGTTCTACATTCTAGCAACCCTACTCCAGGCAAGAGCATAGAGGTCCAGATTCAATAACCATGAGCTCAACAGCTTCAAAGGAGGCTCCCAGTCATTACACCTTGTATAATTGCCACCCCTCAAGCACGACTTGGACCTAACACACAGGACGCAAGAGAAGTGGCGGATGCCACTTCTCAGGCTGGGTATGGAAAGATGCTGGCTTTCACCTTGCCTACCCTCTCTCACTGTTTTTGTTGCTTTTTCTGATATAAACGGGTTGCCATAGGGAGACCCAGTGGTTGGGATATGAGAGAGGCCTCCAGCCAACAGCTTGTGCTGTTGTTCAACTGGTAAGTTGTATCTGATTTTTGTGACCCCATAAACTGGAGCACGGCACACGCCCCTGTCCTTCACTGTCTCCCAGAATTTGCTCAAGCTCCTGTCCATTCAGTTGGTGATGCCACCCAACTGTCTCATCCTCTATTGACCCCTTCTCCTCTTACCCTCAATCTTTCCCAGCATCGGGGTCTTTTCCAGTGAGTCAGCTCTTTGCATCAGGTGGCCAAAGTATTGGAGTTTCAGCCTCGAGATCATTCCAATGAATATTCAGGGTTGATTTCCTTTGAAGATTGACTGGTTTGATCTTGCAATCCAAGGAACTCTCAAGAACTCTCTAGCACACAATCTGAAAGCATCAATTCTTTGGTTTAGCCTTCTTTATGGTCCAACTCTCACATCAGTACAAGACTGCTGAAAAAAATACAGCTTTGAGTATATGGACTTTTTTTTGGCCAAGTGATGTCTCTTCACACATAAAATCAGGAAGTCTCTGTATTTTAATTTTCAGTATTTAAACAGATTGATCTTTACCAGTTGTTAAAACACAAATTCTACTTCATAATATGAATGCTCTCCCAGGATGAATACCATTAGGGCAATCTGGTAGCTTAATTGCTTCCTCCCTGATGACTTATGACTTGGAACAGTGAGGAAAGTAGGGTAACAAAATAAATACTTGAAGGCCAAGGATAAAAAATGTTAATAATTAGTAACAGCTGGAAGCAAAGTTAATTCTCAGTGGGCCCATAATGCCAGCTATTTAATGCAAATTAACAAATGGCATTTTAATGTAAAGGACTTGAAAGCTAATATTCTCATTTTCCAAGTAAGATCAATAATGCAACAAACAATAATGTTTCAGAGGAAGGAATTTAGAACTAGCGCAATAACTTTATTTCAGAGATAAGTGAAATGTTATGCAAAGTTTATATTTGTGGATCCCAAATTAGAACAAATTAGACTTAGGTGCCGTGTGCACTGGAAGGGAGAGCTCATAAAAATGAAAAGTGCAGGCGACAGCTGATCAAACAGTGGTAAAACTGGTTTTGTGTTGCATGCTAAGTATCTTAAGTTGCTTTAATCATGTCTGACTCGTTATGATCCCATGGGCTGTAGCCCACCAGGCTCTTCTGTCCATGGTATTCTCCAGGCAAGAATACTGGGGTAGTTCCCAGTATTCTTAGAGGGTCATCTCCCCCTCCAGGGGATCTTTTTGACCCGAGATTGAACCCATGTCTCTTATGTCTCCTGCATTGGCAGGTGGATTCTTTACCAGTAACAAAAATGAAGCAATCTTTAATTTCTTTGAAGGATTATGAAACATAATTCTAAATTAAAATGGTGGTGTTTGGGGAGTTCCGTGGTGGTCCAGTGGTTGGGACTTGGCTCTTTCACTGCAATGGCATCAGGTTTAATCCCAGGTCATGGAACTAGATCCTGCATGCAACAAGACCTGGTGCACCCAAATAAAACAAATAAATATTAAAAAGAAATCACTGACTAAACAGACATGAGTTGAGCAAACTCCAGGAGACAGTGAAGGACAGAGAAGCCTGGCATGCTACAGTCCACAGAGTTGCAAAGAGTCGGACACGACTTAGCGACTGAACAACAAAAAAGAAATCACTGGCTGGGGAGCCAAGATCCTGCTAGCTGTGAGACATCGCCAAAAGAAAAATAATTTTAAATAAAAAACAAATAAAATGATGTTGTTTTGGATTCTTAGATCTTGTGTGGTAGACAAAAGTTTAATAAATGAATGATGAAGCAGCATTCCAATTTCTGATCCCAGGCTGCTCTGGATGAAATAATTTCAACTTGAAGTATATAAACATACCCGTGTTCAGACTCACTATGGCCGGAAGTGACATTATTTTTCGTGCCTGGTTTTTACAGGGGCCTGAAAGAAACCACTCAAAGCTGAAAACTTCCATGTGCATAGTATCTTGCAGTAGACAAACATTTCCACAGTTTCTGTTATTTGATCCTTTAAGCAAGCTTGTATGGTAGGTATCCTTAGCCTCATTTTACAGATGAGGGAATTGAGAAATTCTCATTTGCCTGGGGTCATGCAACTTGCAAACGCAGGGTTTCTCCCTGGATCTCAAGAGCAGCACCACATTCACAGTGACTCGAGTCCCTCGCCCCCTCACCTCCTTCAGATGTGCCTGCATTTTTACATCTCTAATGCCTGGCAAAGCCAAGGGAACAATCTCTGTAATCATTTTGCAGTGCTTTTTTTTGGTTTTGTTTTGTGCTTTTGTTTTATGGAAGTATAGTTGATTTACAATGTTATGTCAGTTTCAGGTGTACAGCAAAGCAATTCAGTTAGTACCTCTGAATCGGCGATATGTTAATATTGCAGACAATTTCTTTTATAAGAAGTGCTACATTCTCTCGTTCCAAATTATCTGATGTAGAATTGGCGCTGCCCTGGAGAAATAAATCTACCTTCATATAAGCACAGAGCACTCATCAGCAAGTAGGATGTTTTCCCCAGCTAATCAAGAAGGACACAGGTCGTAAGGTCACTCTAATCATAATTAAGTATTCACTGAGCAATTTGTGCCTAGAAGCCATGGTGGAAACTCTAAAGTGCTCTCTCAGGAACAGCTATTAATCATTGTTACATTTAAGTCCTTTGCCTCTGTCCACCTCCTTCTTTCCTAAATATTTCTTCTGCTGAGTAACATACAGAGTTGGGTCATTCTAACCATTCTCACTAACCCTGCTCCCGCCCCCTCCCGCCGGTCTGTCTTTTTCCCTTTCTTTATTATCTAGCCTCTTGACTTAGCAGAGTTCTTTTCTGACTAAGCCACACTTCCAATACTCCCACCACCTCCTAAGAATAAAGCTGTTCTCCACCCTCTGCTCATGTGTTGGGAAAAGGTGCTTACTGGGAAAGTATCAGGTACACTGGGAGCCCAGGTGGCTGTTGTTGTTGTTGTTCCGTTGCTCAGCTGTGTCTGACTCTTTGCCATCTCATGGACTGCGGCACGCCAGACTTCCCCATCCTTCCCAACGTCCCGGGATTTGCTCACATTCATGTCCATTGAGTCCATCATGCTATCTAACCATCTCATCCTCTGCAGTCCCCTTCTCCTTTGGCCTTCAGTTTTACCCAGCATCACGGGTTTTTCCAGTGAGTCAACTCTTTGCATCAGAAAGCATAGAAGAGGAGCATTACAACCGCTCTGATGGTGTGTGTGTGGGGGGGTGTTGGAAGGGGTTTGTGGGGAGGAAAGACATCAGGGAAGATAAATTCCAGGTTGCATGATTTTTAGACCAAGAATCTGAAGGGTGTGTGGGGTGCGGTCTATAAAAGAGAATGAATTAGCCAATACGTTGGGGACAGAAAGAGCTGTGTTTAGGACACTTGAGATGAAGCAGGCAGAGTCTCCCGACTGGCTGCGTGTTGGCATGCCCTGTGTGGCAGTGCTGTTGTGTACCAAGCACCAGCACAACCACAGTGGTGGTCAGCAATTCATGTCTGTTGACTCGCATCTGAGGCAGTTGGAGAGGCAACCGTGAGATGTGATTTAGTGAAATTAGTTGTCTTCTTACAAATCCATGCGCACAACCAGGGAATACAAAAACCGCAGGAAGCACAGCGCAGGGGGAAAGGGTGATTCTGGATCCACACACTCGAGGGCAAGTCTGGCTCCCACATCCAAAGTGCACAGTCCTCGGCAGAGTTTTTGTACAATTCATCTGTAACAAGGGAATAGCCATGACACGCACTTTGTAGAATTGTTCTGAAGGTTAGCTCCCCCCTCCCGCCGGTCTGTCTTTTTCCCTTTCTTTATTATCTAGCCTCTTGACTTAGCAGAGTTCTTTTCTGACTAAGCCACACTTCCAATACTCCCACCACCTCCTAAGAATAAAGCTGTTCTCCACCCTCTGCTCATGGGAAAAGCTTCGAAACTCACCACCTACACTTAGAATAAAGCTGTTCTCCACCCTCTGCTCATGTGTTGGGAAAAGGTGCTTACTGGGAAAGTATCAGGTACACTGGGAGCCCAGGTGGCTGTTGTTGTTGTTGTTCCGTTGCTCAGCTGTGTCTGACTCTTTGCCGTCTCATGGACTCGGCCCCCAGACTTCCCCATCCTTCCCAACGTCCCGGGATTTGCTCACATTCATGTCCATTGAGTCCATCATGCTATCTAACCATCTCATCCTCTGCAGTCCCCTTCTCCTTTGGCCTTCAGTTTTACCCAGCATCACGGGTTTTTCCAGTGAGTCAACTCTTTGCATCAGAAAGCATAGAAGAGGAGCATTACAACCGCTCTGATGGTGTGTGTGTGGGGGGGTGTTGGAAGGGGTTTGTGGGGAGGAAAGACATCAGGGAAGATAAATTCCAGGTTGCATGATTTTTAGACCAAGAATCTGAAGGGTGTGTGTGGGGTGCGGTCTATAAAAGAGAATGAATTAGCCAATACGTTGGGGACAGAAAGAGCTGTGTTTAGGACACTTGAGATGAAGCAGGCAGAGTCTCCCGACTGGCTGCGTGTTGGCATGCCCTGTGTGGCAGTGCTGTTGTGTACCAAGCACCAGCACAACCACAGTGGTGGTCAGCAATTCATGTCTGTTGACTCGCATCTGAGGCAGTTGGAGAGGCAACCGTGAGATGTGATTTAGTGAAATTAGTTGTCTTCTTACAAATCCATGCGCACAACCAGGGAATACAAAAACCGCAGGAAGCACAGCGCAGGGGAAGGCTGATTCTGGATCCACACACTCGAGGGCAAGTCTGGCTCCCACATCCAAAGTGCACAGTCCTCGGCAGAGTTTTTGTACAATTCATCTGTAACAAGGGAATAGCCATGACACGCACTTTGTAGAATTGTTCTGAAGGTTAGATTGAGATAATGTATGAAAAAACTGGGCCCAGGGCCTGGCCCATAGTTAGCGCTCAGTAAGTGGTGGTCTGTAGCACATGCCGAACTGGAGATTCAAAGTATTCATAGTTTTCTATTAAGTTTTCCTCTGTAAGTTCTTTAGAGAAATAGTCATTTAGAGCAAAACCAATAATATTAACATAGAACATTAAAATTCATAAAGCACCTTCACACATCTTCTTTGATCAACATAATAATCTAGGTGGTAAATAAGGCTGAGAAAATTGAGGTTCAGAAATGTGCAAAGTTACACCCAAGGTTATTCAGCTAATATAACTTCCCAAATGGAATCCATCTCCTGCTGGATTATAATCATGCTCCAGATGTTCACACTGGAAGTTTCTAGAGTGAGGCTCCAAAAACACATGCTCTGACTTCTCCTTCAAAATTCCCTACAGAAGAGTGTGAGCTGTAGCACGAGATAAGCTGGACTCAACCCTCGGCTGCTCCCCAAGAGTGTCCAAGTCCCACAGCAGACAGCACATGGACCGTCACTTTCTACACTGGAATGTTCCACATATATTTGTTGTAAAGATGTAGTCCTATTTTGTATAAGTAGAGTCCTAGCCGACCAGCATGATATGGCTTCTGTGTGTGTGCTTTGTGCTCAGTCATGTCCCACTCTTTGTGACTCCCATGGAATGTAGCTAGCCCCTGTCCATGGGACCATTCAGGCAAGAATATTGGAGTGAGTTGCCATTTCCTTCTCCAGGGATCTTCTCCACCCAGAAATCTAACCCCTGTCTCTTGCACTGCATGTGGATTTTTACCACCAAGTCACCTGGGATATGGCTTACACTGTAACTTCTAAAATCTTAAAATTTTGCCAATAAAATGTGAAGTTTCCTATGCAAAGAGAGGCATTCTTTGGCCTGTATGTGCCTTCCATCGCAGTGGCCTCTCTCGTTGCTGAGCACTGGCTCTGGGTGCATGCGCCCAGAGCACGGACTAGCAACTGGACACGCCGGTCCAGCCACCCTGCACCACACGGAATCTTCCCGGGCCAGGAATTGAACCGGTGCTCCTTGCACTGCAAGGTGGACTCCTTACCCACTGGACCACCAGGGAAGTCTAAGGTAGACATTTTTAAAGACATTGGTCAGTGGACATTTGGAAGGAGTCGTTTTTCTGGCTCAAGTGCCCTTGCTTGACTGTGACTGGTGTTGACAACAGTAATTGTACTTCATTCCACTTTAGGTTGGAGCTAAGGCAGGGCCAGTGAAGGACTCACATTTTAATGGAACATTAATTTTCTTTCTCACATTACTGAAAGAGAGAGAGGGATGGAGCATGCGTGTTCCTTCCGCAGCTCAGCATTCTAACCTCCCTGCTCGTGGAAGCCGCAGTCCTGCCAGCCCTGTCTCACCTCCAGTATTCACCAGAGTCAGTGGAGAGCTTTGCTTCCTAATATAACTTCCCAAATGGAATCCATCTCCTGCTGGATTATAATCATGCTCCAGATGTTCACACTGGAAGTTTCTAGAGTGAGGCTCCAAAAACACATGCTCTGACTTCTCCTTCAAAATTCCCTACAGAAGAGTGTGAGCTGTAGCACGAGATAAGCTGGACTCAACCCTCGGCTGCTCCCCAAGAGTGTCCAAGTCCCACAGCAGACAGCACATGGACCGTCACTTTCTACACTGGAATGTTCCACATATATTTGTTGTAAAGATGTAGTCCTATTTTGTATAAGTAGAGTCCTAGCCGACCAGCATGATATGGCTTCTGTGTGTGTGCTTTGTGCTCAGTCATGTCCCACTCTTTGTGACTCCCATGGAATGTAGCTAGCCCCTGTCCATGGGACCATTCAGGCAAGAATATTGGAGTGAGTTGCCATTTCCTTCTCCAGGGATCTTCTCCACCCAGAAATCTAACCCCTGTCTCTTGCACTGCATGTGGATTTTTACCACCAAGTCACCTGGGATATGGCTTACACTGTAACTTCTAAAATCTTAAAATTTTGCCAATAAAATGTGAAGTTTCCTATGCAAAGAGAGGCATTCTTTGGCCTGTATGTGCCTTCCATCGCAGTGGCCTCTCTCGTTGCTGAGCACTGGCTCTGGGTGCATGCGCTCCAGAGCACGGACTAGCAACTGGACACGCCGGTCCAGCCACCCTGCACCACACGGAATCTTCCCGGGCCAGGAATTGAACCGGTGCTCCTTGCACTGCAAGGTGGACTCCTTACCCACTGGACCACCAGGGAAGTCTAAGGTAGACATTTTTAAAGACATTGGTCAGTGGACATTTGGAAGGAGTCGTTTTTCTGGCTCAAGTGCCCTTGCTTGACTGTGACTGGTGTTGACAACAGTAATTGTACTTCATTCCACTTTAGGTTGGAGCTAAGGCAGGGCCAGTGAAGGACTCACATTTTAATGGAACATTAATTTTCTTTCTCACATTACTGAAAGAGAGAGAGGGATGGAGCATGCGTGTTCCTTCCGCAGCTCAGCATTCTAACCTCCCTGCTCGTGGAAGCCGCAGTCCTGCCAGCCCTGTCTCACCTCCAGTATTCACCAGAGTCAGTGGAGAGCTTTGCTTCCTACAAATGCCTGTAATTTCCTGGTAGATGGCACTTGTGGCACTTGACTGCTAACATCAGGCCATCAGCATGCACCAACAGCCAGCTTGTACCGAGCACTTACTCTGTGTCGAGTACTGTCCTAAGAACCTTACTCGAAATAGTTCGTTTAACCCTGAAAACACGCCGTGAAGTAGGCAATGATTTGAAAATACAAAGGAAAATGTTTTCACTTCCCAACACTATTTCCAAGGTCCTTAAGGTCTTTCCTGTGTTCTTTTAGGGTGCTGAGGGGCCACGATGAGTTGAACCTGGAATGTGTGGACACAGGGTAAGTGTGTGCTGACACATTTGCCAGAAGAAGAAAACGTTTCCCATTGTTGCCATCTCTTTTCTTTCACAGCATTTTATTATAAAAATTGCCAAATATACAGAGAGTGAGTGAAATAGCACAATAGGAGCTAAATTGCAAGCTTGAAAATTGCAAATACATACATATATGTATATATTTGGGCTTCCCAGGATGTTCAGTGGTAAAGAATCTGCAAGTTCAATCCCTGGGTCAGGAAGATTCTCTAGAGAAGGAAATGGCAAGCAACTCCCACATTCTTGTCTGGGAAATCCCATGGACACAGGAGCCTAGCAGGGTTGCAAAGAGTCAGACACAGCTTAGTGATTAAAAAAAACTATATATGTGTCTGTATATATATATATATATATATATATATAATCATATATATATGTATTGTTTTTACTGAATCATTTGAATTATTTGAACATTAGTTACCAATGTCTTGATACTTCATCCCTAAGTACTGAATAGCATAGCATGTACCTCCTTGAAATGATGGCAATCTCTTACATAACCACAATACTATCATCACACCTAAGAAAATTAACAGTCACATTGGATGTGACTTGCCTTTTCTCTCCATCACTATTTAACTAATAGAGAAAAACATTTTGAATTTGCATTCCAAAAATCTAGTGTCCTGTATTGTCTATTAATATTGCAATTTTTCTTCTCATTTGGAAAGCATTTGAAACTTGGATGAGGCGAAAAACTAGTTGTTAATACTTTGAAAATCAGAAATAGATAACTAACGAGAACCTACTGTATAGCTCAGAGAACTCTTCAGAGCTCTGTGGTGACCTACATGGGGAGGAAATCCCAAAAGAGGGGATATACGTATACATGTAGCTGATTCATTTTGATGTACAGCAGAAACTAACACAAAATTGTAAAGCAACTCTGCTCCAACAAAAATTAATTGGAAAATAAAATAAAATGCATCGCATAACCAGTATCTATACAAAGATAAAACATGGAACCCAGTCTCTTAATAAAGAATATATGGGCAGGCCCATGGTATGCCTGGGAAAATTAAGACTGAAAATTATAAACAGTTTCGGATTCTATGGATTAGAACTCTGGTTCCCCCTGCAAAAGTCCAGGTAAACTTAAGGCTAATTAATACTTTCTTGGTGCAGCCTCTAACCGAGGGGTTTACCAGTTTAACGAACAAGAAATCATACACAAGTCCAAAATTTAACAGATGGAACTTCAATCTTCATTTTGGAGACTATGCATGAGCTAAGGACCCAATCACAAAGGTGAGCTAGTGACAGATTATAGGTTTCTTTTTGTGTTTACGAAATAAAATCACTATTTTTGTTGACCACAGAAAAGTGCAATTTTAAGAATCTTAAAAGCATGTGAACTTGCCTTCATGTTTATTTCTCTCAAGCCAATGAGTACTCCAAACCTTTTCATGTTGATACAGATTTCTAACAGTCCAGAATCTTATCCAAGTATTTGATTAAGTTGCCCGATAATTTTGCTTGAACGATTGGACTTTTGTTTTTATTACTTTGGCACTAATGATTGATATTAGCCTGTCTCTGACAGAGGCAAGTTTTTTGATTAATTTTTCGTCTTACATAACCACAATACTATCATCACACCTAAGAAAATTAACAGTCACATTGGATGTGACTTGCCTTTTCTCCATCACTATTTAACTAATAGAGAAAAACATTTTGAATTTGCATTCCAAAAATCTAGTGTCCTGTATTGTCTATTAATATTGCAATTTTTCTTCTCATTTGGAAAGCATTTGAAACTTGGATGAGGCGAAAAACTAGTTGTTAATACTTTGAAAATCAGAAATAGATAACTAACGAGAACCTACTGTATAGCTCAGAGAACTCTTCAGAGCTCTGTGGTGACCTACATGGGGAGGAAATCCCAAAAGAGGGGATATACGTATACATGTAGCTGATTCATTTTGATGTACAGCAGAAACTAACACAAAATTGTAAAGCAACTCTGCTCCAACAAAAATTAATTGGAAAATAAAATAAAATGCATCGCATAACCAGTATCTATACAAAGATAAAACATGGAACCCAGTCTCTTAATAAAGAATATATGGGCAGGCCCATGGTATGCCTGGGAAAATTAAGACTGAAAATTATAAACAGTTTCGGATTCTATGGATTAGAACTCTGGTTCCCCCTGCAAAAGTCCAGGTAAACTTAAGGCTAATTAATACTTTCTTGGTGCAGCCTCTAACCGAGGGGTTTACCAGTTTAACGAACAAGAAATCATACACAAGTCCAAAATTTAACAGATGGAACTTCAATCTTCATTTTGGAGACTATGCATGAGCTAAGGACCCAATCACAAAGGTGAGCTAGTGACAGATTATAGGTTTCTTTTTGTGTTTACGAAATAAAATCACTATTTTTGTTGACCACAGAAAAGTGCAATTTTAAGAATCTTAAAAGCATGTGAACTTGCCTTCATGTTTATTTCTCTCAAGCCAATGAGTACTCCAAACCTTTTCATGTTGATACAGATTTCTAACAGTCCAGAATCTTATCCAAGTATTTGATTAAGTTGCCCGATAATTTTGCTTGAACGATTGGACTTTTGTTTTTATTACTTTGGCACTAATGATTGATATTAGCTTGTCTCTGACAGAGGCAATGTTTGTTTCTTTGATTTCAGGTATGGAACTGGGTTTGGCCATTCCTAGATCTTATGGCTAGAGGAAAATGTTACCTAATATCTTATACAAGAATATCCAAATAAGCTAGAAATAGTCAGTAGTCATATTGTGTTAATATTGGAGGAACGATTAGTTTTTGCTTTCAAGGAGAGATACCTATTAATGACAGCAGAAGTGTTCCAAAAGGAAATAACGGTCTTTGCCAAGATGCTTCCATAACATGAATGCTTGGGAGTAGCAACTAGATTTTAAGTGTACTCAGTGGAAATGAGTTTGAGCAAATGCCAGGAGATGGTGAAGGACAGGGAAGCTTGGCATCCTGCAAGTCCATTGTGTTGCAAAGAGTCAGACACAACCTAGCTACTGAACAACAACAACGAAACATCCAATAGGAAACTAGGCTTATATGGGTTGAATTGTACCCCCACTCCCCAGTGGTATGTTAAAATCTCTAAGACCCAGTACCTTAGAATAGAGGTTTGTTTGGGAAATTGGGACTTTAGTTGGGTGAAAACGAAGTCATCGGGGTGGACTCCAGTAAGTTATAACTGGTGTCCTTATAATAAGAGGAGCTCATGACACAAGAGACCCACAGGGAGAGAATGCCCTGCAGAGATGAAGGAAGAGACTGGGGTGGTGTGTCTATAAGTAAGGAAACATTAATGATGCCTAGCCACCCACCAGCAGCCACCTGAGAGGCATGGACCCCATTTTCTCGCCAGAGCTTCAGAAGGAACCAGTCCTGCTAACCCCTTGGGCTCAGACTTCTGGCCCCCAGAGCCTTGAGGCAATAAGTCTGTTGTTTAAGCCGTCCAGTCTAACCTCAGGAGACTAACACCAGGCCGAATTTTTGAGCTGGTGCACGGGTTGTGAGGTGTGGTGTTTCCTCACTGACTAGGCTACAACCAATGTTAGTGTAAAATTTCCCTCACAGAACTTGCTAGTATTAAGTTAGTGTATTCCTTATGTTAACTTAAAAAGACTTTTCCCATGGGTCCCTTTGGAGTTAAATTGACTGAATTTAACTTTATTTTACAGTGACTTATGCAGATATTCACATAAAAATTTGATCAGAAAATAAAAGTGGGACCTCCCTGGTGATCCAGTGGGTAAAGAGTCCACCTTGAAGTGCAAGGGGCACCGGTTCGATCCCTGGCCTGGGAAGATCCCATGTGCCACAGAGTGGCTGGACCAGTGTGTCTAATTGAGAGCCAGCACTTGGAGCGTATGCACCCAGAGCCAGTGCTCTGCAACAGTGAGGCCACTGCAATGGGAGGTCCACACAGGCCAAAGAATAAAAAGATGGATGAAAATAAATATAAATGAAACAGGCATGATGGGAAAAAGAATAAAAAAACCCAAAATACAAGTGATTAGCTATTGATGACTGAAATGTCAGCGTGATTACATCGTTTTCTTTTGTGTGGTGAAACGAAATATTCTCGGTCTGCTCCACATCTCCTCATCTAGGAGACATTCCTGAACCTCAGTAAAATCCCTGCTCTGCCCAGGGAATGAATCTGACCAGACTGCCCCCGGGGACACGTTCTCCGCTTCTCTGGTCATTGTGATTGATTCCGCAATGAGCATGTGACCCAAGTTAAGCCAGTCAGAGTGTTCCTCAGGAACTTACCAGCATGATCAGGAAACAGGCTCTGCTCTATCCGGCATTAGAAGCCTCCAGGTCAGTGCATGCTTCTGACACAGAGTCCTTCAGAATTCTTACTCCTTGGATCAAACAAAATGACCCAGGGATGGTTTTGCTACAATGTGGGGTGACCACAGTCACTACCCATCAATGTCATCGTGGCAGCTTGTGTTCCTGCTAACCCCTTGGGCTCAGACTTCTGGCCCCCAGAGCCTTGAGGCAATAAGTCTGTTGTTTAAGCCGTCCAGTCTAACCTCAGGAGACTAACACCAGGCCGAATTTTTGAGCTGGTGCACGGGTTGTGAGGTGTGGTGTTTCCTCACTGACTAGGCTACAACCAATGTTAGTGTAAAATTTCCCTCACAGAACTTGCTAGTATTAAGTTAGTGTATTCCTTATGTTAACTTAAAAAGACTTTTCCCATGGGTCCCTTTGGAGTTAAATTGACTGAATTTAACTTTATTTTACAGTGACTTATGCAGATATTCACATAAAAATTTGATCAGAAAATAAAAGTGGGACCTCCCTGGTGATCCAGTGGGTAAAGAGTCCACCTTGAAGTGCAAGGGGCACCGGTTCGATCCCTGGCCTGGGAAGATCCCATGTGCCACAGAGTGGCTGGACCAGTGTGTCCAATTACGAGCCAGCACTTGGAGCGTATGCACCCAGAGCCAGTGCTCTGCAACAGTGAGGCCACTGCAATGGGAGGTCCACACAGGCCAAAGAATAAAAAGATGGATGAAAATAAATATAAATGAAACAGGCATGATGGGAAAAAGAATAAAAAAACCCAAAATACAAGTGATTAGCTATTGATGACTGAAATGTCAGCGTGATTACATCGTTTTCTTTTGTGTGGTGAAACGAAATATTCTCGGTCTGCTCCACATCTCCTCATCTAGGAGACATTCCTGAACCTCAGTAAAATCCCTGCTCTGCCCAGGGAATGAATCTGACCAGACTGCCCCCGGGGACACGTTCTCCGCTTCTCTGGTCATTGTGATTGATTCCGCAATGAGCATGTGACCCAAGTTAAGCCAGTCAGAGTGTTCCTCAGGAACTTACCAGCATGATCAGGAAACAGGCTCTGCTCTATCCGGCATTAGAAGCCTCCAGGTCAGTGCATGCTTCTGACACAGAGTCCTTCAGAATTCTTACTCCTTGGATCAAACAAAATGACCCAGGGATGGTTTTGCTACAATGTGGGGTGACCACAGTCACTACCCATCAATGTCATCGTGGCAGCTTGTGTTTTCAACGACTGTTGCCTCTATGCATATATGTCACCTCATGGTCTCTCGCGCTGTGCTCAGTCACTCAGTCCTGTCTAACTCTTTGCAGCCCAACGGACTGAAGCCCACCAGGCTCCTCTGTCCATGGAATTCTCCAGGCAAGAATACCAGAATGGGTAGCCAATCCTTCTCCAGGGGATCTTCCCAACCAAGGGATCAAACTCAGGTCTCCTGCACTGCAGGAGGATTCTTTACCACCAGACCACCTTCCCTGGTGGTTCAGATGGTCAGGTTTGATCTCTTTGCAGTCCAAGGGGCTCTCAAGAGTCTCCTGCAGCACCACAGTTCGAAAGCATCAATTCTTTGGTGCTCAGTCTTCTTTATGGTCCAACTCTCACATCTGTACCTGATGACTGGAAAGACTGTAGCTTTGACCAAACAGAACTTTGTCACCAAAGTGATGTCTCTGCTACTTAATACACTGTCTAGGTTTGTCATGGCTTTTCTTCCAAGGAGCAAGCATCTTTTCATTCCATGCCTGCAGTCACCATCCACAGTGTGTAATATATAATGTACCTACTCACATGCCTACAGGTACATATGTATGTAATAGACATCCTAGGTTCTGCTTCATTGATTGAGTCCTGACTGACATCCATAGTGATTGGATACCCAGCGTATTTAAGAGCCAGGCTTTCTTCTTCTGTTTCATCTGATCCTCTTCCTGTTAGTCACTCAATGTCTAGCAGACACTTGCTGCTGGTTGTCACCCACAGTATCCCCGTTTAAATTAGTACTGTTGCAGTCTTCACTGATTTGCAAGTCTGAGTACATTTTGATGATGTAAATAACCTTTGAATGCAAGCTGCATCTGAGTAACACTTCCCCAAGGTTATACGAATAGATTTATATCCACATTGGACCCAGTCAATATTTGCATTAAGAAGAAGGCTTACTGTATTCTCTTCATTTCTTGGATGTCTCTTCATCTGATTTTTTTAGGTGACGTATCTTATCCTCGGGCTGGTACAACAAAATTCCATCAACTGGCTGGCTTAAACAACAAATTGTGTATTTCTCATGGTTCCAGAGGCTGGAAAGCCCAAGATCTAGGTGTCAGCATGGTCTGTTCCTGCTGAAAACCTGCTTTTCTGGCTTGTAGATGACTCTTCTCTTTAAGTCTATAACACAAGATATTTATTAACCTAAATCCAATGATTTATGAGGACTTCTTCTGAAGGATCTACATGTTCACTCCCAATGGAGTGTTTTGGAACTTGACCATCGAGTGTTCCTCTCTGCACAATAAACCTTTACTGGGAAGGACACACTCCAGGGAGACTCTAGAGTTCCTCAACAATCCCTGAGGCCAATGTAAGTGTTGCACATAATGGAGATCTCATCGTGTGGTAACTGAAAATTTGGGGAAAGACTTCTTTTGAGCACCACAGTTCGAAAGCATCAATTTTTTGGTGCTCAGTCTTCTTTATGATCCAACTGTCACGTCTGTACCTGATGACTGGAAAGACTGTAGCTTTGACCAAACAGAACTTTGTCACCAAAGTGATGTCTCTGCTACTTAATACACTGTCTAGGTTTGTCATGGCTTTTCTTCCAAGGAGCAAGCATCTTTTCATTCCATGCCTGCAGTCACCATCCACAGTGTGTAATATATAATGTACCTACTCACATGCCTACAGGTACATATGTATGTAATAGACATCCTAGGTTCTGCTTCATTGATTGAGTCCTGACTGACATCCATAGTGATTGGATACCCAGCGTATTTAAGAGCCAGGCTTTCTTCTTCTGTTTCATCTGATCCTCTTCCTGTTAGTCACTCAATGTCTAGCAGACACTTGCTGCTGGTTGTCACCCACAGTATCCCCGTTTAAATTAGTACTGTTGCAGTCTTCACTGATTTGCAAGTCTGAGTACATTTTGATGATGTAAATAACCTTTGAATGCAAGCTGCATCTGAGTAACACTTCCCCAAGGTTATACGAATAGATTTATATCCACATTGGACCCAGTCAATATTTGCATTAAGAAGAAGGCTTACTGTATTCTCTTCATTTCTTGGATGTCTCTTCATCTGATTTTTTTAGGTGACGTATCTTATCCTCGGGCTGGTACAACAAAATTCCATCAACTGGCTGGCTTAAACAACAAATTGTGTATTTCTCATGGTTCCAGAGGCTGGAAAGCCCAAGATCTAGGTGTCAGCATGGTCTGTTCCTGCTGAAAACCTGCTTTTCTGGCTTGTAGATGACTCTTCTCTTTAAGTCTATAACACAAGATATTTATTAACCTAAATCCAATGATTTATGAGGACTTCTTCTGAAGGATCTACATGTTCACTCCCAATGGAGTGTTTTGGAACTTGACCATCGAGTGTTCCTCTCTGCACAATAAACCTTTACTGGGAAGGACACACTCCAGGGAGACTCTAGAGTTCCTCAACAATCCCTGAGGCCAATGTAAGTGTTGCACATAATGGAGATCTCATCGTGTGGTAACTGAAAATCTTCCTCAGCAAGGAGGAGGCCAAAGCGTCACTGGTAGGCAACATGCTAATGATTTAGAGCAAAACATGGCAAACCTTCAGAAAATGACAACCATATTCTCTGCTTAAAGGTGTGTCAGACATAACTTAGTGACTGAACAACAACAAGTTGCACATATTGAAGCCCTAGCTCCCAGTGTGATAGTATTCAGAGATAGAGAATTTCTGAAAGTAATGAAAGCTAAATGAGGTCATGAGTATGGGGCCCTAAGCCAATAGAACTGGAATCCTTGTAAGTAAAGGGAAAGACACCAGACATTTTTCTCCTTCTGCACGCAGATAGAGAGAAAAGGCCATGCAAATGAGAAATGCCATGTGCAAGCCAATGAGAGAGGGAGGTTTCACTGGAGACCAACACCTTCTTCTTGGGCTTCTGGCCTCCATGACTATGAGAAGATTAATGTCTGCTGCTTAGATCACCCACTTGGTGACACTTCGTTATGGCAGCCTGCGCAGATTAATACAAACAGTGATATACAGGGTATCATATATCAGAATTGTTTCAGATGCAATTGGCTGGAATCTAGACTAACAGACTTAAGCAGAAGGGAATTTATTGACTTTACATCATGCCTGAAAAATATATGGGCAAAACTCAATAAAGGTTTAACTTAATCCAAGAGCCTGAACATCTTAACGAGATCCAGATTCTGTCTCCATCACTTGAAGAGCCTGAATCAACCCCGACGTATCTTACTGGTGGTCAAAAAGTGTATTTCTCATGGTTCCAGAGGCTGGAACGCCCAAGATCTAGGTGTCAGCATGGTCTGTTCCTGCTGAAAACCTGCTTTTCTGGCTTGTAGATGACTCTTCTCTTTAAGTCTATAACACAAGATATTTATTAACCTAAATCCAATGATTTATGAGGACTTCTTCTGAAGGATCTACATGTTCACTCCCAATGGAGTGTTTTGGAACTTGACCATCGAGTGTTCCTCTCTGCACAATAAACCTTTACTGGGAAGGACACACTCCAGGGAGACTCTAGAGTTCCTCAACAATCCCTGAGGCCAATGTAAGTGTTGCACATAATGGAGATCTCATCGTGTGGTAACTGAAAATCTTCCTCAGCAAGGAGGAGGCCAAAGCGTCACTGGTAGGCAACATGCTAATGATTTAGAGCAAAACATGGCAAACCTTCAGAAAATGACAACCATATTCTCTGCTTAAAGGTGTGTCAGACATAACTTAGTGACTGAACAACAACAAGTTGCACATATTGAAGCCCTAGCTCCCAGTGTGATAGTATTCAGAGATAGAGAATTTCTGAAAGTAATGAAAGCTAAATGAGGTCATGAGTATGGGGCCCTAAGCCAATAGAACTGGAATCCTTGTAAGTAAAGGGAAAGACACCAGACATTTTTCTCCTTCTGCACGCAGATAGAGAGAAAAGGCCATGCAAATGAGAAATGCCATGTGCAAGCCAATGAGAGAGGGAGGTTTCACTGGAGACCAACACCTTCTTCTTGGGCTTCTGGCCTCCATGACTATGAGAAGATTAATGTCTGCTGCTTAGATCACCCACTTGGTGACACTTCGTTATGGCAGCCTGCGCAGATTAATACAAACAGTGATATACAGGGTATCATATATCAGAATTGTTTCAGATGCAATTGGCTGGAATCTAGACTAACAGACTTAAGCAGAAGGGAATTTATTGACTTTACATCATGCCTGAAAAATATATGGGCAAAACTCAATAAAGGTTTAACTTAATCCAAGAGCCTGAACATCTTAACGAGATCCAGATTCTGTCTCCATCACTTGACTCTTTCTCTTGGGTAGGGCAGTCTCAGCTTATGGTATTAATAAGAAAGTAGCAGCAGCTCCAGGTTGCACCTCCCAAGTCCGGGGGCAAGAGTGCAACGTTCTCTTCTTGAAGCCTCAGCAAGTGGCTTTGCACTTCCTTGACTTTGCATGAATCACATGCTGGAAGCTGAGCCAGTTGTTGGCTGGGAAAGTGTGGTGACCTGATGGTGACTCGCCTGAAGCCAGGTGTGGAGGCAAGGATTTAGAGCAAGAAAGGAAGCATGCAGAAGACAGCTGGAAAGACAGGCTACCAAATGTCTCTACCAGGGGCCGTGGCTGTGTTCACAATGCAGACAGAGGCATAGACAACCCCAAGAAATGAGAAAAGGCACTGACATAGGCGTGCAGAAAGAGAGAGGGTTGGAAAACAGAGGGGCACCTCCTGGGTCCCTGGTTTTCCAGGGCTTGAATCTATTCTTTCTTAGCGTCTGTGAGACTTCCCCTGTGGTTTGAGTATGTTCCTTTCTTTCCTCTAAAGATAACTTGCACCTAATAACTGTGTCTGAATATTTGTGTCGCCACCCTGCACAATTCATATATTCAAATCTCTACCCCCAAGGTGATGGGATTAGGAGGCAGGGGTTTGGGGGAAGGGATTAGGCCATGAGGGTGGAGCCCCCATGAATGGGACTAGCGCCCTGATAACAGAGACCCCTCAGAGCCCTCTCAGAACACGGAAAGAAGATACGGAGAGAAGCAGATCCTTACCAGACGCCACGACTGCTGGAGACTTGATCTTGGACTTCCAGCCTCCAGAACGGTGAGGGAAAGATGTCCATTGCTTGGAAGTCATCCAGTCTATGGTATTCTGTTACAGCAGCCCAAACGGATGAATATCGAAAGTGAACGTGTTACTTGCTCAGCTGTGTCCAGCTGTTTGTGACCTGTGGACTGTAGCCCACTCCTCTGTCCATGGAGCTCTCCAGGCAAGAATACTGGAGTTGCTCCTCCAGGGGACCTTCCCAATCCGGGGACTGACATAGGTCTCCTGTGTTACTGTCAGATTCTTTACCATCTGAGCCACCAGGAAAGGTGGTGGTGTTTGTTATTAGAAACTAATGCCATTAACTAGTTCAAAGAGCTCAACGAGCTAACCCCTCTGTGATGGGAGAACATGCGGAATGGTTCCCAGCTGAAGGAACAGGCTGTCTGAGTTAGTAGGGAAAGCAATCAAACTGTGAGCCACAGTCTGAGACAGAAGACTGGACATATATTGTTTTGGCCCCCAGCCTTCTCTCCTTGCCTTGTGGGAACCTTTGCCCCTTCTCTGACGATGCATTTTTGAAGCAATCTTGACTCCAGGTGTGAGCCAATCAGCATTTCCCATCCTTCTGACCAGGGTGATTACTTTCTTGTGGTCACATGACAAATCCCACCCATCTGAGCTAAGGGTATTCAGTTCCCAGGCTTTTGTTGTTCTCAGGAAGGCCTACTGCCTTTTCCTGTTGGCATTAAGTGAGAAAGGCCTACCTTCCCTGGTTTTCCAGGGCTTGAATCTATTCTTTCTTAGCGTCTGTGAGACTTCCCCTGTGGTTTGAGTATGTTCCTTTCTTTCCTCTAAAGATAACTTGCACCTAATAACTGTGTCTGAATATTTGTGTCGCCACCCTGCACAATTCATATATTCAAATCTCTACCCCAAGGTGATGGGATTAGGAGGCAGGGGTTTGGGGGAAGGGATTAGGCCATGAGGGTGGAGCCCCCATGAATGGGACTAGCGCCCTGATAACAGAGACCCCTCAGAGCCCTCTCAGAACACGGAAAGAAGATACGGAGAGAAGCAGATCCTTACCAGACGCCACGACTGCTGGAGACTTGATCTTGGACTTCCAGCCTCCAGAACGGTGAGGGAAAGATGTCCATTGCTTGGAAGTCATCCAGTCTATGGTATTCTGTTACAGCAGCCCAAACGGATGAATATCGAAAGTGAACGTGTTACTTGCTCAGCTGTGTCCAGCTGTTTGTGACCTGTGGACTGTAGCCCACTCCTCTGTCCATGGAGCTCTCCAGGCAAGAATACTGGAGTTGCTCCTCCAGGGGACCTTCCCAATCCGGGGACTGACATAGGTCTCCTGTGTTACTGTCAGATTCTTTACCATCTGAGCCACCAGGAAAGGTGGTGGTGTTTGTTATTAGAAACTAATGCCATTAACTAGTTCAAAGAGCTCAACGAGCTAACCCTCTGTGATGGGAGAACATGCGGAATGGTTCCCAGCTGAAGGAACAGGCTGTCTGAGTTAGTGGGGAAAGCAATCAAACTGTGAGCCACAGTCTGAGACAGAAGACTGGACATATATTGTTTTGGCCCCCAGCCTTCTCTCCTTGCCTTGTGGGAACCTTTGCCCCTTCTCTGACGATGCATTTTTGAAGCAATCTTGACTCCAGGTGTGAGCCAATCAGCATTTCCCATCCTTCTGACCAGGGTGATTACTTTCTTGTGGTCACATGACAAATCCCACCCATCTGAGCTAAGGGTATTCAGTTCCCAGGCTTTTGTTGTTCTCAGGAAGGCCTACTGCCTTTTCCTGTTGGCATTAAGTGAGAAAGGCTGGTGGGGCTGGAACTCTAGTAGATACCCTGTGCGTACTTGGGGCCTGAGCATGGACTGAAGACCAAGGAAGCAGAAATCCTTTAGCCCAGTGAAATCATTTGATTCACCCTGGATCAAACCATACCTGAAGCCTGAGCTCCCTGTGGATTCTTTAGTTTTGAGAACCAGTAAAGTTCTGTTCCTTTTCTTAAGCTGATTTGAGTTAGGGGTTTTGTCAGTTGCAGCAGATAGAATCATAACTAATATAGCTTTGGAAAGCTGGATTTGAGGAAAGATGTCAGGCAATCTGTAAGATGAACAGGCTGAGTTACGAATATAGACAGGCTCTAAAACTCCAGTAGGTTCGCTTTCTCCTTTCTTTGAAATCATAAAACACTTTGCTTCTACAACCAATGTGGCATATATCACATATTGCCTTGCATTGCAATTACAGTTCTTGTATGGTGGGTACAAATTTCACAATCATAAAAACTCTGGTGTACAGACATGAAACTTTCTTTATTGTTTTATAATTGAACTTAATTTAGCACGCACGCCTTCATTTCTGCTAATGGCAGGGAACTTAATCTTGCCAATTCCAGGCAATTCTATCAGCCTTGGTTAAAAATTCAGTATCTTTGGAGAGAAATACAGAGTTAATTCAGGCTTTCTAGTCCCTTTACCCCACCCTTTTCCCTTGGGGGTGTCTGTGTTCTTGCCAGCGTGGCCAGGAGGCAGAGGTCTGATCTGGGATTGGACTTCTGACCGCAGGTGTGCCCTCTGGAATGGATCCAGCTGGCCGTCGGCCCTGCCAGCTCTGTTCACACTCGGGTCTTAGCTCAGCTCCTGAAGCCGTAGCCCCGCCTTCCATCTGGTCCCCAGCTCAGGCTGCCCGCAGGACTCCTGACCTCAGGGCCAGTCGCCTACTAACACTGCACAGCCACTCTCAGCAGTCAGCTCTTCTGACACCCCCAGTCCAACTTCGGGGGCTCCCTTTTCTGCACCCCAAGAACCACCTCATGCAGATCAGGACATTTGAGGAATTGGCTCCCGCCTATAAATGCTCCGACAAAGTCTGTGCGGACCTTGGGTCGTGGCTTTCCTGGGGAGGGAGAAGTTTGGTCTCAAGAGGGGTGAGCCTCACCCTCCCCTCCCGGTCCACGCCCTGTGGAGCTGTGGACGAGAGCGCCAGGCTCTGGGTGCCCCCAGGCGGAGCTCCTTACATCAGCAATGATGAACACCTTTTCCTCCCCCGTCAGTCTGGATCTTACAATGGGAAACTGATTTCCAAGACCACATCTCTGCTCTGGGTTCCCAGAAGTTCACCCTGGCACTTCCCTAAGTGGAGTCTGATGACTTGACCCGCTGCCTCTCTGGGGCCAGCTCTTCCCTGTGACCTGGGTCTGGTGCAAGTGGAGGAAGGGCCGAGAGAAAACTAGAAGCAGCATTACTTCTAGGAGGAAGTAGGAAAAGGCCTGGGGGCTAGTTCACCGCTGGACCTGGCTCAGCGAGCGTCAGGTGCCCGGAGGGGCTCCATCTGCGGGCACCAGCCTCCCTGACTCCCTGGCACTCTTTCAACCGTCGAGCTCCACCCACTCTGCTGAGAAACAGAACCAGGGGAAGGAACGTGTCCGGCTGTGCAAAGGTGCTTTTTCTTTAGGCGGTTGCCCCCCAGGGTGCTTCTAGCCTCTCAAAGTTGGCTCTAATACAGTCTATTAACAATTTCCTGCTCAAGGGACCCACACAGAGTTCCCTGGAGGTTGGGTGGAGGTGACCTCTGAGGCACGCTGAGTTGCCCTCAGGGTTGTGGCTTGAATTGTGTCCCCCACCCCCACCATAGCTCTGTTGAAGTCCTGGCCCCTGGTCCCCGGGAAAGTGATCTTGTTGGACATAGAGTCCTGGCCAATGTGAGCAGTGAAGGGTCGAGACGTGATGATGCTGGATTCGGGTGGCCCTGTTCTCAGTGACTGGTGTCCTCCCAGGAAACAGAGAGGACGCGGAGAGACACAAGCAGGCAGGGAGATTGCCATGAGAGGAGGATGGCGGAGACCGGAGGGTCGTGTCTACAAGCCAGGGAACTCCAAGCGCTGCTGGGACCAGAACCTAGGAGGAAGCAAGGATGGGTTGACCCCGAGAGCCCTAGGTGGGAGCATGGCCCTGCCGACACCCTGACCTCCAGCTTCTAGCCTCCAGTCTTGTGAGACAGTTTCTGCTGTTGAAACCACTCAGTCTGTGCTGTGTTGTTACAGCAGCCCTGGGAAGGAAACTGTCGACTAAAAAGATGAACAACTTGAGAGTTGTGGGCTAAGTTTTATTGGGGGCATAATCGGGACTGCAACCTAGGAGACAGCACCCCAGATAGCTCTGAGAAACTGCTCCAAAGACATACGGGAGGAAAGCCAATATAAGCGTTTCAGTGTGGGGGGAAATTCAAATGCCATCAAGTAAAGGGTTTCCAAAGGGTTTTTTTTTTTTTTACAAATGGTTTGGGTCTGACCAGCAAAAGTTTAAGGATTTTGTTTTACAAATAGTTTGGGTCTGTCTAGTGCTTTTGGGTATGAGGAGAGGCAAGGATTGAGACAATAAAATCTCTTCTTAAAAAGTCATTTACCTATCTAAAGACCAGCCCCACCAGATTCCCTGGAGCACAGAGTGCCTCTCCCCCACCCTGATCTCCATCAGGGGGTCCTGAAGGTCAGCAGCTCTCAACAGCACAGGGTCTGGTCTCTGCAGAGGCAGAGGGCAAATGTCCTTGTTGTCCAGTCACTGGCAATGTAATTGGTAAATGCCAGTTTGGAGTGGACAGAATTCACCCAGAAGCCTCCCTCCCGAGCCTCCGCCCTCTCCTCAGTCCTTGGGTCAGACAGCCTGAGGGCTTGTGGTGTGTGTCTTTCCAGCCCTGGTCCCCCCGCTGTTCTGAGTCTGGATTGCAGGTGACTCAGAACGGCTTTCCTCTGGGAATTGCCTCCCAGGGACTGGACCTGGCCATACCAGGAGGTTTGGGACCAGCCCTGGTGGGGAGGGCAGCACAGAGATGCCTGTCAACATGGGGACAAAAGCCACTGTCTTTGCCCAGAATGGGACTGGCTTTGGGATGCTATTCATGCTCTGGAGCTCTCGGTGGGTCAGGCCGAGGGGCTCCTGGTAGACACCACACCCTTGTTTGCCTCTCTCGCCCCTTCTCCAGGGGATAGTGCTCCGTCCTCCAGGACCTGCTCCAGTCTCAGACTGGGCTCGCCTGGGAGCTGACTGGAGATACAAGATCACAGCTCCAGAGATGTTCTCTGCTGGGTAAGGCTCAGATGAAGGCAAGGGTTCTCAGGGTCGGCATAAGGGCCACCTGGTTCAACGCAGCTTCCTGGTCCTGACTCCGGAGATTCTGACAGCGCCTCTCGGGTGGTGCCTGAGAACCAGCATTTCTAACAAGCTCCTGATTGCTGCTGCCACCAGCTGAGGGCCGCCTGACGTTGCGGACCCACCCCACTGCTCCCCGGCTTAGGATCTCCATGCGCCTGGGTGAGGCTGACATCCGAGAGGGCAAGAAAGCCAGGAGAGGTCTGCAGAAGTTAATTTGCACATGGGATTTTTGAGGCTGGGCAAAGAAGACAGAGACTGTGTGATGAGCTGAGAATTGAAAGAAATAATCGAATGTGTTTTTATTTTATTCTATTTTTTAGCCATACCATAATGCATATGGGACCTTAGATCCATGACCAGGAATCAAACCCACATCCCCTGCATTTGAAAAGTGCAGATTCTTAACCACTGCACCATCAGGGGTCCTGAAGGTCAGCAGCTCTCAACAGCACAGGGTCTGGTCTCTGCAGAGGCAGAGGGCAAATGTCCTTGTTGTCCAGTCACTGGCAATGTAATTGGTAAATGCCAGTTTGGAGTGGACAGAATTCACCCAGAAGCCTCCCTCCCGAGCCTCCGCCCTCTCCTCAGTCCTTGGGTCAGACAGCCTGAGGGCTTGTGGTGTGTGTCTTTCCAGCCCTGGTCCCCGCTGTTCTGAGTCTGGATTGCAGGTGACTCAGAACGGCTTTCCTCTGGGAATTGCCTCCCAGGGACTGGACCTGGCCATACCAGGAGGTTTGGGACCAGCCCTGGTGGGGAGGGCAGCACAGAGATGCCTGTCAACATGGGGACAAAAGCCACTGTCTTTGCCCAGAATGGGACTGGCTTTGGGATGCTATTCATGCTCTGGAGCTCTCGGTGGGTCAGGCCGAGGGGCTCCTGGTAGACACCACACCCTTGTTTGCCTCTCTCGCCCCTTCTCCAGGGGATAGTGCTCCGTCCTCCAGGACCTGCTCCAGTCTCAGACTGGGCTCGCCTGGGAGCTGACTGGAGATACAAGATCACAGCTCCAGAGATGTTCTCTGCTGGGTAAGGCTCAGATGAAGGCAAGGGTTCTCAGGGTCGGCATAAGGGCCACCTGGTTCAACGCAGCTTCCTGGTCCTGACTCCGGAGATTCTGACAGCGCCTCTCGGGTGGTGCCTGAGAACCAGCATTTCTAACAAGCTCCTGATTGCTGCTGCCACCAGCTGAGGGCCGCCTGACGTTGCGGACCCACCCCACTGCTCCCCGGCTTAGGATCTCCATGCGCCTGGGTGAGGCTGACATCCGAGAGGGCAAGAAAGCCAGGAGAGGTCTGCAGAAGTTAATTTGCACATGGGATTTTTGAGGCTGGGCAAAGAAGACAGAGACTGTGTGATGAGCTGAGAATTGAAAGAAATAATCGAATGTGTTTTTATTTTATTCTATTTTTTAGCCATACCATAATGCATATGGGACCTTAGATCCATGACCAGGAATCAAACCCACATCCCCTGCATTTGAAAAGTGCAGATTCTTAACCACTGCACCATCAGGGAAGTCGTCTGGAGTGTTTTTGAAGGTTGGTTTCCCATCCAGGCCCCTTGGCCTATGTCTCCACTCAGAGGCATGAGCTGCGGGCAGAAGCCTCGGAGCTGTTTACCTGTAGATCTTTATAGGTCACAGGGGACTCCGAAGCCGTTCTCTCAGGCAGAAGAGACAAAGCTCACCTCAGAGAAGAGGAAGGGAGCATTGTTGAGTGTGCATGTGCATCAGTATGTGCATGTGTGATCCATGCGCTGTCACGGCTGGTTGTGTACGTTCCACTTTTACTGATCAAGACTGAGTCAGCAGCAGCAGCTCCCAACACAAGGCTGAAGGGGCTGCACCCAACACACGCACACACACACACATCACACACAACCACACACACACAGCACACACAACCACAGACCCACGACTACACACATCACACACAACCACATACACACAACCACAGACACACACAACCACAGACACACAACTACACACATCACACACAACCACACACACACACAACCACAGACACACAACCACACACACACATCACACACAACCAGACACACACAACCACACACACAACCACAGACACACAACTACACACATCACACACAACCACACACACACACACACACAACCACAGACACACAACCACACACACACATCACACACAACCAGACACACACAACCACACACACAACCACAGACACACAACTACACACATCACACACAACCACACACACACACAACCACAGACACACAACTACACACATCACACACAACCACACACACACACAACCACACACACACAACCACACACACACATCACACACAACCAGACACACACAACCACACACACAACCACACACACACACACACAACACACACACAACCACAGACACACAACTACACACATCACACACAACCACACACACACACAACCACACACACACAACCACAGACACACAACTACACACATCACACACAACCAGACACACACAACCACACACACAACCACAGACACACAACTACACACATCACACACACACACACACACACATCGCAGGTGGTCGTCATTTTTATTTGGATCCCTCCTCTTTCTGTGCAGCACCTGTTCTTCTGGGCAAGTCCCCGTCTCCTCCTTTGAGGTCCCTGGCAGTTTGGGACGGGCTGTTTCCAGCCTGGCTGTCAAAGCCCAGTGTTTCTTCTCTTTCTGTCTTTTGCATATCCGTTCCACAAGGGATATTGCGTGTCTTCTCTGCTTTTGCTGTTGTGCTCGTCTCTGTGATCATCTGTTTCGTGGCTACACATATTTTATAAACCACTTAGACAGGGGATGGGGACTCTTCACAGACCAACCTGGGCCGCCAGCCACCGCCTCTCTGCAGCCTGTGTCGGCCAGCAGGTGGCAGGGTGTCCGTCCTTCTTGGTTTATAAAGCATTCCAGTGTGTACCACCAGGTTTTAATCTGGCCACTTCCCGTTGAGAGTGCTTTGACTGCCTGTTCCTCCTTGACCTCAGTGGACACATCCTTGCACATGGTCCCTGGGACTGGTGTGGCCATTTCTCAGGATGGACACGCGGGAGTGACTTCTGAGCCTCGGGCACGTGCGGACTTGGCCTCATGGAGTCCTGCGCACACCAGCGCTGGGGCTGTCCTGGCTCCCTGGGAGCTGCGTGTGCCCAGCAACAACACATGCGTGTTCCTGTCTCCCCACTGTCTCCAACGCTGGGGAGGCTCTTCCCTTCCATTTGCCATTCTGATGTTGGTTTTCCTTCACTGGTTTTGTTTGCTTTATTTTATTTTTGTTTGTTTTATTTTTATTTTACTTTTACAGAGTTTTGTTGTGAACATAAACCTGAATCAGTCATAGGTGTACACTTGACCCCTCCTGCTTGAACTTCCTTCCCATCTCCCTCCCATTCCATCCCTGTTTCGCTTTCCCCTCCGTTGCTGGCTGCTTTCAGCTCCTCTGCACCTGCTTTTTGGGCATGGGTGCTCCCTGGTGCCTGCCCGAACATACCATCCATTTAGCCTTTTCAACCCTTTCTATCTTTTAGTTTAAAGGACTTTGTTGTTGTATACAGTTAAACTGACTTCTCTGAGTGGGCCATCTGTCTCTTTTCCTTGTTTATGACATCCTTCACTGAGCAGAGACCCCTAAGCACCATCGCCTTATGCTCTCGCTGTCATGGGGAGATTTTGATGAAATAACTCATCTATATTTCACTTTCCCTTCACTGTAGTCTCCTGACCAGGATGCTGGCATGGGTCCCCAGGGACTTGGGTTTGGGGAGGCTGAGAGTTACAGGGACCATTTTTACACAGAATTACACTCTGCATTCTCACCCACAAATCCAGCCTTTGCACCTTGATATTCTCTTCCATGGACTTTAGTTATTTTTCTGGAGTTTTCGGTCCCTCTTGTACAAGGACCCTGGTGGACCACCCCTGGACCCCAGAGGGGCCACAAAGCCCTTGAACTGCATAGGAAGCATGTTAGCATGCCAGTCTGGTCCCCAGTACCATGTGTCGGCCAGCAGGTGGCAGGGTTCCTCCTGGAAGATCGTGTTTTTGGCCACTTCCCGTTGAGAGTGCTTTGACTGCCTGTTCCTCCTTGACCTCAGTGGACACATCCTTGCACATGGTCCCTGGGACTGGTGTGGCCATTTCTCAGGATGGACACGCGGGAGTGACTTCTGAGCCTCGGGCACGTGCGGACTTGGCCTCATGGAGTCCTGCGCACACCAGCGCTGGGGCTGTCCTGGCTCCCTGGGAGCTGCGTGTGCCCAGCAACAACACATGCGTGTTCCTGTCTCCCCACTGTCTCCAACGCTGGGGAGGCTCTTCCCTTCCATTTGCCATTCTGATGTTGGTTTTCCTTCACTGGTTTTGTTTGCTTTATTTTATTTTTGTTTGTTTTATTTTTATTTTACTTTTACAGAGTTTTGTTGTGAACATAAACCTGAATCAGTCATAGGTGTACACTTGACCCCTCCTGCTTGAACTTCCTTCCCATCTCCCTCCCATTCCATCCCTGTTTCGCTTTCCCCTCCGTTGCTGGCTGCTTTCAGCTCCTCTGCACCTGCTTTTTGGGCATGGGTGCTCCCTGGTGCCTGCCCGAACATACCATCCATTTAGCCTTTTCAACCCTTTCTATCTTTTAGTTTAAAGGACTTTGTTGTTGTATACAGTTAAACTGACTTCTCTGAGTGGGCCATCTGTCTCTTTTCCTTGTTTATGACATCCTTCACTGAGCAGAGACCCCTAAGCACCATCGCCTTATGCTCTCGCTGTCATGGGGAGATTTTGATGAAATAACTCATCTATATTTCACTTTCCCTTCACTGTAGTCTCCTGACCAGGATGCTGGCATGGGTCCCCAGGGACTTGGGTTTGGGGAGGCTGAGAGTTACAGGGACCATTTTTACACAGAATTACACTCTGCATTCTCACCCACAAATCCAGCCTTTGCACCTTGATATTCTCTTCCATGGACTTTAGTTATTTTTCTGGAGTTTTTCGGTCCCTCTTGTACAAGGACCCCTGGTGGACCACCCCCTGGACCCCAGAGGGGCCACAAAGCCCTTGAACTGCATAGGAAGCATGTTAGCATGCCAGTCTGGTCCCCCAGTACCATGTAATAATGCGAATTTGATTCCTCTGAAGCCCCTCCTGAGAGGAATTGTTCATTTTTGTGCATCTTAGTTGGTCCCCAGTTATACATTGCTGTGCTTATAGCAAGCAAACAATACTACAGTAAATGCCCAGGTGAATACAAGATGCTGAACGGCATAATCTCCATTCTGTGGGCTGAGAAGGAAGGTGTTATGGTTAGTGGGGCCTTTTGGGGGTCTCAGCGGACAATTGGGTACACCGGTGGACTGATGCTCTCAGGAAGGAGAAGTGAAGGACTGACCATTGTCTCTCATGTAAATGGTGACCAGGGGCACATAGAGTGGGCTCTCAGGGGAGGGGACACAGGTACTGCCACCTCCTTTTTCTTTGAACATGTAGGTCTTCTAAGGCTTAAATATCTGGGCGCCCCCGGTGGCTCAGTGGTGAAGAATCTGCCTGCCAGTGCAGAAGGCATATGAGACACGGGTTCGATCTCTGGGTCGGCAGAAAGGAATGGCTGCCCACTCTTGTCTGGGAAATCCCACATCAAGAGGAGTCTGGTAGGATGCAGTCCAGGGGGTTGCAAAGAGTTGGACACAACTGAGCATGAAAGCACGTAGGCCAGCCATACTTTGCTAATCTCCGATGTTTTTCTCCTGGTTCAGTCTTGGAAAAAATTTTTAAACAGTTGTTGGAAAACTTATGAGTATACACAGAACAACTTGAGTAGACAAATCAACTTTTTCAATTGTAAATTTCATGAAACTTTGATACACATCAAGCATTCCCAATGAAAAGCCAGCATACATATTGAGATGTGTTATAAGTGCATAATACACATTGGACTTGAATGACTTGATAGGGAAAAATAATGTAAACTGTTTTAATAATTTATACTGATTTCACATTAAAATGCTATTTTATATTAAATGGATTAAAATATGTTATTAATGTTAGTTTCACCCTGTTTCATTTTACCTTTATTGGTATGGCTACAAAATAAATTAAAATTACACATATGTTGATGTTATATTTCTATTAGGTGGCATTACTCTAGGTGATGTATTATCCAGACTCTTCTCTCAAATCTATTGTACTTAAAGAATGAACCAAACTTTTGACTCTTTGACTTTCCTTTTTTTCTAAGGTTAAACTTCTAAAATGAAACTAAGCAGTAAACATGGGTGATATAGAAGAGAAGCTTTAATCACCTTTACTTTAAATGCACTAAGACTGGAAGGGACAGCACCCTGGCAGAACTTTTTTGTTGTTGTTTTGTTGTCAAAGTCACACTGTTTTTTCCTTCTACTTGTTCAGCTTGTTGCAGACTGACTTGACAGGGATTCTTCTCCAGGGTAATTCCTTAGCAAAGTAAATATATTCACAGATATAAGAACCCAGGGCTTCTTAAGGAAGGGGTCTTCTGCAAAACCTAGATGTGTGCATGCATGCTTCGTCCCTTCGCTTGTGTCTGACTCTTTGCGATCCTATGGACTGGAATGGGTTGCTGTCAAAACCCAGGAGCTCGACTAAAATGCAAACTCCTGGGTCCTGGATCTCCAGAGATGGAATGATGTGATGATCTGTACTTTAACAAGCATTGCAGATGATCTGAGTACAGTTAGATTAAAATCGATCCTCTGCTGTGTTCCAGGAGCATTCTTGTATTATCTCATTTAATCCCTTAACTGCCCTGCATGAGAAGTATTTCTAAATTTATTTTATAGGTTGGACAATGAAGGTTCATGATCATAGGCTGTCTTAAATCCTATAAGATTTAATCCTGTGCTTATAAGAGGTGAAATAAGCTTTTCAAGTCTTTGGGATAACAGTTGTTGGAAAACTTATGAGTATACACAGAACAACTTGAGTAGACAAATCAACTTTTCAATTGTAAATTTCATGAAACTTTGATACACATCAAGCATTCCCAATGAAAAGCCAGCATACATATTGAGATGTGTTATAAGTGCATAATACACATTGGACTTGAATGACTTGATAGGGAAAAATAATGTAAACTGTTTTAATAATTTATACTGATTTCACATTAAAATGCTATTTTATATTAAATGGATTAAAATATGTTATTAATGTTAGTTTCACCCTGTTTCATTTTACCTTTATTGGTATGGCTACAAAATAAATTAAAATTACACATATGTTGATGTTATATTTCTATTAGGTGGCATTACTCTAGGTGATGTATTATCCAGACTCTTCTCTCAAATCTATTGTACTTAAAGAATGAACCAAACTTTTGACTCTTTGACTTTCCTTTTTTTCTAAGGTTAAACTTCTAAAATGAAACTAAGCAGTAAACATGGGTGATATAGAAGAGAAGCTTTAATCACCTTTACTTTAAATGCACTAAGACTGGAAGGGACAGCACCCTGGCAGAACTTTTTTGTTGTTGTTTTGTTGTCAAAGTCACACTGTTTTTCCTTCTACTTGTTCAGCTTGTTGCAGACTGACTTGACAGGGATTCTGCTCCAGGGTAATTCCTTAGCAAAGTAAATATATTCACAGATATAAGAACCCAGGGCTTCTTAAGGAAGGGGTCTTCTGCAAAACCTAGATGTGTGCATGCATGCTTCGTCCCTTCGCTTGTGTCTGACTCTTTGCGATCCTATGGACTGGAATGGGTTGCTGTCAAAACCCAGGAGCTCGACTAAAATGCAAACTCCTGGGTCCTGGATCTCCAGAGATGGAATGATGTGATGATCTGTACTTTAACAAGCATTGCAGATGATCTGAGTACAGTTAGATTAAAATCGATCCTCTGCTGTGTTCCAGGAGCATTCTTGTATTATCTCATTTAATCCCTTAACTGCCCTGCATGAGAAGTATTTCTAAATTTATTTTATAGGTTGGACAATGAAGGTTCATGATCATAGGCTGTCTTAAATCCTATAAGATTTAATCCTGTGCTTATAAGAGGTGAAATAAGCTTTTCAAGTCTGTGTCTGTCCATCTGCAAAACCCTTAGCTTGAAGAATAAAATCTACAAGAGAGCTGGGAAGGAGAGAAGAAGAATTTTGCTCTTTGAAGGCAATAAGGAGTTTCAGGTGGGAAACTGAATATCAAGGGTGGTTTTGTTTCTCTTACATGAAAGACTGAGAACCTTTGTAGTGAGAACTTAATGATAATCTTTATCTGCCAGGAAGGGCTTGGTTAGTGGCTGCGACAAACATCCCCCAGAGCACTGACACCATGAAGCTGTGGTCCTCACTAGTGCTACACATCATTTCTGGGCCTATGAGGAGGTTCTACTCAACTCAGTCCCTCAGGGACCTGGCACCGTAGCATTGCTGCTCTGGAAAGGTACCATCAGCTCTGAGGAAGATGACAAAGACCCAGGGAGGTCTTGAGGTGACGCTTGTCACTTCTATTCAGAACCTCTGATCAGAGCCAGTGACTTGACCCATGTTCACATGGGAACCAGGAAGCACATCTTACTGTGTTCCCAGAAGCAACACTGACCAGTTATGGTCACCCCAGAGTCCCTGTTCGGGTAAGGACTAGCATGAGGCAATGAGGCTGAGTTGTTGCAGCCTTAGTTTTTTTTTTTTATTTTTAAAACAATTTTTTTTTTTTCCCTTTTTTTTTCTTGATACAGAGAGGAAAAAATAAATGCAAATTTTTTATTTTCTGATGTGTGCATGCATGCTTCGTCCCTTCGCTTGTGTCTGACTCTTTGCGATCCTATGGACTGGAATGGGTTGCTGTCAAAACCCAGGAGCTCGACTAAAATGCAAACTCCTGGGTCCTGGATCTCCAGAGATGGAATGATGTGATGATCTGTACTTTAACAAGCATTGCAGATGATCTGAGTACAGTTAGATTAAAATCGATCCTCTGCTGTGTTCCAGGAGCATTCTTGTATTATCTCATTTAATCCCTTAACTGCCCTGCATGAGAAGTATTTCTAAATTTATTTTATAGGTTGGACAATGAAGGTTCATGATCATAGGCTGTCTTAAATCCTATAAGATTTAATCCTGTGCTTATAAGAGGTGAAATAAGCTTTTCAAGTCTGTGTCTGTCCATCTGCAAAACCCTTAGCTTGAAGAATAAAATCTACAAGAGAGCTGGGAAGGAGAGAAGAAGAATTTTGCTCTTTGAAGGCAATAAGGAGTTTCAGGTGGGAAACTGAATATCAAGGGTGGTTTTGTTTCTCTTACATGAAAGACTGAGAACCTTTGTAGTGAGAACTTAATGATAATCTTTATCTGCCAGGAAGGGCTTGGTTAGTGGCTGCGACAAACATCCCCCAGAGCACTGACACCATGAAGCTGTGGTCCTCACTAGTGCTACACATCATTTCTGGGCCTATGAGGAGGTTCTACTCAACTCAGTCCCTCAGGGACCTGGCACCGTAGCATTGCTGCTCTGGAAAGGTACCATCAGCTCTGAGGAAGATGACAAAGACCCAGGGAGGTCTTGAGGTGACGCTTGTCACTTCTATTCAGAACCTCTGATCAGAGCCAGTGACTTGACCCATGTTCACATGGGAACCAGGAAGCACATCTTACTGTGTTCCCAGAAGCAACACTGACCAGTTATGGTCACCCCAGAGTCCCTGTTCGGGTAAGGACTAGCATGAGGCAATGAGGCTGAGTTGTTGCAGCCTTAGTATTTTATTCATCATGAGTTCTTTTCTTTTTTTCACTCATTTTTATTTTCTAAAAGATTGCATTGACATTAGTTATTTTATAATTGACTTTTCTGTACCCCTTAAAATTTTATAGAAAATTCCCTCTTTGATACAGAGAGGAAAAATATGAAAAATTTGACTGAAATGTTGTTTGCACATTAGAGTCCTAGGGAAAAACAACATCTACTGTTAACTTTTATTTTTAATTTTTTTGCCTCTCAGTCATTATTTTTCATCCATCTTTATTCTTTGGCATGTGTAAGCCTCCCATTGCAGTGACCTCAACTGCTGCAGAGCACCGGCTCTGGGCGCATGCACTCCAGAGCACTGACTTATAATTGGACACATCTGTCCTGCTGCTCTGCTGCACGTGGGATCTTCCAGGGCCAGGGATCAAACTGGTGCCCCTTGTACTGTAAGGCGGACTCTTTACCCACTGGACTGCCAGAGATCCAGTTAAATTTTTAATCCAGCAGTATTTAGAGGTCAGGATATAGCTGACATCTGTATTCATCTACTTAAATACTGTTGGAAAAGAAAATAGTGAGAAATACATTCTTAGAAAAAGACACAGAGTCAGTAGGAAATGGAGGCTTTTTGAGTCCAGGCTTCTCAGATTCCCTACTTCGTCCACTTTGTCTGGGAAACCTCTCGTCAATGTCCCCGGTGACCTTCCAAGTACGTTATGAAGACAATTAAAATCCTTATCCCAGAACCACCAAGTTTTCTGTGATTGGGCTAAGGTTAATCAGTGTGAATTGAATGAAACAAGTAAAATCAATTGAAATCTTGACGAGCAAAAATGGAACTTTGGCTGCCAGACTTTACAGTCATGTAAGGTTTTTTAAAATACTACTAGAATCCCATGGAAACTTCTGTAAGGTGCCAAAGATGTTGATTTTGATAGAGACTCAAGATATTTTCCATTTATGGAACAATCAACATATAACAGTTCAACTAATCTTGATACTTGGTGTGGCTTTTCTTTTAACCAATGTCTCCCCAGTCTTGTCCCTACATGGATTTCACGTGGGTGTGAATCTATAAAATTGACCCAGATTCTCTCTCAGCAGTAGAATTGATCTTCTGTTCCTCTATGTGCCTTGTAAAACACGTCTGTGAACTTTCTGAAGAAATTGAAAGGAGAACTTCTTCAAAGATTTGAACTATTTGCTAAGTGTGTTTCTCCTTTGAACATCAGTAGAATGGACACCTAAATGTGGGGTGAAAGCGAGGAATCTTCCTGACCATGACACTGCTTTAATCTTCCATATTTTATATTCTGCAGAAAATTCCCGTTGTCCCTAGAGCAATCCACAGTGGATACCATCACTCTGTAATTGTCTATGAAAACGAGAAAAGCCTAGGTTTTTCAGAAACTTTCTCTACGAGATTCTTGATGAACAATGAAGAACGATCTTTGTTATCTGAAATCAAGTTTTCATTTTTTACTTGCACTGAGTCTTTGTTGTGGCACAACTCTCTTAGTTTCATCATAGGAGATCTAGTTCTTTGACCAGGGCTTGAACCTGGCTTCCCCTGTATTGGGAACACAGAGTCTTAACCACTGGACCACCAGGGAAGTACCAAGGTATTTTCTTAGGCATTCACTCCCATGTTCCCTTCTGTATTTTCAGAAAATTGACTTGACAAGCAAACTTTCCTGTAGTCGGAAGCCATTTGGGGCTACATTAGTAACTCACAGCCAGTGGGCTAGCTTTTCCCCATTGCCTTCCTGGAGATAATTAGGATCCTGGGTATTCATTAATATCTATTCCCCAGGATGGTGCAGTGGTAAAGAATCCGCCTGCCAATGCAGGATACACAAGAGATACTGGTTCAATCCCTGGGTCAGGAAGACACCCTAGAGTAGGAAATGGCAACCCGGTCCAATAATCTAGCTTGGAAAATTCCAATGGACAGAAGGACCCTGGAAAGCTACAGTCCATGGGGCTGCAAAGAACTGGACACACATAGGATCAAATGTACTAACAGGCAGCATTATTGGCTGGTGGGGAAAGACTTACTAGAATCGTGATGAGGAAGGTTATTCTATATGGATGCTCCTTCCAGTTGAAGGAAGAGCATAAGAGAAATGGTTCTTCACTGGATGACCAGTGATCAGAGAATGTGTTGCTGACCCCCGGGCAGAGTGCTGAAGGATGAGCAGGAGCTTTTTAGGAGAAAGGATCCCCTTCCTGAGCTCTGTGAGCCCATCAGCAGAAGCCTGACATTTCACAGTCAAAGCCATTTCTCTGTGACCTTCAGATGACTTGCCCTGTCTGGTCCACTGTCCTCTCTTGTCCTTAAACATCCCCTGTAAGTATGGCTCCTAGAACAAAAGCCAGCCTCCTTTGCTGATCAGTGGGTCAAACACTGAGCCACAATGTGCACTTCAGAGGCCCCCCTTGGAACCAGGCAGAGTCTGGTTTTTTAACTGAAAATGCATCTTTGCCTGCCTGCTGGAGAAGACTCTAGAGAATCCCTTGAACTGCAAGGAGATCAAACTGGTCAAGCCTCAAGGAAACTCACGCTGAATATTCATTGGGAAAGGGCTGATGCTGAAGGTGAAACTTCAATCCTTTCATCACCTGATGCAGAGAGCCGACTCACTGGACAAGACCCCGATACCGGGAACCTTGAGGGCAGAAGGAGAAGGGGCAGCAGAGGGTGAGATGATAGTTAACATCGCTGACTCAATAGACGCGAATCTGCGCACACTCCGGGAGATGGTGATGGAGGGGGGAGCCTGGGGCTGCGTCCACGGGTCACATAGAGCTACATTAGTAACTCACAGCCAGTGGGCTAGCTTTTCCCCATTGCCTTCCTGGAGATAATTAGGATCCTGGGTATTCATTAATATCTATTCCCCAGGATGGTGCAGTGGTAAAGAATCCGCCTGCCAATGCAGGATACACAAGAGATACTGGTTCAATCCCTGGGTCAGGAAGACACCCTAGAGTAGGAAATGGCAACCCGGTCCAATAATCTAGCTTGGAAAATTCCAATGGACAGAAGGACCCTGGAAAGCTACAGTCCATGGGGCTGCAAAGAACTGGACACACATAGGATCAAATGTACTAACAGGCAGCATTATTGGCTGGTGGGGAAAGACTTACTAGAATCGTGATGAGGAAGGTTATTCTATATGGATGCTCCTTCCAGTTGAAGGAAGAGCATAAGAGAAATGGTTCTTCACTGGATGACCAGTGATCAGAGAATGTGTTGCTGACCCCCGGGCAGAGTGCTGAAGGATGAGCAGGAGCTTTTTAGGAGAAAGGATCCCCTTCCTGAGCTCTGTGAGCCCATCAGCAGAAGCCTGACATTTCACAGTCAAAGCCATTTCTCTGTGACCTTCAGATGACTTGCCCTGTCTGGTCCACTGTCCTCTCTTGTCCTTAAACATCCCCTGTAAGTATGGCTCCTAGAACAAAAGCCAGCCTCCTTTGCTGATCAGTGGGTCAAACACTGAGCCACAATGTGCACTTCAGAGGCCCCCCTTGGAACCAGGCAGAGTCTGGTTTTTTAACTGAAAATGCATCTTTGCCTGCCTGCTGGAGAAGACTCTAGAGAATCCCTTGAACTGCAAGGAGATCAAACTGGTCAAGCCTCAAGGAAACTCACGCTGAATATTCATTGGAAGGACTGATGCTGAAGGTGAAACTTCAATCCTTTCATCACCTGATGCAGAGAGCCGACTCACTGGACAAGACCCCGATACTGGGAAGATTGAGGGCAGAAGGAGAAGGGGCAGCAGAGGGTGAGATGATAGTTAACATCGCTGACTCAATAGACGTGAATCTGAGCAAACTCCGGGAGATGGTGATGGATGGGGGAGCCTGGGGGCTGCCGTCCACGGGTCACATAGAGCTGGACATGATTGAACCACAAAGAACAACTGGCTTCTGAGGCTCGTGACTGGCTCTGCCCACCATGAGGGGTATCCGGACTCAGTGAGCAAACTGTGTCTGAATTCTTGCCCAGTGTGTCCTGGGAGGGCCAACCTTAGAGAGTGGTATCAGACAGGGCCGCATGCTTCAGAAATGAGAACTATCAGATCAAATGAATTGGTACTGTATGTGAAAATAACTCAGGAACAATAAAGTGCTTTACTGTGTTAGTGATTATATTATAGTCTCAATTCACAATAGTCTTCCAAAACAGGCCCAGGGAAAAGCTTGTTTTACCTTCCCCCTACTACCTCAGCAGCGCCCTTAGTAACTGTGTATGTGGCCTGAACGAGGGCACAGACGTGGATAGATGACGGCTTAAGTCTACGCAACAAATCCGCCCGCTTCTCCCTTTTATTAACGGTCTTCGCTTGGCCCGTTGGAGCTTTTCTAGGGCTTACATTTTAGTATTTTTCTTACGATTGCAGAGTGATTTATTTTATAAACTCACCTCTTAAACCCAATAAAACACAATTTCTTCAAAGAAGCTGTTTTCATTCTGTGAATATGAAAAATATAAAAGTGATAAATCATGAACATCTCATATCAGAGAGCTACTTTATCTTTTTTGGCACTGGCCCTTAGAGATCAGGGGCTAGTCAGATAGAGCCTCTTTGCCCTTTCTGGAGTCTTCCACAATGCCTGTTAACATCCTGGATGTTAACTGAAAATGCATCTTTGCCTGCCTGCTGGAGAAGACTCTAGAGAATCCCTTGAACTGCAAGGAGATCAAACTGGTCAAGCCTCAAGGAAACTCACGCTGAATATTCATTGGAAGGACTGATGCTGAAGGTGAAACTTCAATCCTTTCATCACCTGATGCAGAGAGCCGACTCACTGGACAAGACCCCGATACTGGGAAGATTGAGGGCAGAAGGAGAAGGGGCAGCAGAGGGTGAGATGATAGTTAACATCGCTGACTCAATAGACGTGAATCTGAGCAAACTCCGGGAGATGGTGATGGATGGGGGAGCCTGGGGGCTGCCGTCCACGGGTCACATAGAGCTGGACATGATTGAACCACAAAGAACAACTGGCTTCTGAGGCTCGTGACTGGCTCTGCCCACCATGAGGGGTATCCGGACTCAGTGAGCAAACTGTGTCTGAATTCTTGCCCAGTGTGTCCTGGGAGGGCCAACCTTAGAGAGTGGTATCAGACAGGGCCGCATGCTTCAGAAATGAGAACTATCAGATCAAATGAATTGGTACTGTATGTGAAAATAACTCAGGAACAATAAAGTGCTTTACTGTGTTAGTGATTATATTATAGTCTCAATTCACAATAGTCTTCCAAAACAGGCCCGGGGAAAAGCTTGTTTTACCTTCCCCCTACTACCTCAGCAGCGCCCTTAGTAACTGTGTATGTGGCCTGAACGAGGGCACAGACGTGGATAGATGACGGCTTAAGTCTACGCAACAAATCCGCCCGCTTCTCCCTTTTATTAACGGTCTTCGCTTGGCCCGTTGGAGCTTTTCTAGGGCTTACATTTTAGTATTTTTCTTACGATTGCAGAGTGATTTATTTTATAAACTCACCTCTTAAACCCAATAAAACACAATTTCTTCAAAGAAGCTGTTTTCATTCTGTGAATATGAAAAATATAAAAGTGATAAATCATGAACATCTCATATCAGAGAGCTACTTTATCTTTTTTGGCACTGGCCCTTAGAGATCAGGGGCTAGTCAGATAGAGCCTCTTTGCCCTTTCTGGAGTCTTCCACAATGCCTGTTAACATCCTGGATGTTATCAGATGTGGTTGGAGTCTGGCCACGGGCTCGATTTACTGCTCTCCTTCGCCGTGGTCCATTTGCCCCAGGCTCAATAAACCATAAAAAATAGATCCTCTGCCAATTTGACAGCCTCTGCTCTGAGATGCGAAGTCAAAGGGAAAATCTACAACAGGATGATTCTCCTTTTATTCAGTTTATTTGGAAGACTAATCTCTGAATTAGCGATCCATTTCAGAGGGAGGCAAGTAGAAACTCAGGCCATTTATATTAATAGAATTTCCCTGTGTTTAAAATAACAAGCATTCTAATCTTCCCTCCTCTCTCCTTCTTATCCTCGGTTTTGTAATCTGTAGGAAGTTTCATATGAATTCAAGAGTGAATTTACAGAAATTTAAAAAATCAAATGGCAGCACAGCCTTATACACTTTTTCCTAAAAGCCATTCTGTGTCACTGCCTGTCCCCTGGGAGTCAGGAGTGCTAAAGGCTCCTGCTTTCTGGAGAGGACAAGAGCTGGCCTTTCAATTGCAAAAGATCTGACTTTGGGTAAATTGAATCCTCTGAGTCAGTTTTCTCAGATGCAAACAGGAGCCTAGTTTGTCTGTGGTGGAAAGAGACGGCATTCTAGCATGGAAACTGCTGAACAGGAGCTTGATAAACGATGGAAATGATTATCATCTTCATTAGGCGAACTTGGATGACTTGCATACCAGGGCTGTGAAAAGGGCAAGAAAAAGGAAATTGGGTGGAGGAATGGGTGGGTTTTTTTTGTAATTATTATTTCAAGTACAATTTTGGAATAGCTACAGAAAGGGTTTGTTTGAGTCTGTTGTTGATCAGTCAGTCAGTTGTGTCTGACCCTTTGTGACTCTGTGGACTGCGGCATATCAGGCTTCCATGTCCTTCTCTGTCTCCCGGAGTTTGTTTAAATTCATGTCCATTGAGTCAGCGATGCCATCCAACCGTCTCTTCCTTTCTTACCCCCTTCACGTCCTGCCCTCAATCTTTCCAGCATCAGGATCTTTTCCAGGGAGTCGTCTCTTCTCATCAGGTGGCCAAAGGATTGAAACTTCAGCTTTAGCATCAGTCCTTTCAATGCATGTTCAGGGATGATTTCCTTTAGGATGGAGTCTTTGAGTACGGAGTAGGAAAGAACTATCTGTGAATATTGGGGTGGGTGGGAGGGATGGGGGTGACCGGCTAGAGCCAAGTTAGAAGGTCATGATTATTCTGGTAGACTGTACCTGGAAGCTGTCTTGGGTCAATAGTTCAGAGGAAGGGGAAATTCCTTCTTCTGAACATGGACTTCCCCCTGGCAATGCCCACCTGAACTGGACTGGAAGGTGGGAGCTAATATAAGCAACAAGTATTTCATCTCAAGTACAGCTTTCTCCCTAATTCAGTTCCTTCTTCTCTTCCTTCTCCCCATCCTTCTTTGTGTAATCCTCTTATTCAGGGAACTATTGTCCTCATGAAAAATAGCGTCAATGAGTGCTCATTGTGATCTCAGAAAACAGCAGTGAGCAATGGCATGAGGTGAAATCTTAGTTTTCTGCCCAGGCATTGAACCTGGGTAGCCTGGATGAAAGCCAGGAATCCTAGCCTCCAGCAGGGGCTAGAGGCTAGAAGCAAAGTTTCACTGGTTCTTGCCTCCATTTAAAAATGCATTTCTCATGATGTAGCCTTTCCCTTACAACACCGGTTGCATGGAGAGATATTCCATGTTCCTGGGTCGGAAGAATCAATATGGTGAAAATGACCATACTACCAAATATCATCTACAGATTCAATGCAATACCTATTCAACTACCAGCATGGCTGTCATTGCAAGAAAAGGGGAAAAAAAAGTGGGTGGAGGAATGGGTGGGTTTTTTTTGTAATTATTATTTCAAGTACAATTTTGGAATAGCTACAGAAAGGGTTTGTTTGAGTCTGTTGTTGATCAGTCAGTCAGTTGTGTCTGACCCTTTGTGACTCTGTGGACTGCGGCATATCAGGCTTCCATGTCCTTCTCTGTCTCCCGGAGTTTGTTTAAATTCATGTCCATTGAGTCAGCGATGCCATCCAACCGTCTCTTCCTTTCTTACCCCCTTCACGTCCTGCCCTCAATCTTTCCAGCATCAGGATCTTTTCCAGGGAGTCGTCTCTTCTCATCAGGTGGCCAAAGGATTGAAACTTCAGCTTTAGCATCAGTCCTTTCAATGCATGTTCAGGGATGATTTCCTTTAGGATGGAGTCTTTGAGTACGGAGTAGGAAAGAACTATCTGTGAATATTGGGGTGGGTGGGAGGGATGGGGGTGACCGGCTAGAGCCAAGTTAGAAGGTCATGATTATTCTGGTAGACTGTACCTGGAAGCTGTCTTGGGTCAATAGTTCAGAGGAAGGGGAAATTCCTTCTTCTGAACATGGACTTCCCTCTGGCAATGCCCACCTGAACTGGACTGGAAGGTGGGAGCTAATATAAGCAACAAGTATTTCATCTCAAGTACAGCTTTCTCCCTAATTCAGTTCCTTCTTCTCTTCCTTCTCCCCATCCTTCTTTGTGTAATCCTCTTATTCAGGGAACTATTGTCCTCATGAAAAATAGCGTCAATGAGTGCTCATTGTGATCTCAGAAAACAGCAGTGAGCAATGGCATGAGGTGAAATCTTAGTTTTCTGCCCAGGCATTGAACCTGGGTAGCCTGGATGAAAGCCAGGAATCCTAGCCTCCAGCAGGGGCTAGAGGCTAGAAGCAAAGTTTCACTGGTTCTTGCCTCCATTTAAAAATGCATTTCTCATGATGTAGCCTTTCCCTTACAACACCGGTTGCATGGAGAGATATTCCATGTTCCTGGGTCGGAAGAATCAATATGGTGAAAATGACCATACTACCAAATATCATCTACAGATTCAATGCAATACCTATTCAACTACCATTGAAATTTTTCATAGAACTAGACCAAAGAATAACACAGTTCATATGGAAACACAAAAGACCTTGAATAGCCAAAGCAATCCTGAGAAAGAAAAACAGAGTTGGAGAGAACAGCCTCCCTAACTTCAGACTCTACTACAAAGCAACAGTCATCAAGACAGTATAGTACTGGCACAAAAACAGAACTATAGACCAATGAAACAAGATCGAGAACCCAGAGATAAATCCACGCACCTATGGGTACCTTATTTTTGACAAAGGAGGTGAAACTATAAAATGGGACAAAGACAGCCTCTTCAACAAGTGGTGTTGGGAAAATTGGACAGCTACATGCAAAAAAATGAGGTTGGAACATTCCCTGACACCATGCACAAAGATCAACTCAAAATGGATTAAAGACCTAAATGTAAGACCAGAAATCATCAAACTCTTAGAGGAGAATACAGGCAAAACCCTCAAGGACATCAGTCAAAGTAAGATCTTCTCTGACCCACCTATTAGAATAGCGGAACTGAAAAGAAAAATGAACATGTGGGACCTCATGAAGCTTAAAAGCTTTTGTACAGCAAAAGAAAAAGCTGAACAGACACCCCACAGAGTGGGAGAAAATCATAGCAAATGAAACAACAGACAAAGAATTAATCTCCAAAATATACAAGCAACTCAGACAACTCAGCACAGGAAAAACGAACAACCCAATCAAAAAATGGGAAAAAGATCTAAAAAGATGCCTCTCCAAAGAGGACATACAGATGGCCCAAAGGTGCATGAAACAATGCTCAACCTCGCTTATTATTAGAGAAATGCAAATTAAAACTACAATCAGATATCACCTCACACCCGTCAGAATGGCCATCTTCAAAAAATTGACAGACAGTAAATGCTGGAGAGGGTGTGGAGAAAAGGGAACCCTCTTGCATTGCTGGTGGGAATGTCAATTGATACAGCCTCTATGGAAGACAGTATGGAGATTCCTTAAAAAACTAAAAATAGAAGCACCGTACAACCCAGCAGTCCCACTATCAGGCTTATATCCTGATGAAATCAAAATTGAAAGAGGCACCTGTACCCCAATGTTCATTGCAGCATTCAATACAATAGCTAGAACATGGAAGCAACCTAGATGTCCACTGACGAATGAATGGAAAAAAAATCTCTGGTACATATATACAATGGAATACTACTCAGCTGTTAAAAGAAATGCGGAAGACTCAGTCCTAACGAAGTGGCTGGCTCTAGAACTTATCATAAAAAGTGAAGTAAGTCAAAAAGAGAAAGACAAACACAGTATACTAACCCATATATATGGAATCTAGTAGGACGGTCTTGATAATACATGCAGTGAACTCATGGAAAAACAGACAGAGAATAGACATATGGACTTTGTGGGGAAGAAATAAGGAGGGGAAGGCATGGAGGGAGTAACATGGAAACCTATGCTGTCATGTGTGGAAAAGATAGCTATTGTCATTGTGCTAAGGGAATAGGAGTGCTCACAAAGGCTTGGGGCGATGGTCCGGAGGGGTGGGATGGCGGGCACTGGGGGGTGGGGACCAAGGATATGCATATGACTGATCTGGGAACATACATGTCTGTGAACAACAAAACTCTGTAAAACCTTTAAAATAAAGAATTTTAAAAAATGCATTTCTCAAGGAGGCAAGAATTGTAGAAATAGGCATAAAATTTATTAGAGATATGACACTAGTGGGAGAGCCACAGAGAACTGGTTTGCTTATTTATGACAGAAGCAAGGTGGAGACGCACACCAGAGACGCAAAGGGTGTTGGCCTCGCCCCTGTGAGGAGCCGCACACTGAGGAGGCAGTTAAATCATTTGAAAACAGCAATTCTTTCAGGTCTGCATTTGCCTTCGGCCAATCATCTGGTTTCTTTTCCTTCATCTGACCTGCCCGAGGACCTTCCCTAACATGCATGCACAATTTAATTTCAAGATGGAATCCAGCCCAGAGGTCTCTGGGGGTGGGGGGGTTTGACATCACATATTATGGGGTGTCGCCCTTTCCATTTTAGCCCCTAAGGAGATTTTCTGCACATGTGCAATGTCTGCCTTGCCCCAAGGACAGGAAATATGTGTCTCTTGATCCTTTATTCAAATAAGGTTTACCTCTTCTCTGTCCCTGCCATAACTGTGATCATAAAGCATCCATAGGAGACAAAGAGCAGCTCTTGATCCTCTCCCTGCTGCTATTTCCATCTGGAGGTGCACAGAGAGGGCTGGTGCTAAATGCATCGCCTGGAGTCCATCTCTCCATCCTCAGTTGGAGCATGTTAAGCAGTCTTACGGAAGTCAAGGATATTTAGTTGTTGTATTGTTTCTTCTTTTTTTAAACAACCTAGTTTAATCCTGTCTGCAGTCAGAGATCAGTACTTGAACATGCAGATGATGTTATACGGTTCTGGAATCTAGTAGGACGTTAAATCAGCAACTCATGGAAAAACAGACAGAGAATAGACATATGGACTTTGTGGGGAAGAAATAAGGAGGGGAAGGCATGGAGGGAGTAACATGGAAACCTATGCTGTCATGTGTGGAAAAGATAGCTATTGTCATTGTGCTAAGGGAATAGGAGTGCTCACAAAGGCTTGGGGCGATGGTCCGGAGGGGTGGGATGGCGGGCACTGGGGGGTGGGGACCAAGGATATGCATATGACTGATCTGGGAACATACATGTCTGTGAACAACAAAACTCTGTAAAACCTTTAAAATAAAGAATTTTAAAAAATGCATTTCTCAAGGAGGCAAGAATTGTAGAAATAGGCATAAAATTTATTAGAGATATGACACTAGTGGGAGAGCCACAGAGAACTGGTTTGCTTATTTATGACAGAAGCAAGGTGGAGACGCACACCAGAGACGCAAAGGGTGTTGGCCTCGCCCCTGTGAGGAGCCGCACACTGAGGAGGCAGTTAAATCATTTGAAAACAGCAATTCTTTCAGGTCTGCATTTGCCTTCGGCCAATCATCTGGTTTCTTTTCCTTCATCTGACCTGCCCGAGGACCTTCCCTAACATGCATGCACAATTTAATTTCAAGATGGAATCCAGCCCAGAGGTCTCTGGGGGTGGGGGGGTTTGACATCACATATTATGGGGTGTCGCCCTTTCCATTTTAGCCCCTAAGGAGATTTTCTGCACATGTGCAATGTCTGCCTTGCCCCAAGGACAGGAAATATGTGTCTCTTGATCCTTTATTCAAATAAGGTTTACCTCTTCTCTGTCCCTGCCATAACTGTGATCATAAAGCATCCATAGGAGACAAAGAGCAGCTCTTGATCCTCTCCCTGCTGCTATTTCCATCTGGAGGTGCACAGAGAGGGCTGGTGCTAAATGCATCGCCTGGAGTCCATCTCTCTCCAGCCTCAGTTGGAGCATGTTAAGCAGTCTTACGGAAGTCAAGGATATTTAGTTGTTGTATTGTTTCTTCTTTTTTTAAACAACCTAGTTTAATCCTGTCTGCAGTCAGAGATCAGTACTTGAACATGCAGATGATGTTATACGGTTCTGTCTAGGGATTTAGGGTGAGTTTTGATGTCTTGAGCTGGAGGCAAGAATAAGGACCTCAGACGATGAAAAGATACAGGAGAAGGAGCTTTATTCTGTGCATGGAAACTGCATTGAAATGAAAACTGAAACACAAACATTGTTAGCACACGCATGTTCAGATTCTCACGGTGGTTGTCAAACCTGAGTTATTGGCTGTGTGAATTTCTTGGGAAATTTCCCTCTCTTTAACCCTGCCTAACACACACCTCCATGTTTGCCTTTTATAAAGATCAGAGCCTTTCCAGAAGGGGGTGCCCTGAAAACTCATATATCCTCATTCCTTAGGGAAAATTTTTCAAATACTAAAATACTAGGAGAGAGAGAGAGCGAAAGAGAGAGAGAGAGAGAGAGAGAGAGAGAGAGAGAGAGAGAGAGAGAGAGAGAAGCATGACTGGAAAATTAGTTGCCAAGAAAATGGTAAAAATTCACCACTAGGAAGTTAGAGAGTCTGACTTTTGAAACCTCTCCCTTTCCTAGATTCACTTTTTCAGAAAGAGAGGTTAAAACATGGTACTTTTGAATCTACAAGCTAAATTGAAAGGGAAATCCTAGAGCCTTAATGCATCAGCTCATTGCACCTAGGAAAATACTTTGAATAAATGTAGGTACTGCATCTCTGGAAAACTGTTTGGGGCTAAAAGATTCATTATGGTTACTATCACCACCAGACAATTGATCTATTCCATGAAATTAAAGTAATTTTAGGAAGGTGCAACTGCTTCCTTCACAAAAATTTGAAAAATTTGCCACTTACTTCTCCTTCACTCATAGTGAAAAGGTGATAAATCCATGAGATCTCAGTCTTAATCCAGAGGTGATTTTAGCTGATATTAAAAAACAGCCTCATGATGACCCAGACTTATTAACGATTTACTCCATCACAGATGTTGGTCGAAGGATGCTCTGGAACTGTAACACGTGTGTATTGATGTATGAACCTGTGTTGGATTGTTTTCTGAGCAGCAAATCTGTATTTAGCTGAAGAATTCAATAAATTCTGAAACTTTCTACCCAGCATCCGGGAAATGTCAGTGGTGAAGGTAACAAGCTATACGAATCAAATCCTGGTCACTGTGGTTGGTGGCTTAGTCATGTCTCAGGCAAGAATACTGGAGTGGGTAGTCATTTCCTTCTCCAGGGGTTCTTCCTGACCCAGGGCTGGAACTCGAGTCTCCTGAATTGTAGGCTGATTCTTTACCAACTGAGCCACCAGGGATCCACTGGCAAACCTGACCTCATGAGTTTAGTTTACGTTAGCTGCTCAGAGTCTCTACACGGCAAGGCTCTGCCAGCTCATCCCGTCCAGCAAGAATGGGGTTTTCTGCCCCCATCATTTAAAAATCTTGTGTGTTAATGTCCTATAAGTGCTGTTTGTGCTAGAAACTTGGTGACTTAAAATGACGCATTTTTTTCCCTCTGGTGAGTCTTGAGGCCAGAAGACTGACATGGGCTCCAGAAGTCTGAGATCAGCCCACTGGCGGGACCACAAGCTATCTGGGGCTCTGTGGGGTGATCGGCTGCTTTGCCTTTTTCAGCTTCCAGTGGCCACTTAGGGTCCCCTCTGCTTGTGGCCTCCTGTCTCCTTGCTTTATCTTCAGAGTGCATCACCTCAGTCCCTGCTGCTGTCAGTCTCCCTCCGCCTTTCTCTTATAAGGAGCACACTCAGTTAATCCGATCACATCCCCATCGCAAGACCCTTAACTTAATCACTTTTGCCATAGAAGGTAATAGTCATAGGTCTTCCAGGATTAGAAGTTGCATATCTCTGAGGACCATTTTTCAGTCTACCACATTTTAGGATGCAAATTATTAAATGTGACCAGGATCACCACTGTATCCATTTTCATAGGGATGGCTCAGTGGTAAAGAATCTACTTGCCAATGCAGGAGCCGCAGAAGATTCAAGTTCAATCCCTGGGTCGAGAAGATCCCCTGAAAGAGGAAATGGCAACCCACTTAAGTATTCTTGCCTGGGAAATTCATGGAGAGAGAGAGGAGTCTGGAGGGTTATAATTCATGGGGCTGCAAACGAAGAAAGGACACGAGCGAGTGACTGAGCACACGTGCATGTAAAGCACTTTAAATTTTATTTAATTAGATCTTTTAAACTAATAAAATAATGATTTTGATTTAAAAAAACATCCCAAGCCTTAGAAAATGTTTGTAATGAAATGTGAACTGGGTTGACTTTGGCGGCCAGGGGTCACCTTACTCCACCCTCAGACCCTTCCCCAGAGCTACCCATAGTTGCCTGTTTCCTGGGTGCTTTCTTAGAAAGTTTCCACCTGCGCGTTATATATTGTTAACATAAACAGGCAATCCTGTACTTAAGTTGCTCTGTACTTAAACTTTCTAGTTCCTTCACCTTGACACTCACTTCTGTAATATTCAGTGGAGATATCATAATTCATATAAACAGTTCTTTTTTAAGAATATAAACTTTTACATTATATCAGGATTCTCCCTGCCGTCGCAGGCTCACCTACACCGTCACACATGGCTTCCTTTTCCTGTCTATGTATCAGGAGTTTGTCTATTGTTGAGTCGCATTTATTTCACTGTATAAACAGACCACAATTAGCTTATTTTTCCTTGTTGATAGACATTTGATTGTTTCTGCTTTTGGCTATTATGAACAAAGTTGTGATAAAAATTTGAATTTGGGTGCTGCAAAGAGTCAGCAATGAGGTCGCAAAGAGTCAGACATAACATAGCCACTGGACCACAATAAAATATTTGAAGCTTGTGTAAATGTCATCCTCTGTGGGTGATCGGCTGCTTTGCCTACTTAGGGCACTACCCCTCTGCTTGTGGCCTCCTGTCTCCTTGCTTTATCTTCAGAGTGCATCACCTCAGTCCCTGCTGCTGTCAGTCTCCTCCGCCTTTCTCTTATAAGGAGCACACTCAGTTAATCCGATCACATCCCCATCGCAAGACCCTTAACTTAATCACTTTTGCCATAGAAGGTAATAGTCATAGGTCTTCCAGGATTAGAAGTTGCATATCTCTGAGGACCATTTTTCAGTCTACCACATTTTAGGATGCAAATTATTAAATGTGACCAGGATCACCACTGTATCCATTTTCATAGGGATGGCTCAGTGGTAAAGAATCTACTTGCCAATGCAGGAGCCGCAGAAGATTCAAGTTCAATCCCTGGGTCGAGAAGATCCCCTGAAAGAGGAAATGGCAACCCACTTAAGTATTCTTGCCTGGGAAATTCATGGAGAGAGAGAGGAGTCTGGAGGGTTATAATTCATGGGGCTGCAAACGAAGAAAGGACACGAGCGAGTGACTGAGCACACGTGCATGTAAAGCACTTTAAATTTTATTTAATTAGATCTTTTAAACTAATAAAATAATGATTTTGATTTAAAAAAACATCCCAAGCCTTAGAAAATGTTTGTAATGAAATGTGAACTGGGTTGACTTTGGCGGCCAGGGGTCACCTTACTCCACCCTCAGACCCTTCCCCAGAGCTACCCATAGTTGCCTGTTTCCTGGGTGCTTTCTTAGAAAGTTTCCACCTGCGCGTTATATATTGTTAACATAAACAGGCAATCCTGTACTTAAGTTGCTCTGTACTTAAACTTTCTAGTTCCTTCACCTTGACACTCACTTCTGTAATATTCAGTGGAGATATCATAATTCATATAAACAGTTCTTTTTTAAGAATATAAACTTTTACATTATATCAGGATTCTCCCTGCCGTCGCAGGCTCACCTACACCGTCACACATGGCTTCCTTTTCCTGTCTATGTATCAGGAGTTTGTCTATTGTTGAGTCGCATTTATTTCACTGTATAAACAGACCACAATTAGCTTATTTTTCCTTGTTGATAGACATTTGATTGTTTCTGCTTTTGGCTATTATGAACAAAGTTGTGATAAAAATTTGAATTTGGGTGCTGCAAAGAGTCAGCAATGAGGTCGCAAAGAGTCAGACATAACATAGCCACTGGACCACAATAAAATATTTGAATGTAAGTCTTTGTGTAAAAATGTTTCTATTTCTCCTTCTTAGTAATACTTCAGGAAGTATTATAATTGTTGTGTCCTAGGGGTGTCTGTATGACCAACTTTAGAAATTCTGCTGATGAAAGAAATGTTCACATTTTAAGGTGTGGGAGAATCATTCTGGCTTATACCTGATTTAACTGGGACTTCAGGATAACCAAAAACAGTCCTCCGTGGCCCATTAAACATGCATTGTACATCTCCCTTCACCATTAAAGAAAAGAAAGCACATACAAATCAAAATGGAGCAAGTATGGTTCCAACATTCAACATAGAGCTGGGTGGCTATTGTGGATATTCCTGTCACCGAGAACTGAAATTTCCTGAACTTTATCAGACTCAGGGGCACCAGCAGCCATTCTCGAAACCAACTCTGCTAGCACCTGCCCGCGGCAACACCTGCTGTCAAGGTCTCCCTTGAGAGAGAGGGAGAGCCGCAACCAGGCAACTGTTTTTGACCCTAAGTAACCCATGCACCACAAGCACCCTACTGCCAGCTCCAATCCTAACTCTTGACAAGCAGATTATGTCATTTTGTGGGGTGTTTTTTGCCTGTATAAACTCCCCCATTTTTTTAATCTGGCAAAACCCAATTCAAGTATCCTTGCATCTTCATGCTTCCTTGAATCTGTGTCTCTTGGGCTATCATCCTTAGTCTGGCTCAGATAAAAACTCTTTTATTCCTATTACAGCTTGCTTATTATTTATTTCCATCAGCACTGTCAAATAATTTTCAAAGGTGGCTTTCAAATTTGCTCACCTACCGGCACTATGTGACAACTCCAGGTATTTTACATTTTGCCAACACATGGCATTGCATCTTTTCCATATTAGCCATTCTGGTGGAGGCATGACAGCACTCTCAGTTTTTCCAGTAGTCATGTACAGATGTGAGAGTAGACCATAAAGAAGACTGAGTGCTGAAGAATTCAAGCTTTTGAACTGTGGTGTTGGAGAAGACTCTTGGAGTCCCGTGCACTGCAAGAAGATTAAACCGGTCAATCCCATAAGAAATCAACTTGAATATTCATTGGAAGAACTGATGCTGAAGCTGAAGTTCCAATACTTTGGCCACCTGATGAAAAGAGCTGACTCATTGAAAAAGATCCTGCTGCTGGGAAAGATTGAAGGCAGGAAGAGAAGAGGATGATAGAGGATGAGATGGTTGGATGGTTGGATGGCATCACCGACTCGGTGGACATGAGTTTGAACAAACTTCAGGGGAGCCTGGCATGCTGCAGTTCACGGGGCTGCAAAGAGTCAGACATGCCTTAGCAACTGAACAACAGCACTTTGAGTTAGCATTTCTCTAATCGCTAATGAATCTAGAGTGACTTTTCATACGTTCATTGACCATTTGATGATCCTCTTAATGAGTCAGTTGCTTATTCACATCTTTTTCTAAATTTTTTCTTGGTTTGCCTGTTTGGTCCTTACTGTATTTTAGCTGAAAATGGAAGCATTGCTGAGGCTCTCCCTGCAGCTAAGAGTCAGCAAGCCTACAAGCAAGGAAGCAGTCAGAATATGAGGGATGACACCACCGTCTCCAGGCTGTTCAGAGTCCCCTCATTTGCACAGACAAACCCGCACACCTGCTGGATGGGATGTCCTTTAAATAGATGTTAAACAGCATTGCTGGGATGTGCCTTCAGTGCACCATCATGATTAACTGAGTGTGCTGGCTGATGTATGAGAAAACACCGTTGAGCTGCAGGTAAAATGAAGCAGATACAAAAAGACGTTCCAGTTGTTTGGGAACTTTTTGTCATTTGCTTGTGACAGATGTTTTTGGGATTTTGTCCCTGGGTCCTGACAGATGTTCTCCATTTAACTTTCCGAGGTTTCTGGCAGAATGGAAGGAGCAATCTGTAGCCTGTTTCTCTGTTTTTAAAAACATTTTCCGAGACCGGAGGAGCTAAGAAAATAAATATTGCCACCCTGGTCTCCTCTCATTTTGTGATTTCTGACAAACGTGCAGTGTAAAAATAAAACGTCTGCTCTGGTCCTCGGGAGCTGCTGGAATCATTAGTAGCCATCCGTCTGCTAAAGATGGGCTTGCTGTTTGCCGTAAGAACATTCCAAGAAATCCATTCATCATCCCCTTCTGGAAGTCCCTTAGGTCCCAAAGAGGAAAACAGAAGTACAGTTATGTGGCACCATGCATTACTGATCACATAAACTTCAGGACTCGACAACCTGGGCCTTTCATTCCCTCCCGTGTTCTCTGCGTGGAGACATGTTTCGCCCATGGGGATCCCGGGTTGTGCATGACTTCTTGATTGGTTAGGCAGAATGCCTCACTCGGGGGGCTTGCCAAGGCCAGGTCTGCCAAGAAGTGGTATGAATATGTGAACAGGAAAAACGGGCCCTCGGAGCTGCTGCCTGGCTTTAAAAGCCCAAAGGCAGGAAGGGAGAGGTGGTTTGGGCTTGGGTGAAATTGGCAATGCCACAGTTCAGGTCTGGTGGACGCAGACAGATAAGAGCCCCGAAGCCGGCTGGCAGAGTGAACGGATGTTCTTTAAGTCCAGTGGATGATCTCTTCCTCTGAGAAAAGGATTCCTACCCTAGTAAGGGCTGGCCACATCGCCCATTGTTGGGATTTAGGGATTTTCAGGAAGTTCCTGAAAATAAAGTTATAAAGTACCTCACAAATTGGCTAAGAATTTCCTGGGAAAGTAAAGTCCTATGGATGCCGAGGGTTGAATAGTAAGTCGTGTCAAATCAGCAGAATGCTCTGGGCCCCAGCTGGCTCCAGTGCTCACACTCTTAGAGTTTGAGGATCTGGCAGCAGGACGTCACGGGAAGTTCCCAGGCAGGCCTTCCCCTCCTCTGCTGTAGCTCTGCTCTGAAGTGCCTAGATACTAGTTGTTGTTTTTGTTTGCTTTTTAAAAAATTTTGGCCTCTTTTATTGGTCCTTCATTTATTTTATTTTCATCCATCTTTATTCTTTGGTCTGTGTGGGCCTCCCCTTGCAGTGGCCTCTCTCACTGCAGAGGACCAGCTCCAGCCACCTGCGCTCTAGAGCTCTGGCTCGGTAATTGGACACACCAGTCCAGCCCTTCCTCAGCATATGAGATCTTACCAGGCCAGGGATCGAACTGACGCCCCCTGCACTGCAAGGTGGTGTCCTTACCCACTGGACCACCAGGGAAGCCCCAATAATTGTATCTGATGCACATTTCCTGACTTGTTTTGCAGATGAGAAAAATCCCCAACAAATGGAAGACACTAATTACTTGAAGATCTTGAGCACATAGCCCCAGGCCTCCTGGAGCCTCAGGACAGATCAAGTTAGCCCCTGTGACACCACTCTGCTGCCTCACAATCAGTCCATCAGAGAATTCTGCAGGATCTGATCAAGGACCTCACGACACCCTCCCTGTGTGCGCGCAGTAAGTCACTTCAGTTGTGTCTGACTCTGACCCCATGGACTGTAGCCCACCAGTACATGAGATTCTCCCTGCTAGAATACTGGAGCAGGTTTCCATTTCCTTCTCCGAGGGATCTTCCTGACCAAGGAATAGAACCTATGTCTCCTGTGTCTCCTGCATTGGCAGGCGGATTCTTTACCTCTGAGCTATGGGGAATCTCACCTCTTCCTCACCTAGCTTTTAAAAATGCTTTGACAAGGGCTTCCCTGGTAGTCCAGTGGGTAAGGACACCGCCTTGTAGTGCAAGGAACGCCAGTTCAACCCCCGGCCTGGGACGATCCCACGTGCTGCAGAACCGCTGGACTGATGGGTCCAACTACCGAGCCAGAGCTCTGGAGCGCATGCGCCCAGAGCCGGTGTTCTGCAGTGAGAGAGGCCACTGCAAGGGGAGGCCCACACAGGCCAAAGAACAAAGATAAATAAATGAAAGACCAATAGAAGTGGTCAATAAATAAATAAATAAAATTTAAAAAAACTGCTTTGACGAAACCCTCCAGGGAACTCAAGGATTTTTAGGACGTGAGCCACCTCAGTCACCTTGCATGGTCTCGCGATAAATTTTTCTGCTCTGAACTCGAATGTTTCTGTTTGTTTGACCTCACTGTGTGCTGAAGTTGTTGTTGTGCAGTTGTTAAGTCATATCTGACTCTTAAGACCCCAGTAGCCCACCGGGCTCCTCCATCCACGGGATTCTCCAGGCAAGAACACTGGAGCGGGTTGCCATTTCCTCCTTCAGGGCATCTACCCGACCCAGGGACTGAACCCATTTGGATTCTTTTCCACTGAGCCACCAGGGAAACCCCTTCAGGTTATAGCAAATGTAGAGAGAACTCTTATCTGAACATCCCTCTTTGGATCGAATCAGAGTTTCCTAAGAATTTGACTGCCTTAAACCCCTCTCTGATGGAGTCTTCAGTTAAGTGGACAACTGATTGTTAACACCCAAATATTCCTGGAAAAGTGTGTGAATGAGCCTTGTCAGGACCTTCTACACTTTCTCACTGAAGCTCTATCCTCCTCTCCCCTGCTTCACCTCAATTAACCAGGTCTGAAGCTGGGTCTCCCACATTGCAGGCAGACTTCTTCACTGTCTGAGTCACCAGGAAAACGCATATAAACCCTTACCTCTGGCTATCTGGGGAGCCATTCTTTACAGGTGGTCCTGTCTGCAGGAGAAATAAAATTTCTCCTATTGATCTGTCTCCTGTCATTTAATTTGCAGACCCTCATGCACCCAAACATCAGTGAATAAAGGAAAAGTTTTCTTCCCAACAGAAGGAAATGCTGAGGGGTGAAAAACCACAAAATTCATTCACAGAGTGATGGGAGTCCCTTAACTTGTAAATCGTCCTTCTGTCTATAAAGCTCCATCTTCTGTCATCCTTTTTCTTTGTCACCATGGCCTACTCATCCCTCTTTGACTCTACCTTAAATTCTGTTCTTCCTCATACTAGCATCACTTTTTCAAAAGGTCCAAACCTTCCTCTCTCTCTCACTCTCTCTCTCTCTTCTAAGGGGTCTCTTTTTGATAGCATTTAAAGGCTTTTTTCTAGAAGTCTTCTGCACCTGTACTGCTTTCTGCCAGACAGAATTAGGCACTGCTGACTATGCCCTTACCAATATAACCGTATAGTGGTCCCATCTACATTTACTTACCCACTGACACTCATCCATTTAGCCTTCTCTCCATTCTTTCATGGATCCATTGGCCCATCCATTCACTTATTTTTTTTTAAATTCATGCAATCATCTGTTCATCTGACACTCCTTCCATTATCTATGCAGAGAAGACATATATATTTTTTAAACCTTCTATATGTCTAACCCTAGTTTAATCTTGGTATAGAGAAGATTGATCTCATTCTGCTTCAAGATCACAGAATAGAAAGGCAGTTCGAGAAAACACCTGCAGGCTGTGGCTCTGACTCTGATGTTCAGTTTTCTATGGACCTGTGCAACCTTTCCTCATGACCAACTGGTTATTTGCCTTCTTGATCAAGTGGGACCTGAGAGAGGAATGCTTGGGTTGAATTTTGGATTAAGGATCCAAGAATTCTAGCTCCAGCTTCTTCTGATCTAGACAATACTCAGCATAAGTGTAGTGGAACCATGGGCACAAGATTATACACGGGGAGAATTATGTATGTTTCATCAGCAATCTGATACTCAGTTACCCTTTTTTTCAGTCTCCCTAACAAATGGGGAGCTTCCCTGGTGGCTCAGCCAGTAAAGAATCCACCTGCAGTGTAGGAGATGCAGGGGACACGGGTTTGATTCCTGGGTCAGGGAGATCCCCTAGAGGAGGAAATGGCAACCCACTCCAATATTCTTGCCCAGAAAAATGCCATGGACAGAGACACCTGGCAGGCTACAGTCCATGGCATTGCAAAAGTTTCACACATGTCTGTGTGACTGAGCAGGCCTGCACGATGGAATACGAACTGAAAAGCTTTAGAAGTGATATCAAGGAATCAGACACAGGAGGGAAAAACAGTGTTTGGATGTTTCTAACTCATAGTCCTTTCAGATGTGTTCCATAGTATAGATAAAAAGAGCATGACGTAGTTTTCAATGTGACTTTAAATTGCTCTTTAAGGGAAGGTGCTCCCCCTGTAGCTCAAGAAGTGATACTTTGACAACCGTGCACCTCGTAAAACATTAGCCAGCTCCTATGAACAGGGGTCAAACCAGAAATGTGCCGCCTCACAAGAGCACCTGTTTCTTCACCACTCATTTTAAAGCTCCTGGTGGGAACTGCATGTCTGTGGTTATTATTATTATTATTATTATTATTATTATTATTATTATGGAGCCTATGTCCCCTTCATGGGTCTGCAGGCAGACTCTTAACCACTAGGATTCTGTGGCTATTGTGAGTCAAAGACTCCATCTTTACAGCAATCACATCAGCCTGTATTAACAGACGTCAGTGTTTACTCCTAAAGGCAGGCGTTTTCTTTGTCGAGGAATCAGGATGCTTTTCTCTGGCTCTGGTACCCAGTACTTACAGCCTGCAGATGGAGTGATGGACAGCCCATTTTCCCTCCTCCAGAGAGACTGACTCCTCTGACGATTCCATTCATTAGCTGTGGAGTCAGAGAAACCCACACTTCATTTTCTTTGTGTCCACTACCTTATTTTGCCTCTTTGGATCTGAAGAGAACCAATAAACCCTCTATCTTCACATTTTCAGAGGACTGCTTTCCATCCAGCTGCTGCTTGAATGCGTTTAAATGGAAAAGAGAACTGAAAACAGGCTGCAGTTTGGGTGATTTGCAAGGGCTCTGAAATTACTGTTTTTCTGCTTCGCAGGCACAGTGATTGACATTTCCTCCCCTCAGATAGTTGACTGGCTGGCATTGCCCAGGATAGTGCTGTTCAAAATTGCTTCAGTCTTTTTTTTTTGGTCAGTTACTACTGAATGAAAACTAGAGCTAGTTTTTCATGGGCTAACTGTCTTGCACAGTCACGGTGTACCTGCTGCATTTATAGACTTTGCAAATAACATTCACTCTCTCTCATACTATTTTTTTTTTTTCATTTTTCCTGGTCTCTCTGGAACTTCCAGCTTGAATGAGGAAAAACAACTTGAAAAGTCAACATGCCAGATGCAAAGGGCTCTTCCCAGGTTGAGAGCTTTCAAGAGCTGCTGATAAACTCTCAGAAAAGAGCCCAAATGTTCTGGCTGGGGGAAGGGATCCTTGAACTGTTAATTCCTAAAATAACACAGTAGCTGTATATATCCTTGAACTGGAGTGTCCTGTAGCTCAAGAAGTGATACTTTGACAACCGTGCACCTCGTAAAACATTAGCCAGCTCCTATGAACAGGGGTCAAACCAGAAATGTGCCGCCTCACAAGAGCACCTGTTTCTTCACCACTCATTTTAAAGCTCCTGGTGGGAACTGCATGTCTGTGGTTATTATTATTATTATTATTATTATTATTATTATTATTATGGAGCCTATGTCCCCTTCATGGGTCTGCAGGCAGACTCTTAACCACTAGGATTCTGTGGCTATTGTGAGTCAAAGACTCCATCTTTACAGCAATCACATCAGCCTGTATTAACAGACGTCAGTGTTTACTCCTAAAGGCAGGCGTTTTCTTTGTCGAGGAATCAGGATGCTTTTCTCTGGCTCTGGTACCCAGTACTTACAGCCTGCAGATGGAGTGATGGACAGCCCATTTTCCCTCCTCCAGAGAGACTGACTCCTCTGACGATTCCATTCATTAGCTGTGGAGTCAGAGAAACCCACACTTCATTTTCTTTGTGTCCACTACCTTATTTTGCCTCTTTGGATCTGAAGAGAACCAATAAACCCTCTATCTTCACATTTTCAGAGGACTGCTTTCCATCCAGCTGCTGCTTGAATGCGTTTAAATGGAAAAGAGAACTGAAAACAGGCTGCAGTTTGGGTGATTTGCAAGGGCTCTGAAATTACTGTTTTTCTGCTTCGCAGGCACAGTGATTGACATTTCCTCCCCTCAGATAGTTGACTGGCTGGCATTGCCCAGGATAGTGCTGTTCAAAATTGCTTCAGTCTTTTTTTTTTGGTCAGTTACTACTGAATGAAAACTAGAGCTAGTTTTTCATGGGCTAACTGTCTTGCACAGTCACGGTGTACCTGCTGCATTTATAGACTTTGCAAATAACATTCACTCTCTCTCATACTATTTTTTTTTTTTTTTTCATTTTTCCTGGTCTCTCTGGAACTTCCAGCTTGAATGAGGAAAAACAACTTGAAAAGTCAACATGCCAGATGCAAAGGGCTCTTCCCAGGTTGAGAGCTTTCAAGAGCTGCTGATAAACTCTCAGAAAAGAGCCCAAATGTTCTGGCTGGGGGAAGGGATCCTTGAACTGTTAATTCCTAAAATAACACAGTAGCTGTATATATAGTTGCTTCTTTCCTGTTCACTCAGGGCGTTGAGATTCCAATTGTTTTCTCAGGTCTCCTTTCTTTCCTTTTCTTATTCCTAAAGTTTTATTGAAACTTAGCATGTGCCAAGTATGGTATCAGGATTTAGGCTATTCTGTTTCCCTAGCTAGTTTTTTTTAACAACAATTACTTAAGATTATTATTATTGTATGAACATGAAAGTGTTGGTCGCTTAGTCATGTCCAACTCTTTGAGAACCCATAGGTTGTAGCCCACCAGGCTCCCCTGTCTATGGAATTCTCCAGGCAAGATTACTGGAGTGGGTTGCCATTCCCTTCTCCAGGGGATCTTCCTGACTCAAGGATTGAACCCAGGTCTCCTGCACTGCAGGAAGATTCTTTGCCCTCTGAATCACCAGGGAAGCTTATTATGTATCCTATCATATGTCTGATTATTATTATTAGTGCTATTATTTTCACTTCACATGTAGGAAAACTGAGGCTCAGAGATGTTAAGTAACTTTCTTAACAGTCATAACGAAGCTGAGATCTGATTTCCAATAGCATGTCTAAGCATACTAAATATATAGAATACAATTTAATACCTTTTCATTATCAGGAGGTACTATGCCTTAGCACTACAGATAAATTGCATTAATTCTCACAATAACGCCCTTATGAGATACTGTGCTGAACTGAGGTGCCAGGAGGTGAAATGACTTGCCTAAAGATCTCTTAATTGGTAACTGAGGGAGCTGGGTTGATCCCTCAATAAGTGGGAGGAGTAGACATTGGACGTTGGTCCTATCCGATCCAGAACTCAAGTGTTAAGTGTGTTTGAAGAGTTTCTACTGATCCACACCTCCTCAGAAACTCCCCTAAGGGCTCTTGAACACCTTCTATTTTTACCAAAAGAGTGTGTTGTGGGTCCAGCTGCTTGCTGCTCAAAAGTCAATAAACAGGCCAGGTTAGTAGAAAGGAAAGTTTGCTTTACTTCCGGGAAACCCTCCCAATGGGGAAAAAAGCTGAAGCTGCAAAGGGCTCTTCCCAGGTTGAGAGCTTTCAAGAGCTGCTGATAAACTCTCAGAAAAGAGCCCAAATGTTCTGGCTGGGGGAAGGGATCCTTGAACTGTTAATTCCTAAAATAACACAGTAGCTGTATATATAGTTGCTTCTTTCCTGTTCACTCAGGGCGTTGAGATTCCAATTGTTTTCTCAGGTCTCCTTTCTTTCCTTTTCTTATTCCTAAAGTTTTATTGAAACTTAGCATGTGCCAAGTATGGTATCAGGATTTAGGCTATTCTGTTTCCCTAGCTAGTTTTTTTTAACAACAATTACTTAAGATTATTATTATTGTATGAACATGAAAGTGTTGGTCGCTTAGTCATGTCCAACTCTTTGAGAACCCATAGGTTGTAGCCCACCAGGCTCCCCTGTCTATGGAATTCTCCAGGCAAGATTACTGGAGTGGGTTGCCATTCCCTTCTCCAGGGGATCTTCCTGACTCAAGGATTGAACCCAGGTCTCCTGCACTGCAGGAAGATTCTTTGCCCTCTGAATCACCAGGGAAGCTTATTATGTATCCTATCATATGTCTGATTATTATTATTAGTGCTATTATTTTCACTTCACATGTAGGAAAACTGAGGCTCAGAGATGTTAAGTAACTTTCTTAACAGTCATAACGAAGCTGAGATCTGATTTCCAATAGCATGTCTAAGCATACTAAATATATAGAATACAATTTAATACCTTTTCATTATCAGGAGGTACTATGCCTTAGCACTACAGATAAATTGCATTAATTCTCACAATAACGCCCTTATGAGATACTGTGCTGAACTGAGGTGCCAGGAGGTGAAATGACTTGCCTAAAGATCTCTTAATTGGTAACTGAGGGAGCTGGGTTGATCCCTCAATAAGTGGGAGGAGTAGACATTGGACGTTGGTCCTATCCGATCCAGAACTCAAGTGTTAAGTGTGTTTGAAGAGTTTCTACTGATCCACACCTCCTCAGAAACTCCCCTAAGGGCTCTTGAACACCTTCTATTTTTACCAAAAGAGTGTGTTGTGGGTCCAGCTGCTTGCTGCTCAAAAGTCAATAAACAGGCCAGGTTAGTAGAAAGGAAAGTTTGCTTTACTTCAGAGGCCAGCAACTGCGGGGGACAGTGGTGGACATCTATCCAAAGGCGACTCCCTCCCCCAGTGAGCAGAGGGCAAGAGCTTCTACTGGGCATGGGGAGGGGAGCACTACATGCAGAAACATCCCTGCCATCTCCAACAGTCGTCTTCAGAATGGGCATCAGTGGGGTCTGATCAGCATCATCTTGGTTGCCTGAGGTACTGTTACCCTTCAGTTCCAGGACTCATTTGTTCCCATTTCTTTGTGGCAGCTCATGTCCTGGATACAGTCTGGTCATCATGCAGTTAACCTCTCCACTGTTTTGGTGTCTATAAAACAGCTCACAGGTTATGGCTCAGAATATTATCTATAGCCCAAGAGAAAGAACTGGTTTTGAGTCTTATTTACTCCTTATGTTTGTGCCCAAGCACCCAAATGTCCTCCTTGGTGTCCCTGGACTCCTTTGATGATCATCCTGTCATTTGCTGGAACCTCCACTGGATTCTTCACCAGCCCCTGCTGGTGACCCGGTCTTCCTCTCCTTCTTCCATTAAACTGACCTGAGGAGGGTCTCACTCTCCGGGTGCAATGCTCTTCCTCTTGTCAGTGGTCCCCATGGCTGATGACGCAAACAGCTACCCACAGAGCTCATTTTAAACACCACCATCTGAGCTCCACCTCAAGAGGGCTTGTCTCTGCAGATCTGCTGGGTGACCAGCAACCTCCCCAGGAAAAGGAAATCTTCTTGTGCTGATTCAAAAACTCCGAGGATCAGAGGCTCCTCTGGTGGTCCAGTGGGTAAAGAGTCCACCTTGCAGTGCAAGGGGCGTCGGTTCAACCTCTGGCCAGGGAAGATCCCACGTGCTGCGTGGCTGGGCCAGTGTGTCCAATGATGAGACAGTGCTCTGGAGTGCATGTGCCCAGAGCGGGGCTCTACAGCACCGCCACAGAGAAGCCACTGCAATGGGAGGCCCACACAGGCCAAAGAATAAAGATGGCTGAAAAATAAACGTTGAGTTAGAGGCAAAAAAGAAAAAACTCCGAGGATCAGGGCCGGAGTGAGTTGGAGATCTCAGTCCATGTGTTCTGGGAAGCATGGGAGGGATTCACAGACCAGAAAAGCTTGGCTCTTTCTCAAGCTGTGGCTGTTGAGGGGTGTGTCTGTGGGGTGTAGACTGCCACGCCATGGAGATGTCCATGATCATTTCTGGATACGAGTTTGTGTGTGTGTTTTATCTACCCCTTAACCCCTGTTCCTCTTGGCCCAGGGCAGCAGGAAGTGAAAATTCAGAAAATATTCAGCTAGAATGAAGGATTGGTACCATTTCATCCATTCATTTTGAATGGAAATGGGAGTGGAGAGTCATTTCCCAAGTAACTTGGGACATGCTCATTTATAATAATGATAATGATAAATAATAATAATATTGATAAACTTAGTGTTTTCTTATTTTGTAGCTCAGTTGGTAAAGAATCCACCTGGAATGCAGGAGTCCCTGGTTCAATTTCTGAGTCAGGAAGGTCCCCTGGAGAAGGGATAAGCTACCCACTCCAGGATTCTTGGGTTTCCCTAGTGGCTCGGATGGTAAAGAATCAGCCTGCAATGAGGGAGACCTGGGTTTGATCTCAGGGTTGAGAAAATCCTCTGGAGAAGGAAAAGGCTACCCACTCGAGTGTTCTTGCCTGGAGAATTCCATGGGTCGTAGCGTGTCGAACACAACTGGGCAACTTCACTTTTATTTATTAATTTTTAATTGGAGGATAATTGCCATACAATGTTGTGTTAGTTTCTCCCATACAATATTGTGAATCAGTCATAATTCACAGTCATAACTGTATATATGTATAACCCCCTCCCTCCTGCCGTCCCTCCCCCCATCCGCTCCATCCCGCAGCTCAGGTCATGACAGAGTGCTGGGCTGAGCCCCCGTGCTCCGCAGCAGCTGCCCTCTAGCTATCTAGTTTGCACAAGGTCGTGTATATATGTCAGAGCTACTTTCTCAGTTTGTCAAATGAGACAGTGCTCTGGAGTGCATGTGCCCAGGCGGGGCTCTACAGCACCGCCACAGAGAAGCCACTGCAATGGGAGGCCCACACAGGCCAAAGAATAAAGATGGCTGAAAAATAAACGTTGAGTTAGAGGCAAAAAAGAAAAAACTCCGAGGATCAGGGCCGGAGTGAGTTGGAGATCTCAGTCCATGTGTTCTGGGAAGCATGGGAGGGATTCACAGACCAGAAAAGCTTGGCTCTTTCTCAAGCTGTGGCTGTTGAGGGGTGTGTCTGTGGGGTGTAGACTGCCACGCCATGGAGATGTCCATGATCATTTCTGGATACGAGTTTGTGTGTGTGTTTTATCTACCCCTTAACCCCTGTTCCTCTTGGCCCAGGGCAGCAGGAAGTGAAAATTCAGAAAATATTCAGCTAGAATGAAGGATTGGTACCATTTCATCCATTCATTTTGAATGGAAATGGGAGTGGAGAGTCATTTCCCAAGTAACTTGGGACATGCTCATTTATAATAATGATAATGATAAATAATAATAATATTGATAAACTTAGTGTTTTCTTATTTTGTAGCTCAGTTGGTAAAGAATCCACCTGGAATGCAGGAGTCCCTGGTTCAATTTCTGAGTCAGGAAGGTCCCCTGGAGAAGGGATAAGCTACCCACTCCAGGATTCTTGGGTTTCCCTAGTGGCTCGGATGGTAAAGAATCAGCCTGCAATGAGGGAGACCTGGGTTTGATCTCAGGGTTGAGAAAATCCTCTGGAGAAGGAAAAGGCTACCCACTCGAGTGTTCTTGCCTGGAGAATTCCATGGGTCGTAACGTGTCGAACACAACTGGGCAACTTCACTTTTATTTATTAATTTTTAATTGGAGGATAATTGCCATACAATGTTGTGTTAGTTTCTCCCATACAATATTGTGAATCAGTCATAATTCACAGTCATAACTGTATATATGTATAACCCCCTCCCTCCTGCCGTCCCTCCCCCCATCCGCTCCATCCCGCAGCTCAGGTCATGACAGAGTGCTGGGCTGAGCCCCCGTGCTCCGCAGCAGCTGCCCTCTAGCTATCTAGTTTGCACAAGGTCGTGTATATATGTCAGAGCTACTTTCTCAGTTTGTCTCAACCCTCTCCTTCCTCCACTCTGTTCATAAGTCTGTTCCCTACAACTCCATCTCCATTCCTTCCCTGCAAACAGGTTCATTAGTACTATTTTCCTAGATTCCCTACGTATACTTCAATATACTATGTTTGCGTTTCTCTTTCTGACTTACTTCACTCTGTGTAACAGGTTCTACTTTCTGTGCATGCATGCTAAGACACTTCAGTCATGTTCAACTCCTTTTGACCCTGTCGGGTATAACCCAGCAGGCTCCTCTGCCCATGGGATTCTCCAGGCAGGAATCCTGGAGTGGGCTGCCATTTCCTCCTCCAGGGATCTTCCTGACCCAGGGACTGAGTCTGTGTCTCTTTTGTCTCTTGCATTGAAAGATGGGTTCTTTACCACTAGCACCACCTGGGGCTTCCTGGGTGGGGGAGATCCCTAAAAGGCAACAGAGAGTCAGGGAAGCAGGATTTTGTTGGTCAGGGCGGAGTCCCTCACACCCAGCCCCAAAATATCTCTCCATCTAGCCTAGTACCCCAGAAATGCTACTGCTGAATTCTCCAGGCTGTATCGTTGTTGCCATTGTTGTTCAGTTGCTCAGTTGTGTCTGACTCTTTGCAACCCCACGGACTGCAGCACACCAGACTTCCCTGTTCTTCACCATCTCCCAGAGTAGGCTCAAACTCATGGCCAATACATGCTGTATTAACATTATGTATTTATGCACTTAAACATGGGGTCTGATTCAGGGCAGCAGATGACAAACCCTAAATTACTGACTTCTGTAGATCTGTTTCCTCATCTCCATACACCACAGAAAGCCTGGGGACACTAGGGCGTGAAATTCCCATCCCTTCATTCCAACCACCCTTGGCTCCTGGAAATAGCCTGAAATCCCATGTCTTGATTCTATTTTTCAATCTGTGATCATCACAAAATGATACAAAACAGAATATGGATTTCCAGACTTCACTTCTTTTCACAGAACATGTAGCTGGCGAAGCTTCCAAGCTTCTCTCTGACAGGGCAGGAGAGGGACTCCGCTGTTGTCTCATTTATTTTTGCAGAGACCAGCGTGTTTTCTTCCACATCTCATACCCGCCACTCTCCTTTGCTTAACGGATTCTCCACACTTCCCACACAGTCTTTTTATTTATTTTTTTTAACCTTAAAGAAGGCTGTGTTCCCTGCCTGCCTCACACTCACGTTGAAGGAACAACAGCAAGCTGTCGGACAGAGGAGGCTATTAATACCTTCTATATAACAAGCACACAGCCCAGCCAAGGCTCCCTCAGGGACACAGAAGGACGCAAGAAATAATGCCAGGCTGGGAAGGATCAGGGAGGGACCGTTCAGCTCACCATCACATCGACATAAAAAATAAGACCAGAATTGATGTCCTATGATTCCCTAGCTATGCCGAAGCAAAAGAACTTAAAAATATTATCCCTAAGCTTTAATGACTTGTCTTCAAAGAACGGCCTCTTTCTTTGCATCTGATTACAGTGTCCTCCCCAAAGGTCAACCTCCTATGTGCCAGGACCAGCATCTGGAGGGCCCGAGGTCCCCTCCCTCACGTCAAGGTGGATCGGCACATGACCCTAGGCATTTGTCTTCCAGCTGTCTGGAGTCAGTTATGAGGGTCAGTTGTCATTTGGGGGACTGGTGCTGGGGAATTCCGGACTCAGTAGGATTAATCCAGCTTCCTGCTGAGAGGTCAAGCAACAATTCATGCCTAAGATTTTCTGGTGTCGGAGGCAGAACCTAGCCCTGAAGCCAACCTACCTAGTGTTGAAGCCCAACCTTGCTGCTCACCAGGCCCTTATAGACCGCCTCACTGCTTGGTGCATCAATTTTCTTATCTGTGAAATGGGACTAGGACAGAACCCATTCTGTGGATTTATTGGGAGGCTTAAGGGATTTAACGCAGGCAATGTCTTAGGACAGTGCTAATCACAAAGGTGTTTTAATTATTTGCTACTAACATTATGATTAACATTGTAGGGATCCTGCACCTCATTTTGTCAAGAAGCAGCATGATTCAGTAGAGAGAACTTTGAAGCAAGACAAGGGAATCTGAAGCCTAACAACCACTCCATCCAGATATTTTGTTTGGGTGTAGGCATCTTCTTCAACCTCCTGGAGCCCACCCTGATCCGTACACTGGAAGTGATGATGTCTGGGTTATGTGTGGATTTCGCTGGATCGCCGTGAAGGTAACATTAGATGCACTTGCCCATGGTTCACGGCTTATCTAACAAGCTATGATTTTCTACTCTCAATCTCTGATTCATCTTTCTTTACTTCCTACCAAATGGCTCAAATCCAATTCAGGCATCAAGCTGGACTGCAAAGATGGGACTCAGAGGTTAACTCATCGGATTACACCTCCGTCTAGCTCACTGCACCCAGCATGTTCTGGATGATTAGAAATCTCACGAGTTTATTACAGAATCCCATTTTAAATTTACATGGCTCACTTCGGCATTTCTGATGTGATGTATGTCAAACATCAGATAGATCCCTTGCCACCATCTGACACAATGTACAGTCACTGACTATTTGTTGACACACCTCTTCTCACTCTGGAATGAAAACTTCATATTTTATGGATTTGTGAGGTTGGGGTATAGGAGAGAGTCACAGGTAGAAATTAGCAATGTCCCTTTCCTGGAGATGGGGGTAGGTGCCATATTCACAGCAGGACTATTGGCTGAGCCAAGCTAAATGAAGACAGAGAAAAAAATAGAAGGCGACTCGGACCTCAGTTTTTGTTATGCCCACACGGAGATTCCCAGGTGGCGTTAGAGGTAAAGAACCTGCTTGCCAATGCAGGAGACATAAGGGATGCAGATCTGATCCCTGATCATGTAGATCCCCTGGAAAAGGAAATGGCAACCCACTCCAATATTCCTGGGGAATCCCATGGACAGAGGATCCTGATGGACTACACTCCACGGTTCACAGAGAGTTGGACACGACTGAAGTGACTGAGCACGCACACATGGAACAGGAAGGCATCCAGCCTGCTCCTGCAGCCCAGAGAACACTGTGCTGTGGAGTCAGCTGTATTTATTCAGAGGTGGGCTGCTTTGACTAAAGACTGCATTCTCTAGGACTGGCACTGTGCTTTCTAGCTCCCATTTATTAGTTCTTTCCCTACAAGTGCTCTGTTCTGGTCTTGCTTTATTCAAAATATGTCTCTTAGTCCCTCAGCAGCATGGAGTGGAGTGGACCAGAAATTCTGATATTACTCCCTGAACAATAAGTCATCTAGCAGCAGAACTGTGCTAACTCTGCGTGGGGCATGAATGTGTTGGAGGAGAAACCATCTCATGACAAATGGCACCAGCTCCAGCCATTATGGTTGAGATAGACAGGCAGGAAGCGCTGCTTCGAGCTTGGTGCTAATGGCCAGGCTGGTGGGAGCTTTCAAGAACAGCCACTGTGAAGACACTGGGGCGTCAGGGGGAGGCTACTCCTCATTCGGCTCTTTTTTTCCTTGGGAGAAGTAAATGGATTAAGCCCAGAAAGGAGGCTTTCCAGTTTTCATTCATGCTTTCTTTCACTGATTCATCAGATCCACATGGACACTGGGCTGGCATGGCTTGGTGGGTGACCTGTTTTTCCAGACAGCCTCTGTCTGATGGGTCTGTCCCAGCATCTGTTGCCTTGGCTATGCCAGATGTTAACTACTGTGAATTCCACTCTGAGAATCCAACTTTGTTGAGTACTCACCACTTCCTTAGTGTAAGGGGAAGCCCCAGAAATATCAAAACAAATGACCCTCATGCTTGTCTTCAAAGAAAATAGAAACAAACAGAGGTCACAGAGCTGCTTAAAGAAAAAAACTAAAAAAGACACCAAAGTTGATATACTTAGAAGACTCACCAAGATGTAGGATTTGAAGGATGGAAGGAGCCTTTCTAAAGCAGAACAGGGTACTGGGACCCTGAGAAAAAGAGAAGGAGCCCCCAAATTCTTCCCATGGGAAACCATGGTCCATTTGGGAAGCAGCCCCATTCAGTGTTGATCTGTGAGTTGACGCTGGAGTATCCCAAGCCATGCCCGGGAAAATGGTCCATAGCACAAAAGGATTTGAATTGATTCTCACAATTTCTCAGCCTTCAGGGGTGCACTACCCGACCCCAAACTGTGCTGTGGAGTCAGCTGTATTTATTCAGAGGTGGGCTGCTTTGACTAAAGACTGCATTCTCTAGGACTGGCACTGTGCTTTCTAGCTCCCATTTATTAGTTCTTTCCCTACAAGTGCTCTGTTCTGGTCTTGCTTTATTCAAAATATGTCTCTTAGTCCCTCAGCAGCATGGAGTGGAGTGGACCAGAAATTCTGATATTACTCCCTGAACAATAAGTCATCTAGCAGCAGAACTGTGCTAACTCTGCGTGGGGCATGAATGTGTTGGAGGAGAAACCATCTCATGACAAATGGCACCAGCTCCAGCCATTATGGTTGAGATAGACAGGCAGGAAGCGCTGCTTCGAGCTTGGTGCTAATGGCCAGGCTGGTGGGAGCTTTCAAGAACAGCCACTGTGAAGACACTGGGGCGTCAGGGGGAGACTACTCCTCATTCGGCTCTTTTTGTCCTTGGGAGAAGTAAATGGATTAAGCCCAGAAAGGAGGCTTTCCAGTTTTCATTCATGCTTTCTTTCACTGATTCATCAGATCCACATGGACACTGGGCTGGCATGGCTTGGTGGGTGACCTGTTTTTCCAGACAGCCTCTGTCTGATGGGTCTGTCCCAGCATCTGTTGCCTTGGCTATGCCAGATGTTAACTACTGTGAATTCCACTCTGAGAATCCAACTTTGTTGAGTACTCACCACTTCCTTAGTGTAAGGGGAAGCCCCAGAAATATCAAAACAAATGACCCTCATGCTTGTCTTCAAAGAAAATAGAAACAAACAGAGGTCACAGAGCTGCTTAAAGAAAAAAACTAAAAAAGACACCAAAGTTGATATACTTAGAAGACTCACCAAGATGTAGGATTTGAAGGATGGAAGGAGCCTTTCTAAAGCAGAACAGGGTACTGGGACCCTGAGAAAAAGAGAAGGAGCCCCCAAATTCTTCCCATGGGAAACCATGGTCCATTTGGGAAGCAGCCCCATTCAGTGTTGATCTGTGAGTTGACGCTGGAGTATCCCAAGCCATGCCCGGGAAAATGGTCCATAGCACAAAAGGATTTGAATTGATTCTCACAATTCCTTCGCTGTCAGTAACATTTTTAAGCAGCAAGATCTTTTAGTGACAAGATCATATTGGGTTGGCTGAAAAGTTCATTTGGGCTGTCCATAGCATCTTATAGAAAAACCCGAACAAGCCCAAAGAACTTTTCTGTGCTGCCTCTGTGTGTTTAAGTGTGCCATGAAAAACTGAGACAAGAGCTCACACCACCTAGGAATGATTCTTTCCCTAACAAAACCCAGAGAACAATTAGATCCATTTTCCTTCAATGGAGGATCACTTATTAGTTTGTGACTCAGGGAAAAGCACCTGTCAGACAGACTCATGTCTCCAGCTCTGTTGAGTTTGGTTGTTGTTTCCCTTCTGGGATCAAGGATCATTTTGATTATTTCATTCTTTCTATAAACTAAGGGAGGATATTAGAAAATTGTGGCTGATGAGAGAGTTCCTTTTGCTATGGTTTAACACTCAGTGACATTCTTAGAGAAAGACAAAATGTGCTAATGAGATTCTTTCAAAAAGTTAGATAAAAGGAGTTTGGGCAGAAAGGAACAGAAGATTTGGGCCTACCACGGAATAAAAAGGAGTGGGGTGGCAGGTGGCCACCAGCTTGCCTTCAAGTGGAGTCCAAGGCTCTCAGATGTGACTGGTGATGATGCTCTGCTTTGGTTCAATCTTTGCACACTTTATTCTGAAACAAAGGCAACACAAAAGAAACCACTTAAAAAGACTGGGGTATGAGGAAGGTATTGAATCCAATGAAAGCTGACCTTTCTTTTTAAAGAATCTGCTCACTTTGTTGAAGAAGGAAATGGCAACCCAGTCTAGTATTCTTGCCTGGAGAATACCATGGACAGAGAAGCCTGGTGGACCACAGTTCAGGGGGTTGCAAAGAGTCAGCTTGTTCTGTGCCATCTAGCTGTATAGGGCTATATACCCACAGGCCTCATAGGCTCTGAGTGGGAGGAGCCGGGATGAGTCAAGTGAGGCAAAATGAATTCAGGCTATTGGCTGGTTCTGTGTGTGTGTGTGTGTGTGTGTGTGTGTGTGCACCTGTGCCTTGGCCATTTGATTTATCACACCTGTATTTGTATTAATAAGTTATAAATCTCTATTATCTATGTGATATGCACTTGAAAATCGAGAGAGAAAAAAATAAGTTGAAGGAAATATCCTTTTCTTCATCTAACAGAGATAAATTCACTCAAAATAATGTCTAGACACCTCTGCAACTATTTCACATGAATTGAGCTGCTGAGGAATTGAAGGGGATACCTTCAGGAGAGCAGACAGGGGACAAACTGAGATGCTCTTCCTATTATGACTGCACATAAGAGTCAAGGGCTGTGCCCTCATCCTCAAGAGATGGGTGGGTTGTATCAGAGATGGTTGACCCCATGTGTAAGGCATAAACTCCTTCCTGATCATCCTGAGTTGGTGCCATCTTACCTGATCCTGAACACACAACATGCTGCTCAGCATACCACTAGCTCAGGACAATCATGTAATCTTCTCTGTCCATGGTCTATACTAGCTCTTCTCTAAGTGGACATCTCCCATCCCGAGCTTCCCTTCGGCTGCTGCTGCCTGCCCTCTTCCTCTGTCTCCAGCAGCTTTTCTTTTTTATTTTTGAGTAATTTTATTTATTTATTTTTAGTTGTTCTGGGTCTTCTTGGTGCATAGGCCTTTCTCTAGTTGTGGTGCTTGGGCATCTCATTGTAGTGGCTTCTCTTGTTGCAGAACATGGGCTCTAGGGCATGCAGGCTTCAGTAGTCACAGCACATGGGCTCAGTAGTTGCAACTCTCCAACTCTAGATCACAGGCTCAATAGTTGAAAGTGTATGGGCTTAGTTGCTCCATGGCCTGTGACATCTTCCTGGATCAGTGATTGAACGTGTGTCTCCTGCATTGGAAGGTGGCTTCTTTACATTGAGGCACTGGGGAAGTCCCACCAGTCTTTCTTGAGCTGCAGGTGCCAGGCCAGTGCATACACACACCCTAACATGAGCTGCATCACTGAAGTTTCAGTCTCTGACCAGGATCTCTCTGTCTTTCCAGGCTGGTTGACAGTAGCTACTTCTAGTCCCTTCAAAGGAGCCCTCCCCAACTCCCAAACCCTCTTTGAGGAGATCTGCCTGATGGTCCCCTAAAACAAATTTCACTGAAATATTACAATCGAGCATTAGTCTTACCCCCAACTGGAGTTATTTAACCTAAAATGACACCATAAGTAGGACATCAGCCCGGATCACTCTCAGCCAGATTCAGTATGGTTCCTGTTGTAGACTCGCATTTGCAGATGAAGCTCAGTCCTGCTCATCCATTCAGGTATCTCCAGGCTTGTTGCTCCCAATGGCCAGGGGCAGCATACTTGAGCTGGAATGTTGGCACACATACTCATGTGCCCCTCTGAAGGACAAGAGATGGTCAGCTTGAGGAATTCTGAATCCACAGAAGGGAGGACTCTCCTAAAGGAACAAAAGAGTCCTAACCTCTGAGATTAAGTTCAACTAAAATCATTGACATATCCATCTCCAAAGAAAGCACTTGGACTTCTCCAGGTAAAACATCCATGACCAAGGACTTCACAGAGATGGCAGGATGTGTTTGCATAACCAAGAGATGCTTTGGATGGCAGCCCTACAACAAAGGACTACATTGCCTCAAAAGAAAATTCCACTGGGTGCTTTAGGTGTAAGGTTAGGTTATTTGTCATTCCTCTTGCTTCTTGAGGTAGGCTAGATTCCAGTTGGGATCTCTTTCCAAACAGAGAACTTTTCAATGTTTTCACGTCAGTCCCTCAAGAGTCCCAGTGATGAAGACTCAGTCGGAAGTTGCAAATGGCCAATCCAGGCCTGGAATTCAGCAGGTTCATGTGTCTCAGCATTCCCAGTCCACTTTTATTACCCACATGTGTACCCTGATCTGAGTGACGCAGTCACAGTTGCTGCCCTCTGGAGTTCTTGGTTGAGGAGATGGGGTCCATGGAGAGTGAGCCAAACTGTGATGCCCACCAGAGCGTTAGACTCCACCTTTCTAGCAAATGTTGCCAAATTCTTCTCCTTGAGCTTCTTCCTGTTCTGAAAAGCCATCAGACTAATAGCCCTCGTGGCCATGGACCAGCCTTGGTTGCCTGCCCACTGCCGAGCTCTGACACTGCCTGGGCACTTGGCCTTTGCTGGTGCTGGCACAAGCCCATCTTCACCTCTTGCCACTGTGACTACCTCTACTGCACCAGGCATGTCTGCCCCGACCATTCCAAAATGGCCCTGCTCTTCTGAGCTCTCCCCTCCCTCCTGCAGAGCAAGTTACTGACGGTTGCCTTCCCCATCATCTCCATGTTTGCCTGCTTGACTCCCGAGGAACTGGGGTTGGGGAGAGTGGTTCTGTCTGGTCTGAGCCTGGACAGGACAGATTCCACCCGGCCCTTTTGGAGCTCTTGATGCATTTCTTTATAGAATTAGGGGAAATGCCAGCACCGAGCCAAGCAGTGGTTCCAGCTGTTCCCGTTTTATGTGCCTCAGCAGCCAACATATCAACTACTGCCTCTCTCAGAGCATATTGCAATCTTCTGTTTTGGGCAAAAATCTTGCCAGAATCCTGTATCATCTCCAAACAGCTTTATGAATCACCTTGTGGCTTTGGTCCACAGAGCAGTGCAGGCTAGTTGCTACATTGGTGATAAGTGTCGGGTAAAGCATCTGGGTATTTAGTCTTTATTTATTTTCCCAAAGTAATTACTTTATGTATTTATTCATCTGTTGAAGGAGCACTTATTGTAAATCTGCTGTGGTCTAGGTTAAATGGTAAGGAGGGTGAAGCTTCAGATTCAGACAGCCAGGTTCACGTAGAAATATGTGAAACCATCCTTGCCTCCATCCTCACTAACTGTGTGACCTCGGGGAAATCTTTGAAAGCCTCTGGGTCTCAGTTACCTCAGTAAAATGGAGATTTAAAATATGTGGGGACTTCTCTGGAAGTCTAGTGGCTAAGACGCCACGATTCCACTGTAGGGGGTGGGGACTCCATTCCTGTTAGGGTGACTAAAGTCCCACAAGCCACACCGCATGGCCAAAAAAAAAAAAAAAAGATGGACAGAGAGAAGGACAATTCCATCATTGTGATTTGTAGAGCAACAAAGAAAATTAAGTGTTTACTGTAAAATTAATAATAAAATATGTGTGAAAATGGCAGATTTTTCAGAACGGTCTCAGGAGAGATCATCACATGTGCTGCCTCGCTTACCATGAGCACACCTCCCTGCAGGCACACCAGCTCAGGCCAGGTGGGTCTTGGGGTAGACACTGAACTGAGGCCCCAAAACTAACCCTGAATCCCTGAGATTCTGTGCAAAGCACCAACAGACCAATTCTCAGTGCAGGATGGTTTTCTTAAAGCACCAGACTTATGACAAAACCCTGTGTGTTCTTCGCAAAGGCAGTGACCAGGTGGGGAAAGCATCCCCAGTCCTGCTTGACTCCCGAGGAACTGGGGTTGGGAGAGTGGTTCTGTCTGGTCTGAGCCTGGACAGGACAGATTCCACCCGGCCCTTTTGGAGCTCTTGATGCATTTCTTTATAGAATTAGGGGAAATGCCAGCACCGAGCCAAGCAGTGGTTCCAGCTGTTCCCGTTTTATGTGCCTCAGCAGCCAACATATCAACTACTGCCTCTCTCAGAGCATATTGCAATCTTCTGTTTTGGGCAAAAATCTTGCCAGAATCCTGTATCATCTCCAAACAGCTTTATGAATCACCTTGTGGCTTTGGTCCACAGAGCAGTGCAGGCTAGTTGCTACATTGGTGATAAGTGTCGGGTAAAGCATCTGGGTATTTAGTCTTTATTTATTTTCCCAAAGTAATTACTTTATGTATTTATTCATCTGTTGAAGGAGCACTTATTGTAAATCTGCTGTGGTCTAGGTTAAATGGTAAGGAGGGTGAAGCTTCAGATTCAGACAGCCAGGTTCACGTAGAAATATGTGAAACCATCCTTGCCTCCATCCTCACTAACTGTGTGACCTCGGGGAAATCTTTGAAAGCCTCTGGGTCTCAGTTACCTCAGTAAAATGGAGATTTAAAATATGTGGGGACTTCTCTGGAAGTCTAGTGGCTAAGACGCCACGATTCCACTGTAGGGGGTGGGGACTCCATTCCTGTTAGGGTGACTAAAGTCCCACAAGCCACACCGCATGGCCAAAAAAAAAAAAAAAAGATGGACAGAGAGAAGGACAATTCCATCATTGTGATTTGTAGAGCAACAAAGAAAATTAAGTGTTTACTGTAAAATTAATAATAAAATATGTGTGAAAATGGCAGATTTTTCAGAACGGTCTCAGGAGAGATCATCACATGTGCTGCCTCGCTTACCATGAGCACACCTCCCTGCAGGCACACCAGCTCAGGCCAGGTGGGTCTTGGGGTAGACACTGAACTGAGGCCCCAAAACTAACCCTGAATCCCTGAGATTCTGTGCAAAGCACCAACAGACCAATTCTCAGTGCAGGATGGGCTTGATCTTTGACTGAATTTCTTTGGAACTAACAGACTTCATTGAGCACCTATTATGGACAAAACCCTGTGTGTTCTTCGCAAAGGCAGTGACCAGGTGGGGAAAGCATCCCCCAGTCCTGAAGGAGGTGAGCACTTTGTTGAGGAAATGGACACACCCATGGGGCCAGTGACTCAGAAAGCAAAGTGCTGAGGGGGTGAAGGAGGACCCCAGGACCCCAAAACCCTGGGCATCCATCCCACAGCATGGCAGCTGTGTTCTCCCATAGTATTTTAGTGCTAAAGTTTTATGAAAAGATAATGAATTCTACTGGGCCTTGGAGCAGGAGAAAGATTGCAAGTGCCTAAGTGAATGAGCTGGGCAAGAAACGTTAGAACACTGTGTTCTCAAATTTGAGATATATATGAATGCTATAAAAATGTTTGACCCTCTAGGGTTGACTTAAACTCTTTTTATTATAAAGCTATTTAAAAAAAAGCATAAAACTGAGTATTTTTTTAGGACAACAGCCTAGCAGATTTATGGGTGATATATGAACAAATCTAGAAAACCAGTAACATTCACATCTAATGTGATTTTTTTTCCATAGGTCATATTTTCCTGAAACTAAATTACTTACAGTGGACTTAAGGAAAGATTCATACTTTCTTCTTGTCAAGCTATCCTAAGACTTTCCCCAGGATGGACCACGGAGTGATTTTCTCTGTGAACAGTCTGTTGTGAGGTGTTTAAAATCATGGACATCAAACCCTAGATTGCTGCTCCAGACTTAGTGACCTTGGGCAGGTTACTTAGCATCTTTGTGCCTTGCTGTCCTCATCTGGAAAATGAGGAATGAAACGTTAGTGCTTACCTCCTAGGGCTTTAGTAAGAATGAAAGGACATGAAGGGTGTATTGTGCCATTGCTGTCCTGCATCCTCCACTATTATCAGTATCTGAGCACACCTCCCTGCAGGCACACCAGCTCAGGCCAGGTGGGTCTTGGGGTAGACACTGAACTGAGGCCCCAAAACTAACCCTGAATCCCTGAGATTCTGTGCAAAGCACCAACAGACCAATTCTCAGTGCAGGATGGGCTTGATCTTTGACTGAATTTCTTTGGAACTAACAGACTTCATTGAGCACCTATTATGGACAAAACCCTGTGTGTTCTTCGCAAAGGCAGTGACCAGGTGGGGAAAGCATCCCCCAGTCCTGAAGGAGGTGAGCACTTTGTTGAGGAAATGGACACACCCATGGGGCCAGTGACTCAGAAAGCAAAGTGCTGAGGGGGTGAAGGAGGACCCCAGGACCCCAAAACCCTGGGCATCCATCCCACAGCATGGCAGCTGTGTTCTCCCATAGTATTTTAGTGCTAAAGTTTTATGAAAAGATAATGAATTCTACTGGGCCTTGGAGCAGGAGAAAGATTGCAAGTGCCTAAGTGAATGAGCTGGGCAAGAAACGTTAGAACACTGTGTTCTCAAATTTGAGATATATATGAATGCTATAAAAATGTTTGACCCTCTAGGGTTGACTTAAACTCTTTTTATTATAAAGCTATTTAAAAATAAGCATAAAACTGAGTATTTTTTTAGGACAACAGCCTAGCAGATTTATGGGTGATATATGAACAAATCTAGAAAACCAGTAACATTCACATCTAATGTGATTTTTTTTCCATAGGTCATATTTTCCTGAAACTAAATTACTTACAGTGGACTTAAGGAAAGATTCATACTTTCTTCTTGTCAAGCTATCCTAAGACTTTCCCCAGGATGGACCACGGAGTGATTTTCTCTGTGAACAGTCTGTTGTGAGGTGTTTAAAATCATGGACATCAAACCCTAGATTGCTGCTCCAGACTTAGTGACCTTGGGCAGGTTACTTAGCATCTTTGTGCCTTGCTGTCCTCATCTGGAAAATGAGGAATGAAACGTTAGTGCTTACCTCCTAGGGCTTTAGTAAGAATGAAAGGACATGAAGGGTGTATGTGCATGTGCTCAGTCATGTCTGACTCTTCTAGAGCCCATGATCTATAGCCCACCAGGCTCCTCCACTATTATCAGTATCTGGATGATGACGATGTAGGACCACACACTCGTAGGCTGAGTGTCTGTTCTTGTGTTTATGTCTGTGCAAGGTGTATCGTGCATACAAAGATAATGGGTTTCCCAGGTGGCACTAGTGGTAAAGAACTGCCCGCAATACAGGAGATGTAAGGGACACAGGTTTGAGCCATGGGTTGGGAAGATCCCTTGGGGAAGGGAATGGCAGCCCACTGCAGTGTCATTGCCTAGAGAATCCCACGGACTGAGAAACCAGGTGGACTATGGTCCATAGGATCACAAAGAGTCGGACATGGCTGAAGTGACTTAGCAAGCACATGCACGATGATAATAACACTTTTTAAAAAGATAATAAATACATCAAGAACATAAAATTCTATAGAATTTAGGGCCTGTTTGAAATACCTTTGTATAGGAATTTTGGGAAACAAAGCAGATAATATTGTTTGCAGTAAATAGGCAAGGCCTTTGAAATATTGTCTGAGAATCTTCAAGATGCAAAGGATCAAGCTGAGGCCTTTATCAATGGTATTTTTTAAGTCTTCAGAGCCCACCTATAGTGGAGACATCTTTATGATGGGAAATTGAGGTTTAGAGACGAAATTGTCAAGCGTCATTGAAGGAAATGGAACAACTGAGATCATCTGGGTCCCCGGCCTATCAAGCCACAGTTTTTACCATTATTTCAGTGCCTCTCCTGGGAAGGACGTGGAAGAAGTTACATCTATGTGGAAGTTGAGATGATCTTGGTTTTAAGACCAAAGCGAACCTGTTGCATCTGCCCTTCTTGGCCTTTGGCAGCCAGCAGGGGAGTCATTGTGTTAGCCCACAGCACTGAGCAGAAGAGAATACATACCCCAGTCATTTTTTAAACACTTTCATTCAATTCTCCCTGCTCCTGGCCCCCACCTCTGGTAACCACAAATCAGATCTCTTTTTCTACAAATTTGTCTGTCTTTGAAGTCTAGTTGACCTACACACTATGTTAGTTTCTGTTGCATGATACAGTGATTGGTGATTTCAATGTAGTAAAATTACAGAAGGATCACCCTAACAAGTCTAGTTACCATTTGTCACCACCAAATTCCCAATTTTGAATTAAAACAAAGGGGGAAGGAGAAAATGATGATCTTAGTGCAGTTAGAGTACATTTGATACAAATTCAGCTAAAAGCTAGTCACAGTTGATATTCTAGAAATCCACACTAAAAAGTGATTATGAATCTCCAGTTGTTGAGGCTTTGTGTCATTTCTTGGAATTCCTAAAATAAGAAGATAAAGTGTGTGTGTGTGTGTGTGTGTGTGTGTGTGTGTGTAACTATTGACTGAGAACATTTACAAACTGATAACAAACATCATATTATGTGCATGTGTGCTAAGTCATTTCAGACGTGTCCGATTCTTTGCAACCCTATGGACTGTAGCCCGCCAGGCTCCTCTGTCCGTAGAATTCTCCAGGCAAGAATACTGGAGTGGGTTGCCATGCCCTCCTCCAGAGGATCTTCCCAACTCATGGATTGAACCCGTGTTTCTTGCATCTCCTGCATTGGCATGCAGATTTTTTTACCACTAGCACCACCTGGGAAGCCCAAATATTGTGCTACTGCTAATAAAAACCACACTTAAAACAGTATGGGACTACTTTATAAAGTTAAGAATGACTTAACACAGTGTAGTTCTGCTATGGTATTAAAAGCCATAGTTATGAATTTTCCACAGGTTCATTTTGGCCCTGTTGCTACGACTGAGATATTGAATTTTTTACTTCTCTGCCTAAAACCTTTCCAACCCATAGTCTCAATTGACCTCTATTGTCTACCTCAGGGCAGGAGCTCATCAACATTAAAAAAGAAATATGAGGGTTTTTTATGGTCTTCCTCTTAAAATCCTGCTGTATAAGAGCTATTTTTGCTTCATCTTTTTCCTCTTGAAATCTTTTCATTATTTTTTTCTTTCTTTAGCAAGGATGTAGCTTGTTACTCTTAGACCGTGTGACTGGCTGAAAATGTACTGGAATGCTTACTGAGGTTGCCATTGCTCAGGCAGAAGGCTGGCAATGTCTCCCCATTCCGCTATCTTTAACTTGGGTAATCATAACAGGACCACCGAAGGAGACAGTTTTATTTCATTTGGAAAGGCTCCGAAAAAAATTAGTTTCCACAAGTAAAACACACATTGTATAGGTGGAAGCTGAATATGTCTTTGGTTTACACAAGAATGATATATATTTTTTGAGCACTACAGTACTTATAACAAAGGGGGAAGGAGAAAATGATGATCTTAGTGCAGTTAGAGTACATTTGATACAAATTCAGCTAAAAGCTAGTCACAGTTGATATTCTAGAAATCCACACTAAAAAGTGATTATGAATCTCCAGTTGTTGAGGCTTTGTGTCATTTCTTGGAATTCCTAAAATAAGAAGATAAAGTGTGTGTGTGTGTGTGTGTGTGTGTGTGTGTGTAACTATTGACTGAGAACATTTACAAACTGATAACAAACATCATATTATGTGCATGTGTGCTAAGTCATTTCAGACGTGTCCGATTCTTTGCAACCCTATGGACTGTAGCCCGCCAGGCTCCTCTGTCCGTAGAATTCTCCAGGCAAGAATACTGGAGTGGGTTGCCATGCCCTCCTCCAGAGGATCTTCCCAACTCATGGATTGAACCCGTGTTTCTTGCATCTCCTGCATTGGCATGCAGATTTTTTTACCACTAGCACCACCTGGGAAGCCCAAATATTGTGCTACTGCTAATAAAAACCACACTTAAAACAGTATGGGACTACTTTATAAAGTTAAGAATGACTTAACACAGTGTAGTTCTGCTATGGTATTAAAAGCCATAGTTATGAATTTTCCACAGGTTCATTTTGGCCCTGTTGCTACGACTGAGATATTGAATTTTTTACTTCTCTGCCTAAAACCTTTCCAACCCATAGTCTCAATTGACCTCTATTGTCTACCTCAGGGCAGGAGCTCATCAACATTAAAAAAGAAATATGAGGGTTTTTTATGGTCTTCCTCTTAAAATCCTGCTGTATAAGAGCTATTTTTGCTTCATCTTTTTCCTCTTGAAATCTTTTCATTATTTTTTTCTTTCTTTAGCAAGGATGTAGCTTGTTACTCTTAGACCGTGTGACTGGCTGAAAATGTACTGGAATGCTTACTGAGGTTGCCATTGCTCAGGCAGAAGGCTGGCAATGTCTCCCCATTCCGCTATCTTTAACTTGGGTAATCATAACAGGACCACCGAAGGAGACAGTTTTATTTCATTTGGAAAGGCTCCGAAAAAAATTAGTTTCCACAAGTAAAACACACATTGTATAGGTGGAAGCTGAATATGTCTTTGGTTTACACAAGAATGATATATATTTTTTGAGCACTACAGTATCTTATAACAATAGAAGGTAGCTGGAAATACTTCATGTTAACACACAATATGATACGTGATCCTGGGCAGGGAGGCAGGAGTGTCAGCAGGGAGTGTAGCCGAGGCCATCACTTACACTAAGAGCCTTTCCACGGGCTGCTGGATGGACTGGATCTGCTGCTTCAGTTGTGAGCCGTCTTTGACAGTGACAGAGTGGGCGATGGCAGGCTTGGAGACCCTGCAGGTGTGTCCCATGGCCTGCTTTGAGCACACAAACATGTAGGGCATGTTCTTGTCTTCACACAGCAGCGGGGGGTGCAGGATGATTTCCAGGGGCTCCACACCTGCAGCCATCATGATGAACTCAGAGACCCCTCTGTTGAGGGTTTTGGTGGCCTCATTGGTTCCTTTTCGAAGCTACTTGTAGCTCCATGACTGCTGAACGAGGTCCAATAGTTTCTTGGTGAGGTGGGCATCTGCAAGAGGGTAGGCCTTCGGATTTACGTCAGCCTCGGTCACGGCAGTGGTTCCGTATTGACCCTCCTCAGGAGGCACATGTGATGTCAGAACTGGAGAACTTTCTGCTCCGGTTTACACAAGAATGATTTTATCTGTAGCAGGAGAAATGTCTGACTGTGCGGTGTTGACAATGCAGTGGTTGTAACACAATGTGGTCTTTAGATTTTATTTCTCAAAATGAAAAGAAACTCAACGAGAGGAAAAATTAAGAAAACTGTCGAGGAAAGACCCCAGACCCAGCCTCAAATCCATGCTTTTCTGGGAGAGTTATTTCATGTCATCAAGAACTGATCATTTGTAAGTTAGCCGGTAAGGAACCTACCTGCCATGCAGGAGACCTGTGTTCGATCCCCGGGTCGGGAAGACTATTTTTGCTTCATCTTTTTCCTCTTGAAATCTTTTCATTATTTTTTCTTTCTTTAGCAAGGATGTAGCTGTTCTAGCCGTGAGGAAAGGAGACAGTTGCCATTGCTCAGGCAGAAGGCTGGCAATGTCTCCCATTCCGCTATCTTTAACTTGGGTAATCATAACAGGACCACCGAAGGAGACAGTTTTATTTCATTTGGAAAGGCTCCGAAAAAAATTAGTTTCCACAAGTAAAACACACATTGTATAGGTGGAAGCTGAATATGTCTTTGGTTTACACAAGAATGATATATATTTTTTGAGCACTACAGTATCTTATAACAATAGAAGGTAGCTGGAAATACTTCATGTTAACACACAATATGATACGTGATCCTGGGCAGGGAGGCAGGAGTGTCAGCAGGGAGTGTAGCCGAGGCCATCACTTACACTAAGAGCCTTTCCACGGGCTGCTGGATGGACTGGATCTGCTGCTTCAGTTGTGAGCCGTCTTTGACAGTGACAGAGTGGGCGATGGCAGGCTTGGAGACCCTGCAGGTGTGTCCCATGGCCTGCTTTGAGCACACAAACATGTAGGGCATGTTCTTGTCTTCACACAGCAGCGGGAGGTGCAGGATGATTTCCAGGGGCTCCACACCTGCAGCCATCATGATGAACTCAGAGACCCCTCTGTTGAGGGTTTTGGTGGCCTCATTGGTTCCTTTTCGAAGCTACTTGTAGCTCCATGACTGCTGAACGAGGTCCAATAGTTTCTTGGTGAGGTGGGCATCTGCAAGAGGGTAGGCCTTCGGATTTACGTCAGCCTCGGTCACGGCAGTGGTTCCGTATTGACCCTCCTCAGGAGGCACATGTGATGTCAGAACTGGAGAACTTTCTGCTCCGGTTTACACAAGAATGATTTTATCTGTAGCAGGAGAAATGTCTGACTGTGCGGTGTTGACAATGCAGTGGTTGTAACACAATGTGGTCTTTAGATTTTATTTCTCAAAATGAAAAGAAACTCAACGAGAGGAAAAATTAAGAAAACTGTCGAGGAAAGACCCCAGACCCAGCCTCAAATCCATGCTTTTCTGGGAGAGTTATTTCATGTCATCAAGAACTGATCATTTGTAAGTTAGCCGGTAAGGAACCTACCTGCCATGCAGGAGACCTGTGTTCGATCCCCGGGTCGGGAAGATCCCCTGGAGGAGGGAATGGCAACCCACTCCAGTATTCCTGTCTGGGGAGTTCCATGGACAGAGGAGCCTGGCAGGCCACAGTTCATGGACTCACAGAGTTGGACACGACTTAAAGACTAACACGCACAAACAGAGACTATTCTAGAATGCAACTTCTCTCTTCTTTCCTGATGTTTGTTCAACTCCAGTACCATTGGGGAGAGCACAAATGGGAAAATCTGGACAAACTGACTCATTCTGAAATGTGGACACAAACATCTTCCAGGCAGGGTCATCAGATAAAACAATCAGTGGATATAAAAAGATAATGCTGAAGATCAGGCTCCAGGAATGCAAGAATGATTTAATGAGAGAAAAATCTATAATATAGTGTGTCCTTTTAAAACATTAAATGAAAACATTTTTTGATTGTCTTCATAGACCAACAAATACATATATCAGCCCCCAAATTGTTAATAAAATAGATAGCAAGATACTTTGTGATAAAATATGAGATATAAAACACAACACACATATTTAATATAGGCGAATCACATGTATGTGTACATATCATGCAATCAGTTAATGCATGTGCATATCATACACATCTCATATGTATCATGTACATGATATATATATGCCAATCACATGTATATACACATTGCATTATACACACACATCACTCTATTCCACACCTATAAGTCACATAAATCTTATCAATGAAGCAGAAAAATAGCTAGTATCATATCTGATGATGAAACATTAGAATATACTCCTTTTTAAAGTAATTTTGTTTATTTATTTTTGGCTGTGCTGAGTCTTTATTGCTGTGCAGGTTTTTCTCTAATTGCCGCCAGCAAGAAGCTACTTGCTAGTTACAGGGCTCGGACTTCTTATTGCAGTGGCTTCTCTTGTTGCGGAGACAGGCTTTAGGGTGCTCAGGCCTTATTAGCTGCAGTTCCCCAGCTCCCAGCTCTAGAATGTAGGCTTAGCACTTGTGGCAGACAGGCTTCGTTGCTCCGAGGCATGTGAGATCATCCCAGACCAGGGATCAAACCCATGTCTCCTGCACTGCAGGTGGATTCTTTACCCCTGAACCACCAGAAAGCCCCCAGAAACAAATACTTTTATCATTAACATTTAACCTTGTTCCAGAAGTGCTACTTAATAAAATTAGAGAGAAATTTAAACCACAGTTCTATACCCAGAAAAGACAAAACCAGTTATCACTTTCAGATGATAGGATTATCTACCTGGAAAACCCAACAAAATCCAGTGGAATAACTCTTGCTAACAATGAGATAACTGAATAGTGTCTGGTTACAAAATGAGCATACAAAAGGCAATAGCATTTTTACTCACAGATTAGTATAAAATATTGTAGACACAAAACAATACCAGAAAACGACATAAGTACCTGGGTACCCACCATCTGGCATAGGAAAATTTAAGCTGCTGATGCTGTTGGAGGTGTTCGTATTTCCCTCCTGAGCACATCCTTTCCCCAGAGGTAATCCTCATTGTGAATGTGATGTGTATCATTTTTTGCACAGTTTTAATACAAGCATAATTCTTTGCTTGTATTAAAGCAAAAAATTTTTGTGCTTCACAGATATTCCTTTGTTTTTACAAAGGTTTGTGGTAACCCTGTGTTATCAGCTAATGGTTAGCGTTTTTTAACAATAAGGTATTTTTAATTAAAACACACACATTGTTCTTTAGACATAATGCTATTACACACTTAATAGACTACAGCGCATATTTTTATATGCACCAGGAAGCCATAAAATTTGTGTGGCTCATTTTATTGTGGTGGTCTGGAAACACACCCACAGTGTCTCTGGGGTACATCTGTGTTTTCATTAAATTACAAGTACTTCTAAATTCTATTACTATTGGTTGGATGCCCACCGAAAGGGCATTCTACTGGAAGGGTTCTTTGTCAGTTTGCCTGTTTATGTCAGCATCATGTTTCCAGGCTCCCTTGCGTGCATGCATGGGACTCTAATATGAGCATCTCATTGTTACATGATTACAGTGCATAGGTATGTGTAGCTTCACTTTTATTCCCATGGACTTTCATGCACATGCCCCAGCTCCCAGCTCTAGAATGTAGGCTTAGCACTTGTGGCAGACAGGCTTCGTTGCTCCGAGGCATGTGAGATCATCCCAGACCAGGGATCAAACCCATGTCTCCTGCACTGCAGGTGGATTCTTTACCCCTGAACCACCAGAAAGCCCCCAGAAACAAATACTTTTATCATTAACATTTAACCTTGTTCCAGAAGTGCTACTTAATAAAATTAGAGAGAAATTTAAACCACAGTTCTATACCCAGAAAAGACAAAACCAGTTATCACTTTCAGATGATAGGATTATCTACCTGGAAAACCCAACAAAATCCAGTGGAATAACTCTTGCTAACAATGAGATAACTGAATAGTGTCTGGTTACAAAATGAGCATACAAAAGGCAATAGCATTTTTACTCACAGATTAGTATAAAATATTGTAGACACAAAACAATACCAGAAAACGACATAAGTACCTGGGTACCCACCATCTGGCATAGGAAAATTTAAGCTGCTGATGCTGTTGGAGGTGTTCGTATTTCCCTCCTGAGCACATCCTTTCCCCAGAGGTAATCCTCATTGTGAATGTGATGTGTATCATTTTTTGCACAGTTTTAATACAAGCATAATTCTTTGCTTGTATTAAAGCAAAAATTATTGTGCTTCACAGATATTCCTTTGTTTTTACAAAAGGTTTGTGGTAACCCTGTGTTATCAGCTAATGGTTAGCGTTTTTTAACAATAAGGTATTTTTAATTAAAACACACACATTGTTCTTTAGACATAATGCTATTACACACTTAATAGACTACAGCGCATATTTTTATATGCACCAGGAAGCCATAAAATTTGTGTGGCTCATTTTATTGTGGTGGTCTGGAAACACACCCACAGTGTCTCTGGGGTACATCTGTGTTTTCATTAAATTACAAGTACTTCTAAATTCTATTACTATTGGTTGGATGCCCACCGAAAGGGCATTCTACTGGAAGGGTTCTTTGTCAGTTTGCCTGTTTATGTCAGCATCATGTTTCCAGGCTCCCTTGCGTGCATGCATGGGACTCTAATATGAGCATCTCATTGTTACGCATGATTACAGTGCATAGGTATGTGTAGCTTCACTTATCCCATGATTTGCTGCCATGGACTTTCATGCACATGTTCTTTCCACAAGTGTGTGTGTTCCCCCAAACCCCAGGGACCCAGAGCATGCACCAGGACCTGGAGTGATTCCGTATCTTTATCTTTTCTAGACAAAACCCCATTGCACTCAATTCTTATTGAATCAGAAGAGTATACAAGTTCTCATTGTTTCGTGTCCTCTTCCAAATGCTTGATTTGATCAACTCATTTTTTTTTTACTGTATCACTAATAAAAACAAAATTTAACAGAAATACAATGTCCCATTCACAATAGCAGTGATAAAAGTTGTTAGGAATAAAATTAACAAGCCATGTGAGGCAGGAATTACATGAAGAATGCCAAAACACTTTTTAAAAAAGAATACAAAGACTTGAGTAAATAAAGAATGATAGATACAGTTTCTTAAATTGGAAAGATCAAATTTTTTATCTAAATTATTCTATGAACTCAGAACCTAATGTCATTTTCCTCCAAGTATTTAAATAGAATACATGTAAGAAAGTAGCCACAATTTTTTAAGAAAAGAAATGCGAAAAGGGCTAAAACTAGTCCTCTTGTTGTTGTTGTTGAGTCCCTAAGTCATGTCCTACCAGCTTTTCAGTTATCTTATTGCACATTTAAAACAGTACAGGGATAATGCAAGCCAAGAAGACTGGGGACTGAAATACTGACTCTAGAAAAAGACCCACATGTGTAGGAAAAGGGCTTCCCTGGTGACTCAGCTGGTAAGAATCAGCCTTCAATGCAGGAAACCTGGGTTTGACTCCTGGGTTGGGAAAATTCCCTGGAGAAGGGATAGGCTCTGGACTCCAGTACTCCAGGGCTTCCTCAGTTATTGGATAAAAGATCTATTTTATAAATATTGATTGACATTTTTGACTGACAAGTAGAAATAAACAAACTTCGACCTCTACCTCACAATTTACACACACACACAATTCAGAAGAATTAAATATTTTAATGTAAAAAATAAATCTAAAATGACTAGACAAAGGCTTTGGTCATGTCTGTAGTCCTGGGCTCAAAACCAGGAACTACCAAAGAAAAGGTCTGACTATATCAAAAGGAAATTTTTACTTCAATGACAAAGCCTATGTGTATGAAGAAAAAAATATCAAAAAGGGATTAATCATTGAAACATACAGAGTTTCTATGAATATAAGAAAAAGAAACACCTCAATAGAAAAACAATCCAAGTTCACAAACAAGAAATTCATAAAAGATGAACTGTAGGGCTTCCCCGGTGGTCCAGTGGGTAGGGACACCGCCTTGCAGTGCAAGGGGCACCGGTTCAATCCCTGGCCTGGGAAGATCCCACATGCGCGGAATGGCTGGAATGATGTGTCCAATTACTGAGCGGGAGCTCTGGAGTGCATGTGCCCAGAGCCGGTGCTTTGCAATAACAGAGGCCACTGTGGTGGGAGGCCCACATAGGCCAAAATTACATGAAGAATGCCAAAACACTTTTAAAAAGAATACAAAGACTTGAGTAATGAATGATAGATACAGTTTCTTAAATTGGAAAGATCAAATTTTTATCTAAATTATTTTATGAACTCCGAACCTAATGTCATTTTCCTCCAAGTATTTAAATAGAATACATGTAAGAAAGTAGCCACAATTTTTTAAGAAAAGAAATGCGAAAAGGGCTAAAACTAGTCCTCTTGTTGTTGTTGTTGAGTCCCTAAGTCATGTCCTACCAGCTTTTCAGTTATCTTATTGCACATTTAAAACAGTACAGGGATAATGCAAGCCAAGAAGACTGGGGACTGAAATACTGACTCTAGAAAAAGACCCACATGTGTAGGAAAAGGGCTTCCCTGGTGACTCAGCTGGTAAGAATCAGCCTTCAATGCAGGAAACCTGGGTTTGACTCCTGGGTTGGGAAAATTCCCTGGAGAAGGGATAGGCTCTGGACTCCAGTACTCCAGGGCTTCCTCAGTTATTGGATAAAAGATCTATTTTATAAATATTGATTGACATTTTTGACTGACAAGTAGAAATAAACAAACTTCGACCTCTACCTCACAATTTACACACACACACAATTCAGAAGAATTAAATATTTTAATGTAAAAAATAAATCTAAAATGACTAGACAAAGGCTTTGGTCATGTCTGTAGTCCTGGGCTCAAAACCAGGAACTACCAAAGAAAAGGTCTGACTATATCAAAAGGAAATTTTTACTTCAATGACAAAGCCTATGTGTATGAAGAAAAAAATATCAAAAAGGGATTAATCATTGAAACATACAGAGTTTCTATGAATATAAGAAAAAGAAACACCTCAATAGAAAAACAATCCAAGTTCACAAACAAGAAATTCATAAAAGATGAACTGTAGGGCTTCCCCGGTGGTCCAGTGGGTAGGGACACCGCCTTGCAGTGCAAGGGGCACCGGTTCAATCCCTGGCCTGGGAAGATCCCACATGCCGCGGAATGGCTGGAATGATGTGTCCAATTACTGAGCGGGAGCTCTGGAGTGCATGTGCCCAGAGCCGGTGCTTTGCAATAACAGAGGCCACTGTGGTGGGAGGCCCACATAGGCCAAAGAATAAAGGTGGAAATAAATGAAAAGATCAATAGAAGTGGCAAAAAAAAGAAAAGAAAAAGATGAACTGTAACAATGTCAGTAATAAAAAGGCATATTAAAGCAATAAAGAGATACCAAAGAAAAGGTAAGTTGTGAGAAAAGATAATCACAAACTCACAGCACACTTTAGGAGGGAAATTCACATGTGTTTGAAAGAGTCATCTGTGCACACTCATGACACAGAAGTTCCATTTCTAGAAATTCCTCATCAGGGAAGTAGAGACGGGAGCACATGTGTGGGCAGCAGAGTGCAGAATGAGAGCATGCAGACAGGCTAGGGTTTCAGTCCCAGGAAGATGACTTTGAAACCTTGGCCTCCTCATGAGGACAACAGATAAAAATTTATCACTCCCTCGAGGTGCTATGAGAATTAAATGAAGCAATGCATGTTGAGCACTTCACAAGACACCTGATGCAAGTGCTCGATAAATTTTTGCTACTGTCCTTGTCATTACCATTCAGATCCATCCATATGGTTCAACCTCTTAGGCCCTGAGATACTGACGCAAAGTACTGTTTGTCGATATAGGAAGATGTCTAAGATACAGCATGAATGGAAAAGGCCCATTATAACCAATGACTGTAACATGAATACCTCTCTGAAATACACAAAGTCTCACCACATCAGTGTAAGGGGTGCTAGAGATTAGCCATTTAATATGCTCCTACCTAAATGGGCACAACAATTTCGGAATGAAAAGATGAGCACAAAGAATGGTGTTTTATGACTGTATCTTAAAGATTGAACCTAAAACTTTTAAGAAATTTTCTATTTTATTCATAACCAAATTTAAAATCTAATGGTGAAAGGGTGAATGGGCAGGCTTGGTAAGGAGGCCAGCACTTTCCAAGGAGGAGGAGGTGGAGCATTTTCTAGCCTAAATGTTTAAGGATCTACCCTAAAGCAGCTTTCTTGTTTTATGGATACAAGCTCTTTTTGCATTGGAATGTCTCATCTAGTCTTAGATGAGAGATCATCCCCTGGCTACTCCTATGTCAGCGCTATGGGAATGGGTACAGTAAGACTTTAACAACTTTGACAGTCCTGCTAATAACCAACTGAAACAGTACAAAATATCCTGCCTAAACTAGCTGCTAGGTGTACTCTCCCCACCCCTTCCAGGGCGTTTTGTTGGAAGCTTCACTTTAATAAAACTTTTGCCACACAAAGCTCTGAGTGACCAAAATCACGTCTTTTGATCCCAAAGTGAAATTTTCTCCTTCAGAGGTCACAAATCCAACACTGTTTACCATAAGCCATCTTCTGTCATCTATCAAAGGTAACTAAGTTCTAATTTTAAAAAATAGTAAATACTGAGCATAAGAATAACAACTTATTCTTTATATTTATTGCATAATATGCATACTATACAATGCATAGTAACTAGTGTTATTGTACATGAACATTACTTTTTGCTTGGTAAGGGAATTATTGGTTATATTTTCTTTCCACTTTTGACAGTTTTGCCATAAGTGTATGTAATTTTCATCACCAGAATAAATCCAAATGAACCTACTTTTATTAAAAAGAAATAAGACAGGGCATTCACATAATGAAAACCCATTATAAGCCCAATGACTTGGTTCAACCTCTTAGGCCCTGAATACGCTACTGTTTGTCGATATAGGAAGATGTCTAAGATACAGCATGAATGGAAAAGGCCCATTATAACCAATGACTGTAACATGAATACCTCTCTGAAATACACAAAGTCTCACCACATCAGTGTAAGGGGTGCTAGAGATTAGCCATTTAATATGCTCCTACCTAAATGGGCACAACAATTTCGGAATGAAAAGATGAGCACAAAGAATGGTGTTTTATGACTGTATCTTAAAGATTGAACCTAAAACTTTTAAGAAATTTTCTATTTTATTCATAACCAAATTTAAAATCTAATGGTGAAAGGGTGAATGGGCAGGCTTGGTAAGGAGGCCAGCACTTTCCAAGGAGGAGGAGGTGGAGCATTTTCTAGCCTAAATGTTTAAGGATCTACCCTAAAGCAGCTTTCTTGTTTTATGGATACAAGCTCTTTTTGCATTGGAATGTCTCATCTAGTCTTAGATGAGAGATCATCCCCTGGCTACTCCTATGTCAGCGCTATGGGAATGGGTACAGTAAGACTTTAACAACTTTGACAGTCCTGCTAATAACCAACTGAAACAGTACAAAATATCCTGCCTAAACTAGCTGCTAGGTGTACTCTCCCCACCCCTTCCAGGGCGTTTTGTTGGAAGCTTCACTTTAATAAAACTTTTGCCACACAAAGCTCTGAGTGACCAAAATCACGTCTTTTGATCCCAAAGTGAAATTTTCTCCTTCAGAGGTCACAAATCCAACACTGTTTACCATAAGCCATCTTCTGTCATCTATCAAAGGTAACTAAGTTCTAATTTTAAAAAATAGTAAATACTGAGCATAAGAATAACAACTTATTCTTTATATTTATTGCATAATATGCATACTATACAATGCATAGTAACTAGTGTTATTGTACATGAACATTACTTTTTGCTTGGTAAGGGAATTATTGGTTATATTTTCTTTCCACTTTTGACAGTTTTGCCATAAGTGTATGTAATTTTCATCACCAGAATAAATCCAAATGAACCTACTTTTATTAAAAAGAAATAAGACAGGGCTTCCCTGGTGGTCCATTGGGTAAGGACACCGCCTTGCAGTGCAAGGGGCGCTGGTTCCATCTCTGGCCTGAGAAGACCCCATATGCCACGAAGTGGCTGGGCGGGTGTGTCCAATTATGAGCCAGCGCTCTGGAGCTCATGGGCCCAGAGCTGGTGCTCTGCAACGAGAGAGGCCACTGCAATGGGAGGCCCACACATGCCAAAGAATGAAGATGGATGAAAACAAATAATAAATAAATAATTTTTTTAAAAAAAAAGGAAAGAAAGAAGACGTGGAAACAGTATGACTGTTCCTCAGAACATTAAAAACAGAATGATCATATGATCCATCAGTTTCTGTTCTGGGTATATATTCAACAGAATTGAAAGTAAAGTCTCAGATATTTGTATACCCATGTTCATAACAGTATTATTCACTATGACCAAAAGGAAGAAGCAACCAAAGTGTTTATCAGCATATGATGGGTAAATAAAATGTGGCCAATATATACAATGGAGTATTATTCAGTTTTTTCCAAAAAAGAAATTCTGACACATGCTACAACAGGGATAATGCATCTTGGAGACTTTATGCTCAGTGAAATAAGCCAGGACAAATCATTGTATGAGTCTACTTACATGAGATTTCTGAGCATTCAAACTCATAGCAACAGAGAGTAAAATGATAGTTGCCCAGGGCTGGGGCGGCAGGGAGAAGGGAGTGAGGAGCAGTTGTTTCATGGGTACAGAATTTCAGTTCAGCAAAGTAAATAAGTGTTGAGATTGATTGTCCAGAAATATGAATATACTTAACACTATGAAGTTGTACACTTAAAAATGATTTAGATGGTAGCTTTCATGTTACGTGTCCTCTATCACAATTTAAAAATCTAAAAAGAAAGGTAGAAGAAGGAGAATGTTAGCTAGCTGTGTTTCTGGGACGTGATTGCCCCTGAAGGTCTGGTTGGCACTGGTACATGGGAACTCTCCGGAAGTCCTGAAGGTTGCCTTTAGTTTTGTGAATCTGTAAAATGTTAGGATTCTTTCCTCACACTCGAAAAGAATTCAACTAATTAAAAGGATTTTCTTAACATGACTTGTAACCTATAGTTTGAGTTTAGACCCAGAGTATTTCAACAGCCTCATATGAATACAAGTTTTAAGATTTTGGCAAGTTCAGTAGAGAGGGAAAGAATGGATTTTTTGGATTTGTTTTCAATGTAATCTATTTTTCCAGTCTCTGATGTATAGTGTGATTCATTTCAAAGGGGCTCTATTTCAGGCAATGTGGCTTTAATGGACTTACAAAACCCAAAGGGACCCACACATGAAGATGGATGATAAACAAATAATAAATAAATACAATTTTTTAAAAAAGGAAAGAAAGAAGACGTGGAAACAGTATGACTGTTCCTCAGAACATTAAAAACAGAATGATCATATGATCCATCAGTTTCTGTTCTGGGTATATATTCAACAGAATTGAAAGTAAAGTCTCAGATATTTGTATACCCATGTTCATAACAGTATTATTCACTATGACCAAAAGGAAGAAGCAACCAAAGTGTTTATCAGCATATGATGGGTAAATAAAATGTGGCCAATATATACAATGGAGTATTATTCAGTTTTTTCCAAAAAAGAAATTCTGACACATGCTACAACAGGGATAATGCATCTTGGAGACTTTATGCTCAGTGAAATAAGCCAGGACAAATCATTGTATGAGTCTACTTACATGAGATTTCTGAGCATTCAAACTCATAGCAACAGAGAGTAAAATGATAGTTGCCCAGGGCTGGGGCGGCAGGGAGAAGGGAGTGAGGAGCAGTTGTTTCATGGGTACAGAATTTCAGTTCAGCAAAGTAAATAAGTGTTGAGATTGATTGTCCAGAAATATGAATATACTTAACACTATGAAGTTGTACACTTAAAAATGATTTAGATGGTAGCTTTCATGTTACGTGTCCTCTATCACAATTTAAAAATCTAAAAAGAAAGGTAGAAGAAGGAGAATGTTAGCTAGCTGTGTTTCTGGGACGTGATTGCCCCTGAAGGTCTGGTTGGCACTGGTACATGGGAACTCTCCGGAAGTCCTGAAGGTTGCCTTTAGTTTTGTGAATCTGTAAAATGTTAGGATTCTTTCCTCACACTCGAAAAGAATTCAACTAATTAAAAGGATTTTCTTAACATGACTTGTAACCTATAGTTTGAGTTTAGACCCAGAGTATTTCAACAGCCTCATATGAATACAAGTTTTAAGATTTTGGCAAGTTCAGTAGAGAGGGAAAGAATGGATTTTTTGGATTTGTTTTCAATGTAATCTATTTTTCCAGTCTCTGATGTATAGTGTGATTCATTTCAAAGGGGCTCTATTTCAGGCAATGTGGCTTTAAGTAGGACTTACACAAAATGAAGCCACTGCATCTAATTTATCATTCAGGAACCGAAACTTTGTAATTATGTGGCCAACCATTTCCAATCATGTGTCAGTTGTGAGTCCAAATAGAAGAGTTCACCCACTGCAATTATGTAAGTCCCTCTTATTGGGAAGACTGTAATTACTTTGACAGTCCTCATCACTGACTCTCTTTCAAGTTTCAGAGGAAACCTCTTTGAGATGCGTAGCCATATCTCCAGGCTCCACATTCCGCTTACTAAGTCCATTATGGCTGGACCACCTCTGGACAGGAAGTACTGTGAGTCTTCTCACCAAGACATGAGGACAAGGCTCCCACTGGTTTCCCGTCATGGTACTTGGAGTACCAACATTATTCAGTGTGTGCTTTTTAAGAAATGTATCATCAAAAGCCCAACTCCAGAGTGTTCTGCATTTATGTTGGACCTTCAGACTAGGCGTGAGCAGCACTGTTTTTTGTAGATTACAGGTTCATGCTTGTTTGTGTATTTTTTAAAAAGTCAGTTACTGAAACTTCAAAAGCAATACATGCTTCTAATAAAAACCCAAACACTGCAGAAGAGTCTAAAGTCAAATTTAACATATTCCTATCAGGGACTTTGCCGGTGGTTGAGTGGTTAAGAATCCACCTGCTAATGCAGGGAGCACGGATTTGATCTCTGGCCCAGGAAGAGTCCACTGGCCTCAGGGCAACTAAGCCCATGCACCACAACTACTGACGCCCGTGTGCTTAAAGCCTTTGTTCCACAACAAGAGAGGCCACCACGAAAGAAGTCCATGCACCACAGTGAAAAGTAGCCCCCACTCACTGCAACTAGAGAAAGCCTGAGTGCATTGAGGAAGAGCCAGGGCAACCAAAAATAAACAAACAAACAAAGTGTTCCCATCCCTTTTTCTAACTAACCATAACGTAATCAATTAGGTACATAATGTAAACAATTAAGTAACGTCTCTCTCCCACGCTCTTCTCTTTTATGAGTATTCATTTTACTTTTACCACATCAGCATACTAAACAAGATATTTGCTAATTTGCTTTTTCCTCCTTGACTATATCATAGGCATTGCCTATGAACCGAATGCTTGTGTCTCCTCTAACATCATATATTAAAGACCTTATTCCCATGGTGATGAGATTGAGATATGAGGCCCATTGGAGGTAATTAAGTCTAAAGGTCATGAGGATGGGGGAGAGAAAGGAACAGAGACTTTTCTTTTATAAAAAGGAGGTCAACTATATGCTCGGAGGGGAATGTTCATGAGCGTCCCATGGTCTCTCTTGCCCAGAGCCTGGGGACCTCATCAGTCCAGGGCTGGTCCTCATGCACTTGCTGTGAAGACAAAGTGATAGCATGAGTATCAAGATGGAGAGCAAGAGTTTCAGGACTGTGGGCAGAAGGGTCAGGGCCCAACATCCACATGTCCAAGAACTTCTACCTCTAAAAAGAAGTCCATGAAGACAGTGTCACAGCATGTGGAAGTAGCACATCTTGAACACAGAGAAAGAGGCGATTGGTTTGGTCTGGGAGGGCAACCCTAATTCTTTCATGCAAGACCCTGTTTATTTTACAGCACAATCTGACTTCGGAGACTCTAATTTTAAGAACATGCATCTTTAAATCACTATTTTCAATGACCTGGTGGCTCCCTTGGTGGCTCAGATGGTCATGAGTCTGCCTGCAAAGTGAGAGACTTGTGCTCGATCCCTCCATTGGGAAAATTCCCTGGAGAAGAAAAGGGCAACCCACAGCAGTATTCTCGCCTGGAGAGTTCCATGGATGAATGAGCCCTCACGGCTACAGTCCATTGGGTCACAAAGAGTCAGACATGACTGAGTGACTAACATATTTCAGTGGCCTACCCTATATTGGGGAGCCAGGAATAAATAGATTAAAAGCAAGCTCTAGTTGAGTTGACATTATGAAAATATGATATATTTTCATAAAGTGCTTGCAAACAAGCACTTTATTGAAATACACAACTCTGATTTTCTAAAATTTCCCATCAGGAGAGCAGAATTCTTTAGATTTTAGCAATTTTCTTTGTGTTGCTTAGGACTGCTCTTCACAATTTTTAGCTACTAGCAGGATCCACAGAGTGCTTCATTCCAACCTGGAACTAAAATGGAGCACTGTTATATTTGTGAAATAAATTGCCAACCTGCATTGAATTACTGGTACACAAAACCATAAAATTGAGGACTGTACTCCAAGAAAATTTTTTTTTTCTAAATCAGGGGTTTATTTTAGGTAAGAAGAAAACTTCTTTTTTTTTGCTACTGGACTATAATAGACTGATGATGACTGTTCATACCCTTGAAAATAGAAAAGATCTTGGGTGGTTTTTCCTATGTAGTGCTCACAGAGAAACACATTCTGAGGGTCCCTACCTGTGCATGTCTTGTTCAGCCTCCACAATGAATTGCATCATAAATCTCTCTTTCCACTTCCCTTGCCCCAACCCCACTTCTTGTTTTAGTAATTAGTTGGATCTAGCAAAATTTTGAAATAAATGAAAGGTGTCTCCATGGGTCCTCTCTCCCTCTCTTTTTAAATCTTTGTTGTTAGTTCCACTGATTTTAGCCTTGCCAGCACTTAATCCTCTTACAAGAGAGGATTGGTTTGGTCTGGGAGGGCAACCCTAATTCTTTCATGCAAGACCCTGTTTATTTTACAGCACAATCTGACTTCGGAGACTCTAATTTTAAGAACATGCATCTTTAAATCACTATTTTCAATGACCTGGTGGCTCCCTTGGTGGCTCAGATGGTCATGAGTCTGCCTGCAAAGTGAGAGACTTGTGCTCGATCCCTCCATTGGGAAAATTCCCTGGAGAAGAAAAGGGCAACCCACAGCAGTATTCTCGCCTGGAGAGTTCCATGGATGAATGAGCCCTCACGGCTACAGTCCATTGGGTCACAAAGAGTCAGACATGACTGAGTGACTAACATATTTCAGTGGCCTACCCTATATTGGGGAGCCAGGAATAAATAGATTAAAAGCAAGCTCTAGTTGAGTTGACATTATGAAAATATGATATATTTTCATAAAGTGCTTGCAAACAAGCACTTTATTGAAATACACAACTCTGATTTTCTAAAATTTCCCATCAGGAGAGCAGAATTCTTTAGATTTTAGCAATTTTCTTTGTGTTGCTTAGGACTGCTCTTCACAATTTTTAGCTACTAGCAGGATCCACAGAGTGCTTCATTCCAACCTGGAACTAAAATGGAGCACTGTTATATTTGTGAAATAAATTGCCAACCTGCATTGAATTACTGGTACACAAAACCATAAAATTGAGGACTGTACTCCAAGAAAATTTTTTTTTTCTAAATCAGGGGTTTATTTTAGGTAAGAAGAAAACTTCTTTTTTTTTGCTACTGGACTATAATAGACTGATGATGACTGTTCATACCCTTGAAAATAGAAAAGATCTTGGGTGGTTTTTCCTATGTAGTGCTCACAGAGAAACACATTCTGAGGGTCCCTACCTGTGCATGTCTTGTTCAGCCTCCACAATGAATTGCATCATAAATCTCTCTTTCCACTTCCCTTGCCCCAACCCCACTTCTTGTTTTAGTAATTAGTTGGATCTAGCAAAATTTTGAAATAAATGAAAGGTGTCTCCATGGGTCCTCTCTCCCTCTCTTTTTAAATCTTTGTTGTTAGTTCTGATTTTCACCTTGATTTTCTAGACTCTCTGCCATCTCAGAGTCACTGGCATTTTATCCGTTCACTTTCCTGTTCATTTCTCATCAATCTCAACCTCCTGTCCTCGCCCTCAGCTCTTCTGCTGAATGCTTCCAGCAAAGGCGTAAATGACTGTGGTGACTCAGAGTGACTTCATGTGCTCCCTCTGCCAGAGCACAGTTCTGTCTAACAGAATCGATTGAGGGAATGACCTAGTGGTTCTCAGAGCTGTCTGCACATTAGAATCACCTGAAGCACTTTAAAAATTATCAATGTCTATGCTCCCATTCATAGGTAGTCTGATTGAATAAGTCCAGGGTGCGACCCAAATGAAAAGAAGTAAAACTGTTAGCCACTCAGTCCTGTCTGACCCTGCAACCCCATGGAATGTAGCCCACCAGGCTCCTCTGCCCACAGGATTCACCAGGCAAGCACACTGGAGTAGGTCACCATTCTCTTCTCCAGGGAATCTTTCCAACCCAGGGATTGAACCTGAGTCTCCTGTATTGCAGGCAGACTATTTACCATTTGAGCCACAAACAATTCTCTCCCCATGACTCAAATGCAGGAATTAGAAATCACTACTTATCCCAAGAGAGACCTAGGATGACTGCAGAGCATGTGGTGCTTCAGACTGGAGACCTGGGATCAGGAGGAGGCCTCCAGTCTCACCAGGTTGGCAACTGGCTGCTTCAGTCAAAGACCCATTCATATCCTTGTTGTTTATCGACAGAAGCAATTTCTTAGGGGTTTATTTTAGGTAAGAAGAAAACTTCTTTTTTTTTGCTACTGGACTATAATAGACTGATGATGACTGTTCATACCCTTGAAAATAGAAAAGATCTTGGGTGGTTTTTCCTATGTAGTGCTCACAGAGAAACACATTCTGAGGGTCCCTACCTGTGCATGTCTTGTTCAGCCTCCACAATGAATTGCATCATAAATCTCTCTTTCCACTTCCCTTGCCCCAACCCCACTTCTTGTTTTAGTAATTAGTTGGATCTAGCAAAATTTTGAAATAAATGAAAGGTGTCTCCATGGGTCCTCTCTCCCTCTCTTTTTAAATCTTTGTTGTTAGTTCTGATTTTCACCTTGATTTTCTAGACTCTCTGCCATCTCAGAGTCACTGGCATTTTATCCGTTCACTTTCCTGTTCATTTCTCATCAATCTCAACCTCCTGTCCTCGCCCTCAGCTCTTCTGCTGAATGCTTCCAGCAAAGGCGTAAATGACTGTGGTGACTCAGAGTGACTTCATGTGCTCCCTCTGCCAGAGCACAGTTCTGTCTAACAGAATCGATTGAGGGAATGACCTAGTGGTTCTCAGAGCTGTCTGCACATTAGAATCACCTGAAGCACTTTAAAAATTATCAATGTCTATGCTCCCATTCATAGGTAGTCTGATTGAATAAGTCCAGGGTGCGACCCAAATGAAAAGAAGTAAAACTGTTAGCCACTCAGTCCTGTCTGACCCTGCAACCCCATGGAATGTAGCCCACCAGGCTCCTCTGCCCACAGGATTCACCAGGCAAGCACACTGGAGTAGGTCACCATTCTCTTCTCCAGGGAATCTTTCCAACCCAGGGATTGAACCTGAGTCTCCTGTATTGCAGGCAGACTATTTACCATTTGAGCCACAAACAATTCTCTCCCCATGACTCAAATGCAGGAATTAGAAATCACTACTTATCCCAAGAGAGACCTAGGATGACTGCAGAGCATGTGGTGCTTCAGACTGGAGACCTGGGATCAGGAGGAGGCCTCCAGTCTCACCAGGTTGGCAACTGGCTGCTTCAGTCAAAGACCCATTCATATCCTTGTTGTTTATCGACAGAAGCAATTTCTTACAGGTCTCTTCTAATGACGAAAATCAAATAGTATGTAGAAATTCTCTTTCTCCATTCAACATCCCCAGCAAAGACCTTTGAGTTGGCAAATACACAGTCACTGCCATTACATGGAACCTCCTAAGAAATCCATCTCTTCTGAGGCTCTGGACATCCCATCTCTTGTGTTCAGGGGAGCACAGATCTGTCTTCTGAGCTCCCTGAAGAAGCAAGTTACAAATTAGTTCTGGTTTGTTTACCCTTCTAATTGTAGAGATGGGCACAAAGAAGACACTGTTCAGAGTAGACAAAAGTACAGTAAAGGAAAAGAGAAGAAAGTTTAACTTTTCCAGCTTCTTAGATTCCATCAGACATCTACAAACCTATGTAAGAAGATTCACGTTACTGTTAATGATCCCATCACTTCTTCAGTAGGAGATGCCTATGTAATGCTCTTCCCACTGTCTGCATCGGCCCTACTATCGCAGTGTGTAAAAGCAAAACATGGTGAAGTTAAATCTTTTCTTCACATGATCTGAAGACATGTTATGCTCTGGATTTCCCACTTAGTGATATGACCTGCACCACACACTGATGCTGTTTTTAAATTGATATTACATACCATCCTGGATTAGCTTGACCATCAGTGCTGGGGACATAGTACTGCAATCTTGGAATGTTTCTGGCCAAGTGAATATGTTTAATGGACCCAGTCAGGAGAACACAGTAGGTGTTAAGAGATCACATGTTAAGTCCATGGATTCAAAAGGCATCCATGTGTACAGCAGCACACCTGGAGTAGGTCACCATTCTCTTCTCCAGGGAATCTTTCCAACCCAGGGATTGAACCTGAGTCTCCTGTATTGCAGGCAGACTATTTACCATTTGAGCCACAAACAATTCTCTCCCCATGACTCAAATGCAGGAATTAGAAATCACTACTTATCCCAAGAGAGACCTAGGATGACTGCAGAGCATGTGGTGCTTCAGACTGGAGACCTGGGATCAGGAGGAGGCCTCCAGTCTCACCAGGTTGGCAACTGGCTGCTTCAGTCAAAGACCCATTCATATCCTTGTTGTTTATCGACAGAAGCAATTTCTTACAGGTCTCTTCTAATGACGAAAAATCAAACAGTATGTAGAAATTCTCTTTCTCCATTCAACATCCCCAGCAAAGACCTTTGAGTTGGCAAATACACAGTCACTGCCATTACATGGAACCTCCTAAGAAATCCATCTCTTCTGAGGCTCTGGACATCCCATCTCTTGTGTTCAGGGGAGCACAGATCTGTCTTCTGAGCTCCCTGAAGAAGCAAGTTACAAATTAGTTCTGGTTTGTTTACCCTTCTAATTGTAGAGATGGGCACAAAGAAGACACTGTTCAGAGTAGACAAAAGTACAGTAAAGGAAAAGAGAAGAAAGTTTAACTTTTCCAGCTTCTTAGATTCCATCAGACATCTACAAACCTATGTAAGAAGATTCACGTTACTGTTAATGATCCCATCACTTCTTCAGTAGGAGATGCCTATGTAATGCTCTTCCCACTGTCTGCATCGGCCCTACTATCGCAGTGTGTAAAAGCAAAACATGGTGAAGTTAAATCTTTTCTTCACATGATCTGAAGACATGTTATGCTCTGGATTTCCCACTTAGTGATATGACCTGCACCACACACTGATGCTGTTTTTAAATTGATATTACATACCATCCTGGATTAGCTTGACCATCAGTGCTGGGGACATAGTACTGCAATCTTGGAATGTTTCTGGCCAAGTGAATATGTTTAATGGACCCAGTCAGGAGAACACAGTAGGTGTTAAGAGATCACATGTTAAGTCCATGGATTCAAAAGGCATCCATGTGTACACATTAAGGAGGACAGGAAGACCTCCAAGAAAAAATAAATGAAAACATATAGAAGGAGATTTCAAAAGGTTACAAAAAAAGATTTCTCCATAGTCTGAAACATTTTGGTTCATTTTCAGATGCTTTATGAATTTCTGAAAGAGCCATTTTATAGAGAATTTTTCTATGTTATTGCTCTACTGTATCTCCTTACGGTCATTCTGTTGACTGGGTGCTAGAAACTGTCACAAAAATATATGCTTGTCTCTTCTGTTAAAATTGGTGCAGTTGTTAAGAATACTGGCTTCAAAAATTCTTACTGATAATACCAATAAATTGTCAAACTTGTGAGCCTAATTAAAGTCAATGGAATGAAAAAGGAGACTTTTATACCATCTCATAGCTTGGGGCCTACAAAACTTGTCAGGATATGATATGTGTTGTGATGAAGGCATTTGCTTTGTGAGTATATTTATTGCTCAACCCGTCCCACTTTTCTTCATCCTCCCTGAAATTCAAGAAAGAGAAGAAACACACGTACATTACAGCTTTCATAGTGTGAATTGAATAGATGTGTTTTCTGTGCTCTCCTGCCAGACTTTAGGGGTTTTTTTTGGTTGTAGAGAATATGTGTGTGGACAGATACTCTATCACTTCATGCAGAAAAACAGGTGCCAAAAGCCTACAGACAAATCACTCAATGCTCTGATCATCGTCCATGTGTTGGTTTTAGCTCTTTGCTTACGTTGGCCTTCTGCATTTTTCCCTGTTATCCTGGTTCTTGTCTTGGTAAACCCTTTGGTTTGTGTAGATGTTTCAGGGACAAGTAATAGTGATCAAGCTAAATGAGTGAGCTTTGGGGAGGATGAACCAACCAAGTTCAAGGGGAAAGGAAAAGAGAGAGTCTATTTGAGCATCAGGAAGAGAATCACCGAGTCTGGCTGTGGTCCCCACTACAAATGACCTTCCTCTGCCTCTTAGTGAAACATCACCAAAGAGGCTTTCCCACGTTTAGACTCCTGACACCATCAGCTGATTCATCCCAGGGTTTCTGATTGGTCATTCTCATCATTTTTTCTTTCTAATTACCAATCTTTTCTTTGTCTTCATTGAGAAGTTTTTTTCTTCTGTATTACCTGAACTGAACACGCATGCCGTCCATTTAAAAAGGTCTTTTGTAACCTCAAGTGTCAATCACACATAGGAGGGAGTGGGGACTGTGAATCAGTTAGGAGTTCGAAGAGTTCATAAATAATAATGGTTAACATCTGAGCAGCAGGTTGCAGTTTACAAAACACTTTCACACCCAAGGTGCTGACCCTATGAAATAGACAAGGAAGCGACTGGAGAAACTGAGGTCCAGGGAGGTCGGTCCAGGATCATGTGGTGCCCTTTCTGTTCTGCCAGTCTTCTGATTTAAGAAGGCAGAATTAGGGCTTCCCTGGTGGTCCATTGGGTAGAGAGTCCGCCTTGCAGTGCAAGGGGCACCGGTTCAACCCCCAATCTGAGAGGATCCCACGTGCTGCAAAGCGGCTGAACCGGTGTGTCCAATTAGGAGCCAGCGCTCTGGAGCGCATGCGCCCAGAGCTGGTGCTCTGCAGCGAGAGAGGCCATTGCAGTGGGAAGCCCACACAGGCCAAAGAATGAAGATGGATGAAAATAAATAAATAAATAAATAGAACAATAAAAGAGGCCAAAATTTAAAAAAAAGGCAGAACTATCTAATAGTTTGTGGACTGCTGTTTATTGATACCCTGCTGAAGCTTTGGAATAGGAGACAGAGTAGACCTGTAAGTCGTCACACTGAAGGTCTTTATTTCACTTTCCCTGAACCTAACAGAGCTTTTTCCTCTTTGTCATTGGATAAGAATTTTTAATCCAGGTTAAAAAAAAATTTTAAACTTGTATTTTAAAAATAATTTAATTCATTTGTTTATTTTTGGCCGTCCTGGGTCTTCATGGCTGCATGCTGGCTTTTCTCTAGTTGCAGAGAGTAAGGGCCACTCCCTTGTGGCAGCGTACGGGCGCTTCTCCCTGTGGTGGCTAGTCATGTTGCAGAGCACAGATTCTAGGCATGTGGGCCTCCGTAGTTGCGGGTCCCAGACTCAATAGTTGTGGCACAGCAGCTTACTTATTCCTCAGTGTGTGGGATCTTCCCAAATCACAGATTGAGCCTATGTCTCTTGCGTTAACAGGTGGATTCTTTACCACTGAATCACCCAGGAAGCCCCTCTATTGAATTCTATAAACACAAAAACATGGCTAGACTCAGTCATCTGAGAAGGAACACCTTTCATCCGTGAGCATCAGTTAGGAGTTCGAAGAGTTCATAAATAATAATGGTTAACATCTGAGCAGCAGGTTGCAGTTTACAAAACACTTTCACACCCAAGGTGCTGACCCTATGAAATAGACAAGGAAGCGACTGGAGAAACTGAGGTCCAGGGAGGTCGGTCCAGGATCATGTGGTGCCCTTTCTGTTCTGCCAGTCTTCTGATTTAAGAAGGCAGAATTAGGGCTTCCCTGGTGGTCCATTGGGTAGAGAGTCCGCCTTGCAGTGCAAGGGGCACCGGTTCAACCCCCAATCTGAGAGGATCCCACGTGCTGCAAAGCGGCTGAACCGGTGTGTTCAGGTCGGAGCCAGCGCTCTGGAGCGCATGCGCCCAGAGCTGGTGCTCTGCAGCGAGAGAGGCCATTGCAGTGGGAAGCCCACACAGGCCAAAGAATGAAGATGGATGAAAATAAATAAATAAATAAATAGAACAATAAAAGAGGCCAAAATTTAAAAATGGCAGAACTATCTAATAGTTTGTGGACTGCTGTTTATTGATACCCTGCTGAAGCTTTGGAATAGGAGACAGAGTAGACCTGTAAGTCGTCACACTGAAGGTCTTTATTTCACTTTCCCTGAACCTAACAGAGCTTTTTCCTCTTTGTCATTGGATAAGAATTTTTAATCCAGGTTAAAAAAAAATTTTAAACTTGTATTTTAAAAATAATTTAATTCATTTGTTTATTTTTGGCCGTCCTGGGTCTTCATGGCTGCATGCTGGCTTTTCTCTAGTTGCAGAGAGTAAGGGCCACTCCCTTGTGGCAGCGTACGGGCGCTTCTCCCTGTGGTGGCTAGTCATGTTGCAGAGCACAGATTCTAGGCATGTGGGCCTCCGTAGTTGCGGGTCCCAGACTCAATAGTTGTGGCACAGCAGCTTACTTATTCCTCAGTGTGTGGGATCTTCCCAAATCACAGATTGAGCCTATGTCTCTTGCGTTAACAGGTGGATTCTTTACCACTGAATCACCCAGGAAGCCCCTCTATTGAATTCTATAAACACAAAAACATGGCTAGACTCAGTCATCTGAGAAGGAACACCTTTCATCCGTGTTTCAGCTAGTGCCTTCTAAAAGAGTCATTGCCCTCATAAGAATTCATAGCAAACTCACTCTACATGACATGCCAGCAGGAGTTCTAACCATTCCCACTGTCACTGGCAGGATGCATGGAATCTGCTTCTACTGAATCTGCTCTAAGTCTCCAAAAAGCAACATTTCCTGTAGAAACTTAAAATTAGGAGAAAGAAATCATCTCTACTGTGCTCAGGCTCTTCTGTCCGTGGGATTCTCCAGGCAAGAATACTGGACTGGTTGCCGTTTCCTCTCCCGGAAGATCTTCCCCACCCAGGGGCTGAACCTGCATTTCCTGCAGCTCCTGAATTTCAGGCAGATTCTTTACTGCTGAGCCCACAGGGAAGCCCCTCTGTGCAACTTACCAGCCTCTATTCACCAGGCCTGCCAGGGAGGCAGAAGTTGGAAGCCTGCTCATCAACCAACAGGTGTGAGCAAATGGGCCTCCTCTTCAAGTCAGGACCCAAAGGAAACACAACAAGAGAAGACCACAGGCGGGGCTAGCAGGATAAGCCGACAGAGAACTCTTATGAGCTCTAATAAACATAAGCCCTAGCTCTCCAAAAGAGCAGTTGTTCAAATATAGAATAAGAAGACACAAATCCACAGGAGTAAGTGGGTGGAAATTTCCAGGATTTCAAGTCAACAGTGAGATCATAGTTAAAGCCAGTGTATTGTGAGCAGGCACTGCATCAGGCTGCCTGAATGGAACTCATGTGTCCTGAACATAGAAGGCAAGCATTCCTTCCCAGCAGGACCTGCCAAACTGTGCTTGAGGACTGGGTTTGCTTTTACCTGTACCAATACAGTCAAGACAGGAGGAGTACACGGAAAGAATCAAGCTCATCAAGTCATGCCTGGCACACTGGAAATGATAAATATTTGTTGAATGGCTGATACCTGAAGAATAAATATGAGGGATTATAAGAAGGAATTGGAGTAGGTCTTTCTATGGCTTCCCTGGTGGCTCAGATGGTAAAGAATCCACCTACAACGCAGGAGACCTGGGTTCAATCCCTGGGTCAGGAAGATCCCCTGGAGAAGGGAATAGCTACCCACTTCAATATCCTTGCCTGGGGAATCCATGAGCAGAGGAGCCTGGTGGGCTACAGTCCATGGGGCTGCAAAGAGCTGGATGCTACTGAGTGACTTTCACTTTCATTCTGATTCATACATGATGTGGGGAAACTCAGTAAAGAAATGATGCACTCGGGCGCTCTGAGCAGCTGATGCCAAGGCAGCCTTTACATGCAAGGATTTTATCTGCAGGCAGTCGCCTGTAGCTTCGTAGCTTAGGCAAATACGCAATACAAGGTGATGCCCGGGGGTTATTTACACACGCACCTAATTTTTCAAACTTTAGGATTTTCTCTTTACTTTTTGTTCATGATTTTTAGCTAAATTTTACTGAGGCCCAAGACCATATATTATATGATTTTGATGTTTTGAATTTTGTTGAGATGTTCTTTATAGCACACCATATGAACATTTAAGGTAAATATTTCTCACACATTTACCAGAAAGTGATGAGTACCATAGTATAGTTGTGGGGTCGTGCTGTTTATGTGACAACTACTTCATATTCGTTGCTCATGTTGTTCCTGTCTCTCTTATCTTTGCCTTCACCGTGTGTGCTATCGTTACTAAGAGAAGCCTTTAAAATCTCTATAAAGGCATGTATCTTTTTTCCTTTCAGTTTTTGCTTTATAGATTTTGAAGCTATATTAAAATGTTCATATCTGTAGTAGCATCTTAGCTTAAAATTGCTTGGATGCTAATACACTAATGACAGCTTTTTCGATAATAATATATATGGTCAATGTTTCCATCCTTTTCACTCAACTGTTCTAGTTCCTATATTTCAAGTTAATATCTTGTAAGCAGTATTGTTGTTGTTTAGTCACAGAGTAGTTTCCACCTCTTCTGCGCCTCCATGGACTGTAGCCCGCCAGACTGTGCTTGAGGACTGGGTTTGCTTTTACCTGTACCAATACAGTCAAGACAGGAGGAGTACACGGAAAGAATCAAGCTCATCAAGTCATGCCTGGCACACTGGAAATGATAAATATTTGTTGAATGGCTGATACCTGAAGAATAAATATGAGGGATTATAAGAAGGAATTGGAGTAGGTCTTTCTATGGCTTCCCTGGTGGCTCAGATGGTAAAGAATCCACCTACAACGCAGGAGACCTGGGTTCAATCCCTGGGTCAGGAAGATCCCCTGGAGAAGGGAATAGCTACCCACTTCAATATCCTTGCCTGGGGAATCCATGAGCAGAGGAGCCTGGTGGGCTACAGTCCATGGGGCTGCAAAGAGCTGGATGCTACTGAGTGACTTTCACTTTCATTCTGATTCATACATGATGTGGGGAAACTCAGTAAAGAAATGATGCACTCGGGCGCTCTGAGCAGCTGATGCCAAGGCAGCCTTTACATGCAAGGATTTTATCTGCAGGCAGTCGCCTGTAGCTTCGTAGCTTAGGCAAATACGCAATACAAGGTGATGCCCGGGGATTATTTACACACGCACCTAATTTTTCAAACTTTAGGATTTTCTCTTTACTTTTTGTTCATGATTTTTAGCTAAATTTTACTGAGGCCCAAGACCATATATTATATGATTTTGATGTTTTGAATTTTGTTGAGATGTTCTTTATAGCACACCATATGAACATTTAAGGTAAATATTTCTCACACATTTACCAGAAAGTGATGAGTACCATAGTATAGTTGTGGGGTCGTGCTGTTTATGTGACAACTACTTCATATTCGTTGCTCATGTTGTTCCTGTCTCTCTTATCTTTGCCTTCACCGTGTGTGCTATCGTTACTAAGAGAAGCCTTTAAAATCTCTATAAAGGCATGTATCTTTTTTCCTTTCAGTTTTTGCTTTATAGATTTTGAAGCTATATTAAAATGTTCATATCTGTAGTAGCATCTTAGCTTAAAAATTGCTTGGATGCTAATACACTAATGACAGCTTTTTCGATAATAATATATATGGTCAATGTTTCCATCCTTTTCACTCAACTGTTCTAGTTCCTATATTTCAAGTTAATATCTTGTAAGCAGTATTGTTGTTGTTTAGTCACAGAGTAGTTTCCACCTCTTCTGCGCCTCCATGGACTGTAGCCCGCCAGACTCCTCTGCCCATGGGATTTCCCAGGCAAGAAGACTGGAGTGGGTTGCCATTTCCTTTCCCAGGGGATCATCCTGACTCAGGGATTGCATCTGTGTCTCCTGCACTGGCAGGCAGATTCTTTACCACTGGGTGACCAGGGAAGCCTGTAGCCACTATTAGTAAGGCTTTATTTTCTTAACACAGTCTTATAATATTTTTTTCATGAAAGTGATAGGGACCGAGTAGAATAGGTAGGTGGTTGTGGAGTCCTAGTAGGGGATGGTAGGTAGAAGGGAGACACCTGAGAAAGGTTGGGAGGCCAGGGAGTTGATGATAACTCAGGAGAGCTGCTCCTTGTTCAGTAAAGCAGGATCCACTGGGTATAAACAGCTGATGAAGGAGGAGCTGGTGAAGAAGCAACCAATGATGGATGTCCTGCATCTGCGTCTGCTTAAGGGGGGGTAGTCTTCTTCCATCCTATATACATGGCTGCCCACTCAATGGAGAGGAGAGCAGAGCAGAGCTTTCCTGCCTGCCCGCTTGCACCTCTTACAGGTACCCTATCCTAATAAATCCTCTTCTTGCCTATCACTGCCTCTCACTGAATTCCTTCTGCGTTGAGGCACGAAGAACCTGAGCCTCAGTGGGTCCAGACGTTGGGTGAGTGCTGGAGTAAGTCCCGGCCGTATGGGTTCGAGTCCCAGACAGGGTTTGATCAGGTCTGGGCCCTGGCTTTTAGTCTCAAATCGAGGTAAAACTCTTTCCTTTACTTTTACATGAATTCTGGGGTCGTGCTGTTTATGTGACAACTACTTCATATTCGTTGCTCATGTTGTTCCTGTCTCTCTTATCTTTGCCTTCACCGTGTGTGCTATCGTTACTAAGAGAAGCCTTTAAAATCTCTATAAAGGCATGTATCTTTTTTCCTTTCAGTTTTTGCTTTATAGATTTTGAAGCTATATTAAAATGTTCATATCTGTAGTAGCATCTTAGCTTAAAAATTGCTTGGATGCTAATACACTAATGACAGCTTTTTCGATAATAATATATATGGTCAATGTTTCCATCCTTTTCACTCAACTGTTCTAGTTCCTATATTTCAAGTTAATATCTTGTAAGCAGTATTGTTGTTGTTTAGTCACAGAGTAGTTTCCACCTCTTCTGCGCCTCCATGGACTGTAGCCCGCCAGACTCCTCTGCCCATGGGATTTCCCAGGCAAGAAGACTGGAGTGGGTTGCCATTTCCTTTCCCAGGGGATCATCCTGACTCAGGGATTGCATCTGTGTCTCCTGCACTGGCAGGCAGATTCTTTACCACTGGGTGACCAGGGAAGCCTGTAGCCACTATTAGTAAGGCTTTATTTTCTTAACACAGTCTTATAATATTTTTTTCATGAAAGTGATAGGGACCGAGTAGAATAGGTAGGTGGTTGTGGAGTCCTAGTAGGGGATGGTAGGTAGAAGGGAGACACCTGAGAAAGGTTGGGAGGCCAGGGAGTTGATGATAACTCAGGAGAGCTGCTCCTTGTTCAGTAAAGCAGGATCCACTGGGTATAAACAGCTGATGAAGGAGGAGCTGGTGAAGAAGCAACCAATGATGGATGTCCTGCATCTGCGTCTGCTTAAGGGGGGGTAGTCTTCTTCCATCCTATATACATGGCTGCCCACTCAATGGAGAGGAGAGCAGAGCAGAGCTTTCCTGCCTGCCCGCTTGCACCTCTTACAGGTACCCTATCCTAATAAATCCTCTTCTTGCCTATCACTGCCTCTCACTGAATTCCTTCTGCGTTGAGGCACGAAGAACCTGAGCCTCAGTGGGTCCAGACGTTGGGTGAGTGCTGGAGTAAGTCCCGGCCGTATGGGTTCGAGTCCCAGACAGGGTTTGATCAGGTCTGGGCCCTGGCTTTTAGTCTCAAATCGAGGTAAAACTCTTTCAAAAGTATTTGATCATTTAACATTTGTGTAATCACTGATATATTTGATTTAAAGATGCCACCCTCTTTTTGTTTTCTATTTGTCCTAGATGTTCATGTTTCTTTTCTTGTCCTGTATTATTTTGGAATTTTCATGTATTTTAAAATTATTTCATTTATCCTTTATTAATTTTCTAGTGATATACTTTCCACTATTCTTAGTCTAGAGACTAGAAATTAGGTATATCCTTAATTTACTAAAGTCTGAAATAACTTCGTCGTATAAAATCATTACAAGTCCATGTTAGTCTACTTCCTGGACAATGGAAGCACATCAGAAAATTTTATCTTTTAACATTTACAATATATGATCTTTTATATTATCTTCATCTTATATTTAATTTTACATACATTATAAATTTTATGAAACACTGTTGTATTATTTTATACAGTTAGTATTCTTTCAGGTTTATTCATGTTTTATACATTTTTTCTTTTTAGTTCTTCCTACAATTCCATGCTTCTAGCCAATATCATATTTCTTCTACCTGAAAAAAAATTCTCTTAGGTTAGTACAGGTCTTCTGTTGGAAAGTATTTATTTCATCTTTAATTTTAATTCTATGGTGGCAATAACTTTCTTTCATTACTTTAAATATGTTGCTGCATTGTTTTTTGGCTTCAGCCTCAATTGTACTAAGAAGTCAGTTGTCCATCTTGCTTTTTTTGGAGAGATAATATGTTTTTTCCACTCTTTGGCTGCTTTTGAGGTTTTCTCATTGTCTTTCATTTTCAGCTGTGATGTGCTTAGATGTTATTTTCTATGTATTCTGATTGTTGAGTTTGTGTTATTTTAAAAGTCTATAGTCTGACTTCTGTCAATTTAAAAAATTCTTTTTAAAGAATCTTTTCTGACATGGACCATTTTACAAGTCTTTACTGAATTTGTTACTATATTGCGTCTGTTTTATGTTTGTTTTTTTTGGCAGTAAGGCCTGTGGGATTTTAGTTCATCCCATCAAGGGTCGAGCCTGCACCCCCTGCATTGGAAGGTGAAATTGTAACCACTGGATTGCCAGGGCATCCCTTTTCTGTCTATTTTAGAAAATACTCAACTATTACACCAAATAGTGCTCAGTTCTCTTTCTCCTCTGTTTCTCAGATTCTGGTTATACATACGATAGGCCTTCTCATCAGGTTCCCCAGGAAATAATAAAAGAGAGGGCGAAAACAGGGGGATTATGGGACCTGAAGAAAACTACAAAGCTCTCATAAGAAACCAACTCTGACGACCCCTTGAACTTGATCCTGTGGCTTCCACAGCTGTGAGCCAACGGATTTACATTGTTTAAACCAGCCAGCTTATAATACGATTGACCCTGCACAATGTGGGGACTAGGCATGCTGGCCTTTTGCGTGGTTGAGAATCTGCATGTACCTTTACAGCTGGCTTTCATATCCATGGTTCTGCATCTGCAAAGTCAAGCAACCACAAATTGTGTAGTCCTATAGTATGTATTTATTGAAAAAAATTTCATGTATAAGTGGACTTGCAGCAATTCAAAGCTGCATTATTCAAGGGTCAACTGTCCTTCATTATTATACCACATTTATCTTTTTCTAATTCTAGGAGTAGGTGTGTGTTTTTTTCCTCATCAGAATAATAAGGCAAAATGATCAATGTTTTCAGGGTTGATGTGTGGCAGTAAACAACAAAGCTCTGTAAAAAATAAAATAAAATGATAGATGTTCAGAAATGTGTAGGCAGAGATGTATGTTTGCCCTCTGTAGCTTGCTTGGTCACTCAGGTTTATTTTTCTGATATGGAACATGCTGTCATTATTGACATGATGCCAAGCACTTGATGGGGGCTGTGCACACACGAGGCCCTTGTATCTCCCCAGCAAGGAAGGAAGTGGCTCACGGTGTACCTGTGATTCGGGAGGTTAACAAATTGTACCAGGCTCAAAAGGAGGGAATTTTGCCCAATTCGTACCAACAATTAGATTTCCAGAAACACCGCAAAGCTATCTCTTCCTGCCAACAATAGGTTTGCCAGGAGAGAGGCCAAAAATGGAAACAAACCAAATCCCGAGAGGTTATTTATTGACAATCAGATTCCGTGGTTTATAGATGCTTCCAGAGAAAGTGACAAATAGACTGCACTGTTTGTTATCTCTGGAGGGTAAAAGCTCCAGGTGTGCAAGAGTTGGCACGGAGACTCCAGTGAAAGTGGCAGTGGAGATCTATTTGGAGCATGTTCAGACAGAGGCAGAGTTAGAAGTGTCCATCACTGCATGGGACATGTGCTTTCATACACAAGGCTCCAAAGGTCATTCAAGTGGTTATTCTTCTGCATCTAGAGCTCAGGACCTGATGTGTCTGTAGCACCTTCAACAATCGTTTATCTCACTTCTAACATCTGTTCAGACCATGGGCAGAATGACCAGTGAAAATCCTCATGAAACTGAGGATTAGGAAAATCAACAATCAGGTGAGACTTTCCTTGAGCTGATGCTAGGTCACGACCTCTCACGATCGCCTTTCCCCTATCCTACATCTCTTTAGAACGTATCAATGTCTCTATTTTAGTGAGAGATGATGGAATGGATGAACAAGATTCTTCTCCTGCTTTCATAGCTTAATGCTTCATAAAGATATAATAAAGCATATATAAAAATTAAATAATACATAATAAATCAAAAAAGTAATATATGATAAAATATTTGTAAGAAAGTAAATTGTGAAATAATAACAATACAGTGCTAGGTTGGCAACCGATGGCCCCCAGAAACAACAGCCACATCTGGCTCCATGGGTACGTGCCCAGGATGAGAGCACCCTTCGATCCCCAACCAACACTGTCGGTCAGCAAGGTTGGCACCACGGGAGATTCCGTATTTTGAACTTATTAGTATTTTCATTAAATATTTCCATTTCTTTCTTTACTATTTGTCCATTTAAGTTCATTCAGTGGATATTCATTGAATCCTTGTTACGTATTAGGTACTGAAGGATAATAAAGGTAGCCAATGCTTGCATTTTTCTTTAGAGCTTAGAAATACTTGCATACATTCATCTCTTGAATACAATATGGGTGCCTGCATGCTCAAGTTTCCAGAAAAAGCCAACAATAGGTTTGCCAGGAGAGCCAAAATGGAAACAAACCAAATCCCGAGAGGTTATTTATTGACAATCAGATTCCGTGGTTTATAGATGCTTCCAGAGAAAGTGACAAATAGACTGCACTGTTTGTTATCTCTGGAGGGTAAAAGCTCCAGGTGTGCAAGAGTTGGCACGGAGACTCCAGTGAAAGTGGCAGTGGAGATCTATTTGGAGCATGTTCAGACAGAGGCAGAGTTAGAAGTGTCCATCACTGCATGGGACATGTGCTTTCATACACAAGGCTCCAAAGGTCATTCAAGTGGTTATTCTTCTGCATCTAGAGCTCAGGACCTGATGTGTCTGTAGCACCTTCAACAATCGTTTATCTCACTTCTAACATCTGTTCAGACCATGGGCAGAATGACCAGTGAAAATCCTCATGAAACTGAGGATTAGGAAAATCAACAATCAGGTGAGACTTTCCTTGAGCTGATGCTAGGTCACGACCTCTCACGATCGCCTTTCCCCTATCCTACATCTCTTTAGAACGTATCAATGTCTCTATTTTAGTGAGAGATGATGGAATGGATGAACAAGATTCTTCTCCTGCTTTCATAGCTTAATGCTTCATAAAGATATAATAAAGCATATAAAAAAATTAAATAATACATAATAAATCAAATAAATAATATATGATAAAATATTTGTAAGAAAGTAAATTGTGAAATAATAACAATACAGTGCTAGGTTGGCAACCGATGGCCCCCAGAAACAACAGCCACATCTGGCTCCATGGGTACGTGCCCAGGATGAGAGCACCCTTCGATCCCCAACCAACACTGTCGGTCAGCAAGGTTGGCACCACGGGAGATTCCGTATTTTGAACTTATTAGTATTTTCATTAAATATTTCCATTTCTTTCTTTACTATTTGTCCATTTAAGTTCATTCAGTGGATATTCATTGAATCCTTGTTACGTATTAGGTACTGAAGGATAATAAAGGTAGCCAATGCTTGCATTTTTCTTTAGAGCTTAGAAATACTGTTGCATACATTCATCTCTTGAATACAATATGGGTGCCTGCATGCTCAGTCGTGTTCAACTCTCTGTGACCCTGTAGACCGTAGCCCGCCAGGCTCCTCTGCCCATGGGGTTCTCCAGGCAAGAATACTGGAGTAGATTGCTGTTTCCTTCTCCAGGTAGAATATAAGTCCTGTTCTCCAATAAATTGCCATGACATAATAAAAATACCTGTGAACCTGAAGTTAGGAGCTTGAGCAAAATGAAACAGTGCTGAGAGGTGGAGGGTTTGACCTCACCAGGAGAGCAGGCTTTTAAGCACCAGAGACAGCTCTTCAAGATCGCAAAAATGGATTAGACTTAATGCTGCCTGTTAATGAAGGGATTTTGAATGAGTGGCCGTGTAGTTTTTAATAGACCATGACAAATACTCTGTTCAGAAAAATGAAGACTTAAAATGACCGGCAGCATTGCTGGTTTATTTTTGTCCTTTGGAAAATGGACTTCTTTGTGGGGAGAAGTGTGGTGAGGACAGCCCACCAAAGTCATGGGCGCTGGGGTCATGGGGCTGCCCTGGGGCTGGCAGGTGAGCTTTTGTTTGGATTGGTTGCCCTGGCCTGCAACAAAGCAAGATGGTAATTTTTGCTTTGGAAATAGTGTTCAGTTCAAGGTAAGGGGAAAAAAACCTGTAAGCAGCTGTCTCTTCTGAATACATTCCCCTTTCGACAAATGCCTCTCAGTTGTGTCGTTGAAATGTGCTAGGATAGCAAAGAGCTACGTAAGGCCCTTGACATTAATTCCAAAATTAAACCTCTCGTGGAAAACTAAGTTCGTGATGAGGCAAGCGCAGTGCTGTGAAGGTGTCTACTCAGAGGTATGTAGGGTACTAAGAATGTTTATGGCAGGACAGATGAGAAAGATCAGCCCACAGCAACATATTAGGCTGCTGCTTCTAGGTAGTCATGAGAACACTGCATTTCAATTTTGGAATGTTGGTCACAGACTCTCCAACAAGAGCCCAGTGGAAGCGGATACCTCAGGAAGGGGTTTGGAAGTGCTTGGCTGCCTGGCGGTCTAAGAAAATTCTTCACTGCAATCGGATCTGGCAACTTGCAGAGGATTCTTCAAACTTAGAGAAGCTGAGTCTGCCCCCAAATAGGCTGTCTCCCTGAGTTGAGAAGACTGAGGCTGGAGGCCAAGGAAGCCAGAGCATCTAGAATTCACAGATGCCCTCAGGGGTCATTCCAGTCATAAAACTGTTGACAGAAGGAGAATGAAAGAGGTGACCCTCCACTGCTCTGTCTTTGGGGCCTTAATTCTTTTTTTTTTTTTCTCATATTCTTTTCCATCTTGTTTTATAGCAGGATATTGAATACAGTTCTGATGCTTTTCAGCAGGAACTTGTTTGTCTATCTCTCCTCCCATTCTCTGTATAATAGAATATAGCATTCTATATATAATAGCTCACATCTAATCTTAACTTCCAATCCAGCCATCTCTCTCCATCCTGGGCAACCACAAGTTTGTTCTCTATATCTGTAAGCCTATTTCTGTTTATTATTTTTAAAATTTTTATTTATTTGTTTATTTTGGCCATTCTGGGTTTTCACTGCTGCCACAGGCTCTTCTCCAGTTACAGGGAGTAGGGGCTACTCTCTAGTTGAGGGGAGCAGGCTTCTTATTGCAGTGACTTTTCTTGTCATGGAACTCAGGCTCTAGGGCACAGAGGCTTCAGTAGTTGTGGCACATGGGCTCAATGGTTGTGGCTCTGAGGCTCCAGAGCACAGACTCAGTAGTTGTGGCTCATGGGCTTAGCTGCTCTGCAGCATGTGGGATCCTCCCAGATCAGGGATCAAACTCGTGTCTCCTGCACTGGCAGGCGAACTCCCCACTACTGAGCTACCAGGGAACCCCCCATTTCTGTTTTTAAAATAAGTTCATTTTTGTCATATTTTAGATTTCACATTTAGTGAAATCATGTGGTATTTGTCATTCTCTTTCTGACTTACCTTGGTTAGTGTGAATGTTTAGGGTTGATTTCCTTTAGGATTAACTGGTCTGGTCTACTTGCTGTCCATGGGACTCCCAAAAGTCTTCTCTAGCACCACAATTCAAAAGCATCAATTCTTTGGCACGCAGCCTTCTTTATGATCCATTTCTCACACCTGTACATGATGACTGGGAAACCATAGTTCTGAATCTGTGGACCTTTGTTGGGAAAGGGATGTCTCTGCGTTTTAATATGCTGTCTAGGTTTGTCATGGCTTTCTTTCCCAGGAACAAGTATCTTTTTAAAAATTGAGGGTCATTCCAGTCATAAAACTGTTGACAGAAGGAGAATGAAAGAGGTGACCCTCCACTGCTCTGTCTTTGGGGCCTTAATTCTTTTTTTTTTTTTCTCATATTCTTTTCCATCTTGTTTTATAGCAGGATATTGAATACAGTTCTGATGCTTTTCAGCAGGAACTTGTTTGTCTATCTCTCCTCCCATTCTCTGTATAATAGAATATAGCATTCTATATATAATAGCTCACATCTAATCTTAACTTCCAATCCAGCCATCTCTCTCCATCCTGGGCAACCACAAGTTTGTTCTCTATATCTGTAAGCCTATTTCTGTTTATTATTTTTAAAATTTTTATTTATTTGTTTATTTTGGCCATTCTGGGTTTTCACTGCTGCCACAGGCTCTTCTCCAGTTACAGGGAGTAGGGGCTACTCTCTAGTTGAGGGGAGCAGGCTTCTTATTGCAGTGACTTTTCTTGTCATGGAACTCAGGCTCTAGGGCACAGAGGCTTCAGTAGTTGTGGCACATGGGCTCAATGGTTGTGGCTCTGAGGCTCCAGAGCACAGACTCAGTAGTTGTGGCTCATGGGCTTAGCTGCTCTGCAGCATGTGGGATCCTCCCAGATCAGGGATCAAACTCGTGTCTCCTGCACTGGCAGGCGAACTCCCCACTACTGAGCTACCAGGGAAGCCCCCATTTCTGTTTTTAAAATAAGTTCATTTTTGTCATATTTTAGATTTCACATTTAGTGAAATCATGTGGTATTTGTCATTCTCTTTCTGACTTACCTTGGTTAGTGTGAATGTTTAGGGTTGATTTCCTTTAGGATTAACTGGTCTGGTCTACTTGCTGTCCATGGGACTCCCAAAAGTCTTCTCTAGCACCACAATTCAAAAGCATCAATTCTTTGGCACGCAGCCTTCTTTATGATCCATTTCTCACACCTGTACATGATGACTGGGAAACCATAGTTCTGAATCTGTGGACCTTTGTTGGGAAAGGGATGTCTCTGCGTTTTAATATGCTGTCTAGGTTTGTCATGGCTTTCTTTCCCAGGAACAAGTATCTTTTAATTTCATGGCTGAAGTCACTGTCCACAGTGATTTTGGAGCCCAAGAAAATAAAAGGTTTAAGCGGATCTAAACTGTGGTCTCTTCAGGTTGGCCTTGAAAGGGGTCGCATATTTTCTTCACACGTCTTTCCCTGTCCACCCCTCCTATCTAAAACATATGGGGTCATATTCTTTCCTTCCCTTCTTCTTTAAAAAGAAGAGATGCACATAACTCTCCCGCAATGGAAGAGGAAGAAGACAGGATTGCTGAAGAACTTAGATTGCTTAATTATCAGAGCACTTCAGGTATTTCAGTGTTTCTATATCAGCAATTCTGAGTATATGTTGCTTTTCTCACCAGAAGCTATTTTTTAATTAAGTTAAAGTTGTCCATTGTCTCACTGTTGATTTTCATCTTTTTAGATTGTGCCAGACCTTCCTGTAAGCAACTTCAGAATATCCTCTTTTCACATTTAGGATGGCAGTAATTAGGCCCAAATTTGCTGAGCTTGTGGGAATCTTACAACCAAAGTGATCTTAATGGCGTTTTAATGTTTGAACTCCTCTGTTCTTATGTGTGAGGTTATCAACTGGATAAAAGAAATGGCTTTGACATTCTGGTGGTTATTGGAGTTTGGAAAATGTCCCTGAAGGGTGGAAGGTTGGTAAATTTTTCTTTACTAAATGAGAAACAGTTAAACCCCAAATCTGTATTAGTATCCACAAGACATTAGGGTGTTTTTTTTTTTTTTTTTTGGTCTTTTCATGGATGATAAGACCTCATAAATCCAGAAGCTGTGAAAAAAAAGGAAAGTTTCAGTGGTTTACAAAATAGAAGAGATTGTATATTCAAAGGAAAGGGTTGTATCCTTCAAACAAAGGGATAGTCGGCCTTGAGATTATTTGAAAAGACTTCATATAAATTTATTTATTATTTTATAGCATCTTAAGAAACACCCTGTTCAGAGAATGGAGGTCAATTTTATTGGTGTTATGTCCGCATATGATTGGGCTTCCCTGGTGGCTCATATGGTAAAGAATCTGCCTCCAATGCAAGAGACCCAGGTTAAATTCCTGGGTCAGGACAGTCTCCTGGAGGAGGAATGGCTACCCTCTCCAGTAATCCTGCCTGGGGAATCCATGGACAGAAGAGCCTGGTGGGCTACAGTCCACGGGGTCACAGAGTCAGACATGACTGAGTGATTAACACACACAGACACATCCCATATGTGGTATATGATTAATGATCCGAAGAAAACAGAGAATGAGGCAAAAGAAGCTAACCAAAGTAGCAAATCATCATTTTTGGAGTCTGCTCCTCCACCTAAAGTCTCTCCTATCTTAGGGGTCCAAGAACTGTCACCTGACCAATATCTATTTTAAATGCTGATTGTGTTCCCCTAATCCTATCTGCTTCACTTTTAACTGTAACAATACAGTTCCTTGTTGGTGGTTTCCTTTAATATGTCCAAGTCTAAGTGTGAGTTAAAATCCAGAGGTCCACCTCAAGTACTTTTGTGTCACTGTGCTGAGCACCCATCCTATGCCAGGCTTTGTGCCGGAAGCTCAAACCACCAAGATGCCCGGGGTGAACCTCAAGCTGCCTTCTGCTGGGGAAACAATCAAGCAAACCGACGACTGCAGCACAGAGTGGGAAGGACATAATAGAGGTATGCATGAGGCACTACAGGAGGGAAGAGAGGTCCAAATCAGACCACAGCACCAGAGAACCCTTCCTAAAAGCTATAGTGTTTAGGCAGAGCCCTGGTGGACTTGATGAGTGGCCACATGCATGCCAGATGTACAGGACAGCTGTCATGGGGATCATTGAGTCATGGTCAATTGTTTGGGATGATTTTAAGGACAGGTATTGTAGAAAGTTTTCTTTTAATTTTACTTTAAAATATTTATTTATTTATTTGGCTGTGTCAGGTGTTAATTGCAGGATGTATCTCTCTTTTCTTTTTTTAGTTGCTGTATGTGGAATCTAGTTTCCTGAATAGGGATTGAACTGGGGCCCTCTGCATTGGGAGTGATAGGGACAGAGTAGAATAGGTAGGTGGTTGTGGAGTCCTAGTAGGGGATGGTAGGTAGAAGGGAGACACCTGAGAAAGGTTGGGAGGCCAGGGAGTTGACGATAACTCAAGAGAGCTGCTCCTTGTTCAGTGAAGCAGGCTCCACTGGGTATAAACAGCTGATGAGGGAGGAGCTGGCGAAGAAGCAACCAATGATGGATGTCCTGCATCTGCGTCTACTTGAGGGGGGCGGTCTTCTACTATCCTATATATATTGCTGCCTACTCAATTGAAGGAGAGCAGAGCAGAGCTTTCCTGCCTGCTGGCTTGCACCTCTTACAAGTACCCTATCCTAATAAAGGCAAAAGAAGCTAACCAAAGTAGCAAATCATCATTTTTGGAGTCTGCTCCTCCACCTAAAGTCTCTCCTATCTTAGGGGTCCAAGAACTGTCACCTGACCAATATCTATTTTAAATGCTGATTGTGTTCCCCTAATCCTATCTGCTTCACTTTTAACTGTAACAATACAGTTCCTTGTTGGTGGTTTCCTTTAATATGTCCAAGTCTAAGTGTGAGTTAAAATCCAGAGGTCCACCTCAAGTACTTTTGTGTCACTGTGCTGAGCACCCATCCTATGCCAGGCTTTGTGCCGGAAGCTCAAACCACCAAGATGCCCGGGGTGAACCTCAAGCTGCCTTCTGCTGGGGAAACAATCAAGCAAACCGACGACTGCAGCACAGAGTGGGAAGGACATAATAGAGGTATGCATGAGGCACTACAGGAGGGAAGAGAGGTCCAAATCAGACCACAGCACCAGAGAACCCTTCCTAAAAGCTATAGTGTTTAGGCAGAGCCCTGGTGGACTTGATGAGTGGCCACATGCATGTCAGATGTACAGGACAGCTGTCATGGGGATCATTGAGTCATGGTCAATTGTTTGGGATGATTTTAAGGACAGGTATTGTAGAAAGTTTTCTTTTAATTTTACTTTAAAATATTTATTTATTTATTTGGCTGTGTCAGGTGTTAATTGCAGGATGTATCTCTCTTTTCTTTTTTTAGTTGCTGTATGTGGAATCTAGTTTCCTGAATAGGGATTGAACTGGGGCCCTCTGCATTGGGAGTGATAGGGACAGAGTAGAATAGGTAGGTGGTTGTGGAGTCCTAGTAGGGGATGGTAGGTAGAAGGGAGACACCTGAGAAAGGTTGGGAGGCCAGGGAGTTGACGATAACTCAAGAGAGCTGCTCCTTGTTCAGTGAAGCAGGCTCCACTGGGTATAAACAGCTGATGAGGGAGGAGCTGGCGAAGAAGCAACCAATGATGGATGTCCTGCATCTGCGTCTACTTGAGGGGGGCGGTCTTCTACTATCCTATATATATTGCTGCCTACTCAATTGAAGGAGAGCAGAGCAGAGCTTTCCTGCCTGCTGGCTTGCACCTCTTACAAGTACCCTATCCTAATAAATCCTCTTCTTGCCTATCCCTCTGCCTTCTTGCTGAATTCCTTCTGCGTTGAGGTACGAAGAACCTGAGCCTCAGTGGATCCAGACGTTGGGTGAGTGCTGGAGTAAGTCCTGGCCGTGTGGGTTTGAGTCCCAGACAGGGTTTTGGCCGGGATCGAGTCCTGACTACGTGGATTCAAGTCCCAAGCAGGGTTTTAGCTGAGGTTAGGCCTTAGCCACGTGGGCTCGAGTCCCAAACCAGGTTTTGGGTAGATTCAAGCCCCAGTCACGCAGGTTCAAGTCCCAAACAGGGTTTTGGCTGGAATTCAAGCTCCAGCCACGTGGGTTCAAGTCCCAAGCAGGGTTTGATCAGGTCTGGGCCCTGGGTTTAAGACTCAAATCAAGATAAAACCCTTTCAGTTCTATGTTTGAAGAAAGGCTATTTTGTCTTAGGTGGATGACATAATTGACCTTCCATGGGAACAAACTGAGCATGCCAATGTCTTTATTTTAATTTTTATTTATATATTTATTTATTTATTTATTTTTGGCTATTCTGGGTTTTCACTGCTGCTGCAGGCTCTTGTCTAGTTGCACGGAGTGGGGGCTGCTCTCCAGTTGAGGTGAGCAGCCTTATTGTTGCAGTGACTTCTCTTGTTGTGGAACTCGGGCTCTAGGGCTCACAGGCTTCAGTAGTTGGGATATGGGTTCAATAGCTGTGGCTCTGAGGCTCTAGAGCACAGGTAAGCAGATCTGTGCCCTCTGCATTGGGAGTGATAGGGACAGAGTAGAATAGGTAGGTGGTTGTGGAGTCCTAGTAGGGGATGGTAGGTAGAAGGGAGACACCTGAGAAAGGTTGGGAGGCCAGGGAGTTGACGATAACTCAAGAGAGCTGCTCCTTGTTCAGTGAAGCAGGCTCCACTGGGTATAAACAGCTGATGAGGGAGGAGCTGGCGAAGAAGCAACCAATGATGGATGTCCTGCATCTGCGTCTACTTGAGGGGGGCGGTCTTCTACTATCCTATATATATTGCTGCCTACTCAATTGAAGGAGAGCAGAGCAGAGCTTTCCTGCCTGCTGGCTTGCACCTCTTACAAGTACCCTATCCTAATAAATCCTCTTCTTGCCTATCCCTCTGCCTTCTTGCTGAATTCCTTCTGCGTTGAGGTACGAAGAACCTGAGCCTCAGTGGATCCAGACGTTGGGTGAGTGCTGGAGTAAGTCCTGGCCGTGTGGGTTTGAGTCCCAGACAGGGTTTTGGCCGGGATCGAGTCCTGACTACGTGGATTCAAGTCCCAAGCAGGGTTTTAGCTGAGGTTAGGCCTTAGCCACGTGGGCTCGAGTCCCAAACCAGGTTTTGGGTAGATTCAAGCCCCAGTCACGCAGGTTCAAGTCCCAAACAGGGTTTTGGCTGGAATTCAAGCTCCAGCCACGTGGGTTCAAGTCCCAAGCAGGGTTTGATCAGGTCTGGGCCCTGGGTTTAAGACTCAAATCAAGATAAAACCCTTTCAGTTCTATGTTTGAAGAAAGGCTATTTTGTCTTAGGTGGATGACATAATTGACCTTCCATGGGAACAAACTGAGCATGCCAATGTCTTTATTTTAATTTTTATTTATATATTTATTTATTTATTTATTTTTGGCTATTCTGGGTTTTCACTGCTGCTGCAGGCTCTTGTCTAGTTGCACGGAGTGGGGGCTGCTCTCCAGTTGAGGTGAGCAGCCTTATTGTTGCAGTGACTTCTCTTGTTGTGGAACTCGGGCTCTAGGGCTCACAGGCTTCAGTAGTTGCGGCATATGGGTTCAATAGCTGTGGCTCTGAGGCTCTAGAGCACAGGCTCCGTAGTTGTGGCTCACGAGTTTAGTTGCTCCGCAGCATGTAGGATCTTCCCAGATCAGGGATACAACTCGTCTCCTGCCCTGGCAGGCGAACTCTTTACCACTGAGCTACTAGGGAAGTCCAAGCGTACCAATTTCTGATCCCTGTTACATACTTTTAAAGAATGGTGCACATTTTAGAGAAAATTTAAACAAATAAAAAAGTCAGCTATGGCTAGCCCAGGTGATGGTGTCCCAGATGACTCTGAGAAGCTACTCCAGAGAGTTAGAGGGGAAGGTTATTATCAGAGTACATGATGTCAGTGAAGGAGGTATGAGTGGCAGGCCCACATTCTGGCAGAGGCTTGTTGCCAGTCACGAGGAGCAGGTGTCATCGTTAATGATTGTTGTGCTTTCCTAACTCTGAGATGAATGCAAGAGTTGAGGCTCATACAATCTTCTCCTGAAACTATCTGAAAGCCCATTCAGTCATTTTTCCCCAGGGCACAGAGAGCCTCATTCCTTTCAGGAGGTGTTAAATGTCAGTAGCTGCAGTGGCTAGTGACGTAAGCCTTGCAGAGGCAGATGGCAAGTGCTGGGTTTTAGTGGGCAATTGCCAAATAAGCCTTGGAAATTCATAATGCTCATTGGCAAGTGTGAAAACATAATGCCCCAAATAACTTGTCTAATGCTGCTCAGGACTTCCCTTTCTATTGTTCACAGAACTAGGAATATCCAAAAACCACACTTAAAAAAGGATCTGTAAAGAGTGACCTGTCTTCCTCCTTGATGAGCAAGGTTAAGTAGTTGGGAAAATCAGCACAAAATGAGGCAGAGAAGTTACTCAGCTGGCGTATCAGGAGGGCTTTAATAGCAAGTACTGGATAATGGACATGAACTTGGGTAAACTCCGGGAGATGGTAAGGACAGGGAGGCCTGGCATGCTGCCCTTGATGGCCGCCTTCTTGTTGCAGTGACTTCTCTTGTTGTGGAACTCGGGCTCTAGGGCTCACAGGCTTCAGTAGTTGCGGCATATGGGTTCAATAGCTGTGGCTCTGAGGCTCTAGAGCACAGGCTCCGTAGTTGTGGCTCACGAGTTTAGTTGCTCCGCAGCATGTAGGATCTTCCCAGATCAGGGATACAACTCGTCTCCTGCCCTGGCAGGCGAACTCTTTACCACTGAGCTACTAGGGAAGTCCAAGCGTACCAATTTCTGATCCCTGTTACATACTTTTAAAGAATGGTGCACATTTTAGAGAAAATTTAAACAAATAAAAAAGTCAGCTATGGCTAGCCCAGGTGATGGTGTCCCAGATGACTCTGAGAAGCTACTCCAGAGAGTTAGAGGGGAAGGTTATTATCAGAGTACATGATGTCAGTGAAGGAGGTATGAGTGGCAGGCCCACATTCTGGCAGAGGCTTGTTGCCAGTCACGAGGAGCAGGTGTCATCGTTAATGATTGTTGTGCTTTCCTAACTCTGAGATGAATGCAAGAGTTGAGGCTCATACAATCTTCTCCTGAAACTATCTGAAAGCCCATTCAGTCATTTTTCCCCAGGGCACAGAGAGCCTCATTCCTTTCAGGAGGTGTTAAATGTCAGTAGCTGCAGTGGCTAGTGACGTAAGCCTTGCAGAGGCAGATGGCAAGTGCTGGGTTTTAGTGGGCAATTGCCAAATAAGCCTTGGAAATTCATAATGCTCATTGGCAAGTGTGAAAACATAATGCCCCAAATAACTTGTCTAATGCTGCTCAGGACTTCCCTTTCTATTGTTCACAGAACTAGGAATATCCAAAAACCACACTTAAAAAAGGATCTGTAAAGAGTGACCTGTCTTCCTCCTTGATGAGCAAGGTTAAGTAGTTGGGAAAATCAGCACAAAATGAGGCAGAGAAGTTACTCAGCTGGCGTATCAGGAGGGCTTTAATAGCAAGTACTGGATAATGGACATGAACTTGGGTAAACTCCGGGAGATGGTAAGGACAGGGAGGCCTGGCATGCTGCCATTGATGGGATCACAGAGTCAGATATAACTTGGCAACTTTGAACCACAGCAACTTGAAAATGCAGCTCAGACTTTGGCAGAAGGGAAATGATAGTTTCATTTATTTAAAAGCTTCAGGTTAGATCTCCTTAGGGTGGGGTTTGACCCCTCAATTACAAGTGATAGGAAAGTCAACTCAAATATAAACAGAAAATGGGGCATTATTGGTTCATTTATTAAAATCCTCAAGGTGAGAGTTGACCAAGGCATTTAAAGATAGCCATTAGAACCTTGTGCCTCCATCTCCTGGCTCTGGATTCTGCTTCTTAAGCTTCATTCTTCCCAGGGGACCCTGGTGGTAAATAATATGCCTGCCAATGCAGGAGATGCAAGAGTTCATGAATTCAGTCCTTGGGTCAGAAGATCGCCTGAAGAAAGGAAATAGCAACCCACTCCAGTATTCTTGCCTGGAAAATTTCATGGACAGAGGATCCTGGTGGGTAACAATCCATGGGGTCGCAGAGAGTCAGGCGTAACTGAGAACACATGCAGACCCAGCTTCATTCTCAGCCAACAGCTGATTCTCATCTTCCTTACTGCTAAGGAACTTTCAGGAAAAGTCTTCTTACATTCACTGGCTCTGACTGGATGACGTGATCATCTCCGAACCAATCAGAGTGACTGGGGAGATACCATACTCTGAGGGTCAGATTTGAGTCCTGGGCCTGGGGAAGAGCCAACTGCCATCCCAGTGCACAGATCAGTAGCTGCAGTGGCTAGTGACGTAAGCCTTGCAGAGGCAGATGGCAAGTGCTGGGTTTTAGTGGGCAATTGCCAAATAAGCCTTGGAAATTCATAATGCTCATTGGCAAGTGTGAAAACATAATGCCCCAAATAACTTGTCTAATGCTGCTCAGGACTTCCCTTTCTATTGTTCACAGAACTAGGAATATCCAAAAACCACACTTAAAAAAGGATCTGTAAAGAGTGACCTGTCTTCCTCCTTGATGAGCAAGGTTAAGTAGTTGGGAAAATCAGCACAAAATGAGGCAGAGAAGTTACTCAGCTGGCGTATCAGGAGGGCTTTAATAGCAAGTACTGGATAATGGACATGAACTTGGGTAAACTCCGGGAGATGGTAAGGACAGGGAGGCCTGGCATGCTGCCATTGATGGGATCACAGAGTCAGATATAACTTGGCAACTTTGAACCACAGCAACTTGAAAATGCAGCTCAGACTTTGGCAGAAGGGAAATGATAGTTTCATTTATTTAAAAGCTTCAGGTTAGATCTCCTTAGGGTGGGGTTTGCCCCCTCAATTACAAGTGATAGGAAAGTCAACTCAAATATAAACAGAAAATGGGGCATTATTGGTTCATTTATTAAAATCCTCAAGGTGAGAGTTGACCAAGGCATTTAAAGATAGCCATTAGAACCTTGTGCCTCCATCTCCTGGCTCTGGATTCTGCTTCTTAAGCTTCATTCTTCCCAGGGGACCCTGGTGGTAAATAATATGCCTGCCAATGCAGGAGATGCAAGAGTTCATGAATTCAGTCCTTGGGTCAGAAGATCGCCTGAAGAAAGGAAATAGCAACCCACTCCAGTATTCTTGCCTGGAAAATTTCATGGACAGAGGATCCTGGTGGGTAACAATCCATGGGGTCGCAGAGAGTCAGGCGTAACTGAGAACACATGCAGACCCAGCTTCATTCTCAGCCAACAGCTGATTCTCATCTTCCTTACTGCTAAGGAACTTTCAGGAAAAGTCTTCTTACATTCACTGGCTCTGACTGGATGACGTGATCATCTCCGAACCAATCAGAGTGACTGGGGAGATACCATACTCTGAGGGTCAGATTTGAGTCCTGGGCCTGGGGAAGAGCCAACTGCCATCCCAGTGCACAGATCAGAGGGTGGGAAAGGTAGTTGTGCCTAGAGGAAAGTATTATTCTTATTACTCAGAGCAGAATGAGTGGGCTTTTGGTGGCCAGAACCTAACACATATCCACTGCAACAGAGGGGAACACATGAGCTGGCTCTATCTTGGTCTTTATGTATTTAAAGCAATTCAGTTTTATAGATGAGCACAGGATTATTCCTGAAGATTCTCAGGGTACTGCAGGTAGTCAAGATGTCTGCTGTTAGGTTGAAATTCAAAAGAAAGAAAATGTCCCCAGGATATGCAGCAGACATTACCCACAGATAACATGACCATCCAAAATTCACCTTATGGAATGAGTCAGGGGTATGTTGCTTACCAAGTCAACTTCCTTAAGGGTTAATTAAGGACATTATCTCAGTCTCTGTACTACGTAGCATCGTGCTCAGAGCAGAAGGATTTGTTAGAAGGCTATTTTAGACTGAATTAATGAATACATTTGGAGAAGAAACTCAAAGGATAGTCTTTTTTAAAAAGTATGACCTGAGATGCTTGGGAAACACTCATGTCCAGTTAAAAGCAGACAGTTTGGGGACCCCATTGTGCTAATTGAGAAAATCTGTAGCCTCATAGCTATTCCTGAACATGTCTGGAGACTGTATGAGCAGGATTTTTAGGGGAGTCCAGCAAGGGAGGACACGGCAAGGGCTGTAGGATAGCGAAATGTTGTTCAGCTTAAATAATATGCCTGCCAATGCAGGAGATGCAAGAGTTCATGAATTCAGTCCTTGGGTCAGAAGATCGCCTGAAGAAAGGAAATAGCAACCCACTCCAGTATTCTTGCCTGGAAAATTTCATGGACAGAGGATCCTGGTGGGTAACAATCCATGGGGTCGCAGAGAGTCAGGCGTAACTGAGAACACATGCAGACCCAGCTTCATTCTCAGCCAACAGCTGATTCTCATCTTCCTTACTGCTAAGGAACTTTCAGGAAAAGTCTTCTTACATTCACTGGCTCTGACTGGATGACGTGATCATCTCCGAACCAATCAGAGTGACTGGGGAGATACCATACTCTGAGGGTCAGATTTGAGTCCTGGGCCTGGGGAAGAGCCAACTGCCATCCCAGTGCACAGATCAGAGGGTGGGAAAGGTAGTTGTGCCTAGAGGAAAGTATTATTCTTATTACTCAGAGCAGAATGAGTGGGCTTTTGGTGGCCAGAACCTAACACATATCCACTGCAACAGAGGGGAACACATGAGCTGGCTCTATCTTGGTCTTTATGTATTTAAAGCAATTCAGTTTTATAGATGAGCACAGGATTATTCCTGAAGATTCTCAGGGTACTGCAGGTAGTCAAGATGTCTGCTGTTAGGTTGAAATTCAAAAGAAAGAAAATGTCCCCAGGATATGCAGCAGACATTACCCACAGATAACATGACCATCCAAAATTCACCTTATGGAATGAGTCAGGGGTATGTTGCTTACCAAGTCAACTTCCTTAAGGGTTAATTAAGGACATTATCTCAGTCTCTGTACTACGTAGCATCGTGCTCAGAGCAGAAGGATTTGTTAGAAGGCTATTTTAGACTGAATTAATGAATACATTTGGAGAAGAAACTCAAAGGATAGTCTTTTTTAAAAAGTATGACCTGAGATGCTTGGGAAACACTCATGTCCAGTTAAAAGCAGACAGTTTGGGGACCCCATTGTGCTAATTGAGAAAATCTGTAGCCTCATAGCTATTCCTGAACATGTCTGGAGACTGTATGAAGATCAGTCTAGGAGTGTTGGTCTAGGGGGAGTCCAGCAAGGGAGGACACGGCAAGGGCTGTTCAGGATCAGGGCAGGGGGGCCTGTTAAACTGACCTTGTTCAGCTTCCTTCTCTCCTGTCTCTGTCCACAAATTCAGGTCCTCTTGGCCTCTCCAAACTTGGGCTCTCCTCAACTCAAGCCAGGTTCTGTTGTCCTCCTTGCTCTAGTACAGTTCTGGGGCCATTCCTTCCTCTTGTGGACTATCATCCTGGACAGTCCTTGGCCCAAACGTTACCTGCAGGTATCTTGTCCGGTCTCCCCCCATGTTGATGATGGGAGGGTAAAGCTGGTTCCTGTCACTCCATCTCAGCCTTTGACGTTAGAACAGTTTGTTTCTGGCTGGGAGGGAAACTGGGTCTAAGGAGGACAAGTGGAATGGATGGAAGAAGCAGGGGGATCTGACAGGTTACAGACTTCTGACAGTTGGATGTCCTACTCATAGCTTCTCCTAGTTTGCTGATGAATCGCAATGGGTAGATGTAATTTTTATAAACTTAACTATAATTGATTTACAATATTATGATAGTTTCAAATGTGCAGCTTCAGACTCTTTTTCCATTATGGTGCTCAGCTGCTCGGCTGTATCTGACTCTTTGTGACCCCATGGACTGTAGCCCACCAGGCGTCTCTGTTCATGGGAGTTTCCAGGCAAGAATACTGGAGTGGGTTGCCACTTCCCCACCCGGGGATTGGACCCATGTCTCCCATGTCTCTTGCATGGGCAGGCAAATTCTTTACCAGTGAGCCACCCGGGAAGCTGAATATAGTTTCCTGTGCTGTACATTAGGTCCTTGTGCCTTATCTATTTGACATATAAATAATCCCAACCTCTTAATGTACCCCTCTCCTTCCCCTTCTCCCTATGGTAGCCATAAATTTGTTTCCTGTGCCTGTGACCCTGTTTCTGTTTTGTAAATGTATTCCTTTTGGATCATTTTCTTAGATCTCACACAGAAGTGATATCATATGATATTTGCCTTTATCTAACTTGACAGTGTGATAATCTTGTGGTCCATCCATCTTGCTGTAAACGCCACTGTTTCATTCTTGATTATGACTGAGTAATACTCCACTGTATTTAAATAGCACATCTTCCTTATTTATTCCTGTGATGATGAGCATTTAGGTTGTTTCTATGTCTTGGCTATCATAAATAGTACTGCTACCAACATTGGGGTATGTGTGTTTCTTTTAATTAAGTTTTGTCCAGATATATACCCCACAGTGGGATTTCTAGATCACATGGTATCTCTGTTTTTAGTTGTTTTTTTTTGTTGTTGTTGTTGTTATTTTTGTTTTTTTAAGTTAGATGTAATTTTAATCCTCAAGGATGTCCTAGTGGCATTCGTCAGTTGTCTGGAGGGGGAAAACTTTTAGGACCCCTTCACTTGGATGGAGTGCAGCCTTACTGAGGCAGAGACTGGAACCTCCAAATCCTGAGGCAGCTGTGAGGCATTGGTGCAAGCATGACCTGAGTTGGACCCACCATCCTGCACCACGGAGGAGGCCCACTTGAGGAGGGAGGCTCTGGGCAGAATCCCCTCTCCCCAGGCAAGAGGCTGCGCCGCTGTCAGGCAAGATCCCTCCCTCACACGGAGGCAGTGCAGGCCGGTGCCATCAGCATTGGGTCCTCCATGCCAGAGGCAGGAGCGAGAGCACAGGCTCCTCACAAGGAACCTCCTGGTGGATTTTAGGTGTCCTGTCTGGAATCTTCACCTCCGTTCTGTTTCCCTAGCCCTCCCAACAGTCCTGTAAAGCCTCCTTTTTCTCCTCCATCAGCCAGCATCAATTACTGGTTTTCTGGGTTTTTTTTTGGTCGTGTTACGAGGCTTATGGGATCTTAGTTTCCCAACCAGAGACCCAGCAGTGAAAATGCAGAGTTCTAACCACTGGACTTCCAGGGAAATTCCCCCAATCAAAATGACTCTTATTTTGAGAACACATTGGTTGAATAGAGGACTATAACCTAAGATGTTCTTAAAAAAAAAAAAAAAGGATTTCACTTTATCTACAAAGAGAAAACCTAAATTCAAGTAGGTCAGAATCCTTCCTTAACAGCCCTCTGTGCCTGTGTCTGCTTCCAGGGTGTGGCAGGGGTCAGGACCATATCTGCCCACGCACTGGTTTGACCCTTGGGTCAGGAAGATCCCCTGGAGAAGGGAATGACAACCCACTGCAGGATTCTTGCCTAGAAACTTCCATGGACAGAGGAGCCTGGTGGACTACAGTCCAAAGGATTGCAAACAGTTGCACATGACGGAGGATGCACGCACATGCCTGTCATGGACAGACGCCTAAGACCAGAAAAAAAAGTGAAGGTATTACTTATTCTGGGTCTCATCACTTGCTCTTGTCAGCTATATGAGTTTTCCTGTTTGAAATACCAATGATGGTTAATTGGATCTTTTAACGACCTGGGTCAGCTCTATCCAAGTCAGAGATTTTATGGAACAAGTTTCCAGGCTTCATCGACATGTCCACAGCTGGGGCATTGGTCATCAAGGTATAGGAGGTATTCAGTTGACAAATGGCTTTCTCTAAGAGGAGATTTGGAAACAGCATCTGGATTCATTAATTTTATAACTTCTCAGCTCTTTACGTTCATAAGCTAAACATGTACCCACTCCTCTGGTAGTTCATCCTTTTGAGAGATGAGCACCCTTGGCATGGTGCAGAGATAAATGAATAAATGCTCATGCGTGGGCAGCGGTAGCTGATAGCGGAAATCCTGATAGACTCTAAAATGTGTCAGCAGAACCAGGATGCTAGCAGAGAGCGCAGCTCCCAGGAGTCAACTAGACAAGATGTGGTCACGGAAGACAGGAAATGCTATTTTAATAAAGTCCCACTGACTCTTTGTCTTTTTAACAGAAAATAACCTATTCCTGGCCTGTAATTGAAAGCATATCACTTGGAGTTTCTGGTGGGAATTGCTTTGAGCTGAGGTATATATTCAAATGCCTGAAAGGTGTACTTCACTTATCTCCGAGAATTACTCAGGAAGATTTCTCTGGACAGGCAAGACACTCCTTTGTCGTGCAAATCCTTGAAAGGAAAAGAGAGAGAATGAAAACAGTCTATGAGCAAGTAAATGGATGGACTGTAAGTTTAATAGGTGAGGCATCAAGTTAGCTGTTGTCTAAACTTGCAGGAAATTGAGGGTGCTTTAAAAATAGTGTCTAAAGTCAAAACCAAGCCATTAGAATAAGAAGTGAAAGCTTTGTTGAGCTTTTGGCTGTGTGAGAAGCACAACTGGCAATATCAGAGAATACATTTGCAGGAAGGGACCCCTGATGCCCATTTAGAGCAATACTCTGATTTTGCCAGGGGAGGAAACTGAGGCCCTGGAAAGAAAGGGGCCAGCCCAAGGTCCCTTCTTAGCTTGTGAGACCGTGCAAGTTCAGAAGCGTATGTCGTTAAGGACAGAGCATGTGTGTGTGTTAGTTGCTCAGTCATGTCAGACTCTGTGCGACCCCTTGGACTATAGCCTGCCAGGCTCCTATGCTCATGGGACGTTTCTAGGCAAGAATATGGCATGGGCTGTCATTTCTTCTCCAAGTTATCTTCTGGACTCAGGGATCTAACCCAGATCTCCTGCATTGCAGGCAGACTCTTTACCATCTGAGCCACTAGGAAAGCCCCTAAGGGGCTGAGCATGGGACAAGGTTAAGACTAGGATGCAGATACCTCTGTAATTCATCTGTGTGATGAGTAAGATCTGGGAGATGGTTTATAAGCTAAGGAGCATGGCTGTAAATCGCAAGGTGAGAGATATTCCCCACTGATAATGTTATTTTTTTTGGCCACTTCTATTGGTCTTTCCTTTTTATTTTTTTCCAGCCTCCCATTGCAGTGTTCTTTGAAACTAACTAAAATGTGTCAGCAGAACCAGGATGCTAGCAGAGCGCAGCTTTGTGGTCACGGAAGACAGGAAATGCTATTTTAATAAAGTCCCACTGACTCTTTGTCTTTTTAACAGAAAATAACCTATTCCTGGCCTGTAATTGAAAGCATATCACTTGGAGTTTCTGGTGGGAATTGCTTTGAGCTGAGGTATATATTCAAATGCCTGAAAGGTGTACTTCACTTATCTCCGAGAATTACTCAGGAAGATTTCTCTGGACAGGCAAGACACTCCTTTGTCGTGCAAATCCTTGAAAGGAAAAGAGAGAATGAAAACAGTCTATGAGCAAGTAAATGGATGGACTGTAAGTTTAATAGGTGAGGCATCAAGTTAGCTGTTGTCTAAACTTGCAGGAAATTGAGGGTGCTTTAAAAATAGTGTCTAAAGTCAAAACCAAGCCATTAGAATAAGAAGTGAAAGCTTTGTTGAGCTTTTGGCTGTGTGAGAAGCACAACTGGCAATATCAGAGAATACATTTGCAGGAAGGGACCCCTGATGCCCATTTAGAGCAATACTCTGATTTTGCCAGGGGAGGAAACTGAGGCCCTGGAAAGAAAGGGGCCAGCCCAAGGTCCCTTCTTAGCTTGTGAGACCGTGCAAGTTCAGAAGCGTATGTCGTTAAGGACAGAGCATGTGTGTGTGTTAGTTGCTCAGTCATGTCAGACTCTGTGCGACCCCTTGGACTATAGCCTGCCAGGCTCCTATGCTCATGGGACGTTTCTAGGCAAGAATATGGCATGGGCTGTCATTTCTTCTCCAAGTTATCTTCTGGACTCAGGGATCTAACCCAGATCTCCTGCATTGCAGGCAGACTCTTTACCATCTGAGCCACTAGGAAAGCCCCTAAGGGGCTGAGCATGGGACAAGGTTAAGACTAGGATGCAGATACCTCTGTAATTCATCTGTGTGATGAGTAAGATCTGGGAGATGGTTTATAAGCTAAGGAGCATGGCTGTAAATCGCAAGGTGAGAGATATTCCCCACTGATAATGTTATTTTTTTTTTTTGGCCACTTCTATTGGTCTTTCCTTTTATTTCCATCTTTGTTCTTTGGCCTGTGTGAGCCTCCCATTGCAGTGGCCTCTCTCGTTGTAGAGCACTGGCTCTGGGAGCGTGTGCTCCAGAGCGCTGGCTCTGTAGTTGGACACATCAGTCCAGCCGCTCTGTGGCACGTGGGATCTTCCCAGGCCAGGGATCAAACTGGTGCCCCTTGCACTGCAAGGCGGTGTCTTTACCCACTGGACCACCAGGGAAGCCCTGATAACATTTTTGTCTCTGAAAAATCACCTGCAGGGTTCTCTGCTATTGAACGTGGGATTCAATGAAGTCACATTTATGTGAAGCAAGGTCACATTTATGGCACTGAGAGGTGCTCGATTCATTCAGTACTGAATGAGGATGCAGAAAACAGGTAAAAGAAAACAAACAAAAAAAAACAAGGTGAAATCCAAGTGCAATTAAAAAGATCAAAGCTTAAAAGATCAAGGCAAGGTACTGATAATAGTAATTCATATTTGTAGGAACAAAACCAGCACTCCCCTTGCAACAAAGGTGACTGAGCGTTTTAATGGAGTCAGGCTTAAGATGCACCAGCAGTGTGATTAACTATTGAATAAACTGAAGGAAAAATTAAAATTCAGGGTCCAAAAGACCCAGAGGAAGGAATTTGCAGGGAGAATGGATCCAAGTTCAGTGTAAGAGGAGACTTTCTGCTACTCACCAGATTAGATTGGCCTGACTTTATCCTCCGTCCTTCCCTGAAAGAGGGTGAGCCTCTGGGTGGACACCTGTCAGGGCCACTGTACATGTGATTCTGCTAAATGACCCCCAAGCCCCGCGATCACTCTAGTGTACGTGCATGCGAACATGCCTAGTCGTGTCTCACTCTTTGCGATCCTATGGACGGTAGGGTCACGAATCCTCTGTCCAAGGGAATCTCCAGTCTAGAATACTGAAGTGAGTTGCCATGTCCTCCTTCAGGGAATCTTCCCTACCCAGGGATGGAACCCCTGTCTCTTATGTTGCCTGCGTTGGCAGGTGAGATCTTTACTACCAGCGCCACTTGGGAAGTTCATAACTCAAGTATATGTCTCAATAGTCACATAACTCTCTAATCCCACCACTTACTATGTGACCTTAGAGAACTTAATTAACCTCTCTGGGCCTCTCTTTCCTTGACTATAAGATCAGATATTTTTGAAAATATTTCCAAGAATATTTTAATATTGGTATTTTTGAATGAATTTAAGAAATGCACAGGAGTGCTCTTACTCTGGCATTTGGTATGTAGTGATTTTTTAAACAGTCTGTGTGGTTAGAGTGTTTCATTCTTTCATCATAGTAACTCACTCACCGATGAGCCTGTGACCCCTGATGGCTAATGAGATGCCCTGAGGCATTTTTAGTCAGACTTCTTGAAGTGATTCTGGCTTAAAGGATTAAAGTTGAGAGGACAAGCGTCCTAGAGAGTTTATGACATCGCACCGAGGATGCAGAAAACAGGTAAAAGAAAACAAACAAAAAAAAACAAGGTGAAATCCAAGTGCAATTAAAAAGATCAAAGCTTAAAAGATCAAGGCAAGGTACTGATAATAGTAATTCATATTTGTAGGAACAAAACCAGCACTCCCCTTGCAACAAAGGTGACTGAGCGTTTTAATGGAGTCAGGCTTAAGATGCACCAGCAGTGTGATTAACTATTGAATAAACTGAAGGAAAAATTAAAATTCAGGGTCCAAAAGACCCAGAGGAAGGAATTTGCAGGGAGAATGGATCCAAGTTCAGTGTAAGAGGAGACTTTCTGCTACTCACCAGATTAGATTGGCCTGACTTTATCCTCCGTCCTTCCCTGAAAGAGGGTGAGCCTCTGGGTGGACACCTGTCAGGGCCACTGTACATGTGATTCTGCTAAATGACCCCCAAGCCCCGCGATCACTCTAGTGTACGTGCATGCGAACATGCCTAGTCGTGTCTCACTCTTTGCGATCCTATGGACGGTAGGGTCACGAATCCTCTGTCCAAGGGAATCTCCAGTCTAGAATACTGAAGTGAGTTGCCATGTCCTCCTTCAGGGAATCTTCCCTACCCAGGGATGGAACCCCTGTCTCTTATGTTGCCTGCGTTGGCAGGTGAGATCTTTACTACCAGCGCCACTTGGGAAGTTCATAACTCAAGTATATGTCTCAATAGTCACATAACTCTCTAATCCCACCACTTACTATGTGACCTTAGAGAACTTAATTAACCTCTCTGGGCCTCTCTTTCCTTGACTATAAGATCAGATATTTTTGAAAATATTTCCAAGAATATTTTAATATTGGTATTTTTGAATGAATTTAAGAAATGCACAGGAGTGCTCTTACTCTGGCATTTGGTATGTAGTGATTTTTTAAACAGTCTGTGTGGTTAGAGTGTTTCATTCTTTCATCATAGTAACTCACTCACCGATGAGCCTGTGACCCCTGATGGCTAATGAGATGCCCTGAGGCATTTTTAGTCAGACTTCTTGAAGTGATTCTGGCTTAAAGGATTAAAGTTGAGAGGACAAGCGTCCTAGAGAGTTTATGACATCGCACCAGGTTATTACAGCCAGGAGCCCTGGAGTTGAGAGGGAGAGAGGGAGAAACAGGCCCATGGTGACTTTATCTGGCCCCTGAATCCAACCCTGCCTGAAGCCTGCTAACTTCTGCAATTTTAAAAAAATTATTTATTATTTTTGGTTATTTTGTGTTTTCACTGCTGCTGCAGGTCCGCTGCAGGCTCTTCTCTAGGTGCAGGAAGTGGGGGCTACTCTCTAGTTGAGGTGAGCAAGCTTCTTGTGGTGACTTCTCTTGTGGAACTCAGGCTCTAGGGCACACAGGCTTCAGTAGTTGCGGCGCATGGGCTCAACAGTCGCGGCTCTGAGGCTCTAGAGCACAGGCTCAATAGTTGTGGCTCATGGGCTCAGTTGCTTCGCAGCATGTGGGATCATCCCAGATCAGAGATCAAACCCGTACCTCCTGCATTGGCAGGTGAACTCTTCACCACTGAGCTATCAGCAAAGCCCAACATCTGGACTTTTTACTGACATGAGCAATTTAATTTCGTTTTGCTCGTTGCAGTCTGGGTCAAAGTTTCAGTCCTGTGTGACCAAACTATTGTGAAACAAATGCGGTTCTCAAGAGAGAGAGAGCCATTCCACTTCTTTCTAGGTTATTATCCTACGTAGTGTGGACTCTCAACCTGGAAGGGCCTCCTTCCTTGCATGCAGGGAGCAGTGGAGCCACTGGGGGCGCTGTTTTCCTTGATCGTTTCGGGAGAGCCCAGTTCAGCTGACTTTGGTAGCTCAAAGAGATGACCTGGAAAGTTCGCTATTTTTGGCAAGTCTTAACTTAGAGATGGTATCTTTACAACCACAGCTGCTGCTTCTTTAATTCCTTCTCTTGCTGCCAAAATCCCAATCAATAATGAACACCTTGAATGTCTTCAAACTTAAGTTAGCATCTGTCCTGAGGAGATGAATGCCAAGTCTGGGTCTCATGGCAAGCACAAGCTGGAACCAAAGCAGAAACGCGTCATCACTTTGCAGATCCATAGGGGCTCTCTTTCTCGATGTGACATTGCTGCCATCTTCTGCTTGCTAATTAAGTTTTAAAACCTTTAGAGTGACTTACTGTGAATCCAACCCGGGCCCTGAAGTCAGACTTCTTGAAGTGATTCTGGCTTAAAGGATTAAAGTTGAGAGGACAAGCGTCCTAGAGAGTTTATGACATCGCACCAGGTTATTACAGCCAGGAGCCCTGGAGTTGAGAGGGAGAGAGGGAGAAACAGGCCCATGGTGACTTTATCTGGCCCCTGAATCCAACCCTGCCTGAAGCCTGCTAACTTCTGCAATTTTAAAAAAATTATTTATTATTTTTGGTTATTTTGTGTTTTCACTGCTGCTGCAGGTCCGCTGCAGGCTCTTCTCTAGGTGCAGGAAGTGGGGGCTACTCTCTAGTTGAGGTGAGCAAGCTTCTTGTGGTGACTTCTCTTGTGGAACTCAGGCTCTAGGGCACACAGGCTTCAGTAGTTGCGGCGCATGGGCTCAACAGTCGCGGCTCTGAGGCTCTAGAGCACAGGCTCAATAGTTGTGGCTCATGGGCTCAGTTGCTTCGCAGCATGTGGGATCATCCCAGATCAGAGATCAAACCCGTACCTCCTGCATTGGCAGGTGAACTCTTCACCACTGAGCTATCAGCAAAGCCCAACATCTGGACTTTTTACTGACATGAGCAATTTAATTTCGTTTTGCTCGTTGCAGTCTGGGTCAAAGTTTCAGTCCTGTGTTACCAAACTATTGTGAAACAAATGCGGTTCTCAAGAGAGAGAGAGCCATTCCACTTCTTTCTAGGTTATTATCCTACGTAGTGTGGACTCTCAACCTGGAAGGGCCTCCTTCCTTGCATGCAGGGAGCAGTGGAGCCACTGGGGGCGCTGTTTTCCTTGATCGTTTCTGGGGAGAGCCCAGTTCAGCTGACTTTGGTAGCTCAAAGAGATGACCTGGAAAGTTCGCTTGCTATTTTTGGCAAGTCTTAACTTAGAGATGGTATCTTTACAACCACAGCTGCTGCTTCTTTAATTCCTTCTCTTGCTGCCAAAATCCCAATCAATAATGAACACCTTGAATGTCTTCAAACTTAAGTTAGCATCTGTCCTGAGGAGATGAATGCCAAGTCTGGGTCTCATGGCAAGCACAAGCTGGAACCAAAGCAGAAACGCGTCATCACTTTGCAGATCCATAGGGGCTCTCTTTCTCGATGTGACATTGCTGCCATCTTCTGCTTGCTAATTAAGTTAACCTTGTCAAAACTTGCTAAAAATTGGGTTAAAGCTGAAATGAGGTGACACCAAATCTGTGGCGCCATCACAGACACGGTTCTCCAAGATGCTGGCTGGCTCTTTCTGGTGTCAGCTTCTTTTCGTGACCTTTGGAATTCTCCTCATGAGCTCTGAGGAAAGAGGCAGGTCTGCTGATAAACTTGGACGGGAAGGCTGGTTTCCCAGGTGTTGAAGATGAGCCGTAGGCCCTATTAGTCTCTGAGGATGTCAGTCATTCAATGCCAGTACTCCCGTCTTGAGGGCTGTCTAGTCCCTCTGCGAAAGCACCAAACACCCAACAGGTCGGGTGGGAAGAAACGGTTTTATAGTCAAATGTGACTGGGAAAAGTACACATTTATTACAAATTTACTTCTAGAATTGAGAGTCTAGGATAAACAAAAATAAATCATATAATTTATACGATTTATAAATATATATAAATATTTCAGGATTTCTCGGGAATTTTACAACTTATTTTGCTTTGTGCAGCCAAGAAGATACTGTGCAATATTTCCTAGATGTTTTCACCATGGAAGCTTAAAAAAGATTTATTTTTTACCTTTCAGACTTCCCTGGTGGTGCAGTGGTTAAGAATCTGCTTGCCACTGCAGGAGACACAGTTTTGATCCTTGGTCTGGGAATATTTCCCATGCCTTAGGGCAACTAAGATCATGAAACACAACTATTGTGTCTAGAGCCTGAAAGCCACAACTACTGAAACTTGGGTGCACTAGAGCTTGTGAAGCAAGAGAAGCCACCCAATGAGAAGCCCATGCCCCACAACAAGAGAGCAGCCCTCACTCTCTGTACTGGAGTGTCGACTAAAAAGATGAACAACTTGAGAGTTGTGGGTTAAGTTTTATTTCACGTATAATTAGGACTGCAGCCGGGGAGACAGCACCCCAGATAGCTCTGGGAAACTGCTCCAAAGAGGCAGCAGGAGGAGGGTCAATATTTAAGGATTTTGGTGAGGGGGGAGTTTCACACCATTAAACAATCATTTTACAAAGGGTCTCCAGTCAGTCACGAGGATCTGATGTCACCATGAGGAGATTCAGTGCTTTTCTAAATATGAGGAGATGGAAGGATTGAGATAATAAAAGCTGTTCTTAAAAGCATCCACCTGTCTAAAGACCTGCCCCACCAGATTCCCTGGAGGAGTGCCTCTACCCCACCCTGCTCTCCATCAGGGGGTATTGAAGGCCAGCAGCTCTCAACAGCACAGGGTCTGGTCTCTGCCGAGGCAGATGGCAAACGTCCTTGTTGTCCAGACACTGGCAATGTAATCGGTAAATGCCAGTTTGTAGTTGACAGGAGAAAGTCTGAATGTGACAGCAAAAACCCAGCACAACCAAAAATAAATCAATAAATGATAAAACTTTTTAAAAATTTTAATTTTTAATTTTTTTTTAACTTTTTGCAGAGAATTCATCACGTTCCATAAATGTCTTTGGGGTTGAGCTAGTCCAGTGCCCTGACTTCTGACCTGGTCATTCACTATTAAAATGAAATCAAATGAAGTAATACGACATTGTAAATCAACTGCACTTCAGATGAAATAAATAAATTAACTCAATTTGTCAGGAAGACCCCCTGGAGGAGGACATGGCAGCCCACTCCAGTCTTCTTGCCTGGAGAATCTCCACAGACAGAGGAGCCTGGTGGCTACAGTCTATGGGGTCACAAAGAGTCAGACAGGACTAAGCAACTAAGCAAAGTACAGCCCCTTCAATGTCAGTGAGTTTGCCTTAGGGGTCTACAGCCATACCACCCTGAACACGGCTGATTTCAGCAGCCAAGCAGAGTCGCACCTGGTTAGTACTTGGATGGGAGCTTGCCTTAGGGCTGGGAATTGTGGAAACAAAGGGAGTAATTACATCGTGTGGATAATTTAAGTGGTATCTTAGTAGAAGAGGAAGTGATAAAGGGAGATATAAGGCGGGAGACAGTCCCTTTCAGATACGACACATTCCTGAAGACTCTGTGACTCAGAAGAAAGCCATATCAATCAACATTCAATACATCAGACCTGTGGGACTTTGTTTTTCCAACCCTTTAATTGTCTTTCATTTGTTCACATTAGATCATGAGTCCATGGAGAATGTAACTGCTTAAGAACCAAAAATTCCTCTAATACTGATAGTCTATTGAGGCAGTAACACAACTTCAGACCCAGTTATGAATTTGTAGCATATATTACTGGTCATAAAAAGAATGGGGCACAATGATGACTAGAGATGGTGTTTACACAGTGCCATTCCATTTACCCAAAATTAACACTGGGTTGTTGTTTTTTTTTTTTTTAAAGATTTATTTATTTATTTTGGGCGGGGGTCGGGTTGGGAATGGAGGGGAGCGGGCGGGCCACTCCTATTGGTCCTTCATTTCTCTATTTTCATCCGTCCTTGCTCCTTGGCTCCTGTGGGCCTCCCATCGCGGTGGTGTCTGTTGTCGCAGAGTGTGTGCTCTGGGCACATACGCCCCAGAGCTCCGGCTCGGCAATTGGACACATCGGTCCAGCCGCTCCGGGGCACGTGGGATCTTCCCAGGCCAGGGATTGAACCGGCGCCCCTTGCACTGCAAGGCGGCGTCCCTACCCACTGGACCACCAGGGGAAGCCCTGGGTTGTTTTTTTTTAATCATCTATTTTCCCATCTTCATAAAAACGTATTCCTATTCTGAGGTTGGGCTTCCCAGGTGGTGCTAGTGGTAAAGAACTCCCCTGCCAGTGCAGGAGATGTAAGAGATGTGGGTTCAATCCCTAGGTCAGGAAGATCCCTTGGAGAAAGAAATGGCAACCCACTCCAGTATTCTTGCCTTGGAGATCCCACAGACAGAGAAGCCTGGCAGGCTTTGGTTGATGGCGTAGCAAACAGTTGGACCTAACTGAAGTGACTCAGCACATAAGCATTCTGAGGACATGATGATGTGAATATGTGTCTTTACCTTGAGATTTCTTTCATCTGTTCCGCCTTCTGTTAGTTCATAGGAGATGAAGGGAGGTTTCTAGCATGCGGGTGTAAATGCTTAATGATGGCCCATTTTGGAATATTTTGGAAAAGTGAGGCCCTTCACGTGATTTCAGAGGAGAAGAGGATTCTTGCTCTGATCTGTTGTCCTGAGCTTTGGCTTCAGTTGATTTTGTCCCCTCAGGGTTGTCACTGTGCTTCCAGGAACCACACTTCCAAGTTTGTGTTCAGCTGAAGGGAAACACAAACCCAAGACCCAGAACCTTTCTTTCTGATGTAGGACATGAATTTTTCTCCCATTTTTGTTGGCAATATTATTTGTTTTTTTACTTCTGATAGTATGACTCACTGCTTTTGCCATTATTAGGAAATACTGGCTACAAGTCACAGAAACTACAAGTCAAAGAAATTTTTAAGGCAAACTTTCACCAGTTTTAGGGTAGGTTGGTGGATTGCATCAGAAAGGCGTCAGTGCTGTAGTCTTTCCAGTGCGCCTGTCTCCTACGTAATCTTGTGACTGCCGCCACCCCTGCTCCCACCAAGAGATGGAGCGTATTCCCCACCATTGTTCCCTGGAACTGAGCGATATTTTGCAATTGCATTGGCGAATGGAATGTCTCTTGACTTGTGTGCCTGGTCCTTCCTCTTGGAGCACAGACTTTGGAAACCTTGAGATGACCGTGCTCTGGGCACATACGCCCAGAGCTCGGCTCGGCAATTGGACACATCGGTCCAGCCGCTCCGGGGCACGTGGGATCTTCCCAGGCCAGGGATTGAACCGGCGCCCCTTGCACTGCAAGGCGGCGTCCCTACCCACTGGACCACCAGGGGAAGCCCTGGGTTGTTTTTTTTTAATCATCTATTTTCCCATCTTCATAAAAACGTATTCCTATTCTGAGGTTGGGCTTCCCAGGTGGTGCTAGTGGTAAAGAACCCACCTGCCAGTGCAGGAGATGTAAGAGATGCAAGTTCAATCCCTAGGTCAGGAAGATCCCTTGGAGAAAGAAATGGCAACCCACTCCAGTATTCTTGCCTTGGAGATCCCACAGACAGAGAAGCCTGGCAGGCTTTGGTTGATGGCGTAGCAAACAGTTGGACCTAACTGAAGTGACTCAGCACATAAGCATTCTGAGGACATGATGATGTGAATATGTGTCTTTACCTTGAGATTTCTTTCATCTGTTCCGCCTTCTGTTAGTTCATAGGAGATGAAGGGAGGTTTCTAGCATGCGGGTGTAAATGCTTAATGATGGCCCATTTTGGAATATTTTGGAAAAGTGAGGCCCTTCACGTGATTTCAGAGGAGAAGAGGATTCTTGCTCTGATCTGTTGTCCTGAGCTTTGGCTTCAGTTGATTTTGTCCCCTCAGGGTTGTCACTGTGCTTCCAGGAACCACACTTCCAAGTTTGTGTTCAGCTGAAGGGAAACACAAACCCAAGACCCAGAACCTTTCTTTCTGATGTAGGACATGAATTTTTCTCCCATTTTTGTTGGCAATATTATTTGTTTTTTTACTTCTGATAGTATGACTCACTGCTTTTGCCATTATTAGGAAATACTGGCTACAAGTCACAGAAACTACAAGTCAAAGAAATTTTTAAGGCAAACTTTCACCAGTTTTAGGGTAGGTTGGTGGATTGCATCAGAAAGGCGTCAGTGCTGTAGTCTTTCCAGTGCGCCTGTCTCCTACGTAATCTTGTGACTGCCGCCACCCCTGCTCCCACCAAGAGATGGAGCGTATTCCCCACCATTGTTCCCTGGAACTGAGCGATATTTTGCAATTGCATTGGCGAATGGAATGTCTCTTGACTTGTGTGCCTGGTCCTTCCTCTTGGAGCACAGACTTTGGAAACCTTGAGATGACCTGTAAGACCTGCATCGCAGCCGGACAGAGCGTGTGGAGGGACTTCAGAGGCTGTCTCCGTGTGAGTGTGCATGCTTAGTTGCTCAGTCGCGTCTGACTCTACATCCCCAGGGACCATAGCCTGCCAGGCTCCTCTGTCCATGAAATTCTCCAGGCAAGAATACTGGAGTGGGTAGCCATTGCCTTCTCCAGGGGAGTGTCCCAGTTGAGGGGTCTAACCTGGGTATCATGTGTCTTTTGCATTGGCACACAAGTTCTTTACCGCTGAGCCACCTGGGAAACGTGGGGAAGTCTAAGGGGCTGCAGCTTTTCCCGCCCTCTGCTACTCAGGCCCAGGAACCAGATGCCTGCACGACTGAGTCGTTAAGTGATTCCAGCTTCCAGCCTCTGAGCCTCAGTGGCTGATTCTGAGTGAAGCAGAGCCGACCTGTCCTCAGGGAGAGCCCAGCCCCAACTGCAAATATCCTGAGTGAAAACACCATGCCTTCAATCAGTCAAACCTCACTTCTTAGGGACAAAGCTCTCAGATACAGGAAGACAGTCACTGAAAAACAGTGGAAGAGGAACAAAATATACCAAATATCTACACACACACACACACACATGTAATAAGAGGATTTTCCTGGTGGCTCAGTGGTAAAGAACCTACCTGCCAATGCAGGAGATGTAGGTTCAATCCCTGGGTTGGGACGATCCCCTGGAGAAGGAAATGGCAACCTACCCCAGTATTCTTGCCTGGAGAATTCCAAGGACAGAGGAGAATTCCAAGGACAGAGGAGAATTCCAAGGAGTCACAAAGAGTTGGACTCAACTTAGCTACTAAACAACAACAACATTATACATACATACATACATACATATATATATATATATATATGTATATATAAATGTAAACACTGCTTTTTGTCATCGCAGTTTTCCATAATGTCTGAGTCTTATTAACAAGAAATGGATCGTCCCTTGTTAACCTTAGCACGAAGTAGGATATGACATCTTGGGTCATCCTCATTCTGCTGAACAAGAGATGGAGCGTATTCCCCACCATTGTTCGCTGGAACTGAGCGATATTTTGCAATTGCATTGGCGAATGGAATGTCTCTTGACTTGTGTGCCTGGTCCTTCCTCTTGGAGCACAGACTTTGGAAACCTTGAGATGACCTGTAAGACCTGCATCGCAGCCGGACAGAGCGTGTGGAGGGACTTCAGAGGCTGTCTCCGTGTGAGTGTGCATGCTTAGTTGCTCAGTCGCGTCTGACTCTACATCCCCAGGGACCATAGCCTGCCAGGCTCCTCTGTCCATGAAATTCTCCAGGCAAGAATACTGGAGTGGGTAGCCATTGCCTTCTCCAGGGGAGTGTCCCAGTTGAGGGGTCTAACCTGGGTATCATGTGTCTTTTGCATTGGCACACAAGTTCTTTACCGCTGAGCCACCTGGGAAACGTGGGGAAGTCTAAGGGGCTGCAGTTTTTCCCCGCCCTCTGCTACTCAGGCCCAGGAACCAGATGCCTGCACGACTGAGTCGTTAAGTGATTCCAGCTTCCAGCCTCTGAGCCTCAGTGGCTGATTCTGAGTGAAGCAGAGCCGACCTGTCCTCAGGGAGAGCCCAGCCCCAACTGCAAATATCCTGAGTGAAAACACCATGCCTTCAATCAGTCAAACCTCACTTCTTAGGGACAAAGCTCTCAGATACAGGAAGACAGTCACTGAAAAACAGTGGAAGAGGAACAAAATATACCAAATATCTACACACACACACACACACATGTAATAAGAGGATTTTCCTGGTGGCTCAGTGGTAAAGAACCTACCTGCCAATGCAGGAGATGTAGGTTCAATCCCTGGGTTGGGACGATCCCCTGGAGAAGGAAATGGCAACCTACCCCAGTATTCTTGCCTGGAGAATTCCAAGGACAGAGGAGAATTCCAAGGACAGAGGAGAATTCCAAGGAGTCACAAAGAGTTGGACTCAACTTAGCTACTAAACAACAACAACATTATACATACATACATACATATATATATATATATATATGTATATATAAATGTAAACACTGCTTTTTGTCATCGCAGTTTTCCATAATGTCTGAGTCTTATTAACAAGAAATGGATCGTCCCTTGTTAACCTTAGCACGAAGTAGGATATGACATCTTGGGTCATCCTCATTCTGCTGAACATGTCTGATATATTATTGTCTAATTCATGATTGACAATGAGAATTGACATAGTAATTGTGGTACCAAAATTGAATCAATATAAAAAACCTTAATATTTTCATAGGGATAGAGTTTAAGTGTTTAAGTGGTTCTACTCCTATGAAAATATTAATATTTTTTATATTTGGCACTAGTGGTAAAGAACCGCCTGTTAATGTAGGAGATGTAAGAAACACGAGTTCGATCCCTGGGTAGGGAAGATCCCCTTGAGAAAGAAATGACAACCCACTCCAGTATTCCTGCCTGGAGAATCCTCCGGATAGGGGAGTCTGGTGGCTACAGTCCATGGGGTCGCAAAGAGTGTGACACGACTGAGTGACTAGCACACACACATAAAGTGTTCCTATTAGGCCCTGGTGATCAAAGCTCTCAAGTGAAGAAAAAGGTTTTTTTCTTCTTTTTTCATATATACTGTTTGGATTTCACATCCCATTAAATACATTGGATGTACGTATGGTTCACTCTAAGGACTGAGAGGAAATTTCTATTCCTTTCTTCCTCTAAAAGACATGATCCCCATCTCAGTAGACAATCCAAGGTCTGGAAGCTCTTGTTGACCCAAGAGGCAGCCACTCAGGGGGACAGGGTCACACTTGGCCACTGCAGCACAATGAAAGCAAAAACAATGTTTCTTGCCACTTTGGGCTTTTGTCCAATGCACCCTTGTTATAAATAGCAAATCACCTGCTGAAAACTCTTTATTGCCAAGGAGAAGGACAGTCTCTGGACACTTTACACGTCAGATATGACCTCACCTACCTATCGTCCTCTATCTATCCATCTATTCCTCTGTCTACTGTCCACCTATCATCTATCATCATCTATTTCTCTCTGTCCCTGCTTCTTCCTTCTGTGTGTGTCTATGTGTGTAGTGTCTAAGAAAAGCATGAAAAGAACGCAGCTTGAGGAGCTCTGAACATTTTAAATGGACGCTCTCCTAGCTCTAACTCTGGCTCCAGAGGCCGGTAGCTGAATCCTTTCATATTAGCCTGGTGCAATGTGCTCTCATAGAACCACAGGCAACAGAGACATCTGTGGTCTTCAAGGGTTGCAAATGCTGAGCCTGCATGGACTCAAGAGTCACAGAGGAGATATACAGCTCCTGCTAGGATAAGGGCCCTTGGACCCACCTTAACATCTCCCTGCACGGCCCAGGAATGAGTCCTGTTGATTCCTTTTGGAGAAGCTAAATCAGCTCTTCAGTCATGCACAAATCATGTCTATACCACGTCTCTGCCTTGATGAACTTTACTATTTCATTCTAGGACAGCAATGAAGTGGAAACATTGTCCCTGAAGCTATATATTTATCTTTCTCTGTAGGGGTTGGAGCCTTTCTGGAAGGGAACTCAGAAATACATCTTCCTCCCTGGTGGGTCAGACCGTGAAGACTCTGTCTGCAAGGCAGGTGACCCAGTTTGGGTCAGGAAGATCCCTTGGAGAAGGGAGTGGCTTCCCACTCCAGTATTCTTGCCTGGAGAATCTTATGGACAGGGGGGGAGCCTGGTGGGCTACAGCCCATGGGATCGCACAGAGTTGGACACAACTGAGCGACTAATACTTTCACTTGGCTTTCTTCGTAAATAGTGTAAGAAGGTTCAGTTTGTGAGTCACTGTAGGACAATGGATATGAAATGTCTGTCTACCGCTCTCTTCTGCAAATGAGATTTGCATCTGCACAACGACAAATGAACAGGAAATCTTTTGGTAGTTCCGTTTTGAGAAAGAACCATGCATTTTAGACTCTGAGCTGAATGGAACTATGTAGAAGCAAAGGGGAGGAAGTTTTAAAGGAAGATGCAGCCATTCTTTTGTGATTTAATGTTTTATTTTTTCAAGAACAGTTAACATTTACCAGGCACCTATTGGCCTCAGTCACTTGAATCTAAAAAGCAAAGCTAAGTCACCCCCAGCCCGTGTTCTCTCGAATGGTTAGCCTTACTTCTTAGCTCTGTTAACCACTATTCTACCATTAGCTTCAAGTTCAGTTTTAATCACCCAAACCCATAATTGTCTACTGCTCCCTGCCACACGAACAAAAAAGTTTGGGGAGGGGGGGATAAGGCGAGCAGTTTACATTATCTGTGGATATTTCAAGTAATTGGCCCCAAAGTGAAATTATGGAGTTGGCTGTGGTTTATCATGTTCTGAGGGCATAAAACATGGAAGGAAATGGGCCCTTAAGAAGGCTTGGTATCCAAGAATGTGTGATTATGTGAAAATCCTATAATTTTACTCCCACTGGCCCAATATCCTGAGTCACTAGATGGTCAGAAGGATAGAGAATACAAAAGGAACAAACCGATGAACATTTATACTAAAAACCCAAAACAAAGTTTGTACAAGATGAACAGCAAATGAAATCGCTTCTATCAAAAGAAAATCTCACACGGTTCATTTTTGTACATACATGGACACACACCCACACACGCACAGACACACGGGCAAGAATGTGTATTTTTGTAAGATAGGTCCTTGGAAATAGACATTCTTAGCAAATATGGATGACAGATCAATTGTAATTTATTTTCTTTTAACACTGTATCATCATAAAGAAAACTGGTATAAATGAAAAAATCTATTTCAAATATCTACATCTAAAATTTTAGGCAGTGAAAAAGCACTTTGTTGACAAGGAGTGTGGAATGATGGGTGTTAATTGTCAGAAACTGCTGAATGCCTTGTTTAGTTGCCACAAACAAATTCACATATCGGAACGAACAATACTGCTAAATATTCCTTTTTTTTTTTCCCATTTTTTTCCCCTGTTAAAACATACTGGGAGGAAGAAAAGAAAAGAAAAACTGGAAATCCATACATCTTTCAAAAGTTTGAAATTGAAGCAATATTTAGAACCATTGATGAGGAACCGCCGAGGCATTGGTGTAATATACACAATGCACTTTTCTTCTTTAATCTGTAATGTACATCAAATACTTTACAACAATGCATTAACAAAAGGCAAGAAACATCTTGCTGTACAGAGGAACCCCAATGCAACTTGAAGCCTAGAATCACAACAGATGAAGAGAGTAAACAAAGCGTGACAAGCCGTCCCTCTAAGAGTGTGTGAACCGTGTCACCGCCTCTGTGCTTGTAACCTTCAAGCCCCGTCTCCCCGACTGCCTCCACTGCTGTCTTCAGCCACATCCCGTGGAAAGCACTTTTAAGACTCTACAGCCCGAACTAGAATGCTGTTGTACGATGTCAGGTTGAGCATCGCTTCCTATGGACTTTCAAGTGAACGTTCATGTAGCTTTCTAAAATAGCTCTTAATGCTTCCTTACTGGTTATCCCAGCCTTCCTATGGAACAGGCTTGAACAAACTAAATTTGCAGGGAAAAAAATTAGCAATGTCTGTGGTCTGCATGCACATGCACGGTTCCTGGAGCGCCAGCCTCACACCCAGGAGTCGGGGGAGGCCGGGTAGTGGCTCGTTTCATAGTTCAGTTCACTGTAGGGTCGGGCAGCCGAGTAGAAGTCCACATAGTTGCCGGTGGACTTGAGCCCCAGGTGCATGGTGTACTCGCTGGCGGGAGGGCGGTGGTGGACCTGGTCCTCAAAGAAGGACTCATCGTAGTTTCTCGTGGAATTAGGGAACGGCTGGTAGGTCTCGTAATCTTTTCTGCTGGGCTCCTGTGGGACTGGCTGTGTGGAAACCTGCCCAGAAAAGGAGAGCCACCTGGGTTAGTGCATTTGTCCCTGACCTGCCCTTTGACCCCCGAGGTTAATGCACTCGACCTCCCCCACCCCTTCCACCCACCGCCCAAAGTCAAGGCTCTGAATGTCCTCCATGCAGTTGCCAGGACTGCACTTCCCTGGCTGATTCTCCATTTCAAAGTTAGTTCCTGAGTCCATGTGCTATCATTCCAGATAATCTTTTTTTTTTTTTTAAGAAAAAAACACAACAAATCATTATTATGGTAAAGGACAAATAACAGAGGCTTCCTAGGTGGCATTAATGGTAAAAGAACCTGCCTGCCAATGCAGGAGATGGAAAAGACATGGGTTCAGTCCCTGAGTGGGGAAGATCCCCTGGAAGAGGGCACTCCAGTGTTCTTGCCTGGAGAATCCCATAGACAGAGGAGCCTGGTGGGCTACAGTCCATGGGGTTACAGAGTCAGACATGACTAAGCAACTTACAACCCAAAGCAAAAGATGAAGAGAGTAAACAAAGCGTGACAAGCCGTCCCTCTAAGAGTGTGTGAACCGTGTCACCGCCTCTGTGCTTGTAACCTTCAAGCCCCGTCTCCCCGACTGCCTCCACTGCTGTCTTCAGCCACATCCCGTGGAAAGCACTTTTAAGACTCTACAGCCCGAACTAGAATGCTGTTGTACGATGTCAGGTTGAGCATCGCTTCCTATGGACTTTCAAGTGAACGTTCATGTAGCTTTCTAAAATAGCTCTTAATGCTTCCTTACTGGTTATCCCAGCCTTCCTATGGAACAGGCTTGAACAAACTAAATTTGCAGGGGAAAAAAAAAATTAGCAATGTCTGTGGTCTGCATGCACATGCACGGTTCCTGGAGCGCCAGCCTCACACCCAGGAGTCGGGGGAGGCCGGGTAGTGGCTCGTTTCATAGTTCAGTTCACTGTAGGGTCGGGCAGCCGAGTAGAAGTCCACATAGTTGCCGGTGGACTTGAGCCCCAGGTGCATGGTGTACTCGCTGGCGGGAGGGCGGTGGTGGACCTGGTCCTCAAAGAAGGACTCATCGTAGTTTCTCGTGGAATTAGGGAACGGCTGGTAGGTCTCGTAATCTTTTCTGCTGGGCTCCTGTGGGACTGGCTGTGTGGAAACCTGCCCAGAAAAGGAGAGCCACCTGGGTTAGTGCATTTGTCCCTGACCTGCCCTTTGACCCCCGAGGTTAATGCACTCGACCTCCCCCACCCCTTCCACCCACCGCCCAAAGTCAAGGCTCTGAATGTCCTCCATGCAGTTGCCAGGACTGCACTTCCCTGGCTGATTCTCCATTTCAAAGTTAGTTCCTGAGTCCATGTGCTATCATTCCAGATAATCTTTTTTTTTTTTTTAAGAAAAAAACACAACAAATCATTATTATGGTAAAGGACAAATAACAGAGGCTTCCTAGGTGGCATTAATGGTAAAAGAACCTGCCTGCCAATGCAGGAGATGGAAAAGACATGGGTTCAGTCCCTGAGTGGGGAAGATCCCCTGGAAGAGGGCACTCCAGTGTTCTTGCCTGGAGAATCCCATAGACAGAGGAGCCTGGTGGGCTACAGTCCATGGGGTTACAGAGTCAGACATGACTAAGCAACTTAGCATGCATGCACTCACATATAACATAAAATTTACCATTTTCATCGTTTTGTCTATACTTCAGGCAACATTAAGTACATTCGTTGCCTTTGCCACTGTTACCACAAACCATTTTCAGAACTTTTTCATCATTGCAAACAACAACTTGTATCTAATCGGCATAATCTACCCCCCTCACCTTTCTTAGCTTGTGTCAACCACCATTCTACAGATATTTTCCATCTCTGATCTGACTAGTCCGAGTGCCTCATATAACTGGAGGAATACAGCATTTGCCCTTTTGTGTCTGGCTTCTTTCACTTAACAGAAAGCCCTCAAGGTTAGTCCATGTTATAGCAAATGACAGAATTTCCTTCCTTTTTAAGGCTAAATAATGTTCTATTGTGGAGATTCCATGTTTGTTTACCCAGTCATCCATAGATGACACTTGGGTAATTTCCACTTTCTGAGTGTCGTGAATAATGCTGCTATGAGCATGGATCTACCAGTATATGTTGCGGTCCTTGCTTTCAAGTTTTGGGGAGTATGTCCTAAAAGAGATGGACATGACTGAGTGGCTAAACAACAATGACAAATGCAACAAGAAGTGGAATCACTGGATCTGGTGGTGGTGGTGGTTGTTCTGTTGCTAAGTCGTGTCCAGCTCTTTGTGACTCCATGGGCTGCAGCACACCAGGCTTCCCGGTCCTTCACCATCTCCTGGAGTTTGCTCAAACTCACGTCCATTGAGTCAGTGATGCAACCCAACCACCTCACCCTCTGTTGCCCCATTATCCTCCCGTCCTCAATCTTTTCTGGCATCAGAATTCTTTTCCAATGAGTTGGTTCTTTGCATCAAGTAACCAAAATACTGGAGCTTCAGTTCATTGGAAGGACAGATGAGCATTCAGGGTTGATTTCCTCTAGCACTGAGTGGTTTTATCTCCTTGCAGTCTAAGGGAATCGCAACATTTTCTAGGTTAAAGAGGTATACACTTAAATGCTATAAGATACAAGCTGTTTATATTCATCTTTCCTATATTTTTATCTGCCACACTTCTTTTTTTTATCCCAAAGAAAAAGTGAAGATGTACAAGGTCTCAAGGTCACTTGGGCATCTTTCTGCCTGCCTGGAGGGCTGTGATCAGTACTTCACATATAACATAAAATTTACCATTTTCATCGTTTTGTCTATACTTCAGGCAACATTAAGTACATTCGTTGCCTTTGCCACTGTTACCACAAACCATTTTCAGAACTTTTTCATCATTGCAAACAACAACTTGTATCTAATCGGCATAATCTACCCCCCTCACCTTTCTTAGCTTGTGTCAACCACCATTCTACAGATATTTTCCATCTCTGATCTGACTAGTCCGAGTGCCTCATATAACTGGAGGAATACAGCATTTGCCCTTTTGTGTCTGGCTTCTTTCACTTAACAGAAAGCCCTCAAGGTTAGTCCATGTTATAGCAAATGACAGAATTTCCTTCCTTTTTAAGGCTAAATAATGTTCTATTGTGGAGATTCCATGTTTGTTTACCCAGTCATCCATAGATGACACTTGGGTAATTTCCACTTTCTGAGTGTCGTGAATAATGCTGCTATGAGCATGGATCTACCAGTATATGTTGCGGTCCTTGCTTTCAAGTTTTGGGGAGTATGTCCTAAAAGAGATGGACATGACTGAGTGGCTAAACAACAATGACAAATGCAACAAGAAGTGGAATCACTGGATCTGGTGGTGGTGGTGGTTGTTCTGTTGCTAAGTCGTGTCCAGCTCTTTGTGACTCCATGGGCTGCAGCACACCAGGCTTCCCGGTCCTTCACCATCTCCTGGAGTTTGCTCAAACTCACGTCCATTGAGTCAGTGATGCAACCCAACCACCTCACCCTCTGTTGCCCCATTATCCTCCCGTCCTCAATCTTTTCTGGCATCAGAATTCTTTTCCAATGAGTTGGTTCTTTGCATCAAGTAACCAAAATACTGGAGCTTCAGTTCATTGGAAGGACAGATGAGCATTCAGGGTTGATTTCCTCTAGCACTGAGTGGTTTTATCTCCTTGCAGTCTAAGGGAATCGCAACATTTTCTAGGTTAAAGAGGTATACACTTAAATGCTATAAGATACAAGCTGTTTATATTCATCTTTCCTATATTTTTATCTGCCACACTTCTTTTTTTTATCCCAAAGAAAAAGTGAAGATGTACAAGGTCTCAAGGTCACTTGGGCATCTTTCTGCCTGCCTGGAGGGCTGTGATCAGTACTTCTCTGGAAGACAGAGGCTTCTTGCTAATAAAGCCATGACATCACACCTGTCCAAGTGACCAGGTACCATAGACTTATAAGTAATCTACTCGAAGTAGTCACACCAGCAGTCCTCAATCTTTCCGGCTCTAGGGATTGATTTTGTGGAAGACAATTTTTCCACAGACAGCTAGGGGATGAGGGGAGGATGGTTTCAGGATATTTCAAGCACATTACATTTACTGTGTACTTTTTTCCTATTATAATTACATCATATCCACCTCAGATTATCAGGCATTAGATCCTGGATCCACACTCTGAAGGATCAAAATGTTTCCTAACTTGCTAAATGCCTAATTTGATGTGAACCAAACCAATATTTTAAAGCAATTATTCTTCCATTAAAAATAAGTAAGTTTAAGAAATAAAAATTAAAAAAAAATTGATGGGGTTCAAAATAACATGAGATTATGATGCCTTTGGTTGGGGGCAGGGGTCTTCAGAATTGCCCAATGGCCTCCAGCCCCCATCAGAGTTTCTACCTTTGTCCTCTGCTGGTCGCTGTTTGATGTACGGGGGCCTTGAGGGGCTAAAGGGATCACAGGAGCCTTTATGTACCTCAAAGTCTAGAATTAGTTCTCTCCCTTCCCCTTGGCTTTAAGGACAGTAAAATAAAGAGTTTTCATAGGCTAGGAATTAGCATTTATATGTGGGGCCTTAGCTATCCCCTTCCCACTGCCTCTGGGGTCCTTTCCTAAGCATCACACCCTCAAAGTGAGAACACCCTTAAGGCATGGGGCAAGGAACACCCTCATGGCCACTGCATGAAGGCAGTGGCAAAGCTTCTCACGGGCAGTGATGGGGCCCAGCTCTGCTGGGAATGACGAACACACCTGAAGAAGTGCACTTTGCTCACTGAGCAGTGGCCTGGGTAATTCCCTGCTAATGTACCTAAGGGAATCGCAACATTTTCTAGGTTAAAGAGGTATACACTTAAATGCTATAAGATACAAGCTGTTTATATTCATCTTTCCTATATTTTTATCTGCCACACTTCTTTTTTTTATCCCAAAGAAAAAGTGAAGATGTACAAGGTCTCAAGGTCACTTGGGCATCTTTCTGCCTGCCTGGAGGGCTGTGATCAGTACTTCTCTGGAAGACAGAGGCTTCTTGCTAATAAAGCCATGACATCACACCTGTCCAAGTGACCAGGTACCATAGACTTATAAGTAATCTACTCGAAGTAGTCACACCAGCAGTCCTCAATCTTTCCGGCTCTAGGGATTGATTTTGTGGAAGACAATTTTTCCACAGACAGCTAGGGGATGAGGGGAGGATGGTTTCAGGATATTTCAAGCACATTACATTTACTGTGTACTTTTTTCCTATTATAATTACATCATATCCACCTCAGATTATCAGGCATTAGATCCTGGATCCACACTCTGAAGGATCAAAATGTTTCCTAACTTGCTAAATGCCTAATTTGATGTGAACCAAACCAATATTTTAAAGCAATTATTCTTCCATTAAAAATAAGTAAGTTTAAGAAATAAAAATTAAAAAAAAATTGATGGGGTTCAAAATAACATGAGATTATGATGCCTTTGGTTGGGGGCAGGGGTCTTCAGAATTGCCCAATGGCCTCCAGCCCCCATCAGAGTTTCTACCTTTGTCCTCTGCTGGTCGCTGTTTGATGTACGGGGGCCTTGAGGGGCTAAAGGGATCACAGGAGCCTTTATGTACCTCAAAGTCTAGAATTAGTTCTCTCCCTTCCCCTTGGCTTTAAGGACAGTAAAATAAAGAGTTTTCATAGGCTAGGAATTAGCATTTATATGTGGGGCCTTAGCTATCCCCTTCCCACTGCCTCTGGGGTCCTTTCCTAAGCATCACACCCTCAAAGTGAGAACACCCTTAAGGCATGGGGCAAGGAACACCCTCATGGCCACTGCATGAAGGCAGTGGCAAAGCTTCTCACGGGCAGTGATGGGGCCCAGCTCTGCTGGGAATGACGAACACACCTGAAGAAGTGCACTTTGCTCACTGAGCAGTGGCCTGGGTAATTCCCTGCTAATGTACCTAAGGTTTGGCATAGAAATATCCTCTGGACATTGGTTTTCCTTAATAGATAATGATTTGTAATTAGCATGTTGTGTGTGAACGAATGCTTCTAATGGCCTGTCCATAACTCTTCCCTCAAGCAAGCAAAACTTCCTCTTTCCTGTGTAATTGATCTACACTAGTCCTCAACCTGGTCCCCAGAGAAATGGTGAAAGTCACCACAGTTGCCACCCAGGAGGGCTCCTACTTCCAGATGGAAAGAATGAGCTTCCTGTCTGTCTGTGGAAGTTCACCGTGCTTAAGTGTGTGTTAACATAAGAGCCTGGTTATGAGGGGACACTTGAAACTTCAACAGCTGCACTTAAACGTTGCTGAGGCCAGCTTCTCCTGATCACCACAAAAGCGAAGGTGCCCTTGGCTGGTCTTTGAGGAGCTGCTGCTATGTTGAACTTCTCCACTCTGACACGGTGCTGCTACCCAAGAGTAGGAAGCATACAAAAGAGTAGATTTGGGAAGTTTGGGAAAATTACATGGGGAGGGAACTAGAATTTCCTGTTTCTACCTCAGTGGGCACTATATTCAACATGCAATACATTCTTCTTTATTTAATCTTGGTGGTGGTTGGTGGTTTAGTCACTAAGTTGTGTCTGACTCTTTAGAACCTATGGACTACAGTCTGCCGGGCTCCTCTGTCCACGGAATTCTCCATGTAAGGACACTGGAGTGGGTTGTCATGCCCTCCTCCAGAGGATATTCCCAACCCAGGGATCAAACTCAAGTCTCCAGCATGGACAGGCAGGTTCTTTACCACTAGCGCCATCTGGCAACTTTCATTTATCCATCTATCATCTACCTGTTTATCTATTTAATCTATCTCCTTCTCTCCCTCCACCTTTCCTCTCTCTTAATTTCACCCTCTCTTCCTTCCCTCTCACTTCCTTCTCCTGTTCATTCCTTTTCTTTCTCTTTTCCTTCCTTCCTTCTTCCTTCCTCCCTTTCTCCTTTTCTTCCTATCCATCCATCCAATCCATCCATCCAGTCTCCACTTTATAGGTGAAGAAACTGAAGGTCAGATTAGTCAAGAAACATGTGCAGGATGCTATGCATTGGGGTGGGGTGAGGCTGGGATTGGAATGTACACCTGGCTGACTCCACAGTCCACATCCTCTCCAAGATGGGAACACAGTCTCAGCTGAGCTGAGGTGGCCCCACCTTGGGATGCTGGCTTCACCAAGTTGACTCCAGACCTGGTCATAAGAAGGGAGATCATAGGAGACCAAGAAGAGGTCTCCAGACTTCTTTGTACTGGTCTCAGTGGCCAGGGAGGTGTTGCCATAGCCTGGGAGCTCTTCTAGGAAAGCTACTTACAAGACTCATAGCCCTCCTCCATGTTGACTGCTGCTTCTTCTTTATCTTTGCACAACCTATTTCAAATTTCTTTGTTTCTATGTTATCTCTTGGTGGTGAGCTTTTTTGGCCTGAGCACAAGCTTATTTTAGTCTCTTCTCAGGGAATTACCTTCTTCAGTTCATCTGTATTATTCATTGAGTTCCGTATCAACCTCTTCTCGGGTTGAGTTCTGCAGTTCTGAGTCTGTGTGAACAAACCCCTCAGGATGGCTGGTGGCAGCACGGCTGTGTCTGAAGGAATTAAATTTGCTCCCTGGGCCAGTGGTACAGACCATCAGCTAGTAAGATGCATTTCCCATGGAGGTATATGCTGGCTGTATTTGATCATTTATTCTAAGAGACCATAACCTAGGCAGCTTATTAAAAAACAGAGACATCGGGCTTCCCTGGTGGTCTAGTGGGTAAGGACACCATCTTGCAGTGCAAGTGGCGCCGGTTCGATCCCTGGCCTGGGAAGATCCCACGTGCCACGGAGTGGCTGGACCTATGTGTCCAATAACTGAGCCGGAGCTCTGGAGCGCACGCACCCAGAGCCGATGCTCTGCGACACCAGAGGCCACTGCAATGGGAGGCCCACACGGGCCAAAAGAACAAAAGATGGATGAAAATAGATAAATGAAAGACCAATAGAAGTGGCCCGCCCACCCCCCTCTCTGCCCACCCCTCCCCCCTAAAAATAGAGACATCACTTTGCTGTATAGTCAAACCTATGGTTTTTCCAGTAGTCATGTACAGATGTGAGAGTTGGACCATAAAGAAGGCTAAGCGCTAAAGAATTAATTCTTTTGAATTGTGTTGCTAGAGAAGACTCTTGAGAGTCTCTTGGACAGCAAAGAGATCAAACCAGTCAATCCTAAAGGTAATCAACCCTGAATATTCACTGGAAGGACTGATGCTGAAGCTGAAGCTCCAGTATTTTAGCTACCTGATGTGAAGAGACGACTCATTGGAAAAGATCCTGATTTTAGGAAAGACAAAAAGGTGGGAAGGGGGGTCCCCTACTCAAAGTTTAATGGTAAATGCTCATGTTTAGCCTGGGAGCTCTTCTAGGAAAGCTACTTACAAGACTCATAGCCCTCCTCCATGTTGACTGCTGCTTCTTCTTTATCTTTGCACAACCTATTTCAAATTTCTTTGTTTCTATGTTATCTCTTGGTGGTGAGCTTTTTTGGCCTGAGCACAAGCTTATTTTAGTCTCTTCTCAGGGAATTACCTTCTTCAGTTCATCTGTATTATTCATTGAGTTCCGTATCAACCTCTTCTCGGGTTGAGTTCTGCAGTTCTGAGTCTGTGTGAACAAACCCCTCAGGATGGCTGGTGGCAGCACGGCTGTGTCTGAAGGAATTAAATTTGCTCCCTGGGCCAGTGGTACAGACCATCAGCTAGTAAGATGCATTTCCCATGGAGGTATATGCTGGCTGTATTTGATCATTTATTCTAAGAGACCATAACCTAGGCAGCTTATTAAAAAACAGAGACATCGGGCTTCCCTGGTGGTCTAGTGGGTAAGGACACCATCTTGCAGTGCAAGTGGCGCCGGTTCGATCCCTGGCCTGGGAAGATCCCACGTGCCACGGAGTGGCTGGACCTATGTGTCCAATAACTGAGCCGGAGCTCTGGAGCGCACGCACCCAGAGCCGATGCTCTGCGACACCAGAGGCCACTGCAATGGGAGGCCCACACGGGCCAAAAGAACAAAAGATGGATGAAAATAGATAAATGAAAGACCAATAGAAGTGGCCTGCCCACCCCTCTCTGCCCACCCCTCCCCTAAAAATAGAGACATCACTTTGCTGTATAGTCAAACCTATGGTTTTTCCAGTAGTCATGTACAGATGTGAGAGTTGGACCATAAAGAAGGCTAAGCGCTAAAGAATTAATTCTTTTGAATTGTGTTGCTAGAGAAGACTCTTGAGAGTCTCTTGGACAGCAAAGAGATCAAACCAGTCAATCCTAAAGGTAATCAACCCTGAATATTCACTGGAAGGACTGATGCTGAAGCTGAAGCTCCAGTATTTTAGCTACCTGATGTGAAGAGACGACTCATTGGAAAAGATCCTGATTTTAGGAAAGACAGGGTGGGAAGAGAAGGGGGTGACAGAGGACAAGATGGCTGGACGGTGTCCCCTACTCAATGGAGATGAGTTTGAGCAGGCTCCAGGAGATACTGAAGGACAGGGAAGCCTGGCGTGCTGCAGTCCACGGGGTCACAAAAAAGTCCGACATGACCGAGTGGCCAAACAACAATGAGCGACTATCTGATAGCATTCAAACTTAGGCAGATAAAATGCTCCCAAATACAAGCCTTTTCCATAGAGTAGCTAAAATAAATGTGTGTGTATGTGTGTGTTATGTTATTCAATGTGGACAAGTCAGATTTCCGTGAATGAGGTGGGATGATATTCACACACAGGAATGGTGTATTTTGACCTGAGCCTGCTGTGGTCCAGAAAAGTCTGGGCACATCCAAGTAGCCTGAGGCTATTTTGCCTCCTTCGCCTTCAGGCAGCATGCTCTCTGGGAAGGGGAGGTGCCACCTGCCTGTTCACGTGGTGACTACTGAGGTCCATGCTCTCAGCGCTCTGGCCTGTGCCTTCTGTTCCTATAACATCATTCTTGCTGGACGCTTTCCTCAAAAGCAGAATGTTTAGTTTAAATGGAGAACAGTGCCCCCTCTTCACCTTTGGGCAGCACACTGATGAGAGACTTCTTTGTTTTTCCTCAAGAGTGTTTATGAAGATGGTGACCAGGTGAATTTAATGACGCTAAAGGCTAAATTAAGAGAGGTGAGTTAAGTAAACAGAAGAAGTAGACTGTGTGATTAAAAAATAGAGGAAGCTACAGTGGACTACAGTCCATGGGGTTGACTTACTAAGCAACAACAAGCTCCTCAGAGGGAGGAAAAAAAATTTATGGTTTTAGTAGCTTAGAGAGGGACCATAAAGAAGGCTAGCGCTAAAGAATTAATTCTTTTGAATTGTGTTGCTAGAAAACTCTTGAAAGTCACTTGGACAGCAAAGAGATCAAACCAGTCAATCCTAAAGGAAATCAACCCTGAATATTCATTGGAAGGACTGATGCTGAAGCTGAAGCTCCAGTATTTTAGCTACCTGATGTGAAGAGACGACTCATTGGAAAAGATCCTGATTTTAGGAAAGACAGGGTGGGAAGAGAAGGGGGTGACAGAGGACAAGATGGCTGGACGGTGTCCCCTACTCAATGGAGATGAGTTTGAGCAGGCTCCAGGAGATACTGAAGGACAGGGAAGCCTGGCGTGCTGCAGTCCACGGGGTCACAAAAAAGTCCGACATGACCGAGTGGCCAAACAACAATGAGCGACTATCTGATAGCATTCAAACTTAGGCAGATAAAATGCTCCCAAATACAAGCCTTTTCCATAGAGTAGCTAAAATAAATGTGTGTGTATGTGTGTGTTATGTTATTCAATGTGGACAAGTCAGATTTCCGTGAATGAGGTGGGATGATATTCACACACAGGAATGGTGTATTTTGACCTGAGCCTGCTGTGGTCCAGAAAAGTCTGGGCACATCCAAGTAGCCTGAGGCTATTTTGCCTCCTTCGCCTTCAGGCAGCATGCTCTCTGGGAAGGGGAGGTGCCACCTGCCTGTTCACGTGGTGACTACTGAGGTCCATGCTCTCAGCGCTCTGGCCTGTGCCTTCTGTTCCTATAACATCATTCTTGCTGGACGCTTTCCTCAAAAGCAGAATGTTTAGTTTAAATGGAGAACAGTGCCCCCTCTTCACCTTTGGGCAGCACACTGATGAGAGACTTCTTTGTTTTTCCTCAAGAGTGTTTATGAAGATGGTGACCAGGTGAATTTAATGACGCTAAAGGCTAAATTAAGAGAGGTGAGTTAAGTAAACAGAAGAAGTAGACTGTGTGATTAAAAAATAGAGGAAGCTACAGTGGACTACAGTCCATGGGGGTTGCAAAGAGTCCAACATGACTGAGTGACTAAGCAACAACAAGCTCCTCGAGGAGTTTATGGTGTATCCATTCTTGGAAAAGCTTAAACAAAATTATTAATAATTGTTCATTATAGATGTTACTTACTTGATACTAGTTTAGGAACAAAAACCCTATTGCCAGTGGGATATAGATAAGTAGGCTATTTTATTTATTAGTATGGGATGGACTGGAAGAAGTTCAGTAGGATTTATGGAGAGCTGAAGTATTTAGTTCTTAAATTGATGTCTGTGACCTGCCAACTGCAGACATCAAGCCAAGGATTGCAAACCTTATTTCACACTTTCTTCTAGGCATCCTTAAGCTCAAAATTCACTGAAACTGAGACTGGAGTGGCAGGTAGTCACGTGAGATGTGAAAAGCTGAGCAGCATCTCTGCTAAATCAGGCAAAGCCTGGCTTCCGGTTCTTGGGGAAAACAGTGTCTCTCACATCCTGAAAAATATCTTTAAGAGCTGGAGACAGCCTGCTCACTGTATCTATTTACTAATGGGTCAACTTCCATAAACAGAGCTTGCATTTCCATTTTCCTTTATGTTGGGGTAGACATGCTGACCTGCAAGCATTTGGGGGCCACCCCTAGTGCCTCTTGTCTACAGCTCACGCCCTTGTTTATTCATTCACTAACTTCTCTGCTTTCTGCAAAGACCTGACCTGTGTTGTATGTCCTCCTCCATATGTCCTTAGAAATGGTCTCACACAAGACACTCTATCTGCTGGATGGGCATCTCTTTCCTCTTCAAAGATGTTATCTTGCTGAGTGGTGTGCAGTGTTCCCAAAAAGCACATTTCCCTTCCATGTTCCCTTTCATTTGGTTAATGTGATCAGGCAGGCGGCTTCCAGGTTTATCTTTTCCATACATCCTTCCTGACGCAGGGAAGCAATGTGGAACGTCAGCAGAAGCCAGCTCTGCCAATGGCGACCAGCAGCCAAGAGCAATAAAGAATGTCAGTCTTTCTGTGATGATCGCCAAGGGGCAAGAAAACTATGACATTATCCATCGATAAAGGAGCACAGGAAGTTCCCTCCTGCTTTTACACTTCCCAAAGAACCACAGAGACAATGAGCCATCAATGAACAGTTGCTAAATAAAACACAAACACAGATAGATTCTTTAAGTGTCTACCCACCACAGCCCCTCAAACTTGAACACCTACACACATCACCAAGACGTCTAGAGAAAATGTCACTCTGATGCAGAAGACCCTGAACAGGTTAGAGTCAGGGGCCAGAGGAGCATCTCTTCTGTGTTCTTAACAAGCTCCCACGTGATGCTAAGGTCCCCCAACTTGCTGGAAATTCAGTTGTCTTCCTTGAACATGATGTGTCCGTTTCACTGGGAACTGTCATGGGTAAGGAATGCTTTCTTCTGAAGGCGAACTGGCTGGGCTACAGGAGCTACTCACTCCACGCCTGGCAATTAGGCAATCTGTCCAGTAGCCAGCATCCTACACTTATCCATTTGGGGCTTTCTTTCAGGTTCTGCATCAGAGTACTGCTTTCCATTACCAGATAATGCAGGTGGCTGTAGGGAAATACAGGTTGTTTTCAAATTCGAGGCTGTTCTGATGATGGCCCCCACCCATGTGGACATGGTATCAACACATGAGCGGGGATATTATTTTCTTTTGCCGATATTCCATTGTGTCCGACTCTTTGCAACCCCGTGGACTATAGCTGCCAGGCTTTTTTGTCCATGGAATTCTCCAGGCAAGAATACTGGAGTGAGTTGCTATTTCTTCCTTGAGGGAATCTTCCTGATCCAGGGATCGAACCCATGTCTCTTGCACTGCCGGCACTGGCAGGCAGGCTCCTTACCAGCTATACCACCTGGGAAGCCCTTTTATGTATGTTAAACAGAAGCTAAATTCTTTTTCACAATTCCAGGTTATTTCCCAGGAAGGCGAAGGGAGAAATGAACACCAGTGTGCTGCCTGGTTAATGTGATCAGGCAGGCGGCTTCCAGGTTTATCTTTTCCATACATCCTTCCTGGAGGGAAGCAATGTGGAACGTCAGCAGAAGCCAGCTCTGCCAATGGCGACCAGCAGCCAAGAGCAATAAAGAATGTCAGTCTTTCTGTGATGATCGCCAAGGGCAAGAAAACTATGACATTATCCATCGATAAAGGAGCACAGGAAGTTCCCTCCTGCTTTTACACTTCCCAAAGAACCACAGAGACAATGAGCCATCAATGAACAGTTGCTAAATAAAACACAAACACAGATAGATTCTTTAAGTGTCTACCCACCACAGCCCCTCAAACTTGAACACCTACACACATCACCAAGACGTCTAGAGAAAATGTCACTCTGATGCAGAAGACCCTGAACAGGTTAGAGTCAGGGGCCAGAGGAGCATCTCTTCTGTGTTCTTAACAAGCTCCCACGTGATGCTAAGGTCCCCCAACTTGCTGGAAATTCAGTTGTCTTCCTTGAACATGATGTGTCCGTTTCACTGGGAACTGTCATGGGTAAGGAATGCTTTCTTCTGAAGGCGAACTGGCTGGGCTACAGGAGCTACTCACTCCACGCCTGGCAATTAGGCAATCTGTCCAGTAGCCAGCATCCTACACTTATCCATTTGGGGCTTTCTTTCAGGTTCTGCATCAGAGTACTGCTTTCCATTACCAGATAATGCAGGTGGCTGTAGGGAAATACAGGTTGTTTTCAAATTCGAGGCTGTTCTGATGATGGCCCCCACCCATGTGGACATGGTATCAACACATGAGCGGGGATATTATTTTCTTTTGCCGATATTCCATTGTGTCCGACTCTTTGCAACCCCGTGGACTATAGCTGCCAGGCTTTTTTGTCCATGGAATTCTCCAGGCAAGAATACTGGAGTGAGTTGCTATTTCTTCCTTGAGGGAATCTTCCTGATCCAGGGATCGAACCCATGTCTCTTGCACTGCCGGCACTGGCAGGCAGGCTCCTTACCAGCTATACCACCTGGGAAGCCCTTTTATGTATGTTAAACAGAAGCTAAATTCTTTTTCACAATTCCAGGTTATTTCCCAGGAAGGCGAAGGGAGAAATGAACACCAGTGTGCTGCCTCCCCCTTACCTGGTTATGTTTGATGTCTTCGGCGGGCGCACCATATGAATTCCTATACAAAGTCGAAATTCCAGTATTTTGAGCTGAAAGGAAAACACAAGTGTTAGCAAAGAAGGAAAGACTTCAAAGGAGGAATAATGGCTACTGAAGCCAGTGTGTGCCCTGACAACAGTTGGTGCCTTATGGACCATTCCAAATGGAATGGAAGAAATTCTTCTGCCCTAAACACCTCATTTTACATACAGATATTAAGAAAGAACAGTTATGCTACTCATAAAATTCCCATAGCATGTCAGTGCCTTGCAGTAACATTTAGCTTGTAGACAAGGTCAGGGCAGGTGCAGCAAACAGATGGTCCTCTTGCCAGTTCTGTGGCTTTTTTTTTTTTTCTTCTGGTGAAAACCAGCCGATAATAAAAGCTTGTCGCCTGCAATGAAGCATGCAGGAATCTGGATGGGCTGCTTAGCTTTAGCTGGAGAATGACAAGAGTGAAATTTCTAATTTGGGCTCAGAAGTGCTTGATCATAGTCGAGACAGTTCATTTCTCAGCGGCCTGAAGGACAGGCAGGAAGCCCCGCCCACCTTGGCCCTGTGCTTTGGCGGCTTCAGAGCCTCGTTCCACACAGCGACAGAAGCCCCACACCCTGTCTCACGACCAGCTTGTGGTCTAGACAAAAAGAAGGAAGGTCTCTTCCAGATGCCAGCCACTTCCAAAAACCTGGGCAAGATGCCCACCTGCCTGCTTCCTCATCTGGGGTCCTCGAGGCTCCTGCCACAGGCCCGAGGAAGGGCCCAGGGGAAGACCCCCATGAAGAGTTGCTAAAAAGTCTTGGTTTAAGAAATCTCTGGAAAACATTGTCTGTCCAGTATCAGGAGTCTATAAAACACTCTTCTTGTTTAGTTGCTAAGTCGTGTCGAGTTATTTTGCGACCCTGTGGACTGTTACAGGCTTCTCTGTGCATGTAATTTCCCAGTCAAGAATACTGGATTGGGTGGCCATTTCCTCCTCTAGGGGATCTCTCTGACCCAGGGATCAGATCCATGTCTCTTGTGTCTCCTGCATTGGCAGGCAGGTACTTTAGCACTGAGCCACCTGGTGAACCCCCAAATTGGAAGATCCATCATCTATTCTCTCACAGATATGGGTCGCTCCAAACACGGTCCATGTAATCTATCATTCCATCCCTGATTAGTGCTAAAAGCAGGTAATAATCATGCAATACAATTTTTCTTGAGGAGTTCTGTTTAGAATGTGAGAGCTGAGAGCCCATTTCCCATTTTTAAGACCTCTCTGACAGACTCTCTGGTTGAGCGTGCCTCGCTCCTGTCTCTGCCTTTCTGGGGTAACCTTTGCCTGGACACGGCTGTAACAACCTCCTCAACAACCTGGCTTCCACTCTGTCCAACCTGTTTATCCACCCACCTTGCTCCTAGGGGCAGAGCCATCATCTTATTAGCCAGAGTGGACTGTGTCACTGCATCGCCCTGCCCTTTGGGATTACGGTAAAAACCACACTCCCAGTACTGTCTCTGAAACTCTGTGTGGTCTGGACTCTGCCTGACTTGCTGCAGCGTTTCCAGCTCTTCCTCCTTGGTTCAGGGGGCTGTGCTGGCCCTCCTTCCTGGCCTGAGCATCCATATTATTTTGCATCCGCAATGTTAGACGTCCTGAGCCTTCTCTTGGAACTCACAGCCTCTGGACTACCTCAGGCAGGCCCCCTTGGCCCTGTGCTTTGGCGGCTTCAGAGCTGTAAAAGAAGGAAGGTCTCTTCCAGATGCCAGCCACTTCCAAAAACCTGGGCAAGATGCCCACCTGCCTGCTTCCTCATCTGGGGTCCTCGAGGCTCCTGCCACAGGCCCGAGGAAGGGCCCAGGGGAAGACCCCCATGAAGAGTTGCTAAAAAGTCTTGGTTTAAGAAATCTCTGGAAAACATTGTCTGTCCAGTATCAGGAGTCTATAAAACACTCTTCTTGTTTAGTTGCTAAGTCGTGTCGAGTTATTTTGCGACCCTGTGGACTGTTACAGGCTTCTCTGTGCATGTAATTTCCCAGTCAAGAATACTGGATTGGGTGGCCATTTCCTCCTCTAGGGGATCTCTCTGACCCAGGGATCAGATCCATGTCTCTTGTGTCTCCTGCATTGGCAGGCAGGTACTTTAGCACTGAGCCACCTGGTGAACCCCCAAATTGGAAGATCCATCATCTATTCTCTCACAGATATGGGTCGCTCCAAACACGGTCCATGTAATCTATCATTCCATCCCTGATTAGTGCTAAAAGCAGGTAATAATCATGCAATACAATTTTTCTTGAGGAGTTCTGTTTAGAATGTGAGAGCTGAGAGCCCATTTCCCATTTTTAAGACCTCTCTGACAGACTCTCTGGTTGAGCGTGCCTCGCTCCTGTCTCTGCCTTTCTGGGGTAACCTTTGCCTGGACACGGCTGTAACAACCTCCTCAACAACCTGGCTTCCACTCTGTCCAACCTGTTTATCCACCCACCTTGCTCCTAGGGGCAGAGCCATCATCTTATTAGCCAGAGTGGACTGTGTCACTGCATCGCCCTGCCCTTTGGGATTACGGTAAAAGCCACACTCCCAGTACTGTCTCTGAAACTCTGTGTGGTCTGGACTCTGCCTGACTTGCTGCAGCGTTTCCAGCTCTTCCTCCTTGGTTCAGGGGGCTGTGCTGGCCCTCCTTCCTGGCCTGAGCATCCATATTATTTTGCATCCGCAATGTTAGACGTCCTGAGCCTTCTCTTGGAACTCACAGCCTCTGGACTACCTCTCCTTGTTGCTATTCAGATTTCAGCTCAAGGCTTCCTCCTTGACCTTGGTAGTTATGTAACTCCGCCCACTTGGCGTCCTCCGTCTCATGACCCATTTATTTTATCCATCGCGCTCAACCTTGTTAAAGAGTTCATCCCATTGTTTACCTTGTGTGTGACCTCCCTTCACCTGGGAGACAAGGAGCTGCTAAAGGACAGAAATCCGTCTATCCTGCCATCTTGGTAGGTTTCCCCAGCCTCTGGGACAGAGCCTGGCCGTGGGGCATGCTCACTGAGTGAGTGCTTTGTTTGCTGAGTGAATGAATGAAGGAGTAAGCCTTAGGAAACTCTGCCTTTCGGAGCTATAATCTGCTGATGGAAAATGTCACTTCAAGGACAAGGTGAGATTTTCTTTTTCCTGGTACTAAGAATAAAATGCCTTTTTTGGGGGAAGAATGTGTGTTTCTATAGCCTTGGTCTCCCTTGCTGTCATGGCTTCTGATCTAAAGATGTTTCTCTCGGAAGTTCCTTCCTTCTGCCCTTCAGCCCATTTCACCTGTTTAAAGGAGACTGGGTAGCTGAGATTGAACTTGTGGCCTCTCTGGACACATGAAGCATGTGTCCTCATGGGTGCTCTGTCCTTCATGTGTCTGAGCAAAGAGTAGCCGCTTAGGGTAATTAATACCTTTCTTTTTTTGTATAGGCTCCAATTTCCAAATGAATCAGCATGCTGAAGATCAGAATGGCTTTAAAGGCTTAAGACAGACACTTGACAGAAACGGGCTTGACCGCTGACGCTGAGGTATTTGGAAAGCTCAGGTGGGAGGACCAACCCTCCAGGGGAATTGTGAAGTCAGGCTGTGTAGCTGCTGGGATCACACAGCCCTCCTCTGACACGTGCTCCTGAACACGTAATGTTCCCAGGGAACCATGACCACGAGAAATAGCTGTACCAGTTCTACCTGCCTGAACCAACAGCTGGCTCTGGCTTTCCGAGGGCCTTTTTGTGGAAGAAAAACAGGAGAGAAATGAGAGAAATGAGACTCCACCTAAGGCAGAAAATGAATACATAGAAGGTGGGTGGTGTGTGTGTAGGGGGAAACCTGGAATAAAAATGCAGACGGATCTGCATTTCTGAGAGCTCAGGAGAGGGGATAACGACCCAGGCAAGGAATTGCTTTTCACTTTAAAGTTTTTACATGTTGCATTTTGAGGGGGAAGCTTCCCATGGTTTTCCCACAACTAGGTGGGAAATGGCCTAGGATGTTCTGATGCCTGAGAAATAAGGAAGATGGCAGTTTTTTTGGATATTTTCTACAATGCACTGAACTTTGAATGTCCCCTAGATCTATTGGGGAATGAGAAAAAGTACTACTTTATTCAGGAGACCAGGTTTGATCCCTGGATAAGGAAGATCCCCCAGAAAAGGTAATAGCTACCTACTCCAGTGTTCTTGCCTGGAGAATTCCACGCACAGAAGATCCTGGGAGGCTACCATTCATGGGGTCGCAAAGAGTCAGACACAACTGAGTAACTAAGCATGCCCACATACATACATATTGTTTATATGTGTAAAACAAGAAAGAACTGCCTTTTAATCTGAGGGAGTCATAATATAATAAATACTTGTTTTTACTGGTCAAAAAAAAGCAAAAGTACTGCAAGTTCTAAGAGATTGGATCTGCTGAACTTAAATGCTGAAATGATGGGTATTTGCTACAGGGAAGCAGAACAGAGGTTAGCAATTCACCATTTCCATTCCTACATGGAATGCTGATGTCGACCCAGCTTGGCTGTGGATTTTTGCATATCCACACAGAAGAGCACAACGATATGCTTCAGTCTCACCAGCAACACTATTATCTCCACCACCACCATGCCCAGTATCCCCCACCTCCTCCATCACTGCCCACCTCTTCCACCGTCACCATCAAAGTCACTACGACAACAACTAGCTTTCACCCAGTACTTGTAGGCTTAGAGGGAACCTTTTTGTATAAACATGTTATTCAACAACAGTCTCATGTTTTTCTAGGCCTGCCATCATGATTGACAGTGCAGTGCTGAATTGAATTTTCAAGTAAAGTTTCATTTTACTTAGGGCAAAGTATTTAAGCCTCTAAATAAGTCTGAAAAATGACATACACCTTAATACTGGAGTTGTCAAGGTTCCTGCCATTTTCTAGGAAGACAACACATCTGGAAACATTTTATTTTTATTTTCTGATGTGTGCAGGGCATGATTATGCATCCCGATTTCGAGAGCTCAGGAGGGATAACGACCCAGGCAAGGAATTGCTTTTCACTTTAAAGTTTTTACATGTTGCATTTTGAGGGGGAAGCTTCCCATGGTTTTCCCACAACTAGGTGGGAAATGGCCTAGGATGTTCTGATGCCTGAGAAATAAGGAAGATGGCAGTTTTTTTGGATATTTTCTACAATGCACTGAACTTTGAATGTCCCCTAGATCTATTGGGGAATGAGAAAAAGTACTACTTTATTCAGGAGACCAGGTTTGATCCCTGGATAAGGAAGATCCCCCAGAAAAGGTAATAGCTACCTACTCCAGTGTTCTTGCCTGGAGAATTCCACGCACAGAAGATCCTGGGAGGCTACCATTCATGGGGTCGCAAAGAGTCAGACACAACTGAGTAACTAAGCATGCCCACATACATACATATTGTTTATATGTGTAAAACAAGAAAGAACTGCCTTTTAATCTGAGGGAGTCATAATATAATAAATACTTGTTTTTACTGGTCAAAAAAAAGCAAAAGTACTGCAAGTTCTAAGAGATTGGATCTGCTGAACTTAAATGCTGAAATGATGGGTATTTGCTACAGGGAAGCAGAACAGAGGTTAGCAATTCACCATTTCCATTCCTACATGGAATGCTGATGTCGACCCAGCTTGGCTGTGGATTTTTGCATATCCACACAGAAGAGCACAACGATATGCTTCAGTCTCACCAGCAACACTATTATCTCCACCACCACCATGCCCAGTATCCCCCACCTCCTCCATCACTGCCCACCTCTTCCACCGTCACCATCAAAGTCACTACGACAACAACTAGCTTTCACCCAGTACTTGTAGGCTTAGAGGGAACCTTTTTGTATAAACATGTTATTCAACAACAGTCTCATGTTTTTCTAGGCCTGCCATCATGATTGACAGTGCAGTGCTGAATTGAATTTTCAAGTAAAGTTTCATTTTACTTAGGGCAAAGTATTTAAGCCTCTAAATAAGTCTGAAAAATGACATACACCTTAATACTGGAGTTGTCAAGGTTCCTGCCATTTTCTAGGAAGACTACACATCTGGAAACATTTTATTTTTATTTTCTGATGTGTGCAGGGCATGATTATGCATCCCTGGAACTATTTCAGCGAAAACACATCCACATTGAAAAACCTATTCAACGATTCTACGGGGTGAAAGAGTTACAGAGAAAAGATCAACTTAATAACAATGCAGTCGATTTCACGATTATTCTCGTAATGATAGTCTCAATTTGTCCTCCCCATCTGCCAGTGATGTGGCTATCCTGGGAATAATAATTAAAAAAGTGAGTGGGTCAGGTGAATTTGGTAACACTATTGCTCTGGAGTAAATAGTACACAATAGACTCTCGGCTGCTCAGCATTCCGATTCATGTTTCTTTGTTTGTGCTCATCTACAACACGGGGCAATGCTAATGGGGAAAAATGAACCAGACAATGAGACTCGAAAGTATGTCCTCCAGTAGGCTTCCCTGGCGGTCCAGTGGCTAAGACTTCACCCTTCCACTTCAGGGGTCATGGGTTTAATTTCTAGTGGGAAAGTAAGATTGACATGTCACATGGCGAGGTTATATATATATAAAAAGATACGTCTTCGGCAAAACAGTCAGCTCTCCCATTCAGGAGATGTTTCAGGCACGAGGGTGAGGTGTTCCCTGGCGGTGTATGTGGAGGCACGGTGCTGAGCTGGGGTCGGGACTCCAAGCACCTGTTTATGATGCTTTCCGTTCGGCAGCTGGGTAGAGTTACCATGGAAAACACTGCCTCTGGGGTAAATAGAGCTCCCATTAGAGAGATTTCTCTTAGACGTTCCTGGATCCAAAAGACAAGTCAATAAATCATCCGATTTGTCTCTTCTGCTTCCCTGCGGCTCTCCACCTACATATTATCAGGGAAATGCACCTCATGCTCGTAAGAGTCTTTGGATAAGGGGGTCTCAGCATCTATCGAGGACTGCTCCTGGTACCCCAGTTTTATGAGTGCCCTAACCTGATCCTGTTTTGTGAAGTCCTTATGATCGATTTCCAGGAGGGGTCTATCTCCACATTTGCTTGGCAGAGAAGTGCGTGGAGTCCTGGGCTACAAATCCAGATGGTTCTGGCAGCTCTACTTACATCCCTCTCTCTCCTGGCCACCACACACATCGGTACAGCCAAGTCCTGCTCCTGGAGCTACGGCAGACCCGGGTGGGAGGGACGAGGGATGTGGAAATGGAGTCCCGCCAAGGGAGATTGTACAGAACAGGAGGAGAGCTGAGGTCAAGGCCGGTCAGGAGGCAGGCTGGGCAAGCTGAGAGGATGGCACCAATCTCAGCCTCCACAGAGTCCCAGCTGATGATCCAGTGGGCGTGACTGGGGAGTGAGGGACATGGAAGATCAGTGCCTCCTTAGGGAAACTGAGGTCCGTGGTTCTCACAAATCTTCCTGGGTAGTTGGTTTCATGTCAGGAGGGGAAAATGTCTCACCAGAAATTCTGGGGGTTTCCCTGAATTTGTCTTCCATTGCTTTTCTCCCCACCCCTTCCCATATCTCCATCTCCCCTCCTTTCTCAGTCCTCTTTCTCTTCTCCATCCCTAATGGGTGAAGCTTGACTATACATTGCCCACCACCTTGGGTTAGGCCAACTGAGAAGAAATCGACCATGACCCTTCTCTAATTTGAGAGAACATCATGAGCTGGCTCAGTGGAGAAGGAAAGGGCCACCCACTCGTGTATTCCTGCCTGGGAAATCCCGTGGACAAGGAACATGGCGAGCTATAGTCCATAGGGTCACAAAGGATTGGACATGACAGCCGCTAAACAACAAACAACAACATGAGTGGGAACGTGAGGAGGAAAGGAAAAGAAAGACTGAGGATTCTAAGCTCCTCCAAGAATAGGATGCTCCATTTTCAGACCTCCAGCTTCATCTGATCGCCAGTCCCTGGGCGTCGTTGCTGTCAGGCTCTCACATCCTGCTGAGCTGCTGAGCTGCAGCCAGGTGTCCCCGCCCTCTGCCCCGTCCCGCACGGCCCGGCTCACCTGTCATGGTGTCCTTCCTGGAGGTGTGTTCTCCTTTAGCTCCGTGGTAAGTGGCGTTGCTGCCGGTAGACTCATAGTCTGTTTTCCTTTCTTTGAGGCTGATCATTTCCCGAGGTGAAGCTGGGGCACTTGCTACATGGAAAAATCGAAAGGGTGACTTTCTGTGTCTCATTCCAGAGCACGTACAGCTTCTCACACAAACAAGAAAAGTCGTAAGTTCACTGGGCTCAGCACAGGTCAGTATGTGCACATGGACCTGCTGATTGATTTTTACTTTTGGTCTTTTGGCTCTTGACTTTCCCTCGCCCCTTACTTTACATCACCGGATGCTTTCTAGTTAAGGGAACATGCAACTTAGAGGCAATGAATTACATGCTATATCCTGAGCGCTTCTTTCCTAGAGAGATACATGGGAATGTGACCTGCTCATGGCATATGATGCAGTTTTAAGAATGAGATCCGTCTTAGTTTCTTTATACTTCTTTTCTCTTTTCCTTCCCTTTCCCTCCTTTCTTTTCTTCTTGCTTCCCTTCTTTTACAAAATGAGATGTGTTTCAGGGGAGCAATGACTGATACTGAAGAATCCCTAATTAAATCAGATGAATTTTACTTAAATACTGAGTCATGCAGAAATGGGCCTAAAGGAAGACAGATGGTTTGTGAGGCCAGCATAACTCAACCCCAAGGTCTTCCCTATCAGCCTGCCGGCATGGCTGGGAGCACGGCCAGAGGAGAGCCCTTTTTCCTGATGAGCATCCTTGTTCCATTTCAAATGCCACCGCTGATCTCACATGCACACCTTGCACCCTCAGCATTCTCTGCCTCTCAGACCTGGACACTGAAGCTTGGGGTAGAAGACTTTCCTGGGAACTCATTTTAAGAAACTGGTAAAAACATGAGTGGGAACGTGAGGAGGAAAGGAAAAGAAAGACTGAGGATTCTAAGCTCCTCCAAGAATAGGATGCTCCATTTTCAGACCTCCAGCTTCATCTGATCGCCAGTCCCTGGGCGTCGTTGCTGTCAGGCTCTCACATCCTGCTGAGCTGCTGAGCTGCAGCCAGGTGTCCCCGCCCTCTGCCCCGTCCCGCACGGCCCGGCTCACCTGTCATGGTGTCCTTCCTGGAGGTGTGTTCTCCTTTAGCTCCGTGGTAAGTGGCGTTGCTGCCGGTAGACTCATAGTCTGTTTTCCTTTCTTTGAGGCTGATCATTTCCCGAGGTGAAGCTGGGGCACTTGCTACATGGAAAAATCGAAAGGGTGACTTTCTGTGTCTCATTCCAGAGCACGTACAGCTTCTCACACAAACAAGAAAAGTCGTAAGTTCACTGGGCTCAGCACAGGTCAGTATGTGCACATGGACCTGCTGATTGATTTTTACTTTTGGTCTTTTGGCTCTTGACTTTCCCTCGCCCCTTACTTTACATCACCGGATGCTTTCTAGTTAAGGGAACATGCAACTTAGAGGCAATGAATTACATGCTATATCCTGAGCGCTTCTTTCCTAGAGAGATACATGGGAATGTGACCTGCTCATGGCATATGATGCAGTTTTAAGAATGAGATCCGTCTTAGTTTCTTTATACTTCTTTTCTCTTTTCCTTCCCTTTCCCTCCTTTCTTTTCTTCTTGCTTCCCTTCTTTTACAAAATGAGATGTGTTTCAGGGGAGCAATGACTGATACTGAAGAATCCCTAATTAAATCAGATGAATTTTACTTAAATACTGAGTCATGCAGAAATGGGCCTAAAGGAAGACAGATGGTTTGTGAGGCCAGCATAACTCAACCCCAAGGTCTTCCCTATCAGCCTGCCGGCATGGCTGGGAGCACGGCCAGAGGAGAGCCCTTTTTCCTGATGAGCATCCTTGTTCCATTTCAAATGCCACCGCTGATCTCACATGCACACCTTGCACCCTCAGCATTCTCTGCCTCTCAGACCTGGACACTGAGCCTGTCAACACTTGGTATTTCTAAATTGATGGGTCATAATTAGAAGACTTTCCTGGGAACTCCATGGTTCTTTAAGAAACTGGTCCCAGAACAGAGGAAAAGTTGAACTTGGACTAAAGGAAACAAACAAAAAGGAGCTTTCGTTTTTTAAAAAGATCAGATGGATTGGGAGCAACTAACGAGCCCTTCCGCTGCAGACGTGTGTTGGGAGATGTGGAGGTTAGTGAGTGCGCTGGTGGGAAGGCAGCTCTTCTGTGCTGGTCCTACAGGCTGGCCTCCGGTTGGTCTCCATGCTCCAAGGCCACTTGCATCCCAAGCTTACTCAGTTGCCTCTCACCCAGTTTGAATGCAGGTGTGGAGCCTGTCCCAGCTTCCAGGACCAAGGACAGTCCTTCATAACCTTGTTTAACGTTGAGACTCATCTGAGAACCTGGGGATGCTAAGACCAGACCCCCAACCTTTTGGATCTGAATTTTCAGTGGATGGGCCTCGGAATCCATATTCAGCAAGCACACTTGGCGATTAAAGCCTAGGGAATCTCTGGGGAGCTCTAATATTTAGGATAAAGCTCTCTTCCTCTTGCTGTTCAAGTCCCTACCCAGTCAAGCCTCAGTTTACTTTCCCACTTTTGGTTCATATCCTGATTATCTGGTCCAGCTGATCATTTCCCGAGTCACTTGATTCATTTCATCAAACTTAGTATCTTCTATGGGCAAAGCCCCGTGCCAGACACCAAGGATAGAAACACAAGTCACAGCATACTTTCTGAACTTGACCTCTTCATCAGGTCAGGAAATAAAACCAGAATAAATAAGAGGGAGATAGCTCAGTGGACGTCTCAGCCTAGTGCTGAGAAAGTAACAGAGGAGACCTCGGCCCATTCTTTCCTGAAAGACCCTCTACCCACCTCTCAAATAAATTGAGGCTCACTGCTCAGCTTTTAAAACCCTTAGAGGTTTCCAATCCTGGCTCCCCGTCAGAATTAACTACCTGCAATACATAAAAATACATGGATGCTAGAACAGGCCCCTCTCTCCAAGGTTTCCCAAATGCTACACGCCAGAGGAGAGCCCTTTTTCCTGATGAGCATCCTTGTTCCATTTCAAATGCCACCGCTGATCTCACATGCACACCTTGCACCCTCAGCATTCTCTGCCTCTCAGACCTGGACACTGAGCCTGTCAACACTTGGTATTTCTAAATTGATGGGTCATAATTAGAAGACTTTCCTGGGAACTCCATGGTTCTTTAAGAAACTGGTCCCAGAACAGAGGAAAAGTTGAACTTGGACTAAAGGAAACAAACAAAAAGGAGCTTTCGTTTTTTAAAAAGATCAGATGGATTGGGAGCAACTAACGAGCCCTTCCGCTGCAGACGTGTGTTGGGAGATGTGGAGGTTAGTGAGTGCGCTGGTGGGAAGGCAGCTCTTCTGTGCTGGTCCTACAGGCTGGCCTCCGGTTGGTCTCCATGCTCCAAGGCCACTTGCATCCCAAGCTTACTCAGTTGCCTCTCACCCAGTTTGAATGCAGGTGTGGAGCCTGTCCCAGCTTCCAGGACCAAGGACAGTCCTTCATAACCTTGTTTAACGTTGAGACTCATCTGAGAACCTGGGGATGCTAAGACCAGACCCCCAACCTTTTGGATCTGAATTTTCAGTGGATGGGCCTCGGAATCCATATTCAGCAAGCACACTTGGCGATTAAAGCCTAGGGAATCTCTGGGGAGCTCTAATATTTAGGATAAAGCTCTCTTCCTCTTGCTGTTCAAGTCCCTACCCAGTCAAGCCTCAGTTTACTTTCCCACTTTTGGTTCATATCCTGATTATCTGGTCCAGCTGATCATTTCCCGAGTCACTTGATTCATTTCATCAAACTTAGTATCTTCTATGGGCAAAGCCCCGTGCCAGACACCAAGGATAGAAACACAAGTCACAGCATACTTTCTGAACTTGACCTCTTCATCAGGTCAGGAAATAAAACCAGAATAAATAAGAGGGAGATAGCTCAGTGGACGTCTCAGCCTAGTGCTGAGAAAGTAACAGAGGAGACCTCGGCCCATTCTTTCCTGAAAGACCCTCTACCCACCTCTCAAATAAATTGAGGCTCACTGCTCAGCTTTTAAAACCCTTAGAGGTTTCCAATCCTGGCTCCCCGTCAGAATTAACTACCTGCAATACATAAAAATACATGGATGCTAGAACAGGCCCCCTCTCTCTGGGAGCTGGACCAGAATCTCTGGGTGTAAATCCAAGAGAAATCAGGGAAGAAGTGTGCAACTGCTCCATGTAACTCAGCCAGGCTCTGGGTCCAGCTCTTGCATGTCCTCAGCACACGGGCTGCTGCGTCTCACTTAGCTCCTCCACCTCGGCCCCTTCTCTCCCCTCTCCCTCCTCCTCTCCTGGAGGAGTCCCATCCTGCCTTGCTCCTGGGCCCCCAGGTCTTCTGCATAAAGACTGGCCTTTTATGAGTCACAGCCAGGCAATCATGAAGGGACAATATTTGGGGGCCTCTTGAGCAAAGCTTTTAAAATGAGAAGCTAATGCTGCACAGATGGTGGGTCAAGTGTGCAACGATCTCCTGAGACCGCGCACACAGTGGTCCAAGTCTCCGGTAAACCAGAATGATACTCCCAGAAAAAATCCCATCACGCCCACAAGTGTTTCTTAGGGGCCTTGGATGGCTTTTGGGGAGCCGTGCCTGGAAGCCACCAGGCAGCACTCTAGCTGCGTCTCTGGGATGCTGGCATCCTGAAAGGCGGCTCTTCTCCTCCCGGGTGTCTTCCCATCTATGATATGAGTCCATCTTCCCAACACTGACTGGTTCTTCATAATTAGAGCTCTTAGGACACCACCACCCTTGAGCTTCCCAGACTCACCGCTCTTTATCTCTTTGTTGGTGTTCAGTTGCTCAGTCATGTCTGACTCTTTGCAGCCCCATGGACTGCAGTCCACCAGACTTCTCTGTCTGTTACTCTCTCCCTGAGCATTCCCAAACTCACATCCTTTCAGTCAATGATGCCATCCAACCATCTCACCCTCTGCCAACCCCCTTCTCTTCTTGCCCTCAGTCTTTCCCAGAATCAGTGTCTTTTCCGATGTGTCGGCTCTCCGCATCAAGTGGCCAAAGTACCAGAGCTTCAGTGTCAGCATCAGTTCTTCCAATGAATATTCAGGGGTGATTTCCTGAATTAGGACCGACTGGTTCGATCTCCTTATCTTTTTAAGAATTATGAAGATAAGATGTATAAAAGGCCACCTCTGTGCTTCTGAGGCAAGTGGCAGTTTCTCAAGTTATATGGGGCTTCCTAATTCTTATTCAGTGTGAAGCTAAATGTTACAAGCAGTAACACAGCACTAAAAACATAAGCTTTCATGGGGCTGGGAGAGGGTAATTTATTTCAATCAAATGGTCTCCATTTATTTCTGATTTTCCTCATGGCTCTGATAGTAAAGCATGGTGTAAAGTTTCATGATGAATGTGCTCAGGGCATAAAGGCCACCCTGCTGAGGGTGCTCTATACTAGTGCCCTTCAAGATGTGGTTCCAGAAAATATGGCTTCTTTGGCAGAAGGAGGGCAGTGAAGGGCTAGGCAAACCATTTTTAAAACAAAGGCGTATGTGTATGCATGCCCGTGTTCACACATATACAACTACTCCTTGCACGCTGTAATAAAACAACAATAAATTCTATGCCACTTATATACTAAGCAGTATGTTAATGTTTTTCCTTTAACTAGTTCTTGAATCTTTGGCATTATATAAAGTGACTGAAAAGGATTTAAAAATAAGGTGTCATTGCAAGTAGATAAGAAAAATTAGTTCCAAAGTTAAGCAATAAAAGTGAGACAAAGAAGGAGGGGCAATATAGAAGGAGGGTGTTAGGAGGTATAAACTATTTTATATAGAATAAGCTAGAAGGATATATTGTACAGCCTGGGGAGTATGGCTAATATTGTACAACAACTATAAATGGAGCATAACCTTTAAAAATTGTGCACCACTCTATGCTATACCTGTAACTTATACAATGTTGTATATCAAGTATACAAGTATACAAGTATATCAATAAGTCTTTTAAAAGAATAAAAATTAGAAAAAATTAAATGATTTAAAAGTCATGATTGGTTGTGATATGAATATGCAAATGATTTATCTGCTGACTTACAGGTTAATAATAAAAAGTGAGTCAGGTATAAACAGTAATGAAAGCCTCAATGAGAGATCTCAAATGTGTACCATTCTCACAGAGGAAAGAGCATGCATGCCCTGTCTCCCCTAATCTCATCTCAGTTATAATCAATAAAGCACAGCTTAAACTATCTTAAGTTGGAAGAATATCTATGGGAAGCCCTGACCTGCAAACACTAGGTGGTTTCATTTGTTCTTATTCCTCCCCAAAGGCAGGTCCGGGGCAGGGCATCTCATGCCTAGGACACCTGTTAGAGATGTTTAGAAACCTATTAGAAAGATGTTTGTGCTGAGTCTGTGCATACAGAACGTGATGTCACCGCTGCTATAAACAGAAAACAGATGCGCTTGATATTTCTAGCAAATGTCCCAATCGAGATGGCCCTCCTCTCTGTAGAGTCAGCGAAGAGGCTGCGGAGGGGACCCTGGATCCAAAGGAGGCAGGCAGCTGGGCCTGGGCGCCTCTTACCTGAGCGGTTGTTGGGGACACACGCACGGGGGGATGGAGGGCGTCGGGACGAGGAGTAGGGTCTTTGCCGATCCCTCTCGATGGTTGACGATGAGGCTACAAAGTGATACTGTGACCATCCATCCTGCAACAGACAGCAGAGCACGGACCCGTTACGTGGGGCAGGCACAGTGATTCCTCACCCCGACCCCCTCTCTTTAAGTTCTAATCGAAAAGGATAAAATTAAATTGTCATTGCAAGTAGATAAGAAAAATTAGTTCCAAAGTTAAGCAATAAAAGTGAGACAAAGAAGGAGGGGCAATATAGAAGGAGGGTGTTAGGAGGTATAAACTATTTTATATAGAATAAGCTAGAAGGATATATTGTACAGCCTGGGGAGTATGGCTAATATTGTACAACAACTATAAATGGAGCATAACCTTTAAAAATTGTGCACCACTCTATGCTATACCTGTAACTTATACAATGTTGTATATCAAGTATACAAGTATACAAGTATATCAATAAGTCTTTTAAAAGAATAAAAATTAGAAAAAATTAAATGATTTAAAAGTCATGATTGGTTGTGATATGAATATGCAAATGATTTATCTGCTGACTTACAGGTTAATAATAAAAAGTGAGTCAGGTATAAACAGTAATGAAAGCCTCAATGAGAGATCTCAAATGTGTACCATTCTCACAGAGGAAAGAGCATGCATGCCCTGTCTCCCCTAATCTCATCTCAGTTATAATCAATAAAGCACAGCTTAAACTATCTTAAGTTGGAAGAATATCTATGGGAAGCCCTGACCTGCAAACACTAGGTGGTTTCATTTGTTCTTATTCCTCCCCAAAGGCAGGTCCGGGGCAGGGCATCTCATGCCTAGGACACCTGTTAGAGATGTTTAGAAACCTATTAGAAAGATGTTTGTGCTGAGTCTGTGCATACAGAACGTGATGTCACCGCTGCTATAAACAGAAAACAGATGCGCTTGATATTTCTAGCAAATGTCCCAATCGAGATGGCCCTCCTCTCTGTAGAGTCAGCGAAGAGGCTGCGGAGGGGACCCTGGATCCAAAGGAGGCAGGCAGCTGGGCCTGGGCGCCTCTTACCTGAGCGGTTGTTGGGGGACACACGCACGGGGGAGATGGAGGGCGTGCGGGACGAGGAGTAGGGTCTTTGCCGATCCCTCTCGATGGTTGACGATGAGGCTACAAAGTGATACTGTGACCATCCATCCTGCAACAGACAGCAGAGCACGGACCCGTTACGTGGGGCAGGCACAGTGATTCCTCACCCCCCGACACCGGGGCCTTCCGAGCATTCCAATTTACAAAACGTTTCTTCAGTCTGTCAGGAGAAATCTCAGATCTCTGAGAAGTGCTCACTGAGATGGCCTCCTGCTCCCTCCAGACAGCCCGATCCTCCAAGGGCCTGCCCTCAGTGCCGGCTTTCCTCACCAGGCGTGGAGTAAGTGGTCTCTTTGCAACCCTTCTTTGCCCTGAACATTGCATTTAAATGAAACAAGATGCTCAGAGGGGCTTCCTAGGAGGTGCCTGTCTCCTAGAAAGAATATGCCTGCCAATGCAGAGACGTGGGTTTGATACTTGGGTTGGGAAGATCCCCTGGAGGAGGGCATGGAAACCCACTCCAGCATTCTTGCCTCGAGAATCCCATGGACAGAGGAGCCTGACAGGCTGTAGTCCGTGGGGTTGCAGGGAGTCAGAATGCACCTGCACGCAGGGTGCTCAGAATGACCCTGACACCTTGCTTTGCTGACCTTACTCCAAACAGGAGCCTGGCCCTCTTTTCAACCACCTTGAAGTTTTCCAACGTCATCATACTTGTTCTAGAGACCAATATCTTAGTGATCAGAATGCCGAGAGGCTTTGCTCCTTCTGGTTTATCTCCTTACACTGTTTCGAGCCCTTCTCTGCTACAAATGCCTCCATCCCCACCCAGTCAAGGCCTTCAGCATGACTTGTTGTTGGGTATTCACATCTAGGTTGCTATGCTCTCTGATTTGTCCCAGGAATTATTAGAGCATATTCAAAATGTCCTTAGTCGCTCAGTTTCCACGTAGTCTTCCAGCCTCCTCTGTCCATGGAATTCTCCAGGCAATAATACTGGAGTGGGTTGCCATAATCTTTCTCCTATCAATTAATTCTCTATTCGCCTTTCAATATCTGGTTGATATAAGAAAGCATATATACCATTGTTTTCATTATGAAAACCATTTAAGAAACTTCTGCATCATTTTGTATTTAGAAAGCACTAAGGAGAAAATAAAAATAGCCAACAATTCCTCCCTCCTCCTCCTCCCCTGAGAACTCGTGTTAAGATGTCAGAGTATTTTTTTTCTTTCAGTCTTTTTTCTTCTTTAATTCAAGTTGAGTCTTATCGAAGCAAGATGTCAAATAGTACTGGCATTATCAAGGAAAAACAGACACCTGCCTCATCCTCAACTCTTGCTTCATAGACACAACCATTTTCTTTTCCTGAATTTTCTTAGGGATTCATTTCTCTGTAAAGAATCATTGCAAACATAATTAGATGAATGTTAACCAAGAATGGAAACTATACTCATTTTAATATGTGTGTCTTTTTTTTCTTAATTTTTGGCCTCTTTTATGGTTTTCCATTCGTTTATTTTTCATCCATCTTATTCCTCGGTTTATGTGGGCCTCCCATCGCAGTGGCCTCTCTTCATTGCAGAGCGCTAGCTCTGGGCACATGTGTGCCAGGGCACCAACTCACAATTGGACACACCGGTCCAGCAGCTCCGCAGCACGTGGGATCTTCCTGGGCCAAGGATCGAACTGGTGCCCCCTGCATTGCAGGGCAGACTCTTTACCCACTGGACCACCAGGGAAGCCCTGTGTATCTTTCCTTATGTAATTCTAATTACTGCTGTTCTACTTCACTGGTAGGGTAAAGCCAAAATGAGAAGTGTGCTGTTCTAAAATTTTAGAGACCAATATCTTAGTGATCAGAATGCCGAGAGGCTTTGCTCCTTCTGGTTTATCTCCTTACACTGTTTCGAGCCCTTCTCTGCTACAAATGCCTCCATCCCCACCCAGTCAAGGCCTTCAGCATGACTTGTTGTTGGGTATTCACATCTAGGTTGCTATGCTCTCTGATTTGTCCCAGGAATTATTAGAGCATATTCAAAATGTCCTTAGTCGCTCAGTTTCCACGTAGTCTTCCAGCCTCCTCTGTCCATGGAATTCTCCAGGCAATAATACTGGAGTGGGTTGCCATAATCTTTCTCCTATCAATTAATTCTCTATTCGCCTTTCAATATCTGGTTGATATAAGAAAGCATATATACCATTGTTTTCATTATGAAAACCATTTAAGAAACTTCTGCATCATTTTGTATTTAGAAAGCACTAAGGAGAAAATAAAAATAGCCAACAATTCCTCCCTCCTCCTCCTCCCCTGAGAACTCGTGTTAAGATGTCAGAGTATTTTTTTTCTTTCAGTCTTTTTTCTTCTTTAATTCAAGTTGAGTCTTATCGAAGCAAGATGTCAAATAGTACTGGCATTATCAAGGAAAAACAGACACCTGCCTCATCCTCAACTCTTGCTTCATAGACACAACCATTTTCTTTTCCTGAATTTTCTTAGGGATTCATTTCTCTGTAAAGAATCATTGCAAACATAATTAGATGAATGTTAACCAAGAATGGAAACTATACTCATTTTAATATGTGTGTCTTTTTTTTCTTAATTTTTGGCCTCTTTTATGGTTTTCCATTCGTTTATTTTTCATCCATCTTATTCCTCGGTTTATGTGGGCCTCCCATCGCAGTGGCCTCTCTTCATTGCAGAGCGCTAGCTCTGGGCACATGTGTGCCAGGGCACCAACTCACAATTGGACACACCGGTCCAGCAGCTCCGCAGCACGTGGGATCTTCCTGGGCCAAGGATCGAACTGGTGCCCCCTGCATTGCAGGGCAGACTCTTTACCCACTGGACCACCAGGGAAGCCCTGTGTATCTTTCCTTATGTAATTCTAATTACTGCTGTTCTACTTCACTGGTAGGGTAAAGCCAAAATGAGAAGTGTGCTGTTCTGAAAGCTATTACCTAACACTTTCTGAGTATTTAATCTATGGCAAGATTTTCTCAACAATCCCATGGGCTGGATACTATCATTATTTTCATTTTGCAGAGGAAGAATCTGAGCTTTAGAAAGTTACTGGGCCACCCAAACTCCAACAGTAAACAAGTGAAAACTCATGATAATGCTAATACTGAAAATATAAACACTCTAATTTGAAAATATACACCCACCTCAGTGTTCAAAGAAGCACTATTTACAATAGCCAAGACATGGATGCAATCTAAATGTCCACTGCCAGATGAATGGATAAAGAAGATGAGGTAATTATATATAGTGATACAATGGAATATTACTGAGTCACGGAAAGGATGAAATAATGCCATTTGCAGCAACATAGATGGACCTAGAGAATCTCCTACTAAGTCAAGCCAAACAGAGAAAGACTAGTATTGCATGGGATCACTTATATGTCGTGTCTAAAAAAACTGACACAAATGAATCTACTTGCTAAACAGAAAAAACAGACACCGAAAACAAATTTATAGTTACCAAAGGGAAAAGGCAAGAAAAATAAATCAGAAGCTTGAGGTTAACAGATACACACTATTACTTATAAAATAAACAACTAGGACTATAGTACAGGGAACTGTATTCTAATAATTTATAATGGAATAACTTGTAATAACTAGAATGGAAAAGAATCTGAAATAGAATACAGAAGCATATATGGAATATATAAGCATATAATGGAATAACTTGGAATAACTAGAATGGAAAAGAACCTGAAATAGAATATATAAGCACACACATACATATATAAGTGAACCGCTTTGCTGTACACCTGAAACACTGTAAATCAACCGCAATGCAATAAAAAGATGCAGCATATTGATAAGCTCATGAAAGCAAGGTGAGACAGTTGAGAAATGCAGGTGGGGAGCTGCTATTCCATGCTGTGTGGTTTGGCAAGTACTCTGGGAACTGTCAACATTGCAGCAGGGACCTGGCTGATGACAAGCAGGCAGACACTGAAGACACAGGCTGGGGTTTCCAAGCCAGGAGAGGAACAGAGGCAACGGTCCTGGGGTGGGAAAGGTCTGGGCTACTGTGAGAACAAAAAAAAAACCTCAGCGAGTGAAGGGGAGTGGGTGGGGGTGATTAGGAAAAGACATCTTCTGAGAGTCTAGGGCAGTCTGGGGGAGAGTCGAGCAGAAACAGGGAGACGAGGTAAGGCGCTTTACCACTAGAGTCAGGGAGAGAGGACTCTGGCTTGGGTGGGGGCTGGTGGTGAGCAGGGGGCGGGTCTGCCATCTATGGTGGGGGAATTTTCTGATGCCCTGACTGTTGGGTGTGGAAGGGATGACTCAAACCTGGCCTTGATGCTCCTGGTGTGAACAACGGGGTCTGGAGATGCCACCTACTGAAACAGAGGACAGTGGAAAGGGAGTGGCTTTAGGAGGTGAGATCAATACTGCCGTCTGGGACGTGCTGAGATCAAGATACCTCCTGGACATGACAGAAAAGACAGAGAATAAAGTAGATCCAGAGAACTCAGGGATCTCAGGAGTGATGTCAGAGCCAGAGGGAAAATTCTGAGTTCTGTATATAGATGTCATATAAAGTTAAGGGAATGGATGGAAGCCTCGCGTGTGAATGCACAGAGGAAAGTAGACGACACAGGGCTGGGCACTGCACTACTGAGAGGGCATGGAGAGCAAGGAGAACATCTGCAGGACACTTCAAAGCACTGGGAGCAGAGCCATAAGGGTGTGATATTGGGCAAGATCAGGAAAGAAGATGCAGAAAGGAGGAGAAGGAGACCAGGAGAAGAAGGACCAAGAGCAGACCACTGGGCTTGGGAAGATGGAAGTCAGAATGACTGGAACAAAGTTCTTTCTTTGGTCTGGTTGGTAAATCTCTAACTCAGGTGGGCTCAAGAGACAGTGAGAACTGATGAAGGAGAAATGGTGAGCACAGATAGCCTTTGGCAAAGGTTGACTCTTACAGGAGCAGAGAAATGGGGCTTGAAGAGACAGAGCAGCTAAGAGATATTTTAATATGTCACCTGGGAGAGCTTGTGGCATTCCACATGGGGATGACTTGACATAGAGAAGGAAAAACCAAGGATGCTGGAGAGAGGGGAAATGGTTCCCAGGAAAAGAGGGGTTGATGGGATTCTGTGAGCAGTGGGGCTACTGGCCACGATATCAGGAGAGAAGACCAACAGGCTGTACATCCACAGATGCGGCAAGGAGATGGCTGACCTAGTGATACGATGACAAGGCTGTCCTGTCTTGTCTTCTGATATTTTTCGGAGGGACAGGGTGAGGTCATGTGCTGAGAGTAAGGAAGAGTTGGAGTTCAGAGAGTGGAAGAGGAGAGGGGAAAGAAGAGAAAAGAGGAGAGGAAGAAGAAATGGTTTCTGAAGTAAGCAGGGAGCAGGTTGACCATGGCCAAGCAGCCCTGTGGCTAGAAGGTGAGGTGGAACTTGAGGCTGGTGGTAGTGAATTCAAAATGAGAAAACTTATACCTATGGTGACACGTTTTTCTCTAGCCACACTCAGCTCCCACAGAGCAGGTGTGAGGAGAAGGTACGGGATGAGGGTGGTCAGAAGAGTGACTTGGAAGGAGACAGGGACAAGGTGATACAAAAGGCAGGTCATGGAAGCCCATGGAATCTAAGCTGGGTAGAGAGGAAGTGAAATTGGGGAAGGAGATGGAGAATGCACACTTGTCAGTAGACTGAGGGTCTGTGGCACTTCACAGATGCTGGGGTTCTCCTATTTCTTTTTTTAATTTTGGCCTCTTTTTTTTTTAATTCTTTATATTAAAAGGTTTTACAGAGTTTTGTTGTTCACAGACATGTATGCTCCCAGATCAGTCATATAATTTTGGCCTTTTTTATTGGCTTTTCATTTGTTTATTTTCATCCACCCTTACTCCTTGGCCTGTGGGGGCCGCCCATCGCAGCGGTCTCTCTTGCTGCAGAGCGCTGGCCCTGGGAGCACGCACTCCAGAGCGCTGGCTTGCAACTGGACACACCAGCCAAGTCCCTGGCAGCAGGTGGGCTCCTCCTGGGCCAGGGATCAAACTGGTGCCCTCCGCACTGCAAGGTGGATTCCCCACGCATTGGACCACCAGGAAAGCCCTGGGGGATCTCCTTGAAGAGCTTGTGGCATTCCACATGGGGATGACTTGACATAGAGAAGGAAAACCAAGGATGCTGGAGAGAGGGGAAATGGTTCCCAGGAAAAGAGGGGTTGATGGGATTCTGTGAGCAGTGGGGCTACTGGCCACGATATCAGGAGAGAAGACCAACAGGCTGTACATCCACAGATGCGGCAAGGAGATGGCTGACCTAGTGATACGATGACAAGGCTGTCCTGTCTTGTCTTCTGATATTTTTCGGAGGGACAGGGTGAGGTCATGTGCTGAGAGTAAGGAAGAGTTGGAGTTCAGAGAGTGGAAGAGGAGAGGGGAAAGAAGAGAAAAGAGGAGAGGAAGAAGAAATGGTTTCTGAAGTAAGCAGGGAGCAGGTTGACCATGGCCAAGCAGCCCTGTGGCTAGAAGGTGAGGTGGAACTTGAGGCTGGTGGTAGTGAATTCAAAATGAGAAAACTTATACCTATGGTGACACGTTTTTCTCTAGCCACACTCAGCTCCCACAGAGCAGGTGTGAGGAGAAGGTACGGGATGAGGGTGGTCAGAAGAGTGACTTGGAAGGAGACAGGGACAAGGTGATACAAAAGGCAGGTCATGGAAGCCCATGGAATCTAAGCTGGGTAGAGAGGAAGTGAAATTGGGGAAGGAGATGGAGAATGCACACTTGTCAGTAGACTGAGGGTCTGTGGCACTTCACAGATGCTGGGGTTCTCCTATTTCTTTTTTTAATTTTGGCCTCTTTTTTTTTTAATTCTTTATATTAAAAGGTTTTACAGAGTTTTGTTGTTCACAGACATGTATGCTCCCAGATCAGTCATATAATTTTGGCCTTTTTTATTGGCTTTTCATTTGTTTATTTTCATCCACCCTTACTCCTTGGCCTGTGGGGGCCGCCCATCGCAGCGGTCTCTCTTGCTGCAGAGCGCTGGCCCTGGGAGCACGCACTCCAGAGCGCTGGCTTGCAACTGGACACACCAGCCAAGTCCCTGGCAGCAGGTGGGCTCCTCCTGGGCCAGGGATCAAACTGGTGCCCTCCGCACTGCAAGGTGGATTCCCCACGCATTGGACCACCAGGAAAGCCCTGGGGGATCTCCTTGAAGGAGGATAGAGGAGAACTTTCTGGAAAGAGCAACGAACAAGGGAGATACTTGGTCCACTTCCAAGCCTTGTCGGGGAGAGGGGGTGAACATGACAGACTTCTACCAGGTGAGGGAGTCCAGGGGGCCGGAGGATGTCCTTGGGGATGGTTGGTCTCAGAACAAGAAGACTGAGAAAAGAAGGGGTGGGGACTGGATAGAAGGGGTCCTGTCAACAGCAGACCTTGGGCTCAAGGGTGAAAGGATGGAAAGTGGGAAGGAGGAAGAGGGAATCCTGGGGCAGGTGGCATCTTATTTAAAGCCTCTGAGGAGAAAAGTCCAGAAGCAACAGCTGACCCAGGGGTCCTGGGCAGTTGGTGATGACCAAGGTAAGGAGGGTCTAGGGACAAATGCTAAAACCTCCTCAGGGAAGGCCAGAGCCATGGGAAGAGGCAGCTGTCGGGGCAGGAGGAGAAAATGTACAGTCTCTGTAGGAACTCTGGGCATCTATCTTAAATTCTTGGGAGGTGTGGTGTGGGGGTGTGGCAGGGAAGGGAAGCGGCAGTCTTACGGAAGCATGTGAAATACTTAAGTGAATGAACCTATTGCTCACATATGGGAATCATTTAACATTTTGTGTTAAAAAGATATTCCTTTCTTTTGAAAGGAATGCTTTGTTGACAGAAAATGCCCTTAAATAGGACCAAATAGAGGCAGATTATTTTATGTTTGTCTCAACTGCAATTTAATAGAAGATACATTGTGGGCTTCCCTGGTGTCTCAGATGGTAAACAATCAGCTGCCAATGCAGAAGATGCAGGTTTGATCCATGGGTCAGGAAGACTCCCTGGAGAAGGGCATGGCAACCCACTCCAGTAGTCTTACCTGGAGAAGCCCACGGATGGAGGAGCCTAGTGGGCTACAGTCCATGGGGCTGCAAAGATCCAGCCACGACTGAGCAACTAACACACATACCGTGGGGTCGGTGTTCTAGGTGCTCAGGGAATTGCTTTAATCAAAACCTTGACTTCTTTGGTCGTGAATAAATAATGATACCCGCTTTATCATGAAAGGGGGGCACAGTACTTTGTGATAAGAATATTGGCTATTATCTGATCTGTTCTAAAACCTCTGGAGACACCAGGCCTACATGTGGCCCACCTCTCATCTGTTTTGACTTGGTCAGGAGCACTGGATGACCTGGCATCTCCCTTTTACACAGTAAGTGCAGATGTTTTGGTCAACAGCTCAGAACTGATGATGCTTAGATTCCACTGAGACCAGGTAAGTATTTACATCTCTGAAGTGTCACGAAAGTGGCTGCTTATGAAGAAAGAAAGAATAGAAAAGCACCCTCAAAGTGTTCAGATCCTCCATGAGACCCATTTCTGAGGATTTAAACAGGTGACAGAGATGAGCAGTGCCGTGACCTGTCTGTGACCGGTGGCATCAGCAGACATACAAGGACAGCAGGGAGGCTCTCAGAGGCCCGAGAATGGCCCCGAGGACACGTTCCCCCCATGTGTGCACAATGCTAAAACCTCCTCAGGGAAGGCCAGAGCCATGGGAAGAGGCAGCTGTCGGGGCAGGAGGAGAAAATGTACAGTCTCTGTAGGAACTCTGGGCATCTATCTTAAATTCTTGGGAGGTGTGGTGTGGGGGTGTGGCAGGAAGGAAGCGGCAGTCTTACGGAAGCATGTGAAATACTTAAGTGAATGAACCTATTGCTCACATATGGGAATCATTTAACATTTTGTGTTAAAAAGATATTCCTTTCTTTTGAAAGGAATGCTTTGTTGACAGAAAATGCCCTTAAATAGGACCAAATAGAGGCAGATTATTTTATGTTTGTCTCAACTGCAATTTAATAGAAGATACATTGTGGGCTTCCCTGGTGTCTCAGATGGTAAACAATCAGCTGCCAATGCAGAAGATGCAGGTTTGATCCATGGGTCAGGAAGACTCCCTGGAGAAGGGCATGGCAACCCACTCCAGTAGTCTTACCTGGAGAAGCCCACGGATGGAGGAGCCTAGTGGGCTACAGTCCATGGGGCTGCAAAGATCCAGCCACGACTGAGCAACTAACACACATACCGTGGGGTCGGTGTTCTAGGTGCTCAGGGAATTGCTTTAATCAAAACCTTGACTTCTTTGGTCGTGAATAAATAATGATACCCGCTTTATCATGAAAGGGGGGCACAGTACTTTGTGATAAGAATATTGGCTATTATCTGATCTGTTCTAAAACCTCTGGAGACACCAGGCCTACATGTGGCCCACCTCTCATCTGTTTTGACTTGGTCAGGAGCACTGGATGACCTGGCATCTCCCTTTTACACAGTAAGTGCAGATGTTTTGGTCAACAGCTCAGAACTGATGATGCTTAGATTCCACTGAGACCAGGTAAGTATTTACATCTCTGAAGTGTCACGAAAGTGGCTGCTTATGAAGAAAGAAAGAATAGAAAAGCACCCTCAAAGTGTTCAGATCCTCCATGAGACCCATTTCTGAGGATTTAAACAGGTGACAGAGATGAGCAGTGCCGTGACCTGTCTGTGACCGGTGGCATCAGCAGACATACAAGGACAGCAGGGAGGCTCTCAGAGGCCCCGAGAATGCCGCCCCAGACGGACACGTTTGTGCAAGGCCAGCACCCGCATGCATGTGTGCACAGAAACTTTGCATGGAGGTGGGAGGCGGGCGCCTGGGGACCAGGGCAGAGTGGAAATCCAGTCAAGGCTCTGGATGAGAGCAGCGTCCTGGCCACAGCGTCAGCCCTGGAGGTGCTCGGAGGGTGACCTGGTCACCGCTCCGTCTCCATCCTCCCTCCTCCACAGATGCCGAGTGAGGCCCGTGATGGCCAAAACAAAGACCTGCAACATCGCCACAGCCACCAATGCCCAGCGGGACCTCGGCTTTGCTTCTGATGGCATCTCCTTCCACACACTATGGAAACGTGCCACTTCGGATGCTAGAGACCAGGGCACGGAAGAATCAACACTCATTTCGTGATGCTGAATAATCTCCTGGAGGGTAGCTCTCACATGGGGCTTCCCTGGTAGCTCAGCTGGTGAAGACGCTGCCTGCAATGCAGGAGCCCCCAGTCTGACGCCTGGGTCAGGAAGTTTCGCTGCAGAAGGGATAGGATACCCACTCCAGTACTTTTGGGCTTCCCTGGGGGCTCAGACAGTAAAGAATCCACCTGCAATGCGGGAGACCTGGGTTCAGTTTCTGGGTCAGGAAGGTCCCCTGCAGGAGGGCATGGCAGCCCACTCCAGTGTTCTCGCCTGGAGAATCCCCGTGGACAGGGGCGTCGGATGGGCTGCAGTCCGTGAGGTTGCAGAGTCGGACACAACTAGCGACTAAGCGTGGCACAGCACAGATCTCGTGACCATCCACATTGTTTACTGCATGAAATTTTTAATCATTCAACTGGGAAAAAAAATTCTTTCTAAAGAAGAAGGGACATGAAGATATATCTTCCTTGAGAAGGTTATTCCAAGCAAACATCTTTTATCCAACTGGCCGTGGCCATCCTTGTTGTCTAGCCTGCCATCACTTTATGACGCTATCAGTTCACTTACTTCTGAGGATTTAAACAGGTGACAGAGATGAGCAGTGCCGTGACCTGTCTGTGACCGGTGGCATCAGCAGACATACAAGGACAGCAGGGAGGCTCTCAGAGGCCCCGAGAATGCCGCCCCAGACGGACACGTTTGTGCAAGGCCAGCACCCGCATGCATGTGTGCACAGAAACTTTGCATGGAGGTGGGAGGCGGGCGCCTGGGGACCAGGGCAGAGTGGAAATCCAGTCAAGGCTCTGGATGAGAGCAGCGTCCTGGCCACAGCGTCAGCCCTGGAGGTGCTCGGAGGGTGACCTGGTCACCGCTCCGTCTCCATCCTCCCTCCTCCACAGATGCCGAGTGAGGCCCGTGATGGCCAAAACAAAGACCTGCAACATCGCCACAGCCACCAATGCCCAGCGGGACCTCGGCTTTGCTTCTGATGGCATCTCCTTCCACACACTATGGAAACGTGCCACTTCGGATGCTAGAGACCAGGGCACGGAAGAATCAACACTCATTTCGTGATGCTGAATAATCTCCTGGAGGGTAGCTCTCACATGGGGCTTCCCTGGTAGCTCAGCTGGTGAAGACGCTGCCTGCAATGCAGGAGCCCCCAGTCTGACGCCTGGGTCAGGAAGTTTCGCTGCAGAAGGGATAGGATACCCACTCCAGTACTTTTGGGCTTCCCTGGGGGCTCAGACAGTAAAGAATCCACCTGCAATGCGGGAGACCTGGGTTCAGTTTCTGGGTCAGGAAGGTCCCCTGCAGGAGGGCATGGCAGCCCACTCCAGTGTTCTCGCCTGGAGAATCCCCGTGGACAGGGGCGTCGGATGGGCTGCAGTCCGTGAGGTTGCAGAGTCGGACACAACTAGCGACTAAGCGTGGCACAGCACAGATCTCGTGACCATCCACATTGTTTACTGCATGAAATTTTTAATCATTCAACTGGGAAAAAAAATTCTTTCTAAAGAAGAAGGGACATGAAGATATATCTTCCTTGAGAAGGTTATTCCAAGCAAACATCTTTTATCCAACTGGCCGTGGCCATCCTTGTTGTCTAGCCTGCCATCACTTTATGACGCTATCAGTTCACTTACTTCCCACCGTCATTCAGAAAGACATGAAAGTGGTTTATAGAAACACACACAACTTGGAGACATAGCTTTTGAATCATTATTTGCCTTTGGATGACTGTGTTTTCTTTTTAACATTTTAACTCTCTATAGACCAGAGGCTACTGGATGCTTCACTACAGTTTCACTTTCATACTATCCCTTTGGCTCAGATAAGAAAGTTCTGAGGAGGAGACAGAATGAAGAACTGCCACAGTAACTAAGGCCGGACCGTTAATCCTTAATACTGATGATAAAGAACTCTTTTAATGTCTGTCTCTCACCTCTAGCATAATGACCTCAAAGTCACGCCCTTCAGCTCAAGACCCAGCCAAGCTGTCAAAAATGTGATATGAGATCTGCACCTCAAATTGGCTTTTATTTTTAACGCATTAAACTTAAAACTGGAGGTTGTTAAATTGTTCCAAGTATATAGTGATAGAAATCCAAAAGAGAAGGAGTTCAAAGTCATTGAACTTTAAATTGTCACCAGAAATAATCTGATTTTCTTTATCTTACCCTTTTACTGTCCTTCCACCGCTTTCTGCTTCTGTGTGAAAGTTTCCCAGCGTGGTGCTTTATGAAACTGTTTTATTCCCCAAAGCTACTGTCATCCACATTGTTACTTTCAATGGCCCAGAAAACGCAAGAATCCAGGGAACTTTCTTCACAGTCTCACAACCATGAGGTCCTTGTGTTTGTCTACATAGCGGTCACTTTCTATGATTTCCTACAGATCTTCCCCTTCTGTATTTTGAGGTCCTTGAATTTATAACTATCTCTGTTTTATATTCTTTTACCATCTCACACACATCTCCACAAAAACGGAGCTACTGGAGAGAGCTCCAGCAACAGCAACAGATCAAAGTGGCTTTCAGCCCCATCTACCCAAGGTTAGTGCAACGCAGTCCCCCTGCAGCCTCTTTTCCTGAAAACAACACGGGATATTCCATTCAGATCAGCACCTGAACACATTTTGGGGGAAGTTCATGCTAAAGAAGAAGGGACATGAAGATATATCTTCCTTGAGAAGGTTATTCCAAGCAAACATCTTTTATCCAACTGGCCGTGGCCATCCTTGTTGTCTAGCCTGCCATCACTTTATGACGCTATCAGTTCACTTACTTCCCACCGTCATTCAGAAAGACATGAAAGTGGTTTATAGAAACACACACAACTTGGAGACATAGCTTTTGAATCATTATTTGCCTTTGGATGACTGTGTTTTCTTTTTAACATTTTAACTCTCTATAGACCAGAGGCTACTGGATGCTTCACTACAGTTTCACTTTCATACTATCCCTTTGGCTCAGATAAGAAAGTTCTGAGGAGGAGACAGAATGAAGAACTGCCACAGTAACTAAGGCCGGACCGTTAATCCTTAATACTGATGATAAAGAACTCTTTTAATGTCTGTCTCTCACCTCTAGCATAATGACCTCAAAGTCACGCCCTTCAGCTCAAGACCCAGCCAAGCTGTCAAAAATGTGATATGAGATCTGCACCTCAAATTGGCTTTTATTTTTAACGCATTAAACTTAAAACTGGAGGTTGTTAAATTGTTCCAAGTATATAGTGATAGAAATCCAAAAGAGAAGGAGTTCAAAGTCATTGAACTTTAAATTGTCACCAGAAATAATCTGATTTTCTTTATCTTACCCTTTTACTGTCCTTCCACCGCTTTCTGCTTCTGTGTGAAAGTTTCCCAGCGTGGTGCTTTATGAAACTGTTTTATTCCCCAAAGCTACTGTCATCCACATTGTTACTTTCAATGGCCCAGAAAACGCAAGAATCCAGGGAACTTTCTTCACAGTCTCACAACCATGAGGTCCTTGTGTTTGTCTACATAGCGGTCACTTTCTATGATTTCCTACAGATCTTCCCCTTCTGTATTTTGAGGTCCTTGAATTTATAACTATCTCTGTTTTATATTCTTTTACCATCTCACACACATCTCCACAAAAACGGAGCTACTGGAGAGAGCTCCAGCAACAGCAACAGATCAAAGTGGCTTTCAGCCCCATCTACCCAAGGTTAGTGCAACGCAGTCCCCCTGCAGCCTCTTTTCCTGAAAACAACACGGGATATTCCATTCAGATCAGCACCTGAACACATTAGTTTGTGTGGAAAGAGTGAATGGAGCTGCGTGTCAAGGCTCAGAACTGCTTTCACCTTGGGTCTCTCTGTGGGTATTGCTAGTGGTAAAGGACCCTCCCACCAATGCAGGAGACTCTCGTGAGAGACGCGAGTTCGATCCCTGGGTCGGGAAGACCCCTGAAGGAGCACGTGGCAACCCACTCCAGTAGTGTTGCCTGGAGAAGACTATGGGCTGCGGAGCCTGGAGGGCGACAGTGCTGGGGCTGCAAAGAGTCAGAGGGCCACATTAGTTATTATAAATGCAATGATAATCAATGTCCTTGTCTTTATTGCTAACTCTACAGTTCTTACATGCTTACATTTCTGTAACAAATGAAGGTTATCAGAACCTTACTATTATTATTATTTGTAAAAGCTGAGAGCAACTTCATCTGCTGCTCTTGGTATATGTGTCCTTTCTGACATACTGCTGGGCTGAAGGCAGTCTTAGTTTAGGTAAAAGAGTACCTAAAAAAAAAAATGGAAAAGAGAGAAAAAGTAGCCTATGGCTCGCCTATTCTACTTTTGACAATAATGTCTCTCCATCCTCTATGTTTCAATGTGAGGTATGTAAAGCTGTCTCCTCTTTAACCGACTGTGTAGCTAATTCTGGAGTATCATTATACCTGCCACACCTGGGCCTGGACTGGTGCTGATTCCACACACAGCTCTCATAGAACAAACCTCTTGTACACATCACCCTCTTCCCAAATCTCTACTGCTCTTGAATCCTGCAGCTCATTCTGGGCTTTCCTGGTGGCTCAGATGGTAAAGAATCTGCCTGAAATGCAGGAGGCTCTTATTCGGCCAGATTTATAAACGCAAGAATCCAGAACTTTCTTCACAGTCTCACAACCATGAGGTCCTTGTGTTTGTCTACATATTTCTTTTCACGCCCTTCTGTATTTTTTCTCACACACATCTCCACAAAAACGGAGCTACTGGAGAGAGCTCCAGCAACAGCAACAGATCAAAGTGGCTTTCAGCCCCATCTACCCAAGGTTAGTGCAACGCAGTCCCCCTGCAGCCTCTTTTCCTGAAAACAACACGGGATATTCCATTCAGATCAGCACCTGAACACATTAGTTTGTGTGGAAAGAGTGAATGGAGCTGCGTGTCAAGGCTCAGAACTGCTTTCACCTTGGGTCTCTCTGTGGGTATTGCTAGTGGTAAAGGACCCTCCCACCAATGCAGGAGACTCTCGTGAGAGACGCGAGTTCGATCCCTGGGTCGGGAAGACCCCTGAAGGAGCACGTGGCAACCCACTCCAGTAGTGTTGCCTGGAGAAGACTATGGGCTGCGGAGCCTGGAGGGCGACAGTGCTGGGGCTGCAAAGAGTCAGAGGGCCACATTAGTTATTATAAATGCAATGATAATCAATGTCCTTGTCTTTATTGCTAACTCTACAGTTCTTACATGCTTACATTTCTGTAACAAATGAAGGTTATCAGAACCTTACTATTATTATTATTTGTAAAAGCTGAGAGCAACTTCATCTGCTGCTCTTGGTATATGTGTCCTTTCTGACATACTGCTGGGCTGAAGGCAGTCTTAGTTTAGGTAAAAGAGTACCTAAAAAAAAAAATGGAAAAGAGAGAAAAAGTAGCCTATGGCTCGCCTATTCTACTTTTGACAATAATGTCTCTCCATCCTCTATGTTTCAATGTGAGGTATGTAAAGCTGTCTCCTCTTTAACCGACTGTGTAGCTAATTCTGGAGTATCATTATACCTGCCACACCTGGGCCTGGACTGGTGCTGATTCCACACACAGCTCTCATAGAACAAACCTCTTGTACACATCACCCTCTTCCCAAATCTCTACTGCTCTTGAATCCTGCAGCTCATTCTGGGCTTTCCTGGTGGCTCAGATGGTAAAGAATCTGCCTGAAATGCAGGAGACCCGGGTTCAATCCCTGGGCTGGGAAGATCCCCTGGAGAAGGGTACTCACTCCAGTATTCTCGCCTAGAGAATTCCACGGACAGAGGAGCCTGGCAGGCTAGAGACCATGGGATCGCAAAGGGTTGGACATGACTTAGCATTAATGCAGCTCAGGAACCACAAGCCCATGTCCACAGCAAATACACTCCGCTTTCCCCAGACACAATCTTTAGCAGAGCTGGGGAAAAAGCAGGAGAAGGGAGAGGGCATCCCGTTTCTCATTCGACATGCTCTGGTTGCCTTTAGGCTGGGGACAGGAGTCCACGCCTACTGTGAGGTGTGCAAGGTGCCTACTGGAATGAAGGGGTCACCTTGTGGGAATGCTCCTGGGCCCGAACACGAATGAACCGTGCCACGCAGCAGTGCTCCCAGACCTCTTCCTTCCCGAACCACCAGCCAGTGTCCTGAAACTGCCAGCTGAGCATGGCAGTGAACCCCGGCCCCAGCGCTGGATCAGAGACGGGCTGCAGAAGAACCTGGTCCAGGTGGGCCAGGAGGAGAAGGAGATGAGGGAGAGAACTTGCTCAATCTGTGTCCGAGAGAGCTTAGCGTGAAAATGGAGAGGAAGAGCTCTGTCTCAAGGGTTGTTTGGAGAATCTGCTGATGAGGGAGTCTACAGAAAATGGGTTAAGTACCAAATCTTCACCAGCACCCTTCAGGAGATGAGATGAATGGGCACGGGAGGATACATGTCTATGTATCACTGATTCCCTTCGCTGTACAGGAGAACTAACACAACACTGAAAATCCACTACAAGCTGATAAAAACAACGAAATTGGGTCATTTGTAGTGAGGTGGATGAATCTAGATTCTGTCACACAGAGTCAAGTAAGAAAGAGAAAAAACAAATATATACTAACGCATGTATATGGGATCTAGAAAAATGGTACAGATGAACCTATCTGCAGGTCAGCAATAGACGCAGAGAGGTAAAGAATGAACCTGTGGACACTAGGGAAGAAGGAGAGGGTGGGTAAACTGAGAGAATAGCACTGCCACCACCAAGTGTAAACAGATGGCTGGTGGGGAGCCGCTGTAGAGCCCAGGGCGCCCAGCTCTGTGCTCCGTGGCGACCTGGAGGGGTGGCATGGGGGGATGGGAGGGAGGCTTCGGAGGAAGGGAAATTACGTTTCCTTGGAGCTGATTCACAGTGTAGTACAGCAGAAACTGACATATTGTAAAGCAATTATCCTCCAAGGAAAAAACGAAGAGGGCATGGGAGTTCCTGTTCCTTTTGCTGCGACCTCTGACCTCTGGAAGAGGCGCCCTCTAGGAATTCGACAGCGACAGGGTGGACAAAGCTAGTGAGTGTCTATGGCTGTGATGATAAATTACAAGGCGAGCGCCTCGTTTGTAGCTCTGTTTTCAAAGTGAGCTTTAGAAGTTTTATCTTCTATACTTAGAATTTAGATGCAACACGTCTTTTCTAGCGATAAGTGACATCTCTGACTTGGACAAAAACGTCGATAAATAATTAACCTTGAAAATGGAGAACAGTTGTTCTTTCCACAGAGGATATTTACTGGCACCCCAAATAGTTATGAGGGCACTGTCAGCCCGTATGTTTCTCCTCTCTTTGAAAACAGTTTTGGAAATTCTTCAATCTGGTAAGATTCAGTTGGCATCTAAACAAGGATTTTTCAGTAGGCATAGAGAGACTCTTTAGTTCCGAAGTAACAAATAAACGTTTTTTGTGTTAGCTGTCCTTGAAGGCTCTTGGCCCATAAAACCTGTCAATTCTAATCTGCTATGAGTGACCTGAGATATAAAGAAAATGTGGTGAAAATCCCTGGGGCTTTAAGCAACCCAAGTTCATCCACTCATTCAACCTAGAACACTTACAGCTTGTACTTCGGTCACTTCATCAGGAACCTATTTTTTAAACGAAAGGTAAAACCTGATTGTTGCCATTAGCTGAAAAAGGTAACTAGCAGAGACATTGCTCATTTAAGAAAAACGTGATTGCTCAAGATTGTGACAGTTTTCCAGTCAATTTTTAAGTGGAAACCTGTTGATGTAATCACACAAAGCAAAGAAAGACTCCAAATTAGCAGCAGTTATACAAATATCCTCCTTATTTCAACAAAAGGCATTCTGCAGAAAAAATGTAAATAGAATATTCAGAGTCTGTGTGACTGAGGACCAAGCTAGACTTTGCCTGGTGATGAACCCATAGCTCCTCTTTGCTATAATAAAACAAGTTTCCATCTATTTTCAGGGTAAACTGTTAAAAGATTCATTAAAACTAATTCCATCAACAATTCCAAATCTATTAGAGTTAAATATTTAGACTAAATCTTCAAAGGCCAAAAGGGAGCATTTGCAGTTTAATGCAAAAATAAATACCACCTGACATACAAGTTATTTTCATTAGTTTCTTTCAGTTTTGGTGCTTCTAATGAAATTTAATTAAATTCATTTGACTACTTAAAGGTATAGTCTATGTAAGGATAAGAGTCTTTTTGCAGGATGTGCCATCTTTTAAGGGCTTCCTATGTGGTACTAGCGGTAAAGAACATGTCCGCCAATGCAGGAGACATAAGAGACGTGCGTTCGATCCCTGCATTGGGAAGATCCCCTGGAGGAGGGCATAGCAACCCACTCCAGTATGCTTGCTTGGAGAATCCCATGGACAGAGGAGCCTGGTGGCTACAATTCGTGGGGTCGCCAAGAGCTGGATGTGACTGAAGTGACTGAGCACACCTGCCCAGGAGGGTGGCATTTAGAGAAGGTGATGCAATGACAGAAGCAGAGAAAGAGAATCAAAGAAGCCACATCGCCTGCCTACGTGATGGAGGAGGGGCAACTGGCCAAGGAGGGGGCGGCCTCTCAAAGCTGGAGAAGGCAAGCAGACGGATTCTCTAGACGACTTTGGAGGGGGGCATCCAGGGTCAACTTTATTTTTTACCTTTACTATTATATTTATTTAACCCAATATATCTAAAATATCTTTCAACCCAGTCCATACGACAGGTATTCACTAGATAGTCAAAAAAAACGTAAGTGAAGTCTTTGCAACCTGGTGTGTGTTTTATGCTTATTGTTGCTGTTGTGTGCTTTAGTGGCCAAGTCACTCCTTTGTGGCTCCATGGACTGTAACCCATCAGGCTCCTCTGTCCTTGAGGCTTTCCAGGCAAGAATATGGGAGTGGGTTGCCATTTCTCTCTCCAGGGGATCTTTCCAAGCCAGGGATTGAACCTGAATCTCTTGCATTGAAGGGTGGTTTTTTTTTTTTTTTTTTTTTTTTTTTTTTTTTTACCACTGAGCCACCAGGGAAGCCCACAGCATATCTCAAAGAGGACTAATTATATTTGAAATTCTCAGTAGCCAACCCCTGATGAACGGCTACCATGCTGACTCCTGGACTGCAAAGAGATCAAACTAGTCAATCCTAAAGGAAATCAACCATGAATACTCATTGGAAGGACTGATGCTGAGGCTGAACCTCCAATACACTGGCCAACTAATGTGAAGACTCACTGGAAAAGATCCTGATGGTGGAAAAGATTGAGGGCAAGAGGAGAAGGGGCTAACAGAGGATGATATGGCTGAATGGCATCACTGACTCAATGGAGACTAGCTTGAGCAAACTCTGGGAGATAGTGAAAGCCAGGGAAGGCTGGCGTGCCTGCAGTCCATGGAGTTGCAAAGAGTCAGACATGACTTAGTGACTAAACAACAACAACGATGCTGAAAAGCTGAGCTCCAGACTTGAAGAGATGACAAGGAGAAGCAGGCGAGGTAGGCCTGGGACAATGTGCTAACAGGAGAAATGACAGAAGACAGGGGTCAAATCCCCCTCTCCTTTCTGTCTCCAACCACAGCTGCGGGAGTTCCCCAAAGCTCCATCATTTGCCCACTCTAGGACCAACACCTCGATTTCCACCCAGTGAAACCCATTTTGGACTTCCAACCTTGAGGACTATAAGATCATGTAATTTCTTTTTTTAAAGCCATGAAGTTTGCTGTTATCTATTAATAGGAGGCTTAACATAGGATGATTAATTTCTGTTTTCAGCCATGTTTTCTGGGGTGCAAGACAACTGATTAGACTTGAGGAGAACCTTAGATGATTTAATACTTGCAACAAGGTGCGGTGACAAGACATCAATATAATTTTCTTCCATTGTCTGTGTTTTGGCTAAGGTTTCAAAGCAGGGAATAACAGATACCCCCATTGTTCCATATATATTCTTTAGGTAAAGAATTAGATCATTCATCATTGTGAAAGTGGAGGATAAAATAAGGTTTTGCAGTATTAACACATGACCCACTTCCTACTATTTTAGCAGTAAAGAATCCACCTGCAGAGCAGGAGAGGCGGTTTGATCCCTGGGTAGGGGAGATTCCCTGGAGGAGGAAATGACAACCCGTTCCATTCTTGCCTGGGAAATCCCACGGACAGAGGAGCCTGGTGGGTTACAGTCTGTGATATTGCAAAGGGTCATCCACGACTGAGTGACTAACACTTTCAGGGTCCCCCTGTAAAGCAAAGGGAACTATATTCATTGTATTGTAATAACCTATGATGGAAAAGAGTCTAAATGAGAATACAAAAGTGAAAATGATAGTCGCTCATTGTATCCAGCTCTTTGCAACCCCATGAACTGTTGCTCACCAGGCTCCTATGTCCACGGAATTCTGGACTGCAGGCAAATTCTTTACCATCTGAGCCACAGGGAAGCCCCCAAAACACTGGAGTGGGTAGCCATTCATTTCTGTAGGGGATCTTCCTGACCCAGGGATCAAACCCAGGTCTGCACATTGCAAATAGATCCGTTATCATCTGAGCCCCCAGGGAAGCCCAAATATAACGGCCTCGCCCGGTGGCTCAGTGGTAAAGAATCCGCCTGCAGTGAAGGAGCTGCGGAGGTGTGGGTTCAGTCTTTGCCTCAGGAAGATTCCCTGGAGAGGAAATGGCAACCCGCTCCATTATTCTTGCCTGGAGAATCCCACGGACAGAGGAGCCTGTCCATGGTGCTAGTCAGTAGGGGTCGCAAAAGATTTGGACTAAACAAGAGCAGCATAGGTACATATTTCTGAGTCACTTTGCTGTACACCTGAAAGTAACACAACTGTAAATCAACTACAGTTCCCAAAGAAAGTTTAGTGAGTTTTCTAGTTCCCGACTGAATCTTTTTCCCTGCCTTTTGTCTCTGGGGCATTTTTGGCATTTTCTGATTTAAAATTTTACGGTAAAGCTGCCTGGGAGAGCAGAGGCAGAAAGGAAACATTCTGTTTAGACGCTGCTTTCCCCAGCGGGGAGGTCCAGCCCCACAGCAGCTCTAACTTAGTCACTTCTTGTTTAGCAACTGCCATGTGCATTGATTTCCACTTCTGCACAATTGATTTTTGCTTCTGTTCCCATTTGTGCCTTTGTTTTTGGACAGATATCATATGATGAGTGTCTGAGAATTGTCTCTGAGAGGTCAGGGGACCTCATGAAGGAGGACCTTATTTGTCGATATAAAAATCAACACGTCAACACCCAGATTTATGGAGGAGACAGTATCATCACTGAGTTTAACCTCAGCCTCTTCGTTTCCTCCCCCAACTTGACGTGCAGTGATTTAGAAAAGAACTCGGTGAGCTATGATTGTAAGTCTTGAGGACACTGCACTCAGGCTGTTTATGAGTCTGGCCAGAGGTCTTCACATGCGTCCGGCCATCTCTTGGTGGAGAATTTTCCAGCACAGTAGAAAGATGAATAAACTCTTTGTGGGCAATTTACTTGATAGAATGACAGTTCTACATTCAGTCAATGAGTTTCTTTCTACAGAGGATTTAAGGCTTTTTCATATTAAATACTCAACAAGTAAAGAAATCTATTAATTCTCCAAATGGCAATGTGCTACAGTGAATATAAAAATACTTCTTGTTCTTCTTGCTGGGAAGCTTTAAGATCAGAATTTTGAATTGTGATCATGTTGTGGGCTCAGTATTACAACATATCTTTCTAGTTCTTGCTGCAATCCAGTATTGATTTTTAAACGTCCCGCAAGTGAGGGTGAGGAGGGATGTGACATGTGAGCCATGACTTTAGTCTGCAGGGATCAGGACCACGGGCTTATCGAGGTATAGAGGCCAGTCTCCTGGCAGCAGTGAAAGACAACGTGAGTGCAGTGTCTACTCTCACCCGCTGTGGTTTGGACATTTGAGGAAATCTGCAGGCCTCCGTTCCCTATCCATAACTACTTACTGATTTCTCATTTTGTGAGTGTGTAACAGTGGCACAAGCCAATGAGAGGAATCCCACGGAGGTAAGCAAAGAAAGTCCAGCATGACTCAGGCCGCGAAGGGCATGACTCCACTCCCATCAAAGCTCATTACTCACTGGCTGAATGGTACCCGCAGCCTGAGAGTCTCTCTTCCCGACAATAAAAGGAAGGACAGTTACAGATGCATTTTATCTAACTTAGTCATTTTGGTTCAAGCACAATTGATTTTGCTTCTGTTCCCATTTGTGCCTTTGTTTTTGGACAGATATCATATGATGAGTGTCTGAGAATTGTCTCTGAGAGGTCAGGGGACCTCATGAAGGAGGACCTTATTTGTCGATATAAAAATCAACACGTCAACACCCAGATTTATGGAGGAGACAGTATCATCACTGAGTTTAACCTCAGCCTCTTCGTTTCCTCCCCCAACTTGACGTGCAGTGATTTAGAAAAGAACTCGGTGAGCTATGATTGTAAGTCTTGAGGACACTGCACTCAGGCTGTTTATGAGTCTGGCCAGAGGTCTTCACATGCGTCCGGCCATCTCTTGGTGGAGAATTTTCCAGCACAGTAGAAAGATGAATAAACTCTTTGTGGGCAATTTACTTGATAGAATGACAGTTCTACATTCAGTCAATGAGTTTCTTTCTACAGAGGATTTAAGGCTTTTTCATATTAAATACTCAACAAGTAAAGAAATCTATTAATTCTCCAAATGGCAATGTGCTACAGTGAATATAAAAATACTTCTTGTTCTTCTTGCTGGGAAGCTTTAAGATCAGAATTTTGAATTGTGATCATGTTGTGGGCTCAGTATTACAACATATCTTTCTAGTTCTTGCTGCAATCCAGTATTGATTTTTAAACGTCCCGCAAGTGAGGGTGAGGAGGGATGTGACATGTGAGCCATGACTTTAGTCTGCAGGGATCAGGACCACGGGCTTATCGAGGTATAGAGGCCAGTCTCCTGGCAGCAGTGAAAGACAACGTGAGTGCAGTGTCTACTCTCACCCGCTGTGGTTTGGACATTTGAGGAAATCTGCAGGCCTCCGTTCCCTATCCATAACTACTTACTGATTTCTCATTTTGTGAGTGTGTAACAGTGGCACAAGCCAATGAGAGGAATCCCACGGAGGTAAGCAAAGAAAGTCCAGCATGACTCAGGCCGCGAAGGGCATGACTCCACTCCCATCAAAGCTCATTACTCACTGGCTGAATGGTACCCGCAGCCTGAGAGTCTCTCTTCCCGACAATAAAAGGAAGGACAGTTACAGATGCATTTTATGCTTTGTTTCTCTCATCCAAATGGCAGCAGTGAATACAATATCTCTATCCACAGAAACTCCACCTTGTTCGGTTTCAAGCACAGGTGGTTGGGATCACCTGCAAGATTCCAATGTTTCACGTGGGGGCTGGGGGAGGGAGGCTCCAGGGTGGGGAGGGTGGGGAGAGGGTGGGGCCTAACAGGAGCACAACTGTAGGCACATGTGTGTGAGGGCTCAGTCGTTCCAGTTGTATCCGACCCTTTGCCACCCATGGCCTGCAGCCCGCCAGGCTCCTCTGTCCACGGGGTTCTCCAGGCAAGAATACTGGAGTGGGCTGCCATTTCCAGTTCAGGGGATCTTCCCAACCTAGGGATCAAATATAAAGGGACGTCCCTAATGTCTCCTGCATTGGCTGATGGTTTCTCAACCCTTAGTGCCACCTGGGAAGCCCACAGAAACACAGGCTCCTGACTATTAGTGCGGAGAACGCGTCTGGTTTCTAACCATGGTGACTGTCAGCAGAGTTTGATTCTGATATCTGATCTGCCTTTGACTTGACTCCCGATTTAGGAGCAAAGGACTTTAATCCACTCATGGAGTGGCTGAGTAGATACTGTTCTTTTTGTTGTTGTTCTTTCTGAAGCTCTTTGAAATACTTAGAGCAGAATAATGAGCCTAAGTATTATAAGCTGAACACCAGAAAAACTGTCTCCCTATACTATTGGGAAGGGATGCCTACAGACAATAGGGACTGCCCTGTCCCTTTCCACAGTAGCTTCATGGTGTCTGTTTTAAGAGCTGTGTGTGGCCCTGAAGGGACTTCTCTGATGGTTCAGCAGTAAAGAATCCGCCTGTAATTCAGGAGATTTGCAAGAGACCTGGGCTTGATCTCTGGGTTGGGAAGATCCCCTGGAGGAGAAAATGGCAACCCACTCCAGTATTCCTCCCTGGAGAATGCCAGGGACAGAGGAGCCTGACGGGCTACAGTTCATGGGGCCACAAAGAGTTGGACATGACTGAGCACACACACACAAGAGGTTATTTACTTTTCTGGAGACTCTAATAGAAGGAACATGCGCACCAGGTTCAGATAACTGGATACAAAACAACCCCAGAGCATCTCTGAGTCCTAGCAGTGAGACCTGGTGAAACAAAGGCCTATCTCTGTCCCTCTGAGGAGTGGGTCCCCAAACTACCCAAAGTCACCAGCTGCATTGATGGGCAGAGAGGCTCAAGTAAGTTGCCCAAGGTCACATTGCTAGTAAGTGGCAGGGCTGTGCGTTGACCTCTGGCTGTTTCGTTCTAAGTCCTGTGCACCTTGTACTTCACCAACCAGTATGATGAGCCTCTTAGGAGACAATCTGCTCTGAGGCTCCACTGACTGAAGTTAAGGGCCCAGCATAGTAGTCTCATTCTCTTTCTTCTCCAAATAAACTTGGAAGAATATATCCATTTGGGGGTGCTACATTATAGACTGGGGTTCTATATTACAGAGGGATGCTCACACGCATGCATGTGGAAAAAAGCGATAGCAAGGGTGACGGTCAGGGGATCATTGGTACATTACAACTGAGCATGAGTGGTGTGAATGGAAAATACCGCCTGCCCAATCAGGAAACCTTGAGAAGGAAATGGCAGCCCCCTCCAGTGTTCTTCCCTGGAGAATTCCATGGATAGAGGAGCCTGGCAGCCTATAGTCCTTGAAGTCAAAAAAGTCGGACCGACTGAGAGACTATCACTCACTCATATCAGTAAACAAAGGACGTTGCAGTCATCAGCCTGCCTCGATGGTGAGGCCTGAGGGAACTCGGGCTGGAGGCTGAGTGGCTGCCCCTCCCCCCCTCCCCAACACGCAGTCAGTGCTGCAGTCACCCTCAGAAAGTGCACCCTGAGGAGACTCTAGATGAGAAAACATAGCACATTGATCCAGGGAGGTGATATGCTCATCAGAGGAATGCTTTCAATGAGCCCAGACTCTCGTGGATTTCCATACACAAAAGTGCTAAATTCATTAACTTGGGATATCTGATTTTCTTTAACTAAGAGCAATTTTTGATGTCCTGACTGCGGCTGTTGGAATCTCTATCTGGTGCCCACCTGAGTTCATGGGGCCACAAAGAGTTGGACATGACTGAGCACACACACACAAGAGGTTATTTACTTTTCTGGAGACTCTAATAGAAGGAACATGCGCACCAGGTTCAGATAACTGGATACAAAACAACCCCAGAGCATCTCTGAGTCCTAGCAGTGAGACCTGGTGAAACAAAGGCCTATCTCTGTCCCTCTGAGGAGTGGGTCCCCAAACTACCCAAAGTCACCAGCTGCATTGATGGGCAGAGAGGCTCAAGTAAGTTGCCCAAGGTCACATTGCTAGTAAGTGGCAGGGCTGTGCGTTGACCTCTGGCTGTTTCGTTCTAAGTCCTGTGCACCTTGTACTTCACCAACCAGTATGATGAGCCTCTTAGGAGACAATCTGCTCTGAGGCTCCACTGACTGAAGTTAAGGGCCCAGCATAGTAGTCTCATTCTCTTTCTTCTCCAAATAAACTTGGAAGAATATATCCATTTGGGGGTGCTACATTATAGACTGGGGTTCTATATTACAGAGGGATGCTCACACGCATGCATGTGGAAAAAAGCGATAGCAAGGGTGACGGTCAGGGGATCATTGGTACATTACAACTGAGCATGAGTGGTGTGAATGGAAAATACCGCCTGCCCAATCAGGAAACCTTGGAGAAGGAAATGGCAGCCCACTCCAGTGTTCTTCCCTGGAGAATTCCATGGATAGAGGAGCCTGGCAGCCTATAGTCCTTGAAGTCAAAAAAGTCGGACCGACTGAGAGACTATCACTCACTCATATCAGTAAACAAAGGACGTTGCAGTCATCAGCCTGCCTCGATGGTGAGGCCTGAGGGAACTCGGGCTGGAGGCTGAGTGGCTGCCCCTCCCCCCCTCCCCAACACGCAGTCAGTGCTGCAGTCACCCTCAGAAAGTGCACCCTGAGGAGACTCTAGATGAGAAAACATAGCACATTGATCCAGGGAGGTGATATGCTCATCAGAGGAATGCTTTCAATGAGCCCAGACTCTCGTGGATTTCCATACACAAAAAGTGCTAAATTCATTAACTTGGGATATCTGATTTTCTTTAACTAAGAGCAATTTTTTGATGTCCTGACTGCCTGGTCTTTGTTGGAAATCTCCTGTACCTCCTGGCTGCCCCACCACCTGACCCCTTCAGAGCAGTCTTTTAGAGTTACCCGAGATGGCGCGCCTGGGCTCAAGTGCTTAGGTTGGTACACTGCTGAAAACTCAACTTTCGATTTTTAGGTTTTGCATTTAACTTTTACAGTGGACAGCTGTAATAATAATGAATGTTGCCATCCCTACATCTGAGAAGGGATGACCCTGTGGAGACATGATGCAGGCTTCAAAAGTAGGAAGGCTATCCTGGAGAAAAGAAGGTCGAGTTTTCAGTGCAGGGTTGGAGGACAGATAGTACAACGACAGGGAGATTTTTGCTTCATGGAAGGAGTTCTGAAAAATCATAGCCACCCTAAAATGGAATAACAGGCCCAGTGAGCCTGCAACAGATAGCTAAGATACTGGGCTGGCCAGAAAGTTTGTTTGGGTTTTTCTAGATGATGTTATGGAAGAATCTGAATGAACTTTTTGGCCAACCCAACATTTGAACAAAAGAACTGACTACTAGCACTGATACTCCACCTTTCTTCTTTTAGTAAGATAACTTGCTCCTCCTGCCACCAAGGTTTAGCAGGAATTCTGGTGGCCCACTGACTCTGCCCGCCTCACAGCTGGGCATCTGACTGTGGCCACATGATAAGGCTCTTGGCCCTGGTGGGAGAGCAGAAGTGTGGTCCTTTTTGTACCACTGGCTTCAAAGAACATCACTTGCCCTCACTTTCTCACTCTCTTTTCCTATGAGCTTTATGGAGAGGGTAAGAGCTAATAAGCTAGGGAGCTCTGTACACACAGGCAAAAAGGATCCCCTAGTACAAGGCAGGATAACAAGACAGGTCCCAGGGCCACCTGCTGACTCTGACCACCTGCCTAACCAGGTACAGTTTCATGAAACACAAAGGGATCCTTGCTTGACTTGAGCTTCTGAATTTTCAAAGCCTGTCCCTACAAGTATCTTTTCAGAGATGTGGTTGTTTAGTCACTCAGTTGCATCTGCCTCTTGTGACCCCATGGACTGTAGCCCACCAGGTCTTTCAACTAAGAGCAATTTTTTGATGTCCTGACTGCCTGGTCTTTGTTGGAAATCTCCTGTACCTCCTGGCTGCCCCACCACCTGACCCCTTCAGAGCAGTCTTTTAGAGTTACCCGAGATGGCGCGCCTGGGCTCAAGTGCTTAGGTTGGTACACTGCTGAAAACTCAACTTTCGATTTTTAGGTTTTGCATTTAACTTTTACAGTGGACAGCTGTAATAATAATGAATGTTGCCATCCCTACATCTGAGAAGGGATGACCCTGTGGAGACATGATGCAGGCTTCAAAAGTAGGAAGGCTATCCTGGAGAAAAGAAGGTCGAGTTTTCAGTGCAGGGTTGGAGGACAGATAGTACAACGACAGGGAGATTTTTGCTTCATGGAAGGAGTTCTGAAAAAATCATAGCCACCCTAAAATGGAATAACAGGCCCAGTGAGCCTGCAACAGATAGCTAAGATACTGGGCTGGCCAGAAAGTTTGTTTGGGTTTTTCTAGATGATGTTATGGAAGAATCTGAATGAACTTTTTGGCCAACCCAACATTTGAACAAAAGAACTGACTACTAGCACTGATACTCCACCTTTCTTCTTTTAGTAAGATAACTTGCTCCTCCTGCCACCAAGGTTTAGCAGGAATTCTGGTGGCCCACTGACCCTGCCCCGCCTCACAGCTGGGCATCTGGCTGTGGCCACATGATAAGGCTCTTGGCCCTGGTGGGAGAGCAGAAGTGTGGTCCTTTTTGTACCACTGGCTTCAAAGAACATCACTTGCCCTCACTTTCTCACTCTCTTTTCCTATGAGCTTTATGGAGAGGGTAAGAGCTAATAAGCTAGGGAGCTCTGTACACACAGGCAAAAAGGATCCCCTAGTACAAGGCAGGATAACAAGACAGGTCCCAGGGCCACCTGCTGACTCTGACCACCTGCCTAACCAGGTACAGTTTCATGAAACACAAAGGGATCCTTGCTTGACTTGAGCTTCTGAATTTTCAAGCCTCTCTATTAGAGTGACTTAGCCTGGATCCCAAACAATACAAGTATCTTTTCAGAGATGTGGTTGTTTAGTCACTCAGTTGCATCTGCCTCTTGTGACCCCATGGACTGTAGCCCACCAGGCTTCTCTGTCCATGGGATTCTCTAGGCAAGGTTACTGGAGTGGGTAGCCATTTCCTTCTCCATTTGGAGATGTACATATGATTAAGGTATTATATAAAGGTTTCCAAGAAATTATTTTTGCAATTCTATAATTCTATGGCCCCCTTTCCCAACAAATTTATCTCCTTTCTTTCAAAACCAGTTGTCCCAACAGACCCTACAACAGACCCCATTGTCAAACATAAGCACTCTATTATGTCAGTCGCTGATCTCATTTTTAAAAAAAGTACCAGTGTTCAAAAAAATCAAGAACTTTTGATCTCCTGCTTTTATTTCAGCCTTAATCAAGGCTGCTCGAAGGGTAGGCTAGGCCAAGTCATTTTTGTGACCCTGTGGACCATAGCCCGCCTGGCTCCTCTGTCCACGGGATTCTCCTGGCAAGAATACAAGAGTGTGTTGCCATGCCCTCCTCCAGGGAATCTTCCCAACCCAGGGATCAAACCGACATCTCTTAGGTCTCTCTCCTGCATGGACTGGTAGGTTCTTTACCACTAGCGCCACCTGGGAAACCCAAGGTTCACCTTCTATTTCTTTAGAAAACATTGTCTGCAAAATGCAGAGAAGATAAATAAAATATCTTTAAAAGATATTTTAAAGTTCTCCTTGTGGCTATCTGATCTTTAGGATTTTTTTTTAAAGGTGATGCATTATTTAGGTAGTGTGTGATAACATTCTTTGGGTTCTTTTCCTTTAGGGGAGAAATCCAGACCTCACTGAAGTAGAATGTTTGGATGATGCAAATCTGTCTCGACTCACAATGTATCTGGACTCCAACCTAATGTGGTCCACACACCCAGACAAAAGAATATTCTGATGTATTAAATGGATCTTTAAGTGAAGTAAAGTATTTCAGCTAATGAGATGGGATTCTGGTGTCTGTGCTCGAGTCCTAGGAGGAAACAAGCCAGTGACAGATGGACCTTTCGTTCTGTTCCATAGACACGCCATCGTTATTTCAATTTCCACCTCTCGACTCGTGTTTTTCCTCTTGTCCATAACGTTCCTTCCTCTTATTTCCTAATTAATGCAAACTCTATAGATTCTTCAAGGTTTTGCTATATAATTTTCCTTCTCTTAATCATCCAGTAAATCCATAGTCCATAACTCCGAACCTAATGTAGTTGCCAGCCATTGTTCCAAGTTTCATTCCCATCCACAGTAGCTGCGTTACCTGTCGTGTTTTCTTTGGAACTCTTTCCTTCCTAAGCCTATAATTGGTATTTAATAAACAGACTCGAAGCACAAATTACTAAAGTAACGGATCAGGCATTTTAAAAGTGATTATCTTCAAAATACAACAGACCCCATTGTCAAACTGCCTTATTAGTAGTCTACAAAAAATCAAAAAGAACTTTTGATCTCCTGCTTTTATTTCAGCCTTAATCAAGGCTGCTCGAAGGGTAGGCTAGGCCAAGTCATTTTTGTGACCCTGTGGACCATAGCCCGCCTGGCTCCTCTGTCCACGGGATTCTCCTGGCAAGAATACAAGAGTGTGTTGCCATGCCCTCCTCCAGGGAATCTTCCCAACCCAGGGATCAAACCGACATCTCTTAGGTCTCTCTCCTGCATGGACTGGTAGGTTCTTTACCACTAGCGCCACCTGGGAAACCCAAGGTTCACCTTCTATTTCTTTAGAAAACATTGTCTGCAAAATGCAGAGAAGATAAATAAAATATCTTTAAAAGATATTTTAAAGTTCTCCTTGTGGCTATCTGATCTTTAGGATTTTTTTTTAAAGGTGATGCATTATTTAGGTAGTGTGTGATAACATTCTTTGGGTTCTTTTCCTTTAGGGGAGAAATCCAGACCTCACTGAAGTAGAATGTTTGGATGATGCAAATCTGTCTCGACTCACAATGTATCTGGACTCCAACCTAATGTGGTCCACACACCCAGACAAAAGAATATTCTGATGTATTAAATGGATCTTTAAGTGAAGTAAAGTATTTCAGCTAATGAGATGGGATTCTGGTGTCTGTGCTCGAGTCCTAGGAGGAAACAAGCCAGTGACAGATGGACCTTTCGTTCTGTTCCATAGACACGCCATCGTTATTTCAATTTCCACCTCTCGACTCGTGTTTTTCCTCTTGTCCATAACGTTCCTTCCTCTTATTTCCTAATTAATGCAAACTCTATAGATTCTTCAAGGTTTTGCTATATAATTTTCCTTCTCTTAATCATCCAGTAAATCCATAGTCCATAACTCCGAACCTAATGTAGTTGCCAGCCATTGTTCCAAGTTTCATTCCCATCCACAGTAGCTGCGTTACCTGTCGTGTTTTCTTTGGAACTCTTTCCTTCCTAAGCCTATAATTGGTATTTAATAAACAGACTCGAAGCACAAATTACTAAAGTAACGGATCAGGCATTTTAAAAGTGATTATCTCAATTGTCAACGAAGAACAAAACAGAAATCTATTGCTTCACTGATTAAAAACAATCCGTAAGGATGAATGAATTTCGAGTTTCTCACCTTTCAAAAAGAAAAGCTTTTGTGCATTTGAGCTCTGCCATTAGCAGCAGCACTTATACTGAGCACAAAGTCTTCATTTCATTTCACAACAGCACAATTTGGAAATCATTACGAAGAGCTCTTTCTCAATATTTTAAAATCATGGGCCAAGTAAAAAAATCACCACCAGCTTCTCCAGCCTCTTTTGTGAATCTCCTCACATAAGACACATTTTAAATCCTCTTTAGCTCTTGAGTTTTAGCTCCATGAAATTTCTGACAACATATTCTTTTTTTTTTCTATGGTGAGAGAAAGACAATTACACTTTCTGAACCTTAGTACCAACACAGAAAAAACTAAGATAGAAAACTCATACTACAATTCAACAAATAATTCGTAGAGTCTGTAAAAGCCGCTTCCCTTCAATGCACAGAAGTATGAGAAGGTGTATTTCAGCCAAGAAATGGTTGGGATCCAGGGAACGTGGAGTTTATTTAGAGCAGTAACATTTCATTGAACTTCTGAAGTCACTGGTTCAGAACAAGCAGCTCTTTTCTAATTTATAGTGTGTTTTTCATGTTTCGCTGCCTGTTTAGCTGAAAGATCCTATCTCTGGAGAAAATTCATTTGGCTTCTGAAAGAGTTCCAGAAGGAACCAAGAGATGTGAATTTCAAACAAAGCAGACAGAATGGAACTCAGAACACTTCAGGCAAATAGCAAGGTATTTAGGAAGGGATATAATGAATCCAGAACACTCCTCTAACCCTTAATTTTGCAATATTTCAGCCTAAACATACTTCCTCTTAAGGAATAAAAACCTTGAAAGAGGTTTCTGAAATACATGGGCTAAATTTCTAACCCTTAATTTGCCAGCCATTGTTCCAAGTTTCATTCCCATCCACAGTAGCTGCGTTACCTGTCGTGTTTTCTTTGGAACTCTTTCCTTCCTAAGCCTATAATTGGTATTTAATAAACAGACTCGAAGCACAAATTACTAAAGTAACGGATCAGGCATTTTAAAAGTGATTATCTCAATTGTCAACGAAGAACAAAACAGAAATCTATTGCTTCACTGATTAAAAACAATCCGTAAGGATGAATGAATTTCGAGTTTCTCACCTTTCAAAAAGAAAAGCTTTTGTGCATTTGAGCTCTGCCATTAGCAGCAGCACTTATACTGAGCACAAAGTCTTCATTTCATTTCACAACAGCACAATTTGGAAATCATTACGAAGAGCTCTTTCTCAATATTTTAAAATCATGGGCCAACTAAAAACATCACCACCAGCTTCTCCAGCCTCTTTTGTGAATCTCCTCACATAAGACACATTTTAAATCCTCTTTAGCTCTTGAGTTTTAGCTCCATGAAATTTCTGACAACATATTCTTTTTTTTTTCTATGGTGAGAGAAAGACAATTACACTTTCTGAACCTTAGTACCAACACAGAAAAAACTAAGATAGAAAACTCATACTACAATTCAACAAATAATTCGTAGAGTCTGTAAAAGCCGCTTCCCTTCAATGCACAGAAGTATGAGAAGGTGTATTTCAGCCAAGAAATGGTTGGGATCCAGGGAACGTGGAGTTTATTTAGAGCAGTAACATTTCATTGAACTTCTGAAGTCACTGGTTCAGAACAAGCAGCTCTTTTCTAATTTATAGTGTGTTTTTCATGTTTCGCTGCCTGTTTAGCTGAAAGATCCTATCTCTGGAGAAAATTCATTTGGCTTCTGAAAGAGTTCCAGAAGGAACCAAGAGATGTGAATTTCAAACAAAGCAGACAGAATGGAACTCAGAACACTTCAGGCAAATAGCAAGGTATTTAGGAAGGGATATAATGAATCCAGAACACTCCTCTAACCCTTAATTTTGCAATATTTCAGCCTAAACATACTTCCTCTTAAGGAATAAAAAAACCTTGAAAGAGGTTTCTGAAATACATGGGCTAAATTTTAAACTGAAGTACAAAGTAACGAATGCTTAAGGGAAATAGGAAGACTTTGGAGAAATCTAGCAACAGACTCCAAGCCCAGTCATTAAGTATTTACTTTTCCCACAGGCTTAGAAAAAGACCAGTTTTCCCTCCGGCAGGATGGGTCTCACCCCCTATCACCCTTGTGAGCCTCTTGCTGGGGCCCCACCTCCCCATCCCAAGGCTGGGAGGCTGGGGACCAACATGGTAGTGACTTTCAGCTCCCTCTCCTCCATGCAGGCTGCCAGGGGAGGCAAGGAGGTGCTCTGGGCAGTTGTTGATGGAAGTCCTGTTCACACTTTCTGAATCCTTATGAAGACCAGTGTCTACGTTATTCTCCCTGCCTATTCAGTGATGTCCTCTGCCCCTTTTTCTGAGCTCAAATCTATCCTGAGATCTCCGATCATTTAAACAACTCACATTTGCTGTCTGGTGACAATAAAACATCAACATCTGGAAGACACTGTAAAGACATCTCCTCTACCAACTGAAAAAGAAAAGCTCTGCCTCCTTTGTTTAGGAACATTTGGGAGTGAATCGTATAATCAAGATTTCTAGATGTGACCTTTTCTCTTAAGGTTTTATTTCTGAATTATTTTGGAGATGAAGTCTCCTTTGAAGTGTATAACGTAAATTCCTGCCTGCCTCAGGAGAGTGTCCCGAATGAAAGCCCAGCCTCTTTCCACCTTCTACAGCCATAATTAGGATCATCAGCCCTTCACCTGATGTGCAAACTGATCAGGGTCTTGGAAAAGGAACTTAGGTTTCTACTCAGTGTTCTTGGGTTGGAAGACTTTTCAACATCCCACTGTTTTTGACCTTTTTTTCTGTCTCTTCTCCACAGTCACTGCAATTATTTATGGCATTTTTTGATGCTTTTTTTTTTTCCTCAAAATCCTTCCATTCATTACTTTTTAGTCTCTTATACAATATAGATGCTCAGACACAGGCTTGTTTTCTTGAAGGTAAGACCCTATGGCTATAGGTCTTGTCCAATCCAGAAAGCTCGTGGATCTTAGCATATATTCCGTGGATATGTAAAGACCTTTTCTCTTCTGGGTCTTCACTGACTCTCTTGTTTCATATGTGTTTCAATTACTGAGACTCTCGGACAAGGTCTCTTCACACCTACGGCACATCCTTATGACGAAATGCTGTATCTTCAAGCTGTGCACAGGGCCTGTGCACAGCTCGCGAGCCAAGGAAGTAAAGCAAACCTTACCTTTTTGTAGAGACTCCTCAGGTCTCGGTACTGCCACATGCTGTTGAGGACCTGAGATGCAGCCTTGACCACCTTCGGGGAGTGTCTGGTAAAGAAAAGACAGAACACGCAAGATGGTGAGCAGGACAGCTTGAGCTTCAAAAGACTTGTCAGGAAATAGCAAGATTAAAGAGAATAAAAGCCTCGTGGCTTTTCTGGCTCTTTTCTTATTCCATCCTGGACAGTGCAAGGAATACTTGTCACCAGCGTCCAACCTCATTCTACCCACACACACGGGGGTTAGGGGAGGATGGCACTGCCATCTGGCAAGGAATTTTCAAAACGCAAACCCAAGAGCAGTGCATTGAGCCAGATGGCAGGTTCAGCACTGGCCTAGGACATGGAATAGACAGACCAGTGACTAGGAAAGGTAAGATGATGGGGTTTTAATAGCCGTGTTGTTTAACATGTGTGTAGACGGCTCCATGGGTTAAGAATCCACATGCAGTGCAGGAGACGCAGGAGACAAGGAGATGAGGGTTTAATTCTTGGGTCAGGAAGATTTTCTGAAGGAGGAAAGGATAACCCACTCCAGCATTCTTGCCTGGGAAGTCCCCTGGACGGAGGAGCGTGGCAGGCAGTACAAAGGGCTACAGAAGTTGGACACAACTGAGCACAAGCACTCAGTAAAGAGAAGAACAGATACTCATTTCCTCAGCTGAAGGGTACGTGCATGTCTAGCATTTGCTCTACATGCCTGAGGGGTACCAGGAACTGCCTTCCATTTGCTGACAAAGCCACGCACAAGTGACTGGCATGGAGCTGACGTGGGCATGCACTGGCACTCCTGCTCTCTCGTGTTTATACAGGGGAACGAGTGTCGATAAAAGCATCTATGAACAAAGCTCCTCATAAAATTCAAGTTCTGTCTTCCAGACCAGAGTGAGAAATGAAGGACAGCTAAACCTTTGGACTAGTGGTTCTTACCATCATTTTTTGAGTCATGGCTTTGAAATGCCTACAAAAGTATCGCTAAATATTGGTTTGGTGCTAACCTGCTCAGAACAGACTGTAGGTCAATACATCTGTGTCGATTAAATTCGATCCCGTCCTTGGAGATCACTTTGATGAGTGGTGAGGGCACCGTTAACGACCTGCAGATTCTTTACTCTGATGGGCTGAGCCCACAACTAGCTGCACAACTTGAGTGGGGCCGTGGCATTGTGCCTATCTCAAGGGTCAGCACACTTTTGCTGTAAAGGGGCAGCTAATAAATATCCTTTGATCTGTGGGCTATATGGTCTCAGTTGAGGCCGCTCAACTCTGCAATTGCAGGACAAAGGCAGTCATAAGTCACACACACACGAGGAAGTGACTGTGTTCCAACCAAGTGTTACTTATAAGAAAGGGTGGTGGGCGGGGTTTGGCTTGTGGGTATCAGCGGGCTGACCCCTGGTTTATGGGGGCTCCTGGAGTTTGGGCAGGACATACCCACACACGAGGACTCCAATGTGAAGTCCATCCCTGAAGCTGACGTGTGGGGCAGTGGCCTACAGATTCCCCAACAAGAACATCTGAATTGAGATCCAAACTGTTTTGACATAAAATAGTGTTTAAAATGGAGAGCAAGCAGATGGAGAGATGGGATCCAGTTGAATCTGGACCTGAGGGGCAGAGTAAATGGATGTGTGAGGATCTACATTTTGTAATGAAATGGTGGGATCTTAATACATGACCAACTAAATATCTGCTCTTTTCCTGGGTCTTCATGTGTGCAATGTGGACCAACTAAGTCTACGGTTTCTTCATTCATTTACTTAATGGAAACAGAAACTGTCACTCTTACTATTACTACTGCTGATCTGGAGTTCAACTTTCGCTGTGTTGGAAAATCTTTGTTATATTATGTACTTTTTTTTTTTTTAATTTTGGCCACTTTTAATTTTATTGGTCTTTCATTTATTTTCATCCATCTTTGTTATTCGGCCTGTGTGGGCCTCCCAAGTGGCCTCCCTTGTTGCAGGGCACCAGCTCTGGGCATATGCACTCCAGAGTGCTGGCTCATAATTGGACACACCTGTCCAGCCACTCTGTGGCATGTGGGATCTTCCCAGGCCAGGGATTGAACCGGCGCCCCCTGCATTGCAAGGCTGACTCTTTACCCACTGAACCACCAGGGAAGCCCCATATTGTGTACTTTTAAAAGAAAAATATATAGGACTCATAAATTTCAAAATTTTTTTCCTATGAGGGATGAGCTATATTTAAAGAAAAGACATATTTTCTTTCACTAAAATGGGCAGTTGCTAACTGATGTCGCATTTATGCTAGTGTATTAGTCGCTCAGTCGTGTCCAACTCTTTGTGACCCCATGGATGGTAACCTGCTGGTGTCTCTGTCCATGGGATTCCCCAGGCAAGAATACTGGAGTGGGTTGCCATCCCCTTCTCCAGGGGATCTTCCCAGTCCAGGGACTGAAGTCTGGTCTCCTGCATGGCAGGCAGATTCTTTACCATCTGAGCCAGGGAAGCTTAGACAGTTGCTAAATGATTTCACATTTATGCTAGTATCATGCTCTAAATATACGGAATTCTTTTGACAGAGAATTTTAGATCTTTTCATGGATATAGACACAGGTACATTTTATTCTTTTTTAAAATGCTGAATTATAATTGACCTACAGTACTCTGTCAGTTCCTGGTGGTCAGATATCTACATGCATTACAAAATAGCCCCTATGGTAACTCTGGTTACTATCTGTGACTACACAGTTATTACATTGTTATTGACTACATTCCCCTTGCTGTGTATGTCACTGCTGTGGTCCATTTGTTTCGCTACTGGAATTTCATCTCTGTAAGTCTCCATTACCTAGTTGATTCATCTCCCTTCCCCACCCCTCTCTCCTTTGGTAACTACTTGCTTAATTTTTGTACCTTTGAGTCTGTTCCTGTCTTCTGCCTTTGAGTCTGTTTACTATGCTTGTTCTTCTGTTTTGTTTTACAGATTCCACATACAAGTGAAATCATGTGGTATTTGTATTTCCCTAACTTATTTCACTTAGCATAATACTCTCTAGGTCCATCCATACTGTTGAAAATGACACTATTCTATTCTTTTTTATGGCCAAATAATATTCTCTTGTGCTATGTACGTTTGTATGTGTGTGTGTGTGCATATGTGTGTGTGTATATATATATATATATGTATTCATATTATCTATCCATTATCCATTCATCACTGATGGATACTTAGGTTGCTTCCATACACTAGCATAGTAAATAATGCTGCAATGAACACTGAGATTCATATATATTTTTCCAATTAATTGTGCTTTTTTTTCTTTAGAAAAATACACAGAACTGGAATTGCTGGATCAGATGGTGGTTCTATTTTTAATCTTCTGATGTCCCTGTCATAGTGGCTGTACTGATTTACAGTCCTACCAATAGCATATGAGGGTTCTCTTTTTTCCACATCCTTGACAACCAACACGTGTTATTTTTGTCTTTTTTAATAGCCATTCTTACAGCTGTGAAGTGGTATCTCATTGTGGTTTTGATTTGTATTTCTTTGATGATGAGTGATGTTGAGCATCTTTTTATGTGCCTGTTGGCCAGTTGTATGTCATCTTTGGAAAAAAAATGCCTATACAGGTCATCTACCTAATTTTTAATAAGTTTTTTTAAATATTAGCCCCTTGTTGGTTATATCATTTGGGAATATTTTCTCATCCAGTAGGTTGTATTTTCACTTTGTTGATGGTTTCTTTTGCTGTGCAAAAGCTTTTACGTTTAATTAGGTTCCATTTGCTTATTTGTGCCACTCCCTTCTAGTATGCAAAGTCCCCTGAGAGTCTTACTGGAGTTTCCCGTGCGTATTTAGTTGATTTTCTCTTGCTGCTTTTAAGATTCTCTCTTTAGCTCTAATTTACCATTTTAATTACAATGTGTTTGGTGAGGACCTCTTTGGGTTCATCTTGTTTGGGACTCGCTATGATTCCTGGATCTGAATGTCGATTTTCTTTCCCAGGTTAGAGAATTTTTCATTTTCTCTAAACTTCAAATAAATTCTCTATTCCTCCCTTTCTCTTTTCCTTCTGGACTCCTACAGTGTAAATATTTGTATGCTTGATGTTGCCCCAAAGGTATCTTCAACTATATTCATTTTAAAAATATCTTTTTGTTTGGTTCAGTTTGGATGATTTCCACTAGTCTATCTTCCAGATTACCAATCCATTCTTCTGTGTCATCTAATCTGCTACTGACTCTTTCTAGTGTATGTTTTCATTTCAGGTATTGTACATTTCAGTTCTGTTTGATTCTTTTTTATACATTGTAACTCTCTGTTAAACTTCTCACTGTGTTCATTCTTCTCCTGAGCGACTTTATGATCATGATCTTCAACTGTTTATTGGGCAGACTGTTTCTACTTCACTCAGTTCTTCTGAGGCTTTATTTTGTTCCTTTATTTGGAATATATTCCTCTGTCACCTCATTTTGCGTTACTGTTTTTATTTCTATGCATCAAGTCTGTTACATTTCCATTCTTGGAGGAGTGGCCTTAAGTGGCAGGCACCCTGTGGGGCCCAGCAGCACGCTGTCCTCTGGCCACCAAAGCTGTATGCTCTTGGGGTGCCCCCTTGGGGGCCATGTGGGCCCTTCCTTGGGGAGGCTAAGACGGTGGGTACTCTGGTCAGTGGCCTGGTCCCTGGGCTGGTCATCTGCCATGTGGATCTTGATTTTACTTTTGCTGTCCCAATAAGCTTTTACGTTTTAAATATTAGCCCCTTGTTGGTTATATCATTTGGGAATATTTTCTCATCCAGTAGGTTGTATTTTCACTTTGTTGATGGTTTCTTTTGCTGTGCAAAAGCTTTTACGTTTAATTAGGTTCCATTTGCTTATTTGTGCCACTCCCTTCTAGTATGCAAAGTCCCCTGAGAGTCTTACTGGAGTTTCCCGTGCGTATTTAGTTGATTTTCTCTTGCTGCTTTTAAGATTCTCTCTTTAGCTCTAATTTACCATTTTAATTACAATGTGTTTGGTGAGGACCTCTTTGGGTTCATCTTGTTTGGGACTCGCTATGATTCCTGGATCTGAATGTCGATTTTCTTTCCCAGGTTAGAGAATTTTTCATTTTCTCTAAACTTCAAATAAATTCTCTATTCCTCCCTTTCTCTTTTCCTTCTGGACTCCTACAGTGTAAATATTTGTATGCTTGATGTTGCCCCAAAGGTATCTTCAACTATATTCATTTTAAAAATATCTTTTTGTTTGGTTCAGTTTGGATGATTTCCACTAGTCTATCTTCCAGATTACCAATCCATTCTTCTGTGTCATCTAATCTGCTACTGACTCTTTCTAGTGTATGTTTTCATTTCAGGTATTGTACATTTCAGTTCTGTTTGATTCTTTTTTATACATTGTAACTCTCTGTTAAACTTCTCACTGTGTTCATTCTTCTCCTGAGCGACTTTATGATCATGATCTTCAACTGTTTATTGGGCAGACTGTTTCTACTTCACTCAGTTCTTCTGAGGCTTTATTTTGTTCCTTTATTTGGAATATATTCCTCTGTCACCTCATTTTGCGTTACTGTTTTTATTTCTATGCATCAAGTCTGTTACATTTCCATTCTTGGAGGAGTGGCCTTAAGTGGCAGGCACCCTGTGGGGCCCAGCAGCACGCTGTCCTCTGGCCACCAAAGCTGTATGCTCTTGGGGTGCCCCCTTGGGGGCCATGTGGGCCCTTCCTTGGGGAGGCTAAGTACGGTGGGTACTCTGGTCAGTGGCCTGGTCCCTGGGCTGGTCATCTGCCAGGTCCCGTATGGAGGCTGCTGCACAGCCAGCTGCCTGACGAGGGCTTCCCAGGACTGGGGCTGCCTGGCTGGCGGGCAGGTAAGCCTCGGGGCTGATTAGAGGGAAAACTCCAGAATGGCACTTGTAGCACCAGCGTCCTCGTGGTGGAACTAGCTCCCCAAAGTGCTGCTGCTAGCGTCCCTGTCCCCTGGGGGAGTCTCGGTTGCCTCCTGCCTCTCAGAGAAGCGCTCTCTGATCAGTAAGTGGTCTAACCCAGGCTCTTTCTAGACGACAGCTCTGTGCTCAGTCTCGGAGTGAGATAGGGTGTGAACCCCCGAAGAGCCGCGTCTGTGCTGCCTCCAGCCCTGCAGGTCTCCCAGCCGGGAGCTCGTCTTCCTGGGCTGGCTCCTCAGGGAGAACCTCAGGGCCCAGGATGATCTTCACATGTGACTCTGAGCAAAGCCTAGATGCTATGTTTTGCTGGATTTCATTACTGCTAGCTATATACATACCTACAACGGAAGCCAAGCAACTCAGGGGAACATATATTAATATTCAAGTGGTGAGAATACAGCTGAAACATTCTAGTATGTAAAAATCTGTCTGATGCTCTAATTTTTTTCTACTTCTTGCTCAGCTACAAAATAGAGATTGTGAATGTGTAATGAATATAGCTGCTTTTAACCTCTCAATTAACACGCCAATACATCTCAGTGCTATAAAAACTGATGAAAGTCAAAGAGATACTGCTTTCTTTTTAGACTTAAACTTTGATTCATCCGCTAGACCAGTCCCATGCAATGGCTATTTGAAAACCTGTAATTGTTGACTGAAGGACTTGAACAGTTGAGTGCTTCTAACGTGACAAGCGATTATAACCTCAGCCAGAGTTCGTTCCTGACAAGCAACAGTGGAGACTGTTAATGGCTTTTCTGTCTTATGACAAAACACAGTGACACTTCAACACTATTTCCTACATGACTGTTAAAATCTCAAAAAACACAAGTGCGCCTTTGAAACAGATGGACATGACAGAATGTCCATGCTGTGTCTACAATGGTGTGAAAGGAACAATATAAGCTATCAAGACTTCAAAAATGCTAAGCATAAGACTACTATAAGAGTCATTAACAAGTACACAATGTTTGATCTTCACCAGAGTTATCAAATTAGGGGTGGCTGAGAATCTCAGCTAGTGTGGCTCATGGCGGTGTTCAACATGGTCATTCCAGCCACAGGATTCCAGAATAGTTATTCCAGTGTATTGGCAAGATGTGATGAGTTACACAGCTCAAAGAGACAGTGACCAGCACTTGCTCGCCTGACTCATTAACATCATGGCATATTTCAGCTTGTGTATATTTAGACATAAAACCTATAAATGCATAAGAGGGAGAATCCTAGCTTGGCACAGTCTCTTCATCTGTGTTTTCTCATGTGACCTCAAATTATAAGCTTAAATAATTTGGGGGGAGGGAAAGACTGCAAGCATTTTATCATGTAACTAGAGCAAAGTGATATTTCTCCCTTTTCCAACTATTAAATTATCTCTAATTCCAAAAATTCTATTTTCAATAAAGTATTTCTATTTCATTAAAACACTTCTAGGCGGCCATGGGAATCTCAGATGTACTATCAGGATAGAATTGAGTGGCAAATGGTGAGGTTTATGTGAAGATCCAAAGCAATTCTTCGAGATTCATTTTAAGAGCAGAGAGAAGCAAAAATCCAATTGAATTGCAGGGGAGAGATGAGGGTACATCCAGTTATAAAATTAATTTGATCCCCAAATTAGTCACTATATAAAAGAGGCAAACCACACTAAGAATGGATGAGACTTGCTAAGCAGGAGAATTCTAACTGGGAAATGCTTGACTTAGATGAATTCAGCACTTCTTATTAAATACACAAATCTAGACTGCTAAACACTGAGGGAAAGGTAAAGAAACAATGATAAGAAACAAGTATCGAGTCCATAAAGACATTTTCAGTTGATTTAAAGGACGTATTTGAGATTTTCTGTAGTGAAAGGAACCTCCCATTAGCAATAACCCAGATGGGAACAGACCTAACAAGATTGTTTTCTGGATTGACAATGTGGATATACACCACTTCATAGATAGTTTCTTCAAATGAGATTTTCATTAGCTTCATCAAATAATTTTCTTTGACCATAGGATGGATACAAACACTTTTTTCTCTTCAAGGCCCAGTAGGAATGTGCACGTAGATGGAAGGAATTAATATATTTACACCTCCTAAAGTTCTATAGTCTTATAATTCAAGGACAAAACTTTCTTCTTTGAATATCTCATGAATATAGACAAATATGCCAGAGTGGACTCTGGTTTTATTGTGTGTGTGTGTGTGTTTGCTTAAGCAAAGCATCAACATATTGAGTTCGTAATGCCCAAAAATAGGTACATATTTCAAGTGGAGATTTCCAAGGTTTATTGAAGCTATACAAAAACTGCTTTCCTGGTGGCTCGGTGGTAAAGAATCCACCTCCCAGTGCAGGAGGCACAGGTTGGAAAGATCCCACATGCCTTGGAGCAACTGCAATCACTGAGCCTGTGCTCTAGAGCAAAGTGATATTTCTCCCTTTTCCAACTATTAAATTATCTCTAATTCCAAAAATTCTATTTTCAATAAAGTATTTCTATTTCATTAAAACACTTCTAGGCGGCCATGGGAATCTCAGATGTACTATCAGGATAGAATTGAGTGGCAAATGGTGAGGTTTATGTGAAGATCCAAAGCAATTCTTCGAGATTCATTTTAAGAGCAGAGAGAAGCAAAAATCCAATTGAATTGCAGGGGAGAGATGAGGGTACATCCAGTTATAAAATTAATTTGATCCCCAAATTAGTCACTATATAAAAGAGGCAAACCACACTAAGAATGGATGAGACTTGCTAAGCAGGAGAATTCTAACTGGGAAATGCTTGACTTAGATGAATTCAGCACTTCTTATTAAATACACAAATCTAGACTGCTAAACACTGAGGGAAAGGTAAAGAAACAATGATAAGAAACAAGTATCGAGTCCATAAAGACATTTTCAGTTGATTTAAAGGACGTATTTGAGATTTTCTGTAGTGAAAGGAACCTCCCATTAGCAATAACCCAGATGGGAACAGACCTAACAAGATTGTTTTCTGGATTGACAATGTGGATATACACCACTTCATAGATAGTTTCTTCAAATGAGATTTTCATTAGCTTCATCAAATAATTTTCTTTGACCATAGGATGGATACAAACACTTTTTTCTCTTCAAGGCCCAGTAGGAATGTGCACGTAGATGGAAGGAATTAATATATTTACACCTCCTAAAGTTCTATAGTCTTATAATTCAAGGACAAAACTTTCTTCTTTGAATATCTCATGAATATAGACAAATATGCCAGAGTGGACTCTGGTTTTATTGTGTGTGTGTGTGTGTTTGCTTAAGCAAAGCATCAACATATTGAGTTCGTAATGCCCAAAAATAGGTACATATTTCAAGTGGAGATTTCCAAGGTTTATTGAAGCTATACAAAAACTGCTTTCCTGGTGGCTCGGTGGTAAAGAATCCACCTCCCAGTGCAGGAGGCACAGGTTGGAAAGATCCCACATGCCTTGGAGCAACTGCAATCACTGAGCCTGTGCTCTAGAGCCTAGGAGCTGCAGTTCTCAAGTCCTCACACTGCAACTACTGACGCCTGTGAGCTCTAGAGCTTCAGTTCCACCACAAGAGAAGCCAGCGCAAAAAGCCTGCACACCGCAGCCAGAGAGCAGCTCCTGCTTGCTCTAACTAGAGAAAAGCCCGAACGCAGCAACAAAGACCCAGCACAGCCAAAAATAAGTAAAATCAGAGCTGTGTTCCTTTTCCTGACCTTGCTGAAGGCCCCAGGATAACCCCCTGCAGGCGCAGCCCACAGAAAGCCTCAGGGAAAGCTAACCCCCATGCCCGGCCCTAAAAATTAAGTAAATAAAAAAGAAGACCATGTGGCTTCCGGCCTCTGGAGAAGGGCATTTTACTGTAAGCACAATATTATAAGATATAATTCAAGCCAACCATCTGCACTGCACAATTAGTACACGAGTCCAGTGGGGTTTCTCTATATTTGATAAGGAAAAGTATTGAGATCTTAATACTGAACAGTTGATTGAACCTATCTGGAGGTCTCAGGGTATTAAACAGAAACCCTGAAACTTTTAATGTACAATGATGGTATCTCTGAAAGAGAGAATTTCCAAACAGTCTCATCCTTTAAAGCCTGTAATAACAAAAGAAAACGTATTGGGCTTTTAGATGTAAAAGGTGAGGGGAAAGGGATGAAGTCAAGAAATAGACCCTTGATAATGAAAGGTTTACCCCTTTAATCTTATTTGATTACACTGATGGACTTCCAGGAGCCGAAATTTAATTAAGGTTAGTGAATGCTTTTGTAAAATTGAGAGCTCGCTGATATACCAGCCCTCTGGCTGGTGAAGGTATGCTTTAGTTACATACCGTATGATACCACGGACCCTCAAATCTAACTGGGGACTTCCCTATCTGCGGTGGCAGGCTTTGACGTGAGCCCTCTCTCTATTCCACTGACAAAAAAGGCTCCTTCCTCTCTGCCACCCCGGGCTATTCAGTATTTACCACGTGATGATTATTTTCCTGGTGGCTCGGTGGTAAAGAATCCCCAGTGCAGGAGGCACAGGTTGGAAAGATCCCACATGCCTTGGAGCAACTGCAATCACTGAGCCTGTGCTCTAGAGCCTAGGAGCTGCAGTTCTCAAGTCCTCACACTGCAACTACTGACGCCTGTGAGCTCTAGAGCTTCAGTTCCACCACAAGAGAAGCCAGCGCAAAAAGCCTGCACACCGCAGCCAGAGAGCAGCTCCTGCTTGCTCTAACTAGAGAAAAGCCCGAACGCAGCAACAAAGACCCAGCACAGCCAAAAATAAGTAAAATCAGAGCTGTGTTCCTTTTCCTGACCTTGCTGAAGGCCCCAGGATAACCCCCTGCAGGCGCAGCCCACAGAAAGCCTCAGGGAAAGCTAACCCCCATGCCCGGCCCTAAAAATTAAGTAAATAAAAAAGAAGACCATGTGGCTTCCGGCCTCTGGAGAAGGGCATTTTACTGTAAGCACAATATTATAAGATATAATTCAAGCCAACCATCTGCACTGCACAATTAGTACACGAGTCCAGTGGGGTTTCTCTATATTTGATAAGGAAAAGTATTGAGATCTTAATACTGAACAGTTGATTGAACCTATCTGGAGGTCTCAGGGTATTAAACAGAAACCCTGAAACTTTTAATGTACAATGATGGTATCTCTGAAAAGAGAGAATTTCCAAACAGTCTCATCCTTTAAAGCCTGTAATAACAAAAGAAAACGTATTGGGCTTTTAGATGTAAAAGGTGAGGGGAAAGGGATGAAGTCAAGAAATAGACCCTTGATAATGAAAGGTTTACCCCTTTAATCTTATTTGATTACACTGATGGACTTCCAGGAGCCGAAATTTAATTAAGGTTAGTGAATGCTTTTGTAAAATTGAGAGCTCGCTGATATACCAGCCCTCTGGCTGGTGAAGGTATGCTTTAGTTACATACCGTATGATACCACGGACCCTCAAATCTAACTGGGGACTTCCCTATCTGCGGTGGCAGGCTTTGACGTGAGCCCTCTCTCTATTCCACTGACAAAAAAGGCTCCTTCCTCTCTGCCTCCACCCCCGGGAGTTTCTATTCAGTATTTACCACGTGATGATTATTTCTCCCAGGAAGTCGTTTATGACTGCCCCTCCAGCTGTATCTACAGGGGAACGGATGAGCACAGTGACTTGTTAAAGAACATGATCTGTCCCAAATGCGCCGCTGGCGAGGGAGAGTGCTGGATGAGCACTGAGTTCTCTCTGACTCATCACTGTTTTCTCCCCCCTCCTCCCTGCACGCCTCGCTCTGCAGAACCGAAGAGGCACAGAACAAAAGGCTGTGGCTCCACAATCAACACCGGGATTCACAGCCACTTTGGAAAAACCACCAAAAAATACCCTCATGAACCTGGGTCATCTCCTCTGTGTATGGGAAGAATACGTTAGTCACTAGATGGGTGCTGGAGTGTCAAGTCTATCTTACCAACATCTCAGGAGTTATCAAGTCATAAGTTATTTATCAAATCAAAATTATTAGTAAGACCAGCTTTCCTTGTGGGGCAGGAAGACTGGAAACCATCTGCTGTACTGCATCTCTTGATGATCAGACACTAATCCTTTCCAGTGACGTTCAGTAGTGTTACCCGTAACCGGGGGTCATCGGACACACTGAGCATTGTGTCTTTGCATGTGTGTATGTGTGTGTGTGTGTGTGCTCAGTTGTGTCTGGCTCGATGTGACCCCATGGACTGTAGCCCTCCAGGTTCCTCTGCCTCTGGGATTTTTCAGGCAACAATACTAGAGTGGGTGGCCATGTCCTTCTTCAGGGAATCTTCCTGACCCAGGGATCAAACCCCTGCCTTTTGTGTCTCCTGCACTGGCAGGCAGGTTCTTCATGCCCGCACTGCCTGGGAAGTCCTAGAGCTGAGTCTACGGGCACCAGTTCTCTGTGTTAGGAAGTCAGCGTCTGACTCACTTGTCGCCTTTGCTTTTGGAGATGCCGACCAACTTCTCGATGCCCCCAGCGTCCCGTAAGGCCTTGGCGTTCTCCATATTCTTGGTGATCACCTCGTGCAGGGTGCAGCACACGGCCGTCACGGTGTCGTCTGACATGGCCTTGCTCGCCGCGCTGTTGCTGTTGTTCCCGCCTGGAAGCCGGTGGACCAGGTCTCGCATGGCGTACTTGCCTTTGGGAAAGAAGATGAAGCGAAGAGTTGAAATGTGGTCCAAACAGAGGAGGTGGGGACCAGGGTGAAGAAGAGAACACAACAGACCGTGTTAACGCAATGCTGTCGTCTGTTCTCATCACTGATTATTCTCTGTGGGCTAACTGTCGACATATACACAGAGAAAACTCTATTTCCTCATGCTGAATGGTGCTGGATGGATGCAGAACTGACTCTCTGGAAGTATTTCATGCCTCTGAGCCTCAGCTTTTCAGATCATGAAGGAAGAATAATGGTACCCCACTTACAATGTGGTTGCAAAGATTAAATGAGTACATGTGTGGGAAACATTGACCACATGGTGAAGGCCTTGGACTCGGGACTCAATAGAGGTTGGTTGTCAATGGGGTCCTGTGTGCTACACACAGAAGTCAGGAAAACATATGGTGACTTTAACACAACCTCACAAATGCCCTGATGGGAGCTATGTTGGGACTTGTATCATTTAACAAGTAAGAGTCAAAGCACAAAAATGTATGAATATATGACATCTACATTCTGGGTCCTATAAAGAAAGAAACACTCAAAGCAGGAAAGGGAAACTTTACAAATAATATATAAAATGAGGTGTCCTTAGAACTGGAGGAACTGGATGATCTGTTGGTCTCTCTGAGGGTTTTTATTGAATGGTCCTACCATAGAACATTTACTAACTTGACATGTTTTACCTCCTGGGGAAAAGACAAGATAAAATACAATTTGGTTTCCTTACTTCACTTTATCGTTATCAGTCATGCTCCTCCCAATGACAGAGGTACTTATAATGACATCTTTATGGAGGACTTCTAGTTTACAAAGCTGTTTAGGCATTGCCAATAACCCTGCAAGACAATGAATTCAAGCTACCTGCAGCTTCCAATTCTGTTCCATTAATTTACTTCTGGAACTAAGCAAAGGAGTGCCTGGAGCAAAGTTGGTTGTTGTTAAACTTTCCATTTGGGTGGAATTGGCCTGTGTCCAAAGTTCAGTTCCTGCCTTGTCTTCCATCCAAAATCAGACATATTTTAGAGAGGTCCTTAAACCCGTCTGGAATATTTGTCCTCCATACAGGTCTCTAAAGGATGACTTCTTTTGCTGTTTAATTCTCTGGCACCTGGAGCCTGAGGGCAGAAAATGGAACTCCAAGGGAAGAGGCAATGATATCTTAATTCTAGACAGTGATAAATAAAACATAGGACTTCTTAATTTGGGCATTTGCTCTTACATATGTTTTTAAGTGGCTTATTTTAGCTTGGACAAAAAAAGTGCTGATGTCTAAATTACTGAAATAGGAAAGTGTCTTCATTCACTTGACAACAGCTGAGACATGCCTGACACAAACTGTTTGCCTGAAAACTCCCAAATGTAGCATATTTACTTTCCAATGACAGTACTTAAAACAGGCTGGAGAAGATCCTTGGGATGAGACAGTCCTCTGAGTATCTTGCTGTATCTGTTCATCATTAAATCACACTCGCCTCTGGCTATGAGTTTAGTTCTGTTGAGTTCAGCATGCTGGTGACTTTATCATTAACCCCCACAATTCACTGTCAGACAAACTCTATTCAGAGAAGTGAGAAGATGGGCAGGTTCTTTTATCAGGGAGTAATAGAAGGCGGAGAGAGCAAACTTTCTCAATCTGTGTGCATACAGGGGAATTCCCACTCCTGAATGAGCATGGAAGATGAGTTCTGTGACCTTGGACACTGTTACAGTTGCAAGCAAGAAGGGAGAGGATTTGGCTAGAGGATTAGTATTATTTTTAGTTTAGGCGGTATGTATGCGGACCTATGGCTTATTCACATTGATGATGGGCAGAAGTCACATCCAATTCTTTGTGACCCCACAGACTGTATCCCACCGGGCTCCTCTGTCCATGGGATTTCCCAGGCAAGTACCCTGCAGTGGGTTGTTATTTTCTCCTCCAAGGGATCTTCCTCATCCAGAAACTGAACCTGCCTCTCAGGGATCTCCTGCATTGGCAGGCAGATTCTGTACCACTGAGCCACCTGAGAATTCCTTAATTGGTGGTATCATCATTTAAAAAATTATAACACATAGAAAATATAATTTCATCTCATACAGTTTCCAAACCCATGGGCTCCAAATGAGAAGTAACTTGCCCACACGATGTTCAAGTGGCAGGAACTGCTACTCTCCCCAGAAAAGCTTCTTTGACTTGCCCCAGGGTGCTGGACAATATCGTCACTTTGCGTGTGCTCTTCACCGTGAAAAAGAGCAGAAGGCACTGTCATACACATCTGGGCACAGGGCCATCAAGGACACCTGGGGTTCAGCGGTGCTTTGGGAGGTGATAAGGATGCAGAGGAGGAGGGCTGAAGACTAGAGGTCTCGCCTTGCAGACAAGCCTGCCATGAGGTAGAGGTGTTTGCTGTCTTAGAGCGAACGGCCCAGGCCTCAGAAAGGGTTAAGCGCTCCAGGAACCACTGCAGACTGAAGACTCTGCGCCTTCCTCTGGATTTAACTTGGTTTAAAAACAATCAGTAAATTATAGGAGACAAGTGACTCAAGCGATAAAGACTCCACCTGCCATTGCAGGAACCTCAGGAGATGTGGGTTCAACCCCTGGGTCAGGAAGATCCCCTGGAAGAGGAGGTGGTGCCCCACTCCACTATTCTTGTTGGGAAAATCCCATGGGCAGAGGAGCCTGGGAGGTTACAGTCCATGCAGGCACAAAGCGGCAGACGCACCTGAGCACACACACACAACAACACAACTATGAAACAGACCACAGGTCACAGAGTGACTCATGCCGATGGTATCATCTAGCAGGGGACTGTAGTATTTCAGGACAAAAGCCTGCACTTGTGACTACAAAGAGTGTGCCCGAGGTGATCAAGAACAGGAGAGCAGCGTTAATGGAGAGGCCTCAGGCCAGACCTGGAGTCCAGGGAAACGGTGGTGGTGACACAGCGGAAGAGGATCCCAGGAACTTCTAGCCAGGACAGTGAGGTGGACAGTGAAAATCAAGTGAATTCTAAAGCTTAATAATGCTGGATCTTCCTCATCCAGAAACTGAACCTGCCTCTCAGGGATCTCCTGCATTGGCAGGCAGATTCTGTACCACTGAGCCACCTGAGAATTCCTTAATTGGTGGTATCATCATTTAAAAAATTATAACACATAGAAAATATAATTTCATCTCATACAGTTTCCAAACCCATGGGCTCCAAATGAGAAGTAACTTGCCCACACGATGTTCAAGTGGCAGGAACTGCTACTCTCCCCAGAAAAGCTTCTTTGACTTGCCCCAGGGTGCTGGACAATATCGTCACTTTGCGTGTGCTCTTCACCGTGAAAAAGAGCAGAAGGCACTGTCATACACATCTGGGCACAGGGCCATCAAGGACACCTGGGGTTCAGCGGTGCTTTGGGAGGTGATAAGGATGCAGAGGAGGAGGGCTGAAGACTAGAGGTCTCGCCTTGCAGACAAGCCTGCCATGAGGTAGAGGTGTTTGCTGTCTTAGAGCGAACGGCCCAGGCCTCAGAAAGGGTTAAGCGCTCCAGGAACCACTGCAGACTGAAGACTCTGCCCCTTCCTCTGGATTTAACTTGGTTTAAAAACAATCAGTAAATTATAGGAGACAAGTGACTCAAGCGATAAAGACTCCACCTGCCATTGCAGGAACCTCAGGAGATGTGGGTTCAACCCCTGGGTCAGGAAGATCCCCTGGAAGAGGAGGTGGTGCCCCACTCCACTATTCTTGTTGGGAAAATCCCATGGGCAGAGGAGCCTGGGAGGTTACAGTCCATGCAGGCACAAAGCGGCAGACGCACCTGAGCACACACACACAACAACACAACTATGAAACAGACCACAGGTCACAGAGTGACTCATGCCGATGGTATCATCTAGCAGGGGACTGTAGTATTTCAGGACAAAAGCCTGCACTTGTGACTACAAAGAGTGTGCCCCGAGGTGATCAAGAACAGGAGAGCAGCGTTAATGGAGAGGCCTCAGGCCAGACCTGGAGTCCAGGGAAACGGTGGTGGTGACACAGCGGAAGAGGATCCCAGGAACTTCTAGCCAGGACAGTGAGGTGGACAGTGAAAATCAAGTGAATTCTAAAGCTTAATAATGCTGGACAAGTTGGATGCCTGTTTTATTTTCCCACACAAAGTCAAATATGCACAGGAGCTCCAGGGCAGTCCAGTGGTTAGGACTTGGCCCTTTTACTGCCAGGGAACTGAGGTCCAACCCTGGTCAGGCAGCTAAGATCCTATGAGCCTTGTGGCCAAAATTAGAGAATAAAAGAAAGGAAGAGAGATAGAAAGACATGCATAACTAGTAAACATTATATAGGAGAACCACAGAAACAAATTCCATGGGAGAGACAAACAGATCATCAAGTAAAGAAGGCCCTTAGAAGTGTGAAAACAGAGTGAATACCTTGCCATGCTTCCATTTGGAACAAACATGCCTTCCATTAACCACCCTCAGGGCATTACATGTTACAAAGGAAAAGCACAATTGCTTCAAGATTAAGACAGATGCTCCCTGAGACGAAAACAAAACAAACAACTCTAGCATCACCACCAACAGAATGAATACTCTGTCCTGCTCAGCAGAAATAAATTGTTGGGCCAATTCTTCCAAGTTACTTAGTCTCTCATGAAAATACTTTTATCTCTGACTTTTGCAATACTGATATGACTGTTGGATATGTTACAATTGTGTAAAAACAAAAAGAAACAAACAACAAAATACTCACTACTGCTTCTATCAGCGGGAGGCTAACTGCAACCTTGCAATTTTGCTTTCCTTTCTCTCCTGTGTGTGGGCACCCATGTTTGTAAATTACAAGTAAAAACTATTTTCTTGTTATGCTTCTTTGGGGTCTTGGGTTTACAGTTGTTGGGCACATGGACCTTTGTGGATGGACTCAGGGACCCGACCGGGTTTCCAAGGGCGTCTTGGCAGTGTCACAGAGTGACTCATGCCGATGGTATCATCTAGCAGGGGACTGTAGTATTTCAGGACAAAAGCCTGCACTTGTGACTACAAAGAGTGTGCCCCGAGGTGATCAAGAACAGGAGAGCAGCGTTAATGGAGAGGCCTCAGGCCAGACCTGGAGTCCAGGGAAACGGTGGTGGTGACACAGCGGAAGAGGATCCCAGGAACTTCTAGCCAGGACAGTGAGGTGGACAGTGAAAATCAAGTGAATTCTAAAGCTTAATAATGCTGGACAAGTTGGATGCCTGTTTTATTTTCCCACACAAAGTCAAATATGCACAGGAGCTCCAGGGCAGTCCAGTGGTTAGGACTTGGCCCTTTTACTGCCAGGGAACTGAGGTCCAACCCTGGTCAGGCAGCTAAGATCCTATGAGCCTTGTGGCCAAAATTAGAGAATAAAAGAAAGGAAGAGAGATAGAAAGACATGCATAACTAGTAAACATTATATAGGAGAACCACAGAAACAAATTCCATGGGAGAGACAAACAGATCATCAAGTAAAGAAGGCCCTTAGAAGTGTGAAAACAGAGTGAATACCTTGCCATGCTTCCATTTGGAACAAACATGCCTTCCATTAACCACCCTCAGGGCATTACATGTTACAAAGGAAAAGCACAATTGCTTCAAGATTAAGACAGATGCTCCCTGAGACGAAAACAAAACAAACAACTCTAGCATCACCACCAACAGAATGAATACTCTGTCCTGCTCAGCAGAAATAAATTGTTGGGCCAATTCTTCCAAGTTACTTAGTCTCTCATGAAAATACTTTTATCTCTGACTTTTGCAATACTGATATGACTGTTGGATATGTTACAATTGTGTAAAAACAAAAAGAAACAAACAACAAAATACTCACTACTGCTTCTATCAGCGGGAGGCTAACTGCAACCTTGCAATTTTGCTTTCCTTTCTCTCCTGTGTGTGGGCACCCATGTTTGTAAATTACAAGTAAAAACTATTTTCTTGTTATGCTTCTTTTGGGGGTCTTGGGTTTACAGTTGTTGGGCACATGGACCTTTGTGGATGGACTCAGGGGACCCGACCGAGTGTGTTTCCCCAGAAGGGCGCTCCTTGGCGAGCTCTTGTATATTTATCAGAGAACTTCACGATGCGCTAACAGAGCTCTGCTCTCACTCGCTGGGTTTGTTTCTATGCAGTTTGTTTGCAACTGTTTCCATGGAAGGACGAAGCCTATTTCTGGTACTGATTTGTGCATTACTGCTTCGTTCCCCCAAGGGCTTCCCTGGTGGCTCAGACGGCAAAGGCTCTGTCTGCAGTGCAGGGGATCTTCTCTGGGTTGGGAATAATCTCTGGGGGAGGGAAAGGCTGCCCACTCCAGTGTTCTTGCCTGGAGAATCCCACGGCCAGAGGAGCCTGGTGGGCTACAGTCCATAGGTCACAAGCAGTCGGACACAACTGAGTGACTGACACTTTCACTTTTCCTTGGTTTCCCCACTGGTGCAGCAATACTGAGCAGCGAGGGGCTTTATGGTCTAACCACCTGTGCTCCTGAGTCCTTCCTCAACTGACGGTATTTCACCTGTTTTTTTTGTGGTTTTTTGGCCACTGCTATTGGTCTTTCATTTTATTCCCATCTTTGTTCTTTTGGCCTGCGTGGGCCTCCCATTGCAGTGGCCTCTCTCGCTGCAGAGCCCCGGCTCCGGGTGCATGCGCTCCAGAGCTCCAGTTCAGTAGTTGGACACATTGGTCTGGTTGGTACATGGGATCTTCCCAGGCCAGGGATTGAACCGGCACCCCTTGCACTGCAAAGCAGCGTCCTTACCCACTGGACCACCAGGGAAGCCCTGTATTTTACTTCTGACCACTGATAGTGTCTTCTGTTACAGCTGCTCTCTGTTATGTGATGTGTCAAAATGGTAAACTCCAACCTCTCAAACGAACATGAGAGAAAAGATATTTTCATAAAAATGTCAGCTGACGATACTAGCTTAGGAACATGACAAGCCCTTTGTCTATGAGGTTTTCGTTTCTCTTTGGCTTCCCTGTTCCCGGAGTTGCTAAAATCGACCTGTGAGTTTTTGCTAGTTGCTCTAGCTTTTCTTGCAGTTTCCTTGTGGTAAAATGCACATAATAAAAATTTATCGTCTTATCCATTATTAAATGTACAGTTCAGTGGTATTGAGTAAATTCATATTGTTCTGCAAGTCGCCACCATGTATCTCTAGAACTCTTCACCTTGCAAAACTGAAAGTCTATTAAACTCTACTTAACCTTCAAACAGTAACTCCCCATCCCTCCACCCACTCACAACCAACATTCTACTTGCTATCTCTATGGCTTTGACAACACTTTTTGTTGTTGTTCAGTCGCTGAGTCAGGTCTGACTCTTTGACACCCCATGGACTGCAGCACGTCAGGCTTCCCTGTCCTTCACTATCTCCTGGAGTTTGCTCAAACTCAGGTCCATTGAGTCGACAACTCTAAGTATCTTATATAAGTGGAATCAGTGTGTCTTTTTTTTCTCACCATAATGTCTTCAAGTTTCATTCATATTATAGAATATATCAGAATTTCCTTTTTTAAAATTCTGGATACTATTCCACTGTATGCATATACAGTGCTTGGCTTATCCATTCATCTACTGGGGGGACACTTGGGTTGCTTCCTTACTTCAGCTCTTGTGAATGATGTTACTATGAACAGAGCTATACAAAGACTCTCTCTCTTTCCGTCTATGTGTCTTTGACTCTAAAGCGAGTCTCTTGTAGACAGCATATAGTTGGATCACTTCTTTCCTTTCCATTCCTCCAACCTCTGTCTTTTGACAGAGAGTTTAACCTGTGCATATTTAAAATAATTATTGTAATGGAAGACTTACATGTGTTACTTTTCTATTTTTTTCTACATGCCTTCTAGGCTTTTTGGTCCCTTATTTCTCATATCATGTTCTTTTTTGCTTGATTTTTTTTTTTTGCAATGAATGTTTTAAGCCCCTTTTCATTTCCTTTTGTGTATATTTTGTAACTATTTTGTGTTACCTGGGGACAACATTTAACATCCTAAAATTATAGCACTCTAATTTATATTTTACCAATTTAACTTCAATAATGTACAAAACACTGTTCTTTTATAGCTCTATCTCCAACCCTTTCAATTATGGACATTACAAAACTGCATCTTTATATGTTGTGTCCACGAACATAAAATGATAATTGTTTTCTTAATGCATGCCTTTGTTAAAGTATGTAAAAAACAAAATATGGATTTTAAGCCAAAGGGACAATAATACTAGCTTTTAGACTAATAATTTTTTAATGCATTATTCTCTTCAATTATGCAGAAAACAAAGAAAGTGGAGTTACAAACTGGTTTTATAATAATGCTAGCTTTTATAATCATCCAGTGTTTTAAGGCTTTTGGGCTTCCCTGGTGGCTCAGACGGTAAAGAGTTGCCTATAATGTGGAGACCCAGGTTCCATCCCTGGATCAGGAAGATTCCCTGGAGGAAGAAATGACAACCCACTCCAGTACTCTTGCCTGGAGAATCCCATGGACAGAGAAGCTTGGTGGGCTACAGTCCATGGGGTCACAGAGTCAACACAACTGAGTGACTAACAGTTTCATTTAAATTCTTCATCTGGAAGTTCTGCCATTTGATCCTTCTCAGAGAAGTTTCTATTGGTTTCCTTTTTTTTTTTTTTTTTCCTTTGGGATGGGCTCTACTTCCCAGTCTCTTTGTATCCAAAGTGCTTTTGCTGTTGCTGTTGAAACCTGAACACGGCAAATCTAACAATGTAGCAGTCCTGGAAATCAGATTCTTCCCCTTTCTAGGATTTACTGACTTCAATTTCTAATTGTTGCAGGGTGTCTGTGTGCTGAGGTATAAATAAATGTAAGGTCTCAAGTCTTTTCTGACCCTGTGCCTTTCTCTGGGTATGGATGTGAAAGTCGCTCAGTCATGTCTAACTCTTTGTGACCTCATGGATGAGCCGTCTTCTCCAGGGGATCCTGCCAACCCAGGGAGCAAACCCAGGCCTCCTGCATTGCAGGCAATTCTTTACCATCTGAGCCATGAGGGAAGCTCTGGTGACTTTCTAATTTCTGCTACATAGCATAGGCATTTGCTTTGGAATGTCTCAAGTTTTAATATCTGACTCCTGAAAAGGGAGGGAAAGGCACCAACCCTTCAAGTTCCTGGGAGTCACTTCACCTGGAGGGCGAGGAGCGTTCAAGAATTGGGGTGTACAGCAATGGCTGCCTCTGTGTCTGCAGCTCCATGGGCAACAGTCCAACCCCAGGTTCCCCAGTGACTGGAGGACAGAGGCCTTGGTGCCCACCCTAGCTCCCAGCGGCCTCCCACGAGCTGGTCCATGGACACGTGGGTAGCTGCCTCCCAAGAGCTGGAGATGAGAAACGGGTGGTTGCTACTGTGCTCGGAGCCGAACAAGACCAAAATCAGCCATAATTTACCACCCACGCTTTCCTCTCACGGTTGGAAGCCTTCCTGAGACTCTAAAACTCCAAACCAGATACACTGGACAGATTCTGCCCGTGAGACTGCTGCCTATTGGGGCGGAGGGGTGGGGAGGGATTGGCGGACAGAATCCAGGGGTCTCCTACCCACCATATTCCAGAATATCCTCCCTACTGTGATTTAGACTGCTCCATGGTGGAAGACGTGAACATGAGTGAACTCACAGGAACGTGAGTCCCGTGGCTGTGAGTCTCCAGGGGAACGTCAGAACAGTCTCTCCTTTGCCAAAGGAAAATTGCTCGTCCTTACTAAGGGTCAGCAGGACAGGCCTCTGTGGGTGGTCACAGCTCTTTCTGCAACACACCCAGCTCACTCCTTTTTCTCTTTCCTTTCTTGGAAAGGAGATTTTCTTGTTTGGAGCTTAATGTTTCCTAAAAATCTGCCACTTTTAGGACATCTAATATAAACGGCTTATTGCAAAAAGGAAGAAAGAATATGCGAAACATCTGTATTTTAAATCTAGTTTATGTGGTTTCTCAGACCGAAGAGGTGAGGCATTCAAGATGGTATTGTTGGGTTATTGACAAAGTTTGACTACCTGTTAACCCAGGAAAGTTCTGAATCGACCTGCAGTGTCTATTATTTTGACCTCATGGATGAGCCGTCTTCTCAGGGGATCCTGCCAACCCAGGGAGCAAACCCAGGCCTCCTGCATTGCAGGCAATTCTTTACCATCTGAGCCATGAGGGAAGCTCTGGTGACTTTCTAATTTCTGCTACATAGCATAGGCATTTGCTTTGGAATGTCTCAAGTTTTAATATCTGACTCCTGAAAAGGGAGGGAAAGGCACCAACCCTTCAAGTTCCTGGGAGTCACTTCACCTGGAGGGCGAGGAGCGTTCAAGAATTGGGGTGTACAGCAATGGCTGCCTCTGTGTCTGCAGCTCCATGGGCAACAGTCCAACCCCAGGTTCCCCAGTGACTGGAGGACAGAGGCCTTGGTGCCCACCCTAGCTCCCAGCGGCCTCCCACGAGCTGGTCCATGGACACGTGGGTAGCTGCCTCCCAAGAGCTGGAGATGAGAAACGGGTGGTTGCTACTGTGCTCGGAGCCGAACAAGACCAAAATCAGCCATAATTTACCACCCACGCTTTCCTCTCACGGTTGGAAGCCTTCCTGAGACTCTAAAACTCCAAACCAGATACACTGGACAGATTCTGCCCGTGAGACTGCTGCCTATTGGGGGGGGGGGGGGTGGGGGAGGGATTGGCGGACAGAATCCAGGGGTCTCCTACCCACCATATTCCAGAATATCCTCCCTACTGTGATTTAGACTGCTCCATGGTGGAAGACGTGAACATGAGTGAACTCACAGGAACGTGAGTCCCGTGGCTGTGAGTCTCCAGGGGAACGTCAGAACAGTCTCTCCTTTGCCAAAGGAAAATTGCTCGTCCTTACTAAGGGTCAGCAGGACAGGCCTCTGTGGGTGGTCACAGCTCTTTCTGCAACACACCCAGCTCACTCCTTTTTCTCTTTCCTTTCTTGGAAAGGAGATTTTCTTGTTTGGAGCTTAATGTTTCCTAAAAATCTGCCACTTTTAGGACATCTAATATAAACGGCTTATTGCAAAAAGGAAGAAAGAATATGCGAAACATCTGTATTTTAAATCTAGTTTATGTGGTTTCTCAGACCGAAGAGGTGAGGCATTCAAGATGGTATTGTTGGGTTATTGACAAAAGTTTGACTACCTGTTAACCCAGGAAAGTTCTGAATCGACCTGCAGTTATTTTCTGTCTTTAGGCGCTAAGAATTTATATCGTGTGTCTCCTGATAGCTCTCTTTGAAATTGCCTTCCCCAAATCTGCACCCCATTGTCAAACTAATAAAACTTTAAAAATGTCTTTTATATCTAAACCATCTCTGGCATTTCCCGGACTGCCGCTGGGTAACATCAAAGAGTTTTCTGCATCATCTTATGAGATAAGGGATGCTAGAAATAATCAGGTACATTTGGCATGCTATGAGTTTTTATTTGGTTTATTACTATTGTAAGAGCTGTCCTGTTTATCAAGCCTTCAGTGAAAAAATAAAAGTACCTGGCAAAAGAAAAAAAAGAGAAACTTAACCTCCTTAATGATGTCAAGTCATATGAAGATGCCTTGGCAGTTATGAGCCTTTCAGTTTGGTGAGAAGCATGTTCCCTTTCATGTTCAAGAATGGCATGATCATGGCCAATGAGCTTTTAAAAGAAAGATCCCATTTCTATGCTTAAAGGAGTCTTTTCAGTTGGTGGGAATCCTAACACTCTTCATTAAAGTAAAAGTGTTAGTCACTCAGTCATGTCTGATTCTTTGTGACCCCATGGACTGTAGCCCGTCAGGCTCCTCTTTCCACAGGACTTTCGAGGCAAGAATACTGGAGTGGATAACCATTCCCTTCTCCGGGGTCTCTTCCCAATCCAGGATGGGATAAATTAAAAGATCCTGGAGAGTTTGCAGTGATGTGACTGTCTGTAATACATACTTTCTCTAACGAGAGTCACAGACTAGTGTCTTTTTTTTCTGTAATGGATATAGCAAATTATTATTGTTGCAAATCAACATCAAAAGATGGCTCTCAGACATAGTTAAAAATCATGAGGAAGAAATTCATAAAAGAATAAAAAATTCAGCTTTCTAATGACCAAAGGAATGCATTAAAATGATCCTCTTTCCTAAGTTTTGTCATCACAAGGAAAAACCATATATACGTTTTTCTATTTCACTAATGTTGATGCTGGGAAAGACTGAAGGCAGAAGGTGAAGGGGCGGCAGAGGATGAGATGGTTAGACAGCATCACTGACTCAATGGACAGGAATTTGAGCAACCTCTGGGAGATGGTGGAGGACAGAGGAGCCTGATGTGTTGCATGTAGTCCATGGAGTCACAAAGAGTAGGACATGACTTAGCGACTGAACACCTACAATGCTGTATCTATATGTGGCGATGGATGTTCATCATACCCATTTGACTAACGTCTTATAAAACTAAACTTGTCTCAAGTTAAGATATTATTCGTTGTGAGGAGTAAATACTCAGAGCCGCTTGGCCTTATCATCAGCAAGCAATTTCTGATTTTCTGTCATGTTCTCCTTAAGACCCCGCCAAAGCCACAGATAAGTAACCAGGTCTGTTGGAAGAAACATCAAAAGAACCTGTTCAAAGAACTCTAATGGGCACCTTTAACAGTTGATAGAACAGAAAATAGGCTTTTGGTTATAGATACTCCTGTAAAGTAGATATACTCACAACAAACGTACACCTTTCAGACTACCAAGGGATTGAATCAGGGTTCCAGAACACCTTCAGTTCGAGAATCTCAACTTCAAACTAACCCAAGATCAAGAGAACAAGGACTAATCACTGAGACTAAATGACACAAATTTTGTTGCAGTTAATGTCCTATTCTGAACTGGGCTTTTTCTGAAATCTTTTTTATTTCCAGTTTCTTCCTCTTTACTGCTTGAGTTAACCAGTTATACTTATAAAAACTAGGTGAAATGTCCTTTTAATGGAAGTGTGCTCTAATTAATTCTTCAAAATTCAGGAACAAATCTCTTAAAAATTCTTATGTAATAAATTATCAGGAAAATGTAATGATAATAATTGTCCTTTTAGTATATGTTGAGTGGTCCTATCGCTACAACTTAAAATAATAGTTAAATAATATAAAAAAATGCCCAGTGGCTAATCTGTTTACCTTTTTGACCACAGGTTTTTATACACTGAACTAGAATCTATCCTCCTTTCTACTAGCATGTGATTGCAAAAAATCACGTTTGTATCCATGACCGCATCATAGATGTCATATATAAAGGCTCATATAACATACGTAGGCATGACAAGCCCATTAAAAGCAAGTAGACTTAATATACAGGCTTGATGTCTAGGTATCCTCCTAGGACATGGGCTTGGCTGTGTCATGTGGCCTGAGGGATCCTGGCTCCAGGCACCACGGCCAGAAGCAGTGGACCGCTGGAGCTCAGAGACGGAATGATCTCTGAGTTACAGGTGATGGAGTAATGACCGGAAGAAGGGCCTTGGCCATTGCTGGCTCACTGACCCCAGTAGACGAGGAAAGGGGAGTAAAAGGTTTCCGCTACATAAAGGAAACAAAATTACAGACCTCAGGTCTACCAACAAAATAAAAGTTAATTCCTATGGTCTATTATCACATAGGTCTAGTTTTGACAATCACACACAGAAACCTTTGTGAATGAATTCATACCACTGGATAGTACTATGTCTGTACAACTGGTCAACCATTCAATTAATAATCACTAACGAGAAAACTGCCAAACTGCAAATGTCAGTGGTTAAATCCATGTCTGAGGGGTAGAACATCAATGGCAGGAGGGACTGAGAAGGAAAACTAGTACCTTGTTCTGACTCCATCATGAACATCTACATTATGCGCTCATCAAAATTCAGTCAGGGGAAAAATAATAATATTAACAAGATACCAGGACAGGGAAACAAATCAAAAAAAAAAAAGAAAAAGAAAAGAAAGACAGGATCATCCCTTTTAACCCTAGTCCCAATTAATTACTCTTTAGTAATTTCCTGGAATTAACATCATCACTGACGTTTGCACCATTGATGGGTGATATTCAGTATGATTATCTTGTGAGAAAACTGCTGTCTGTCCATCATGAATGGATTAAATGTGACCTTACAGAGTGTGGTAAATTCATGCTTTTTTATGTCAAACGTGGAAGGCTGGCGTTTCTTCAGTCTGGATCCCTTGTGACGATGTCATTAATAGTAAACATCCATGGGCTTTCCTGGTAGCTCAGTGGTAACGAGTTTGCCTGCCAATGCAGGAGACACGGGTTCAATCTCTGATCTGGCAAGATCCCACATGCTGCAGAGAAGCTCTTTACATAGTGTGATTGCAAATCACGTTTGTATCCATGACCGCATCATAGATGTCATATATAAAGGCTCATATAACATACGTAGGCATGACAAGCCCATTAAAAGCAAGTAGACTTAATATACAGGCTTGATGTCTAGGTATCCTCCTAGGACATGGGCTTGGCTGTGTCATGTGGCCTGAGGGATCCTGGCTCCAGGCACCACGGCCAGAAGCAGTGGACCGCTGGAGCTCAGAGACGGAATGATCTCTGAGTTACAGGTGATGGAGTAATGACCGGAAGAAGGGCCTTGGCCATTGCTGGCTCACTGACCCCAGTAGACGAGGAAAGGGGAGTAAAAGGTTTCCGCTACATAAAGGAAACAAAATTACAGACCTCAGGTCTACCAACAAAATAAAAGTTAATTCCTATGGTCTATTATCACATAGGTCTAGTTTTGACAATCACACACAGAAACCTTTGTGAATGAATTCATACCACTGGATAGTACTATGTCTGTACAACTGGTCAACCATTCAATTAATAATCACTAACGAGAAAACTGCCAAACTGCAAATGTCAGTGGTTAAATCCATGTCTGAGGGGTAGAACATCAATGGCAGGAGGGACTGAGAAGGAAAACTAGTACCTTGTTCTGACTCCATCATGAACATCTACATTATGCGCTCATCAAAATTCAGTCAGGGAAATATAATAATATTAACAAGATACCAGGACAGGGAAACAAATCAAAAAAAAAAAAAAGAAAAAAAGAAAAGAAAGACAGGATCATCCCTTTTAACCCTAGTCCCAATTAATTACTCTTTAGTAATTTCCTGGAATTAACATCATCACTGACGTTTGCACCATTGATGGGTGATATTCAGTATGATTATCTTGTGAGAAAACTGCTGTCTGTCCATCATGAATGGATTAAATGTGACCTTACAGAGTGTGGTAAATTCATGCTTTTTTATGTCAAACGTGGAAGGCTGGCGTTTCTTCAGTCTGGATCCCTTGTGACGATGTCATTAATAGTAAACATCCATGGGCTTTCCTGGTAGCTCAGTGGTAACGAGTTTGCCTGCCAATGCAGGAGACACGGGTTCAATCTCTGATCTGGCAAGATCCCACATGCTGCAGAGAAGCTAAGCCCGTGAGCCACCACGATGGAGCCTGTGCTCTAGAGCCTCAGAGCTGCAATGATGGAGCCCATGTGCTACAACTACCGAAGCCTGTGTGCCCTAGAGCCCGATTTCCATGACAAGAGAAGTCACGGCAACAAGAAGCCTGCTCACCTCAGCTAGAGAGCAGCCCCCACTCCCCGCAACTAGAGAAGAGCCTGTGGCAGCCGTGAAAGCCCAGAAGAGCCAGAAATAAATAAATAAATAAAATCTAAAAAAACATAGTCAACATCTCATTCTCTGGATGCCTGTGTCTGTATTCCCTCCTTTCTCAGATGTGAAAATCGTTCTGGCAACAGTAACCGCTAGTTTCACCACTCCAGCTCCCTTTTCCCCAGAATGGGATCTGTTTATCTCTACATCTGCCCCCTTGCTCCATTAAGTAGAAAAAATATTTAAAATATTTAATGATCTGCACTGATTTTAAAAAAATGGACCTTCTTTTATGCATTTGCCAGTTGCTTCAGTTAATTAATGATCTATCTAAATAAACCGAAAGAGGGAGGGAGAGAGAGGGAAAGTCATAGTAAGAAAAGATTCGTTGGAGACAAGAACTCAGTGGTTGCCATACGTAGAGCTTGAGGCAAATTCTAGAAGAAACTAGAGAGTTCCTTATGCTTTTTTCCTCAATAACTCTGAGGGTAGGAGAGCAAGAGCACAGCCTTATAATACATATCAGAACTCATTTCATACACCCCAGAACTAGTAAGCAGTGAGTCTGAGAAAATGATTCAGATAGTAATTCAACCCTCTAAACAGAAATAATGTTGAATAAAGCAAACCTTACAGGTATGCCATATATAGTATTCATCTCTTTCCAGAGTTATCACCTCCAAGCAAATAACCACTTCCCTCTGCTTGGAAGACAAAAGGAATTGTATTTTTCAGTACCTTGAGATCTTATGCAAAGGATTTCAGTGAATCAGGCTCTAAGAAATTCTCACATTGTTGAAATGTCAAGAAGTAAGATAATGAGTAGAAATACGAACAAGAAGGTGGCAAAGATATGCATATTTAATTTGTATAAGAATCATTCTAAAAATAAAACTGCAGTTAATTAACAGAGGGGTCACTGAAACACCTTTTTTGAATTAGAAATAAATTGATTTTTGAGAAATACTGAAAATGAGGCAGGTAACTGGTATAATACATTTTAATAGGACTTAAATAATTTGAAGAAGTAGTAAGCATGATAGCCAAAAATTATTATCTCAATTCATTGCCCCATTTTAAAAGCAGAAAGGAAGTAAAGGTGAAAATCTAAACACTGATTCTAGCTTCAGGGGAGAAACCAAGAAAGGTTTTATTTTTAGGTCAAGATTACTATCTAATAAAGATCCAGTAACTCTCCTAGGATGAAAATTTCAGACAATAGTGTGTCTGAGACAAGATGAGATTTTCTGTCAGAAAACCTTGTTTTCAGGAAAAAGAAATCTGCAGTTAGTTCCCTGGCCTGATTGGGATTTGGGTAACAGTAACAAAGAAGGCTGCGTGCCGAAAAATTGATGCCTTTGAACTGTGGCATTGGAGAAGGCTCTTGAGAGTCCTTTGGATTGCAAGGAGATCAAAGCAGTCAATCCTAAAGGAAATCAGCCCTGAATATTAGCCCTGGAAGGACTGTTGCTGAGGCTGGAGCTCCAATATGTTGGCCACCTGATGCGAAGAGCTGACTCACTGCAAAAGACCTTGATGCTGGGAAAAATAGAAGACAGAAGGAGAAGGGGACGACAAAGGATGAGATGGTTAAGATGGCATCACTGAGTCAATGGACATGACTTCGAGCAAACTCTGGGAGTTGGTGAAGGGCAGGGAAGCCTGGCATGCTGCAGTCCTTGTTATCACTTGGACACGACTGAGAAACTGAAATAAACTGAACACATTGATTCATGCAAGCAACTTAATGAAGAATTATAACATTGCATTCCCATGTTCTCGCTTTCCAAAAGTGATCTACCCACCCCCGCCCTCCACCTCCCGCCAAAATATAAGTTAGTGTCAGTAAAGGGCACAAGGGCTACTCCTCATAGATTACATTACAGACTTAATTTAACGTTGTCAGAAAATGTCACATCTATTTCAGTTTCTACTTTGTAACTCCCTAGGGCTATGAAGGGGCTTTCCAGGCGGCACTAGTGATAAAAAACCTGCCTGCCAATGCAGGAGACTCAAGAGATGAGGGTTCCATCCCTAGCTGGGAAGATTCCCTGGAGGAGGCAACGACAACCCACTGCAGTATTTCTTGCCTGGGAAGTCCCATGGACAGAGGAGCCTGGTGGGCTAACGTCTATGGCTCCCCAAAGAGTCTGACACGACTAACTGAGCAAAAGGCTATAGGAAAGGTGAAAATCTAAACACTGATTCTAGCTTCAGGGGAGAAACCAAGAAAGGTTTTATTTTTAGGTCAAGATTACTATCTAATAAAGATCCAGTAACTCTCCTAGGATGAAAATTTCAGACAATAGTGTGTCTGAGACAAGATGAGATTTTCTGTCAGAAAACCTTGTTTTCAGGAAAAAGAAATCTGCAGTTAGTTCCCTGGCCTGATTGGGATTTGGGTAACAGTAACAAAGAAGGCTGCGTGCCGAAAAATTGATGCCTTTGAACTGTGGCATTGGAGAAGGCTCTTGAGAGTCCTTTGGATTGCAAGGAGATCAAAGCAGTCAATCCTAAAGGAAATCAGCCCTGAATATTAGCCCTGGAAGGACTGTTGCTGAGGCTGGAGCTCCAATATGTTGGCCACCTGATGCGAAGAGCTGACTCACTGCAAAAGACCTTGATGCTGGGAAAAATAGAAGACAGAAGGAGAAGGGGACGACAAAGGATGAGATGGTTAAGATGGCATCACTGAGTCAATGGACATGACTTCGAGCAAACTCTGGGAGTTGGTGAAGGGCAGGGAAGCCTGGCATGCTGCAGTCCTTGTTATCACTTGGACACGACTGAGAAACTGAAATAAACTGAACACATTGATTCATGCAAGCAACTTAATGAAGAATTATAACATTGCATTCCCATGTTCTCGCTTTCCAAAAGTGATCTACCCACCCCCGCCCTCCACCTCCCGCCAAAATATAAGTTAGTGTCAGTAAAGGGCACAAGGGCTACTCCTCATAGATTACATTACAGACTTAATTTAACGTTGTCAGAAAATGTCACATCTATTTCAGTTTCTACTTTGTAACTCCCTAGGGCTATGAAGGGGCTTTCCAGGCGGCACTAGTGATAAAAAACCTGCCTGCCAATGCAGGAGACTCAAGAGATGAGGGTTCCATCCCTAGCTGGGAAGATTCCCTGGAGGAGGCAACGACAACCCACTGCAGTATTTCTTGCCTGGGAAGTCCCATGGACAGAGGAGCCTGGTGGGCTAACGTCTATGGCTCCCCAAAGAGTCTGACACGACTAACTGAGCAAAAGGCTATAGGAAAGGCAGGTACAATCTCCAGTTTGCATAGAAGGAAACCACAGTGTAAAGAGGCTAACTGATCTCTGTAAGGTTGTGCCTCCTGGCTTTCGTACCTCTCCATTGGTCTCTCGACCAGAAAATGCTCTCAGTCAGCCCTCCTCACTCCCTCCTCTGAGTTCCTTCCACAGGGAAAATCTGTCCCACCTGTATGATGCCTACCCCACAACCTATCATATTTATTCACCTGTTCTATACTCACTGACATTTCCTCTAATTAGCTTTCATCTGTAACTGATCTTTCCAATGCTAATATAAACCAAGGACAGTCTACATGATGCTCTAGGTCCATCCACGTCTCTATAAGTGATCCAGTTTCGTTCCTTTGGTGACTGAGTAAAATTCCATGGTACATATGTACCACATCTGTACCCATTCCTCTATTGATGGACACTTCAGTTGCTTCCATGCCCTGGGTATTGTAAATACTTCTGCAGTGAACATGGGGGTGCATGTATCTTTTTGAATTATGGTTTTCTCTGAGTATATGCCTAATAGTGGGCATTACATGGATGAATTTAGATGATGTCATGCAGAGAGAAGTAAGTAAGAAAGAGAGAAACAAATATCCTATATTAACACATCTATGTGGAATCTAGAAAGATGGTATAGATGACCTTATTTGCAGAGCAGAAACAGAAACACAGACATAGAGAAAGTGATCTACCCACCCCCGCCCTCCACCTCCCGCCAAAATATAAGTTAGTGTCAGTAAAGGGCACAAGGGCTACTCCTCATAGATTACATTACAGACTTAATTTAACGTTGTCAGAAAATGTCACATCTATTTCAGTTTCTACTTTGTAACTCCCTAGGGCTATGAAGGGGCTTTCCAGGCGGCACTAGTGATAAAAAACCTGCCTGCCAATGCAGGAGACTCAAGAGATGAGGGTTCCATCCCTAGCTGGGAAGATTCCCTGGAGGAGGCAACGACAACCCACTGCAGTATTTCTTGCCTGGGAAGTCCCATGGACAGAGGAGCCTGGTGGGCTAACGTCTATGGCTCCCCAAAGAGTCTGACACGACTAACTGAGCAAAAGGCTATAGGAAAGGCAGGTACAATCTCCAGTTTGCATAGAAGGAAACCACAGTGTAAAGAGGCTAACTGATCTCTGTAAGGTTGTGCCTCCTGGCTTTCGTACCTCTCCATTGGTCTCTCGACCAGAAAATGCTCTCAGTCAGCCCTCCTCACTCCCTCCTCTGAGTTCCTTCCACAGGGAAAATCTGTCCCACCTGTATGATGCCTACCCCACAACCTATCATATTTATTCACCTGTTCTATACTCACTGACATTTCCTCTAATTAGCTTTCATCTGTAACTGATCTTTCCAATGCTAATATAAACCAAGGACAGTCTACATGATGCTCTAGGTCCATCCACGTCTCTATAAGTGATCCAGTTTCGTTCCTTTGGTGACTGAGTAAAATTCCATGGTACATATGTACCACATCTGTACCCATTCCTCTATTGATGGACACTTCAGTTGCTTCCATGCCCTGGGTATTGTAAATACTTCTGCAGTGAACATGGGGGTGCATGTATCTTTTTGAATTATGGTTTTCTCTGAGTATATGCCTAATAGTGGGCATTACATGGATGAATTTAGATGATGTCATGCAGAGAGAAGTAAGTAAGAAAGAGAGAAACAAATATCCTATATTAACACATCTATGTGGAATCTAGAAAGATGGTATAGATGACCTTATTTGCAGAGCAGAAACAGAAACACAGACATAGAGAACCAACGTGTGGAAACCAAGGGGGAAGAGGAAAGGGGGGGTGGGAGGAATTGGGAGAACGGAATTGACACAGATGCACTTATTGATGCTGTGTATAAAGTAGACACCTGATGAGACTATAACCTATAGCACAGAGAACTTCACTTAAGGCACTGTGGTGTCCTAGGTATACCTACGGCCAAGTCATCTTGATGTCGGGCAGTAAACAAAAGAATTCTGTAAAGCAATTATCCTTACAGTTAAAAAACAAAGAAATATAAAAAGAGAGAGAAATCCAAAAGGGAGGGCATACATGTGTATGTATGGCTGATTCATTTTGCTGTGGAGGAGTAGCTAGGACAACACTGGAACACAACTGTCTTTTGTTGTCCAGTTCACTAAGTCATGTCCGACTCTTTGCGAATCCATGGACTGCAGCATGCCAGGCTCCTCTGTCCTCTACTATCTTCTGGAGTTTGCTCAAATTCAGAAAAGCAACTATACTGCAATGAAAATTTACAAAGAACTCTAAGAACCATGGAAGAAAACCAAGGACAGGATGACATCTAATAACTTTTTGTTTGCTGATATGAATAAATAGCTTTCATGAGCGCTTCAACTATGCAATGTGAGAAGATGCAACCACGGGACTTCAATGGGGATTCATTCACCTTTATTCTGCTGCTTTTGTTACTCTATGACAGGTCCCTGGAACATTAGTTATACAGGATGCTCTGTTCTAAAAGGGTTTCACTGTAGCGCACACATGGGAAATGCTGCATTTGATACTAAACCCAGAGACTTACGATGTATATTGACAAAGTAAAGGCTCCTGCGGTTAGACAAAATGACACCACTTGGTGGATCCAGTTTAATCTGGAGGCATCTGAATAGAGAAGTCTTTTGGTGCGTGACATTCATTCCCTTCCCAGAGAGGACTGGGGTGCTGGGGCTCGCCTGGCAGCTACATTACTGTCCTTGTTGGTATGCTTCTGTGTCACCGAATACCCACAGATCTGTACCACCAAAGATATCTTAATTTCATAGCAACTTGATTTGATATTGATAAAAATCAGACATAAAAGAATGGCTCTGACCATGCCAAACGAAGGCGGCAGAGAGGACATGGCAGTGTATTTCGAGCACTGGTGGACGGACACTACACACGGGCACGCACGCTTACTCGCTCAGTTGTGTCTGATGCTGCGACCAGGCTCTTCTGTACATGAGATTTTCCTGGCAAGAATACTGGAATACAGTGTCATTTCCTTCTCCAGGGGATCTTTCCCACCCAGGGATTGAATCTGGGTCTCTTGAATCTCTTGCATTGGCAGGCAGATTCTTCACCACTGAGCCACCTGGACATCCCACTCAAATATGCCTCCTTCCTAACTGCACCTGTCATGTCCTGATCTCATGCATCCACCTTCTGTCCCAATACTTGGTTCACAGAAGACCTCACATACCACAGAGACAGCTGTCACAGGAGAAAGATTTAGTTATTTACCTATAATTCCATCTTCCTTGTTAAGCAATGAGCTGCTTATGGAAGAATTTCCAGTGTAGGTGCTCAAACAGAGGAAATTCATTGGTTGAACTTCTCTTCATTTTGTGTTCCAAGCTGATTTTCTTCCTAGTACCTACCAGCCAAGCCAAGCACAGGTTTCCATTGGGCAATTCTAATTCTAATTTATATTAGTGAACTGAGCTTTGACAATCAGTGGGTCTTATCTGACTTAGTGGACTGGTTGCCCAGGTTCTGAGTTTGTTATATAAAACCTGGGCATGAAAGATCCACTTTCACAGCTAAAATAAACCTCAGACCTCATGTAACTCAAAGGCAGTTTGGAATCAATCTTATGTTCTAACACAGATCATGAGACTCCACATTATATGCTAAGGGTCTGAGGCTGTTCCAAATCTTGTAAGACCCTGTCTCCCTTATGCTTAGGAGATAATCTCTTTTCCTAGGTTTATTAGATGACTTTGAGCTGTCCTTACTAACAAATGGTAATGATAACTTTTCATTAAAATGGAATCTTCTCTTCATTTGTCCTCACTTTGAGATTGATTTTTAATAGTATTTATTTATACAACACAATCTCCAGGCCAAATCTTTTTTTTTGATAAAAAGTTTCTGCCCATATGTTTTTATACCTTTCCATAATAAATAAATATGGCATCTTTTGTATTTTTCTTTTTCCTTATGGCCATACTGTGCAGCATGTGAGATCTTAGTTTTCTGACCAGGGACTGAACCTGTGCCTCTGGCAGTGGACACAGAGTTCCAACCACCGGACCACCCAGGAAGTCCTAAATTTTTACAGTAGGCAGAATTCCAATTTCAATATTGGGTTCATTATTGGAACCTAAAGATAATGATAAATTATTCTAATAAAAATTGGTTGCTTTAGCTACTTCTCCAAATTCCCTAGCTAGTGAAAACAATTCTCCTATGAACTGCAAAAATAGCTTGGGTTATATAATATCACTTATTTCTTTGTTAACTGACCATAGTGGATGCTTCATATAAAATTATTGGCATTGTTCATCTGTCCAGAATTCCAGTGTTTATATTGTAGGCTTATGCTGTGTGTGTACAACCAAAACATAAAGAATTTATATTTTGATAAATTTAAAACTTTAAATTTATCAAATTTAACTGAGTATGTTTGTGCTATACACACACAAAAAAACAATGAACAACTATTCTAATTATACAGACTCTGCACAAGGTGATAGAAAAAAAGAAAACATGCGAAGATAAAGAAGACAATAAATAAAGATAGAAAGTCAGAAGCCAAAAAAGTGAGTCCAGAGGACCAAATATAGGCCGAAGATTATTTCCACGGACTCCATTCAATGAAGATGACTATTAGATTGGGGCCGACGGCATTTGTTACAGGCAACTCTTAACACTACAGAGTTCTAGGAAAGACAAAAGCTGGGCAGTTCTTTGACAGTTTCTTTATTGCAATGGGTTTGCCTTATAGCAAAGGAGGAAGATGGGGTGAATGGACGAGGTTCATTTGACGAGATTCGAGGGCAGACTGAAAAAAGCAGGAAAATATTTGACACAGAGTTTCTGTGGATCAGCTGCCCTAAAGCCCAGCAAAAGTAACTGGTTTCTGAATTTCCTTATCTAAACAGTTGTTGCTTTTGAAAACTTGAACTGGGCATTCAACTGCAGAAATCTGAGTTTCCTGGTTGTCTGCTCTCGCTGCAGTGAACTTTGGTGACGGGAGGGCTCTTCCCTCAGTAAGGATGACTTTTTAGCAGTGTCAGCTTCTAGAAAGACACCGCAGGCTTTGTCCTGGCCCTGGGTCAGGCTGATTCAGCATGATCTAAAAGGATCACTTGGGTTTCCCTGGTAGCTCAGTGGTAAAGAGTTTGCCTACCAAGGCAGGAGACACGAGTTTGATCCCTGATCCAGGAAGATCCCACATGCTGCAGGGCAACTGAGTCCGTGAGCCACAACTATGGAGCCTGTGCTCTAGAGCCTCAGAGCTGCAACTATGGAGCCCATGGGTCACAACTACTGAAGCCCGTGAGCCCTAGAGCCCGAGTTCCACAACAAGAGAAGTCACCGCAACAGGAAGCCTGCTCACCTCAACTAAAGAGTAGCCCCACTCCCTGTAACTAGCCAAAAATTAATACATAAATAAATAAAAATTAAAAAAAATAAAAGGATCACTCAAGAACCTACACTCTGGTCTACAAACAGATTAATTATTATAAGGCAATGATTGTGGTCAGCACCGTCGAAACAAACCAAAACAATTCATGGAAATCCAAGTCAAGCATCAGTTAAAAGTAATTAGAAGTTCCATGGACAGAAGTTTGGCTAAAGAAGGTAACATGCATGTGTGGAATATCACTCAACCACAGAAGGAGTGAAACCTCAGTTATTTGTAGAGAGGTGGGTGGACCTAGAGATTGTCACACAGAGTGGAGTAAGTCAGAGAAAGAAGAACAAACATCATATCTGAATGCATATATGTGGAATATAGACAAATAGTACAGATCATCTTACTTGCAAATCAGAAATAGAGACACACATGTAGAGAACCAATGTATAGACCACAAGAGGGGAAACGGGTGGAATGAACTGGGAGACTGGATTTGACATATATCCAGTATTGATATTAAATAGATAACGAATGAGAACCTACTGTAGATGTCAGGGAACCCTACTCAGTGCTCTGTGGTGACCTACATGGGAAGGAAGTCCAAAAAAGAGGGGGTCTGTGTATACATACGGGTTTCCCTGGTGGCTCAGTGGTAAAGAATCTGCCTGCCAACGCAGGAGACAAGGGCAGGAAGACTCAGGTTTGATCTCTGGGTCAGAAAGATTCCCTGGAGAAGGATCCTAGAATTCTCATCTGGGAAATCCCATAGACAGAGGAGCCCAGTGGGCTATAATCCACGGGGTCCCAAAGAAGTGAACATGACTTAGCGACGAAACAATAAATGTGTACATACGGCTGGTTCAGTACGGCTTTGCAGTTCAGTAAAAACTAACACAACATTGAGAATCAACTACATTCCAATAAAAATGAATTAAAAAACAATTAGGAGTCTTCATATTACAGAAAAGCTATTCTATGCACATTTTATAATCCAGTATGGACAGTCTCTACTGCCTTGTTTCCTAAATAGGCAGAAACTTGGAGTGTGCCTGCTAGAATGTACGGACCATTAGCTTGATTACAGGTGTGAAAACTCAGTGGTGCTAATCTGAGATAGCACAGCCCCTTTAACTGCCTGGAGGTCTTACAGCGACAGAGGGCAAAGATCAAGTGCAGGAGCTGAGCGGTGGCGGGGCTCGAATAAAGCGCCTTGTTCAAGGGGAGACTTGGGGAAGAGCACAGAACCTTCTGGTGGCTCTGCTCTTCCTCAAGGACGTTAGACCGGAGCAAAGCCAGAGAGGACTTTGGGACCTCAGGGAGGTGCCCCTTTAGCCACTGTTGGGGATGTTCCGGGTGTTCACAGATTTATTTCCATCAGAAACTTACTTTCTCACAGTTGTCCAGGCCAGAAGTCTGAAATCGAGGGGTCGGCAGCGCCACCTTCTGGGCGCCCCTGGCATTGACGGCCTGGTGGCCGCACGGCTCCAGTCTCCGTCCGCGTCACAGGGCCACCGCTCCTGTGTCATCTCCAAAGCTGTCTCTCTGAGTTGCCTGCAGGCTCCATCCTGCTAGAAATAGAGACACACATGTAGAGAACCAATGTATAGACCACAAGAGGGGAAACGGGTGGAATGAACTGGGAGACTGGATTTGACATATATCCAGTATTGATATTAAATAGATAACGAATGAGAACCTACTGTAGATGTCAGGGAACCCTACTCAGTGCTCTGTGGTGACCTACATGGGAAGGAAGTCCAAAAAAGAGGGGGTCTGTGTATACATACGGGTTTCCCTGGTGGCTCAGTGGTAAAGAATCTGCCTGCCAACGCAGGAGACAAGGGCAGGAAGACTCAGGTTTGATCTCTGGGTCAGAAAGATTCCCTGGAGAAGGATCCTAGAATTCTCATCTGGGAAATCCCATAGACAGAGGAGCCCAGTGGGCTATAATCCACGGGGTCCCAAAGAAGTGAACATGACTTAGCGACGAAACAATAAATGTGTACATACGGCTGGTTCAGTACGGCTTTGCAGTTCAGTAAAAACTAACACAACATTGAGAATCAACTACATTCCAATAAAAATGAATTAAAAAACAATTAGGAGTCTTCATATTACAGAAAAGCTATTCTATGCACATTTTATAATCCAGTATGGACAGTCTCTACTGCCTTGTTTCCTAAATAGGCAGAAACTTGGAGTGTGCCTGCTAGAATGTACGGACCATTAGCTTGATTACAGGTGTGAAAACTCAGTGGTGCTAATCTGAGATAGCACAGCCCCTTTAACTGCCTGGAGGTCTTACAGCGACAGAGGGCAAAGATCAAGTGCAGGAGCTGAGCGGTGGCGGGGCTCGAATAAAGCGCCTTGTTCAAGGGGAGACTTGGGGAAGAGCACAGAACCTTCTGGTGGCTCTGCTCTTCCTCAAGGACGTTAGACCGGAGCAAAGCCAGAGAGGACTTTGGGACCTCAGGGAGGTGCCCCTTTAGCCACTGTTGGGGATGTTCCGGGTGTTCACAGATTTATTTCCATCAGAAACTTACTTTCTCACAGTTGTCCAGGCCAGAAGTCTGAAATCGAGGGGTCGGCAGCGCCACCTTCTGGGCGCCCCTGGCATTGACGGCCTGGTGGCCGCACGGCTCCAGTCTCCGTCCGCGTCACAGGGCCACCGCTCCTGTGTCATCTCCAAAGCTGTCTCTCTGGGGATATTTGTCATTGGACTTAGGGTCCACCTGGATAACCAGGAATATCTCAAGATGCTGAACTTAATGACATCTGCAAAGACCTTTTCTAATTAAGGCTACATTCATGCATCACGCAGTCCGGGGACTTGAATTTTTTTGCGCTTCATTTTTTTTCAATATCCTTTCTGTCTTCTCTCCTTTCCTTCCTTCTTTAGTTACTCAGGACATCCATCCTTGCTGGTTCTTTTTTTTTGTTTTTAATTTTGGCCTCTTTTATTGGTTATTTATTTATGTATTTTCATCCATCTTTATTCTTCCGCCTGTGTGGGCCTCCCATCGCAGTGGCCCCTCTCGTTGCAGAGCGCGGGCTCTGGGCGCATGCGCTCCAGAGTGCTGGCTTGTAATTGGACACACCGGTCCAGCCTCTCTGTGGCATGTGGGATCTTCCTGAGCCAGGGATCGAACCTGTGTCCCCTGCACTGCAAGGCGGACTCTTTACCCACTGGACTACCAGGGAAGCCCCTTGCTGGTTCTAACCAGAAAGATTAAGTGGCTGTCCGCCTGTCCTCATCCTGTGGTGAAGGGCAGAGTGGTTGCTCGCTTAGCAGCTGACCGGTTACCTGCGGTGAATGGGTGGAGACAGGAAGGCTGCCGCTCAGGGCTGTTAGCGTGCTTCTCCCCCACCCCATTCACAAGTTGAAGTCCTAGGCCCTACTCCTCCAGAATGGGGTCTTTTCTGGTAACGACATCATTGCAGATGTCACTATTTAAGATGAGGTCATATTGGAACAAGGTACATCCCTACTCTAGTAGGACTGGTATCCTCACACAAGCGAGAAACTTGGAGACAGACACACATAGACAGGGAGCACGCATGCTAAGTCAATCCAGTCGTGTCCGACTCTCGGTGGCCCCATGGACTGTAGCCCGCCAGGCTCCCCTGTCCACGGGATCCTCCAGGCAAGAATACTGGAGTTGGTATTTCATGCGCTCCCCCAGGGGATCTTCCTGCCCCAGGGATGGAACCCACGTCTCTTATGACTCCACTGGCAGGTGGGTTCTTTACCACTAGCACCGCCTGGCAAGCCCATTTCCATACACAGAACACCATGAAAGACGAAGGCAGGGCTTCCCCTGGTGGTCCAGTGGGTAAGGAAACCGCCTTGCAGTGCAAGGGGCGCGGGTTTGATCCCTGGCCTGGGAAGATCCCACGTGCCGCGGAGCGCCTGGACCGATGTGTCCAATTACCGAGCCGGAGCTCTGGAGCGCATGCGCCCAGAGCCGGTGCTCTGCAACGACAGACACCACCGCGATGGGAGGCCCACAGGAGCCAAAGAACAAAGACGGATGAAAATAGAGAAATGAAAGACCAATAGAAGTGGCCCGCCCGCTCCCCTCCCTCCCCAACCCGACCCCCGCCCAAATTAAATAAATAAATAAATATTTAAAAAAAAAAAGAAAGAAAGACGAAGGCAGAGGGCAACAGGATGCTTCCATACGACAGGGAACTCGAAAGATGGCCAGAAAAGACCAGAAACTGGGGGAGGGCCCTTGGACAGATTCTCCAGCCCAGGCTCAGAATGAGGCAGCCCTGCCTGCCAACCCCTTCTTGCCTCCAGAACCCTGACACTATAAATACCTATGGTTCAATCCACCAAGTGAGTGGCACTTTCTAAGAGCAGCTGAAGCAAACCAATACACTGACCACATCTGGATTTAGGCTCAGGTTTAGAGCCTCTCCTTTGACAAGAACAGTCAGCCACTTTCATTCTATTTGACAGATGCTCACGTATCCTCCCACTCAATCTTCAATTTCACTTTCAGTGCACTTAGAAATCCTGATGGACTCCCTCCCACCCCACCTGCTAGGCCCCTAAGATTAGAGTTGGATACAAAATATACAAAATCAAACTAACATTCCTGAAGTAAAAATGATGACTCAGCCACGACACCAGCAAGGATCATCACAGTCATTATCCCTGGATTCTGCTTCATCCTGTGCTGCGAGAAGGAAAGCTGTCTCTGTGTTCCCCAGGGTCAACCGCCAGGCTCTGGACACAGAGGCGAGCTCCACGATTTCTCTAGAAGCTCCTGAACAGCGACAGAAACCCGGTGCCTTCCTGGGGACACTCTCATGGGACTGGGAACGAAACCAAGTCCATATTCTGTAAGACTCCTCACCGATTCCTCGATCTGAGTATGGATTATTTCATGCGCCCCAGGATCTTCCTGCCCCAGGGATGGAACCCACGTCTCTTATGACTCCACTGGCAGGTGGGTTCTTTACCACTAGCACCGCCTGGCAAGCCCATTTCCATACACAGAACACCATGAAAGACGAAGGCAGGGCTTCCCCTGGTGGTCCAGTGGGTAAGGAAACCGCCTTGCAGTGCAAGGGGCGCGGGTTTGATCCCTGGCCTGGGAAGATCCCACGTGCCGCGGAGCGCCTGGACCGATGTGTCCAATTACCGAGCCGGAGCTCTGGAGCGCATGCGCCCAGAGCCGGTGCTCTGCAACGACAGACACCACCGCGATGGGAGGCCCACAGGAGCCAAAGAACAAAGACGGATGAAAATAGAGAAATGAAAGACCAATAGAAGTGGCCCGCCCGCTCCCCTCCCTCCCCAACCCGACCCCCGCCCAAATTAAATAAATAAATAAATATTTAAAAAAAAAAAGAAAGAAAGACGAAGGCAGAGGGCAACAGGATGCTTCCATACGACAGGGAACTCGAAAGATGGCCAGAAAAGACCAGAAACTGGGGGAGGGCCCTTGGACAGATTCTCCAGCCCAGGCTCAGAATGAGGCAGCCCTGCCTGCCAACCCCTTCTTGCCTCCAGAACCCTGACACTATAAATACCTATGGTTCAATCCACCAAGTGAGTGGCACTTTCTAAGAGCAGCTGAAGCAAACCAATACACTGACCACATCTGGATTTAGGCTCAGGTTTAGAGCCTCTCCTTTGACAAGAACAGTCAGCCACTTTCATTCTATTTGACAGATGCTCACGTATCCTCCCACTCAATCTTCAATTTCACTTTCAGTGCACTTAGAAATCCTGATGGACTCCCTCCCACCCCACCTGCTAGGCCCCTAAGATTAGAGTTGGATACAAAATATACAAAATCAAACTAACATTCCTGAAGTAAAAATGATGACTCAGCCACGACACCAGCAAGGATCATCACAGTCATTATCCCTGGATTCTGCTTCATCCTGTGCTGCGAGAAGGAAAGCTGTCTCTGTGTTCCCCAGGGTCAACCGGCCAGGCTCTGGACACAGAGGCGAGCTCCACACCGATTTCTCTAGAAGCTCCTGAACAGCGACAGAAACCCCGGTGCCTTCCTGGGGACACTCTCATGGGACTGGGAACAGAAAGCCAAGTCCATATTCTGTAAGAAGTTACTCCTCTCAGTTGAATCTCCTTGTGAATTTCAGGAGCACCGATCGATTTCACTCGAGGGAAAGTCTCTGTGGACAAGGCTGTGGCTCTGCCCAGAGAGTGAGTGATTGTAAAGGGTGTCTACCTTGGAAACGAAAGATGAGATGCAGAGGGAATTGCAGAGCAGCAGAGGGACCTGCAAGGCACACCTCCACCTGTCCAGGGCGGGGATGCACACGAGGCGCTGGGACCCTGGCTCCGAAGGACGCAGGCAGCCAGCCAGTCACCTCATGCATACGCACGTTCCTACCAACAGCAGCACCATAAAAGGTACTTTCTGTTTTTTCCCCACACAAAAAGCAACATGCCAGGCTCTGAGTGTACAGCCAGGCCCTTAGCCACCCAGGGCCTTCTCGTCTACCCAGGGGAGGGACAGAATGTGTGTAGAGTTAGAAGGATGAGGCATTTGGGAAGCATACTTCAAAACGGTGACTGTGCTCATTGAGAGGGTAATAAAAACAGGAAACTTGATCCATCCCATGGCTTGGTCCCATGGAATAGGTCTGAATATGTCTCAACAAATGCAAAAATCAGTGCACATCAGTCTGAGGTTCATCCCAGCAGAATGAACTAGGAGCACAAGCCAGTGTGTGTCAGTCTGCCTCCGACACGCCCGCGGCACGCCTCCCTAACCAGACGAAACGAATCCGCACCTGGGACCCGCCCACAGGACCCCTGCAGGTCTTGGGTGGCTCTTCTCCTCCTCGGTGGCCCTTGTGTGAGCATCGAGCAGGAGCAGGGTCTCTGGGGTATAACTCCTGGTGTTCCTGCTTCCTCCATCGTCTGTCCCTTTTTCTCTTTCCTTCTGACTTGTCCAGGCTCAGCTTGGGGATCCCATGGTTCAGGAGCCTGCTCCTGTATCCCCTTCTCTGAAAGATGCCTCCAATCTAAGCCTGAGGAATGCAAGCGCCTGTTCACCTCAGTGACCTCCTTGAGGAACTTATCGCCTGAGCTCCCGGTACCTGGGACTGGCCTGGATCGAAGCAGGCATTAGAAGCTCCTGAACAGCGACAGAAACCCGGTGCCTTCCTGGGGACACTCTCATGGGACTGGGAACAGAAAGCCAAGTCCATATTCTGTAAGTTACTCCTCTCAGTTGAATCTCCTTGTGAATTTCAGGAGCACCGATCGATTTCACTCGAGGGAAAGTCTCTGTGGACAAGGCTGTGGCTCTGCCCAGAGAGTGAGTGATTGTAAAGGGTGTCTACCTTGGAAACGAAAGATGAGATGCAGAGGGAATTGCAGAGCAGCAGAGGGACCTGCAAGGCACACCTCCACCTGTCCAGGGCGGGGATGCACACGAGGCGCTGGGACCCTGGCTCCGAAGGACGCAGGCAGCCAGCCAGTCACCTCATGCATACGCACGTTCCTACCAACAGCAGCACCATAAAAGGTACTTTCTGTTTTTTCCCCACACAAAAAGCAACATGCCAGGCTCTGAGTGTACAGCCAGGCCCTTAGCCACCCAGGGCCTTCTCGTCTACCCAGGGGAGGGACAGAATGTGTGTAGAGTTAGAAGGATGAGGCATTTGGGAAGCATACTTCAAAACGGTGACTGTGCTCATTGAGAGGGTAATAAAAACAGGAAACTTGATCCATCCCATGGCTTGGTCCCATGGAATAGGTCTGAATATGTCTCAACAAATGCAAAAATCAGTGCACATCAGTCTGAGGTTCATCCCAGCAGAATGAACTAGGAGCACAAGCCAGTGTGTGTCAGTCTGCCTCCGACACGCCCGCGGCACGCCTCCCTAACCAGACGAAACGAATCCGCACCTGGGACCCGCCCACAGGACCCCTGCAGGTCTTGGGTGGCTCTTCTCCTCCTCGGTGGCCCTTGTGTGAGCATCGAGCAGGAGCAGGGTCTCTGGGGTATAACTCCTGGTGTTCCTGCTTCCTCCATCGTCTGTCCCTTTTTCTCTTTCCTTCTGACTTGTCCAGGCTCAGCTTGGGGATCCCATGGTTCAGGAGCCTGCTCCTGTATCCCCTTCTCTGAAAGATGCCTCCAATCTAAGCCTGAGGAATGCAAGCGCCTGTTCACCTCAGTGACCTCCTTGAGGAACTTATCGCCTGAGCTCCCGGTACCTGGGACTGGCCTGGATCGAAGCAGGCATTCCACAAACACCTCGCAAAACAATGCGCCATCCAGTCCCTCTATCTAAACAGGAGTCACGAACAAATAAAGCAGCACCTGCCCAGCCCCAACCAACGCAAACGCCAGTCAGGCAACCGAAAATAGTACTTAAAACTGAAGCAGAAGCTATTCCCCAAGTGAAGGGAGTTGCTTTCAGAGATCTGAATGATCTCAAGTGCTTGTCCTAAATTTCATGTGAAGTTGCTTTATTTTTACCATAAAAACCTTGCATGCATATATTTTTCAGTAATGCACTGAGTTGCCTGGGAAACCACAAGGCTCTCTGCAGAGGAAGAGAAATAGTTTGAAGAGAGCTGGGCACAGGAGTGCTTTAGGACTGTTCTCTCGTGGTGTCAGCAGCAACCCTGCATCCGCCACGCACACTTGAGGGGCGAGAACTCCCCGCACCCTGGGGTGAGCCCACAGGGAGAGGACGGCGCGCTGGCTCAAGCACGGGTGAGTGGGCACAGCTCCATCACATGCAGGGGCCACACCTGCCTATTTCCAGATCATGCCATCTGGCCCCAAGAGCAGGGGTTTGATGGGTGTCCTAGACATGATGGTTTGGGGAGTTATCCGAAAAAGACAGGACTTAATAATACTGTTGGGGAAAGGTGAGATGTGTCAGCTTTCAGGGCTTCTTGGGAGACATTTGAACTTGGAGCTCTTTTCCTCTGTTTGTTTGGGCACTAGAGCTATTTGGGGCTGCATCAAGCTTTACCACTGCGGGTGCTGTCCTCTATGCTGGATGGCCAGCAGCATCCCTGGGCTCTACACACGAGACGCCAGGAGCAAACCCACTGCACCAAGAACAAGTGTCTCTACACTTTGTCAAATTTCCGCTGGTGGGGCGGGGACAGAATTGAGCCTTGCTGGGAGTCACTGCTCTAGAGACGCAGTGAGGGGAGACTGGGATCTTTGTCATCTGGGGCTGTGGTATGCCACAGCAGTACAGACTAGGTGGCTGAGCTGAGGATGCACTGTCCAGGACCAAGGTGCTGGTAGACTGGGTTCCTGGCATTTGAGGTCTGCAGACAGCACTTTCTGTGTGCTCACCTGGCTTGTCCTCGGGGCATGTGCATTCTTATCAGGGCACTAACCCATCAGGAGGGCCTCATCCTCCTGACCTCATCCAAGAATAATCACCTCCTAAAGGTCCCATCTCTGAATATGGCCCAGTTTGGGTTAAGGCTTCACTGGATGAATTTGGGGTGTCACAAACCTTTACCTTATAACACCAGGTGACCATGAGAGATGGGTGATGGTGAGCCGCTTTCTAAAGATCAACAGGATGGTCATAGCCAGTTCCCGATGGGAAGCTTCTGTCTGCTAGTGTCTCCTTGTGTCTATTCTGTCCTTCTCAGTAAACTCATGAACCCCTGGAACTTCACGCCTCATGGGCTCTGTGTGATGAGAGGGGCAGTGTGGGATGCGATAGGGTGTAACTGACATAACACAAATTGCTTGTCAAATTTCCTCTCTCACTTGTCTCTAGAGTGTAATATAAGAAAAATAAATGTCTAAACATACATTGGAATGGATGGTGTACTAACTTTCAACCTGACAAATGAAAATGTAAGACTTGTCAACTGCTTACGATAACTCCCTTGCTCACCAGTCACAGGAAACAGCACCCTCCCCCAAAGGGGACCCCAGGAGCCCTTGAGTTTATTCCACTCACGAGGCACATTTACCATCTACCAACATAATGCTGATGTATGCATCCATCCCTTGTCTACAAGGCTTCCTGAAATTTCTTCAAGTCTGAAAACCCTTTCCATTTTCCAGACACCTGACCCAGTCCCCTGGGCTGTATGTGTTCAATAAATAATTGGTTTCAAGACTACTTGTTTAAAAGGGACATAGAGAGTGCTTTTTCCTTAAGCAGGAATTATCTCACTGTGCATCTCTCCTGGAAGTTAGTCATTTTATTTAAATATTAAATTTGTTGGCCCTAGCTATTCATTGTCTTGGTGAAAATATGAGACGCAGTGGGGGGTTTGCTGGGGTGGTATGCCACAGCAGTACAGACTAGGTGGCTGAGCTGAGGATGCACTGTCCAGGACCAAGGTGCTGGTAGACTGGGTTCCTGGCATTTGAGGTCTGCAGACAGCACTTTCTGTGTGCTCACCTGGCTTGTCCTCGGGGCATGTGCATTCTTATCAGGGCACTAACCCATCAGGAGGGCCTCATCCTCCTGACCTCATCCAAGAATAATCACCTCCTAAAGGTCCCATCTCTGAATATGGCCCAGTTTGGGTTAAGGCTTCACTGGATGAATTTGGGGTGTCACAAACCTTTACCTTATAACACCAGGTGACCATGAGAGATGGGTGATGGTGAGCCGCTTTCTAAAGATCAACAGGATGGTCATAGCCAGTTCCCGATGGGAAGCTTCTGTCTGCTAGTGTCTCCTTGTGTCTATTCTGTCCTTCTCAGTAAACTCATGAACCCCTGGAACTTCACGCCTCATGGGCTCTGTGTGATGAGAGGGGCAGTGTGGGATGCGATAGGGTGTAACTGACATAACACAAATTGCTTGTCAAATTTCCTCTCTCACTTGTCTCTAGAGTGTAATATAAGAAAAATAAATGTCTAAACATACATTGGAATGGATGGTGTACTAACTTTCAACCTGACAAATGAAAATGTAAGACTTGTCAACTGCTTACGATAACTCCCTTGCTCACCAGTCACAGGAAACAGCACCCTCCCCAAGGAGACCCCAGGGAGCCCTTGAGTTTATTCCACTCACGAGGCACATTTACCATCTACCAACATAATGCTGATGTATGCATCCATCCCTTGTCTACAAGGCTTCCTGAAATTTCTTCAAGTCTGAAAACCCTTTCCATTTTCCAGACACCTGACCCAGTCCCCTGGGCTGTATGTGTTCAATAAATAATTGGTTTCAAGACTACTTGTTTAAAAGGGACATAGAGAGTGCTTTTTCCTTAAGCAGGAATTATCTCACTGTGCATCTCTCCTGGAAGTTAGTCATTTTATTTAAATATTAAATTTGTTGGCCCTAGCTATTCATTGTCTTGGTGAAAATATATAGTGCTTTTCCCTGTGTGATTACAGACTACAGTTAATACATAATAGTGGAGATATTTCCAGTGCCAGGTTCATAATGGGGTCCAACGAATGTTCAATGAAAGAATCTAATGAGTTCAATAAAGCACCTTTTCAATAATCTCTTCTTAGCAATTTGTTTTTTAAGTGGCTTAGACAGTAGAATTGCATATGTGTGTTATATGAGTCTATGGAGTTTTAACTGAATGCTCTTTTTCCTTGCCTCTCTACTAAACTCGGATATCTTTCTTTCTCCTTTCAAACCATGTATTTCTTTCCTCTTTATTCACCCAGATCTGCTGGTCCCTAGACCTTTAGACCAAGAATTCACAAATCCTTCTTTTTGCAAGAAACCATAGTCAGGGGTATCCACCAATGGAAAACCATACTCAGGTCCCAATGGAAAATAGGCCCAAAGAGACCACAAATTACACTTTTTTCCATGGGCTAACACTCTGTTTGGGCTTCCCAGGTGGCTCAGTGGTAAAGAATCCACCTGCCAATGCAGGGGATACAGGAGACATGGGTTTGATCCCCAGGTTAGGAAGATCCCCTGGTTGCCTGGAATGACAACCCACTCCAGCATTCTTGCCTGAAGAATCCCATGGGCACTAGTAAATAAGTCTGTAGGCTATATGAAAATGTTCTCACACTGGGAAATCAGAATTACAAGAGGCTTTTTTTTTTTTTCCTAATGAGAACTGAGACATTTCCCTCTGCCTTTGTAGAATTAGATTTTATTTTTCCAGTTACAGATCCTACAATATATATGCTCTTAAGAACTTAAAGATGTTTGTTCATTCAACAAATGTTTATTGATAGTTTGAGATTTTGATGGCCTTGTTGTTGGGTCACTAAGCTGGGTTTGACTCTTTCGCTACCCCACGGAGTGTAGGCTTCTCTGTCCATAGGATCTCCCAGGCCATTTCCTTCTCCAGGGGATCGTCCCGACACAGCAATCAAACCCAAGTCTCCCATGGCAGGCGGATGCTTCCGGTCCCAGGAATTACCTGTGCATCTCTCCTGGAAGTTAGTCATTTTATTTAAATATTAAATTTGTTGGCCCTAGCTATTCATTGTCTTGGTGAAAATATATAGTGCTTTTCCCTGTGTGATTACAGACTACAGTTAATACATAATAGTGGAGATATTTCCAGTGCCAGGTTCATAATGGGGTCCAACGAATGTTCAATGAAAGAATCTAATGAGTTCAATAAAGCACCTTTTCAATAATCTCTTCTTAGCAATTTGTTTTTTAAGTGGCTTAGACAGTAGAATTGCATATGTGTGTTATATGAGTCTATGGAGTTTTAACTGAATGCTCTTTTTCCTTGCCTCTCTACTAAACTCGGATATCTTTCTTTCTCCTTTCAAACCATGTATTTCTTTCCTCTTTATTCACCCAGATCTGCTGGTCCCTAGACCTTTAGACCAAGAATTCACAAATCCTTCTTTTTGCAAGAAACCATAGTCAGGGGTATCCACCAATGGAAAACCATACTCAGGTCCCAATGGAAAATAGGCCCAAAGAGACCACAAATTACACTTTTTTCCATGGGCTAACACTCTGTTTGGGCTTCCCAGGTGGCTCAGTGGTAAAGAATCCACCTGCCAATGCAGGGGATACAGGAGACATGGGTTTGATCCCCAGGTTAGGAAGATCCCCTGGTTGCCTGGAATGACAACCCACTCCAGCATTCTTGCCTGAAGAATCCCATGGGCACTAGTAAATAAGTCTGTAGGCTATATGAAAATGTTCTCACACTGGGAAATCAGAATTACAAGAGGCTTTTTTTTTTTTTCCTAATGAGAACTGAGACATTTCCCTCTGCCTTTGTAGAATTAGATTTTATTTTTCCAGTTACAGATCCTACAATATATATGCTCTTAAGAACTTAAAGATGTTTGTTCATTCAACAAATGTTTATTGATAGTTTGAGATTTTGATGGCCTTGTTGTTGGGTCACTAAGCTGGGTTTGACTCTTTCGCTACCCCACGGAGTGTAGGCTTCTCTGTCCATAGGATCTCCCAGGCCATTTCCTTCTCCAGGGGATCGTCCCGACACAGCAATCAAACCCAAGTCTCCTGCACTGGCAGGCGGATGCTTTACCACCGAGTCACCAGGAGCCTTGGGCTCGTTCAAAAGGCAAACAGGGACCGACATGATATGTCCCAAAGCAACTGAGAATAAACTTCAAAACAAACTTTATGTTCAACATGCTCAAGTTGTGCTTATTCATTTCTTCACAACTGAAAGCCATGTGTTTAGTAAGCCTTGTCACCCCGCTGCATTTATTTTCTGTGCATCCCCACAGCACTTAGCATGTGCACTGTAGTCTGAGTGCCTGTGAACATGTACATCAGCGTGGTTTCTTGGGCTGGGGCTTGGTCTCTACCTGAATGACCCAGTGTCTGAGAGCTGAGAGCCCTCCCACACTTTCCACACTTATGTGGGAGGGAGGAATGGAGTGTGGCTGGAGAGCTTGGGATCTGGGGCCCAAATGCTGTTAAAGTGAAAGGAAAGCTGATTTGGGGTGATCAGCAGCTGTGTGTCATCTGCGCCTCTCTTCCCTCTCAGTGTCAGCCGTCCACCACGAAGCAGAGCGGTTCTAGAGATGCGTGCACCCTTGTAAGCCACGGAGGACTGATACCCGCTGCTCCCCCCTCCCCGTCACCCCTCCTGCACGCCCAGCTCGGACACGGAGGAGCCACGCCAAGACCGTTTCCATGAACATCACTGGATGATCTCACCGTCCTCACACATGGCGCTTCCTGCTCCAGGAGACACTAGCCCAGGGAAATAGCTGGCTGTTATGGAAACTTTGGGAAAGGCCCATGAAGTCTCTCATGGAAAATATCAACTGAGGGTTTGTGCCCTGTGATGTCCTGCTAATCCTGAACTGCAGTGAGTCCCAGCATCGAAAGACCTGCCTCAAACTGCTACGTACGAGGGGGGCTAAGTCACTCGGGTTGTGTCTGACTCTTTGGGACCCCACGGACTGTAGACTGCCAGGCTCGTCTGTCCACTGGATTATCCTGGCAAGAATACAGGAGTGGGGTGCCAGTTCCTTCTCCAGGGGATCTTGCTGACCCAGGGATCAAACCCACACCTCTTGTGTCTCCTGTATTGGGAGGCAGGTTCTTTAACACTAGTGCCACCTGGGAAGCCCCAAAACAAACTTTCACAGAGGGTCATACTGAGTGAAGAAAGTCAGACAGAAGAGGAGAAACATATGCTATCCCTTATATGTGGAATCTAAAAAGAACTGATACAAATGAAATGACTTACAAAACAGAGTCTCACAGACTTAGGGAACAGTCTTATGGTTGCCGGGGGAAGGATGGGAAAGGCAGGCATAGTTAGGGCATTGGGGATGGACATGTATACACTGCTATGTTGAAAATGGGTCACCAGCAAGGACCGCCTGGAGAGCACACAGAGCTCTGCTCAGTGCTGTCTGGCAGCCTGGATGGGAGGGGAGTCTGGGGGAGAATGGACACATGTGCATGTATAGCTGAGTCACTTGGCTGTTCACCTGGAACTATCACTACACTGTTTGTTAACTGCTTACATCCCGATACAAAATAAACAGTTAAAAAACCCCAGCATCAGCAAGATCGGACGTCACCTCACCTCCCGACCAGTGACAAAGCTCCACTGAGTGGTGGTGTCCTCAGCCAGCGGGAGCAGGAAACAGCTTGGGTTTAGCCGTGGCTGCTCTAACGAGATTGGGAGACCAGCCTTGGACACCACTGAGGGCCACTGTTTCTCTCTCATAAGAAACTCAGGGAGAAAGGGCATTGGAAAGAACAAGCCACTTGCTCTCAGCTTTCATTAGATATGCTATAAAAATTCAATATCATGCCATATTTAAGCTTTGTATATTTTTATGAACAAGGTGTTACTTTTGGTCTGTGCTATAATGCTTTTCCCCTCCATGAATTTATTTCTGTTTTCTTATTGAGACTAAACATGACATAAATAGGGCAACAGTTTGGTTTTAGATTTAATCAGCCTCTTAATGCTATGACGGGAGATATGCAGTCTTCTGAGAGTCACAAAGAGAAGTCAGAGCAGGAAAAGGGTGATAAACACAATCGCCTGTAAGCTTGCTGCCAGGCTACATTCACTGCAGACGGCTCATCAATTTGGTCTCCTTTGAAACTTACACTAAAGGTGCTTTCCTTTTTTTCTTGTCTAATCATTTCTCTACAGGCTTTGATGCTTTTGTAAGTGGAGGCAAGCTGCTCAGAGAAGTATCGGAGGAAAATGAAAAGCTTAAATGGTACCAAGAGTAAAATAGATGAATTTTTATAAGGAAGAGGTTGAGCTATTTGGCATAATGCAGAACAGATTCAATACCAAAGAAGGAAATCAACGTTACTGGATAACGCAGTCAAATCCTTCCGAAGGATCCTCATCTCAAAAGATTTGCCTAAAAACGTGCATTTTACCTCTCATTTTTTCATGGGTCACTGGAGACACTGGGAGATGGTCCTTTTTGTTGTACCACATAGATGGTACAGGGACAGCATCCTATCCAAGAGAGGCCCAGATGGACCCCCTTGGAGGGAGTTCCTGTCACAAAAAGTATTTGATCTGCTACTTTGCCCTCACGTGTCTGAATGTCTTTCAGGCACGCTTGTTTTGGTCATTAAAGTCTACAGTTCTTGGCAGTTCTTTTCTCCTGCAATTAAGCAATAACAAAACAGGTTCTTTGTTTTTATCAAGTTCTGCACATAATTAGAGGTGCCGGGGATTCCAGCTACTTGTGTCCTTTACAGATAGTTCTTCATAGCCAACACTCTCGCTCATTGTTACATTATTTGCTGGTGGGTTTCTTGGAAGAATAGAGTAATAATGATGGCCCAAAAGAAAATCTTTGTGAAATGAGTCTGTTTTCCATTGGGAAAAAATTTTACGCATCTGCATTAAAAAAGATTTGTACCTGCAATAAAACAAAAAATGGGCTCTGGAAAAAAAAACCAAAAAAACAAAAGCTTCATTGCAATAGGGCCAAGATAACTTCAAATATACTGAGAGATTTGATCTCTTTCTCACAGAACAGATGCACTGAATAACCATGGCTGGGGAGCCTCCATTGGATGGAGGGAAATCCATGCAGGAACATAAGCACGTCAGACAATACTAGGGACTAGTTAGAACTCATACTGCTGCTGTTACTATGAGGCATAAGACTAGTAACAACTCAGTTAACTAGCAGTTACTTTAGGGTCTGATTGGTCTAAAATACGGTTCCCAGGACTCTATATGTCCTTTTATTTCTCTCGACTGTCCTATGAGATCGACATTACATTTATCTCCATTTCAAACATGAAGAATCAAAGACACAGAGAAGGGAGGTTAGCTGCCCAAGTGATTTAAACAAGAGTGCACACTAGCACCTCCCATCACTGAGCCAGACATAACAGCTCCACCAGGGGAAGTAAGTCAGAGAGAGATAAGCATCATGGGACACCATGTATACATGGAATCTATACAATGATATACAGGAACTTATTTATCACAACACAGAAACAGACTCAGAGACTTAGAAAAACAAACTCACAGTCACCAAAGGCAAAAGGTCGGGGGAAGGAGAGAAATTACGAGGTTGTAATGAACATAGACACTACTGTGTATAAAATAGATAACCAACAAGAGCCTAATGCAGAGCACAGGGAACTCTACTCAATACTCTGTAATAGCCTATATGAGAAAAGGATCTGAAAAATAATGGATACAGGTATAACTAAATCACTTTGCTATACTCCTAACACTTGGCAGTTCTTTTCTCCTGCAATTAAGCAATAACAAAACAGGTTCTTTGTTTTTATCAAGTTCTGCACATAATTAGAGGTGCCGGGGATTCCAGCTACTTGTGTCCTTTACAGATAGTTCTTCATAGCCAACACTCTCGCTCATTGTTACATTATTTGCTGGTGGGTTTCTTGGAAGAATAGAGTAATAATGATGGCCCAAAAGAAAATCTTTGTGAAATGAGTCTGTTTTCCATTGGGAAAAAATTTTACGCATCTGCATTAAAAAAGATTTGTACCTGCAATAAAACAAAAAATGGGCTCTGGAAAAAAAAACCAAAAAAACAAAAGCTTCATTGCAATAGGGCCAAGATAACTTCAAATATACTGAGAGATTTGATCTCTTTCTCACAGAACAGATGCACTGAATAACCATGGCTGGGGAGCCTCCATTGGATGGAGGGAAATCCATGCAGGAACATAAGCACGTCAGACAATACTAGGGACTAGTTAGAACTCATACTGCTGCTGTTACTATGAGGCATAAGACTAGTAACAACTCAGTTAACTAGCAGTTACTTTAGGGTCTGATTGGTCTAAAATACGGTTCCCAGGACTCTATATGTCCTTTTATTTCTCTCGACTGTCCTATGAGATCGACATTACATTTATCTCCATTTCAAACATGAAGAATCAAAGACACAGAGAAGGGAGGTTAGCTGCCCAAGTGATTTAAACAAGAGTGCACACTAGCACCTCCCATCACTGAGCCAGACATAACAGCTCCACCAGGGGAAGTAAGTCAGAGAGAGATAAGCATCATGGGACACCATGTATACATGGAATCTATACAATGATATACAGGAACTTATTTATCACAACACAGAAACAGACTCAGAGACTTAGAAAAACAAACTCACAGTCACCAAAGGCAAAAGGTCGGGGGAAGGAGAGAAATTACGAGGTTGTAATGAACATAGACACTACTGTGTATAAAATAGATAACCAACAAGAGCCTAATGCAGAGCACAGGGAACTCTACTCAATACTCTGTAATAGCCTATATGAGAAAAGGATCTGAAAAATAATGGATACAGGTATAACTAAATCACTTTGCTATACTCCTAACACTAATGCAACGTTATAAATCAATGATGCATGTGTATGTGTTAGTCACTCAGTCATGTCCAACTCTTTGTGACCTGATGAACTGTAGCCCACCAGGCTCCTATATCCATGGAATTCTCCAGATAAGAATACTGGAGTGGGTTGCCATGCCATCTTCCTGACCCAGGGGTCAAACTCAGGTCTTTCCTTGCAGGCAGATTCTTATTACACAGCAATACAAAATTAAAAAAAAAAAATCAAAAGATGAGCAACAGGAAAAGATATAGAAAGTCATATCAGAGATACAAAGGGCAAGAGACACATTTCCTGCTACCTTCATCAGGGGGCCCCTGCAAAACCCTGCTCCCGGTTCCAGCCCACATGTATCAACTCTCAGCCCCAACCTGCCAGCTGAGCACATTCCTCGCCTCCCATCCTATGAATCACAATACCTTCCCTTGAAAAGACAGCTCAACATTTGGCCTAGCTGTGCTGTGAGTGAAGTCTGTAAAAGTTGAAGACTTGCTACACAGTAAATACAATTCAGTATTTTCTAGATGATTCAGGGTCTCTGTGTGAACCCCGTTTGTTTTTCTGTATTAGGAGAATATTCTCATGATGAGCTATTTGCCCCACACTGTTGCTGTTTAATCATTAAGTCGTGTCTGACTCTTTTGTGACCCCATGTACTGTAGCCTGCCAGGCTTTCCTGTCCATGGGATTTCCTAGGCAACCCACTGGAGGGTGGTTTAAATGTAGTCGGCTTTCTCGTTTCCAGAGAGAGATAAGCATCATGGGACACCATGTATACATGGAATCTATACAATGATATACAGGAACTTATTTATCACAACACAGAAACAGACTCAGAGACTTAGAAAAACAAACTCACAGTCACCAAAGGCAAAAGGTCGGGGGAAGGAGAGAAATTACGAGGTTGTAATGAACATAGACACTACTGTGTATAAAATAGATAACCAACAAGAGCCTAATGCAGAGCACAGGGAACTCTACTCAATACTCTGTAATAGCCTATATGAGAAAAGGATCTGAAAAATAATGGATACAGGTATAACTAAATCACTTTGCTATACTCCTAACACTAATGCAACGTTATAAATCAATGATGCATGTGTATGTGTTAGTCACTCAGTCATGTCCAACTCTTTGTGACCTGATGAACTGTAGCCCACCAGGCTCCTATATCCATGGAATTCTCCAGATAAGAATACTGGAGTGGGTTGCCATGCCATCTTCCTGACCCAGGGGTCAAACTCAGGTCTTTCCTTGCAGGCAGATTCTTATTACACAGCAATACAAAATTAAAAAAAAAAAATCAAAAGATGAGCAACAGGAAAAGATATAGAAAGTCATATCAGAGATACAAAGGGCAAGAGACACATTTCCTGCTACCTTCATCAGGGGGCCCCTGCAAAACCCTGCTCCCGGTTCCAGCCCACATGTATCAACTCTCAGCCCCAACCTGCCAGCTGAGCACATTCCTCGCCTCCCATCCTATGAATCACAATACCTTCCCTTGAAAAGACAGCTCAACATTTGGCCTAGCTGTGCTGTGAGTGAAGTCTGTAAAAGTTGAAGACTTGCTACACAGTAAATACAATTCAGTATTTTCTAGATGATTCAGGGTCTCTGTGTGAACCCCGTTTGTTTTTCTGTATTAGGAGAATATTCTCATGATGAGCTATTTGCCCCACACTGTTGCTGTTTAATCATTAAGTCGTGTCTGACTCTTTTGTGACCCCATGTACTGTAGCCTGCCAGGCTTTCCTGTCCATGGGATTTCCTAGGCAACCCACTGGAGTTCGTTGCCGTTTCCTTTTCCAGGGGATCTTTCCAACCCAGGGACTGAAGCTATGTCTCCTGCATTGCAGGTAGATTCTTTACTACTGAGCCACCAGGGAAGACTTGTCTTATATTAAGTAGTCCCAGTTAGTTGAGTGTTTACAAGTATCCAAAAGTAGAAACATGGCCATCATGACATACTGCCTGTTTCTGCTGTATTACTTTTAATGTACTTTCCAAGGTTAATCAGCAGACTGAGAGCTTTGACATAGCTTTTGCGACAGGCATGGGCTTCATAATAGCTCCTTGACTGGCTGAAGCTTTAGTGATGGGAAGGGTCAGAGATGCCACCTGTCACATGAATGCTGGCTTGAGGTCTGGCAAGACATAAATCATCTTTTTTCACACCATTGGCTTGGGTGAGGGATGAATGAAAGTGAAAAGGTCTGAGAAAAGAGGATTAAGGACAAAGGAACTGGAGTCCTAAGTAAGGCTCCCTGAACCAATACGACCACAAAATTAAATTGTGGGGGGCCCAAGGAAGGACATAAAGGCTCCTTTAAACTGGAGCCACCTGGGATACACAGATTCAGAAGCCAGCCTTTCTGATCCCTCCTCATCTGGCTAGTCTCAGAGCTTTCTGAGAAGGAAGATGGCATCAGTTCTCTCTCTGGGAGCTTCCAGCCAAGGAGACTGACCATTAGCGCAGTGATGAGAAATGGCACACACACACTTTATAGAAGCTGCCAGATCGTTCATTTATTTCCCCTTGAAGCCCCATTTCTCTCTCCTTTCCACTATTACGCTGCTATACAAGCCATTACTCATGGCTGTTGAGTGAATCACTCAGACTACTGATTAGCCCGCATGCATGTGAATAGACGTTGTCTTGGCCCCTGCTTCTCTGCTGTCAGTTAACTGCACTCCCACCAGATGCCCCTGACCACTAAGACCTAAGTTGGTAGAAAAGAAGTTATTCTCCCACCTTCTGATCTAAAGCCAGGAGCTGGGTGTATCATGGCCTGCCAGTGGTGGCTGTTTTAGAGGTGGGTTGTGCTTGGTGGTACCATCCTAAGTGGCCCATGGCTTTGGAGAAAGAAAACGCATGTAATGAAGAGCGAAGGCTGGAGAGACTGAACTGCTGCTGGCCTACCCGTGAGACTGCTGTGGACGGGGATGTGTGTCAGGACCACGGAGAGGCCTGCCACAGCCACCTGGTGTTAGAGAGGGCTCACGGTAGACTCTCTGGCAGAGGGGGGCATTCCGCACCACCATGTTGGTTTTGAGCTGGCTTCCTGGCTGCAGAAAGTCTGACATACTGGTGATATTAATGCCCAAGGTAACAGAGCTGAGAGCTTTGACATAGCTTTTGCGACAGGCATGGGCTTCATAATAGCTCCTTGACTGGCTGAAGCTTTAGTGATGGGAAGGGTCAGAGATGCCACCTGTCACATGAATGCTGGCTTGAGGTCTGGCAAGACATAAATCATCTTTTTTCACACCATTGGCTTGGGTGAGGGATGAATGAAAGTGAAAAGGTCTGAGAAAAGAGGATTAAGGACAAAGGAACTGGAGTCCTAAGTAAGGCTCCCTGAACCAATACGACCACAAAATTAAATTGTGGGGGGCCCAAGGAAGGACATAAAGGCTCCTTTAAACTGGAGCCACCTGGGATACACAGATTCAGAAGCCAGCCTTTCTGATCCCTCCTCATCTGGCTAGTCTCAGAGCTTTCTGAGAAGGAAGATGGCATCAGTTCTCTCTCTGGGGAGCTTCCAGCCAAGGAGACTGACCATTAGCGCAGTGATGAGAAATGGCACACACACACTTTATAGAAGCTGCCAGATCGTTCATTTATTTCCCCTTGAAGCCCCATTTCTCTCTCCTTTCCACTATTACGCTGCTATACAAGCCATTACTCATGGCTGTTGAGTGAATCACTCAGACTACTGATTAGCCCGCATGCATGTGAATAGACGTTGTCTTGGCCCCTGCTTCTCTGCTGTCAGTTAACTGCACTCCCACCAGATGCCCCTGACCACTAAGACCTAAGTTGGTAGAAAAGAAGTTATTCTCCCACCTTCTGATCTAAAGCCAGGAGCTGGGTGTATCATGGCCTGCCAGTGGTGGCTGTTTTAGAGGTGGGTTGTGCTTGGTGGTACCATCCTAAGTGGCCCATGGCTTTGGAGAAAGAAAACGCATGTAATGAAGAGCGAAGGCTGGAGAGACTGAACTGCTGCTGGCCTACCCGTGAGACTGCTGTGGACGGGGATGTGTGTCAGGACCACGGAGAGGCCTGCCACAGCCACCTGGTGTTAGAGAGGGCTCACGGTAGACTCTCTGGCAGAGGGGGGCATTCCGCACCACCATGTTGGTTTTGAGCTGGCTTCCTGGCTGCAGAAAGAAGTTGGCTCTAGGGCATCCCTGGAGGTCCAGTGGGTTAAGAGTCCGCCCTGCAGTGCAAGGGGAACGAGTTTGATCCTTGGCCTGGGAAGATCCCACGTGCTGTGGGGCAGCTAGAATGGTGTGTCCAGTTGCGAGCCAGCACTCTGGAGTGCATGTGCCCAGAGCCAGTGCTGTGCAGTGAGGAGCCACTGTAATGGGAGGCCCACACAGGCCAGAGAGTAAAGATAAACAGGATGAAAATAAATAAATAAAAAAACAATAGGGCTTCCTGGTGGTTCAGTGGGTAGGGACACCACCTTGCAGTGCAAGGGGCGCCGGTTTGATCCCCGGCCTGGGAAGATCCCACGTGCCATGGAGCGGCTGGACTGATGTGTCCAATTACCGAGCTGGAGCTCTGGAGCGCATGTGCCCAGAGCCAGTGCTCTGCAGAGACAGAGGTCACTGCGAAGGGAGGCCCACAGGAGCCAAAGAACAAAGACGGATGAAAATGGATAAATGATAAACCAATAGAAGTGGTCAAAAAAAAAAAAAAAACAACCCAAACAAACAATAAAAGAGGCCAAAATTATTTAAAAAAAGAAGAAGAAGAAGTTGGCTCTCAAGGTTACAGTGCATGTGTGTAGTGTGGGTTACTAGACACACCATCCCTGGAGGACTGTGTCCAGGGCTGGGACCGGGGCCATGCCGCTGGGACAGGGCTGCCCCACCATTCTGCCTTTGCTGGTAATACGTTGGAATCAAAATTAGGTGTCTGAGCAACAGATTTTATTACTGAGAATAAGTCCTTCGCATCTCAGTACTATCAGTGAATCTTCTTTGGAGAATCTAAATAAATGCCATCTTTGAATCATGGCCTCCCTGGTGGCTCAGACAGTAAAGAATTTGCCAGCAGTGCAAGGAACCCAGGTTTGATCCCTGGATTGGGAAGATACCTTGGAGAAAGGAACGGTTATCTACGCCAGTATTCCTGCCTGGAGAATTCCATGGACAGGGGGGCTGGCAGGCTACCATCTATGGGGTTGCAAAGAGCCAGGCATCACTGAGAGACTAACACTTTCACGTTCAATCACAGTACCTAGCACGGAGCCTTGACTATGACTATCGTTCAGTGACTATCAATGAGTGAGTTAACTTGGATCATTACTAAAGAATTATGGGAGAAAAAACCTCAGACTCACAGATAGTGAAAACAAACTTATGGTTATCAAAGCAGAAACGTGGGGAGAGAGGGATAAATCAGGAACTTGTTACTAACATACACACACACACTGCTATATATGAGACAGGTAACTAACAAGGATCCACTGTATGACACAGGGAACCCAATACTCTGTGATAACCTATATGAGAGAAGAATGTGAAAAAGAATGAATACATGTATAAGTGAATCACTCTGCTGTACACCTAAAACTAACAAAGCATTGTAATCAACTATAACCCAAGAACATATAAAAAAAGGAATACTGACAAATGAGATGTAGAATAAATTTAAATGAATTTGGGAAAAGTTAAGTTTTCTTCCTATATTTAATGTTTTATAGAATCTGATATAGTTTATATAACTTATTTCAAAATAATGACAATTCCTCTCCAAGTTGCTTATGTGTTTTTTTCAAAGTCCCCCATTGTTTCATTATATTTAGTGTTTTTACAGTTTGTTTTAATAAGACCTGTATGTTGGATCTGGTCAATCTGTATCTTAAATTTCTTTCTTTGTCAAGTTACTTTTTAAAATTGAAGCACAGTTGATTTACAATGTTGCGTTAATTTCAGGTGTACAACAAAGTGATTCAGTTATACATATTTTTCTGTTTCTCAATTATTTTCCATTATAGGTTATCACAAGAGGCTGACACAGTTCCCTCTGCTACACAGCAAATCCTCGTTGTTCACCTGTTGTTGTTTATAAGCATCTCCTAATCCTATACTCCCAATTTATCCCTCAACACTCCCCCTTAGGTAACCATGTTTTCTTCTATAAAGATAAGAAACACTTCACTAGTCTCTGTTGCATCCTTGCACAAGGGCCATGCTAATCTACTCTTGTTTCATTCCAATTTTGGTGCATGATCTGAAGACGTAAGCACTGCTTATGTATGTTACTCCTCAAACAACCTTAGTAGCACTCAAGTCTTCTTAAGATCCGAATACCCTTTTGTAAACAATAATTTAGAGTTCAATCAGAAGTGGCCCAATAAGTTTGAAAAGGGCAGAGTTCATAAGAATGCAATCTGGGTACTTTAAAGAGCCAGGCATCACTGAGAGACTAACACTTTCACGTTCAATCACAGTACCTAGCACGGAGCCTTGACTATGACTATCGTTCAGTGACTATCAATGAGTGAGTTAACTTGGATCATTACTAAAGAATTATGGGAGAAAAAACCTCAGACTCACAGATAGTGAAAACAAACTTATGGTTATCAAAGCAGAAACGTGGGGAGAGAGGGATAAATCAGGAACTTGTTACTAACATACACACACACACTGCTATATATGAGACAGGTAACTAACAAGGATCCACTGTATGACACAGGGAACCCAATACTCTGTGATAACCTATATGAGAGAAGAATGTGAAAAAGAATGAATACATGTATAAGTGAATCACTCTGCTGTACACCTAAAACTAACAAAGCATTGTAATCAACTATAACCCAAGAACATATAAAAAAAGGAATACTGACAAATGAGATGTAGAATAAATTTAAATGAATTTGGGAAAAGTTAAGTTTTCTTCCTATATTTAATGTTTTATAGAATCTGATATAGTTTATATAACTTATTTCAAAATAATGACAATTCCTCTCCAAGTTGCTTATGTGTTTTTTTCAAAGTCCCCCATTGTTTCATTATATTTAGTGTTTTTACAGTTTGTTTTAATAAGACCTGTATGTTGGATCTGGTCAATCTGTATCTTAAATTTCTTTCTTTGTCAAGTTACTTTTTAAAATTGAAGCACAGTTGATTTACAATGTTGCGTTAATTTCAGGTGTACAACAAAGTGATTCAGTTATACATATTTTTCTGTTTCTCAATTATTTTCCATTATAGGTTATCACAAGAGGCTGACACAGTTCCCTCTGCTACACAGCAAATCCTCGTTGTTCACCTGTTGTTGTTTATAAGCATCTCCTAATCCTATACTCCCAATTTATCCCTCAACACTCCCCCTTAGGTAACCATGTTTTCTTCTATAAAGATAAGAAACACTTCACTAGTCTCTGTTGCATCCTTGCACAAGGGCCATGCTAATCTACTCTTGTTTCATTCCAATTTTGGTGCATGATCTGAAGACGTAAGCACTGCTTATGTATGTTACTCCTCAAACAACCTTAGTAGCACTCAAGTCTTCTTAAGATCCGAATACCCTTTTGTAAACAATAATTTAGAGTTCAATCAGAAGTGGCCCAATAAGTTTGAAAAGGGCAGTATGCATTCATAAGAAGAATCTGCCAGACTTCTCTGCCTGTGGGATTCTCCAGGCAAGAATACTGGAGTGGGTTGCCATTTCCTCCTCTGGGGGTTATTCCCGACCTACTGATTGAACCCACGTCTCTTGTGTCTTCTGCATTAGGAGTCAGATTCTTAACCACCAGGGAAGTCATCTATATCCATATCTGTACCCACGTCTACCCATCTATCTGTGAATAGAGCTATCATTTAGTTAAACCTTACTTAGATTTGCAAAAGAAAGAGGAAGCAAATATTTTTTCTTGCAAAATAAGGTAAGTTTGGCTACAAGTTGTCTCCAGTGGTCCTCTATCAATTAAATTTATATCTCTTGGAAGCATTTCCATCACTGCAGGTTATTCTCACTTCTAAGTGTTTGACAGTCTCCTGCCAAGACCTGCACACAAGGGAAAAATGGAAGGTAAGTTCACCACCAGACCATTTGGAAGAAGGGCGTCAAGAGGAAGCAGATGCCCCTGTCGTGTTTGTAAATGTACTAGAGAAGAAGCATTTCCATTTATTTTCATTGCAATATCCTCCATAGATAAATAACTTGGCATGTCACACATAACATTCCTAAAAAAATTTCTGCCATGTGCAAAACTGAACAAGACAGAGTCACGGGCTTCCCTGGCGGTCCAGTGGGTAAAGAGTCTGCCATGCAGTGCAAGGGGCGCCAGATCTCTGGCCTGGGAAGATCCATGAGCCATGGAGTGGCTGGACAGTGAGTCCAATTACAAGCCAGCGCTCTGGAGCGCATGCGCCCAGAGCTGGCACTCTGCAGTGAAAGAGGCCACCATGGTGGGAAGCCCACACAGGCCAAAGAGTAAAGATGGATGAAAATAAATAAGTGAAGGACCAATAATAGAGGACAAAATTAAAAAAAAAAAAAAGACAGAATCACTAGGTATACTGTTTCATTCCAATTTTGGTGCATGATCTGAAGACGTAAGCACTGCTTATGTATGTTACTCCTCAAACAACCTTAGTAGCACTCAAGTCTTCTTAAGATCCGAATACCCTTTTGTAAACAATAATTTAGAGTTCAATCAGAAGTGGCCCAATAAGTTTGAAAAGGGCAGTATGCATTCATAAGAAGAATCTGCCAGACTTCTCTGCCTGTGGGATTCTCCAGGCAAGAATACTGGAGTGGGTTGCCATTTCCTCCTCTGGGGGTTATTCCCGACCTACTGATTGAACCCACGTCTCTTGTGTCTTCTGCATTAGGAGTCAGATTCTTAACCACCAGGGAAGTCATCTATATCCATATCTGTACCCACGTCTACCCATCTATCTGTGAATAGAGCTATCATTTAGTTAAACCTTACTTAGATTTGCAAAAGAAAGAGGAAGCAAATATTTTTTCTTGCAAAATAAGGTAAGTTTGGCTACAAGTTGTCTCCAGTGGTCCTCTATCAATTAAATTTATATCTCTTGGAAGCATTTCCATCACTGCAGGTTATTCTCACTTCTAAGTGTTTGACAGTCTCCTGCCAAGACCTGCACACAAGGGAAAAATGGAAGGTAAGTTCACCACCAGACCATTTGGAAGAAGGGCGTCAAGAGGAAGCAGATGCCCCTGTCGTGTTTGTAAATGTACTAGAGAAGAAGCATTTCCATTTATTTTCATTGCAATATCCTCCATAGATAAATAACTTGGCATGTCACACATAACATTCCTAAAAAAATTTCTGCCATGTGCAAAACTGAACAAGACAGAGTCACGGGCTTCCCTGGCGGTCCAGTGGGTAAAGAGTCTGCCATGCAGTGCAAGGGGCGCCAGATCTCTGGCCTGGGAAGATCCATGAGCCATGGAGTGGCTGGACAGTGAGTCCAATTACAAGCCAGCGCTCTGGAGCGCATGCGCCCAGAGCTGGCACTCTGCAGTGAAAGAGGCCACCATGGTGGGAAGCCCACACAGGCCAAAGAGTAAAGATGGATGAAAATAAATAAGTGAAGGACCAATAATAGAGGACAAAATTAAAAAAAAAAAAAAGACAGAATCACTAGGTATACTGTGCTATTCACAGGGATTGGATGATTTCCAAAGCACTAGGATAAGGGATGACTACGCACACACAAGTTACTTGACAGATGAAACTTTCAGAAGTAAAATGTGATCATGCAGAATAATGAGGTTTGGGAAATAAAAAGTAAAATGAATAATATGCAAGGAGGGAGTCTAGACCAGTGGATAGGAATCCACACTGCTTATCAATCTCAGCTGAACCACCACCATATTTTCCCCTGAGGTGGATACACAGGCATGAGGTCTCAAGAGTAGTGTACGAATGTTGTATGTGTTTAGTTTCTCAGTTGTGTCCAATTCTTTGTGACCCCAAGGATCGTAGCCTGTCAGGCTCCTCTGTCCATGGAATCTTCCAGGCAAGAATACTGGAGTGGGTTGCCATTTCCTTCTCCAGAGGGTCTTCTGGACCCAGGAATGGAGCCCAAATCTCCTGCTGTGTCCCCTGCCTCGTGGAAAGATTCTTTACTGCTGAGCCACCGGGGAAGCCGTGTATGAATAAGCTCTGCTTGCTGTCCTTAAACAAGTAAGGCAAACTTAAAAGTGCTCCACATATATGACCTATAGATATTTCTAAAGTTATGTGAACAAATAAGATCTTACATTTTTCAGTAGCACCCACAAAAGAAACATTATCTCTCATCTGTTTTACTCAAAGAGAGAGGAAAAAAAGAATACAATTATGTGAGAAAACTATCTTTAGTTAATGAGCCAAGATATGCCTGTCTACCTGTGGCTAGGCATTTTATTTTTGGATTAGGCTTCCTGTAGCTGCTTTTGCACTTTGGGAATTAAAATATTTGGACCATGACTTTAAATATCCTTTTTTTCCCCATGGATGATATATCTGATGATATATCAGTTCTGAGCATCAAAGCCATTTCCCCCATTTTCTACTGGGCATTTCCCCTTTCATATCTAACAGACATTTCAAACTTTCAGCCCCAAACCAAACTCCTCATTGTATTAGCCTGAGTTCAGTTTCCTTTTCCCATCTACAGTGTTTTGCATTCCATCCATCACGGTCTGCTAGATCCATCTTCAAAATACTTTCCTCGCCCACTTTGCTACAGCTCTGGACCATGACACCATGACCTCCTTTCTAGACTCCTGAAACCAAGTCCTCACTGAGCTTCTTGCTTTCCTGCAGTTTCGTCTCTGATCAGCCACAGGAGAGGACTTCAAGGGCTGTAAATCCCATCCTGCTCTTTCAGCCAAAATCTTCAGATTCTTTCTCTAGGCTAACAGGCTTCTTGCACTCACCATCATCATCTCTAACCACTCCTGCCTCATTTACTGACTGCAACACATTGACCTTCTCACCATTTTAGGCACAGGCCAAGTTCCCTCCAGCAGTGCGGTTTTTGCTTTGTCATTTCTTTCTCCAGATGATTTCACATCTGGCTCTTGTCTATCACTCAGGATTTGCTCAGGTGCTACCTGGTAGAGGCCTTTCCTGACCACTCATTCAACATTTTCCTCTCTTTGTTACACTCTAACCCCATAAATTATTTTAGTCATATCCAATGCAGAAGGTGAATATTGTTTGCTTCCTCTTGAAACTGTTTGTATTATTAGACCCTATATTCCAGGAGGCAGAAACTGTGGTGTTCTATGGGACTAGCACAAAGTAGTCACACAAAATGTCTTTGTTGTTCAGACTGTAGTATGCCAAGCTTCCCTTTCCTTCATTGCCTCCTGGAGTTTGCTCAAACTCATGTCCATCAGTGATGCTCTCTAACCATCTCATCCTCTGCCGCCCACTTCTTCTCCTGCCCTCAATCTTTCCCAGCATCTGGGTCTTTTCCCGTGAGTCAGCTCTTCGCATCAGGTGGTCAAAGGATTGGAATTTCAGCATCAGCATCAGTCCTTCCAATGAAGAGTCAAGGTTGATTTCCTTTAGGATTGACTGGTTGGATCTCCTTGCAGTGCAAAGGACTCTCAAGGGTCTTCTCCAGCAAACCACAATCCAAAAGCATCGATTCTTCAGTACTCAGCCTTCTTTATGGTCCAACTCTCATATCTGTACATTAAAACTGGAAAAACTATATGGACCCTTGTTGGCAAAGTGTTGTCTCTGCTTTTTAATATGCTGTCTAGGTTTGTCATAGCTTTTCTTCCAAGGAGTGAGTGTCTTTTAAATTCATGGCTGCATTCACCATCCGTGGTGATTTCGGAGCCCAAGAAAATAAAATCTGTCACTGTTTCCACGTTTTCCCCATCTATTTGCCATGAAGTACTGGGACTGATGGGACTCATGCCATGATAAATATTGGCCAAATGAGAATGAAGAGATAATTAATTCCACATTTTCAAAGTCAGCAGACAAGGAGAGAATTATGCTAACCCCTTGGAGCATCCGGCTATTTCTGAGCATGTTATCTTGGCAACTGTACTAACCCATCACATCAGACATTTATGGTAGGAGGACTGAATTGTGGCGCTTGCAGTCTGAGAGCCAGACTTGTTTCTATTTAATTAGTCCCCAGGAAGCTTCAAATACTCTGCTCATTGTCTCAATAATGATACGTTCTACGTAGATGAGAAATTATGATCGAGCATAAAATTCATACCGTAGTCTTAATTAGCTTCCAGTGTAATCCTTAAATCTTTCCTGGTGTTTCTCAGCATGCCGTTGGCTGCTTTTCTCTATGTGGTAAAGCTCCCCCTGGGGAACCGCAGCTCAAAAATGGTGTGTGAGGAAACAGCTTGTGAAAACACAGCAAATCCATCAGAGAGGCATATTCTCCTAAAACCCCCACACTCACCAGCTGGGAGCAATGGGCAGGTCATCTCTGGAGTCTAGCAGGGTTGGGCTACGCTGGGGCAGGGGTCTCCAAACTGGGTCTCACGTGCCTGGGGCTTCACGAAGACTCTCTGAGCGAATGGAGGGCTCGGGGCACTCAGAGAATCCACCTTTTAAGATGCCTGGCTTCCCTCTGCACCCTTACAACAAACCTGATCTGCCTGAAAGCACCTCCGTATGCATGTTCACGGGCTCCTTCACTGCACTGTACAAAACCCCAGTCAAGCCCCTTCCTGCTCCAGGGTGGCAAACATTCTGAAAAAAATTTTCTAAGAAGACACTCCCAATAGATGGACTCAATGATTTTTGTTTGTCTAGTCCAACTCTCATATCTGTACATTAAAACTGGAAAAACTATATGGACCCTTGTTGGCAAAGTGTTGTCTCTGCTTTTTAATATGCTGTCTAGGTTTGTCATAGCTTTTCTTCCAAGGAGTGAGTGTCTTTTAAATTCATGGCTGCATTCACCATCCGTGGTGATTTGAGCCCAAGAAAATAAAATCTGTCACTGTTTCCACGTTTTCCCCATCTATTTGCCATGAAGTACTGGGACTGATGGGACTCATGCCATGATAAATATTGGCCAAATGAGAATGAAGAGATAATTAATTCCACATTTTCAAAGTCAGCAGACAAGGAGAGAATTATGCTAACCCCTTGGAGCATCCGGCTATTTCTGAGCATGTTATCTTGGCAACTGTACTAACCCATCACATCAGACATTTATGGTAGGAGGACTGAATTGTGGCGCTTGCAGTCTGAGAGCCAGACTTGTTTCTATTTAATTAGTCCCCAGGAAGCTTCAAATACTCTGCTCATTGTCTCAATAATGATACGTTCTACGTAGATGAGAAATTATGATCGAGCATAAAATTCATACCGTAGTCTTAATTAGCTTCCAGTGTAATCCTTAAATCTTTCCTGGTGTTTCTCAGCATGCCGTTGGCTGCTTTTCTCTATGTGGTAAAGCTCCCCCTGGGGAACCGCAGCTCAAAATGGTCTGTGTGGAAACAGCTTGTGAAAACACAGCAAATCCATCAGAGAGGCATATTCTCCTAAAACCCCCACACTCACCAGCTGGGAGCAATGGGCAGGTCATCTCTGGAGTCTAGCAGGGTTGGGCTACGCTGGGGCAGGGGTCTCCAAACTGGGTCTCACGTGCCTGGGGCTTCACGAAGACTCTCTGAGCGAATGGAGGGCTCGGGGCACTCAGAGAATCCACCTTTTAAGATGCCTGGCTTCCCTCTGCACCCTTACAACAAACCTGATCTGCCTGAAAGCACCTCCGTATGCATGTTCACGGGCTCCTTCACTGCACTGTACAAAACCCCAGTCAAGCCCCTTCCTGCTCCAGGGTGGCAAACATTCTGAGTCCACTTTGCTCAGAAATAATCTAAATAGACATTTTTTCCTAAGAAGACACTCCCAATAGATGGACTCAATGATTTGTTTGTCTAGTTAGACCACCTGGTGGTCTAGGCAGTTGCCATTTGTTTATTCTGTATCCAGTTCAAGCCAGGGCCTCAGCTTCCTTCCAGCCCCCGGCAGCAGGAGCGAGTGGTTTGGAGATGAAGTCTGGGCCAGAGCTGTGGTTGTTACTGTCGGTGGTGTTGCCTCTCATCTGTGGTTTTGGTTTTCCTCCCCGACACTGCACTCCAAGGATCACTCTCATTCCAAACGCCTAAATCCTCTGCTCCCTCCTGTCCAGAGCCCACCTGCTCAGCTGGCTTTGGGTGACTTTGAGAGCCAGCTGGGAAAGCTGAACAGGATGGCTGGACATGCTGCCTTAAGCTAATGTGGAAAGAATACGACACCTGACTCAGTCAGTCTGTCCCTTCCCATTTGCGCCTAATTACCGAGGATGCAATCCTGTTTACACATACAAGGTCACTTACCCTTTTAAGATGGGCTTTGTGCAAATTGTAGTTAATTATGGAATACTCGGCATTCATTGTCTGCTGGTCACACACCATTACTACCCAACTGAGGAGCACAGTCACTTGCTTACCATTTAAAATACCAATCCGTTGTGGTGTTCTGCTTTGTAACTCAAATATTTTTAGCTGGTTGAGGTCCTTTGCTTCATAGAAAATAGGTAATGGAACAGTTCCTCTACTTCCCCTATAATGATGCTTCAGAAACAATACCCTTTACATCCATTCAAGAAATATCTTTGTCAATATTCATTGCCCACACTATCTATCTATCACCTCTTCTCCCCCAGCATGGACCAACAGTGAGAACTGGTGAGAAGGGAGCAGTATTGCTTCTTGGGCTGAGTAAGTGAGGTTTCACAGTAGAAGGTGTGCGTAACACTATCAGGTCAACTGAAGAATGTTCAATGAAGGCAGTGGAGCTACTCCTCGTCTCCCCATTGCCTGAGCAGTATTGCCTTCAATTGGGCTGAGTAAGAGTTCACATAGACCCCTTCCTGCTCCAGGGTGGCAAACATTCTGAGTCCACTTTGCTCAGAAATAATCTAAATAGACATTTTTTCCTAAGAAGACACTCCCAATAGATGGACTCAATGATTTGTTTGTCTAGTTAGACCACCTGGTGGTCTAGGCAGTTGCCATTTGTTTATTCTGTATCCAGTTCAAGCCAGGGCCTCAGCTTCCTTCCAGCCCCCGGCAGCAGGAGCGAGTGGTTTGGAGATGAAGTCTGGGCCAGAGCTGTGGTTGTTACTGTCGGTGGTGTTGCCTCTCATCTGTGGTTTTGGTTTTCCTCCCCGACACTGCACTCCAAGGATCACTCTCATTCCAAACGCCTAAATCCTCTGCTCCCTCCTGTCCAGAGCCCACCTGCTCAGCTGGCTTTGGGTGACTTTGAGAGCCAGCTGGGAAAGCTGAACAGGATGGCTGGACATGCTGCCTTAAGCTAATGTGGAAAGAATACGACACCTGACTCAGTCAGTCTGTCCCTTCCCATTTGCGCCTAATTACCGAGGATGCAATCCTGTTTACACATACAAGGTCACTTACCCTTTTAAGATGGGCTTTGTGCAAATTGTAGTTAATTATGGAATACTCGGCATTCATTGTCTGCTGGTCACACACCATTACTACCCAACTGAGGAGCACAGTCACTTGCTTACCATTTAAAATACCAATCCGTTGTGGTGTTCTGCTTTGTAACTCAAATATTTTTAGCTGGTTGAGGTCCTTTGCTTCATAGAAAATAGGTAATGGAACAGTTCCTCTACTTCCCCTATAATGATGCTTCAGAAACAATACCCTTTACATCCATTCAAGAAATATCTTTGTCAATATTCATTGCCCACACTATCTATCTATCACCTCTTCTCCCCCAGCATGGACCAACAGTGAGAACTGGTGAGAAGGGAGCAGTATTGCTTCTTGGGCTGAGTAAGTGAGGTTTCACAGTAGAAGGTGTGCGTAACACTATCAGGTCAACTGAAGAATGTTCAATGAAGGCAGTGGAGCTACTCCTCGGTCTCCCCATTGCCTGACATTCCTTAGCTTGGTAGATAAGCATCCTGCCAAGAAATCAAGGTCAAAGGTGTGATCCTCAAGGGAAGCCATTAGCTTCTCCCCTTCGCTGATGCAGCCTTCACACCAAACCACAGAGACCACAGATTCGAAAGCAACGTATATCGCATACTGCCAAGCATCACTTCTGCATATAAGAGAAATCACATTTCAACAGACCATCCAGAGAGGTATGAGGGAGCAGCAAAGAATATATTTGGGAAGTGATAAATAGCTTCAGCTCAAGAAAAAGCAGCTCTCAGAAAGATAATGCTAACAGTCATCTTTTGAAGGATGCTTTTGAGGAGGCAGGGGTAGATCCCAAAGTATCCATTTGTATATTTTCTGTTTATGATTTTCTTCTTTGCTTGCTCACTGGTACCATGTGGGCATTTTTTCCTTTGGAGACTTGCAGGCTTTGCAAGTGATGGAGAACTCAGATACCTTAAGTGGGGAAGGATGGTGCCAAGGGCTACCCTGCCTCCATTGGAAAAATTCAGACAGTTCTTGTACCTTCTCAGCCCTGAGCTCTCCTGTCAGCTTTACACTTGAGGTTGATGTTTTCAACAAGCTCTTTACACTCATCCTCTTGATTCAGTTAGTCTTTCACCATAAGGGGCTTTACTAAGTGGAAAAGTAAGGTTAGAATCCTTTGCCAAACTTAGGAGACTCAGGACTTGTTCACCTACGTGTGTTATGAAAGATTATCCTACCCCAAGCAGCTGATGTGCTGTGTTAAGTTGTGCTAAGTCTCTTTGGTCTGCCCAACTCTTTGTGACCCCATGGACTGTAGCCTGCTAGGCTTCTGTGTCCATGGGACTCTCCAGGCAAGAATACTGGAGTGGGTTGCCACACCCTCCTCCAGAGGACCTTCTGGGATCAAACCCACATCTCTTAGGTCTCCTGCCTTGGAAGATGGGTTCTTTAGCACCAAAGCCACCTTTGGGAAGCCTATGTATTTGCAAGAATTCATGCTTTGTTTTGACTCTAGCTATCAAATCAAGCGTCAAAGGTGTGATCCTCAAAGGGAAGCCAGTGGAGCTACTCCTCGGTCTCCCCATTGCCTGACATTCCTTAGCTTGGTAGATAAGCATCCTGCCAAGAAATCAAGGTCAAAGGTGTGATCCTCAAGGGAAGCCATTAGCTTCTCCCCTTCGCTGATGCAGCCTTCACACCAAACCACAGAGACCACAGATTCGAAAGCAACGTATATCGCATACTGCCAAGCATCACTTCTGCATATAAGAGAAATCACATTTCAACAGACCATCCAGAGAGGTATGAGGTAGCAGCAAAGAATATATTTGGGAAGTGATAAATAGCTTCAGCTCAAGAAAAAGCAGCTCTCAGAAAGATAATGCTAACAGTCATCTTTTGAAGGATGCTTTTGAGGAGGCAGGGGTAGATCCCAAAGTATCCATTTGTATATTTTCTGTTTATGATTTTCTTCTTTGCTTGCTCACTGGTACCATGTGGGCATTTTTTCCTTTGGAGACTTGCAGGCTTTGCAAGTGATGGAGAACTCAGATACCTTAAGTGGGGAAGGATGGTGCCAAGGGGCACCCTGCCTCCATTGGAAAAATTCAGACAGTTCTTGTACCTTCTCAGCCCTGAGCTCTCCTGTCAGCTTTACACTTGAGGTTGATGTTTTCAACAAGCTCTTTACACTCATCCTCTTGATTCAGTTAGTCTTTCACCATAAGGGGCTTTACTAAGTGGAAAAGTAAGGTTAGAATCCTTTGCCAAACTTAGGAGACTCAGGACTTGTTCACCTACGTGTGTTATGAAAGATTATCCTACCCCAAGCAGCTGATGTGCTGTGTTAAGTTGTGCTAAGTCTCTTTGGTCTGCCCAACTCTTTGTGACCCCATGGACTGTAGCCTGCTAGGCTTCTGTGTCCATGGGACTCTCCAGGCAAGAATACTGGAGTGGGTTGCCACACCCTCCTCCAGAGGACCTTCTGGGATCAAACCCACATCTCTTAGGTCTCCTGCCTTGGAAGATGGGTTCTTTAGCACCAAAGCCACCTTTGGGAAGCCTATGTATTTGCAAGAATTCATGCTTTGTTTTGACTCTAGCTATCAATCGCCTTAGTGGTAATGTTAACTGAAATCAGCTATTTAGAAGCCATTATCCATTACATGCCATAATGTAAGGAGGAAGTTTGAATCAGACTCATTTCTGGAGAAAATCTGTGTGTCTCTTGCAATCAAAGAAAGAGAATGTCTCAGAGAAACATACTCAGGAGATAATGACTTCAGGTTTAGACTGTAGTCATTATGAAACATTTCAAAATAGGAAGAAGACAGTTTACCAGATTAGCAGGCTATTTTCATTTATAAAAGGTCTTCTGGGGCTTTAAAGCAGTAGTTCTCAACTCTGGCTAGATATTACAACACTCCAGGGAGCTTAAAAATAAGTGGTAATAACCAAGTGTCTCTAGGGGTGAGCTTGGGTGACTTCAGTATACAACTGCAAACTACGAATCACAATCTGAAAATGTTGCTTTTCATTTGCTTTGGTTTACATACCAGATATAACGCTTGGGGCTCTGTTTTTAGGGATGCAGTGGTGGTGCTGTGTTCAAGGTGAGGAAGGAGAGGGAGAGGAAGAAAGCAAGTGTTCATCAGTCAGTCATGTCTAACTCACTGTGCCCCCATAAACCACAGCCTGCCAGGCTCCTCTGTCTACGGGATTCTCCAGGCAAGAATACTGGAGTAAGTTGTCATTCTCTTCTCCACTTATTTACTTACTTGTAGGTCTCATTTGTCACAGATGTTATGTTAGAGACTATCAGTGCAAACCAATTTTGAATAATCAGGAAAATAGAGAAATAGCAATGGGAATTTAATCACTGAAACCACCATATTATGACTTCAATCTATTGTGCATTCAAAGGAAACCTCGTAAGTATCTGCCAGATGTTGGAACAGCCCTGTTCTTGGGGTTGTAGTCACACACAAGTAAGCTTCTCCCCCTGTTCCCTGGAGTCCACATTCTAGCAGAACGATGCAACACCTCTCTGAACTGTCACCATGTTCATAGGATTCATAGCATTGTGAGGGCTTTCAAAAGAAGCACGGAAAGGTAACATAGAAAAATGATTTTTTCCTGTTCCTAAAGACCTATCAGCTTGACTGAGATGCTACTGTACTCAAAGCATTATGCACTCAGATGGGTCTTGTATGTAATATTCCTTATGTGCTACATTTATGGGAATATATTGATCAATGTATTGAAAGAGATCAAATAGAGCACAAAATTAAACACAGAGTTCTCAGAGAAGCTTTGTAAAAAGCAGTGAAACCCGAATTTGTCTTAGAGGATGGATAAGAAGCAGATTGAAAGAGCTGATGGAGAGCCATTATGAGGCATGGGGTAGGGAAGCTCATGTGGAAAGAGACGGGTATGAGCAGGCATGGGGGAGAGAGCCGAGCTGCCAGGATGGCTGTGAGCTTAGGGATAGTACGTATTGAGGTCGGATTCAGACAGTGAGAGTAAAATTATTTTAAGTCTGAAAAATGTAGGTAGTGCAGAGGTCTAAACATCTCCTCTGACTCAGAAATGAATGGTTGGGCTGTGATGCACAGAGAAATAGCCCGAATCTCCATGTGCTCAGCTCTGAAACCAACTAAACTGGTTAATACTGGTCATGCTCTTGAAACACTTGGACTCTGGTAAAAACTGGATTTAACTAAAGCCCGGGTACAGCTAAAATATATATTAGATTAACTGAGCCCTTCACCCTAGCTGACGGATAGAAGAAATGTGGTGTTTGTTGGAGGTAGGTTTTGTCTACTCCACTTGACTCTACTAGTTTAAGACACAATGTCTTGCATAAATAAGAAATCACAAGACATGCAAAGAAGCAGGAACATGTGGCTAAAAATTAAGAGAAAGGATAGTCAATACAGGCAAATCAACACATAACCCAGAATAATGGACAAGTTTATCTACTATACAAATGTTAAGTACCTAGTGGAGAAATAGACAATATGGATCAAAAATAAAAAGAACAAATTCAGCACAGAAATGGACACTATAGGAATGAACCATACGGGAATACTTGAACTGGAAAATACAATGTCAGAAATAAGGAACTGATATGGGAAGCTTTACAGAAGATTGATCCTTGATAGAGCCTTGAAGCAGAGGAGAAAAAGTCAAAGGAAAATAAAAAGAAAGGAACAAAATGAGGAAAGTTTTCTCTTCCTAAAGACCTATCAGCTTGACTGAGATGCTACTGTACTCAAAGCATTATGCACTCAGATGGGTCTTGTATGTAATATTCCTTATGTGCTACATTTATGGGAATATATTGATCAATGTATTGAAAGAGATCAAATAGAGCACAAAATTAAACACAGAGTTCTCAGAGAAGCTTTGTAAAAAGCAGTGAAACCCGAATTTGTCTTAGAGGATGGATAAGAAGCAGATTGAAAGAGCTGATGGAGAGCCATTATGAGGCATGGGGTAGGGAAGCTCATGTGGAAAGAGACGGGTATGAGCAGGCATGGGGGAGAGAGCCGAGCTGCCAGGATGGCTGTGAGCTTAGGGATAGTACGTATTGAGGTCGGATTCAGACAGTGAGAGTAAAATTATTTTAAGTCTGAAAATGTAGGTAGTGCAGAGGTCTAAACATCTCCTCTGACTCAGAAATGAATGGTTGGGCTGTGATGCACAGAGAAATAGCCCGAATCTCCATGTGCTCAGCTCTGAAACCAACTAAACTGGTTAATACTGGTCATGCTCTTGAAACACTTGGACTCTGGTAAAAACTGGATTTAACTAAAGCCCGGGTACAGCTAAAATATATATTAGATTAACTGAGCCCTTCACCCTAGCTGACGGATAGAAGAAATGTGGTGTTTGTTGGAGGTAGGTTTTGTCTACTCCACTTGACTCTACTAGTTTAAGACACAATGTCTTGCATAAATAAGAAATCACAAGACATGCAAAGAAGCAGGAACATGTGGCTAAAAATTAAGAGAAAGGATAGTCAATACAGGCAAATCAACACATAACCCAGAATAATGGACAAGTTTATCTACTATACAAATGTTAAGTACCTAGTGGAGAAATAGACAATATGGATCAAAAATAAAAAGAACAAATTCAGCACAGAAATGGACACTATAGGAATGAACCATACGGGAATACTTGAACTGGAAAATACAATGTCAGAAATAAGGAACTGATATGGGAAGCTTTACAGAAGATTGATCCTTGATAGAGCCTTGAAGCAGAGGAGAAAAAGTCAAAGGAAAATAAAAAGAAAGGAACAAAATGAGGAAAGTTTTCTCTTAGAAATCAAGATATATGAATCTTTCAATTGCTTCTTGGAGTTTGAGTCAGAGCAAGAGAGAGACATATCCACACGAGGAAGTATGGAGACTCTTGGAGAAGTCTTAATACGAACGGTTTTATTGAAATATAAAATCGTGCATCAGAGTTCACTTTGTGTTATTCAGATCATGGAAACATTGCATATTCCTTTACTGGAGGACTTTACAAAGGCAAGGTGGCAGCCGTGATATGAAGGTAGGAGGTCAGTAAGGCTGAGAGGGACACAGTGACCCAGACAAGAGGCCAAGGTCATGCCCTGGATCCACCATGCTGCAGGCTGAGATTGAGAGGTGAAATACATTTTGAAATGAATTCAAAAAACTCCGTGAAGAAATATCAACAAGACATTCTGATGGATCTACTGCTTAAGGACAAAGAAAAAGAAAGAACCTCCCCCGAAAGTATTAATTTCTTCCCATTTTCCATTTCTGGAAAAATGAGGACAAGTAAAATACTAGGGTTTGGGTTAGAATGAGGAGCAAAGGAGAGGATGACCTAAAAGTTCAAACTTTTGAATTTCAGATGGCATGTCAGAGTGCCAGTGTCTCATACTGGGCTGTGCAAGCGGGAGGCTTGTGTCAGGCAGAATTTCTAAACAGTCTCCTCAGCATGTAGAAAACGCTCATCCTGGTAAAGCAGGATTGGAGCTGAGCCCTGGGATCAGAGCTGAACCCTCCTTGGGGCTACAGAACATGGAGCTTGCTGCTGGACCTTCCTGAGAGCTGAGCACATTCATTTCAGCACACTCTGCGACCCATTCGTGGTGCACAGTGTGGGGAACATGGGCTAAGGAAGCCAAAGACTTGAGGCGCTGCTCCCTGAAGGTGCCCCGGTGACCCCTCCAGAATGATCTGCTGGAGAGAGAACCTGGAGGTGGTCCCTCCCATCTAGTCTAACACTTTAAGGAACAAGGTCTAGTTTTAAAAAAGGAACTGAAAAACAGAAGATTGATCCTTGATAGAGCCTTGAAGCAGAGGAGAAAAAGTCAAAGGAAAATAAAAAGAAAGGAACAAAATGAGGAAAGTTTTCTCTTAGAAATCAAGATATATGAATCTTTCAATTGCTTCTTGGAGTTTGAGTCAGAGCAAGAGAGAGACATATCCACACGAGGAAGTATGGAGACTCTTGGAGAAGTCTTAATACGAACGGTTTTATTGAAATATAAAATCGTGCATCAGAGTTCACTTTGTGTTATTCAGATCATGGAAACATTGCATATTCCTTTACTGGAGGACTTTACAAAGGCAAGGTGGCAGCCGTGATATGAAGGTAGGAGGTCAGTAAGGCTGAGAGGGACACAGTGACCCAGACAAGAGGCCAAGGTCATGCCCTGGATCCACCATGCTGCAGGCTGAGATTGAGAGGTGAAATACATTTTGAAATGAATTCAAAAAACTCCGTGAAGAAATATCAACAAGACATTCTGATGGATCTACTGCTTAAGGACAAAGAAAAAGAAAGAACCTCCCCCGAAAGTATTAATTTCTTCCCATTTTCCATTTCTGGAAAAATGAGGACAAGTAAAATACTAGGGTTTGGGTTAGAATGAGGAGCAAAGGAGAGGATGACCTAAAAGTTCAAACTTTTGAATTTCAGATGGCATGTCAGAGTGCCAGTGTCTCATACTGGGCTGTGCAAGCGGGAGGCTTGTGTCAGGCAGAATTTCTAAACAGTCTCCTCAGCATGTAGAAAACGCTCATCCTGGTAAAGCAGGATTGGAGCTGAGCCCTGGGATCAGAGCTGAACCCTCCTTGGGGCTACAGAACATGGAGCTTGCTGCTGGACCTTCCTGAGAGCTGAGCACATTCATTTCAGCACACTCTGCGACCCATTCGTGGTGCACAGTGTGGGGAACATGGGCTAAGGAAGCCAAAGACTTGAGGCGCTGCTCCCTGAAGGTGCCCCGGTGACCCCTCCAGAATGATCTGCTGGAGAGAGAACCTGGAGGTGGTCTCCCATCCACACCCTCTAGTCTAACACTTTAAGGGGAACAAGGTTGCTAAATAGATGTTTCTCCAAAGAAGACATACAGATGGCCAACTGACGCGTGAAAAGGTGCTCAACGTCACTAATTATTAGAGAAATGAAAATCAAAACTACAATGAGGTATCACCTCACACCCGTCAGAGTTGTTGCTGTTTTAACTGCTAAGTCATATCTGACTCTTTTGTGACCCCATGGACTGCAGTCCACCAGGCTCCTCTGTTCATGGGATTTCCCAGGCAAGAATGGAGTGGGTTGCCATTTCCTTTTCCAGGGGATCCTCTTGATCTAGGGATCAAACTCCTGTCTCCTACATTGGCAGGCAGATTCTTTACCACTGAGCCACATGGGAAGCCCTTTCAGGGGAATATGTAAACTTAATTTTCTCTACTCCAAGCATTAAGAATAACAATTCACAATATTAGCTCCTTAAAAGAAAAGTAGTTATCCAAAAGTATACAAATAATAAATGCTGGAGAGAGTGAGGAGAAAAGGGGACCCTCCCACCCTGTTGGTAGGAATGTGAACTGGTACAGCCACTGTGGAAGTTCCTCAAAAAACTAAAAATACAGCTATCATAGGATCCTGCAATCCAATCCTTGTGCATATACTCCTTCAAAGATGAAAACTCTCATGCAAATGACACATGCACCCCACTGTTCATAAGAGCACTATTTACAACAGCCAGGGCATGGGAACAACCTAAGAGTCCACAGACAGATGAATGGATAAAGAAGATATGGTCCATACATACAATGGAATGTTACTCTATAGTATCACCTATATGTGGAATCTAAAATATAATAGAAGTGAATTTATTTATAAGAGAAATAGACTCACAGACATAGAAAACAACTTACGGTTACCAAAAGGGAAGGTGGGGGACAGATAAATAACTAGTCTGGGATTAACTGATACACACTACTATAGAAAATATATGAACAACAAGGTCCTACCCTAGAGCACAGAAAACTATATTCAATATCTTATAATAACTTAAAATGGAAAAGGAATCTGAAAAAAATATAGAACTGAATCACTTTGCTGTATGCCAGAAACTAACACAGTACTGTAAATCAACTATACTTCGATTCTCAAAAAAAGTAACCCCCTGCCTCCCGAAGAAACACAACAGCAATAAGGTCACTTACAGTGGACCTGACTCTCACACAGACACTAGGTCTGTGAAGTTAATATTCAGTTAAAAAGTTGAACACCACGTGCCCTTTCATAGTTGTGACTTTTCTTTCTGATGAGTCAATTAAACAGTTCAAGTCCGCAAATGAGGGCTGTGGGAATTTCTTATCCTTTAAGCTACCCTGAATACCCTCTAATGTTGACGCTGGCATATTAGTGACTCCTAATGAAACCAACACCTTGTACACTACCATATGCCTGCACCAGCCTGGTGTGTACTGTCTCAAGTTCAATTTCCTCCATTAAATAGTCAGGATGACAAAATGGGGGATTCAAAGGATATTACCTGCTTTAGGAAACTAGTCATGTGTCTTCTATCATTCCATGCCCAAGCCAGTATTTTACCCGATATTGTCCGAAGATGTTATTGTACATGAAATTGAAAAGGGAACTCCATTTTAAATTGGAAAAACCAAGTTTGTCTCAGAGACAGTAAATTTTCATGGACTTTCTTGGTTCTAAGTGGAGAAATCACTGAATTTCAGCTAAGTGTCTTGAAAGAACGTTTAGGACCTTCTGAGGAGGGGCTTCTGGGAACTGCCTGACTCTCTTCTGTGCCTCTCCTCTCTGATCCCAGGCTAGCTGGGATGGTCTTTCGTATGTTCATAAGTGCAGAATCTGAATGGATAAAGAAGATATGGTCCATACATACAATGGAATGTTACTCTATAGTATCACCTATATGTGGAATCTAAAATATAATAGAAGTGAATTTATTTATAAGAGAAATAGACTCACAGACATAGAAAACAACTTACGGTTACCAAAAGGGAAGGTGGGGGACAGATAAATAACTAGTCTGGGATTAACTGATACACACTACTATAGAAAATATATGAACAACAAGGTCCTACCCTAGAGCACAGAAAACTATATTCAATATCTTATAATAACTTAAAATGGAAAAGGAATCTGAAAAAAATATAGAACTGAATCACTTTGCTGTATGCCAGAAACTAACACAGTACTGTAAATCAACTATACTTCGATTCTCAAAAAAAGTAACCCCCTGCCTCCCGAAGAAACACAACAGCAATAAGGTCACTTACAGTGGACCTGACTCTCACACAGACACTAGGTCTGTGAAGTTAATATTCAGTTAAAAAGTTGAACACCACGTGCCCTTTCATAGTTGTGACTTTTCTTTCTGATGAGTCAATTAAACAGTTCAAGTCCGCAAATGAGGGCTGTGGGAATTTCTTATCCTTTAAGCTACCCTGAATACCCTCTAATGTTGACGCTGGCATATTAGTGACTCCTAATGAAACCAACACCTTGTACACTACCATATGCCTGCACCAGCCTGGTGTGTACTGTCTCAAGTTCAATTTCCTCCATTAAATAGTCAGGATGACAAAATGGGGGATTCAAAGGATATTACCTGCTTTAGGAAACTAGTCATGTGTCTTCTATCATTCCATGCCCAAGCCAGTATTTTACCCGATATTGTCCGAAGATGTTATTGTACATGAAATTGAAAAGGGAACTCCATTTTAAATTGGAAAAACCAAGTTTGTCTCAGAGACAGTAAATTTTCATGGACTTTCTTGGTTCTAAGTGGAGAAATCACTGAATTTCAGCTAAGTGTCTTGAAAGAACGTTTAGGACCTTCTGAGGAGGGGCTTCTGGGAACTGCCTGACTCTCTTCTGTGCCTCTCCTCTCTGATCCCAGGCTAGCTGGGATGGGCTTTTCTCTTCTCGAAGCATCTCTAGAGAAAGCCTGCTTCTTCTCAAGGGGAAAAATCTACTCTTGCTGCTTGTGGCACCTACAGACCCACCCCCTTGCTCTTGGCCTTGGGCTGCTGAATGCCAGGGGTGCTGCCTCTCCACTGGCCCATCGCCTCTGGGTCCCCGCCTCGTCTGGGGCTCACTGTCCTTCCGCTGTCCTTCCACTTGGCTCGTCTGCCCCACCTCCCTCAGGGCCTGCCTCCTCCTAGGCCTTCGGCCTCATGCATCCTCCGGTGAAGAAACACCGGCCCATTCAGTTTAGGACACCAGCCCGTGATGCACATTTTTTCTTTAGCAGACCACCCCACGCCCAGTTACTTGTGTCCTTGTTTGCTCTGCAATTCCTCAAGATCCAGCATAACAAATACAATCAAACACAAGACGGAATGGCAAAAAGAGCACTCACTGTCAAACTTCTAAACGACTTTTCTTTTTTTTAGGGGGGGCAATTATTTATTGAATCCATTTTGTGCTAAGCCTTGAAGTAGCATTGCATTTTATATTTTAATTTATTTTTCATTGAAAGATAATTGCTTTACAGTATTACATTGATGTCTACCAAACTTAAAACAACTTTCTAATCCATTATTTTTAGTATTACAGAATAAAAATAACAACTTATTTCCACATAATTAAATGCCCACCCCCTCTTCCAGTAAGGGGAAAAGTTAGAAGTTAACATGTAGAAAAAAAACAACTTAAAAACATTATTCTGGGCTTCCCTGGTAGCTCAGTGAAGAATTCGCCTGCCAGTGCAGGAGACACAGGTTGGATCCCTGATCCAGGAAGATCCTACATGTTATGAAGCAACTAAGTCCATGATCCACAACTATAGAGCCTGTATTCTAGAGCCTTGGAGCTGCAACTATTGAGCCCATGTGCCCCAACTACTGAAGCCTATGTGCCCTAGAGCCCAAGTTCCACAACAAGAGAAGTCACCGCAACAAGAAGCCTGCTCACCTCAACTAGGGAGTAGATCCCACTCCCTGCAACTAGAGAAGAGCCCATGGCAGCAGTGAAAAATAGATAAATAAATAGCCAAAAATAATAAATGGCCAGAATAGCCAAAAATAAATTAACAAATAAATAAAAATTTTTAAAAATTCTAAAAATAACCCCATTATTCTGTTAAAATCCTCTTTTCTATTTCTCAAGAAATAGAGTATTTGGGGTTTTGGGACGAGGCATTTCATTTCTAATGCATTCTCACCTCTTAAGGTTTTCTTCTGAAACTGTTTGGCATTAAAATATATACTGCAATGGCCCAAGTAAAGTTTGGTTATTTTTTTCTCTCTTTTCTTTGAGGTCTTTAAGCAGAGGTTCTGAAAGGTGAAGCAACTGGAAATTTTTCAGTCCGTGTTGCCTTTTCCCCACAGGGAATATTTCCAAGAGGCCGATCATTAAGTCTTGTTTAATAAAATCATCATTGGCTCTTCAATTTATCTACCACTTGCCCTTCCAAGGAATTCTTATCTGCCAGACCCAGCCGCCAAAATTCCCCAACAGGTGTCTGAAGTTAATTAACAAAGCAGCCACGTCTCTGGCGGAGAGGGAGGCAGCTTTCCGGAGACCAGGCTCCGAGGTGTGTGAGATGAGAGCTCCAGCTCGGCACTTACTCTGAAGATGGCATGTTTTGGTCAAAGCACACTGCTCTCTGGCTCCCTAGAATTTGGGTCGAGAAATCAAGTTACTAAAAACGAGTCAGCAAAGGGTGCTCTGAAAAAGCATGCTGTATGGGAAACTGGACTTCTTTTAAAAAGACTAATTGAAATTACATGTGCTTTAATTAAAACAACACCTGCCAGGGTCTGAAGAAACATGTTTTGAAATGCAGAGAAGGTATGTCTCTAAAAATGTCCTCAAACCTACTTAATAAAGTAAAGCTTACACATTTTCAAGGAATAAAAATAACACACTGTTCCCTCTCCACCCCATGCCCCCAGCACCTAGGGTGCGCTGAGGTTTCCAGAGACTTGAGTCTTTCTCTGGGCACAGGTGGGATTCCCCGTGGTTGGGAACACAGATAAAGAAGGTGCCCACAGGGCTGTGCATAAGAAGACTGTGGAAGGTCTGTCCTCCAGAATGGGATGCCCATATCCCAGGGGTTTCTGCTACCTGGAAGCCATGGGCATGAGATGAGAAAGTAATAAAACACACGCATGTGTGTATTTTAACAGACGTTGGTGCCATATGTTTTAAAAGCCCTAGGAGACACTCTGAGTACACCGTGGTATTCTGAATACGCAGTGGACGGTGACTAGGATGTGCTTCATTCCTGGTGGTGTTCTGTTGCTCAGTTACGTCTGACTTTTGCTGCCATTCACAGGCCCACAAAGAGACAGACATACCTGAGTGACTGAGAACAACAACAACATTTAGGATAGTTTGCATACAACGAAGCTTCCTCCCATGTTTCCCCCTCACAGGTCTCCAAAGGCAAACACATTTCTCCCCAAGTAAAGATCTGGCACAAGGGCATGGGTTAGGGGTAAGGGGTGATTTTCCTTCCATCAACAGAACATTGTTATGTTGCCCTTCAAATATAACCAGCAAGCAGTGTCTACAAAGAATCATTTGAGTGGTGAGATAAAATCTTTTATCTGAGTATTTCAAACAGATCATGGCAAGAGAGAAAAAACGCTAGGAAGGGAATGCCCTCTGCAGAATGAATGATCAGATCACCTTGAGCGGGGAGGGAAACAGCAGTGGATTTGATGCTGAAGTAAGACTCCCAGGTGAGGAACTCCCCTTATTTTGTTCATAATTTCATGCATGTGGGAAAGTGTGTGACACACACTGCTACATGTCTCTGGAGATTTGGGGGTCCCTTCTGCTCCATTTCTGCTGGGGACAGTGGTGTTTGGGAGCCAGCAGACTGCCCTGGGCAAGAGCCCTTCCTGATGCCAGAAAGAGTCAGTTTCGGTCTGCTGCGCCCTGTGAGGCTGGACCGGGCTGAGAAGGTGTTGGATAGAAGCTCGGACAGTTGATAAGGTGGAATGATGGTCCGCCGATGTAAAGAATGGGTCATGTCACATGAATGTATGGAGGCTTATCTGTCTATGATTCCAAACGCTGTGACCTGACCTCCAGATGATAACAGGGGTCAGAGAAAGGATCCCACAGGCATAGGTCTGATTCCTTTCCCAGGGATTCCCGTGGTTGGGAACACAGATAAAGAAGGTGCCCACAGGGCTGTGCATAAGAAGACTGTGGAAGGTCTGTCCTCCAGAATGGGATGCCCATATCCCAGGGGTTTCTGCTACCTGGAAGCCATGGGCATGAGATGAGAAAGTAATAAAACACACGCATGTGTGTATTTTAACAGACGTTGGTGCCATATGTTTTAAAAGCCCTAGGAGACACTCTGAGTACACCGTGGTATTCTGAATACGCAGTGGACGGTGACTAGGATGTGCTTCATTCCTGGTGGTGTTCTGTTGCTCAGTTACGTCTGACTTTTTGCTGCCATTCACAGGCCCACAAAGAGACAGACATACCTGAGTGACTGAGAACAACAACAACATTTAGGATAGTTTGCATACAACGAAGCTTCCTCCCATGTTTCCCCCTCACAGGTCTCCAAAGGCAAACACATTTCTCCCCAAGTAAAGATCTGGCACAAGGGCATGGGTTAGGGGTAAGGGGTGATTTTCCTTCCATCAACAGAACATTGTTATGTTGCCCTTCAAATATAACCAGCAAGCAGTGTCTACAAAGAATCATTTGAGTGGTGAGATAAAATCTTTTATCTGAGTATTTCAAACAGATCATGGCAAGAGAGAAAAAACGCTAGGAAGGGAATGCCCTCTGCAGAATGAATGATCAGATCACCTTGAGCGGGGAGGGAAACAGCAGTGGATTTGATGCTGAAGTAAGACTCCCAGGTGAGGAACTCCCCTTATTTTGTTCATAATTTCATGCATGTGGGAAAGTGTGTGACACACACTGCTACATGTCTCTGGAGATTTGGGGGTCCCTTCTGCTCCATTTCTGCTGGGGACAGTGGTGTTTGGGAGCCAGCAGACTGCCCTGGGCAAGAGCCCTTCCTGATGCCAGAAAGAGTCAGTTTCGGTCTGCTGCGCCCTGTGAGGCTGGACCGGGCTGAGAAGGTGTTGGATAGAAGCTCGGACAGTTGATAAGGTGGAATGATGGTCCGGCCGATGTAAAGAATGGGTCATGTCACATGAATGTATGGAGGCTTATCTGTCTATGATTCCAAACGCTGTGACCTGACCTCCAGATGATAACAGGGGTCAGAGAAAGGATCCCACAGGACAGACAAGGCATGGCTGAAGGACTGTGAAGAGCTTGGGGCAGGAAACACCCGGTTTAGGAAGCAATGCAAGGTCCTTGTCTTGGGTCCAGGGAGAGGAGTGAGGCAGTCAGGTGGGTGCTCCCAGCCTCCTCGCCTGGCTCACCTGCTGGAAAGGGTGGCAAGCAGCCACCTCCAGGGGAGCAAGGCGAGCTTCTGCCAACACCACTGCAGGGTGCACTGGCTCTGCCAACCTTTAGCAACTGTTGGGGCACTAGCAGAAAGTGTTACTATCTCCTACGCAACCCCAAACCTCTTCCAAAGTAGCAGAGGGATGAGTTTGACTTGAGTCCAGAATTTCTGGCAGCACATGAGCATCTTTCTTCTCTCTCTTCGGATGCTGTGGAAAGAGCATCCTCTCCCCCGCCCTCTCTCTACATGGGATTCCCCACACCGCCTCTAGATTGGCTCTCCAGAATAAATAATCTGTGCTATTCACCCGCAGGAGAATTAGTTCAGCAAATATTTACTGAGTACAGCAAAGGGTTAGGCATGGTAGGACACGAAAATAAATATGGTACCTGATTCCTGCTTATTATCTCATTAGGAGGAGATGAAATGCATGCATATAAAAAAAGTGGAAGACAACACAAAAATAAAATTACAAAATGGAAATCTGCTTCTCCAGGGGCTCTACTGCTCCATCGCTAAACCATGCTTGAATGACTCTCTGCGACCCTATGGACGCTGCACACCAAGCTTCAATGACCTTCACTATCTCCCAGCGCTCACTCAAACTCAGGTTCATTGAGTTGATGATGCCATCCAGTCATCGCATCCTCTGTTGCCCCCTTCTCCTCCTGCCCTCAAAGATAAATTAAAAGACCTTCTAAATCAAGTAGGTACTACCCACCTCCTTTCTGTGTTCAAAGAGCAGAGTTCACCAGGGCTCTGAGTGACGCCTGGTGGGTGGGGTGGTGAGGAAATGTACAGAGATGAAAGCACAGGGCAGGGAGGGGAAGCACTCAGGTAAAGGTTTGTGAGCAGGGATAATGGTACAAAACCCAGTTTAGCTGAAGAATTCATCAGAAATTAGGTTAGAGATAAGAGGCAGTTTGGTGATACCATGCAGGATCTTTCCTATCTGGAAAGACATGTACTTGAAGGTTTTCATTTTGTTAGAGTTTATTTTGTTTAGTTGATGACAGAGAAGCTGGAAATTTTGGCAAAAGAAATACCTGATTTCATCAGGAACTGTCCATGTGCTGAAATGGACAGCATTTCAGTAGACTTGCTAGAGCGGCACAGTATTGTTTGCTCTTTTCTCTGAAGCGAATTATTACCACTAAAAATGTTTCTGAATGATGAAACAGCACTTTACACAGAAGGATAATTAACATTCTTGAAAGGCTGCAAAGAGCTGGATAGATATGTATTCACCTGAACCACCACACCATGTCCCTTGGAAGAACACAAAGATCTGCCCATTGCCTACTTATCATTCGATGGTAGAGACATGCTCAGAACCACAGACACAGCGTGAGGGGGAAGACAGGGAGAGGCAGAGCACGTGACACTCCATATAGGACTACCTTTTTAAAAATTTATGTGTTTTGAAGAAATCACAGAGTAAAATAAAAAAAACCTAGAGGCAAATAAAAATTAAATCTCAAGAATACAAAGCCTATAGTATGCAGCAAAAGCAGTTCTAAGAGGGAAGTACTTAGCAATATAATCTTACCAGAGGAATCAGAAAAATCACAAGTAAACAACCTAATCTTACATCTTAAAGCAACTAGAGAAATAACAAACAAAACTCAGAGTTAGCGGAGGAAATCATAAAATCAGAGAAGAAATAAATCACATAGAGACTAAGAAAAGATTACAAAAGATCAATGAAACTAAAACCTAGATCTTTGAAAAGATAAAATTGATAAACATTTATCCAGACTTCTCAAGAAAAAAGGCAGAGGACTCAAATAAATAAATGAAAAAGAACTTACAATGGACATCACAGAAATACAAGGCACAAAGATCAAAAACTAAGGGTCAGGGAGTGGGGGGGGGTTTGAGAAATGTACAGAGATGAAAGCACAGGGCAGGAGGGAAGCACTCAGGTAAAGGTTTGTGAGCAGGGATAATGGTACAAAACCCAGTTTAGCTGAAGAATTCATCAGAAATTAGGTTAGAGATAAGAGGCAGTTTGGTGATACCATGCAGGATCTTTCCTATCTGGAAAGACATGTACTTGAAGGTTTTCATTTTGTTAGAGTTTATTTTGTTTAGTTGATGACAGAGAAGCTGGAAATTTTGGCAAAAGAAATACCTGATTTCATCAGGAACTGTCCATGTGCTGAAATGGACAGCATTTCAGTAGACTTGCTAGAGCGGCACAGTATTGTTTGCTCTTTTCTCTGAAGCGAATTATTACCACTAAAAATGTTTCTGAATGATGAAACAGCACTTTACACAGAAGGATAATTAACATTCTTGAAAGGCTGCAAAGAGCTGGATAGATATGTATTCACCTGAACCACCACACCATGTCCCTTGGAAGAACACAAAGATCTGCCCATTGCCTACTTATCATTCGATGGTAGAGACATGCTCAGAACCACAGACACAGCGTGAGGGGGAAGACAGGGAGAGGCAGAGCACGTGACACTCCATATAGGACTACCTTTTTAAAAATTTATGTGTTTTGAAGAAATCACAGAGTAAATAAAAAATACCTAGAGGCAAATAAAAATTAAATCTCAAGAATACAAAGCCTATAGTATGCAGCAAAAGCAGTTCTAAGAGGGAAGTACTTAGCAATATAATCTTACCAGAGGAATCAGAAAAATCACAAGTAAACAACCTAATCTTACATCTTAAAGCAACTAGGGAAATAACAAACAAAACTCAGAGTTAGCGGAGGAAATCATAAAATCAGAGAAGAAATAAATCACATAGAGACTAAGAAAAGATTACAAAAGATCAATGAAACTAAAACCTAGATCTTTGAAAAGATAAAATTGATAAACATTTATCCAGACTTCTCAAGAAAAAAGGCAGAGGACTCAAATAAATAAATGAAAAAGAACTTACAATGGACATCACAGAAATACAAGGCACAAAGGATGGGAAAAAATGGAACCAAAGACAGGCTGTATTTTCTTGGGCTCCAAAATCACTGTGGACAGTGTGACTTGCAGATGGTCACTGTACCCATGAAATTAAAAGATGCTTGCTCCTTGGAAGAAAAGCTATGACAAACTTAGTACAAAGTGATATAGTCAGAGCTATATTTTTTCCAGTAGTCATGCATGGAGATGAAAGTTGGACCATAAAGAAGGCTGAGCACCAAAGAACTGATGCTTTTGAACTGTGGTGCTGGAGAAGACTCTTGAGTCCCTCGGACAGCAAGGGCATCCTTGTTAACATAGTGGTGAGTATGAAACTCCAATACTTTGGCCAAGAAGAGATGACTCATTGTAAAAGACCGTGATGTTGGGATAAATAGAAGGCAAAAGGAGAAGGGGATGACAGAAGACAAGGTGGTTGGATGGCCTCACTGAGTCAATGGACATGAGTTTGAATAAGTTCTGGGAGATGGTGAAGGACAGGGAAGCCTGGTGTGCTGCAGTCCATCGGGTCGCAAGGAGTCGGGCACAACTGAGCGACTGAACTGAACTGGATGGCAAGGAGACCCAACAACTCAATCCCAAAGGAAATCAGTCTTGAATATTCACTGGAAGGGCTGATGCTGAAGCTGAATTCTTTGGCCATCTGAAGTTCCAATACTTTGGCCACCTGATGCAAAGAGCCGACACACTGGAAAAGACCTTGATGCTGGGAAAGACTGAAGGCAGGAGGAGAAGAGCTGACAGAGGATGAGACCATTGGATGGCATCATTGACTCAAGGGAGATGAGCTTGAGCAGACTCTGGGAGATGGTGCAGGACAGGGAAGCCTGGTGTGCTGCCCCTTGGGGATCACAAAGAGTTGGACACAACTTTGTGACTGAATAACGACTATATGCCAATCAAATGGACCACTTGGAAGAAATGGAGAAATTCTAAAAAGGTACAGTTTCCTAAGACTGAACAAGGGAAAAATAGAAAATATAAAGAGACCAATCATAAGCACTGAAATTTAAACTGTGATTTAAAAATTCCCAGCCGACAGAAGTCCAGGACCAGATGGCTTCAGAGGCAAATCCTATCAAACATTTAGAGAAGAGGTAACACCTGTCCTCCTCAAACTCTTCCAAAAAATTGCAGAGGAAAGAATATTTTCAAACTTATTTCATGAAACTACCATTACTGTGATGCCAAAACTGGACAAAGATACCACAAAGAAAATTACAGCCAATATCACTCACAAACACAGATGCAAAAATCCTCAACAAAATATTAGCAAATGGAAGCTAATAACACATTAAAAGGATCATACACTATGACCAAGTGCAATTTTTCCTGTCTGGCCCTCATTACAGCTGATGGGGTGAAACGGTTGTTGTTCAGCAGTATATCTGAACTTTTTCCTTATCTGGAATTCAAGGAAGATGAATCCTTCCTTACCAGAGTTGTAGTAACTGTCCTTCTTCTACCCCTAATTAAAAAAAAACAAACTAAAAAGATATGTAATTTAAATTGGACTCCAATGATGGAAAAAGTGGATTCCTTCTGAAATTCTGAATGTCTGGATATATCTAGTAAACTTTAGTAGGGAAATGAACTTGTTTTTTGATAATTTTCATTATTAATATAAAATCTCTTTCTTTAGTTAATATTTTATTTCATTTGCTTACTTAATGTTTCGTTGATTTGGAGTTCATTATAAGATTATGGCCAGAGAGGGAAGATTATTAATAGTTTGGTTATTCATTCAGCAAATACTGATGAACCCTTGCTATGAGTCAGGTGTCTGGAACCTCCTCCTCTTGATAGGTTCACATTTCAGTGAGGGGGAGATGGACAAGAAAAAAGATAAATAGTAACACATTATATATTAGAGGCTGATCAGTGCTATAAAGATCAATAAAGCAGAAAAAATTTAGAACTTTAAGAATGGGCACCAGAAAAGGTTGTGTTGGGAAAGTAACACTTGAGTAAAGACCTGAGGTTGAGGGCTGACCACACGGACATCTGAAGGAAGGGGACGCAGGGTGGAGGAAGCTGCACGTCCAAGGGCCCTGAGGCAGCCTTGTGGCTTAGGTCGTAAAGGAGCCACAGGGCAGCAGTGGCCCGTGAGGAAGGAAGTGGGCTTGAAGAGGGAACAGAGAGCTGGATCGTACAGTCATGTCTGCCTTGCAAAGACAACTTTACACTGAAAGAAATGAGGAGCTGATGCACGGTTTTAAATGGAGAAAAGACAGGCTGCAAAGTTCTGATAGGACCCCTCTGGCTGCTCATCTGAGGGCAGACGGTGGCAGCAGGCAGAAGGAGATCTGGAAAGTGGCCTTGGTAATAACTCAGGTGAGAGAGGATGGGATCTGGGGGACAAGGTAATGAAGAGGAGAAAATCCTCAACAAAATATTAGCAAATGGAAGCTAATAACACATTAAAAGGATCATACACTATGACCAAGTGCAATTTTTCCTGTCTGGCCCTCATTACAGCTGATGGGGTGAAACGGTTGTTGTTCAGCAGTATATCTGAACTTTTTCCTTATCTGGAATTCAAGGAAGATGAATCCTTCCTTACCAGAGTTGTAGTAACTGTCCTTCTTCTACCCCTAATTAAAAAAAAACAAACTAAAAAGATATGTAATTTAAATTGGACTCCAATGATGGAAAAAGTGGATTCCTTCTGAAATTCTGAATGTCTGGATATATCTAGTAAACTTTAGTAGGGAAATGAACTTGTTTTTTGATAATTTTCATTATTAATATAAAATCTCTTTCTTTAGTTAATATTTTATTTCATTTGCTTACTTAATGTTTCGTTGATTTGGAGTTCATTATAAGATTATGGCCAGAGAGGGAAGATTATTAATAGTTTGGTTATTCATTCAGCAAATACTGATGAACCCTTGCTATGAGTCAGGTGTCTGGAACCTCCTCCTCTTGATAGGTTCACATTTCAGTGAGGGGGAGATGGACAAGAAAAAAGATAAATAGTAACACATTATATATTAGAGGCTGATCAGTGCTATAAAGATCAATAAAGCAGAAAAAATTTAGAACTTTAAGAATGGGCACCAGAAAAGGTTGTGTTGGGAAAGTAACACTTGAGTAAAGACCTGAGGTTGAGGGCTGACCACACGGACATCTGAAGGAAGGGGACGCAGGGTGGAGGAAGCTGCACGTCCAAGGGCCCTGAGGCAGCCTTGTGGCTTAGGTCGTAAAGGAGCCACAGGGCAGCAGTGGCCCGTGAGGAAGGAAGTGGGCTTGAAGAGGGAACAGAGAGCTGGATCGTACAGTCATGTCTGCCTTGCAAAGACAACTTTACACTGAAAGAAATGAGGAGCTGATGCACGGTTTTAAATGGAGAAAAGACAGGCTGCAAAGTTCTGATAGGACCCCTCTGGCTGCTCATCTGAGGGCAGACGGTGGCAGCAGGGCAGAAGGAGATCTGGAAAGTGGCCTTGGTAATAACTCAGGTGAGAGAGGATGGGATCTGGGGGGACAAGGTAATGAAGAGGAGGAGAGTCAGGTTCTGGGAAAATTCAGAAGACCAGGCTTGCTGAAGGACTGGGCAAAAACACGCAGAATCAAAGGGCCGCTGCAGAAACAGGTCCCTGTGGGGAGCCTGTGGAAAGACTGGGCATGGGGAAGCAGACAAGGAACTCTGGTCTGGAGGCTTTCTACTTGAGACTCCTGTCGGACCTCCCGCGTAGCTGGTGGACCGTCTATCACACCCTGACGTCAGACATATGTAATGGGAGTTTTGGACTATCTTCAACACCGGGTCACCAAAGCTTTGGGGCTTCCCAAGGTGGCACTAGTGGTAGAGAACCTGCCTGCCAATGCAGGTAGAGGTAAGAGATACGGATTCGATCCCTGGGCTGGGAAGATGCCCTGGAGGAGGAAATGGCAACTCACTCCAGTACTGGAGAAGCCCACGGACAGAGGAGTCTGGTAGGCTACAATCCCTAGGGTTGTACAGAGTGAGACAACCCTGAATTCACCTAGTGCACGCCTACAAACACACACACACACACACACACACACACACACACACACACACACACACAGACATACATCCCAAAGTTTGACTGAGTTAAGAAAGGAAAATCCAAGCTCAGTTTTGTTTTTGTTCTTGGTTAAAAGTCCTTGCAGCTTTCATTTCTATAGATCATGTTCTGTATAGCAATTCTTATTTTTTTTTCCTGAGGTTGAGGGCTGACAGGGAAGGAAGGGGCGAGGGTGGAGGAAGCTGCACGTCCAAGGGCCCTGAGGCAGCCTTGTGGCTTAGGTCGTAAAGGAGCCACAGGGCAGCAGTGGCCCGTGAGGAAGGAAGTGGGCTTGAAGAGGGAACAGAGAGCTGGATCGTACAGTCATGTCTGCCTTGCAAAGACAACTTTACACTGAAAGAAATGAGGAGCTGATGCACGGTTTTAAATGGAGAAAAGACAGGCTGCAAAGTTCTGATAGGACCCTCTGGCTGCTCATCTGAGGGCAGACGGTGGCAGCAGGGCAGAAGGAGATCTGGAAAGTGGCCTTGGTAATAACTCAGGTGAGAGAGGATGGGATCTGGGGGGACAAGGTAATGAAGAGGAGGAGAGTCAGGTTCTGGGAAAATTCAGAAGACCAGGCTTGCTGAAGGACTGGGCAAAAACACGCAGAATCAAAGGGCCGCTGCAGAAACAGGTCCCTGTGGGGAGCCTGTGGAAAGACTGGGCATGGGGAAGCAGACAAGGAACTCTGGTCTGGAGGCTTTCTACTTGAGACTCCTGTCGGACCTCCCGCGTAGCTGGTGGACCGTCTATCACACCCTGACGTCAGACATATGTAATGGGAGTTTTGGACTATCTTCAACACCGGGTCACCAAAGCTTTGGGGCTTCCCAAGGTGGCACTAGTGGTAGAGAACCTGCCTGCCAATGCAGGTAGAGGTAAGAGATACGGATTCGATCCCTGGGCTGGGAAGATGCCCTGGAGGAGGAAATGGCAACTCACTCCAGTACTGGAGAAGCCCACGGACAGAGGAGTCTGGTAGGCTACAATCCCTAGGGTTGTACAGAGTGAGACAACCCTGAATTCACCTAGTGCACGCCTACAAACACACACACACACACACACACACACACACACACACACACACACACACAGACATACATCCCAAAGTTTGACTGAGTTAAGAAAGGAAAATCCAAGCTCAGTTTTGTTTTTGTTCTTGGTTAAAAGTCCTTGCAGCTTTCATTTCTATAGATCATGTTCTGTATAGCAATTCTTATTTTTTTTTTTAAATCTACGACTTTGATACAATATTAAAAGCAAAGGTTACATTTCCTTTCTCCCAGATAGCATACAATAGTGTGTTTTGTTCAATTCAGCTTTTCTTACTCAAGAAAAAAGTAATTGATTCTGTAAAGTCCATGACTGATATATTCTCACTCCTATTTTTAAATGCTTGGCTCCCTTTCCTGTCTGGTGACATTTGATAGTAGAGGCTTAATTTACCATGGGCAATATGGACTTCCAAATGTTCCTGCCTCAGAGACAGTTCTAGATAACTGGCTTCCCGGAGAGAAGAGACGCCTTGAAGCTAGAAAACCAATCAATAGTTCCCTATTTTGTTATATTTTAATCCACCAAAAGAAATAAAACACACAAATGCACAACACCTAGTAGTTCATATCCAAGTAGCAGACTGATTAGCTATTGATTTTTCCTCCCTGTTACAGAGGAGCCCTAGGATCTGACTGGGAGCCACCGTTCGGTCCTGTCTGAAATAAGCATCTAAAGAAAAGGGAAGCAGATACACAGAGGGCTAACGGTGTTGTCTAAATTTGTAACATCCACCACCCACATCCAAATGAAGTTCAAACTAAGTATGAATATCAGATTGTGAGCTTATTTCATGCCTTATGATGTACTGCAAGCATAATAAACAACTGCATTTATTAGACACAGATTTGAAATCTGGCTCTGTGAATAAGCAAATGGCTTAGAGACCTGCAAGAGCTTCCCTGGTGGTTCAGATCCTCAGTAAAGAATCTACCTGCAGTGCTGAAGACACAGGAGACATAGGTTCGATCCCCAGGTCAGGAAGATCCCTTGGAGAAGGAAATGGCAACGCACTCCAGTATTCCTGCCTGGTGAATTGCATGGACAGAGGAGCCTGGAGGGCTACCGGGCAGGGGACTCACAAGAGTCAGGCATGACTTAGTCGACTAAACCAAAAGAGACCTGCAAACACTTTGGTGTCTGCTGGAGGATATGATGGGGTCCATGGAGGGAAAGTGGCCTGTTCCCAGATCACAAAGGGCCAGGTAAGGTGTTGTATGACACTCTCAGGAATCTGCTAAGTGGAAACGGGCCATTGCCTCTATGCATACTTTGTCTATGAAATTTAAACCCATACCTGATTTCCAACTGCCCCAGGAATGGACTCCTCCCCCTTCTTTCACTCTCACCTGCGGTCACATGACCAGAACCTTTGCCACAACCGGTGTCCACTCGCTGTTGTCTGATCTCCACTGATACCTGTCACCTGCAGTCACGCCCGCCAGGGTTCGCGCTGCACTGACCGACCAGCCGCATGCCAGTCGCTCAGCTGTGTCTGACTCTGCAGCCCGCCAAGCACCTCATGCCCTGGAATTCTCCAGGTAAGAAAACCGGAGTGGGGTGCCATTCCCTTCTCCAGGGGATCCTCCCGACCCAGGGATCAAACCCAGGTCTCCTGCATTGCAGCCAAATTCTTTACTGTCTGAGTCCCAGGGGAAGCCCGTGGCTCATCTGTTCTCCAGGCATCCATCAGCCGTGGCCCACACGTCCTCCGAGCTACAGAAGGAGGACCCAGCATGTCTGTCCAGCCTGAGCTCCCCACACCCACTCTGCACCAGGCACATCAGGTCCCCAGAGACTCTGAGTCCACCAGCCTGCTTCCAGAAGCACTCCTGGGAGGCTGTCTGCAGAGGCCCATTGCTTAAGCTTTGCTGCTCTTCCCCACAAAGAACCATAGGGCCCCATCTCTTCTCCTTCACGCTTTTACTCAAATATTACCTTTCCAACAGCTGCCACCTGGACTTTGACCTCTCACTTAAAATCAAAATCCCTTACTCAACGTGAAAGAAGACAGACACAAAAGCTCTCATCTTACATGGTTCCATGTACAGAAATACTCAGAAAAGGAAAATTCACAGGAACAGAAAGCACACTGGTGGCTGCCAGGGGCTGGGAGGAGGGGGACGTGGCGGGGAACTGACTAATGGGGACAGGGTCTTTCTTCAGGTCACAAAAATGTTTTGGAACTTGACACAGGCAGTGTTGTACAACACTACATAAGTACTAAATACCATCCAAATGGTGCATTTTAAAGTGGTTACTTTTATGTTATGTAAATGTCACGTCAATTTAAAAAGACTGCAGTCTCACCAAGGACAGCATGCCTGAGCCAGCACCGCCTCCCTCTGGAGTATTTTTACCACACCATGGGATTCACACCTGTCTTTTGTTGGTCTCCCCCTCTCCAGAATGTAAACTCCATAAGGGCAAGACTTGTTTTTTGCTTTGATACCATCACTAGGGCTAGAATGGGCCTGGAGCAAAGCAGGCCATGGACAAGAACTTGTTGAATCGATAAGACTCATGGATGACCTCTTTAATGCTTCCTTAATAAAAGATCCTCCCTTTCTTGAATACTAAACTAAAGGGAGATGATTCTATAAAAAGAGGATTAAAGAGCCAGTCTGGTCTAACCCAAAGTAAATTGCAACACAGAGAGAAGTGGCCTGCATCCCATTAGAATTCCAGGTCAGAACATGGAAAGCAAAAAAACGGCCTGGCAAGGATTCAGAGAATCAGGAAGACGGTGTTCAGTGCAGAGCACTGCGATCGTTTTTAATTTGCAAGGATTAGAAATGCCAACAAGCATTGCGTTCTCCTCTAAATTCTAACAGATAAAATAGCATATTGATTTCCACTAGAAAGAGGGCTGGAAAAACAAGATCTCTAATGCATGTTGTGTTTCTGCATGTGCATATATGCTCTGCATGTGGATTCAACAACAGGAAATGTTTTTATACTCAAAAAAAAAGGAGACGCGGTATATCAGAGAAAACATACCAATGAGCTCCTTATTCCTGACGTCCAAGGCCATGTTCCGGAGCGCCGTGGCCACTGCGCACACCACACGGTCATTGTCGATCCGCAGCAGCTCGACGAGGATGGGCAGGCCTTTCTCTTTGCGGACAGCAGCTCGGATATACACCGACCACTGGAAATGAGGGGAGGCCAGGGCGTTAGGAGCTGGGATGGGTGGAAACCCTCCAGGCAGACAGTGCCTGTGGGTGTTTAGACTGCCGTCCACAGGCGTCCAAAGGGCGAATTATCAAGCCCTCCTTGTAGAACAGGTTGAGCATGTTAGACATGTATTTAAGCTTTTTAATTTAATTGTTGCCTCCAACATAGGATAGAGGTTTTAACGTTAATCAGTTTGTTCCACTTCATTTCTCTGATGCCAATTTTCTCAGCCCAAGAGCCAGAAAAACATTTGTGTGGTGTCTATACTTGATACTTTAAGATATGGAGGTTTGAGACAGGAAGGGCTGGTTACTAATATTAAGAGGAATAAAAGTGGAGTATAGGTGATTAAAAACAACAACAACAACTTGGGCTTCCCTGCTGGTTCAGTGGGTAGAGTCTGCCTTGCAGTGCAAGGGGCGCCAGTTCAATCCCTGGCCTGGGAAGATCCCATGTGCTGCAGAAAGGCTGGACCGGTCTGTCTGATTGTGAGCCAGCGCTCTGGAGCATGTGTCCCCATAGCTGGCGCTCTGCAGTCAGAGGGGCCACTGCAATGGGAGGCCCACACAGGCCAAAGAACAAAGATGGATGAAAATAAATAAATGAAAGACCAATAAAAGAGGCCAAAATTGAAAAAAACCAAAACTTGAATTTGAAGGTAGGGCAGAGAGGTGTTACAGACATTAGTCAATTAAGTTGTTCACTGAATAGTTAGGAGGAAATAAATCAGAAAAATGGTAGGGCTGAATAGAGATAAATATGACATCAAAGATGAAGAGTGAAAATTGTAAAATAAAAAAAGTCGAAATGTATTATATCCAGGGTCATAATTCAATGTCTAATTTATAAGGTAAGCATACAGTTTGTTTTGGGCTAGCAGTTGTTAGCCTTAGTAGAACACACCTAAGGCTTCTCATAGAAATGTACTTGCAATATCAGGACAATAAAATATTCAGATTCCTTGAACAGAATACAGATAGGCTCAGGATGTCTAAACATTTGAGTATATACACTTTAGACTCCTATACAGTGTTCCAGAGACGAGCATGCACCACGCTCAACCAGTCTAAGGGTTTAATCTGTTGCAATTTCATTTATGATCTAAGAAAATTAAATTCATAACACGAGGCTCCAGATTCTGTGGCAGAGTCCTCCTGGGAACCACCAAGATGAGCAGAGTCCCCACCCTCCCCACCACGCCCCAGCATGTTAGACATGTATTTAAGCTTTTTAATTTAATTGTTGCCTCCAACATAGGATAGAGGTTTTAACGTTAATCAGTTTGTTCCACTTCATTTCTCTGATGCCAATTTTCTCAGCCCAAGAGCCAGAAAAACATTTGTGTGGTGTCTATACTTGATACTTTAAGATATGGAGGTTTGAGACAGGAAGGGCTGGTTACTAATATTAAGAGGAATAAAAGTGGAGTATAGGTGATTAAAAACAACAACAACAACTTGGGCTTCCCTGCTGGTTCAGTGGGTAGAGTCTGCCTTGCAGTGCAAGGGGCGCCAGTTCAATCCCTGGCCTGGGAAGATCCCATGTGCTGCAGAAAGGCTGGACCGGTCTGTCTGATTGTGAGCCAGCGCTCTGGAGCATGTGTCCCCATAGCTGGCGCTCTGCAGTCAGAGGGGCCACTGCAATGGGAGGCCCACACAGGCCAAAGAACAAAGATGGATGAAAATAAATAAATGAAAGACCAATAAAAGAGGCCAAAATTGAAAAAAACCAAAACTTGAATTTGAAGGTAGGGCAGAGAGGTGTTACAGACATTAGTCAATTAAGTTGTTCACTGAATAGTTAGGAGGAAATAAATCAGAAAAATGGTAGGGCTGAATAGAGATAAATATGACATCAAAGATGAAGAGTGAAAATTGTAAAATAAAAAAAGTCGAAATGTATTATATCCAGGGTCATAATTCAATGTCTAATTTATAAGGTAAGCATACAGTTTGTTTTGGGCTAGCAGTTGTTAGCCTTAGTAGAACACACCTAAGGCTTCTCATAGAAATGTACTTGCAATATCAGGACAATAAAATATTCAGATTCCTTGAACAGAATACAGATAGGCTCAGGATGTCTAAACATTTGAGTATATACACTTTAGACTCCTATACAGTGTTCCAGAGACGAGCATGCACCACGCTCAACCAGTCTAAGGGTTTAATCTGTTGCAATTTCATTTATGATCTAAGAAAATTAAATTCATAACACGAGGCTCCAGATTCTGTGGCAGAGTCCTCCTGGGAACCACCAAGATGAGCAGAGTCCCCACCCCCCCCACCACGCCCCACCCCCCACTTTCCCCATGGGGCAGGCACCCCAGAGCTGGCTCTCACCTGTGGCAGGCAGGGAGCCCCCTCTGGCAGTGAACGTAGGGCATATGCCATGCCTGCCACATCCTCAGCCCAGCCCTGCATGAAATATGAGATTGAAAAAACACACAACTTCATCCCATCCTATGTTAGAGAAGTCACATTCACATAGTTTCTTATCACCATCAACTTGGACTGTTTGCTTTCTCTTATGGGTAAGCTGTGCTTCAAACTCTAGAAGGCCTGATGGGGTAGGAAAGCACAGGGAACTCACTACCGCATCTCTTGATTGTAATGAACTATTTCATAGGCCCAGTCTCAGGGAGCAAAGGAATGGATGGTCAGAAAGTCTTAGACATGGAAAAATCTCCAGGTTGGGAGGCTACTTATTGAAATTCAGCCTTCAGGATGGGATATCCCTCCCAAGGAAAGGAGCTTTATGAAGCCAGCTTAAAACATCCATCGCGTCTACGGGAAATTTCATTTGCCATCTGATATGTTAAGACATGATTTTCATCTACACCTCCACTATTCTTGAACCTTCTGGTTTCCAGGTCCAGGAAAAGTCTAGACACTGGACCTTCTGCAGCCCATTCACTGCTGAGTTCTTCCCTAAAACTAAGGAAAATGGAAATCAGAGTGTGTGGGGGGATGGATGTCAACATTTTAAAATTGTAAGACAAACACCAACAATACATTTTACCACTGGGGAGATATTCTGGGCTTTTGGAGAGACCAGAGGGGACACTGAGGCACTCGGGCAGGCTGAACTTGGGCCCAAAGATGACAGCTTTCCCAGAACCTCCTTCTCCTCCCAGACCCCAGATGCTGGCTTGTACAACAGTGATCTCTTCTATCCCCCAAACTCCTGGTAGAGTGACACTTGCATTCTTACTTTATAGACGAGGAGATCTAGACACAAAGATGCTAACCTGCCCACAGGGGTCACCTGTGGCCTTGACCCCCGTCGTCTTCCTCTCTGTCTGTTCTGTGAGCCTAACAAGAAGGCCTCCTGAACCTTCACCTCACTCTCTCTCTCCTGTACCTCTGTGTCAGCCCTTTCCTTCCCTACTGTCCTTCTCAATACTGAATGATATCTGGAACAAACTGAGAAAGGTAGGCTATAATTTACTTCTTCCTCCCAAGAAGTCTAGCTATTTAATCTCCTTGTGTTGGATGGGATGATGGTTTGGTGTCTGGAAAATGATATGAGTCCTTCAGCTTTGCTGAGAACCGATTTGAGAGTAATAAAAAATGGTTATGTATGGGCCTCAAATGTGCATGAGTTGTAGACAATACCTTTCTGGTATGAGAAAGCAGTAAACAGGGATATTCTTTAAGTGAAAATGGAAAAACAAGACAATGGATTTGATCTTATGCTCTTGATACACTAAAAAAACACACACACACACACACACACACACCTTGATTTTGAACCTTTTCATTGTGTGTCTGGGTGACTATGGAAAATCCTCTCAATACTGGCTCAGCATATAATTCAGAATTATCTGTTTACATTTCATTCAAAAGATGTTGCAAATTTCCAAAGTTTTCTTAACATACAAGGATATAGGATAGTGATGCTTTTTTTAAAAAAAAAAAATTATTTATTTAATTTTTCACTGTACCATGCAACACGTGGCATCTTAGTTTCCCAACCAGGGATTGAACCTGCACGCCCTGCGTTGGAAAGGCAGAGTCTTAACAATTGGATCCTGAGGGACGTTCAGAATAGTGATGCCTTTTAAGTAGCAGCTGAGCAGTCTTGGAGCAGGTCATGTATAACCCACATATGAACCTTTGTGCAACCCAATAAGAAGGAATTAAGAGGTGAAAAGAGAGGAAGGCATGATGCAGTATTTGGGACATAGGGGATGTTTCCATGGTGCACTCCACACAGAAGTGCGAGGCTCATACAGTTTTTATAAGAGAGAAATGAGCTGCCTTGGACAGTCCTGCAGCCCCTGGGGGGTCAGCAAAGCACATGAGTTGCCAAGAGCCTTATAAGGGAAACAAAGGCAGAAGTATCACTGACATGGAAATAGATGAACAAGAGAGAAAAGGTTACCTTAACTCATTGTGGCTGAGGTGGAAAATTTAGAACAGACTTGACTTTTTGCAAACAGAATGACAGCATTGTGTACTGAGCCTCCCCACAAGGAGAGAAGGGACAAGGCAGGCATGGACCAGCACGGCTTTGAGAAGAATGGTCCAAGAGCTGAAGAGAGGGTGCCTGGTGGTTCAAAAGGAGGAGAAGGAAGAAAAGGAAGAGAAGCGGAGGATAAGAAAGAGATGAAGAAGGAGGAGTAGGGAAAGAAAAGAAGGGGGTGGAAGTGGAGAGGGAGGAGGAGAAAAAGGAGAGGATTTTGAGGCACTTGATTATGAAGCACCTTGGTACAGGTTCTTCATGCTGCTTGGGCTTGCATCTGTGAGTGTGTGGTTTTCATTAAATATTAATGATATGGGACCATATTGAGGATTTTTCAACCATCATTTCTTCAAATATTTTTTTCCCCTGTTCTCTCTTATTCCTCTCACCTCTCCTCAGGGAACTCAGACTGCATATGTATTATGCCACCTGAGGCTCATAGGTGATCTGTAGGGTTTTTTTGTTTTGCTTTCTTTTCTCTCTGCATTTCATTCTGTATAGTTTCCACTGCTGTCTTTAAATTCCTTGACTTTTTCTTCAGCAATGTATAACCTGCTGTTAATCTCACTTCATGAGTGTTTTTTTCATTTCAGACACTTTATTTTCAACTCTAGATGTTTTTTGGGTCTTTTATATATGTTCCACATTTCGAGTGAACTTTTTGAACACATGGAGTACAGTTATAATAACTGGTTTTCTGCTATTTTTAACATCTTGGTTTGTTCTGAACTGGTTTTGAATGACTGATTTTTCTCCTCATGATGAATCATATTTTCCTGTTTGCTTCCTGTTTATTTTTAATTGGATGTCAAACATTCTTAATTTTAATGCATTGGGTGCTAGGTAGTTTTGTATTCCTATAGGTATTTTTAATCTTTATTCTAGATTGCAGTGAATTTACTTGCAAACTATCGATCCTTTTGCATCTCACTTTTTTTGTGATTTAGAGCCTTATAAGGGAAACAAAGGCAGAAGTATCACTGACATGGAAATAGATGAACAAGAGAGAAAAGGTTACCTTAACTCATTGTGGCTGAGGTGGAAAATTTAGAACAGACTTGACTTTTTGCAAACAGAATGACAGCATTGTGTACTGAGCCTCCCCACAAGGAGAGAAGGGACAAGGCAGGCATGGACCAGCACGGCTTTGAGAAGAATGGTCCAAGAGCTGAAGAGAGGGTGCCTGGTGGTTCAAAAGGAGGAGAAGGAAGAAAAGGAAGAGAAGCGGAGGATAAGAAAGAGATGAAGAAGGAGGAGTAGGGAAAGAAAAGAAGGGGGTGGAAGTGGAGAGGGAGGAGGAGAAAAAGGAGAGGATTTTGAGGCACTTGATTATGAAGCACCTTGGTACAGGTTCTTCATGCTGCTTGGGCTTGCATCTGTGAGTGTGTGGTTTTCATTAAATATTAATGATATGGGACCATATTGAGGATTTTTCAACCATCATTTCTTCAAATATTTTTTTCCCCTGTTCTCTCTTATTCCTCTCACCTCTCCTCAGGGAACTCAGACTGCATATGTATTATGCCACCTGAGGCTCATAGGTGATCTGTAGGGTTTTTTTGTTTTGCTTTCTTTTCTCTCTGCATTTCATTCTGTATAGTTTCCACTGCTGTCTTTAAATTCCTTGACTTTTTCTTCAGCAATGTATAACCTGCTGTTAATCTCACTTCATGAGTGTTTTTTTCATTTCAGACACTTTATTTTCAACTCTAGATGTTTTTTGGGTCTTTTATATATGTTCCACATTTCGAGTGAACTTTTTGAACACATGGAGTACAGTTATAATAACTGGTTTTCTGCTATTTTTAACATCTTGGTTTGTTCTGAACTGGTTTTGAATGACTGATTTTTCTCCTCATGATGAATCATATTTTCCTGTTTGCTTCCTGTTTATTTTTAATTGGATGTCAAACATTCTTAATTTTAATGCATTGGGTGCTAGGTAGTTTTGTATTCCTATAGGTATTTTTAATCTTTATTCTAGATTGCAGTGAATTTACTTGCAAACTATCGATCCTTTTGCATCTCACTTTTAAGATGTGATAGGAAAGACTAGGGCATATTTAGTCCAGAACTAATTATACCTCAGTACTGAGGCAAGAGAATGAACACTATACCCATTCCTAAGTAAGTGCCAAGTTTCATTTTTGTCTAAACATTTCAAGGATATTTTTCTTCAGCTTTAGGTTCTTCTCTCACATGCATGCACAGAGTGCCGTCGGCTGACTCTCTGAGGGGAACCCTCTGCAGATTTCTAGGGTTCTTTCTCGGGGTGGCTCTCTCTTCTTTGGTGCTATCCTACAAGCTCCAATCATCTTGGTCTCCCCTAGATTCCCAGGTCCACCTCCTTAGCTCTGAGCCTGCTAAGCTTCTCCTGGGCTCCGAATCTTTGTGTGATGGTCTACAGACTGTCTCAGGACAGCGAGTGGGATCAACCACAGGGCTCGCCTTGTTTATTTCCTGTTTCTCAGAGATGTCTTTCTTCATTGACAAATGCTTAGCCTTTTAACAACTGTTGTTTCATGTATTTCTCTGGTTTGTTGCTGTTGTTGCTACTTGAAGGTACTTGGTACTCCATCTTGGCATCTTGGCTAGAAGTGGAAATTCCTCAACTTCAGCTGTTTCTCTAATTTCTGAGTGCAACTCAACTCAGCACTTTGATATTCATTGACAATGATGGAAGTAAGTCAAGCTGTACACAAATGGGCTTACTCTCTAGTTGGTTTGGATGCATGTGGTATTTATCATACAGGTGCAGCTCTTGCTGTCAGTTCTGCTTACTGGGGTCTTAGAAGTCACTAGGTACTGTGTGGTTAGAACCTATGACCTAGTATTGACCTTGACACTCCCCACCTCCCCTTGAGGTTGGACCCATCCTTGTCTTGCCTCAGGCTGGTCACCACATCCAAGTGAGCATGCAGCCTGCTGATTAGACGGAGCCATCCTTTTGTTTCTTGATTTGGTACAGTTATAATAACTGGTTTTCTGCTATTTTTAACATCTTGGTTTGTTCTGAACTGGTTTTGAATGACTGATTTTTCTCCTCATGATGAATCATATTTTCCTGTTTGCTTCCTGTTTATTTTTAATTGGATGTCAAACATTCTTAATTTTAATGCATTGGGTGCTAGGTAGTTTTGTATTCCTATAGGTATTTTTAATCTTTATTCTAGATTGCAGTGAATTTACTTGCAAACTATCGATCCTTTTGCATCTCACTTTTAAGATGTGATAGGAAAGACTAGGGCATATTTAGTCCAGAACTAATTATACCTCAGTACTGAGGCAAGAGAATGAACACTATACCCATTCCTAAGTAAGTGCCAAGTTTCATTTTTGTCTAAACATTTCAAGGATATTTTTCTTCAGCTTTAGGTTCTTCTCTCACATGCATGCACAGAGTGCCGTCGGCTGACTCTCTGAGGGGAACCCTCTGCAGATTTCTAGGGTTCTTTCTCGGGGTGGCTCTCTCTTCTTTGGTGCTATCCTACAAGCTCCAATCATCTTGGTCTCCCCTAGATTCCCAGGTCCACCTCCTTAGCTCTGAGCCTGCTAAGCTTCTCCTGGGCTCCGAATCTTTGTGTGATGGTCTACAGACTGTCTCAGGACAGCGAGTGGGATCAACCACAGGGCTCGCCTTGTTTATTTCCTGTTTCTCAGAGATGTCTTTCTTCATTGACAAATGCTTAGCCTTTTAACAACTGTTGTTTCATGTATTTCTCTGGTTTGTTGCTGTTGTTGCTACTTGAAGGTACTTGGTACTCCATCTTGGCATCTTGGCTAGAAGTGGAAATTCCTCAACTTCAGCTGTTTCTCTAATTTCTGAGTGCAACTCAACTCAGCACTTTGATATTCATTGACAATGATGGAAGTAAGTCAAGCTGTACACAAATGGGCTTACTCTCTAGTTGGTTTGGATGCATGTGGTATTTATCATACAGGTGCAGCTCTTGCTGTCAGTTCTGCTTACTGGGGTCTTAGAAGTCACTAGGTACTGTGTGGTTAGAACCTATGACCTAGTATTGACCTTGACACTCCCCACCTCCCCTTGAGGTTGGACCCATCCTTGTCTTGCCTCAGGCTGGTCACCACATCCAAGTGAGCATGCAGCCTGCTGATTAGACGGAGTCCTTGGATAACCTCAGTTTATTCTGACCCAGTTTCTAACCCACGAGGTATGATGCCTCATGCCCCATTTTCAACACAATCTTTCACAACTCAGTTTCTTTGCATTTAAACGTTATGCTTTATATCCCACTGTTAACTAGGACAAAGATCTTTGTCTTAGACGTTAAGCCATGATATTTACTTTTATTTGTTATGCTCCACTCATCTGCCCTGGTCCATTTTTAATGATACCCTAATTGCTAAGCTACACTAAATTCAATGCCCTTCTTGAGTTTCCTATCCTTAGGAACAAGTCTCAAATATCCCAGCTCTCTTATTTTTTATTCATTTGGGCCACATGGCCAGAGATTCTGTTTCCTTCTCACTAAATCTATGCTGCTTCGTGCTACTTCATTAAATATAAACAGATTCATATCTAAGCATCTCTTTATTTCATCTTGCTTTAAACATAAATGGGAAAATAGTAGACTCTGAGAACAGTTACATTTTAGGGAGAAAACTGATCACACAAAGATACCTAAAATGTTTAATAGCAATGGGACAGATGTATTTCAATGGTTCTCATTCTGAGTTTTTACAGAGTTCAACTACAGTAAAAATAATCCACAAATGGGAGCATTCATTTACATTTTGGAACTCTTCAAACTACTATACCCAACTGCTTTAATATTCTGTGACAAAATCGTTTTACTGTAAATGAGGAAAAGGTAACTGATTAGTAAGACAAACATTTCAGGTACTTGGTACTCCATCTTGGCATCTTGGCTAGAAGTGGAAATTCCTCAACTTCAGCTGTTTCTCTAATTTCTGAGTGCAACTCAACTCAGCACTTTGATATTCATTGACAATGATGGAAGTAAGTCAAGCTGTACACAAATGGGCTTACTCTCTAGTTGGTTTGGATGCATGTGGTATTTATCATACAGGTGCAGCTCTTGCTGTCAGTTCTGCTTACTGGGGTCTTAGAAGTCACTAGGTACTGTGTGGTTAGAACCTATGACCTAGTATTGACCTTGACACTCCCCACCTCCCCTTGAGGTTGGACCCATCCTTGTCTTGCCTCAGGCTGGTCACCACATCCAAGTGAGCATGCAGCCTGCTGATTAGACGGAGTCCTTGGATAACCTCAGTTTATTCTGACCCAGTTTCTAACCCACGAGGTATGATGCCTCATGCCCCATTTTCAACACAATCTTTCACAACTCAGTTTCTTTGCATTTAAACGTTATGCTTTATATCCCACTGTTAACTAGGACAAAGATCTTTGTCTTAGACGTTAAGCCATGATATTTACTTTTATTTGTTATGCTCCACTCATCTGCCCTGGTCCATTTTTAATGATACCCTAATTGCTAAGCTACACTAAATTCAATGCCCTTCTTGAGTTTCCTATCCTTAGGAACAAGTCTCAAATATCCCAGCTCTCTTATTTTTTATTCATTTGGGCCACATGGCCAGAGATTCTGTTTCCTTCTCACTAAATCTATGCTGCTTCGTGCTACTTCATTAAATATAAACAGATTCATATCTAAGCATCTCTTTATTTCATCTTGCTTTAAACATAAATGGGAAAATAGTAGACTCTGAGAACAGTTACATTTTAGGGAGAAAACTGATCACACAAAGATACCTAAAATGTTTAATAGCAATGGGACAGATGTATTTCAATGGTTCTCATTCTGAGTTTTTACAGAGTTCAACTACAGTAAAAATAATCCACAAATGGGAGCATTCATTTACATTTTGGAACTCTTCAAACTACTATACCCAACTGCTTTAATATTCTGTGACAAAATCGTTTTACTGTAAATGAGGAAAAGGTAACTGAAGTCCACATTAGCTAAGACAAACATTTCACTTTGCTTTTGCCATTATGTTTTTCTGATGCTCGTAAACCAAGTAATGAGTGTTTTAAAGTTTAAAAAGTATGTGGGGCCATTACAAAGATCTAGTTTGCTAGTCAATTTGTCACAGAAAAGAGTGTGCGCATCTCTCCATAAAGAGAAGTTATTGTTTCAGATGATGAGGTCTATAAAAAGCTCTCTCCATGTAAAATTCGGGTATTTTACCTTCCCATTCCTGCTTTTGTTTGGCTCATAAAAGTTAAGGACACTTAAAGAATGCCACTAAATTTCAACGATTGCTATAAAAAACACATTCTTAGAACCTTACCTTTTAGATGGTAATGCTAAGTGAAATTTGATGCTGCCTCTGTGTCCTCAATTTTTTAATTGCTGAAGATTTTTTTCTCTTAAATGAAGCTTTTTAAAAGAAAGGATTTCTTTGGTTTTGGTACAAGTTATTCTCATCTTTAAAAAATGATAACTATTGATCAGTGTTTGGCTTGATGGCAATATTCTCGAATCCCCCTACAGGTCATCTATCTTCCCTTCCCACACATTTCCTTACCATTTAATGTGGTACATTACTATATTATACAAAGGATGATGATAATGTGACTGACCTTTATGCATGCTTGTGTTTTTGTATTTTGATAAGAAAAGGCTGATACAAGCATACACATTCATAATTATATGCCCCAAAGGCCCTTTGCCTTGACCAAGGGCTATCTCATTTGTCTAAAGTCATCAGGAAAGCCAGTAGTTCTTACAAGCAAGATGGCATACTGAGGGTCAAAATTCTACTTTAACCACTGGAATAAGTCTTCCTAAAATGCTACTTTTTCTATAAAATTACTAATAAGGATTTAACATTTTCTTGATGACAGAGGGTCAGAAAGCCTCTGACATTTTTTCCTTTCCTGCACGCTTGTATTTTACTTCTTCTAACTCCAATTTTAAAGAGAAACACTGCAGGAACAATGGAACTGGGCAATGATATCAAAATCCACATCTTGCAAAGTATTAATATGAAAACAAAAGAAAATAGCTCTCCCACAAACCATTTCTATCAATTTTATATTGTATGGGCTACGTATTCCCATCTGAATCAAAGGACCAAATAAAGAATCATAAGATGTGATAATCTGAAGATATGATGTTAACCACTTAGTGACTGATAGATGTTTATAAATATAAAAAATTGTTATCCATAAGAAAGACATCTGAACACAGACACTAGTTCAGTGAAATGTTTGTGAAGTGGAAGTCACTTAGTTGCGTTCAACTCTTTGCAATCCTATGGCCGAGCTATGGAATTCTCCAGGCAAGAATACTAGAGTGGGTAGCTGTTCCCTTCTCCAGGCAATCTTCCCAACCCAGGGATCAAACTCAGGCCTCCCACACTGCAGGTGGATTCTTAACCATCTGAGCCATCAGGGAAGTGTTTGAGCATCACTGCTCAGACAAACATAGGGCTTAGCAGTGGGATACAAAGAAATAAACGAAACCTGATTTCTGCCCTTAGAGGGCTTACAGACCAGATTTTCTTCTAGAGGACTTCCTTAGCAACTTGACAAGGATGTGCATGAATAACTGAATGATGACCCTCATCCTTCATTGTGGTGTTGAGATATATGGGACAGTTCCTGGTACATAACATGTCTCTTTTCTCTGGCTGCTCTTTAAATAATCTCTTCCCTTTTGATTTTGGGCAATTTGATTATAATCTACCTTGGTATAATTTCTTCATGCTTCTGGTACAGTTTATTGAGTTGCTTAGACATGTAAGTTTGTGGTTTTCATTCAATTTAGAGTGCATTCAACCATTATTTCTTAATATAGTTTTCTCTTTCTCCTTTTTCACCTTGTTTTGGGACTCCATTAATATATATATATACATAACCATACACATAAAAATATGTTTGTGTATCAACTTGAAACTCACTGGTACATTGTCCACTGTCCATTTTCTTCTTTGTTTTTCCTGTGTGCATGATTTTGTAGCTTTCAATTGCTGTCTTTAGTTCAATAATCTTTTCTTCCACAATTGATTCCATTCCATGTATTTTTCATTTAATATGTTATATTTTCAATTCCAGAAGTTTTGCGTCTATAAATTTTCCTGTTTCTAATGAATCTTTTGAGCCTCTGGAATACAGAGCTTACCTTCTGAAGCAAAGGCTGAAGCCTTACATTCAAAATGTTTTAGCGGTCAAAGACATTTTTCTATTTTTAACTTGTTACTATAAGAACCTAAATATTTTGCAAGTAAAAATAATTATTTGTTAAAAAAATCAAAATATGGCAAATTAGGCTACTGTCTAGGATGGCTTTGCGTTTCTGATCACACTCATGTCTAAATCCAGAGCATCCCTTTCCATCCTTTGTCGTGCATCCTCCAAGGCTGGGGAGCTGGGGAGGGACTTGCAGCAACTTAGTGTTCTTGGGTATTCACAGTAACAACCCCTTGGCCTACAACTTCCTGCATCTCTGTGTCTAGTGCTGTGACTGACCAACATGATGTGGATGAAGCTGCCGTGATTGTCTCTGCTTACAAAGACAGACATACTGTGGTCCTGTAACTTTGCCAGGGCCACAAACCTTAGAAAAGGTTTGAACTGTGACCTGAGTCAAAGCCTCCTAACTTCAGACAGAGGTTACTGCTATGGGCAAGTTCACGAAAGTAACTTCGCTGACTGTCTCTCTCCTAGTTCTCCAAGGCTATTTGCTGGCCTCGGCCTGGTGAGATTCTAATTGTGAAGCTTTTTCCTGGTTGAAAGCATAGGACCAGGAGCCCAGCTCTACCTGAATTCTGAACCCAGCTCCACCTGAATTCTTAAGGTATATTAGTGATGCCTTAAGGGCAGGGAGAGAGAGGAATACTTCTATCCCTTTCTAAAACTCTCTAGAGAAGAGGCGGGCCAGCCGTAGGTGCATAAGTAGCCATCTCCTGGGCCGTGTCCTCAGGGGCTGAGCCAAGAGCTGGAACGTCACACCCATGAAAGACAGTGTTGCAGCTGAGACTGTAGGAAGGGAACAGACAGGGACACGGAGGTGACAAGAGGCAGGTGTTAGAGGATGCCATAAGGAGGGAATGCATCCTTCCAGGATGACACTCGTCTGTATGTGGAGCACCCATAGTATGACTTCTGAAAGCGATCTGTAGCTATGTGTCGACAGAAATAGTGTTTTGAAAAACGAACTGTAAAGAAAAGAGTGATTTATGACTATCGAAATTATTGATGTAATATTGATATTACATCAGTGGAAAATGGAAGGTTGAGGTTCAAACCCTCTCTCTTTAATACTTTCCCTCTATTTCCTCATTCTTCTAAGAGGTTACTCTCTTTTATGTAATAAAGCAGATTGGATCATGGAACTATTAGTGACCAAACTTTGAAGAATTCTTGGTTATCATGAATCCCTTTCAATCCAAAAGGAAAGTCATGGAAATTTGGGGTGAGAACCAATCAGGAAGTGTGTGTGTTTATAAAAACCCAGAGAAAAAAGATCCTCCTAACATCGTTCCTGACCATGTAACTGCTTTGCTTTAACACTGTGCCAAAGATTACTAGTAACACTTCTTCCCTGTGATCCCATAATTTAAAAATGCAAGCGGTTCTTTCCCTCTGGGGACAGGACCAGCGATGGCCTTACAGCCTTCAAAGGGCTTTAGATGAGATGTGTGGGGATCCACTCCCTCAGTGGTCAGTGATAACACTTTGAAAAGCCTCGGCATGTCCCAGTCACCTCTGAAAATAAAGGAACTCAGCTACACAGACAGAATGGAAAGCCTATCACAGCATCTTCCATGACTGTCCTGATATCTATTCCTCTGTTGAGTAGCATCTTCGAGGACCTCCTGAGCCCCTGGGAAGAATTTTAAAAGCAACACCTTTCTAAGTCCAACAGTTCAATGGAATCCTTTGTTCTCAAACATCCTTGGAAAATTTCATTAGCATAGCACTGCTCAAAATTGGACTTCCCACATTTTCAGAGAACCTCCTTGTGCTTCCAGATTGTTTTCTGATTGTAACAAAGCAGCATACCTTCCAGCTCCCTGCGGCCAAGTTCTGCAGGGCGCCTGCCGCACCTTCCAGCGTGTCTGCGTTCGAGCACTCAGAGAGCAGTGTGAGGTAGGGTTTGACTATTGACGGGTGCCACAGCATCTGGAGCCCTTTGGGTGGTTCTGCACAGTCTGGAAGAGGTCCTACTCCATCCCACTGGTGGAAGAGAAACGAGAGAGTAAACATCTTTAACATCTTCACACTTCCCAATATTGCCCTCCGCAAGCATCAAGGACGAAAACCCAAGCAGGGTGTCATGGCCTTGGGTGAACATCGACTGCAGCTCGGATGTGGCATCAGCAGTCCAAGGAGCACTGAAAATGGCAGAGCCCTTCCTGTCCATGGAGAGCTTCTAATGGAGGGTGGAGCAGGTATGTAACTGATGGAGCCAGCAGCAGAACAACTAAGTGATCTGAGAACAATTCTCGCAACTGCTATAGGAAGGAAGGAGAGAAGCAGGTGAATCTGACTGGGCAGGTTGGCGCAGGCTACAGATCAAGGCAGCACACTCGATAGCAATCGCAGGATAGGCCCCAAAAAAAAAGCAAAAACCCCGTTCCTGACCATGTAACTGCTTTGCTTTAACACTGTGCCAAAGATTACTAGTAACACTTCTTCCCTGTGATCCCATAATTTAAAAATGCAAGCGGTTCTTTCCCTCTGGGGACAGGACCAGCGATGGCCTTACAGCCTTCAAAGGGCTTTAGATGAGATGTGTGGGGATCCACTCCCTCAGTGGTCAGTGATAACACTTTGAAAAGCCTCGGCATGTCCCAGTCACCTCTGAAAATAAAGGAACTCAGCTACACAGACAGAATGGAAAGCCTATCACAGCATCTTCCATGACTGTCCTGATATCTATTCCTCTGTTGAGTAGCATCTTCGAGGACCTCCTGAGCCCCTGGGAAGAATTTTAAAAGCAACACCTTTCTAAGTCCAACAGTTCAATGGAATCCTTTGTTCTCAAACATCCTTGGAAAATTTCATTAGCATAGCACTGCTCAAAATTGGACTTCCCACATTTTCAGAGAACCTCCTTGTGCTTCCAGATTGTTTTCTGATTGTAACAAAGCAGCATACCTTCCAGCTCCCTGCGGCCAAGTTCTGCAGGGCGCCTGCCGCACCTTCCAGCGTGTCTGCGTTCGAGCACTCAGAGAGCAGTGTGAGGTAGGGTTTGACTATTGACGGGTGCCACAGCATCTGGAGCCCTTTGGGTGGTTCTGCACAGTCTGGAAGAGGTCCTACTCCATCCCACTGGTGGAAGAGAAACGAGAGAGTAAACATCTTTAACATCTTCACACTTCCCAATATTGCCCTCCGCAAGCATCAAGGACGAAAACCCAAGCAGGGTGTCATGGCCTTGGGTGAACATCGACTGCAGCTCGGATGTGGCATCAGCAGTCCAAGGAGCACTGAAAATGGCAGAGCCCTTCCTGTCCATGGAGAGCTTCTAATGGAGGGTGGAGCAGGTATGTAACTGATGGAGCCAGCAGCAGAACAACTAAGTGATCTGAGAACAATTCTCGCAACTGCTATAGGAAGGAAGGAGAGAAGCAGGTGAATCTGACTGGGCAGGTTGGCGCAGGCTACAGATCAAGGCAGCACACTCGATAGCAATCGCAGGATAGGCGCCGCATTGGAATCAGCGACCACCAAGTACTCTCCTTTCTTACAACACTTGAACAAGTGTTAACTGTGTTAAATTCCTACACTGCTCATAAAATACATGATTTGTCATTGTATCTATGAGCATCAGACAAACGACAGAATGTAGGAAAGAGAGAAGATTGTTATACCTTATCAGATACCTTGACATGAGCTATAGGTAAAATTTGATCTTATAGAAATTGTGATGTTTGCTTTGAATTGAATCTAATGAGTAACAAAATATATAATTAACAATCAATTACACATACATTTTAAGTTATGGATTATATGCACAAAGGTAAATGAATAGAGCCTTTAAAAATGATAGTTATGTAGATCATGTAGCAATTTGGATCAATGTTTATGACAGAAGTTAAACAAATCAGGATGCAAAGTTGCAGGAGTTTGTGTTGGGTATCAAGTAACATGCATCATACAAAACATGTAAGGGTAATAGAAATGTATTAATACAGCGATTATGTCTTTCATTTTTCTACATTTCTAATTGTCTATTATTCTCAATTAAAAAAGATTAAGTTCCAATAATGATTCTGATTTTTGATCACATTTAGCTTACCTTTCATTAAAAATAAAGGCAATGGTATAGAAGTGAAGTAAAGTAATATGTGTAGAAAAAGAATGAGAAAAGTCACAGTAAAAGAGAATGATTATTTTATAGTACAAAGGTGGGAATATTAGGTTATTTAACTGCTTATTTGTGTTTATGAATGATTGCTTAACATATAGTCTCAACCACATTCATACTAAGCTTTCTTACAGATATTTTATGTACATAAATGTATGTGCATGTGTGTCCATATACATGTACATATACCTATGAAAATAAAACTGTATTTCAGAATCTGTTAGTCCTTTTGTTCTGAAAAATTACCTGAAAGAAAATATAGCTCACGTCATATCCTTGTAACAAATATAGAAGTGTTGATAGAAATAATGAAGGTTATTCAACAGACATAAAGAATTTCAAGAATTCCATCTTATTTTCCAAGAGAAAAATAAAACAAATCATGCCTTATTTTTCTCTATTATGATACAGCTTAAGTCAAGGATAAAGCTCAGAGATGAGTGACATCCCATCAATGGGCGACAGACATCCCATTAAAGGTCATTTTCAATGAGAGTGTCACTCGATCTCCACTGTGTAACAAGGAACCTCAAACTGGAGATCTTCCTGTTCTTTCAGCCAAAGCCACTTCTAAACTGTTCAAAGAAGACAACACCTGCTCACTGCCTGTCAATGAAAGCAGTCCATTGCTTTTCAATACATTAAAAAAAAAATGCTGAAAGTGAACCAGACTTGCCACATTGCTCCTGGTTTATTATCTAAGACTGGCTCACTGCACTGGACAGAAAGAGAGCACCAGGCAAAGGGAACAGTCCTTTCGTAGATGTGTTAACTTCAATGCTAAAGCAGGAGTGATGTTGGCTTCTCAAAAGAAGCCAGTTAAGGGGACTGAATCTCTCTTCCAGTGCAACAGGAAATGGAAAAATATTTCTTTTTTCATTTTGTCATCTCCGTAAAACTCTGAAGCTATAATTTTCATATAAAGATTTATATTTCATATAAAGATTCAGCTCAATACGGATGAAATTTCCCTCTCCTAAAAGAGCTAACATAACAGCGGGAGGTATAGAGAAGTAATGTTTGCATGCTCACTACAACATGTGATAGACAAACTATAAAAAGAGCAAAAAAAAAGCTGTGATATTTGCTGGGTTTCATTTGGTTCTTTTTTTCTAAATTCTGTGCAATAACACTGGATACATGGCTGAATCAGTAGACAGCTTTCCTCCATTCTGACATGTGATTTTTGCAGAGCTTAAATACCTTCCATTACAGTCCTTTCTCAGTGGCTACGGAGAGAATCTGAAGGAAACAAAAGGAAAACTGACGTGACTACGGCTAGCCTTTGACAGCAACGAGAGAAGTTCAAAGGGGATTCTGTGCTATTTCAGAACGCCGATGACACCCTGCCGCAGCAACACAGAAGAAAAAGAACAACTTCAAGGCCAGCGTGGGCTGCCTTTATCTGGGTATTTTACTCAAACTTTTATTGAGTGAATAGAGAAAGAAGTATTGAGTGACCGTCCATTAAAACAGATTTTCATCCCCTATAAAAGACTGGAAGTCTTCTTTAAAAGTAGAGCTGACACATGACGTCATGTCCGTTAGCCAATCAACACCCTCAGAATTATCGGGCCATGGTGACACCAGAATCATACTGGTGCCATGAAACAGTCCTACATGCGCACACTGTTAATGCTGACCTTCTTCTAAAGCACGGATCCACAAGAAGTCAAGGGATATGCAACTCTTTTAACAAACTGATGGAAATACATCATTTATAAATTTAAACACAAGAGGCATTTATCCTAAAATTCCTTCAAAACTGTCCCAGAGATTGAAGAAGGCAAGCTGTGGCTAAATCTTTCCCACAGTCAAAACACTGGTCACCCAGCTAGTTGAGTCCTCAGAACACAGAATTTATATTTAAAAATAAGCCTCTTGCAAACTGTATTTGTTTTTAACTGTATCTTCAGGGCATATTACCAAAATTTTTCTAACAACCTGAAATAAGAAAATAATATATAAAAAACCCGAAATGCTGCCAGGTCAGGAGGGTGAACTTTCTGCATCATGAACACAAGGCGCAACCAAAAGGGGAAGTATTTCCAAGAAACCAACAGGGACCATGTTGGCAGAGTAGCTGCTAACTCTAATGGCTACATTATCGCCCAGTTGTGACCTACAAGCACACACTGATACACAAGTATATGTTTATATATCTTCATTTATCAAGAGTCAGTTTAAAAATCATCAGAAATTAGACAAAGGGAAAGCAAAAGAAAAAGCAGAAAGGCATTTGTGGTTTTAAACCATTTTATGCCAGCACAGGGAATATGTTTAGTGAAAAATATTCCTTCTTCCTCATGATTTTACTCCTCAAGCGTGAAGGTTACATAAATGTTCCTTAACCTGGGGCATATTTAATTTTTTTGATCTATTATATTTTAACAGGGCCTTCCCTGGTAGTGCTAGTGGCTAAAAATCCACCTGACAGTGTAGGAGATACAAGAGACGCAGAGTAGATCTCTGGCTCCCTGGAGGAGGAAATGGCAACCTACTCCAGGATTCTTGCCGGGACACTTCCACGGGCAGAGGAGCCCGGGGCTGCAAAAAGTTGGACACACATGTGTAGAAAAGATAGCTATTGTCATTGTGCTAGGGGAATAGGAGTACCTACAACCACTTGGAGCAATGGTCTGGAGGGATGGGGGGGGGAACCTGGGTGGGGGGAGGGCCAAGGGATATGCATCTGATTGATCTGGGAACATACATGTACAAAAATAAATAAATAAATAAATTAAAAAAAAAAAAAAGTTGGACACGACTGAGTGAACAAGCACTTACACATATTTTAGCAAAGAAAACTTGCAAATGTTCTAGCAGTTCTTGACTCTTAAAAGATAACACTTAAATGTTCAAATTATATTTTGCACAGGTCATTCATGTTAGTAAACAGGCAAAAAATGGCTGATTATTTCTAGGATTAAAGCTCCTCTTACTCACGGTCTTATTTATAGGAATTTAGAATTTACAAATATAGTTCAATTCAGGAAATAAAGGATTGAGAGGATTATGGCTACATCTTCTGTATTTTTTTAATGGCTAATACTTTGGAATGAATGTCCACCCAAATCTCTGTTGTTGATGCTTGGTCAATAAGTCTGAGTCTCTTACAGCCCTGTGGATTGCTCACCACTGGCTCCTCTGTCAGTGGGATTTCTCAGGAAAGAATACTGGAGTGGGTTGCCATTTCCTTCTCCTGGGGATCTGCCCAACCCAGGGATCAAAGCCATGTCTGCTGCACTGGCAGGCGTGTTCTTTACCACTAAGCCACCAGCGAAGCCCCACAGTTCTCTGTGCTGTATAGTAAATCCTTATTATGCTTATGTATTTTATATATAGCGTGTATATCTGTTGATCCCATATTCCTAATTTATCCTTCCCCACTTCCTCCTTTGGTAACCATAAACTTGTCTTCTGTAGTCTGTTTCTGTTTTGTAAATAAGCTCATTTGTACTATTTTTTAGATTCTACATGTAAGTGATATCATAGATTAGTGCTTCTCTGTCTGGCTTTCTTCGCTTAGGGTCATCATTTCTAGGTCCATCCATGTTGCTGTAGATGGCATTATTTCATTCTTTCTTAGATACCAGTATGTTCTTTTTTTGTTTACTGGCTTTAAGTGAATGACTAAAATCAATAAAATGAATCAGTGAAAATTTTATACTATTTACTTTTTAAAACTGTTAGAACTGAAAATATGTATTCTCTCTCTCTGAGAAGGTAGAAGAGAATTCCCCTGCCGGTGTGGGAGATGGAAGCGACACGGGTTTGTTCTCTGGGCTGGGAAGGTGCCCTGCAGGAGGCCATGGCCACCCACTGCAGTTTTCTTGGCTGGAGAATCCCATGGACAGAGGAGCCTGGCGGGCTACAGTCCATGGGGTCACAGAGTCAGAGATGCCTGAAGTGACGAGGCTCGCCTGCAGGCACTGGGAGCTAAGGTCCCACCTGCGGCGGGGCAGCCAAGTCCACGAGCCACAGCTACTGAGCTGGCAGGCCACCAGCGAGAAGCCTGGGCAACGCAACGAAACCCTGATGCAGGCAAATAAATACGTAACTATTAAAAGAAAAAAAAAAGAGTCCTCTCTTAGTTCCTTTGAGGATGGAATCGTGGAAGCAACTTGTTTTTTTTTTTTTTTTTAGATTTATTTATTTATTTATTTTGGGCGGGGGTCGGGTTAGGGAGGGAGGGGAGCGGGCGGGCCACTTCCATTGGTCTTTCATTTCTCCATGTTCATCCGTTTTTGTTCTTTGGCTCCTGCGGGCCTCCCATCGCAGTGGCCTCTGTCGTCGCAGAGCACCGGCTCTGGGCGCATGCGCTCCAGAGCTCCGGCTCGGTGATTGGACACATCGGTCCAGCCGCTCCGCGGCACGTGGGATCCTCCCAGGCCAGGGATCGAACCGGTGCCCCTTGCACTGTAAGGCGGTTTCCTTACCCACTGGACCACCAGGGGAAGCCCGCAACTTGTTCTTATATGAAGAGAAAGGAACCATAAACTTGTCTTCTGTAGTCTGTTTCTGTTTTGTAAATAAGCTCATTTGTACTATTTTTTAGATTCTACATGTAAGTGATATCATAGATTAGTGCTTCTCTGTCTGGCTTTCTTCGCTTAGGGTCATCATTTCTAGGTCCATCCATGTTGCTGTAGATGGCATTATTTCATTCTTTCTTAGATACCAGTATGTTCTTTTTTTGTTTACTGGCTTTAAGTGAATGACTAAAATCAATAAAATGAATCAGTGAAAATTTTATACTATTTACTTTTTAAAACTGTTAGAACTGAAAATATGTATTCTCTCTCTCTGAGAAGGTAGAAGAGAATTCCCCTGCCGGTGTGGGAGATGGAAGCGACACGGGTTTGTTCTCTGGGCTGGGAAGGTGCCCTGCAGGAGGCCATGGCCACCCACTGCAGTTTTCTTGGCTGGAGAATCCCATGGACAGAGGAGCCTGGCGGGCTACAGTCCATGGGGTCACAGAGTCAGAGATGCCTGAAGTGACGAGGCTCGCCTGCAGGCACTGGGAGCTAAGGTCCCACCTGCGGCGGGGCAGCCAAGTCCACGAGCCACAGCTACTGAGCTGGCAGGCCACCAGCGAGAAGCCTGGGCAACGCAACGAAACCCTGATGCAGGCAAATAAATACGTAACTATTAAAAGAAAAAAAAAAGAGTCCTCTCTTAGTTCCTTTGAGGATGGAATCGTGGAAGCAACTTGTTTTTTTTTTTTTTTTTTAGATTTATTTATTTATTTATTTTGGGCGGGGGTCGGGTTAGGGAGGGAGGGGAGCGGGCGGGCCACTTCCATTGGTCTTTCATTTCTCCATGTTCATCCGTTTTTGTTCTTTGGCTCCTGCGGGCCTCCCATCGCAGTGGCCTCTGTCGTCGCAGAGCACCGGCTCTGGGCGCATGCGCTCCAGAGCTCCGGCTCGGTGATTGGACACATCGGTCCAGCCGCTCCGCGGCACGTGGGATCCTCCCAGGCCAGGGATCGAACCGGTGCCCCTTGCACTGTAAGGCGGTTTCCTTACCCACTGGACCACCAGGGGAAGCCCGCAACTTGTTCTTATATGAAGAGAAAGGTCTGACTTAACAGATAAAAATCAGGAAGTTCAAAAACCGGAAAGCAATGATGTCCATACAAGTTACAAAGAGGCTTTGGTCACACAAGACTCTTTAGGGGAAAGCAGCTCACAAGACGAATTACATTCATAAAAACGCCCACTGAATGAGCAGATCTAGGAGGGAATTTCCACTGCTTCCTCTACAGGAGCAACCATCCTGGTGTCTACTTCCAAGGCACCAGGCTGGGTACCACTGAGATGCTAATGGGACAGTCTCACCCAGTAGGAAGAAGGATTTACATCCTAGGAAGAGTGCTAAAGTCCTCAGCTCCTTCTGTCACGCATGTCACTGCCACTCCAGTCTACGTATGGAAAAGAGCTTCATTGCTGTGTCTTTGGAACACACACAGCAAAGGCATCTTCACCAGTGGAATGCGTCTCTACTGCCAAAATTTCTCCACCAATGAGAGAGCATGACAGTCAATGTGTGTGCAGGCTCACCTTTGGTTTTAGGGGATTTCAGTGAAATAAATAGGCCAGAGAGGCTGCAAGAGAGAGGGAGTGGATTCGCAGCGGCAGAAAAACATTCTGAGTTTAAAATTCCACTCCTGCATCAGAGATGTAGGAAGAGACAATAACTCTTAAAACGGTAAACTGACAGGGAATGTTCCATCATGCGGGGTTGGGGTTGATCAGGCTGCAGTCAGGACTGAATACTTTAAAAGGCAACACCCTAGGTGCGGTCTCTCCACTGTTGGCCACTTCTGCTTGACTTGCTCTGAACAGCCGTTCCTAACTGATTATGTTCTGATAGTGTTTCATTATCACTTTCAGCTAAAGCGGGGAGCGGAGGAGGAAAATGAGGGGAGGCAGGGAATACAAGTAATGTGCTTAGCTGCTCAGTCATGTCCGACTATTTGTGATCCTGTGACTGAAGCTCACAGGCTCCTCTGTCCATGGCATTCTCCAGGCAAGCATACTGGAGTGAGTAGCTATTCCCTTCTCCAGGGGATCTTCCCAACCCAGGGATCGAACCCAAGTCTCCCACATTGCAGATGAGTTCTTTACTGTCGGAGCCAACTCCAAGCAGGGACTTCCTTGATGGTCCAGAGGATGAGACTCTGAGTTCCCAATGCTGGGGACCCAGGTCTGATCCCTGGTCAGGAGAGTAGGTCGCATGTTTTGCAACTAAAGATCTTATATGCTGCAACTGAAAAAAGATTCTGCATGTCACAACTAAAAGACTTTCATGCCACAGCAAAGAGCAAAGATCATGTGCACCCAGTATAGCCAAATGAATACATATTAAACAAACACACAAAAACAACTCCAAGCAACCGTCTAAAGCCAAAAGAAAAATGATTTCTGTGTGACTTTCAGGAATTTTGAAGAACAAGGTAGCCCAGGTGTCTGACTTCTGGGTGGTGTTCTGAAGATATTGGTTACTGGGTGGCTGGCCTGTGGGAATAGTGGACAGAGGTGATGGCCAGGGACTTGTATTCAGGCGGCTCACTCATCTCCAGGTGCTCCTTGCAAAATATACAGGGAATTTTGCACTTGAGAGATTAGAAACCTATCTTAAAGTACCAGGTCAGCTATAGTGTTTCCCAAAGAAGGCTTCAGAACAAGAGATCCAAGGACAGCCTTGCTGACCCACCTCTCTGCCCGTGTGGGCACACATCCCTTAGAGGGAGGCTGGTGATGCTGTGGGCCCGAGCCTGGCCTCAGGGGGCTGCTTTGCCGTGCCCACATGGTGTTACCGAGGCTGGTCCACATCACTGGGCTTGCCTGCCGTTTCCCCAAGTCATCCTGATAACACCAACTGGAACACTAGTCATTCTAGTAGCATTCTCTCTGCTCCTAACTTCTCATTCACATCTAAGGGTAACTCACCCCACTATCTGCCTTTTCAAGGGGCTCTGTCCCCAACTTGCCACCTTTCTTCAGGTAGTCCTGTAGTCTTTCTGGTTTATATCTTTGGTGATCCCTTCTTCAAAGACTGTCTAAGACAGTGGTTTTCAACTGGGGTGATTTTCACACCCAAGGGGACAACTGGTACTGTCCAGAGATGACCACTTCTCACAACTAGGGAAAGGGCATCATTGATTGGTGTTTTCTGGGTAGAAGCCAGACATGTTAATAAAATCCCACAGTGCCCAGAACAGCCCCATAACAGGGAATCACTGGGATTCTAATGTGAAGAGCACCAAGGCTCTGAGAAATCCAGATCTTGTCTGTAAGACACAGGGCATTGACTGATGGTGTAATACCAATGCAAATACAAATTTAACGAGACACCCAAAACAGAGTTAAGTCTGCAATGTCACTGCAGGTGGAAGAGCAGCCTTTCTAGGTGATGGAATATGCTTTATATGAGAGATGTGGAAAGAGGAAAATTTCCCTCATTCACGGGGATCAGCAGAGGACAGCCACTGCACGAAACGGGAGCCGTGGTCCTGGCGGGCACGTGCAATGTATTGCTTCGAGGACATGAAATACCACGTCTTGAGTCACCAGGCTCCTGGCATATGGTGAGGTGACAGCAGAGCGAGACCACACTGCCAGCAGCCTTGAGGGATGAGCAGCAGCTGAAATCAGCAGATGGTTAGAAAGGAAATGGTATTCAGCTGCATGCGAGAAAGTATGGTTACTAATAATGGAATGAACACCACCGGTAAGAAAGAAAAAAAACCTGGGATATTAGGAAACCAGGACTTGAACGCATCAGGAATGTCACCCAGGGCAGATCCCATCAGGAGATAATACAGCAACTCACAGTGCGCTCACAGTCACTTGGATCTGGAGCAGTGAAGACAACTTTTGGCTTATGTAGCCAAAGCCTTAAAGGTATCCTTTGGTCTTAATGTTTTACTTAAAGATTTTATCCTTTAGAAGTGATTAAGGATGTAGGCAGGGTTTAAGTACATACATGTTTATTGTAGTTTACATTAGTTAAAATTGGAAGCAACCTCATGATCATCAGTGACTGGTGTAGACAACAAGGTGGCCTCCTATAATGAAATTCTTGGTAGCCCTTCCACATTCTAGGGCTCAAATGGTAAAGAAGCTGCCTGCAATGCAAGAGATGCAAGAGACACGTGTTCGAACCCCGGGTCAAAGGAAGGAATCCCCTGGAGAATTTTATGGACAGAGGAATCTGGCGGGTTATAGTCCACAGGGTTGCTAGATGGTCATTGGATGTGTTTGCTGGGTAGAAGCCAGACATGTTAATAAAATCCCACAGTGCCCAGAACAGCCCCATAACAGGGAATCACTGGGATTCTAATGTGAAGAGCACCAAGGCTCTGAGAAATCCAGATCTTGTCTGTAAGACACAGGGCATTGACTGATGGTGTAATACCAATGCAAATACAAATTTAACGAGACACCCAAAACAGAGTTAAGTCTGCAATGTCACTGCAGGTGGAAGAGCAGCCTTTCTAGGTGATGGAATATGCTTTATATGAGAGATGTGGAAAGAGGAAAATTTCCCTCATTCACGGGGATCAGCAGAGGACAGCCACTGCACGAAAACGTGCAGCCGTGGTCCTGGCGGGCACGTGCAATGTATTGCTTCGAGGACATGAAATACCACGTCTTGAGTCACCAGGCTCCTGGCATATGGTGAGGTGACAGCAGAGCGAGACCACACTGCCAGCAGCCTTGAGGGATGAGCAGCAGCTGAAATCAGCAGATGGTTAGAAAGGAAATGGTATTCAGCTGCATGCGAGAAAGTATGGTTACTAATAATGGAATGAACACCACCGGTAAGAAAGAAAAAAAACCTGGGATATTAGGAAACCAGGACTTGAACGCATCAGGAATGTCACCCAGGGCAGATCCCATCAGGAGATAATACAGCAACTCACAGTGCGCTCACAGTCACTTGGATCTGGAGCAGTGAAGACAACTTTTGGCTTATGTAGCCAAAGCCTTAAAGGTATCCTTTGGTCTTAATGTTTTACTTAAAGATTTTATCCTTTAGAAGTGATTAAGGATGTAGGCAGGGTTTAAGTACATACATGTTTATTGTAGTTTACATTAGTTAAAATTGGAAGCAACCTCATGATCATCAGTGACTGGTGTAGACAACAAGGTGGCCTCCTATAATGAAATTCTTGGTAGCCCTTCCACATTCTAGGGCTCAAATGGTAAAGAAGCTGCCTGCAATGCAAGAGATGCAAGAGACACGTGTTCGAACCCCGGGTCAAGGAGATCCCCTGGAGGAGAAAGTGGCAACCCACTCCAGTATGCTTGGCCTGGAGAATTTTATGGACAGAGGAATCTGGCGGGTTATAGTCCACAGGGTTGCAAAGAATTGGAGCCGACCAAGTGACGAACATTTTTCACATTCTGGTGTAGGTGACTACTGACTGGCGAGCAGAGGGGTCCTGCAGAGCTCCATGCTAATGTGTCTACAGTGGCATGCAGAGTGAGGCCGGTTGGATGCTGCGCTCACAGCTGTTCTCCCCTCCAGAGCTGTGCTAGTCACCTGGCAGCAGGTCATCAGAGGCATCCTGGCTCTAGAGACTGCATGCTACAACTAAGATCTGACACAGTTCAGATAAATACATAAATCTTAAAAAAAATTTTTTTTAGAAAAAGAACCACCATTCAATCCTCCCTGAAAGCAAAAGCTCCAGCGAATCAGGGAGAGATGAAAGACACAGAGCATGGACCCAGGTCAGAGAAAGAGCAGGGCTGGGGATGTGCTTCTCAGAGTGGAAGGGCACAGTCACAGGGGCAACGAGCCCTTGTCGCCTAAACTATAGGCTCCTTTAAGCCAGAACACACAGAGCCAGAAGCTGCAGAAAGACCTGGGCTGCCCCCAGGGGCCAAGAACAGCTATAGAACTGGAACCGACAGAAATGCTAATGCTGACACATTTGGGTTAAACAGAAGAATTATATTTCAGGATGCTTTTCTGTTAATCCTGACTGAATAAAACAGTTCCTTTAACCCTCAGTCGAAGTAAAAGGATTTCGAAAATAGTTTAGAAAACAGTGTGCTGTGATCTAAACAGATACTTCTGCATATTTATTTTGAATTAAAAACCTGGCAAGGGAAAGTGTTGGGGGATTCTATTCCACCTTCTCAGTCATCCACTCCTGAGAACACTCAGATCTTGAGTCCACAAGACCTTTAGGAACTGGAGATACAGCCACTGTGACTAGGGGCAATGCTGAGAACCTGACTACAGTGTTAGAAAAGATGAGAAACCTCAGTACCCGGGCCCCAGGAGACAAGAAGGGGCCCAATGCCAAGAGACACGTGTTCGAACCCCGGGTCAAGGAGATCCCCTGGAGGAGAAAGTGGCAACCCACTCCAGTATGCTTGGCCTGGAGAATTTTATGGACAGAGGAATCTGGCGGGTTATAGTCCACAGGGTTGCAAAGAATTGGAGCCGACCAAGTGACGAACATTTTTCACATTCTGGTGTAGGTGACTACTGACTGGCGAGCAGAGGGGTCCTGCAGAGCTCCATGCTAATGTGTCTACAGTGGCATGCAGAGTGAGGCCGGTTGGATGCTGCGCTCACAGCTGTTCTCCCCTCCAGAGCTGTGCTAGTCACCTGGCAGCAGGTCATCAGAGGCATCCTGGCTCTAGAGACTGCATGCTACAACTAAGATCTGACACAGTTCAGATAAATACATAAATCTTAAAAAAAATTTTTTTTAGAAAAAGAACCACCATTCAATCCTCCCTGAAAGCAAAAGCTCCAGCGAATCAGGGAGAGATGAAAGACACAGAGCATGGACCCAGGTCAGAGAAAGAGCAGGGCTGGGGATGTGCTTCTCAGAGTGGAAGGGCACAGTCACAGGGGCAACGAGCCCTTGTCGCCTAAACTATAGGCTCCTTTAAGCCAGAACACACAGAGCCAGAAGCTGCAGAAAGACCTGGGCTGCCCCCAGGGGCCAAGAACAGCTATAGAACTGGAACCGACAGAAATGCTAATGCTGACACATTTGGGTTAAACAGAAGAATTATATTTCAGGATGCTTTTCTGTTAATCCTGACTGAATAAAACAGTTCCTTTAACCCTCAGTCGAAGTAAAAGGATTTCGAAAATAGTTTAGAAAACAGTGTGCTGTGATCTAAACAGATACTTCTGCATATTTATTTTGAATTAAAAACCTGGCAAGGGAAAGTGTTGGGGGATTCTATTCCACCTTCTCAGTCATCCACTCCTGAGAACACTCAGATCTTGAGTCCACAAGACCTTTAGGAACTGGAGATACAGCCACTGTGACTAGGGGCAATGCTGAGAACCTGACTACAGTGTTAGAAAAGATGAGAAACCTCAGTATTTCTGGCAGCCCCAGGATCAGCGCTTTTTCACATTACTCCCTTATTTGGGGGCCTGTTTGATGAAGGGTTCTGCCTCCCAGAAGGGCTTCCATATGAGGGGTGGAGGCCTTTCAGACGCTGCCAAGTCTGGGAGTCACAGCCCATGGGCCCTTACTGCAGGGCAACCGATTTACAGCTGCCCAGGGTAAAGCCCACTTCATTTTGAAGAGGCCTCTCCAGCTAGACAGCTCTCTGAGTTCATCAGAATTGTCCCCCAAGGTCCAGCTTCTAATGTCATTCTGCGAGAAGGGCTGTGAATCACTCCATTTTCAAACAACAAGTGCAAGACTGCATATCCAAAAGTTCCACAGAGAGCTATAAAATATGATGGGCTTCGGCGCCTCTCCCCACTCTTCCCTTCTCAGAGCACACCTATTCTGTGCAACTGTTCCACCTGCAGGGCGCCTGCCTGGCCCCAGGAAGACCTCCACAGATGTGCGGATGGACACAGAAGGACCAGTGCCTGCATCTGACTCAATCCTGTGAGCTGGCAACTCAGGGGCTGCCCAGGACTCAGGAGCCTCTTCCTTGTTTTGAAATGTCCTATCTTGACTTGGCTGCAAGAACACGAGGGAGTCATTTAATGCTCCACTGTCTCAGCTGTGAATACCCAAGGAAAACCTGTGCAGACACATTAGTGATTTGACGGCATGTTAGAAACACGGAGTTCTGGACCTGTAGACACAGACAGAACACGCTTGCTGTAATTAGGGGAGGGGGCGATGCATGCAGCTGCGAGTCACCCATATCACCTGATCTTGGGATTTCTTTTTCTTCTTCTTCTTGCCCCAGCACCCGGAACTCTCCGTGTCTTTGCCATTGGCCTCACCACAGAGCAGCCCGTCCAGCTCGTCGGTGCCCATGTGCTGTCCCTGAGACGTTTCTGCTGCCAGCCGGTATGACAGGTTCCTTAAAATGCACACACAGTTTTCAACGGTCTGGAGAAACCAAAAAAAAAAAAAAAGAGAGAGAGAGAGACAGAGACAGAGAAAAGGAGAAATGAATAAAAACTAACCAGTACTCTTCCACCCAGAAAAGTCATCCATCTTCACACACACATTTTACTCTAGATGCGTTTAACCGCAGCTCCTTAAGGCTCCCTTGACAGCCACAATTTAGAGAAGCTTGGAAAAGTTTTAAGATCTTTTCTCCCCTCAGAGAAACTACTTAGCAACAGGAGTTCCTTTTATAAACAGCTAGCATTGTGGACTGCAATTCACTTGTGAGTGAGGAAGAACCCATATCCATGAGTGGTCCCAGATGGCGTCCACTTGCAGACAGCAGCCACCGTGGGACTAGGCTCAGAACCGTTGAGAGCAAGGATAATTGGATTTCCGTCAGCTCCGGGAGGGCGACGCTAACATTTATCATCTACCAGGGCACTTTCATTGTGAAGGGCAGGGAGCCCGACCCCCTGTAGTTCGTGGGGTTGCAAAGAGTTGGACGTGACTTAGCGATGGAACAACGAGGATGCTTTCTGGGAGGAACACAGGGCAAGAGGTGCAAACCAGGATTATTCTAGGCAAGGCAGGTTCTGTGGTCAGCTGGGGACAAAATGCTGCAAAGCTACCGATTTTCTTCGAGATGGTTGGTGCTCCTATTTTCTTGGCATGGGGGCTAAACGGTGGTTAAGGCAAAGAAGAGCTGGACACCTGAAGAAACAATGAGCCTCTTCCTTTGTTTTGAAATGTCCTATCTTGACTTGGCTGCAAGAACACGAGGGAGTCATTTAATGCTCCACTGTCTCAGCTGTGAATACCCAAGGAAAACCTGTGCAGACACATTAGTGATTTGACGGCATGTTAGAAACACGGAGTTCTGGACCTGTAGACACAGACAGAACACGCGTGCTGTAATTAGGGAGGCGATGCATGCAGCTGCGAGTCACCCATATCACCTGATCTTGGGATTTCTTTTTCTTCTTCTTCTTGCCCCAGCACCCGGAACTCTCCGTGTCTTTGCCATTGGCCTCACCACAGAGCAGCCCGTCCAGCTCGTCGGTGCCCATGTGCTGTCCCTGAGACGTTTCTGCTGCCAGCCGGTATGACAGGTTCCTTAAAATGCACACACAGTTTTCAACGGTCTGGAGAAACCAAAAAAAAAAAAAAAGAGAAGGGGAGAGACAGAGACAGAGAAAAGGAGAAATGAATAAAAACTAACCAGTACTCTTCCACCCAGAAAAGTCATCCATCTTCACACACACATTTTACTCTAGATGCGTTTAACCGCAGCTCCTTAAGGCTCCCTTGACAGCCACAATTTAGAGAAGCTTGGAAAAGTTTTAAGATCTTTTCTCCCCTCAGAGAAACTACTTAGCAACAGGAGTTCCTTTTATAAACAGCTAGCATTGTGGACTGCAATTCACTTGTGAGTGAGGAAGAACCCATATCCATGAGTGGTCCCAGATGGCGTCCACTTGCAGACAGCAGCCACCGTGGGACTAGGCTCAGAACCGTTGAGAGCAAGGATAATTGGATTTCCGTCAGCTCCGGGAGGGCGACGCTAACATTTATCATCTACCAGGGCACTTTCATTGTGAAGGGCAGGGGAGCCCGACCCGCTGTAGTTCGTGGGGTTGCAAAGAGTTGGACGTGACTTAGCGATGGAACAACGAGGATGCTTTCTGGGAGGAACACAGGGCAAGAGGTGCAAACCAGGATTATTCTAGGCAAGGCAGGTTCTGTGGTCAGCTGGGGACAAAAATGCTGCAAAGCTACCGATTTTCTTCGAGATGGTTGGTGCTCCTATTTTCTTGGCATGGGGGCTAAACGGTGGTTAAGGACACAGGAAGAGCTGGACACCTGAAGAACCCTAAATGTCAGTGGATGTGTGACACGGACAATCCACCCATAACCGCCTAAGACGGTCATAATACAAGCCGAACTCTAGAGGGCTGTGTGGCTTAGAGGAGTTAGAGTATTTCCATGTGATGAAGAATAAAGCTCTCTGCTCCAGAGACGTGCCCGTCTTAGTCTCTGGAACCTGTGAACACATTAGGTTATGGGGTGGAGGGAACTGACATTGTGAGTCAGTGGACCTTTGGGTGGCAGATTATCCTTGATTGTCCAGACGGGCCCATGGAATCCTGAGGGTGCTGTAAGCAAAAGAGGGAGTCAGAGAGAGTAAAGCCATAGGAGAAGGACAGGGCCTGCCATTGTTGGAGGACGGGGCCATGAGCCAACGAATGTGAGCACCTCTGGAAGCTGTAAAGGACAAGGAAACAGAAGCCTCCCTAGAGTGCCAGAAGGAATGCAGCCCTCCCCACACCTTGATTTTAGCCCAACAAGACCTGTTGTGGGGACTTCCCTGGTGGTCCAGTGCTTAATACTTCACCTTCCAGTGCAGGGGTGTGGGTTTCAGCCCTGGTCAGGGAACTAAGAGTCCACATGCCTCTCAGCCAATAAGCCAGAACATAAAACAGAAGCAGTATTATAACAATTTCAATAAAGACTCTAAAAATGGTCTACATTTATAAAAAAAGTTTAAAATATGCAAAAAAAAAACAGACAAGAAAAAAGACTCATTCTGGACTTCTGACCTCTAAAATGGTAAGATAACTAATTTGTCTTTTTTAGATTGACTTCTGACTATGCTGGGTCTTTACTGCTGCATAGGCGTTTCCCTCGTTGCAACACGTGGGTGCTACTCTCTAGTTGTGGTGTGCAGGCTTCTCCATGTGGTGGCTTCTCTTGTTGTGGGGCGCAGGCTCTAGGCACATGGAATCCAGCAGTTGTGGCTCCTGGGTTCTAGAACACATGCTCCGTAGTTGTGACACACAGGCATAGTTGTTCCTCAGTATGGGGGATCTTCCTGGACCAGGGACTGAACCTGGGTCTCTTGCATTGGCAGGTGGATTCTTTACAACTGAGCTACCAGGGAAGCCCAAGTTTGAGTTGTTAAACCACCACGTTTGTGGCCATTTGTTACAGCAGCAACAGGAAACTAACCCAGGACGTACATTTTGAGAAGAGCTCCTAGAACACAGCACGTTCTATACGAGGATTTATATTCCCAACAAAGAGAAAGATAGTCTCTCTGGGATGTGCAGAGCTTGTGACCTAGAGCTAATGGGACCGTGATGGAGTCCAGGCTCTGCCGTTTAATGATCCGTGTTAACCTGGCCAAAGTGCTAAATCTCTCGGTGCTTCTATTTGCTCCCAGCGTCCCCAGTGCCAAACTGGAGATGAAGTCTCAACATACAAATCTTGGAGGAATCAAACATTTAGTCCAGTGCATTAACCTTTGGACCATTTTTCTAGATTCTAGGAACTGAGGGAAGTGGGGGAAAAAATACCCAGTTTTCAAAAAATAATTTTATTGTTCTAATTGATACAAGGAAACAGAAGCCTCCCTAGAGTGCCAGAAGGAATGCAGCCCTCCCCACACCTTGATTTTAGCCCAACAAGACCTGTTGTGGGGACTTCCCTGGTGGTCCAGTGCTTAATACTTCACCTTCCAGTGCAGGGGTGTGGGTTTCAGCCCTGGTCAGGGAACTAAGAGTCCACATGCCTCTCAGCCAATAAGCCAGAACATAAAACAGAAGCAGTATTATAACAATTTCAATAAAGACTCTAAAAATGGTCTACATTTATAAAAAAAGTTTAAAATATGCAAAAAAAAAACAGACAAGAAAAAAGACTCATTCTGGACTTCTGACCTCTAAAATGGTAAGATAACTAATTTGTCTTTTTTAGATTGACTTCTGACTATGCTGGGTCTTTACTGCTGCATAGGCGTTTCCCTCGTTGCAACACGTGGGTGCTACTCTCTAGTTGTGGTGTGCAGGCTTCTCCATGTGGTGGCTTCTCTTGTTGTGGGGCGCAGGCTCTAGGCACATGGAATCCAGCAGTTGTGGCTCCTGGGTTCTAGAACACATGCTCCGTAGTTGTGACACACAGGCATAGTTGTTCCTCAGTATGGGGGATCTTCCTGGACCAGGGACTGAACCTGGGTCTCTTGCATTGGCAGGTGGATTCTTTACAACTGAGCTACCAGGGAAGCCCAAGTTTGAGTTGTTAAACCACCACGTTTGTGGCCATTTGTTACAGCAGCAACAGGAAACTAACCCAGGACGTACATTTTGAGAAGAGCTCCTAGAACACAGCACGTTCTATACGAGGATTTATATTCCCAACAAAGAGAAAGATAGTCTCTCTGGGATGTGCAGAGCTTGTGACCTAGAGCTAATGGGACCGTGATGGAGTCCAGGCTCTGCCGTTTAATGATCCGTGTTAACCTGGCCAAAGTGCTAAATCTCTCGGTGCTTCTATTTGCTCCCAGCGTCCCCAGTGCCAAACTGGAGATGAAGTCTCAACATACAAATCTTGGAGGAATCAAACATTTAGTCCAGTGCATTAACCTTTGGACCATTTTTCTAGATTCTAGGAACTGAGGGAAGTGGGGGAAAAAATACCCAGTTTTCAAAAAATAATTTTATTGTTCTAATTGATACATCCTTTTTTTCTTCTTAAATATTTATGTATTTGTTTATTTGGCTGTGTGGGCTTTTAGTTGTGGCATGTGGGATCTTTGTTGCATCATGCAGTGGTGTGTGGGCTCTGGAGTATAGGGCTCAGCAAGTTTTTTTTTTTTAATTTCATTTTTTTTTGGCCACTTTTATTGGTCTTTCATTTATTTCCATCTTTGTTCTTTGGCCTGTGTGGACCTCCCATCACAGTGGCCTCTGTTGTTGCAGAGCACTGGCTCTGGGCGCATGCACTCCAGAGCTCCGGCTCAGTAGTTGGACATATCGGTCCAGCCGCTCCGTGGCACGTGGGATCTTCCCAGGCCAGGGATCGAACCGGCACCCCTCGCACTGCAAGGCAGTGTCCTTGCCCACTGGACCACCACAGAAGCCCAGCAATTTTTTTTTTTTGAGGGCTTAGATGCTCCTAGACATGGGGGATCTGAGTTCTTTGACCAGGAAATGACCTCTGCATTGCAAGGCAGATTCTTAACCACTGTAACCCCAGGGAAGTTTCCCCAATGTTTCAAAAGGACAAAATTATGGTGGAAAAAGCTTAGTTATTTTTTTAAGTTTAAATTTTTTTGAAGTATGGTTGATTTACAATGTCATGTTAGTTTCTGGTGTACAAAATCTGAAAAAGAAGACAGGAAATTTCTTTTAAAAGCTTGCCAACATTGTGAAAATGACCATACTACCAAATATCATCTACAGATTCAATGCAATACCTATCCAACTACCATTGACATTTTTCAGAGAACTAGACCAAATAATAACACAGTTCATATGGAAACACAAAAGACCTCGAATAGCCAAAGGAATCCTGAGAAAGAAAAACGGAGTTGGAGGGATCAGCTTCCCTAACTTCAGACTCTACTACAAAGCAACAGTCATCAAGACAGTATGGTACTGGCACAAAACAGAACTCTAGATCCAAAAATGCAGTCCCAGTTTTCAACAAATCTTGGAGGAATCAAACATTTAGTCCAGTGCGTTAACCTTTGGACCATTTTTCTAGATTCTAGGAACTGAGGGAAGTGGGGGAAAAAATACCCAGTTTTCAAAAAATAATTTTATTGTTCTAATTGATACATCCTTTTTTTCTTCTTAAATATTTATGTATTTGTTTATTTGGCTGTGTGGGCTTTTAGTTGTGGCATGTGGGATCTTTGTTGCATCATGCAGTGGTGTGTGGGCTCTGGAGTATAGGGCTCAGCAAGTTTTTTTTTTTTAATTTCATTTTTTTTTGGCCACTTTTATTGGTCTTTCATTTATTTCCATCTTTGTTCTTTGGCCTGTGTGGACCTCCCATCACAGTGGCCTCTGTTGTTGCAGAGCACTGGCTCTGGGCGCATGCACTCCAGAGCTCCGGCTCAGTAGTTGGACATATCGGTCCAGCCGCTCCGTGGCACGTGGGATCTTCCCAGGCCAGGGATCGAACCGGCACCCCTCGCACTGCAAGGCAGTGTCCTTGCCCACTGGACCACCACAGAAGCCCAGCAATTTTTTTTTTTTGAGGGCTTAGATGCTCCTAGACATGGGGGATCTGAGTTCTTTGACCAGGAAATGACCTCTGCATTGCAAGGCAGATTCTTAACCACTGTAACCCCAGGGAAGTTTCCCCAATGTTTCAAAAGGACAAAATTATGGTGGAAAAAGCTTAGTTATTTTTTTAAGTTTAAATTTTTTTGAAGTATGGTTGATTTACAATGTCATGTTAGTTTCTGGTGTACAAAATCTGAAAAAGAAGACAGGAAATTTCTTTTTAAAAGCTTGCCAACATTGTGAAAATGACCATACTACCAAATATCATCTACAGATTCAATGCAATACCTATCCAACTACCATTGACATTTTTCAGAGAACTAGACCAAATAATAACACAGTTCATATGGAAACACAAAAGACCTCGAATAGCCAAAGGAATCCTGAGAAAGAAAAACGGAGTTGGAGGGATCAGCTTCCCTAACTTCAGACTCTACTACAAAGCAACAGTCATCAAGACAGTATGGTACTGGCACAAAAACAGAACTCTAGATCAATGGAACAAGATAGAGAACCCAGAGATCAACCCACGCACCTATGGGTACCTTATTTTTGACAAAGGAGGAGAAACTATAAAATGGGACAAAGACAGCCTCTTTAACAAGTGGTGCTGGGAAAATTGGACAGCTACATGCAAAAAAATGAAGTTGGAACATTCCCTGACACCATACACTAAGATCAATTCAAAATGGATTAAAGACCTAAATGTAAGACCAGAAACCATCAAACTCTTAGAGGAGAATACAGGCAAAACCCTCAAGGACATCAATCAAAGCAAGATCTTCTCTGACCCACCTATTAGAATAGTGAAACTGAAAAGAAAAATGAACACGTGGGACCTCATGAAACTTAAAAGCTTTTGTACAGCAAAAGAAATTACCAAAAAGTTGAACAGAAACCCCATAGAGTGGGAGAAAATCATAGCAAATGAAACAACAGACAAATAATTAATCTCCAAAATCTACAAGCAACTCAGACAACTCAGCACAGGGAAAACGAGCAGCCCAATCAAAAAATGGGAAAAAGATCTAAAGAGATGCCTCTCCAAAGAAGACATACAGATGGCCCCAAAACACATGAAATGATGCTCAACCTCGCTTATTATTAGAGAAATGCAAATTAAAACCACAATGAGATACCACCTCACACCTGTCAGAATGGCCATCATCAACAAATCGACAGACAACAAGCACTAGATGGAGAGGGTGCGGAGAAAAGGGAACCCTCTTGCATTGCTGGTGGGAATGTAAATTGATACAACCTCTATGGAAGACAATATGGAGATTCCTTAAAAAACTAAAAATAGAAGCACCCTATGACCCAGCAATCCCACTATTAGGCCTATATCCTGATGAAATCAAAACTGAAAGAGGCACCTGTACCCCAATGTTCATTGCAGCTCTCTATACAATAGCCAGAACATGGAAGCAACCTAGATGTCCCTCGACGAATGAATGGATCCAGAAGCTCTGGTACATATATACAATGGAATACTCCTCAGCTGTTAAAAGAAATGCAGAAGACTCAGTCCTAATGAGGTGGCTGGCTCTAGACCCTATCATAACATAAAAGACTTACTGGACAAAGACAGCCTCAATGGATCATGATAGAGAACCCAGAGATCAACCCACGCACCTATGGGTACCTTATTTTTGACAAAGGAGGAGAAACTATAAAATGGGACAAAGACAGCCTCTTTAACAAGTGGTGCTGGGAAAATTGGACAGCTACATGCAAAAAAATGAAGTTGGAACATTCCCTGACACCATACACTAAGATCAATTCAAAATGGATTAAAGACCTAAATGTAAGACCAGAAACCATCAAACTCTTAGAGGAGAATACAGGCAAAACCCTCAAGGACATCAATCAAAGCAAGATCTTCTCTGACCCACCTATTAGAATAGTGAAACTGAAAAGAAAAATGAACACGTGGGACCTCATGAAACTTAAAAGCTTTTGTACAGCAAAAGAAATTACCAAAAAGTTGAACAGAAACCCCATAGAGTGGGAGAAAATCATAGCAAATGAAACAACAGACAAATAATTAATCTCCAAAATCTACAAGCAACTCAGACAACTCAGCACAGGGAAAACGAGCAGCCCAATCAAAAAATGGGAAAAAGATCTAAAGAGATGCCTCTCCAAAGAAGACATACAGATGGCCCCAAAACACATGAAATGATGCTCAACCTCGCTTATTATTAGAGAAATGCAAATTAAAACCACAATGAGATACCACCTCACACCTGTCAGAATGGCCATCATCAACAAATCGACAGACAACAAGCACTAGATGGAGAGGGTGCGGAGAAAAGGGAACCCTCTTGCATTGCTGGTGGGAATGTAAATTGATACAACCTCTATGGAAGACAATATGGAGATTCCTTAAAAAACTAAAAATAGAAGCACCCTATGACCCAGCAATCCCACTATTAGGCCTATATCCTGATGAAATCAAAACTGAAAGAGGCACCTGTACCCCAATGTTCATTGCAGCTCTCTATACAATAGCCAGAACATGGAAGCAACCTAGATGTCCCTCGACGAATGAATGGATCCAGAAGCTCTGGTACATATATACAATGGAATACTCCTCAGCTGTTAAAAGAAATGCAGAAGACTCAGTCCTAATGAGGTGGCTGGCTCTAGAACCTATCATAAAAAGTGAAGTAAGTCAAAAAGAGAAAGACAAGTATAGTATACTAACTCATATATATGGGATCTAGTAGGTTGGTCATGATAACACATGCAGTGAACTCATGAAAAAACAGAGAATAGACATAAAGACATTGTGGAGATTGAACAGTGGGAGGGAGGCATGGAGGGAGTAACATGGAAACCTATACTGTCATGTGTGGAAAAGATAGCTATTGTCATTGTGCTAGGGGAATAGGAGTACCTACAACCACTTGGGGTGATGGTCTGGAGGGATAGGAGTGGGGGGAACTGTGTGGGGAGAGGGTCCAGGGATATGCATATGAATGATCTGGGAACATACATGTTGGTGAACAACAAAACTCTGTAAAATCTTTAAAATAAAGAATAAAAAAAAAAGTCAAAAAAAAAAAGCTTGCCAACATGGCTGTCACTTTTTCAGGCACTAACTTTGCGACAGCCACCATTCAAGGAAGGGAAAATTGTTCCATTTTACAGATGAAGGAAGAGAGGTCTGTCTCCTCGCCCCTCACCCCTCACCCTTACAGACTAGAGACTGTACCACCTCCTCTAGCCCTGGGTTGGGAAAAGCCAGGGTGCAGATCTTGCACTGCTCCCACCCAGGACTGGAATCTGATAAAAGGCAGTATGTAACTTTGACCTGACTACCAGGGGGATGAAAATCAAGCAGGAAAACCAGTTTTCAGGGTATATTTCTGGAGCCTTTGCCATTCTAGACCTTTCGTGTCCACTTTTCAAGGTTTCATGGGCTGCTAATCCCACAGGTTTTGAGTCAACTTGATTTCTCTATTTCAAGCTTCCTCTTGGCATCAAAAGAGGAACCAGCATAAAAGCAGGTAAACACAGGACGATGCATGAAAGAGAGAAAGTCTCTCCCTGAAAGGAAAATGTTATGGTCCAAGTCAGAACGGTTTTAAAATCAGCTCAAGCTGATTTTTCTTACATCAAAGACCTGGGAGAATAAACTTCTTTCTCATCCTGCTATTCATCTTCCCTGGGGGCACATCCATGCTTCTGTTTAACAAATGACAAATCAGGAATAAATCTGCAGTTTTGAGAAGTGCGTTATAATCTACCTGTGGCTGAGCATGACTTGGGGAGAAGCTGGATGCAGAGAAAGAAGAGACAGTTGGAGTAGAGAGCAGGGAAAGGGAGGCAGAGGCAGCGGCAGAGAGAGACAGAGCGGGGCTGGTCCCAGGGATTGAACTCATGTCTCTCCTTAAATCTAGTCTGGGAGGGTCACCAAGATGAGAGGTTTTCTCTGTAAGGGCAGGAGAAAAGAGATCAACCCCTTTCCGAGGAAACCAGCAGAAGGCGAGCCGGGCAGCCCCTGGTTTGTGTTTCAACACGCATCATGGTCCACAGAGCTTTCAGCGGTTCCTCTCGGTTACCAGGATCGTTTTGACTGCTTATTTTCTATCAGAAAGGGCTAATTTGGAAGCTGTCTGTAGAACGCACAGCCGTATGTTATGCATTTAACAACTGTCCCAATTACAGGAGCCGAGCCGAGCATGTGCACGGAATCCAGGTTCTTTGACTCATTACTTCCGCTGGCCTCAAAGACAGCCCGCACACGTCTCTCGCTCCTCTAACTTAGCACTGTGAAAGCTTAGAAGTGGCCAAGCAGAGGGCTGAGTGGAAAATGATGGGGTGATAATAATACGTTAAAACTCAACAGCACACTCTGGCCAGCAAAGTGCTGCTGAGTAATTTATCACATTTGATCCTCTTGACAGCTCTAAGGATCCTCCTTGTCTCAAAGCTGAGGTCACTCGGGTCCTGTTCTCTGGTCACGGGTCAGGGTGGGGAAGGAGACGGCACATCTCCCAAAACGCTCCTGGAGCCACGCTGGGTGTTCCTATTCTTCAACCAGGAATGAGTTCCCCCTTTCTTTCTTTGGATTTGGAGTGTAGCTGATTAACATTGCCTTAGTTTTAGGTGTATAGAAAAATGATTCAGTGATATATATATACAAGCATCTACTCTTTTTCCAAATATTTTTCCATTTAGGTATTGCAGAATATTGATCAGAGTTCCCCGTGCTATACAGCAGGACCTCATTGACGACTTACTTTAAACATAGTGATATATATATAGATATAGATATCTATATTTATCCAAAACTCCCAATTTATCTCCTCCCCCTAACCTTTCCTCTTTGGTAACCATACGATTTTCCCTTGCAACCACAAGTTTTGTTTTCTAAGTCTGTGAATCTGTTTTGTAAATGAGTTCATCTGTATCTTTTTTTTTTAAAGATTCTACATATAGATGATATCATACATTTATCTTTCTCTGTCCAACTTTTTTCACTTAGTATGATCATCTCTGGGTCCAACCATGTTACTGCAAATGGCACTATTTCAAGGAATATCGAAGTCTTCTGATACCAGCCCTAAATGGTCTTCATTTTTTAAGTTTCCTCTTTGGGGGGAAATGGGGTTACTGACAAAGAAAATCTCCAAGGTCTCTCGGTAGTTTGGGAGTCTGGTCCTCTGACACATCAGAAAAAGAAGTGCGTACCTCACCATACTCTGACTTTGGACCAAATTCCTGAAGGCTGCCTTACCCACCCACATGGTGTTATGGGCACGGGACCAGGGCAAGAGGCTGTTGACTCTTATTTTACTGTCAGTTAGAAGGCCCAGACAGTATTAAAACTTGCCTGGTATCCTTAAGGCTTAGAACCCCCATGTCTTAGTTTTTATCGCTCTATTACGATCCCTGGCATTGTAGCTTCTGTGAATTATGAAATACCTTTAGTAGCTCTTTTAAAACATCCGGTGTCTATTGTGTTAACAGGTCTCTATAAATACTCAAGACATCTTGACTGGTCCCTTCTTTAGAGACTTAATTCTCCTGTCAGAGATATTAAAAGGTCTACAATGGCTGTTAAGGGCATTTACAAGAGAGGCTGATTAAATCTTTTCTATCATATTTCACTTTGGATATTGATGCCATGCACACAGTAAATGAATGGTTGCAAATGTCACTAAGGGGCAGTGATAAGATGACAAACCATTCATCATTGAAGTTGGCTAGTACTCAAAGGGTTTTAGTCCCAGAAGATATCATGGATCCTAAATTTTTGGGAGTAAGGTTCACCCATCAGTAATTTTCTGTGTTTGTCAGTCACTCTAATGTGCAAGCTAGGTTGAGAAGTACCATGCTAAATCACCCCATGCTAATGAATAACTAAATGGATAAAATCAGTCTCATTTGTTCTTTATCTGACCTTACAATTAAAACAACTAAATTACAGTATACCATGTTCTCAGCTAGAATTTACTTTAAAGCTATATCTACTAAGACAGATTTCTTAGTCCAAGATGCACATGGATAATCGCCTGATGAACTTTCTGAGGAACAGAAACTGGAGAAGAAAGTTAGACATCTGGATTCAGAGAGCTGTGATGGAGTCTAGGCACATGCATTTATTAAATGATACAAAGGCAATTCTGGTGAAGAGTTGCCATTACACACCATGGGATTGTCAAAATGTCTTAAGAGGAACATATGGACAATTTTAGGTGAGATGATCTTGGAATAAGAACCAGATGCCAGGTATAGCTCATTTACAGAGACCTCCATGATTCAAGGGCCCAGAGCCAGAAGAGAGATGTGTACTGGGTACATGGGTGGTTTCCCATGGCTTGGGGATGAAGCTCTGGTCATTGGTATGATAAGCAAGTTGACTAGTACTCATTTGACAGTGTGCTATATACAATGAATCAATTACGTCCTATGTAATAACAACCACTCTGGTTACTTCATGACTGTGTATATTGCCTAGGATTTACTGCATCTTGATCATGTAACATCTTATGTAATGTCAGTAAACTAATGCACATGCTTCTTAAAAAAAATGGGATTAAGGCTTTTGTTCACAACCAGGGCCAATTTTTGGCTCCCTAGGGTGTACCTGGGAATGTTTGGAGACATTTCTGTTTGTCACAGCCGGGCTGGGAGGAGGAAGGTCCTGGCGTCTGGTGGCTCGAGACCAGGGACGTTGCCCAATACCCTCCAGTACATAGGAGGACCGCCCACAGCAAACAGGTGGGCCAGGACGTCGAGAGGGTGACTATGGGAAAGGTCTTATTAAAGTGTCACATTTATCACGTGCATTACTTTAAAGTAGCCAAGAAATCTTACTCTAATGTGCAAGCTAGGTTGAAAAAAGTGGACCAAATTTGCCTAATGGATCCTAAATTTTTGGGAGTAAGGTTCACCCATCAGTAATTTTCTGTGTTTGTCAGTCACTCTAATGTGCAAGCTAGGTTGAGAAGTACCATGCTAAATCACCCCATGCTAATGAATAACTAAATGGATAAAATCAGTCTCATTTGTTCTTTATCTGACCTTACAATTAAAACAACTAAATTACAGTATACCATGTTCTCAGCTAGAATTTACTTTAAAGCTATATCTACTAAGACAGATTTCTTAGTCCAAGATGCACATGGATAATCGCCTGATGAACTTTCTGAGGAACAGAAACTGGAGAAGAAAGTTAGACATCTGGATTCAGAGAGCTGTGATGGAGTCTAGGCACATGCATTTATTAAATGATACAAAGGCAATTCTGGTGAAGAGTTGCCATTACACACCATGGGATTGTCAAAATGTCTTAAGAGGAACATATGGACAATTTTAGGTGAGATGATCTTGGAATAAGAACCAGATGCCAGGTATAGCTCATTTACAGAGACCTCCATGATTCAAGGGCCCAGAGCCAGAAGAGAGATGTGTACTGGGTACATGGGTGGTTTCCCATGGCTTGGGGATGAAGCTCTGGTCATTGGTATGATAAGCAAGTTGACTAGTACTCATTTGACAGTGTGCTATATACAATGAATCAATTACGTCCTATGTAATAACAACCACTCTGGTTACTTCATGACTGTGTATATTGCCTAGGATTTACTGCATCTTGATCATGTAACATCTTATGTAATGTCAGTAAACTAATGCACATGCTTCTTAAAAAAAATGGGATTAAGGCTTTTGTTCACAACCAGGGCCAATTTTTGGCTCCCTAGGGTGTACCTGGGAATGTTTGGAGACATTTCTGTTTGTCACAGCCGGGCTGGGAGGAGGAAGGTCCTGGCGTCTGGTGGCTCGAGACCAGGGACGTTGCCCAATACCCTCCAGTACATAGGAGGACCGCCCACAGCAAACAGGTGGGCCAGGACGTCGAGAGGGTGACTATGGGAAAGGTCTTATTAAAGTGTCACATTTATCACGTGCATTACTTTAAAGTAGCAGTAAAGTCTTGTGCTTACATCAGGATATTATGAAATTACTTTATACATTTTTTTTATGTAAGGTTAACCCAAGCTAGTCAAGAGACAAATGAAGACAAAACGAAATAGTCTATATACTGGCGAAATCCACCCAATTCTAGTTGAGTTTGTGAACTAAAGCACTGAATAGACACTGATCATCACCGTTCTGGCAGGCTTGCCCATGCAGCATTTTGACTGCATTTATCTAGACTTTACCAGGTATTCTTGAAATGGCACTGGACAAAACCAAGTTGCTCAAAAGCTATCTCGTGAGAATATAGGATTATTCCAATCTCAGAACTTTTTACTATTTCTTTTCCTTTGGCCAGTGGATTTTAGGAAATGAAGCTATAAGCTCATGGGGAACTTGGTATGTGAAAGTGTATACACTCATCTGGAACACATGTACTTGGAGTAATTTAATCTAAATTTTCACTCGCTACTAATCAAGAATTAAGTGTCTAGTTCTATGCGGGATTAGAAGTCAATACAGATTTCAGAGTGAAAGTATTAAGCACTGTCTTAACTCTCTGTCCGTGTTAGCCATTGTTTGGTCCCCCAGGCATCTCTGTTCTCTAAGATGCTTCATCTATGCAAACAACGACAAACCTTGCTATCGATTTCGCTGCTCCCCAGTGCAGACTGAATCACGTGAAGCAGCGCATCCGTGAGCCCGTCACATTCCCGCATCCTCCTGCGGGCCTCCTCTCGGCTGAACTGACATTCCTGAAAAGCAGAAGGATGTGTCAGTACCCTTCACGGTGGTTACTTCATGACTGTGTATATTGCCTAGGATTTACTGCATCTTGATCATGTAACATCTTATGTAATGTCAGTAAACTAATGCACATGCTTCTTAAAAAAAATGGGATTAAGGCTTTTGTTCACAACCAGGGCCAATTTTTGGCTCCCTAGGGTGTACCTGGGAATGTTTGGAGACATTTCTGTTTGTCACAGCCGGGCTGGGAGGAGGAAGGTCCTGGCGTCTGGTGGCTCGAGACCAGGGACGTTGCCCAATACCCTCCAGTACATAGGAGGACCGCCCACAGCAAACAGGTGGGCCAGGACGTCGAGAGGGTGACTATGGGAAAGGTCTTATTAAAGTGTCACATTTATCACGTGCATTACTTTAAAGTAGCAGTAAAGTCTTGTGCTTACATCAGGATATTATGAAATTACTTTATACATTTTTTTTATGTAAGGTTAACCCAAGCTAGTCAAGAGACAAATGAAGACAAAACGAAATAGTCTATATACTGGCGAAATCCACCCAATTCTAGTTGAGTTTGTGAACTAAAGCACTGAATAGACACTGATCATCACCGTTCTGGCAGGCTTGCCCATGCAGCATTTTGACTGCATTTATCTAGACTTTACCAGGTATTCTTGAAATGGCACTGGACAAAACCAAGTTGCTCAAAAGCTATCTCGTGAGAATATAGGATTATTCCAATCTCAGAACTTTTTACTATTTCTTTTCCTTTGGCCAGTGGATTTTAGGAAATGAAGCTATAAGCTCATGGGGAACTTGGTATGTGAAAGTGTATACACTCATCTGGAACACATGTACTTGGAGTAATTTAATCTAAATTTTCACTCGCTACTAATCAAGAATTAAGTGTCTAGTTCTATGCGGGATTAGAAGTCAATACAGATTTCAGAGTGAAAGTATTAAGCACTGTCTTAACTCTCTGTCCGTGTTAGCCATTGTTTGGTCCCCCAGGCATCTCTGTTCTCTAAGATGCTTCATCTATGCAAACAACGACAAACCTTGCTATCGATTTCGCTGCTCCCCAGTGCAGACTGAATCACGTGAAGCAGCGCATCCGTGAGCCCGTCACATTCCCGCATCCTCCTGCGGGCCTCCTCTCCGGCTGAACTGACATTCCTGAAAAGCAGAAGGATGTGTCAGTACCCTTCACGGTGGTCACCGAAAGAACGTTCTGCCATGCCCACTTCCTCTCATTTGTTTGTCTTTAGTCCACACCACACAGCACTGTGGGATCTTAGGTTTCCTGAGCAGAAATCCAACCAGTGTCCTCTGCATTGAAAAGGCAGAGCCTTAACCCCTGGTTTGCCAGGGAAGTCCCTTCCTCTCATAGTTTTAACAAAACCCACTTTGCCTTTCAGAAGGTTTACCAAGACTGCAGTTTTAATGAGGGAGGGATGGCCTCTATAAATGCATTCTGTAACTGGGTGAGCCACAGATGCATTCTGTATTTTGATACAGAGGACGCAGAATTCGGAACACGTGACTCGTGAGAGTCCTGTGACCGCTAAGAAGGGAGACTTTGTAAAAGTCTTCAAGGTTTGCTTCTTTTACCTTCCATGAGGGAATCGGGAGTTCTTTGATCCAAAGGACTGTACTCCTTTGAGAAGTTTGAAACACTTTTCAAAGGCAAAGCTTCCAACTTACTGACATACCTTACAGGTCTAATTTCACCTGTCTCGAAAAAATACTTACCTTGGTCTTGCCAGAGGAAAATTCTAGAAGTTTATTCTAAGGACACAGACTTCTGGGAGAATTTAGCTATTGGGATACCCATGGCACCTTTGACAGGTATGAGTGGCCCACACTCCTTCCTCCAATGGCACAAGCTGATCTAAAGGCAACAGAAGGGCCCTCTTTAATGGAATGCACAAGCTGGGAGGCGAGTGAGCTTCCAGACCCACGAAAGACATCAGAGGATCCAGACAAAGGTGAATCTTCTGAGTGCTTTCATTACCCTATCCCCTGAAAGGGTGTTCTTTCCTTCTCAACCATGGTCAGGAATTGGTTCTAGTAGAAAACTTTTGCAGGGTCCCAAGTGGTGCTAGTGGTAAAGAACATGCCGGCCAATGCAGGAGACCTAGGGTCGGGGAGATTTCCCGGAAAAGGAAAGGGCAACCCACTCCAGTATTCTTGCCTGGAAAATCCCACAGACAGGGAAGTCTGGCAGTCCATAGGATCACAATGTGTCGGACATGATGGAAGCAACGTAGGCACAGAAACCTTTTGCAGCAAATGATCTATGGACAGCACAGCCTCCTGGAGGAATGCTGGAGGAGATGAGTAAATGGAAGGTGCAAAGGGGCTGACAGTTCAGGAATGTGGAGAAGGAGGATGAAAAGAGAGAATGACCTTGGAGGGCAAGGGCTCTCTCGCTACGGGTAGCATCAGAATCACCTGGAGGGTGTGTTCCTGTGGACAGCTGGGCCCCACCTTGGGATCAGAGGCAGAGTGGGATAATTTGCATACTTAATGATACTGACATTAAAGACCTAAAGCAGTGCTAGATCTATTGCTTTGATTTTAACCCTTTTTTGTAGCCGCTTTCGTTATCATAATTATACAATCATACATGGCCTGACTCAGAATCCTGCCCCTTTTCCCGACTGTTAAGCTAGTGTCTTCGTCTACCTGTAGATGGCTGGAAGTGAGTAATTAACACATACCCCCTGCCTGAGGCTTGCCCTTCTAGGAGATATTTACAAGATTAATGGCCTTTTTTCCTTCATGGCAATAGGAAAGGACCTGGCAACTAGACTCTGGCAAGATGGTTACTTTGAGACTATTTTGAGATGTTAGTTAGACTGCCTTCTTCTCGAGAAGAGCAAAGGCTTCGAACTCTCCAAGTGAAGTCGTATTCCTTGTTCGACGGGGTAACAGTGCTAGCTCTAGTTCCAGGGGTGGGGAGTTTTTGTTGGGGAGGGTAGTTTTCTTTGCCAACTGCTGGGGCCAGCCATGTGGCAGATTCCAAGAGTCCATGGCCCTTGACAGAGCCCACGAGAATAGCTGAACACAGAACGGATCTCCACACCCACGCTGTGACTGACACAGCTATTCTCATTTCATTTCTCCAACATCCTTCCCTGCTATATTTTATTCAGTTTTACAGATGAATTTGCCACAGGTGGCAAATGTGGTGACATTAGAACAAAACCCCAGTCTGTGAAGGAGAGAAGAGCAAGGGCTTCAAGCTCGATGCACAATATGGGCCATGTTTTTTCAGGAATTAAATCAAAATGAAATAGATTTAATGCTAAAATGCTACGGAACATTAATGTTTTCTTTAATATATGAAATGTTCTACAGACATGTTTAAAGAGGATCTATCAGCATTTTAATGTAACACCATTGGGAAAGGTTATTCAATTAAAACTGGTATTTTGGGCGTTTGCTGCTCTTGAAATCTAAACAAAACGCTCCAGTGTCTCAGCAAATGTTGACAGCATTTTTATGTAAAGTGTTACAGATTCCACCATGGAGTGGCCAGCCCTTGTCCTGAATGCATCCCTGGGATGGAGGAAGACATCCTTCTGCAAAAGAAGTGGTGCGAGGTACACTGATACTCTTATTAGAAGGATGGACCTCGCAGGAGAGCATTTTCAGACCCAGAAATGATTTCCACCAGGTCGAATTCTGATGCTGTTAGAGTCCAGTCAGACCCCTTTGGTCTGAAAAATGCTGAGAGCATTACATGACTGCCTTTTCTGTACTTTGATGAGGTCATGTTTCCAAAGACAGAATGATGGAAATTTAGACTTGAACGATCTGTAGGGAAAGCTCGTGTGCAGCTAGATCTCAAACACCCTCTACCGCATTTCCTTAACCATGAATGCTCAGCCTTTCCTTGGAGGAGCTGTACAGTAGGAGCGGCTGCCTCCTAATTCAAAATAAACGTCACTATGATCAGCCCTGTTTTCTTTACTGTATTCAATGACTGGGCAGGGCCAGCCAACGGCAAAGGTCAGGAATTAACAACTTTGTCAGTATCATACATTGTCAATACTAATTTTCTTTGAGTTCCTGTTCAATTCTAGTCTCCGCTGAAATTAAAAAAAAAAAATTATTACCTGGTTACAATAATAAATTGCGAGGATACTGAGAAATGTAAAAACCTGTTAAGGTCTCAGGAGGAAGAGATTAAGACACACACCTAACCACACCACCCACCTCCTCCCCAATGATACAGAGGCGGGCAGGGAAGAACCACAGTGCTTGCAGACAACATGGGCCATGTTTTTTCAGGAATTAAATCAAAATGAAATAGATTTAATGCTAAAATGCTACGGAACATTAATGTTTTCTTTAATATATGAAATGTTCTACAGACATGTTTAAAGAGGATCTATCAGCATTTTAATGTAACACCATTGGGAAAGGTTATTCAATTAAAACTGGTATTTTGGGCGTTTGCTGCTCTTGAAATCTAAACAAAACGCTCCAGTGTCTCAGCAAATGTTGACAGCATTTTTATGTAAAGTGTTACAGATTCCACCATGGAGTGGCCAGCCCTTGTCCTGAATGCATCCCTGGGATGGAGGAAGACATCCTTCTGCAAAAGAAGTGGTGCGAGGTACACTGATACTCTTATTAGAAGGATGGACCTCGCAGGAGAGCATTTTCAGACCCAGAAATGATTTCCACCAGGTCGAATTCTGATGCTGTTAGAGTCCAGTCAGACCCCTTTGGTCTGAAAAATGCTGAGAGCATTACATGACTGCCTTTTCTGTACTTTGATGAGGTCATGTTTCCAAAGACAGAATGATGGAAATTTAGACTTGAACGATCTGTAGGGAAAGCTCGTGTGCAGCTAGATCTCAAACACCCTCTACCGCATTTCCTTAACCATGAATGCTCAGCCTTTCCTTGGAGGAGCTGTACAGTAGGAGCGGCTGCCTCCTAATTCAAAATAAACGTCACTATGATCAGCCCTGTTTTCTTTACTGTATTCAATGACTGGGCAGGGCCAGCCAACGGCAAAGGTCAGGAATTAACAACTTTGTCAGTATCATACATTGTCAATACTAATTTTCTTTGAGTTCCTGTTCAATTCTAGTCTCCGCTGAAATTAAAAAAAAAAATTATTACCTGGTTACAATAATAAATTGCGAGGATACTGAGAAATGTAAAAACCTGTTAAGGTCTCAGGAGGAAGAGATTAAGACACACACCTAACCACACCACCCACCTCCTCCCCAATGATACAGAGGCGGGCAGGGAAGAACCACAGTGCTTGCAGACAACATGAGGCTTCGTATACATTAATATTTTAAAGGGAACTGAAGTGTGACTGTTTTCTCTCAATGAATTAAGAGTGTCCTACAAGCCTTTGGGGTTGGGTTCCCACTTTTAATCAAATATTCCCAAACGAGTGAAACACATTACAAGATTACCTTTGATTTTGATCCCCTATCCCAAAACAAAGTACTATACTTGTGTATTTCACTGTTTAAAAATAAAAATCTCCATAACCTTTTATGTGTGGTCACTGGTTGTAGACATGGTCCCATGTTAAGTGTCTGATAGACAGTCAGTCCAACCTATAAACTTCTTCCCTCCTACCGTCCTTAAACCATCTTCTGCTCAACTTGAGGGAGGGGATTTCCATATCTGACTAGAACCTGGTGCAGCAAAATTCTATCCACAAAAGTAACACTGAAGCAAAGACTTGTAGATCCTTGTAAAAATATAAATAAAAACCTCACAATGATAATGCAATATCTATTTCTTAGGAATAACGTCTATAATCTTGATTGAATTGTCAGTTGATACATCATTTGGAAATTTCTGCTTAAAGTAGGTTCTATAATTTTTTTATCTAATAGATGAAAAATGAACATTATTTTTATATCTTACAATTTAAAGATATGAAGTCCCTTACAGTCTCTCCTACTCAAACGTAACTAGCTAAACTGCTTTATTTTCCCTATCTTCAGTGCTGTTTGACATCTCATTTCTCTGAGCGCCCATCACTCTCTATGCTTATTAAAAAGATAAATTCATTATACAGTACTTGTAGAATCCAGAGTGGAATTTACATGAAAGACTTCAGTTTGCAGGGCACCACTTCAGACGGTCAGGATACGGGGGCTGCTGTCACACAGAGAACCAAGGGATGAGATTCTGTGTGATCAGTCTGTTTCAGTTTGGTTTTTCCCTTCTCCATACCCACTTAGGTCTTTGAATCTCTATTATTAGTCACCATTGGTTTTGCACTGGACTTATTCAGGCTGTGACCTTACTGCTGTCTCGGGATCTTCAGGAAGGTAGCAGGCATGTCAGTGTTACATGTGTGCTCAGCGTGCAGCTGAGTGCCTGGCACGTCCCAGGCGCTCACTGCCTGTTGGCTATTATGTGTTGGTATTATGTGTGCACTCAAATTCATGTTCACTGAGATGACGATGCCATCCAACCAACTCATCCTCTGCCACCCTCCCTCCTTTTGCCTTCCATCTTTCCCAGCAACAAGATCTTTTCCAAAGAGTCAGCTCTTTGCATCAGGTGGCCAAAGTAATGGAGCTTCAACTTTTTAGCATCAGTCCTTCCAATGAATATTCAGGGTTGATTTTCTTTAGGACTGACTGACTTGATTTCCTTACTGTCCAAGGGACTCTTAAGTCTTCTTCAGCACCACAATTTGAAAGCACCCATTCTTTGGTGCTCAGCCCTCTGTATGGTCCCTTTCCAACTGCAGTGAGCTCATGTAAGCTTTAAGAAAATAGATATTGGCAGATGATCAAATTTTCATATAGATTTGATTATGACCCAAATAGCCCAAACATAGGAAAATAAAAATGATTCCTATTGGGGTGAGGTGCCTCCCTTGATGTGGAAGGCCAGGAGATAGTCTATGCAACTCAGAGCATACCGAGGCCCTCTGCACAGGAAATACTGCTGGGATGGGATCATGCACCTTTTGAGGCAATAGTATGCTGCTCTGGGCTTCCTGGTGGTCCAGTGGGTAAAGGGTTTGCCTTGCAGTGCAAGGGGCACCGGTTCTATCCCTGGCCTGGAAGATCCCACACGCCAAGGAACAGTTGGACTGGTGTGTCCAATTACGAGCCAGCGCTCTGGAGCACATGCGACAAAGCCAGTGCTATGCAATGAGAGAGGCCACTGTGATGGGAGGCCACATATGCCAAAGAATAAAGGTGGGTGAAAAATAAACAATGACTTAGAGGCAATATATATATATATATATATATATAAAATAAAAAGTATGCTGCTTTAATTTATTCCGACCCATCACAGAGCTAACTAACCACAAGAATGCCACCAGGTCAGTGGGCATCCATCCAGGTTTCTCTCCTGCTTGGTTGTCGTCCTTCACTTCTGCCAGTCCTCTTTCTAGCTGAAGAGGCCTCTGAAACCTCAGTCTTCACAGCTGCCAGGGAACAGAGAGTGCCATGGATGGTACTCAGCCCTGTGTGGGGAGGGAGTGAACTGTATGGGAGAGAAGAGAGGTGGCTTCCCAGTTCTGCTTCAGTGAAGTCTGTTGCTGCTGCTAAGTCGCTTCAGTCATGTTGGACTCTTTCAACCCCATGGACGGTAGCCTGCCAGTCTCCTCTGGCTGTGGGATACTCCAGGCAAGTATACTGGAATAGGTTGCCATGCCCTCCTCCAGGGGATCTTCCCAACCCAGGGATCGAACCTGCCATATACTGCATTGCAGGCAGATTCTTTACTATCTGAGCCACCAAGGCACTGCAGCCTCTTTGATTTATGTAAATTCCCAGAACATCATCTGTAATGCTAATCCTAAGTACCAAACAGTCAGAACCGCATTAGGAATAGCCTCACCTCCTTAAACTTTTATTGGGTACAAATAATGGGAGGTTGAATACACTTGAAAAGCTTTTGACTTCTCTGTCTACATATGTGCTTTTAAAGTGGGTACATCATTATAGTCAAGTCAGAACAATTTCTAAAGAAATCAATTTTCCCTTTTCTTTTTTTTGGCCACTTCTATTGGTCTTTCATTTATCATCCATCTTTGTTCCTTTTGGCCTGCGTGGGCCTCCCATCACAGTGACCTCTCTGCAGAGTACAGGCTCTGGGCGCATGTGCTCCAGAGCTCCAGCTCGGTAGTTGGACACACTGGTCCAGCTGCTCTGCGGTACATGGGACCCTCCCAGGCCAGGGATCGAACCAGCACCCCTTGCACTGCAAAGTGGTGTCCTTACCCACTGGACCACTAGGGAAGCCCCCCTTTTTCCTTTATTTATTATTATTATTATTATTTTATTTTTAAGAGTAGTGGAGTCTAGTTGCTTGGATTCCTGCTATGCGTCTTGCGTCATCTCCCATGGAAGGCAATTTCCTCATAAATCAGCACACTGACGGCTTGGTAATTGGCTTTGCTGAGCTGTAGAGACAGAAGGCTTCAGTGGCCTAAAGACCAACTACTTCCGACACTGGCAATAAACCCCGCTGATGCGCTGTCCTTCGAGCAAAAGCCCCCTGCGGCCACCCCCACCCCCATCCATGAATATAAACCAGCAGAGAGCGACAGAGGAGCCCCTCTGAAGGACCACCTAGACATGTGCCTTCTGGAATCAGCCACGCACTCCACGCACTGTTCTGAGGATGCCCAGAGCAGAAGCAGAAGCACCTGAGTTAACAGGCACCCTGTCGTTGGCAAGTGCTACCCAGGGTCTCAGCTCCACTATTCTAATTAAAATTGATGGACGCTGCAGAGTTAAGTGCTCTATGAAATGTCTGCTCAAAGCTTCCCGTTGGGCTAAATTACAAGGAAATCGCAGGGTAAAAACGGGTGAATGCTGCGTGGCTAAAACCGTTATCTGTGAGCCTAATTGTGCCCGTGGTTCTTTGTATTTTTAAAGGGCTTTTAAAGCAAACACCCATAATCGTTTTCTAGCTTGTAGTACTCGGGACAGGAGCTGGGCCTCCAGTTATTCGCCCACATCCTGTGTTTAGAGCAGTGTCAGGTAATGTGGGTTGCCCACCTGCCCTGTACATTCCACTAACTCCTGTAATACTTCACTAGGGTAGGTTTGTGGTGGGCTCTTCTTTCTTGAGCATGGATCCGGATGAGGACGCATTGCACGCTGGAAGCTCCACCTCCCCCTCCTGGCGTGGCACCGCGGCATCCCCACCATCCCCACCATGCCAACAGGCACCTCTACAGAACGAACCCACGGGGGCCAGCTCTGCCTCGACAAATGCAACAACAGCAAAAAGAAAACACCATGGGTCACAATGCGAATAAAGTCCAAACATGAAAGGAACACTGTTCCAAACAGGTAAACAGTGTTTTCTTCTTTCTCTGCTAAGCCAGTCATCAGCCAGCTTGATTTAAGGTACGAAACCTGAGCTTTAAAACACCTTAATATATAAATATGCTAGGAAGCTGTGAAATAGAAAATACAACCTTCACTTTACCAAGCAGGCAGCTTCCAGGAAAATGAGAATCGTGGCTAAACAAATAATGAAGAATGCAGAGGACATCCAATTTTGTGTATTCTGAGTCCTTCCTCTTCTAAGAAGTAGGAGAACAAAGCTGACTAATAAAGGACTGTTGGTAATTGGCTACTTGCCTTTTAAATGTCAGATGGTGGGTTTGAAGACCTTCAAGATTTGGCATCATATTCTGGATTATTAATAGCTGTTATGAAAACCACCTTTCTCACTTTCATTCCAATTTATCTCCTAATTCCCCATATGTAGTGAGGTAATCTTTAGTTTATCTACCTTTTAGTCATCTGGTTAACAGGCACCCTGTCGTTGGCAAGTGCTACCCAGGGTCTCAGCTCCACTATTCTAATTAAAATTGATGGACGCTGCAGAGTTAAGTGCTCTATGAAATGTCTGCTCAAAGCTTCCCGTTGGGCTAAATTACAAGGAAATCGCAGGGTAAAAACGGGTGAATGCTGCGTGGCTAAAACCGTTATCTGTGAGCCTAATTGTGCCCGTGGTTCTTTGTATTTTTAAAGGGCTTTTAAAGCAAACACCCATAATCGTTTTCTAGCTTGTAGTACTCGGGACAGGAGCTGGGCCTCCAGTTATTCGCCCACATCCTGTGTTTAGAGCAGTGTCAGGTAATGTGGGTTGCCCACCTGCCCTGTACATTCCACTAACTCCTGTAATACTTCACTAGGGTAGGTTTGTGGTGGGCTCTTCTTTCTTGAGCATGGATCCGGATGAGGACGCATTGCACGCTGGAAGCTCCACCTCCCCCTCCTGGCGTGGCACCGCGGCATCCCCACCATCCCCACCATGCCAACAGGCACCTCTACAGAACGAACCCACGGGGGCCAGCTCTGCCTCGACAAATGCAACAACAGCAAAAAGAAAACACCATGGGTCACAATGCGAATAAAGTCCAAACATGAAAGGAACACTGTTCCAAACAGGTAAACAGTGTTTTCTTCTTTCTCTGCTAAGCCAGTCATCAGCCAGCTTGATTTAAGGTACGAAACCTGAGCTTTAAAACACCTTAATATATAAATATGCTAGGAAGCTGTGAAATAGAAAATACAACCTTCACTTTACCAAGCAGGCAGCTTCCAGGAAAATGAGAATCGTGGCTAAACAAATAATGAAGAATGCAGAGGACATCCAATTTTGTGTATTCTGAGTCCTTCCTCTTCTAAGAAGTAGGAGAACAAAGCTGACTAATAAAGGACTGTTGGTAATTGGCTACTTGCCTTTTAAATGTCAGATGGTGGGTTTGAAGACCTTCAAGATTTGGCATCATATTCTGGATTATTAATAGCTGTTATGAAAACCACCTTTCTCACTTTCATTCCAATTTATCTCCTAATTCCCCATATGTAGTGAGGTAATCTTTTAGTTTATCTACCTGCAGAACATTTGAACAAATTGTACTTCAAAGACTTATTAAATCTGGGAATCCATGTGATTTTCAAAAAAAACTCCCTCATCTAGATAGTATATTTTCCTCGAGGTGCCTTCCTTATTTTTATAATTGCTTTGACCATGTATGGATACCATACTGAGTCCCAATAACAACAATCAAAAAAGAGTACTGAACTATCATCAGAGGCAAAAAAGTATGTTCGCTCTGGGTCTTCCATTTTCCTTTTGTTTCTACTCCTGTCTCAGTGCCATCCCAGCCGCTCCCAAATATGGTTTGGTTTTGGATATTTAGTGTCAGACTATTGCCATCAGCCTTTCTCTAAGCTGAGGGCTCACTATCCTCACCCAGCAAGGAAAGATTAAGTGATTAGAAGAGGGGACCACTGGATACAAAAGGCAAAACTCCTATTACTCTGTTGCTCCAGGCCAGATGCCTGTTGGTAACTATCCCTCTCTGCTTTACACAGTGTTTTTTATTGGGGGGGGAGTGGAGCGTGGTTTGTTTTCTTACATTTCTTTTTCGGAAAATGTCTCCTTAAACTTGTGGCCAAATGCTAACAAAAATAGTTCCTGGATCAAAACAGTTTAAGCCTCATGTCCAAATGGGAAGGAAGTGATTAAAAATAAAAATACATGTTTCCCTTAACGTCTTAAGATGCACCCATCTCTTCTAATTGCTATTTCATGGATTTAGCAGTTCTGATGACTAACTCGGCAGGCTTTGATTTGGGCCAAAGTGAACGCGTTAGTTGTTCAATCGTGTCCAGCTCCTTGCGACCTCATAGACTGGAGCCTGCCTGGCTCCTCTGTCCACAGAATTCTCCAGGTAAGAATACTGGAGCGCGCAGCCATTTCCTTCTCCAGGGAATCTTCCCAACCCAGGGGTCTCCCACATTGCGGGCAGAATCTTTACCATCTGAGCCACCAGGGAAGCCAAAGGACATGATAAATGATGTAAAGTCCAGACTCCAGTTCATCTGGCCAGAGGTTACTGTTCTAAGCTTAGTGAAATGAACAAATAAAGCCAACCTTGTTTGGCCAAAAATGAAGTAAAACTCCAGAAGGTGTCTCTGGACCACTCTCTTCTTGTTTTCTAATAGAAATATCTAGTGTAGGAGTGGTGGGTGACAAGAAAAAAGGAAAATTCTAAGAATACATTCATATAATTTGCATAAGAAAAAAATATACAGAAAACTCAGTAAAACTAACACTGCTTGTCTTTTAATTTTTTTCTGAAAGGGAGAAGAATACACATTCAATCTTAAATGTTGAAACATCTTTCAATTTCTGGAAGAAATTTCTGAAAGACTTATTAACAGAAAGAAGGAGTTAGCTTCTTAAGGAAGAGTGCCAATGTGGTCTTTCAAGTTTGTCTTAATTACAATTAGGAACAATACTGCAAATATTGGTACCAGAATAGGTCACAGAAACTCATATAAAATCAAGTTTAATTGCCTGCTTCCATTACCATTATGACTTTTTCTTGGCTGTGGGAGGGAAAAGATGTCTCTTCATATCATATGATATCACTCATATGTGGTATCTAATTTTTAAAAAATGACACAAATCAACATTTACAAGGCAGGAAAGGACTTAGAGATATCAAAAACAAACTTACAGCTACCAAAGGTGAAATGGAATGGGGGTGGAGCATAAATCAGGAGCTTGGGACGAACATACATACATACATACACTATTATATGTAAGACAGATAAATAAGAAACTACTGTATAGCACATAGAACTCTACCCAGTATTCTGTAATAATCTATATAAGCAACAAACCTGAAAAACAATGAATATATGTACATGTGTGAGAGGTCTTCTCAGATGACTCAGTCGTAAAGAATCTGCCTGCCAACGCAGGAGAGGCCAGAGACGCAGATTCAGTCCCTAGGTCAGGAAGATTCCCTGGAGTAGAATATGGCTACCCATTTGATATTCTTGCCTGAAGAATCCATCCGAGGTGCCTGGTGGTCTATATAGTCCACGGGGTCACAAAGAGTTGGACATGACCGAGAGCTATTATGTATACACATGACTGAATCACTTTGCTGTGTGCTTAAAACTAGCACAATTTTGTAAATCAATTATATGCCAATAAAATTTAAAAAATATTTATAAATGTCTCTTCAAGATGGCTGCCTCTGGTGGTTCAATCAAACACTCAAACCCTAATCTAGTCACTGTGGTTAAGAGGCTTTGCAGATGGAATTAAGGTTACTAACCAGCTGACCTTAAGACAGGGCAATGATGCTAGGTTATCTTCTTGGGCTCAGTGCAATCACATGAGCTCTTGAAAGCAGAAGAGGGAGAAAGAAGAGTCAGTCCAACAGATGTGGGTGAAGAGGGGCTGAGGGGGCTGAGAAAAGGAGAGCAGAGAGGACCTGACGCAGCTAGCACTGCAGGATGGAGGGAGGCATGACCAGCTTGGCCAGGTGGTGCCCCATGCAAGCGAAGAACGCCCCTGAAGCTCTAGCCAGCCAGGGGTCTACAGCTGCCAGGAACTAAATTCGGCCACTGACCTGAACAGTCAGGAAGCAGGTTGTCCCCTGAGGGTCCTGATAAGAACCTGGCCATAGACGTCTTGATTTTGGACTTGTGAGACATCAAGCAGAGAAACCAGCCAAGCTTCCCAGAGTAAGGTAGACACCATGAGTTTGTGTTGTTCTAATACCCCCTTTCTGTAGTTCAATTGTTAAGTTGTGTCTGGCTCTTTGTGACCCCATCGACTACAGCACACCAGGCTTCTCTGTCCTTCAAAATCTCCCTGAGTTGTTCAAACTCATGCCCATTGAGTCGATGATGCCTTCCAACCACCTCATCCTCTGTCACCCCCATTTCCTAATGCTCTCAGTCTTTCCTAGCATCAGGGTCTTTTAAATGAGTTTTCTCTTCACATCAGGTGGCTAAAGTATTGGAGCTTTAACTTCAGCATCAGTCATTCCAGTGAATATCCAAGGTTGATTTCCTTTAAGATTGACTGGTTTGATCTCCTTTCTGCAGCACCGTAGTTCAAAAGCATCAATTCTTCAGGGCTTCCCTGGTAGCTCTGTGGTAAAGAGTTCACCTGCCAAAGGAGGAGATCCCTGAGCTGGGAAGATCCCACATGCTGCAGAGCAACAAAGCCTGTGAGTCACAACTATTGAGTCCATGTGCCACAGTTACTGAAGCCCATGTGCCATAGAGCCCGAGTTCCACAACAAGGGAAATCACCACAATGAGAAGCCTGCTCACCTCAACTAGAGAGTAGCCCCCACTCCCTGCCACTAGAGAAGAGCCTGTGGCAGCAGTGAAAACCCAGAATAGCCAAAAAATAAACAAATAAATAGCATTTCTTATGTATATTAAAAAAAGCATCAATTCTTCAGTGCTCAGCCTTCTGTATGGTCAAACTCTGACATCCATACATGACTACTAGAAAAACCATAGCTTTGACTATATGGACCTTTGCTGGAAAAGTGATGTCTCTGTTTTTTAATATGCTGTCTAGGTTCATCACAGCTTTTCTTCTAAGGAGCACTGCTTTTTAATATGCTGCCTGGGTCCACCATAGCTTCTCTTCTAAGGAGCAAGTGTCTTTTTAAATTTTAAGGCTACAATCATCATTCACAGTGATTTTGGAGACCAAGAAAATAAAGTCGGTCACTATTTCCATTTTTCCCCCATCTACTTGCCATGAAGTGATGGGACCGATCCCATGATCTTAGTTTTTTGAATACTGAGTTTTAAGCCAGTGTTTTCACTCTCCTCTTTCACCTTCATCTAGAGCCTCTTTAGTTCCTCTTGACTTTCTGCCATTTAGGCAGTGTCATCTGCCCATCTGAGGTTTGTGACAATTCGTTACAGCGGTAATACAAAAACCACTTCATTTGCATATTCACCCCCCAAAATTCATATTTTCACTAATGTTCACTTTCACATTTCTCCTAAAATACTTCAAAACTCTGAAACAAATTTTTGCATCTTCCAATGGAGGCATTTTAGAGGCTCTGAATGATGAGATGCCATTTTTAGGATTTTTAGATGCTTCTTGCTGCAGAAGTGGCAGCCAAACACATCTTCCACCAATTCCAGGTAACCTCATGTGACTTTTCTTCATTTACTACTACCAGATGGCTTGCCCTCAGCATGAGTACAGGATAAAGAGTTCACCTGCCAAAGGAGGAGATCCCTGAGCTGGGAAGATCCCACATGCTGCAGAGCAACAAAGCCTGTGAGTCACAACTATTGAGTCCATGTGCCACAGTTACTGAAGCCCATGTGCCATAGAGCCCGAGTTCCACAACAAGGGAAATCACCACAATGAGAAGCCTGCTCACCTCAACTAGAGAGTAGCCCCCACTCCCTGCCACTAGAGAAGAGCCTGTGGCAGCAGTGAAAACCCAGAATAGCCAAAAAATAAACAAATAAATAGCATTTCTTATGTATATTAAAAAAAGCATCAATTCTTCAGTGCTCAGCCTTCTGTATGGTCAAACTCTGACATCCATACATGACTACTAGAAAAACCATAGCTTTGACTATATGGACCTTTGCTGGAAAAGTGATGTCTCTGTTTTTTAATATGCTGTCTAGGTTCATCACAGCTTTTCTTCTAAGGAGCACTGCTTTTTAATATGCTGCCTGGGTCCACCATAGCTTCTCTTCTAAGGAGCAAGTGTCTTTTAATTTCAAGGCTACAATCATCATTCACAGTGATTTTGGAGACCAAGAAAATAAAGTCGGTCACTATTTCCATTTTTCCCCCATCTACTTGCCATGAAGTGATGGGACCGATCCCATGATCTTAGTTTTTTGAATACTGAGTTTTAAGCCAGTGTTTTCACTCTCCTCTTTCACCTTCATCTAGAGCCTCTTTAGTTCCTCTTGACTTTCTGCCATTTAGGCAGTGTCATCTGCCCATCTGAGGTTTGTGACAATTCGTTACAGCGGTAATACAAAAACCACTTCATTTGCATATTCACCCCCCAAAATTCATATTTTCACTAATGTTCACTTTCACATTTCTCCTAAAATACTTCAAAACTCTGAAACAAATTTTTGCATCTTCCAATGGAGGCATTTTAGAGGCTCTGAATGATGAGATGCCATTTTTAGGATTTTTAGATGCTTCTTGCTGCAGAAGTGGCAGCCAAACACATCTTCCACCAATTCCAGGTAACCTCATGTGACTTTTCTTCATTTACTACTACCAGATGGCTTGCCCTCAGCATGAGTACAGGATAATGGCACCGCTGGGGACAAATTTCCTTTTACTGCTTTTGTGATAAAGGGAGTAATGCTTTAAAAAAAATCAAAGAAATATAATGTTGCTTAGAAAGGTCACACAGGAAAGACATTTCAAGAAGCCACAGAGACTCATTAAAAGCAGCTCATAGGTTGGCAATGAAGAGTCAGGCTTTACTGTCTCTGCTCATCACTCTAAATAAGCGCTTCAATTAGAGGGCTTCTCGCCTGTGAGTATACTGGTGCCATTCTCCGGAAGCTGAGCAGATGTTAAGGTTTTACTTAAAATCTGGACCCTTAACCCGCTCCGTGGCCACCCCCCACCAGTGGCCCAGGGCACGCTCTTTTCTGGCTTCACCACTCTTCGTAACCAATTATGGTTCTCAGAATTTTGGCACACAACACAGAAAATGACTTCATGGGGAAAATGTCAAGACACTGATGTACCACAAAAACAATCTAGAAAATATACTTGGGAACTGAAAGGTTTTTCTAAACGCTCATTTTAATATGATGACTCATGATCAATTCTTTTATATGTGCCAATAGAGGAAGGTTTTCATCAGTTAATTAACAAAGAAAAAAGGTACAGGAAAGACAGAATGATTCTAGAACAGGAGGAAGGGGGTAGGCCACAACCTTTTAAAGAATGACAGAGCCACAGGACACAACACAAATGGTTAGAATCAACGAGGTCCAGGATGGCGGATGAGTGGACTTCCGCTAGAAACCTCAGCGTATGCCCTCTTTTAAGAGCCTCTTTAGTTCCTCTTGACTTTCTGCCCAGTGTCATCTGCCCATCTGAGGTTTGTGACAATTCGTTACAGCGGTAATACAAAAACCACTTCATTTGCATATTCACCCCCCAAAATTCATATTTTCACTAATGTTCACTTTCACATTTCTCCTAAAATACTTCAAAACTCTGAAACAAATTTTTGCATCTTCCAATGGAGGCATTTTAGAGGCTCTGAATGATGAGATGCCATTTTTAGGATTTTTAGATGCTTCTTGCTGCAGAAGTGGCAGCCAAACACATCTTCCACCAATTCCAGGTAACCTCATGTGACTTTTCTTCATTTACTACTACCAGATCGCTTGCCCTCAGCATGAGTACAGGATAGTGGCACCGCGGGGGACAAATTTCCGTTTACTGCTTTTGTGAAAAAGGGGAGTAATGCTTTAAAAAAAATCAAAGAAATATAATGTTGCTTAGAAAGGTCACACAGGAAAGACATTTCAAGAAGCCACAGAGACTCATTAAAAGCAGCTCATAGGTTGGCAATGAAGAGTCAGGCTTTACTGTCTCTGCTCATCACTCTAAATAAGCGCTTCAATTAGAGGGCTTCTCGCCTGTGAGTATACTGGTGCCATTCTCCGGAAGCTGAGCAGATGTTAAGGTTTTACTTAAAATCTGGACCCTTAACCCGCTCCGTGGCCACCCCCCACCAGTGGCCCAGGGCACGCTCTTTTCTGGCTTCACCACTCTTCGTAACCAATTATGGTTCTCAGAATTTTGGCACACAACACAGAAAATGACTTCATGGGGAAAATGTCAAGACACTGATGTACCACAAAAACAATCTAGAAAATATACTTGGGAACTGAAAGGTTTTTCTAAACGCTCATTTTAATATGATGACTCATGATCAATTCTTTTATATGTGCCAATAGAGGAAGGTTTTCATCAGTTAATTAACAAAGAAAAAAGGTACAGGAAAGACAGAATGATTCTAGAACAGGAGGAAGGGGGTAGGCCACAACCTTTTAAAGAATGACAGAGCCACAGGACACAACACAAATGGTTAGAATCAACGAGGTCCAGGATGGCGGATGAGTGGACTTCCGCTAGACCTTCAGCCTCAGCGTATGCCCGTGGTAGAACACCACCATGCTAGCTGGCACTCCTACAGGAGCCAGGACAGCTCCAAGGCCGGCCACAAAAGGGGAAGAAGCAATCAGTGGCCCGGCTCCTGGAGATTCCCACCATTACCCCCCAAACAGCTGGGATACTCTTCCCACTCATGAGCCTATGAAGTGACCCATCCTCCTGAAAATGACAACCCTGTACCCTGATGCTGCTCTGGCTTCCAAGGTGAGCCGCACTCTGTCTATGGAGTGTGCTTCTTTCTAAATGCATCCACTTCTTACCTGTCGCTTTGTCTCTCACTGAAATCTTCCTTTCATGAGACATCAAGAATCTGAGGTTCTTTAAGTCCTGAGACCAGGTTTGATTTCAGTTAAAAAAGATGGCGGATTCAAGTCCCAATCTGCATTACACAGTTCCCATTCCATTTTTTGTGCAAAAGGGAAGCAGGGAGAGGATCCTTATATCCTACACAAGCTCACCAGTATTTCCAATAATCCAATAATTCCCCCAAGTCCCCGAAAAAACATAGTGTACTACTTTAGCTTTAACCACAAATACTTGCCCTATAGTATTTTTTCTAGCACATGCCAAAAGTCAAATATATAGTTTATTCCAATGCCAGAGAAATTCAGACTTGCTGCAGCCTTAAAGTCAGGGCTCCCTCTCTTTCTCCTGCATGGACACATCTCAAGGATAGGGTGCCCTCTCAACAGCACTGGCCACTGGTGGGGAGAGGCGGAGGGGTTGAGTGACAAGCAGGTACTAGCTAGCCAGCCACAGTCTCACCCCTGCTCTCCACCGGGTCTGCAGCAGCCTGGGTGGGCAAAGACACTTAGGATCTAAATGAGTGTTGGTTATCTTTTTTATGTTTTGTTTCAATTCTGATTTCCCTCACCATGGAGTCCCTAAATTATACTGCAGATGAACAGAATAGGAAGAATGAGTGTGATAATTTACCTTTGCAAAGTGTATTTATTGTTCCAGTGACCAAGAGAGGTGAATAAAGCAGAAATCTCCAGGATGGGGATGAGTGGACTTCCGCTAGACCTTCAGCCTCAGCGTATGCCCGTGGTAGAACACCACCATGCTAGCTGGCACTCCTACAGGAGCCAGGACAGCTCCAAGGCCGGCCACAAAAGGGGAAGAAGCAATCAGTGGCCCGGCTCCTGGAGATTCCCACCATTACCCCCCAAACAGCTGGGATACTCTTCCCACTCATGAGCCTATGAAGTGACCCATCCTCCTGAAAATGACAACCCTGTACCCTGATGCTGCTCTGGCTTCCAAGGTGAGCCGCACTCTGTCTATGGAGTGTGCTTCTTTCTAAATGCATCCACTTCTTACCTGTCGCTTTGTCTCTCACTGAAATCTTCCTTTCATGAGACATCAAGAATCTGAGGTTCTTTAAGTCCTGAGACCAGGTTTGATTTCAGTTAAAAAAGATGGCGGATTCAAGTCCCAATCTGCATTACACAGTTCCCATTCCATTTTTTGTGCAAAAGGGAAGCAGGGAGAGGATCCTTATATCCTACACAAGCTCACCAGTATTTCCAATAATCCAATAATTCCCCCAAGTCCCCGAAAAAACATAGTGTACTACTTTAGCTTTAACCACAAATACTTGCCCTATAGTATTTTTTCTAGCACATGCCAAAAGTCAAATATATAGTTTATTCCAATGCCAGAGAAATTCAGACTTGCTGCAGCCTTAAAGTCAGGGCTCCCTCTCTTTCTCCTGCATGGACACATCTCAAGGATAGGGTGCCCTCTCAACAGCACTGGCCACTGGTGGGGAGAGGCGGAGGGGTTGAGTGACAAGCAGGTACTAGCTAGCCAGCCACAGTCTCACCCCTGCTCTCCACCGGGTCTGCAGCAGCCTGGGTGGGCAAAGACACTTAGGATCTAAATGAGTGTTGGTTATCTTTTTTATGTTTTGTTTCAATTCTGATTTCCCTCACCATGGAGTCCCTAAATTATACTGCAGATGAACAGAATAGGAAGAATGAGTGTGATAATTTACCTTTGCAAAGTGTATTTATTGTTCCAGTGACCAAGAGAGGTGAATAAAGCAGAAATCTTAAAAGCAAAGCAAGAGACAGAGAGAAAAGAGTAACGGAGAACAAGTAGTACCAACTGGAACCTGTTGGAGGGTCCAGTTTTCCTTCAAGGTTATTTTGTTGTGCACCAAACACTTGAATTTGCTGGATAAAAATGATGTTGATCACCCCCAATTCTTGTCTTACCTGCATATCTACATCCTATCAGCCAGCACATCACTCAGCTCCAATATCACAGCACTCTGAGAATCTTCCTCCAGGGCCACTGCTGGCCCCCAGCACTGGCGTCTCTCATCTCTTAATTGGGCTCCCTGCTTATGTCCTCATTCTGAAGCCAGGCAGGACCTCATGGGCCTCCTGGGCACCAAAGCCTTTCTGTGCCACCACCAGTTTCTTGCTTATAGCAAATAGGCTTCATTCAGCCTCCAAGACCTTCCCTGAGTTCTAAAGGGCAGATTCAAACAGTTGCTGATTACAGAAGGGAGGGGATGCAAAGACAAAGGAGGTACATCCCAGAAACAATAGTGCAGCTTTGGGGAAGGGCGCTGGTTCCCCCTCAAGGGAAACACATAATAGCATCTTTGAGCTCTTTTGCAGCCACTAAAATAAACAGGTCAAAGAAACTAACAGTATGCTGCCCACCAGAAGGTTTATGATGCTGACTTCCAATTACTTCACCACCAATCAGAAGAATGTCCATAAACTGGTCGTGCTGTCTTTGAATCATTACTATAAAACTTCTCACTACCCCCGCCAGGTCAGGACATATCACGGTTTTGTGGGCATTAGCATCCTATATACCCCCTTTCCTGGCAAAGGAATAAAGCTACTCTTTTCTACTTCACTCAAAACTCTTGAGATTCCATTTGGTACTGGGGTACAGACGGGATGTTGGTTACATTTCCCCACCTTCCAAAGAAGTGCCAGTGATTCTTCTAAGCTGGGCATCAGTGCACGAGCCCACCACTCCAAGACCTTCCACTGTCCTCAGAATCAGACTCAAGCACCTGGTCACAGCACCTGCCTGGGACCTCTTCCTTCTTTTTCACTTGGCCAAGTCAGTCCTACTCATTTTTCCTGTCTTTTTTCATGGGAAGGCTTCCCTGCCCTCTGCCCAGGTGAAAGGCCTTTGTTCTATGTTCATTCATTGTACACTTTCATAATTCTCACCCTACTTCTATTACTTGCTTACTGACTCCTGGCATCCAGTTATGGTCATTCCACACTCCGGTCAACGAGCATCACGCTACCCTGGGGAAGAGCTAGAGGCTGGGCAGCTGGCCTGCAAGAAGGGCGGCTGCGGGAAGGATGGCCAGCCATGCAAGCTGACAAAGTGACCCCAACAGCCAACCCTCTGAGAATCTTCCTCCAGGCCCCCAGCACTGGCGTCTCTCATCTCTTAATTGGGCTCCCTGCTTATGTCCTCATTCTGAAGCCAGGCAGGACCTCATGGGCCTCCTGGGCACCAAAGCCTTTCTGTGCCACCACCAGTTTCTTGCTTATAGCAAATAGGCTTCATTCAGCCTCCAAGACCTTCCCTGAGTTCTAAAGGGCAGATTCAAACAGTTGCTGATTACAGAAGGGAGGGGATGCAAAGACAAAGGAGGTACATCCCAGAAACAATAGTGCAGCTTTGGGGAAGGGCGCTGGTTCCCCCTCAAGGGAAACACATAATAGCATCTTTGAGCTCTTTTGCAGCCACTAAAATAAACAGGTCAAAGAAACTAACAGTATGCTGCCCACCAGAAGGTTTATGATGCTGACTTCCAATTACTTCACCACCAATCAGAAGAATGTCCATAAACTGGTCGTGCTGTCTTTGAATCATTACTATAAAACTTCTCACTACCCCCGCCAGGTCAGGACATATCACGGTTTTGTGGGCATTAGCATCCTATATACCCCCTTTCCTGGCAAAGGAATAAAGCTACTCTTTTCTACTTCACTCAAAACTCTTGAGATTCCATTTGGTACTGGGGTACAGACGGGATGTTGGTTACATTTCCCCACCTTCCAAAGAAGTGCCAGTGATTCTTCTAAGCTGGGCATCAGTGCACGAGCCCACCACTCCAAGACCTTCCACTGTCCTCAGAATCAGACTCAAGCACCTGGTCACAGCACCTGCCTGGGACCTCTTCCTTCTTTGTCACTTGGCCAAGTCAGTCCTACTCATTTTTCCTGTCTTTTTTCATGGGAAGGCTTCCCTGCCCTCTGCCCAGGTGAAAGGCCTTTGTTCTATGTTCATTCATTGTACACTTTCATAATTCTCACCCTACTTCTATTACTTGCTTACTGACTCCTGGCATCCAGTTATGGTCATTCCACACTCCGGTCAACGAGCATCACGCTACCCTGGGGAAGAGCTAGAGGCTGGGCAGCTGGCCTGCAAGAAGGGCGGCTGCGGGAAGGATGGCCAGCCATGCAAGCTGACAAAGTGAGCCCAAACTCTGAGGAGGGTTAGGAAAAACCAGGCAGATGCCCTTGGCCAGCTGCGTCTGCACTCAGACGCACAGGCTGGTATAGTAGCAGGCAGCCCTCAACGGTTCCACATCTCTGCCCAGGGCCGCTTGTGGTCTGTGACGAAATACACACAGCTGCCTGGGATTGATTTCTTTGCTTGTCAAACGGATGATAACTTTCTAGCATAGGAAGGAGACAGAAGGACTAAGTGACAGCAATACTAATGTACTGTAGCCACAGAAAGGACATAAAATTGGAAGTCAGCACCAAAGGAGCCGCCAGTTTCTCCAGCCCTGGTCCACAGAGAGTTCAGCGACAGACCAGGTCACATTCATATCTTGTTAAAGGGATTTCGGGCAAGAGACTCTGCTGTCGGGCACAGTGGGGATTCTTGGGGAGCCAAGGAGAAGGATGGGCACAGGAGGAGGAATGGCTCCACACCCACCTCTCAGCAGGTCCTGATTTGGGTAATCTAATGTCTGTGAATACCGGCACTCGTTTGCAATGAATGGAAGTATTTCGTGCTCATAAGGTTAGTCAGGGGAATAGAAAAGCTTGGTGTCAAATTTCAGCTCTGAGACTATCAGCCACCTTGAGCAACACATTGAAGCTCTCTGACCCTCAGTTTCTCCATCTGTCAAGTGGGCTTGTGTTTTGAGAGAATTAGATAAGGCAAAGACTGTGAAGTACATAGGAACCAGCGGGGACCCAACCCAAAAGCATTCACTAATTACCAGAAATAATGGGCATTTTAAAAAGTGATAAAATGTAAGCAACAAAATTTACCATCTAAGACATTATTTAGTGTATAGTTGAGTTGTATTAAGTACCTTTACCCTATTGTACTAAATAATACTTTTTTTTAAATAAAGGCCATTTGGCACATTGTTTTTAGTAGTTCTAAGTATAAGAACATTCTTTTTATTTTAAATTAATGAATTAATTTATTTTTTGGAGGGTTCGGAAAGGAGGGGGGGTGGGTGGGCAGACCACTTTTTTTTTATTGGTCTTTCATATATCTATTTTCTTTGTTCCTTGGCCCGCGTGGGCCTCCCAAACTGGCTGTAAGCATTCTACAGCTGACCAGAATGCTGAGCATGCTGTTATGGCTGAGCATTCTACGTGGATTCTGAAAGCCCAGGTTTAAATTTTGGCTCACAGTCTTCTATCAGGAGCTCTGAGACAAACCGCTAAAACTCTCTAAACTGCAGTTTCTTCTTTTTTAAAATTTTGGGGGAAAAGCCCACACAATAACCTATCATTTATAAAGTTATCATAAGAATTAAGTGATGATTGGTGATATTAAAGAGTTTTGTCCATATTTATTATTTAACTGTGCTAATAAACTGCTAGTCTAACAACTTCCTTTAAATGAGGTGCATGAAGAATTCATCATCATAAGAACCTGGGCCAATTAGAGCAAAATGCAAGGAAAAACTGGACTAAAGATGAGAAAAGACATTCTGCCATTTGGTACAACTGATGAATGTGGTGGTTTTATTTATCAGAAATGTCACAAACACCCCCACAGGAGAACAATCAGGTACATGACACTAAGAAACTGATCTCCTGGGGAAACTGGTGATCATGCAAGGAACATTATCTCTGCAAATGGGAAGATTTTGAGTAGCCAGGAGAGTTAAAAGTTCCCTGCTTTGCTGAAAATTAGTACGGGACATTCTTAGGCAATTGCCAAGCAGCAAGAGAAGGACCTTCTTGAATTCATTCATTCACTCATTCAGCTAAAAGCTATTTACGGGGGTCTGTTGGGGCCAGAGGATGTCTTGGGGCAGGGAAATCTCTGATGATGAAAGACATGATCCTTTATGTAGATAAGAAGGTAGCTCGTGGAGAAACTGACCTGACACACACAAGGACACAGGCAAAGACATCACTCCAAATTGTCAGATGATCTGATCAAGAGGCCAGGATGCTCTGAAAAGTCATTAGGAAGGGAAGATGCATGCATGCTTGGTTGCTTTAGTTGTGTCCAGCTCTTTGGGTCCCCATGGACTATGACCTGCCAGGCTCCTCTGGCCATGGGATCCTCCAGACAAGAATACTGGGGTGGGCTGCCATGTCCTTCTCCACTGTCTGAGTTGTAAAGACCCTGCCGGCAATGCAGGAGATTTAATAGCTACAGGTTTGATCCCTGGGTTGGGCAGATGTCTTGGAGGAAGGCATGGCTACCCACTCCAGTATTCTTTCCTGGGAAATGCCTTGGACAGAGGCATCTGGAGGGCTACAGTCCACGGTGTTGCAAAGAGTCAGACACGACTAAACGACTAAGTAGAAGTGAAAGAAGCCAGTCACAAAAGGCTATCTATTACATGACTTCCTTTAAATGGAATATTCAGAACAGGTAAATCCATAAAGACAGAATACAGACAGGTGATCGCTCGAGTCAGCAGGTGGGAGAATGGGTCCAGTTAATGGGTCCAGAGTTTCTTTCTGGGTCCTGAAAATATTCTGAAACTACACAGAGGTGATTGCACTACTCTGCGTATGTACTAAATGCCACTGAATTGTTCCCTTCTAAATGGTTCTTTTTAGGTTAAACGAAAGAAAAATAAGAGTGTGATAGAAATACTGGGAGGTGGGGGTCCTGCCAGAACCAAAATAGAAGGGGTTCCTTGGGTAGAGGTATGCATTTTTGTTGCTGGTCAGATTGATCTAGGGGCCAGGAGAATTTGCTATTTGTGGTTCATTGTGCTTCTCGGCCTTTAGTTCCGCTTAAAGACAGGAGTGTAAATAGTTCCTACACAAAGGGCAAGAAGCGTACAGGCCTGGAGAGATGACAGGTAAGGCCTCCCTATCTCAAAAGGCATTCCTGCCTCTGTGGCCCCTTTGGTGCTTCCGACTCACAGTTTTGCCCTTAGGAGCTGTGGCCCCCTGCTGGCCTCTGCAGAAGGATGCTTGGGCACTTAACTTCCAAAGGTCACCTAGCAGGGCCTCTATCTAAGCTGGCAGGGCCTCCTGGCTGGGCGCTTGAGCGCAAACAGGAGGATGCTCTGTCTCAATCATCTGTCCTCAAATCGGAAGGAGCCCTGGAAAATCCTCATAAACCCCCGATCGGTTCCTTTGTGAGTCTATTCCCAACGAGCTCCGGCTGCAGCCACTTGGCTCCCTCCTATCTGGGAAGCACCAGTCTCTCCACCTATTTCAGTTGCTTACAGGTGAAAAGGTCAAGGACAAATGACATTTAATCAGGTTTGCTAGTCAGGAAGACAGTGCTGCTTGCCGAAGAGAAACAGTCAAGTTCCTTTATGTTCTAGGAAGAAACTTCTCAGCACTTCCTTCATATTTGAAAGGTCAGCACCCGGTGTTGCAAAGAGTCAGACACGACTAAACGACTAAGTAGAAGTGAAAGAAGCCAGTCACAAAAGGCTATCTATTACATGACTTCCTTTAAATGGAATATTCAGAACAGGTAAATCCATAAAGACAGAATACAGACAGGTGATCGCTCGAGTCAGCAGGTGGGAGAATGGGTCCAGTTAATGGGTCCAGAGTTTCTTTCTGGGTCCTGAAAATATTCTGAAACTACACAGAGGTGATTGCACTACTCTGCGTATGTACTAAATGCCACTGAATTGTTCCCTTCTAAATGGTTCTTTTTAGGTTAAACGAAAGAAAAATAAGAGTGTGATAGAAATACTGGGAGGTGGGGGTCCTGCCAGAACCAAAATAGAAGGGGTTCCTTGGGTAGAGGTATGCATTTTTGTTGCTGGTCAGATTGATCTAGGGGCCAGGAGAATTTGCTATTTGTGGTTCATTGTGCTTCTCGGCCTTTAGTTCCGCTTAAAGACAGGAGTGTAAATAGTTCCTACACAAAGGGCAAGAAGCGTACAGGCCTGGAGAGATGACAGGTAAGGCCTCCCTATCTCAAAAGGCATTCCTGCCTCTGTGGCCCCTTTGGTGCTTCCGACTCACAGTTTTGCCCTTAGGAGCTGTGGCCCCCTGCTGGCCTCTGCAGAAGGATGCTTGGGCACTTAACTTCCAAAGGTCACCTAGCAGGGCCTCTATCTAAGCTGGCAGGGCCTCCTGGCTGGGCGCTTGAGCGCAAACAGGAGGATGCTCTGTCTCAATCATCTGTCCTCAAATCGGAAGGAGCCCTGGAAAATCCTCATAAACCCCCGATCGGTTCCTTTGTGAGTCTATTCCCAACGAGCTCCGGCTGCAGCCACTTGGCTCCCTCCTATCTGGGAAGCACCAGTCTCTCCACCTATTTCAGTTGCTTACAGGTGAAAAGGTCAAGGACAAATGACATTTAATCAGGTTTGCTAGTCAGGAAGACAGTGCTGCTTGCCGAAGAGAAACAGTCAAGTTCCTTTATGTTCTAGGAAGAAACTTCTCAGCACTTCCTTCATATGTGTTAAGGAAAAACAGTCCTTCAGGTCCTGGTAAGAGTCTAAGTAGACACCTGAAACCAGTTTCGTACAAAACACAGGAGGGAGGACTCATTCCCTGCATCAGACCACAAGTCATGCTTCCTGGCAGGCTTCACAAAGACATGAAATAATTATTTTTTTGCAGGAAGTGTCATTGTCTGCAACCACTTGACCCACACTTGTACAAAACAGAGAGTTCTTAGCGTGAGCACCAACTGCAATGACAATGCTTTTATTTGGCAGGGCCCTCGTTTGTTTATATAAATCAGCCTGCAATTAACCATTACATTGTTGGTCCAAAATAAGGTCAGGCCAAATGTAACCCTGGGAAGAGCAGTGCTCTGGACGTGAAAGTCCAGACAGGGCTATTATGGAGAATTATGGGGGATGACTAATTAGCTGCCCTCTTCCTGGGTATTGCCATTCTCATGCAGCATCCTTGTGCTAACACAGTGACTTTCTGGTAATACGCTACCTTAAGAGAAATGTAATTAGCTGTTAGGATTCATTAGTCCCAGTCAGGGTGTCCACACACAGCATCTCCTTGTTTCTCAAGTGCCTACTAATAGGGAATAATGACATATTTGTGTCTCTGTGGGCAATAACAAAGGACGTAAGCTACGTCTGAAGTCCTGGCATGTTTGTCCTTTCCCTCAGTGGATGGAAAAGCTGAAAGGGAATTCATGACACGGATTTATAAAAGACAAGCACAGCACCCTCAGGGTTTAGTGTTGATGGTTGTCAACCCCATAGCATGCCCCACGTCTGAAGTCCTGGCATGTTTAGTCCTTTCAGCGAGGGCCTCCTGGCTGGGCGCTTGAGCGCAAACAGGAGGATCCTTTTTGCTCCCTCCTATAAACCCCGATCGGTTCCTTTGTGAGTCTATTCCCACGAGCTCCGGCTGCAGCCACTTGGCTCCCTCCTATCTGGGAAGCACCAGTCTCTCCACCTATTTCAGTTGCTTACAGGTGAAAAGGTCAAGGACAAATGACATTTAATCAGGTTTGCTAGTCAGGAAGACAGTGCTGCTTGCCGAAGAGAAACAGTCAAGTTCCTTTATGTTCTAGGAAGAAACTTCTCAGCACTTCCTTCATATGTGTTAAGGAAAAACAGTCCTTCAGGTCCTGGTAAGAGTCTAAGTAGACACCTGAAACCAGTTTCGTACAAAACACAGGAGGGAGGACTCATTCCCTGCATCAGACCACAAGTCATGCTTCCTGGCAGGCTTCACAAAGACATGAAATAATTATTTTTTTGCAGGAAGTGTCATTGTCTGCAACCACTTGACCCACACTTGTACAAAACAGAGAGTTCTTAGCGTGAGCACCAACTGCAATGACAATGCTTTTATTTGGCAGGGCCCTCGTTTGTTTATATAAATCAGCCTGCAATTAACCATTACATTGTTGGTCCAAAATAAGGTCAGGCCAAATGTAACCCTGGGAAGAGCAGTGCTCTGGACGTGAAAGTCCAGACAGGGCTATTATGGAGAATTATGGGGGATGACTAATTAGCTGCCCTCTTCCTGGGTATTGCCATTCTCATGCAGCATCCTTGTGCTAACACAGTGACTTTCTGGTAATACGCTACCTTAAGAGAAATGTAATTAGCTGTTAGGATTCATTAGTCCCAGTCAGGGTGTCCACACACAGCATCTCCTTGTTTCTCAAGTGCCTACTAATAGGGAATAATGACATATTTGTGTCTCTGTGGGCAATAACAAAGGACGTAAGCTACGTCTGAAGTCCTGGCATGTTTGTCCTTTCCCTCAGTGGATGGAAAAGCTGAAAGGGAATTCATGACACGGATTTATAAAAGACAAGCACAGCACCCTCAGGGTTTAGTGTTGATGGTTGTCAACCCCATAGCATGCTACCACTAACGACTGCTTCTTTTGCTTAAACTTTTTGGAGGCAAGAAATAGTAGACCAAGCATGAAAACACGCAGGGCTGGCCTCTCTTTGACGTTCCTCTGCTTAAGAAGAACATTTTAGTGGGGACTTCCAGAAGTTTCTGTCAGCTCAGAACAAGAACTTTCAAAAGTTAAAAGTAAAACAAAGGTTTAAAAAAAAAAAGAAATATTAGAATTAGGGGCATCCCTGGTGGCCCAGTGGGTAAGGAGTCCACCTTGTAGTGCAAGGGGCACTGGTTCGATCCCTGGCCCAGGAAGATCCCACGTGCCACAGAGCAGCTGGGCCAGTGTGTCCAGTTATGAGTGAGAACTCTGGAGCACATGTGCCCAGAGTCAGTGCCCTGCAACAAGAGAGGCCACTGCAATGGGAGGCCCACACAGGCCAAAGAATAAAGATGGATGAAAATAAATGACTTAGAGGCAAAAAAAAGTTTCAATTAAAAAAAGAAATATTAAAATTAAAAAAAAAAAGAATTAATAAGAATGATTTTGACTTTCCGTGGCTTCCCCAGTGCTCAGGGTCCAGAATGAGCAACCTTCTCTGAGGCGACAATGAGCGCATCACAGAGAGAAAACCTGGTGGTCCACGATTCAGGCACCCAAGTGGTGACTCTCTCTCCATTCTCCCCACTTGCACCTCCGTTTCCTGTGATCCCCATGTGGTCACAGCTCCTTGCGTTCAGAGGCCCCATGTCCTCATCCTTCCCTATCACAGTTCAAGGGTGAGGGACAGGAACCCAGGGAACCAGACATCCTGGGCAGCCTGCTCCTCAGCTGTTCATCAAGTGCCCTGCAGCTCACAGTGGTGGACGCCTACACAAGGACACAAGGGAATCACTAACCCAGGAAAGGGCAACTGTGAGAACTCTCCTACTTGATTTCAAGTATGCTTGGTCATGTCAGGAGGAAATGAAACTTTTTTCCAATATTCTTGGTTAATTAAGGAGCAACTAGACTCAAGGAAGAGGATGAGGAGAGCAGAAGACTTCAGACAGGCTGGCAGGCAAAACTGTATGTCTTTCTGTTCACTCTGAATCCATGAGACAGTGGCTAGGAGGATGTGCTCTGAACAGGAATCTTTGGGAAACATTACTCATGGCCCTCACGGCTTATGTTTCTTTCCTCCAAGGGTGAGCATAATCACAAGCTGGAGATCTTCACCAATGTTACCGAATGTGGGATAGCCTTCATGTGCTCTTCTCTGAGTTGTACTCATCACCTTGGTTGTTTTGTCCCCACTCTAGTCAACGCTGGCTCTATTTCAAAATAAATGTCACTTTGAAAACAGAAAAGAGAAATTATATGAAAACAGATGTATGAAAATATTGGAGAAGCTTAGTATGTAAGCAAGAAGTAAAACTGCTTGGTGAGCTTTTTGTTCTTCAATTTATGGTTATAGACTCATTGTTTTTCCTCTAGGAAAGCTCTTCTGATGTAATGTAACACTATTTGGGAGGCACAAGGATGAATAATTATATTTTTAATATCAAGAAGCTATGAAAGATTTTAAGAGGAAAGCAACTTTTTATTCATCAAGGAGTTACTACTTTATAAAAGATGATTGCTCTTTGGAAGGAAAGCTATGACAAACCTAGACAGTGTATTGAAAAGCAGAGACATCACTTTACCGACAAAGGTTCATATAGTCAGAGCTATGGTTTTTCCAGTAGTTCTGTATGGATCTGAGAGTTTGACCATAAAGAAGGCTGAGCACTGATGAACTGATGCTTCCAAACTGTGGTGTTGGAGAAGACTCTTGAAAGTCCTTGGACTACAAGATCAAACCAGGCAATCCTAAAGAAAATCAACCCTGAATATTCATTGGAAGGACAGATACCGAAGAAGAAGCTCCAAACTTTGACCACCTGATGCAAAGAGACAACTCATTAAGACCCTGATGCTGGTAAAGATTGGAGGCAGGAGGAGAAGAGGATGACAGAGGACAAGAGGGTTGGAGGGTATCACTGACTCAGTGGACATGAGTTTGTGATAACTCTGGGAGATGGTGAAGGACAGGGAAACCTGGCATGCTAAAGTCCATGGGGTTGCAGAGAATTGGACATGACTGAATGACTGAACAACAACAATGACAATACTTTGTAACCCAATGATCTATGGGGATAAATATGAAGCACCACTATCTACCAATTGGGAATTAAATAAAGTTTTTCATTTAATCTTTTCTTAAAGGAAATAATTTGTTCATACTAGTGGAATATTTGACTATTCAGACTCTAACAGGTAGTATAACTATTCAAACTGAATAGATAAAATTTAATATTTGCTATCCTTTTAAAAGAAGCCCATATTTGCAACTAAATTACAGAATAAATAATTAAAAACAAATTTTAGATCCTCCATATTTTCATCACCTTGGTTGTTTTGTCCCCACTCTAGTCAACGCTGGCTCTATTTCAAAATAAATGTCACTTTGAAAACAGAAAAGAGAAATTATATGAAAACAGATGTATGAAAATATTGGAGAAGCTTAGTATGTAAGCAAGAAGTAAAACTGCTTGGTGAGCTTTTTGTTCTTCAATTTATGGTTATAGACTCATTGTTTTTCCTCTAGGAAAGCTCTTCTGATGTAATGTAACACTATTTGGGAGGCACAAGGATGAATAATTATATTTTTAATATCAAGAAGCTATGAAAGATTTTAAGAGGAAAGCAACTTTTTATTCATCAAGGAGTTACTACTTTATAAAAGATGATTGCTCTTTGGAAGGAAAGCTATGACAAACCTAGACAGTGTATTGAAAAGCAGAGACATCACTTTACCGACAAAGGTTCATATAGTCAGAGCTATGGTTTTTCCAGTAGTTCTGTATGGATCTGAGAGTTTGACCATAAAGAAGGCTGAGCACTGATGAACTGATGCTTCCAAACTGTGGTGTTGGAGAAGACTCTTGAAAGTCCTTGGACTACAAGATCAAACCAGGCAATCCTAAAGAAAATCAACCCTGAATATTCATTGGAAGGACAGATACCGAAGAAGAAGCTCCAAACTTTGACCACCTGATGCAAAGAGACAACTCATTAAGACCCTGATGCTGGTAAAGATTGGAGGCAGGAGGAGAAGAGGATGACAGAGGACAAGAGGGTTGGAGGGTATCACTGACTCAGTGGACATGAGTTTGTGATAACTCTGGGAGATGGTGAAGGACAGGGAAACCTGGCATGCTAAAGTCCATGGGGTTGCAGAGAATTGGACATGACTGAATGACTGAACAACAACAATGACAATACTTTGTAACCCAATGATCTATGGGGATAAATATGAAGCACCACTATCTACCAATTGGGAATTAAATAAAGTTTTTCATTTAATCTTTTCTTAAAGGAAATAATTTGTTCATACTAGTGGAATATTTGACTATTCAGACTCTAACAGGTAGTATAACTATTCAAACTGAATAGATAAAATTTAATATTTGCTATCCTTTTAAAAGAAGCCCATATTTGCAACTAAATTACAGAATAAATAATTAAAAACAAATTTTAGCTAGATCCTCCATATTTTCATAATTAAGTAGATCAGAATTTTCAGAAATAAGTAATGAAAACTTTAAGAAAGAATAGCACGATGGGGTATTTTATATTAATCATTTATATTTAAGGTGAAATCAAACTCTTACTTTATCTTAGGGAAATCAAATAATGTTTTAGGAGAAATGATCTCTACTATTTCATGGAACATAAATGTCAGGAAGAACTCGGTGAAATTACAGTTAGTTTTCTTGGGGCACAGAAAGGTCTTCTGAAAGAAATAAAAAAATGTTTTCTTTAGTCTTCAGACTTTTCCTAATAGAAAGGTTAAGAGAAACGCAAAATCTTGAAGAGATAGAAAGCTAGATATAAGAACAGACCAATTAAAGGCAAAAAGCTTGTTTAACCATGAAAACATTGAAAAAAGATATGACTTTCTGAGGCATGATTTAGGAAAAACACACTCCAATTTGTCAAGTTTTGTGGCAGTCTAATGCGACTTACACACATCAGGCTGTTTTAATGACATTGTCCATTGTTTCAACAGCCAAAACCATAGACTGTCTATTCTCTGCTCTTCACCAGAGCCTCATGCCTTCTGGATGGCCTGTTGTTTTACTGTTGTTTAGTTGTGAAGCCATGTCTAACCTACCCCACGGACTATAGCCTGCCAGGCTTCTCTGTCCAAGGTATTTCCCAGGGAAGAATGTTGGAGTGGGTTGCCATTCCTTCCCCCGGAGATCTTCATACTAGTGGTTCAACCCAGGGATTGAACCCATGTCTCCTGCACTGGCCAGCAGACTGTTTACTGATGAGCCACCAGGGAGGCCTACCAGAGGACTTAGCACACAGTAAAAAGAATAGATGAGAGAATAAAACTTGCAGTGAATATAACTAACTCCTTGTGTTTGGATTCTATACCACCAAGTGATACAGATATACTTTCTGATGAAAGCATGGCCTTGGAGCGGCTAGCCTAGAGCAAACAAAACCACTGGTAAATGCTGGAGGCTTCTGGAACATCTGTGAAAATGCACCTGCTCAGATTCCTGACTGCAGGAGCATCATTGATGGATGTTAATTGTCCGGCTGCTGTGCCCTGAAATCTGTCACTGTGCTTGCCTTCCTGCAGAGACTTTCCTTACCTCCCACAGATGCTCCCATTCAGCAACTGAGCTCAGCAGCAGTGACAGGACAGCCCATTCTAGAGAAACGTGGGACTCCTTTCAGGATGGCTTTGGCTCAAAAACACTCCAGTGGCCCCTGAGAGTCTAAGACACTTGAGTCAATCTTCTTCCCTCCCTCCCTCCCTCCTCTTCTTTTCTTCCTTCTTCCTGTCTTCCTTCCCTTCCTCCTTCCTTACTTTCTTCCTACCCTTGGGGTCAGAATTGCCTCATGGTTTCATGGTTCCCAGCCCCTCTGGTCCCACTCAGTGTTCCTCTCGGTAAGGCCCTAATTAAATATTGTGCCTGGATTCTAACTCCATCTCAGTGAACACTTCTCATGCAATCCCAACTGAGTCAGCATCCACTCCTCTGTGCAAATAAAGATGTGTATTCTTCAGTTATTTCTCATCTCTGGCTAATGGAATATGGTGAAGTGGGAGGAACCCAGCTGGAGCATCCTGAATCCTAGGACATACATCACTGTTCGGTCTCTTATGACTTGGGGTAAGCTACTCTTGCCCTTAAGGGTACAAGCTTCTCAGTTTGTAAAATGGGATAGGAATTCCTACGTAAGCTACTCAGTTGCCTTAAGGGTACAAGCTTCTCAGTTTGTACACAATGGATAGAATTCCTCGTACAGTGGTTGCCATTTCCGGTTTTTCCCCCGGAGATCTTCATACTAGTGGTTCAACCCAGGGATTGAACCCATGTCTCCTGCACTGGCCAGCAGACTGTTTACTGATGAGCCACCAGGGAGGCCTACCAGAGGACTTAGCACACAGTAAAAAGAATAGATGAGAGAATAAAACTTGCAGTGAATATAACTAACTCCTTGTGTTTGGATTCTATACCACCAAGTGATACAGATATACTTTCTGATGAAAGCATGGCCTTGGAGCGGCTAGCCTAGAGCAAACAAAACCACTGGTAAATGCTGGAGGCTTCTGGAACATCTGTGAAAATGCACCTGCTCAGATTCCTGACTGCAGGAGCATCATTGATGGATGTTAATTGTCCGGCTGCTGTGCCCTGAAATCTGTCACTGTGCTTGCCTTCCTGCAGAGACTTTCCTTACCTCCCACAGATGCTCCCATTCAGCAACTGAGCTCAGCAGCAGTGACAGGACAGCCCATTCTAGAGAAACGTGGGACTCCTTTCAGGATGGCTTTGGCTCAAAAACACTCCAGTGGCCCCTGAGAGTCTAAGACACTTGAGTCAATCTTCTTCCCTCCCTCCCTCCCTCCTCTTCTTTTCTTCCTTCTTCCTGTCTTCCTTCCCTTCCTCCTTCCTTACTTTCTTCCTACCCTTGGGGTCAGAATTGCCTCATGGTTTCATGGTTCCCAGCCCCTCTGGTCCCACTCAGTGTTCCTCTCGGGTAAGGCCCCTAATTAAATATTGTGCCTGGATTCTAACTCCATCTCAGTGAACACTTCTCATGCAATCCCAACTGAGTCAGCATCCACTCCTCTGTGCAAATAAAGATGTGTATTCTTCAGTTATTTCTCATCTCTGGCTAATGGAATATGGTGAAGTGGGAGGAACCCAGCTGGAGCATCCTGAATCCTAGGACATACATCACTGTTCGGTCTCTTATGACTTGGGGTAAGCTACTCTTGCCCTTAAGGGTACAAGCTTCTCAGTTTGTAAAATGGGATAGGAATTCCTACGTCACTAGGAGGGACAACTATATTTGAGGCACAACTGGATTAACAGTGTGTATATTCCTTCCCTATAAGTGGGTTTATCAGTACAGTGGGGAAGCAGTGGGTGGCGTGAACAGAAAAAGTAGCCCTGACATGTACACATTACCATGTGTAAAACAGAGAGCTAGTGAGAAGCTGGTGTCTAACACAAAGAGCTCAGTTTGGGGCTCTGTGAGGACCTAGAGGGGTGGGATGGGGAGGATATATACATCCCCTCCCTCCTGAGCCTCCCATAATCATAATTATGATTGATGTGAATCATGGAAGAAATCAGCCCAATATTGTAAAGAAATCTTCTTCCAATTAAAAAAAATAAAAAATAAATAGAAAAACTAGTGTGCATGTTAAGAAACACAGCATATGCTGGGCTTCTGCATGCATGCCAAGTTGCTTCAGCTATGTCCAACTCTTTGTAACTCTATGGACTGTAGTCCACCAGGTTCCTCTGTCCATGGGATTCTCCAGAAGTGGGTGGTCATTTCCTCCTCCAAGGCATCCTTTAAACCCAGGCATCCAATTCATGTCTCTTATGGCTCCTGCACTGCCATGCAGGTTCTAAACTACTGGTGCCATCTGGAAAGCATCGTGTTGGGCTTTTAGTTGGTACTAAACCAAGAGACAACTTCCTCCTGATGGTCTTCCAGCTTGAAGGTCAAGTTTCTTATCCAGTAAGGCCAAATGCCTGGCTGAAGCCTGTGGTGCCCTCCTTGAGGGTCAGTCTTTCAAGGATGTGTTTTTGGGGGATTCCAATTTGGGGTCACCTAGCAAGTACCTTGATCACACCTTACTTCTGCTGCTGCTTCTTCTTTTTGTAACATTGCATCAAGGACATATAGGCCAAACCACTCTTTTATAGTCATGGAATTTTTTTTTTTTTTTTTGAATTTTGGCCTCTTTTTTTGATGATTGATTGATTTCATCCATCTTTATTCTTCCACATGTGTGGGCCTCCCATTGCAGTGGCCTCTCTTGTCGCAGAGCACTGGCTCTGGGCACATGCGCTCCTGAGTGTTGGCTTGTAATTGGACAGACTGGTCCAGCCGTTCCATAGCATGTGGCATCTTTCTGGGCCAGGGATTGAACTGGTGCTCCTTGCACTGCAAGGCAGACTCTTTAGCCACTGGACCACCAGGGAAGCCCTAGCCATGGAATTTGACACCAAGATACTGTATCCTAGTTTCTCTCAGGATAATGTACAAGAGGTAGCAAAATTAATGCTCCAATCAGATCTCCTAATTCCAAATCAAAGGCTATTTCACATATAATCAATAATAAGGATTTAAGATAAATATATTTTCTAAGGTTCTCCTCTTTGTTAATTCAGTTACTTATTTCATCAAAGTGTAAGAACTGAACATAGTTCAGTAGGTAAACCCTATTCAAGAGCAAATTCACTAATTGACTTTTAGAAATTTTATGTTGCTAAAAATTCTTGAATTTCCACTGGTGACCACCTCTACTTGGAGGTAAGAAAAGAGGTATTGGCCTGTAACATGTTTTATCCTTACTTCCACTTGGAAATAGAGACAAAGGTTAACATTAGTTTTTTTTTTTTTTTCCTGGCTAGGGAATAAGTACAATTTGGGTTTTATTATACAATAAATTAAAATATGCTTCACACTGGTCAACATGACCTTGCTAGAAGAATGTTTTATTAAAACTTATTTCCCTGAGTGAGAACAAACAGTGAATGCCAACTATTAGAGTCTCATTATGAGCTGACTTATGTCCCTCCCAAGCTCAGATGTTGAGTCTTAACCCCCAGCTCCTCAGAATGTTACTGTATTTAGAAACAGTCTTTAAAGCGCTAATTAAGATAATACGAGGTCTTCAGCCTGGGCCCTAATCCAACACAACTGGTGTCCTTGGAGGACGAGGAGATCAGGACACAGACCCACAGAGGGAAGACCAAATGAGGACACAGCCAGAAGGTGGCCACCTACAAGTGGAGGACAGAGGTCTTTGAGAATCAGTCTTGCCGACATCTTGACTTCTAACCCCCAGAACTGTGAGATAATCAATTTCTGTTGTTCAAGCCACCCCGTCTATGGTGCTTTGTTATGACAGCCTGAGCAAAGTAATAAGGGTAAAAACCATCACCTTCTTCTGATCAGGTGGGAGACAGTGAGCTTGAAGCATGGGGCTTAACCATGAGAGGCTGGAGCCTCCCTCACCAATGAGGGTTGCAGAAATGGGCTCCTAAGCCCTCCATCTGCTGCGTGCAGTTCCCATCATTCAAAGAGGGCCTTCATTGCTGAATCAGGACTCAAGACCATTCTTTCTGCATCTGAAATAGATCCACTCATCAGGAGCAGAGAAGTGCTCAGGTGTAGAGGAGCAGCTGTGGAATATGGAGCGTCGGTGGGGTGAAGGGTGCTGTGATTGATTGTTCATCATATACATGAAGACTAGATCTTTCTCTTTTCAGCATCTGTGTGAGCACACGCCATTTGGTGGCAACACAAGACGGGGATGAATCTGGAGATCATTCTACAAGATTTAAAAGTATTTTTCAAAGAAGATTCTTTTTATTAGATGCAAGATGTTGGCAACCGGCTGAATGTAGAACAAAAAATAATAACCCCTCTTCTTTCTTGTGTCTAAGTCAAGAGTAAACCAGATAAAATAAATTTCCTAGGAGCTTTGTAGCCAGAGTGTGGTTATCACTAGTATCACTTTGTGATGGGGTTTTCTCAAGGTCACTCCAGAATTAGCGGCACCACGGGACCACGCGCTCATCCATTATATGGGTTAAAATGACTAATTGAGGGTCTGAGTTTAATTATACTCATAAGCAAAGGCGCAGTGCAGCTCCTTTGATGGTCTTAATAACATTCTCTGGTACACAAAGATAGATGGGAAATATTAGGGTTGTGTATTGTTGTCCTTCAGGACAAGATGCTGTGGTGGGAACAGAATAATAAAAGTAAAGAAGTGGCCAGGCAGCACCAGGAAATGAGCTGTGGCTGTTAGCAACGCCAGCCTTTATGCAAACATTTTAGTTGGAGATAGAAAGTCCTACACGCTCGCATCTAAATGTAGCACAGCCAGACAGTGATGCTGATCCGAGCTGTCGTTTTCTGGCAGGCTTTTAGAAAGTAAAATGGATACTCAGCTTTTGATGCTGAAATGATGATAATGGCCACGAAAGGCTCTTTAGGAAGCCACCCCGTCTATGGTGCTTTGTTATGACAGCCTGAGCAAAGTAATAAGGGTAAAAACCATCACCTTCTTCTGATCAGGTGGGAGACAGTGAGCTTGAAGCATGGGGCTTAACCATGAGAGGCTGGAGCCTCCCTCACCAATGAGGGTTGCAGAAATGGGCTCCTAAGCCCTCCATCTGCTGCGTGCAGTTCCCATCATTCAAAGAGGGCCTTCATTGCTGAATCAGGACTCAAGACCATTCTTTCTGCATCTGAAATAGATCCACTCATCAGGAGCAGAGAAGTGCTCAGGTGTAGAGGAGCAGCTGTGGAATATGGAGCGTCGGTGGGGTGAAGGGTGCTGTGATTGATTGTTCATCATATACATGAAGACTAGATCTTTCTCTTTTCAGCATCTGTGTGAGCACACGCCATTTGGTGGCAACACAAGACGGGGATGAATCTGGAGATCATTCTACAAGATTTAAAAGTATTTTTCAAAGAAGATTCTTTTTATTAGATGCAAGATGTTGGCAACCGGCTGAATGTAGAACAAAAAATAATAACCCCTCTTCTTTCTTGTGTCTAAGTCAAGAGTAAACCAGATAAAATAAATTTCCTAGGAGCTTTGTAGCCAGAGTGTGGTTATCACTAGTATCACTTTGTGATGGGGTTTTCTCAAGGTCACTCCAGAATTAGCGGCACCACGGGACCACGCGCTCATCCATTATATGGGTTAAAATGACTAATTGAGGGTCTGAGTTTAATTATACTCATAAGCAAAGGCGCAGTGCAGCTCCTTTGATGGTCTTAATAACATTCTCTGGTACACAAAGATAGATGGGAAATATTAGGGTTGTGTATTGTTGTCCTTCAGGACAAGATGCTGTGGTGGGAACAGAATAATAAAAGTAAAGAAGTGGCCAGGCAGCACCAGGAAATGAGCTGTGGCTGTTAGCAACGCCAGCCTTTATGCAAACATTTTAGTTGGAGATAGAAAGTCCTACACGCTCGCATCTAAATGTAGCACAGCCAGACAGTGATGCTGATCCGAGCTGTCGTTTTGAGCTGGCAGGCTTTTAGAAAGTAAAAATGGATACTCAGCAAGGCTTTACCTACAGTTCATGCTGAAATGATGATAATGGCCACGAAAGGCTCTTTAGGATATTGATTTGTGATATTTTAAATGAAAAAATACAGCTGTGTTTTGCACTGCATCCTGAAACCATTCATTCCGTATGCAACTGTGGGAATCGACTTCCTTAAATGAGACTTAAACCCTGTCACGTGTGCTGTGTGGGACCTGAGTATGACTGTGGGCTGTCATGGTGCCCACCAAGTTCATAGCCAGCCAGTCCTCGCATCTTCAGCCTGCATGTTGTGTGTGCTCAGTTGTGTCTGACTCTTAGTGGTCTCATGGATGGCAGACCACAAACTGCTTTGCCCATGGCATTTTCCAGGCAAGAACACTGGAGTGCGCTGCCATTTCCTACTCTAGGAGATCTTTCAGAAACAAGTTCAAAGTCAGGAGGGAAAGAAAGGGAGGCTCATAAACAGTCAAAGTAGTTGAGCTTGAACTTCTTTGGCTGACACATCCTCACCAGGGCTTGTACAGCAATCCTCCTGTACAAGGGACTGAGTGGCCTTGAACCAAGCTACGGAGGGTAATGCCCTTGGCTGAGAGAAGGACTTTCTATCTGGATCTACAGTTATTGGCTCAGTGTGTGGGTACTGTTTGGGGATAGGCAGCTTCTTTGAGTTATTCACGCCTTTTTTTCCTCCCAGTGCTGTGTCTTTGGGTGGTTTCTCTGCTTGGCAGGCCCCCTGGGTCCCTTATGAGGGTGATGGTATCAGGTTCCTAGGGCTGCCAGACAAAGTGCCACAGACCAGGTGGCGGAAAACAACAGAAGCTTATTCGTCCACAGTTCTGGAGGTTAGAAGTCCAAGATCACTGTGTCAGCAGGGCCGTGATCTCTCTGAAGGTTCTGTAGATGAGTCCTTTGCCCTCTCCTAGCTTCTGGAGGTGGCTGGCAGGCCTGGCAATCCTGGGCTTGTGGCTGCATCTCTCCTGCCTCTGCTTCTGGCCATTTACGCCTACCCTCATTCAGTGTGAATGCAACCCCACTGGATGTTAGCACCCACATCCTCCCTTCCCAACCATGAATCATCATTACAGGGTGTAGAGGGGTCAGGAAAGCCCCCAGCCACACAGCAGCCTGATACCTACTCCCTCATTCATTCACCCATCTTGCATTGAATGATTACTATGTTCTAGTAGTCTTCTAGGTCTTGGGCTTGCAACAATATGTAAAATAGGACACATCTTTACTCTTGTGAAGCTTACACCTTGTTGCTTAGCTGATAAAGAATCCACTTGCAATGCAGGAGACCCCAGTTCGATTCCTGGGTTAGGAAGATCCCCTGGAGAAGGGAATGGTTACCCATTTCAGTATTCTTGTCTGGAGAATTCCACAGACAGAGGAGCCTGGCAGGCTACTGTCAGTGGGGTTGCAAATAGTTGGACCTGACTGAGTGACTTCACTTTCTTTCTTAATCCAGTGTGATCTCATCTTTTTTTTTTTTTTTAAATACCATTGAAGTATAGTTGGTTTACAATGTTGTGTTTATTTCCACTGTATAGCAAATTGACTCAGTTATATGTTTATATTCTTTTTCCCATCTTTTCCCATTGTGGTTTATCACAGATACTGAATACAGTTCCCTATGCTCTACCGTATGAGCCTGGTGTTTATCCATCCTATATATAAAAGTGTGCATCTGCTAATCTGAAACTGAATCCATTCCTCCCCCATACCCCTCCCACCTTGGCCACCAGAAATCTGTTCTCTATGTCTGTGGGTCTCTTTCTCTTCTATAGGTAAGTTAATTTGTGTCATATTTTAGATTCCACATATGAATGATATCAAGATCTAGGTGGCTCAATGGTAAAGAATCATATGGAGTGTGACCTTATCCTTTAATTATACCTGCAAAGACTCTATTTCCAAACAGGGTCACATCTTGAGGCTCCTGGTTGACACAGACGCAGGGGGGTGGCACTTACCCAATTTACACTAGTGATCTCAGCTGGCCTACAGGCTGAGCCAGTCTGACCTTCCTAGTGAGCCTTCAGTGTCTTTCGTCCAGACACATTCTGGCTGAAGGTGATGATTATTCTCTCCAAAGGTCATAGGAAGTCTGATCACACAGTGTACCGTGAAGCAAGCACAGGTATATAAATGAATTAAGTTCAAGGTCTGTATCACCTGACCAAGCCCACAGGAAAACGGTTTCCCTGGTGGAAACCTTAAGCATAAAGAGGAAAAAAAAATCCAGCACAATAACCTCATGCATAATTAAGGTCTAGGGTGTTCTAACATTTCCCATATTTATTTTAGGCCATATTTGTAAATTTCTAATTAGAAAGTAAAGCTTTGATTGAGCAAAATTGGAACAAAAGACAAATTTAAAAAGGAGGGGAAATAAGGAGGAATCCAAGTATTAGAGTCTGTGGTGGGAGGGCAGGGTGGAAGGTGCTGGGGGAGGAAGTGAGTGGAGACAAAGCCCCTTGCCCCCCCGCCCTCCCCCGGCTCTGACACCTGCCCCCTTCTACCCGACATCCTGCAAGCCCACTGTCTAGCTGCCATCATTCTCATTGACTTGCTCCTCCAACAACATTTAAGAGAACTTCTCTTTTTTTTCCTTCTATTTCTATCCTCTTTTCTCAGTGATGGATAGATACTTCAGGAACAAATAGGTCGGCTATTGAGAAATTTCATTTCTTACTCCCAAAATGAATTTTAAGTGAAAAAGGACTAAGGGCATTACCTTTTCATTCTATATTTTATAAGTGATTAAATTTCTGTGATGTCAGCGTGATAGGCCATCTTCCCATGAAGACTCACCACGCTTTTTTAGAAAACCCAAAGTCAAGGGGCTCTTCCCTTTAGAATGGTCCTGGTGAGTATGTTTAATGCCTGTGACTAGTGGGGAGAACACCACCACTGATATCAGTACAACATGCACAGCCAGAAGGAAGTCTTGAGAAATGGCACAGCGTCTTTTTAAGAAATTTTCATTTGTCTCAAGACTGGACAACGTCAGCGTTCTTGATCTTAGCTAACAAAGGCATAGGTCTTCTAATTCAAATTTCACTCTGATAAGCTTTTGCATATTTAAGAGTGATGTGATTTGCATTTATAATCTTTTTTTTCTTCTCTGGAAAATGGAAAGGTGTACTCCTTCAGAATAGTGACTGCTTATGTTCTTCACTTCAGCTTCCTGCCCTGGATGGACATAAACAAGCCTGAATCCTGCTAGGAACAAAAACTGAGAATAACGATTTCTGATAATAATCTGATAAATTTACTTTTACCTACCATGCACTCCCACTGGAGTTATAAGCTACACTGGGTTAGGAAATACTATCCCAGGAAAAGAGTTTCCTTTTACCTTTCATTTCCTTCATATATTCTGGAAACTGTAGCTATAGAAACAAGCCAAAAATATGAACTCACTTTAAGTCATCAGCAAAAGGATGGACGAGTCTAAGAACTAGATAAATGTCAACTGTATTATCTAGGACATGCCTTAAAATGTTGTCTAAAAACAGGCACTCATGGTTCTAGTTGTCTAAATTAAGATTTAAGGGCTTCCCTGGTGGTCCAGTGGATAAGGACACCGCCTTGCAGTGCAAGGGGCGCCGGTTTTATCCCTGGCCTGGGAAGATTCCTCATGCCGTGGAGTGGCTGGACCAATGTGTCCAATTACCAAGCCAGTGCTCTGGAGCGCACGCGCCCAGAACTGGTGCTCTGCGACAACAGAGGCCACTGTGATGGGAGGTCCACACGGGCCAAAAAGAACAAAGATAGATGAAAATAAATAAATGAAAGACCAACAGAAGTCGCCAAAAAAAAAAAAAAATAAAGATTTAAGATGGAGGTGGTGAGAAGGGACTTACTTAGGTGGGGGTAGGTGACTAACTCTGCCCAGGTCCCTGGCCAGCCACACTCTGGCTCTAAGCAGAGGAGAAATCAAAGTAAGAAAAAAGGGGGAGGGAGGAGACAACTGACAATTAAAGGCAAAAGGGATGCCACTCAGTGACTGTCGGGAAGCAAACCCAAAGAATCAGCGCATGGACCAAGGCTGGCCCCTCCTTGCTCGGGCCGTGGTCTCTGTTGCTGCGGCACAGATCCACAGCCTCATCTCACAGGACACCTGCCTCCTGTCTGTGTGGTGCGGTGGGGACGGGCTGGATCAGGAGTGAGGACGTGGACAAAAATACCTGCTTCACTGCTTCACTGAGCTGTTGAACTTGTAATCAATAGGAGAATGAATGGTGTGCCTGCAGCAGAAGCTCCCAAGCAGAAGACGTCAGGAGTTTGATGACTAAAAACATTCATTTTAACTTTACATACAGACCGTGTTTCTACTGACAGTATGTAAAAGGATTTAATGAATACTATGACACCAGGTCACAAGTTGGAATGACTGACTGAATGAAAACGCCCCCTTACTATATACACAAACACAGACACACCCAAACACAGATAGGCATACAATTCCCTTCTTCAATTTCTCCGCAATTCTCCAGAAAAGAGACGTCTTATTCTAACTCAGTAATCAGGGCTAACATCACCTGAGTACAGACAATGAATCGAACTTGACTGACATCTCATGTATTCAGTATATACACAGTGACCTCATGCTACCTTGCTATTTGTACCTTTTTTATACAAAGGATTGGTTGATAATGAATGGTAATAGAAAAATACAATGTCAGAACACATTTATAAAATGTATGATTATGGTCAGGACTGAATTATGTTTAACTTCTAGCAAAAGCTGTGGAGAATTTCTATAAGCTGAAGTACATCCAGAGAAATAGGTTAAAAGAATTTTATATAACAGAATAGGATCAACAATAATGCCTTAGTTTTCAAGATGCTTCCTGAATAAAGAGGATCTAACAAAGGAAGAGAAGGTCAGTAGTAAGAAATACCTTGTACATAGGTCATTATTTCCTTTAAGCGCCTAATTTTCTTTGCCTTGACCCAGGGGAGTAGCCATAAATCCAGTCAAGGGGATTGAACTGTTTGCTGGTTGTGACACTTGGTTTCTAGCAAAGTAGTTATAATTCTCTTCCAGGGTTTTTTTGTGAATCCTTTAAACACGGAGACACACATACCTGGCACACTTTGTAGAACAAACTCAATTTGTTGTTTCCTTTCATCAGATAAACAAGATCCTAAACCACATGCTTGTGTTTTAGCCTGATTTCATGAATATGACATTGGTGGTTACGACACCTTGGAAAAGACATGTAACATGCAACTAAGGCACTTTTCTACAGTTTAGGTAAATTTCAAGAGTAAAAAGGTAAGTAGATATTGGGAGGAAATCTATAAAAATGCTGATGATGCGTATCTCTGGGGGATGAGGATTATGGGTGATTGTTACTTACCACTTTATGCTTGCATGAATTTCTAGTAGTTGGCAATACACATGTATTGCTTATAAAATTAGAAAGGAAACAATAAACTTAGTCTTTAAAACTGAAAAGATTAAAGCTATAAATTCATAGATCAGATGTATGCAAATGTTACAACCAAACTCATTATATTTGACTGACAAAAACGCCCCCTTACTATATACACAAACACAGACACACCCAAACACAGATAGGCATACAATTCCCTTCTTCAATTTCTCCGCAATTCTCCAGAAAAGAGACGTCTTATTCTAACTCAGTAATCAGGGCTAACATCACCTGAGTACAGACAATGAATCGAACTTGACTGACATCTCATGTATTCAGTATATACACAGTGACCTCATGCTACCTTGCTATTTGTACCTTTTTTATACAAAGGATTGGTTGATAATGAATGGTAATAGAAAAATACAATGTCAGAACACATTTATAAAATGTATGATTATGGTCAGGACTGAATTATGTTTAACTTCTAGCAAAAGCTGTGGAGAATTTCTATAAGCTGAAGTACATCCAGAGAAATAGGTTAAAAGAATTTTATATAACAGAATAGGATCAACAATAATGCCTTAGTTTTCAAGATGCTTCCTGAATAAAGAGGATCTAACAAAGGAAGAGAAGGTCAGTAGTAAGAAATACCTTGTACATAGGTCATTATTTCCTTTAAGCGCCTAATTTTCTTTGCCTTGACCCAGGGGAGTAGCCATAAATCCAGTCAAGGGGATTGAACTGTTTGCTGGTTGTGACACTTGGTTTCTAGCAAAGTAGTTATAATTCTCTTCCAGGGTTTTTTTGTGAATCCTTTAAACACGGAGACACACATACCTGGCACACTTTGTAGAACAAACTCAATTTGTTGTTTCCTTTCATCAGATAAACAAGATCCTAAACCACATGCTTGTGTTTTAGCCTGATTTCATGAATATGACATTGGTGGTTACGACACCTTGGAAAAGACATGTAACATGCAACTAAGGCACTTTTCTACAGTTTAGGTAAATTTCAAGAGTAAAAAGGTAAGTAGATATTGGGAGGAAATCTATAAAAATGCTGATGATGCGTATCTCTGGGGGATGAGGATTATGGGTGATTGTTACTTACCACTTTATGCTTGCATGAATTTCTAGTAGTTGGCAATACACATGTATTGCTTATAAAATTAGAAAGGAAACAATAAACTTAGTCTTTAAAACTGAAAAAAAGATTAAAGCTATAAATTCATAGATCAGATGTATGCAAATGTTACACAAACTCACTATATTATCTTCTTGTGCAAATTTACTTTATCATTTTTATATAAAATATATATTGAGTACATAAAAGTGACTAAGGGGACAGTTGTTATGGTTTTATTTTCTGCTTTAAGAAGCAGCAAAGCATCGACTTCTAAGTATTGTGATAGAAAAAAAATGCTTCTTGCCAAGGTATATGCCTAGATGTGATTTATACATTGAGATGATCCGGTTATTAATTTACATTTCAAGACTATATTCAAGTCATTTCTGCAGTTCCAGGAGAACTTTTGCTGAGCGTACTGCATTATCCATAATTCAGCTCAGTTACGTGTGTCTGATATCCTCTTGTTTGGGAGGCATTTAATTTATTAAACCTCAGTTACATAAAAATAATGATTTGTGCTGTAAAACTTCTCTAACATTGACTTGGACATTGAAGCTATCATTTTAATAAGAATAACATGATTAAAAATATGAAAAAAATTTCCAAGATAAAAAGCAGAACTAAAAGCTGTGGAGATTGTTCTCCTTGCTACAGAAGAATTGTACTGAATGGAATAAAATATTGGTATTTACTGTTGTCTACAGGAGGGACCTTAACAGTGAAGCCTGCAGAGCAGTCCATAAATTCACAGCTCCACTCCTAATGCCACTTCTCCCCTTCCTCCCTGCTTCTACTCTGTCCTGTAAAATTGCTCCTGGACTTAGGTGGTCATGATGTTCTCTTGATCAAAGCTTCACCATAGCTTTCAACCCCTTAGAGATGCAAATCTTATTCCTCTTAGCTCGGCTTTCACAGAACTTTATCACCTACAATGGAACAACCAAGAAGGCTGCACTTTTAAAGTCCACTAGGTGTTAGATGGCCGACATCTCCTGGAGTGACTTCCCCCATGTCAGTGTCAGGGCACGCGACTGCTTCTTGCCCCAAGGAGGTCCCAGAGCATTCACTGGTGAAACCTGACCCCAATCTCACCCGGTTGAGACCAGGTTGAAACCTTTTGTGCCCACACTGGCTAAGTTAGTCACTCCCTCCCCAGTTCTTCCTCCTCTATTATCCTAATCATAGCTTTAAATTATATTAAGACATAAGGAGGCTTCTCAGGTGGTACCTGGGAACCCACTTGCCAATGCAGGCAATACAAGAGACCTCGGTTCGATTCGTGGGTCAGAAAGATGCCCTGGAGAAGGGAATGGCAACCCAGTCCAGTATTCTTGCCTGGAGAATGCCATGGACAGAGAAGCCTGGTGGGCTGCAGTCCATAGGGTCGCACACTAAAGCCACTCAACACCCATAATACTACAACTCAGTGCATGGTATCACTGTCTTGCACTGGATTAGGAGTTTAAGACGCTGCCATGTTTATTTTTGTCTCCCTGGTCCTTCTTCCTAGGCACATATCAGGCACTTAGCAAATGCTCACGGGTGAAATTGATGAAAGGCAAGAACAACCTACAGAGTAACTTCTTCAATGTAAATAATGATCTAGGTTTTGTTGAGTACAGTAAGATTATAAATACCATCTCATATACTAAAATCTAGCATCTTCCATAATGACATAAATATTTACAATGGTTTTGGTGTGTTTCCAACACTGTTCTAAGTAGATGCTAACAATAGAAATTTCCTGAAAACTTTCATCTGTTGAGTCATTATTTGATAAATTCATTTTAGTCCCTTCCCAAGGCTGCTTTCTTCCTCTGATGGTTCAACCGTTCATTATGTAGAATGATTCATAAACACATTTAAATAAGCGAGAAAAACTCTTATTTCTTTCTGTAAGAAGGGAAGTGTAACAGAGAAAGACCTTTCCAGTAGAGACCCACACCCGTCATCCACCTGCCTTTTGTCTGTAGAAAAACTTTAGCCAAAGAATACATTTAACCAGAGAAGTAAGAAAAATACAGAAAGAAAGGAAAACAGTCATGCAAGACAAAATAATACTTTAGCCATTGAACAACGTCAAGGGCCTTTAGTTCCTCCTCAAGGACTGTAGGTAATATTCTGAGCCATGTCCTCTGAGCTGTTATGCAGGTACCAAAACCCTCACAAGGTGTAAGAAGCGACTTGTGTGCTGCCCACAAGCACATAAACCCCAGATCAGTTGGAACCAGAAGGCTGATGATTCTGACTCCCAATTACCTCACCATCAATCAGTCAGGAGAAAGCCCAGAAGCTGATCACACACCCTGGTCCTTGAGCACTGTAAGACTGCTCACTACCCTTCTCCCCCATCTTCAGGGTGGGACACACAGTCTTGAGGGCATCAGCTTACTGTCACCGCCTTTGCCTGGCAAAGCAATCAAACTATTTCTTTCTACAACTCTGCATTTCTATTTGGCACCAGTTAACAGAGGCTAAGTTTTGGCAACAGAAGAAGGTTAATGAATTAAGAGGGAAGTGAAATAGTCACCATGTTTGGATAGATCTTGCTTGCCCACTTGCATGATAAACTTTGAATAATGTGGGCTAAGAAAAGCCAGCTAGGCTACATGAAACTCTTTCTAAATCAGATGTCCTCCTGTTTACTTCCTATGATGTGGTCAGTCCTGGCCAGCGGCAGAAACAGAGCTTGGTCAAGTCTCTGTGTTTGTGAACTTGGCCAGATGACCTACAAAGGGGACCTTGAGCCTTCACTAGTCTGTTTCCTTCATCTGACCTTTCATCAAATGAAGGTAAATGATCATATATCAGTATCCTTCATTCTTAAGTCCAATATCATGAATATATAATTACATTACTATATTACCACAGAAAGAATTCTAATTGATAGAGCTAAACCAGTCTTTACTGACTAAACATCTATAATTGGTTCTGAAGCACTTCCTTCCATAATCTTCATTAGGAATGATCACACTCTTTACAAGTCAAGGATGTTCAAGAAGGAAAACTATTTGTAATGGTTGCAGAAAACTGAAATAGAGAAATGAGGTAAAAAGGGTCAGAAGTGCCCACAGCTTTAGCTTTGGATGAGTTACATTTCTTCTGGTGAGGCAGGAAGCTCCTGAAGGATAATAGAATTTAAGAGGTTATAATAGAATGGACGTCTCAAAAGTGGGATTTTGAGGACTGTAAATTTTGCTTATGGTGGAGGCTATCCAGAGAAATCATGTCAAAGGATCATTATTTCATGACCTTGAGGAAAAGCAAGATTGTCAGAGGGTTTCCTATTCCTGCCCATGAATGCACACTGATATTTATGGAGGCCAGCTCTCTTTATCACCCTTTATGCATGCACATTCACACAAACACACACACCCCTCTCAAGACTGCAGGCTAAGAGTGCTGTTATAAATATTCATGAGACCATTATTATTAATGTCACTAAAGTGATTCTGTTTCTTCTCAGTTGAGTCTGGTTCTTACACCTAGCAACTGATCAACCGTAAGAGAAACGGCAGCTTTGAGGTAGCCCAGCTAAACAACTCTGCACTTTTGAAATAAGATTATTTGACTAGGTATTTTAAATCACACCTATCCCATCATTAAGTTAAACCGGCAGAGATTTCTCACTTTTGTACAAGGTACAATATCCTTGGGAACAAGAGTTTCTAGAATTTAGAAGTATACCTTGATTATTACATTCTTTTTCCAGAAGTAAAAACAAAACAGAACATCTAAAACCTCTCAAGAGATCCCTGGGTGATGAGTTTTGAAAAAACACATTGGAGATAATTACAATGCATTTGCTACTTTTATTATTTAAAAAAGACATTTCACACCACAGGCCTTATTAAAGTGCTATTTTTAAGAATTACAGGCGCTTGCAGTCACACTGAACATTTTTAAAAAATAAAAATAGCTACCAGAGTCAGCTAACTTGATCCCTGTGTATTTGTTACAGACTCACAACCAGTGGGGCTGCCTGCTTATTCTATATGCATGACATGTCACAACAATTGTTTTCAATCAAAGAAATCTATATTTGGCTGAGCTGAAAAATATAATTCTAATTGATAGAGCTAAACCAGTCTTTACTGACTAAACATCTATAATTGGTTCTGAAGCACTTCCTTCCATAATCTTCATTAGGAATGATCACACTCTTTACAAGTCAAGGATGTTCAAGAAGGAAAACTATTTGTAATGGTTGCAGAAAACTGAAATAGAGAAATGAGGTAAAAAGGGTCAGAAGTGCCCACAGCTTTAGCTTTGGATGAGTTACATTTCTTCTGGTGAGGCAGGAAGCTCCTGAAGGATAATAGAATTTAAGAGGTTATAATAGAATGGACGTCTCAAAAGTGGGATTTTGAGGACTGTAAATTTTGCTTATGGTGGAGGCTATCCAGAGAAATCATGTCAAAGGATCATTATTTCATGACCTTGAGGAAAAGCAAGATTGTCAGAGGGTTTCCTATTCCTGCCCATGAATGCACACTGATATTTATGGAGGCCAGCTCTCTTTATCACCCTTTATGCATGCACATTCACACAAACACACACACCCCTCTCAAGACTGCAGGCTAAGAGTGCTGTTATAAATATTCATGAGACCATTATTATTAATGTCACTAAAGTGATTCTGTTTCTTCTCAGTTGAGTCTGGTTCTTACACCTAGCAACTGATCAACCGTAAGAGAAACGGCAGCTTTGAGGTAGCCCAGCTAAACAACTCTGCACTTTTGAAATAAGATTATTTGACTAGGTATTTTAAATCACACCTATCCCATCATTAAGTTAAACCGGCAGAGATTTCTCACTTTTGTACAAGGTACAATATCCTTGGGAACAAGAGTTTCTAGAATTTAGAAGTATACCTTGATTATTACATTCTTTTTCCAGAAGTAAAAACAAAACAGAACATCTAAAACCTCTCAAGAGATCCCTGGGTGATGAGTTTTGAAAAAACACATTGGAGATAATTACAATGCATTTGCTACTTTTATTATTTAAAAAAGACATTTCACACCACAGGCCTTATTAAAGTGCTATTTTTAAGAATTACAGGCGCTTGCAGTCACACTGAACATTTTTAAAAAATAAAAATAGCTACCAGAGTCAGCTAACTTGATCCCTGTGTATTTGTTACAGACTCACAACCAGTGGGTCTGCCTGCTTATTCTATATGCATGACATGTCACAACAATTGTTTTCAATCAAAGAAATCTATATTTGGCTGAGATGAAAAAATATATATTTTTTTGCCTACGATCTAAGAAAACATGTTAAACAAGTATTCGGCTTATTTAAAAGTCAGGTACAGAGCAGTGGAAGACGCATATATCTCTTCATAGCCATTCGAAATGACTTTTGCTAGCTTCTTGCACTCTATTCCTCTATCAATATTCCAGAACATTCTGACCCTTTGCAAAGCAGCAATGAAAGTTACGGGAACCAAAAGCACCCGACGACAGACAGAAGCAATGATGACCTGGGACTCACCTTAGGCATCCCGTGGCGTTTCGCAGCACTTGTGAGGAATGCAGCTGTATCTTCCGATCGTCCTGAAGAGGTGAGTTTTCCCAGCCTGAGTGTGGGATAATCACCGCGTTGGTCAGCACTGCCAAGGTGTCCTGGATGATTGGCATTTTGAGCGCGTCACAAGAGGAGAGGTTCCAAAGAACTCCTGCAAGATACAGAAGACAGAGCTTTTGGACGGCCACCATTTTCCTGCACTAAGTTAACAGCCTAAGCGGAAGGGACTCACATCGTGTTAAGCCTGTGTCCTACAGTGCGTCCTTCATTTTAGAGCATTTGTGTAAACCCATTACAAAAGTGCTATGAAAATGCACCACAGAGGCAGAGGAACTGTAACACAATTACCATCGTTTTGTGTGAAGAGGAACTGAGGGTGAGAACACTGATGGAATTGAGGATATCAACCTTGCTTCCATTCACAATTAGTACAAAGAACCCTAGTTCCCAAATTCTGACCAAGACCAAAGAGTTGTGAAAGTGAGCAGCAATGGACTGGCAAGACACCCATGTTTTATCCAAGATTTCAATATGCACCTGTGGTCAGTTGGATTCACTTAGTTCCCATATGGAACCAGCCATCACTGGGCAGGACCTTTCAAGAATCCAGTATCTTGTCTGGTGCTAACTGGCTCAACAAGAAATTCAAATTCACTGTCACCAGTTCTGTTAGCTTTTCTCTGAAAACAATGCTCATGGAGGACCTATAGATTGTTCTTCCTTCTCTAACAGCAAAGAGAGCACTAGAAATGGAAGAGTGTGTCAAGAATAGAGTTTAAAATGGAATTAACTTCTAAAAAGGCTTTAAGAATTATATATACTATCTTTTGAAATACATTAAAAATAATTATTCTTTTTGTTGTTCAAAATTATACACATAAAAGTAAAAGAAAAAACAAGGAATATTCTCTTTTGTTACGAAACACTGCATTTCCTCTAAAACTAACCTAAACAGACATCATCACTGCAAATACTGAAAATAAAATATAATTGCTGTCTTTAGAAACACACCTTCCAGTTAACTTGTTTAATAACCTTTCAACAGATTTAAAATGAGATTGTGTTTCATTTATCATGTTAGAAATAAACAGAGTTCCCTTATCTCTTAAATTTGTTTTATTAGTTTCTTGCATTGCACATACTGAATTATCCAAGGGCATTAATAATACTAATCTGAAAGTCGGTGATATTTGAGCAATAACTAAAATAATAGTTTTAAAAGAACTCTACCAAAAAGTGACTTTAGAGACAAATCTTTTCCACTGGTATTTCCAAAGAAGATTTGCTGAGGGGCTTCCCTGGTGGTCCAGTGTGTAAAGAGTCCACCTTGCAGTGCAAGGGGCACTGGTTCGATTCCTCGCCCTGGAAGATCCCACGTGCCATGGGGCAGCTGGACCGTTGTGTCCAATTACAAGCCAGTGCTCTGGAACACATGTGCCCAGAGCCTGTGTTCTGCAGCGAGAAAGGCAATGGAAGGCCCACACAGGCAGATGAATAAAGACGGATGAAAATGAATAAAAAGACGCCAACAATTTTTTAAAAAGAAAAAAAGAAGATTTGCTGGGAATTTTATTTAGGCAAATGCAAGAGAAACAAAATGTTTTTGGTGCGAGAATGTATAAATGAATCCTTTAGTACAGGGGGTTGGCTTGAGGGAGAATCTGGCGTGCTTGCTTTTGTAAATAAAGTTTTATTGGAACACAGCTTTGTTCATTTACATATTTTCTCTGGCTGCCTGTGTTCTAGAGGGGAAAAACTGATATTTTGTGACCAAGGCAGTATGGCTCCCAAGTCTAAACAACTTACTATTTGGCCCTTCCTGCCCACCTCTGTGGTTGGTAAGTGGGTCATTTTCTATATACTTCTGTGTGCATGTTTGCCTTGTCATTAGCATCCTATATAAAAATGTTCAAGTGTGCACAGAAGTTGCTTAAAATATATTATGACTTAGACAGATGTGAAATGCTAGGAGTATTATTATGTGCATTTATTTTCATTTAAATAATATATGAAACTGCTTTTAAATTCATCTCATTAGGAAATATTTTACTGAATTTTGGATAATCAAAATACTAATCAATCAAAAGGAATAATTTCATTCACTCACAGCCTCAAAACAATATTCTTTTTTCAAGTAAAATAAGCAATTTTCAGTTTTTTTTAAAAAAACACATTTAAATGAAATTATTGTTTACCCCCAAGTTTAAGGATAATTAAAAAAAATATCACATTAAAGGGTTTTTATATGTCTTTTTTATTTGAGGTATAGCTGATTTACAATACTGCATTAGTTTTAGACATACTGCAAGGTGACTCAGATGTATATTTTTTTCAGATTATTTTCCATTTTATGTTATACTGTTATTCTAAGTACACACACACATACATAGACACTACACATGAATTTTTCTCATTCCTAAATTCAGATTTGAAAACATCAATACATGAAAATTAAGCCTTGTATATGTTTTAAAACATGGCTGGTACATTTTGCTATAAAATACATCTCTTCTAAAGATTAAACTTTTGCATTTCTCTATGCAATGAATTTATAAGAATCAAAGGCATTCTATGACAATAAAGCAATTTTTACTGTTTCCTAAAGAACAGAAAAGAGGTAGGAAAGGACAGAGGAAAATCAAAGAAGTGAAGGCTTCATTACTATCTGATGAGAAGTGAAACATGGGAAAGAAAGTGATGCTTCAGGTGACTCTCCATCGGGCTGTTCCTCCATCACCTTTCTCATCTGCTCATTAATCAGTGCAACCTAATGCCAAATCAAGCATGGATAGAAGCTTCCTATTCACGTTCCCTCTGCCTTTCCACACGGGCTCCATCTGTGTTCCACATTTCAGTGCACTTACCAAAGTGCTTGACCCAGATCTCTGACGCTCTCTCCTGGTTTCTCTCTGCAGCCCACACGGCTCCCCTGGACTCTGGTCAGGGATGGCTTTACCGCCCTGCGTGGATGAGGACTTGGGAAAGTGGATGCAATGCAGCAGAATTTCTTTAGGGGGACGTTCAGCAAACCAGCAAGAACTCTTGTAGGAAGTGGACCCTTGACTCAAGCCTACAGATGATGCAGCCTTATCTGTGTGGGACCCTGAGCTAGAGACACACAAACCTGACTCTCCTAGGCTCTTGCCACTCAGATCCTGTGTGGGACAAACAATTGCTCTTTCAAATTGTTAAGCTGGAAGTAAGTCTTAAGGCAGCAATGGTAACAAACATCCCCTGCTTTCCCTTCTCTGCCCTCCTCTGTCTACTGGACTCACTTTTCTCCTTACAGCACTTTTTCCTAGTTACACCTCTCTTCTGACTTGGATTCACGCATTTGCTCATTTTCTACAACTCTTCCAGCATCTTCTAAAGTCTAGAGACTAATACAGGAAGGGGATCTAAACCTTGCAACTAAATTGAAAATGCATTCTAATTTGGGTGACAAATAATATTTAACTTTTAAGAATGTATCTTCAGGTTTGTGACTTATGAAATGGCCAAACACTTTCTTTAATATGGAACAGTTTCCTGGTGCTGCTGTAACAAGGTACTGCAAACATACTGCTTAGAATAAGGTGTGTGTATTATTTTATGCTTCTGGAGGTCAGAAGTCTAAAATGGACTAGCAGATGGTGCTTCTCGGGGCCTTAGTGGAGAATACCTTTGCATTTTTAAGCTTCTAATGGTTCCATGCCTAGGTTCCATGGTTGAAGCCTGCATCACTCCAACCCCAGCATCCATGATCAATCCTTTCTCTGGAGGATCCTCCTCTCTCCCTATTTTAAGGACACGTGTGATTACATTGAGCCTGTCTGGATAATCCAGGATAATCTACCCCATTTCAAGATCCTTAACTTAATCCCACCGGCAAGGTCCCTTTTACTGTGTAAGATACCATTCACAGGCTCTGAGAATTAGAACTGTGGACCTCTTGGGGGGTCTGCTGTTCAGTCTACGACACACCCCTTAAAAGGGTCTGTTCTGCTTTAAAAAAATTAAATTCCTGGTTGTAGCTTCATGATTACATCTTTTCCTCATTCTCTAAATTCACTGTGAATCAGAGCCTCTGGTTCATGCATTTACTCAGACCCACCGTGCGCCAGGCTCTGCTTGATACAGAGGAGACATTTGTGAACAAAACAAAAAATCCTGCTTGCACGGCTCTCCCATCACCCCAACTCACTACGCTCTTGTCACTGTTGTCTTATTTCTCCTCCTTGAACAACAAGCTCGTTTGTAACTCACACCTCTTGGTCTTAAGGCTCTCTCAGTCTGGAACACGCTTTTCCAGACCTTTCCAAGACTGATCCTTTTTTCTGCTCACATGTAACTTATATCTGCTGAACTCACAGAAGGTTTCTCAGATCCCTCTTAACTCCATTCCCAGACTCTTGTTCTCAGATCTCCTATTTAAATTTTCTGCAGAGACCTCATCAACATATTTCCCATGTCCTTTCTCCCTCCCCCACCCCCGTTTTATGGAGATATTACTGACATGTAGCATTCCAATCTAGGATGTACAGCATAATGATCTAGGTTATATGCACCATGAAAGGATGACCGAAATAAGTTTAGTGAACATCCATCATCTCATAAAGAAAAAATATTAACAAGACAGAAAAAAAAAAATTTCTTGTAATGAGAACTCTGAGGACTCACTCTCAAAACTTCCACAGATAACACAGAGCAGTGTTACCTTTATTTATCATGTTATAACCCTAGTACTGATTTTTCTTATAATTGGACTTTTGTATCTCGACAGCCTTTATCCAATTCCCCCTTCTCCCATCTCCTGCTTCTGGTAACCACAAATCTGACCCCACTTCTTATGTAAGGTTCCATGCCTAGGTTCCATGGTTGAAGCCTGCATCACTCCAACCCCAGCATCCATGCTCACTCCTTTCTCTGGAGGATCCTCCTCTCCCTATTTTAAGGACACGTGTGATTACATTGAGCCTGTCTGGATAATCCAGGATAATCTACCCCATTTCAAGATCCTTAACTTAATCCCACCGGCAAGGTCCCTTTTACTGTGTAAGATACCATTCACAGGCTCTGAGAATTAGAACTGTGGACCTCTTGGGGGGTCTGCTGTTCAGTCTACGACACACCCCTTAAAAGGGTCTGTTCTGCTTTAAAAAAATTAAATTCCTGGTTGTAGCTTCATGATTACATCTTTTCCTCATTCTCTAAATTCACTGTGAATCAGAGCCTCTGGTTCATGCATTTACTCAGACCCACCGTGCGCCAGGCTCTGCTTGATACAGAGGAGACATTTGTGAACAAAACAAAAAATCCTGCTTGCACGGCTCTCCCATCACCCCAACTCACTACGCTCTTGTCACTGTTGTCTTATTTCTCCTCCTTGAACAACAAGCTCGTTTGTAACTCACACCTCTTGGTCTTAAGGCTCTCTCAGTCTGGAACACGCTTTTCCAGACCTTTCCAAGACTGATCCTTTTTTCTGCTCACATGTAACTTATATCTGCTGAACTCACAGAAGGTTTCTCAGATCCCTCTTAACTCCATTCCCAGACTCTTGTTCTCAGATCTCCTATTTAAATTTTCTGCAGAGACCTCATCAACATATTTCCCATGTCCTTTCTCCCTCCCCCACCCCCGTTTTATGGAGATATTACTGACATGTAGCATTCCAATCTAGGATGTACAGCATAATGATCTAGGTTATATGCACCATGAAAGGATGACCGAAATAAGTTTAGTGAACATCCATCATCTCATAAAGAAAAAATATTAACAAGACAGAAAAAAAAAAATTTCTTGTAATGAGAACTCTGAGGACTCACTCTCAAAACTTCCACAGATAACACAGAGCAGTGTTACCTTTATTTATCATGTTATAACCCTAGTACTGATTTTTCTTATAATTGGACTTTTGTATCTCGACAGCCTTTATCCAATTCCCCCTTCTCCCATCTCCTGCTTCTGGTAACCACAAATCTGATCTCTTCTTCTCTACGTTGGTTTGTTTTTGAAGTATAATTGACTTACAAAACTATGTTAGATCCTGTCACATGACATAGTGATTTGATATTTCTATACATTTTGAAATGGTCACCATAAGTCTGGTTGCCACCTATCACCATACAAAGACACTACATAATTACTGACTATATTCCCAACACTGTATACTTTACACCTGACTCACTTATTTCGTAACTCAAAGTTCACACGTCTTCCTCCCCCTGTACCTACTTCTCACCTCCCACCTCCCCGCAGGGCTCTTTCATTACGTGGGTTTCTGTCATTCCTTCACTGTTCTTCCCCACAACAGGATCCCACCCGAGAAGTGAAAGCAAGGACCCTGCACAGTCACAGGAGAAAGAACAGGTACAGCACACAGAATACTCTCAGACACACATCATGTGCTCACCAAATAGGTGTTCAATGATTACAAGAATCAATAATTGCTGGATACGGCTCTTACAGGATGATGTGTGCTCTAAGCAGTGTTTTCTCTTTGATTTGTATTGGTTTCTTTCATACATCAACATGAGTCAGCCACAGGTATACAAATGCCCCCTCCCTGCTGAACCTGCTTTTCCTCTCCCTCCACATCCCACCCCACCCCACTAAGCTGTCACAGAGCACAGGGTGGGCACCCTGTGTGACACAGCGAATCCCCACTTGCTATCTGTTTTACATATGGTAATGTATACGATTCCATGCTACTCTCTCATACAGTATTATACTGCTAGCAAAAGGAATTAGTGATTTGAAAGAACAAAACATCAGATCCAAGGTGTAACGTAAAAACTAATAAATCCCAGTGAGAACATAGACATGTTATTTACATGGGAGTCGATATGATTTTCTTGACTACAGAAATTCTACTTTTAGTAAGTAGAGAAAAGTTTTCACCACTTAAAAACAACCAGTTTAGCATTAGAAGGTTTCTTTCTAGTGTATTATTTGGGAAATTTTCTTATATTAAATTCCCTGATAATTCTACATTAGCCAAGGTTATACTAAAGTTTCAATTCATGGAAAAACTGTGGAATAAATGAAATTCACTAGAAATGGTGACAACTTTCACTACATTTACTCTCATCTAAATATAACATAAAAATGTTTTAGTATTTTGGTTGATGGTCACTAGTAAATTTTAATTCACCTGATGAAAGTAAGCTAGTTTCTCTCAGATTATAATATGTTATAAAACTGTTTTATAGCATCTTTCCTCCAATTATATGTGTTCAATAGCTTTCCTTTGTCATTATAAAATTACTGCTATTACAAACATAATTTTGACTTTGTTTCTTTTTTTTTCAAAACCTTTGCTATATTTCCAACACTGTATACTTTACACCTGACTCACTTATTTGAACTCAAAGTTCACACGTCTTCCTCCCCTGTACCTACTTCTCACCTCCCACCTCGCAGGGCTCTTTCATTACGTGGGTTTCGGTCATTCCTTCACTGTTCTTCCCCACAACAGGATCCCACCCGAGAAGTGAAAGCAAGGACCCTGCACAGTCACAGGAGAAAGAACAGGTACAGCACACAGAATACTCTCAGACACACATCATGTGCTCACCAAATAGGTGTTCAATGATTACAAGAATCAATAATTGCTGGATACGGCTCTTACAGGATGATGTGTGCTCTAAGCAGTGTTTTCTCTTTGATTTGTATTGGTTTCTTTCATACATCAACATGAGTCAGCCACAGGTATACAAATGCCCCCTCCCTGCTGAACCTGCTTTTCCTCTCCCTCCACATCCCACCCCACCCCACTAAGCTGTCACAGAGCACAGGGTGGGCACCCTGTGTGACACAGCGAATCCCCACTTGCTATCTGTTTTACATATGGTAATGTATACGATTCCATGCTACTCTCTCATACAGTATTATACTGCTAGCAAAAGGAATTAGTGATTTGAAAGAACAAAACATCAGATCCAAGGTGTAACGTAAAAACTAATAAATCCCAGTGAGAACATAGACATGTTATTTACATGGGAGTCGATATGATTTTCTTGACTACAGAAATTCTACTTTTAGTAAGTAGAGAAAAGTTTTCACCACTTAAAAACAACCAGTTTAGCATTAGAAGGTTTCTTTCTAGTGTATTATTTGGGAAATTTTCTTATATTAAATTCCCTGATAATTCTACATTAGCCAAGGTTATACTAAAGTTTCAATTCATGGAAAAACTGTGGAATAAATGAAATTCACTAGAAATGGTGACAACTTTCACTACATTTACTCTCATCTAAATATAACATAAAAATGTTTTAGTATTTTGGTTGATGGTCACTAGTAAATTTTAATTCACCTGATGAAAGTAAGCTAGTTTCTCTCAGATTATAATATGTTATAAAACTGTTTTATAGCATCTTTCCTCCAATTATATGTGTTCAATAGCTTTCCTTTGTCAGTATAAAATTACTGCTATTACAAACATAATTTTGACAGTAAGTTTAGTTGAGGAGACATTCAAATAGTTAATTATGTATACTAAATATATTTCAAATATAGTTCATTTTATTTCAGGCACAGGATGGCCTTTTTTTCTTAAGGTTATCCATATTCATGAGCAGTAATTGGTTTATTAAAATTTCCTTAATAAAATCTTAATTACTTTCATTGGATCCTTTACTCTGTTTTAATAGAGGGTAATTTGTGGGATTTTTCTTCCTAAGAGAGGTAAAGACTATAATAATAAAAAAAAAGAAATTCAGATGGATCAAAAAAAAGGTATTTTAATAATTGCAGGTCTTAAACCATGATAACATCTAACACTGCTTTGTGACTATGACCTCTTCATTGTCTTTTAATGTTTAAACCTGAAACACAATCCCTGAACATGGGTGGGGCTCAAACCAAAGTTGGGTTGAATTCATTTTAAATGAACATTTTACATTTTTAGTTTAGATTCATCAACTAATTAAAATTAATTTATATATGAAGATTTACTTTAAAATAACCTATCATATATTCTATTCTTAGAGTGAAATTTTGTGCCCCAGAGGAAGAGAAAGAAGAGAGGTTTATCTTCAGGCCTGGGTGGGGTGGGGTTTTGGGGGCACGGGTGGATGATCATCAATAGCTTTTCCGCCTTGATTCATGGTTGCGTAGAGCGTAGCTGATCAATGTCTAGAGGCTGATGACACCCTGAAATTATACTGTGCACATCTCTGTAAGCATGCATATAGATGCATGACTCCACATGTTGCATGTGTGTGCACAAGCATGTGTCTTTATGTGTGCGCACGCTGCATATATGATTGTTTGTATGCATCACATAGATACTCTCACCTTAGACGTCATGACAATCAATGTGCTATTGTTGAATTAGGGTTGTTTTGATAATCCTTCCAGATGGTATAGGGGAAATCCTCAAAAACATTAATAAATAATGCTCAATTAATGCTTTTAAAAATAAAGGCAATGATCTTGAGTCGATGCTAGTGTTAACCAAAATGTTGCTATAATAATAGATAGCTCAAAACAAAAATCAAGTATTAAATCAAAAAACCGCTGCACAATAAAGACAGTAACAAAATGCCAAGGCAACTTATGAAAAGGGAGAAGATAATTACGTGTCATAGATAGGATAAGTGTTTACACACAAAATAATAAGGAAAGCACATGACTAAGTATCAAAAAATAAAAAAATTGATTTAAAATAGAGGAACTGAGCAGATATTTTTTTTCTGAAGAAGACACTCAAATGGCTAACAGGTACATAACAAGATCCTCAGTGTGACTACTCATTAAGGAAATGCACGTCAAAATCACAATGAACACATCTGTTAAAATAGATACCATCAACATTAAACAAGCACTGGCGAGGATGTAGCAAACAATAACCTTGTACATTGTTGGTAGGAATGTAAGTTAGCATCCACTATGGTCAACTGAACAGAGGTTCCTTAAAAAATTAAAAATAGAACTACAATATAATCCAGTAATCCTACTTCTGAGTATGTAGCCAAAGGAAGCGAAGATCAGACACAGGAAAGATGTTCCTACTTTGGTGTTCACTGTAGCATTGTTCACAGTAACTCAGATACAGAAACAACCCAAATGTCCCTCGACAGATGAGCTGATAGCAAAATGTGGCCACAAAATATACAAAAAAAGATATACTCAGTCGAGGAAGAGAAAGAAGAGAGGTTTATCTTCAGGCCTGGGTGGGGTGGGGTTTTGGGGGCACGGGTGGATGATCATCAATAGCTTTTCCGCCTTGATTCATGGTTGCGTAGAGCGTAGCTGATCAATGTCTAGAGGCTGATGACACCCTGAAATTATACTGTGCACATCTCTGTAAGCATGCATATAGATGCATGACTCCACATGTTGCATGTGTGTGCACAAGCATGTGTCTTTATGTGTGCGCACGCTGCATATATGATTGTTTGTATGCATCACATAGATACTCTCACCTTAGACGTCATGACAATCAATGTGCTATTGTTGAATTAGGGTTGTTTTGATAATCCTTCCAGATGGTATAGGGGAAATCCTCAAAAACATTAATAAATAATGCTCAATTAATGCTTTTAAAAATAAAGGCAATGATCTTGAGTCGATGCTAGTGTTAACCAAAATGTTGCTATAATAATAGATAGCTCAAAACAAAAATCAAGTATTAAATCAAAAAACCGCTGCACAATAAAGACAGTAACAAAATGCCAAGGCAACTTATGAAAAGGGAGAAGATAATTACGTGTCATAGATAGGATAAGTGTTTACACACAAAATAATAAGGAAAGCACATGACTAAGTATCAAAAAATAAAAAAATTGATTTAAAATAGAGGAACTGAGCAGATATTTTTTTTCTGAAGAAGACACTCAAATGGCTAACAGGTACATAACAAGATCCTCAGTGTGACTACTCATTAAGGAAATGCACGTCAAAATCACAATGAACACATCTGTTAAAATAGATACCATCAACATTAAACAAGCACTGGCGAGGATGTAGCAAACAATAACCTTGTACATTGTTGGTAGGAATGTAAGTTAGCATCCACTATGGTCAACTGAACAGAGGTTCCTTAAAAAATTAAAAATAGAACTACAATATAATCCAGTAATCCTACTTCTGAGTATGTAGCCAAAGGAAGCGAAGATCAGACACAGGAAAGATGTTCCTACTTTGGTGTTCACTGTAGCATTGTTCACAGTAACTCAGATACAGAAACAACCCAAATGTCCCTCGACAGATGAGGTGATAGCAAAATGTGGCACATATATACAACAGAATATTACTCAGTCATGAGAAAGACAGAAGTTCTGTCATGAGTGCGGCACTCCACGGGTCACAGAGTCGAACACGGCTTACCAACTGAACAACAACAACATAATTGATTTACAATGTTGTGTTAGCTTCAGGTGTACAGCAAAGTGATTCGTTTAAACATATACATATGTCTACTTTTTCATATTCTTTGGAAATTTAAAAATGCATATATTAATGTTTCAGAAAATTAGAGTAAAATGATGAGTGTGACTTAGTGGATTTTATCAAAGGAATATAAGTATTTTCAAGATATATGAGTGGAAATAAGTTCTATTTGAACTTGTGTCTTACTTTGCAAACCTTGCCTCAAGAGTAATTTATTCCTTGACAGTAAGAGATTCCAGCATTGAATTTATAATAAAGCCAACTTGAGACCATCTAAAACAATTAAAAATGGATATTTCTTTAGGCCAAAACTCCTCAAGTTTTCTTTTAGAGTTCCCAGGAGTTCGCTGACCAAAGTAAATGACCTTTGAGTTATTCTCTTTAATATTCCAGGGGAGGAGACCACAGAGACCTTGGGGCTTAGGTGAAGGTCAATCCTTTTAGAATCTAACTCACCAAAGTTGAGAGTCTCACACTGATGGTGACCAGATGAAAGCACTTCAGGGTTGGTGAATGTGTTCAGTGAACAGACAGAAGAACTGGACTGTCACCCAACTACTGCCACTTAAGGTTTCTGGTTCAAATATAGAATTATTTTTAAAAATAATCATAGGGGCTTCCCTGGTGGGCCAGCGGGTAGTCTTGCAGTGCAAGAGGCGCCGGTTTGATCCCTGGCCTGGGAAGATCCCACGTGCCGCAGACTGGCTGGACCGATGTGTCCAACTACCAAGCTGGAGCTCTGGAGCGCATGCGCCCAGAGCCAGTGCTCTGCAGCGAGACAGGCCACCGCGATGGGAGGCCCACACGAGCCAAAGAACAAAGATGGATGAAAATAGATAAATGAAAGACTAATAGAAGTGGCCAAAAAAAAAAAGTAAAAAAATAATCACATAACTTAGAATCAAACAAAAGTATTCTTGGTCAATTTCAAAATATGTACAGAGTACAGTTAACTCCAGGATGAATGAAGAGTGGCTATTCTTTATACCAGAAACTGCATCAGATCGTCGCTGTTACAAACAAGGCAAATTTTCGTTTAACCTGATTAAATCCACCTGGGCCTCCATGAGATATTTTAATTCCTGAAGTTCTAAAACAACTCTGTCACAAGATATAGTCATCAATGGTGAGGCTTGTTTCAAAGTCAACACTGATCCCAGCTACAGTCTGATTTTTTAATTTTAGCACCAGCATGCATATGCTAAGTTGCTTCACTTGTGTCCAACACTTTGCAACCCCATGGACTGTAGCCTACAAGGCTCCTCTGTTCACGGGATTCTCCACTTAAGAATCCTGGAGTGGGTTGGCATTTCCTTCTACAGGGGATCTTCCTAACCCAGGGGCTGAACCTGAATCTCTTCAAAGAGTCTCCTGCGTTGGCAAGTGGCCTCTTTACCACTAGAGCCACCCAGCAGTTTACATTAAAAGTTTAATTCAAGCCGGTACAGATTAGCAAGAGCAAAAGGCCCATGCTCACTTAAATTTTTGATGAGTAGTTGACAAACTGATCTTCACTGTTGTTTCAGAGCCTAAATTAATTTAAAACCTAGGGTGGCTTAGTGGTCACGAGTCCACCTGCCAATGCAGGAGACAGAGGAAATGTAGGTTCACCCCCTGGGTTGGGACGATCCCTGGTGGAGGAAATACCCACTGAAGGATTCTTGCCTGGAGTATTCCATGGACAGAGGAGCCTTGCAGGCCATAGTCCATGCAGTTGCAAAGAGCTGAACATACTAAGCAACTGAGTACACATGCAATTTTATAGACTAAAGATCGTGGCTATCTCTGCTATCAAGACTCAGGCGTATCTATGACCTCTATTTCCATTTCAAGTTGAAGTCTTCAGATTCAAATTTCTTTGAAATTCTTCTATTAAGTGTTTACAGTAAAGGAGTGTCACCAGACTCCAGTCACAGAAAATGCATCTTATCTCCAGTTGGGACAGGGCGATGCAGCTCCTGTCTAGGAACGTGGAAGCTCTTCCCAGGGTAGTTGAAACTGTAGTTGAACGTGGATGTGAAGTGTACTAGAATGTGCCACCCTGAAATGTGCCTCTTTGGCAGATGCATAATTTTGAGCTAAAGGCCAGTGAGCACTAACACAGTCAGGAAATCTCTCAAGTCAGCACAAGTTCTCCTTTTGTAAAGGAATTAATATTTATACCAATGGTAAAGAATCTGGCTGCCATGCAGGAGACCTGGGTTTAATCCCTGGGTTGGGAAGATCCCTTGGAGGAGGGAATGGCTACCCACTCCAGTATCCTCCCCTGGAGAAGAGCCTGACGGACTACAGTCCATGGGGTCAAAAAAGAGTTAGACATGACTGAGTGACTAACCGTTTCCCTTTCTAAATGTATTTTTATAAGGGAAATTTATGTTTGTCAAGAACTCTACTTCTTCTCTCCCAGAAGAAGAAGATTCTTAACTCAAAAGTGGCAAAGACACCAATGCAAGTAGGCATCACAGACCTTACTATGTAGCCTCGTCTTCCATACTTTTCTTGGTCACACTCACATAACTTATCTCCACCTCCAAGAAGCCCACACTCCTTTGCCTCAACATAGCCTAAGATGGCATATAAGCCCAAGTTCTACCTGCACTCATCACTGTGTACTCCCATATTTATGTGCCCTGCACATGTTAATAGACTTCTGTTTTCCTCTTGTTCATCTGTTATTTGCCTAAATTACTGGGCCCCAACTGGAGAACCTAAGATGGGCAGAGGAAGAAATCTCCTCCCTTGCAGATGTCAGGGTCTGATAGTAACCATCTGTGAAAGTCATGGGTTCACGTTTGATCCCAGCATTCTGTAAATGAACCATAGAATTTTCTATTTCTCAATTCCTAAGAGATCAAGTTAGGAATATAAAACTGGGCTCGCTTGAAACTACAGCCTTCCTCAGTGACCTTGGATATGGCAGAACCTTGAAAAATGTCACCAAAGCACCCAGGCTGAGTTTTATTATCTCTGGAAATTGGCCCTGGGCCTCTTTTCTAAAAGGGACTGGAATGAAAGATGATGTCCTTTTACTGACAATTATCATGTTCTTGTATGTGCTAATAAAAATGATTTCTTATACTTTGGTTGCATTTCTCGACAGTTTTGTGCCCCTAAACTACATGAGGGCTTTCCTTGTAGCTCAGCTGGTAAAGAATCTACTTGCAATGCAGGAGACAGGCCAGGAAGATTCCCTGGAGAAGGGAATGGCCACTCACTCCAGTATTCTTGGGCTTCCCTGGAGGCTCAGATGGTAAAGAAACTGCCTGCAGTGGGGGAGACCTGGATTCAATCCCTGTGTTGGGAAGAGCCCTTGGAGGAGGGCATGGCAACGCATGCCAGTATTCTTGTCTTGGGAGTTCACAGCTTGTCCATGGATTGCAAAGAGCTAGACACAACTGACCGAGTTTCACCTTCAAACTACATGTGTAAAATAAGGAAGCTTATATTTTGGCATTTCATAAATGATTGAAAGAACAGAAAGAGGGAGTAAAAAGGGAGAAACAGAACTGCAGATTGTGTGTGCGTGTGTGTGTGTGCGTGTGTGTGTGTGCAGAGAGAGTCAAAGACAAATCTTCTCATTATACAATAGGGAAAAATGTGGGCGGTAAATCACCATAATTTCTGCTACAAACTATTAGGTATAAAATAAGTTGTAAGATATAGTGTACAACACAGGGAATATAGCCAATATTTTATAATAACTAAAAATGAAGTATAAGCTTTTAAAATAGTGAATCACTCTTGTGATCCTGGACTGTAGCCCACCAGGCTCCTCTGTCCATGGAATTTTCCAGGCAAGAATACTGGATCCTCCTCCAGGGGATCTTCTCAATTCAGGGATGGAACCTACACCGTTTATATCTCCTGCAATGGCAGGCAGATTCTTTACTGCTAGCGCCACCTGGAAACCCTAACTTATATAACACTATACAGTAACTATATACTTCAATTAAAAAATATCTTTTTTTTTTTTTTTTTTAAAAGCACAACCTTAGTTTCTATGGCTCTCAAAGAAAAGCAAGCTTGCTGAAGACATAGGTGGAAAAGTAAAAACAGCTGGGAATCAGAGACTGAAGTTTTAATTCAGCTCTCACATGATCAGGAGTAAGAAGAATCTGGCTTTTAGTAGGCTCTTAATAGGTATTCCTGAATGGACAAATGATTGAATGAATGAAGTTCCTGGGGGATGGTGATGGCAATGTATAACGATATCAAATTTTCAGAGAGTGTGCTTGAGCTAGACATCCAAAATTAAGATCACATTTAAAAAATATGAATAATCAAAAATATCTAACATTTTTGAGTTCTTGTTATACACTAGGGTCTTTGCTAATCAGCTTGCATGTATTAACTCAGGTAAAATTTCAGTCAACTTTGTCTTACATAGACTTATCGACATGGGGATGAGGGAGGGGAATATGCTGTGGGACTAAGGGAGCTCAGACAGGGGCTCTGTGGCGACCTGGAGGGTGAGACGGGGAGGGAGGCGGGAGGGAGGCTCAGGAGGGGACATATGTATGCCTATGGCGGATTCAGGTTGATGTGTGGCAGTAAATAATGAAACTCTGTAAAAAATGAAAAATAAACTAAAAATTAAAAAACAATTTCTAAAAATTAAAAAAAAAAGAAAAAAACCACCACCAACTCTGTCTTACAGATGAGGAAACAGACACAGAGTAAACACCTTGCCCTCTCCAACAGCACTGCCCTTGTAGGTGAAAGTGAAGGTCAGATAAGAGTCTGACCATGATCCGTATGAACAATTTGACAAATATCAGGCACATAAATTTGCTACTTGAAATTGGAGAGAGGTAGTGTGGCACAGTCCTTTGAATCAGAATACCTGAACACGAGAGAATGTTCTCCTTTTCATCTCTTGCCAGCTTCTTTTTAGCCTCAGGTCATGTAACTTGAAAAATTTCAAGAAGTCATTTGAGTTCACAGAATGAGGAACATTCAGTTCTGAAACAACTTTGACAAATAATTTTTCCTGCAAACATTTGATTCTGCTGTCTTTTGCTAAAAACACTATACAGCTACAACTGTCCTCAGAAAACACGGAACCAAAAATTAGACTGAGATAAAGGACAATTCAAAATACTCAATCCTTCCTCTATCTGCCTAATTAATTATAAAGGTTTAAAAAAACAGCTTCAGAGACTGAAGTTTTAATTCAGCTCTCACATGATCAGGAGTAAGAAGAATCTGGCTTTTAGTAGGCTCTTAATAGGTATTCCTGAATGGACAAATGATTGAATGAATGAAGTTCCTGGGGGATGGTGATGGCAATGTATAACGATATCAAATTTTCAGAGAGTGTGCTTGAGCTAGACATCCAAAATTAAGATCACATTTAAAAAATATGAATAATCAAAAATATCTAACATTTTTGAGTTCTTGTTATACACTAGGGTCTTTGCTAATCAGCTTGCATGTATTAACTCAGGTAAAATTTCAGTCAACTTTGTCTTACATAGACTTATCGACATGGGGATGAGGGAGGGGAATATGCTGTGGGACTAAGGGAGCTCAGACAGGGGCTCTGTGGCGACCTGGAGGGTGAGACGGGGAGGGAGGCGGGAGGGAGGCGCAGGAGGGACATATGTATGCCTATGGCGGATTCAGGTTGATGTGTGGCAGTAAATAATGAAACTCTGTAAAAAATGAAAAATAAACTAAAAATTAAAAAACAATTTCTAAAAATTAAAAAAAAAAGAAAAAAACCACCACCAACTCTGTCTTACAGATGAGGAAACAGACACAGAGTAAACACCTTGCCCTCTCCAACAGCACTGCCCTTGTAGGTGAAAGTGAAGGTCAGATAAGAGTCTGACCATGATCCGTATGAACAATTTGACAAATATCAGGCACATAAATTTGCTACTTGAAATTGGAGAGAGGTAGTGTGGCACAGTCCTTTGAATCAGAATACCTGAACACGAGAGAATGTTCTCCTTTTCATCTCTTGCCAGCTTCTTTTTAGCCTCAGGTCATGTAACTTGAAAAATTTCAAGAAGTCATTTGAGTTCACAGAATGAGGAACATTCAGTTCTGAAACAACTTTGACAAATAATTTTTCCTGCAAACATTTGATTCTGCTGTCTTTTGCTAAAAACACTATACAGCTACAACTGTCCTCAGAAAACACGGAACCAAAAATTAGACTGAGATAAAGGACAATTCAAAATACTCAATCCTTCCTCTATCTGCCTAATTAATTATAAAGTGAGTTTTTGTTTTTATCCAAAGTTACATCCAAAGTGTCTGACACTGATGCTTCATCATAGTAATAATAACGGTAATCATAAATCCTCATTTATTGGGCCAATATCAGGTCATGTGCACTGTTTTATTAAATCCTTATCCCAAGCCCAGGAGGGAGGTACTACTATTGACTTCATTTTAAAGATTCATAACTAAGTATTTAACAGGCTACAAAATCCCCCAAGGACAGGTAACAAACAAGAGACTGGATTATAAATACTGGATTATAATTGGATTATAAATACAGGTGCTCATACTCCAAATTATTTTGCCTCTGAGAGACACTCCATTCAGAGGTTATTTCTCACAGAAAATACGGTGACAGTGAATCAGAACATTGAGACTCAACTTTAATCTCAGATGATCATTCTCAAGTCATACTTCTGAGTTTCATCTCCATAACTCCAAGTTTGAACATCATTACTGCACATTTTCCTTCAACCGTATTTTCTTCTCTCTCATGTTCCTCAAGAAAATCTATTACCCAAATCAGAGATTTGAGAAAAGGATCATTTCTTTGTATAATTTCTATAGTTTCAATATTTCAGCAGACATTCTGAGTGCTTAAAAACAAGGTATTGCTAAGAATTCTGGGTGGTTTAAATTTAGCAGAGTCAACTTGGGAAGATAAAAGCACATTTGTCGGATGAAAAATGAAATTTATACTATAGCATTATATACAGTAAAACCTGTGACTTGTCAGAGATGATATGCCATGAAAATTTAAGCAACAAAAGATCACCAAGGGAGGAGATTGGAGAGGCTATATTGAGGAGGAGGGGGGCGCAGGCCAAGCTTTTGAAGGATGAGAATAATTATACGGGGAATCTGAGCCAGGCATCCAAGTGGCCAGAAAAAGAAAACAATCTTTGCAGGTGTGAAGGACTAACAGACGACAATCAGTGTCCACGAAACCAAGTGTATGGTAGACGCCCACTAAACTCTCACTCAGTGAAAAAGCACATTTCTGGGCTTGCCTGGTGGTCCAGTGGGTAAGGACACCGCCTTACAGTGCAAGGGGCGCCAGGTCGATCCCTGTCCTGAGAAGATCCCACATGCCATGGAGTGGCTGGACCGATGTGTCCAACTACAGAGCTGGGGCTCTGCAGCGACAGAGGACACTGCAATGCTAAAGAACAAAGATGGATGAAAATAAATAAATGAAAGACCAATAGAAGTGGCCAAAATACAAACAAACAAACAAAATACATTTCTCTACAATCAAAAGGGTACCTATCATTTAATAATCACAGTCGTTGTCACCCTATAGACTCTGGCAAATTAATACCAATGCACAATCTCTGTCCCTGCAAATTCTGATATAAGTAGTCTCAGGTGGACACTGACACCAGCATTTTTTTTCTAATTTTTTTTTTTTTTGGCCACTTCTATTGATCTTTCATTTGTCTATCTTTGCTCTTTGGCCTGTGGGCTTCCCATCGCAGTGGCCTCTTCTCGCTGCAGAGCACCGGCTCTGGGCACATGCACTCCAGAGCTCTGGCTCAGTAGTTGGACACATGGGTCCAGCCACTCTGCGGTACATGGGATCTTCCCAGGCCAGGGATCGAACCAGCGCCCCTTGCACTCAAGGCAGTGTCCTTACCCACTGGACTACCAGGGAAGCCCCACCAGCATTTTTTTAAGTAGTCAGAGTGAAGAATCACTGGAAGTTATTATATCTTAGCCTTGGTGACTATTACCAAGTTAAGGTCAGTTTCTTCCACGATGACTTGTCTCCAGTCAACACAGAAAAACTCAAGTTATGACCAAAAGAAAGCAACTAATGAGCTTCATACTTTGAGATATTTGTGCTTGAATGCCATCATGACTCAACTGCATCATTTTATCCTCTATCTGTTCATTCATGTGATTATTCACCCATCCAATGAACAGAATATTTTTTGTCTAGTAGAAGGGTTGCAAGCCTTAGAAAGAGCAAACCACCTAAGGATTTGATTCCATAAGATTCAGCAATTATGGAGCTGAACTGGGGAGAGAGCAATGAAAATGGGACAGACGAGGTCTCACGTGTCAAGGAGCTGAGGTGAAACTATTGAGACCAAGATGTCAAAAGGTCTTGTAGAGGTCAAACTAGACAAAGCATCCTCTTCAGGAAAGAAAAGAAAGGCCTAAGGCTAGACAGAGTTTGAGGTGATGTAATGGACACCCCATTTGCTCCCTCTGTTATTCATCTCAGAAAGGACAATATAGTTGATGTCTAGACTATAGGAAGAGAGTAGGACGTAGGTATTCTGCATTTAGGGTCCAGGAAAAACCCTGTGCTTTTGTTGTTTAAGTGTCTATATAGAAGACATGCTAAACGCTAAAGACAAAGCCTTTGAGGTTCACTTTCCTACTAAATCCATGTCTACAGCACTTGGATATCTAACCTTGTCTCTAGTCAGGGCTCATACTGCTATTTTAAAAATAAAATCAGCTGTGCTCTTGGACTGAATTTCCCAGACACCCTTTCCTTTAAACATGCAACAGGGTTCAGACAATGAAGGAACTTGTGGGAGATCAGAGGCACGAGCAGAGAGAGCTGTGGGGTTTTGGTCATCCGTGCACCTTCCCCCTTGGTCACACTGGTAGAGCTGAGACCCTTGGTCACTAGAGTACACCTGCGCCAACATTCCTGATCTTCTGGGCTCTGGAAACACCATCTTCTTTCATTGTTTCCATTGATGAGAATCTACTAGTTGTCTGAGCACTCCTTGGTGTGATCCATTAGTGCTGCCCACACCTTGGAAAAGAGTCTCTGCATATAAGTCTCTCCAGTATCCCAGCTTAATGTGCCTCCACCGTGATGAGAGCAGGTGAGCAGCAGGCACATCCTCAAAAAGGCCTTGTGAGCCACCATGGTCAGAAGTTTCTATTTTACCAGTAAGTGCACAGGGATATCACTTAAGTAACTGTCATGACTGGATCTTTGTTTTACATGGTTTCATTCTTTCCTGGTGCATTTATAGCATTAAAAAACAAAATACAACACACTTTCTCAACTGGTCATCCAGCTACAGGGTAACTTTCTTGAAATACTTTTTTAAAATTATTAAGATAAAATTCACACAACATACAATTAACTATGAATAAAAGGACAGACGAGGTCTCACGTGTCAAGGAGCTGAGGTGAAACTATTGAGACCAAGATGTCAAAAGGTCTTGTAGAGGTCAAACTAGACAAAGCATCCTCTTCAGGAAAGAAAAGAAAGGCCTAAGGCTAGACAGAGTTTGAGGTGATGTAATGGACACCCCATTTGCTCCCTCTGTTATTCATCTCAGAAAGGACAATATAGTTGATGTCTAGACTATAGGAAGAGAGTAGGACGTAGGTATTCTGCATTTAGGGTCCAGGAAAAACCCTGTGCTTTTGTTGTTTAAGTGTCTATATAGAAGACATGCTAAACGCTAAAGACAAAGCCTTTGAGGTTCACTTTCCTACTAAATCCATGTCTACAGCACTTGGATATCTAACCTTGTCTCTAGTCAGGGCTCATACTGCTATTTTAAAAATAAAATCAGCTGTGCTCTTGGACTGAATTTCCCAGACACCCTTTCCTTTAAACATGCAACAGGGTTCAGACAATGAAGGAACTTGTGGGAGATCAGAGGCACGAGCAGAGAGAGCTGTGGGGTTTTGGTCATCCGTGCACCTTCCCCCTTGGTCACACTGGTAGAGCTGAGACCCTTGGTCACTAGAGTACACCTGCGCCAACATTCCTGATCTTCTGGGCTCTGGAAACACCATCTTCTTTCATTGTTTCCATTGATGAGAATCTACTAGTTGTCTGAGCACTCCTTGGTGTGATCCATTAGTGCTGCCCACACCTTGGAAAAGAGTCTCTGCATATAAGTCTCTCCAGTATCCCAGCTTAATGTGCCTCCACCGTGATGAGAGCAGGTGAGCAGCAGGTACATCCTCAAAAAGGCCTTGTGAGCCACCATGGTCAGAAGTTTCTATTTTACCAGTAAGTGCACAGGGATATCACTTAAGTAACTGTCATGACTGGATCTTTGTTTTACATGGTTTCATTCTTTCCTGGTGCATTTATAGCATTAAAAAACAAAATACAACACACTTTCTCAACTGGTCATCCAGCTACAGGGTAACTTTCTTGAAATACTTTTTTAAAATTATTAAGATAAAATTCACACAACATACAATTAACTATGAACGTATTAATATAAATCAGCAGCATTCACAATGATGGGCAAACCATCACCTCTCTCCATCCCAAAACTTTTCCGTCATCCCCAAAAGACAGTTGGTTTTTAAAGACACCATTCTGGAGGTTTTCAGCACAGAATGGGCTGAAATGAGGTAAGGAAGAAGCAGACCCGTGTGATGGATACCAGGGAAACCAGGGAAGACACAATCAGGTCAGCAAAGATGGAAGTTTCCAAGGTGAACACATTTCATCTGCAAAATGAACTGGGTGGAGAGATTGAGGAACTAGAGCCATTCCTGCCTCCTAGGACAGAACTGAGAAGGAAAGAGGTCTGGAGGGAAGCATGATTGCAGGCTTGGATGTGTTTTCTTTGAGATGCCAATTAGACACCCAACGGAGATGTCAAACAACCCTTGGAGACAGGAGTCTGGGGCTTCGATCTCAAGAGATTAATTTACAGCCCTCTGCATTGAGATGGGATTTAAACTCTCAAGACTAGGCAAAGTCCCAGAAATAAAGTTCAAACTAAGGAATGGAAAGCCTGTGGCTGGTCCTATGCACACCTACATCTAGAGTCTGGTGGTGAACGTATCTTGGCCTGAAGAAGAAAAGCACTAGAAAAAAATCTAGGTGCACAAATGATAAACTGTGGGAAAAGTTGCTTCCTTTGCGTCTTGAGATGACACCTTCCTCAGTTAGTTAAGGGATTTGCTTGTTTTGGTTTGGTTTTGAATCCACAGGTAATCAGAAGCATCAAGTTCTCCTTTTATTATGCACATTCGTGAAGAACTAAGCCACAGTTCTCATTTAAAAGCATCTGGTTTTGGCCCAACAGTGGGTTGACTGAGGACAAAGGAGAACGAGTTCTCCAGTTGCTCATTACAGGACATATTCAGTGACTATGAGCAGAACAAATGAGAGGAGGGAATAAAATCACTTATCTTAGGTATTTCCGGAATCAAAGCAGTAGTAACAAAGCCAGTGCCTGGCAAAGCATGCATAATGGCAAAGCCTCCATTATGACTGGAATGTAAAATGTAATAGGGTTTTCAGAAAACAATTTAGGAAAAGTGACAATCTCACTTATTTAAATGCTATGTGACATTCAGCATTGCTCCTTCAGGTAAAATTACAAAATTGATAAAATGACTTTTAGAGATACCTTTGAATATGTTGAACAATGCCTTTATCTGTTGACTAACATTCAGGTTAGTGAAAAAACTACTGTTTCCTGTGAACTGAAGTCAACCTTTACTGAATTATTATGCCAAAACTTTGGACTTTCCACACTTTGTCTATTTCACACCAAATTTTAGAACGCATATATTTTTTTAAAAAAAATTTTGGCCTCTTGTATTGGTTTTTTATTTGTTTATTTTCATTCATCTTTATTCTTTGGCCTGTATGGACCTCCCATTGCAGTATCTCGCTGCAGAGCACTGGCTCGGGGTGCATGCATTCCAGAGCCCTGGACCCTAACTGGACACACGGGTCCAGCTGCTCCGTGGCACATGGGATCTTCCCATGCCAGGGATCAAATCGGTGCCCCTTGCACTGCAAGGCAGACTTTTACCCACTGGACCACCAGGGAAGCCCTAGAATGCATCTGTATTTTGACATTAATATTTCTCTGTATGGATATATAGAATGTAAAATGAATTCTCTTTTACAGTGTAGTTACTTTTTATCAGATTTTAAGCTCCCCTAAAGTGCATGTTTTGTTATATATTTTAAAGTTTTCTATTTCTATATATAATAATAGTCATTATTCTGATTGTAAAATTAACATAGGGCAACCTTGAAATCATGCATATTAAAGAATATGAAGGATGAAGGGGAAAAAAAGAAAAATCTACCCAGAGATATTCAGATATAAGGGGACTTTTTTTGTACATTTTTCTGTGTTTATCATGCACTCACGTGTGTCACATTACAGAAACAGATCCACAGCACAAGCAATGTTTAACTAGCTTTTTGTATTTACCATATGTCATAGATATATTTTGATATAACAAATATCTAGACACATCTTAATTTTTAATGCCTGGTAGTGGAGAAGGCTACTCCAGTATTCTTGACTGGAGAATTCCAAGGACAGAAGAGCCTGGCGGGCTACACATGGGGTGGGAGAGTCAGACACGACTGAGCGACTGACATTTTCAGTGTTTCCTCTTCACTGTTCTATTTAACAAACTGTATTGTTCTGTCCAACTGCATCCTCCATATACATTCCTAAAATTTGAGTTGCTGGGTAAAGGCTCTTCTCATTTTTGAGGGGTGTGGGGCGAGAACATACAGCGGGTGGAAACTTAGTTCCCCATCCAGGAATCGAACGCAGCCCTCTGTAGTGGGAGCAGGGAGTCATTACCACTGAATCTCCAGGGACGTTCCGAAGGGTCTTTGAACTTTAAATATTGAGGAATACTGACAAGACGCCCTCCAGAAAGATGTTAGTCATGCCACTTTCACCAATGGTGCCTGTTTTGCTGGCCCTAGCAAACACTGAATACCAGAAATCATTTTTATTTTTCAAGATTCAATACCAAACACATATTCCTTTTGATTAAATCACTGGCATTCCTTTTAATTAAACCTCTTCTTATGAGCATATGAGCTCCTTGCATGTTGTTTTCTGAAATGTCAGTTCATATTTTTTGTTACTGTACTTCCCAGTTGGGTCATGCAGGGGAACAAGCACATAAATAAAGCTACTAATAGCTACAAAGTTTTGAAGATCATTGAAGCATACAGAAGGCACCAGAAGTAGTACTGATGTCCACAATTATTATTTATTTTTGGTATTTCTAATCTTCATCCTTCTGTGACCCTTATTCCTATATTTCATTTTAACAGTACCTTTCAATGAACTTGCTTTCTATGACTAACCTTTCTTCTTAAAACCCAGTTGACATTCATCTTTGCTGTTTCCCCCCGACATGATCTGTCTATCTTGAGTCCGGCTAGGAGCAAGCTGAGACAGTCAACAGTCATGCACAGTGTTGGCAGTGGATGCTCACATTTTCACATGGCCTCAATGGCAAAGTCTTTTTTTAACTTTTTATTTTGTATTGGGATATAGTCGATTAACTGTGCTGTGATCATTTCAGGTGAACAACAAAGGGACTCAGTGAATACATGTATCCATCCTCTCCCAACCTCGCCTCCCATCCGGGCAGGCACATAACATTTAATGGCAAACTCTTTTCTCTGCCGCCAGAGTCTAAGGCCATAAAGCTCTAATCATCCACATTAGTGAGTATGCCTCCACTGTGCTGTAGGCTAAGAGTGGTGACATGGGTATGGGTGCAGAGCAGGATGATCTCAACCCACAGAATGAGCTCTCATCTATCTAGTAATTTCTACTCCTTGCTCTACACCACGCTACTCTGAGAAGCCCATTTTCTTTGCCCCAACCTGGAATAATGGGAACTTGGGACCCATTACTCCTAATTGGATCCTATTGTCATGATTCTGATTCATTATTTCTAGCTTAAAATACTGCATTATTTCTAGCTTGGAATACCACAAGAATCTAACTGCTCTCACCACCTCTGTTTATCCCAGACCAGGCTATTTATTCCAATCCATCATGTCCTCACTGTCAGATTCATGTTCTTACCCAGCAGGAGGGATTCATGGCACTGCCCAACTCAACAACCATTTGCTTGTTTCCATGACTTAAGAAAAGAATAACAAGAGAGAAAATGACCTAAGAGCAAGGTGGCAGGTTTTGCTGCTATGTTCTGCATACTAGTTTCTTATATAAACCCTTAACAAGAGTTAAGCAGGATAACATTAAAATATAAACTCTCTTCTGGGGTCTAAGATACTGGTGTCTAGGCACACAATCCTGTAACTGAATGTTATAGACAGATGGAGTTTATAACATCTGTAAAGCTGGGTGAGTATTATATCTTTTAGCTCACCTAAACAAATTCTTAAACACTTAGATTTTCAGCAGAGAATAAATAAGTTAGAGTTCTAAGAAAAGTGAGCTGAGGATATTCTGCTCCTTAGAAGAAAAATCCTATGCTTTTGTTTCTAGGTGTCTAGAAGTAAAATTGTTACAAAATTTAGTTTCCTACTAACTCTACATCTACAACATAGTGATATCTAACAAGTTGTTTGTGAGCAGGAATTCACATTGTTATTAAAAACCAAAAACAGCAAACAAATTCTTGTCTACTCAAGGATCAAAGGCACTACTTACACTCTAGAGTTTTTAAGAGAAAAAATAATCTATTTATCTATCTATCTATCTATAACATACATGCACTGCAAATGATTAGAACAACTTTTACCTATCATCTCCTATAGACTGAAAAAATATAAGAAGTAAGGGTCTTGAGTGCATTGTTTCTTTAGGTCTTGCTCAGAGTGATTACATATATAATATCATGAAACTACATAAAAGTACCTACTAGAGAGAAATGTCTCTATCATCCATTTAACTTCTGAAAAATCTCTTGCAAAACAAATTCTATGATCTTTGATATTGAGTTGCTCTTTAGGGCAATAATCAGATAGCTTTGTCAATTATTTTTCCAGGTGAATTATGCTTTGTGATGATAAAAGCACATCATTTGATGGAAAGTATTCTCCATTTACTACAGGAAACCATGCATCAAGTAACCTAAAAGCTATGCCAAGTTGTCTGTACCAGGTGAATGGATATAAGGTAACACATTGATTCCAGCTACTGGTCTGGTGGTCATGAAGACCGTGGTGATGGTGGTGATAGCGATGGTGGTGGAGGTGGAGGTGGTGATGGAGGTGGTGATTTTGGTAGCACTGAAAGGAAGAGAGCAGAGCTGAAAGAGACAGAAAGATGGCCAGGAATTTAAGCTGAGTTTACATTGTCTGAAATGGCAATGAGGTTTCTCTGACCATTCTGACCCTTGCAGTGTTCTGGTATTCTCTACAGAAGGGTTAATAGACTTTCCCCCAGCAGGCTCTGACTCTGAAATCAGAGCCAGACACACAGTCAATGAACAGGAGCAAGTCCACCTCTGCTCTGATCCTCTCACTCACAACTCCAGGGACAGGAGGACAGTGGTGATCAGCCGCGGAGTATGTTGGAGAGCAGAGGACAGCTTAATAAGGATAAACTGGAACAGAGGTTCCAACAAATTGAAGCAGAAGACTTCTTTTGAGCTCCACCTGTGCGTTGGCTTGAGAATACACAGATGACTATGACAATGCCTCCAAGGAGCTTATGGTCAATGTTCACAATAGAAGATGACATCTTGTATTAGAAGAAATATCTACTATGCAACATCAATGCAAACTTCTGTTGTATCAATGCTGGCTGGGGAAAGAAGGACTGAGAATGTCTCACGATGGAAGCTGGTACCAACAAAATGCAAAAGAGAAAGTCGCTCAGGCGTGTCTGACTCTTTGCAACCCCATGGACTACAGCCCTCCAGCTCTGTCCATGGAATTTTTCAGGCAAGAATACTGGAGTGGATTGCCATTTCCTACTCTAGGAGATCTTCCTAACCTAGGGATCGAACCCAGGTCTCCCACTTTGCAGGCAGATTCTTTAGCATGTGAGTCAGAGGGGGAGGGCAAATTAGGAAGCCTGGTATATTTGAGAGGAGAGGAGTCAAGACAGCCTTGTAGAATTCATGATTTTTAAGTGCATGCAAAATTAGAAATTTACAATATATAAATTTTGTCATTAAAATTAAATCGCCTCAGAGGAAGCACAACATTTTGTCTTTTCAACCTTGGAGAAGAATGATGTAATGATTTTTATCAAGTCAGTATACAAGGAAGACAAATATATCATGAAGCCTCTATTTAAATTTAGCTGTTCAAAGGGTATGTCTTAAAAATACAAGACCGATGTTTTAGTGTTCTTTTTCAGACTACATAACAACTATATTTCACAGTTCGAATGTTCTTATTTAAAATTACCCCACAGAGATAACTCATATATTTTACATTTATTTATTTTTTCAAGTATGATTATTTTTAATTCAGGCATTTTTAGAATAAGATCTATATAATTTGTTTTAACTAGCTCTTTGTAGAAATTTTTCCTTGGAATTTTATTATCAATGTTTCAGAACCGAAGCAAAAGACATTCAGAATAACCTGTGGCATCAAAGGCTATAATTTCATACAGGGTACCCTGTTAATTATGGAGTTGGTTGGTATGTTTAGTAATAAGCAATTTTTTATAGCTATAAATTTCATACCGAGGACGGGGTGGACACGTTTTGGGCAGAGGACAGCTTAATAAGGATAAACTGGAACAGAGGTTCCAACAAATTGAAGCAGAAGACTTCTTTTGAGCTCCACCTGTGCGTTGGCTTGAGAATACACAGATGACTATGACAATGCCTCCAAGGAGCTTATGGTCAATGTTCACAATAGAAGATGACATCTTGTATTAGAAGAAATATCTACTATGCAACATCAATGCAAACTTCTGTTGTATCAATGCTGGCTGGGGAAAGAAGGACTGAGAATGTCTCACGATGGAAGCTGGTACCAACAAAAGGCCACAGAGAAAGTCGCTCAGGCGTGTCCGGCTCTTTGCAGCCCCGTCGACTACAGCCCTCCAGCTCTGTCCATGGAATTTTTCAGGCAAGAATACTGGAGTGGATTGCCATTTCCTACTCTAGGAGATCTTCCTAACCTAGGGATCGAACCCAGGTCTCCCACTTTGCAGGCAGATTCTTTAGCATGTGAGTCAGAGGGGGAGGGCAAATTAGGAAGCCTGGTATATTTGAGAGGAGAGGAGTCAAGACAGCCTTGTAGAATTCATGATTTTTAAGTGCATGCAAAATTAGAAATTTACAATATATAAATTTTGTCATTAAAATTAAATCGCCTCAGAGGAAGCACAACATTTTGTCTTTTCAACCTTGGAGAAGAATGATGTAATGATTTTTATCAAGTCAGTATACAAGGAAGACAAATATATCATGAAGCCTCTATTTAAATTTAGCTGTTCAAAGGGTATGTCTTAAAAATACAAGACCGATGTTTTAGTGTTCTTTTTCAGACTACATAACAACTATATTTCACAGTTCGAATGTTCTTATTTAAAATTACCCCACAGAGATAACTCATATATTTTACATTTATTTATTTTTTCAAGTATGATTATTTTTAATTCAGGCATTTTTAGAATAAGATCTATATAATTTGTTTTAACTAGCTCTTTGTAGAAATTTTTCCTTGGAATTTTATTATCAATGTTTCAGAACCGAAGCAAAAGACATTCAGAATAACCTGTGGCATCAAAGGCTATAATTTCATACAGGGTACCCTGTTAATTATGGAGTTGGTTGGTATGTTTAGTAATAAGCAATTTTTTATAGCTTGATTAAATTTTCTCCATTTCAGATAGACATAATTTCCTCAATAGAAACATTTCAAGATAAATCATGTGGACATTCATTTGAAAGATAAAAGTGGAGCACTTTTCTGTATTTTGAAAACAAGGCTACAATTTTCAATATAGACTATGCGTTTAAATACATATATTTACAGACACATAACACTGGTACTCTATAATACCTCCAATTCTTTACACGAAGGGATGTTTTAATATAGGAGATGTGGTTATATCTAATCACATTCTGACCTTCACTCCTAAAAGTTAGTAAGTTTAAGTTCTGAGGACATTTCATCTTATTTATACTCTCCAATTAAAGGTATAAATATTCTCTGAGTAGACAAGCCTGCATGACATCTAATTTTCTATATACATGTTATTGGCTTGGAGAAAGCATGTACTGGTATTTTAAATTAATTCTATTTAATTAAGAAGGAATTTTTGATTTGGGATATACGATGTTAGCCTTTCAATGGTTGCTTCTCATCTGAAGATGGGGATGATGGCAATGAGACACTTTTCACCTGCTGGGTATAATGAACTAAAGACTGATTTTTGATAGGGAAATAACTTACAACCCTTCATGGAAGGAAGGCTGAGCCTAGAGCACTCATTGTGTAACTAGCAAAGAAAGGATAATGTGGGCTTTAATTATAAGACAGTTAATTTGAAGATGGTAGAAGTCTAGGTTAATATCTAAAACATTAAAAGCAAAAAAAGAGATAACTGTGATTGGCTGAGAACTCACTTTAAAAATTTTGGAATCCCATAAATGATGCTCACATGCCTTACAGGTTCCGCATCTCTGCCTTACGGTGCCTACATAACAAGTATATTTCACAGTTCGAATGTTCTTATTTAAAATTACCCCACAGAGATAACTCATATATTTTACATTTATTTATTTTTTCAAGTATGATTATTTTTAATTCAGGCATTTTTAGAATAAGATCTATATAATTTGTTTTAACTACCTCTTTGTAGAAATTTTTCCTTGGAATTTTATTATCAATGTTTCAGAACCGAAGCAAAGACATTCAGAATAACCTGTGGCATCAAAGGCTATAATTTCATACAGGGTACCCTGTTAATTATGGAGTTGGTTGGTATGTTTAGTAATAAGCAATTTTTTATAGCTTGATTAAATTTTCTCCATTTCAGATAGACATAATTTCCTCAATAGAAACATTTCAAGATAAATCATGTGGACATTCATTTGAAAGATAAAAGTGGAGCACTTTTCTGTATTTTGAAAACAAGGCTACAATTTTCAATATAGACTATGCGTTTAAATACATATATTTACAGACACATAACACTGGTACTCTATAATACCTCCAATTCTTTACACGAAGGGATGTTTTAATATAGGAGATGTGGTTATATCTAATCACATTCTGACCTTCACTCCTAAAAGTTAGTAAGTTTAAGTTCTGAGGACATTTCATCTTATTTATACTCTCCAATTAAAGGTATAAATATTCTCTGAGTAGACAAGCCTGCATGACATCTAATTTTCTATATACATGTTATTGGCTTGGAGAAAGCATGTACTGGTATTTTAAATTAATTCTATTTAATTAAGAAGGAATTTTTGATTTGGGATATACGATGTTAGCCTTTCAATGGTTGCTTCTCATCTGAAGATGGGGATGATGGCAATGAGACACTTTTCACCTGCTGGGTATAATGAACTAAAGACTGATTTTTGATAGGGAAATAACTTACAACCCTTCATGGAAGGAAGGCTGAGCCTAGAGCACTCATTGTGTAACTAGCAAAGAAAGGATAATGTGGGCTTTAATTATAAGACAGTTAATTTGAAGATGGTAGAAGTCTAGGTTAATATCTAAAACATTAAAAGCAAAAAAAGAGATAACTGTGATTGGCTGAGAACTCACTTTAAAAATTTTGGAATCCCATAAATGATGCTCACATGCCTTACAGGTTCCGCATCTCTGCCTTACGGTGCCTACAAAGAGGTGAGGTGAGCTTATCTACTGAGGTCCCTGCCCACCAAGCCAGGTAACACCCTTCCCTGCTCCATCCCTGCCCAAAAGCTCAGCTGGACAAGACTTTCTCAGTCCTGCTACTGTGCAGCAAACCAAATTGAAATATGCACACTGGTTATGATGTAAGCTAACCCCTGCCATAAAGTGAGTGGCTGGGATGCTGACTAAATCCTAAGCTGCTACTTCCATCCAATGTTGAGTCTGGACAAGACTGTGCACCCCTGGCAGCCTGGAGATGAGGAGCTGGCAGACTCTGCTAGAATGCAGGCTCATGAGGTCTTGGGGAAAGTCAAGACCTGTGCACCCTGGGGCTGTGGGTGTATCAAGGAGGTCAGTCCGGTTAGGCAGCAGTTGACAGTGTGGTGGGAAAGCCTCCCAGGGGAAAACTGCCACCAGGAACCATGAGAGGATGCAGTGATGGGGACAGGGACTCCGTGACCACATGAGAGGAGGCAGTGATGGGGAACGGGGACTCCGTGACCAGAGTGGAAGCCCTTCATTGGATCTGTCACCAGCCCAGTAACCAGTTAGCCATCAAAGCAGATTGGAAAAGCTATTGTTGTAATGCCTGGGGCATAAGGAACACCACTGGGGGACTCTGGGACAAATGATAATGCAAAGGGCAGCAGGGCATTTCCTCCCCTCTGGGTCAAGTACCCCCTCGTAGCTACAGACTCCTGTGGGCTCAGGAGAGACCCCTCGGAGGTGCTTTGTCCAGGGAACCGCAGGCGAGACTGAGCCAACCAGCAGAGCAGTGCCTGCCAGGCCTGGGGAAGTGGTGCTGACCAGCGGTGAGGAGGGGGAACCGCAAAGCTCTGCCGGAGAATTAGCAGGGCCCTGCTAAGTCAGTGTGTAAAACAGTTACACAAGGGAAGCTGAGGACAGCAGTCCTTCCACGGCAGAGCACCTGGCAGAGCAAGAGGATGACACGGTGCATGTGTGCGGTCACGTCTGACTCTTTGCAACCCTATGGACTGCAGCCCGCCAGGCTCTTCTGTCCATGGTGCTTTCCAGGCGAGATTACTGGAGTGGGTTGCCATTTCCTTCTCCAGGGGATCTTCCCGACCCAGGGATCACACCCAGGTTACCTGTGTCTCCTGCATTGGCAGGCAGATTCTTTGACAAACCTGCAGCTCCTCGCATGTGTGTTTGAGCGTGTCTGTGTGTGTGTGCATACTGGCATGTGTACGGGGGGGCACATCTGCATGGCACAGGCATGCATGCATACATGTGTACATGCCTACACATGCGTGCACACCAGCATCTTTTACATTCTGAATAGAGACGAATGGAGACAGCTGGCATTTTCACTCGACTAGCTCAACCTCAGCCTCTCTTTTCCCCGATCCATGCCTGGGTAACTTTATTCTTCTGCAGTGCCCAAAGCTCTCCGATGCAGGGACGGGTCAACTCTCTTGCCTTCAGCTCTTACTACGAGTGATCTCTCCCAAGGACTCGGTAGTGACTGTATAAAACAGTCAGCCAAAGATACTGGGGACAGTTTGAAAGAAGACAGAATGCCAGGACTGACTGTGGGCTAGAACCTTTGCCAATTTCGTGTCAGACTTTCTGTGGCCTACTGATGTTTTAAAAAGTAATTTGCATAGATAGAACTGTTTCTATAGCAACTGAGACGGTGTTCTATTACATCTCAGCCCTAGCGGAAGCTTTAGCAAAGGGACCTAGAGAAGGCAAGGGGACTGATTCCCTGGGGCAAAAAGGCTTTTAATAAGACCCCGATGTTTGGAGGTTTCTCAGCAAACTCTAGTGAGATATCCCTTTCCTTTCATTGATTGTGTGGCTTATTTAATCAGACTTAGGGCTTGCTTTTGGGAACGTTCCCATCTTGGCATCAGGTGGTCATTTCTTTCTTTCAATCCCATTTTCATTCAGTTCGAGTTATTAATATAAATACCTAGTTGTGTTCAATGTGAAGTTTATACATGACAACAACATTTCACATCTGTGTTTACACACTCCAATAACTAAGTTAATAGCAGGGCCAGTTTTGCAGAAAATTATTAAATTGATAAACTGCTTGAAAATCCTAAATGATCCATGTTCATCTCATATCCATAGCTGCGTGTTAAATACAAATTTCCACTTGCTAATTTAACAAAGCTTGGAGAAGTCTCCTGAAAAGTACAGGGAGCATAAAGCAAAGTAACCCCATTCTGCCTGTAAATGCCCTTCGTGAAGGATACATGTGAGGGGTGTGTGTGAGTGAGCACACAGGTCAGAAAACGCCACCAGAGTCAAAGGAGGAGCTGAATGGGAAAGATGCCCCGAAGCTGAGGCTCCACTGCCAAAGAAAAACTTGGCTTTTTCCTCTCTTTAAATTCTTATCTTCTATCGCCCTGAGCCCGCTTGGAACCAATATGAAATTAAACATCTGCTCCATCCAGACTGTAAAGTCACTTAAAAAACAAAGAAACAAAACAAACCCCGCCATGGTTAATATCCAAGATCCTCTTTTTATTAATAAAAATGTTTTATGGCTCCTTAGGAATTTGTATTTTCCACCCTTAGATTCTAAGCATGTTACTGCCTGTCACTAACTTGAGAGGAAAAAGATTTTGAATGAAGAATAAAAAATGAGGAATAACGTCATTTAGTCTAAAAACATATCCGGACCTAAAATGTGAGGAATGAGAGTCTCCTTTTTACTACTGATACTTATGAATGTAAAATATGGTAAAATATGGCTGTGCTGTGCTCTGCTAGGTCGCTTCAGTCATATCCAGCCCTCTGGGCCGTAGCCCACCAGCTCCTCTGTCCAGGGGATTCTCCAGGCAAGAGCGTTGGGAGTGGGTTGCCATGCCTTCCTCCAGGGGATCTTTCTGATCCAGGGATTGAGCCCAGGTCTCTTATGTCTCCTGCACTGGCAGACAAGTCCTTTACCACTAGTATCACCTGGGAAGACCTAAAATATGGTTATAATTGTTAAATATATATGGGAATCAGATTAGAGGACCTGCTCATGTCTGCTATTAATGAGTGACTGGAAAGGTAAACTTGCAAACTGTATTTGTGAACAAAGCAGGTATGCCACTTGAAGAGTTCATGGAAAGGAGTTTATGAAGTAAAATCCATTTTCTTGAACAAAAGAAATCCAACGTGCATAAAAGCCAAACAAAATATAGGGCAAGTGGCTCTTTCAGCTAATGTGTCTCATTATTTTAAGCACTTAATGTGTTTTTTACAGGCCTGCTCAGAGTGAAGTACTGAATGCTTTTATGCTCAAGTCCCTATGGCTGAAAAATTATTTGAAAAAACATCCAAACGTTGTGAAGGATACATGTGAGTGTGTGTGAGTGAGCACACAGGTCAGAAAACGCCACCAGAGTCAAAGGAGGAGCTGAATGGGAAAGATGCCCCGAAGCTGAGGCTCCACTGCCAAAGAAAAACTTGGCTTTTTCCTCTCTTTAAATTCTTATCTTCTATCGCCCTGAGCCCGCTTGGAACCAATATGAAATTAAACATCTGCTCCATCCAGACTGTAAAGTCACTTAAAAAACAAAGAAACAAAACAAACCCCGCCATGGTTAATATCCAAGATCCTCTTTTTATTAATAAAAATGTTTTATGGCTCCTTAGGAATTTGTATTTTCCACCCTTAGATTCTAAGCATGTTACTGCCTGTCACTAACTTGAGAGGAAAAAGATTTTGAATGAAGAATAAAAAATGAGGAATAACGTCATTTAGTCTAAAAACATATCCGGACCTAAAATGTGAGGAATGAGAGTCTCCTTTTTACTACTGATACTTATGAATGTAAAATATGGTAAAATATGGCTGTGCTGTGCTCTGCTAGGTCGCTTCAGTCATATCCAGCCCTCTGGGCCGTAGCCCACCAGCTCCTCTGTCCAGGGGATTCTCCAGGCAAGAGCGTTGGGAGTGGGTTGCCATGCCTTCCTCCAGGGGATCTTTCTGATCCAGGGATTGAGCCCAGGTCTCTTATGTCTCCTGCACTGGCAGACAAGTCCTTTACCACTAGTATCACCTGGGAAGACCTAAAATATGGTTATAATTGTTAAATATATATGGGAATCAGATTAGAGGACCTGCTCATGTCTGCTATTAATGAGTGACTGGAAAGGTAAACTTGCAAACTGTATTTGTGAACAAAGCAGGTATGCCACTTGAAGAGTTCATGGAAAGGAGTTTATGAAGTAAAATCCATTTTCTTGAACAAAAGAAATCCAACGTGCATAAAAGCCAAACAAAATATAGGGCAAGTGGCTCTTTCAGCTAATGTGTCTCATTATTTTAAGCACTTAATGTGTTTTTTACAGGCCTGCTCAGAGTGAAGTACTGAATGCTTTTATGCTCAAGTCCCTATGGCTGAAAAATTATTTGAAAAAACATCCAAACGTTTAAGTTGGACACCTGTCATTTGCATGGTAAATGAGTTCCTAATCACTGATTGTTTGTGAATTAATGGTGTGTGCTTTTTGTTTCTCATTGGTGAGAACAATGCTAACCCCGAGAGCAATAGTAGGCTTAAGGGCATGAAACTATGTAGAGCAGTGGTCCCCAACCATTTTGGCACCTGGGACCCGTTTCATGGAAGACCATTTTCCCACAGACCAGGGATGAGGGGGATCGTTTCATGACAATTTCCCATAAGGAGCACACAACCTAGATCCCTCACACATGTGGTTCACAGTAGGATCCGCACTCCCATGAGAATCTAATCCTGGCACCATCCTCACGATAAAAGGTGCCTGACTTCTGAAAAGGTAAGAGATTAAAACGTAAATATGTCTTCCCTGGTGGCTCAAGTGGTAAAGAATCTGCCTTCAATGTAGGAGACATGGGAAACACAGGTGCGATCCCAGGGTTGGGAAGATCCTTTGGAGGAGGACATGACAACCCACTCCAGGATTCTTGCCTGGAGAATCCCATGGAGGACCCTGGTGGGCTACAGTCCATAGGGTCACACAGAGTTGGACACGACTGAAGCGACTGAGCACACATGCACACGGATGGAGAGAAAAGATCAGAACTCTCTGAAGCAGGTGGTGTTGGGCCTTGACGCCAGGAGAGTGGCAACAGCAAAGATACACAAGGGACCGCTTGGTGGGCGCTTGTGTGTGGGAACGTGCCTGCTCCCCATGCCTCCGTGGAACGGCATACTCGGCTCATTCTGACTGGAGGAGAGGTGATTCTAGGAGCACCTATGGGGGCTTTACTCCCACTGCCTTTGTGACTCATGTTTTATTCTCTTGTCCCCATTATCTGAAAGCCAAATGCATGCCCATCTCTGCAACCCAATGCTGTTGGCTCCCTTTATCTTAGGGGGTGTGCTCCAAGTTTCCCAATGACGGGGAGAGCAAGTGGAAGCTTTAATGTGTCTCATTATTTTAAGCACTTAATGTGTTTTTACAGGCCTGCTCAGAGTGAAGTACTGAATGCTTTTATGCTCAAGTCCCTATGGCTGAAAAATTATTTGAAAAACATCCAAACGTTTAAGTTGGACACCTGTCATTTGCATGGTAAATGAGTTCCTAATCACTGATTGTTTGTGAATTAATGGTGTGTGCTTTTTGTTTCTCATTGGTGAGAACAATGCTAACCCCGAGAGCAATAGTAGGCTTAAGGGCATGAAACTATGTAGAGCAGTGGTCCCCAACCATTTTGGCACCTGGGACCCGTTTCATGGAAGACCATTTTCCCACAGACCAGGGATGAGGGGGATCGTTTCATGACAATTTCCCATAAGGAGCACACAACCTAGATCCCTCACACATGTGGTTCACAGTAGGATCCGCACTCCCATGAGAATCTAATCCTGGCACCATCCTCACGATAAAAGGTGCCTGACTTCTGAAAAGGTAAGAGATTAAAACGTAAATATGTCTTCCCTGGTGGCTCAAGTGGTAAAGAATCTGCCTTCAATGTAGGAGACATGGGAAACACAGGTGCGATCCCAGGGTTGGGAAGATCCTTTGGAGGAGGACATGACAACCCACTCCAGGATTCTTGCCTGGAGAATCCCATGGAGGACCCTGGTGGGCTACAGTCCATAGGGTCACACAGAGTTGGACACGACTGAAGCGACTGAGCACACATGCACACGGATGGAGAGAAAAGATCAGAACTCTCTGAAGCAGGTGGTGTTGGGCCTTGACGCCAGGAGAGTGGCAACAGCAAAGATACACAAGGGACCGCTTGGTGGGCGCTTGTGTGTGGGAACGTGCCTGCTCCCCATGCCTCCGTGGAACGGCATACTCGGCTCATTCTGACTGGAGGAGAGGTGATTCTAGGAGCACCTATGGGGGCTTTACTCCCACTGCCTTTGTGACTCATGTTTTATTCTCTTGTCCCCATTATCTGAAAGCCAAATGCATGCCCATCTCTGCAACCCAATGCTGTTGGCTCCCTTTATCTTAGGGGGTGTGCTCCAAGTTTCCCAATGACGAGAGATGGAAGAAGATGAGGAAGGAGCAAGGTGGGAGATCACCTGCCCCCTCACAAATGCATCAAAAATTCACCAGAATTTGGGGCAACTCCTCCAGAACGACAACTAAACGACAGCAGAAGACCCCTCAAACCTCCCAAAAGGCAAGCAATCTTCTTAGAACGAGGCAGGACTAAAGAAGACGATGTAAAAAAGATTCCCAGTGGATGCCAGAAATGACAGACAGTAGCGAACCCCCTATATATATAGTATTAATATGTTTTTTCCTTTTCATGTGTACCTATGATAAAGTTTAACTTATAAATTCAGCACTGTAAGAGAATATTCGAAAGGCCAGCATCACTACTCTTGCACTTTGAGGCCATTATTAGGTCAAACAAGGATTACCTGAACAAAAGCCCCGAGACACCCGACTGCTAACCGGATGACAAGTCGACGGTGTGCGTCTGTGTGCTCAGTCGTGTCTGACTCTTTGTGAGCCCATGGCTGCCACCCACCAGGCTCCTCTGCCTAGGGAACATTCCAGGCAAGAATACTAGAGTGAGTTGCCATTTCTTCCAAATGAACCAACTACTAAGTGACTAATGCACAGGACATACTGGACAAAGGGGCGATTCACTTCCCAGCGTGAAGATTTCATCACACTACCCTGAATGGCACACAACGGAAAACTCATCCATTGCTTGTTTCTGGATTTTTAAAAGTTTTTTGAGGTCATTGTTGACTGCAGGTAACCAAAACTTCAGAAAAGAAAACTTCAGATAAGAGGGGACTACCATTCAAACCCCACTTTCCTCAGTAAGCTTTCCCCTTAATTGAAAATTCTCTTTGCTCCTCTAAGCAACTCTGGCTTTTTCTCAGTGCTTACTTTGTACCCAGGTATCCCCTGTCTCAAGACTTGATTGACAGCTCCTTAGGGACAGAACCCATACCTACATCATCTTCATATTTTACATCAGCCACTCAACCTTGCACGTAGTGTTGCTCAGATATACACTGGAGAACATAGGAAAGAAAGAAGATAGACAGGAAGGCTGGCTGCTAAGGACAATTTATTTATTTCTCTGGCATCCCAGCTCTCTGATACAGGTCCCTACGCTAAGAAATCACTTCACAGAGAGTCTTCTGCTGGGCATTCCCACGGGGGGGCACCTCATTGACAGCACCCAGCTGCCATGATGGCAAACAGACCCTCAGCCATGACCGGCAGCCCGCTTGAAGAGTCAGTCATTACATGAAGACAACTTAGTACAGGAAAACCCAAGCTGAAGCCTTTCCCTGCCAGGCTGAGTTTCAGCCTCTAAGGGACAACCAGGAAGGAAGCTTGTTTTGAGCATTTCATGGAGAATAACAAATAAAAACATCTGCTGGAAAGGAAACCAGGTGTTGGGCTGGGGAGGCAGACATTCTTTAATATGTCCTTTCATGACTCTAAATTCAGCACTGTAAGAGAATATTCGAAAGGCCAGCATCACTACTCTTGCACTTTGAGGCCATTATTAGGTCAAACAAGGATTACCTGAACAAAAGCCCGAGACACCCGACTGCTAACGGATGACAAGTCGACGGTGTGCGTCTGTGTGCTCAGTCGTGTCTGACTCTTTGTGAGCCCATGGCTGCCACCCACCAGGCTCCTCTGCCTAGGGAACATTCCAGGCAAGAATACTAGAGTGAGTTGCCATTTCTTCCAAATGAACCAACTACTAAGTGACTAATGCACAGGACATACTGGACAAAGGGGCGATTCACTTCCCAGCGTGAAGATTTCATCACACTACCCTGAATGGCACACAACGGAAAACTCATCCATTGCTTGTTTCTGGATTTTTAAAAGTTTTTTGAGGTCATTGTTGACTGCAGGTAACCAAAACTTCAGAAAAGAAAACTTCAGATAAGAGGGGACTACCATTCAAACCCCACTTTCCTCAGTAAGCTTTCCCCTTAATTGAAAATTCTCTTTGCTCCTCTAAGCAACTCTGGCTTTTTCTCAGTGCTTACTTTGTACCCAGGTATCCCCTGTCTCAAGACTTGATTGACAGCTCCTTAGGGACAGAACCCATACCTACATCATCTTCATATTTTACATCAGCCACTCAACCTTGCACGTAGTGTTGCTCAGATATACACTGGAGAACATAGGAAAGAAAGAAGATAGACAGGAAGGCTGGCTGCTAAGGACAATTTATTTATTTCTCTGGCATCCCAGCTCTCTGATACAGGTCCCTACGCTAAGAAATCACTTCACAGAGAGTCTTCTGCTGGGCATTCCCACGGGGGGGCACCTCATTGACAGCACCCAGCTGCCATGATGGCAAACAGACCCTCAGCCATGACCGGCAGCCCGCTTGAAGAGTCAGTCATTACATGAAGACAACTTAGTACAGGAAAACCCAAGCTGAAGCCTTTCCCTGCCAGGCTGAGTTTCAGCCTCTAAGGGACAACCAGGAAGGAAGCTTGTTTTGAGCATTTCATGGAGAATAACAAATAAAAACATCTGCTGGAAAGGAAACCAGGTGTTGGGCTGGGGAGGCAGACATTCTTTAATCCTCTCCTCTCCTCCAGGATCCAGTGGGGATTTCAATGTTGTGTTCGCTAACACTAGTTAATGTAATTTTTGTGATAATTGTAGAGCAAATAGAGCAAACTCTCAAATATAATTAGGGAAAAGTGCTTCTAATTAACTTGTAACTCGTGGGTTGCAAAGTAGAGTCACAAATCAGTTATGCATTGTCAGACCTAACAAGTAAAACACACTGTACATTTCCATCCGGGCAAATAAACAAAGCAAGACAAAACGCCCCTGGCAATACCTTCCTTTGAACCTTTACAACATGCTGGCGTGCTCTGAAACTTAATCATAGATAAGCACGGGGATATTTCACGTCACCAGCGGCCAATGATCATGATGATGAGACATGAAGATGACCTCAGACAGTCTGGAAATGTCCACCAAGCAACCTCGGCAGTGTGGAAACTGGATGCACCCACGAGGTCAGCTCAGATGGGTGGACAGAGGTCCTGAGGAAACGCCAAAAAGGTTTTGCAGGGAAGCAGAGGCTGATGATAGGGGCAAACGCCCTCCCAGCTCATAGTACCAGCAGAGACAGTTGCTCTCTGCGGGATCTAGGTAAGGATCATAGGCAATTTCTGCTGCATTCTTTAGAAGTCACGCTGGTGATTCTCTGTCACATGGGCAGCCATATCAGAATAAGCGGTAACCTCAAATTCTTTTTAACTTGTAAAAAATGACAAATGAGACACACAATTTCATAATTTAGTTACTATTAGCCATAGATTATTTTGGCATCTTTCAAAGCATGTCCATATCCCCTAATCCACCATGGTGATGACTGGCCTGGAGAGAAGAGAAACATCCATAATCATGAGAACTATTGTCAGATCTTATTAAAAATTTGGAGTCCCAGGCTATGATCACAGAGATTTGGGACCTGGAAATCTGTATTGATCGCAGGGGGCTGGGGAATAGGAAATCATGGGTGTAAAGCAGAAAGGTTTTGGGTACAGAAGACCAGGCATGGGCCACTGCCCAGTGATAACAGTGAGACTTTAATCCAGGCTCAGGGAACCACGGCGGGCTCAGGGCACCCAGCATGATGACTAGTAAGTGGTGGGTGTTCAGGAATATTTATTCTTCCCTTGTGGGGTACAAGAATGAAGAGAATACCTTGATTCTCAGGTTGGGCACATTGGGGAGCTGTAAGAATGTAAAATATAAGAAACAATGTCACATAACAGCTTTTGATACGCCCACTGGTGTGCTACTCTGTGGAATAAAGAAAGGTTGTAAGACTGATTTACAATCAACCTTATGCTCTCTTACCATAACATAAGGTAGCATAAACTCCTTTAAAAACACTGTACATCAAAATGTCTTCTTCACTGGGACCCAGCTGTCACTATCCTGGTCATTAACCCAAGACAGCCACATCCTAAAGAAGACCATCTATGTCTCGAAGGTGATGGGGCTTCTGAAGAGTATGGACCAGAGCCGTGTTATCACCCACAGCCTCCAGACTTCATTTATAGGAGACAGAAAGAAACTTCCATCTTGGTGAACACACCTTTCTTTGGGGCTTCTCATTTCTTTAAGTTGGCCTCCATTCCAAGTAATAGATTCCCATCACTTTCTAATCTCCTGAGCTGCTTCGTCTTCACCTCCAGCACTTGTCATGTCCTGAAATTACAGGTTCATTGTCTCTCCTATCCATTGCACCATGAACTTTATGGGAGCAGGTCTCTGAGTTTTCAGCATAAATGGGCAGCCATATCAGAATAAGCGGTAACCTCAAATTCTTTTTAACTTGTAAAAAATGACAAATGAGACACACAATTTCATAATTTAGTTACTATTAGCCATAGATTATTTTGGCATCTTTCAAAGCATGTCCATATCCCCTAATCCACCATGGTGATGACTGGCCTGGAGAGAAGAGAAACATCCATAATCATGAGAACTATTGTCAGATCTTATTAAAAATTTGGAGTCCCAGGCTATGATCACAGAGATTTGGGACCTGGAAATCTGTATTGATCGCAGGGGGCTGGGGAATAGGAAATCATGGGTGTAAAGCAGAAAGGTTTTGGGTACAGAAGACCAGGCATGGGCCACTGCCCAGTGATAACAGTGAGACTTTAATCCAGGCTCAGGGAACCACGAAGCGGGCTCAGGGCACCCAGCATGATGACTAGTAAGTGGTGGGTGTTCAGGAATATTTATTCTTCCCTTGTGGGGTACAAGAATGAAGAGAATACCTTGATTCTCAGGTTGGGCACATTGGGGAGCTGTAAGAATGTAAAATATAAGAAACAATGTCACATAACAGCTTTTGATACGCCCACTGGTGTGCTACTCTGTGGAATAAAGAAAGGTTGTAAGACTGATTTACAATCAACCTTATGCTCTCTTACCATAACATAAGGTAGCATAAACTCCTTTAAAAACACTGTACATCAAAATGTCTTCTTCACTGGGACCCAGCTGTCACTATCCTGGTCATTAACCCAAGACAGCCACATCCTAAAGAAGACCATCTATGTCTCGAAGGTGATGGGGCTTCTGAAGAGTATGGACCAGAGCCGTGTTATCACCCACAGCCTCCAGACTTCATTTATAGGAGACAGAAAGAAACTTCCATCTTGGTGAACACACCTTTCTTTGGGGCTTCTCATTTCTTTAAGTTGGCCTCCATTCCAAGTAATAGATTCCCATCACTTTCTAATCTCCTGAGCTGCTTCGTCTTCACCTCCAGCACTTGTCATGTCCTGAAATTACAGGTTCATTGTCTCTCCTATCCATTGCACCATGAACTTTATGGGAGCAGGTCTCTGAGTTTTCAGCATGAAACATTTTATAATGGTTTTGTTGATAGATATTGAAGTTACACTTAAAAAGTCTTGATATAGTTCACTTCTTTACTTATAAATCTACTGAAATCCAAGACCTCTCCCATCCGTGGCCTTTTTTTCTCCATCTAGCTCCCTGGAGCACAGGTGCCACCCTCGTGGCCATTAGAAAGAATGTCATATCCTGAGGATGGTCTCTGGCTAGGAGCGACCTGGGTATTTACCCCTGTATCTCAAGCAACTAAACCTCACTGCCTCATAGACCTCCACAAGCCTCTGCTGAATGAATGAATAAATGGATGAATGAGTTAGATCCAGAGCCTACAGAGCTGCTTCAATCTCTAGATCTAGAGTGAGGGTGGGCAGGAAGCTCACTGTCTAAGTTTCCTAATTTGATTAGACTTGGCCTGGTTGGAGAGGAAATGTGTAGCCAAGGAGAGCAGAAGAGGGTGCCAGGCTACCCTCATGGGTGCCCGCTGGCCCTTGCTTCACATCCAGCTCTTTTTCCTCACCTTTACCTGCCAACCAAGGGTCACCTTCAGTCCCAGCACCGGATACAGGGGCAGAGCCATCCTCAGATCTCTTCACCAGCTCCCGCGGGGGGATCAGAGAGCCTCATCATAATAAATCCCTACTTCCACATCATTCTACTCGTGCTTCTCTGGTCAAACTCCAGCTGATACACCCAGTGAAGGAATCTAAATGTTGGCAAGATGGCAGAAATGTTTACAATTCCACTTTCCCAAGAAAGAGACAGGTGCATGAATGCATAATGCCCAAATTACCCTTTTGCTGGGAACTTCTTCTTACGATTCAATGTAAGTTCACGCATTGTGAACTCTGGAAGCTAGGTACCCCAAGACTGGCCTCATCTGACTCACTAAATCGAAGGAGGTCTTCATTTACTCATCTTCTTTTCTGACGCTGTGGTTTGCAGAACAATGGTTCTCCAAAAATGGCCATATCCTAATTCCCAGAACCTGTGCAAACGGTACCTGACATGGCAAAAGGAACTTGGAGGCTCTGATGAATTTAAGGATCTTGAGGAGAGTCTCTGGAATTATCCAGATGGGTTCAGTCTCATCACATGGGTCCTTCAGAGCAGGGGACTATTCCTGGTGGCAGCAGTCATGGGCAATGTGACTGTGGAAGACTCATCAGAGGCGCCATGTAGCCACGTCTGAAGACAACGGAAGTGGGCCATAGAAGCATGTGGATGGCCTCTAGAAGCAGATAAAGGCAAGGTCTGTCCCCCGCTACAGTCTCCAGGAAGGAACACAGCCCTGTGGATACCTTGATTTTAGCCATTTTAGCTCATTTAGTGAGACTTGCATTGAACTTCTAACCACTAGAACTAGAGGGTAATAAATCTGCACTATTTTAAGTGGCCAAATTTGTGGAAATTTGTTGAAGTGGCAATAGCTAATCAATATGAACTTCTCTGAGTGGCTGCCCTAGTCTTGGTACTCTGACCCTGGGTACACACCTGTGCCTGGGATAACCATTCTCGTGGGCTTATGGTGTTTTTTCGAAGTCCTGAAGGTGATGGGTGCACGCTAGGGTCCACGCCCCTAAATGGTAACACGAATGGGAGCTGACACTGACATAGTGTGTCTCCTGAGGCCCTAAAAACATGTCACCAGTGTCACCGTGAGGCAGCCCCTGCTGCTGAAGAAACCAAACCCTCAAGGACTCTTCCAGCAGCGACTGTGTGGAATAAAAAGCTGGTGAGGATGGTTTTTACACTTTAGTTAACCAAAGAACTGTGGACTTTGAACTTTAACACACAATGGCAAGCGGTATTGAGTTTTGGACTTGAATTCCTTTGAACTTTAATGTCTTTGGACTTCAACATGAAAGTGGACTTAAACTTTGATTTTTAATTTCTCCTTGGGAATTTGGTATTTGGTGGGGATTATATTAAAATTCAAAGCGTCTCTACATTGCTGGCATTTCATTCCTGGAATGTCCGTGTTCATTTTTATCTTTCAGATGCTGTTTAATATTATTGCAAAACCTCAGATGTGTCTTGTTGGATAACATGGCTGGACATTATTTAACTGTCGCCCAAAAAGAACCTGTGCAAACGGTACCTGACATGGCAAAAGGAACTTGGAGGCTCTGATGAATTTAAGGATCTTGAGGAGAGTCTCTGGAATTATCCAGATGGGTTCAGTCTCATCACATGGGTCCTTCAGAGCAGGGGACTATTCCTGGTGGCAGCAGTCATGGGCAATGTGACTGTGGAAGACTCATCAGAGGCGCCATGTAGCCACGTCTGAAGACAACGGAAGTGGGCCATAGAAGCATGTGGATGGCCTCTAGAAGCAGATAAAGGCAAGGTCTGTCCCCCGCTACAGTCTCCAGGAAGGAACACAGCCCTGTGGATACCTTGATTTTAGCCATTTTAGCTCATTTAGTGAGACTTGCATTGAACTTCTAACCACTAGAACTAGAGGGTAATAAATCTGCACTATTTTAAGTGGCCAAATTTGTGGAAATTTGTTGAAGTGGCAATAGCTAATCAATATGAACTTCTCTGAGTGGCTGCCCTAGTCTTGGTACTCTGACCCTGGGTACACACCTGTGCCTGGGATAACCATTCTCGTGGGCTTATGGTGTTTTTTCGAAGTCCTGAAGGTGATGGGTGCACGCTAGGGTCCACGCCCCTAAATGGTAACACGAATGGGAGCTGACACTGACATAGTGTGTCTCCTGAGGCCCTAAAAACATGTCACCAGTGTCACCGTGAGGCAGCCCCTGCTGCTGAAGAAACCAAACCCTCAAGGACTCTTCCAGCAGCGACTGTGTGGAATAAAAAGCTGGTGAGGATGGTTTTTACACTTTAGTTAACCAAAGAACTGTGGACTTTGAACTTTAACACACAATGGCAAGAGATATTGATTTTTAGACTTTAATTCCTTTGAACTTTAATGTCTTTGGACTTCAACATGAAAGTGGACTTAAACTTTGATTTTTAATTTCTCCTTGGGAATTTGGTATTTGGTGGGGATTATATTAAAATTCAAAGCGTCTCTACATTGCTGGCATTTCATTCCTGGAATGTCCGTGTTCATTTTTATCTTTCAGATGCTGTTTAATATTATTGCAAAACCTCAGATGTGTCTTGTTGGATAACATGGCTGGACATTATTTAGGATAAGAAATAAATCTAGGATTTAATTTTAAATCTTAGGAACGCAGTGACCTGGATTTGATTTAAATAACATGCCCTTCTAACCCATTTCAGTGGCTCTTAGTATAATTTATAAAATGCTCACCAGGAGTTCCCAAAAGTGAAAGTGTTAGTCAGCTGTGTCTGACTCTTTGCAACCCTATGGACTGTAGTGTGCCAGGCTCCTCTATTCACGGAATTCTCTAGGCAAGAATACTGGAGTGAATAACCATTCCCTTCTCCAGGGGATCTTCCTGACCCAGGGATCGAGCCTGCATCTCCTGCACTGAGCCATCTGAACCACCAGGGAAGTCCCTCCAAATCCTCATGAAGATGGAGGAAAGGCTGCCTTGAAAAAATGCTTGGCTCCTGCTTTGGAGAGACTAGTCATGCCTCTGGCAAAATAAGAGGAAGCCAACAGGCTAGAGGATGTTAGTGGGGAAACACTTCCCCTCTATTCAAATGACTCCTTCCATAAAGGCTGTTCACACCCCAAAGTTGATTAACATTACACCCCAGAATTCTTTTGAAATAGTAAGCTAAGGAGCATGAAGGCCTGTACTATCATAAGTGAAGAAAATAGCTATAGTCATTGCTCTGTGAGAAAAGGAGATCCTTCGGGTGTGCTGTGTGATGGTCGGGAGGGGTGGGATGGGGGGGATATCCATATGACTAATCTGGGAACTACATATCTGTAAGCAACAAAACTCTATAAAAGTTAAAAATAAAATAAAAGTTAAAAAAAATAGTAAGCTATTTCAAACAGACACAACTAACAGACACAACATAATGCCTGCAGCCTGGCTTTTATTAGCAATAGAAATAATATTTGGGGGCTTCCCTGGTGGCACTAGTGGAAAAGAACCCGCCTGACAATGCAGGAGATGCAAGAGATGCATGTTTGATCCCTGCGTTGGGAAGAACCAACCCCTTGAATAGGAAGCGGCACCCTACTCAGTATTCCATCTTGGGAAATCCCATGGACGGAAGAATCTGGAGGACTATGGTCCATGGGCAAAGAGTCAGACATGACTGAGCGACTCAACACAGAGAACAACACTGACCAACGCTTTGTCTGTCAAACTGTTCAAAACTCATGCAGAGAAGAGGTTATTTATTAGGAATGAAATGGAATAAAGAAGACAGTGGAAGGGGTCATTCAGTAGATGAGGAATTTCATGAGATTTCTTTGACTGCAGAAAAGATGAAGATGAGTTGGCTGGAGACTGACCGGAAGACAGCACAGCTCAGGATCTGCATACAGGAGACTAAGGGACCCAGTGAGGTGGCTGGCTGCCCTGGAGGAATCCGAGATCCCTCCCTCCACGCCAGAAGAAGAAACAAGACAAGCAAACAACTCAAGAGTATTCTCCAAAGAGATTAACTGCATTGGGGGATAAATAAAATGCTAATGTGGATATCTGAGCCTCAGAGAAAAACTCTTCTCATTCAGATACTTAAAGAACCTCATACACAACAGCTCAACTCCTACCTGCTCACCTGACGTCACGCTCATAGTTCACAAGCTTCATCAATATGCTCAGAGCTCAGGGACAAACTCTCTACTCCTTCCTTCTTAAAAATAAACAGAGAACTGAGGTTACCTTACACTTAAAGTCAGTCTGCAAAATCAGTGAAGAAGGCTACCATACAAACAGAAATTACGTGATACCATAACAAAGTGAAATGATTCATGATAAAGAGATAGTTCTGAATAATATCCTTAGAGAAATTCAGTAATAGTTTACATTCATAAAACAAAAACAGACTATAAAGAAACACGAAAGAGTTCTTAAAACTAAACTATCACTACCACTAATGTCTCCCTAGACAGCAACAAGGAAAAAACAAACAAACCTCATATATAGATGGATAGAGGGAGATGCTGGATTATACAGAAATCTCTCAGCATGTCTGATAAAAAGACAAAGGGCTCCAAATTATATGAGAGGGAAGAAAAGTCCAACAAGTCTGACTCATAATAATTCCTAAGAGAGAAGGGAAAAAAATGAATGAAGTTTTAGAAAAATAACATGACAATTTTCTGACACTGACGGCCATGACTCTTTAAACCGGAAGTATCTAACACCAAAGAATGCTTTCAAAAGGGCATCACCTAGCTATATCATCACAGATTTTTACAGAATCAAGGATAAAGTTAAATTACAGAAAATATTCCTGAGGAAAATAATATTCTATCTGTCCATATCTATTAAATATCAATTATGTATGAGGATTTAGTACTGATATTTTCAGAACTTCATCTCCTGAGCATAAGTTTTCAAGGAACTTTTTTTTATGCATGAGAATTCTAAATTTCAAGAATACTGACCGGAAGACAGCACAGCTCAGGATCTGCATACAGGAGACTAAGGGACCCAGTGAGGTGGCTGGCTGCCCTGGAGGAATCCGAGATCCCTCCCTCCACGCCAGAAGAAGAAACAAGACAAGCAAACAACTCAAGAGTATTCTCCAAAGAGATTAACTGCATTGGGGGATAAATAAAATGCTAATGTGGATATCTGAGCCTCAGAGAAAAACTCTTCTCATTCAGATACTTAAAGAACCTCATACACAACAGCTCAACTCCTACCTGCTCACCTGACGTCACGCTCATAGTTCACAAGCTTCATCAATATGCTCAGAGCTCAGGGACAAACTCTCTACTCCTTCCTTCTTAAAAATAAACAGAGAACTGAGGTTACCTTACACTTAAAGTCAGTCTGCAAAATCAGTGAAGAAGGCTACCATACAAACAGAAATTACGTGATACCATAACAAAGTGAAATGATTCATGATAAAGAGATAGTTCTGAATAATATCCTTAGAGAAATTCAGTAATAGTTTACATTCATAAAACAAAAACAGACTATAAAGAAACACGAAAGAGTTCTTAAAACTAAACTATCACTACCACTAATGTCTCCCTAGACAGCAACAAGGAAAAAACAAACAAACCTCATATATAGATGGATAGAGGGAGATGCTGGATTATACAGAAATCTCTCAGCATGTCTGATAAAAAGACAAAGGGCTCCAAATTATATGAGAGGGAAGAAAAGTCCAACAAGTCTGACTCATAATAATTCCTAAGAGAGAAGGGAAAAAAATGAATGAAGTTTTAGAAAAATAACATGACAATTTTCTGACACTGACGGCCATGACTCTTTAAACCGGAAGTATCTAACACCAAAGAATGCTTTCAAAAGGGCATCACCTAGCTATATCATCACAGATTTTTACAGAATCAAGGATAAAGTTAAATTACAGAAAATATTCCTGAGGAAAATAATATTCTATCTGTCCATATCTATTAAATATCAATTATGTATGAGGATTTAGTACTGATATTTTCAGAACTTCATCTCCTGAGCATAAGTTTTCAAGGAACTTGTTTATGCATGAATGCTAACTTAGGTCCGAGTCTTTGAGAATCTATGGATCGTGGCCATCAGGCTCTTCCGTTCGTGGAATTTTTCAGACAAGAATACTGAAGTGAGTTAACATTTCCTCCTTCATGGGATTTTTCTCACGCGGGGATTAAACCCTTATCTCCATTGTCTCCTGCACTGCAGGAGGATTCTTTCCTGCTGAGCCATTGCTGAAGCTCTATAAGGAACTTAAAAGACAGTAAACCAATAAAGAGGCGGTCATAGAATCTCGTAAATAGAATTTGCAACCCAGGGCAGCTATGTTGCAGATCTACGGAGCAATTATCCAAATCTGCCCTAAACACAGAAGATTTGGATAGGAAGACCCTTGGAGAACCAAGAAATTAGTGATGATGGAAATCATGGGCAAAGCTGAGTTGCTGGATAATCCATCCAGATACGATGTTAGAAATGTATTTCATTGACAAGGATCTTCACTGAGAACTCGCGGGGAAAGAAATGTGATTGCAGGCTACCATATGGGTCAACTCTTCCATCATAAGGCAAAGTCTGATCTCTGGTATACAACTTGTTGAATCAAGCTATAGAAAACTTTGGAAAATTGACTATGTTTACGGAGTAGAGTGCAACTATATTCAATCTTTGCAATAAAGTCAAGTATGGGCTTTCCAGGGGGTGCTAGTGGCAAAGAACCCACCTAGGGACCTCCCTGGTAGTCCAGTGGTTAAGACTCTGTGTTCCCAATGCAGGGACCTGGGTTAGATCCCTGGTCAGGGAACTAGATCCCACATGCCACAACTAAGACTCAGCACAGTCAAATAAATAAATAATTAACAAAACAAAACAAAACAAAACAAAAAAAACTTCAGGGAATTCCCTGGCAATCTAGTGCTTAGGATTTCATCCTTCCACTGCAGGGAGCCTGGGTTCTATCCTTGGTCAGGGATTTAAGATCCTGCAAGCCAGGCTTCCCCTGGCGGTCCAGTGGGTAAGGACACCGCCTTGCAGTGCAAGGGGTGCCGGTTCAAGCCCTGGCCTGGGAAGATCCCACGTGCCGCGGAGTGGCTGGATTGATGTGTCCAATTACCAAGCCAGAGCTCTGGGGCGCATGCGCCCAGAGCCAGCCCTCTGCAACAACAGACGCCACTGTGATGGGAGGCCCATAGGAGCCAAAGAACAAAGAAGGATGGAAATAGAGGAATGAAAGACCAATAGAAGTGGCCCTCCTGTTCCCCCTCCCTCCCCACCCCACCCCCCAAAAGATAAATAGATAAAAATAAATTAAAAAAAAAAAAAGATCCTGCAAGCCTCACAGTGTGGCCCAAATAAATAAATGATTTAAGAAAAAGAGAAAGAACCCACCTACCAGTACAGGAGACATAAGAAAGAGGGGGTTTTGATCCCTGGGTTGGGAAGATCCCCTGGAGTAGGAAATGACAACCCACTCCAGTATTCTTGCCAGGGGAATCCCATGGACAATGGTGCCTGGGGGACTATGGTTCAAAGGGTCATAAAGAGTCGGACAGGATTGAAGTGACTTACAGTGACAGACAGGACGGGTGATGACAGAGGCTATGAAAGAGAAGGGTGAAGACTCAGAAACTTTCACAGCCTCATCTCACAAACTGAGTGATAAGAGACAGTGTCTGTGTTAGATTGGGAGAAGCAGAGGCTTGATTTTGAAGTTACTGAGTGAATCTGGAGAGGAACCAAGGATAATGAAGCCACCATGCCAGAAAGAAGAAGTTATGAGTGGTGAAAATACAAAAAAATCTCCCTTTACCATGATAGAAAGTGAGCATAAAAAGCCTATGATAATTTATTTAGAGTGAGATAAACATAGTATCTAATGATATGGAATAACCACAGAAAGAAAAAAAACAAAACAAAGAAAAACACCAAAGCAAAATTAAGGCTGATTCCCTCTGAGGGAGCTAGGAGGAAGAGAGATAAGGCTGAAGATGGATGTTTCCATTATAAGCATTTTTGTCTTATTTTATTTTTGACCATATCTATTACTTCAGTTTAAAAATTAAAGTACAATGCATTTAATTAATTATCCTGGCCACATCCAATTCTTTACAGGTAGCTGCTTTAAGAAGATGCCTCAGGACCTTCCTGCTGGTCCAGTGGCTAAGACTTCATGCTCCCAGTACAGGGAGCCCAGGTTCAGTCCCTGGACAGGGAACTTGAGCCTGCATGCCACAACTAAGAGCTAGCATGCTGTCACTAAAGATCCCTTAAGCCACAATGACCACTGAAGATCCTGTGGGCTGCAAGTAAGATGCGGCACAGCCAAGTAAATAAATAAATAAAAAGTTTTTTTAAAAAGAAGATTAATTAAGAAATCAGGCCAACAGCGCCTTATTTATTTTAAATACAGCAACATTATTAAGTCAGCCTACATGGCTCTGTATTTACCTACATTGCTTTATCTCCCTGACTGACAAGCATCTGCTCATATCTGCAAACTGACAAAGGACAGCCCAGATGTAGGTGTGAATTAATTTCCTGGGGCTTCCATCACAAAGCACCATAGACTGAGTGCCTAAATAACAGAAACTTATTGATCAATGATCTCAGAGGCTAGAAGTCCCAGATCAAGGTGTCAGCAGCGCTGATTCCTTCTGAGGCTGTGAGGGAGAATCTGGTCCATGCCTCTCTCCTGGCTTCTGGTGGTTTGCTGGGCATCTTTGGTGTTCCTTGGCTCACAGAAGTGTCAACCCATCTTTGCCTTCATGTCACATGTTATTTTCCCTGTGTCTGTCTGTGTCCAAATTTCCTTTTTCCATAAAGACATCAGCTGTTTCAGATTAGGGGTCCATCTCACTTTAGCATCCTAACATAACTAATTACATCTGAGTCACATGTTGAGGGTCTACAGGTTAGGACTTCAGCATATGAATTTTGAGGGCATATAACTCAACTTTGGAGCCCTCTAGAGACAAGCTGTTAAATCAACTGACCTAATGCTAGTAAGTGAAATAGGTAAACTGAGGTCTGTCACCTTAATTAAAGGGAAAGACTATTGGGGCACATGAAACATAAAATGAAAAAACACACTCTACTTTTGGAGAAGCAAAACTCTTACAGACACTTGCTTCCATCTGAAATAAAACTTATTTATTTTCATGGTTTAAAAAAGATTGTTTTTGTTAGGGTGGTAGGCTATTAAAGTGTTAACACTGCGGCCAGAGAAAAACATCCAAGGGGCCCAGGTTCAGTCCCTGGACAGGGAACTTGAGCCTGCATGCCACAACTAAGAGCTAGCATGCTGTCACTAAAGATCCCTTAAGCCACAATGACCACTGAAGATCCTGTGGGCTGCAAGTAAGATCGCACAGCCAAGTAAATAAATAAATAAAAAGTTTTTAAAAAGAAGATTAATTAAGAAATCAGGCCAACAGCGCCTTATTTATTTTAAATACAGCAACATTATTAAGTCAGCCTACATGGCTCTGTATTTACCTACATTGCTTTATCTCCCTGACTGACAAGCATCTGCTCATATCTGCAAACTGACAAAGGACAGCCCAGATGTAGGTGTGAATTAATTTCCTGGGGCTTCCATCACAAAGCACCATAGACTGAGTGCCTAAATAACAGAAACTTATTGATCAATGATCTCAGAGGCTAGAAGTCCCAGATCAAGGTGTCAGCAGCGCTGATTCCTTCTGAGGCTGTGAGGGAGAATCTGGTCCATGCCTCTCTCCTGGCTTCTGGTGGTTTGCTGGGCATCTTTGGTGTTCCTTGGCTCACAGAAGTGTCAACCCATCTTTGCCTTCATGTCACATGTTATTTTCCCTGTGTCTGTCTGTGTCCAAATTTCCTTTTTCCATAAAGACATCAGCTGTTTCAGATTAGGGGTCCATCTCACTTTAGCATCCTAACATAACTAATTACATCTGAGTCACATGTTGAGGGTCTACAGGTTAGGACTTCAGCATATGAATTTTGAGGGCATATAACTCAACTTTGGAGCCCTCTAGAGACAAGCTGTTAAATCAACTGACCTAATGCTAGTAAGTGAAATAGGTAAACTGAGGTCTGTCACCTTAATTAAAGGGAAAGACTATTGGGGCACATGAAACATAAAATGAAAAAACACACTCTACTTTTGGAGAAGCAAAACTCTTACAGACACTTGCTTCCATCTGAAATAAAACTTATTTATTTTCATGGTTTAAAAAAGATTGTTTTTGTTAGGGTGGTAGGCTATTAAAGTGTTAACACTGCGGCCAGAGATTCCCCAGCACTAAATAATCATAAGAAAGGGCCAAATTGTTAGGGTCAACACCGCGACCAGACTCCTGGCACCAAATCAGGGGGTCAGTTGCTTACCTGCTGGTGCCTGAGAACCTCCCTAGACCTGCGATAAGGAGATAGCCTTGGCCATAAAAATTCCTCACAAAGTGTCAAGAATTTCACACCCCCCACCCACAGCCACCTGAAGGATAGTGGGCTCATCACTGGACTTCCCGCCAAACTTAAACAAAGAACTCGTTTCTGCGCCTGCCCTGAGGGATCCCCTCCCATTTTCTCCTGCTCCCTCCTCCTAATAAAATCTCCTCGTCCCATCTCCGGGCGCGATCCCCTGGCCCATCTCTCGGACCTGTGGATCTCGCCCGGGAACTCTTCCCAAATAAACTTCTTCCCTAACAGCTTGCAGCCCGCCGTGTCTTTACGATTCTTACAGTTTTATTATGATTTGTAAAGCATTCTGAAATCTTTAGTTGGGCCTTTCAAAATTTAGGTTGATTATTTTCCTCTTTAAGGAGAGAAAAATTGTATTAGTCAAACCCAAAGGACACGCAGCATTTCCAATCACAGTTTATTTGCTTTGGAACATTTCAAGTAATGGCTAGCATATAACAGCTTCAACTGGATTTAAATAAAATTCTGATCATCATCTCATAGTAATTATTGCATAGGAATAAAATTATTTATTGCAAAACCTAACAGGCAGTGGCAAAATATTGCAAAAAATAAAGAAAGTTACATGTTGAGGGTCTACAGGTTAGGACTTCAGCATATGAATTTTGAGGGCATATAACTCAACTTTGGAGCCCTCTAGAGACAAGCTGTTAAATCAACTGACCTAATGCTAGTAAGTGAAATAGGTAAACTGAGGTCTGTCACCTTAATTAAAGGGAAAGACTATTGGGGCACATGAAACATAAAATGAAAAAACACACTCTACTTTTGGAGAAGCAAAACTCTTACAGACACTTGCTTCCATCTGAAATAAAACTTATTTATTTTCATGGTTTAAAAAAGATTGTTTTTGTTAGGGTGGTAGGCTATTAAAGTGTTAACACTGCGGCCAGAGATTCCCCAGCACTAAATAATCATAAGAAAGGGCCAAATTGTTAGGGTCAACACCGCGACCAGACTCCTGGCACCAAATCAGGGGGTCAGTTGCTTACCTGCTGGTGCCTGAGAACCTCCCTAGACCTGCGATAAGGAGATAGCCTTGGCCATAAAAATTCCTCACAAAGTGTCAAGAATTTCACACCCCCCACCCACAGCCACCTGAAGGATAGTGGGCTCATCACTGGACTTCCCGCCAAACTTAAACAAAGAACTCGTTTCTGCGCCTGCCCTGAGGGATCCCCCTCCCATTTTCTCCTGCTCCCCTCCTCCCTAATAAAATCTCCTCGTCCCATCTCCGGGGCGCGATCCCCCTGGCCCATCTCTCGGACCTGTGGATCTCGCCCGGGAACTCTTCCCAAATAAACTTCTTCCCTAACAGCTTGCAGCCCGCCGTGTCTTTACGATTCTTACAGTTTTATTATGATTTGTAAAGCATTCTGAAATCTTTAGTTGGGCCTTTCAAAATTTAGGTTGATTATTTTCCTCTTTAAGGAGAGAAAAATTGTATTAGTCAAACCCAAAGGACACGCAGCATTTCCAATCACAGTTTATTTGCTTTGGAACATTTCAAGTAATGGCTAGCATATAACAGCTTCAACTGGATTTAAATAAAATTCTGATCATCATCTCATAGTAATTATTGCATAGGAATAAAATTATTTATTGCAAAACCTAACAGGCAGTGGCAAAATACATTCTGCTATGAAGAGATACTGCAGTGCAAACAGGCAGCTGTTTTTTTTTAAAGCATGAATAGTTATGGGTTGAATGTAAATGCATGTAAATACCTCAATTTTTACCATTTTATTATTGTTCAAACAGTCTGCCAAGAAATCCTCAATAAATAATTTAGAGTTCTGCAGACTCTTTCTTTCTTTTAGTCTTTTGTTGTTTATAATCTGGCGCTCTTGATTCTTCTGGATATAGACCATAATTAATCTAAAGTCTGGTTTATAAACACGTTTTATTTTTTTAAAATCACTAAAATTGTTCTTTCAAATATCTGTTGACAGAACATTGTAGTTTGTAAATATCTAGAGAGGAATTTAAAGCGTATGTCACCCTCCTTTCCCCCATATTTTTTTCAATGCACATCTGTATTCACCAACTCAATAACAGGAAGGAAGGAAAAAACTCTGTGTCCTAGAGGAGCCTGGAATGTCCTTGCTATTTGGTGAACCATTAGGTTGGCTGAAGGATTACAAAGAAAACAAATGGCATAGTTGTTACATTTAAATAAGTCTTTTCTTTTTTTTTTCGATTCATCCATGAATGTCTAGGAGGGCTTCTCAGGTGGCTCTCTAGTAAAGAATCTGACAGCTAATTCAAGAGGCATAAGAACCCCGGGTTCCGTCAGGAAGATCTCCTGGAAGAGGAAATGGCAACCCACTCCAGTATCCTTTCCTAGAAAATTTCAAGGTCAGAGAAGCCTGGCGGGCTACGGTCCATGGGGTGGCAAAGAGTTAGACACAACTGAGGACACACACAGAGAGGAATATCTAACCTAATTCCAAAAAAGGTTTTGAAGAGGGCCCTTCTGACAGTGGAAGTAGAGTGATCCTTATTTCTCATTACCCTCTACTCCACTCTCGCAGCCCCCATCTCTTTTTCTGCTCATCTAGCTAAGTTTCTAAAACCTCACCCCTTTTGCCAGGGACATCTCGTCTATTGATTTTCAGGCAGTGATACCTGCCAGTCAGTAAGAGTGTAACAGTTGACAACAGGGCCCCCTACACTCACAGAAGGTGCCAGCAGAAGCACCAAGGTGGCTGTGCGGTGTGGGGTCCGCTGATGGCCAGCCTGCACGTGCAGACGCCCAAAGCTTAACCCACACCTACAGAATTTCAAAAGCATTTGAGAAGTGAGCGACAAAGGAGTGAACGAAGGGACTGGACTCATTCAGAAAGGCTTACTGGAGTAAAAAGTTCCTCAGATTTGGGCAGAGTCAGACACCAAGAAAGATCCTGTAAGGCTCCTGGGCACAGAAGATTTTCTGTGTCCCCCATTCCTTGTCTGTAGGGAACAGACTCCAGGGTCCTTCACCTTCCCTCAGTCTTGAAGGGCAGATTCAAACAGTTGCTAATCGGGTAAAAGAGGGGGATACAGAGATAAGGGAGGGACAACCAAGAAAGAACACTGCAGCCCTGGGACCGGGCCCTCAGTCCACCTCAAGGGATACACAAAGCAGTATCTTCTGAGTTCTTAGAGAACTAAAACCCCAATAAATGGAAAATGTCAGCATTCTTCATTCTAGAGAAGACCATCTGAGGCCAATGAAAAGGAACTGGAGAAGCTCATCAACAGACTCCTTGAGATCAGATTAGACTTCTACACACACCCAAACCTTATCAGCAACTTTGCCTTGAACTGATGCTATACAACTTCTCCTGAAATCCTCCCAGGTTAGGACACACAGTTTTTGGGGGCAGGAGCCCCCAAGACCCCCTTTGCCCGGCAAACCTATAAAGCTATTCTTTTCTACTTCACCGAAAACTCTATCGACACTGGTGCACCAAGGCCTGGTCCAAGACTCTTTGAGGAAAACAGAAAATAATGTAAATGAGAAATAGAGGACTGGATGACCCTGAGATTAAATTGGGTTGTTGTTGTTGTTCAGTTGCTAAATTGTGTCCGACTCTTTGCAACCTTATGGACTGAAGCATGCAAAATGTTCTGTCCGTCACTGTTTTCCAGAGTTTGCTCAAACTTATGTCCATTGAGTCAAAGATGCTATCTAATCATTCCATCCTCTGTCACTTCCTTCTCCTCCTGCCCTCAGTCTTTCCCAGCATCAGAGTCTTTTCCAATGAGCTGGCTCTTCGCATTAAGCATACTAAAATCCTGGATTTCCAAAGCTCTGCAGGAGCCAACAGAACCCTACCTTTCAAGGCTCACTTTGACAGCTGACCATGGGTGATGCTGAGGAGGAACATGGGTCTCTAAGGCTCTTGGAGCTGAATTCATTTACCTTATTGGACTTTTGCTTCAGGCAGTGGAGTCAGCTTTGGCTAGATTTGCATCCCGATGCTCTGTCTAAACAGAACTCAAGGAGTCTTGCAGGCATCCAGGCATCCTTGGTCAGCATTGGCATTTAGAAGGCTTTGCTACCCAGACTGGCCTGCAGTGGCAGTTTCTCCTACATGGAATCCTCTCCTAGATGTTTGCTTCAGATTTGCTTTTCTCTAGAGGTATCTTGGTCAAATGCTTGTTGTTTTGACAACATATTTCACTTTGTTAAAGGTGAAACTCAAGCCTGAAGTTCAGCCAGGTACAATAAGGCCCTGCCTCTGGAAGGACAAAGAACACCAACTGAAGAAGCAACCACCACTGTCATCCCAAACCCATTTGGTTATGATGCTTGGACAGTGTCAGGCAGCAGACAGCACTTCTTCTAGGAGACAGTCTGATCATCCTGATGGATAAATAGCGGGTTGTGATATGACAATGGGTGCAAACTTCTGTTCTTCTCAAAAGCGGGCAGAATAAGGCACCCATTTTCTCTGTGTAACAAGTTCAGCATGTTTCTTACAGCCAATGCTTCACCAAGATGGGGAACTTGCTGACATTCTGAAGAATGTCTCTGCCTTTGAGGTTTCCACACAAGGCTCACCTAGAAATGCTGGGTGTTGCTGTGGGACGTGTAATGGGTGACACCCAGCATCTGCGAGAAGCAGTGCTGGAGGCTCAGGAGGTGCCACCTGTCACTTCCTGTACAGCAGCGTCAAGCACCCCAAGAAGCACAGGCGTGCTGTGGTGGACGGTGATGTGGGACCAGGCACGGCTGCATCTCCTCTCTGAAGCCGTCAGTCATCTCAGCCTTCTGCAGAGGGCTGAGTTCCTCTGGCAATGAGCTAAGCCACCACAGGGAGTACTTCTAGACAAGGGATTTGTGTTGGAACAAATCCAAATTTTACAAAATCCAATTCTTTTAAAAGCATGAAATGGATGCATAGGTACACAGCAGGGTGCTCCTTTGGTTGTCTTGCCCTCATACATCCACAGAGACATCCACATGGAGTTTTTTCTCTTACAGGAATCTCCAGTTTAAACAGGATTTTTGAAATACAGGAAGGCGAGACTTCTCTGGTGGTATCAGCATATAAAACATAGAACTCAATATATATATAAGAACTCGGAAGAACTTTTTGGCCAACCCACTGGGGCTCCAGCGGCTAACCCTCTGCACTCTCACTGCAGGAGATGTAAGGTCAATCTCTGGTCAGGGAAGTAGAGTCCACATGCCACAACTAAAGATCCTCATGCCACGATGAATACCCCAAACAGCCAAATAAATAAATATTTTTTTAAAATAAGAAAATAAAGACAAGTGCTAATGACTGTAATGGAAGGGTATATTTTCAGTCCTTTAACACCCCCCCAAACTATTCCACACATCATAATATGCGCATAACAGTAGCCAGTCCTTCCCTGATCATGTCACCCTGTGTTAGTTCAGGGTGAAACATTACTATCATAACATGACAAACCTTGACGACACTTGTCCCCCACAAAGAAAATTTTCCACTTAGAGAAAGAAAAAACAAAACAATAGAAAAAGGAAAAACATAAGAATCCAGTTCTCATTTAGCTAAGAGTATAAAAGAGATGTGACCATAATCTTAAAAGGTGTTAAGTTAAAGAGAATATGCTGAACCAAGAATGAACAAATATTTACGATGTTAGCTTCAGGAATGCATTTTCTTAAATGAGAAAGTGCACATATGCTCATCAGCATGACTTCAAGGAAATTTTAGAATCGGGACAAAAGGTCAGTGGAATCATGGGTACTTAAAAGATCCTTTTTTGAGAACCAGGCTCCCCAAGAAGCACAGGCGTGCTGTGGTGGACGGTGATGTGGGACCAGGCACGGCTGCATCTCCTCTCTGAAGCCGTCAGTCATCTCAGCCTTCTGCAGAGGGCTGAGTTCCTCTGGCAATGAGCTAAGCCACCACAGGGAGTACTTCTAGACAAGGGATTTGTGTTGGAACAAATCCAAATTTTACAAAATCCAATTCTTTTAAAAGCATGAAATGGATGCATAGGTACACAGCAGGGTGCTCCTTTGGTTGTCTTGCCCTCATACATCCACAGAGACATCCACATGGAGTTTTTTCTCTTACAGGAATCTCCAGTTTAAACAGGATTTTTGAAATACAGGAAGGCGAGACTTCTCTGGTGGTATCAGCATATAAAACATAGAACTCAATATATATATAAGAACTCGGAAGAACTTTTTGGCCAACCCACTGGGGCTCCAGCGGCTAACCCTCTGCACTCTCACTGCAGGAGATGTAAGGTCAATCTCTGGTCAGGGAAGTAGAGTCCACATGCCACAACTAAAGATCCTCATGCCACGATGAATACCCCAAACAGCCAAATAAATAAATATTTTTTTAAAATAAGAAAATAAAGACAAGTGCTAATGACTGTAATGGAAGGGTATATTTTCAGTCCTTTAACACCCCCCCAAACTATTCCACACATCATAATATGCGCATAACAGTAGCCAGTCCTTCCCTGATCATGTCACCCTGTGTTAGTTCAGGGTGAAACATTACTATCATAACATGACAAACCTTGACGACACTTGTCCCCCACAAAGAAAATTTTCCACTTAGAGAAAGAAAAAACAAAACAATAGAAAAAGGAAAAACATAAGAATCCAGTTCTCATTTAGCTAAGAGTATAAAAGAGATGTGACCATAATCTTAAAAGGTGTTAAGTTAAAGAGAATATGCTGAACCAAGAATGAACAAATATTTACGATGTTAGCTTCAGGAATGCATTTTCTTAAATGAGAAAGTGCACATATGCTCATCAGCATGACTTCAAGGAAATTTTAGAATCGGGACAAAAGGTCAGTGGAATCATGGGTACTTAAAAGATCCTTTTTTGAGAACCAGTCTTGCAATCTACTTGCCAAATAGTTGCTTGAAGGAGTACTTTTATGAACCAAAAATGAAATATCACAAAGAATAGCAATAGCAATATTATATTGTATTGTATATTATGGATTATATATACTATATATACACACACATGTATAGGGTTGGCCAAAAAGTTCATTCAAGTTTTTCTGTAACATCTTACAGAATAAATATAAAACTCAAAATATAAAACCTCACAAGAGGGCTTCCCTGGTGGTCCAGTGGGTAAAGAGTCCGCTTTGCAGTGCAATGGGCACCAGTTTGATCCCTGGCCTGGGAAGATTGCACATGCCATGAAGTGGCTGGACCATCGTGTCCAATTAGGAGCCAGTGCTCTGGAGCACATGTGCCCAGAACAGGCGCTCTGCAGTGAGAGAGGTCACTGCAATGGGAGGCCTGCACATGCCAGAGAATAAAAAAATGGATGAAAGTAAATAAATAAAAAGTCAATTAAAAAAACTCAGAAGAAATTTTTGGCCAACCCAATATAATCAAGAAGAATCATTTGAAATTCCATACTGAGGCCGCCAATGACCTTAGTTCTCAGCAAGTAAAACGTCACATTTAAAAAGTGAGAGACAACAGCAAATGACTAATGTTTTCCTATGTCCCTACATATTCCACAAAAGTATGTGTTAAAGGCTTTACATAGTCCCATAGATTAATCCCATAACTTTATAAGGTATTATAGTTGTCATAATTATGTTCATTTCATGAAACTCAGAAGTCCTATACTCATGAAAAGGCTTTCTCTTATGATCACTTTAGAAAGAAAATTCCTTAACCTGTAATATTATATAAACTGGGGGGTTTTACTAAGCATCAAAATTTTATTCAAGAAACTAACTGTTAAGGACAATCGGCTCTTTGTTGCTAACCACACTACTAGCCAGAACATATACCTTATTAGCAATAACTCAATGCCTTGTCCTTTCACCACTCATGATTAACGTCATTCTAATGAAGACTCAGGCATACTGTAAGATGTCAACACTTCTAAATCAAGCAACAAAGATGGAAATGCAGTCATAGAATCTTAGGAGGGTTATGTTTGTCGGATGCTAATTATTTAACATGGCCCATCTACCAGCGTGACATCTGGTTAAGTCGTCATTTGCAAACATGCAAATATTTACTCATAGGACGGCTGGTGAATTAGCCCTTGGATAGCCCGGGACCGTAACACTTGGTTAGTCAGCACATCGCTACTGCACAGGATGACTGGGAAATTCATTGTGAGCATCACCCATGCTGTTACTGAGGATTCTGACCTGTGACCAGCTCCCGGATCTCCAAGTCGGTGGTCTTGCGGAGCAACCTCACCAGGGCTGGGATCCCACCGCAGTTCTTCAGGGCGATTTTGTTATCATCATTGGCCTTCCCATACACTAAGTTTCTCAAGGCTCCACAGGCACTCCGGTGGACCTCAGTCATCCGATGGTCCAGCAGGTCCACCAGGAGCTGGATGCCTCCTTGTCTCCTTATCTGAAAGAGCAAAGGAGAGAGGAAGGTGTCATGATTTAAACCCCAGCAGATTTTTCGTCTGAGGTCATTGCTATAATTCACTGCACTGAACTGAAGGCTTTAGGCAAGGAGAAAAGAAAACAAATTATTCCCTTCTTTAGATTCTATTGCTTTTTACTTATTTTCATATCCTACAGATAAAAACTCAAATGCATTTCCTTTCAAGTCACAGAATTTTGAAAAGGTGATTTTAAACTTCTAATAGGTGTTCAGCCATTTCTCTCTCTAAAAACATGTTGCATACTCAGGGCAAAAGGATGCTTCTCACTCCTAAGACACAGTAAATGTGACCAGTGTCTTAAAGGGCTGCAGGACTGATGTATACTATGTGAAAATTATGCTGAATAGGGTTATGCTCCCAATCTTTCCAAGGAACCAGAAGCCAAAATAAGAAAGCAGAAGTCACACAGGCTTTTCATTTGAGAAGACCTAGAAAATAAGAAAGTCACTCATAGGGACAGCTGGTCTGCACACCAGGACCCAAGCCTGTGCTGCTTAACTTAGCTATTTGATTAATAACAAAAATAACATTACATTTGGGTGGTTTTTTAATCAAAGAAAATGTTTTGTTTAATAAGTAAATTAAGTAAAAAACTTTGCAATATGTTTTTAGATGGGTCTTCTCCTTGCTGATGCTGTTGCTCAGTCATTCAACTGTGTCCGACTCTATGTGACCCCATGGACTCACAGGGCCAGGCTCGTTTGTCCATGGAATTTCTCAAGCAAGAATTCTGGAGTGGGTTGCCATGCCCTTCTCCAGGGGATCTTCCTGACCCAGGGATTGAGCCCGCATCTCTTATGTCTTCTGCATTGACAGGCATATTCTTTACCATTAGCACCACCTGGGAAGTCCTCAGTCCTTTAATTGTTAGACCCATTTTAAAATTTAAGCTGCAGACAGATTGTCTAGTTAATATACAGACCATTGCATGGAGTTTTTATTAGCAGAGCTGTATTTGAATAGTACCGCCTTTGGAAAAAGAATACATAACATTCATGAAGATTCTTTTCTCCTTCTTTTAACCTCAGCATCTCTTAGGAATTAAAGAATTCTGATTCAGCATGAATGAATATAATCTGGTACCTTTCCTACTTAGCTTTCTTCCTTTTTTTTTTTTTTTATTTTTGGCTGCACCAAGCAGCATATGGGGTCTTAGTTCATTGACCAAACTCATACTCTTTACAGTGGAAACATGGAGATGAAACCACTGGGCACTAAGGGAACTCTCAGAGTATAAAAAATCTCATTGATTCCCCAGAAGAGCAGGCACACAGGGCTGGATCCCAGGACTCTTTCAAAGTTGCTCCAATACCATGTCCTCTACAAGGTGACTCCAACCACACCACGTATGACTGCCATCTGAGCCACACCACCTCCCAACCCAGCAGTCCTGCTTCACCTTCATCTGTGACAGAACCTTTCATAGTCTTGCCATGTCCTAACTTTGATTATGTTTCTTGAGATTGTCCTCTGCTAGAATGTACATTCCTGGAAGGCAAGTCTCTGTCTTGTTTACTGCAAGACCCTCATCCCTCGTCCAAATGCAATGCCAGGCACATAGCTGACACTTGTCCAGTATCTGAGTAAATGGTGCGGGAGCATGTATTAGTTGGTATGGCAGTGTTACTTTCTTAGGTTAGCTGACATCAGCTTTTAAAGAGGGAGTAATATTCCTCTTTAAAGAAAAAAATGAAAGAAAACTTTTGCAAATATCTTGGAACGTCTCCAAGGGACTACTGCATTTCTTCTGAAATCAGTTTACAAAAAACGAAGGCATGCCTCTCACACACAAGGTGGACCATCTCATGATTCGGAATATGCCTGGAGGAATTAGTTTCATCCATCAACCAAATGAGAACAGAGAAAGCTGTAATCCTCCCAGAATCAAGGGATTCTAAGTTTCTAATTTAGAAAACACGAGTGTGGGACTGCACCTCCAGGGAGTGAGATCAGGACCAGGGACAGAGGAGAGGAGCCTCCAACCCCCGAAGAGACCTAGGGTTATAGAGATGGGCAATAATGTCCTTGAGGTGCCCTTACCATCTGCGGTGGTGCCAGCATGGGAGAAGTGGCTAAAAGAATCACTGGGTCCATGAGAAAAAGCTAAGAGAGGATCAAAAAACAACTTTTCCCAACTTACACTTTTACCCAAGGCCTGCTTGGCTTTCATTCATCTGATATTTATTGGCTCAAGACAAACTCTGTTGCTATCTACATGTGTCCCATACATGAATCTGAGTTGGAACACCTCCATTTTATTCCCACTTGGAATGAAAAGGTTAAACTATGAATGTCATTTTCTCAGTATGTCTTTGCCTGTGTGTGCTTTACCTTAAAATTTATCTAAGTTTAACTATTTTAATAATGATGAAGCTATTAGAAAAGAGATAATAAAGCCATTCTTATGGTTCACTGATTGGATATGTATTAAAGTAAACAGTAGTGTAAATCCATCTCTCTCTTTACCTTAGCTATTCTATATATGATAGTTAAGATTCCTAACATATTTCCCATTCAAATAATTTCATGAATTAAGCTACTAAAGTATTTCAAAGACTTATAAGGGAAAATCAATTCAAAATGAAGGCAGTATCAATTCTTAATGATATCATGAGACAATGATGTTTTCAATGTGATCCTAATTAATGCCATATATCCAAATGTATAAAGAAATGTTCAGTTCTCATTAATGATAAACCTTTTCATTTGTTCTTATTTTGAGGGTCACCAGACTGTCAATACTGAAAAACAAACAAACAAAACTTTCTTGGAGTTGAACATTATCTTAAGCACACAAAAATCCTACTACAATTTTTGAAGCCAAACATTAGTTGTTCTGTGACAATGACATTCACACGTGTCCAATGTGATGGTACTTGGTCCTTCCTCCTCCCAGAGCCCCCGCTCCCAGCAGGACCCGAGAAGGAGCCACGGGGAAGACTTCCGATTCTATCGCAGGACTTCTGGGTGGGGCGGGTGGATCCCAACACTGCCCTCTTCACCTCTCCTCTGCCTTTCTCCTGAATTCTCCTTCCCGTCCACTTCTCCTGGCACCCAGTTCTTCTTGTACCCAAGCTTAAACTCTCACAAGGCTCCAAACAAGCCCACTGCAAACATGAATAAAGTCAACTGTCTTTGAAAGATGCTCAGGGCAAACTCTGTTTTGTGGAAAGGCACCTCTACCTCCTCTCCTGCAAAATGGCCACCAATCCATTTTTATTTAATTCTCTCCCTTGATTATGCCACATCCAATCCAGGGGTCCCTTGTTTGAGTCCCCACACTATCATTGCAGGCCACTGTGCCCTTTCTTCTTCCTCCCTTCATCTCCTTCATGCAGAATTCTTCAGAAGTCAAATCTCAAAAGAATCCAGGTTTAATATTATGGAAACAAAGGCAATGAAATACAATATAATATTATATCCAATATCTATAAAATAGAAGAAAATCAAATCCCCTAAAAGAATGCCTGTCATATGGTAGTGAGCCAATAAACATTTATCAGGTGAACTGAAGAATGGTACAGTGCTTATCATACGTTGGTTTCCTTCTCTTTTTTAGAATATTTTTAAATAGATGGTATATTTTTAGATCAGTTTTATGTCCACAGCAAAATCCGATAGAAAGAACTGAAGATTTCCATACACCACTGTCCACATACATGCACAGCCTCCTCCATTACCCACATCCTCCCCAGAGCCATACGTCTCTTCCAGTCTGGGAGCCTACACTGACACACCATTATCACCTGAAGTCCAGTTTTCATTACAGTTCACTCTTGGGTGTTGTAAAGGTCTTGACAAATGTCTACTGACACGTGTCCACCATTATAGTATGACACAGAATAACTTCACTGTGCTAAAAGTCCTCTTGCTCTGCCTGTTCATTCCCCCTCCCCACTAACCCCTGGAGAAATCACTGATCTTTTTATGGTGTCCATGGTTTTGCCTTTTCCAGAGTGTCACACAGTTGGGATCATCCAGTAAGCAGCCTTTTCAGACTGGCTTCTTTCACCCAGTATATACATTTAAGGTTCTTCAGTGTTTTTTCATGGTTTGACCACTTGTTTCTTTATAGTAATGAATAATATTTCATCATCTAGATGTAAGGTAGGTGATCCATTCACCTACTATAAGACATGTGGGGGGCTTCTAAGTTTTGGCAATTAGGAAGAAAGTTGCTTTAAAAGTTGCTATCACTGTGCAAATTTCTGTGTGGACATAAATTTTCAGTTCTTTTGGGTATATAACAAGGAAAGCCGTGGCTGGGTTGTATAGTGAGGATATATTTAGTTTTATATCGAAGTGAAGTGAGAGTCTCTCAGTCGTATCCAACCCATAGACTGTAGCCTGCCAGACTTCTCTGTCCATGGGATTCTCCAGGCAAGAATACTGGAGTGGGTAGCCATTCTGGTCTCCAGAGGATCTCTCTGACCTAGGGATCGAACCCAGGTCTCCCACACTACAGGTGGATTCTTTACCATCTGAACCACCAGGGAAGCCCCAGAAGACCTTCAGTGTCTGTGCCATTCTCCATCTGAATGGGAGTTTCCGTTGGTCCACATCCTCACCATCATTTGGTGCCATAAGTGCTCTGCATTTTGGCTGTTCTATCAATACTAACATGTGCGTGTGCTTCGTCTCTCAATCCTGTCTGATTCTTTGCGACCATGCCTGTAGTCTGCCAGGCTCCTCTGCCCATGGGGCTCTCTAGGCAAGAACACTGGAGTGGGTGGCCATGCCTTCCTCCAAGGGATCTTCCCGACCCAGGGAGCCAACCCTCATCTCCTGTGTGTTTCCTGCCCCGACGAGCCGGTTCTTTACTGCTGAGCCACTGGGCAAGCCCCGATTCGACTGCAGCTGTACCTTAACATTGTGTTTCTTTCTCTTTTCATTCTGTGTGATTCCAATTTATATACATTAATTCAAATCATTGAAAAAAACTATCAATTTTGAAATACATATAGGGCAACAATAAACTGAACCTGGACTGGACCAATCTCACTTCTTCTACCTTCCTGGACTTGACAGGGAATGACTGGAAAGGATCTTTCATACTAACCTAATTAGACCATCTTAGATTTGTTCATTAAATTGTTCTTTGATACAGAGTCCACTTTAGTTCTAGGTTAACAGCTCACATTTATTTTTCTGCTTAGCTGTGAACTTCAGGAATTTAGATGCAGAGAGGAGTGCATAAGAAGTAAGAAAGACGGAGAGGATGAATCCCATGCACAGAAGTAATAAAAAAGAATTAGCCAATCAAACAAAGGAAAACTATAGCCCGCTGCCTGTTGTTTTAGGTTCTTTACAAAGAGAACCTTCTTAAACCAAATGTGGATAGTCTGTGGGGGATGAAAGCTGGATGTACGCGCAAAGGATCAGTAAAGCTCACTGAATTTTCATCAGGGAAGAATGAAAATAGCTTCTATACTTTTGCCATACAATCCACTGTTTAAAGAGGTTTTTAAGTTAAACTCTGGGACGACAATGGTCTAAACCTAATTCAAGAGTCAGATGGAATGGTTTTCTTCCTTGCCCTTTCATGATGAGGCAAAATGTACATAACCCTTTTAATTCAGAACACAAATGGCTGGGCAATTCAATTAAATGCAAGAGAAAGGCAAGTAATGCAATATGACTCACTGCAAAAAAGCAAAACAAAACCAGGGCCTCACCACTTAATGGATTTAGTCCTCTGAACATTATCTGTATTTATTTATTGAGAATAGACCATATTTACCAAATGAATTAGCTTAGCTATTACCATTAAACTGATAGCAACATCAATGAATAATTTAGAATAAATCCAAGTAAAGCAGTGTTTGTAAGTTCATGATGGGCTTCATAAAATTTTAATGATGATGATGATGATGTATAGTGGGCTGAAAAGTTAACAGGGAAGAGAATTCCTCATGGGAGTACCGGTCTCTGTTTAGAAAAATACTTTGAATGGTTGCTTTCTGAATTCCTTCACTTGGTCCAACAGACTTTAGGTTCACGCACCTCACCAGAATTGGATGAACTTGGAGCCTGTTAGATACAGAGCAAATGAAGTCAGAAAAACGAAAAATAAGTATGGTATATTAATGCATATATATGGAATCTAGAAAATGGTACTAATGAACCTATCTACAGGGCAAGAAAAGAGATGCAGACAAAGAGAACAGACTTATGGAAACAGCAGGGGAAGGAGAGGGTGGGATGGAATGAGAGCATTAGCACTGAACTACATACGCTATCATGTGTAAGAGAGAGAGCTAACGGGAAGTTTCTGTGTTACACGGGGAACTCAACCTGGTGCTCTGTGAGAACCTGGAGGGGTGGGATGGGGAAGGAGGTTCCAGAGTGAGAGGACGGGCACATACCTGTCAACCACACACTGCCATTTGCCAAGAGCACTGCCCACAACTGAACAACTGCAACAAGGACATTTACCACCTGCCTCTGCAGAGCCTGACCCCTGTGGGCTGCAGCTGCTGCCCTTCAACACCCCCTGAGGGAGGTCAGGGTGGAGTGTTCTGTGCTCCGGGGAGTCTGGTGGAACAGGTCTTTAGATCGATGATTTTAGAAACTGCTTTCATGATCCCAATCCATACATCTCTTCATATCTAGAAACACACTAAATTCCTTCAGGATGACATCAACTCCTTACGACTAGCAGAAAACCTTTTGCAAAGTCAGGTTTAAAGTAACTTGATTGCATAAGAAGTAATCACCTTCACCAAAAGCTTATATTATTGACCTTCCCCCACTGCTTCTTTGGAGCAGTTTCTCGGAGCTATCTGAGCTGCTGTCTCCAGGGCTGCCGTCCTCATTCTGCCCCAAATAAACCTTTGCAGCTCTTAAGTTGTGCATATTTTTTAGTCGGCATACTTATGGCTGATTCATGCTGATGATGTATGGCAGAAACCAACACAACATCACAAGCAATTATCCTCCAATTAAAAATAAATAAATTGAAAAAGAAAAGTTGCTTTGAGGATTCCAAGACCCTGAGAGCATGGGCTATAGACGCTCATGGCAACAAAAGAGATGGCTCACCTACTTGGCATTTAAAAGAGAGAAGAATCTGGAGCCAGAATTAGATGAGGATGAAGTAGCCTATTGCTAACTTACAGGCTGGTGAGATAAGGACCTCTAATAGCTCAGGATCTCGGTATGGATTTCTCTACCTGTCTGGAGCTTTCTCCCAAGTGGCACTAAAGGTAAAGGATACGCTTTCCAGTGCAGGAGACCTAAGAGACACAGGTTCGTTCCTTGGGTTGGGAAGATCCCATGGAGGGGGGCATGGCAACCCACTCACAACTGAGCAACTTTCACTTTCATGAACATGTGAGTCTTTGAGTAAAACAAGTACAATTTCCCAAGGCCAAAATCTTATGTAGTCTTATGGTAGAAATTTTTGAGAATTTTCAGAAGAAATACATCTCTCTCTACATTCAACAGGAAAACCAGATCAAGATGGATTATGTTTCTTTTTAAATTATGTTTTAGAAAGAGGGTCTACAGCAGTGTTTAGTGGTGTTGGCTTTGAATCTGGAGGAGGTGGGTTCAAATCATTCCTCCTTCTCCTGAAACCTGTGTTCCCAGTGGCAAGTGCATCGTGAACCTGTCTCACAGGGCTGTTCTCAGGGTTAAAGGAAGTCTCAAATGTGAATTGCTTAACAATGAACTCAGTAAATATGATCTGTCAAAGAACTATCCGCTGTATCAACTTGTTAAAGCATATTCTTAATTAACTTATTGCCTGCTCAATATATAATGCAATAATATGATCAAACAACATATGATACAATCAGTGAAAGGCATACAATTCAGAGTTATAACTTCATCAGTTTCATTGATGTGTAAATAATATTATCAAATATGTCATTATTCCAAGCTAACAGACAACTAATGAGAGTATAAGAGATATACTTATTCTAAAATGAACTGTGTGAATTGTATTGGTCATTTAAAAAATAAGAAAAAAGTGTGCTGCATCATGGTCTTCCCCAGTGTCATAGTGGTAAGGAATCCCCCTGAAGTGCAGGAGACGCAGGAGACTGGTGTTATATATCTGGGTCAGGAAGATCCCCTGGATGAGGGTATGGTAACCCACTTCAGTTTTCTTGCCCAGAGTATCCTCTGGATAGAGGAGGCCGGGAGGATACGGTCCATAGGGTCACAAAGAGTCAGACACGCTTGAAGAGATTTAGCACACACACCTGTGTTGCATCATTATTGCACCCATGTGATATTTTGCTCGATATATTTCCAAGGCAAATACAGTGAGTTAATCTACATGCTGAAAAGAACAGAAATGTAATAATTTTTCTTATTATAGTAACTTAATTGACCAGAAAAAGGGCATTCAAACAATTTTCAGATGATACCAATTCTTGGAAGAAGAGAATTTTTTTCTGAAACACAGAATTATTAGGCAAAAGAGAGAAGGACCGTATCTTAACAAATTAGACTCTAATAAACATAAAAAAATGCAACCAGTGCCAAAACGTATAACCAGAAGTTTCTAGTTTCATGCACATTTTTCTGGATGCTGCTCCTGCAACACTCTGGGGTATGCGGGGCTTTGGTTTCATCTCTGTGTTTAGCACAAAGCTCTTTGTGTCTGTAATGGACGTGGAAAAAATAAGGATGTCTACAACTACATTATTATTGTTATTTGATGTCCCTTAATTGTCCAATTCAAAGGTCCCCACATTCCTAGAATCTTTGTCACCCTGGAGAGATTTTCAAATCCAGCTCCCATTCCACTGAACTTGAGCTAAAAGCCGTCAAAGGTAACCATATGGACAGATCACAAAATGAAAATCTGGAAGGTGAGAATCTGAACATTTTTTTCTTTTTTTATTATCCTCAATTTTAAGAGAAGTAACCGATATTGTACTAGTTGCATAGTTAGTGAAAGGTTCCTGTCATATCTCTGGTTAAATCACACTACTTCCCATCAAAATCTCTGAAATGGTCTATTTTAGAGCAGTTTGAACTTTCACCTTCTCATCGCCCCATGATTCTATTATTTAAAGAACTAAAGGTAAGAACGGGAAGCCCTTTCTGTTGGTCTGAATATGAATCATTCTTACACCCCGTGATACATCTTATAGGGCACTTTAAAAGGGAAAAAACTACCCGAATCATTGCAAACCCCTTACATAAACCAGAGTCCTTGGCCCTTTGGATTTCCCTCTTGCTAACCGCAATCATGAGCTGAGACATTTTCTAGATGTTCTCCCATCACAGAATGAAATAGTCTGTCAAAGCAGATGAAAAGCCAGCAGCAGGATTCTCTATTGAGAACCTTGCTGCCACCAGTGAAGCGGGCGGGAGGTCAAAAGGGGCCTCGGAGCCGTCCATCTGGAGGCTGGGAGCTGACGTCCTCCACAGATACTCCTGGGCACTCAGAATTGCTGCGAGTGTCAACATTACTCCATAAGAGCACTCAGGAAAGGCCCTCTTTTTTTTTAAACAGGCAAGAGTTTTAAGTGATTTCACACATTTCTTTTCTAAAGATGCCATTCAGACACACTCAACTCGTTCCAAATATGTCTAAGGTTTCCACTACCTGGTGTACGTTTTGAGCTGTCCTTGTAGGTAAGGAACACTAAGGAGCAACAATTACAACGAATGCCTCCAATAAAAGTCTCCCTTGTTGTGTTTCAAACGGAACGGAAACTAACAAATTGTGGGTGACACTGCTTAATTCCAACACTGTTCAGCATCTCCAAAGAGAATTTTAGATGAATGTACCTAAATGTTGATAATACAAACCCATGTAAAGCAGAAGTATAACTTAGCTAGTTAAAAATGATTAAAAGATCTCAGGACGTGAATACAGGAAGCCCACAAACATTACGCCCAAAGTTTTCATCGCTGTTTCCATTGGACAGTCCCCTTTGACTAATGGTTATGGAATGCCTCGTGTGATCTTGTGCTGGCCTCAGAGATGGGGGAGATGAACCAAGTCTTTCCCTTAAAGGAGCCCACTTACCTATACAGGAGCCAGAAATTAAACAGCTCAGCAAATAAGCTATAGGATCAGCTCAGTAGTGAAAAACAGAGGCAATTTTACCTGAAGGAGGACCTAGCAACTTTCTGGATGTAATTTTGATCCTTAAAGAGGGCCCATCCAATTGTACAAGCTTTGTTGCTATGGAGTTGCTGAGTTGTGCCTGACTCTTAACCAGGCTTTGAACTGCAGCATGCCAGAGCAGTCAGGCTGCACACAGTAAGTGCTCAGCAAATATTTTTTGGATAAGTAAGAAACCTAACATGAAGTAATCCCTCCACGGATGCTAGAAACAGATAACACATCTACAAGTGCAAAGCTTTTAAACAGAGAGCTACAGCTTAATTGCTCCAGCATGCTGCAGTTCATGGGGTTGCAAAGAGTCAGACATGACTTACTGATTGAACAAAAGAGCTCCTCAAAACCCAGGTCTCCCCTGGTAATAAGAACCATCTGGAAGACAGGAAAAGAGAAAGGGGATAGAGCATGCAGGAAGGCATTGCATGGGGCCAGTCAGGGCACCATGATCAGGAAAGGTCTGAGCAGAGAACTGTAATTTGAGGGAATAATGGAGGATCCCCAGGGAAGGGCAAGGAGACCCGCCTGGCTGGAGCAGAGTGGAGAAGAGAGGAGATCCAGGTGAGGTTGGTGCAGGGCTGGATCTGGGGACCTTTGGCTGCTTGGCCACTGGCTGTACTCTAAAGATGGGAATGACAGTTGACCTAGCATGCTTACTTAAAGACTGTTACATATGCCATAGGGCTTCCCAGGTGGCACTGGTGGTAAAGAACTGACTTGCCAATGCAGGAGACACAAGAGACTTGGGTTTGATCCCTGTGTTGGGACGATCCCCTGGAGGAGAGCATGGCAACCCACTCTAGTACACTCGCCTGGGGAATCCCATGGTCAGAGGAGCCTGACATAACTGCATTAAAGTTTCTCAGGCTGATCGGGTACGCCTTTTGTTTCCAGTGGACAGTCCCCTTTGACTAATGGTTATGGAATGCCTCGTGTGATCTTGTGCTGGCCTCAGAGATGGGGGAGATGAACCAAGTCTTTCCCTTAAAGGAGCCCACTTACCTATACAGGAGCCAGAAATTAAACAGCTCAGCAAATAAGCTATAGGATCAGCTCAGTAGTGAAAAACAGAGGCAATTTTACCTGAAGGAGGACCTAGCAACTTTCTGGATGTAATTTTGATCCTTAAAGAGGGCCCATCCAATTGTACAAGCTTTGTTGCTATGGAGTTGCTGAGTTGTGCCTGACTCTTAACCAGGCTTTGAACTGCAGCATGCCAGAGCAGTCAGGCTGCACACAGTAAGTGCTCAGCAAATATTTTTTGGATAAGTAAGAAACCTAACATGAAGTAATCCCTCCACGGATGCTAGAAACAGATAACACATCTACAAGTGCAAAGCTTTTAAACAGAGAGCTACAGCTTAATTGCTCCAGCATGCTGCAGTTCATGGGGTTGCAAAGAGTCAGACATGACTTACTGATTGAACAAAAGAGCTCCTCAAAACCCAGGTCTCCCCTGGTAATAAGAACCATCTGGAAGACAGGAAAAGAGAAAGGGGATAGAGCATGCAGGAAGGCATTGCATGGGGCCAGTCAGGGCACCATGATCAGGAAAGGTCTGAGCAGAGAACTGTAATTTGAGGGAATAATGGAGGATCCCCAGGGAAGGGCAAGGAGACCCGCCTGGCTGGAGCAGAGTGGAGAAGAGAGGAGATCCAGGTGAGGTTGGTGCAGGGCTGGATCTGGGGACCTTTGGCTGCTTGGCCACTGGCTGTACTCTAAAGATGGGAATGACAGTTGACCTAGCATGCTTACTTAAAGACTGTTACATATGCCATAGGGCTTCCCAGGTGGCACTGGTGGTAAAGAACTGACTTGCCAATGCAGGAGACACAAGAGACTTGGGTTTGATCCCTGTGTTGGGACGATCCCCTGGAGGAGAGCATGGCAACCCACTCTAGTACACTCGCCTGGGGAATCCCATGGTCAGAGGAGCCTGACAGGATCCAATCCTCAGCGTTGTACAGAGTCAAACACGTCTGAAGCAACTGAGCATGCACACGGGCCATGTAAATAGACTATAGGGGCCCAAAGGTGGCAGGGACAGCAGGGAGCCTGTCCAGGTATGAGAAACTCAGTGGCTTAGATTAGCCTGATATAACTATAGCTGCTAAGAGATGATGACATTCTAGATGTATGCTGGAAGTTTGTTGGAAAATATGGGGTCTGACCGAAAGAAAGGAATCACTAATGAGAAAATCTGCATTTTTTCATTTTTAATAAACAAATATGTTGATAATCATCACAACAGTAGTTTTCGGTTGACTGACAGATGGCAAAGTGTTTTTGAAAGACACAGTTCCTAATTAAAATTTCTATTTCACTGGCATTAGCAAAATGCACATTTAAAACTTGTGATTCTTCTTATTATTGCCAAATGAAAAATAACATTTTTTCTAAAATATAGAACTATGCTAAATAAAGGCAGCAATAATAGAAAAATTGTTTTGTATCTTAGATAGCCTATGGTTATAACAAATAGTGAATATTAAAAAAAACTAATATATTCCATGAAAAGTAATTATGATAGATATGTAGGGAAAATGTTTCTATGTATTTATTTTATCTTTGAGTTAAAATATGCAAATTTAGTAAAAATTTAAACTACATTAAGTAAAACTTCCATTATACCTACAAAAACTGTACACTATATGAAAAAAGTGAAATTGTTAGTTACTCTTTGCACCCCACGGACCGTCGCCCACCAGGCTCCTCTGTCTATGGGATTCTCCAGGCGAGAATACTGAAGTAGGTTGCCATGTCCTCCTCCAGGGGATCTTCCTGACCCAGGGGTCAAATCTGGGTCTCCTGTTCTGCAGGTGGATTCTTTACTATCTGAGCCACCAGGGAAGACCAAGAATACTAGAGTGGGTAGCCTATCCCTTCTCCAGGAGAATTTCCTAACCCAGGAATCGAACTGGGGTCTCCTGCATTGCACGGATTCTTTACCAGTTAACCTACCTGCAATGCAGAAGACCTGGGTTCAGTCCCTGGGATGGGAAGATCCCCTGGAGGATGAAATGGCTACCTACTCTAGTATTCTTGCCTGAAGAATTCCATAGACAGAGGAGCCTGGTGGACTAGAGTCCACGGGGTTGCAAAGAGTCAGACACCCCTAAGCAATTAACACACACACACACACGCACACGCATACACACACACACACACAGAGGAAGTTCTCTGGTCAACAGCCCAGAATTCCTGCAGCTCACATGGATGATGGCCCTGAAGAGGGCTCAGCAGTGGGAGGTGAGGGAGCATAGGATGCATGGAGAGGGGCATGTGTCTGTAAAGAGCGCCTCCTAGCGGCAAGGCACAGGAAGTGCTGTGGTGCAGGCAAGGGGAAACCATGTCAACAAGGAAAACTTGACGTGCTAGGATGTGGAGATCCATTCATGCTTTTTGAGCAGAGGATATATAGGAAGTTGTGGCAATGATGCAAGATAATTAACTGGATAGCACCAAAGAAGGCCTTATGTATCACACAGAGGTACATCCTGGTTACCAATATCTTCTGATTCCTTTCCTGACAATGTTATAAAGTCTAACGAGCACGCGAGATTTCCTGCATCTCTCCATCATTTGTTTAAATTAACTATGATTTTCTCATTTTGCTAGCGTACTGATCTGTGCCCCAGCAAGGTAACTGGAGAAGCCTGTACTGTGATTCTCCATGACTGTGCTGCGGCTAGAATCCGAGTGGAGGCTGAGGGGTTCCCAGGAGCTGAGCAAAAGGCAAAACCGTAAGTTCCACCACTCAGCGCTCCCCATCCTCTGGGTTCAACCACTGTGACCGGCTCTTCTGAGAATCCACAAACCGGAACATGTCAAGCTCATTTCCTCTCATGTTTCTCTTGAAATCAAAGAAAGCTGTTACCAGGGAAATTTGTCTGCAACGTGGCATCTTGAAATATGAGTTATTCAATAACACCGCTCTGCGGATTCAATGCTATTCCCTTTTCATTTTGTTCATCAGGCCAAGCAGAACATTTATAAGACCCTTGGATCTTGGTATACTAAGAAAACATGCTTGTTTGGACCATCTGTGACCACTGAAATTTTAAGAATTATGTACTAAGAAATCCCATCAAGTGCAACGCAGTGCAACCTGAACCCGTGTGTCATCCTTCATGAAGAAAGAGACTTTATTCTAGGCATCATGTAGATGGTCACCTCAGAAATTCTGAAAGCACCACAACCGTCCTAACAATTTCTGTAAGTTAGTAGTACTATGTGTATAACTCACCTTGGTCTATAAATCACGCTTATAATTTTATACATATATACTCTAATATTACATTCACATAATAATATATAACAAATCCTGTTGTTGTTCAGTCACTAAGTCATGTCTGACTCATCAGAGAGCATGGAATATAGCCTACCAGGCCCATCTGTCCATAGCATTTCCCAAGCAAGGATACTGGAATGGGTTGCCATTCCCTTTTTCTGGGGATCTTCCTGACCAAGGGATCATACTCATCTCTACGACAAGCAGCTTATTTATCATTCAGCCACCAGGGAAGCCCCATAACAAATATATGTACCAATAAATATGTATGTATAAACAAGAAAGTACACACATATACACACTATCCTACAGGCATACCTTGTTTTACTGTATCAATACTTCAGTTTACTGTGCTTCTCAGATACTGTTTCTCATGAATTAAAAGTGTGGCAACATTGTGTTGGGCAAGTCTATTGGCACAGTTTTTTCCATAGCATTTGCTCAATTCATGTCTCTGTGCTACATTTCGGTAATCTCAAATTTTTCACTATTATTATATTTGTTATAGTATTTCTGATCAGTGATCCATTGTAAAAAGATTATGACTTGCTAAAGACTTACACACTGATTAGCATTTTTCAGCAATAAGGTATTTTTAATTAAGGTATGGTCATTATTTTTTTACATATAATGCTATTTCACATTTACTAGACTACATTTTAGTGTAAACATAATTTTTATATTTAAAAGAAAAAATGTATACCTTGCTATACTTTGATATACAATTTATTGCGGTGGTCTGGAGTTGTATCCATAATATCTCTGAGCTACATGTGTACATATATATAGGAAAACTACTAAGAAATGTCTCCTTTCCTTTCCCTGACCAACATGGGATTAATTCAGCTCTTTCAATTATTTTATTGCAATTTAAATTTCGTAGCATATTTCCCTTGTTGTAACACATCACTTGTGGGTTCAAAGAACCTGCCCAGTAGGTATCATACCTTCCAATAAATAAAAGCCACAGAGATTGAAAAGATTGTTATTTCTCTAAATTAATCATTTCAGTTTAAAGATCTTTGGTCCTAGAATAAATCTGGTTAAATAACTAGAACCCCAATTTTAAACAATAAAATGGTCTGATTTTACTCTACTTTCAGATTTTTACCTCACTGCGTAGTTTACCAATACTCTTTAAAAAATATTCAACATACAAAATTCCAGGCTTAAAAAAGGTTTCCTTATTTTATGTCTTATTCATCGACTTTTTATTTATGCATTTAAAACATGCTACATACATAAATACCTTGGTTTGCTATTTGAAAAGAATTCGAAGTAAATTATGTGCGCTAATGCATACACTTTTTTCCAGACCAGAAGGAAAGCGATGGTTTTATACTCTCAGTTTTTAAGGGGCTGGTAGACTGTGAGCACTAATAATGAAGCAGGCACTCAGGGGACAACTCCGTTTTGTTTAAAAATTTTGCACACACAGTGTTCAGAACCCTCTCAACCTGAAAAAACATCAAAAAACCAGCACATCCACCCTTTCCCATCTCTCTTCTTTGGTCCACATGCCCTTCTCTGGATTCCTCCTTCGCTCTCATTCACCACCTGGTACATTTTATATTCTCGCTGGCTGATATTCTGTCCCACTCCACCCAAAAATAGATAAGGCTGTGAGAGCAGTCATCTCACCTGATCTGCTCAACCGTGAATCCCCAGGGCTGAGAGAGTTACTCGGCACACAGAGGATCCATATTATTTTGACGGAATGCAGTTTGGGCAATGAACTTTGAAATTTCAAAATAAAGCCAATTTTCACAATCCACCCTCAGTTATTTTTACATATAATGCTATTTCACATTTACTAGACTACATTTTAGTGTAAACATAATTTTTATATTTAAAAGAAAAAATGTATACCTTGCTATACTTTGATATACAATTTATTGCGGTGGTCTGGAGTTGTATCCATAATATCTCTGAGCTACATGTGTACATATATATAGGAAAACTACTAAGAAATGTCTCCTTTCCTTTCCCTGACCAACATGGGATTAATTCAGCTCTTTCAATTATTTTATTGCAATTTAAATTTCGTAGCATATTTCCCTTGTTGTAACACATCACTTGTGGGTTCAAAGAACCTGCCCAGTAGGTATCATACCTTCCAATAAATAAAAGCCACAGAGATTGAAAAGATTGTTATTTCTCTAAATTAATCATTTCAGTTTAAAGATCTTTGGTCCTAGAATAAATCTGGTTAAATAACTAGAACCCCAATTTTAAACAATAAAATGGTCTGATTTTACTCTACTTTCAGATTTTTACCTCACTGCGTAGTTTACCAATACTCTTTAAAAAATATTCAACATACAAAATTCCAGGCTTAAAAAAGGTTTCCTTATTTTATGTCTTATTCATCGACTTTTTATTTATGCATTTAAAACATGCTACATACATAAATACCTTGGTTTGCTATTTGAAAAGAATTCGCAAGTAAATTATGTGCGCTAATGCATACACTTTTTTCCAGACCAGAAGGAAAGCGATGGTTTTATACTCTCAGTTTTTAAGGGGCTGGTAGACTGTGAGCACTAATAATGAAGCAGGCACTCAGGGGACAACTCCGTTTTGTTTAAAAATTTTGCACACACAGTGTTCAGAACCCTCTCAACCTGAAAAAACATCAAAAAACCAGCACATCCACCCTTTCCCATCTCTCTTCTTTGGTCCACATGCCCTTCTCTGGATTCCTCCTTCGCTCTCATTCACCACCTGGTACATTTTATATTCTCGCTGGCTGATATTCTGTCCCACTCCACCCAAAAATAGATAAGGCTGTGAGAGCAGTCATCTCACCTGATCTGCTCAACCGTGAATCCCCAGGGCTGAGAGAGTTACTCGGCACACAGAGGATCCATATTATTTTTGACGGAATGCAGTTTGGGCAATGAACTTTGAAATTTCAAAATAAAGCCAATTTTCACAATCCACCCTTCAGGAGAAATGTCACATGCCAAGCAAATTAGTATTACCTAGAAACAAAGACTTCTGGTATCTAAAAAGAGATCTTAGACACTCCTAGTATGATACGACTATAAATATAATGACATTGGTCTACCAAACATTACACACATTTAAATAATATTTTTCCTGTAACTTAACCTTTCACTTTAGCAAGAGAGAGTACTTTTTCCCACAAGTAAAAGTCGACACCATGTATAAAATGTTTCTGTGCTACATACACCTGCATCTTGTTGATAGGAGCCAATGCTGAATATATTAGCTAATTATAGACAGGCAGGTGCCTTGTTTTCTTTAATGCAAAAATACATAGAAAAGCATCTGAAGTCATGTACTACTCAGGCCCATGGTTGAATATCCAGTTTCCATTCGATGAACGTGGGCTAAATGGTAAGAAGACAGATAAAAGTTAGAACAATAAAGAAGATTATTCATAATTCACACTCTGCACATTCTGCTCTCACTCTTCATGGTGTAAGACACTAAAGCAGAAAAATCTAAATTGCAAAACAAATCATCATCTTTTGATTTATTTCGTAGGGTACTTATTGCAGAAAAATTAAGTCTAGAGCCTGGAAGACTAGTAAAAAGGGAAAATGTTGGTTTGGAAATGCTGAGAGATACTATGAAAAACCGTGAGGTATTTATTAATATAGATATCCATGCTGATGGGGTGGGGACCTGGTAAGCTTGAATGACAAAATTAGGAGAACTGGGATTTATGCTAAAATATTTGGAAGGGAATTTTCCTAACAAGAATTGGTACCTGCCCAATATGTGACTCTTGCAAGTCCCTTGGATGTCAAGGAGATCAAACCAGTCAATCCTGAAAAGAATCAACCCTGAAGAGTCATTGGAAAGACTGATACTGATGCTGAAGCTGAAGCTCCAATACTTTGGCCACCTGATGTGAAGAGCCAACTTATTGGGAAAGATCCTGATGCTGGGAAATACTGAAGGCAAGAGGAGAAGAGGGCAGCAGAGGAGGAGCTGGTTAGGCAGCATCACCCACTCACTGGACAGCAATCTGAGGACAGGTGAGCCTGGCGTGCTGCAGTACATGGGGTTACAAAGAGCTGCACACAATTTAGTGGCTGAACACCACCACAGGATCAATGCATTTGCCTTCAAGACCTTGTGGTCATCCGGATGAAACAGACGGATGTAATAAAGTCAGCTCAGTCAAGGGGAAAAGCCACATTAGTGGGAATTCAGAACCTTATCTGCGAGTGGAAAGCTCCACAGAACAGGACGTATCAAAGCATCCCTTAGTCAGAGGTGCGACTTGCCAAGGTTTCATTGCTCTAACGGACTATGCAGGCAGAACAATGCCCCTATCCCAGCCCAAAGATGGCCACGTCCTAATCCCTTCAGTGTACAAATTGTACACTTCAGGGCAAAGGGGAGAGAAGGCTGTAGATGGAATTAAGGCTAAGGATGCTGATCAGGTGACCTTAAGAATTGACTGGGGAGTCTGGGTGGGTCCAGTGTCTTCACGAAGTCCTTCTACTTAGGAGGAAGAGGAGACAGATGAGTCAGAATCAGGAGATGGCAGCATGAGAGACTTCCATGTACCACTTGGCAGGCTTAGAGCAGAGGTAAGAAAAAGACATTATTATAATTGATTCTAGAAATAAAAAAAATCATCTTTTTGCGGGAAAAATTAAGTCTAGAGCCTGGAAGACTAGTAAAAAGGGAAAATGTTGGTTTGGAAATGCTGAGAGATACTATGAAAAACCGTGAGGTATTTATTAATATAGATATCCATGCTGATGGGGTGGGGACCTGGTAAGCTTGAATGACAAAATTAGGAGAACTGGGATTTATGCTAAAATATTTGGAAGGGAATTTTCCTAACAAGAATTGGTACCTGCCCAATATGTGACTCTTGCAAGTCCCTTGGATGTCAAGGAGATCAAACCAGTCAATCCTGAAAAGAATCAACCCTGAAGAGTCATTGGAAAGACTGATACTGATGCTGAAGCTGAAGCTCCAATACTTTGGCCACCTGATGTGAAGAGCCAACTTATTGGGAAAGATCCTGATGCTGGGAAATACTGAAGGCAAGAGGAGAAGAGGGCAGCAGAGGAGGAGCTGGTTAGGCAGCATCACCCACTCACTGGACAGCAATCTGAGGACAGGTGAGCCTGGCGTGCTGCAGTACATGGGGTTACAAAGAGCTGCACACAATTTAGTGGCTGAACACCACCACAGGATCAATGCATTTGCCTTCAAGACCTTGTGGTCATCCGGATGAAACAGACGGATGTAATAAAGTCAGCTCAGTCAAGGGGAAAAGCCACATTAGTGGGAATTCAGAACCTTATCTGCGAGTGGAAAGCTCCACAGAACAGGACGTATCAAAGCATCCCTTAGTCAGAGGTGCGACTTGCCAAGGTTTCATTGCTCTAACGGACTATGCAGGCAGAACAATGCCCCTATCCCAGCCCAAAGATGGCCACGTCCTAATCCCTTCAGTGTACAAATTGTACACTTCAGGGCAAAGGGGAGAGAAGGCTGTAGATGGAATTAAGGCTAAGGATGCTGATCAGGTGACCTTAAGAATTGACTGGGGAGTCTGGGTGGGTCCAGTGTCTTCACGAAGTCCTTCTACTTAGGAGGAAGAGGGAGACAGATGAGTCAGAATCAGGGAGATGGCAGCATGAGAGACTTCCAGAGCCACCCGCGGCCCTGAAGATCGACGCAGCCACCAACCGAGGAATGTGGGCAGGCTCTAGAACCTGCAGGAGGTAAGAAAAAGCGCTCTTCCCTAGAGCCTCCAGAAAGGAACACATGTCTAGATTAAAGCCCAGTGAGGTCAATTTTGGACTCCTGAGCTCTGGAGCTATTAGACAGGGAAGCTATATTCTAGTAAAGCACTAACTTAGTGCTATCACTAATTTTTTACAGCAGCAATAGGAACCCTTTACATGGGTGGACTCAATCTACTGCTGATGTATTATCGATCTATCGTGTGCTCATAAGCAGTCCTCCAGCCTTCACTACTTCTATCAGCCCACTGTGGGTAGCACTGAGCTGCCCTGTGCATCTGTTTCCAATGCCCAAGTTACTGTCTATACAGTGAGGATCAACAGGTCGTCTCCTGACCAACCATCAGGGCTTATTCTCTGGTTGTTGGCTAAGGTACATCTCAATCACATGGACAAATTAAAGCCTGGCAAGACTAAGGTAGTCTCATCACTCTCTGTGCATTGGTTCTATAGAAAGAAGTACCAGGGGCTTCCCTGGTGGTCCAGTGGGTAAAGAGCCTGCTTTGCAGTGCAAGGGGCACTGGTTTGATCCCTGGCCTGGGAAGAGCCATGTGCCGCAGAGCGGCTGGACTGGGGTGTCCAATTATGAGCCAGTGCTCTGCAGCACATGTGCCCAGAGCCGGTGCTCTGCACGGAGAGAGGCCACTGCACTGGGAGGCTCACACAAGCCGAAGAGTAAGGATGGATGAAAACTAAATAAATACAAAATCAATAAAAAGAGGCCAACAACAAAAAAGAAGTACCAGAGACAGGGCTTCGCTCTCTGCCCAGTTTCTTGACTCAATGGCTAACCTTCTAACCACGTTCCACCAGTCAATGTTACTTGATTCTCTCTTTAGACAACTTCAATAAGGAAAGACAGAAAGAATATTCCTCTAAAGAGGCAGACTGTACACTGAATGGTCAACCCTGCCTATACCAGTAACAAATGACCCACTATAAAAAATTATCTTTTCAGATGATCATTCAGAGGAACACGACATGGCCAACCCCAGGAAGATAAACTCCAGTGTTTTGACTTTTGTCCTGTTACACTACGTTTCTGAAAAAATATGTTGGGAGGAGGAAGACTTCCCAAAGTGTTCCTCCTCCATCGCTTTGGGGCTCTTATCTGCAAGTCCTCTTCCTGCTGGACTTGTTCTGGTAGGAATCATAGTCTGGGTCTATGATTTCTCTACAGAAGAGGATACAAAAAAAGAGATAAAGCATGGAACCCAGTTCTAAGGAATCCTGTTCATCCACTAAGTGGACATCATTGGTAAAGCCAAATTGAGAGGTTCTCGATCAAATCTTTGCACTAGAGAGTCTTTGGAGAGATGCTGTCTTAAGTCAGGGTTTTTCCAAGGTATAACAGGAATTTCAGTCCTCAAATGTCCCTCAGAGATAAAAGCAACTCTACTAGTGTCCAGGAGCAAGTCACTGATACCCTCTTACAAAGTAAGTATCTAAAGGTGAAGAGTGGCAGTCAATGCATTTAAAACCTTAGGGCTGTCTTTCTGCTGCCCAAGGTGGCGACAGTAGTGAGGAGCCCTCCTGTAATGTAGGAGACGTGGGTTTGATCCTTGGATCAGGAAGATAGCCTGGAGGAGGGCCTGGGAATCCACTCCAGTATTCTTGCCTGGAGAATCCCATGGACAGGGTGGGGGCGGGTGGGTTGTAGTCCATAGGGTCACAAAGAGTTGAACACGACTGAAGTGACTTACCATCCACCAGTCTCACTAGGTATTTATCACTGTTTGGGTAAAGGCTGGATTTTAGCCAACTGAGGTTATACTCAATACTCTTATCCACTGAAGACATTAGGGAGATTTTGTTGTTGGAATGATCTTCAAAAGCAACTTTCTTTTCCTTTTCTCCTCTCCCTTCTTTTCTAATAGAATTTGATAATATCCCCAGATATGAGATACAATTTTCCACAGGACCCCAGGAGTTCTACCAGTATCATATTTCTTATTCATGTCAGGGTGGCATCAGGGAAATATTTTTCATCAGTTGAGAGATATTCCTGATTTTTCAAATATTTCTTATTGGGTCATTCCTCATAATTCAGTATAATTTACAAGCCAGCTTCACTTTGTTATGAGTCACCCTAGTTCCAGTTCTGCTAGCCTGCTCTTTTATAGGCCTGATAATCATTACATCATCAAAGCCATATATCAGAGTGTCTTTTATCATCAGTAAATGTGAGTCACTTATAGGAATTTTGGCCATGGGTAAGGGAATTAACATATCCTTGTGTGAAAACTGCTACAATAGACTGTATGGTCTCTTGGGTAAAGGTCAGTTGAGATTGGGTTTTTCTCAGAAATTTAAATTGGGGGAAAAAAAGAATTTTGCAGATCAATGATAACATTGACATTCCCTGGTGCCCACTGACTTTGTCTTATTAGCCTGAACTGTATTGGATATTGTCAAAGCCATAGGAAAACTTGATCAAATCTTTGCACTAGAGAGCAAGTCACTTTGATACAGGAATTTCAGTCCTCAAATGTCCCTCAGAGATAAAAGCAACTCTACTAGTGTCCAGGAGCAAGTCACTGATACCCTCTTACAAAGTAAGTATCTAAAGGTGAAGAGTGGCAGTCAATGCATTTAAAACCTTAGGGCTGTCTTTCTGCTGCCCAAGGTGGCGACAGTAGTGAGGAGCCCTCCTGTAATGTAGGAGACGTGGGTTTGATCCTTGGATCAGGAAGATAGCCTGGAGGAGGGCCTGGGAATCCACTCCAGTATTCTTGCCTGGAGAATCCCATGGACAGGGTGGGGGCGGGTGGGTTGTAGTCCATAGGGTCACAAAGAGTTGAACACGACTGAAGTGACTTACCATCCACCAGTCTCACTAGGTATTTATCACTGTTTGGGTAAAGGCTGGATTTTAGCCAACTGAGGTTATACTCAATACTCTTATCCACTGAAGACATTAGGGAGATTTTGTTGTTGGAATGATCTTCAAAAGCAACTTTCTTTTCCTTTTCTCCTCTCCCTTCTTTTCTAATAGAATTTGATAATATCCCCAGATATGAGATACAATTTTCCACAGGACCCCAGGAGTTCTACCAGTATCATATTTCTTATTCATGTCAGGGTGGCATCAGGGAAATATTTTTCATCAGTTGAGAGATATTCCTGATTTTTCAAATATTTCTTATTGGGTCATTCCTCATAATTCAGTATAATTTACAAGCCAGCTTCACTTTGTTATGAGTCACCCTAGTTCCAGTTCTGCTAGCCTGCTCTTTTATAGGCCTGATAATCATTACATCATCAAAGCCATATATCAGAGTGTCTTTTATCATCAGTAAATGTGAGTCACTTATAGGAATTTTGGCCATGGGTAAGGGAATTAACATATCCTTGTGTGAAAACTGCTACAATAGACTGTATGGTCTCTTGGGTAAAGGTCAGTTGAGATTGGGTTTTTCTCAGAAATTTAAATTGGGGGAAAAAAAGAATTTTGCAGATCAATGATAACATTGACATTCCCTGGTGCCCACTGACTTTGTCTTATTAGCCTGAACTGTATTGGATATTGTCAAAGCCATAGGGAAAACACTCTATTTAGACCCTAAGAATCTATAAAGCCAACCATGAAAAGCTGACTCCTTTGGTCAAATAGGTCTTTTGTATAAGCAGGTATTGGGACCCAGGGGACCAGTTCCTAGTAACTCCTTTGCTAATATAGATATTGCCAGCAGCTCTCTAGAAAATCTATACTAGTTTTGCACACGTTGGACCTTGATTGGTCATGGGCTTTCACTCAGTTTACATAATCCTAACTGGGTTATGCCAGCATTTTTTCGGCCTCTTTTTTATTGTTTTTTTTTTTTTTTTTTTAATTTACTTTCATGCATCTTTATTCTTTGGCCTGTGTGGGCCTCCATTGCAATGGCTTCCCATGTGCTCCCAGAGTGCTGGCTCATAATTGGACACACCAGTCTAGCCACTACTCAGGACCCCTTGTACTGCAAGGCGGACTCTTTAGCCACAGGGAAGCCTTATGCCACCATTTTTACATACACCCGTTCCCTGTGTGTGTTATGGGAGTGTCTGCCTATGTGGTACTCTCTAGACCGGAGGGTACGAAAAATCACCCTTTGTTTCTGAATGGCTACCTTCCCATTCCTCTTTCCAAATGATCTCTAATTCTTTAGTACAATAGCCAGATAAAATTACATTGGTGAAGCCCAGAAAATATGATTTCTCAAATGCTTTCCAATCAAACCTCAGCTTGTGGCTTCAACTCTCTCGCTAGAGCGGCACAAGAGTCACCTAGCCTCCCCAACTCTTTGCAGGAATTTCTTTCAGGAGTAAGAGCCAGCCAATATAACCTCTATGACAACTGTTTCTTCATTTTGGGGATTTTTTTTCTTTTTTTAAAAAAAATTTGGCTTCTTTTATTGTTTTTTTATTTATTTATTTTCATCCATCTTTATTCTTTGACCTGTGTGGGCCTCCCATTGTGGTGGCTTCTCTCATTGCAGAGCACAGGCTCTGGGCACATGCACTCCAGAGAGCTGGTTCATAAGTGGACACACCAGTCCAGCTACTCTGTGGCACGCAGGGTCCTCCCGGGCCAGAGACTGAACCGGTGCCCCACACACTGCAAGGCAGACTCTCTAACCACTGGACTACCAGGGAAACCCTACTTTGATTAATTCTTATTCTACTTGAAGTCAGATATTATTAATATCCATTGGATACTACTAGTATTTGGTTCATTTTGTCCAAGTACTCATGATAACACTTCTTACTGGAATTCTTGTCTAATCATTGGAAAATTTTCCTAGTTCTTTTGCTCCCATAGAATCTCATATCCATGGCCCTCTGGACACACCTAATAAGGACAGGTAAGTCTTAAGGGAAACATTATTCTTTGAAGAGAACATTTTACTAAGAGATAAGGTCACCCATCAAGTCTATCCTACCTGTCTACAATATGGATACTAGCACACCAAGTTCAGTTTTCATATTTTTTACATGTCAGGTGTTATATCCTTGCTAAATGACTCCAATGGGCTTTCCAGGTGATGCTCATGGTAAAGAATCCACCTGTCAATGCAGAAGATGTAAGAGACATGGGTTTTACCCCTTGTCTTGGAAGATCCCCTGGAGGAGGGCATTGCAACCCACTCCAGTATTCTTGTCTGCAGAATCCTATGGGCAGAGGAGCCTGTTGGGCTACAGACCATAGGGTCACAAAGAGTCAGACACGACTGAGTGACTGAACACACACACATACACAAATGCCTTTAACACCTCTTGCTTGCTTGGTAAAACCAATGGAAACAGTCTTTTCTCTTTGGATTATAATTTCGACACAATATAATGATGTGAATCATCCAGAATTAAGGGAAGAGTAGACACATTCCACTGAAATACTTCCTTTCCCTTACAGATACAAAAGTGTATGGTTGCATACTAGGAATCATCCATAGTGTTATGGAATCATCTCCATCCCTTTCAGTTTTCAGAGGTGTGCTCCACACCATCTTGACATCCATCTTTATTCTTTGACCTGTGGGCCTCCCATTGTGGTGGCTTCTCTCATTGCAGAGCACAGGCTCTGGGCACATGCACTCCAGAGAGCTGGTTCATAAGTGGACACACCAGTCCAGCTACTCTGTGGCACGCAGGGTCCTCCCGGGCCAGAGACTGAACCGGTGCCCCACACACTGCAAGGCAGACTCTCTAACCACTGGACTACCAGGGAAACCCTACTTTGATTAATTCTTATTCTACTTGAAGTCAGATATTATTAATATCCATTGGATACTACTAGTATTTGGTTCATTTTGTCCAAGTACTCATGATAACACTTCTTACTGGAATTCTTGTCTAATCATTGGAAAATTTTCCTAGTTCTTTTGCTCCCATAGAATCTCATATCCATGGCCCTCTGGACACACCTAATAAGGACAGGTAAGTCTTAAGGGAAACATTATTCTTTGAAGAGAACATTTTACTAAGAGATAAGGTCACCCATCAAGTCTATCCTACCTGTCTACAATATGGATACTAGCACACCAAGTTCAGTTTTCATATTTTTTACATGTCAGGTGTTATATCCTTGCTAAATGACTCCAATGGGCTTTCCAGGTGATGCTCATGGTAAAGAATCCACCTGTCAATGCAGAAGATGTAAGAGACATGGGTTTTACCCCTTGTCTTGGAAGATCCCCTGGAGGAGGGCATTGCAACCCACTCCAGTATTCTTGTCTGCAGAATCCTATGGGCAGAGGAGCCTGTTGGGCTACAGACCATAGGGTCACAAAGAGTCAGACACGACTGAGTGACTGAACACACACACATACACAAATGCCTTTAACACCTCTTGCTTGCTTGGTAAAACCAATGGAAACAGTCTTTTCTCTTTGGATTATAATTTCGACACAATATAATGATGTGAATCATCCAGAATTAAGGGAAGAGTAGACACATTCCACTGAAATACTTCCTTTCCCTTACAGATACAAAAGTGTATGGTTGCATACTAGGAATCATCCATAGTGTTATGGAATCATCTCCATCCCTTTCAGTTTTCAGAGGTGTGCTCCACACCATCTTGACAGAATCTGAAGTCTATGTAACCATTACACTTTGGGCACCAATTTGCATCACTGATCATATTAGCTCTGATGAGAGGCTGAGAATCTGGGGAGCTTGGGAATCTCACTGTCCACTGGAGATGAGACACATTCTTAGCTCTGTTCAGCCAAGTTTCTCTGTAAATTAAAGAACACGGCAAGGAATCTGAGCCTAAATGGTGAACTGCTGTTCCCTTAGACCTATGGGGGCAGGCCAAGCAAGCCTTGGGAACTGAAAGAAGGGGGAGCTGGGAAGCTGGATCCAGTAGTAAAGCCTTACTGGTTAGGAAGAGGGATGACTCTGGGTACAGCTTGCTTTTTAGTTCTTGGATCAAAAGTCCTATAAAGAACATACAAAATATGGAGGTTGTAAGTAAAACTGGTGATATGTTTCATTTTGTTACTTTCTTGATCCATATAAGAAACAGGAACACTAAATCAGGAGTAGTACAGAGGCATTTCCACCCCTTTGGACATTTTTAGGCTTTGGAAGATTGATCACGTGCATGACAGTGGTGGTGGCTTGTTCAAGGAGAAGGTGGTGCCAGTGAGAAGAAGCATCAGTGCCTGGCCAGGGTGGCAGAGTTTGGTGATCTGTGGTGATGAACAGGCCAACCTAGCAGGAAGCAACTGGAATAAGGTTACCAGTGAAGGATGGATTGCTTGTCATCACCACCACTGACTCCTGTGGGCATTGGGTTCCCTCTGCATGCAGCCAATAGCAGCAAGAAAGGAAGGGGATGGTGCATCTCATCCTACAGCTACCAAGATACCTGGTGGGTGACCAGTATAAATAACTGGGTGTGTATGTGGAGGGAAGCGAGGTGACTCTGGAGTATCTTCATCATCAGAAAGAGGAACTATTCAGTGAAATATGAATTCAGATACATCCTTGACTGGAAGAAATCAGATGATAGTTCAGTCTCTGGTGATACCGTTATTTCTTGTGTGATCTGATCTCAGCATCTCTTAGAATACAGTAGGGTTATTTTAGCCTCCAAATAGAAGGCATGATTCTCACCCCACCTCCTCAACTCTACCCTTCTTCTCACCAGGAGTCCCCAGCTAGTCTCCTTTCCGTCTAGAAAGAGATCTCTATGAGATAGCCTGCAGGAAGCTTTCTGTCAAATGTACAGGCTGCCATTCTGTCACATTCACATGTGACCTTATTTGTGTCTTCAAGGTGTAAGAGGAAAATAGAAGTGATATTTATAAGGCAAACCTTTTCTCTCTGGATGCTTCTCCTTCCAGAAGGATGGGAAGGCAGCAAAAACCTATATAGCACAGCAACACTGGGCATATCTGAATTATATCTAAAAGAGCAGGGGATGGCTGGGAAGATAACTCAACTCTCCTGCAGTGGACCAGGAGGGAGAGAAACTGAGTGGCTTCAGGGATACAGGCAGTACAAAGGACAGTAGTTAAGGCAGAAGTGAATGAAGCTGAGTGTCAGGGGGTCGGTGAGGTCTGGAGACTTTCTCTGGGATATGAGAGGGCCATGGAGCTGATCTCCCTCTCCTCAGGTATTTTTATTTTCCAGCCTCCCAGAATCCAGTTTTCAACCTTCATCCCCAACCCCTCTTCACACAGTCCACACAACAGAGTCTCAAAGCTGCTACTGCCTTCCTGCTCCCCTTCATCTGGCTCTGTTTTCTCTTGAGCTCCTTCCCCAGACAGTAGACCCTAACACCTGTGCTTTGTACAAGGGTCGTGCCCACTCCCAAAACACACAGGGAAGGTACTGGGAACCTCCTTCTAAGCAGAGCACTGCAGATGAGATCCCAGCATTCTGACTGGAACGCTTTTTGCCTTTCCTCATGAATACAAAGAGATGAGATGTTATAGTACTATTTACCCACCACTACCATTTCACGGGACAGTTTGGGTTAGTGAGCCTTTTCTGAGCTGTCCTGGGGAGAACAGTCTCCTTATATACTATTGTTTCCATGGAAAAGACATTTCAATGGTAAGATTTTTTCTTTCAAACAATCTTTGGAAACTGAAGACAGCTTGCACAGATCTGAAGGAAATGCAGAAATTATTCCATACATAAAATCAAAAGAAAAAAATTAATGCCCATTCAATGTTTTCCTTTTCGTTCCAGAGGCAAATTAATGAAATGCTCAGTCACTTCAGTTGTGTTCAACTCTTTGTGAGCCTATGGACCGTAGCCCGCCAGGCTCTTCTGTCCATAGGGATTATCAAGGCAAGAATACTGGAATGGGTTGCCATTAATACAGAAGAACACTGAAGTCTGAAGAGTCCTTAGCAAACAGATTTCTTTTCTTTCCCTTATATTAAAGGCTTGGTTAAAAAGTGCACCGGGGCTACCAAACATGAATCGTCATCATATAATGACCACCTGCAGCTGTCCCTGAAGCAATTAAACATCAGTTGTAATAATGAATTGGACGAGGTGTGATGAAACTCCTACAGGATAGTCTGGGTATAAAGACACATTTCTTTCAATGAAAATTTGGTTCTAAATGACTGAAACATGAGCTAGAAACCCACACACACTCAACGTCAGAGAGACACTCGTGCTCCATGGTATCTGGCTCCCATGATGTTAACCCCTTCCAAGATGGCACACACAAGCATGCAGAACAGGGTCATTCATGAACAGGCAAGTGTCATTGGGCTGATGAGGTCTGATGGATTTAGAATGAACTGGAACAATAACCTCGGTGAAGCTGAAAATGTGATCGAAGGCTCTAAAGAGGTGAGAGTGAGATTATTTACTTAGAGTGCATGATTGAATTGGATCGCCATAATAGAAGCAAGCACACAACCGCAATGAAATCATGAAAAATGTAAGTGTGCACCATCATCTGCGTACGAGCCTAATACACTGTAGAGGCTTCTATGTGGTTTCTATTGGGATTTTGACAAAATGTTCTCTCTAGTTCTCTGTACCAGGAAAATTAGAGACTGCTCGGGAGGGAAAAATCAAAAAGATGACAAATAAACAAGACGCCTCTTCCTTGGTTCAATGATTTAGGAGACTTCTCACACAAACATGGTCTAATGGTGATGAATTGGCAGCAGTAGGAAAACGACGTGTTACCCGGGGACAGGGGCTGGGTTTTTATCTCCTGCCTCTCCTGAAGGCCAAAAGAAAAAAGTGACTTTACTCCTGGCTGAAGAAGCTTATGGTAGATACACAGTCGGAGCATGCCCCTGAATGAGGGATTCGCTCTTCACCTAGAGGTCTTCTTTTCGTTTTTCAAAATGTTTATTTATTGGGCTTCATTGGCTCTTAGTCGCAACATGTGTGCTTTTCTAGTTGCAGCGTGGGCTTCTCTCTAGTTTCGGCCCATGGACTCCAAAGAATGCAGGCTCAGGATCTGCAGCACTCGGGCAGGCTGTGGGCTGTTACCCCTCAGCATGTGGGGGGGTCTCAGTTCCCAGACCAGGGACTGAACCCATGACACCTGCCCTGGAAGGTGGATTCTTAACCACTGGGCCACCAGGAAAGTCCCCTTCTTTTCTACAGATAGGATATAAGAGTTCTCACTTGGAATGTGGCAAGTTAAAAAAAAAAAAAGCCTGATGAGAAATTGCTAGGTTGGAGTGGGAGAACTTTAACTACCTGTGATACAAATGCAAATAGGCTGACATTTAGGTAGGTCATCTGTGTCTTCTGTTAATTATCAGAAAGAATGCAAACCGATTCAGGGGGTGGGCAGATAAGAAGATAATTTGTTTTAAAGGAGAGCACAGTCCAGAGAAGAAATGAAGTGAAAGCAACCCAAGTGAATTTCAGTCATCCCAGCAAGGAAATTTCAAAGATCATAGAAAAGTACTTGCTACATCATTGTTCCCAAGTCCTGACCCAGCAGAGTGCTCTCTGACTCATTGCTGCCTTGCAAAGAGGACCTTCTGTACTTGACAGTTTTAATCAGAACTCTCACTCTGCAGTGAGAGTTGGCTCCATTTCAACACAATAGCAGACTGACTGCTTAACTTTCACTCACTTTCAGTTATTAAAATGGTCTCCTTCCAACTCAGAGAATGATGCTTGACCATTTTACTCCAGTCCTAGTCTCCTGCCCATCTTTCAACATCCCAGTTTCTGGGAGCAGCCTGAACCATAACCTCCATCCCATTGCTCTTCCCTCCGCCCCCTTCCTCCTCGACCTTCTCTCCTGCCCCTGGAGGGAGGGAGAAGAGACGTCTCTTTGCACAGAGGCAGCACGAGGCTGTCTCTGACACGGGTCTTCTCTGACCCCATGGTCCATGGCTATGGGAGTGGTGTCCCCAGGTGGTTAGAGCTCTCTGCTGCCCCTAGAGGACGGCCTCACTCAGCATCTGCTGATCCCATCTGGCCTCACCCTGAGCTTCCGGAGTCCTATGGGGACACACCCACATTGGTAACATCCCTGGGCTCTTCTCTCTTCCTGTGGTCCATTTTCCTTTAATGGACCTGCAGTATGAGGAAACACAGTCCCTGCCCACCACACCGGATGCTACCTCTACACCGGCTCTCCCCTGTGCTCTGGTGGCACAAGGCACGTCACCAGCTCGGAAGCTAAGCTGACAGCCAGCCTGGGAAGGACCTAGGCCTATCTTTTCCTTTTTGTTGCCACCTACAAACTACAGGCTGCCCTTACCTGTACAACCATTCTCTCCCTAACATGTTTGCGTTCTTTCTCTCAGTTCCCCGGTTAAACTCAATAGAAAAGGCCATGGAATCAGAGAGGTCTACACAGCCTCTAGGGAGACTAGCTTTCTAGTCTTCCTAGTCAAGAATGGGGTCATCTTTGGACTCACTTATGGTAATGACCGCCTTCCACCGTCATGGGGAGCCAAGTCTCCTGGAGTCTTTATTCAGTGACCTTGGGGCCAAGAGGAAGCCCTGGCTTGCGCAGGAGGTCACACTGATACCTGATCCTTGCCTGAGTCCAGGGAGGAGAGGCCTTTGCCAGAGGATCCCTCAGTCTCCTTAGCATTTGCAGAAAGTCACTAAGACCAGGGCAAACCTCAGGAAGGTTAATGGATCCCATAAGAGGCTGGGCTGAGGAAGGAAATGAGAGAGAAGAGTGCCCGGGGGCAGGGGATGGACAGAACGGGGCAGAGAGGTGCCAGTGCAACATGTGAAAGAAAGACGTACCCGGCAGGGAGGGCCAGCGTCACCAAGCCCCAGCACCCTGGTCAGTCCACCAGTCCCATTTACCTTTAACTAATTTTTCGGCCACCAAATCATCATCATTTAGTGGACCTTTGCTCCCTGCTTCTTTCCTCAAATTCCCAAAGACAGGGATTCTGACTTCCGCTCCATGGCATGGGAACACCACTGCCTAGATGATATACACTTCAGGGGGCACACACCTGCCCTCCTGAGCTGTAATGCTGTCCCAGCCTGTTAGCGATACTGCCTACGCATGATCTCCTCCGCTGAGGATGACGCACCGCTCTTCCTGCGGGAAGCCCTGGCTCAACAACTCTCAGCTCTGCCTCTTCTATCACCTTTCACGTGTGAAGGACCAAGGCAACATGGAAGTTAAAAAAAAAAATACATGGGCTATTTCCTCCATGCATTCTAATTTAGCTCCCAGATGAGACACAGCCCAGGGTAGACCACCTATCACACTGCGCCTGAGTTCATAAAGGCTGTGGTTCCCGAGAACCTGAGCTTCTCCACTGAGCCACCACTTCCCCAAGAAGCAGAACTCGTCTCCCTCTTCCCACCGGCATTCCCAGCCCTTGCCATGCTGCATACACTTCCTCCTGCTGCCCTGATGAGACTGAAAAACGATGGGCTCACAGATCATTTTGGACACAGGTTTGTTACATGGGGTGTGATAGGACTTCTAGCCCATGTGCCTATGAGGTCAGTCGTTTTCATCTCCGGAAGTTAACCCCTCCTGTGTCATCACTGATGAGCACGTCGTGGCACACCTGCCGAGGGGTCTGTGAGGCTATCACGAAGAACACAAGGAAAAGCAAGTGGACACTTAGACTCTAACTCCAAGAGCTGGTGAGGAACATCCGGAGAGTTTCACTCTGGGCAAACCTGCCCTCAGCTGCGCGAGCTCTCTGAAGGTCTGGAGACCCCGGCTCCTGCCGAGGCCAGGCTACTCTGGGCTGCCAGTGGTGCTGACATGAGCGGCAGCCCCTGGAGGAAAAGGGACACTGTTCCTGCCTTGGCTGTGCACTCCTCTGGGCAGTGGCCCAAGGCCTGCAGCCCTCCTGGAAGGCTGAGGCTGGCCTGCCCACCTAACGCAGGTGCCTTCATCCCTAGCAACCAGACTTAGCAACAGGGCACTTGGGTTTTGACCTGGCAGCTGGAAGCCCCAGCCCTGGTCAGTCCACCAGTCCCATTTACCTTTAACTAATTTTTCGGCCACCAAATCATCATCATTTAGTGGACCTTTGCTCCTGCTTCTTTCCTCAAATTCCCAAAGACAGGGATTCTGACTTCCGCTCCATGGCATGGGAACACCACTGCCTAGATGATATACACTTCAGGGGGCACACACCTGCCCTCCTGAGCTGTAATGCTGTCCCAGCCTGTTAGCGATACTGCCTACGCATGATCTCCTCCGCTGAGGATGACGCACCGCTCTTCCTGCGGGAAGCCCTGGCTCAACAACTCTCAGCTCTGCCTCTTCTATCACCTTTCACGTGTGAAGGACCAAGGCAACATGGAATTTAAAAAAAAAAAAATACATGGGCTATTTCCTCCATGCATTCTAATTTAGCTCCCAGATGAGACACAGCCCAGGGTAGACCACCTATCACACTGCGCCTGAGTTCATAAAGGCTGTGGTTCCCGAGAACCTGAGCTTCTCCACTGAGCCACCACTTCCCCAAGAAGCAGAACTCGTCTCCCTCTTCCCACCGGCATTCCCAGCCCTTGCCATGCTGCATACACTTCCTCCTGCTGCCCTGATGAGACTGAAAAACGATGGGCTCACAGATCATTTTGGACACAGGTTTGTTACATGGGGTGTGATAGGACTTCTAGCCCATGTGCCTATGAGGTCAGTCGTTTTCATCTCCGGAAGTTAACCCCTCCTGTGTCATCACTGATGAGCACGTCGTGGCACACCTGCCGAGGGGTCTGTGAGGCTATCACGAAGAACACAAGGAAAAGCAAGTGGACACTTAGACTCTAACTCCAAGAGCTGGTGAGGAACATCCGGAGAGTTTCACTCTGGGCAAACCTGCCCTCAGCTGCGCGAGCTCTCTGAAGGTCTGGAGACCCCGGCTCCTGCCGAGGCCAGGCTACTCTGGGCTGCCAGTGGTGCTGACATGAGCGGCAGCCCCTGGAGGAAAAGGGACACTGTTCCTGCCTTGGCTGTGCACTCCTCTGGGCAGTGGCCCAAGGCCTGCAGCCCTCCCTGGAAGGCTGAGGCTGGCCTGCCCACCTAACGCAGGTGCCTTCATCCCCTAGCAACCAGACTTAGCAACAGGGCACTTGGGTTTTGACCTGGCAGCTGGAAGCCTGATCCTGTTTGGAGAAGCCAGTTCTCTCGAGAAACCAAACTCATATAGAAAGTGCACCTCCACTCAATTCAGACTATTTCTGTCATGTCCCCTTGACTAGAACAATAGCATAATTAATCCATCATTTGTCTGGAGGACGTTATTTCTCTACTGGTTCATTAAGAGACATTATCCTCTCTGCTATTAGCTGTGAAATGATTATAAACCCTGTTGTGCACCTGTGTTAAATAAACTACAGGCAAAGATGATTTCAGGCTCGAGGAATAATCTGCTACCCCCTCCCCGCAAATAAAGGCAGGGGCACAGATTCACTCTTCGGGTTGTAAGAGTCCCTGGAGAAGGAAACAGCAGACCACTCCAGTGTTCCTGCCTGGAGAATCCCATGGACAGAGGAGTCTGGTGGGCTACAGTCCCTGGGGTGGCAAAGAACTGAACCTGACTGAGCAACGAAGCACACCCCGCCCCGAATAAAACAAGGTCTTAGAGTTTAGCTTGTTAAAGTCCCTGCCTTTCTCCTTTTTCTTTATGCAGACCTCATGGTCTCTTGTCACCAGCTGTTTCCACCTCTTCTCGCTCTGTCACCTGCCCCTCGGCTGCTGGTCACCTCTCCCCAGTGTGTTCCTGGAAGGTCATCAGCCAGCTGCCTGGCCACCCTCCTGTGGTCCAAAAGCCTCTCAGGTGTACGTTCTCCTTTACGGCAGCGTCTTCCGAACACTCCACCGCCTCTCAGAACCCACCCACACTTCCCTTAGATCCAACAGCAACTTTGTTTTTTTTCTCACTTTTTCAATCTCTTTGAGATTGCCACAAGGGGCTACCTGAGGTTACCTGCCTTCTTTTTCTGCTTCATCTCAGGTCACCTTTTGTGTGGTTTCTGGGACAATCCTGCCCACCTCACTGATTCACTGACCATCTCTTTTTGTCCTCCTCATGTTTTTTCAAATCGCCAGCTACCCTCACCTTTGACCAATTCATAGGTTCCCGAATCCCCCAAGTATCCTTTCTTGAAATGTACTACTTCCCAAAATACCCTGCCAAAAGGCAGGGCCCCCGGTTTCTCTTCTCTGAAGGTACAGCCTTTGACCTGCAAAGCCTACGCGACCCAACCCGGGCCACTCACGGCTCTGCTCTCGTCTCCTCCCTTCCTCCCCTCACTTACTGGCTCCAACCACCCTCCTTGAAGTCAGGGTTATGGGTTGCTGAGTTTTGCCCTCCCAAAGGTATACTGGAACCCTCACCCTAGGTACCTTCGAAAATGAACTCATTTAAAAACAGGGTCTTCACGGATGTAATCCAACTAACGACAGGATGAGACAGTTGGATGGCATCATCGCCTTAGTGACTGAACAACAACAAACAACTAGGATGTGCCCTAATCCAATATGACTGGTGCCCATACAAGAGGAAAGGAGGCACAGAGACACCAAGGAGAGGAGAAGGCCACGTGACATCAGAAATTGCAGCGATGCATTGATAAGCCAAGGAACACGAGGACTGACAGCCACACAGAGGCCAGAGGCAAGCAGGCGCTCATTCCACCAGAGCTTCTGAGGAAGCCTGGCCCTGCTCAGGTTGGGATCTTGAATTTCTGGCTCCAGAAGGGCAGAGAATCAATCTCTGTTGTTTTAGGGCCTCAAGTGTGTGGTACTTTGCTCCAGTAGTCAACCCTATGGGACCACCACACTCTCAGAGCTCAAAAAGCCCAGCCTGCCCATTTTGTGCACAGGGTTGGTGGGTGGGGACCCTCCTCCTCAGAGACTAACTCTGTGCTTCTCTCTCACTGCTTCTGGGCTCTGCTCCAACACTGCTCCTCAGAGATGACTTTCCTGAGCATCTTAAATGAAATAGCAGTTCATTCCTAGCCTCCCCTCACCCCATTGTTCTCTGTCCTCACTCCCTGCTGTGGTTTTTCATGGCCAGCTCCACTATCTGATAAAAGGTAGATCTACGTCTTTGCTCCTGTCACCTCCTCCGTACTCCTCTGGGTTTAGGTCATTCAATACTATATCCCCAGGGCTGAGAACAGAGCCTGGAATCTCAGAATCGATCAGTGAATACCAGTTGAACGGATACACTCATGGATTCCACTTTCACATAGTACTGATATGGTCAGCATTTGTGCCTATTTATGTGTTCTTTTTGTGTGTTCTTTTAGAAACACTGGCACATGTAAATGTTTCTTAGTGATTCTAAGTCCCCAAAGGCAGTTTTCAGGTTTCAACAGTGGCTCAGCATGGAGCCCCACGTAACCCATACTTTCAACATGTACTACAGCCTGTGACAGATTTCAAAATGTGAATTGTGGACAATACAAGCAAAGCAGAGACACAGAGACATTCTGTCTATAAAACTACGAGATGGGGCTTCCCTGGTCGTCCAGTGGGTAAGGAAACCGCCTTGCAGTGCAAGGGGCATCAGTTCGATCCCTGGCCTGGGAAGATCCCATGTGCTGTTGAGCGGCTGGACTGATGTGTCCAATTACCAAGCTGGAGCTCTGGAGTGCATGCGCCCAGAGCTGGTGCTCTGAGAGAAGAGAGGCCACTGCGATGGGAGGCCCACACAGGCCAATGAACAAAGATGGAAATAAATGAAAGACTGATAGAATGGGCCTTAAAAAAAAAAAAAAAAAAAAAAAAAAACTATGAGATGGTCAGGAAGAGATTTACTTAATGTATGTTTTCCACATGTGTGCTGAGTCACTTCAGTCATGTGTGACTCTCTGTGATCCCATAGATTGTGGTCTGACAGGCTCCTCTGTCCAGGGAGTTTTCCAGGTAAGAATACTGAAGTGGGTTGCCATTTCCTTCTCCAGAGGATCTTCCCGACCCAGGGATCGAATCCACATCTCTGAGGTCTCCTGCATTGGCAGGCAGGTTCTTTACCATTCTCACCACCACATACACCAACAGTAGGTCACAGGTCTCAGCCAAGGACTCTGGCTGGCAGGATGTGTGCGTTCTCTCCACCGTGACGCAGAGTCATTTCACAGCCTGGGAGACTAAGACTCAGAGAGGTAAAGAGACTTTCCCAAGATCACAGAGCTAGACAGCAGCGGAGCAGCCAGGGTTTAAGGGCAGGCAGCTGGCTCCAGAGCCCACGCTCTCCACTCAAGGGGATGCTGTGTACTGACACCTAGAAAATAGCAGAAGCTTTTTTTTTTTTCTTCAAAAATTGTGGAACAATTTATGATGAAGGACAGAGAAGAAATGATTCAAAAGCAATCAACTGAAGAGACAGATAGAACCTTCTCTTGAACTCTGTGAGGTGGAAAGAAGCTGGTATAAAATAGAAATTATGAAGCACTTTAAGTGTACTAGACAGGAACAGGTCTGATTTTTTTTTTTAACGCCTGAAACGTTGTCAGTCTGACTGAAACAAAAATTATGGGGCGGGGGGACAGTATGCACATTTTTTAAGGCACAGGAGTTAATTTCTATGTTCCAATTAGCACCACTAAAGAATATAATGCTGTTGGGGAAAAATGAGTGTAAATGGTACAAATATATTGAAACTATATTGATACAAATATATTGAAACTATATTGATATAGTGAACACACACACACACACACACACACACACTCCAAAGGACTAATATCCTTACGTCTAACCCCTACTCCATCAAGTCTAAGGGAATGTGTGTCTAGGCTCTATTTTCTGGGAACTTCTAATTTAAATTCCGCGTACTCATCACGGGAGGAAGCAGGAATTTATCTCTAACTTCACAAGACTGGGTTTTAAGCATTTTGTAAATAAACATCCTCACAGGCTGAAGATCTGCCTTACCATGGAGCTTATTAGCTCATGGTGTTTGTTGTATTGGCCTTTTACACGTTGTCCATTCAGGACAGTGTGGACTTCTTAAAGGTAAGATCTACATGTTATCAATATTGGATTCTTCTACTAACCCCCAAAATGCTGTTGATAAACTCTTCTTTCCACTAGAATTGGAAATTCCACTTCTTTTAAAAACAAAAAGTCTTTTTATTAGAGTTAGGAGGATGGTAACTGGAACAAATTTTGCTGGGATTTAGCAAAATATTGAATAAAACCAATGTTGGTTTCCTAGAGACACTGTTCTCATCCTCAAATTGCATATATTGACAAAGATCTTCAAACAGGTTGCTTACACATTTGATGGCTGAAGACAATTTTTCACATGCAAAGAAGCCATCTAACTCTGAATAAAATCAGTGGGGGTCATTCATTCATTACAGAGACATGGATATAAATCCTTCTCATGAGTAACATCAAATAATAAAGTTTGAGCTTTAAAATAGGTACACTATTTAGGTAAATGGTCTTGTATTTAAGAAATACATTTTAAAATTATTTAAATATTTATAGTAATCATATTAAAACAACAAACATTAAATGTATTAATTTATAATGAAATAAAGTATTCAGACATTTAAAAAGTCACCTCTTTCCACCTGAAAAAATGTGCAAATACTTTTTTATCTCTAGACAACAGACTGCGTTGAATGCCAACACGCAGCATCCCTGTGCACACATTTGCCCCTGTTTATGGATGCCTTTCCAGTGTCAACTGGGGATGCTCACCTGCCTGCTCTATTTGTGCATGAGAAGAAATGGGGAGAAATGCAGGAGGGAGGAACATAAAGACACCCACATCATTACAACTCATGCGAGGCACTTAGTGCTATCCTTAAATCAATATCCTTAACTGATGAAAGTTCTCAGAATGAAAAAAGGAGTTTTGAAAACACATTAAAAATTATCAACATTTAGGCACCTCCCAAAAGATGCCTATCCTATATACACATGTGAGAAGACTTCCATGTCTAAAAACTGCCTAGAGGGCTTCCCCTGGTGGTCCAGTGGGTAAGGACACCGCCTTGCAGGGCAAGGGGCGCCGGTTCGATCCCTGGCCTGGTAAGATCCCACGTGCCGTGGAGCGGCTGGACCGATGTGTCCAATTACCCAGCCGGAGCTCTGGAGCGCATGCGCCCAGAGCCGGTGCTCTTCAACAACAGAGGCCACCGCGATGGGAGGCCCACATGCTCCAAAGAACAAAGTTGGATGAAAATAGATAAATGAAAAAAAAAACCAACAGAAGTGGCCCGCCTGCTCCCCCCTCCCCACCCCACCCCCCACCAATAATAAAAAAAATAAATAAATAAATAAATCTTAAAAAAAAAAAACAAACTGCCTAGATGAACTAAAGCTCTATTTATGATGACGTTCCCAACAACACAGGAGACAGCGTGGAGGCAGACACAATACAATAATACTGACAACCTTCCACGCCAATCACACCTCTGCTCTTTAAAGCAGGAGGACCTGTCTACAAACCAGCTACTCATCCATCCACTGAAATGAATTGTGCCAACACGGTGTGTTTGCTACAATGCCTGGACCCTCTCTTTCAGCTTTGTCCTTCCCCCATCCTCTTTCATTAAGAAATTTAATTTGGTACAAAACTATTTAGGTAAATGGTCTTGTATTTAAGAAATACATTTTAAAATTATTTAAATATTTATAGTAATCATATTAAAACAACAAACATTAAATGTATTAATTTATAATGAAATAAAGTATTCAGACATTTAAAAAGTCACCTCTTTCCACCTGAAAAAATGTGCAAATACTTTTTTATCTCTAGACAACAGACTGCGTTGAATGCCAACACGCAGCATCCCTGTGCACACATTTGCCCCTGTTTATGGATGCCTTTCCAGTGTCAACTGGGGATGCTCACCTGCCTGCTCTATTTGTGCATGAGAAGAAATGGGGAGAAATGCAGGAGGGAGGAACATAAAGACACCCACATCATTACAACTCATGCGAGGCACTTAGTGCTATCCTTAAATCAATATCCTTAACTGATGAAAGTTCTCAGAATGAAAAAAGGAGTTTTGAAAACACATTAAAAATTATCAACATTTAGGCACCTCCCAAAAGATGCCTATCCTATATACACATGTGAGAAGACTTCCATGTCTAAAAACTGCCTAGAGGGCTTCCCCTGGTGGTCCAGTGGGTAAGGACACCGCCTTGCAGGGCAAGGGGCGCCGGTTCGATCCCTGGCCTGGTAAGATCCCACGTGCCGTGGAGCGGCTGGACCGATGTGTCCAATTACCCAGCCGGAGCTCTGGAGCGCATGCGCCCAGAGCCGGTGCTCTTCAACAACAGAGGCCACCGCGATGGGAGGCCCACATGCTCCAAAGAACAAAGTTGGATGAAAATAGATAAATGAAAAAAAACCAACAGAAGTGGTCCGCCTGCTCCCCCTCCCACCCCACCCCCCACCAATAATAAAAAAAATAAATAAATAAATAAATCTTAAAAAAAAAAAACAAACTGCCTAGATGAACTAAAGCTCTATTTATGATGACGTTCCCAACAACACAGGAGACAGCGTGGAGGCAGACACAATACAATAATACTGACAACCTTCCACGCCAATCACACCTCTGCTCTTTAAAGCAGGAGGACCTGTCTACAAACCAGCTACTCATCCATCCACTGAAATGAATTGTGCCAACACGGTGTGTTTGCTACAATGCCTGGACCCTCTCTTTCAGCTTTGTCCTTCCCCCATCCTCTTTCATTAAAAAAAAAAAATTTATTTATTTGGCTGTAGCATATGGGATTTTCAGTGGCAGCACGCGGGATGTAGTTCCCTGTCAGGGCTAGAACCCGGGTCCCCTGCCATGGGAGCGCAGAGTCTTAGCCACAGGACCACCAGGGAAGTCCCCCTCTTTCATTCTTCAACTGCTTTTCTTCCGATCTTATCTCAGTCTGACTTTGAACTCTTGTTTGCATGATATCCTCCTAGTCCAATTTCTGGACCCCTGCTGGTCTTCAAAGCATTACCTAACTGAATGTCCTGGCCCAGGTCAGGGTACCCAGTGGATTGCAGACTCTCCCCGAGTCAGCCGTCCTTCTTCCCTCAGTTCCACCGCCTTGCTGAGAGGTAATCAGGAGATTGCCTTAAAGGGACCGGTAGGAAAAGTTAGGGACAGGGCTTCTGTCTGTTGATTTATGGAAGTGAAGCCTCAACTTTGTACCTATGAGATCTGGCATCATCTTGAACAAAGCTGAATTTCTTGGCTTCCTTAAATGAAAACTGTACAAAGCACTGCGAGAAGGAATGAAAACAGCATGATTTATGACCCTCCACATACAGGAGATTTAATTCTGCCTTTTGCTCAATGGCCTATCCATTGTGCAGGCAAAGTCAATACCAATAATGAAATGTAGACTGAAGGGCTAAATCAATTCAATAAAATGCAACAGAGAGACTAGAGGACTGAGTAAATTTGGAAAGGATGGTGCCCACAAGATTAGTATTTGGACAACAGGTAATTACAAGAATCAATGCCTGAATATGAAACCATGACAGGCATCCATCCGTCTCGAACAGAGAACCACTTCTGAAGGTTTGAGCGTGAATTAGGATGAGAGAACAAAACAGATGTGTGCAAAGTCCCTACACACCTGAGTGTGTGTGCATGTGTGCACGAGCGCCGGACACGTACTCCCTGTGTGACTGAAGGAGAGACGAAGGGAAACTCCACGCGGCTCGCTCTGCGTTTTCCTTAGCTTTCCTGCATGTGCCCGGCTCCTCTGGCTCATTTGATACTGACTCTGATCTCATTTGGTCAACCTGACACCAGGCTAGGTGCTACCTTCCCCTCTCCCTCCTTGTCATCACAGCCGCCCCGGTACCCCAGGGACCATTATGACGAGGTCCTGGCCTTGTCTGGAGCCTTTAGGAGGTACAGCAGGAGAACAAATCCCACATGAACCACAGCCCTAAGGACCAGGTACCCGGAGAATCTCCAGCAGCGAGAAGTGATGCAGGCACCCTCAGGAGTGCCCACAGCAAAATTAAAAAATGATCACACAAACACACACGCCTATATATCCATGTCTGTGTGTGCTCAGTCATGTCCCTCTTTGCAGGCCTATTATATACATGTTTCTGTGTGCTCAGTTGCGTCCAATTCTTTGCAAACCTATGGACTGTAGCTCATCAAGCTCCTCTGCCCATGGGATTACCCAGGCAAGAATACTGGAGTGGGGTGCCATTTCCTCCTCCAGGGGATCTTCCCTACCCAGGGAGCAAAGTGCTGCATGCACAGACAGATGCTTTACCACTGCCCCATCTGGGAAGCCCACCTAGACATACATAAGATAACCGAGTAGCCTAAATGTCTAACTGTGTTCCTGGCCAAAAAAGTATACGGGTGAATGAATACATCACCACTTAGCAGTCTGCATCCATTAAGTCATTCAGTCCCCATAGAGCCTCTACGGGGAGGGGTCCCCATCTCTCTGTTAAAGATAAGGAAGGCAGCTTGAATGGACAGTAGATTCAGGAAACACAGGAGGAGAGCAGGGAAGCGGAGTGGATGAGGTCTCTTCCCGACACTGGTGAGTGTGCTCACTCCTGCTTGCCCCATCCTGGGCCCTCCGCAGAACCCAGGGACGCTCCTCATGGCACCACACACGAGCCCACAGACAGCTGTCGGGCACCACTGCTATGGAGAGACTTCAGGTCATGGATCATGTCAACAGAGGAGAGACTTTGAACTTGCCCAGGTCGTGGCATCTGCACTGACCACGTGACTCCATGGTTTGATGTTTGGCCTCTGAGCACTCTGTCCCTTCTGCCCACACCTGTGCAAGCTGGTATCAAAGCTCAAATACCTCCTCTTTTTGGCCCCAGTAGGAGGTTCAAACCATAGAACTCCTTTCCCCAACGAAACACTCCACCCCAGGGCAGCGGAGAACTACCATCAAATCCCCCAGCTCTCCTTTCCTAAGATCTCCAGCCACGTTCAGCCCCATGTGGGAGGCACAATGCTCAGTTCCATAAGCCTCATTATGTGAGCCCTTTCCTGCCCGGGTCGGGTGGGGGTGTGGTCCTCAGTCTTGACATCAGAACCAAATTTGGGGGCGAGTCCATGCCACTGCTGTGGATTACCCAACACCTGGGAATTCGCTTTATGTCAATCAAAACATTACATTCTCTAGAGAAACCCTCAAAGTCATAATCTTCTATAAATGATGGCATGTGACTTCTCAATTAGAAATCCCCCTTCATTTTGAACGGCTATTTTGTTTTCTACTAAATGCAGAGAACAATGAAGAGAACTGCCGTTTGGGACAGGAGCTGCCTAATTTTAATGTATTCTTAGATCAATTTAATACTATTTTTTGACATTTAAAATTTAACTTAGATTAACAATAATTTCTTGGGATTGGATAACTCTCTGTCAGGCTGCCCTTCCATTACAGAAGGTTTTACAGCTTCCTTTGTAACTGAACAGGACCCGGAGGTGCCTGTGTGGGACGAACCCTCCATGCTTTCTGCCTATTTCTTGCCTGTAGAAAAACGTTAGCTGAAAATAAACTTAATCAGAGAAATGTGAAAATGCAGAAAGGAAAACAGTCAAGCAAGACAAATAATACTGGTTTAGCCACCAAACAAAGTCAAGATCCTTTAGTTCCTCCTCAAGGGCTACAGATAAAATTCTGAAACATATGCTTTAGGCTGTTTTATACGTCCTGAAATTTGCACCAGATGCAAGGAGTGAGTTACGTGATGACCAGACTGGAGCCATGACATAAGCCGCTCCATCTTGCACAGCTCCAAGAACTGGCCTTCAGGAAACAGGAACACACTGACCCTGGCCTGAAGATTGTACAACCGGAAGATTGTACTTAAAAGAAACAAGATGACGCTGATCAGATCACCGGCGACTAAGTTCAAGATGACTGTCAGAGCTGATCGTGCTGTTCTGCACGCAGCCCCGTCCGCTGCATGTTCACCCCTGAAATCCCTCCTCTAAAAGCTCTTTCTCCTTGATCAGCAGTTGGGAGTTGGTTCCGTCACATGAGCCTACCTTCTTCCAGGCTGCCAGTCTCCTGAATAAAAAAGGCTTTCTTTCCTACAAGACTTGTCTATGGAGTAGCAGCTTTAAAGGGGCGAGCAGCCCAGCCTGAGTTGGGCAACACCAGACTCACTATCTAGTGTGTGAAAATAACACCTGACTGAGAACCACTGCCCTATAATCATTTCACAAGAAATATGACTTTTCTGCTAAGAACAAGCATGGGTCAAGCCCTTTGTAGTCCCAGGGGAAGAGAGACAGGAAAAAAAGATGAAAAGCTGACAGTCTTTACAAACCCTGATGCAAGCAAGCAAAATCTATAATAAATTGCAATTATATCTTCAAATCTCTGCTTTCCACTCTTAAACTAATTTAGACTCATCCAAATTGCTTACATGCCATGGAGATGACTCTTTATAGCTTATAAAATGTTTTTTACAATTTGATTACTCAGCTGCTCATATGCAAACCCTTATCCCTTATCTAAAAAAATCAGAGTTGGCTGTGTTGACCACTGTGATTTTCCAGAAATATCACACACCATGATTTGTGCACTTTAAAGTAATCCAAAAATTTAGAGCATGATACAATTGTTTACATGATGAACACAGACAAGAGTCTCTTTAATAGCACGACACCATGATTTGAATGCAACTGTTTAAAATAATCCAAAAATTTCAAGAAACCAACCAAACAAAGTCAAGATCCTTTAGTTCCTCCTCAAGGGCTACAGATAAAATTCTGAAACATATGCTTTAGGCTGTTTTATACGTCCTGAAATTTGCACCAGATGCAAGGAGTGAGTTACGTGATGACCAGACTGGAGCCATGACATAAGCCGCTCCATCTTGCACAGCTCCAAGAACTGGCCTTCAGGAAACAGGAACACACTGACCCTGGCCTGAAGATTGTACAACCGGAAGATTGTACTTAAAAGAAACAAGATGACGCTGATCAGATCACCGGCGACTAAGTTCAAGATGACTGTCAGAGCTGATCGTGCTGTTCTGCACGCAGCCCCGTCCGCTGCATGTTCACCCCTGAAATCCCTCCTCTAAAAGCTCTTTCTCCTTGATCAGCAGTTGGGAGTTGGTTCCGTCACATGAGCCTACCTTCTTCCAGGCTGCCAGTCTCCTGAATAAAAAAGGCTTTCTTTCCTACAAGACTTGTCTATGGAGTAGCAGCTTTAAAGGGGCGAGCAGCCCAGCCTGAGTTGGGCAACACCAGACTCACTATCTAGTGTGTGAAAATAACACCTGACTGAGAACCACTGCCCTATAATCATTTCACAAGAAATATGACTTTTCTGCTAAGAACAAGCATGGGTCAAGCCCTTTGTAGTCCCAGGGGAAGAGAGACAGGAAAAAAAGATGAAAAGCTGACAGTCTTTACAAACCCTGATGCAAGCAAGCAAAATCTATAATAAATTGCAATTATATCTTCAAATCTCTGCTTTCCACTCTTAAACTAATTTAGACTCATCCAAATTGCTTACATGCCATGGAGATGACTCTTTATAGCTTATAAAATGTTTTTTACAATTTGATTACTCAGCTGCTCATATGCAAACCCTTATCCCTTATCTAAAAAAATCAGAGTTGGCTGTGTTGACCACTGTGATTTTCCAGAAATATCACACACCATGATTTGTGCACTTTAAAGTAATCCAAAAATTTAGAGCATGATACAATTGTTTACATGATGAACACAGACAAGAGTCTCTTTAATAGAACACATGGATCTGTATTATATCCACTAGTACCTTTGCAAATAGTTCAGAAAGCTTTGTTATAACACAAAGCTGGCTCACTGACTAATATTTTCATCTTAATAATGAGTTTCCAGCAAGGACAGATGATACCACAGAGTGATGAAGTAGTCTCTTTGCAATTTGAGGAGACAACAAAGATGCCTTGTATTTCTTTAGGATTTAGGAGCAGAGGTGAGTCCAGAGATGGAATTGAGAGGAAAAAGGCAAATTACACCAAAAGTATAGCAGTCGATACTTTTGTTTCTGTGGATACTAGTGTATATCCTTGGTCTCCTATTCCTTCAGTATTTGAATATTAAAAACAAAGAATGTATACATAGGCATACCAAGCACCTAGCTGGAAAGTGCTATGCTTCAGCTATAAATTGGATCTATGGTGTGATAACATAACTTTAAGTATCATATTTCTTTTTCCATTCAACATTCCTCTGAACACCTAAGTGATGATGAATCTGACACCAGTCATTCATGATCCCAAGCAGTGCTTACCTCAGCTTTAATTTTATTGTCTCCAAAACAGAGGTGCTGTAAATAGGCTGCAGCATTAGATTGGACTGAAGGAAACTGATGTTGCAACATCTGTATCACTTCAGGCAGCTCTGGGTCTCTCCATCCAAATTCTCTGAACAAAGGAAAAGCAGGAGAACGTAAGAGAGAAACCCTGCAACTGTGAGCCTGTGGTCAACCCGTTTAGGTAACCCCTGGGAGAGTTTACATGGGGATATTTCAGAACCCGGGGAAACGAAATGAAAAGCTGACAGTCTTTACAAACCCTGATGCAAGCAAGCAAAATCTATAATAAATTGCAATTATATCTTCAAATCTCTGCTTTCCACTCTTAAACTAATTTAGACTCATCCAAATTGCTTACATGCCATGGAGATGACTCTTTATAGCTTATAAAATGTTTTTTACAATTTGATTACTCAGCTGCTCATATGCAAACCCTTATCCCTTATCTAAAAAAATCAGAGTTGGCTGTGTTGACCACTGTGATTTTCCAGAAATATCACACACCATGATTTGTGCACTTTAAAGTAATCCAAAAATTTAGAGCATGATACAATTGTTTACATGATGAACACAGACAAGAGTCTCTTTAATAGAACACATGGATCTGTATTATATCCACTAGTACCTTTGCAAATAGTTCAGAAAGCTTTGTTATAACACAAAGCTGGCTCACTGACTAATATTTTCATCTTAATAATGAGTTTCCAGCAAGGACAGATGATACCACAGAGTGATGAAGTAGTCTCTTTGCAATTTGAGGAGACAACAAAGATGCCTTGTATTTCTTTAGGATTTAGGAGCAGAGGTGAGTCCAGAGATGGAATTGAGAGGAAAAAGGCAAATTACACCAAAAGTATAGCAGTCGATACTTTTGTTTCTGTGGATACTAGTGTATATCCTTGGTCTCCTATTCCTTCAGTATTTGAATATTAAAAACAAAGAATGTATACATAGGCATACCAAGCACCTAGCTGGAAAGTGCTATGCTTCAGCTATAAATTGGATCTATGGTGTGATAACATAACTTTAAGTATCATATTTCTTTTTCCATTCAACATTCCTCTGAACACCTAAGTGATGATGAATCTGACACCAGTCATTCATGATCCCAAGCAGTGCTTACCTCAGCTTTAATTTTATTGTCTCCAAAACAGAGGTGCTGTAAATAGGCTGCAGCATTAGATTGGACTGAAGGAAACTGATGTTGCAACATCTGTATCACTTCAGGCAGCTCTGGGTCTCTCCATCCAAATTCTCTGAACAAAGGAAAAGCAGGAGAACGTAAGAGAGAAACCCTGCAACTGTGAGCCTGTGGTCAACCCGTTTAGGTAACCCCTGGGAGAGTTTACATGGGGATATTTCAGAACTGATTGCCCTGGCTTCCTTACACACATGTGGTTCAACTGCTAAGTCATGTCCAACTCTTTGTGATCCCCCCGGACTGCAGCACAGCAGGCTCCTCTCTCCTCTGCCATCTCCCCACTTTGCTCACATTCACGTCCACTGAGCCAGGGATGCTACCTAACCATCTCATCCTCCTACGTTTCTTAGACATGCATCAATTTAAAAAAAGCATTTGAGAAGATTTCCTTGAGCAAATGGTGCGTCAGTATATATATCTGCACATATACATCTGGGGCTTCCCAGGTGGCACAGCAGAAAAGAATCCACCTGCTAATGCAGCAGACGCAAGAGACATGGGTTCAAGCCCTGGATTGAGATTCCCTGGATTAGGAAATAGCAATCCACTCCAGTATTCTTGCCTGGAAAATTCTACGGACAGAGGAGCCGGGAAGGCTGCAGTCCATGGGGTTGCTATAAGTCAGACACAGCTGAGCATGCAGGCACATACACATACACAATTTTAAGTGTATACCTGAAGCTACCATGTTTATGAAGACTGAAAAAAATGACTTAAAACGTCACATGATCTTACTAATACAGACATTTTTCATTTGGGATTCAGTAGATAATTTATAAGATCACATTTATTTTCCAATATCTTGTACAGGTATAGCATTTAAACTATCAAAGAGAAAATATAACTGGATAAGTTCAGTCTTAAAATGTCATGATAGCAATTATGCCCTCTTTGTTATATGTATGATTATCATTGCTGTTATCATAATCTCTTCTTTTACAAATAGACAGATTCCCTAAAAACCTTTCTGAGGATAAAAGTATAGTGACAAGAAAAGGACAAGTGCCTTTATAAAAGGAAATTATTTATTTTAAGAGGTTATTCACACACTGTTAACACATCTTATGCATGCATTATTTTTCTGTATCCTCCTGCTTACATCTCAGCTACTCCAAGAAGCTGTTTACTTAATTCTAAGAAACATACTCCAGAGTACTTAAGCCCATTCTAAAACACAAGGGTGATCGTACCATTATGCAAATGAATATTCTTTCATGAAACTGAGCAGCTCAACCAGTTAAAGCAGCAGTCCCCAACCTTCTTGGCACCAGGGACTGGTTTCTTGAAAGACATTTCTTCCATGGACCAGAGAGAGGAGATGGATTCGGGATGATTCAAACACATGACATTTCTTGTGCACTTTATTTCTATTATGATTTCATCAGCTCCACCTCAGATCAGCAGGCATTAGATCCTGGAGAAAGGACCCTCAAGTCAGAGCATGACACTAACAGGGTTGGATGTATGGACTCCTTTTTCTGTAGCAGTGAGTCAATTTTTAACAGAGAAAAAAAAAAAAAAGCAACCTGAGACACCGCAGATAAAAACTTGACCCCTAGAACCACAAAAGACTCCTATCTATCTGAAGGGTGGGCTGGAAGAGAAATGAGACAGTTTTGCAGCACCTACTTGGCTTCGAAAAACAACTCAAAAGCACACATCCCACCAACGCCAGGTCAGTGCTGTCATTCGAGAAGGGGAGTCGTGAAAATGGGACAGAGATGGAGCAGACAAAGGCTACGTCTCCTCACAGTGTCTAGCCTGCTCTCTTTATCTCTTCTTTATCATGATGGGTAGAGTTTGTCAAGCAAACTTTGAAGCATGTCGGGGCTCCCTTACCACTACTGAAGACAGTATGGCATTGGATCTTGAACTGGCTCTGTTTTTATGGGAAAGATAAAGCTTTCGACCTAATGTGCATTAAGTATCTACAAGTTTACATACAATCTTAGCAGACACACATTTTCATAAAGGCCTACAGCACAGAACATTTTGCTACAAAACATACTTCAGTGGTTGCTGATAATGGATCACCTATTGGATTTTCTTAGGCTAAGTGATCATGGTAGAAAACAATTATGGATGAAAACACAGGAAGCTTGTCTTTCTTTTTAACTGAATTTCCTTCCACTGCCTGACTTTAAACCACCTTAGTGTGCAACCCCCAAACAAGACAACCTTCTCTTACAGTAGGGGCTCTTAAAATTCTATCCTTAATAAAAAAGCTCTGGTACATATATACAATGGAATACTACACAGCTGTAAAAAGCAGTGCAGAAGAATCAGTCCTAATTAAGTGTTTGTATCTAGAATCTATCATAAAAAGTGAAGTAAGTCAAAAAGAGAAAGATGAATACAATATACTAACACATATAGATGGAATCTAGTAGGATGGTAATGATGACACACGCAGTGAAGTGATGAAAAAACAGACATGGAGAATAGACATACGGACATTGAGGGGAATGAACAGTGGATGGAATGCGTAAAGTAAGTAGCGTGAAAACCTATACTATCATACGTGAAAAAAAAATAGCTATTGTCATTGTGCTGTGTGAAAAGGGGATCCTGCAGGGGTGCTGTGCGATGGCCTGGAGGGGTGGGATGGGGGAGATATACATTCGACTAATCTGGGATTATACATATCTGTAAACAACAAAACTCTGTAAAAGTAAAATAAAAAAATTTAAAAATCTATCCTTAGCTCAAGTTAAATAAAAATCTACAGCACACGTAGAAATTAAAATTAGAGGTATGATGTGAAGACTCTGGATGGCTAAGACGAATTCAAGTAAGCCTGTGCTATTGGAAAGTGATTAGTAAAGGATTCATTTCAGCCTGTTTTACTAACCAGATAGGAACTGCTCTAATAGGCTTATGTGGCATAGATCAAGAATGTCTTTGAATAAGAGCTCAGGAGGAACAGTCTTGGGGCCTCTGCACACGTGCAGGCACATGGGCTTTCTTGTGCCAATGCGTATACACACAGATGCACACATGTGAATACACACACACACACACAGACAGTCCAAAAATCAAGAGAAGGAGGAAAGTTTCAGGAGTCATCTAAGCCTCTTTTTCTAGAACTGCTCTGTTTCAGCTAAATGAGAGCCTTCTTGGATGTTGTGTTGTCCATGGAGATGGACTCTAGAAAAAAGCTGGACAGAATAAAATGCCTGATTCTTTATAGAAGGTCTTTTCTTTTTTTTTTTTTTCAACTGAGGTATAATTGATTTACAGAATTCTCTTAGTTTCAGGTGTACAGAAAAGTGATTTATATACATAACATACATTTCCTTTTTCAGATGCTTTTCACTTAAAGGCTGTTACAACATACTGAGTGTAGTCTCTTGTGCTGTACGAGGTCCTTGTTGGTTGGCCTTCACAAGAAGTTTTAATCCTTAAGGACAAGGAGTGTTCATAGCACAAACAGGGTTCTGGTGAAAACAAAATCAGCCAAAGAACAGCACGAGGAGGGACATAGGGCCATACGAGGGCTGGCAGATTCGGGAAAGGTGGGCGTGAACCCGGGGTGCCTGTGAGACAGGAGGCTGTAGGGACAGCAGTGCCCAGGAAGGGGGTGGAAGAAATGAATCTGGAAAGTAAGGCTAGTGTGTGATCACAAAGAGCCTCCCACTCAAACACAAAAAGTCTGGACTGGGTCTGTGGTCAGTACTGTGACAAAGAAATCTAAGGAAGGTTAGATGTGTAGCTTCCCACATGGATGCAGCGGTAAAGAACCCACCTGACAATGCAGGAGACATAAGTGACACGGCTTTGATCTCTGGATCTGGAGGACCACCCGGAGAAGCAAATGGCAACCCACTCCAGTATTTTTTTTTATTATTAAAAAAAATTCCCCCCATCATACCTCATTTTTATTTATATTTATTTTTCATCGATCTTTCATTCTTTGGCATGTGTGGACCTCCCCCTGCAGTGGCCTCTCTGAGTGAAGAGCACCAGCTCTGGGCGCATGTGCTCCAGAGCACTGCCTTGCAATTGGACACACCAGTCCAGTAGCTCTGTGGCAGGTGGGATCTTCCCCAGTCAGGGATTGAACCGGTGACCCTTGCACTGGAAGGTGGACTCTGTACCCACTGGACCACCAGGGAAATCCCCACTCCAGTATTCTTGTCTCGTGAATTCTATGCACAGAGGAGCCATGGCGCCACAAAGAGTCAGACATGACTGAAGTGACTCATCACAGGCTTACAGAAACAGACAGAGACCATCTTAAGTAATACTGTGAGCACAGACTAAAAGCCAGTCGCCAAGGCTCCCTGTTCACATACTTTAATCCTTAACTAGCCTTATGCAGTTTCTCTTCATTTCATGGAGGAGGAAGTTTAGACTTAGAGATGTTCACAAACTTAATGATGGGGCAGAAATAAAACTCTGGCTTTCAAACAGATAAATTTAATCATAAACTAGGATCAAATACAGGTTTGAAGTGCCTGCTGTAATCACTGTTTGAAATAAAGTCTAAAACAGGGATTTTTTAGGCACTGTCTAAAGGATTATTTGAGACAATATTTACACCTGTGTCCCTGAAGGATGTCTGACAATGCCAGAAGACAGTTTTGGTTGTCACAGCTGGAAGATGGTACTGACATCCGGAAAGAGAAAAACAAATATTGTATCCTAACATGCATATGTGAAATCTAGAAAAATGTACCTGTTTGTGTAATTCTTTTATTTCTTGATTACTGTAGTGTAACAGGCACCGGATTTGGCATCAGGATAATTAGGAAAGAGTTCAGAACTTGAACACCTGTCTTTCTCCCATCTAGACAACAAATAAATATAGGAGAGTCCCTCAGTGCTTGTGGGTCTTGGTTTCCATGGATCAATTACAGAGAATAATGCCATCTATTTCATGGGACTCCTTTTTAAAAGACATCATAAACAATGAGAGTAAAAGTTCTGAGCAAACTATTAAAAGCTAGGTATATACTACTAATTGTTAATCTAAGACATAAGGGACGTATACATATACACAATATACAGATATACATGTATATATACTTAAAGTTTATAAGTCAGTCACTGTGTGGAAATCAGTCAGCTTCATCCCATTCTTTGCAAGCCCATGCAGTGTAGGCCACCAGGTCATGGGATTCTCTAGGCAAGAATACTGGAATGGGTTGCCATTCCCTCCTCCAGGGGATCTTCCTGATTCAGGGATCAAACCTGGGCCTTTTGTATTGCAGGTGGATTCTTTGTCTGAGACAATATCATTTAGTTCTTAAAAAAGAAGCCTTTGCTGTTGTGGATTCATTTGGACACTATACTCACTTGAAGGACTCTTAAGTGGAAGAAGAGACACTGCTTGAGCCTGCAGTGAAAACTGCGTTGCCCTGCGCTGTCTGGAATGGTTTGCCCCCTAACCCCTCCAGAGGCAGAGTCCTGGGGAAGGCAGAGTCCTCTGTATGCAGAGTCGTTCAAATCCTCCTCCACGATGAGCTCTTCTCCTCTCTGCGTCTTGTTTGCTGCTGATCCTCCACTGGTTGGCATGGCGACTCTGTTCTGGGTAGATGTCTATGGAGTCCATCTGCTACGCTGTGACAATAATTCCTCCCTTCAAGTACTGCTGGGATGATTACCAGTAATATATATGAACCCCTTAGAGCAATGTCTGATACAGTGTGGGCCCTCAATAAATAACACGTATTATATATATAACTAGATGAAGAAAAGAAGAACAAGAAATAAGAACCATCTACAATTTTCTACAGAAGCCCAGCTCATAACTCTCATTTGTGACTGGGCTTCACTTCAGAAACGCTCGTAGAACTGGAGATATGCAAATGTAACCTTTTCTCCATTAAAACTTGTCACACAGACCAACAATATTATGACTCCATCCTTACTTTTATAAGGACGCTGTGAGTTGTTAAAATTACAAGGCGCTTCGCACACAGCTAAACAGCAAACAGTCTGAAATTTGTTACTGTGTTACGAGGCGCTGAAACCCAAGAGCTGATGTCCTGTCACAACATTTTTATGAAGTTTGCTTCTGCGTTGAAAAGAGCCCCAGGACAATCAGCATCTTTGGGAATTCCAAACTATGATTTTCCAGCAAAACTTTATGTCAGAGTTCACTTTGATTACAAGGCCAATAAACTCATGGGAAGACAGACTCTCTGGATATTATTTAAGTCTATGAAAATCTCAACCATTTTAAACCCTCTGAACTCTTCAACTAAAAGTTTTCAAGACTGTACTAGCTTTACTTTTCCATCCAGAGTCAAAGAGGTCAGATGTTTTGTTTTTTGACTTAGTCTTGTTGAGATAATAGGGATTAAGGGCTGCAGAGCTTGTGGTCACAAGAATAAGTTAGATGGAAAGACTTTTTTGTTTACACAGTGGAGGTATCTTCACACAGGTTGACCGATAAGAACTCACCCAACAGATCAACACATGGAAGCATGAATGTCTTAATTTTCATCCCTGAATAGTCCGTCTTCAAACAAAAAGCTGCCTACACGGTTAATCGCTACAGAGAAGAGACACCACTTTGCCAGCAAAGGTCCATAGAGTCAGAGCTGCGGCTTTTCCAGCTCATAAACTGCAGGCCTAAAATGGCGTGTCTATTGTGTAACACACTAGCTTGGGGAAAACGTTCCTTTGGGTTTTGCTGTAAGATGGTATGAATACCGAAACAAACTTTTGGCCAACGATTACCAGTAATATATATGAACCCCTTAGAGCAATGTCTGATACAGTGTGGGCCCTCAATAAATAACACGTATTATATATATAACTAGATGAAGAAAAGAAGAACAAGAAATAAGAACCATCTACAATTTTCTACAGAAGCCCAGCTCATAACTCTCATTTGTGACTGGGCTTCACTTCAGAAACGCTCGTAGAACTGGAGATATGCAAATGTAACCTTTTCTCCATTAAAACTTGTCACACAGACCAACAATATTATGACTCCATCCTTACTTTTATAAGGACGCTGTGAGTTGTTAAAATTACAAGGCGCTTCGCACACAGCTAAACAGCAAACAGTCTGAAATTTGTTACTGTGTTACGCAGGCGCTGAAACCCAAGAGCTGATGTCCTGTCACAACATTTTTATGAAGTTTGCTTCTGCGTTGAAAAGAGCCCCAGGACAATCAGCATCTTTGGGAATTCCAAACTATGATTTTCCAGCAAAACTTTATGTCAGAGTTCACTTTGATTACAAGGCCAATAAACTCATGGGAAGACAGACTCTCTGGATATTATTTAAGTCTATGAAAATCTCAACCATTTTAAACCCTCTGAACTCTTCAACTAAAAGTTTTCAAGACTGTACTAGCTTTACTTTTCCATCCAGAGTCAAAGAGGTCAGATGTTTTGTTTTTTGACTTAGTCTTGTTGAGATAATAGGGATTAAGGGCTGCAGAGCTTGTGGTCACAAGAATAAGTTAGATGGAAAGACTTTTTTGTTTACACAGTGGAGGTATCTTCACACAGGTTGACCGATAAGAACTCACCCAACAGATCAACACATGGAAGCATGAATGTCTTAATTTTCATCCCTGAATAGTCCGTCTTCAAACAAAAAGCTGCCTACACGGTTAATCGCTACAGAGAAGAGACACCACTTTGCCAGCAAAGGTCCATAGAGTCAGAGCTGCGGCTTTTCCAGCTCATAAACTGCAGGCCTAAAATGGCGTGTCTATTGTGTAACACACTAGCTTGGGGAAAACGTTCCTTTGGGTTTTGCTGTAAGATGGTATGAATACCGAAACAAACTTTTTGGCCAACTCAGTACTTTGGCCCTCTGGCTACGGTGTTGAGAACAGAATCGAGGGGGCCGGATGAAGTCAGGGGCTCCTGCAGGGATCCTGGAGGGAGTGATACGGCTCAGGAGAGGGGACTAAGAAGCTGGGCGAGTCTGGATGCATCCTGAAGGCAGAGCCTGCCATGTTCCTGGGTGGGCTGTGATGTGTGAGGGAAGGAGACGCCCAGTGGATCCCTCCCGTGAGCCCCTCTCCTTCCCTCACCCGCTGCTCCACAGGATCCAGTGACCCCAGTTGATCCCAGCTGCCTTGTATCTCAGGCCCATCCTGGAGCCAGCACGAGGGGTGGTCAGGCCAGGACCCACTTTGGGAGACCGGTGCTTATTATTTCAGAATAAGAAGTTTCAACTACCAAATTTTCTATTAGGCTGAAGTGGAGAGAGACAAACAGTAACACAACAGGAAAATGGGTTATTTCTGAAGTATTATGGGTACTGGGTGCTTTGAATACATCTTAGCCCAGCAGTGGGCTTCGAGGAGTTGAGAGGTGAAAATAGTGTAAAGCAATCAGGCAAAATGAATGCCATTATTTATCATTTTTAATCACATGTGTTTTAAGTACCAGCAAATCTCTGCTTCTACCGAAGATTTCTAAAGGCCCATTAGATTACAAACAGTATTATCACTTTTATGGTAATACCTATTCAGTAACAATTAAGTACTTATTTATTCATTAATGAAAATAGACTTTTTCAATAAAAATATGCTCCACAATGAAAAATTAACTTCATATATACAAGCATTTGGTTGCTCTGGAAATTCTAACAAGGTGTCTTAGTGATTAGATCCCATGGGAAAAAAAAATGAGAAATAAGTACCCATAAACTTCTCCTTGCAAGCCATACTGACTTTATGGAAAATGTTTATATTCTACAACTATGGAGCATTTTAAAATGAATAATCCATGATGCTTAGAAAAATCACCTGTGAACCTTCAGTGCCAGTAAGGGATGGCTAAGATCTGGGTTAGTAGAAGATTCACATATTTTTAAGCAAGGTTTCCCCTTGTCAACACCAGGACAAGAATGCTATTTGGCCTCAGGATTTGATCAAGACACTGAGAAAAAGCCACAAACGTACTGATCAACCCTCAAAAGGTTTTACTGTTCTATACATACATGTGTGCACATTAAAGGGAACCTATATTAAATAATGCTAAATAATGAACTAGAAACCTACTACGTATAAGTCATAGAATGCAGTACACTTATAAATTAGGTAACCATATCATCTGACAGTTCTCAGAGAAAAAACTGAAAGTGTTTCACTGCTGTCATTCAGTCATTCATGATTCTTTGTGACCCCATGGACTGCAGCACAGCAGACTTCCTTGTCCTTCACTATCTCCTGAGTGTGCGGATTCCAGTTTCGGTGATAGCAATTTCTTGACCAAATCTGTTGTTGATTTTAGTCCTGAAAATATTGGAAGCATATTTCACCACTGAAATTTTAGTTCTCCAAAGGATGACAACTTAATTTACTTCACATAACATTGGACAGAGATACTTTCTTCAAAGAAAATCTCGTGTGCTACATGCTAAGTGGCTTCCATTGCATCCAACTCTTAACAGCCCTATGGACTGTATCCCACCAGGCTCCTCTGTCCATGGGATTATCCAGGCAAGAATACTGGAGTGAGTTGCCATTTCCTCCAGGGGACTGTCTCAATCCAGAGATCTAGCCCATGTCTCCTATGTCTCAAATTCAAGGGAGCAGGACTCTGTTCTGGACATTTTCTGCCAGGATCAGAAGCGTTCTATGACTGAATATCCTAAACATTCTTCTGGAGAAGGGAGGTCCACAATGAAATTAACTTCATATATACAAGCATTTGGTTGCTCTGGAAATTCTAACAAGGTGTCTTAGTGATTAGATCCCATGGGAAAAAAAAATGAGAAATAAGTACCCATAAACTTCTCCTTGCAAGCCATACTGACTTTATGGAAAATGTTTATATTCTACAACTATGGAGCATTTTAAAATGAATAATCCATGATGCTTAGAAAAATCACCTGTGAACCTTCAGTGCCAGTAAGGGATGGCTAAGATCTGGGTTAGTAGAAGATTCACATATTTTTAAGCAAGGTTTCCCCTTGTCAACACCAGGACAAGAATGCTATTTGGCCTCAGGATTTGATCAAGACACTGAGAAAAAGCCACAAACGTACTGATCAACCCTCAAAAGGTTTTACTGTTCTATACATACATGTGTGCACATTAAAGGGAACCTATATTAAATAATGCTAAATAATGAACTAGAAACCTACTACGTATAAGTCATAGAATGCAGTACACTTATAAATTAGGTAACCATATCATCTGACAGTTCTCAGAGAAAAAACTGAAAGTGTTTCACTGCTGTCATTCAGTCATTCATGATTCTTTGTGACCCCATGGACTGCAGCACAGCAGACTTCCTTGTCCTTCACTATCTCCTGAGTGTGCGGATTCCAGTTTCGGTGATAGCAATTTCTTGACCAAATCTGTTGTTGATTTTAGTCCTGAAAATATTGGAAGCATATTTCACCACTGAAATTTTAGTTCTCCAAAGGATGACAACTTAATTTACTTCACATAACATTGGACAGAGATACTTTCTTCAAAGAAAATCTCGTGTGCTACATGCTAAGTGGCTTCCATTGCATCCAACTCTTAACAGCCCTATGGACTGTATCCCACCAGGCTCCTCTGTCCATGGGATTATCCAGGCAAGAATACTGGAGTGAGTTGCCATTTCCTCCAGGGGACTGTCTCAATCCAGAGATCTAGCCCATGTCTCCTATGTCTCAAATTCAAGGGAGCAGGACTCTGTTCTGGACGTTTTCTGCCAGGATCAGGGAAGCGTTCTATGACTGAATATCCTAAACATTCTTCTGGAGAAGGGAGGAAGAGCAGAGAACAGCTCAAACCAGGACTGGTGAAGAAACAGCAGTCTTTTTAATGAGCCAGGATAGGTGGTTGTTTTCACCATTCTGTGGTTCAGACGGCGCTCATGTTTTGTCTGTGTTCAGACATAATTACCAGGGGGTCTGATTGTGTCTACAGTCATCACTGTGGTTCATCAGAGTGGCCTCATGTGATGGTGATACTCTGAAATTGCTTATGCTCAAGAGAAAGACACCAAGGCCTTCCTGTGCATGCCTGATCAGCTCTTCTCCTTCTTGGCCACCAGGCCTGGGCTGTCCAGGGAAAAGCCCCAGGGCTCATGGAAAGGGAAGGGAAGGTGACAAAGACAAAGATGCTTTCCTAACACAGGTGGCCTCTGCGGAGGGGGCACTCTGGGGGCTCACATGGTGTTTTTCAGCTCCACCAGCAGGACACCAAACCACAAGTGAGAGGAAAAAGGAAGAATCAGTGGCTCCGCCTCCAGGAAGCCGCACTCCAGTTCTTTCTGTACGGCTGGTTGAAATCAGGTTACTTTGAAATGTTACAGACAGCAAGTCTGATGCCTCCTGATGAATGACTTCATGCACCACAGTCCTCAGCATTTTGCTGTTGCTATTGTTGTTTCCTGAGATACCTTAGGAATGGGAAGAAAACTGGGTGTTGTGGCTTAGTGGCCAGAACAGGGAAAAAAAACCCCAAACTCCAACTATCAACATGTAGTTAGGTCTGTCGTTACAACTGCCCATACCAAAAACATACCTAGCTGGGTCTATTATTTTACTTTGCTCTCAGAGGAATTCTAGATCTCTGAATACTCTGGGTAACTCTTAATATTAAGTCTCCTTCTGAAAAAATAGAGTAAAAATAATTAAACTGTCCAAGTAGCCCATTCACAATTATTTATCATGATTAGACACTATATGCAAAGCAATTTCATCCATCAATATTATCTTTTATCACATTTCATAGTACTTTTGCTATAAAACTATCCATTTACTTCCATTTCTATTATCTGAATATATCTGAGTATTAAATGTAGGGATTATATTAATCTTTTATATTTAATAAAATAACTCACACTGGTTATTTATTAGTAGTTCTAATAAATAGGGGGAAGGGGTATGAACCTACCAGCTCTATACTATTATGCCAGAAGATTCCATATGTATGCAGCTGAATGCATTAGAGCTTCCTTATAAAGTGCATGGTTAAAAAAGGGGTTTCTTTTAAGATGATAGCATAATCAGGGCCCCTTTGGCATCAGAGTGGCCTCATGTGATGGTGATACTCTGAAATTGCTTATGCTCAAGAGAAAGACACCAAGGCCTTCCTGTGCATGCCTGATCAGCTCTTCTCCTTCTTGGCCACCAGGCCTGGGCTGTCCAGGGAAAAGCCCCAGGGCTCATGGAAAGGGAAGGGAAGGTGACAAAGACAAAGATGCTTTCCTGACACAGGTGGCCTCTGCGGAGGGGGCACTCTGGGGGCTCACATGGTGTTTTTCAGCTCCACCAGCAGGACACCAAACCACAAGTGAGAGGAAAAAGGAAGAATCAGTGGCTCCGCCTCCAGGAAGCCGCACTCCAGTTCTTTCTGTACGGCTGGTTGAAATCAGGTTACTTTGAAATGTTACAGACAGCAAGTCTGATGCCTCCTGATGAATGACTTCATGCACCACAGTCCTCAGCATTTTGCTGTTGCTATTGTTGTTTCCTGAGATACCTTAGGAATGGGAAGAAAACTGGGTGTTGTGGCTTAGTGGCCAGAACAGGGAAAAAAAAACCCAAACTCCAACTATCAACATGTAGTTAGGTCTGTGGTTACAACTGCCCATACCAAAAACATACCTAGCTGGGTCTATTATTTTACTTTGCTCTCAGAGGAATTCTAGAGCTCTGAATACTCTGGGTAACTCTTAATATTAAGTCTCCTTCTGAAAAAATAGAGTAAAAATAATTAAACTGTCCAAGTAGCCCATTCACAATTATTTATCATGATTAGACACTATATGCAAAGCAATTTCATCCATCAATATTATCTTTTATCACATTTCATAGTACTTTTGCTATAAAACTATCCATTTACTTCCATTTCTATTATCTGAATATATCTGAGTATTAAATGTAGGGATTATATTAATCTTTTATATTTAATAAAATAACTCACACTGGTTATTTATTAGTAGTTCTAATAAATAGGGGGAAGGGGTATGAACCTACCAGCTCTATACTATTATGCCAGAAGATTCCATATGTATGCAGCTGAATGCATTAGAGCTTCCTTATAAAGTGCCTGGTTAAAAAAGGTGTTTCTTTTAAGATGATAGTGTTCAATTACATTTAATTTGTACACACTGATGAAGTCTTAGATTCTTAGACCAGGCTTCAGGCTTTTATTGCCTCTGTCTGCCTAATCTCAGTAGAACGGCTGTGACTAATTTGAAAATTAACTGAAAACTCTCCAATGGGTTTAAAGCCATTGTCTGTTATCACTGCCATAGAATTATATTCTTGAAGGTGAAGAAGATGGTGGACAGGGCTGATGAAGTCATTTTGATTATAGGAAAAAGAGCCAGTGGCAGATGAAAGAGCAAGTGACAGTTTTCTTTATGCAAGTTATAAAAGCAAACAGTACTTCTTTCATCTTTTTTAGTAATTAACAACTATAATTGAATCATTCTGCTATACACCTAAAACACAACATTTTACATCAACTATGCTTCAATAAAAAAAATTAACTGAAAAACAAAATGGTTTCTTCATTAAATATTTATTTATCCTCTAGAAAAACATTGTTTTAAGTTCAGCAGCAAACTGAAGCCAAAAGGAATCAACTCACTTGGCCCTTGAAGAAAATTTCATACTTCATTATATAAACTTATTTTTTTGTTCAAGTATTTTCTCTTTGTGAAAATTGACTAGACATAAAAAATAGGCAGAATTTGACTTCATTTACTTTCAAACGCCTCTAAACTTCATGGCTCACTCTGTGTACGAGCTTCCCATGCTCCTTCCTAACTAGCTCCCTCCCTCCAGGTGGGAACCCCTGGTTTATCGTGCACACCATGACTGGTGCAGTGTAGAGGCTAAAATGCTTCTAAAGGCAAATCTGCCCATCTTACAGACCTTCCAAAACTCTCTGCTTGCATTCCATCACTCAAAGGACTTGGCTCCAGAAAAGCCTCCAGACACCAGCCTCTGTCTCTTCCCCCAGCAGCTGTGTGTGGTTCCTACTCAGGCCTGGCAGCGTTGCTTCCTCCACTGCTAACCCGGCCCACTTCCTGCCTTCTTGGCCTATGTGACTGTGCGCAAGCACTGCATTGTGTACCCGGGCACTTGAGTTGTGTCTGACTCTTTGTGACCCCGTGGACAACAGCCCACCAGGTTCCTCTGTCCATGGGATTCTCCAGGCAAGAAGACTGGAGTGGGCTGCCACGCCTTCCTCCAAGGGATCTTCCTGATCCCAGGAATCAAACCTGTGTCTCCTGGGGCTACCTGCATTGCAGGGAGACTCTTTACCGCCGTGCCACCGAGGAAGCCCTGCAAAAGCATTAGCACCTCTAAAAGTCCTTTTCTGAGGACAAATAAATTGGTAATATACCAATAGGCAATATTCCAGTAGAGCTATTCAAAACCCTGAAGGATGATGCTATTGAGTGTTGCACTCAATTGCACAGCAACTCTGGAATACCCAGCAGTGGCAAAACGACTGGAAAAGGTCAATCCTCATTCCAATTCCCAAGAAGAGTAGTACTAAAGAATGTTCTGCCTATTGGACAATTGCATGCATCCCCAGTGCTAGTAAGGTCATCCTTATAACCCTGCATACTAGGCTTCAGCATTACACGAACCAAGAACTTCCAGACATCCAAGCTGCGTTTAGAAAAGGCAGAGGAACCAGAGATCAAATTGCCAACATCTGCTGGATCATAGGGAAAGCAAGAGAATTACAGGAAAACATCCACCTCTGTTTCATTGACTACACTAAAATCTTTGTATGAATCATAACAAACTGTGGCAAGGCTCTTAAAGTGCTGGGAATAGTCGACTGTCTTACCTGTCTCCTGAGAAATCTGTACGCAGGTCAAGAAGCAACTGTTAGAACCCTGTATGGAACGACTGATTGGTTCAGGACTGAGAAAGGAGTGCAACAGGGCTGTCTGTTCTTACTCTGTTTATTTAACCTATATGTTGAGCTCATCATAAGAAATGTTGGGCTGGATGAATTATGAGCTGGAATCTAGACAGGTGGGAGAACAACCTCAGATAAACAGATGACACCGCTATAATGGCAGAAAGAGAAGAGGAACTAAAGAACTTCTTGATGAGGGTGAAGGAGGAGAGTGGAGAAGCCAGTTTAAAGCTCTATATTTAAAAAAGAAGAAGGAAAAAATAAGATCACGGCATTTGGCCCCATTGCTTCGTGGCAAATAGAAGGAGGAAAGGTGGAAGCAGTGACAGAGTCCCTCTTCTTGAGCTCTGTCACCGCGGATGGTGACTGCAGCCATGAGGTCAGAAAACTATTGTTTCTTGGCAGGAAAGCTATGAAAAACCCAGACAGTGTGTTGAAAAACTGAGATATTTCTGTGCTGACAAAGGTCCGTACAGTCAAGGCTATGGTCTTCCCAATGGTCATGTGCAGTTGTGAGAGCTGAACTATAAAGAAGCAGAGGGCCAGAGAATTTATCTCTTCCAACTGCGGTGCTGGAGAAGGCTCCTGAGAGTCCCTTGGACAGTGAGGATACCAAACGAGTCAATCTTAAGGGATATGAACCCTGAATATTCATTGCAAGGATTGATGCCAAAGCTGAAGTTCCAGTATATTGGTCACCGGATAAGAAGAGCTGACTCTTTGGAAATGTGCCTGATTCTAGAAACGACTGAGGGCACAAGGAGAAGCAGGCATCAGAGGATGAGATGGATGGACGGCATCACTGAAGCCGTGGACATGAACTTGGGCAGGCTCTGGGAGATGGTGGGGGGCAGAGGGGCCTGGTGGGCTGCAGTCCATGGCCCACAGAGTCAGACACGACTCAGTGACTGAACAACAAAAACAGGCAATATGGGTGTACTATCTGTGACTGATACCACCTTGGAGAAAACGTTATCCAGTTTCTGACACTGGAACGTTCCCTGGTTTGTTTGTTTGTTTGTTTGTTTTTTGGCAGGCCAATACAATTTGTAGCATTTGTCACACTGGAATTTTACACTCATCTTTGTAATTTTACACTCATCTTTGTAACTGGTTAATGATGTTCTTCATCACTAGAGAAATAAACCCCAGCAAGCATCGTCATTTTTGAAGTCATTACGACGCCTCTGGGGTCCAGCACGTGGCTTATGGACAGGAGGTACTCAATGAACAGATGAAACTATTCCAAGGTAAAAACATCTCAGAGATAAGCAGTAGCAATGAGAGAAAGCATGTAGAAGTAGCTGTCATCCAACTGCTAACTTACCGGTCACCACACCTCCCTGACCCCGTTCCTCCATTCTGTACCATCTACAGAGTGCCAGTCATGCACAATGGACAATGTAAGATCACAGCCCCCAGAAACCTCTGTCTGGGAGGCTGAGGATGGAGGTAAGAGGGTGAAGACCCATGAGTGAGGCAGGGCCGCTCAACCTTGGCACTCTGGACTTTGGTGGCAGAAGAATTCCAGGTTAGGGTAGGGAGGGGCTTCATTGTGCTGGAAGATGTTTTGAAGCATCCCTGATGTCTACCAACTAGATGTCAGCAGGCCCTGGGGCTTCTCCCGGGGCTCAGCCATGAAGAATCCGCCTGCAATGCAGGAGACGTAGGTTCGACCCTGGGTCAGGAAGATCCCCTGGAGGAGGGCATGGCAGCCCAACTCCAGTATTCCTGCCTGGAAAATTCCATGGGCAGAGGAGCCTGGCAGGCTACAGTCCACAGGGTCTCAAAGAGTCAGACAGAACTGAAGGGACTGAGCATGAACAACATGTACCCCCACTTTTCCCAAGTCTGCTTTACACCACTTTACTTTTAGGCAAGATCTACATTAGGTATCTACTTTTGCTAACTGAATGAATTCTGAAGAGAGCTTTCCCTTTTATTAAAAAAAAAAAAGGCAGAAAATGAAAATGCCTCCAATGCTTCTGCACCACTTCATCATAGAAAAGGTTTCCTTTATTTTGTGTCATGAGAGAGCAGCACACAGTATCTCCCTCCAGTTCTGACAAACCAAAATGCCCCCAGGTACTGCGGGATAGCCTAGGGGTGGGGCTCAGAGTCCCGTCCTATGGAGAAGCCCTGGTGTGAGGAGTATTTCGGATGCCACTGGAGAAAGGCCACAGGAAACTAAGCGGCTCTGGGTCTATTGCGCAGGCCTCCTGGCAACTCCTTTCCTGCCGACAAAGCTGCCAAAAGGGAGACTAGGTTTCCTGAACTGGATTCCATGGAGTTCTAAGGTCTAGAACTGTGGATCTGAAGGGAAGAGTGGGAGCAGGTGAACACTAAATGCCTTTTTGACCTTTGATTTGAGGACCTAAGTGAACAAATGGGTGCCAGCCCTGCGTGAGGCATAGGGAACAGATGGCACGTCACGAGGGGGAGTCCTGGAGTTCATCAGCCACCGTGACAGCGGCCTGAAGACCAATAGGTGGTCTATAGCACAGCCTGCTGCCTTAGAACTCAATACAACCATATACAACAAGAAACTGAAGGAATAGCTATTTCTTTTTTTGGTGGGGGGGGCACTTCTACTGATCTTTCATTTATTTATCTTTGTTCTTTTGGCCTGTGTGGGCCTCCCATCGCAGTGGCCTCTGTTGCTGCTCGGTAGTTGGACACACCAGTCCAGCCGCTCTGCGGCACGTGGGATCTTCCCAGGCCAGGGATCGAACTGGTGTCCCTTGCACTGCAAGGCAGTGGTCTTACCCACTGGACCACCAGGCAAGCCCAACTATTTCTTTTAATTAAAAAAAAAAAAAACACAAAAACTTTTTTGGCCATATCAAGTGGCATATGGGACCTTAGTTCCCCAACCAGGGATTGAACCCATGTCCCCAGCTGTAGAAGCACGAGTCTTAACCACTGGACTGCGAGGGAAGTCCTGAGGGGTGGCTGTTCTTCTGGTTGCCCACAGGCAGCTCTGCAGGCTGTGGATGGGTCTACAAGAAAAGGTACCCGGGCGCCCTGGTTCTACATAACCCCTCCTGCCTTTTAATTCCATCATCATTCTCCCCGCCAGACTCTCCTCCTTCAAGGAATGCAGCCGGGGCAGCCTTCTCAATCGTTGTCATCCTGGGGGTGAATCATGCTCCTCCACTGATCTGGTGTCTCAGTCAAACTCAGATCTCATTGAAAGACAGATCCTTTCAGCCGTGCTTCCATAAGCACCGTGATAGCAGGAAGCCAGCCTGGTACCTCAGGCTTAATGGATTTTCTATAATAAACCCCAGACATCAGAGCAGCACAAAACCCTTCCCATCAGGGATCCTGTCATATGCTGCCTGGTAACAAGGGCCACAGGCAAGGCAGGCGACAGACATATGGTCCAGGGGCTGGATTCCATGGAGTTCTAAGGTCTAGAACTGTGGATCTGAAGGGAAGAGTGGGAGCAGGTGAACACTAAATGCCTTTTTGACCTTTGATTTGAGGACCTAAGTGAACAAATGGGTGCCAGCCCTGCGTGAGGCATAGGGAACAGATGGCACGTCACGAGGGGGAGTCCTGGAGTTCATCAGCCACCGTGACAGCGGCCTGAAGACCAATAGGTGGTCTATAGCACAGCCTGCTGCCTTAGAACTCAATACAACCATATACAACAAGAAACTGAAGGAATAGCTATTTCTTTTTTTGGTGGGGGGGGCACTTCTACTGATCTTTCATTTATTTATCTTTGTTCTTTTGGCCTGTGTGGGCCTCCCATCGCAGTGGCCTCTGTTGCTGCTCGGTAGTTGGACACACCAGTCCAGCCGCTCTGCGGCACGTGGGATCTTCCCAGGCCAGGGATCGAACTGGTGTCCCTTGCACTGCAAGGCAGTGGTCTTACCCACTGGACCACCGGGCAAGCCCAACTATTTCTTTTAATTAAAAAAAAAAAAACACAAAAACTTTTTTGGCCATATCAAGTGGCATATGGGACCTTAGTTCCCCAACCAGGGATTGAACCCATGTCCCCAGCTGTAGAAGCACGAGTCTTAACCACTGGACTGCGAGGGAAGTCCTGAGGGGTGGCTGTTCTTCTGGTTGCCCACAGGCAGCTCTGCAGGCTGTGGATGGGTCTACAAGAAAAGGTACCCGGGCGCCCTGGTTCTACATAACCCCTCCTGCCTTTTAATTCCATCATCATTCTCCCCGCCAGACTCTCCTCCTTCAAGGAATGCAGCCGGGGCAGCCTTCTCAATCGTTGTCATCCTGGGGGTGAATCATGCTCCTCCACTGATCTGGTGTCTCAGTCAAACTCAGATCTCATTGAAAGACAGATCCTTTCAGCCGTGCTTCCATAAGCACCGTGATAGCAGGAAGCCAGCCTGGTACCTCAGGCTTAATGGATTTTCTATAATAAACCCCAGACATCAGAGCAGCACAAAACCCTTCCCATCAGGGATCCTGTCATATGCTGCCTGGTAACAAGGGCCACAGGCAAGGCAGGCGACAGACATATGGTCCAGTGGGGCTGGAAAACTGGCCAAGCTGAAAGCATTTGGAGGGGCTGGCTGGGACCCTGCCCTCCTTAACTCTGCCGCCCTGGAAACACAGTAGCTTCCATCTGGCCACTCCAAACCCTTTCAAACATTAACTTGTCAACACTGTAAACGAAGCATATGCTCAGGCACCAACTGGGTAGATGAATGATTCAAGGTCACATAGAAAAATCTTAAAGAAGCTGAAAAAGATTTCCACATTCTCCTTCCTCCAAGGCAAGAGTGTCTGGTCCTCATGTCATCCTTGTTAAAAGAAAACCCCCAGTCTTGATAAGTTTCACCTTTTTGGCTACTCTTCATTTTTGTACGCACAAAAAAAGGTTTTTAAATTTTTAATTAAAGAGGTTACACAAAACACTAAGTAAGATTTTTCATCTTTGGAATAAAAGAAGGTCATCGTATCTGAGATAAAGGATATAAAAGAAAAAAGATAATCTTCATCACGATCAAGAGAAAAAGCAGTAATGCTTCTGAAGTTTGGGAAATTAAAAAATAAGAAGAATTCCAAGAGTTGTAGGTCATTTTAAACAGTATTCCTAGTTTTAGATTTCATAAGTTTTTAACCAAGTTTCTTTCTTGTTTTTTAAACTTTTATTTTAGTTTTAACTTTTACAGAGTTTTGTTGTTTACAGATACATAAATTCCCAGATTAGTCATATGTATATCCCCCCCGTCCCACCCCTCCAGACCATCACGCAGCACCCCTGAAGGATCTCCTTTTCTCACAGAGTTTTGTTGTTTACAGATACATAAATTCCAGACTCTCCTCCTTCAAGGAATGCAGCCGGGCAGCCTTCTCAATCGTTGTCATCCTGGGGGTGAATCATGCTCCTCCACTGATCTGGTGTCTCAGTCAAACTCAGATCTCATTGAAAGACAGATCCTTTCAGCCGTGCTTCCATAAGCACCGTGATAGCAGGAAGCCAGCCTGGTACCTCAGGCTTAATGGATTTTCTATAATAAACCCCAGACATCAGAGCAGCACAAAACCCTTCCCATCAGGGATCCTGTCATATGCTGCCTGGTAACAAGGGCCACAGGCAAGGCAGGCGACAGACATATGGTCCAGAGGGGCTGGAAAACTGGCCAAGCTGAAAGCATTTGGAGGGGCTGGCTGGGACCCTGCCCTCCTTAACTCTGCCGCCCTGGAAACACAGTAGCTTCCATCTGGCCACTCCAAACCCTTTCAAACATTAACTTGTCAACACTGTAAACGAAGCATATGCTCAGGCACCAACTGGGTAGATGAATGATTCAAGGTCACATAGAAAAATCTTAAAGAAGCTGAAAAAGATTTCCACATTCTCCTTCCTCCAAGGCAAGAGTGTCTGGTCCTCATGTCATCCTTGTTAAAAGAAAACCCCCAGTCTTGATAAGTTTCACCTTTTTGGCTACTCTTCATTTTTGTACGCACAAAAAAAGGTTTTTAAATTTTTAATTAAAGAGGTTACACAAAACACTAAGTAAGATTTTTCATCTTTGGAATAAAAGAAGGTCATCGTATCTGAGATAAAGGATATAAAAGAAAAAAGATAATCTTCATCACGATCAAGAGAAAAAGCAGTAATGCTTCTGAAGTTTGGGAAATTAAAAAAAAATAAGAAGAATTCCAAGAGTTGTAGGTCATTTTAAACAGTATTCCTAGTTTTAGATTTCATAAGTTTTTAACCAAGTTTCTTTCTTGTTTTTTAAACTTTTATTTTAGTTTTAACTTTTACAGAGTTTTGTTGTTTACAGATACATAAATTCCCAGATTAGTCATATGTATATCCCCCCCGTCCCACCCCTCCAGACCATCACGCAGCACCCCTGAAGGATCTCCTTTTCTCACAGAGCAATGACTATAGCTATTTTCTTCACATATGTTAGTACAGGCCTTCATGCTACTTCCTTTATGCCTCCCAACTAAGTTTCATTTCAACATAAAAGTTCTGTATCTTCTCTATAATCTTTTATTTACCTTTCTACTTCTGGTTTTCCTTTGCAAACAAAAGTGCAGCCAATTATAAGATTCTTGGCTCTTTCTCCTGTTTTTCATTCGCCTTTTCTATCTGAACCACTTTATGGAAAAGTCTATCTTTTCCATAGACTTTGAAAAGGTCAGTTAGTTTTTTTTTCTTTCCCCCAGCATGCCTCTTTTTTATTTCTATTTATTTTCATCCATCTTTTTAAAATGTTATTCTTTGGCATGTGTGGGCCTCCCATTGCAGTGCCCTCACTGCAGACCATCATCTCTGGGCCCATGTGCTCATAATTGGACACAACGGTCCAGCCGCTCCGCGGCATGTGGGATCTTCCCCGGCCAGGGATCAAACCAGTGCCCCTTCCACTGCAAGGCAGTCTCCTTGCCCACTGGACCACCAGGGAAGCCCTAGAGGGAAGGTTAGTTTTGCATGCCAATCTGTATAGACTGTCTAGACTACAGCATGCAGTTATTTAATTAAACACTAATTTAGGTATTGCCTTGAAGGTATGTTATAGATGGAGTTGACATTTATAATCAGTTCATTGTGTGCATGCTCAGCGTTCCTGACTCTTTGTGACCCCGTGGACTATAGCTTGCCAGGCTCATCTGTCCACGGGATTTTCCTGATAAGAATACTGGAGTAGGTTGCCATTTCCTTCTCCAAGGGCTCTTGCCAACCTAGGGATTGAACCCACGTCTCCTGCATTGGCCAGTGGACTCTTTATTGGTGAGCTACCTGGGAAGCTTAAAGTTGCTTACTTAAAGCTGAGTTTAAGTAAAGGAAATTACCCTTGCTGGAATTCATGGAAGGCCGGCCCAAATATCGCAACGTGACATATTGATTATTTTGAACTAAAATTACTTAAGAAACAGTCAGTGCAAGAACGACACTCTGACCCTCCTCTCTGTCTCCCTGCAAGTAGGAAATAAATCTCACAGTGAAAGGTACACTCCCTGAACTGGAAGTAGAAAGGCTTTGATCAACACAGAGAGGGGACTACAGTCTAGAAGCCTGACTAAAATAAAGCAAAAAGCAAACCTTGTTATTTTTTCATTAATTCGCAAATTCAAGTCCAAATAAATTTGTCTTGTCAGTTCTTCACACATTCATTGTTTCTTTGTCTAAGAAACAGAAAAGCTGTCTGCGTTGGCCATGTCTTGGGTTTCATATCTAGGAGACCTCTGCATGTACAAATTAAATTTGATTATTTTTTGTTATTCTGTTTCGTGGTACTTTAATTACTAAACCAGTCAAAGAACCCAGGAATGGTAGACGTGGAGGGTAATTTCCTCTCCTCAGTCGGCATCATCGGCAGGATCCAGACTGGACCCTACTTTCCTGCAAGTCTTCTGCGATTTAGAGAACCTGGGACATCTGACAAAGGCCTGGAGGAGGTAGGACTTCTTACCATGTTGACCTCAGACCTCTGCCTGTGGGGTCCAGTGGAAGGGAAAGTGGTAGAAATCCTTTTTCTTGGTGAACAGAGATTAGCAGTAATTAATTTCTTAGACAGCCACTCTGCCATTGAACCTTTGCCTCCCTGCAATGATCACTGTTTGTCTTTTGTGTCACTTGTCATCACAGCTGGAGCAGGAAGCGAAGGCCCTGCAACTCTGTTGTCCTGACTGGCCTCACAGTCTCATGAGTTAATGGTTCTTGCTAGACAGGTGTTCATTTAGACCAATTTTGCTGTGGGTTCCCCAAATAAAAAATTAGTTGTTGTGTTTCCTTTCAGCTTGTAATATATTCCAAGAGCTTGGCTTTGTGACCATCTGGAGAGTGAAATCCCAGAAAGAGAAGGGGGCGACAGAGGATGAAATGGTTGGATGTCATCAACTCAATGGATATGAATTTGGGCAAATCCAGGGAGACAGTGAAGGACAGGCAAGCTTGGCGTGCTGCAGTCCAGGGGGTCACAGAGAGTAAGACATGACTGAGCAACTGAACAGCAACAACTCTGGTGACCAGTCAAAGAGAGTAACTTAGGTTCTGAGATATGAGACCACAAGCAGCGCTTTCTTTGTCCAGCTGGGCCAGCTCTTGGGGAGTTTGGCATAAGACGTCTCAATCCATAAGGGACCTTTGGATCCATAAGGGAGTAGAGACTCAACCTACTCTGCTTTGTTAATCCTGGAAAAATCCCATCCTAGTAGCTCCTGCCAGGTGTCCCAGAAAGTGGGTTTATGTCTGGAGATACTGTTTTCACCACTGTTTACGCCACTCTTACCTCCTGTAACAGGGAAGGACTTTTGCTTTCTTAGACTAACCCTCAGAGTAAAGCTTCTGGATCTTGTGAGGACTGCCTATTCTCCTGTGAGCCGCCTTTGGTGTCCTATTGGTTTGATCCATTATTTGAGATTCATATGGGATCCTACTCATAAATAGCCAGATGATGAATCCTTTGGATTGGCGTATTTAAGAGAAAAAAATCAGACAACTGTCACTCTAAAATGAAATTAAAAGGTGGATTAAAAAGTATATATGGAGAGGGATTTCCCTGGTGGTTCAGTGGGTAAGGACACCAACTTGCAGTGCAGGGTGTGCCGGTTTGATCCCTGGCCTGAGAAGAGCCCATGTGCCATGGAGCAGCTGAACCGATGTGCCCAATTACTGAGCTGGAGCTCAGCTCTGAAATGCATGCGCCCAGAGCCGGTGCTCTGCAATGAGAGAGGCCACTGTGATGGGAGGCCCACGCAGGATGCAGGAGATGTAAGAGATGCGGGTTTGATCCCTGGGTTGGGAAGATGCCCTGGAGGAGGGCATGACAACCTTCTCTGGGATTCTTGCCTGGAGAATGCCATGGACAGAGGAGCCTGGGGGGCTACAGTCCATAAGGTTGGAAAGAGTTGGACACAACTGAAGTGACTTAGCATGTGTGCATGCATGCACATATACCATATAAGGGCTAGTAGCCTTTGGGACATTTTAACAGCATGAAAGAATAGAAATTAGGTTTAAAATTTAAAACATCCAATGGCCCCAATGTGATATGCAACGGGGAAGGGGTCACAGAGAGTAAGACATGACTGAGCAACTGAACAGCAACAACTCTGGTGACCAGTCAAAGAGAGTAACTTAGGTTCTGAGATATGAGACCACAAGCAGCGCTTTCTTTGTCCAGCTGGGCCAGCTCTTGGGGAGTTTGGCATAAGACATCTCAATCCATAAGGGACCTTTGGATCCATAAGGGAGTAGAGACTCAACCTACTCTGCTTTGTTAATCCTGGAAAAATCCCATCCTAGTAGCTCCTGCCAGGTGTCCCAGAAAGTGGGTTTATGTCTGGAGATACTGTTTTCACCACTGTTTACGCCACTCTTACCTCCTGTAACAGGGAAGGACTTTTGCTTTCTTAGACTAACCCTCAGAGTAAAGCTTCTGGATCTTGTGAGGACTGCCTATTCTCCTGTGAGCCGCCTTTGGTGTCCTATTGGTTTGATCCATTATTTGAGATTCATATGGGATCCTACTCATAAATAGCCAGATGATGAATCCTTTGGATTGGCGTATTTAAGAGAAAAAAATCAGACAACTGTCACTCTAAAATGAAATTAAAAGGTGGATTAAAAAGTATATATGGAGAGGGATTTCCCTGGTGGTTCAGTGGGTAAGGACACCAACTTGCAGTGCAGGGTGTGCCGGTTTGATCCCTGGCCTGAGAAGAGCCCATGTGCCATGGAGCAGCTGAACCGATGTGCCCAATTACCGAGCTGGAGCTCAGCTCTGAAATGCATGCGCCCAGAGCCGGTGCTCTGCAATGAGAGAGGCCACTGTGATGGGAGGCCCACGCAGGATGCAGGAGATGTAAGAGATGCGGGTTTGATCCCTGGGTTGGGAAGATGCCCTGGAGGAGGGCATGACAACCTTCTCTGGGATTCTTGCCTGGAGAATGCCATGGACAGAGGAGCCTGGGGGGCTACAGTCCATAAGGTTGGAAAGAGTTGGACACAACTGAAGTGACTTAGCATGTGTGCATGCATGCACATATACCATATAAGGGCTAGTAGCCTTTGGGACATTTTAACAGCATGAAAGAATAGAAATTAGGTTTAAAATTTAAAACATCCAATGGAAATATATCCTCACCAATTCCCCTAGGCCTTCCTAAAAACAATCAGAAGATGTATTCACTAGAAACCACTGCCTTTGCTGTACAAACCTCCACAACCAGAAATCCAAGTCAGGGCGCACCGATCTTCATCAGTTCCCAAACCTACCTGCCCCTCTCTAAGTGCTTGTAGATGACCATGATATTGGGAACAGCTTTGCCCTGTACTTAAAAAGCAAAAGCAATTCCTTTAAGACGTCTGATAGCAGACAAATATGCTCCAACATACCTAGGAAAAATCATAGTTTCTATCTCTGTCCCTTGAAGATGTAAATCATACTGTGCCTTTAAAATGTAAACAGAGCCTACAATTACCTGAGGATGAAAGAAAAAAAGGGGAGAAAAAAACCTTTTTAAATACAAACTGCTAAAGTGCTCTCTTACTCAAAAACTCTAAATCACAGCCTCCTTAAGACTGCTTGTCAAGGGCAAACACAAATCTTCAAAGTCTTCTCCACAAATAACAAAAGACTTTATCTATCACAGTGAATAAATTTAATTTATTCCAACTGTTAGTTACAAACTAGTGAATTTTGTATTGTGCCGGATTCTTAGGTAAAGTTTTAAAACGGATGGTAAGGGATCTCCATTTATATCTGGCTGGATGTGTATGCATGCACATTAAGGTGTGGCATTTTTCTGCCTTCAGATGATATTGTCAAAATTATACTATATCCTTTTCTGCAAATAGAGAGAGTTTGACTTCTTCTTTTCCAATCTGGATTCCTTACACCTCTCCAACGATGACATACAGATGGCCCAAAAGCACATGAAACGATGCTCAACTTCACTAATAATTAGAGAAATGCAAATCAAAACTACAATGAGATATCACCTCACACCCATCAGAATGGCCATCATCCACAAATCGACAGACAATAAATGCTGGAGAGGCTGCGGAGAAAAGGGAACACTCCTGCATTGCTGGTGCGAGTGTAAATTGATACAGCCTCTATGGAAGACAGTCTGGAGATTTCTTAAAAAACTAAAAATAGAAGCACCATATGACCCAGCAATCCCACTCTTAGGCTTATACCCTGACGAAATCAAAATTGAAAGAAGCACCTGTACCCCAATGTTCATTGCAGCTCTCTATACAATAGCTAGAACATGGAAGCAACCTAGATGCCCATCGACGAACGAATGGATACAAAAGCTCTGGTACATATATACAGTGGAATACTGCACAGCTGTAAAGAGAAATGCAGAAGAATCAACCCTAATGAGGTGGCTGGATCTAGAACGTATCATAAAAAGTGAAGTCAGTCAGAAAGAGAAGGACAAATACAGTATATTAACACATATATATGGAATCTAGTAAGATGGTGATGATGGCACATGCAGTGAAGCGACAGAAAGACAGACATGGACAGTGGACATATGGACATTGTGGGGAAGGATCAGTGGGTGAGAGGCATAAAGGAAGTAGCATGAAGGCCTGTACTATCATAAGTGAAGAAAATAGCTATAGTCATTGCTCTGTGAGAAAAGGGGATCCTTCAGGGGTGCTGTGTGATGGTCGGGAGGGAAGGGGGGATATACATGTGACTAATCTGAGAACATGCATGTCTGTGAACCACAAAACTCTGTAAAAGTTAAAAGTAAAATAAAGGTTTAAAAAAAAAAAAAGCTACTTAAACAAACAAACAAAAAAATTTACATAAGCTGATAATTTTTTACATGAATTTTCAAAATACTTTTAAACAAATGGGTTTACTGTAATTGCTGCCCCTGTTGCTGAGTTGTTGTTTTTTTTTAACTAACTTATGTTCATTTGGAAAATACAAATTGTAGCAAAAAGAATAAACTGTCATGATATCATCACTTCAAAAAAAAAAATTATACTATAAAAGAGCTCTATTTAATTGGCTTAAAAACAATGAAGTGCTTATATGAATTAAAGTATAAGAGAAACCAACCCAAAGGTTTTGCTAGTTCACATAATCTAAGATCAACCTTTGGTTAAGTTGAAGCTAGTTGAATTGGCTTGTTGGTTTAATTAAAGCAAGCTTATTTTAAAGTTATCAAAACAGAACATAATACAAATATGTAACTTTTATAGTCCCTGACATTATTGATCAAATAAGTTCACATTACAACTTTTGTAACCTGCAATGATGAAATGTTCAGAAGTAATTGAAACTTGATTATTGAAAACAAATAAACAGATGCAAATGGGATAAAAAAATTTTAGGTCAATTTTTAATCAATAATCATTTTGTGGTATGTGTACTTAAAAAGTTACCAAATCTCTCTGGCTACTTACACTGTCAAGAATTTTGCTAAATAAAATTAAATTATGGAATTTAACTGAATATCCAGATTACTTCTAAAAAATGATAAAATATTAGAACATTAATTCTTCATCTAGGTTTATCTACTTTTTGCTTCCTTATTAAACATATTTTGATCTATTAGTAAACATGTTTTATTACACACAGAAATCTTCTGTGAAAAAGAATGTTTCTAGAAATTATAAAGATTATTTACGTTTGCTAATTCACAGAATGTTAATGTAAAAGAGAGTTCACAATTGCTTACTTTTTAGTTTTCAGTAGAAATTACAAGCTTATAATGGGCCAAAATTCCATTATATATCATTAAAGCTCCTAGGAATTACAAGGGAAATGATTCTCTATGCAAGGAAAATAAATGTGGGGATTCAAAAAGGTATGAAGTATACAGATGCATTTCTTTGAGGAAGAAGAAAGTACTAAAGCTGACTATTTTAAGAATGGGAAAACTAAGGAACAAACTAAGTGGGACATAGAAAGCTACTGGTTTTTTGAAAAGGAACCTTGGGAACAAAATTTTATATGTGATGAAGCTGGATAAGATTAAATGAATTTGTGATAAAGATTTAATATCATTAGTTTACTTATGTAAACATGGAATTTAATTTTTTTCATCTGCTGAAAGAACAAAGTTTGCTTGGACTGTCAGTCTGCTCCTGGTAAGATGTAACGGTTCTTCTTTATCTTTTAAAGTAACCAGCCTACAAGCAAAACAAAACAAAAACAAAGATTCTATGTTCTGTCAAAACAATATCCCATGTTTGCTGTCTTCATTAGGCTTCAGATTACTTTAGTAAACCGTATCTTTTCACTATTAAAATCACTGAGACTTTTTACAACGAGCTACCTTTCTGAATTTGCCTAGGATGTCTTTGTCACTCTGGCTAATACTTAACTAAGCATTGTTTCACAGTGATTATCATCCTATTTTACCATGTGTTTTAAAACTTTTTCCTATTTTGGACAAAGTTTCCCAAATCAAATTCTAAATGAGGTCTTAGTGTTGTTCAATCACCAAGTTGTATCCAAGGCTTTGTGACCCCATGGACTGCAGCACGACAGGCTTCCCTGTCCCTCACCATCTTCCAGAGTTTTCCCAAGTTCATGTCCATTGAGCCAGTAATGCCATCCAACCACTTCATCCTCTGTTGCCTCTGCTTCTTAGGCCTTCAGTTTTTCCTACCATCTGGGCTTTTTCCAATGAGTCAACTCTTTGCACCAGGTGTCCTAAGTATTGGAGCTTCAGTTTCAGCATCAGTGCTCTTTCAATGAGTATAGAGGGTTGATTTCCTTTAAGGTCGACTGGTTTGATCTTGTTGTCCAAAGGATTCTCAAGAGTCTTCTCCAGCACTACAGTTCAAAAGCATCATTCTTCAGCACCCTGCCTTCTTTATGGTCCAGCTCTCACATACACACATGACTACTGGATAGACCATACAACCTTGACTACTGGACCTTTGTTGGTAAAGTGTCCAATATACTGTCTAGGTTTGTCATAGGTTTCCTTGCCAAGAAGCAATTGTCTTCTAATTGCTGCAGTATCCACAGTGATCTTGAAAACTAAGGAACAAACTAAGTGGGACATAGAAAGCTACTGGTTTTTTGAAAAGGAACCTTGGGAACAAAATTTTATATGTGATGAAGCTGGATAAGATTAAATGAATTTGTGATAAAGATTTAATATCATTAGTTTACTTATGTAAACATGGAATTTAATTTTTTTCATCTGCTGAAAGAACAAAGTTTGCTTGGACTGTCAGTCTGCTCCTGGTAAGATGTAACGGTTCTTCTTTATCTTTTAAAGTAACCAGCCTACAAGCAAAACAAAACAAAAACAAAGATTCTATGTTCTGTCAAAACAATATCCCATGTTTGCTGTCTTCATTAGGCTTCAGATTACTTTAGTAAACCGTATCTTTTCACTATTAAAATCACTGAGACTTTTTACAACGAGCTACCTTTCTGAATTTGCCTAGGATGTCTTTGTCACTCTGGCTAATACTTAACTAAGCATTGTTTCACAGTGATTATCATCCTATTTTACCATGTGTTTTAAAACTTTTTCCTATTTTGGACAAAGTTTCCCAAATCAAATTCTAAATGAGGTCTTAGTGTTGTTCAATCACCAAGTTGTATCCAAGGCTTTGTGACCCCATGGACTGCAGCACGACAGGCTTCCCTGTCCCTCACCATCTTCCAGAGTTTTCCCAAGTTCATGTCCATTGAGCCAGTAATGCCATCCAACCACTTCATCCTCTGTTGCCTCTGCTTCTTAGGCCTTCAGTTTTTCCTACCATCTGGGCTTTTTCCAATGAGTCAACTCTTTGCACCAGGTGTCCTAAGTATTGGAGCTTCAGTTTCAGCATCAGTGCTCTTTCAATGAGTATAGAGGATTGATTTCCTTTAAGGTCGACTGGTTTGATCTTGTTGTCCAAAGGATTCTCAAGAGTCTTCTCCAGCACTACAGTTCAAAAGCATCATTCTTCAGCACCCTGCCTTCTTTATGGTCCAGCTCTCACATACACACATGACTACTGGATAGACCATATAACCTTGACTAGCTGGACCTTTGTTGGTAAAGTGTCCAATATACTGTCTAGGTTTGTCATAGGTTTCCTTGCCAAGAAGCAATTGTCTTCTAATTTCATGGCTGCAGTCACTATCCACAGTGATCTTAGGGCCCAAGAAGAGGAAACCTATCACTGCTTCCACCTTTTCCCCTTCTATTTGCCATGAAGTGATGGGACCAGATGAAGTCTTATCGACCTAGAAATAACTTTTGTGTTTCCTAGAGGGTCCCAGCAATATTTAAAAGACCTGTCTTATCTTCTTATAAAAGAGAGATATTAAACTAAACAGGCTTACTTGGTATGTTAAATTATATGGGAAGAATCATGAAATAAGTGATGATAAGCTTTCTTAGTTATATTGTACAGTAAATGTTATTAACATAAATATTCTAGAAGTTATGTGAAAGTCCTAAAGTTTGCATATGTTATGATATAGTGTTATCATCCATAACTGTAGTGAGTTTCTTAAGAAATAACCACATGTCCTTGTCAATTCCAACGTAGTGATAAGATCTTTAATAATGGATATTTGAAAGTCTTTCATCATTTACAGTTATTGTTTTACTCAGATGTTTTTACAAAAGCTTCTTGCAAATGTGCTTTATCTTCAGAGAAATTCATGAGAAGGGACCTAAGAAGTACTCTAGAGACAAGTTTCTGATAACTTTTAAATCATAACACTGAGCTGGGTGAAAATTTACAAAACCCTAATTGGGAAAAACAACAGCTGATGGCTTTCATAAAACTCTAACAAAAAAAGTAAACTGCAAAAGAATACATGACATGGAGGTGGATGAACTGATGAGGATGATCACAATGTTTTTATGTTTATTCTTTTAAATTCAAAACCGCTGCTTTTGTTCTGTTTTACCAGATCGAGAGAAAACTTCCTGCTCTTTGCTCTTAAGCTAACTGTGACTTGCAGCAATCTGGTAAATTATACCTTTGTAAGCTGAATAGGAGCATTTTTCTTTTTTTTTCCTATCTTAGTCCTTCCAAATCTGGAAACTCTCAGTGTTCCTATTTTCTTGAAAATATAGTTATTTACACAAATTGAATAAGCCTGCTCTACTTATGACATGATATAACTGGAAACTGGTCAAGGCTTTGACCAAATGTCACATTTGAGAGAAACACACATAGAATTAGATATGACCGGACAGCTTTCATAAGCTAAGAATTACTATATGAAACCTTACAGTAATGCCCCTTGGAAAATTGCTATCTTGCTTACAGGGTTCCCAGCAGTCTTACAAGTTGAAGAAGGAAGGTCCCTTCCTGGCAGGCCCAGAGGCCTCAGGGTATTTTAGAAGTCTCAAGGAAAAAAGGAATTCATTCAGATTTATAGTTATCACAGGCAAAGTGTGATGACAAAATATTTCACTTGGCTTCTTAGCTTTAAGAGCTTAATAAAGTTCTATCTGTAGATTTTTTATACAGAGTTCTGGCAAAACAAATTTAAAAGAGCCTATATGATCAATCATTATTTGTGCTACACTTAGATAAATAATTAGGCCAAGTTTATTGAATCTAGACATAACTTTGGAAAGCAGTTAGTCTTAAGTTTGCTATCCAAGTTAGAATACATATTTGAAAGTCTTTCATCATTTACAGTTATTGTTTTACTCAGATGTTTTTACAAAAGCTTCTTGCAAATGTGCTTTATCTTCAGAGAAATTCATGAGAAGGGACCTAAGAAGTACTCTAGAGACAAGTTTCTGATAACTTTTAAATCATAACACTGAGCTGGGTAAAAATTTACAAAACCCTAATTGGGAAAAACAACAGCTGATGGCTTTCATAAAACTCTAACAAAAAGTAAACTGCAAAAGAATACATGACATGGAGGTGGATGAACTGATGAGGATGATCACAATGTTTTTATGTTTATTCTTTTAAATTCAAAACCGCTGCTTTTGTTCTGTTTTACCAGATCGAGAGAAAACTTCCTGCTCTTTGCTCTTAAGCTAACTGTGACTTGCAGCAATCTGGTAAATTATACCTTTGTAAGCTGAATAGGAGCATTTTTCTTTTTTTTTCCTATCTTAGTCCTTCCAAATCTGGAAACTCTCAGTGTTCCTATTTTCTTGAAAATATAGTTATTTACACAAATTGAATAAGCCTGCTCTACTTATGACATGATATAACTGGAAACTGGTCAAGGCTTTGACCAAATGTCACATTTGAGAGAAACACACATAGAATTAGATATGACCGGACAGCTTTCATAAGCTAAGAATTACTATATGAAACCTTACAGTAATGCCCCTTGGAAAATTGCTATCTTGCTTACAGGGTTCCCAGCAGTCTTACAAGTTGAAGAAGGAAGGTCCCTTCCTGGCAGGCCCAGAGGCCTCAGGGTATTTTAGAAGTCTCAAGGAAAAAAGGAATTCATTCAGATTTATAGTTATCACAGGCAAAGTGTGATGACAAAATATTTCACTTGGCTTCTTAGCTTTAAGAGCTTAATAAAGTTCTATCTGTAGATTTTTTATACAGAGTTCTGGCAAAACAAATTTAAAAGAGCCTATATGATCGATCATTATTTGTGCTACACTTAGATAAATAATTAGGCCAAGTTTATTGAATCTAGACATAACTTTGGAAAGCAGTTAGTCTTAAGTTTGCTATCTTAGTTAAAAATAGAGGGGAGTTTATAGAAAAAAATTATGTTTCAATAGAAACAATACTATCCACTGTGGATACCAGATTCTAGTTCTATTAAATGTCTTTTTTTGGCCACTTTTATTGATCTTTCATTCACTTATTTCCATCCATCTTTGTTCTTTGGCCTGTGTGGGCCTCCCATTGCAGTGGCCTCTCTCGTTGCAGAGCATCGGCTCTGGGCGCTCTGCAGCACGTGGGATCTTCCCAGGCCAGGGATCGGACCGGCACCCTCTGCACTGCAAGGCGGTGTCCTTACCCACTGGACCACCAGGGAAGCCCTATTAAATGTCTTTGAGTCTTTGTTTTCCACTGGCTCCTGAATTGTTCTAGTTTCCTACACTTCTTACAATATATTTGACTATATGACTCTGCAAACTAACATTTCCAAAGTATTTCTCACGTCTAAGGGAAAAAAAAAAAAAAAAACTTAGAATCACTAAGGATGAAAACTGCCCTTTTTCCTGAGGCCCTACAAACTGAAGCTAGATGATTCAATGTAATCCTCTGAGAAATTGTCACAATAGCTTAAGTTAAGATGCTCTGCTTTTGCCTGTTGCTGTATGAGCCATTCAGAAGTTTCCTAAACACCTGATGACATCAAGAAAAGACACTTCAAAGTGGCAAAGATGCTTTGACCCTGACATCTAGAAACCTCTTGACTAGTTGCCCCCTGGGCTGAGAAACTGGAGCAGAGTGGGCTCCAATCATTAACCTTTTTTTTTTTTTTTTCTGTTTCCATAGCTATGTCTCTTGTTAAGCGCCTGATTGCTTGCGTAATGTAGCTGACCTGCATCACCGCCTCGTGAAATGAACAGAACTGACCTACGCTCAAGCCCAGGAAAGCGAGTCAGTGACATAATGAAGCAACGCTCCAGCTCAGCTTTAGCATGTGAAACGCCCACAAACCTTTCAGAGGAGGAAACTATTGGTGTTCAGGGTAAGCTGCCTCCAAATAAGCCAAAGTGGCATAGTGACTCTTTTGAATTAAAATAATAATACTTGAAAAACAGCCAGTGCCTGAAGGACACTCTGACCTCCCTCGGTCTCTCCAGAAGCAGGAAATAAACACTCCCTCCTGCGTCAGGAGGTAGAGCCATTCTTATCACCAAATATAGGGAATTAAAGGTTGAGAAACCCAATATAAGCAAACCTTATTACTCTAATAGCCCAAACTTCACCTTGCTTCTTTACAAATTTATTGCTTGCCTAAAAATATAAAAGCCATTTGTCCACTTTTTCTGTTCTGTGTTTATGAGCTCTATGTCCAAATATTCTTTTCCTCCTAATATTCCTTGTGGCAACATAATTATCAGATGAGCCCAAAGAACTCAGGAACAGCAGGGGAAAACATTTCCCCTTCCTAAAACCCTCAATAACATGAGTGAGTCTCAGCCAACCAACTGAAAGTCCATAAGAGTAAAAACTCAGGTATCCAGAAGGAATTCTTCTTTCTTTTTTTTAAAATTTTTTGGCCTCTTTTGTTGGTTTTCCATTTGTTTATTTTTCATTCGTCTTTATTTTTCGGCCTGTGTGGGCCTCCCATTGCAGTGGCCTCTTTAGTTGCAGGGCACTAGCTCTGGGTGCATGCGCTCCAGAGTGTTGGCTCGCAATTGGACACACGGGTCCAGCTGCTCTGTGGCACGTGGGATCTTCCCAGGGCCAGGGATCGAACTGGCGCTCCTTGCACTCCAGGGCAGACTCTTTACCCACTGGACCACCAGCAAAGCCCTTCCAGAAGGAATTCTACCTCAGAACTGCAGTCATAACTCATGCCTGATTTCTAGCCTCCTGGCTACAAACTCCAGACCTGCTAACCACAATCACGTGAGACCAGTTCTTAAACACTCTCTTCCTCAATGTTTACCCGTGTGTGCGCAGGTACAAATGCACATGTGTGTAATGTATACAGTCTATACACACACATGTGCACACGCAGATAAAACTGGAAAGAGAGAACACGAATGCTCTCCATCAGTCTTGAATGATGACAATATTTGATGCTTCAGGAAGTCAAAGAAGCTGCCAGCCCCCTTCCTGGCCCATCCTCGCTTACTCATCACATCAGGAGATGGAGCGTCATGGCCTCCGTGCTCCCTTCCACTGCACTCTCCCGCCTCCCAGCACCATGACTGGGGCTGGGCCAAGTGACTTAACAGACTTTGGCTCTGAGGTCAGATCCTAAAAAGTGCTGCAGCTTCCATCTCAGTCTCTTGGGATGTTCACCCTTAGAGACACCTTCTTGGACCTCAGTCACTATGCCAAGAGAGCCCAAGCCGTGTGCTGGAATCAACTGCTGTTTGAGAGAGCACCACCAGCCAAGGAACAGCAGAAACTGCCTCCATTCCAGCAAAGGTAGCTTTGGCACCAAGGATTCTTTTGAGCTGATCATTTTTAAGAGATGACAGATAACAGGTACCAAAGAATGCTCAAACTACCAGACAACTGTGCTCTTTTCACATGCTAGCAAGGTAATGTTCAAAATCCTACAAGCTAGGCTTCAACAGCACGTGAACTGAGAACTTCCAGGTGTACAAGGTGGATTTGGGAAAGGCAGGGGACCCAGAGATCAAATTGCCAACATTCACTAGATCACAGAAAAGCAAGGGAATTCCAGAAAAACATCTACTTCTGCTTCATTGACTGCACTAAAGCCTTTGACTGTGTGGATTACAACAAACTGTGGAAAATTCTTAAAGAGATGGAACTACCAGACCACCTAACTTGTCTCCCGAGAACCTAAATGCAGGTCAAAAAGCAACAGTTATAACTGGACGTGGAACAACAAACTGATTCCAAATTTGGAAAGGATAGATACAGGAGATGCTCCAAAAACAGAGTAGACATCACCCTTTTGTAATAAACATTACATTTATAAAAGAAGTCTCCATTTGTAAATGTGTCTTCCTCTCTGTTTTCCTCAAAAGTATATTAAATACTGAAGTTTAAGAAATTTTCTGATGTCAGTGCTATCTTGGCATAAAGAAAAATAATGACATGTTATAAGCAACACAAAGACAGGCTAAATTCTAGGAAGTCAAAAAAGAAGCAAACGTAAATTCTCTAAAGAACATAATGATATGTCAGAAAAGATTTAGGAAATTTGGGTTACAAGTCAGGGTTATGGATGGGTAGTATCTCAAACAATCTAGTGTAAGACCACACGGCAATAATGTAAATAAGAAAAGAGAAAATCTTAATAGACATTTTAAAGCAATCAAGAAACCTCTGATGCATACCTCAACATTTCTGTTGGTTTTATAGCTTATAGCTATAAAAAAGAAATTGAACAGGTTTTTCAAAGTTCCCTGGAAACAGAAGAAACAGTGAGGCATGATGTCCCACAACATCAGCCCCTTCCTTTGACTGGACAGTTACATCCTCTGTGAGAACCTCTCCTCATCAGGTCTTCTCAGCACTCAGTGCTTTGCACGATTCTTCCAGACCCGAGCAGTGTGTAACTAGGTGTCAAGCCATTCTGTTCATAAGACACATGAACATTACATTTTCCAAAATTAGTTGAAAAAAATCACTCAGTACCACTTTATGTTTCTCGAGTTTTTTTTGTAAATAGTCGCTTTCATTTAGCTGGTTCAGGTGGCTTTGATCAATGAACACAGGAAACCTAGTTCACTGATAAGACTCGAGCTCAAAGGATTAGACTGACGGGCTATTTCTTCATGTCCTACACTGTGATCACAGAAAAGCAAGGGAATTCCAGAAAAACATCTACTTCTGCTTCATTGACTGCACTAAAGCCTTTGACTGTGTGGATTACAACAAACTGTGGAAAATTCTTAAAGAGATGGAACTACCAGACCACCTAACTTGTCTCCCGAGAACCTAAATGCAGGTCAAAAAGCAACAGTTATAACTGGACGTGGAACAACAAACTGATTCCAAATTTGGAAAGGATAGATACAGGAGATGCTCCAAAAACAGAGTAGACATCACCCTTTTGTAATAAACATTACATTTATAAAAGAAGTCTCCATTTGTAAATGTGTCTTCCTCTCTGTTTTCCTCAAAAGTATATTAAATACTGAAGTTTAAGAAATTTTCTGATGTCAGTGCTATCTTGGCATAAAGAAAAATAATGACATGTTATAAGCAACACAAAGACAGGCTAAATTCTAGGAAGTCAAAAAAGAAGCAAACGTAAATTCTCTAAAGAACATAATGATATGTCAGAAAAGATTTAGGAAATTTGGGTTACAAGTCAGGGTTATGGATGGGTAGTATCTCAAACAATCTAGTGTAAGACCACACGGCAATAATGTAAATAAGAAAAGAGAAAATCTTAATAGACATTTTAAAGCAATCAAGAAACCTCTGATGCATACCTCAACATTTCTGTTGGTTTTATAGCTTATAGCTATAAAAAAGAAATTGAACAGGTTTTTCAAAGTTCCTGAAACAGAAGAAACAGTGAGGCATGATGTCCCACAACATCAGCCCCTTCCTTTGACTGGACAGTTACATCCTCTGTGAGAACCTCTCCTCATCAGGTCTTCTCAGCACTCAGTGCTTTGCACGATTCTTCCAGACCCGAGCAGTGTGTAACTAGGTGTCAAGCCATTCTGTTCATAAGACACATGAACATTACATTTTCCAAAATTAGTTGAAAAAAATCACTCAGTACCACTTTATGTATCTCGAGTTTTTTTTGTAAATAGTCGCTTTCATTTAGCTGGTTCAGGTGGCTTTGATCAATGAACACAGGAAACCTAGTTCACTGATAAGACTCGAGCTGAAAGGATTAGACTGACGGGCTATTTCTTCATGTCCTCACAGCATGATGATAGCATCTCTCGGATCCTTTGAATTGATAGCTTTGAAACAAGAACCGTGTGACCGCCACTTGAACTTGTTTTGATTCTCAGCAAAAAGGATTTATTTCCCAGAATACAGCTTTAGTTGAGCTTGGCAGAATCACATTGGGACGACAGATTCGTGCCTCATTTTCATAATTACCATAAATGCACACAGAAGCATAAATAAAGAATAAAGAATTAACTCCACATGGATACTTGGGACAGGACATAAAGCGGCAACGTGTCTCCGCATTTAACTCTCTGTTGTAATAAATGCCAGAGACAAATAGAGTTAAATGGGTTAATGACTCACTGGTGGCTATTTTAATTGCAGTGCTGAAATCAAAGACAAGCGTTAGAAGAATTCTCATCATCAGGGCTACCTGGGCTCTTAATGGGAGGGTTCGTGCAGGATGGCATCACCTCTGCAACATCACAAAACAGATTACCTCTCTTCCTCTCCTTTACCTTTCATAATTTGCTGCACACTATTAACTTAATGCACATTGATTTACAACAATTCAATTCAGACAGTGAAGACTCTTTCTAGTCTATAATTACACTCCAGCTTAATTAGCATCATTTCCACTGCACATATTTTAATAAAGAAGCCACCATGATGGGTTAGCTCTCCATGCAGAAACTCTTCCAGTGAACGTCACAAGGAGAGACAAATGCCACCTGCTTGGGGGTGGCTACAAAGGCACTGAGATGGTCTGAAGCCCAACATCCATGAGAGACAAACGTTGGGGAGTCATGGTGGGGATCTGATGGAATCTTTTGAACTGCCATGGACCGCTAAGGACAAGAGCAGCCCTTAGAGGGCTTCTATCATGACCAACTGTGACAATGTAAGGCTGTTGACGAAGACACATGGCCCTGGGCCTTGACCTCATCTGTTGGCAAATGTCTACCCAAAGGTGTGAAAACATCTTCATGATTTATTGTAAATCTTGATCTTCAGGGGATGCCACCACTAGATGTGATCCGTCCTTAACTGATAAATGAGGTCTTCAAGAGATTTTTACAACCTGAAAGGCCTTAAGCAACGTGGTCCCTCCTCCAGGGCTCCCCTAAGGGAACCCAACTCACAAGGGGGAGCCATCCCACGCACCTGGCACTAAAATGGCGAATATTTGCTGTGTGACAGTAAGACTAGGATGGCTCTCACCCTCCAAGTACTGCACATTTGTTCTAATACTAGCCAGTCATCTAATTTAAAGGAAAACCTTCAGTTCTAGCAGCTCATTATATTTTGCATGGATACTGAACTCTTTAAGTGGCTTCAGAAAGAGGGCGTGCCAGTGGTTTGGTGATAACAGTTGAGCCAAACCCTGCATTGTTTCTGTTTGTCACTCATAGGGAAGAGGAGAACATTGGCTTCCCCTGAGTTTGTCACACTGAAAGGGAAGGCGCAGTATCTGACAAAGGCCAAGAGAAGGAGTCTAGAGGACAGAGAGAAGTGTTTGCTGTGGAGCCACTTACAAAAGAAACCTCTGGAGGAAGAAGAGGAATCTAGCCAGTGTTGGTGAAACCCAAGAAACTGTGTGATGTGAAAGTCCCCATGGCAGAAGGCGTGATTCAGGGATCTTGTATGAAGTCAGTTTTCAATGTCATTTCTGGAAAATTCAGATAATTACATGAGATACAGGACACAGGTCTCTTCTACCCCAAGTATTTTCATATTTCTTTTTCCAGGTATATATTAGAAACTTAATGAAAAATTCTGACTGAGATTCAAGGGTTGCTTTGGTACAGGACCTATTTACTTTCTCAATCACCAAAGGTACAACTTAAAAGTAACAAACACATGTCTAGCATCATCACATTATTTACATTAAACAAAATGAAAATTATATAATGATGCCTCATTTATGACATCACAATATGTATGTTTTCATAGCTCCTTTTTTCAACCAGTTAGGGTGCTTGTGCCCAGTGAAAGTGAAAGTTGCTTAGTCATGTTCGATTCTTTGAGACCCATGGACGAGCCATGGAATTCTCCAGGCAAGAATACTGGAGTGGGGTAGCCTTTCCCTTCTCCACAGGATCTTCCCATCCCAGGGATCGAACCCAGGTCTCCCACACTGCGGGTTGATTCTTTACCATCTGAGCCACCAGTGAAGTCTGAGAATATTGGAGTAAATAGCCTATCCCTTCTCCAGGGGATCTTCCTGACCCAGGAATAGAAGCAGGGTCTCTTGCATTGTAGGTGAATTCTTTACCAGCTGAGCTACAAGAGAAGCCGGTGAAAAATTACTTAAATTTCTACTTGTTCCTTCCAAATTATGGGCAAGTTTCTTTCCTTTTGCAATAGGATTTTCATAACAGTGAGCCACAGGCACACTGACCTTTCCCCCTAGTATTCTCAGAGCTGTCTGAAAACATACAGGGTGTTCATTAATTAAGCCAAGCTATCTTCATGTCAGCTACCACATCAGTGGTCGCTCTGTTCCCTTTCTCTCTTTTACCAAAATGTTTCATTTAAAAATACATCATGGCTAAAAGTCTGGTTTCTGGAGACAAGCTGCCTTGGGTGGGACATGGTTCCTCTACTTACTTACTGTGAGATCATGGGCCAGTTACATGGGCTCCATGGGACTTAAGTTTGTATACCTGCCAAATGGGGAGAATGTCCAGCCTATAACCTTCCAGAGAAGTGGAGGAGTTACCACAGGGAGAGTGCTTAGAACAAGGCTTGCCCCAGCAAGTGACACTAATCACTCATCGTTCATCATTCCCTGGCCTGGAGAAATAGAAGTCAGCTTTACAAAATTCAGAGCCTTCAAATTTGATTACTTTGAAACCTATTCTGGGCTATACTGGGGAAAGCTAGAAAAATATTTTCTCTGGTTTACTCATCATGACTACAATACAGTGTTAATTAAGAAAGAACTGACTCTTCACTTAAAATTTTCAACTTACACTTATGTTGAGTCCGTATCTCATGGACCATCATACATTACTGTACTTGTGTTGCTTGTCAAAGGACCAAATGAACTGATGCAGATTTGCATGTGTAATGCAAGAAACCAGTGTTCTGGTCTCAACAAAGAGGATATGTCCATGAAGTTCACAGTATATGTCTGGTATAAATGTAAGTACTAACAAAAAGGATGTCTCCTTTGGCAACTGCTGCCAGAGTTTCTCTCTAGACTTGCCCTCGGAAACTCTGCAGAATAATTTTGATAGGAGTAAGCCCTCCCCCTAGAATAGGTAGGACATCATCAACATTTGCATTCACATAACATAAACCCCAAGGCAGAAATGTTCAGGAAGTTAGATGTCTAGCTATGAACTGTAGGATAAAAATATAATAATAGAAGAAAATTATTAAATATGGAATCTTGAAATGCATGACTAGGTAACCTTGGCAGAAGTAATCACAGATAACTATTTTCAAAAGCTTAACACCGAGATTCACAACACGGTACCTCACCACTTCTGAATTCCAAGTCTCAAACAATTTTCATGATGAACTTGCATGAAATTAGTATTTAAACCCTCAGTTTTGAGTTCACTTTCCACAATGTTGAAATTTACTAGAATTTGTTCCTTCTAGAAGAACTCCAATGTGCAACTCTGTTTATTTTGCTCATGAAGAAAAAGCACAAGCATGGTAGAATTTCTGCCTCTACATTATTTCTCAAGTTTTAAAAAGCAACTGCCAACTCCATATGCCCAGAGACCCACACATTAAATGATGCATTTACATGCAGTTAATATGTTGTTGTTTAGTCAGTAAGTCATGGCTAACTCTTTTGAAACCACATAGATTGTAGCCTGCCAGGCTCCCTCTGTCCATGGGAAGTCCCAGGCAAGAATACTGAAGTGGGTTGCTATTTCCTCCTCCAGGGGACGTTCCATACCCAGGGATGGAACGTGCGTCTCCTATCTCCTGTATCGGCAGGCAGATTCTTTACTACTGAGCCATCACAGAAGCCCATGTATTAATAATTAATATACATAGGCCAGTGTCAATTGGTGAATAAATATATAACTTATTAGGTACATTATTGCATTTCTATGAGCTTACTCTTTGTATTTACTCAAAGGAAAATATGGTAAAAAAATCCATTGTAATATTAAGACTGTGAGAATTCTCATGTTTTTGCAGTATCGGATTTCCAACTGGATTGATTTTTATTCATAGGTAGACAATAGATTATGTAATGCTCATAAAAAATACATGATCCCTGATTTAACACATGGTGTCATTAGAAGCAGTTTTACTGAGGATTAAGCTCTTTCCTTCCTAAATCAGTGTTCAACATTATACTTCCAGGCTATGTCTCTTAATACCTTCTTTGATTGGTGCTATTGGATTATTGCAACCCAATCCTTTGCCTGATTATCACAAGAAAGCTTAAAATACCAGATAAGAAACCTGTAGTAAGCAGCAGATAGCAAAACCTAACTAAATAATAGTTCATGTGAATGTCACGTGGAACCAAATATACAAGTATTTACCTAAATTAAATTATATGATGCATTGCCAGAGAAGTCTTGTTCCCCAAAAATTTCACAACACGGTACCTCACCACTTCTGCTCAAAAACTGATGAACTTGCATGAAATTAGTATTTAAACCCTCAGTTTTGAGTTCACTTTCCACAATGTTGAAATTTACTAGAATTTGTTCCTTCTAGAAGAACTCCAATGTGCAACTCTGTTTATTTTGCTCATGAAGAAAAAGCACAAGCATGGTAGAATTTCTGCCTCTACATTATTTCTCAAGTTTTAAAAAGCAACTGCCAACTCCATATGCCCAGAGACCCACACATTAAATGATGCATTTACATGCAGTTAATATGTTGTTGTTTAGTCAGTAAGTCATGGCTAACTCTTTTGAAACCACATAGATTGTAGCCTGCCAGGCCCCCTCTGTCCATGGGAAGTCCCAGGCAAGAATACTGAAGTGGGTTGCTATTTCCTCCTCCAGGGACGTTCCATACCCAGGGATGGAACGTGCGTCTCTATCTCCTGTATCGGCAGGCAGATTCTTTACTACTGAGCCATCACAGAAGCCCATGTATTAATAATTAATATACATAGGCCAGTGTCAATTGGTGAATAAATATATAACTTATTAGGTACATTATTGCATTTCTATGAGCTTACTCTTTGTATTTACTCAAAGGAAAATATGGTAAAAAAATCCATTGTAATATTAAGACTGTGAGAATTCTCATGTTTTTGCAGTATCGGATTTCCAACTGGATTGATTTTTATTCATAGGTAGACAATAGATTATGTAATGCTCATAAAAAATACATGATCCCTGATTTAACACATGGTGTCATTAGAAGCAGTTTTACTGAGGATTAAGCTCTTTCCTTCCTAAATCAGTGTTCAACATTATACTTCCAGGCTATGTCTCTTAATACCTTCTTTGATTGGTGCTATTGGATTATTGCAACCCAATCCTTTGCCTGATTATCACAAGAAAGCTTAAAATACCAGATAAGAGACCTGTAGTAAGCAGCAGATAGCAAAACCTAACTAAATAATAGTTCATGTGAATGTCACGTGGAACCAAATATACAAGTATTTACCTAAATTAAATTATATGATGCATTGCCAGGAAGTTAATCTACTAATTATTATGCTTTGGCACTTGCCAAGAAAACACACAATATCTGGAAGAATAAAAGGCACATGTTAATCATGGCTGTCACTAACACTTTAGCTCTGTTTCTCAGAATTGTTTAGCAATGAGCCACAAGGTGACATATTTACACTACAACTCAGGTCATACACACCCAGACCCACAATAAAGTATATGTACTTAAGTGGGGGGGAAAGGTATTCTGGTGAAGGTCCATGAGTTTAGACAGTTCTGTCCTGTTGTATTCAATTACTTTCAAAACTCTTCATGACCAATAAAAGGATTCTACTGCCCACTAAGGGGTCATAATCAGAACTTTAAAAAGCATGTATAAAATTGTTTTTGGTCTTAAAAAAGTAATACAACAGAAAATAAGCAAGCATGTATATCTAAAAAGTGTATATACATACACATACATATATAGGTATATAGGCATACACACATCTATGTACATATATACAATGTATGTATCTATTGTATGTATATGTTAGTATAAGAGCTAGATAATCATGCATACACATATCACATGTAAAGCAGTGCATATAGAATCATAATTTTTTAACAATTTGAGTAGAAACTAACTTTAAAGGCTAAAATGAGACTGGGGGGAAAATACGATTTCAATTTATTTAAATTTCTGGTTTCCTCAGCACTTCTCCCTTCCTTTCCTGCTCACATAATGAAACAGGTTCATGACCAAGTGGAGACATCTCCCACCTCACTCCGTCTCCAGCTTCAGATGTTAAATGACCCCTTTGGTTCTAGGCAAGACTGTTCTTCTCAAGAGGAGACTCTCTCTGCAACCAAAGCAACTCACAAGGCTTTGAGTTCCTAAATCAGTGCTCAACATTATACTTCCAGGCTATGTCTCTTAATACCTTCTTTGATTGGTGCTATTGGATTATTGCAACCCAATCCTTTGCCTGATTATCACAAGAAAGCTTAAAATACCAGATAAGAGACCTGTAGTAAGCAGCAGATAGCAAAACCTAACTAAATAATAGTTCATGTGAATGTCACGTGGAACCAAATATACAAGTATTTACCTAAATTAAATTATATGATGCATTGCCAGGAAGTTAATCTACTAATTATTATGCTTTGGCACTTGCCAAGAAAACACACAATATCTGGAAGAATAAAAGGCACATGTTAATCATGGCTGTCACTAACACTTTAGCTCTGTTTCTCAGAATTGTTTAGCAATGAGCCACAAGGTGACATATTTACACTACAACTCAGGTCATACACACCCAGACCCACAATAAAGTATATGTACTTAAGTGGGGGGGAAAGGTATTCTGGTGAAGGTCCATGAGTTTAGACAGTTCTGTCCTGTTGTATTCAATTACTTTCAAAACTCTTCATGACCAATAAAAGGATTCTACTGCCCACTAAGGGGTCATAATCAGAACTTTAAAAAGCATGTATAAAATTGTTTTTGGTCTTAAAAAAGTAATACAACAGAAAATAAGCAAGCATGTATATCTAAAAAGTGTATATACATACACATACATATATAGGTATATAGGCATACACACATCTATGTACATATATACAATGTATGTATCTATTGTATGTATATGTTAGTATAAGAGCTAGATAATCATGCATACACATATCACATGTAAAGCAGTGCATATAGAATCATAATTTTTTAACAATTTGAGTAGAAACTAACTTTAAAGGCTAAAATGAGACTGGGGGGAAAATACGATTTCAATTTATTTAAATTTCTGGTTTCCTCAGCACTTCTCCCCTTCCTTTCCTGCTCACATAATGAAACAGGTTCATGACCAAGTGGAGACATCTCCCACCTCACTCCGTCTCCAGCTTCAGATGTTAAATGACCCCTTTGGTTCTAGGCAAGACTGTTCTTCTCAAGAGGAGACTCTCTCTGCAACCAAAGCAACTCACAAGGCTTTGAGAAAAACAACTTCACTTTCATTTTATTAAGAGCTATAAGCTCAGAGGGAAGTTGTGCTTTTCTTCCAATGAAATCACTTCTCACCTGACTCCCGTGATGTTACAGGAGCACAGAGCTGCAGCGGGAGACTGTCTACTTAATCAGCATCTCAGTCAAAAGAGTGCTTCCTGTCTCCTCGCCACGGCAACTGCATCCTGAATCACTGCCACTTATGCACCCAGACAAATGGGGTTATTGAACAAGCTCATGTTTATTACATGTGAGGAATTCTCGTTTGTTTCAGGTTGACATGAAACAGCAAGGCTGAGCTCCCTTCTCTGTATATTTTCCGCTGGGGAAAAAAAAGTTTGACTCTATCCAGATACACAGTAAGTTTTCCTTAAAAGATATCTTGCCCTTTTGGGTATTAAGATTCTAAAACTGAGCACCAGAAAAACACATCTGAATGAACACATAGATTTTCTGGGGAGTATTTACATTTTCAGCTTTTAATTTGAACCATGCTTTACCTTGAGTTTTCCTACTTCCTTCTCTCCCTTTCTCCCATCATCTTACTTTTCTTTAGAACATGCTTAATGGAACACCTTAAATAACCATCACCATCAAAATTCATCCCTTGTTCTCATACTAAAAGAGCTTTCCTCGGTGGTAAAGAATCGCTTGTGATGTGGGAGCCATGGGTGCGATCCCTGGGTTGGGAGGATCCCTGGAAAAGGGAATGGCAACCCACTCCAGTATCCTTGCCTGGAGAATCCCATGGACAGAGGGGCCTGCTGGGCTCAACCTATGGGGTCACTAAAGAGTCAGACACGACTTAGTCACTAAACAGCTCATATTAACTAGGGAGTGAGCCAAGGGGTACCTTACTGGTATAATCTCTGATGGACTTAATTAAATGCCTTTTTCTGGTTTCCTCAGCACTTCTCCTTCCTTTCCTGCTCACATAATGAAACAGGTTCATGACCAAGTGGAGACATCTCCCACCTCACTCCGTCTCCAGCTTCAGATGTTAAATGACCCCTTTGGTTCTAGGCAAGACTGTTCTTCTCAAGAGGAGACTCTCTCTGCAACCAAAGCAACTCACAAGGCTTTGAGAAAAACAACTTCACTTTCATTTTATTAAGAGCTATAAGCTCAGAGGGAAGTTGTGCTTTTCTTCCAATGAAATCACTTCTCACCTGACTCCCGTGATGTTACAGGAGCACAGAGCTGCAGCGGGAGACTGTCTACTTAATCAGCATCTCAGTCAAAAGAGTGCTTCCTGTCTCCTCGCCACGGCAACTGCATCCTGAATCACTGCCACTTATGCACCCAGACAAATGGGGTTATTGAACAAGCTCATGTTTATTACATGTGAGGAATTCTCGTTTGTTTCAGGTTGACATGAAACAGCAAGGCTGAGCTCCCTTCTCTGTATATTTTCCGCTAGGGGAAAAAAAAAAAGTTTGACTCTATCCAGATACACAGTAAGTTTTCCTTAAAAGATATCTTGCCCTTTTGGGTATTAAGATTCTAAAACTGAGCACCAGAAAAACACATCTGAATGAACACATAGATTTTCTGGGGAGTATTTACATTTTCAGCTTTTAATTTGAACCATGCTTTACCTTGAGTTTTCCTACTTCCTTCTCTCCCTTTCTCCCATCATCTTACTTTTCTTTAGAACATGCTTAATGGAACACCTTAAATAACCATCACCATCAAAATTCATCCCTTGTTCTCATACTAAAAGAGCTTTCCTCGGTGGTAAAGAATCGCTTGTGATGTGGGAGCCATGGGTGCGATCCCTGGGTTGGGAGGATCCCTGGAAAAGGGAATGGCAACCCACTCCAGTATCCTTGCCTGGAGAATCCCATGGACAGAGGGGCCTGCTGGGCTCAACCTATGGGGTCACTAAAGAGTCAGACACGACTTAGTCACTAAACAGCTCATATTAACTAGGGAGTGAGCCAAGGTGTACCTTACTGGTATAATCTCTGATGGTGTTACTTATCCTGTAGACAATATTTTATAACTTCGTGAAAATCTTAATTTTCGTATGACATGTATTAATTAAAGCCTATTCTTAAGGCCTTTGGGTTTGTTTACGTGTCTGTGGCAATTTGTATGTCTACATTGGGTCTTTATTAAATTTTTTTGATTGTATGTCTGTTTTAACATTTTTTACTATTTTATTTTATTTCAGTAAAATTGTTAGAGAAAACTATTCATGGAAAAAACTTCAATGTCAAATTACAAACCTATTTTGGAGAGTAAGTGGAAAACAAACATGTAAAAGGAAATACAACAATTTCCACAAAAAGCTGGTTGATATAAAAAGACAGTCATAAAATGTTACCGCTCTCCCTGGAACTAGATCTTTTCAGGGTTTATTTAACATGATCTTGGCTCAAGCCTGTGTGCTCAGTCACTTCAGCTGTGTCCAACTCTCTGCGACCCCATGGACTGGAGCCCGCCAGCTTCTCTAGCCATGGGACTTCCCAGGCAAGAATATTGGAGTGGGTTATCATTTCCTCCTCCAGGGGATCTCCCTGGCTCAGGGAGCTAACCCATGTTTCCTGGGTCTCCTGCACTGGCAGGTGATTCTTTACCGCTGAGATCCTGGCACATACATTCAATGCGTTCTCTTTGGAAACAGATTCTAAATTCAAATCACCAAGTCTAATAATTAACGACTCTTTTCACCCTGAATAAAATAGTATAGCTCATTTTGGCTCTTTAGCCTCTTATATAAATATTATTTTTTCCAAGCAAAGTTTTGGGTTTTGGTGGTAAAGAATGCTTAATGGAACACCTTAAATAACCATCACCATCAAAATTCATCCCTTGTTCTCATACTAAAGAGCTTTCCTCGGTGGTAAAGAATCGCTTGTGATGGGAGCCATGGGTGCGATCCCTGGGTTGGGAGGATCCCTGGAAAAGGGAATGGCAACCCACTCCAGTATCCTTGCCTGGAGAATCCCATGGACAGAGGGGCCTGCTGGGCTCAACCTATGGGGTCACTAAAGAGTCAGACACGACTTAGTCACTAAACAGCTCATATTAACTAGGGAGTGAGCCAAGGTGTACCTTACTGGTATAATCTCTGATGGTGTTACTTATCCTGTAGACAATATTTTATAACTTCGTGAAAATCTTAATTTTCGTATGACATGTATTAATTAAAGCCTATTCTTAAGGCCTTTGGGTTTGTTTACGTGTCTGTGGCAATTTGTATGTCTACATTGGGTCTTTATTAAATTTTTTTGATTGTATGTCTGTTTTAACATTTTTTACTATTTTATTTTATTTCAGTAAAATTGTTAGAGAAAACTATTCATGGAAAAAACTTCAATGTCAAATTACAAACCTATTTTGGAGAGTAAGTGGAAAACAAACATGTAAAAGGAAATACAACAATTTCCACAAAAAGCTGGTTGATATAAAAAGACAGTCATAAAATGTTACCGCTCTCCCTGGAACTAGATCTTTTCAGGGTTTATTTAACATGATCTTGGCTCAAGCCTGTGTGCTCAGTCACTTCAGCTGTGTCCAACTCTCTGCGACCCCATGGACTGGAGCCCGCCAGCTTCTCTAGCCATGGGACTTCCCAGGCAAGAATATTGGAGTGGGTTATCATTTCCTCCTCCAGGGGATCTCCCTGGCTCAGGGAGCTAACCCATGTTTCCTGGGTCTCCTGCACTGGCAGGTGATTCTTTACCGCTGAGATCCTGGCACATACATTCAATGCGTTCTCTTTGGAAACAGATTCTAAATTCAAATCACCAAGTCTAATAATTAACGACTCTTTTCACCCTGAATAAAATAGTATAGCTCATTTTGGCTCTTTAGCCTCTTATATAAATATTATTTTTTCCAAGCAAAGTTTTGGGGGTTTTTTTGGTGTTATTGTTAAACAGAGTGTTGGTTTTCAATGTCCCAGAATTAGGCATATGTAGAACTACAGATGTATGAGAAAATTCTTTAAAAAACATTAAGTTTTTGTTGCTCATAGTTGAAGCACATCTCAAAAATCTTTGTACTGAAATAAAAACAATACATGCTGGGTTGGAACGTCATTTCGTCCTTGCAGGGCGTTTCACCAGTTTTAGCCATCTCACAATATGGGTTTGAGGAAGAGGTGAAAGACCAGTTCTCTCACTCTTCACCTGAATAAATGCACCTTCGTGAGTGGAGTGTGGTAGCAGGTGTCCTCAAAAGGGCTTCTCAGTGCCTGTCACTTTCATAAGTGCTTTATGTATAAATCCTTGCATTTAGTCCTCACACTAGTCTGTGTGTGGGGAGGTGCTACCACCATCCCCACTTTACAGATATGGAAATTGAGGCACAGAGGAAGTGTCTCAAGGTCATAGAGAGCAAGCAGCAGACGTGGGCTTCAAATCCTGGCCTCCCATGCTGGAGGCGGCGCTCTCTCCCACCTCACAGTGCTGTCCCTCTTTCTCTCTCTCTCTCTTTTTTTATATTAATTTTTCCTGGAGCATAGTTGCTTTACAATGCTGTGTAAGTTTTTGATGTACTACAAAGCAAATAAACTCTATGGACACACCTATCCCCTCTTTTTCATATTCTGTTCCCACTTAGATCACCAGAGTATTAAGTAACTATACATATATATAGGTCAACCCCCAATATCCCAATTTATCCCACGTCCTCTTCCCACCTTGGTAACCATAAGTTTGTTCTCTATGATTGCTTTTGCTTTGCAAATAGGTTCATCTGTACCATTTTCACAGATTCCTCATATACGCTACATGATATGATCTCAGCCTCGTCTCTTGATCAGCACTCAGGTTCAGGAGTGGGGAGTGGTGAAGTGAGAACAGGAACCCAGCTTCCGATGTTTGCTCTGTCTCCACACTCTGGCCAGTGAGGCTCACAGAGAGACAGGGAAGCGACGGAGGAGCGGGGCCGCGTCCTGCCTCTGTGGGCTCCCGCCTGCGCGCTGGGCTGTGTCAGGGACTCATCCTGGCTCTCAGCCACTTTGGCAATGAGGCAGGGCGACCTCCCTGGGCTGCTCTGGTGGTGAATGAAACTCCAGGGTGAGAGCACTCTTCATCAAGTAGATGCTGAATAAACATCATTCCCTCCCGACACCATCATGGTAAATGTTTGTTTCCAGCGCATTCACAAACCCCTACAGCTCTATCTGAAACAACTGGAATTGACGTTTGACTCGACTTCAAATTAATCAGGATTCTAACCTGTGCCAACCCGTGGAGAACGCACTGAACAAGACGCATTTCTTCAAAAAACATTTACCTAATTGTGTTTTCTGGTCAATTTCCTGTCAGCAAGGGAAACAAAAGCAAACAGTTTACCATCATAAATGAGGGGGCACCAAGGGCTTCTCAGTGCCTGTCACTTTCATAAGTGCTTGATGTATAAATCCTTGCATTTAGTCCTCACACTAGTCTGTGTGTGGGGAGGTGCTACGAGCATCCCCACTTTACAGATATTGAAAGTGAGTCACAGGGGAGGTGTCTCTAGGTCATAGAGCAAGCAGCAGACGTGGGCTTCAAATCCTGGCCTCCCATGCTGGAGGCGGCGCTCTCTCCCACCTCACAGTGCTGTCCCTCTTTCTCTCTCTCTCTCTTTTTTTATATTAATTTTTCCTGGAGCATAGTTGCTTTACAATGCTGTGTAAGTTTTTGATGTACTACAAAGCAAATAAACTCTATGGACACACCTATCCCCTCTTTTTCATATTCTGTTCCCACTTAGATCACCAGAGTATTAAGTAACTATACATATATATAGGTCAACCCCCAATATCCCAATTTATCCCACGTCCTCTTCCCACCTTGGTAACCATAAGTTTGTTCTCTATGATTGCTTTTGCTTTGCAAATAGGTTCATCTGTACCATTTTCACAGATTCCTCATATCGCTACATGATATGATCTCAGCCTCGTCTCTTGATCAGCACTCAGGTTCAGGAGTGGGGAGTGGTGAAGTGAGAACAGGAACCCAGCTTCCGATGTTTGCTCTGTCTCCACACTCTGGCCAGTGAGGCTCACAGAGAGACAGGGAAGCGACGGAGGAGCGGGGCCGCGTCCTGCCTCTGTGGGCTCCCGCCTGCGCGCTGGGCTGTGTCAGGGACTCATCCTGGCTCTCAGCCACTTTGGCAATGAGGCAGGGCGACCTCCCTGGGCTGCTCTGGTGGTGAATGAAACTCCAGGGTGAGAGCACTCTTCATCAAGTAGATGCTGAATAAACATCATTCCCTCCCGACACCATCATGGTAAATGTTTGTTTCCAGCGCATTCACAAACCCCTACAGCTCTATCTGAAACAACTGGAATTGACGTTTGACTCGACTTCAAATTAATCAGGATTCTAACCTGTGCCAACCCGTGGAGAACGCACTGAACAAGACGCATTTCTTCAAAAAACATTTACCTAATTGTGTTTTCTGGTCAATTTCCTGTCAGCAAGGGAAACATATAATTTGTAGACTGCAGAATGTCTGATTTTAGTTCCCAAGTCATCCATTAGTTATATATGATTTAGAAAGTACAATTAAAAATGAACTTAGTTGTTACTCTAAAACTCAAAATTACTTTATTTCTTTATGCAATTATTTAAAGTGATGCAACTTTTCCAAACACAGAATGAACAATGAACATGAGAAGTAAATCACATCTCAGATTATGAAACGACACGCAGTGGGTTGCCAAGTAGCCCCTGAAAAGATATGTCCATGTCCTGACCTTCAGTACCCATGAATGTGACTGCATCTGAAATAGGCTCATTGTAGATGTAGTTAAGAATCTCAGTCCAAAGCCATCTTGGCTTTAGAGTGGGCCCTCAATCCAATGGTTTGTGTCCTCCTTAGGAAAAGAGGGGAATCTGAGACAGATACACACGAAAGGTGATGTGAAGGTGCAGGCAGAAACTGAAGTGACACAGCCACGAGCCAAGGAATACTTGTTATGGCAGTCCTACAAAGTGCATACGCTATAGTTTTGAAGATAAAAACAAAAACATGGAATGAAAATATCCTTTAACATACGGAACTCCTTGAAAGTGCCCCTTGCCTATTTTTCCTCTCTGGAGATATAAGAGAAAAGATTTTAAGAATAATCGTAGAACTATAAGTATATAGTTCAACAGACACATGGATTCTGTAACAATCTTTAAGAAAATGTAAGCATTTAGAGCTTTCCTGGTGGTCCAGTGGGTAAAGAGTCTGCCTTGCAGTGCAGGGGACAACGGTTTGATCCCTGACATGGGAAAATCCCACGTGCTGTAGAGTGGTTGGACTGGTGTGTCCAATTACAAGCCAGTGCTCTGCAACGAGAGAGGCCACTGCAATAGGCGGCCCACACAGGCCAAAGAACAAAAAAGATGGATGAAAAATAAATGACGATTTAGAGGCCAAAAAAAAGAAAACATAAGCATTTAAAAGTCTGTCAAAAAAAAATACTACCATTTTTATGAAGAATAACAGAAATGATTGTATATTTTCTGCTTTTATAGTTTTCCTCTTCGAGGGAAAATAAATAATTGACTTAAAATATAAAACATGTTGAACACTTTTGTGAATTAAAAAAAAGAAAAGAATGGAAGAGCTTTGGTCCCAGAGACCACTGGGGCCAGTTTCCAAGCATGGCTGAGAGAGGACATGCTGTGGCTACTCTGGGCCTCTCTGCTTCGACACTGTTGCTCTCGGGAGGCGGCAGCTGCCCTGTGCTCTGTCCTCGCCAGCCAGCCAACCTCACCCACAGTCTTCGACATCCACGCCTGTGCGAAGCCTGTCCCTGCTTCCCAGCATCTAACCATCTCTTCACCTCGTCTCCTGCCAGCGTCCCCCCTACCCCAGCATTTTCTGCTTCAGCATCTTTTCAAAAAGGCCCCACATCCTTCCATGGTCCCTTCAGCCACCACGGGCTCCTCATCTGCTCAGTTCTCTCAGTGGAGACCTGAACCTCTCTGTCACTGGTCTTCTCCACGGATGAGCAAACCCAGTGCTTCTCTCTGTGCCCTATCATTTCACAGTACAGAGCAGCTTTTCTTCCAACCGCATCTGCCCTTCAACTACCCTTGTCTCTATATCCCCTCTGAGGGCTTGCTGGGCTTCCTTCACAGGTCCTGTTTATTTTCCGGCATTCATGTATGCCGCAAATATTCACCGAGCACCTGCTGTGTGCCACACATAGAAGCGCAGGGAGAGAGAATCCTTCCTTTGTGGAGCTCGCATCCTTTGGGAGAGGCAAGCAGGAGGGAAGACATAAAGCCTGTCTGGATTCCTAAATGCCAAAGGCAGGGAGTGGGAAATGAAACGGGAAAGGACTGCTATAATAGCCAGTGTCCAGGGGAGCCTGTGATGAGGAGGAGACGGCTGTGGAGGTGCTGCCCTGGCTGCTGTCAGGAGAGGAGACAAGGGCTGAGGCCCACAAGGAGCAGGGAGGCCATAAAGGAAGATGTAGGTGTATGCAGGTGAGTCACTGTAACACAGAGGGTAACACAAGCCTTGAGCCTGGATGAGCTCACAGGGAAATGAATGAAGATGGACAAAGGAGATGCCTGAAGTTTGTGCCCGAGAGGCCCCACTGGTCATCCCACCTTCTCAGAAGACTGTCAGAGACCTGACCCTCTCCTGCTCATGTTCTTCCACAGCCCCTTTCTCTGCTCCTTGGCTGGCCTCTTTCATCACTTGACCTCTAGGTGATGGCATTCCCAGGCTCATCCTGGTTCCCTTCTCTTCTTCTCCTTCACCCCCTGTCCTGGTGCTCTCTCCTCAACTCAGGACTTTCATCAGACTAGCGGCAGTGTAATTTGTTGTCAAAATTAGTACCTGGAGAAAAAAGGCAATGGGTTGCCTTGGGCATCCAAGAAAGTATGGTTGCTTGGTTCTCTATACAAAGGCCTCTTGGTTTTACACTGCCAATCTGGAGCACTCTGTCTTCCATAACTGCTAACCAGAGCCTCTGTGACCCTCCCCTCAGACGTGTATGTGACATTTTACAAGTAACGTGACCAGGGACTGTGAAACGCCTCTGGAACATTCCCCTCTCCCTCTCCTGCATCTCAATGAATGACAGCCCCAGTCTACCAGCAGCCTGGACCTAAAGCCTGCGTTAAGATGCTGGCAACGTCCGTCTCCTCTACCCTCAAAATATACCTATCACCTGAGCACTCCTGTCCCTAGCCCTGCACCACAGAGACTCTGCCATCCCTCCCCTAGGTTCCTACAAGAGCCTTCTCAATGGCAGGCCTCCCTTATTCGACTCTTTCCCTTTATATCTACTCTCAAGAAGGCAGCTGGAGCAATCCACCCCAAAGCTAAGTTAAGTCTAAAGTCTGGTGTCTTCTATTCTGGAACGTATGTCTGCTTTCCTCTTCACATCACCTCTATAAGAAGCATTTATTGCAAATTTCAGATACTTACCATCTAGAAATACCTTATTGTACGTGGCATGGGACACACAGAGGCCAGCAAGTATTCATATCAACCTACTAATATCATGGGCAGAATAACAGATGTCCTAGTTGACTTGGACTGCCGTAACAAAGGACTGCAGACTCTGTGACTTACACAGCAGATGTAATTTGGCACAATTCTGGAGGTGCCAGCCTGATGGCTTCTGGGGAGGGCTCTCTTCCTGGCTTGTAGACGGCCACCTGCTCCCTGCATCCTCCCAGGCTGGGGGAGGGAGCGAGCTCTGGCATCTCTTCTTCTTTTACAAGGAAACCTGTTTCATCAGACCAGGGCTCCACCTATGAGCTTGTCTAGTCCAATCACCTCTTCAAAGGCCCTGTCTCCAGATACGATCTCAAAGTGAGGGTGCTGTGTTAAGGCTTAACATATATGTTTCGGGGAGACACATAACTGAGCCACAGCAATATGTCCAGTCTCACGTTTCTCTCTTACTCCATGACAACCACCAATGCTTTCAGTGGTGCCCATGGGGCCTCTTCCTTTGCCCAGGTTTTCTCTGAAGGTCTCACTGTGCCCCAGCCCTGAAGAGCCTGTTAACCAGCCCAGCGTCATCCTCATGCAGGACCCTAACTCCCAGGACACAACAGTGAGCCAACAGGGAAGGGACGTGGAGGGCAATAGCTGGAGACAGGCTTACTCCTGACCCAGGTGGGAGCAGGTGCGGCAGCTTGGCATCAGCCACAAAGTAGTGGGCAAGAAGTAATAAGAATATCAAGACTTATCCTCTATGAACTAGTACATGTTTTCCACATGTTAAAGTCTCAAGATAAATCAGAATGAATATATAGATTGTTGGCTGCAAAAAAACCCCACAAAACTCTGTATCAAACATTCCTTTTCGTTGTAGCTCTTCACTCCTTGGGGCAAATGTTTTCTTTAGCTTTCAGAAATAATTCCACAAGCCCAGTGAATGTCCCAGGAGAGAAGTTCAGGGAGGGAAGGAAAGATCATGTCTGTTTACTCACTGCTAACTAAAAGAGGTTCAGGCAAGTCGTGTTTAGGAGAAGTTCTTGAAATCCACAAGATTTTGGAAACTGCTCCTTTAACTGACTGACATTATTACTCCACAAAAGGCCTCGCATGTGTAATGTGTGTGTGTGCGTGTATGTGTATGTGTGTATGTTGTTGCTCAGTCCTACCCTTTGCAACCGTATGGACTGTAGCCCGCCAGGCGCTTCTGCCCATGGGATTCTCCCAGCAAGAATGCTAGAGTGGGTTTCCATGTTCTCCTCCAGGTTGTCTTCCTGACCCAGCGATCAAACCTGAGTTTCTTGATAAACTGTAGCATGCTCATCACCAAAATTAGGGGATGCCTCAAGAATTTGCATGGGGTCTTTGCTCAGGGACTATGCTCATCTCTGCATCCTTCCAAGCTGAGTACATAAGCTGCTGAAGTGAGCACAGGGTTGGTCTCTCCTGAGGCCCTCTCCTTGGTTTGAAGATGGATCCCTTCTTTCTGTGTTCATGTGAAAGTGAAATGTTCTCATTCGTGTCCAACTCTTTGTGACCCAAGGAAGAGCCATGAAATTCTCTGGGCAAGAATACTGGAGTGGTTAGCCCTTCCCTTTTCCAGGAGATTTTCCCAACCCAGGGATCGAACCCAGGTCTATGGTATTGCAGGCAGACTCTTTACAATCTAAGCCACCAGGGAAGCCCAAGAATGCTGGAAGGGGTAGCCTATGTCTTCTCCAGGGGATCTTCCCAACCCAGGAATTGAATTGAGTCTCCTGCACTGCAGGAGGACTGTTTACCAGCTGAGTTACCAGGGGCCTCTTTTCTGTGCCTGTGCATCCACTGCATCTCATGTTCAAAATCTCCTCTTCCTACACAGACACTGGTCCTAATGCATTACAGCCCACCTTAACGACCTCATTTAAACTTAATTTAGCCTGCTTTTTTCCTTTGCAATGTATTCCAATGCATATCATTAGTATTTAATTTTTGGATGACTTGCACCATCCATCCCTGAGTTTTAGAAAATACTGGGACATTTAAACATGTCACAAAATACTGAAAGGAAGGTACTTCAGAGCAGTAGGGAAGAACACAGATGACACTCTTTGTGTAATGTAAGCGCACAACCTCACTGGATTTCAAAAGACAGCTCTGAAATGAATACACTAGTCTGACAGCCAGGGTGCATTCAATGGAAAAAGAGCCTCTGACAGGAGTAAAAAAAGGCTCTTGGAATTCTAAACAAAAACATGGCTTCACAAAACAAACGCAAGTCTGGTTTAGGGAAGTTACCAAGAGCCACAGGACTGGGGAATACAAGTTGACATTGAGCCAGACGAGACCCAAACTCTCTTTGGATTAGAGAGAAGAGTTCTGGAAACGACTAGAGAAAACCAAGAGGATATGGATGCTCCTGTGAGGTTCTACATGGACTTTTCACAAAACACGCAATTAGGGATGCCTCAAGAATTTGCATGGGGTCTTTGCTCAGGGACTAAGCTCATCTCTGCATCCTTCCAAGCTGAGTACATAAGCTGCTGAAGTGAGCACAGGGTTGGTCTCTCCTGAGGCCCTCTCCTTGGTTTGAAGATGGATCCCTTCTTTCTGTGTTCATGTGAAAGTGAAATGTTCTCATTCGTGTCCAACTCTTTGTGACCCAAGGAAGAGCCATGAAATTCTCTGGGCAAGAATACTGGAGTGGTTAGCCCTTCCCTTTTCCAGGAGATTTTCCCAACCCAGGGATCGAACCCAGGTCTATGGTATTGCAGGCAGACTCTTTACAATCTAAGCCACCAGGGAAGCCCAAGAATGCTGGAAGGGGTAGCCTATGTCTTCTCCAGGGGATCTTCCCAACCCAGGAATTGAATTGAGTCTCCTGCACTGCAGGAGGACTGTTTACCAGCTGAGTTACCAGGGGCCTCTTTTCTGTGCCTGTGCATCCACTGCATCTCATGTTCAAAATCTCCTCTTCCTACACAGACACTGGTCCTAATGCATTACAGCCCACCTTAACGACCTCATTTAAACTTAATTTAGCCTGCTTTTTTCCTTTGCAATGTATTCCAATGCATATCATTAGTATTTAATTTTTGGATGACTTGCACCATCCATCCCTGAGTTTTAGAAAATACTGGGACATTTAAACATGTCACAAAATACTGAAAGGAAGGTACTTCAGAGCAGTAGGGAAGAACACAGATGACACTCTTTGTGTAATGTAAGCGCACAACCTCACTGGATTTCAAAAGACAGCTCTGAAATGAATACACTAGTCTGACAGCCAGGGTGCATTCAATGGAAAAAGAGCCTCTGACAGGAGTAAAAAAAGGCTCTTGGAATTCTAAACAAAAACATGGCTTCACAAAACAAACGCAAGTCTGGTTTAGGGAAGTTACCAAGAGCCACAGGACTGGGGGAATACAAGTTGACATTGAGCCAGACGAGACCCAAACTCTCTTTGGATTAGAGAGAAGAGTTCTGGAAACGACTAGAGAAAACCAAGAGGATATGGATGCTCCTGTGAGGTTCTAGTCCATATGTTCTGATCCTTAAGTTTCGGGATCCAAGCAGAGAGGGATTTCCCACCCTTCAATCCAGACAGCAGTAGGTAGGCCATTCTGCAAGAACTGGGCAGTTGAACTGGCACCTTTTAGCAGGGAGACCTGGGATAAAGCTCTCTCCTCTTGCTAAATCCTTCTACCCTCCACTCCCCTCCCAAGCTGGGTCCTTAGCAGTTCCTGTGAGCTCTAGTGTCTTTCCTGGTGCCCACAGGAATGAAGACTGTAGCTGAGAATTGAACAGTGGCGTGTATTTCTGGGAGGGGGGTAGACCTGCACATATATGTCAAATGCATGATTTTTATAATCTTTAAGAATACACATGATGATGTAATTGCTAATAAGTTAGCAGAGGTGGATGCAGACACATAATAGATGTCTCCTGGTGGAGTGAGAAGTAATATTACAAACCAGAGAGACAAAGGTACTGAAAATATAAGTGCTTTTCCAAAAATTGATATTAATAGGAAAAATCAAATAATATTAGATTTTTACTTCACACCACACATGCTAGTAAGTTCAAGATACATTAGAGAACAAATCTGAAGTGTTAAATATTAAATATTTTAATAGGAAAATAAAGGAGAATGATGCTATGAATTTAGCCATGAAGAGTATTTTTTAGACATCTGAAGAACAAAATGTGAATACATTAAAATGCAAAAGCTCAAGAAAACCCACGAAGAGACATGTCACACGTTGGGAGACTATATTAGAATCATGATGACATCAAGAATGTAGAAGTATCTCCTATTTTATTAATAATGGCTTTCATTTACTGAACCAAGCCCATTTATATGGTGCACCTGCAGGCTCAGTTGTTCAATCGTGCCCAACACTTTGTGACCCTGTGGACGTAGCCCACTAGGCTCCTCTGTTCATGGGATTCTCCACACAAGAACACTGGAGCGCACTGCCATTTCTTTCTCCAAGGGATCTTCCCGACCCAGGGATTGAACGTGCATCTCCTGTATTGCAAGTGGATTGCTAACCACTGAGCCAACGGGGGAAACTCACAGGGCTGCAAGAGTGGGGCATGACTTAATGACTCAACAACAACCACAACACATCCATATCTATATCTGGTTAGTATGATGTTGTTATGGTTAATTTTACATGTCAACATAAAACGGTACTCAGATATTCGAGCGAACATTATCCAAGATGTTTCTGTGAAGGTATTTTGTGAAGATGAGTAGACACGGAGCAAAGCAGACCTTGGGCCTCATCAGATCAATCAAAGGTCTGACAAGAAGAAGACTGGGTTTCTGGGAAGGAGAGGAAATTCTGCCAGCAGACTGTCTTTGGACTCAAACCACAACTCTTCCCTGGGTCTCCAACCTGATGAGCTCCCTTGCACATTTCAGACTTGCCCACATGTCACAATTACATGAGCCAACTGCTGGACTAAACCTTGCTCTTTATTTGTGCCTCCTGTTGGCTCAGTTTCTTTGGAAAAGCCTGACATATAAATGCATAGGAAATTCGGAGTGAGAAGTAATATTACAAACCAGAGAGACAAAGGTACTGAAAATATAAGTGCTTTTCCAAAAATTGATATTAATAGGAAAAATCAAATAATATTAGATTTTTACTTCACACCACACATGCTAGTAAGTTCAAGATACATTAGAGAACAAATCTGAAGTGTTAAATATTAAATATTTTAATAGGAAAATAAAGGAGAATGATGCTATGAATTTAGCCATGAAGAGTATTTTTTAGACATCTGAAGAACAAAATGTGAATACATTAAAATGCAAAAGCTCAAGAAAACCCACGAAGAGACATGTCACACGTTGGGAGACTATATTAGAATCATGATGACATCAAGAATGTAGAAGTATCTCCTATTTTATTAATAATGGCTTTCATTTACTGAACCAAGCCCATTTATATGGTGCACCTGCAGGCTCAGTTGTTCAATCGTGCCCAACACTTTGTGACCCTGTGGACGTAGCCCACTAGGCTCCTCTGTTCATGGGATTCTCCACACAAGAACACTGGAGCGCACTGCCATTTCTTTCTCCAAGGGATCTTCCCGACCCAGGGATTGAACGTGCATCTCCTGTATTGCAAGTGGATTGCTAACCACTGAGCCAACGGGGAAGCTCACAGGGCTGCAAGAGTGGGGCATGACTTAATGACTCAACAACAACCACAACACATCCATATCTATATCTGGTTAGTATGATGTTGTTATGGTTAATTTTACATGTCAACATAAAACGGTACTCAGATATTCGAGCGAACATTATCCAAGATGTTTCTGTGAAGGTATTTTGTGAAGATGAGTAGACACGGAGCAAAGCAGACCTTGGGCCTCATCAGATCAATCAAAGGTCTGACAAGAAGAAGACTGGGTTTCTGGGAAGGAGAGGAAATTCTGCCAGCAGACTGTCTTTGGACTCAAACCACAACTCTTCCCTGGGTCTCCAACCTGATGAGCTCCCTTGCACATTTCAGACTTGCCCACATGTCACAATTACATGAGCCAACTGCTGGACTAAACCTTGCTCTTTATTTGTGCCTCCTGTTGGCTCAGTTTCTTTGGAAAAGCCTGACTCATAGAGATACTGATCATATAAATGCCACAAACGCACAAAGCAGTTTATGGACATATATACATGAATAACATCCCTAGGCTTGGGCAAGGTTAGATCCCTGAGCACAGTGCAAGGTCCTGCTTATTTCTCAGTGTAGCAATGATGGGGCCTTCCACAACCTTCCACAACCTTGGCAACGCCAAGAATGGTCTGAACTTTCAATTAACATGGAAGAAAGGCTGGAGGAAAGACAGATACTTCTGAGAGCTGCATTTCAAGAGAGTTGCATTTTCAGGAAAGTGAATATGCCTCATTTTCTAGCAGGAGAAGATGACTTGATTTTCCTCAAGTATAATCGAAATCACTGGACCAGTTCTAAAAACCATACTGAAGTGTTACATCAGAATAAAAACTCCACATCAATCAGGTAATTCAATCAATGCAAATTACCCGTTTTCCTGGGCTGTTGTTTTTTATTTTGTAACAGAGAAAAGTAATTTATCTCCTGATATGTAGTATCATTTACAATGGGTTTTTTCATTATGAATTAGAGAAAAATATGCTGTGCTGGTTTCTGGACCCTGTCAGACATCATTCAGGTATGAACTTAAATAATTCAATGCATTCTAAGTTATTATGTTACCAGAGGCAGATTCAGAGCTGCAGGTTATTTCCCTTTTTTACATGAAACCTTATGTCAGTGTTTTAAGGCGATGTGGCATGGGAACCACCTGCAGTATATTTAAAGCCCTCTGAGATTCGATCGCCAAAAGAAACACAAATACTAAGTGACACTGATATATTAAAAATCATCTACAGTCATGTCCTTGTTTTTGTATAGAAACAGCTCATCAAATGTTTTCCAGTGTGCCTTCATGAAATTTCTTTAAAGATGACTTGCGGAAAAACAATTGCTAATTAATTTTAACACCATGTCAATTATGCTAATAAAATGCTAATTAAAATCTTTGTGATATAAATCAGTCTTTCTTTGTGTGTTCTATGCGTGTCTCTGTGTTCATTATTTTACAGGCTGTCAGCTATCTGATAAGTATTATGTGCCTAACCTGTTTAGTGCCCCAGTTTCTTTGGAAAAGCCTGACTCATAGAGATACTGATCATATAAATGCCACAAACGCACAAAGCAGTTTATGGACATATATACATGAATAACATCCCTAGGCTTGGGCAAGGTTAGATCCCTGAGCACAGTGCAAGGTCCTGCTTATTTCTCAGTGTAGCAATGATGGGGCCTTCCACAACCTTCCACAACCTTGGCAACGCCAAGAATGGTCTGAACTTTCAATTAACATGGAAGAAAGGCTGGAGGAAAGACAGATACTTCTGAGAGCTGCATTTCAAGAGAGTTGCATTTTCAGGAAAGTGAATATGCCTCATTTTCTAGCAGGAGAAGATGACTTGATTTTCCTCAAGTATAATCGAAATCACTGGACCAGTTCTAAAAACCATACTGAAGTGTTACATCAGAATAAAACTCCACATCAATCAGGTAATTCAATCAATGCAAATTACCCGTTTTCCTGGGCTGTTGTTTTTTATTTTGTAACAGAGAAAAGTAATTTATCTCCTGATATGTAGTATCATTTACAATGGGTTTTTTCATTATGAATTAGAGAAAAATATGCTGTGCTGGTTTCTGGACCCTGTCAGACATCATTCAGGTATGAACTTAAATAATTCAATGCATTCTAAGTTATTATGTTACCAGAGGCAGATTCAGAGCTGCAGGTTATTTCCCTTTTTTACATGAAACCTTATGTCAGTGTTTTAAGGCGATGTGGCATGGGAACCACCTGCAGTATATTTAAAGCCCTCTGAGATTCGATCGCCAAAAGAAACACAAATACTAAGTGACACTGATATATTAAAAATCATCTACAGTCATGTCCTTGTTTTTGTATAGAAACAGCTCATCAAATGTTTTCCAGTGTGCCTTCATGAAATTTCTTTAAAGATGACTTGCGGAAAAACAATTGCTAATTAATTTTAACACCATGTCAATTATGCTAATAAAATGCTAATTAAAATCTTTGTGATATAAATCAGTCTTTCTTTGTGTGTTCTATGCGTGTCTCTGTGTTCATTATTTTACAGGCTGTCAGCTATCTGATAAGTATTAGCTTTATCATGAATCTATAGAGTGGGCTTGGCTGAATACAGATCTTTTGACATATCTAGTTCTGCCTGCCATAAGCACTGGGAAATTAACGGTGAAAGCCTAATATTTATGGTACCATGGAGGTCGGCTAATTGATGCTCATGATGGAAATAGGCAGGAAGAGACTGAGGGTTAAGAACTAACTTTTTCAAAAGAATAACCAACAGTGGATAAGGCAAATTGGACACTATCATATTTAAAGTTGATTATATGTAATTGTTCAATGAAAAAAATATAAACCTACAGCAACTTCTATACCATAAGATATGAGAGTTCCTCAGATGATGTTCTTGATTCCCTGGTGGCCTGTCAGGTTCTTCTGTCCATGGAATTTTCCAGGCAAGAATAACTGGTGCCCCAATCCAGGGATCCAATCAGCATCTCTTGTGTCTCTTGTATTGGTCGGTGGATTTGTGGCCACTGGCGCCACCTGGGAAGCCCAGCAGTGGGTAGAGGGGCATTTAAAAAAGAAAAGGCCACAAAGAGAAACAGGAATAAGATCATGACTGAACCTGCTACCCATCAAACGGAGGATGTTATGTTGAAAATTCTCCTCTTCTATTTCCAAGTGAATGTACAAGGCAGTGATGGCTCTTGGTAGAAAAGTAATACCTGGTTTCAGGTTCTCAAGCTGCCGGTCCTCATGGTGGAGGAGAGAAAAGATGGGGAAAGGACCTGGCATCTCCAAAAGGCTAGGGTAGCCAAGAGGATGGCGAAAATGCTTATGCTTCCATGACAGCAATCAGCTCAAGACACCATTTTTGTTATGAGTCTGGGGAGACATGGAAGCTAATCAGGCTAAGGAAATCAAATGTCCCTGTTTCTGCACAATGCATGTGCAAATTAGTCCACTCACGGATGCTTAAAAAAGTGAATTCTGGGAAAACCACACACGGCATATATTTGCTTATAAATCTAGGAAGTCTATAATTAGGATTTTGGACTTATAAATTCCACTGAGGCTGGAAGAAAATATTGAGACCTCATGAAAGCAGAGGCAGACAGGAAGGCACTAAATCTCCTCTGTGTTGATGGAAACACTCAGGTTAGAACCCTCATTTCATAAGCAGACCCGCCTTATAGACAGGGACCCTGGAAAAGTACATCTGCATATGAGCCTCTTCTCCATGAGAGACCAGAGTTTTTGGCTGATTTATGTTTCGCATCAGCAGCATCACGATTCCCAGGCTGCCTTTACTACTGGATTCCTGAAGTGATGAGAAGCTGAGGATGTGAATGAATCTTTTTGTTCAGCCTTCTTCCAAGAGACATACATAATTCAAGTGAGATAGAAAGGAAGTTTCTTTTGAGTCGAAAACAAATAATTTTCACTTGTACATACAGTTTTTTAATACTAAAAAAATGTGGACACGCAAGGGAATATCAGATAGATTCGTCCAACTGAAGCAAGAGCAAGGCAGAAAAGCCTGTAAACTGAAATCCACGTGTGGTGGGGGCAGCATGGGATCCTGGAAGAAGCAGGCTGTGTTAGCACTCAGGAGACTGCATTTCCCTTCTGCTCTTCTTATTTCATAGACACTGTGGTTCAGCTGTTAAGTCGTGTCTATATTTTGCGACCCCACGGACTGCAGACTGAGATACTCCAGGCCTCTCTGTCGCTCACTGTCTCCTGGAGCTTACCTAAATTCAGGTCCATTGGATTGGAGATGCTATCTAATCATCTCATCTTCTGCCTCTTCTCCTTTTGCTTTCAATCTTTCTCAGCATCAGGGTCTTTCTCAATGAGCTGGCTCTTCGCATCAGGTGGCCCAAGTATTGGAGCTTCAGCTTCAGCTTCGTTCCTTCCAATGAATATTCAGGCTTCATTTCCTTTAGGATTCATTGGTTTGATCTCCTTGCCATCTCAAGAGTCTTCTCCAACATGGCAATTGGAAAGCATCAATTCTTCAGTGCTCAGACTTCTTTATGGTCCAAATCTCACATCTCTAATGACCACTGGAAAGAGCGTGGCTTTGAGTAGACGGAGCTTTGTCGGCAAAATGATGAGAAGCACGCAGGAGAAGTGCCCGAGTCCAAGCGGTGTGACAGATACGAGAGCCGTGTGGGGCAGAGCAGAAGACTCTCTGTGCCTCAGATCCCATTTCGCATTTCAGCCACTGCTGCAGGGAATGTTTCCCTGTCACTCCGATGATGATACACGAGAATCTTTGATGGTCGTGTACTTTCTGCCTGGGGATGTCACCAAAGCCACACCGGCCCACGCGGCTCCAAGTAAGCTCTGCCCAGAAGAGCAGCAAGTTAATGCCCCAGTTACGGGACAGCACTCCGTTACCCACGGAAGGGTAAGCAGCCGCCTCGCTGGACCACTAGAGGGAGCATGCCTCTGCTTCCTACAACTCCACCCCTCGCTCAGTCCCTTGGCAGTGACCCTGATGGTCAACACTTAGGGTATTTTCCCTCCTTCCCTGCCTTATTTTCCAGCTTTCTAGGGTTGCCTCCTATGCACACAACCTGCACCCAAGCGTTTGTCTCCGTGTGGCTTTTAGAGGCCTCACCTTGGACCAGAGCTAGAGAAAAGATCGACAAATTGGTCTGAATCACCAGGTGACCTGGCCAAAGCAGGGTGGTCGGAGGGGTGGGGGAGGACAAGCCGAGCTGAAGAAACAGCAGGAGGGGAGGCTGGGGGTGAGGAGGTGCGCTCTGGGCCTGCGCAGTGACAAGATGCTGAGAGGCTGGCCTGACGGGGTCAGGACTCACCTCGGCTTGAGCATCCCTCTCAAATTCCGAGAACCCTGCTATTTCCCAAGCAGTTGGGCATTCTGCTGACCTCCCCTCTGCAGGGACACGGTGTCCAGGCCACTGCTGGTATTCCCACTGTTTTCTTGTACCCTAGGCTAGGCAATACATTTTGCTTGGGAGTTCATGTACATGTACACACATACATATGCATAGTTATATTAAGGTTGTTCAGTCACTAAGCTGTGTCTGACTCTTTATGACCTCACAAAATGCAGCATGCTAAGCTTCCCTGCCCATCACTAGATAGTGGTGTTTTTTCAACATCGTGTCCACTGAGTCAGTGATGCCATCCAGCCACCTCATCTTGTCATCCCCTTCTCCTCTTGCCCTCAATTTTCCTCAGCATCAGGATCTTTTCCAAAAAGTCAATTCTTTGCATCAAATGAACAAAAACGTCGTTAAGACTTTACTCTTATTTCATGTGACATAATAACAGGTCTCCTCCATTCTGTCATGCTCTTTCTCTCTGACTCTTGTTTTACAAAAGTGATTCCACAACCCTCACTAATTGGCTGCAATCTGTAGCTTAAAAGTCATGAATCTAGATCAGTCTTCCTAGGAACTCAGAGAAACGATCCCATCTTTCTGTGGCTGGTGGTCTTACTTGGTAAAATAATGATGAGGAGACAATCTGATGATAGAAGCTCTTTCTGCCTTTCAAAGAATTTTATATGTCGATATCAAATTCATAATAAAATGTCAGATCAAACACTCCATATTCCATTAATTTTAGTAGGTAACAGAAGACACAATTTAAATGAAAAAACTGTATGGTAGGTTATATTTTTTCCAGAAAATATGTTTGCTAAGATATTATATATCCTTTTAGTGGTATTTTACCTTATATTCAAAATTAGTATACAGAGTAAGTCCCTAACAGACCAAGTTTAGTCAAGTTGGGTCGGAGGGGTGGGGAGGACAAGCCGAGCTGAAGAAACAGCAGGAGGGGAGGCTGGGGGTGAGGAGGTGCGCTCTGGGCCTGCGCAGTGACAAGATGCTGAGAGGCTGGCCTGACGGGGTCAGGACTCACCTCGGCTTGAGCATCCCTCTCAAATTCCGAGAACCCTGCTATTTCCCAAGCAGTTGGGCATTCTGCTGACCTCCCCTCTGCAGGGACACGGTGTCCAGGCCACTGCTGGTATTCCCACTGTTTTCTTGTACCCTAGGCTAGGCAATACATTTTGCTTGGGAGTTCATGTACATGTACACACATACATATGCATAGTTATATTAAGGTTGTTCAGTCACTAAGCTGTGTCTGACTCTTTATGACCTCACAAAATGCAGCATGCTAAGCTTCCCTGCCCATCACTAGATAGTGGTGTTTTTTCAACATCGTGTCCACTGAGTCAGTGATGCCATCCAGCCACCTCATCTTGTCATCCCCTTCTCCTCTTGCCCTCAATTTTCCTCAGCATCAGGATCTTTTCCAAAAAGTCAATTCTTTGCATCAAATGAACAAAAACGTCGTTAAGACTTTACTCTTATTTCATGTGACATAATAACAGGTCTCCTCCATTCTGTCATGCTCTTTCTCTCTCTGACTCTTGTTTTACAAAAGTGATTCCACAACCCTCACTAATTGGCTGCAATCTGTAGCTTAAAAGTCATGAATCTAGATCAGTCTTCCTAGGAACTCAGAGAAACGATCCCATCTTTCTGTGGCTGGTGGTCTTACTTGGTAAAATAATGATGAGGAGACAATCTGATGATAGAAGCTCTTTCTGCCTTTCAAAGAATTTTATATGTCGATATCAAATTCATAATAAAATGTCAGATCAAACACTCCATATTCCATTAATTTTAGTAGGTAACAGAAGACACAATTTAAATGAAAAAACTGTATGGTAGGTTATATTTTTTCCAGAAAATATGTTTGCTAAGATATTATATATCCTTTTAGTGGTATTTTACCTTATATTCAAAATTAGTATACAGAGTAAGTCCCGTACATACAGACCTGCAAGTTGTTAACTGTCAAAGTTGGGAACATGCAGTCTATCAGTGCTCTCCCCTCTCCCACCTCCTTGCCCCCCTCCAGCCAGTAACCTTCTTGCCTGCTCACTCGATGCCCCTGGGTGTCAGTCGTTGTACTGCACTACTGTACCTTTCAAAGGTCCTATGAGATTAAAAATGTTGTCTTTATTTTTGCCTCTACTTTTTATGTATTATTTTTGTGAAAAGTCTCATAGTACAGTACTACACAATCTACTGTGTTAGCTGGGTACCTGGGTTAACCTTGTTGGACTTACAAACAAATTCAACTTATACACATGCTCTTGGAACTTTGTTCATATGTAGGAGACTTTTCATTTCTCTATCTTGGATATCTTTTAGGTTTTAAAAAACATCAGTTTTGCTGTTCTGTTTCTTACACAGTTCTTCTGCTCTACTGGCGTAAAAGTGACCATGTGCCTTTATAGTTGGGCTTCCCAGGTGGCAGCAGTGGTCAAGAATCTGTCTGTCAAAGCAGAAGACATAAGAGACCGCAGTTCGATCCCTGGGTCAGGAAGATCCCCTGGAGGAGGGCATGGACACCGACTCCCGTATTCTTGCTGGAGAATCCCACGGACAGAGGAGCCTGGTGGGCTACGGTCCATAAAGCTGCAAAGGGTCAGACACAACCGAAGCAATGCACGGACCACCTTTATGGTTAACAGTTCCCTCCGTCCAGTCAGTGACATCCTCCTAGTCTCCGCTGGGAAGTGCCCCTCTGCCTGGAGGACCTGTGCTCTTCCCTGGCAGCGCCCATGCCAATGCCTGCACACCTCCAGTCCCACCAGATCCTAGGGCTGTCTTCTGCTTATGTGGCTCTGAGCACCTGAAGAACATAACCTGTGCTATTCTTAGTGCTCGGAGCACCTAACACAACATCTGACACAATGCTGGGAACCATCACACAAACATCCACAGTAGGAATGCAATATAGCCTGTCTTCTACATTTTCAGCCAGATGCTCCTAAGTGTCCATATCTCACACGCTGATGCCATTTCTCAAAGAAAGAGCAACTATTTACAGCACAATGAAAACAGTCTAGACTTTCCAATTAGACTGCCAGTGGCATCTTCTTTATCCAACTGAACTTGGCCAAAAGAATACTAGTTGAGTACTGGGGAAGTTATTTATAGTTGACTCACAAAGAAACAGCTCCTCACTCTCCAAAGTATCCATCACAAGCGCAGACTCATTCCCCTGCAAATCAGGTGCTGAAGTGACCTCTGTGTCCATCAGAATCCTCTAGTTGCAACTGACAACAACACAAGAGGGAAAAAACCACATGCAAGCAAACAGCAACAATGGCTCCCCAGGTCAGGGGAGCTCATCATCAGGCTCCTGCAACCTCCAAAGGGCAGGCTTAGAAGGAGCCTCAGGGGCCCTCTTTCCTGGATCCCCATCCCTTTTTCTCTCCAGATGCTGCCCTCCTCTCTTCTAAACACTCCTTTGCCTCGGGCTCCTCACTCTTCACCACGGAGATAAGCACACATCACACTTCACGAACCCAAGTCCAGACGTTCCAGGGAAGGCCCCTGTTGGGCTCCACCTGGGTGAGGTGCTGTACCCTGGGGCGTCCCTGTCAGCTGAAGGTGGGGACACTGTGGTTGGTCACCGCTGGAAATATCACCATCCTGTTGCAGCTTCAGAAATAGGCTGCTCCCCTGGCAACCACGTGGATGGAGTCCATTTTCCAGAAGGAAAGGGGCTACTATTCAGACACAGAAACTGATGGATTTTCTACTACACAGTCCTGGAGTGTAACTCCATTTTCACATCTTTTTTTTTTTTATTTTGGGGGGTGGGGTTTGGGGAGAGAGCGGGGCGGGTGGGCCACTTCTATTGGCCTTTCGTTTATCTATTTTCATCCATCTTTGTTCTTCGGCCCGTGTGGGCCTCCCATCGCAGTGGCCTCTGTTGTCGCAGAGCACCGGCTCTGGGCGCATGCGCTCCAGAGCTCCAGCTCGGTAATTGGACACATTGATCCAGCCGCTCTGAGGCACATGGGATCTTCCCAGGTCAGGGATCGAACGGGTGCCCCTTGCACTGCAAGGCGGTGTCCTTACCCACTAGACCACCAGGGAAGCCCTTCACATCTTTTTATGATATTCATTCCCAGCAATTTCCCCACTTATTGGCAGACATCCGTTCTCTTACTACGTGAGTGTCTTTAAGTAATTTAAATTTGCCTCTTAGCCCTTACACCAGATTTTATGCTATAAGAGGGAAAGTAGGCTTTTAATTTTGTTTAGAACTAACCACAGTGATTGTGTCTTTCTTTTCAGCTCTCTGGATTTGCTGCTCACACGGCCAAAGACAGTACCTCCTGCACCCATCTTCAGTTTCAACAATAAAAATGATGGCATGTCTTGGATGAGTTTTACTTTAACCATGTTCAAATAATCACTTTCATGTTAAGACACATTTTATCCATATATATCTGATCTCATATGAATAAATACCCCTCATTTCGTGGTGTTAGATAAACAAATGATAAACAACCAGAACTGACCTTCAGAGAGGACTTCCAATAACTACAAGAGGTTTATATAAAAGGATGCGTTTCATAAGAACATCTGTTTGACCCAATATTAATCCTACACAATCCCTAAAGCTGCACCTCAGGTGCAGACCCCTCTTTTATGTGGAAAGAGCTGAGTGAAAATCCAAATCTTTTTAAAAGACTCTTACAGGTTTAACAAAAAGTGCATGCATGTTCAGTTGGTTCAGTCGCGTCTGACTCTGTGACCCCATGGACTGCAGCCCATCAGGCTCCTCTGTCCATGGGATTCTCCAGGCACGAATACTGGAGTGGGCTGCCGTGCCTTTTTCCAGGTGATCTTCCCCAGCCAATGATTGAACCCGCCTTACTTATGTCTCCTGCATTGGCAGGCAGGCTCTTTATCACTAGCGCCACCTAGGAAGCCCCTAACAAAAAGTAAACTCAGCTAGCTCTTCAATTGCTAGACTAAAGCAGGATGTGGCTCATCAGTAAGGAATCTGCCTGCAATGCAGGAGCTGCAGGAGATGTGGGTTCGATTCCTGGGTCAGGAAGGTCCCCTGGAAGGAGGGCATGGCAACCCACTCCAGTATTTCTGCCTGGAGAATCCTATGGACAAAGAAACCTAGTGGGCGGTAGTCCATAATGCCACAAAGACTTACATACTGCTGAGGACGCTTCGCACGTATGCCCAGTGAAGCAGGATATGCTGGGGCCTTGATAAGGGACCTGTGATGGCAGCTGGTTTTGTGAGGTTTAATTGCACTGCTGCTCTGAGCAGAGTCCCAGGGAATTAACATTCTGCCTGCATTAGGGTCTGGACAGATGAAGTCAAGCCACTGGAGAGAGAGGCTGGACACATACAGAGAAGCTGAGACAAAGAAATCAAGTGTGAGTCATTTTCAGGGCTTCTTGGCTGGGTCAACACGGTGCTTCGCTGACATCACTAGCTCGCTGCTTCTGACACAGGCTCCTCCCAAGTGCGATTCTTCCACCTGGCAAGTGATGGTAACTGAAGGCAAATAGCTTCTTTCCACAAATCTCTTTTCTCTAACTTTCCCCTTTCTCAGTTTTTGCAGCAGTACCAGGTTTTCCCATTATCTGAGGCCAGCAATGTTGGAGTAAATTTCAATTGCCCTCTCCAGGTTTTTGTTCAGTCTCCAAATACTATCAGAATTTCTGCACAGGTTTTCTCCTCTTCTTTGGTACCATTTTCCCTTTCCTGTGGATGACTCTATCCTCTTCTGAGTTCCCTGTGCCTGCGCCCACTACTTTCAATCCATTACCCAATCATCTCCAGATTTGTCTTCTTAAAATGTAGCCCTGCACATACCAATTACCTGCTCAAAGCCCCCAGTGATGTCCCATTGCCTTTAGGAAAAAAATTCAAGAATAAAAGTCTAGTCCTCTTGCTACCTGGCTCCAACCCATGTCTCCAGATGAATCTCTTTAATTTCCTCAAGGTTGCAGTCAATACAGCCTATTCATTTTTCTCCAAACAGGGCTCTAGTTTCACAGCTTCTCAGTTTCCCAAATCTCTGATAACTTGACACAAAAATTACCTGAATGCTTGGTGCAAGAGTCAGTTGATAAATATCTGTGGAATGAATGAAATCATTCATACCAACCATACATACATGACACACAGACAACTTTTGTTGTTGTTGTTGTTGTTGGATGACTGGCAATTTTTTATCTCAAACCCACTTTTCTTATGAAGATTTTGTTTATAATTTTTACTTGATATAGCAATCAGATAAAAAAAAATCCTAAATTATAAAAAAGCACACCTCTGATCTATCCAGTCCCCACACCCTCCGACTTTGCTTCTCCTTTTGAGTTCCATCTCCGATCATGGTGGTTATGTGTTGATCCAGATGTCAAAACTAGAAGTTCAGAACTGTCCTCAGTTCCACCTTCTGTCACTCACTATTTCAAAGTTAGCTACACTGCAATACGACCCAAAACAACAACAACAACAACAAACCTTGTATTTATCATGTCTGACTCTTTGCGACCCCATGGACTGCAGCACACCAGGCTTCCTTGTCCTTCACTATCTCCTAGAGTTTGCTCAAACTCATGTCCATTGAGTCAGTGATGCCATGCAGCCATCTCATCCTCTGTCATCCTCTTCTCCTGCCTTCAATTGTTTCCAGCATCAGGGTCTTTCTGAGTTTAGTAAATGCTATGGATTGAGCTGATCACCTCAAATCTGTTTACTGAAGTCCTAACCCCAAGTACTTCAAAATGCATCTCCAGGGACATCCCTAGTGTTCCATTGAGATCCACCTTGCAATGAAGAGGACACAGGCTGGATCTCTAGTCAAGGAACTGAGATCCCATGTGCAGCAGAGCAACTAAGCCTGCACATCACAACCAGAAAATCTGCATGCGACAACTAAGATCTGAGACACGTAAATAAATAAATCAAATGAAACAAAAAACAAACAAAAAAGCCCCCCCAAGACATCTCTATTAGGCACAATTAGTTAAGATGAGGTCCTCCTGCAATGGATGTGGTGTGACTAGTCAGAGTCCTTATAACAAGGGGCCATTTGGGCACTAAATATTTGACCACCTGATGTGAAAAGCCAACTCACTGGAAAAATCCTGATGCTGGGAAAGATGGAAGGCAACAGGGGAAAGCAGCATCAGAGCAAAAGATGGTTAGATAGCATCACCAACTCAATGGATATGAATTTGATCAAACTCTGGGAGATAGTGAAGCACAGGGAACCCTGGCGTGCTACAGTCCATGGGGCCACAGAAAGTCAGACATGGCTTATGGACTGAGCAACATGTGGGCATAGACATGCCCACAGGGAAAACACCAAATGCTGTCTGGTGTTCCCCGAAGCTACTCAAAGATCCTCCCTTAGTGCCCTCAGGAGGAGCGTGCCCTTGCCAACACCCTGATCTCAGGCTTTTAGCTTCCAGAACTGGGAGACAGTCCATTTCTATTGTGTCAGCCCCTCGGTTTGTGGCACTTTGCTTTGCCAGGGCTAGTATACTGATACTGAGGCCCACCCATCTGGGAGCCTGAAAGGCTTTCAGACAGAATTCATTAATGCTCACTGTAGTAAGGAAGTCATCTGTATTTAGGGGTTTGCACACCAGCACCCCATTTTCAAGCTAGAAGCAAATGCTCAGAACAACTAAGTACCAAGGCCATCACCCCTATACAAAGAGCAGAGCAAACCAAAACATCTGTGGTTCTAAAACTCAAGTTCATATCCACTCTATTCAAACCTCAAGTTCAAGGCTTTCCTGGTGATCCAGTGGGAAAGAGTCCACCTTACAGTGCAAGGGGCACCAGTTTGGTTCCTGGCTGGGGAAGATCACATGGGTCGCAGAGCAGCTGGACCAGTGTGTCCAATTACAAGCCAGTGCTCTGGAGTGCATGCGCCCAGGGCTGGAGCTCTGCAGCAAGAGAGGCCACTGCGATGAGAGGCCCACACAGGCCAGAGAATAAAGATGGATGAAAGTAAACAAATTAAAAAAAACAATAAAAGAGGCCAAAATTAAAAGGAAAAAAAAAAAAACACCCTAAGTTCACATCCACTCTATTCAAAACTCAAATTCATATCCATTCTACTCCCAGCCCCTGGAGGACCTCTCCTGACACCGCCCCATGCTGGGACAAGGTCACCCGGTGGTCCTCCCACAGCACGAGTGCTCCCTACTATAGAGTTTCCGTTTAACACATTCCTTAAGGTGCCACATGGAAATAGAAACGTAAAATATGGTTAGATAGCATCACCAACTCAATGGATATGAATTTGATCAAACTCTGGGAGATAGTGAAGCACAGGGAACCCTGGCGTGCTACAGTCCATGGGGCCACAGAAAGTCAGACATGGCTTATGGACTGAGCAACATGTGGGCATAGACATGCCCACAGGGAAAACACCAAATGCTGTCTGGTGTTCCCCGAAGCTACTCAAAGATCCTCCCTTAGTGCCCTCAGGAGGAGCGTGCCCTTGCCAACACCCTGATCTCAGGCTTTTAGCTTCCAGAACTGGGAGACAGTCCATTTCTATTGTGTCAGCCCCTCGGTTTGTGGCACTTTGCTTTGCCAGGGCTAGTATACTGATACTGAGGCCCACCCATCTGGGAGCCTGAAAGGCTTTCAGACAGAATTCATTAATGCTCACTGTAGTAAGGAAGTCATCTGTATTTAGGGGTTTGCACACCAGCACCCCATTTTCAAGCTAGAAGCAAATGCTCAGAACAACTAAGTACCAAGGCCATCACCCCTATACAAAGAGCAGAGCAAACCAAAACATCTGTGGTTCTAAAACTCAAGTTCATATCCACTCTATTCAAACCTCAAGTTCAAGGCTTTCCTGGTGATCCAGTGGGAAAGAGTCCACCTTACAGTGCAAGGGGCACCAGTTTGGTTCCTGGCTGGGGAAGATCACATGGGTCGCAGAGCAGCTGGACCAGTGTGTCCAATTACAAGCCAGTGCTCTGGAGTGCATGCGCCCAGGGCTGGAGCTCTGCAGCAAGAGAGGCCACTGCGATGAGAGGCCCACACAGGCCAGAGAATAAAGATGGATGAAAGTAAACAAATTAAAAAAAACAATAAAAGAGGCCAAAATTAAAAGGAAAAAAAAAAAAACACCCTAAGTTCACATCCACTCTATTCAAAACTCAAATTCATATCCATTCTACTCCCAGCCCCTGGAGGACCTCTCCTGACACCGCCCCATGCTGGGACAAGGTCACCCGGTGGTCCTCCCACAGCACGAGTGCTCCCTACTATAGAGTTTCCGTTTAACACATTCCTTAAGGTGCCACATGGAAATAGAAACGTAAATAAAATAATATACTGTATGTTAGATGAAGCCCATGTTCACCAAAGGGTCCCAAAGACAACCTTATTTTATCTAATTTATCAGATGTGCTATTTAAAATGAAATGAGTCATAAACAAATTGAATATACTTGGCTGCCCACTTTTTACTGTTTATTTCATGAGGCAAACACACTGTTGCTCAAAGAAATTAAAATGGCAGCATCACGCTGTGCACAAATAATGAAAATTAAATTCTGAAAATATCTCAAAGTTGAATGAAACAGCAATTGACAACCCAAACACTGACTTGTTATTTCAAAGAGAAAAATGAAGAAAACTACTGAATACAGATGTCAACTACAAACTGGCTCTTACCAATTTGACTGCCAGTGACTGGACAACAAGGACATTTGCTGTCTGCCTCTGCAGAGACCAGAGCCCATGCTGTTGAGAACTGCTGACCTTCAATACCCCCGAAGGAGATCAGGGTGGGGTAGAGGCACTCTGTGCTCCAAGGTGGGGCAGGCCTTTAGACAGGTGGATGCCTTTTAGGAAAGACCTTTATATCTCAATCCTTGCATCTCCTTACAACTAGAAAAGCACTAAATTCCTTCATGATGAAATCAGATCCTAATGATTAACTGAAAAGCATCTGTAAAATGACTGTTTAATGATATTGAACTCCCACCTCACCATAATCCTTAAATATTGATCTTTCTCCCACTGCCTGTTTGGGGAAGTCTCTCAGAGCTATCTAGGGTGCTGCCTCCCAGGCTGCAGTCCTAATTATGTCCCAAATAAAATTCAACTCACAACTCTCAAGTTGTTCATCTTTTTGGTCGACACAGAACATAACTGCCTTTTGTTTAAGCATTAACTTAAACACTACCCAAAGAAATGTGAGGTTCTTTTTTTTTTTAATAGCCTAGAGCAGAGTTGTGAATTTTTCTGTAAAATTCTCCTTGAGGGAAAGCAGTCCTCAACACAAACCAGGGTTAATCTAGAAGTTCTCAAAGTCTGGTCCAGGAACACTGGACTCCTTTCTGGGCATCTGTAAAACTCCTGTCAGTTGGGTAATTAGATTTTATTTGCATTTTTAATTCTGTGGACATTCCCACTGAAACTGCGGAAGCAAAGGTGGGTAAAACTGTAGGTGCCTTTGCAGGAATCAAGCCAGTGACATCACACTGCCTTGAAGCTCTTATGTTCTTCACTGCCACATACTTGCAGTGAAAAAAAAAAAGCCAGTTTCAATTAAGAATGCCCTTGACATAACAGTAAAAATTGATTTTATTACATCCTGACCCCTGATTACTCTTCTCTTTAAAACTCTGGGTGATGAAATAGAAAACACACATAAAGCTCCTCTACTCTACGATGGTTTTCTCCAGGAGAAGCACTTACTTGTGTGTTGAGTTGTGAAATGAACTAGTTGTTCTTTTCATGAGACACTAATTTTGCCTGAAAGGAAGACTGATGGACAAGCTACAGTTATTCAGTAACTGGCTATCTCAGTATCTGCAGGCACTTTTTTTTTTTTTTTCTGCAGGCATTTTTTATGGATCTAATGATACAGGGAGGGGGCTCTCTTCAAGGAGCGGACAGCATTCAAACATAAATGAGAATATTAGAATGTGAAAAAGCTTGAAATGCCTACCTTGAATTTAAACATTTCCCAGTACTTAAAGACTTTCTGAGATTGTTGGTAATACTAACAAATATGACTTGCAAAAATGTAACATTTAATGAAATATATCAACAGTTAGAATATCTTCATAATCTGCGATATATGCCTACACACCTATGCAAGAAAGAGCCGTTTAATACATTCATGATCCATTCAGGACAGAGTTACGTATTTTAAGTAACATAAAGTTCACTGGAATATTTGAAAACTCCTTATATCTACTAACCTTTAAGAACCTATAACTTACAGAATTTTGGTGTAGTATTAGAAAATATTTACCATTATCTAAAAAGCTATGAAAATAATCCTTCCTTTTCCAACTATGTATCTGTGTGAGGCCAAATTTTCTTCTTGTATTTCAAACAAAATATAGAAGACTTCAAAGTCTGGTCCAGGAACACTGGACTCCTTTCTGGGCATCTGTAAAACTCCTGTCAGTTGGGTAATTAGATTTTATTTGCATTTTTAATTCTGTGGACATTCCCACTGAAACTGCGGAAGCAAAGGTGGGTAAAACTGTAGGTGCCTTTGCAGGAATCAAGCCAGTGACATCACACTGCCTTGAAGCTCTTATGTTCTTCACTGCCACATACTTGCAGTGAAAAAAAAAAAGCCAGTTTCAATTAAGAATGCCCTTGACATAACAGTAAAAATTGATTTTATTACATCCTGACCCCTGATTACTCTTCTCTTTAAAACTCTGGGTGATGAAATAGAAAACACACATAAAGCTCCTCTACTCTACGATGGTTTTCTCCAGGAGAAGCACTTACTTGTGTGTTGAGTTGTGAAATGAACTAGTTGTTCTTTTCATGAGACACTAATTTTGCCTGAAAGGAAGACTGATGGACAAGCTACAGTTATTCAGTAACTGGCTATCTCAGTATCTGCAGGCACTTTTTTTTTTTTTTTTCTGCAGGCATTTTTTATGGATCTAATGATACAGGGAGGGGGCTCTCTTCAAGGAGCGGACAGCATTCAAACATAAATGAGAATATTAGAATGTGAAAAAGCTTGAAATGCCTACCTTGAATTTAAACATTTCCCAGTACTTAAAGACTTTCTGAGATTGTTGGTAATACTAACAAATATGACTTTCAAAAATGTCACATTTAATGAAATATATCAACAGTTAGAATATCTTCATAATCTGCGATATATGCCTACACACCTATGCAAGAAAGAGCCGTTTAATACATTCATGATCCATTCAGGACAGAGTTACGTATTTTAAGTAACATAAAGTTCACTGGAATATTTGAAAACTCCTTATATCTACTAACCTTTAAGAACCTATAACTTACAGAATTTTGGTGTAGTATTAGAAAATATTTACCATTATCTAAAAAGCTATGAAAATAATCCTTCCTTTTCCAACTATGTATCTGTGTGAGGCCAAATTTTCTTCTTGTATTTCAAACAAAATATAGAAGACTTAACAAAGAAATAGGTATGAGAGCATAGCTGTCTTCCATTAAGTTAGACAGTAGAGTACATAAACAAGAAAACCAACGAGGACCTACTGTATAGCACAGGGAATATGAGTCAACCCTTTCCTATACAGGAAATAACCTATATAGGAAAATATGCTGAAAAGGAATAGATACACATATATGTATAACTGATTTATTTGCTGGGCTTCTCCGGTCTTGTCTGTTGAAAGTCAACAATACAATGTATCTGAAGAACTCTATACGTTATAAAACTCTAGAAACTAGTCATGGTTTCATTAAATTATTATGAAATTATCAGCAAAAAGGTCAGACAGTAGAGACACGTTCAAAAATGTAAAAGAATGCCATATTTGGGAAAATATAGTTATTTCAAAAGAAATATTTACATTGATATATAATGGACTTATTATGACTTTAAAATAAATTCTTAATGAGTATGTTACATTCCATACTTAAACTTTTCCATTTTAACATATGATATAGTAAATATTCAAGGTTTCCCAGGTGGCTCAGTGGTAAAGAATCCAACAACACAAGAGACTATGAGACACGTGTTCAATTCCTGGGTCATGAAGATCCCCTGGAGGAGGAAATAGCAACCAACTCCAGTATTCTTGCCCGGAGAATACCAAGGACACAGCAGCCTGGTGGCTACAGTTCATGGGGTTGCAAAGAGTTGGACATGACTAAGCTGTTGTGAATGCACACACAGTAAGTATTCATAGGTGCAAATCATAGAGACAAAAGATCTTTGAGTTTTTCTGTTTTTTAAGCCTGACATAGAGAGTGGGAGATCAATATGTCTGAGAACCACTGTCCCGAAGGACCTGAGTGGGAGGAGTTAGGAGTAGGAAGCAATTAGATAAAGTATATCCAGGTCTGAATTTTACTTCAAGATACAGAAATACATTAATATTTCACTTCCCATCAACAAACCAATTTCCAAGGGATCACATTTCTATTTTCACTTCAAAAGGCACAATGATAACTGAACTGAAATGAAAATACCATCTATCCTAATGTTTAAATACCAATTAGCACCTTACTCCCTGGAGTCCATGGGGGTCACACAGAGGCAGGATTGACTTAGCAACTGAACAACAACAACAACCTTGGGCAACCTGGCTGGCAAAGGACTTCGGTGCTGAACACAGTCTTATAAAATTGCCTTTCTCCTCTTTTGCCCAAGGACATAGCCTTTCCAAGTTAGCAGCTTTCACAAAAGGAACTAAGCCACTGAAACTCATCCAGTCATCGAAGCTTCACACCTTACCAAAAGACATGATCATTTAAAAATTATAACAGAATCCTTAGGAAATAAACAATTCTCTTTTGCTTCTTATGCTGTTGTTGCTGTCATATTGTTGTTGTTGACATATAATATATGTCCATGGGCTTCTCCAGGCAAGAGTACTGGAGTGGGTTGCCATTTCCTCCTTCAGGGGATCTTTCCAACCCATGGATGAACTCACGTCTCCTGCATCTTCTGAATTGGCAAGCAGATTCTTTACCAGTGACACCCCTTTCATTTCTTAACTAGATGCTAAAGCTTGGAAATGCATGTATGCACCAAAGAGCAAAATTCCTTTTCTCCTAAACTCTTTATACTTTGCTTTGAAAATATCTAAATAATTGGATCATCTCTCATTTAGCTATGTCTCTCATCACACTAGTTCTATTTGGTGAACACTGCAGAACATTGCCTGGGCGGTGGCAGTTACTTTTTAAAATACATCTGATAAATCTATTTACTTGGGTCATCCTTCTCTTACCAGCATCTAGAAGCTCTTGTACAAATGGATAAGTGATCCCTCTAGCTATGAGTCTCTTTAGCAGATAATGTTATTAGAGGATGAAATTATATATGTGCATCTCCATCAGCTCTCAGTCAGCTCTTTAGGATACCTTTCTATTTGCTTCTTTTCTTCTCTTCAGTATCTGCTTTGTCTACCTATTGGTTCCTAGCCTTTGGATTGACTGTTCTGCACTGCTCTGTCTGAATTTTGATGTTCAACCTGTGAAGGCTTAACTGTCTTTTTTGTATTTATCACACACAAGCACACACCAAGTTCTTTTCATATCTTATCTCAACAAGCTGACACCTCAACACAGTCACCACTACCTCACAGCTGAAGAAAATGAGGCTGAGCAGTGGAAGGGTCTCCTTGCTCAAGGTCACAAAACTCATTGTAGCTGACTCGAGAAAGAACTCACGTTCTGGCTCCCAATTCTACACATGCCAAGGATACACTTTGTTGGGATGATTCTCTTGAAGAGCAACAGCCTACCCTGTTGTCAGATCTCACACAGTCCCTGCAAGTGTTTCTACTGTCTGCCCTCCTCATCTTGAGAGAAACTTCCTGAGAAGTTATCACAACATACCAGCAGAATCTGTGGGTTTTCTGGGGTAGATACCTGTAGGGGCCATATTGTTCCTTGGCTGAGATGGGCTTGATCCTTCTGAGGGCACTTTCAGACTAAGGCCACTGAGGAAGATGACTGCAAAGCCTTGACTATTAGAATGCCAGGGGCCTCGGTCAGCCATGAGGAGACCTTGGTATCTGCAGATAGCTCAGATCCTTAAACAATCATGGTGGGGGGTGGGGTGGCGAGGGAGATTCAGCAAGGGCAGGTACCATCAGTGTGTCTCACCATTGACGCATCATGAAAAACAGTGGCTTTTATGTTATCTGATTGATGGCTATGAAAAATACATGTGAAAACATTACACGTGATGCTTTCAAAAGAAACAGCCAGCTTTCCCAGTTGGTGTCATTCAACTGCTGACTTTTGAAGCTTGATCCTCTTCAGCGCTGCGGAGTCTGTGGTCTCTGCAGGAGCACAGACCCCCTTTCAAGAGGGATCTCAACTGCCCACACTCAGGGGCTTCCCTGGTGGCTCAGATGGTAAAGAATCTGCCCGTAATGCAGGAGACCCAGGTTCGATCCCTGGCTTAGGAAGTTCCCCTGGAAAAAGGGAATGGCAACGCACTCCGGTATTCTTGCCTGGAGAATTCCACGGACAGAGGAGCCTGACAGGCTACAGCCCATTGGGTCGCAAAGAGTTGGACGTGACTGAGCAACTTACTTTCACTTTTTGTGACCTCATGAACTGTATGGAAAGCACTCAGATTCAGTGAATGGGAAAAATAGGTAAGATTCGTCCCTCTTATAAATAAAAGAGTGGAGGATGGTGATCCTGGAGGAAGAACGTAGTTGAAAACTCTACTGAAAGGCAGAGTAGGTGGAGGAAACACAAGTCTATGTCATATCTGGGGAAATTCAAGTGCAGAAAACTATTCTACCTCATGGCTCTGTGGTCCTTGGTCATCACTGACAACCTCAGAATGTCCGCTCTCATAATTTCATGATTTCTTGGGTACAGTCATCCTCCTCACCTGCTCCATCTCTCCTTGGGGTATCCAAAGTGAGGACAAGGCTAGGACCTCCAGTGCCTGCAGAATCCCCAAGTCATTCACATCCTTCTCCAACCCGGGAGTTTCTAGACTTAGCAAATAGACATACAGGACGCCCAATCAAACTTGAATTTCAGACAAACAAGTCTGTAGTGTTCAGGACATAGTTATACTAAAATGTGCCTGTAGATTTGATATTTAAACTTATGGTTGCCAGGGGGAAGGGATAGTTAGGGACGTTGAAAAGGTCATGTACACACTGATGTATTTAGAATGGACAACCTGCAAAGACCTATTGTTGTTTGGTGCTCAGCCTTCTTTATGGACCAACTCTCACATTCGTACATGACTACTGGAAACAGTATAGCTTTGACTAGACAGACCTTTGCTGGATTCCTTATCTAAGGGTCCAGAAAACAAGGACCAGCTTTAAGCACCTCAACTGGAGTAGCTGAAATGACCTAGGAGATTAAGTAGATTCACAAAGTAGAGACTATGGCTTGAGGTGTGAAGCACAATTTGTACTATCACTGGAAAATTTTAATGCAAACAACTAGGAATAGCTTGTTTTTTAAAAGGGAAATTCTCCAACTTTATGCTCTTCCCTCTTTGTTCCCTCCTCCAAGACGCTTATGGACAGTGGAGCCTAGAAAGCCCCGGTCAAGGGGCTGCAAAGAGTCAGACGCAACTAAGCGACTAATACTTCATATGCTAAAAAACATATATATTCCTCTTCCTGAAGATCCATCATTGAGAGAGAAGAAATCACAACATTTCTGGATCCTCCCGCTTGACTACAATGAAGGCCAGTTTGCGAGCAGGCAGGAAGAGAGTGAAAGCACTTCTGTTTCAATGCTAAAATGTACATTTTTAAAGTCACATACTGCATATCTACTATTGTATTACAAAGATATGAAGCTTTACCTGGTCTCATCCCTTCTAGCCCGGGAAAAAACAAAAGATTCCATTCTTTGTAAACTCAGTTGCCCTAGATTTCCTATCATTTCTCCCTACAGAAATCACTCTTCCCTTGGAACACACGGACCTTTCCTGCCCTGTTCTGTTCTATTCCGCATTGGTTTCAATCTGAATGGCTGAGTGTGTCCTCAGGAAAATGCATAAATCAAAGGAGGGCAGGGGTGATCCTCAGAAGGTACATGAACATCTGGAGTCAGATCGCGGGAGTGCTGGGAGCTGGGACTGGTGTGGGGAAGGAGATCACTGCTGAATCAGAAACATACACTAAATCCGCTTTCCTAGACTTGTGCCTCTGGCTTTGGCTTTGTCATTAATTGGTCTGCTCCCTGTGGTTTTTGGATAAAACTCTTCCCTGCAAGGTTGACCTGTCTCATCTTTTCTAAAAGGATGAAGGGAAGGAGACAAACCTGCAAAGACCTATTGTTGTTTGGTGCTCAGCCTTCTTTATGGACCAACTCTCACATTCGTACATGACTACTGGAAACAGTATAGCTTTGACTAGACAGACCTTTGCTGGATTCCTTATCTAAGGGTCCAGAAAACAAGGACCAGCTTTAAGCACCTCAACTGGAGTAGCTGAAATGACCTAGGAGATTAAGTAGATTCACAAAGTAGAGACTATGGCTTGAGGTGTGAAGCACAATTTGTACTATCACTGGAAAATTTTAATGCAAACAACTAGGAATAGCTTGTTTTTAAAGGAACTTCTCCAACTTTATGCTCTTCCCTCTTTGTTCCCTCCTCCAAGACGCTTATGGACAGTGGAGCCTAGAAAGCCCCGGTCAAGGGGCTGCAAAGAGTCAGACGCAACTAAGCGACTAATACTTCATATGCTAAAAAACATATATATTCCTCTTCCTGAAGATCCATCATTGAGAGAGAAGAAATCACAACATTTCTGGATCCTCCCGCTTGACTACAATGAAGGCCAGTTTGCGAGCAGGCAGGAAGAGAGTGAAAGCACTTCTGTTTCAATGCTAAAATGTACATTTTTAAAGTCACATACTGCATATCTACTATTGTATTACAAAGATATGAAGCTTTACCTGGTCTCATCCCTTCTAGCCCGGGAAAAAACAAAAGATTCCATTCTTTGTAAACTCAGTTGCCCTAGATTTCCTATCATTTCTCCCTACAGAAATCACTCTTCCCTTGGAACACACGGACCTTTCCTGCCCTGTTCTGTTCTATTCCGCATTGGTTTCAATCTGAATGGCTGAGTGTGTCCTCAGGAAAATGCATAAATCAAAGGAGGGCAGGGGTGATCCTCAGAAGGTACATGAACATCTGGAGTCAGATCGCGGGAGTGCTGGGAGCTGGGACTGGTGTGGGGAAGGAGATCACTGCTGAATCAGAAACATACACTAAATCCGCTTTCCTAGACTTGTGCCTCTGGCTTTGGCTTTGTCATTAATTGGTCTGCTCCCTGTGGTTTTTGGATAAAACTCTTCCCTGCAAGGTTGACCTGTCTCATCTTTTCTAAAAAGGATGAAGGGAAGGAGGGCTGCATTTCTCAGGGTGAGCAGTGCTCTCCTAGCGGCTGAGTATGACCATCAGTCCCAACCAGAGGGACAGACAGCAGCCCAGGGAAAGGTCCAGAGAGATGAAGGGAGGGAGTGTGGATCATCTCCCTCCTGGAGATGGCTGTCCTCACCCTAGGGACCCTCTGGGCTAAAAGCTGGAAGGTGTGTGTGCTGTTTTCCAGGCAGTTTTTCTCATCTACCCCACAGTCCGCTCCTATGCTAATCATTTCTATGGGGTAGTGACAGAGAGAAAGGAAAAGTGCACACCCTTATCAGGGGTGAGGCTGGAGGCCTGCAACAAATCCCATAAAGATGAATGTGAGAGGAACAGAGCTCACCAGCCTCAGGATGACTGAGAGACAGGCAGCAAAGCCAAGCCTCCCTAGCTCTCTAGTGCTAGCTCCCCCCTGCTCTCTACCCACAGTTACTAGAGAGGAAACTAAGCTGAAGAGACATGTGTGATTTATAAAGGCAGCCCCTGCTCCCTGGCTTTGCCAAGCTGGCTGAGACCACGGACAGCAATAGGCAAACTCCACCTCCTGGCAAAGGGAAAAGGTGAAAACACCTGGCACATGCCGCCTGCATCCCGAGGCATCTCCTGATGGTTTCACAAATGCACTGGGGAGTCAGGGACCCACTGCCCACCTCCCTTTTCATCAGAGAACCCAATTCCTCCTCCTGGAGGGCTGAGGAGTCCCAGGGGGAAAGCTTAAGGATGTCAGGGGGTCTTTTAACAAAGAACATGATTTAGATGGGTGGGTGGTGGTGGTATCAATATTCTCTTGGGCACCCCTGAGAGCCAAGCAGGGCTGCTCCGGTGAGAAGGGTGGGACATGTCCGAGGCAGGGGGATGCCCATGGGAAGACCTGATGGTGCGAATGATACCGGCCAAATGAAGGCACTGGAAGAAGGCCTCCCAGGCTCGTTCACCATACACTGGATGAAGGGGGATGGGACATGCGGTGACGGGAGATCCAGGCAGGGTGGACCAGGCACAGTCTTAGAAGGTATTTTTTTGGATGACTTCAGATCTTGATCTTAAAAGTTACAGGAAGACACTGAAAGATTTGCACTGGGGAAGGGCAAGCTGGTTGCCATGACTGCAAAGGAAATATTATGTCAAATGTAAGAAGATGGGGCTCAGAAGGGAGCTAGACAAGAAGTGGAGAGGGGCCAGTCAGGAGGCTGATTCCCAGTGGTCCAGGCAGGAATTGAAACCAGCTCGGGGCAGGGACGCACAGCTGCTGCTCAAGATGACGGGGTGGATCTGCACTTAAGTCGGAAGGTGTTGAGGCTGAGTCACTAAGTCATGTCCGACTCTTTGTTACCCAATGGACTACAGTCCACCAGGCTCCTCTGTCCATGGGGTTTCTCAGGCAACAACACTGCAGTGGGTTGCCATTTCCTCCTCCAGGGGATCTTTCTGACTCAGGGGTTGAACTCTGGTCTCCTGTACTGGCAGGTGGATTCTTTATCACTGAGTCAAATGGGAAGCCCAAGTTGGGTAGATGTAGCCCAGGAGGGCAGATTTGCCCAAATAGTTGCTTTCAATCCACATTTCTTATGTGAATTTAATAGTGAGCTCTTTGCCTTGTATTCATCCTGCTCCTCGATTTCTGTTTCTAAAATGAAGTCTGGTATCACTCTGCCTGCAAGATAATACCCACATTTCTGAAAAGGGTACTTTCTAAAGTCTCAATATTCCCCTCAGCCTGCCTGTCTTTTTTCCCATCACAGGACAAGCCCATCGGTTATCAGCCCTCCCCACGAGGATCTCTTGCCACCTTCACTGAGCATCCCTCTCTCTCCACATCTGCCAGGCTTGCATCCCTCTCTACCTATTTGCTTCCATATCCTACTCACCCCTCAAAGCTTGGTGGAAATGCCTCGTCTGTAGCTTTTCTAACTCCCAACTGTGAGCCCATCACTCTTTCTCCTCTTTCTCCACCAGCATATTTTTTCAAGAATATACACACCAAGCTAAATAAGATACTAGAACCAATTCCATACCATTAGTGTGATAACAAGACATATAGTTATCAGAGTCTCTCTTTTTTTCTGCCTAGTTTCTTGGCAACAGATCAGAAACCGAATGCTTCCATCAGTGTTCTTTGGACCCGCATCAGACGGATCCAGGGATGTCTGTTTTCCTACAGCCATTTTCTAATTGAAAAATCATATCATATTATCCATTGGATTGAGAATCAAGCTATTTGTCATTCTGTTGCTTTGGAAACAGGAAAAAATTAGCTTTCTTGATCTGCTATCTTTTCAGAACTCGTAGGTTCACCTTGGGTCCTGTTATGCAAGGCACAACTATCTTTTAAAAGTAGGGATGTCTTTTCAATTCACATGTGTGCATAGGACTGTTTTTGATGCTCTGACCTTTACCATGTTGTTGAGTCAAAATGCCAAATAGCCTCAAAAGATTTGAGTTGCACTGTGTTCAAATTAAAAGGCAGCAGTATACCAAGTTCAATCTCAATTTTATAGAATTCGGTGTTCTACTCTTAATGACAGTGCCTCATTCTGCCTCAAAACCGAGGGCTGCCACCTTCTCGGGAACTGTGTTTCCATTTGGATCCCTCTCCAGGACAATGCCCGCAGTCAGAGGGCAGGGCTCATCCGTGGGACCTGGCATGCATGCAGGCGTGCTCAGTTGCTCAGCTGAGTACAACTCTGCAGTTGTGTACAAACCCCAGGGATTGTAGCCACCCCCCAGGCTCCTCTGTCCATGGGATTTCCCAGGCAAGAATACTGGAGTGGGTTGCCATTTCTTCCTCCAGGAGATCTGCCTGATCCAGGGACTGGATCCAGGTCTCCCATGCCTCCTGTCATACCTCCTTCTATGTATCCCATGTAGGCAAATTCTTTATTGCCTGAGCCAGCTGGGAAGCCCATGTGACCTTGAGGTGGTGTTTAGTCAGTGTCCCGGCAGGTGCTCACTGATGTGACAGCAGTCCCTGATACAAATAGTCCCCTGAGGATGCCACGTGCTAGTTAAAAGAGACTATTTTGCTCAATGTGTGATCTCAAGGCTCTTTTACCGAGCTGTCTCTAAAGTCATTATCAGCTCTTAAGGTCAAGTGAGTCTTTATGGCTATAGTGATTCCTCCTACCTGCTGAACTTAGAAATATGTTCGTCCTCTTTCTCTACTTTCAAGTCCATCACAAAATGAGGGTAGGTCAGAGGTTCACATCACTGAGATAATACCACAAATCACAAAGGAGTGTGTGCCCGTGTGTGTGTGTGTGTAAGCATATAGCCACATGTGTGCATGTGTATCCATGGGGAATGGATCACGAAGCAAAGGGGCCCACACGGGTGGTGGCAGCCTGATGGAAGGAAAGTCTTCATATTTGAGTGTGAGACAGACCATGTGGGATACAACCTGGGATGAACATCTTGTAAACGAAAATAACAGGAGCCAAGGGGTTGAGGAAAGTCTCATTAGTTGAGTGTTGCCTATATATATATATATACTTGCTTTCCAGATGACTCAGTGGTAAAGAATTTGTCTACCAATGCAGGAGACACAGGAGATGTGGGTTTGATCCCTGGGTCAGGAAGATCCTCTGGAGGAAAAAATGGCAACCCACTTCAATATCCATGCCTGGAGAACCCTATGGAGAGAGGAGCCTGGAGGGCTACAGTAATGAGTATTGCAAAGAATCCAACATGATTTATTGACTAAGCACGCCTATGTGTTTAAACAGGTTTCCATTGGCAATGATTTTCATTATATTAACTCTTTGTCTGATGACACTGCCATATGCTCATAATAACTAGCATTCACTAAACAATTTTCTAGGGGAAAAACTCATGGTTCTGTAAGAAAACATCAGAAGATAGTTTGGTTTAACTATACAAATAGCATGGATTGTAGAAGATTTTCCACAATAAAGGAAATTTATTATGTATAAGTACACGCATTACAGTGGACCCATAGTGATGCCTATGAAGAGCCTTGTTCTCATCACTACATGCAAAGATGCTGTGTCATGAGCGCTTTAAACTGCATGCCTAAGAAATATTACTCTTGGCTTAGATTACACATTTTTAAGCACGCTATATATCTACGGCACATGCAAACCCTGTTTTTAATGGAACACACATTTGTTTGGAAGCAGGGGTAAGCAAACTTTTTCTGTAAAGAGCCAGAGGGCAAACATTTCAGGTTTGTAGGTTATGCAAGACAGGCTCACAATTGCCCAGCTCCTCCTTGCACCACAATAGCCACAGATCAGCTCAGTTCAGTCGCTCAGTCATGTCTGACTCTTTGGACCCCATGGACTGCAGCACGCCAGGCTTCCCTGTCCTTTATTGTCTCCCAGAGCCTGCTCAAACTCATGTCCATTGACTCAGTGATGCCATCCAGCCATCTCATCCGCTGTCATTCCCTTCTCCTTCTGCTTTCCATTTTATCCAACATCAGGGTCTTTTACAATGAGTCCTCTCTTCATATCAGGTGGCCAGAGTACTGGAGCTTCAACTTCAGCATGAGTCCTTCCAATGAATATTCAGGGTTGATTTCCTTTAGGATTGACTGGTTTGGTCTCCTTGCAGTCTAAGGGACTTTCAAGAGTCTTCTCCAACACCACAGTTCAAAGGCATCATATATAAACAGTGAGCATGGCTGTGTTACAATAAAATGTTACCTAAAAACCAGGCTGTGGGCTGGAATTGCTGACCCTAATTTAGGGAATGTATATTCACTTTCCCCTAGGCTCCACTAATCAAAAATTCAAAATTATTGATGAACCCCCATGCAACATAAAGACTTTGCTAATTTTCAAATAGGCTAGGCTTTGGTTTCATTTAGCTCATTCAAGGCAAAAATAACCAGAAGCAATGAATAATGATACAAATTTAAGCAAAATGTGCAATTGCATAGATTTTCCATCTGAACTTACTACAGTGTGTTACCTGATTCATTTCATTGCAAATATTTGAGCATTTCCCATGGGCTAGGTCCTATGTTGGGTGGTGTCTAAACAGATGTAAATCAAACTCCCCCTAGCTGCTCAGACTGTAAGATTCCCTGGAGAAAGGAATGGCTACTCACACTAGTGTTCTTGCCTGGAGAATTCCATGGACAGAGGAGTCCACCATGTCGGAAAGAGTTGGACATGACTGTGAAACTAACACTAACTAACTAGCCCCCTAGTACGGTTCCTGTTCCAAGGAGCCTGAGTGCTCTCAGTGCCATGTTCATGACAACTCCATCGGGGGCAGGTCTGGAACCTAGTAGGTGTTCAAGCCATCTTTCTTGATAACCTGAGTTGTGACATCCTATCTGACACATCTAAAGAGAATCCTTATCTTCTCCTCAAATTTAATTTCTCCTTCTGCCTTCAATGCTTCTATTTATAATATTATTTTCCAAGGTTTAAAACTCCAAAGTCATTGTGGGTGACAGCTCACATATCTGTCTGTTCACTCCGTCCTACATGTTATAATAACTGTAATCTTCCTACAACTCAGTTCTGATTCTGTCAATCCATTCGTGACACCTGGGGAGGTGTCCTCCCCCTGTTCTCTGAGGTGGAAGTCCTCCCTAGCACTCAGATTTACCTGTGTGCTCCCCGAGTGGCCAGAGTACTGGAGCTTCAACTTCAGCATGAGTCCTTCCAATGAATATTCAGGGTTGATTTCCTTTAGGATTGACTGGTTTGGTCTCCTTGCAGTCTAAGGGACTTTCAAGAGTCTTCTCCAACACCACAGTTCAAAGGCATCATATATAAACAGTGAGCATGGCTGTGTTACAATAAAATGTTACCTAAAAACCAGGCTGTGGGCTGGAATTGCTGACCCTAATTTAGGGAATGTATATTCACTTTCCCCTAGGCTCCACTAATCAAAAATTCAAAATTATTGATGAACCCCCATGCAACATAAAGACTTTGCTAATTTTCAAATAGGCTAGGCTTTGGTTTCATTTAGCTCATTCAAGGCAAAAATAACCAGAAGCAATGAATAATGATACAAATTTAAGCAAAATGTGCAATTGCATAGATTTTCCATCTGAACTTACTACAGTGTGTTACCTGATTCATTTCATTGCAAATATTTGAGCATTTCCCATGGGCTAGGTCCTATGTTGGGTGGTGTCTAAACAGATGTAAATCAAACTCCCCCTAGCTGCTCAGACTGTAAGATTCCCTGGAGAAAGGAATGGCTACTCACACTAGTGTTCTTGCCTGGAGAATTCCATGGACAGAGGAGTCCACCATGTCGGAAAGAGTTGGACATGACTGTGAAACTAACACTAACTAACTAGCCCCCTAGTACGGTTCCTGTTCCAAGGAGCCTGAGTGCTCTCAGTGCCATGTTCATGACAACTCCATCGGGGGCAGGTCTGGAACCTAGTAGGTGTTCAAGCCATCTTTCTTGATAACCTGAGTTGTGACATCCTATCTGACACATCTAAAGAGAATCCTTATCTTCTCCTCAAATTTAATTTCTCCTTCTGCCTTCAATGCTTCTATTTATAATATTATTTTCCAAGGTTTAAAACTCCAAAGTCATTGTGGGTGACAGCTCACATATCTGTCTGTTCACTCCGTCCTACATGTTATAATAACTGTAATCTTCCTACAACTCAGTTCTGATTCTGTCAATCCATTCGTGACACCTGGGGAGGTGTCCTCCCCCTGTTCTCTGAGGTGGAAGTCCTCCCTAGCACTCAGATTTACCTGTGTGCTCCCCCCGAGTGGCTGGGAGTGGCTCACCCCTCAGCCCACATCCCCCTGGGGCCTGTCCTGTGAGACGCGGAACCTCCAATGGCCCTGAAGCACCCTGGACAGTCTGCCTTTTGCAAGAACCCCTGTATTTTCTAAATAACTTTTCGCTTTGTGTTTCATCCTTCGAGGATAACTTTATCTCCATTTCAAAACAGCGGTAAAAATCAATTTCCAGTCCTCCTCCTCCATGGAGAATGACAGGGGCTGTGCTTTCCAGCTCCCTAAGTCCTTATCACATTCTGCTGGAGCAAGTGGAAATCTTAACATTACTAATCTCTGGTGCTAAAGTGGGACTTTTTCCTCTAAATAAACTCCCATTGGTTCCAGAGCCTCTATTTGCTTGAGTTTGACACTCTCTTTCATTCTCTTTAGAATGAGGTGCCTTTTAAGTTAAGAGTCAACTCCTAGAGACGTGTCTGATTTTCAGCCTTGCCACTCAGAGAAAAACGCTCATGTTGTTCAAGAATGTCTTTCCCTCCCTTCTTCTCACTAAGCAGGACCTGGATCAGAGGCAGGAAGTGAGACCTGGGCATCCATGGCATCTGGGTTCAAGGGCAGCAGACTCCAAGGATGAGGACCCAAGGATCACACCCCTTGTGGCCTTTCTGATCCTGACATCTGAAAAGGGTACATAGGCAGACTTGGAAAGGAGGCCAGCTGGTCCCAAGGACAAGGAGGAGAGGAGGAAGGACAAGGAGAAATAAAGGCAAAGATCTTCAATGTTGAAACTGAAAACTTCTTGTCTTATGTTAACCTGGGCATTTACATTAGAAGGTCTCACCTAGCCCTGAGGCCTGGAGACTGCCCTAGCTAATCTCACAGCAAATGTTGTGGGTGTGGGCCCACAGGGCCTTTACAACCTTAAGATATTCTTTTCATTTATTGTTTTGGTAACTGACTGGAGGATACAAATTGCCATGCTTCAACTGGCAAAGGGGGATACTCTCTTCCTACAACTCAGTTCTGATTCTGTCAATCCATTCGTGACACCTGGGGAGGTGTCCTCCCCCTGTTCTCTGAGGTGGAAGTCCTCCCTAGCACTCAGATTTACCTGTGTGCTCCCCCCGAGTGGCTGGGAGTGGCTCACCCCTCAGCCCACATCCCCCTGGGGCCTGTCCTGTGAGACGCGGAACCTCCAATGGCCCTGAAGCACCCTGGACAGTCTGCCTTTTGCAAGAACCCCTGTATTTTCTAAATAACTTTTCGCTTTGTGTTTCATCCTTCGAGGATAACTTTATCTCCATTTCAAAACAGCGGAAAAAATCAATTTCCAGTCCTCCTCCTCCATGGAGAATGACAGGGGCTGTGCTTTCCAGCTCCCTAAGTCCTTATCACATTCTGCTGGAGCAAGTGGAAATCTTAACATTACTAATCTCTGGTGCTAAAGTGGGACTTTTTCCTCTAAATAAACTCCCATTGGTTCCAGAGCCTCTATTTGCTTGAGTTTGACACTCTCTTTCATTCTCTTTAGAATGAGGTGCCTTTTAAGTTAAGAGTCAACTCCTAGAGACGTGTCTGATTTTCAGCCTTGCCACTCAGAGAAAAACGCTCATGTTGTTCAAGAATGTCTTTCCCTCCCTTCTTCTCACTAAGCAGGACCTGGATCAGAGGCAGGAAGTGAGACCTGGGCATCCATGGCATCTGGGTTCAAGGGCAGCAGACTCCAAGGATGAGGACCCAAGGATCACACCCCTTGTGGCCTTTCTGATCCTGACATCTGAAAAGGGTACATAGGCAGACTTGGAAAGGAGGCCAGCTGGTCCCAAGGACAAGGAGGAGAGGAGGAAGGACAAGGAGAAATAAAGGCAAAGATCTTCAATGTTGAAACTGAAAACTTCTTGTCTTATGTTAACCTGGGCATTTACATTAGAAGGTCTCACCTAGCCCTGAGGCCTGGAGACTGCCCTAGCTAATCTCACAGCAAATGTTGTGGGTGTGGGCCCACAGGGCCTTTACAACCTTAAGATATTCTTTTCATTTATTGTTTTGGTAACTGACTGGAGGATACAAATTGCCATGCTTCAACTGGCAAAGGGGGATACTCTCTTATCCCCCTTCCAGTGTCTATGCTGGAAGCTTTTCCCTATCCTTTCTTACTTTAATAAACTTTTCACCACACGAAGCTCTGAGTGAACATCATCGAGTCTTTTGATCCCAATGTGAATTCTTCTCCATTAGAGATTAAGAATTCGACACCGTTCATGGTCTATCATTGTCTATCACCTATCACACTCTCCGAAAAGAGCCTGATCCTCTGGACCTTCTGCAGGCATCCTGTGGACACTTCTGGAATTGGGCAGCCAGGGGAAGGGGAAGACCCCACCAGGTCAGGCTGCCTTCCTGCTGAATTACCTGGGCCTTCGCAGAACCGCACACAGGAGCAGCCGCCCTTTGATGGGTTTCTGAGGTGTCAACTCCTACCCATCCTCGGAGAACCTCGGTGGAGATGTGTGAGGGGGTGCCTTCCCAGACTCCCCCTCTTATTGAATTTCTTGACTTTCTGATTCCTGCTCAATCTTTCCACTTCTTTCCAGAGTTCAGAAAAGCTGCTCTTGTGTTCTCTCTGGATTTCTGCCTACTCTCTGGTCAGCCATCCAGCTGTGATCTGGGGACCCCGTAAGTCTTGCCTCACCTGTACCACAGCCTGACTTTTTAAAATCCAAGAATCTCGCTGGCACACCAGAATGTTGCTAACCACTTTCCAATGTCTGTTTAAAGCTTAGAGCTGAGCAATCATCTTCCAGTTTGTGGATTCCTGTCCCAGTGAGGAATGAGTGACTAGACCGCTGTGTGGGCGGAGACAACCAGGCAAGGATGTGGGGTTGCGAGACAAAACAGAGGAGGTCCAGTTAAATGTGAATTTCAGATAAACAACTGATGAATGCTTAGCATAAGCATTATGTCCAAATATTGCACAGGTCATATTATACTAAATATAACTGGTCTAATTGAAATTTAAATTATTTTTCTTTAAATTTTTAAGTGATTTTCAACCTTATTCCGAATCCCTTAATCTCACAGCAAATGTTGTGGGTGTGGGCCCACAGGGCCTTTACAACCTTAAGATATTCTTTTCATTTATTGTTTTGGTAACTGACTGGAGGATACAAATTGCCATGCTTCAACTGGCAAAGGGGGATACTCTCTTATCCCCCTTCCAGTGTCTATGCTGGAAGCTTTTCCCTATCCTTTCTTACTTTAATAAACTTTTCACCACACGAAGCTCTGAGTGAACATCATCGAGTCTTTTGATCCCAATGTGAATTCTTCTCCATTAGAGATTAAGAATTCGACACCGTTCATGGTCTATCATTGTCTATCACCTATCACACTCTCCGAAAAGAGCCTGATCCTCTGGACCTTCTGCAGGCATCCTGTGGACACTTCTGGAATTGGGCAGCCAGGGGAAGGGGAAGACCCCACCAGGTCAGGCTGCCTTCCTGCTGAATTACCTGGGCCTTCGCAGAACCGCACACAGGAGCAGCCGCCCTTTGATGGGTTTCTGAGGTGTCAACTCCTACCCATCCTCGGAGAACCTCGGTGGAGATGTGTGAGGGGGTGCCTTCCCAGACTCCCCCTCTTATTGAATTTCTTGACTTTCTGATTCCTGCTCAATCTTTCCACTTCTTTCCAGAGTTCAGAAAAGCTGCTCTTGTGTTCTCTCTGGATTTCTGCCTACTCTCTGGTCAGCCATCCAGCTGTGATCTGGGGACCCCGTAAGTCTTGCCTCACCTGTACCACAGCCTGACTTTTTAAAATCCAAGAATCTCGCTGGCACACCAGAATGTTGCTAACCACTTTCCAATGTCTGTTTAAAGCTTAGAGCTGAGCAATCATCTTCCAGTTTGTGGATTCCTGTCCCAGTGAGGAATGAGTGACTAGACCGCTGTGTGGGCGGAGACAACCAGGCAAGGATGTGGGGTTGCGAGACAAAACAGAGGAGGTCCAGTTAAATGTGAATTTCAGATAAACAACTGATGAATGCTTAGCATAAGCATTATGTCCAAATATTGCACAGGTCATATTATACTAAATATAACTGACTGTCTAATTGAAATTTAAATTTACTTATGTGTCATGTGTTTAAATTTGGGGCTTCTCAGATGGCTCAGTGGTAAAGAATCCACCTGCCAATGCAGGAGATGTGGGTCCAATCCCTGGGTCAGAAAGATGTCCTGGAGAAGGAAACAGCAACCCTTTCCATCATTCTTGCCCAGGAAACCCAATGGACAGAGGAGCCTGGTGTGCTACAGTTGATGGGGTCGCGAAGTGTTGGACATGATTTAGTGACTAAACAACGACAGCTCCCAACAATGTAAGTGCAAATCCACTCAGTCATCTTCAGCAGCACCCATGTGTCCCTCCTCTGAGCTGACATCCCCACCTGCCTTGACCACTGTGGACCTAACTGGCTTCCCCGCTTCTCGTCTAGCTCTCTTCTAACCCCTTCCTCTCACAGCAGACAACATATTTCCTTTCCAGTTATGGAAGCCAGCCTGCCCCTACGCAGTCCAAATCCTTCAAAGCAGCACAGTTGTTTTAATTTACTTCCAAAAATAATGATTAATTCTAACTCCCCAGTTTTTCTCTTAGGTTGTTATCACAGCAACAGCCAACTCATTGGAAAAGATCCTGATGCTGGAAAAGATTGAAGTCAAAAGGAAAAGGGGTGGCAGAGGATGACATGGTTAGATAGTATCACCGATTCAATGGACATGGATTTGAGCAAATTCTGGGAGACTATATAGTGGAGGACAGAGGAGGCAAGTATGCTGCAGTTCATGGGTCCAAAAAAGAGTCGGACACAACTTAGTGACTGAACAATAACAACAACACAGAAACAACTCTAAATAAAAACAGGTATAGCTGGTAGTGGAGGATTCACCAGGAATTAAATACATCATTTCAATGCTTTTTAAATTACGATGTTCTTTATATTACACTGAACTATAAAAAGTGGAACAGATACAGCAATAATCCCATATGGCAATCTCTTTAATAGAAGGGTGAGGCTACCTATTACCATTTTAGATGATACAATTTAGAGATTAGTAGGGACTTTATTTTATACTCAATGTTTCTAAAATTAATTTATAAAGAATTCTATATGGCTGAATATTTTCTTTTGAATTTGTGTGCATTTCACCAACTTTTATGGTAAGAATTTATATCAATGGAGTTCTCAGTTTAGAATTATCATTGTTCATACTACCTGATAGAGAATCTTGGAAAGTATGATTAATAATATTTTGATTTAAGTATGTTACTAATATAGACATAAATGAGAATATCTAAGTCAAACAGCCAATTCAGAGATCAATTGATTTTTGTGACTGGGTAATCACAACAGATGGTTGGATGCAATCACTGAGTCAATGAACATGAGTTTAAGCAAACTCCAAGAGACAGTGAAAGGTAGGGATGCCTGGAGTGCTGCAGTCTATAGGAGCACAAAGAGCTGGACACGACTGAGGAATTGAACAACAACAAGAAGAAATTCATACCTTTTCAACTTTTCCTCTCAATAATTCTGAGAGCTAATTAATTTTGTAGAACATTTTGGAGTTCTGCTACTACACTTCAGTTTCTAGTTTAATGACATACTCATTGGTCTAGAGTCAGGTTTTACACTGGCCTTGGAAACGGATGGTTAAAATTCCTAATTTTGGGTTGGTCCAACCCAGTAAGCCTGACAGAAGAGTCTGACTTGAGTGAATTTATAACTTACACTGGGCTGGAACACTGAGACCTTGTGTAGCCAGCAGACAGAAATTAACTTCAGATAATCCTTGAACACTTAATAAAAATGACTGCTTTTGTCATTACCCACCTGGACAAATATACCTCGAGAGACTAAGTGGTAAGAGACATTCGATTCCATTCATTATGGCTTCATTTTTACAATTCATTTTTTAATAAGACTTCTAAATGTTAAAAATGACTCCAGATCTCAAATAGAAGGTTATAGCAAAGAGTGAAAAAAATACTACCTTTTGAATATCTAATTAGGTTATTTAAGATTTATTTCTGATGTGGACCATTTTTAAAGTCTTCATTGAATTTGTTACAATATTGCTTCTGTTTTATCTTTTGATGTTTTGGACATGAGGCATGTGGGATCTTAGCTCCCCAGCCAGGGTTCAAACCCACACCCCCTGCATTGGAAGGCAAAGTCTTAATCACTGCACTGCCAGGGAAGTCCCTAAGGTTATATTTTTTTAACCTGAAAATCAAGATCAACAGTTACCATTTACTGAACCCATAGCAGCCAGATATATTCTATACATTTGAGATGTCTTGAATCTTGGAAAGTATGATTAATAATATTTTGATTTAAGTATGTTACTAATATAGACATAAATGAGAATATCTAAGTCAAACAGCCAATTCAGAGATCAATTGATTTTTGTGACTGGGTAATCACAACAGATGGTTGGATGCAATCACTGAGTCAATGAACATGAGTTTAAGCAAACTCCAAGAGACAGTGAAAGGTAGGGATGCCTGGAGTGCTGCAGTCTATAGGAGCACAAAGAGCTGGACACGACTGAGGAATTGAACAACAACAAGAAGAAATTCATACCTTTTCAACTTTTCCTCTCAATAATTCTGAGAGCTAATTAATTTTGTAGAACATTTTGGAGTTCTGCTACTACACTTCAGTTTCTAGTTTAATGACATACTCATTGGTCTAGAGTCAGGTTTTACACTGGCCTTGGAAACGGATGGTTAAAATTCCTAATTTTGGGTTGGTCCAACCCAGTAAGCCTGACAGAAGAGTCTGACTTGAGTGAATTTATAACTTACACTGGGCTGGAACACTGAGACCTTGTGTAGCCAGCAGACAGAAATTAACTTCAGATAATCCTTGAACACTTAATAAAAATGACTGCTTTTTGTCATTACCCACCTGGACAAATATACCTCGAGAGACTAAGTGGTAAGAGACATTCGATTCCATTCATTATGGCTTCATTTTTACAATTCATTTTTTAATAAGACTTCTAAATGTTAAAAATGACTCCAGATCTCAAATAGAAGGTTATAGCAAAGAGTGAAAAAAATACTACCTTTTGAATATCTAATTAGGTTATTTAAGATTTATTTCTGATGTGGACCATTTTTAAAGTCTTCATTGAATTTGTTACAATATTGCTTCTGTTTTATCTTTTGATGTTTTGGACATGAGGCATGTGGGATCTTAGCTCCCCAGCCAGGGTTCAAACCCACACCCCCTGCATTGGAAGGCAAAGTCTTAATCACTGCACTGCCAGGGAAGTCCCTAAGGTTATATTTTTTTAACCTGAAAATCAAGATCAACAGTTACCATTTACTGAACCCATAGCAGCCAGATATATTCTATACATTTGAGATGTCTTGAATCTTTTAATCTTTAAAAAGATCTCAGTGAGATATGTATTGGTATGATGAGTACATCTTCATATTACAGGTTTACGGAAGTTTATAACCTAGTTCAGGGACACATAGACAGTAGCAAACGAAGATATGAACCCATTCACTGTAGATATCCTGGGTTTACTTGCTAAATACCATTTTCTACACTTTCTTTTCACAGATAAACAGCTCCTCAGTGCCTCTGGTAGTCTAGCCAGCTGCAAAAACAATACCTTAACACCCAGAAAGCACATTTAGGTAGGAACATTCTTACATAGTTTCTAAATATTATTACTACTCATCTTGCTTTTTCCCTACAATATATAACAGATTTCAAATTACCCACTGGATTAAATTTTGAACATCTCATAAGCTTTCATGTATTCCTACAATGTACTTTGTCCTTTTAAAATATAGTTCTTGAGCTAATTGTAAGTAATTTTTAATTATCTTTTAATTTCAACTAATACTTTTTAGTCAAGAGCATTTTCTACACAAAGCATTTTTCCTTTCTGAATGTCACCATTGTTTTACATTCAAACTTTAATTACTCTTTGATGCAATACGTAATGCAGAATTTTAAAGCATGGTTTCTCAACCTGGAGTTCCCCAGTCTATGGATGGAATTCCCCAGCCTCAAGAACACTCTAATTATACGTGAGGAATTTTGCCATAATATTTGAATTCATGCAGAATTGGTAACGTTAACATGCTCACTATTTTCATCAGATTATTTTAGAGTCCATGACTTCAAGTACTGAATGGATCACAGTAAGAAAGCAACACCTGGATTTTGGTGCTTCTTTGAACTAGAGCTTCTGCTGAAGCTGAGCGCAGCCTTGGGTTAAGCGTCAGCCTGAGTCCTGGAGCTCCAAGAGCATGGGGTGGGGGTGGGCTGGCCCGCTCCTGCTCAGAGGCGCTCAGAGGCGCCCTCTGTCAGCCCTGGTGCAACTGCAGGATTTGACTTTTACAACCCGTGACTTCGGTAGGCTCATGCATGCATGCATGTGCAGTCCTGTCCAACTCTTTGAGACCCTGTGGACCACAGTGCACCGGGCTCCTCTGTCCATGGGGCTCTCCAGGCAAGAATACTGGAGTAGATTGCCATTTCCTTCTCCAGGGGATCTTCCTCACCCGGGGATCGAATCTGGGTCTCTTGCACGTCGGGCAGATTCTCTACTCTCTGTGCCACCGAGGAAGCCTCGCCTGACCCGACACCCACCTCTAAACACTGTGCTATGTTCCTTTCCCTGCTCTTTAGTACCAAACATAAAATATTAATACTGCCAGCAAACACCTACGTAATGCCAAACTATGTTTTTAGTATTCTGCACATACTAACTTAATGACTCCACACAACTATCCTATAATTCTTAACACCCTGAGGAAGGGTGTTACCATCCTCATTCGACATGTGATCAAACCAAGTCACTGAGAGGTGAAATGACTCATCCAAAAGTGCATCCGCCAGGGCCCAGAGGAGCTAAGATTCAAGCCAGTGTAGCTCAGACTCTCAACCTTCCCTCCAAAGTTCATCTACACTTCATCCCTACATCTCCTCACCCCTATTCTGGCGAAGCAGGTCCATCAGGGGTTAGCATCCCACCCCGAATCCTCAGGCTGTGAAATCCAGCAGTTAATTCTCAGTGCTCATCATCCTGGTCCTCCTAGTAGCACGGGCAATCAGGATTACTTCCTCTTTTCCTGGCTACTTTCTTCTTGACCCCAGAACCCAGCATCGTCCAGGTCTCCTAGTCTCCTCAGTTTTCTCTGCTGGATCCTCTTCTCCACAGAGCTTTCCCAAGCTGTGGCGGCTCCTGCTCATCTTCTCTCCTCTCTGCAGATTCTAGTCTCATGGGATTTATATGCTGATGACTTCCCAGTTTTCTCCAACCTATGCCCTGAGCCCCAACTTCCAGTCTTCCTTTGGAGAGAGAATATTGGGTTTGCCTTAAAGTAAAGGCTTGCAGAAAACAAAACAAAACAAAACCAAAAAAAACACGAACTTTTTGGCCAACCCAAGAGAATCACAAAATCCACACGCCTCAAACTGGTTCCACCTACTCCCTTCTACGTCCTCCCAATCTGGGTATTTCCTAGAATCTCCCACCTTAGGAAATGGAATCCCTGTTTTTCTCTTCACTCAGGACAAAACCACTGCAATGTCCTTAGCCCTTCCCTACTTTGAAAACCCCAAAGTCAGTTCCCCAGGATGTCCTGTGGGCTCCACCGTCAGCATACTCTAATTCACAGGCTCGGCCAGGTCTGTGCCTCAAGGCCTTTGCACATCTGGTTCCCAGCAGCTCCAACACCCTTCTCTCTGCTGAATGGCACCGACCTCTTACTTCCGTCTCTACTCAAATGTCACCTCCATAGGAAAGCTTTCCCCACGGCTGTGTAAAGCAGCACCCCACTTTATTTTCTTCAGAACCCCTTATCTACCAGTGACTATATTTCTTTGTTTAATGTCTCTTTCTTCTGACTATTATGGAAGCTCCAACAGAATTGAAACTGTATCCGTCTTCCAATTCCTGCCCAAGTGCCAGATCCATGGTTGACAGGCCACACGGATTTGTCAAATAAAGTATGTTAAATACCTACATCATGATTTTGCACAATAAAGAGTTTTTAAGACCCCTCAAATAAATATTTATAAATTACAACATGTACATTCAACATCCTAAAGGAATCCTGTGAAGTCCAGCAGTTAATTCTCAGTGCTCATCATCCTGGTCCTCCTAGTAGCACGGGCAATCAGGATTACTTCCTCTTTTCCTGGCTACTTTCTTCTTGACCCCAGAACCCAGCATCGTCCAGGTCTCCTAGTCTCCTCAGTTTTCTCTGCTGGATCCTCTTCTCCACAGAGCTTTCCCAAGCTGTGGCGGCTCCTGCTCATCTTCTCTCCTCTCTGCAGATTCTAGTCTCATGGGATTTATATGCTGATGACTTCCCAGTTTTCTCCAACCTATGCCCTGAGCCCCAACTTCCAGTCTTCCTTTGGAGAGAGAATATTGGGTTTGCCTTAAAGTAAAGGCTTGCAGAAAACAAAACAAAACAAAACCAAAAAAAACACGAACTTTTTGGCCAACCCAAGAGAATCACAAAATCCACACGCCTCAAACTGGTTCCACCTACTCCCTTCTACGTCCTCCCAATCTGGGTATTTCCTAGAATCTCCCACCTTAGGAAATGGAATCCCTGTTTTTCTCTTCACTCAGGACAAAACCACTGCAATGTCCTTAGCCCTTCCCTACTTTGAAAACCCCAAAGTCAGTTCCCCAGGATGTCCTGTGGGCTCCACCGTCAGCATACTCTAATTCACAGGCTCGGCCAGGTCTGTGCCTCAAGGCCTTTGCACATCTGGTTCCCAGCAGCTCCAACACCCTTCTCTCTGCTGAATGGCACCGACCTCTTACTTCCGTCTCTACTCAAATGTCACCTCCATAGGAAAGCTTTCCCCACGGCTGTGTAAAGCAGCACCCCACTTTATTTTCTTCAGAACCCCTTATCTACCAGTGACTATATTTCTTTGTTTAATGTCTCTTTCTTCTGACTATTATGGAAGCTCCAACAGAATTGAAACTGTATCCGTCTTCCAATTCCTGCCCAAGTGCCAGATCCATGGTTGACAGGCCACACGGATTTGTCAAATAAAGTATGTTAAATACCTACATCATGATTTTGCACAATAAAGAGTTTTTAAGACCCCTCAAATAAATATTTATAAATTACAACATGTACATTCAACATCCTAAAGGAATCCTGTGAAGTCATTTGCAAAATTTTGTACATGACATAGCACATAGTAAGTGTACACAGTTTTATTCAATTTTTTAAACTTGTATTTTCTTTAAATGATGGTCAGAGTATTTTGGTATATCATAATTTACTCCAAAATGGATAGTGTGTTTCCCATGTCTACTATGAAGCCATCACTCCTACAGATGTAGATGTCTGTACACTGACTTGTGTTTAAAAATACTAATTACATTTGAAGTGGAAATGATGCTGTGTAGTTGGCACTGTCCTACATGCACCTCACCTTTGAGCTCATCAGTCAAAGGCACTGCTAACTTGCATTCAACCGGCACAGTCCACTTTCAAAAGAAGCAAGTATCAAAAGGAAATGAAACTGATGCTCAAATGCATTTTGTGTAACTCTTTTTTCTATAGTTTTCATCAAGTTAGTTGATAGGTTTTGGCAGGAAAGAGTTCTTTGGGAATACTAATATAGCTCATTTTCACTCCTCTAGGTAAAGTTGCTTCAGTTTTTTTCACTAAGTTTTTGTTGCTCTAAATGTTGGTGCCCTTGGAAAAGACAGAGACTAAATTATGCTTTCTTTCTTTCTTTCTTTTTTTTTTTTTTTAAAAAAAAAAAACCTCTATGGGTGAGGAAATAGTACAGACTATTAAACACTTATTCAGCCCACAGATTGAAAAGGGAAAGTATCTTAGAAAAGAAAAAAGGACTCCTGAATATTCAAAAGTTCTGAAAAGAAACACCCATGCTTAAAGCTAACAAAACAGAATTTCTAATACATTACTATATATGATCTATTTTCCATCTTGATAAATATGAATGTCTTCAAAATATTATTCAATAAATTAGATCTACTATGTTGAAATTCACATACATTATCATTTCTTTCCCAAATAAGTACAGAGCTTAACAGTGCATTCTGAATACCAGTATATCACCCAGTACCTGTAACACAAAACTGAAGTGGTGACGGATCCACCACTAAGAAAAGTAGAATTCAAACAGTTTGAGCCATCAGAAAAAGTGACAGAAAAGTGGATCATATTTTACAAAATAGTGATTTTTCTATGCATGCCTGTTGCTGCGTTAGAAAGGCTGATTTTCTCATACTTGTCATTTGCAGATTTAAATGATAATAAAGATGGTTAGGTCAAATCAATATTACCCTCCATGGATCGACCCCTGTATTCTGTAGTATGCTCATCTCCGTGCTCTGCCCAGGTGAGAACACAGCTGTAAAGCTCCAGATGACAGTCATAAGCCACAGAGAGTCACTCTGTTTACTGCTAACATTCCACTCTTGATCACGCCTGCACATACTGTAGATGTCTGTACACTGACTTGTGTTTAAAAATACTAATTACATTTGAAGTGGAAATGATGCTGTGTAGTTGGCACTGTCCTACATGCACCTCACCTTTGAGCTCATCAGTCAAAGGCACTGCTAACTTGCATTCAACCGGCACAGTCCACTTTCAAAAGAAGCAAGTATCAAAAGGAAATGAAACTGATGCTCAAATGCATTTTGTGTAACTCTTTTTTCTATAGTTTTCATCAAGTTAGTTGATAGGTTTTGGCAGGAAAGAGTTCTTTGGGAATACTAATATAGCTCATTTTCACTCCTCTAGGTAAAGTTGCTTCAGTTTTTTTCACTAAGTTTTTGTTGCTCTAAATGTTGGTGCCCTTGGAAAAGACAGAGACTAAATTATGCTTTCTTTCTTTCTTTCTTTTTTTTTTTTTTTAAAAAAAAAAAACCTCTATGGGTGAGGAAATAGTACAGACTATTAAACACTTATTCAGCCCACAGATTGAAAAGGGAAAGTATCTTAGAAAAGAAAAAAGGACTCCTGAATATTCAAAAGTTCTGAAAAGAAACACCCATGCTTAAAGCTAACAAAACAGAATTTCTAATACATTACTATATATGATCTATTTTCCATCTTGATAAATATGAATGTCTTCAAAATATTATTCAATAAATTAGATCTACTATGTTGAAATTCACATACATTATCATTTCTTTCCCAAATAAGTACAGAGCTTAACAGTGCATTCTGAATACCAGTATATCACCCAGTACCTGTAACACAAAACTGAAGTGGTGACGGATCCACCACTAAGAAAAGTAGAATTCAAACAGTTTGAGCCATCAGAAAAAGTGACAGAAAAGTGGATCATATTTTACAAAATAGTGATTTTTCTATGCATGCCTGTTGCTGCGTTAGAAAGGCTGATTTTCTCATACTTGTCATTTGCAGATTTAAATGATAATAAAGATGGTTAGGTCAAATCAATATTACCCTCCATGGATCGACCCCTGTATTCTGTAGTATGCTCATCTCCGTGCTCTGCCCAGGTGAGAACACAGCTGTAAAGCTCCAGATGACAGTCATAAGCCACAGAGAGTCACTCTGTTTACTGCTAACATTCCACTCTTGATCACGCCTGCACATACTGCCATTAAAAAAGACCTGCTGTCACCACAAAAGCCATTGTGGGCTGATCCATGCAAGGCATTTAGACAATGATGTGATAAAATGTAAGGCTGCAATTGTGGAAAGTGCATTAACGATGGACATACAGCTGAAACAGAAAGATGGGAAACACATGAGGGAACAGTTGCTTGGTTTCAGAGAGATGAGAAATACACAACACACGAATGCACACATACACACATACAGGGGTCAGGAATAAGCACTGGCTCAAGACGAAGTCACTAGTGAAGAAACTGTGAACACAGAAGACTGGCTCAGAGCACTGTCCCCCATGTCTGGTCCTAAAGCAGAGACAGGCTCCCTAAGTCCGGCCCCATCTCTCCACCTTTCATGAGCTTGATTCGACTCCATGAAGGCTGCTCATGTCATCTCCCAGCCCTCAGTCCTTCTGACCAAAGTGAAGACTCACACACTGTGGCCCCTGGTGCTGTCCTGTCCTTCCCTCCACTCCATCCACCTGCACTGTAAAGCACCTGTCCACCAAATTAAACATTTAAAAAAATAAAAGCAAAAATAAGCAAAATACAATAAAATGTATTTTACTTACTTATTTTTAATTGGGCTCCAAAATCACTGTAGATGGAGACCATAGCCATGAAATTATAAGACACCTGCTCCATGGAATAAAAGTTATGACAAACCTATTAAAAGCCAGAGATATCACCTTGCTGACAAAGGTCTATATAATCAAAGCTATCATTTTCCCAGTAGTCATGTATGGATGTAAGAGTTGGACCATAAGGAAGGCTGAACACCAAAGAATCAATGCTTTCAAACTGGTGCTGGAAAAGACTTCTGAAAGACCCTTGGACAGAAAGGAGATCAAACCAGTCAATCCTAAAGGAAATCAACCCTGAATATTCATTGGAGGGACTGAGGCTAAAGCTCCAACACTTTGGTCATCTGGTGAGAAGAGCCGACTCATTGGAAAAGACCCTGATGCTGGGAAAGACTGAAGGCAGGAGAAGGAGGGGACAGAGGATGTGATGGTTGGATGGCATCACCAACTCAATGGACATGAGTCTGAGCAAACTAAGAGATAGTGAAGGACAAGGAAGGACATGGTGTGCTGCAGTCCATGGGGTCACAAAGAGCCAAACACGACTTAAAACAGCTGAACAACACTAGCAACAATAAAGGAAAAAAAGCCAGTGAGTCACACAATCTAGGAAGGCAAACTAGTGTTGAAAGGTAACTGGACAGTCTGCCCCTGTCTGGGAACAGGCCACTAGGTAAGTCCCTCCATCCCAGCAGTGACATTTAGACAAGGTTTGAAATCAACTCGCCCTTCCTGATTTTGAATTTGCCCCTCTGCCCTTCTCCCCCAGCCCCTCCCACCCAGAGAAAGAGCATCACATGCTTTAAACTTCCTGAGGGCAGCTAATAAGCTCATGGTTGATACCTTCGTTTCATGTTTTCTTCCAAACACTTCATGCTTTATGCTTTCTCTTTCTTCATCTTTAGGAGAGTTTAAATGATAGACAACAAAGACATTTCTCTTTGGACTCAAAGACTTTAAAATCAGCACTCAGTTTCTCTCCTCCACTAGAAAGACCTGCTTTGCAAATGTCAACTTCGAGATTCTTCCACATCTTTTCAAACACCCCAAGCCCAGTGAACCATTCCAAAGTTGGGGAAGAGGCTCATACTTTCTCTATATGATTACAGTGTTAAAAATTATGAATGCTGTCAAATAAAATATTAACAAAAGTGAAGTAATAAAGAAGCTACAAAGTCACCTGTGCTCTTAGTGAATGAACTCCGACAGTGGCAAGTAATAAGTTTCCGCAGGAGACCTACTGCCTCTAGGTAGTTTAGAGAATAGAGTACAGATTCTTGAATTATCCCACTGGGTAATTAACTGGTCCATCACCTTCTTTACAATAACATAAGAAACTTTTTCAAGGGGTCTTTCAAAATAAATATGTCATACCTACAAATCGTCTCTAATTTTTTAAAATTTATTTTTAAATTTATTTTTACAATATCATGTTGGCTTCTACCTTACAACAACACAAATCAGCCATAGGTATCCATATGTCCCCTGTTCCTAAAGTTTAAATCTTATTAACTTATTTAAAAACCTAGATTAACATTGGCTTCTCATGACTGAATCTCCATAAAAATAGGGTGATCTTTAATGGTCCTTGATTTCTTGTTTGAGAAGGTGACAGATACTTTAAAAAAACATTGTCCTTGTTTTTTCCCTAAAGGATAAATCTCAGGAATAGTGATTTCAAATTTTCAGAATTAAATTCCGTGTGTGTGTGTGTGCACATGTGTTTTTATGAAAACTGGTTATCTGCCTAGGTTTCACATCTCTGGAAAAACTTTTTCACTTCCGAATTTCTCAATTTGGGGATTTTTTTTCTCTTTCCCTTACCCCTTCCTATCTCTTCTTTACACACATCTGCAGATTTCCATAGACCCTCCAGGGGGAGTACAGAGAAGGCAAAAGGGATTATACTTGGAAATGGAAGGATTTGAATTTTCCAGAAGTAAGAAGGGAAAAGGCCCTTTCGCCCTGAGAGACAAGAGCCTGTGGCAAAACCCAAGTCGCTCCCAAGGGCACAGAATCTCTGGCAAATGCATAGTGCTGGACCACACAGCCGGCAGAAGGAAGAAGGGCAGAGGTGGGGTTGGGGACTCAGGAAAGAGTAAAGTCACAAAGAGTCTCTTCTTTCAGATCGTGGCTTTGTATTTGATTCTGTAAGCAGTTGAGCAGGAGCAAAAGTGCCTGTTAAGGGGAAATCACACGATCGAAGTGGTTTCAACCATGGTGTGTTCGAGGAGGAGGGGAGAGACTGTCTAGAACCAAGACTTGGGGCCAATGGACCAGGTGATAGGCTCTGCCTTTGTCCGGGTAAGTGAAGACAAGGGTCTGCACTGTGGGGAAAGCAGAGGGGCTGGACCCGGAAGTGTAGACAAGCAGGGTATCAGAGATGAAGCCACTGGACAATGTGGTGATTCGGAAGGAGGAGGAGAAGGAATCTTGACCAGTCTGTCTGGGTTTTTAGCTTAGGAAGTAAAAGGCTGCACAGGGTCTACACTGGAGGAGCCAGAACAGATTTAGGGTCCTTGGAGATAAGATGTAAGGCTTCCGAGGTATCTGAAACAATGATCAATATATGGAAACATGGCCCTTGGGAGAGGAGCCTGGCACTGGCCTACATGCTGGGGAGGTGGGTTGTGGGCAGGTGAGCAGCAGGCAGAAGGGAATTCTGATCAGCAAGCATCAGGGTGCTTCCCCAGGAGGGAATTCCAGCTCTAAGAAGGGATAGGAATCACCAGGGTAGAGTCGCTGAACTGAGGCACATCATTTTCAAAGTTGACTCAGGCCCTCGATTCAACCTGCTGTTGAATCCTACGAATGCGACTGATACTATCGTCATGGTTCCTGACTCCAGAGCCTGGAGGAGTGCAGCCTGCTGAAAGGGACAGAAGGGACTCAGGACAAGCCTGGGGGATCCTTTTCTTATATTCCTATGCTCAATGCCAACAGGACCCAAAACAACAGGAAAGAATAACACCCAACCCCAATTACAGGCAGGTTTCTCTTCAGGCTGCAGGTGTGCTTCACAATACCTATGTCACTTGCCCCTCCTCATGTGCACTGTCCTCCACATTACAGCCCACTTATCATTCGCCATGGGCTTCCTGGATGGCACTGGTGGTAAAGAACTTGCCTGCCAGTGCAGGAGATGAAAGAGACGTACGTTCGATCCCTGGGTCAGGAAGATCCCCTGGAGGAAGGCATGACAACCCACTCCAGTATTCTTGCCTGGAGAATCCCATGGACAGAAGAGCCTGGTGGGTTACAGTCCATTGGGTCGCAAGGAGTCGGACACACCTCCAGGGGCTGTGCCCGACAATGACAACCATTCACCACCTGTAAACACTCAAAACCCACCTGGGAAACTCTTATTAAAGAGCAGGCACTAGGAGTTAATAACAAACTCTTTGTGTGGTTGAAATTTATTAAAGAGACTTTCCCCATGGATTGCAAAGATCATTAAAAGAAAATATGCTTTCTGCTCACATGAATCAACTAGGAAGTATCTGAGTATATTTCTCTGTGCTTCTCTTTTCTTAATAACGATGAAACAGCTGAACGGTGTTCATCCAAACAGGGTCGGGGGCATATCAGGTTACTGGCAGGACAGAATCCTGGCTTCCTTGAAAGGACGAAATGCCCCAGGCTTCTCAGCCCGAGGGCAGCCTGCCATTACCGCCACAGTGCGCCATTGACAGTGGAGAGGGTAACAGGATCGGGCAAAGTATAGTTGGTCCATTGTTTACAAGGAGCCCCAGACATCCTCACTGGCTGGGAATTAATTGCTGGCAGGTGACAACCTGAAAATGGGTGCTTCCCAGGAGGGAATTCCAGCTCTAAGAAGGGATAGGAATCACCAGGGTAGAGTCGCTGAACTGAGGCACATCATTTTCAAAGTTGACTCAGGCCCTCGATTCAACCTGCTGTTGAATCCTACGAATGCGACTGATACTATCGTCATGGTTCCTGACTCCAGAGCCTGGAGGAGTGCAGCCTGCTGAAAGGGACAGAAGGGACTCAGGACAAGCCTGGGGGATCCTTTTCTTATATTCCTATGCTCAATGCCAACAGGACCCAAAACAACAGGAAAGAATAACACCCAACCCCAATTACAGGCAGGTTTCTCTTCAGGCTGCAGGTGTGCTTCACAATACCTATGTCACTTGCCCCTCCTCATGTGCACTGTCCTCCACATTACAGCCCACTTATCATTCGCCATGGGCTTCCTGGATGGCACTGGTGGTAAAGAACTTGCCTGCCAGTGCAGGAGATGAAAGAGACGTACGTTCGATCCCTGGGTCAGGAAGATCCCCTGGAGGAAGGCATGACAACCCACTCCAGTATTCTTGCCTGGAGAATCCCATGGACAGAAGAGCCTGGTGGGTTACAGTCCATTGGGTCGCAAGGAGTCGGACACACCTCCAGGGGCTGTGCCCGACAATGACAACCATTCACCACCTGTAAACACTCAAAACCCACCTGGGAAACTCTTATTAAAGAGAAGGCACTAGGAGATAATAACAAACTATTTGTGTGATTGAAATTAATTAAAGAGATTTTCCCCCATGGATTGCAAAGATCATTAAAAGAAAATATGCTTTCTGCTCACATGAATCAACTAGGAAGTATCTGAGTATATTTCTCTGTGCTTCTCTTTTCTTAATAACGATGAAACAGCTGAACGGTGTTCATCCAAACAGGGTCGGGGGCATATCAGGTTACTGGCAGGACAGAATCCTGGCTTCCTTGAAAGGACGAAATGCCCCAGGCTTCTCAGCCCGAGGGCAGCCTGCCATTACCGCCACAGTGCGCCATTGACAGTGGAGAGGGTAACAGGATCGGGCAAAGTATAGTTGGTCCATTGTTTACAAGGAGCCCCAGACATCCTCACTGGCTGGGAATTAATTGAAAGAGACCGTTTGTTCTGCAGCTAAAATAGTTTGCTTCTGAAATTTGCTAAGGAATGGGTGCTGATTTCTCAAAAAAGGAAAACCCTCAAAGCCAAGTTTGATTTTTCCAGCTTTCAACCTAAGGACACATTATCCTCTCTTTCTAAAGAGTGAAAGCCTTAAATGGAAATCAAAGTCTGAAACACAAGAACTAACCCCCTTTGCCTGAACCGGTGTTTAACAAGAGCCGACACTACGCATTTTCCCTCTTCTGAGAAACTGGATCGAAGGTCAAGCTTAATGGGAGTCTTCAGAAGTTTTACTTTCCTTTACAGGCTTAATGAACGGCTCAGAGCTTGACCCAATAAAACCTAGATTATGAAGTAATCTCAGATGTTGAAGGAAACTCCGTGATGGTTTCCTTTAATCATCTGTAGGAGATCAAAAATCAGCACCTTGATATTTCATTAAAATATCCCATAAACACATTCATCTTACGCATATCTTTATATCCTTTATTTCCTATGACCGTAAAGATGCAACTGTAAATTTTTTCCTAAGCCTGCGCTATAATCACGGGTATGAATAGAACTCAACGTCAAAACATACACTGATTAGAACATACAATATTTGATACACCATTATTAAATATAAAGCATACTATTATTTAAAATCCATTCTTTAATGAGATGAATGTAGGATCTAAAAGTTTAGTTGATGACTCCGTGAATTAACATTATTTTCTGCTAGAATGAGACAGGTCAGGACCAAACTTTCTATTTATTCTTCCCTGGATTGCAAAGATAAAAGAATACCCATGAATCAACTAGGAAGTATCTGAGTATATTTCTCTGTGCTTCTCTTTTCTTAATAACGATGAAACAGCTGAACGGTGTTCATCCAAACAGGGTCGGGGGCATATCAGGTTACTGGCAGGACAGAATCCTGGCTTCCTTGAAAGGACGAAATGCCCCAGGCTTCTCAGCCCGAGGGCAGCCTGCCATTACCGCCACAGTGCGCCATTGACAGTGGAGAGGGTAACAGGATCGGGCAAAGTATAGTTGGTCCATTGTTTACAAGGAGCCCCAGACATCCTCACTGGCTGGGAATTAATTGAAAGAGACCGTTTGTTCTGCAGCTAAAATAGTTTGCTTCTGAAATTTGCTAAGGAATGGGTGCTGATTTCTCAAAAAAGGAAAACCCTCAAAGCCAAGTTTGATTTTTCCAGCTTTCAACCTAAGGACACATTATCCTCTCTTTCTAAAGAGTGAAAGCCTTAAATGGAAATCAAAGTCTGAAACACAAGAACTAACCCCCTTTGCCTGAACCGGTGTTTAACAAGAGCCGACACTACGCATTTTCCCTCTTCTGAGAAACTGGATCGAAGGTCAAGCTTAATGGGAGTCTTCAGAAGTTTTACTTTCCTTTACAGGCTTAATGAACGGCTCAGAGCTTGACCCAATAAAACCTAGATTATGAAGTAATCTCAGATGTTGAAGGAAACTCCGTGATGGTTTCCTTTAATCATCTGTAGGAGATCAAAAATCAGCACCTTGATATTTCATTAAAATATCCCATAAACACATTCATCTTACGCATATCTTTATATCCTTTATTTCCTATGACCGTAAAGATGCAACTGTAAATTTTTTCCTAAGCCTGCGCTATAATCACGGGTATGAATAGAACTCAACGTCAAAACATACACTGATTAGAACATACAATATTTGATACACCATTATTAAATATAAAGCATACTATTATTTAAAATCCATTCTTTAATGAGATGAATGTAGGATCTAAAAGTTTAGTTGATGACTCCGTGAATTAACATTATTTTCTGCTAGAATGAGACAGGTCAGGACCAAACTTTCTATTTTTGGATTTTATAAAAGATGTCAGTTTTGTGAAACCGTACTCAGATAACTATATGCTAAGGTTCCAGGTAAATGCAAGAGGGGTCTTTCTTTGTACAGAAGTTGGAGACAGACTGTGAGCGGAAGTAGAAAGGAGAACAGGGGAGGGCGGATGGATGGCAGTGGAGATGAGCATCTTGAAACCGATGCCTTGCAAGGCTCCGTGGTCATCACCCCGCCCAGGACACATCACCTCAGCTTCTGTGTCACCAGCCCAGGACTGAGAGGGTATGACTCCTATCCTCAACTCCAGAAAACATCAGGACAACAAGGACAGGCCTGCTGCTGCCTCCCAGGGCTGTCTCACTTCCTCTCCTCTCCCTCCTAAGGGCTCATGTCCTTGTGCCTCCTGACAGCTTAGCCCCAGACTCTTCAACCGGGGCGCAACCTCCACAACCATGCGTGACAAATTTTGCTGTTCAATCGCTCAGTTGTGTCCAATTCTTTGTGACCCCATGGACGGCAGCATGGGAGGCCTCCCTGCCCGGAGTCAACGATGTCATCCAGCCATCTCATCCTCTGTCACCCCCTTCTCCTCTGGTCCTCTACCTTTCTCAGCATCAGGGTCTTTCCCAGTCAATCAGGACTCAGGGAAAGGAGCAGTGACCCCAGAAGAGACGCAGCCATGCCTGCCGTTGAGCGACTGAGGGTTTCCTGCGAAGGCACGGGCCAGCAGTGGCCTGCCGTAGGGACAAGGGCTCTGGCAGCCTCCCCTAAGGGAGACACCGCCTATGGCAGAAGTCCTTCTGGCGGAGGCCGTCATCAGCCCAACACAGAGCCCCAAGCAGGTGACCCACAAACTGGAAAACAATTAAACCAAAGCAGTTCTCACATGGTTACCCAAGTTCTAGGCCCCACAACAGACTTCTCAACTTGGGGATCTGGCAATGGAACTGAGTAACCCCCAGAGAATCTGACTTTGAGGATCAGTGGGATTTGATTACAGAACTTGCACAGGGAGAGAAATATGCCAAAAAGGAGGTCTAAAAGTTTAGTTGATGACTCCGTGAATTAACATTATTTTCTGCTAGAATGAGACAGGTCAGGACCAAACTTTCTATTTTGGATTTTATAAAAGATGTCAGTTTTGTGAAACCGTACTCAGATAACTATATGCTAAGGTTCCAGGTAAATGCAAGAGGGGTCTTTCTTTGTACAGAAGTTGGAGACAGACTGTGAGCGGAAGTAGAAAGGAGAACAGGGGAGGGCGGATGGATGGCAGTGGAGATGAGCATCTTGAAACCGATGCCTTGCAAGGCTCCGTGGTCATCACCCCGCCCAGGACACATCACCTCAGCTTCTGTGTCACCAGCCCAGGACTGAGAGGGTATGACTCCTATCCTCAACTCCAGAAAACATCAGGACAACAAGGACAGGCCTGCTGCTGCCTCCCAGGGCTGTCTCACTTCCTCTCCTCTCCCTCCTAAGGGCTCATGTCCTTGTGCCTCCTGACAGCTTAGCCCCAGACTCTTCAACCGTGGCGCATCCTCCACAACCATGCGTGACAAATTTTGCTGTTCAATCGCTCAGTTGTGTCCAATTCTTTGTGACCCCATGGACGGCAGCATGGGAGGCCTCCCTGCCCGGAGTCAACGATGTCATCCAGCCATCTCATCCTCTGTCACCCCCTTCTCCTCTGGTCCTCTACCTTTCTCAGCATCAGGGTCTTTCCCAGTCAATCAGGACTCAGGGAAAGGAGCAGTGACCCCAGAAGAGACGCAGCCATGCCTGCCGTTGAGCGACTGAGGGTTTCCTGCGAAGGCACGGGCCAGCAGTGGCCTGCCGTAGGGACAAGGGCTCTGGCAGCCTCCCCTAAGGGAGACACCGCCTATGGCAGAAGTCCTTCTGGCGGAGGCCGTCATCAGCCCAACACAGAGCCCCAAGCAGGTGACCCACAAACTGGAAAACAATTAAACCAAAGCAGTTCTCACATGGTTACCCAAGTTCTAGGCCCCACAACAGACTTCTCAACTTGGGGATCTGGCAATGGAACTGAGTAACCCCCAGAGAATCTGACTTTGAGGATCAGTGGGATTTGATTACAGAACTTGCACAGGGAGAGAAATATCAAGGTCTTTTCTTAATGACGTAGGATTAAAATGCCTGGGCAATATTGACGTTCAGATCAGGGCTTATCAGACTTCAGTGCAAAAAGCCTCACGGGAAATCTTGTTAAAATGCAGACACTGGTGGGTAGGGTCTGGGGTGGGGTCTATGATTCTGCAGTTTTAAAGGGCTCTGCTTGGGAGGCCCTGTGCCTGCAGAGAATGATGTAACCTCCACCTCCATGCTGGCCATCTGGTTTGTAAGGAGCAGGCACGCCTGAATCCCCAAAGAGCATGAAACACCCACCTCCAGCATGACCAACAGGGCTCCGGCTCCATGGGGATGCTCTGGCTGAAACTAATCAGAAAGACTGGAGGTGGCTGAGTGGTACCTCAGATCTGCTGGAGGCCAAGGGCAGACAGGTAAGGGAAAAGGCAGAAGAATTAATAAGGCTGTGGACACTAAGCCATCTGGCCCGATTCACTCAAATGACCTCAGCTAGCGCAGGAAGGCTCCAGAGGAGAAATAAGAGACATTAGGAGGATTCTGTTGGTATTTGTTTCAGTGGTAAAGAGTCCGCCTGCAATGCAGGAGCTGCAAGAGACGCAGGTTCAGTCCCTGGCTCTTGAAGTTTCCCTGGAGGAGGAAAGGGCAACCTGCCCCAGGATTCTCATTTGGGAACTTCCACGGACAGAGAGGACTTGTGGGTTCCAGTCCAAGGGGTCACAGGAGTCAGACACAACTGAGGAACTGAGCATACATGCATGAGAAGAGGAAGGAATTGCTGCATATCTTTGAAAGCTGAAAATTTTAAGATTTTTAAAGGAAATAACACCCAATCATAACCTCCAATACTTGGATAATAAATCAATAAAAACAATCCACGAGGGGATGATGAAGTCAATGGTGTTAAACTTAGATCATGGATGCAATGGTTAACTGTGTCAATCTATATATTTTGACAGAAAAGATGTCCAAGACATTACACGAATAAAATAAACTAGTAAAGATAGGATACCGTTATCTAAAAAATACAAACAAAATGAAATGCCGCGAGATAAATTTTTGCCACTAGTGGTAAAGCACCCCCCTGCCAATGCAGGAGACATAAGAGATGGGGGTTTGGGGCTTCCCCTGGTGGTCCAGTGGGTAAGGACACCGCCTTGCAGTGCAAGGGGCGCTGGTTCGATCTCTGGCCTGGGAAGATCCCATGTGCCGCGGAGCGGCTGGACCGATGTGTCCAATTACTGAGCCGGAGCTCTGGAGCGCATGCGCCCAGAGCCGATTCTCTGCGATGACAGACGCCACCGCGATGGGAGGCCGACAGGAGCCAAAGAACAAAGACAGATGAAAATAGAGAAATGAAAGAGCAATAGAAGTGGCCCGACTGCTCCCCTCCCTCCCCAACCTGACCCCCATCCAAAAATAAATAAATAAAAATAAATCTTAAAAAAAAAAAAAAAAAAGAGATGTGGGCTTGACTACTTAGTCAGGAGAATCCCCTGGAGGAGGGCATGGCAACCCACTCCAGTGGGAGAACCCCATGGACAGAGGGGCCTGGCAAGCGACAGCCTATGGATGGCCTTGCAGAGAACCAGGCATGTATGGCTTCACAAATTCATGCTACAACATTTTGAAAAGTGAGTTTAAATTTTGTTAATGATATGATCAACTATATTGAACAGTTGGATTCCCAAATTCAGACTTTCATCAACTAAGAGAAAACTCTTAAGAGAGCACAAATGATTCTGCTGCTTTATTAGGCCGCTAATACTACCGTACAACAAAAAGCACATTTGCAAGGTAAAATATGATTAACACCTTAATGTCACAGCTTGATTTCTAACTTCTGCAATAAACCAGATGTGATATTTGACAAACGTTTCCTATTGTATATCAGTGATTCATTTTAATATGCCCAGAAATCACCTGGGTGTCTTGCAAATACAGTTCTTTTGCTGCAGGAAATGGATTTCTAACCAGCACCCAGGCCCTGGACCACAGTTAGAATAACAAGGCTCAAGAGATGGAGCTAGATAGTGCAAATTCTGGTCACTTTAGCGTCTGTAATTTTTAAGTACCAAAGTATATTCTAATATAAAATTCAAAAAGTCGGAAAATTGAATCCTTTATTTCACTGATTTTAACACTGAAGAAATGAAATAGAAAAGACAGCAAGTCTTACTTTGTGGAAACCATTCCATCCCATAAGTCGGTATGTTCAATTTATCAAAGTACTAGTGATTTATTACATGATGTCGATTGGGTCATATGTTTAATGGTTTATGAATAAAACTACTCTTTCACTTGAAATCTCATTTTCCATAACTTACACATGCTGTGTGCTAAGTCATTTCAGTCAAGCTTGACACTGCGAATCCACGAACTATAGGCTACCCTGTTCATGGAATTCTCCAGGCAAGAATACGGAACAGGTTGCCATGCCCTCCGCAGGGGATCTTCCTGACCCAGGGATGGAATCCGTGTCTTGTAAGTCTCCTGCATTGGCAGGTGGGTTCTTTTCCACTGAGTCACTTGGGAAGTCTATAATCTACACAATCTTTTCAAATTTAGGGAAGATGTACATATACTTGTGGACCTGTATGTTATATTTGACAGAAGGTACAAAATTCACTCTCAGAAAAGGTACAACCATATGAGCACAATTACCAGCCTGATGAACTGCCTCCTTTGGGGCCTTTTGAGAGATGCCAGGAGGCCCAGGTGGGAGGCTTCCGTGGTGGCTCAGTGAATCTGAGAATCTGCCTGCAGCACAGGAGACCCAGGTTCAATCCCTGGGCCAGGAAGATCCCCTGGAGAAGGGAATGGCAACCCACTCCAGTATTCTTGCCTAGAGAACCCCCATGGACAGAGGAGCCTGGAGGGCTACAGTCCATGGGGTTGCAAAAAGTCAGACACAACTGAGCGACTAACACTTCCATTTCATTTTTCAGTCCTCTTGAGTCATTCTGAATTCAAGGTGCGTAAAGTGTCTCACCACTGATGCGAGATGCAAGAGAAGAAAGAGAAGACATGAGAGTTGGTCAAGGAGAGGAGAAGGATGTCAGTTGGGAGCAGGGCAGGGAGGAGTGGCCAGGCCCCCGCCTCCCTAAGCTCTGCGGCAGCAAATGCTTACTTCTCAGGGCTGTGCTCCCGGGTTCCTGCCATGGCCCCAAAGCAGCTTTTGTATCCAGCACCGTGATCTGGTTTTCAATAAGACCTGCCAGGCCCGGGTTGCTAAAACAGCTTCCTGTCTCTTTCACACCCCTCTGGAAACTGACAACAAGCTCCTATTGACTGAGATAACCAGAGTGCATTTTCATTCCTTGCAAATTGTAAGTGCTTGTTGCAGTGGGTGAACGAATATTGCATGTTCATACAAGCACTTCAGTATATTGTATGGCCTGAACGTCCCGGGCATTCTATGGGGATGTACATGGTGTCTTCTATGTCGCAGACTTTGCCTTCATTACATTCGTTTGGGTATAACTGCTTTACAATCTTGTGTAAGTTTCTGCTGTACAAAGAAGTGAATCAGCCGTTAAGTACACATATGTTCCCTCCCTCCTGAGGCTCCCTCCCAGCTCCCCCATCCCACCCAGCCAGGTCATCCCAGAGCACAGAGCTGAGCTCCCTGTGCCGGACAGAAGCGGCCCCTCGCTGTCTGCTTTCCACATGGCCGTGTGTGTGTGTCAGTACTACTCTCTCAGTTCGTCCCCTCCCTATGTCCCCAAGTCTGTTCTCTATTTCTGGTCTCTATCTGTACAATTTTTCTAAGATTTCACATATATGTGCAAAGAGCCAGACACAATGGAACACAACAGCAACAATATATTTGTTTTTCTCTTTCTGACTTAATTCACTTAGGAAAAACTCTCTTTGACATAATCACAGCAAGTTTTTCTACTTCCAAGAGTAATGCCTAAAACCCCATGGACAGAGGAGCCTGAGGGCTACAGTCCATGGGGTTGCAAAAAGTCAGACACAACTGAGCGACTAACACTTCCATTTCATTTTTCAGTCCTCTTGAGTCATTCTGAATTCAAGGTGCGTAAAGTGTCTCACCACTGATGCGAGATGCAAGAGAAGAAAGAGAAGACATGAGAGTTGGTCAAGGAGAGGAGAAGGATGTCAGTTGGGAGCAGGGCAGGGAGGAGTGGCCAGGCCCCCGCCTCCCTAAGCTCTGCGGCAGCAAATGCTTACTTCTCAGGGCTGTGCTCCCGGGTTCCTGCCATGGCCCCAAAGCAGCTTTTGTATCCAGCACCGTGATCTGGTTTTCAATAAGACCTGCCAGGCCCGGGTTGCTAAAACAGCTTCCTGTCTCTTTCACACCCCTCTGGAAACTGACAACAAGCTCCTATTGACTGAGATAACCAGAGTGCATTTTCATTCCTTGCAAATTGTAAGTGCTTGTTGCAGTGGGTGAACGAATATTGCATGTTCATACAAGCACTTCAGTATATTGTATGGCCTGAACGTCCCGGGCATTCTATGGGGATGTACATGGTGTCTTCTATGTCGCAGACTTTGCCTTCATTACATTCGTTTGGGTATAACTGCTTTACAATCTTGTGTAAGTTTCTGCTGTACAAAGAAGTGAATCAGCCGTTAAGTACACATATGTTCCCTCCCTCCTGAGGCTCCCTCCCAGCTCCCCCATCCCACCCAGCCAGGTCATCCCAGAGCACAGAGCTGAGCTCCCTGTGCCGGACAGAAGCGGCCCCTCGCTGTCTGCTTTCCACATGGCCGTGTGTGTGTGTCAGTACTACTCTCTCAGTTCGTCCCCTCCCTATGTCCCCAAGTCTGTTCTCTATTTCTGGTCTCTATCTGTACAATTTTTCTAAGATTTCACATATATGTGCAAAGAGCCAGACACAATGGAACACAACAGCAACAATATATTTGTTTTTCTCTTTCTGACTTAATTCACTTAGGAAAAACTCTCTTTGACATAATCACAGCAAGATCTTTTTGATCTACTTCCAAGAGTAATGCCTCCTTTTTTATTAAAGCAACATGCTCAGTCACTCAGTCATGCCTGACTCTTTGTTAAGCCCTGGACTGTAGCCTGCCAGTCTCCTCTGTCCATGAGATTTCTCAGGCGAGGATGCTGGGAGTAGGTTGCCATTTCCTCTTCCTCAGTATCTTCCCAACCCAGGGATCGAACCTGTGTCTCCTGAATTGGTAGGTGATTCTTTATTACTGAGTCACCTGGGAAATCCCATTAAAGCAACAGTGTAGGGAAATCAAACAGAAACTCATTTCCTTTCCAGTGGATTCAGATGAAAATTTATAGTCAACAAGAGTTCGCCGTTACTTAAACAGATCAAGTCTAGCCTGTGTGTGTGAGGTGCAGGGTGGGTGGGGGTGGGGGGGTGATGTGTACGCTTGCACTGCTTCAGAGAGACGCCCATATTCTGTGTTCCTAATATTAACAAGAATGTCTGTTACGGGGCTTCTCTGGTAACTCAGTGGTAAAGAGTTCACCTGCCAATGCAGGAGACATGAGTTCAATCCCTGAGCCAGGAAGATCCCACATGATGTGGAGCAACTAAGCCCGTGAGCCACAACTATGGAGTCTGTGCCCTAGAGCCTAGGAACCGCTACTCTGGACCCCATGTGACGCAGCTACTGAAGCCCATGTGCCCTAGAGCCTGAGGTCCACAACAAGAGAAGTCACCGCAACAAGAAGCCTGCTCACCTCAACTACAGAGAAGCCCCCACTCCCTGCAAGTAGAGAAGAGCCTGGGGCAGCAGTGAAAACCCAGAATAGCCAAAAATAAATAATAATAATTAAAAAAATGTCTGTTATTTTCACATGAACTTATAGTGAATTTAAATCTGTAATATTTCAATCATCCTTAAAACACAGCTTGGCAAATATCTCAGAAGGAACCTCTGCAGAAGCATTTCAGTTTATCTAAGAGAGACCATGTTTTCCAGTTCCTTCTTTAAAGTCAGAAGCATTTTCACTGCAGTAGAGATGTTAATTGCCACTTATCTTAATGAGTTCTTTTCTGATATAAAATAGCCTGGCTTGAAGTACAGCAGACTATTTTTTGTCAAGAAGAGATAGGAACAGGAGTTGGGTTGGTTCCTGGCAGAAATGAGATGCCTTTTATTTTCTGTCGGCTTGCTTTGCACGGGTTGCAAGCTTTCTGATTTAGGACCTTTGAGGTCTGAGTTATAGCCTTCATCTTCAGTGTGAGAGAAAACTAACCCCAGCAGAAGTGATGAAATAGAACTTTGGCTGTGAAAGCTAAAACCACAGTAGGAGCTCCTGAGTTTATTAAAATAGAATTATGTGGTAGCTGGTATAGCCAGTCACTAAGAGAAATTTTCAATACAACTGGAACAGACCATCTTTATTTAAATTTTGAGTTATTTTTAAGTTTCTATGATTTTAAATGAGACTACTTTCTGTTTGTTTCCTAGTTAACATTCCTATCTCATCACTTCTATCCAAAAGTTCCTAACATCTAGAATGGTGCTGGCTGACTATCGGTATGTCCGACCCTTTGCCACCCATGGGTGGCAGCACTCCAGGCTCCCCTGTCGTTCACCATCTCCCAGACTTTGCTCAAACTGATGTCCATTGAGTCAGTGATGCTCTCTAACCATCTCATCCTCCACTGACTCCTCTCCTTTTGCCTTCAATCTTCCCCAGTATTGGGGAATTTTCCAAATAGTCGGTTCTTTGTATCAGGAGGCCCAAGTGTTGGAGCTTCTTCTTCAGGGTTCAGTCCTTCCGACAAATATTCCAGTTTGATTTCCTTTAGAACTGACTCGTTGGACCTCTTTGCTGTCCAAGGGATTCTTACGAGTCTTCTCCAGCATCACAGCTTGAAAGCACCTGTTCTTCAGCACCCAGCCTTCTGTCCGGTCCAACTCTCACATCTGTATATAACTACTGAAAAAAACGGAGTTTGGGCCATACAGACCTTTGTTGTCAAAATGACGTCTCTATTTTTTAAAACCCTGTCTAGGTTTGGTACTTAATAATATTTATTAAATGACTGACTGAATGAAAATATTTCAAACTTATGACCAGTAGAGATGTTAATTGCCACTTATCTTAATGAGTTCTTTTCTGATATAAAATAGCCTGGCTTGAAGTACAGCAGACTATTTTTTGTCAAGAAGAGATAGGAACAGGAGTTGGGTTGGTTCCTGGCAGAAATGAGATGCCTTTTATTTTCTGTCGGCTTGCTTTGCACGGGTTGCAAGCTTTCTGATTTAGGACCTTTGAGGTCTGAGTTATAGCCTTCATCTTCAGTGTGAGAGAAAACTAACCCCAGCAGAAGTGATGAAATAGAACTTTGGCTGTGAAAGCTAAAACCACAGTAGGAGCTCCTGAGTTTATTAAAATAGAATTATGTGGTAGCTGGTATAGCCAGTCACTAAGAGAAATTTTCAATACAACTGGAACAGACCATCTTTATTTAAATTTTGAGTTATTTTTAAGTTTCTATGATTTTAAATGAGACTACTTTCTGTTTGTTTCCTAGTTAACATTCCTATCTCATCACTTCTATCCAAAAGTTCCTAACATCTAGAATGGTGCTGGCTGACTATCGGTATGTCCGACCCTTTGCCACCCATGGGTGGCAGCACTCCAGGCTCCCCTGTCGTTCACCATCTCCCAGACTTTGCTCAAACTGATGTCCATTGAGTCAGTGATGCTCTCTAACCATCTCATCCTCCACTGACTCCTCTCCTTTTGCCTTCAATCTTCCCCAGTATTGGGGAATTTTCCAAATAGTCGGTTCTTTGTATCAGGAGGCCCAAGTGTTGGAGCTTCTTCTTCAGGGTTCAGTCCTTCCGACAAATATTCCAGTTTGATTTCCTTTAGAACTGACTCGTTGGACCTCTTTGCTGTCCAAGGGATTCTTACGAGTCTTCTCCAGCATCACAGCTTGAAAGCACCTGTTCTTCAGCACCCAGCCTTCTGTCCGGTCCAACTCTCACATCTGTATATAACTACTGAAAAAAACGGAGTTTGGGCCATACAGACCTTTGTTGTCAAAATGACGTCTCTATTTTTTAAAACCCTGTCTAGGTTTGGTACTTAATAATATTTATTAAATGACTGACTGAATGAAAATATTTCAAACTTATGACCAGTAAGCAGTATTTTCCAAATAATATTAATAACAATTATTATTCTCTAGGATAATACTGTGCCATCTAATTCAAGAAGCTCCTTCACATGCATGATTTTAACACTGAGTCTTACAGCTAATATATGATTATAATATATTATTATTTAACCACAAGATTAAACATATATATGAAAATGAAAGTCAAAAGTCGCTCAGTCTTTTTGCAACTGCAAGTCTTTTTGTGTCTGACTCTTTGCAACCTATGGATGAGGCAAGAATACTGGAGTAGGTAGCCGTTCCCTTCTCCAGGGGTATTCCCAACCCAGGGACCGAACCCAGGTCTTCCACATTGTAGGCCGATTCTTTACCATCTGAGCAGATTCTTTACCATTTACCACCAGGGAAGCCCAAGAATCCTGGAGTAGGTAGCCTACCCCTTCTCCAGGGGATCTTCCCAGTCCAGGAATACACTGGGATCTCCTACATTGCAGGCAGAGTCTTTCCCAGCTGAGCTACCAGGGAAGCCCATGTATATATGTACATATATATATGTATATATATATATATATATATTCAGTCCACAGTTCAGTGTGCACTGCTGTGTAACAATCACCACCATCCCTGTGAAGAACTTTTTCATTATCCCAAACAGAAACTCTACTCATTTGAGAATTTCCCAGCTTCCTCCTCTTCCATGCCCCCGGCAACCACTATTCTGTCTCTATATTTTTGACGACTTCCAGGGACCACATATAAGTGGAATCATATAGCAGCTGTTTTCTTATATTTGGGTTATTTCGCTTATCATAATTTTCAAGGTTCATCCATGTTGTAATGGGTGTCAGGATTTCCATCTTTTTAAAGGCTGAATAATATTCCACTGGGTGTAGAGACCACGCTTGGTTTATCCATTCATCCTCGATGGATGCTTAGGTTTATATAAGAAAAAGGGAAAGGGGGCTTCACAGAAGACACTGGAAGGGAAGGATGACAACCTTGGTGAGAAGACCAGTCTGATTAGGCAGAAGAAATCATCCCATGACTCAGAGGAAAATAATAATCATCATTAATTATCCCACTGCTTCTTCGTGTGGTAACTCAAAACAGGGAACAGCAGAGGCTCCATAATGTCTGGGACCTAAGCCAGAAAACGCAAAGACTTGACTGGAACTGGGAGAGTTGCTTTGAAAGTGTCTCCTCACAGGGCAGGAAAGTTGGTTCCTCCTCATGTCAGCCCGAGCAGGATGCCTGAGAGTCTTAGGATGTTGAGCCGGTCACAAGGCGGCCCTGACTCAGTGTGGGAGACGCTGTGCCCAGGTATGGGCTCCTGAAGACAGGATGTTTGGGGCCACTTCGGATATCAGCTATGCAAACCTTATAGTTACTGTTGTTCTTTAGTGCTTAAGCCATGTCCAGCTCCTTTGAGACAGATGAGGATGTCCACTGAGTCCGTGATGCCATCCAACCCTCTTATCCTCTGCTTCCCCCTCCTCCTTCTGCATTCAGTCTTTCCGGGCATCAGGGTCTTCTCCAAAGATTAGAGAGGATCTTAAGCTAATTCTACATAACCTACCTATTGAGAGAAATTATTTCTGCTACATTGTGGCTGTTTAAGCCCGAGGTTTCCAAACATTTGTCTGAAACCAACTTTGATTTTTTTCTTAAGGGTCCCTTTAGGTAACTGAAAAGATGGTCCTATATGCCAAGATTATTTCATGCCTACCTTTTGTGTGTTAAAAAATGGCTGGAGAAGACTATTTGTAAAATAAAAGACTGGCCACCCTGGGCTGGCATCAGCTGGCTTTTGGAATGTAACTAATGTTTGCATTCCAAACACATTGGGAATCACTGTGCTAAGTTTCACAGTAATGGGGACCACCAGTTGTGGGCCTCACTGTAGCCTCTGTCAGTACAGAGCACCTGAGGGCAGACAAAGGGCCTCTCTTCAGGGACCTTTATGCAAATGGCCTAGTTATCAAACACAATCCAGGTTTTCTTGGTGTGGGGGCTTCAGCTTTTGAGAGGTTTCTAAAACTGGTGGCCCGAGGGCCATGTTCCTCTATGAAATTTTAAGAACCAGGCATCAAGAGAGCAAAGTATACAGGGAAAATGCCCCTAGAAAACCAAAAAAGGAAAACAATGAAAAAAGTGAGGACACTGTCTCAACTCACTCACTGGATCCTTAACTGTATATCAAATATTCTGTGCTGCTGGAATACTGCCCACTGGATTTTCTACTGGATGTCTTCTTTTTCTAATCTTTCTCCTCCTCATCCTTCTACTCTTCTTAATAGAATAAGCAGATGTTATAATATAAGCTGTTCAACAAACCAGTTAAGGCAGATGAATATGATCTTTAGTAGATGAACAAAGCTAAGTTACCAGATTTGTAATGTATCATGAACAATGGAAATATCACTTCAAAATATATTTTTCTTACTATGAAATGCTAGCTTTCCCTCTATAAATGTAAGCACCTCCACATTAGTGATCACTATTAGCTGCAAAACATCTCAAGAAGCAACGGGAATTAATTTCCTTTAGTCACAAAGGGAAAGTCAACTATCACCTGCCATGTAAGACAGTAAGTCTTGAATGCTCCATTTGTGTCCTCAATTAAATGTTGAAAGTCAGACAGTGAAGAAAAGTGACTTAAGACATCCAGAACAATATTAAAAGTGGTTTGCACATGAAATGACCAAAGAGAATTTCAGACTTTCCACTGCAGTAGGATAAACAGGGAGGCTAGGAGGATGGATTAATTGAGGCTGGTTTTCCATCACTGGAGCCTCCCTAGTGGCTCAGATGGTAAAGAATCTGCCTGCAACTCAGGAGACCTGGGTTCAATCCCTGGGTCAGGAAGTTCCCCTGGAGAAGGGAATGGCAACCCACTCCAGTATTCTTGTCTGGAGAATCCCATGCACAGAGGAGCCTGGTGGGCCACAGTCTATGGGTCACAAAGAGTCAGACACGACTAAGTGACTAAGGACAGCACCGGACCACCTGGGAAGTCCTCTTTTTAGCATGAGAATATCTAAATCCAATAGATAACTGATAGAAAGGAACCTGGTTACCAATGAGAAAACAGAGACTAACCTTGAAGCAGGAAGTAATATGAATCACGAGCTCAAGTCATACTCTGAAAACATAATAAAAACATTGCAAACAAACTATTTGTTTTCCTTAGGAATTCAATAGGCCATTCCTTGAAACCATCAATTATCTGTATGTTGATGTGATCATTGTACTCTTCCTTACTGGGGATCTTAAGATTAAGATGAAAGATGCTTGACGTTTCATAGAGTTCTGACTTCTAGGAGCCGAAGTCCTCTGATACTGAATGGTGTCTGCAGAGTTCATCTTTCCTACAAACCATTTAATAAAAATTTCATGGTCATTTAATTCCTGAATGGAACTTTCCAGCTGCTCTGAATCAGCAAAGTAGAAGTGTTAGTCGCTCAGCTCAGATCCATGGACTGTCGCCTGCCAGGCTCCTCTGTCCATGGGATTTTCTAGGCAAGAATATTGGAGTGGGTTTCCATTTCCTCCTCCAGGGCATCTTCTCAACGCAGGGGTGGAGCCTGGGTCTCCCACACTGCCGGGAGACTCTACCGTCTGAGTTACCAGGGAAGCCCATTGAATCAGAGGAAAGATAATAGTTCTGCTCCTGGGACAGGGGAGTGAGAGAAGTTGGTTTTTAACAGAGAGGTTAAAGGCAAGTTCTGGAAAGACTGCATTAGGATGTGCAACGGACACACGGGGAAATCACTGCACAGGCTAAGTGACCAAAGACACATATTCCTGGCTTCATAATGGAGACCAAACCTAGGGCCACCATGGCCGCCTCCAGAGAGGATGAGCTGGGGAGAGGGAAGTCTGCTGGGAGGAAGCGGTGGGTGTGCAGTAGCACTTGCTCCTGCGACGGGCTTCAGATAGCCTGAACTGGGCTTTCTGCCCTAAAACAGGCAGGGAAGTCCAGAACGCACGTGGCCCACTTTACAGGGCCTTGAGGTTCTCAGGCTGCTCCGCACCCATCAGAGCTTTGTGAATGGGTGGGGACCCTAACGAGACTCTTGGACCAGGTATGAGCTACAGGCTCACCTTCTTAACGGAAGGCAGGGCCTATTTTACCCAAAGCACATGGACTGAGGGGAAGAGCAAGGCTGGCTGTCAAGAGGAAAGCCTGTAAACCAGAAAAATACAAAACAGAGACTTCTCCCATCACAACTGCGGGAGGATCAGCTAATGATTCATTAACTGACTAATTAGTACTTTGGGTAGAGTGACTCATCAGCTTTGACTGCCTCTGTTCCATCAGGGTTAACTCTGGGCTGTGGCTGAGGCTTCCGGGCCCTTGTGAGCTCTGGCACAAACGAGGTGGGGCTGTCCTATTAGAACTTTCCAGGGCTCCTCTGATACTGAATGGTGTCTGCAGAGTTCATCTTTCCTACAAACCATTTAATAAAAATTTCATGGTCATTTAATTCCTGAATGGAACTTTCCAGCTGCTCTGAATCAGCAAAGTAGAAGTGTTAGTCGCTCAGCTCAGATCCATGGACTGTCGCCTGCCAGGCTCCTCTGTCCATGGGATTTTCTAGGCAAGAATATTGGAGTGGGTTTCCATTTCCTCCTCCAGGGCATCTTCTCAACGCAGGGGTGGAGCCTGGGTCTCCCACACTGCCGGGAGACTCTACCGTCTGAGTTACCAGGGAAGCCCATTGAATCAGAGGAAAGATAATAGTTCTGCTCCTGGGACAGGGGAGTGAGAGAAGTTGGTTTTTAACAGAGAGGTTAAAGGCAAGTTCTGGAAAGACTGCATTAGGATGTGCAACGGACACACGGGGAAATCACTGCACAGGCTAAGTGACCAAAGACACATATTCCTGGCTTCATAATGGAGACCAAACCTAGGGCCACCATGGCCGCCTCCAGAGAGGATGAGCTGGGGAGAGGGAAGTCTGCTGGGAGGAAGCGGTGGGTGTGCAGTAGCACTTGCTCCTGCGACGGGCTTCAGATAGCCTGAACTGGGCTTTCTGCCCTAAAACAGGCAGGGAAGTCCAGAACGCACGTGGCCCACTTTACAGGGCCTTGAGGTTCTCAGGCTGCTCCGCACCCATCAGAGCTTTGTGAATGGGTGGGGACCCTAACGAGACTCTTGGACCAGGTATGAGCTACAGGCTCACCTTCTTAACGGAAGGCAGGGCCTATTTTACCCAAAGCACATGGACTGAGGGGAAGAGCAAGGCTGGCTGTCAAGAGGAAAGCCTGTAAACCAGAAAAATACAAAACAGAGACTTCTCCCATCACAACTGCGGGAGGATCAGCTAATGATTCATTAACTGACTAATTAGTACTTTGGGTAGAGTGACTCATCAGCTTTGACTGCCTCTGTTCCATCAGGGTTAACTCTGGGCTGTGGCTGAGGCTTCCGGGCCCTTGTGAGCTCTGGCACAAACGAGGTGGGGCTGTCCTATTAGAACTATGAGTCGCTATTTTAGGAATGCAATCCTTTCACTCCTATGAGTGATTCTGAAGACTGAAGGCTACATGAGTAATCTGGGCTCCAGGGAAAATCAATACAGGCACAGACAAGTATTGTGTGTAAACTGTGCTTTCCTTTGGACTGATAAAAGGAATCCTGAAAAGGAGGCTTTTGCAAAACAAACAAACAAAACCCTTTTTGCAGTGCTGTCTTCCCTCCCATCTTCCCTTGTTTTTGTTTCCTAGTCAGGAGGGCCCAGGTCTCAACTTTCTCTCCTCCCTGCCCCGCTCCATACCGTGCCTCTGCTCCCGCCTCTCTAGATCCTCGCCAGCACCTGGTCCCCTCGCAGGGCATCCGCCAGGATCAGCCCCTTGGTCTTTCCCGCCAGACAGTTCATGGCCTCTCTGCCTTCACGGCTTCCTCCGTGTCTCTGACTCACAAAGGTCATTCTCAGCTTGAACCTCAGTCCCCAGGTCCCCCTGATGGCAGGAGCCACGGTGCCAGCAGAGAGACACTGGGATAAATGGGCCCTTCCCTCAGCCAGGAAACGTCCCAAAGATCTCACGGTCTTAACGTATTTCATCTCACAACTTTAAGAGGAAGGTGCTTCTACTACTTCTGGCTTAAATACATGGGTGCTGAGGGCAGAGCAGGTGAGCATCAATCTGGAATCACGCCTGCCTAAGAACCCTTCTCCCCATGTACTGGAGGTCCTTAACAGCCCAGTGCGCCTCTGCTCTTCCTGTGGCGGGGAGAGCATGCAGGGCTGCACGAGCTCATCACCTGGGGTCAGAGGGGAGAACCTGTGCATCTCTACTTATTGACATAACCAAACAAAATAAAGCAATTCCCAGCCATCATCCTTCCTCTGCAGCCTGGTATTGGCCCTTCCACTAGGCCCACATTTCAGATGATGGTGTATTTTTTATTGGAAGTCATAACACGGCAAGGATGATGACACTGAGCACTGCGAACAGTGACTGTAGCCACGAAATTAAAAGAAACTTTGCTCCTTGGAAGAAAAGTTATAATAAACCTCGGGAGCATATTAAAAAGCAGAGACATCACTTTGTTGACAAAGGTCTGTACAGTCGAAGTTATGGTTTCTCCAGTAGTCATGTATGGATGTGAGCATTGGACCCTAAAGAAGGCTGAGCACCAAAGAATTGACGCTTTACAACTGTGGTGTTGGAGAAGACTCTTGAGAATCCTTTGGATTGCAAGGAAATCAGACCAGTCAATCGTAAAGGAAATCAACCCTGATGATTCATTGGAAGGACCGACACTAAAGCTAAAGCTCCAATACTTTGGTTACCTAATGCGAAGCGATGACTCATTGCAAAAGACCCTGATGCTGTGAAAAATAGAAGGCAGAAGGAGAAGGGGATGACAGAGGACAAGATGATTCGATGGCATCACTGAGTCAATGGACATGAGTTTGAGCAAACTACGGGAGATGGTAAAGGACAGGGAAGCCTGGCATGTTGCAGTCCATGAGGGTCACAGAATCAAACATAACTGAAATTAAGTGATGGACCTAACGTTCCCGGTTTCCTGTGCAATACTGTGTTCAGCTGTTAAAGAATCTGCCTGCAATGCGGGAGACCTGGGTTGGAACCCTAGGCTGGGCACGGAGGAGGGCATGGCAACCTACCCTAGTATTTCTACCTGGAAAATCCCCACAGACAGAGGAGCCTGATGGGCTATAATCCATCGGGCCACAAAGAGTCGGACACACTGAGCGACTAAGCACACTCAATATTGTTCTTTACAGCACTGAACTTTACTTTCACTGCCAAACATATCCGCAAATGCGGGTCGTTTCCACTGTGACCCAGCAACTTCATTCTTTCTGGAGCTATTAGTAATTGCCCTCCTCTCTTCCCCACTAGCCTACCAGACACCTTTCGACCTGGGAGGCCCACCTTCTGGTGTCATATCTCTTTGCCTTTTCATACTGTTCATGAACCATCCCCTTCACGGATCACAGCCTTGCTGTGATGAATGGGCTTGCATAATTCAGCAAAGCTATGGGTCACCAGGGAACTCCCAGGCTAGACTGACCTAATGATATTTATGGGGCTTCCCAGGTGGCTCAGAGGTAAAGAATTCACTTGCCAATGTAGAAGACTTGGGTTTGTTCCCTCGATTGGGAAGATCCCCTGGAGAAGGAAATGGAAACCTACTCTAGTCTTCTGACCTGGGGAATCCCATGGACAGAGGAGTCTGGTGGGCTACAGTCCATGGAGTCACAAAAGAGTCAGATATGACTTAGCAACTAAACAACAACCATGATATTCATAAGCAGTATTACTTAATATTATCTACTAATATAACATCCAATAATAAAATAATTTTAGTAAAACACTAGGTAAGTCCATGAAGGTTCATAGTGTTAGATCAGTGGTCAAATACTGTGGCTTGAAACAAAACACAGGGAACAAATTTGATAGAGCCAACTGAAAGTGCAGTTGCTAATATGGGCTCAACCTCAGCATTAAAGGTATGGCAGTGTATTTATCTGTTACAATGAGTAACAGTGAGACAGAGTTCCACTGTGAAACATGTATGCAATAAGTTAGATTCTTTTAGCATTTCTGAAAAACTGCTTTAGAGATAGGGTACATCAAGGATTACAACATCCTGAAGAGGAATTAATCAAACTTGATTAAAAGCTATTCATGCTGTAATCTATACATTATGTCATGTCAGTAAATGTCTTAGCTATTCCCTTTCCTCTTTTATGTACAAGAACTTTTACAGTGCCATCATATACCAGGTACAGATCTTGCCTTTTTTTGTTGTTTATTTCATCCATCACATTTTCAAAATAAGGATACTATGAATGCAAACAATATTGTTCTTTACAGCACTGAACTTTACTTTCACTGCCAAACATATCCGCAAATGCGGTCGTTTCCACTGTGACCCAGCAACTTCATTCTTTCTGGAGCTATTAGTAATTGCCCTCCTCTCTTCCCCACTAGCCTACCAGACACCTTTCGACCTGGGAGGCCCACCTTCTGGTGTCATATCTCTTTGCCTTTTCATACTGTTCATGAACCATCCCCTTCACGGATCACAGCCTTGCTGTGATGAATGGGCTTGCATAATTCAGCAAAGCTATGGGTCACCAGGGAACTCCCAGGCTAGACTGACCTAATGATATTTATGGGGCTTCCCAGGTGGCTCAGAGGTAAAGAATTCACTTGCCAATGTAGAAGACTTGGGTTTGTTCCCTCGATTGGGAAGATCCCCTGGAGAAGGAAATGGAAACCTACTCTAGTCTTCTGACCTGGGGAATCCCATGGACAGAGGAGTCTGGTGGGCTACAGTCCATGGAGTCACAAAAGAGTCAGATATGACTTAGCAACTAAACAACAACCATGATATTCATAAGCAGTATTACTTAATATTATCTACTAATATAACATCCAATAATAAAATAATTTTAGTAAAACACTAGGTAAGTCCATGAAGGTTCATAGTGTTAGATCAGTGGTCAAATACTGTGGCTTGAAACAAAACACAGGGAACAAATTTGATAGAGCCAACTGAAAGTGCAGTTGCTAATATGGGCTCAACCTCAGCATTAAAGGTATGGCAGTGTATTTATCTGTTACAATGAGTAACAGTGAGACAGAGTTCCACTGTGAAACATGTATGCAATAAGTTAGATTCTTTTAGCATTTCTGAAAAACTGCTTTAGAGATAGGGTACATCAAGGATTACAACATCCTGAAGAGGAATTAATCAAACTTGATTAAAAGCTATTCATGCTGTAATCTATACATTATGTCATGTCAGTAAATGTCTTAGCTATTCCCTTTCCTCTTTTATGTACAAGAACTTTTACAGTGCCATCATATACCAGGTACAGATCTTGCCTTTTTTTGTTGTTTATTTCATCCATCACATTTTCAAAATAAGGATACTATGAATGATCACTTCCAACATCTATGAGTCCTTTCATATACTTTCATTTGAAAATGTATATGTGACCTACATGTGTAAAATCAACGGTGTATAGAACAATATTTTGTATAGCCCCAGCACCATATTAGCTGTGACAGCTCTTAAGAAAGTCACATTATATGGAAGATAAGATGGAATTAACAAATAGCTCTCAGCATATGTGGCTGTAAATATTATATTTAAATTTTTTTCAAAGTGATGCTGATCTGAGGAAATCAAAGGCTGTCCTCTTTTTGTGTAAAGGTTTTCGGTTCATTTTCATGGGAGGACATAATGGGGGCAGTTAAAAGCACAAAGTCCAATGTTTCACCCTGATCTGGAGGACTCGGCTAAGCAAGCTAGACAAAACCGACACTTCAGAACCAATCCTTTCATATACTATGACTTAGAAAGAGAATTTTTTTAATTTTAATTTTGGCCTCTTTTACTGTTTTTTTAATTTATGTATTTTCATCCACCTTTATTCTTTGGCCTGTGTGGGCCTCCCATTGCAGTAGCCTCTCTCGTTGCAGAGCACCGGCTCTGGGCACTTGCGCTCCAGAGTCCTGGCTCCTAATTGGACACACTGGTCCAGCCGCTCCGCAGCACGTGGGATCTTCCCCGGCCAGGGATCAAACCTGTGTCCCTTGTACTGCAAGGCGAACTCTATCCACTGAACCAACAGGCAAGCCCCCCCCAAATTTTTTAAATTAAAACAGAATATATACATATATATATATATATATATATATATATACGTATACACATATAATTGAATCCCTTTGCTGTGTACCAGAAACTAACATAATATTGTAAGTCAACTATATTCCAATTAAAAAAATAAAATAGCCTAAATGCATACATACATACAGGTCATCAAAATGCCAAAAAAAAAAAAAAAAAAAAAGATAATGAGAAGTTTCTGGTTACAGGTCTAATGACTGAATTGGGATTATCTTGATTTCAAAATTCTTATTTTAAAATAGATGATTTCTTGAAAATTCCTCATTAAAACTCATGAATAGAAAAAAGACACTGGTCTGCAATAAGAAAAGGAAGTCATCATACATTAGAAAAGAAAGGAAAAGCAAAACAAAGACCACAAATTCCATAAGCAATTATCAGACTGACCAGACCTATTTAGACAACTGGTATGAGTAGTTTGTTCACTCACTTCTACACTCAGCAAACTGGTATTATCATTCACCCATCCTCCAAGAAAGCCATAAAAGATGTGAGTATATAACTTCCTTTTTCTTTTTATAAAGAAACATAAGTGACCACACAAATATGTGTATGTTTCCAAAAGTGTGGATCCTAGGCTGTGTACCCATGAGTCACTTATTCCAATTCTCCATTTATTTAAGGCACAAAATATGTGGGTATCAGTTTCCTCCCACAAAGGAGAATTACATCAAAGCCGTAAGGAAAAGCGCTTTGAGAACTGTAAAGTGGTATAAATATATGTTTGCAATGGGAAAGAGGCTTATATGGTCTGCTATTTAATGATAAATAAGACTTTAACACATTCTCTCCAAAAATGGATATATAAAAGTTAGAAAGGAGTTTGAAAGCTGTAAGAGTTTAAATCATAAATTATAATGCAGTACCCTCTCTCGTTGCAGAGCACTGGCTCTGGGAACCAGTGCTCCAGCCTCCTGGCTCCTAATTGGACACACTGGTCCAGCCGCTCCGCAGCACGTGGGATCTTCCCCGGCCAGGGATCAAACCTGTGTCCCTTGTACTGCAAGGCGAACTCTATCCACTGAACCAACAGGCAAGCCCCCCCCAAATTTTTTAAATTAAAACAGAATATATACATATATATATATATATATATATATATATATACGTATACACATATAATTGAATCCCTTTGCTGTGTACCAGAAACTAACATAATATTGTAAGTCAACTATATTCCAATTAAAAAAATAAAATAGCCTAAATGCATACATACATACAGGTCATCAAAATGCCAAAAAAAAAAAAAAAAAAAAAGATAATGAGAAGTTTCTGGTTACAGGTCTAATGACTGAATTGGGATTATCTTGATTTCAAAATTCTTATTTTAAAATAGATGATTTCTTGAAAATTCCTCATTAAAACTCATGAATAGAAAAAAGACACTGGTCTGCAATAAGAAAAGGAAGTCATCATACATTAGAAAAGAAAGGAAAAGCAAAACAAAGACCACAAATTCCATAAGCAATTATCAGACTGACCAGACCTATTTAGACAACTGGTATGAGTAGTTTGTTCACTCACTTCTACACTCAGCAAACTGGTATTATCATTCACCCATCCTCCAAGAAAGCCATAAAAGATGTGAGTATATAACTTCCTTTTTCTTTTTATAAAGAAACATAAGTGACCACACAAATATGTGTATGTTTCCAAAAGTGTGGATCCTAGGCTGTGTACCCATGAGTCACTTATTCCAATTCTCCATTTATTTAAGGCACAAAATATGTGGGTATCAGTTTCCTCCCACAAAGGAGAATTACATCAAAGCCGTAAGGAAAAGCGCTTTGAGAACTGTAAAGTGGTATAAATATATGTTTGCAATGGGAAAGAGGCTTATATGGTCTGCTATTTAATGATAAATAAGACTTTAACACATTCTCTCCAAAAATGGATATATAAAAGTTAGAAAGGAGTTTGAAAGCTGTAAGAGTTTAAATCATAAATTATAATGCTGAGATAAACTATTCTGAACCCCAAAAGTAAAAGATACTGGTCCTAGTAACACTCACCTAGGAAAATCAAAGTTCATTCTTCCAAAGATGCAAAAATGTCATAAAAGAAGCATTCAATTGTGGACTAGAGTTTTATATTTGAGATGTCTCAATTAAATCTGAACACTGACACATTGCTTTATTGTATACACTCATTTTGCATGATGCCAGATGATTAGTTCTCTTTACATTAAGCTGTAATAATTCAGTTCTGATTCTAGATCTGGCTCTGTTTGCTTGGCCTATATCTGATCATAGGGTGGCACAATTTTTGTTTAGACTTGACATATTTAAAGCCAGTGCTTCGCATTCTTTTTTTATTTAGTTGGAGGATAATTGCTTCACAATGTTGTGTTGGTTTCTTCCGCACAACAATGCTTATCAGCCATAAATATGTCTATATATGTACATATAACCCCTCCCTCCCAAGGCCCCATTCCAGCCCTCTAGGCCGTCCCTGGGCTAGGCTCCCCGTGCTACACAGCAGCTTTCCACTAACTGTCTTACACGTGGTAGTTGACACACATCAACATCACTCTCTCAAAGCATCCCGCCCTCTCCTTCCCTTGCTGTGTGCACAAGTCTGTTCTCTTTGTCTGCATCTCTATTCCTGCCCTGCAAATAGGCTGATCAGTACCATTTTTCTAGATTGCACATATGTGTGTGCTAAGGTGATTCAGTCAGCTCTGACTCTTTGTGGCCCTATGGACTGTGGCCCACCAGTCTCCTCTGTCCATGGAATTCTCCAGGCAGGAATACTGGAGTGAGCGGCCATGCCCCTCTTCAGGGGATCTTCCCGAGCCTGGAGTTTAGAATTTCTTACGTCTCCTACATTGTCAGGCTGGTTCTTTACCATTCGCACCACCTGGGAAGCACCCAGATTCTATAGATACTTGTTAATATATGATGATTCATTTTTCTTTCTGACTTACTAGCATTCTTAAAATACTGTAGTAAACTCATGATTCACATACCACTGATTTGCATATGAGATTATACCTACAAAAGATGAGAGGTCGATACGCTCTTATTCATTCTAACATTTCTTACAGGTGTTTCTTTTTTTTGGTTTATAGTGGGCACTCATTAAACATAAGTCCCATAATCCGTAACTTCATGATAGACATGAGAATATGTCGAAAGAATAAAAAGAGCAGTAAAAGTGACACCGATATAAAATGGAAAGGGTATGCCACTTAATGAAAATAATGCACATTTAATACACAGCATAAAATAAAGAAGCTAAGTTGCAACTAGAGAAACATAAATTTGAGTTCCTATTAGGTCAAATTTCCCTAATACGAAAATTTAAAACCTTTCCACTGAAGATTATGTACTTATCCTCAACTTATATTTCAAATGTTAGAGCAATGCCAATTATGTATTTTAGTATTTAGCATTTCCTTAGAGTTCACTACTGTTCTGTTTCTACATGTTTTCAATAACATATTTAGAAAAATTATTTAAAAATAGAGAGTATTGGGGGAGGGACGGATTAGGAGTTTGGGATTAGCAGATGTGAACTGTTTTATATATAGGGTGGATAAACAATGAGCTCTTACTATACCGCACAGGGAACGATATTCAATACATTGTGATAAACCACAACGAAAAGAATATAGAAAAGAATGTATACATGTGTATTACTGACTCACTTTTCTATACAGCAGAAACTAACCCAACACTGTAAATCAACTATATCCCAACAAAGTAAAATTTAAAAATAAATAAATAGTATGGACGTGTTATGGAAGAGCATTCTGTCCACACTCACCAAGAATACCAAAGGATTTAGGGCAGATTTCCGGACAAAGAGCAACAGAGATTCTTGTTTCAATTGAAAGCCTAGAGAAGCAGGTTGCTGAATAACATAAATATAAGAATGTTTCTTAGTTCTTGTAGTTAACAGTGAGCACTTACTATAATTCACCTTTACGATGCAGGTTCTATCACATATAATATTTAACATAAGCCCTCCAAGCAGGTTTGAATTGTGCTATAGAAGCTATCTTAAAGAATATCATAAAATGGTCCCATTCTGCCTTTTACGTATGTAGAAGTGATCTTTTTCTACAAAAGAAATCTATGCAAACCCCTCCATATAGTACATTTGTAGGTGTGTGCTCTATCAGAAAAAACACATGAAAATTCCTTGAGATGAATTTAAAGATACCACCAGAGTCAAGTCACATGCCTGCTATAAAGACATACCAGGAACTTGACATATCTATAGTATTCACAGATGCAGATATATATTTATGGGACTCTGTCTGCATAAATCAAATGCCTATGAATAAAACATCATTTAACTCTACAGGAATTCAATTCCAATTTCAGAAGTAGAGCATCATTAAACCCCTCACCACTGTTGGAGGAAGAAAGCAAAAAAAGAAACACTTCTCAATAACAACTTCTTTAATACATTACATTCAAATTTTTAATCAATGTCCAAAGCAACTTCAGCCTAATGTTTATTTTCATACATAAAAATGAAGGTAGTCAGGGTTTTCTAAACTTCAAATTTTTGGTGTAACCTGGTTAGGGGTACCACTCTGATGAACAGAAACATACAAGGCAACAAAACGTGTCTACTGAGGCAAGACAATATGTATACCTCACCCTCTGAAGTCACATGATGCACCCTTCCATCCTCCCTTCCTACACATTACCAAAGCTGTTTGAGATCTCACAACTAGCTGAGACGCACTTGCAAATGTTCTGATCAAAAGAATGTCTTTGCTAAGAACCACAGAAGGTATTAGGGATCCAAGATCAACACCCATATTCCAAATCAAACAGAAGATTATAAAAGCCAACCAAAGTAACCCTTTTCATACTCAGCCAGAGACCTGAATGCAACCATGTGATACCAAAACCAAAAGTCATGCAGTCACAAGGTCTGGGTGGAAAACCTCTTCAGCCATGACGGGTAAGAGAAAAAGTCTGGTACCCACCTGGGTGAAAGCCTAGAGAAGCGTTTTTTGAATGTTTCTTAGGTTAACGTAGCACTTACTATAAGTCACCGTTACGATGCAGGTTCTATCACATATAATATTTAACATAAGCCCTCCAAGCAGGTTTGAATTGTGCTATAGAAGCTATCTTAAAGAATATCATAAAATGGTCCCATTCTGCCTTTTACGTATGTAGAAGTGATCTTTTTCTACAAAAGAAATCTATGCAAACCCCTCCATATAGTACATTTGTAGGTGTGTGCTCTATCAGAAAAAACACATGAAAATTCCTTGAGATGAATTTAAAGATACCACCAGAGTCAAGTCACATGCCTGCTATAAAGACATACCAGGAACTTGACATATCTATAGTATTCACAGATGCAGATATATATTTATGGGACTCTGTCTGCATAAATCAAATGCCTATGAATAAAACATCATTTAACTCTACAGGAATTCAATTCCAATTTCAGAAGTAGAGCATCATTAAACCCCTCACCACTGTTGGAGGAAGAAAGCAAAAAAAGAAACACTTCTCAATAACAACTTCTTTAATACATTACATTCAAATTTTTAATCAATGTCCAAAGCAACTTCAGCCTAATGTTTATTTTCATACATAAAAATGAAGGTAGTCAGGGTTTTCTAAACTTCAAATTTTTGGTGTAACCTGGTTAGGGGTACCACTCTGATGAACAGAAACATACAAGGCAACAAAACGTGTCTACTGAGGCAAGACAATATGTATACCTCACCCTCTGAAGTCACATGATGCACCCTTCCATCCTCCCTTCCTACACATTACCAAAGCTGTTTGAGATCTCACAACTAGCTGAGACGCACTTGCAAATGTTCTGATCAAAAGAATGTCTTTGCTAAGAACCACAGAAGGTATTAGGGATCCAAGATCAACACCCATATTCCAAATCAAACAGAAGATTATAAAAGCCAACCAAAGTAACCCTTTTCATACTCAGCCAGAGACCTGAATGCAACCATGTGATACCAAAACCAAAAGTCATGCAGTCACAAGGTCTGGGTGGAAAACCTCTTCAGCCATGACGGGTAAGAGAAAAAGTCTGGTACCCACCTGGGATCTTTCTGAATGCTGTCGATGGACGGGGACCTGGCCAAGGTACCTTCGGGGGGGAGGGCAGGGCCGGATTTGCTGTACGGAGACTCCACAGACGGACAGTACTGCAGCTGGCGGTAGGGGTCCGCGTAGTTGGAGGCCGGGCCAGCGGTGTAGCTGGCCCTCTGGAAGGTGGCGGCGGCGGCACTCTGCGGGCCATGCTGGCTGCCTGTGCGCTGCAAGGGGACGGAGTCGACACCGGGGGAGGACGGGGCTAGGGCAGGAAAGTAGGGACAGAGTAAAAAATTGAGGACCTGCTCACAGAAACGGTTCACCAGGTCTAGGCAGGGGGAAATTACACACAATAAAAAAAAAGGGTTTGAAAGAATAAAAAAATAATTGTTACACTTGAACCAACACATTTAATGCTACCCACTACAATGATAATTTAGCATGGTGCTCGTTTGGCCCAAGGGTTCGTTCAGGCTTTTCCCTAACATCTTAAGGAAAAACTCAAACGAAGTTTTGGGCCAACCCAATATTTCAGCAATTACTCTTTCAGTTCTAGGGTGCAAATGCGATGTGTCTACAGCTTTGTGACTTCCAAGAGGAGGTCTGTTCATCTGAAACATAAAGTCTGGGCAGAGATAAAACCCAGAAGAAATGTAAGCGATATTGTCTAAGGAATTGTGGACAGTGAGTTCTTCATTGTTTCAGCTGAGAAAATTCAAGCAGTTCATTCATGGGATATTATATTCATTTTATTAAGGCTGTGAAACATATTTAGTGATGTGCTTAACTTTTCTTGAATAAAGGAAAGAAGAGGTATGTGTGTGTGTGGCGGGTGGAGGCTGACACAGGTCTGTAATTACTACTAGAGCAGTAAATGCAGGGCTGGACAGGTCTTGTAAAGTTCGGGACACACCAGATTTTTATTTGCTTCTTTTTTAGCTCTAGCTGTCACTGTCACCTATGCATTGGTGAAGGGCAGGCATGTGAGAGGCGATGAAGACCCACCCAACTGCAGCGCAGACAAAATAAGATGCTGACTCGGCTCTTCCAGAAGCATCTGAATCTTTTCAATACGCCTAAATTGTATGAAGACGATCTGACGCCAGTTACTAAAATCGGTTTGACTATTTCCAAACTGAATTTCAGTTACTGGTTTCCTTGCTAGGTTTTCTGGAGTTTGTTCCCTGTTCCCTGTCATTTTTTCTTTTAAATCTGGTTCTCCAAAATACTTGATGTCTAAGGTATAGCTGATTTCTACAATGAAAATAGTATCTTCTGTATTAAAAGAAGGTGACTTGCTAATAACTGCTTGATCGTTAGCTATGATATGAAGTGGCACCTTTACTTTCTCGCATTGTAGATCAGAATGAACACATAACATACTACTATATATGAAATAGGTAACCAACAAGAATCTACTCTACAGGAAACTCTACTCAATATTTTGTAACAACCTATAAGAGAAAAGAAACTGGAAAAAAAAGACATATATATATATATATATATATATATATATATATATATATATGACTGAATCACTTTGGTGAACACCTGAAACTAACACAACATTGTAAATTAGCTGTACTTCAATAACAAAAATATACCCTGTGTATAGCTATGACCATTGCAAGCTCTACACAGAATTGAATTCCAGTTATCAATCACATCCCACAACTTGGACTTCTGAAGCACCACCCAGTGAATGGTGGTAACACTTATTTCATCCTCTCTCTCATTAGAAGACATATTTGAAATCAGTTACAAAATAAACCATTACATTGAGAAAACAATATTAATTTAATATTAAAGAAGTTAAGGATATTATCTCAAAATGTTAAAAAAAAAAGCCTGCAAAGTAAACTGGAGGAATATATTCTAGTATTAGAACTAATTTTAATTAAGAGTTCAGGACTTCCCATTTCCAATGAACTCTTAATACTTAATCTTGTAATAACCAAAATTAGGGGACCAGGCACCATGACATGGTGAAGATTAGAAAAATATTTAAGAAAATTTTCTAAACAAAAAGAGTATATATTCCCAGAAGAGCCATGTTTTGAAATGACAAGGGTTGCCCTGGTAGATTAAGTTGCAAAGTCATTAGATTAGACTAATAAAAAATTAAGCTCACAACCAGAAAATCTGTCGTATGCCTTTATGCAGTTTCTGGAGCATTTATATTTTCTTCGAAATTTTGCAAGCTTGTCTAATTAAAATTCATGTTGTAAAATTTATGAACAATGTGCTGTATGTCATGGGGACAGGGATTTAAAATTCAGGCCAGGCATAACCATGCTCTTGGGAGAACAAATGCACAGAGGTAGGCAAAATTTCATTTTCTAAAATAGTTGTGAAGAGCCAGCCAGCAAATCAAGGCAAAGGGGTAAACCAATGATAAATGAATACTTTTCTCAGGTAACTGCATGTTTTTCATGCAAGAACTAAATATGTATATTTAAGCTTCCTAAAAAGGGGTTACTAGTATCAGAAAAAATCCTTTTCTCTACAAAATTATTTGTTGTTAATACTTTAAAATACAGTGATTAACAGGAAGGGAGGGCAAAATGACAAAGATGGAGGATTTAGAGCTGAAACATAAAACTTAAAAAAAAAGAGAGACTGAAACATTACAAAACACCACTGTTAAAAACTGACAAGCAAAAAAAGAAAGAAAGAAAATAAAAAATCTCTTAGAGAAAATTATAAAGAATAGGGAATTCTCTGTCGATCCAGTGGTTATGACTCCGCATTCTCAGTGCAGACAGAATGGGTTTGGTCCCTTGCTGGGGAAGTAAGATCAAATAAGTCACTAGAGAGACTGGAGCAGGTGAACGTAGGGTGTGAAATGCAATTAACTGAGCAGAAACAGGACAATATCTCAGGGCGAGAGGAGGAAGAAACAGTGAAGGACAGTTTATGAATATTATTCAGCTCAGATATGTATTCTAAAGAAATTCCAAAATGTTAAAAAAAAAGCCTGCAAAGTAAACTGGAGGAATATATTCTAGTATTAGAACTAATTTTAATTAAGAGTTCAGGACTTCCCATTTCCAATGAACTCTTAATACTTAATCTTGTAATAACCAAAATTAGGGGACCAGGCACCATGACATGGTGAAGATTAGAAAAATATTTAAGAAAATTTTCTAAACAAAAAGAGTATATATTCCCAGAAGAGCCATGTTTTGAAATGACAAGGGTTGCCCTGGTAGATTAAGTTGCAAAGTCATTAGATTAGACTAATAAAAAATTAAGCTCACAACCAGAAAATCTGTCGTATGCCTTTATGCAGTTTCTGGAGCATTTATATTTTCTTCGAAATTTTGCAAGCTTGTCTAATTAAAATTCATGTTGTAAAATTTATGAACAATGTGCTGTATGTCATGGGGACAGGGATTTAAAATTCAGGCCAGGCATAACCATGCTCTTGGGAGAACAAATGCACAGAGGTAGGCAAAATTTCATTTTCTAAAATAGTTGTGAAGAGCCAGCCAGCAAATCAAGGCAAAGGGGTAAACCAATGATAAATGAATACTTTTCTCAGGTAACTGCATGTTTTTCATGCAAGAACTAAATATGTATATTTAAGCTTCCTAAAAAGGGGTTACTAGTATCAGAAAAAATCCTTTTCTCTACAAAATTATTTGTTGTTAATACTTTAAAATACAGTGATTAACAGGAAGGGAGGGCAAAATGACAAAGATGGAGGATTTAGAGCTGAAACATAAAACTTAAAAAAAAAGAGAGACTGAAACATTACAAAACACCACTGTTAAAAACTGACAAGCAAAAAAAGAAAGAAAGAAAATAAAAAATCTCTTAGAGAAAATTATAAAGAATAGGGAATTCTCTGTCGATCCAGTGGTTATGACTCCGCATTCTCAGTGCAGACAGAATGGGTTTGGTCCCTTGCTGGGGAAGTAAGATCAAATAAGTCACTAGAGAGACTGGAGCAGGTGAACGTAGGGTGTGAAATGCAATTAACTGAGCAGAAACAGGACAATATCTCAGGGCGAGAGGAGGAAGAAACAGTGAAGGACAGTTTATGAATATTATTCAGCTCAGATATGTATTCTAAATTCCCCTTTCTGCGGGGAAATGGCAGGGAACCCCTTATTCAGAGCTTAACTCCTGAAGTTAGAGAATCAGGTTCACATGTAGGCTTTCCAGTCAATCATTTGTACCTGGCAAGTAATTGCACCCTCAAGGTTCCAATTCCCTGATTGTAAAGTGAAAAGAAGACAAGGGTCAAGTGCGATGATTTTTTAAATGTATGAAAAGCGAGTAATGTCTAACACGTGCAAAATGACTTGATCCGAAGAGCCGACTGATCGGAAAAGATCCTGATGCTGGAAAGATTGAGGCCAGGAGGAGAAGGGGACAACAGATGAGATGGTTGGATGGCATCAACCATCCAAAGGACATGAGTTTGAGCAAACTCCAGGAGATGGTAAAGGACAGGGAAGCCTGACAAGATACAGTCTATGGGGTTGCAAAGAGTCAGACATGACTGAACAACAACAGTAACAATTATTAATGTTGAAACCAGTTCACATTAGAAAAGGGACTGGATATAACACATGGAGTAATAAGTCCTTGCCTGATATAGAGTCTGGATATTAGACGTCATAGCTCCTGGAAGTGCTTAACTTGTGTGTCCTCTTATTTCCTCCAACTACCCCACACGAAAATAAACCTGCTTTCACTTTACAAGTGGAAAACTGAGGCACAGAGGAATCCCATAACTTTCCCAGGTTTGCCTTATATTTGGTAGAGAAGGAGTTCAAACTCATGAACCCTGCTTACAGAGTTTATAATTACAACCACCAGGTTTATAGACTGGACCAGGTTTATAACCTCAAATATATGTATTACCAAAGTACCTAACACAGTGAGAAAACTTAGAGAAACTGAGGAGAGGCCTAAAATTAAGGGGAAAGTCTCCCAAAAGTACAGAGAAGAGACAGGTTTATAATAAGAATCAACAACTTGAATATCACATGGGAAAAACTATTACACCTTGGTATGCTAATTTATACCATGTCTCATTTAACTGAGTTTATTGAGATATGCATAAAAAAATCTAACTTTATTTCCATGAAAATCAAGAATAGGATATATATTTATATATATATGTATATATATAAATATACACACACACACACTTAATTTTATTTTAAAGTGTTTTGAGTCTTAGTTTAACCAGTGATATTATTATTTTAAGAAAAAGGAGGGTGGACTGTGAAATCTAAAAACAACTTTCAGAAAGATCTTACTAAAAATAACAACCACCCTTGTGTTATTTGACAAATGGTCCTTCTGAAGTATCATTTCTGAAGCCTACTTCTTTTAGGTCACAATAAATAGGGTACCTGTTAAGAATTTCAAACTATAAAATCAGAATTCCAATTGATACTGCCAACTTCAAAATAAAGTACAGACTGATCAATGCAAGGAAAAATGATGCAAAATAACGATACAAATGGGAAGAAAAACAGACTAAAAGGCAGATTTTATAACCATAGGGAGCTTCCCAGGTGGTTCAGGGGTAAAGAATCCATCTGAAAGTGCAGGAGACACAGGAGACTCGGGTTTGATTCCTGGGTCGGGAAGATCCCCCGAGGGAGGGAAATGGCACCCTGCTCCAACATTCTTGATTGAAGAATCCCATGGACAGAGAAGCCTGGTGGGCTATGGGGTTGCAAAGAGTTGGATGCGACTGAGCAACGGAGCATATGTGATCACATAGAAGAAAGTGCAAGATCAACCAGCTGATCTCGACTAACTGTCAGAAACAGAATGAGGTAATGTTTTATGATTTTTCAAGCAGGACATAAAAGAAAAATTTCAACAGATAAAGACGGATTTCACCGTTTCTGCCATGCCTGCTGAAACTGCGGTGTGCCTGATGCAGATTGAGGATCTCTGTTAATACAGATAAGCTGATATGGATGACACAATTAAAGACTTCTTTAATGGAAAATTTCCCTTCATTTTCATGTTGGTATATGTTTTCTCTCATTTGAATTAGAGTTCAGCTGACCAAATTACCCACCTTAGAGGATTACTCTACTCAACAGAACCTTCGTATGGCAAACATTTGAAGTAAAAGTTGCTTTATCAGCTCTGTAAACACTCCTCTCTCATCTCACCTGCTCTGCAAACAGCCCCTTCTCCCCTCAATAAGCTCTTACAACTCAATGAACCACACTGCTGGTCTCTTTGGGGGAGATTTTTAAAGTAGCCTCTTCAGCAATTGAACCTTTGCCTTTCCGTGTTGTTCATAAAATGATCTGTTCTCTGTAGAGCTACACAAATAAAGGTCTAGTGAGCAAAGGAAAAAAAAAAAAAAAATAGATGTTTTCTGTGCTGTGTTTGCCTGAAAGAAGGGAAGGGAGACCCTTTGCAATAAAAATCAAACATCCTATTTTGATGAGGACAGAGGGTTACATGCATTATTTACTGAGAGTGGAAAGAAGGAACAGAATAAACTGCAAGACTCTGCACATGAAGAAATTTGGTGGATAGAATATAAAGTAGGGTTCAACAGAAGAAAGGAAAAACATTTATGGTTTTGTACTATTTACCTTTGCTTTTATGTATAGTTGTATATAGAGAAATATGAAAACATAAGATACTTTTACATGTGCTATAACATAAGAAGTAAGCAAAAAACAAGCTAATTAAATAATATGCCTTCTGCAAGTTTAGAAAATAAAGATGTCTTAGGTGACAATGGATCCAAGACCATGACCTATGTATTTTTTTTTTAGATTTTTTTTTTCCTGTGGGCCATTTCTAAAGTTGTTATTAAATTTATTACAGTGTAGGGCTTCCCTGGTGGTGCAGTGGGTAAGGACACCACCTTGCAGTGCAAGGAGCGCCAGTTCAATCCCTGGTCTGGGAAGATCCCATAACTGCGGGGTTTAATTTTTCACAGATAAAAGTTTCAACAGATAAAGACGGATTTCACCGTTTCTGCCATGCCTGCTGAAACTGCGTGTGCCTGATGCAGATTGAGGATCTCTGTTAATACAGATAAGCTGATATGGATGACACAATTAAAGACTTCTTTAATGGAAAATTTCCCTTCATTTTCATGTTGGTATATGTTTTCTCTCATTTGAATTAGAGTTCAGCTGACCAAATTACCCACCTTAGAGGATTACTCTACTCAACAGAACCTTCGTATGGCAAACATTTGAAGTAAAAGTTGCTTTATCAGCTCTGTAAACACTCCTCTCTCATCTCACCTGCTCTGCAAACAGCCCCTTCTCCCCTCAATAAGCTCTTACAACTCAATGAACCACACTGCTGGTCTCTTTGGGGGAGATTTTTAAAGTAGCCTCTTCAGCAATTGAACCTTTGCCTTTCCGTGTTGTTCATAAAATGATCTGTTCTCTGTAGAGCTACACAAATAAAGGTCTAGTGAGCAAAGGAAAAAAAAAAAAAAAATAGATGTTTTCTGTGCTGTGTTTGCCTGAAAGAAGGGAAGGGAGACCCTTTGCAATAAAAATCAAACATCCTATTTTGATGAGGACAGAGGGTTACATGCATTATTTACTGAGAGTGGAAAGAAGGAACAGAATAAACTGCAAGACTCTGCACATGAAGAAATTTGGTGGATAGAATATAAAGTAGGGTTCAACAGAAGAAAGGAAAAACATTTATGGTTTTGTACTATTTACCTTTGCTTTTATGTATAGTTGTATATAGAGAAATATGAAAACATAAGATACTTTTACATGTGCTATAACATAAGAAGTAAGCAAAAAACAAGCTAATTAAATAATATGCCTTCTGCAAGTTTAGAAAATAAAGATGTCTTAGGTGACAATGGATCCAAGACCATGACCTATGTATTTTTTTTTTAGATTTTTTTTTTCCTGTGGGCCATTTCTAAAGTTGTTATTAAATTTATTACAGTGTAGGGCTTCCCTGGTGGTGCAGTGGGTAAGGACACCACCTTGCAGTGCAAGGAGCGCCAGTTCAATCCCTGGTCTGGGAAGATCCCACGTGCCACGGAGTGGCTGGACTGATGTGTCCAATCACTGAGCCAGAGCTCTGGAGTGCATGCGCCCAGAGCTGGAGCTCTGCGACAACAGAGGCCACCGCGATGGGAGGCCCACACGGGCCAAAGAACAAAGATGGATGAAAATGGATAAATGAAAGACCAATAGAATGGCTCGCCTGCCCACCCACCTCCCTCCCCAACCACCCCCCAAATAAATAAATAAATAAATAAATAAATCTTTAAAAAAAAAAATTATTACCGTGTTGCTTCTGTTTTATGTTTCGGTTATTTGGCCATGAGGCATGTGGAATCTTAGCTCCCTGATCAGGGACTGAACCCACACCTCCTGCACTGGCAAGTCAAGTCTTAAACACTGAACCACCAGGGAAGTGCCAGCCTATATACTTTTAAAGTTGCTATTTAAATAATAATGACTCTCTCATATCAGAAATGAGAAGCCTTTACCTAACCCTCTATATTTCCAATAGTATTATCATCTAAGACTGAATTATAAATCTTTCCAATTGTTTGCACATGGCACAGGTTGATGCAGACTAAGCCCAAGTGAAAAATGTTGTTGTTCAGTCGCTAAGTCGCTTCTGACTCCTTGTGACCCCATGGAGTGCAGTATACCAGGCGTCCCTGTCCTTTGCCATCTCCCAGAGTTTGTCCAGACTCATGTCCACTGAGTCAGTGATGCCATCCAACCATCTCATCCTCTGCTACCTTCTTCTCCTTTTGCTGTTAATCTTTCCCAGCATCAGGGTCAATGGGAAAATATTCACAGGTAAATTTAACACATTGTTTTGAAACTTCTTACATCATTATTTTTGTGGGGGAGAGGCATTTAATGCAGTATTTTTAGTAGCAATGGAGTCATTATTAGTGCTGATGTTGATTGCTGATGATGTTGCTTGTCGTTGTTCAGTCACTCAGTCGTGTGCGACTCTGTGACCCCAGGGACTGCAGCACGTCAGGGTTCCTAAAGTTTTCCTGCCATTTCTAAATTTTATCAGCTGATTTACCACCAAACACTCTGTTCTCGTTCAGCTGCAATTAGACTTTGTATTTCTACCATTTTAGGTGAATTGATTTAGCTAAGACTCTGGAAGCTCTCCTTGATTTTAAGATGATATTTACCACTAGGTTCATTAAAAATTTCCAACTGGGGAATAATGTGCCCCTGACTTTTTAGACTTACAAAGAGGTAAAAATTTTAACTAAGAGGTTATAGAGGATCTAATCTGACTAGCTCTAATGGGAAGCAATCATTTTTACAATTTGAAGTAACAGCATTTAATAAGTAATAAACTGTTAATATTTCACCTTTTGTGGACTCAAATAGTGATTTTAATTGAAAATGCTATTTATATTTTATGGAAGAATAGTAGTAAAATTTTATGAAAATGAAGGTTCTTTGTAGCCCTTCTATAACTTTATGGAGTATTGATTATTATGGAAGAAAATGAAGATTTTTAAAAACGCTATCTCCATACGGACAAATATTTTCATCCCAGTCTTCTTTCTTTTTATGCTGTAGTATTTGTCAAACTCATTCGCGTATTGAGCAGGTTTTCTCCTCTCAGGAGACCTACAATAACTAATTTTTAGTACAAGCTGACACATTCGTCACAGAAAGCTTATTCTCTATGCTCAGGACTACATTTATCCCAAAGGAAATTCATGTGACTATCATCCTGGCATATGTTGGATATTTTCACTAGTTTAGAAAAATGTGTATGGGGGTTGTCAGAGTCAAGTATTTGTGTTAATCAAACGACTGTAAGTTGGTAGTCACTGACTTGCTCGAGAGTAAAATAAAAATTCATGCTATTTAGTTTCAGATTAATAGACGTCACCACAAGCAAATCCATGAGCATCTAACAGTCTTTGACTGTGCCCCTTATTGTATTAGCTTTGATTTAGACAAGCTTTCACCTGGCCAAAGGCATGTTTTATTTAAACAGACACCCTAGTTAAAAGAGTGCCTCGTCAATCTTCATTGTGCAGGAAGTAAAGCCTCAGCTCCTGGGCTGATGGTAGTGGAGAAGCAGGTGGGGGCATCTGTCCTACCATCCCCGGGTCAGTGGTCTGGCCTCTTGTGGGTTCAAAGTTTTCTAAAAGTTTACCACCAAACACTCTGTTCTCGTTCAGCTGCAATTAGACTTTGTATTTCTACCATTTTAGGTGAATTGATTTAGCTAAGACTCTGGAAGCTCTCCTTGATTTTAAGATGATATTTACCACTAGGTTCATTAAAAATTTCCAACTGGGGAATAATGTGCCCCTGACTTTTTAGACTTACAAAGAGGTAAAAATTTTAACTAAGAGGTTATAGAGGATCTAATCTGACTAGCTCTAATGGGAAGCAATCATTTTTACAATTTGAAGTAACAGCATTTAATAAGTAATAAACTGTTAATATTTCACCTTTTGTGGACTCAAATAGTGATTTTAATTGAAAATGCTATTTATATTTTATGGAAGAATAGTAGTAAAATTTTATGAAAATGAAGGTTCTTTGTAGCCCTTCTATAACTTTATGGAGTATTGATTATTATGGAAGAAAATGAAGATTTTTAAAAACGCTATCTCCATACGGACAAATATTTTCATCCCAGTCTTCTTTCTTTTTATGCTGTAGTATTTGTCAAACTCATTCGCGTATTGAGCAGGTTTTCTCCTCTCAGGAGACCTACAATAACTAATTTTTAGTACAAGCTGACACATTCGTCACAGAAAGCTTATTCTCTATGCTCAGGACTACATTTATCCCAAAGGAAATTCATGTGACTATCATCCTGGCATATGTTGGATATTTTCACTAGTTTAGAAAAATGTGTATGGGGGTTGTCAGAGTCAAGTATTTGTGTTAATCAAACGACTCGTAAGTTGGTAGTCACTGACTTGCTCGAGAGTAAAATAAAAATTCATGCTATTTAGTTTCAGATTAATAGACGTCACCACAAGCAAATCCATGAGCATCTAACAGTCTTTGACTGTGCCCCTTATTGTATTAGCTTTGATTTAGACAAGCTTTCACCTGGCCAAAGGCATGTTTTATTTAAACAGACACCCTAGTTAAAAGAGTGCCTCGTCAATCTTCATTGTGCAGGAAGTAAAGCCTCAGCTCCTGGGCTGATGGTAGTGGAGAAGCAGGTGGGGGTATCTGTCCTACCATCCCAACCTGGGCTCAGTGGTCTGGCCTCTTGGTGGCAGCCACAGGACCCCGCCTCCCTGTGCAGGGAGAGAGCAGGATGTGTCTGGTGAGGGGGTCCCTCTGAGGTCTGGACGAGTGGCAAGAACCACTGATTCAGGAAGTGACCCTATTATATTCTTACACTGTGGCCACCATGCTGCTCCCTGGCTCAGTCCCTCTGCTGTGCAGGCTTGTGGGCCCCTGCTCCACTGTCTCTGCCTCCCTACACAGACCACACCTGTGCGCAGGGAGGCTGCAGGCACTGAGCTGCAGCACTGGGCAATCAAGGGTGGATGCCGTCCCACAGCCCCACTCCCTCCCCAGAAATCAGACAAAGGATGTCCTGGGAAGGGTCAGGAGTCATGTAGAGTGCCATCCTGAGTTACAAGTTATCCAGGAAAGAAAACGCAGTATGCATCGTTTTCTGTTATTATTAATACAGTGTCTTCACTTTTGTCTGAAATACTCATTTAGCCTTTAGTATATTACTTTCTATGACCAGTGAATGTTTCACATTGTATGTCCTTTTCTGAAACTAAATTGAGCATGTGTGAGGTCTAGGAGAATTGAAGCTTCTTTAGGTCCGGAGCTCATCAAGCACCTGGATTGTCTTCAACAGATACTAACAGACTATAGGAAACTCACTCCAGTATCCCTGCCTGGAGAATCCCATGGACAGCCTGGTGGGCTACAGTCCATGGGGTCACAAAGAGTTGGACACAACTGAAGTGACTGAGCACGCACACACATATGCATGCTTGTCTTCATGCCTGACTGGTGACTCCTTCAAGGGGGGCAACTGGCCTTCAATCCCCCTGCCCCATGCTCCCTGCAGCTTCCTCTGGAAATGCTCAACAGATGGAACTGAAGGGCCCCCAGCCAGTGGCCTTACTTAACGGCAGAGAAGTAAGCCCAGAGGGGCACCCTGGTGACCAATTTGAGCCCAAAGTCCGTGGAACCTGAACAGTTCATGTCTAACCTGCCTCTTAAGAATATGTCCACTTCTCTTAATGAGTCAGGGTAACTGCTCTGGTTCTGGAAGCTTCTTAAAGGTCTACAGAGTGGCGGCACTAACTACAGGTGCATATAACACAAGGGATGTGAAAAATAACCCTCTGGATATGGGAAAGCAATCTTGAAATATTTCTTTATGAAAATCCTGAATTAACTAGACATAATTCAATAATAGTGTCTAATATGTAAGTAATTTATAAGGAGATGAGGTCTGGACGAGTGGCAAGAACCACTGATTCAGGAAGTGACCCTATTATATTCTTACACTGTGGCCACCATGCTGCTCCCTGGCTCAGTCCCTCTGCTGTGCAGGCTTGTGGGCCCCTGCTCCACTGTCTCTGCCTCCCTACACAGACCACACCTGGGGCAGGGAGGCTGCAGGCACTGAGCTGCAGCACTGGGCAATCAAGGGTGGATGCCGTCCCACAGCCCCACTCCTCCCCAGAAATCAGACAAAGGATGTCCTGGGAAGGGTCAGGAGTCATGTAGAGTGCCATCCTGAGTTACAAGTTATCCAGGAAAGAAAACGCAGTATGCATCGTTTTCTGTTATTATTAATACAGTGTCTTCACTTTTGTCTGAAATACTCATTTAGCCTTTAGTATATTACTTTCTATGACCAGTGAATGTTTCACATTGTATGTCCTTTTCTGAAACTAAATTGAGCATGTGTGAGGTCTAGGAGAATTGAAGCTTCTTTAGGTCCGGAGCTCATCAAGCACCTGGATTGTCTTCAACAGATACTAACAGACTATAGGAAACTCACTCCAGTATCCCTGCCTGGAGAATCCCATGGACAGCCTGGTGGGCTACAGTCCATGGGGTCACAAAGAGTTGGACACAACTGAAGTGACTGAGCACGCACACACATATGCATGCTTGTCTTCATGCCTGACTGGTGACTCCTTCAAGGGGGGCAACTGGCCTTCAATCCCCCTGCCCCATGCTCCCTGCAGCTTCCTCTGGAAATGCTCAACAGATGGAACTGAAGGGCCCCCAGCCAGTGGCCTTACTTAACGGCAGAGAAGTAAGCCCAGAGGGGCACCCTGGTGACCAATTTGAGCCCAAAGTCCGTGGAACCTGAACAGTTCATGTCTAACCTGCCTCTTAAGAATATGTCCACTTCTCTTAATGAGTCAGGGTAACTGCTCTGGTTCTGGAAGCTTCTTAAAGGTCTACAGAGTGGCGGCACTAACTACAGGTGCATATAACACAAGGGATGTGAAAAATAACCCTCTGGATATGGGAAAGCAATCTTGAAATATTTCTTTATGAAAATCCTGAATTAACTAGACATAATTCAATAATAGTGTCTAATATGTAAGTAATTTATAAGGGAGAGATACGTGCAGGCTAAGTCACTTCAGTCGTGTTCAACTCTTTGAGACCCATGGACTGTAGTCCACCAGGCTCCTCTGTCCATGGGATTCTCCAGGCAAGAACACTGGAGTGGGTTGCCATGCCCTTCTCCAGGGGAGCTTCCCAACATGGGGATTGAACCTGAGTCTCCTGCATTAGAGGCAGATTCTTTACCCACTGAGCCACCAGAGAACCCTGTACTAAAGGCATTTTCTCAACCATGTGGGCTCTGACAGAGACAATCCCTGGAATGGCAGGGTTAGCCGGGGAAGGGGAAGGGCTTGAAATGTAGGAAGAAGGAGTCATCTGAGCCAGTAGGGCAGCGAGAGGACTTCTGACTTTATGCTTAGAAGCTGGAGAGGTGACTTCTCACCTGTCCTCAGGAGACTACCCCTGCACTTTTGTAGTGTTGCGTACAACAGCACATTTCCTCAAAAGTGCCTTCAGTTCAAAGATGTCAGGGCAGGCATCTTGGACAACGAGCTGTCACATCGCCGCAGATCTCAGCCAGGGCAGAGATGACCGCTCCATGGAAAAGCCCGGGGACACAGCCTGTCCCCTCTGAAGCAGGCGGAACACTGCCGCCTTCCTTCAGAAGAGAGCCAGGAGAAAGGCACCCGTTCACTCATCCAGCTGGGCTCCCCACTGATGCCTGAGGGCAGGTCTCAGCACACTCTTTCTGTAAAGGGCCAGGCAGTGCGTGTTCTCAGCCTGACTGACCATGTGGTCTCAGTCACAGCTCTGCCCCTGGGCCACTGCAGGTGACAGCGGCTACAGATGATCTGAAAACAACTGGATGCTGTGCTGTTCCAGTAGCTATGTAAGGACCCAGAAACATGGACTTCCCATGATTTTTACATGTTGCAAAATATCATCGATCTTTCGACAGCAAATCATTTTATAAGGTGATGATCATTTTTCACCTATAAGCACTACTGAAACAGGTGACCCAAGGGATTTTGACCCTGAGCCACAGTGTGCCGACCCCGGGGGGAGAGAAAGCATTCGCTGTGTTCTTGTCATTGTTCGTCTAAAAGCATGACCATCTTTCCCTTGTCTCAAATTAGGCATTGATGAATAAAGTATTTTTTCCTATTGTAGCTGATTTTTCATTAAACTCCCAGAAGTTTATCAACAAGAGCTAATTCTAAGAGCACATGAATATGGAATAGAGAATCAACATAATCCCTTCTGTTGTTAGTCCTTCCTCAAAGTAGATACTGAATATCACCTAGATTGTTATCTTCGTCTTTTGTAAGGGGTGCGTAGAAATAAAATTACCTTAGCTAGTCATACGCAACCACTAAATGTGAAAACAGCGCAGTCTCAGATTGAAACAGATTTAGCAGGTTGAAGGTGAGAGAAATCTGACAGAAGAATAAATGGGAATGCTTTCTTTCTAAACCAAGATTATTATTAACACTGAATGGCATTTACAACGTCAAGAGTAAAATAAAGGAGTATTCTGCGCCTTTCCTTCCTATGGTAGAGTGAAATACTGAAATGCAAATATCAATAATCAGCTAAAAAAGCAACTTAGCTTGCCTGGATTTCAAACCATGTCATTTAGTGTTCTGATGCAGTTTAACAGAATTGCTATGATCTACTTCTTGGGAACTGGAAGTCACAATAAGCTGAAGATGCACAGCCTTGTTCCGAGTCCCTGACCATAGCCGCAGCCTCCGGCGTCCCGGCCCCTGCCTGGGATCACGCGTACGATGAGACACGAAGGACGCAGCTCTGGTGTCTGAAAACCAGCACCATACCGTTTTACAGGTTTACTCAGCCAGGGGAGGCTTTAGACCCGGTGCCATTCTCAGTATTTCTTAATTACATTGATTTTACAGTTAAGATAAGTGTTCTCCAGCGTGTTTAATCGTGACCTTTGACCAGTTATTTTGCAAACAGTTTCATAGTCTGGAAAACACGTGTCCTTCCTCACGTAGCCCGTGCTTGTGTTCAATTCAAAACATCTATTTAATCCAGGGGAGATGGAGAGTCAGACCATAGATGGAAGTGCCAGTGACCACCCTTTAAGTACGTTCCCATGAGCCAGCCTAATAGTGTATAGGAAATAAATTCTCATACCAAATATGCCACATTTTTAGTAAATATGGATTTTTTTCCTCCCAAGGTTGCCAAACAGGCAGAAAAGTGTTAGTTGCTCAGTCGTGTCCAACTCTTGTGACTCCACAGACTGCGGCCCACTAGGCTCCTCTGTCCATGGGATTCTCCAGGCAAGAACACTGGAGTGGGTAGCCATTCCCTTCTCCAGGGGATCTTCCCAACCCAGGGATAGAACCCAGGTCTCCAAAATTTCAGGTAGATTCTTTACCATCTGAGCTAGCAGGGAAGCCCCAAACAGGTTTATTGTACCATTAAAAAGATATTTAACAGCCTTAGGCACATGCCTTTACAGGTACTTACTTAAAGCAGTTATACTCATTAAATACATTAATAATGATTTACCAAACATCAGTACTACTACTTAAGATTTGTCCGTGGGACAAAATATGCTCACAGCTCCCAGGGGACTTCGCCATGTGCATTCTGCTCAGGGAGTTAAATTGGAATCATATTTGATTCTTATCATCAGAAATATTAATGTGAGAAGCAAGTCACTTCCTAATGCTTCTGAGGAGACAGGACACACAGCCACTCCCACGCCCACCCTTTCACTAGGGTGTACTACTTAAGCTCCCAAGCAGGGCCAGCCCTCTGTGGGTGGGCCACCCCTCTGTGGACAGACCACCCCTCTGTCCAGACCCCCTCACAGAGAGGTCCCTCTTCTGCAGAGAGGCCCCCCTTCGTGCACTGGACACCCCCCCTCCCGCAGACAGGCCGCCCTGTGTGCAGAGACGCCCTCCCGCCCCTCGCGGGCAGGCCAGGCGGGGTGCTGGGTACACACCTGTGCTCGTGCGGTAGGTGCCCGTGTGCGCCGGTGGCAGCGGGTCCCCCTGGCTCTGGCTAAGACTCCGCATGGGGGGCTTCTGGTAGACGCGGTCTTCATAGATGGGGTCTATGTGGTGCTCCGGGGACTGCAGGGCCCGCAGCTCGGGGCCCAGGTGGCCGTGCTGGCTGCTGTATGAGGCCCGGGACCCAGCTGAAAGGGAGACACAAGGAGACGCTCAGACCGATGTTCAAACAGAACTTGTTTTAACAAAGACATGCTCGAGGTTGGAAGGGGGCAGACATGTTGAAATCCGCAGAAAATCAAATGAACGGCGCGCAACGGCAGCAAGAGGTCAAGCTAATCAGCTTATCGGCATCACCCAGCTGCCTCACTTTGCTCCCAATCCTGACCTCTGAATAAGGATGATAATGATTCTGAGATAAGTCCACACTGAACAGGGTCAGTGAAACAGCATTTCTCTCAGCCTAATGAATGGAGCAGGTTTTCTCACTCAAGAAATCAGGCAGACTAAAGTCAATCCTAAAAAGTTCTTAATTCCACAGTCCTTGCAACCTCAAATTTTATAATGGCCGTTCTTATTTAAAACGATGCACACATGAATAAGCCACGAAGGTAAGTCATCTTGAATCTGTTCCTGAAAAGTGGACCAGTTTGTCCTCATTGGCAGTTCTTCCCTGGATAATGAATGAACCAAAATGAAGCCTTACAAGAGCCTAAATCCCTGAGAGAAGTTGATGTTAAAGAAAAAAGGTTTTCAAGTGATACTTCCTTTACTCGTACCTTCCAAATGGAAAGATCTGCATCTAGTCTACTTTCCTCTGAAACGGTTCAAATGGGTGCCACAAACAGGTCTCATTTCTAAACTGAAGCCACATGTTATTGTAAACCCTTGGGTCTTCGGATTTTTTTTTTTTTTTTGGTTTCGTGTTTTTTCCATTGTATGGGAAGACGTGTGGCTTTGAAGCAGTTCTGTGGACAAGGGGATCTCTGTACAACAGTAGAGTCTTAGGAGGGCAAAGAGCTTGAGTAGACACACACAAAAAAGAAGATGTTAACGGAGCGCGAGTATTTCCTCCAAGGGACAGGCAGGATCACAGGAGCAGACGTGCCAGGGGAATCGTCTCCATGGGGACAGGGGGAGTGGACATCCAGGGGCAATGAAGGGGAGATAACCAACGCAAGATGGCCACCCAGCGATGGCAAGGACAGGACACACACAAACCCCAAGCAGCCTACAGACGATTCCAGCAAAGACCCTTCAGGGAAATCTCCAAAGTGAACAACCGCCTGGCGAGCTCAGATTTAACTGTCAACTGCCTATGCACAGTCCCAACTGGGGACACTCCATCCATCCTGAAGTAACAGGGAGTGGTAGTTCCTTGATTACTTCGTAGGTCTGTAGGCAGCTCGTTCTCTGTCTTGCTGGTCCACCACCTTCACCAATGGCCACTGTAAATGGAGTATTTTCAGTGCTCAAAGACTGGGCTACTACAGGATCATCTAACCCCAAAGATTTGAACAGGCTGGTTTAGAATATTTGAGGACCAAACCCTTCAAAAGTTTTGAAATTGCCAACAGACAAAGGTTTTGTTAGTATATTTCACACAGGCTGTTTTACATTTAAATCAACAGAAAACAGAGCAATTCTGAAGGACTGGGGGCAGTCTGATAACAATCACGAAATGTTTTTAGGAACTAAAGGGAACAGAGTAGGCAAGTTCCTACCTCTCGCTTTGCTAGTAATTAAAGAAACTCTGATTTAGAGAGAGTTCCAATGAGTGATAGATTCAAAATAACTGTTTTGCATAATTAGGTTCATTGCATCTGATTTATCAAATGCCAGCATCACACTGAATATTATCTCCTGCTCATATTTTCCAGGAATATATTTAAGTACGATACGCCTTGAGTTCCTGCTGTCAGTTCTTCCTACTTCTGAAGGTTTCGATAATATTGCCAAGGACTTACAAGTGTAAAAAACTAGGAAACCGTCATTATAGTCAAATGCTGTATGCTTATATAAAGTTATCCTTTGTTATGACTTATGAAGCAGTTCTGTGGACAAGGGGATCTCTGTACAACAGTAGAGTCTTAGGAGGGCAAAGAGCTTGAGTAGACACACACAAAAAAGAAGATGTTAACGGAGCGCGAGTATTTCCTCCAAGGGACAGGCAGGATCACAGGAGCAGACGTGCCAGGGGAATCGTCTCCATGGGGACAGGGGGAGTGGACATCCAGGGGCAATGAAGGGGAGATAACCAACGCAAGATGGCCACCCAGCGATGGCAAGGACAGGACACACACAAACCCCAAGCAGCCTACAGACGATTCCAGCAAAGACCCTTCAGGGAAATCTCCAAAGTGAACAACCGCCTGGCGAGCTCAGATTTAACTGTCAACTGCCTATGCACAGTCCCAACTGGGGACACTCCATCCATCCTGAAGTAACAGGGAGTGGTAGTTCCTTGATTACTCGTAGGTCTGTAGGCAGCTCGTTCTCTGTCTTGCTGGTCCACCACCTTCACCAATGGCCACTGTAAATGGAGTATTTTCAGTGCTCAAAGACTGGGCTACTACAGGATCATCTAACCCCAAAGATTTGAACAGGCTGGTTTAGAATATTTGAGGACCAAACCCTTCAAAAGTTTTGAAATTGCCAACAGACAAAGGTTTTGTTAGTATATTTCACACAGGCTGTTTTACATTTAAATCAACAGAAAACAGAGCAATTCTGAAGGACTGGGGGCAGTCTGATAACAATCACGAAATGTTTTTAGGAACTAAAGGGAACAGAGTAGGCAAGTTCCTACCTCTCGCTTTGCTAGTAATTAAAGAAACTCTGATTTAGAGAGAGTTCCAATGAGTGATAGATTCAAAATAACTGTTTTGCATAATTAGGTTCATTGCATCTGATTTATCAAATGCCAGCATCACACTGAATATTATCTCCTGCTCATATTTTCCAGGAATATATTTAAGTACGATACGCCTTGAGTTCCTGCTGTCAGTTCTTCCTACTTCTGAAGGTTTCGATAATATTGCCAAGGACTTACAAGTGTAAAAAACTAGGAAACCGTCATTATAGTCAAATGCTGTATGCTTATATAAAAGTTATCCTTTGTAGATTTAGAGCTGTAACTTTATCACCAAGCCTTTATTCTAAGCAGTTAAAAATCTCCAACGATGAACAGTAAAAGGACCTGCCGATATTTTAAGTGGTGACATGAGCTGAGGGTATATACAAAAATCCTCTTCCTATAAGCTTTTCCTAGGCATTAAGACATTTTTATTAGTATCATAAATCAGAAATTAATGTTGACTGGTCCTAGGCAAGGAATAAGAACACTGAGAGAAAGTCTACATCTGTGGACATCAGAATTCCTACATGCTGGTGCTAAGAAAAAATGCAACAGTAAAATTATTATATATTTGAAGAGTATACTATACTTTCTCTTTTTTTATTATTAGCATGCTCTTGATAGAACTGTTAAGTCCATGGTATTTCCCTATAGAGACATTTGTGGAAAATACCTTTGCATATGTAAGCATTCAGAGCACTGACATGAGGTATTTTAAAGAGCACTGTTTACATACTTTATCTACTATTGTCAGGTTTTAGTTGCTCATGTGTGGGCGGGCCCAGTTACTGACAAGAGAGACAGAACTAGGAGAAAAGAGGGACAAGGAATTAAAAGCTACAAGTGCAACTTCTGGAATTCATGCCTTTCACTATTCTTGCTCAAGAAAGAACATATCAGATTCCTACTAACAAGGCCTATTTGGGACTTTTCTGATGATTAAGACACCATGCTCCCGATATAGGAGGCCTGGATTAGATCTCTGGGCAGGAAGCTAAATCCCAGATGTTCCAACCAAAGATCCTCCATGCAGTAACTAACATGTACAGCAGCCAAATGAATAAATATTTTAAAAGAACAAAACAAACAAAAATCAAGCCTATTTTACTTGCAGGCAATTTCCAGAAAAAAATTCTCACACCACCTATTCTGGGACTGTGCTCTAATATTTTCTGTTGTTTTAGTGTCTAACTCATGACCAATTCTTTGGGACCCCATGGACTATAGCCTGCCAGGCTCTTCTGTCCATGGGATTTCCCAGGCAAGAATTCTGGAGTGAGTTGCCATTTCCTCCTCCAAGGGATCTTCCTGACCTAGGAGTTGAACCCATATCACCCACATCTCCTGCATTGGCAGGTGGATTTTTTGCCATTGAACCAGCAGGGAAGCCTGCAAAATTACCAGACGGTATACATATTTGATGATTCAAAGACAATACACTTTTCCTTGGTAGTAATTTCCTTCTACCATTACAGTCTATTTGACAGTGAGTTCTCAGTGTTAACACTGGACTTGAAACACCATGAATAAACATTTGCATCTTTGCCAGAAACTGGAGCAATGCTGTCATCACAAGAAAAAATGCTGGAGAAATTCCAACTTTGTTAAAATGTCACAGATGTCAAAACCAGTGGTGTTGGTGGAGAATAAGTCTGCGAGCTTCCCCTTGACCAAGCCTGAGGGTTCCGAACTGCAGCGGGACGAAGAGCAATGGAAACACAGATGGGCCAAAGAGAAAAAAGAAAGCAGATCCCATGGACCAGACCAACTGCGTCCACTGGTCCCCCGCCAGTGCAGCCGTAGTCATCCAGAAGGCACTCAATGACTAGTTGCCTCCCCAACACGTACAGCATCCAGTGTCACCCTGACACTGCTCTCACGTGTTTCCTTCTCTTCACAGGACAAAGTTTGGGTCTAGAGGGCCCAGGCCCTGCCAGTGTTCATAAAGGATACATTTCTGAAATTGGTGGGTTTGAAGACGCATATCTGAAGCACAAATGATCAGCAGGCACGCTAAGAGAGACCAGGGTCCAGGAAGGCGGAAGGGTACTGTAACAGTCCCACGGTGCTGCGTGCAGGCCCTGCCCTCCAGCAGGGCCAGGAGCTCCCGAGGACCAGGAAGAACCTTGCACATGGATGTGGGACCAGGCTAGAGGCAGCTACTGCTCAAGAGCCGCCGTCTGTCCTAGGATCTCAGTCACCGGCTCCCTGCTGCTAGGGCTGACATGAAGGATGCTCAGAAGGCTTAAGCCAGGAGCCTCTTGGACACTTGGTGGTGGTGGTGGTGATGGAAGGTGAAAACAGAGACATGTAACCAAGCAGGACCGTATGGGGTCTTCCAGGGACAGATCCTCTCCACATGTCCTCGGCTGAAGCTCTTCTTAGAAGTGCTGAGATAACAGTATCTGGTGTACACTTCCTGAGTTGTTTTACTAAATGAGCTAAATGGAAGAAATTAACTACTTGATCGTCATGAGCCCCAAGACTATGGATGCTATTACCTAACCATCAACCTATCAGAGAACTGTGTACAAGCTGATCACATACACCATGATCCCACCTCTCTCACCTGGCTTTTAGAAATATTTCACTTAATAACCCTTCAGGGAGCACAAGACACTAGTTTTTCCTGCCTGGCCCTGCAATAAGCCTTTCTCTGCACACGCTTGGATCTGTTTGGCTTAACTGTGCATCAGGCACAGGAACTTGAGTTGGGTAGCAGATGGAGGTACGCCAAAGAATTGATGCTTTTAAATTGTGGTGCTGGAGAAGATTCTTCAGAGTCTCCTGAACAGCAAGGAGATCAAACCAGTCAATCCCAAAGGAAATCAAACCTGAATATGCTTTGGAAGGACTGATGCTAAAGCTGAATCTCTTAATACTTTGGCTACCTGATGCAAAGAGCCAATTCACTGGAAAGGATGCTGATGCTGGAAAGACTGAAGGCAGGAGGAGACGGAGGTGACAGAGGCTGAGATGTTTGGATGGCACTGTCGACTCAACTGACATGAGTTTGAGCAAACTCTAGGGGACAGTGAAGGGCGGGGAAGCCTAGCATGCTGCAGTCCATGGGATCACAAAGAGTAGGACATTAAACAGTGACTGAATAATAACAAGATGGGCTCCAGGGGCTCAAAGAGATGGGCAGAATGAACCCCCGGACCCAGGATACCCCCTGCTGCTCTATAGGCACCTTCACTCCAGCAGCACCATTTACATGATCAGCTCTTACACACTGGTGTGAGCAGATAGGTTAGGAGGGGTCCCTGGAGAAACAGAGTCATGGAAGACTTTTCTGATCTAAAAGAACCCATTTATTATCTAAGCAGCAAGGCTACCTTTGAACAGGCCTCAGTAATTAACGACCTTAAGGGAAGGAAGGTAGAAACAATGGAGAGACATTAAATACAGTATACTAACACACATATATGGAATCTAGTAGGATGGTCTTGATAACACAAGCAGTGAACTCATGGAAAAACAGAGCATAGACATAGGGATATTGTGGGGAAGAAATAGGGAGGGGGAGGCATGGAGGGAGTAACATGGAAACCTATACTGTCATGTGTGGAAAAGATAGCTATTGTCATTGTGCTAAGGGAATAGGAGTGCTCACAATGGCATGGGGCGATGGTCCGGAGGGGTGGGATGGGGGGTACTGGGGGGTGGGGTGGGGACCAGGGATATGCATATGACTGATCTGGGAACATACATGTCTGTGAACAACAAAACTCTGTAAAACCTTTAAAATAAAGAATTAAAAAAAAAAAGGATAAAAAAAAAAAAAGAAACTACGGGGAAGCCTTGGGGCAGGGTACTGGCTCCTCAAGGGACAGATGTAACCCTATACCAGTGAGATCTGCAGAAACTAAACCCTACCCAAGGAGAGGACGGAATGACGGTGCTGACCCTCCTCACTTCAATCTACTGAAGTTTGGATTCTCTTGAACTGTTAACCCAATTTGGTGCTGAATTTTCTTGTGCTCAAGTCCTCTCATGAATATTCATGTACTCATCACTTAAAACTGCTCGGTTTTGCTGTTCAGGAAGACAAGCGCTTTGGGAAAGAGCCCTGTGTTTTTGCTCCTTCCTTCTCCCAATTTCTGGCCCAGTTGTGTCTATGGGCTCGACACCCACCAAGAGGTGAACTCAGTTTGGGGGAACAGAAGCTTGAAAGTATGGCTCCCCTTCCCACACAAAAGGAGGCCTTAGAAGTTCAGGTGGATAATGTCCAACAATTTGAACTATGTGCTAATAGAATCTAAGGCAGTAATTCTATGGCTCTTTCTTGCGATTTGTTTTACCAAACAAAAGGAAATCAGACGACATGGTTTGGACTCCAGAACTGTGTTTAACCATTTGAGCCAGTCAAGGAAAGTCACTGAACCTGTCTGAGCTCTGGTTTCCTCCAGCATAAAAATACAGATAATAATAATGTCTGCATTTGTACGATGTGGCATTGTGGGAGCATTAAGGAGAGAGAAATCAGTGTCTCTAAGGGCTCTGCAATTGATAAAGCAGTGTAAAAATAGGTACTCTCACCCCACTCAATCTTAAGAGTCAAGAAATTATGCTATCTCATGAAAACACATCTTTCAATTGAAAAACAAACAAACAAACAACCAAACACTATAGCTTAACAAATAATATATCAAAAACAACTTAAGAGGTCTAGTTTTGAAATATTATAAATGAAAGTCACTTTGATCATTTTGTGAAATATTACTGCAAAATGTAAATCTCATAGCTTTATTCTTCGTAAAAAATTAGTGTTGCTTTTGAATGGATAATACCAAAGAATAAAGGAACGAGTGAAATTCAAAAGGGAAAGAAACATTGGCATGACCAAAGGAAGGTGGAATCCTCTTTAGAGAAAGGATATGACATAATGAAACCTGGAAAGTGAAGATAGCAAACATCTGCTGACCCAGGAGGAAGCCAGCGACAGACTCGCAGGGAGTTCTTGACATGGAAAATAATTACGAAGATGAAAGGATTAAGTACCATCAGGGCACTGCTTGTCTCACGCCTCCACCTGCTATTTTCCTTGGGTCAGAGAACTCAACAGGCTCTGCTCCATCGGACCAGCAATAGAAAACTTATTTTTAGACTGATTTGCAAATAAATGTTTATTTTCTAGATTTTACACAGAATGTTTCTTTACATGTGCCACTTAATCCATGTTGATGAATATATTCAATGATTCTACACCTGTTTACCAAGTGACCAACTTTTAGAAGTTTTGAACATCATGATGCTTAGGAGGAGAAAGTCCCTGGCCTTGAAAATAAGTCAATCATCACATTTAGAGACGAAGCTACTGAACGAAAATAAAGTAGGGTGAGGAGAGTGGATGGTCTCAGAGGGTACACTGTTCTGCTACGGTAGTCATGAACGTTGTGTTCGAGGATCTAACATTTCAGCAGTTAAAACCTGGAGGAACTTTTTACCTGACCAGTCAAGGAAAGTCACTGAACCTGTCTGAGCTCTGGTTTCCTCCAGCATAAAAATACAGATAATAATAATGTCTGCATTTGTACGATGTGGCATTGTGGGAGCATTAAGGAGAGAGAAATCAGTGTCTCTAAGGGCTCTGCAATTGATAAAGCAGTGTAAAAATAGGTACTCTCACCCCACTCAATCTTAAGAGTCAAGAAATTATGCTATCTCATGAAAACACATCTTTCAATTGAAAAACAAACAAACAAACAACCAAACACTATAGCTTAACAAATAATATATCAAAAACAACTTAAGAGGTCTAGTTTTGAAATATTATAAATGAAAGTCACTTTGATCATTTTGTGAAATATTACTGCAAAATGTAAATCTCATAGCTTTATTCTTCGTAAAAAATTAGTGTTGCTTTTGAATGGATAATACCAAAGAATAAAGGAACGAGTGAAATTCAAAAGGGAAAGAAACATTGGCATGACCAAAGGAAGGTGGAATCCTCTTTAGAGAAAGGATATGACATAATGAAACCTGGAAAGTGAAGATAGCAAACATCTGCTGACCCAGGAGGAAGCCAGCGACAGACTCGCAGGGAGTTCTTGACATGGAAAATAATTACGAAGATGAAAGGATTAAGTACCATCAGGGCACTGCTTGTCTCACGCCTCCACCTGCTATTTTCCTTGGGTCAGAGAACTCAACAGGCTCTGCTCCATCGGACCAGCAATAGAAAACTTATTTTTAGACTGATTTGCAAATAAATGTTTATTTTCTAGATTTTACACAGAATGTTTCTTTACATGTGCCACTTAATCCATGTTGATGAATATATTCAATGATTCTACACCTGTTTACCAAGTGACCAACTTTTAGAAGTTTTGAACATCATGATGCTTAGGAGGAGAAAGTCCCTGGCCTTGAAAATAAGTCAATCATCACATTTAGAGACGAAGCTACTGAACGAAAATAAAGTAGGGTGAGGAGAGTGGATGGTCTCAGAGGGTACACTGTTCTGCTACGGTAGTCATGAACGTTGTGTTCGAGGATCTAACATTTCAGCAGAAACCTTCATAAGGGCGGCATCCTGGAGGAAGCCTGTGTGTTTCTCAGACAGAGGGGACCAGCAGCGAGATTGGCAAAGGTCCTCTGTAGGAGTCAATTCAGAGCATTTACAGAAGTGATTTTATTATTCATTTAATCCACACTGTCTTTTAAAAGAAATGCCAGTAAGTATGCCAACTCTTTACAAGTTCATACCACAACGGATTATAAAACTGTTCAGATATTTTTTGACTCAAAATTTCACAGCCACGTGAACCATATTTTCAGCAAAAGAATTTGAAAAATTCAACAGGAGATCACACATAAGAAGCTCATGAGAACCGCGCAACAAAGATTCAGCTCAAATACACACACACACACACACATATACACATATGGAACTGAATTATCATTCTTTAGAATATGATTAATTCTCAAATCTTCATTTATTCCTTACAGAATTAACCCACGAGACTCTTAGATGTGCTGATCCCTGAACACTACAAACCCCCAAATTCTAACTTGGTTCATCTGAGTGGGGAGCTGTTGCTGTGTTAAGTCACAAAGCCTGTCCAACTCTTTTGTGACCCCATGGACTTTAGCCCACCAGGTTCTTGCTCATAGGGTTGCCCAGGCAAAAATCCTAGAGTGGGTTGCCATTCCTTTCTCCAGGGGATCTTCCTGACCTAAGCATTGATCTCCTGTCTCCTGCATTGGCAGGTGGATTCTTTACCACAGAGCCACCCGGGAAGCCCGAGAGGGGAGTAGCAATGTGCATTTAATGGACACCACCATGCCTGACCTTTCTCCTGCAGAAATCACCCTGACAGCCTCCATGTCCCAGATAAAGCAGAGAGAGAGAGGAGACAGGCATACCCCAAAGAGAGACATCTATATCTAATATGTCCCCACCCTCAATTTACCACTTCTTGCTTTCTTCAAATAGTACCATTTATTAGCTCAAATGCCAATTACTTTACTGACTAGAATGAAACGCGTTCATTCTCTTTTCACGGGGATCCATTCAGTCTCTTTTATCTATACTACACAATTTCTGGTTCTCTAGTTCAATGGGAATTCACTTGCTTTCTCAAAGAAACAAATGTTTTCATGTTTTCACTTGGACGTATCAGTATTAGGTTCTGAAGGACACACTGCTATTGATTTGTTTTCTTCAAATCTGGGAGCCAGTTTCACATGCTCATTTGCAAAGAATTGGAAGGAGAGAAAAAAAGGACCTCGATGACATACTGATCAGTGGACCAGAGCAAGCTGACTCAAGGGGCCTGTGAGCAGATGGCAGAGCTGAATACTTCCGTTTCTGAGACAGAGCAAGAGTTGTCTTCAGAAGACACCTTATCATGCTATGTAGAAAAGTCCAAAGTAAAATCTAATAATTTTCGGGTTTTTTTAAAATTATGCAATTACTTCATGCATTGCTATTTATTAGTAAAACCACATCTTGGAAGGTCGACACAGAACTTTTATAGTGACATGTGGAGCCTGAAATCAAAGCAGATTTCCTCTCACAAATCCCCACCACATGTCCTTCCTTGCTGGGTGCTCTGATTTCAGGAGATGTTCCCTCAGACACGCCGGCATCACTAAGCGACGTGGCAGGTCGCTCAGGCAGGGCGCCTTCTCTCTGTGACAGTCTATGACTCTGAACTATTCTGTGGACTTTGAACTTCTTAAAAAGTCTGGCTTGATATTTGTTATCATTAAGCTCTGGGGGGCAGCGGGGGCAGGAAATAGCCTCAGCAAATAAGCCCTTTCAGAAATATAAACATTCACATAATTTTTGTTAATTTTACATTCTAGCCATATGATGCAAAGAGTCAATTCATTGGGAAAGACTGAGGGCAGAAGGAATCAGGGGCAACAGAAGATGAGATGGTTGTATGGCATCACTGCCTCAATGGACATGAGCTTGAGCAAACGCCAGGAGATGGTTAAGAGAGGGAAGTCTATCATGCTGCAGTCCATGGGGTCACAGAGTCAGACATGACTTAGAAATTGAACAAAAACATAATGTCATAAGTCAGTGCTAGGTAAATTGCTGAATGATACAAATATTATACCTTAGATATGAGAAATATTCACTGTAATACTTGTTTTATTCTTGACTTTTGCTTTTGACAAAAATCAAAGTTCAAGATCTACTTCCTCCTCCGATGCCAACTTATAACTTAATTCCAGCATTTAAAGGACCTTCAAATATTTCCTGTATAATTTGAATCAAGTTCATGCACTAAATTTCATTTGCAAATCACCATCATTTACTGAATTTGTTTGACATCTTATGTTGTTATAAATGTTAAAATATATGGACACATTTCCTATAGTATAGGCTATGAGCCGTATTCATTGGAAGGGAGATTATTAATTCTTCTTCAATGATGAATTTATATTTAAGCTTAATAATTTCAATGTAATGGGTCACCTGGTGATATAAAATGATTCTACAATAAGTCTGTTCTGGAAAGCTAAGAATGCCCTTGTGTTTCATCTTTTTCATAAAACCCTAAATATTTCTATATTTTGCTACAGTCTTGCTGCTATCATGAAGAACACTCACTCAGTCTCTGACAACAAATAAAACACAAGTATCTCCTCTTGAAATAGTCTTGATAAAGTTTCCAATACAATTTATTTTAATTATGATACTTTACCTTACCGTCTACCAAATGCATATAGTCATCTACTGGGCCTCAAACACTTTCCAGTGAGAATAAAGGCCAAAATCCCTGGCCAGAATGTAGCAGTAAGTGTGTCCCTTGATCTGATCCCTTTGTCTTTCTTCACTAACCACAAGGATTTATTCCCAAAGCTGTTTTAAAAAATGGGTTTCTTCTATGCAATTTCTTCTGTATAGGGAGGCATATACAAAGTAATGACACAGTGGTAATGAAGTATGAATACTGTGTAATCTGACATCTTTGCAATCGTAGTGTGGACCATTTCCATTTTCATTTTTAGTCCAGGCCGTGGGGCTCCACATCCACACTGAAGGATGGTGGTCTGTGTCACAAGTCACACACAACTCCAAGGGAAGCACCTGAGGAAACCTTCCTGGTATACCCAAGATAGTATACTATTGAAACACACATGATACACAGGGATAGTCAGGCATCTGATTAGCTTGGTTTCTTATCTGAAGGCAGGTGGGGAAGTAGCTCTGAGTGGACTAGCTGTGGGTTTCAGCATTTCTTAAAATGTCCTGGGCATCAGACTTCCCTGATTAATACTCAAGTTCTGACTCAGTAGGTCTTCCCTTGGTAACAAGCTCTAGGGCAATTCTGGTGTTGCTGGCCCAGAGACAATCCTTTGGGAAGTCAGGATGTACTCACTTGGTTATGGATGCATATCTTGATTGTTACACACTCTCAACTTTGGCATCCTTCTAGAGCCCTGGACGCAGTTTCATACCCATAAGGATGCTCTACCAACGAGGTGGATGAAACTCAATGACTGTCATTTTATCTCTCCACAGCTGCTTCTCAAAATCCCCTCAGTGCGATGTTCCGGCAGTGTATGTGGAGTCTGGCTTAGACCCAATTGCCAGGGATAATTATGACCCTTTCCAAGGAAAAGATCCAGGACAAGGTGCTTCTGATCCATCATTTTTCTTATATCAAGATGTAAAGACAGACTCTGGCCGCAAGGGAGGGGAAGTCTTCCTTCTGCTTTCTAAAGGCGGACAGCCACAGGGACTAAAGCTTAGACTTCATGTTTGTGAATGTGGTCTTTGCCTATCAAAGGGCACAGATTCTCAATGTATGGATAAGGAAAAGGGTTGTATTGGACGAAAATAAGTTTAGGTGCGCCATTTTCATCATAAATTGCTTTAAATATTTTGAAGAGTATCTGCACTAAGATGTTCTGCAACTCAGCATCTTCAACAGAGGCCTTTTACCCACATTGTATTAGATATATCGTAGACAGAAGCACAAATGTCTTTTCAAAATTACACGTGTGCATGCTCAGTTGTGCCTGGCTGGCACTTGGCTGTAGGCCACCAGGCTCCTCTGTCCATTGAACTTTTCAGGCAAGAATACAGGAGTAGGTAGCCACTTCCTACTCCTTTCAAAATCAGATATTTAACTGCTAAAACACAAACTTCAAATATCCTCCTTCTATCATTTTTAATGCTTTCTATGTTTCTCCAATACCCACCAAATGGCCTTACTGAAAATTCCAGAAGAAAAAGCCACCATAAATTCTCAACATAATTTGGGGTAGGGAGGAACAGGCAAATAAACTGTTTCATAGATTAGTCATTATCCCTATTTACATTTTATAATTTCTGTATATCAATGCTTTACTAAAGTTTTATTACTTTAATCAACAGAATACTTGGCATAAGAAAAAAAGAGTTTGAGGGGAAAGGGATTATGTGTGTAATAAACACTTTCAAAAACTAAAATTCTTCCTAGATGCTTTCCTGGTTAAAAGCTTTACTATGTGTATGTGTGTATTTTAGAATCCAATTAGTCACTGAACTAGTCATGAATAATTACTATTTGAATACCAGTCATATTAAAACATTAATTCCCTAATAAATGCACGATTGATGAGATGCATGTAGAGTTCTAATTCTCCCACCTACTTTTCATCTGTTATTTTACCCAAAGAAACTGCTTCTGAATCACCAATGGCTAGTTCCAGTAGAGATGGTACATGTGCTTCTCTAGCACAACATTTTTTACTGGCTCTCCTACTGCAAAACCAATGCTAAATTAAATTTTTCTTATATCAAGATGTAAAGACAGACTCTGGCCGCAAGGGAGGGGAAGTCTTCCTTCTGCTTTCTAAAGGCGGACAGCCACAGGGACTAAAGCTTAGACTTCATGTTTGTGAATGTGGTCTTTGCCTATCAAAGGGCACAGATTCTCAATGTATGGATAAGGAAAAGGGTTGTATTGGACGAAAATAAGTTTAGGTGCGCCATTTTCATCATAAATTGCTTTAAATATTTTGAAGAGTATCTGCACTAAGATGTTCTGCAACTCAGCATCTTCAACAGAGGCCTTTTACCCACATTGTATTAGATATATCGTAGACAGAAGCACAAATGTCTTTTCAAAATTACACGTGTGCATGCTCAGTTGTGCCTGGCTGGCACTTGGCTGTAGGCCACCAGGCTCCTCTGTCCATTGAACTTTTCAGGCAAGAATACAGGAGTAGGTAGCCACTTCCTACTCCTTTCAAAATCAGATATTTAACTGCTAAAACACAAACTTCAAATATCCTCCTTCTATCATTTTTAATGCTTTCTATGTTTCTCCAATACCCACCAAATGGCCTTACTGAAAATTCCAGAAGAAAAAGCCACCATAAATTCTCAACATAATTTGGGGTAGGGAGGAACAGGCAAATAAACTGTTTCATAGATTAGTCATTATCCCTATTTACATTTTATAATTTCTGTATATCAATGCTTTACTAAAGTTTTATTACTTTAATCAACAGAATACTTGGCATAAGAAAAAAAGAGTTTGAGGGGAAAGGGATTATGTGTGTAATAAACACTTTCAAAAACTAAAATTCTTCCTAGATGCTTTCCTGGTTAAAAGCTTTACTATGTGTATGTGTGTATTTTAGAATCCAATTAGTCACTGAACTAGTCATGAATAATTACTATTTGAATACCAGTCATATTAAAACATTAATTCCCTAATAAATGCACGATTGATGAGATGCATGTAGAGTTCTAATTCTCCCACCTACTTTTCATCTGTTATTTTACCCAAAGAAACTGCTTCTGAATCACCAATGGCTAGTTCCAGTAGAGATGGTACATGTGCTTCTCTAGCACAACATTTTTTACTGGCTCTCCTACTGCAAAACCAATGCTACATGTGCTGGAAGACTGTTAAGGGGAAGTGCCTGTTTACGGTCATGTCCACCACAACCAGCTACTGGCTCAGCCATGGAGGGACTGTAGCATGATCTGCTTCTAACTAGCTGAGCTTGTGACCTAAATATGTATGTGCACATGCATGTGTGCCTGCCTGCCTGCATCTGTGTGTATATACTCATCCTCTAGGGAGGGACTGACCCCTTTAAGATGTTGCTAGTCCATTCCAAAAGAGCTAAGGTCGAAGCCAGAAATGCCAGGAAATGCAGACATCATTTCAGGCCAGGCCAGGCTCCCCCTCTTTCAACAACACAGCCCCCGTGGTCCCAGGCACCATCCCAGAAGCCGAACAGGAAAGAATCAGTGCTGAAAGGTCTGAGTGAAGATATTTACAGGTAAACACATTTTAAGGGTTGCTCAAGTCCACTGAGTGAAGACCACTAATGGGTTTTTTGGGGTTTTTTTTGCTGCCAAGTCTGGGGGGTTTCCCGGGCAGGTCCTTGGTGCATACAGATGCCACAGCACAGGCACTGCCTGCTTTTATGATCTCTTACCTCTCTGGAGTTAGACACAGGAAGCGGCTAGTTCTCCAGGGGGGCTTGTGACATTTCAGACACTGCTGTCTGGGCCTCTACTAATATTGCAATTTATTCCTAAAAGCATAGGAAGCCACTTTCCAAAGCTTTGAGAAACTCAGTGGTGAGAGAAAAGTGCATACCTTATCCATGTTGAACTTCCCAAAATACTTGGCATGAAAAAGAGTTTGAGAAGGGATTATGTGTGTAATAAACACTTTCAAACTAAAATTCTTCCTAGATGCTTTCCTGGTTAAAAGCTTTACTATGTGTATGTGTGTATTTTAGAATCCAATTAGTCACTGAACTAGTCATGAATAATTACTATTTGAATACCAGTCATATTAAAACATTAATTCTAATAAATGCACGATTGATGAGATGCATGTAGAGTTCTAATTCTCCCACCTACTTTTCATCTGTTATTTTACCCAAAGAAACTGCTTCTGAATCACCAATGGCTAGTTCCAGTAGAGATGGTACATGTGCTTCTCTAGCACAACATTTTTTACTGGCTCTCCTACTGCAAAACCAATGCTACATGTGCTGGAAGACTGTTAAGGGGAAGTGCCTGTTTACGGTCATGTCCACCACAACCAGCTACTGGCTCAGCCATGGAGGGACTGTAGCATGATCTGCTTCTAACTAGCTGAGCTTGTGACCTAAATATGTATGTGCACATGCATGTGTGCCTGCCTGCCTGCATCTGTGTGTATATACTCATCCTCTAGGGAGGGACTGACCCCTTTAAGATGTTGCTAGTCCATTCCAAAAGAGCTAAGGTCGAAGCCAGAAATGCCAGGAAATGCAGACATCATTTCAGGCCAGGCCAGGCTCCCCCTCTTTCAACAACACAGCCCCCGTGGTCCCAGGCACCATCCCAGAAGCCGAACAGGAAAGAATCAGTGCTGAAAGGTCTGAGTGAAGATATTTACAGGTAAACACATTTTAAGGGTTGCTCAAGTCCACTGAGTGAAGACCACTAATGGGTTTTTTGGGGTTTTTTTTGCTGCCAAGTCTGGGGGTTCCTGGGCAGGTCCTTGGTGCATACAGATGCCACAGCACAGGCACTGCCTGCTTTTATGATCTCTTACCTCTCTGGAGTTAGACACAGGAAGCGGCTAGTTCTCCAGGGGGGCTTGTGACATTTCAGACACTGCTGTCTGGGCCTCTACTAATATTGCAATTTATTCCTAAAAGCATAGGAAGCCACTTTCCAAAGCTTTGAGAAACTCAGTGGTGAGAGAAAAGTGCATACCTTATCCATGTTGAACTTCCCTGGTGGCTCAGATGGGAAAGAACCTGCTTGTAATGTAGGAGACCTGGGTTCGATCCCTGGGTTGGGAAGATCCCCCAGAGAAGGGAATGGCTACCCACTCCAGTGTTCTTGCCTGGAGAAGTCTGGTGGGCTACAGTCTGTGGGGCTGCAAAGAGTTGGACACAACTGAGCAACTAACACTTTCACTTTATACATTTTTAATACCCACCGAACCAAGTGTTTCCTGTTAGCTGTTGGTAATTTTTTCATGTTTCACTCACCTGAGGAGAACCTGGAATCTCTTTGCATTCATACGTCACTTTTTTCTAAGGATGATTTCCAATGACTGATGGGGTATAACACTTTCACCAACTGGCTAGCTTTCTAAATGCTAGTCAAAGGTATTTGTTGAATGTAGACCAGTTGAAGCATGATAGGGAGTTCTACCATATACATAGGGCTCAGCTGCCCTCAGAGAGCCTGTAAACCCCCTTCCTTAAACGTGCTGCCTCTTCTGATTATAGGAAAATTTAGCCTACTTTCTTCTCTGTATCAAAGTCACTGGTTTGGGAGTACACAGTACAAGAAATACACACAAGTCTGCTTAGAGATTGTAGGTACTTCACTTCAATCATCCTACAACAAACTAGACTTTTTTTCCATATATAAAAATACATACGTATATAGAAACTTAGGTGTATATGTATATGTATATATATATACATACATATATATATACATATATATATATATAGGCTTCCCTGGCGGCTCACACAGGACCTGCCTGCCATGCAGGAGAGCCAGGTTCAATCCCTGGGTTGGGAAGATGCCCTGGAGGAGGACACAGCAACTCCCCGGCATTCTTGACTGGAGAGTTCCATGAACACAGGAGCCTAGCAGGCCACTGTCCTTGGGGTGGCAGAGTCAGACACCACTGAGTGACTTCCACTTTCACTTTTCTGCAAGTCTGAAAATCTTACGTTCTTAGAGATGACAGATCATTGGGCTAGGCATAGGTTTTGGATTGAAAACTTCAAGGGCATCACTTGAATGTTCTTTTTCCTTCACCATCACCACGTAAGTTGGGTGGCATCTGCTTTTGTCCTCTCCAGGGGGTTCAGGGTTTTTTTCATGTTGGTGCTATGAAATTTCATGATGCAGAAGATGAAATAGTTTCTATTCCAAGCATAGGGTGTTTTCTATGAGGACATAGGTCCCCTGGCTCTTAGGAACTGTTCTGCTTTACTTCACTGATAATTTGCTTCTCTGCATGTTTTTCTGGGGCTGTAGTAATCTGTCAGACCTCCTGACTTTGTACTTTATGGCTCGTGCTGCATTGTTCTCTATCTCTTTTCTTTATGTGCTACAATTCCAGTGATTTCCTTGACTATTTCCCCCTCATTCTATCCAACTGTTAATGCGGCAGTTGTATTTTTATAGTCTAAAATTCTTGAGCCTTTCACATATCAACTCGGTCCTTAATAAATACAAGATGTTCTTAAATCCTTCTCAATACGAAACCTAAAGTTTTGGCTTGTCTCTTTTCATCTCCCCCTTTTCTGTAAATCATCTGCTTCTTCTAAGAGACAGTTCATTTTCCTGGTTTTCTTTTAATGCCATTAGTTCACCAAAAATCCTCAGTAGTCCTTGGCAATGCCTCATATTTGAGAAAGAGAATCCCAGGGCCAGCTTCTTCTCAAGAAGCTGCATCAACAGAAATGCTTTCCAGAATGCGTCTTTGTGTTGGAGCTGATGAGGAGAAGGGTGGAGCCTTCTTGCAGAATGAGATTTCTTGCAGAATGAGAAGGCGGGGGGCAGCTCCAAGCTGGTGGGTGTCAGCTCACCACCCCACCAGCCTGTATGAAATGGACTTTCTCTAGGCCACCATCAGCTATCCTTGAAGTCTACCTTTCTCAGGCAGTTTGTTCAGTTTCTTCAAGAAACCAGTCCTTAGCCTGGAGTAAGCACTCGCCGCAGGGTTGCCATCTTGGTAGAGGGGAGAGGAGACAAAGGGAGGAGGGAGCCACTGTCTCAAGCACTGACCTTCAATGAATCCGTCCATCTCAAGCCTCCCTCTCTCCAGATCTGCAGTTCAACTCTAAAGCCTGAGATTCTGCAAACATGCACAGAGACAGCTAGTTCACCTCCACCATGCTGACACAGCGGATTCAAGGGAGAAAATTCCACCTTTTCACTCCTATCTATTTTGCCTTCTAGAACATGTTTGATGGCCTGTGTCTTGGTGACACCCACCCTCCAGCCTCTCTGCTCTGTCTCCTCTGTGACGTTCTTCTTCGTTATATTTAACTCTGTAGTTTATATTTCAGAAGGTCTGAGGCTTGGGAAAGCAAATGAGCAGAGATTCTTGTCACCTTCACCCTTTTCCAGCCTTTCAAAAACGTAGTAACTCTGTCTCCTCTGTGACGACCTGTCACCCCATTTTAACAGACCTCCTGACTTTGTACTTTATGGCTCGTGCTGCATTGTTCTCTATCTCTTTTCTTTATGTGCTACAATTCCAGTGATTTCCTTGACTATTTCCCTCATTCTATCCAACTGTTAATGCGGCAGTTGTATTTTTATAGTCTAAAATTCTTGAGCCTTTCACATATCAACTCGGTCCTTAATAAATACAAGATGTTCTTAAATCCTTCTCAATACGAAACCTAAAGTTTTGGCTTGTCTCTTTTCATCTCCCCCTTTTCTGTAAATCATCTGCTTCTTCTAAGAGACAGTTCATTTTCCTGGTTTTCTTTTAATGCCATTAGTTCACCAAAAATCCTCAGTAGTCCTTGGCAATGCCTCATATTTGAGAAAGAGAATCCCAGGGCCAGCTTCTTCTCAAGAAGCTGCATCAACAGAAATGCTTTCCAGAATGCGTCTTTGTGTTGGAGCTGATGAGGAGAAGGGTGGAGCCTTCTTGCAGAATGAGATTTCTTGCAGAATGAGAAGGCGGGGGGCAGCTCCAAGCTGGTGGGTGTCAGCTCACCACCCCACCAGCCTGTATGAAATGGACTTTCTCTAGGCCACCATCAGCTATCCTTGAAGTCTACCTTTCTCAGGCAGTTTGTTCAGTTTCTTCAAGAAACCAGTCCTTAGCCTGGAGTAAGCACTCGCCGCAGGGTTGCCATCTTGGTAGAGGGGAGAGGAGACAAAGGGAGGAGGGAGCCACTGTCTCAAGCACTGACCTTCAATGAATCCGTCCATCTCAAGCCTCCCTCTCTCCAGATCTGCAGTTCAACTCTAAAGCCTGAGATTCTGCAAACATGCACAGAGACAGCTAGTTCACCTCCACCATGCTGACACAGCGGATTCAAGGGAGAAAATTCCACCTTTTCACTCCTATCTATTTTGCCTTCTAGAACATTTTTGATGGCCTGTGTCTTGGTGACACCCACCCTCCAGCCTCTCTGCTCTGTCTCCTCTGTGACGTTCTTCTTCGTTATATTTAACTCTGTAGTTTATATTTCAGAAGGTCTGAGGCTTGGGAAAGCAAATGAGCAGAGATTCTTGTCACCTTCACTGTTGTTTGAGATACACTATTATTTTCAAAACATACATGTTCCCAGTTAAATTAAAGCATGATAAAAATCGTGTAGTATCAACATGGGACAGGCTAGTCTAGAAGGCTGGCTAAAGATGCTGCTCTCTTACAATAGAACAAAAAGACCTGTCACCCCATTTTAAAGAGCAAGGTCACCACGTGGTAGAAAGAGAAGGGAGGCTATTAATTTCTGTGGATCTACAAAAAAAAGAAAGCATCAGGAAAGCCTTTGGGGCCCCTACCATCCCCAAAATTTAGCTCCAGATACACCTACTGACTTACAGAAGTGGGATGTCAAAACCATCCACTCCCTGTTGCTTATCTGACCTAGATGGACAGCAATTGGACAGAAAGCAGACGCCAGGTGGCAATCCAGATGCTGCACATGGTGACTTGTGGCTTGGAGTCTGGGTCTTCAGGCAGGGGGAGGCTGCTAGGGATGAGCTGGTACAGCAGAAGTTTGCTGAAGAGATTTCAGTTCCCGCCCTTCTCCGAGAGAGCGGGCCCAGGGAACACGCGGACAAGGGTCCCCGGCTGTAAAGGGGGATCCCAGAATGGTAGAGCATAAATGACTGGCTGAATAATCACTTTGTTGGTGGAAGCTTCAGAGAGTCCATGAGTGGGAACAAGTCCATACTCTCCCAACGTGCTCTGGGGTGCAGGAGGGTTGAATGCATAGTGCAGGAGACAGATTCATTTCACATTTAGAGCCAAGAAAAGATGCCGGGGCAGTGACTGGGTTCTGAGAATATGAGGTTCCGGTGAGGGGCTGCAGGGAGCATCTGCAGGTGGGAAGGGGTCTCCAGTGAGGTTCAGTTCCAAAGAACCGGTTGCCAGTCAGCCGTAACCACTTTGGAAAGAAAAAGTATTGATTGGTATCACTGGGGCATCCTATTCTAACCAGTAAATCTAAACCAGGGATTTTTTAACTTAAAGGTGAGTTAGAAGGTTCACAAGAATTGTTCAAGTATTTGTCCACCAACAGGGAGAGATCACCTTCAGGAAACGCAATTTAAAGAGGCAGAAGCAGCCAGGTGTCACATTGCATTCAGACTACATCTCAAGTGCCCTGTGATAAACAAACTTGCTTATTGCCTGAGGAGACATTGGGTTTCCTCTGAGAAACTGACAGCAGAGACTGTGAAGCTTTGAACTAGGATTAGGCTTTTCTTCTTTTTCTTTCTTATAGCAGGTGCACCTGAAAGTATTAACAGATCAGCGACGGAATCCAAGATCTCGAAGTACGAGGAATGCGAGGTTTACAGTATGTGATCCCCTTTAAATGGGGAGTTTAGTGTCCCTTTGGTGGGGAACAAGAGGGACAGGCCTGAACCAGACTCCTCTCCATATCAGGTCAGCTTTGATGACAATCGTTGGCTGAGAATCTTCATTTTAATCCATTTCATGTTTACCTAAAAATAAGCTTCTGATGTTTAACTAAACTTTAATACATATTTACAACTCAGACTTCTATTTTTAACAGGATTAATTTTCCTCTAAACCAGAAAATGAAAGGATTATGTTATCTGCTTTACCGAACTGAATGAAAATTGGTACTGGTCGTCGTAGTCAACAGGATGTTGACGTATTTTTGAAGTATTTTTGCTTCTTCAAAATCACCACTCATTTAAATAAGTTGAAGACTTGTCTGGTATTTCAACATCCTTGGAGTTTTTCTTCAATAACACACAGTGCGTTACCTCTAACTATATACCGTATGTATTGAAGAGCACAGAGACGCTGTATTCAAAGTGATGGAGATTCAAATTGCATCCTTGTTTCCTCTAGCCAAGGTGACCTTGGGCAAGGGATTTATCATGAATCAGCCTCTGTTTTCAAGTCTGAAGAATGGAGGTTAAAATCACACCAACCTCATAAAGTTGTGGGAGACAAGTGAGACATGCTCTCCTCCCGGCACCTAAGAAACGACACTGACCTACACTTCTGGCTTGCCTCTATCTTCTGCTTGGGTTCCTACTTCACTCCTGGTGGTGACGGTTTAATTTCTAAGTTGTGTCTGACTCCTGTGACCCCATGAACCATAGCCCGCCGGGCTCCTCTGTCCATGGGATTCTTCAGGCAAGAATACTGGAGTGGGTTGTCATTTCCTTCTCCAGGGGATCTTCCCAAACCAGGGATCGAACCCAGATCTTCTGTATTGCAGGCAGATTCTTTACCGACAGAGCTACCAGGGAACCTCTGCATTTGTAGGAGGCATCTGGGTTCAGTCCTTGAACCACTTCTGTCTAAACTTACCTCCTATGTAGAAACTCCTTTAAGACTCTTGGTTTCAAATACCATCTACCTACTGATGACTTCCAGACCTTTAATACCACCCTAGGCTTCCCCCCTGATTTCTAACGTATGCATCCAACCGTGGAGTAGCATGTGCCTTCTTATAGACAGATGTCCCATCTCCAGACCACTGCCTCCAAAGCCAGCCAGATTGCTCTGCATCCTGTCCAGATCAGTCAACGGGGACTCCGTTCTTCTCGTTGCCTGTGGGTGGCATCCTTGAGTCCTCCTGCACTTACTGCCGTCGTCCAGTCCAGGACACTGCCCAGACAGCTCTACTGTATCTACAGACCCAGGACCCCAGGCCCTCCTCTTCACGGCCCATGTGCCACCACACTGGCCCAGGCCACCCTCATCTCCCGCTCACATTCCTGCCGTGACCTTCCAACGTGTCCTCTTGCTCCTCCCCTTGATCCCTGACAGGGTGTTCTGTTATAGACCAAGGCTCACTGTGTCACTGCCCTGCTCACATCCTCACCAGGTCCTGTGGAGAGGGATACAGCCAACATCCTGGCATCTTGAGGCCTTCACGGATCTGACCTTCCACCCCCACCTGGTCATCACTTCACTGAGTCTGTGTCACTCCCTTGTCCTCTTTCTCGCTGATGCACCCTCGTGGGTCTCCTTGCTGTTCTGTAGACATATCAGACACACCTCCACTTTCCAGGTTTTGAACTCACTGTTCCCTTTGCTCAGAACACCTTTCTGCTGGGTACTAATACGACCGGCACCCTCACAGCCTTCACAACTGACTCGAAAGTCACCTTCCAATCAGAGTTTTCCCCGGTCATTCAGCTAAAAGTAAGTGCCTGTGATTTTCTGTCTTCTCCAGACGAAATGAGGCCAGGGATTTTGGTTCCTACTGATCAATTTGGTGTCCCTTGGGTCAGTGCTCGCACGTAAGGGGCACTTAATAAATAATTAAAGGGACGGACGTATTCAGCAGCGAAAATCACTATCTAACCCAGTACTCACAATTGCTAGTTAATCAGAGACAAATCTCCAAAGTCACAACCCTGAAAATGCAAAAGCTATTTTTCAATCTTTAACTGTGCTTTCAGGTAGCAAACCAGGTGGCTCCAAAGCTCACAGATTCAGGTATGGAGTCCCAAAGTTCCAATGGTCCCGAGCTCTTACAGTTGTCTGAATCAGTCCCTATACCTTTCCTGGGCCATAGTTTGCTAAATTCTAAATAAAGCCAAAGATCTCCTGCAATCCAAGTATTTATGCAGAGTTCTAGAATAATTTGGAACTCAAAAACCACCAGCAGTGATTTGCAAGAAAAAAAAAAAAATCTTTAAATGAATATTTACAAGTATGCACTTGAAACAAAGTAATTCAAACATGAAAAGTACTCCTTGTAGCACAAAAATCAAGAATCTTCAATGACACGTTGACTCTTTTCCCACCAGGGAGCAAAAAATGAAATCTGGTCAGATAACCCCGGGAAGGGATGGAAATGAAACAGGAAGTGAAGGCAGCTGGGCTATGCTGATCAACTGAAATTCTCTTACTTCTGGACAAAGCCTCCTTACTCTCAACACACACACACATCATATCCTCAGAAAACATTCACTCCAGATAGTAGAAACTAAACAGTCTTCCTAACATGTGCATACGTGTGCAGATGCTACTTTCATGTCTGACTCCATATGACCCTGTGGACTCCTGCCATGCAAAGCTCCTCTGTCCATGGGATTCTCCAGGTAAGAATCCTGGAGTGGGTTGCCATGCCCTCCTCCAGGGCATTTCCAGGACCAGAGACAGAACCCACGTCTCTTATGTCTCGGGCACTGAAACATGGGTTCTTCACCACTAGCGAACTTGGGAAGCCCACTCATGTTGAAAGCCTCTTCCTACAGTCAGAGACAGAAGGCGACGTCAGGCGCCCTTCCCACCTCATTCACAAACTCTCCTTCTCCACCACACCATGAGACCCACCCTCATTTTCACAGGGTTATTTTCAGTAAAGTGATAGAGTGCAACCTGTCCAAATTTAGCACCTATGACCACTAGGAGAAGGAGCTGGAAGTTAAACCTCCTGGTTTCTTTCTCCAGTTCTCTGCAGAAAACAAACTGGATTTTGGGAAGTCACCCAGATCCTCTAGCACGCAGCTGCCTCTTCTCTCTGGTGGTGAGGAAGAGAGTCCTGGGGTCCGAGTCTCCTATAAGCTCCCCAGGCCCTCACTCTTCTTCACGATCTAGCAACTTATTTTACAAACTTCTAAAACAACGTTTCCAAACACATCTAAATGAAGTTTCCACACAGGTCTCCTAGCCCCGTCCTTCAACCAAATTGCCACTCCTGAGTCCCTTCATGATAGTCATTTGAATACTGCCACTAGGTAGACATCACTGAGTGCCCCTTCCAAAATTCTGTTAAAGAGAAAAGGAACGAGCGAAGAAGACACCAAGCATAATTTCGGGGCAGCAGAATTCCTGCGTGTGTCCTGTTTTGACAGGCCAGTCCATGCCGGCAATCACTGTGTACATTTAAAAAGCCCCTGGACACCTGCCTCCTGGATGCAACAAGTTGCCTTTAAAAAAAAAATCCTATTTATCTTCACAGCCATCCATTTATGTCTAGAAGGGAAACACATGAGAGCGGCATCTGTTACTAGAGTGATACAATTACCAATACTTTCATAAGAGGAAGAAAAAATGACAATAAATCCGGGTGAGTTGTCAGGTGTTTCAGGAGGCAAAGCATCAGTCTTTCAATCACAGTGTCTTGTTTAAGCTGAACATATGGTGTTGCCAGACGCAAACGCCCAGCTCAGCCTGGTCTTGGATGGGCGTAAGGACCACACAAATATCACTTCCTCCAAACTGGCAGAGAAAGCAGGCTGCATCCCCAAAGGCCAGCTCAGCCCAACCTCTCCCACCCCAACCCTCCATCAAGCAGGCAACAAACTCAAGGGACGACATACTGGTCACTTTTCCCCTACTGTTGGGATCTATGGAATTTCACTGGCAGGTCTGGGAACAACTTTTCCTTTTTGCAGTAACTTCACTTAGACAAAATACAACAATTTCAAGCCACCACAAAGTAGTAAAAATTTCAGGCAATTCATCCTGGGTAACTTTTTCACTACCGTTGAAATCCTTGTAAACTCAAAGTCTGCTCTGGGGAAATTCCTTACTTTTTTCTACAACTAAGTGTAGATAATTAAAGCTGATCCTACGAACACTTGTATTTTTATTCCCTGAGTTCTTTCTCTGGATACATTCAACAGGTTTCTATGACTATTAAATTTGACTTCAAGGATGTATGTCTTCAGATCTGGAGGGGACGGAAGGGACAGAGAGTAGAGCCGGGAGACAGAAAAGGAGGCAAAGACGGAGAGGGAGAGAGACCACTCGGAGTTTGAAAGCATGCGTGACTTCCGAAAAGCAGCAAGCGGTAGATTGAGTTCAGATGCTCACCCAGCCTGTCTAGGGACGCCCTCGCCTTCTCTACCTTCCGCGGAAGCGGAACACCTGCCCGCAGACACGCCCAGCCGAGTCTGCTCCAGCCCCGCCGCCCGCCTGCCTCCCTCGGCAGGGTCCCCCTCCGCGCGCCCAAGCGCACCCGAGGGCCGAGCCGCGAGCGGCGGGTCCTTTACCTGCCAGGCTGCCCGGCCTCTGGAGGGTGGCCGTGGCATACAGCTCCTGCGAGTGCTTGCCGTACGGCTCGGACGCGTGGACCAGGCGCTTGGTGGGCGACAGGGTGGCGTACGTGCCGATGGTGGAGCTCAGCTGGTGGATGGGCGAGGAGGAGATGGTGGACTGCACGGTGGGGGGCGAGGTCACGCGGATCGGGGACAGGCCGGCCGAGGACACGACGATGTTGATGGGCGAGCTGGTGCTGTAGGACTTGGCCAGGCGGCTGGGCGACTGCTTGGGCGAGGAGCCGCGCGGCGCGGCGTAGGCGGCGCCCTCGGGGGCCGAGCCTCCGCGCTGCAGCTTGGTGGGCGAGCCGCCCTGGGGCGCGGCCAGCGGGGAGCCCCCGCGCGCGGGCGCGGGCAGCGTGGAGCTCGAGTAGTAGAGCGCCGCGGCGGCGGCGGCGGCGGCGGGCGGCGCGTCCGGCAGGTGGAAGGCGCTGCCCAGGCTGGGCGCGAACGGCTCCCGCGGCGGCGGCGGCGGCGGCGGCTGCGCGGGCTCCGACCCCGCCAGGTGCCCGGCGCGGCTGCTGGTGCCCTGTGCGCGGGAGAGCAGAGAACACCGCGCTTAGCCAGCAGGCAGCAGAGGGGCCCCGGCCGCCCCCGCGGGACGCGGGAAGCAGACCCGCGCGGGGGGTGGAGACGCGCGCGCCCCTCGAGCCGCTCGGGAGGGGCTCCTCTGCGGCCCGGAGAGAAAAAACCGGGGAGCAGAGGGCCGCTGACCAGGGATGGGCCGCGCGCCCTCCTGGAGAGCAAAACCGAGGAGGGCATGTCTTCAGATCTGGAGGGACGGAAGGGACAGAGAGTAGAGCCGGGAGACAGAAAAGGAGGCAAAGACGGAGAGGGAGAGAGACCACTCGGAGTTTGAAAGCATGCGTGACTTCCGAAAAGCAGCAAGCGGTAGATTGAGTTCAGATGCTCACCCAGCCTGTCTAGGGACGCCCTCGCCTTCTCTACCTTCCGCGGAAGCGGAACACCTGCCCGCAGACACGCCCAGCCGAGTCTGCTCCAGCCCCGCCGCCCGCCTGCCTCCCTCGGCAGGGTCCCCCTCCGCGCGCCCAAGCGCACCCGAGGGCCGAGCCGCGAGCGGCGGGTCCTTTACCTGCCAGGCTGCCCGGCCTCTGGAGGGTGGCCGTGGCATACAGCTCCTGCGAGTGCTTGCCGTACGGCTCGGACGCGTGGACCAGGCGCTTGGTGGGCGACAGGGTGGCGTACGTGCCGATGGTGGAGCTCAGCTGGTGGATGGGCGAGGAGGAGATGGTGGACTGCACGGTGGGGGGCGAGGTCACGCGGATCGGGGACAGGCCGGCCGAGGACACGACGATGTTGATGGGCGAGCTGGTGCTGTAGGACTTGGCCAGGCGGCTGGGCGACTGCTTGGGCGAGGAGCCGCGGCGCGGCGTAGGCGGCGCCCTCGGGGGCCGAGCCTCCGCGCTGCAGCTTGGTGGGCGAGCCGCCCTGGGGCGCGGCCAGCGGGGAGCCCCCGCGCGCGGGCGCGGGCAGCGTGGAGCTCGAGTAGTAGAGCGCCGCGGCGGCGGCGGCGGCGGCGGGCGGCGCGTCCGGCAGGTGGAAGGCGCTGCCCAGGCTGGGCGCGAACGGCTCCCGCGGCGGCGGCGGCGGCGGCGGCTGCGCGGGCTCCGACCCCGCCAGGTGCCCGGCGCGGCTGCTGGTGCCCTGTGCGCGGGAGAGCAGAGAACACCGCGCTTAGCCAGCAGGCAGCAGAGGGGCCCCGGCCGCCCCCGCGGGACGCGGGAAGCAGACCCGCGCGGGGGGTGGAGACGCGCGCGCCCCTCGAGCCGCTCGGGAGGGGCTCCTCTGCGGCCCGGAGAGAAAAAACCGGGGAGCAGAGGGCCGCTGACCAGGGGATGGGGGTTCCCAGGACAAGTGGCATATGTATATTGCCTACACATCTCAGAGGTTTCTGGAATGGCACAGGCATCCCATCGTCACGGAAAGGTTTAAAAGGCCACCTAGCAGGGCCGTTAGGATCTACTAGGAGGCCCTCGAGATCTGCTACTTTGAGGAATGCAGGCCTTCAGCCTTCTCTCCCCCGCCCCTCACCCGCATGGGACATTTCAGCCCAAAGTGTTTCCGCCTCTGAAATCGACCAAGTTGCATACTTAATCTGGAGCACCTAAGGAATAAACATACTTCCTGGAGTTTATCCTGTTGCCATTTCTCCATCGATTCTTCCTTGTGGATAAGTTAAAAGGGGAAACTATGAAGTCAGAATAAAGATGCTTGGGCTTTCAGGCTTTACAAAATGCACGTCCAGAGGAAGCGGAGGGATTGTAATTGGAGAGACTAAAAGAGCCTCCCTTTGCTAGATTTGAACGCTGGGCTCCAAATCTTTCAGCACCTCTCTCTCCAGCTCACGTTTAAGAGCCCCCAGGCAGCTGTGTCTTCTAATTTAAAGCCAGTTGTCTCTCATTTATTTACAAGAACACAAAAGACGTCCAGGGTGGAGCAGAAGACACAGTTGGAGGGGGAAGAGATTTCCTTGAATCCCTTCCAGAGACAAATTTGCATTCGAATGAAAACACTACATTGTCAACCACTTCTGGGCAGCTCTGGGATCCTCCAGGCTTTCCCGTAGGAGGAGAAAAGTTTTTGAGAGCAGGCTGCTGTGAAAACGGGGTAGGGCTGTCCACACACACACACACACACACACACACACACACACACACACACACACACACACACACACGCCTGGAAGGCAGTATTTGAGATTAGGAGGTGGGAACTAGGTGGGGAGAGGACGCAGGTGAGGTGGAGGCACGATGGGGAGAGAAACTGAGCAGATGCTCTCTAATGAAGTTTCAATTTTGCCTCTCCACCTGCTTTGAAGTGGCAGTTGGCAAGTAACGGACCAGGCACCTCCATCGCACACACTGCAGCATTCCAAATTTTATCTGGAATGTCAGTTTCAAGTGAAGATCTGAGGGACATAATTGAGCAACATTGAAATCCTCTATTAAGTGTCCTAAGGTGTTGAAAACACAGTCTTTGTGAAGCGTGTGTATGTATTTATACATGATGTATACATTGTATATATTTGCATATGTGGGTATATTTATAAATGATGTTTCTATTTTATATATTTGCATGTGTATGTGTGTGTCAGCGCTTCCTTCAGCCTTCTCTCCCCGCCCCTCACCCGCATGGGACATTTCAGCCCAAAGTGTTTCCGCCTCTGAAATCGACCAAGTTGCATACTTAATCTGGAGCACCTAAGGAATAAACATACTTCCTGGAGTTTATCCTGTTGCCATTTCTCCATCGATTCTTCCTTGTGGATAAGTTAAAAGGGGAAACTATGAAGTCAGAATAAAGATGCTTGGGCTTTCAGGCTTTACAAAATGCACGTCCAGAGGAAGCGGAGGGATTGTAATTGGAGAGACTAAAAGAGCCTCCCTTTGCTAGATTTGAACGCTGGGCTCCAAATCTTTCAGCACCTCTCTCTCCAGCTCACGTTTAAGAGCCCCCAGGCAGCTGTGTCTTCTAATTTAAAGCCAGTTGTCTCTCATTTATTTACAAGAACACAAAAGACGTCCAGGGTGGAGCAGAAGACACAGTTGGAGGGGGAAGAGATTTCCTTGAATCCCTTCCAGAGACAAATTTGCATTCGAATGAAAACACTACATTGTCAACCACTTCTGGGCAGCTCTGGGATCCTCCAGGCTTTCCCGTAGGAGGAGAAAAGTTTTTGAGAGCAGGCTGCTGTGAAAACGGGGTAGGGCTGTCCACACACACACACACACACACACACACACACACACACACACACACGCCTGGAAGGCAGTATTTGAGATTAGGAGGTGGGAACTAGGTGGGGAGAGGACGCAGGTGAGGTGGAGGCACGATGGGGAGAGAAACTGAGCAGATGCTCTCTAATGAAGTTTCAATTTTGCCTCTCCACCTGCTTTGAAGTGGCAGTTGGCAAGTAACGGACCAGGCACCTCCATCGCACACACTGCAGCATTCCAAATTTTATCTGGAATGTCAGTTTCAAGTGAAGATCTGAGGGACATAATTGAGCAACATTGAAATCCTCTATTAAGTGTCCTAAGGTGTTGAAAACACAGTCTTTGTGAAGCGTGTGTATGTATTTATACATGATGTATACATTGTATATATTTGCATATGTGGGTATATTTATAAATGATGTTTCTATTTTATATATTTGCATGTGTATGTGTGTGTCAGTCCAGTCACAACGTTTCTCTTTTTAACCAAGCTGTGGTCAGACACCTCTAAACTCTCTCCTCCACATGGCTCTGCACTGTGCAGTTTCAGTAAGAAGCCCGCCAAGTCAGTTTTGCCAGAATGCTCTCAGCCCACCCTCCACCCCCACATTTCCTCTTAGTAAATTTCTATCTGCTGACCAGCAACCTGCTCCATGGCTATGATGGTGTTTAATCACTAAGTTGTGTCTTACTCTTTTGCAACCCCAGGAACTGTAGCCCACCAGACTCCCCTGTCCGCAGGATGTCCCAGGCAAGAATACTGGAGTGGGTTGCCATTACCTTCTCTAGGAGATCTTCCGGACCCAGGAGTTGACATTCCTCCTTTCCCTTGTCTTCAAAATGGAGCCCAGTTCTATACTGATGTCTCTTTCCCCACTGCCATACTTTAAAATTTTTCTGAATAGAAATATATTTATTCCTTTAACTACAGTCCAGTTCTGTTTTTCTAATTCAGTGTCACAACAGTTATTTTGAGTTTAACAGCAAGAGTGAAAGTCAAAGGTAAGTGCCTTGATTTTGTTCAGTGATGAACGAAGGCGCGACCAGAACGAGAAGGATTTATAACAGTTACCACATATGTCTGTGGGATGAATTGAAGGGCTGACAAGGCTGGTCCCAGAGCTCTGGCCTGAGGGTTTCCATGGTGGAGAAGCTCTGCACCACTGGTGGGCTGGCCTGGTCCCCAGAGATACAATCGGGAAGCATCCAGATCTATTGGGAGGGGGTGCTTATACCCAGTTGTGTTCCCCTCCCAGGAGAAATTCTGGTCATGAAGTATGAAGCCTGCACTTCTCAGACCTGGCTGCTTATTATAATTGTCAGGAGAGCTTTCAAAAAAATAAAATAAACCTCCGTACACAAGCTGAACCCACTGGTCACTGAATTTAGAGTCTTGAGGTAGGACTCAAGTGTCCTAAGGTGTTGAAAACACAGTCTTTGTGAAGCGTGTGTATGTATTTATACATGATGTATACATTGTATATATTTGCATATGTGGGTATATTTATAAATGATGTTTCTATTTTATATATTTGCATGTGTATGTGTGTGTCAGTCCAGTCACAACGTTTCTCTTTTTAACCAAGCTGTGGTCAGACACCTCTAAACTCTCTCCTCCACATGGCTCTGCACTGTGCAGTTTCAGTAAGAAGCCCGCCAAGTCAGTTTTGCCAGAATGCTCTCAGCCCACCCTCCACCCCCACATTTCCTCTTAGTAAATTTCTATCTGCTGACCAGCAACCTGCTCCATGGCTATGATGGTGTTTAATCACTAAGTTGTGTCTTACTCTTTTGCAACCCCAGGAACTGTAGCCCACCAGACTCCCCTGTCCGCAGGATGTCCCAGGCAAGAATACTGGAGTGGGTTGCCATTACCTTCTCTAGGAGATCTTCCGGACCCAGGAGTTGACATTCCTCCTTTCCCTTGTCTTCAAAATGGAGCCCAGTTCTATACTGATGTCTCTTTCCCCACTGCCATACTTTAAAATTTTTCTGAATAGAAATATATTTATTCCTTTAACTACAGTCCAGTTCTGTTTTTCTAATTCAGTGTCACAACAGTTATTTTGAGTTTAACAGCAAGAGTGAAAGTCAAAGGTAAGTGCCTTGATTTTGTTCAGTGATGAACGAAGGCGCGACCAGAACGAGAAGGATTTATAACAGTTACCACATATGTCTGTGGGATGAATTGAAGGGCTGACAAGGCTGGTCCCAGAGCTCTGGCCTGAGGGTTTCCATGGTGGAGAAGCTCTGCACCACTGGTGGGCTGGCCTGGTCCCCAGAGATACAATCGGGAAGCATCCAGATCTATTGGGGAGGGGGTGCTTATACCCAGTTGTGTTCCCCTCCCAGGAGAAATTCTGGTCATGAAGTATGAAGCCTGCACTTCTCAGACCTGGCTGCTTATTATAATTGTCAGGAGAGCTTTCAAAAAAATAAAATAAACCTCCGTACACAAGCTGAACCCACTGGTCACTGAATTTAGAGTCTTGAGGTAGGACTCAAAGGTCAGGCTTTGGGGAAGTGTACTAGGTAGGCGATCCCCACGTAGAATCCAATATGAGAATGAGCCGGCCCCTGAGCAGTGGATTTCCAAGTGTGGTCCCATTCCATCAGCCCCCATCGGGAGCACCGTGCCATCATCCCATCTTTACTGAGTGGGAAGCTCTGATGGAGGGGCCCAGGGATCTGTGTTTCATCATGTTCTCAAGGTGATCATGATGCTTGTTGAACATTGACCAACTGCTGATCTAGAAGAGATCCTGATTCAGGGCTCTGATGTGGGCCTGAGGGCCTGCATTTCTCACAGCCTCCCAGATGCTGTTGGTTTGAGAAAGTGGCCATCTTTCTTCACTTTGCTTTGGGAGCCCTCCTGGAGCCCAAGCAACACTCTGGTGTGCAGAACCCAGTTGGCAAGTAACAGAAAAGCCTCTGAGAGGAATTTCTGGGGACCTTTCCCACAGAGCTAAGAAAAGGAGAAAGAACCCCAGAGAGTCTAAGGAGAGTGCCCTGCTTATGAAAGAACAAATACTTTTTGTTGTCTTGGATATACAGCATTAATAACCCTATGGGGCATTAAAGACCCTCTTCCTCAGCAGCACTGTTGTTCCATCATTAAGCTGTGTGTGAGTCTTTGCAACACTGTAGCCCACCACACTCCTCTGTCCATGGGATTCCCAGGCAGGAATGTTTTAGTGGGTTGTCATTTCCTTCTCTAGGGGATCTTTCCAACCCAGGGATAGAACCTGCATCTCCTGCACTGGCAGATGTATTCTTTACCACTAAGCTACCAGGGAAGCCTTCCTCAGTAGCATGGTTTTCAATAAATACTAAAGTATACTAATATAAATTAATACAACATCATGTAACATTCTAGTATTGACGTCTTCCTAGGGAAACCTTGAATAAATTGTAGAAATACTGTGTTTCTCCTTTTAATATGCTGGAACTTCCTGTTGGAAAGGTGCTAATGCTGCTGCATATTCTTCACAAGCTTTCAAAAATAAAATAAACCTCCGTACACAAGCTGAACCCACTGGTCACTGAATTTAGAGTCTTGAGGTAGGACTCAAAGGTCAGGCTTTGGGGAAGTGTACTAGGTAGGCGATCCCCACGTAGAATCCAATATGAGAATGAGCCGGCCCCTGAGCAGTGGATTTCCAAGTGTGGTCCCATTCCATCAGCCCCCATCGGAGCACCGTGCCATCATCCCATCTTTACTGAGTGGGAAGCTCTGATGGAGGGGCCCAGGGATCTGTGTTTCATCATGTTCTCAAGGTGATCATGATGCTTGTTGAACATTGACCAACTGCTGATCTAGAAGAGATCCTGATTCAGGGCTCTGATGTGGGCCTGAGGGCCTGCATTTCTCACAGCCTCCCAGATGCTGTTGGTTTGAGAAAGTGGCCATCTTTCTTCACTTTGCTTTGGGAGCCCTCCTGGAGCCCAAGCAACACTCTGGTGTGCAGAACCCAGTTGGCAAGTAACAGAAAAGCCTCTGAGAGGAATTTCTGGGGACCTTTCCCACAGAGCTAAGAAAAGGAGAAAGAACCCCAGAGAGTCTAAGGAGAGTGCCCTGCTTATGAAAGAACAAATACTTTTTGTTGTCTTGGATATACAGCATTAATAACCCTATGGGGCATTAAAGACCCTCTTCCTCAGCAGCACTGTTGTTCCATCATTAAGCTGTGTGTGAGTCTTTGCAACACTGTAGCCCACCACACTCCTCTGTCCATGGGATTCCCAGGCAGGAATGTTTTAGTGGGTTGTCATTTCCTTCTCTAGGGGATCTTTCCAACCCAGGGATAGAACCTGCATCTCCTGCACTGGCAGATGTATTCTTTACCACTAAGCTACCAGGGAAGCCTTCCTCAGTAGCATGGTTTTCAATAAATACTAAAGTATACTAATATAAATTAATACAACATCATGTAACATTCTAGTATTGACGTCTTCCTAGGGAAACCTTGAATAAATTGTAGAAATACTGTGTTTCTCCTTTTAATATGCTGGAACTTCCTGTTGGAAAGGTGCTAATGCTGCTGCATATTATTCATAAGCTTTCTTAAATGGTCCCCAAACCTGTAAAAGTTTTGAGAACTACCACACTAGTTCCAGGTATGTTGGCGAGCTAGAGCAGCCAATTAAAAACCTTTTCAAATACTGGTTTGAAAATTTCTCGGTGAAATTTTGCCAGTAGCTTTTTTACAAGAAAAATATGCCTAAAATAAAATTGCATATGCATTTTAAGACGGGGTAGTGTCCATGCTGGAAATGTTCTATATGTGTACTGTCCAATATGGTAGCCACTAGATACATGGGCCCTAGACACATGCACTGGACTTTAACAGGCATTTAATTTGAATTAATTTAATTTTAAATAGTCAAATGTGTCTAGTGGCTGTTTTCCTGGATTGCACAATTATGTAAGCCCCTCTGCGGTTTTTAATAAATAATCTGGGAGTATTATACTCCATTACATTAGCCTACACAAGAATAAGTGCCTTAGACTGGCTCTCTGGCTAAATAGAAAAAAATCTATTTTTTACTATCAACTGGACAAAAACAGTAATCTTTTGGGAGCTTGTCTCCACTCTTGTGTTTCTGTTTTGTTCCCTTATGTAATTTCATTTAACAACTCTTAGCAATATATTTCAAGACAGCTGCACAATTCATAGGATAGATTATCACAACCTAGGTCACTGGATTAAAAATAATATAAGCACATTTTAACACAGAGAGGATTTCATCTACTTTACTATTAAGGAAGCTCAATGCCACGTTGAACATGTGTTAGCACTACAAATAAAACTGTAAATCCAATTTTAGAGCTAAAGTTCCAAAACTTAAAAAAAACCTAATGATTACTGTAGCCTACTATTGATGTTTGGAAATATGTTGCATGCAAGTGATGAGCACTGAAAATGTTTTGTATTGATGATAGTGTTAATATATGATTACATAAGACTTTTTGGAAATATTTTGAGAAGATGAAGCTTAACTACTGTCCTGGATCAAACAGTATAGGCTACTGGCCAGAACAATTCCTATTGGGATTGTCATTCCCAGCAGTTTGAATCAGTCTTAAACCAAAGGACTACTTAAACTGCCTTTCTTACCCTTCCAAAGTGGGGAGCCCATCTATGTGAAATTGACAAGGAAGCAGAACATTGTTACATAGATGCTCTGATTAAATATTTCCCATAGGCAGAGTCCTGTGCACATCAAATTTCATTCATTTCTTGCTTCCCATTACGGCAAAGTGATCAAGGTAAAAGTAAGACATTACTTCTACATTCTGAAGGTAAAAAAAAAAAGAAAAAAGATTTTTTTTTTTTTTTTTTAATGAGACATGAACAAGACACGTAACTCATCAAAGCTCTTTTATGAGAGGAAGTATTTCATCTACATTATAGTTCAGCATGTGAGTCTCAAGTGGGTCAGATTTAGGATATATGACAGTTGTGATTTTTACATCATGTGTTTGTATGTCTACACTTGGTACACTGAATCCATGTGTGTAATTATGGAGGAATTTATACCTATTTTACAAAAGTGTTTAGGGAAAATGTATTTTCAGAGTATAGTAGGAAGAATATTGAAATGGGAATTTAGGCAATATATACATTATCCCCATTAACTGAAAGTACTCAAGTTCCATGCAGTAATTCACTCATGAACTCAATAAATCATTAACAAGACCCTATTATATTTCACATAAAAACATGAAGTTTTTTCTTGAAATTCTCTCTACAATCCTCCTACATGGAGTATTTTAGCTTGACATTACTTTGGGTATCTAAAACTGCTATATTTTTGTTGTTTCAGAATACTATCTGTCTCACAATTACACTGTTTTTTACTGGGAAATTCCAATCCCCATTACATGGTGCTCTTGGACCAGAACCATGGCATAGACCCACTTAGTCATTTCTTGACCTTTTCAGGTAGTATTTTCTGTAAAAGGAGCAGAGATGGCGTAAGAGTGATGAAGAGGAAACACTCTCCAAACTTGGAAACTTACTTAGGCTTCATTCTCTGGGAATTTGGCCGTGTGCAAAGAAAACAAAACAAAACCCAATGCTTAGAGCAGTTAACAAGGAACTTGACAGCTTGAACTCTCTAAGGAATCTGGACTTCAGATCATGAGTAAGCAGGGTCACCGAGCAAAACCACATTTATAAAGCAGACCCCTGATTTACAAGCAGTCCTTGTGAAGATGCATTTAGACCTGCCAAGTTGCCTGGAATTGTCAGCGAGGCTCCTAACTCGGGACTGGGGGAATGTCTGCCCGGAATGCTGGGCAGCTGGGTCAGCGATGTCAGCAATGGGAAGCTGGAGCCTGTGTTCTGTGGTTTGCCAGACGGGAGCCTGATGACTTGAGATCAGCAGTCTGTATTCATCTCTGTTCATTCTCCTGGCATCACCATCAGACTCGTGAACCTAATAACTCCTCTCAGGGTTTCTCTCCTCTTAGGTAACCCTGGTTGCCAGGATGGAGGTCACTGCTCAGAGTGGTGGTCCAGAGCAAAAAGAGTATCCCAAGAGGCCAGGGTCACAAACGAGCTCAAACATGGGAATGATCAAACCCAATGAGAAGATCAAGCCCAGGTCTCCTGCATAGCAGGTGGATTCTTTACCATCTGAGCCACTAAGAGCTTCCCTAGTGGTCCAGACAGTAAAGATTCTGACTGCGATGCAGGAGACCTGCGTTCAACCCCTGGGTCAGGAGGATTTCCAGGAGAAGGGAGTGGCTACCCATTCCAGTATTCGTGCCTGGAAAATTCCACGGGCAGAGGTGGGTGGCAAGTTACAGTCCCACGGGGTCACAAAGAGTTGGACGTGACTGACTAACACTTTCACTTTTCGGTGAGAAGAAGTTTGACTGGTGTTTGAAGAACACAAATGCAGAGAGGAGCAAGTCGCGAGAAAAGGACAGCAAGAACGGGAATATTCATTCGATAAGTAAAGAAGCCTGAATAATGTTTGCAAACAAAAAACAGAGGACACGGCTTTAGGATGACATCTCTGAAGAAATCTGTCACTAAACCAGAGGGCTCCGGTAACGCTGTTTTGTAATATCAGCTCTGTGCTGCTGATTAGCATGTCTGAGAACGTGTTTCCCTTGCTAAGGTAAGTTGGCTGTACGCTTGTATGGGAAGGTGGACAAAGCCATTTGCTCTCACAAGTTGGAAACAAGAAGAAAGCCTCAACTCCAAAAATGCCAGAGTCTCATATAAAATGTGCCTGTAATATGCAATTAAAACCAATCTACACCCACAAAGTAGTAAGTTTTGTGCCTTTGAGTCTCTGGGAGGAAATCAATTTGCTTGAACACTACCATCACAACTCCCCCAAATCTCAATATCTCTTCTTTTTGAAACTGCCTTCAGCAATGGGAAGCTGGAGCCTGTGTTCTGTGGTTTGCCAGACGGGAGCCTGATGACTTGAGATCAGCAGTCTGTATTCATCTCTGTTCATTCTCCTGGCATCACCATCAGACTCGTGAACCTAATAACTCCTCTCAGGGTTTCTCTCCTCTTAGGTAACCCTGGTTGCCAGGATGGAGGTCACTGCTCAGAGTGGTGGTCCAGAGCAAAAAGAGTATCCCAAGAGGCCAGGGTCACAAACGAGCTCAAACATGGGAATGATCAAACCCAATGAGAAGATCAAGCCCAGGTCTCCTGCATAGCAGGTGGATTCTTTACCATCTGAGCCACTAAGAGCTTCCCTAGTGGTCCAGACAGTAAAGATTCTGACTGCGATGCAGGAGACCTGCGTTCAACCCCTGGGTCAGGAGGATTTCCAGGAGAAGGGAGTGGCTACCCATTCCAGTATTCGTGCCTGGAAAATTCCACGGGCAGAGGTGGGTGGCAAGTTACAGTCCCACGGGGTCACAAAGAGTTGGACGTGACTGACTAACACTTTCACTTTTCGGTGAGAAGAAGTTTGACTGGTGTTTGAAGAACACAAATGCAGAGAGGAGCAAGTCGCGAGAAAAGGACAGCAAGAACGGGAATATTCATTCGATAAGTAAAGAAGCCTGAATAATGTTTGCAAACAAAAAACAGAGGACACGGCTTTAGGATGACATCTCTGAAGAAATCTGTCACTAAACCAGAGGGCTCCGGTAACGCTGTTTTGTAATATCAGCTCTGTGCTGCTGATTAGCATGTCTGAGAACGTGTTTCCCTTGCTAAGGTAAGTTGGCTGTACGCTTGTATGGGAAGGTGGACAAAGCCATTTGCTCTCACAAGTTGGAAACAAGAAGAAAGCCTCAACTCCAAAAATGCCAGAGTCTCATATAAAATGTGCCTGTAATATGCAATTAAAACCAATCTACACCCACAAAGTAGTAAGTTTTGTGCCTTTGAGTCTCTGGGAGGAAATCAATTTGCTTGAACACTACCATCACAACTCCCCCAAATCTCAATATCTCTTCTTTTTGAAACTGTCTTCAGAAGAAATGCCTCTCTTTAAATAATTCCCAAGATAGAAAATCCCGATTCTGTGAAAAAGATTGGGTTTCAAAAATGGCCAAATAATATCATCAAGTGCCTAGTCTAGCAATTCCTTTGAGGAGCACTACTTTAGGTGAAAATGCCTATGAAACATAAAATAAAGAGCCAGCTTCCATGGGCAGTCCACACACCATCCCTGAAATTATTACCACTGGGATAAAGTGAGGAAAAGCTGGCTCAAAACTCAGCGTTCAGAAAACTAAGATCGTGGCATCCAGTCCCATCACTTCATGGCAAATAGAAGGGGAAAAGTTGAAACAGTGAACAGATTCTGTGGACATGACTGCAGCCATGAAATTAAAAGAACCGAGACAAGTGTACTAAAAAGCAGAGACATCATTTTGTAGACAAAGATTGGTATAGTCAAAGCTACATTTTCTTCCAGTAGTTATGTATGGATGTGAGAGCTGGACCATAAAGATGACAGCAATGAAGAATTGATGCTTTCAAACTGTGATGCTCAAGAAGATGCCTAAGAGTCTTTTGGAGAAGCAAGAAGATCAAACCAATCAGTCCTAAAGAAAATCAACTGTGAATATTCATTGGAAGAACTGATGCTAACTGAAGCTGAAGCTCCAATACTTTAGCCACTTGATTCAAAGAGCTGACTCACTGGAAAAGACCCTGGTGCTGGGAAAGATTAAAAGCAAAACAAGAAAAAAAAAAAAAAAAAAAACTTAAAAAAAGCAAAAGGAGAAGGGAGTGTCAGAGGATGAAATGGTTAGATCACTGATTCAATGGACATGAATCTGAGCAAACTTCAGGAGACAGTGAAGGACAGGGAAGCCTGGAGTGGTTTAGTCCATGAGGTCATAAGGAGTCAGACAGGACTTAGTGACTGAAAAACAACAACAACAAAGATGATCCATTGCCCCAGGGCCCCTAAGCTACTCCCATAATCAGCAAAGTACAGACTCTGCCTACTGGTTTTTCCTTCTCTCTGACCTCACTTTGATAAAAATATGATTAGGGTCATATCACTAAATATTCCCAAAAGTATTTCATGTGGCCAATGCTACGGTCTACCAGATAGAAGGGGGCAGCAGAGGAGGAGATGGTTGGATGGCGTCACTGACTCAATGAGTTTGAGTAAACTCCAGGAGATGGTGGAGGACAGGGAAGCCTGGCTTGGCCGCAGTTGACGGTGTTGCAAAGAGTTGGACAGGATTTAGTGACTGAACACCAAAAACAAGTACAAAAAAAACAGAGAAGAAAAAATTAAACAGTGACATAAGTCTCATATAAATATAACTTTAAGAGGGACTTTTTGATGGTAACTCTTTCTAAAAACATGGACTTTGGCAAAACTATACTACATAAAACTTTTATTTCAGCAGGATGCTCAGTTAGTATAGCTCTAATAACCTAAGCATTTGCACGGAAGAAGAAATGTTACAATAAAACACATACACACTCTTCCCATAATGAGAAATGTTTCAGCTATTGAAAGCAGATTAAATACATTTCTACTGGAAATAGAAAATGGGTAAGATTTTAAAGCAGAGCACTGAGAAAGGATTTCCAAGAGGTAATCATCCAAAAACTCTCTTAAAAACAAATATAGTTGCAGTTTCCCATAGATATGCCAGACAAAGTATACAAAATGACATGATGTCTCCTCCAAATGCAGCATAAACAGTCCACACTAAAGACAGCCCAGCAGTTTTGTGTCTCCCATTTTTTTAGTGACTTTCTCTTTACAGGTGCCCCCCAGCAACTTCTTTCCTACTTCAGCAACCTGGAATGCTGTCTCACTCGGTGTTTCTCAGCAGTCAAGAAGCAGGTATTCACTGGGGGGCTGGGTCCTCCTTCGAACCACATGTGTCCATCCTAGCACCATCCAGAGCCCACCATCCCCTTAACCTTCATATCTGCCTGGCATGAAACCAATATGCAATGTTCCAAGCTCATCAACTTCTGGCAGAAGTGAGCAGATGGTGTATTTATCATTATGATATAGTGCAGAGGAGAACCTTTAAAACATAAAAGTCAGTGCAACATTAAACAGACAGGCCAGATCAAAACAAAGTGGCCACTTCTCGAAAAGTATACTGCTTTTTTAGTCTATCAACCATTGTTCAAGTCCTACTTTTATACAACTATCCTATAATTCTTAACTTCCTGCATGAAGCAGGCATTTTCTAGGATTATGAAGGTGCACAGTTTCACTTTAGTTCCATTGGACAATAGGAAAGGGGTTTTAAAGTCTTTCAGTTCCTGTACTTCTTTACCAGTAGTCTGTGTACAGGTGTATACTTTCTTGCTGTTGCTCAGCTGCTCAGTCATGCCTGACTTTGTGACCCCATGGACTGCAGCGTGATAGGCTTCCCTGTCCTCCACTGTCTCCTGGCGTTGCTCAAACTCGTGTCCATTGAGTCAGTGATGCCATCCAACCAGTCTATCTTCTGTTGCCCCCTTCTCCTTCTGCCCTCCATCCTTCCCAGCATCAGGGTCTATATCTTGCTTATTTTTGTCATTCTGAGGAAGGAAATACTCGACCAGATTACGATGTGTCCAGACATGGGTGGAAACCAACATTTCTAGAGAGACTATTCTGTGTTGGAAGATGTGTAATTGGCATTTCCTATAATCCAAGTGGGTAGATTTGCCAAAAAGGTTAATCATCCAAAAACTCTCTTAAAAACAAATATAGTTGCAGTTTCCCATAGATATGCCAGACAAAGTATACAAAATGACATGATGTCTCCTCCAAATGCAGCATAAACAGTCCACACTAAAGACAGCCCAGCAGTTTTGTGTCTCCCATGTTTTTAGTGACTTTCTCTTTACAGGTGCCCCCCAGCAACTTCTTTCCTACTTCAGCAACCTGGAATGCTGTCTCACTCGGTGTTTCTCAGCAGTCAAGAAGCAGGTATTCACTGGGGGGCTGGGTCCTCCTTCGAACCACATGTGTCCATCCTAGCACCATCCAGAGCCCACCATCCCCTTAACCTTCATATCTGCCTGGCATGAAACCAATATGCAATGTTCCAAGCTCATCAACTTCTGGCAGAAGTGAGCAGATGGTGTATTTATCATTATGATATAGTGCAGAGGAGAACCTTTAAAACATAAAAGTCAGTGCAACATTAAACAGACAGGCCAGATCAAAACAAAGTGGCCACTTCTCGAAAAGTATACTGCTTTTTTAGTCTATCAACCATTGTTCAAGTCCTACTTTTATACAACTATCCTATAATTCTTAACTTCCTGCATGAAGCAGGCATTTTCTAGGATTATGAAGGTGCACAGTTTCACTTTAGTTCCATTGGACAATAGGAAAGGGGTTTTAAAGTCTTTCAGTTCCTGTACTTCTTTACCAGTAGTCTGTGTACAGGTGTATACTTTCTTGCTGTTGCTCAGCTGCTCAGTCATGCCTGACTTTGTGACCCCATGGACTGCAGCGTGATAGGCTTCCCTGTCCTCCACTGTCTCCTGGCGTTGCTCAAACTCGTGTCCATTGAGTCAGTGATGCCATCCAACCAGTCTATCTTCTGTTGCCCCCTTCTCCTTCTGCCCTCCATCCTTCCCAGCATCAGGGTCTATATCTTGCTTATTTTTGTCATTCTGAGGAAGGAAATACTCGACCAGATTACGATGTGTCCAGACATGGGTGGAAACCAACATTTCTAGAGAGACTATTCTGTGTTGGAAGATGTGTAATTGGCATTTCCTATAATCCATAGGAAAGTGGATGTGAGTGGAAGCAGGTGAAGGCTGGAGAAGACCCAGCTTCTTAATCCTGTCTCCACCCACGGCCATTGCAGTACAAGTGCAAAGAAGAAGGCTGGGGTTTGAGGAATATAATAAACATTTGGTGAACCCTGGGCCAGCCACTCAAGATATGGAGATTAATTCTGTATGGTTTCCACTCTTTCAACAAGGCCATCTGATAGGAAGAAACAGGCTTACATGCACTATACTATAGGATATTATGTGTGAAATTACTGAATGAAGCTTTCAACACATCAGTCATGCCGTGCAATGCCTCTGCTGGAGATTCTCTACCAGCTCCTCATTTGACTCGTAAAAGACAAGAGCCTCGTGATGATCAACCGATGAGCAAGCTGGTTTTCCATCTACTTTCCTGCTCTGGCCCCCTGGGCCTCCTTGCTGTCCCATTATTATGCCAGGTCCCCTTATCCAGGGACTAACAGCCTCTGCTGTCCTCAGAGAGACATGCAGCGTCTCCCTCTGCTCTTTAGGCGTTGCCCCAGAGTCGTGCCATCTACTCCCCGAGCCTCCAGGTGCCATGCCCCACGTTGAGCCCCAGCGTCTGCTTATGCTCATCTGCATCCATTCCCTCCTCACACACCATGCCGTTTACGCAGTCACTGTGTTGACTGAGGAGCCACCATCACTGCTGCTAGAAAACAGTTTCTTGAGGGCAGGGACCATGTCTGTTCTCTTTGCTTCTCCACCCTAAGCACATATACAGTGTGTGCACGCAGTGAGCACACATGACATCTTGAAGGTATCAAAGAAGAGGCCAGAGATATATAAATGCACCTGGAGAAATAGCACAGTTTTGACTGGGGCACCCCCCAGGAGCCACATGATGGCACGTTAAGGTGGAAAGGAAGGGATAGAGGGTAGTCTACACACCTGCTAAAGGAGGGGAGCCGGGAGGATCCCTGAGCACAGTTGAGGGGTGGGACAAAGGAAAACTATGAGTCAACTCAGGCCACTTTCCAGAAAGGGCTTGGGATCTGATGGGAAAGGTCTTACACTCTCTCCCTTCCAGCCCAGTCCCGTGAACTCTATATCAGAGTCTGAGGAGAATGACCTTCAAAGACTTCAGTTAGGGTCATGCCCAGAGAACTAGAATTTTATGGTAACTTTTGTGATTCACAATTCTTTTAGCTGCCACAGTGGGGCAAAGAGGGTCATGCACCAGGGCCTGGCATGAAACCTGGTGATGATCACCCAGCAAACATGCATCATGTTGATTAAATTAGTGTTGGTTAAAAATTGAGACTAGACTTTTCGAACATTTGTGATACTCCATTGAAATTATCTTCTGACATGATTTCTGAAGCAGAGAGAAAATCATTTGCTTTACTTTAGAATTACCTATTTTTTAGATTCCCTTAAAATGAAGTATTTTTGTGTTACTCGATTATTGGCCTTATTAACCTGGTCTAGCATGTGTGAGCCATTATTTGAACTTTCGTGGCCCTCTGGCTCTTTATGATGACAGGATATTCTAAAATTGAACCGAGCTTGGCAGAAATGAGCTTTAACACTATTCAGAATATTGAAAAGAATGTGTCACTGAGCTCTGGGAAACCACTCTGTGAGAGGGATTCTGAGGACAATTCTGAACAAAGGAGCTGCCTCAGAGTTGGCATGTGACCTCCTTATTTCAAGGACATCACACTAAACGCAGAGTAAAAATACTTGTTTACTTGCTCGGCATTTCCCTGATATGATCTTGAAGTCACGATAACACATGCCTTTTATACTGCAGCATACTGAAGCTGAGAGTGAATCATGGTACCCAGATCTGGCACTCTGCTAAAATAAATAGGATTCAGCTATCCACCAGCAGCCTCATCCTGTTAATCAACTGGATTAGAACAACCTCCTGTTTGAACATTCAGGCTTCAACCACCCATCTGTCAGGAAATGCATGCAAGCCAGTAACCTATGACTCTAACTGAAGTTATCACCCTGAATATGCACATTGATAGATGCCGTCAAATACATACTTTGATATCTTTACAACTGAGTTACACTTTCTGATTAAACTTTAAAGCAAACTTTTAACGTGAGGCCCAATCTTCCTTTGAGCTTCTACTGGTTTACTCCCATGGTAATTGGCAGATGATAGAATTAACTCCAGCAAGTAGAACTCCAATGAATTAGATACATCACTGTTTTGCTTGACCTCTTAATGGAGTTAAGCTGTAGATGCATTTAATTGAAACAGTCGGTAGATAAAAGGAAACATAGGAAATACTCCCTGGAAATGATTAGACTTCAGTTCAGTCAAGATTCTGTTCCCATTCATATTGCTGCTACCACAAAATGGTACCTGACAACTCATCTAAGTGTGCTGAGTTTTTGCATCTTTAAAATGTAAATGATGATTTAAATTTAAAATGTAAATGATGGGGGGATTAAATAAGAGGATGTACATAAAACAAATTACTTCCAGGTCTCAGGAAATAGGAACTATTGATTTCATAAGTAGGAAAGCTTCACTTTTAATAGTCTGCTTTGCTTTAACAGTACTGACAGCATTATGTGTGAATTGATGCTATGTGTGTATATGCTGAGTTACGTGTGTATAAGATGTCCACAAATTCAGCTGATAATGAACTGATTTTTCTCTTGATACTGTCTGTTCCATTTTCCATGATGATCAGCTACGGGAAATGTGACTTTTTAATTTGAACTAATGTTTTTGACTCAAATTGTAGGGGTCTGAAATATTTATGATAGAAAGCCAAGCATGAGTATTAAACAAGGTTAACATAGAAATAAAAGAAAAGGTAGAATTTGTATTGTTTTACTAGCCACGTATGTTATAAATTCTAAGAAACTGGTAAAAACTGAATTCATAGCTTTCAATGAGTTAATCTGAATGAACATAAATTATTCCATATTTCTGGCCCCTTAGACCTAGAAGTGTAGACAGAAGTATTTAAAAAGGGCTATCTATAATCACTTTTTTGCTTCTGAATATTTCAAAATTATATACACAAGCAGTAACCTATGATCAACTGGATTAGAACAACCTCCTGTTTGAACATTCAGGCTTCAACCACCCATCTGTCAGGAAATGCATGCAAGCCAGTAACCTATGACTCTAACTGAAGTTATCACCCTGAATATGCACATTGATAGATGCCGTCAAATACATACTTTGATATCTTTACAACTGAGTTACACTTTCTGATTAAACTTTAAAGCAAACTTTTAACGTGAGGCCCAATCTTCCTTTGAGCTTCTACTGGTTTACTCCCATGGTAATTGGCAGATGATAGAATTAACTCCAGCAAGTAGAACTCCAATGAATTAGATACATCACTGTTTTGCTTGACCTCTTAATGGAGTTAAGCTGTAGATGCATTTAATTGAAACAGTCGGTAGATAAAAGGAAACATAGGAAATACTCCCTGGAAATGATTAGACTTCAGTTCAGTCAAGATTCTGTTCCCATTCATATTGCTGCTACCACAAAATGGTACCTGACAACTCATCTAAGTGTGCTGAGTTTTTGCATCTTTAAAATGTAAATGATGATTTAAATTTAAAATGTAAATGATGGGGGGATTAAATAAGAGGATGTACATAAAACAAATTACTTCCAGGTCTCAGGAAATAGGAACTATTGATTTCATAAGTAGGAAAGCTTCACTTTTAATAGTCTGCTTTGCTTTAACAGTACTGACAGCATTATGTGTGAATTGATGCTATGTGTGTATATGCTGAGTTACGTGTGTATAAGATGTCCACAAATTCAGCTGATAATGAACTGATTTTTCTCTTGATACTGTCTGTTCCATTTTCCATGATGATCAGCTACGGGAAATGTGACTTTTTAATTTGAACTAATGTTTTTGACTCAAATTGTAGGGGTCTGAAATATTTATGATAGAAAGCCAAGCATGAGTATTAAACAAGGTTAACATAGAAATAAAAGAAAAGGTAGAATTTGTATTGTTTTACTAGCCACGTATGTTATAAATTCTAAGAAACTGGTAAAAACTGAATTCATAGCTTTCAATGAGTTAATCTGAATGAACATAAATTATTCCATATTTCTGGCCCCTTAGACCTAGAAGTGTAGACAGAAGTATTTAAAAAGGGCTATCTATAATCACTTTTTTGCTTCTGAATATTTCAAAATTATATACACCCCACCATGATCAGGGTATCATGGTCAAAGAAAGTCAGCACAGATTAAAAAATAGTTCCTTTCAAGAATGGGATGCTTCTGAAGCTCTGGTCCATATATACAATGGAATACTACACAGCTGTAAAGAGAAATGCAGAAGAATCAGCCCTAATGACATGGCTGGATCTAGAACATAACATAAATAGTGAAGTCAGTCATAAAAAGAAGGACAAATACAGTATATTAACACATATATATGGAAACCAGTAGGATGGTGATGATGGCACACGCAGTGAAGTGACGGAAAGACAGACATGGACAGTGGACATACGGACATTGTGGGGAAGGAACAGAGGGTGGGAGGCGTAAAGGAAGTAGCATGAAGGCCTGTGCTATCATAAGTGAAGAAAATAGCTATAGTCATTGCTCTGTGAGAAAAGGGGATCCTTCGGGGGTGCTGTGTGATGGTTGGGAGGGGTGGAAAGGGGGGATATACATATGACTAATCTGGGAACATACATATCTGTAAACAACAAAACTCTGTAAAAGTCAAAAGCAAAATAAAGGTTTAAAAAAAACCAAAACAATGGGATGCTTTTGAGAGAAAAACAAACAAAAAAATCTGTGCCTAGATAAAAAAAATCCTATAGCTTCCATTTCATATTTTGATAAAATAAAATGAGATTAAAAAGATCTAATAATATTTTCCATGCCAGTAACATTATTCAATATTTCAAACATGATATAATAAAACATTATATACACAATAAATTTATTGTTAAACATTATATAAACAAATACGTGTTATTTTGCATAAATGCAAGTATATAGAATAATTTTTTCTAATTAATTAAAAAGCATTTTCTCGACATTCCCTGCTGTGTTTTATCACATGTCTGTCAGCGATGGGACAGACTAGGTGTTTTGCAGACCAGTGATGCAGGAGGTAGGAACTAGCCCAGCTCCAGGGTGAGTCTGTGTGTGAGTCTGAATACTGTGAATTCACGGCCCTTCCACTGGCCAGCATCGCAGCCCGCCAGCTGTCCATCCAAAGCGGGCGCCCTTTGAACTGAGGTCATGCGCTAGAATGCTTTATTTACGACTCCAGTATATCCACATAAACTTGACATCACCAGAAAGTAAAAGTTACACAGCTGCTGACGGACAAGAGTTTTCCCTGAAAAAGACGATCATACATAACCGAGAACTCGGACAGTCGTTAAAAAATTGAAACGCACCAAGACTTTTCAGCTTTTGCTTCATTTCTGTTCTCATCACCTCACAAAAGCATCTTAAGATGACCACAGGAGGCCACTCTAACCTGCCCTGCCTCCTCTCTGCCAGCAGGCATTTCTTAGGCCCATGTGGATGGCGATCAGAAATGACAACAGCTCTGCCCTCAAGTGGCTTTCTGTTTTGTTGGGAAGACATATGGATGCATAATAACAATGAATCGGGTGACAGAGATGGGTTTGGTGGTTGCAGAAGCTCGGGGCAGGCAGACAGCCTGGGCAAGCGTTTCTGGCAGAGACACTGCCCAGCACATGCAGAGAGGATGACATTGAGCTCGTCAGTGAAAGGGGTGGTTTTAGGATTGTGGAGCTTTTTCACTCCAGGAATGATGCACAGAGATTAAGAGGGTCTGATGCCACCTGATACTAAAAAATAAGTATAAAGTAGCTTAAAACAAGATAGCCCTTCAATATATTAACTGGTGAGTTGCCTGAATATAGCCTGCACCCGAAACTTGTCAAAACTGAAGTATTACATAGTATGCACACACACACACACACATATATATTACAACATTTAGATCTTTTTGAAAACAATTGGAGTTTGTAGCCACTTCTTTTTACCAAGAGTTGATTTTATCTGCAGCTAATAAATGTGCACATTAAAACTAAGAGCAAGCACATATCTTAAGGAAACAACTGAGGGCACGTATCAAAACTAGACTTGACAAAGTGCACCTGTTCCTTCTCTAATCACAGTTATCTTCAGAACAGTTTTGTATATGTGACAATGCATTTATACTATGTTCCTTTATATGCCTAGCCCCCAAAGAACTCCTTCCGCCCCCTTTTGTAAGGAAAGAGAATTCATTCCAGGTGCCGTCACCAACTCACTAGGTATGTCATATTTATAATGACATATCAACACAGAAATAGGAACTAGATGCACATTCGCATATTCACATAGGTAAGTACATATAAAGCAGAGAGAGCATGAGCAATTCACAGACATTTCTGCAGAAAAGATGCTTGTAATTCGAGTTACTCTAAAGTCGTGTTGTATGATGCATTTCCTTCACTCACAGCGCTGAGCACGCCTGTCCAGAGTTGGGGGGCACTCCCAGGAGGGGACACTGTAGCCTTCTGACCGCCCTGCTTCCCTAGTGGCCCCAGGAGCCCAAGGAGCCCCACAGCCGAGCACCCAAACCCCAGAACATACCTGGCTGAAACTCTGGCCCGCACCTCGGGCTTGCGTGCCGCGGGCGGGTAGCTGCGATGGGGTTGTCTCACCCAGGGCCAGGGTCTGGTTGCTATGGTAGCTGGCTGGAAACTGGAAGGACCCTTCAGGTTTGGAATTGAGCTGAAGTGCACTCTGGGAGAGCAGGCTGGGCCCTGCATTGAAAGTCATTTAGAGCAGTAAGTGACAGTCTCAGTGAAGCAGAAATGACATGTATTTGACTAGTTATCTCATGATGCCACCTAAATTTTAAATTTTTTTAAAAATAAGGGAAAAAATAAAAAAAGAAAAGCTTAAAACAAGATAGCCCTTCAATATATTAACTGGTGAGTTGCCTGAATATAGCCTGCACCCGAAACTTGTCAAAACTGAAGTATTACATAGTATGCACACACACACACACACATATATATTACAACATTTAGATCTTTTTGAAAACAATTGGAGTTTGTAGCCACTTCTTTTTACCAAGAGTTGATTTTATCTGCAGCTAATAAATGTGCACATTAAAACTAAGAGCAAGCACATATCTTAAGGAAACAACTGAGGGCACGTATCAAAACTAGACTTGACAAAGTGCACCTGTTCCTTCTCTAATCACAGTTATCTTCAGAACAGTTTTGTATATGTGACAATGCATTTATACTATGTTCCTTTATATGCCTAGCCCCCAAAGAACTCCTTCCGCCCCCTTTTGTAAGGAAAGAGAATTCATTCCAGGTGCCGTCACCAACTCACTAGGTATGTCATATTTATAATGACATATCAACACAGAAATAGGAACTAGATGCACATTCGCATATTCACATAGGTAAGTACATATAAAGCAGAGAGAGCATGAGCAATTCACAGACATTTCTGCAGAAAAGATGCTTGTAATTCGAGTTACTCTAAAGTCGTGTTGTATGATGCATTTCCTTCACTCACAGCGCTGAGCACGCCTGTCCAGAGTTGGGGGGCACTCCCAGGAGGGGACACTGTAGCCTTCTGACCGCCCTGCTTCCCTAGTGGCCCCAGGAGCCCAAGGAGCCCCACAGCCGAGCACCCAAACCCCAGAACATACCTGGCTGAAACTCTGGCCCGCACCTCGGGCTTGCGTGCCGCGGGCGGGTAGCTGCGATGGGGTTGTCTCACCCAGGGCCAGGGTCTGGTTGCTATGGTAGCTGGCTGGAAACTGGAAGGACCCTTCAGGTTTGGAATTGAGCTGAAGTGCACTCTGGGAGAGCAGGCTGGGCCCTGCATTGAAAGTCATTTAGAGCAGTAAGTGACAGTCTCAGTGAAGCAGAAATGACATGTATTATTTATTGAGAGTAGCCTAGAATTATCACCCGCTCATGATTCCAGCCATCTAGGCTTTGAATTCGGAGAACGAAAATGACCATATAATGCGACTCCAGCTCTTAAATGAGATTTTTCCTTTTTTTTTTTTTTTCGATGGTGTAAAAGTTCTCCAAAGAGTAATTTTTTTTTTTTTTCAAATGATCTCATCCTGACCTACATAGAGACATTTCTTACAAGACAAATTAGTTAATCAAGTAGTTATTTTTGGATCACACAATGTCGGAAACATTTGAAATAATTTAAACGTCTGCCTTTTGGTATATGTTAATTGCATTAATACAATGATATCTCTTGTCTACACAGGATGCTCAAACACTCACCAACCAGTCACATGTTCCACTGTATAAATAGTGATGTAATATCTCAATGCCTGGAAGGTAGGCGGTGTGTAAAATATTAACAGCTCTCATACAATGGAGAAGTCACCCTGATCTCACGGGGTCTCTGCGGGCTAGTTCCCTCTGCCATCACAGGAGTGCACAGCAGAAGAACAAAGAGAAGACGCAGGGTTTCAGCCAGTGCTGCTGATCCTGCCAATGCTACACGTGACAGAGAAAGGTGTTCCTGGCTCCCCTATTTCACTGCACTTGGTACAAGAAAATGTGCTTTATCTTCTTTATCTTCTCACTTTCTTTTTAGATGGGGATCTTTTGCCACAGTTTGCCCATTTCCCTTGTAAGCAAATTTTGTCTAACCAAATTTCACACTCACTTTGGGAATGCAGACAAGTACTGAAATGCGTAAATGTATTACTCCTTTCTAGTACAGTGTTTGAGAGGGGCTGGGGTAAGTTGAGGGAGTTGGGTAAGGGGGAGAGACTTGGCAGGACAAGCTCTCTCGTGTTATCTTAACCAGAGGATAAAGCGCCTCCTTTTTGGAAGGAGGGTCATTCATTATATACAGAGGCTTTCCTGGTGGCTCAGATGGTAAAGAATCCACCTGCAATGCAGGAGACCCAGGTCCAGTCCATAATCCTATCCTTAACCTCCCTCTTTGGCTGTTTTAGACACGAGCAGCATTTCTAAGAAATGTAAGCACATTTCTAGTTCCTCATTTCTTTGTTTTTAAAGATAGAACATGGCTTTTTATTTGAAATGAGATGCAGATTTGATGTGGCATGGGTCATTTATTTCAGGAAAATGATGTCTTCTCTTAATAAGGATCAGTTCCCATAACCTCTGCATTGAAGACCTTCCCATTCCTTCTAATTCCCTGATGGAACTTCTGAACAATGCAAAATACTTTTCCATCACCAGAAATTGAATAATAAGTCAATTAGCTAACGTAGGTAAGACCTGGTATTTTGGAATCTCTCCAGTTTTTGGAAAAACGTCAAGCAAAGAAACAATACCATTCTCATCCGGTCCCAAATTGTCATGAAGGGCATAACAAAAGTAAAATTGTAATCCCTTTCCTTGTAATTTCAAAACTAAGAGTCTCAAGAAAACAGTCTCTACCAGACGGTTAAGTCTGCAATAGCTTGTAAACAATCGTGGAGTCCACACAGATGGTATTACAGGACTAGTCACCAGGATGGTGATGCACCTACGGGAACACATTCAGAGGTTCATTCATATTTTCCCCATTGCTGCGGTGGAAACTGTTACCACGGAGATGGAGTCAAGGGTTGGTCTCAGATGCCTGGGCACTGGGCGGGCTGAGACACGTGGAGCCTCTGAAGGGAAGAGGGGCCAGTGGTGGGGCAGAGGCAGATGGGAACTGACTGCAGACGTTAGGAGGACGGGGCGGATGCTGGGAAGAGAGTGATGAACTGTAGCCGAGGGCTTTCCCCTGGTGCCCCCCCTCCCCTCCTGAAGGCCACAGCTCAGTGAAGGGGCGTGAGCCACGGCAGAGTAAGAGAGACCCTTTAAGACGTGGTCAGTATTGTAGCTAACGATGGGCAGCTTCCCATCGAGGCTTCTCTGACTCTTTCTTTTAGGAGAGTCCACCTGGCACAAAGGCTTGTCCCTGGCCACGTACGCCCCGCCCCCCGCCCCGCCCCCACGACAGTGCATCTCCAGGCCAGTGAAAGTCAAAACAGGGCACTTTGGGAAATGTCAATAAACAGTTTTAAAAAATCTTTAATTTCATATAACTAATCTAACAATCTATAAAGTAAAACACTGTATGTCCTGGTTGTTTGCCTTTTGAGGAGGTGGTGTGACTTTGCTCAGATGAACTTACTTGCATATATAATTAGCAAGTCAAACAAATCTGTCAATTCCGAATAGATTCATAAGATTATCTCTACAAATGGACAAATGTTCTCCAGGCAGGATCGAAAGGTGGCAATTGAAAGTCCCCTTTTCGAAGCAATTTCAATTAAAAATATGATTTATGGGACCCTGAGAAACACATCATAAGAATACAATTAGCTAACGTAGGTAAGACCTGGTATTTTGGAATCTCTCCAGTTTTGGAAAACGTCAAGCAAAGAAACAATACCATTCTCATCCGGTCCCAAATTGTCATGAAGGGCATAACAAAAGTAAAATTGTAATCCCTTTCCTTGTAATTTCAAAACTAAGAGTCTCAAGAAAACAGTCTCTACCAGACGGTTAAGTCTGCAATAGCTTGTAAACAATCGTGGAGTCCACACAGATGGTATTACAGGACTAGTCACCAGGATGGTGATGCACCTACGGGAACACATTCAGAGGTTCATTCATATTTTCCCCATTGCTGCGGTGGAAACTGTTACCACGGAGATGGAGTCAAGGGTTGGTCTCAGATGCCTGGGCACTGGGCGGGCTGAGACACGTGGAGCCTCTGAAGGGAAGAGGGGCCAGTGGTGGGGCAGAGGCAGATGGGAACTGACTGCAGACGTTAGGAGGACGGGGCGGATGCTGGGAAGAGAGTGATGAACTGTAGCCGAGGGCTTTCCCCTGGTGCCCCCCCTCCCCTCCTGAAGGCCACAGCTCAGTGAAGGGGCGTGAGCCACGGCAGAGTAAGAGAGACCCTTTAAGACGTGGTCAGTATTGTAGCTAACGATGGGCAGCTTCCCATCGAGGCTTCTCTGACTCTTTCTTTTAGGAGAGTCCACCTGGCACAAAGGCTTGTCCCTGGCCACGTACGCCCCGCCCCCCGCCCCGCCCCCACGACAGTGCATCTCCAGGCCAGTGAAAGTCAAAACAGGGCACTTTGGGAAATGTCAATAAACAGTTTTAAAAAATCTTTAATTTCATATAACTAATCTAACAATCTATAAAGTAAAACACTGTATGTCCTGGTTGTTTGCCTTTTGAGGAGGTGGTGTGACTTTGCTCAGATGAACTTACTTGCATATATAATTAGCAAGTCAAACAAATCTGTCAATTCCGAATAGATTCATAAGATTATCTCTACAAATGGACAAATGTTCTCCAGGCAGGATCGAAAGGTGGCAATTGAAAGTCCCCTTTTCGAAGCAATTTCAATTAAAAATATGATTTATGGGACCCTGAGAAACACATCATGAAATAATCAAATCTGCTCATCTTTGATAGAATCAGTGGTGTATTTGATCAATATTCCATGAAAACAAACCAAGATTCTCTGTCTCATTACTTTGCTCACACAATTCACGCACGGAGCCTAGATGTACTCTGACAAAGGTATCTGCAACAATGAGCAATAGATCATAATATTACAGCCCGGACACAGCACCCGGAAAGGACAGAACAGGACAATAGCCAAAACCCCGCCTGCCTTTTAGGATGATTTTCCCATTGATTGCTAGCTTTCACATGAATGGCATTTATTTACTCCACTTTTAGAAAGCCCATATATACAACTATAGGAAAAAGGTGAAAAGTAGAGGACAGTTCTTAAAAGTCAAATTTACATATAACCAACTCTTGATTAGCTTTATTAACATCATTGTGCATCAGGGTAGAAGATATAAAGTAGGTCAGAGGTAAGATTAGGCTGCATTCCTGAGGATATGAACCATATTCACTGTGGGGAGAGCACAAAACAAGAGAATTCCCTGAGAGGCTCAGAGGGGAGGAGGAGACTGGGTCACGTATTTCCACCCAGGGAAACGCAATGTTGCTTTTTGTGCAATTCATTGCTCCAGAAGAACCATGAATTATGAGCAACAGTCAGTCACCATGTCCTATTAGACCATCAAAAGCAGATGCCACCCTCTGGCAGGTGTGTTTCAGGACACCAAGCAAAGAGGACACAGCAACTTCTCTGACCTTGCTGGACCTCCTTCTTCTCCATCCTGGGACAGTCCTCAAAGCTAAAGCCAGAGGCCTGTTCAAAATATGTCCATCTTGCAGCCAGAAAGCAGAAGGGAAGCTGTTTTCTGAGAAATAGGTAAAAACAGAGGAAAGAGACTACATGCCCTTGATCTGATCAGGACGCACTAGTTCTACCTGGACAGAGGGAGAAACTCCACGGGGACTGGAGAGTCCAGGGATAGGGGACCCATCACTGATCCCAGGAGAACATCTTGACTGTCATACTAACATCTCAACATGTTTTCAAGCTTATGAATTAACTAAAGATCACTTTGTTGTAGCTGTTTAGTCACTGAGCTGAGTCTGATTCTCTTGTGACTCCATGGACTGTAGCCCACCAGGCTCCTCTGTCCTGGGATTTCCTACGTAAGAACACTGGAGTGGGTCGCCATTTCCTTCTCCAAGCAATTGTCCTGACCCAGAGATCAAACATGCATCTCCTACTTTGAAGGCAGCTTTTTTTTCTTCAGCAATGAGCCACCAGGGAAGCCCAAAGACCACAAAGTAAACCTGTTATAGAAAAAAAAGTGCCCTTGTATCTTTGTCTTTATTCTGAGGAGTGTAAAAAGGGGTGTGGAGAGGTCAGTCAGCGTCAGTAAACTGAAGGTGAGATCCTGTTCTTATCTTTTGTCTCCAACTCTGGGAGTTGTGGTTGGTTAACTATTTAAGTCACATACACACATCAACATGGATAGGTTGAAAAACTCTTCCCTAAATAGAAGTCAGTTATTTGTGGGAGAAACCTTCACACATCAGGTTGTGGTACTGTTTCCCCCCAGAACCTATCCATAGGGATTCCAAGTGCTGGCTGGGGGAAGTCTGCTCTTCTCCAGGAGAGAGGCAGAAGTCAACTTGAGCAGAAGGGTTTATTTCTTGAATAAAAATTCAGACTCACTTATAGGTCGTAGTAAAATATACTAAAATATATAGCTATCCAGTTTCCCCTTAAATTAGCTAGGAGTTTTAGGTTTGCTGCTCATGTGCACTCATAGCCTTTACACGGATTAGAAGATACATGCATTTGATTGTGTTAAGTCTTAACTGTATCACACGAGGTCTCCTGTTGTGGCACATGGTCTCGTCGTGGCTTGTGGGCTCAGTAGTTGTGGCTTAGTTGCTTTGAGAAACACATGACCTTAGTTCCTTGACCAGGGATCGAACTTGTGTCCCTTGCATTGTAAGGCTGATTCTTAACCATGGGACTAACAGAGAAGTCCCCTTTACATGGATTTAAAAAGGCTTTATTTGGAATTGATAACTCTTATCTGATTTAGGTAAATATTAGTTCCAGAACACCTTAATTAAACTATGTACTCTGCAATAAGAGAGGAAAGGTCAGAAGTCTGCACGGTGGCATTCCCGAGGCATTGTTTGGCTCACCAGCATGCCAGCAGGAGGGGCTGTGTGATAGAATCCAGGACCAGAACTGAGCAGAGTCAGTGGACTCCAGTCCACTTTCTCATTTACGAAATCAGAGATGATGACGACAACGATGATGAGGATTCCTGGGCGCTTATTTCTTAAGCTCCAAGGACTGTCCTGAGCAGCTTCTGTGTATTAACCCCTTGAATCCTAACAAGATCTCAAAGTCCTGCAAGCCCCACTTATGCTGACAAAACTGAGGCTCCCACTGCCTGGGAGTGATCACAAAGCCATTGCAATGTGCCTAGCGCGGGCCAGACAGCCTGGCTTCAGAGCGCCTGTTCTTATCACACTTTGTTATTCAGTCTAAAATTTTCATCTCTGCACATGTGAGCACCTAATGAGATAATGGATGTGAAAGTGCTTCGAAAAATATAAACTGCTACACAAATGTCAGTGATTAGCATTATTATCTAATTATCTAATTACTGAGCAACATGGCCTGAGAATAAAACCCTGACTGAAATCTGTCCTGAAAACCATATTCCAGTACCATCCCATATACCAGTAAGTTCTTTGAACAGCCTATGAGCTTTCCTTTTGCAAAGAGGACATACAAGGCATAAATCATTAAAATGGCTTGAAATTAAAGACCAAACAAAACCCAGGATCAGAGACCAGAGAGAAGGAAGAGAACGTTCTTTCTTAGCCTGAAATTCCATCTTTTGCCAACCTCAAAACTCATTCTGAACCTTGTTGCTTAACTGTCACTTCCTCCATGCAGCCTTCCCTGATGTCTGATTGCCCCAGGGAAACTAACCCCACCCCCATCCATGCTGCCTTAATAATCTGCATAGATTCCAAGGAATTTCAGCAAAGAAATTTGTACAGTCTCACAAGGCAACCAGTTTTCTGGAAGGAGAATAATGGAATAAAAACAGGAAATCTGGGGCTTCCCTGGTGTTCCAGTGGGTAAGGACACTGCCTTGCTGTGCAAGGGGCGCCAGTTCGATCCCTGGCCTGGGAAGATCCCACGTGCCGTGGAGCAGCTGGACCCATGTGTCCAACTACCGAGCTGGAGCTCTGGAGTGCATGCGCCCAGAGCCGGTGCTCTGCGGCGACAGAGGCCACTGCAATGGGGGGCCCACACGGGCCAAAGAATAAAAGATGGATGAAAATAAATATTAAAAAAAAAAAAAGAGGTATGATAGAGGAAAAAAATGGTTAAAAAAAATAGGAAGTCTGACTATTTATGTGAAGGTAGCAGGATTTTTTGTTGTACTTGGAGGCACTAGAGACCAGGAATTTCCTGGACTGCAGAAAAAGAAATTGGAAGAAATGGAGGAAATCTGAACTGGGGTGATGGCCATGGTATGAAGGAAGAGAAAACTGTGCACTTAAGAGATTTTGTGAAACTCATCGCTACTCAGGGACCAGTAGATGGGTCTGGAAGGACAGCCGTAATGACTGGACACTCCTCAGCCAATCGCTAGAAGGTCTCAATGACCCTGCAATATGCGCTGGGAGATCCCCATGGTGCAGTGAGCCCTTTCTAGAAAACTGGGTGTACAAGACGACATTCTTTTCTGGGGGGGCGGGGGAGGAGGGACGAGTTGGGGAGGGAGGGGGGCGGGTGGGCCACTTCTATTGGTCTTTCATTTCTCTATTTTCATCCGTCTTTGTTCTTTGCTTCCTGTGGGCCTCCCATCGCGGTGGCATCTGTCGTTGCAGAGCGCCGGCTCTGGGCGCATGCGCTCCAGAGCTCCGGCTCGGTAATTAGACACATCGGTCCAGCCGCTCCGCGGCACGTGGGATCTTCCCAGGCCAGGGCTCGAACCGGCGCCCCTTGCACTTGCAAGGCGGTGTCCCTACCCAATGGACCACCAGGGAAGCCCCAGGATGACATTCTTACAACCAGGTCCACACCTTCTGTTTCTACCAGTTTTCAGGTGATTTATTGGCAGATGCTAATTCTGGTCTGTTTCAGTTGAACATCTGTCCCAAAACGCCATAAATATTCACTAAACAAGGGTGAAAAAGCAAAAACTCCCCTCACAAGTCGCTCTAAGCAGGAGGAGAACTGTGCTGGGGAGTTCATACTTTGGGGAAGGACAGTTCAGTTCAGTTCAGTCGCTCAGTCGTGTCTGACTCTTTGCGACCCACGGACTGCAGAACGCCAGGCTCCCTTGTCCTTCACCATCCCCTGCAGTCGGCTCAGCTTATGTGCATTGACTCAGTCATGCCATCCAAGCATCTCCTTCTCTGTCAACCCTTTCTCCTTTCGCCTTCTATTTTTCCCAACATCAGGCTCTTTTTCAATGAGTTGTCTCTTCACATCAAATGGCCAAAGTATTGGAGCTTCAGCTTCAGCATCATTCCTTCCAACAAATATTCAGAGTTGATTTCTTTTAGAATTGACTGGTTTGATCTCCTTGCAGTCCAAGGGACTCTCAAGAGTCTTCTCCAATATTCTGGGGAAGGACAGGCTTCCTTTTTTAAATTACAGAGATGTTGGAGATAGTATTTCAAGTGCTCAATTTCAGTCTTTTCTGCCCATAGCATGAATGCCAAGGGCAGAGACTGTGTGTGTTGCTGTTAATAAGTGCTTAATGCTTCGTGCTAAGTCACTTCAGTCATGTCTGCCTGTGTGCAACCGTATGGACTGTAGCCTGCCAGGCTCCTCTGTCCACGGGATTCTCCAGGCAAGAGTACTGAGGAGGTTGCCATTTCCACCTCTAGGGGATTTTCCTAACCCAGGGATCACACCCAAATCTCTTCAGTCTCCTGCATTGGCACTCCTGCATTACCACTAATGCCATGTGGGCTTGCTAAAGCACTTAATACAGACATTTAAAAAAGAATGTAACACCTATCTGTGCCTACAGTGATACAGTAAAAGTCTAGTATATTAAGATAGGATTTCATGAGTTGCTGCAGAAGTGACTTATTTGATCAGTGGCAATTATTTCCGGGGTAACCCTGTAAGACTTCTTCACATCATATCACCAGGGACTCCTCCCCTCTCTGTTCCCCGGGAAACGCCTGCTTATTCTGACTTTCTCATGGGAGCTATCTGCCTCTCTCATGATTTTCACTTTCATCAGCTTTCACGTGACCCTCATATTTCCATGTGGGACGTCTAGGGTGCCTTGACAATTTCCAAACCCAATTATATCTTCATTAAGACTCTCTGCTGGGCTCTAAACTCTGTGCCTGATTCCAAGAGACCCTGAGAACAGAGATGAGAACAATATTTTATCTCCTGTTTAGGGAATGGATAAGGAGCGCTTGGGTATTTTAAGTCTTTGCCCATCCCTTCATTTCCCAGATCTGCATCTAAGTTGGTGACCTTTCTGGAGAAGCTATTCACATGCTTCTCAAATGTCTATCGATAGAAAGAAAAAGAAGAGAAAGAAACTGAACTGAAAAACAGGTCCAAACCGGAGAGAAGGATAATGACAGCATTCTGGAAGGTATTACTACACTGCGGTGCTGCCTGGAGGTCTTCCCCAGCTTTTGCTCATACCTTCACCTGCCACCCTGCCATGGGCTCTATAACACCAGAGGTGATGGCGGAGTGCGTGCCAGGGAACTTGGAAAGGAAATAAAAGGGTGCGTGCAGTGTCAGGCAAGTCTGGGCTTCAACTGTGACCAGATTCTGGAGAGGAGACTGGCTTGTTGTATTCCAAAAACTTTGGACCGAAGGTTATATGATGAAGTAACTTCACAAGGAACGAACAACCAAGGATGTACTCAACTAACTTGAACAAACATGTGTCCAGGAAAGGACTTGGGACCTCCAGAGCCCAGATGAGAGGCCTCAGCCTCTGGTGGAGTGAGGGCAACAGCAGGGCTGGAGTCTGGCTCCTGTGGCTCTGAGGGCAGGCTGGGTGACCTTGAACTCCAACCTACTCAGCGCCTCTCAACCCATCAAAGCCTAACGGAGGACCTGGCTTCCACCTTCTCAGGGCATCAGCACTGTGACCCACATTATTCATACAGTCATCATTTTGACAATTCTAATCACTATAAAAGTGTTACAGTCCCAAACTCCTTCTGAATCCTTTGTTCCCCGGGAAACGCCTGCTTATTCTGACTTTCTCATGGGAGCTATCTGCCTCTCTCATGATTTTCACTTTCATCAGCTTTCACGTGACCCTCATATTTCCATGTGGGACGTCTAGGGTGCCTTGACAATTTCCAAACCCAATTATATCTTCATTAAGACTCTCTGCTGGGCTCTAAACTCTGTGCCTGATTCCAAGAGACCCTGAGAACAGAGATGAGAACAATATTTTATCTCCTGTTTAGGGAATGGATAAGGAGCGCTTGGGTATTTTAAGTCTTTGCCCATCCCTTCATTTCCCAGATCTGCATCTAAGTTGGTGACCTTTCTGGAGAAGCTATTCACATGCTTCTCAAATGTCTATGCGATAGAAAGAAACAGAAGAGAAAGAAACTGAACTGAAAAACAGGTCCAAACCGGAGAGAAGGATAATGACAGCATTCTGGAAGGTATTACTACACTGCGGTGCTGCCTGGAGGTCTTCCCCAGCTTTTGCTCATACCTTCCCCTGCCACCCTGCCATGGGCTCTATAACACCAGAGGTGATGGCGGAGTGCGTGCCAGGGAACTTGGAAAGGAAATAAAAGGGTGCGTGCAGTGTCAGGCAAGTCTGGGCTTCAACTGTGACCAGATTCTGGAGAGGAGACTGGCTTGTTGTATTCCAAAAACTTTGGACCGAAGGTTATATGATGAAGTAACTTCACAAGGAACGAACAACCAAGGATGTACTCAACTAACTTGAACAAACATGTGTCCAGGAAAGGACTTGGGACCTCCAGAGCCCAGATGAGAGGCCTCAGCCTCTGGTGGAGTGAGGGCAACAGCAGGGCTGGAGTCTGGCTCCTGTGGCTCTGAGGGCAGGCTGGGTGACCTTGAACTCCAACCTACTCAGCGCCTCTCCAACCCATCAAAGCCTAACGGAGGACCTGGCTTCCACCTTCTCAGGGCATCAGCACTGTGACCCACATTATTCATACAGTCATCATTTTGACAATTCTAATCACTATAAAAGTGTTACAGTCCCAAACTCCTTCTGAATCCTTTGTTGCCATGCTTGCCGGGAGTTTTGAGACTATTCACCTCACAAGGATGTCTCTTACCTTTATTATTATTACATAAGAACATATAGAATTATGTTTTATAGCATTTGAATAACCCAATCTCTCAACGGTTTGTTCACCACCTGGAATTAAGTATTTTCACAGTCATTAAATGAAGATGACAGACTGTAAATCAAGACTGAGCAATAAATTCACTTCTATCAAACTACATAAGATAACACAACTTATATTTTAACCTGCTTAGAATGGTAACCCATATAACTGATTCTTGATTGTTTGAATATATTCTGATTTGAGAACTCAACTGAGTCACATTTCTTTCTTTGCCATAATATTCAGAATAGATTAAGCTCCTAAGCTTTCCTTCCTACTGAATGCTGAAATTTTCTAGGATGTGGTAGAATTTCAATTTGTCTAAGAGATACACAAAGAAATCATTGCTATTTTAAAACATAATAATCCAACAAATTAACAATATCGATAAAAATGTAAGGATGCATTCCTGGTGGCTCAGTGGTAAATAATCTACCTGCCTGCAATGAGAGAGACAAAGTTTCAAGCCCTGGGTGGGGAGATGCCCTGGAGGAGGGCATGGAACCCAGTCCAGTGGTGTTGCATGGAGAATCTTATGGACAGAGAAGCCTGGCAGGCTACAGTCCATGGGGTCACAAAAGAGTTGGACACAATTTAGCAATGCCAAATAAACACATAAACCATCCCCCCGCAAGTTGTTAACTATCTTTCTGATTTTGACTGTAAAACATTTTTAGTAATTTTTGGCTAGGACATCATGACTTTTATCTCTGCGTTTGTATCTTCAAGGATGCATGGATCTAAAAAGGTACCTACTTGGTCCATGGCAGTTTGGGTAAAGCTGTATATTATATGAGAAGCTAATGCCTCCGTTGTTCTTGTTGTTCAGTCACTCACTCACGTCTGACTTTTTGTGACTCCATGGACGGCAACACGCCAGGCTTCCCTGTCCCTCACTATCTCCCGGAGTTTGTTCAGCCTCAAGTCCAGAGTTGGTGATGCCATCTAACCGTCTTATCCTCTGCTGCCCTCATCTCCTTTTGCCTTCAACTTGTCCCAACATCAATGGCCTTAAGCTTCTCTCAATACCTTTTTTTTTTTCCAAGCAAGAGCAATTCTTCTAGTGACTCTGTGACATGTATTCGTTAGAACTGAAATTGCACAGCCGGCAGCTACAAAATCGCCGCGGGGTGGCAAAGGTTGTATACATGATTTACATACTGCTTCACAATAACACTATTGAAAAAGTGCAACGTGTTGGAAAACACCGATCAGCGTGAGTCACCGTAGTCATACGTTAGAGCAGTTATTGCTTGCATCAGGGTCAAGAAGGTGGGTTTACTAAAATTCAAATTTTGTTTTATCAGAGCCCGGAAAGAAAAATAACAAAAGCTTCTAAACACAAAAAATTACATATTAAGTGCTTTGGGGCTGAGACTGGTTGCCACTGTACTTTTTTCAAGCTGTTTTTAGGCTGTATTTAGTGTTGGTTCAGTCTCTTTCAGGCTAGGACTGAGACACTCACTCTCGAGGGCCCTGTGCCAGGTCCCACTCAGCCTTCAGCTATTTCGTGTCTGTCCTGGCTAACGACTCCAGTGATTGAATCATCACAAAACAAGGGGGGAGCAGAAACTGATGTGCTTGTGCTAATTACACGAAGTGTGTCAAAGAGCCACTGCATGTGAATGTGTTACGTTTATATAAACATGGGGCGCTATGCTGTATTGAGTAGAATGCTGTGCGGATTATTCTCTTTGCTTCTCCATAGTGATTCTCTGCCCTTCTCCCTACAGAGCCTGTGTCACAAGGGTCCCTTGGCACTTGATTTAAGACTGGACTTGGCTACTGAGAGGCAGGAGGAGAGGCTAGCATATTATTCCTCTGTTCCCACCAGTCCTGCCTCCTGACTCTGCTGGCCCTGGTTCATCGATTTTTCCTTTGGGACCAAGGGCAGCAAGGCTCCCGTCTACTGCTGCTCCCTGAGGACGGCTGCAGGCCTCGATTGTTCCCTCCAGCTTGCTCACTCCTTTGTAAACTGCCCCTTCATTAAATTCTCTTCATTTAAAATCTTTTTGTGGAGACTCTATTTCACATCTGGCTCCCGAGGCCTCCGCAAGAGCATACCTTATCCTCTGCTGCCCTCATCTCCTTTTGCCTTCAACTTGTCCCAACATCAATGGCCTTAAGCTTCTCTCAATACCTTTTTTCCAAGCAAGAGCAATTCTTCTACTGACTCTGTGACATGTATTCGTTAGAACTGAAATTGCACAGCCGGCAGCTACAAAATCGCCGTGGGTGGCAAAGGTTGTATACATGATTTACATACTGCTTCACAATAACACTATTGAAAAAGTGCAACGTGTTGGAAAACACCGATCAGCGTGAGTCACCGTAGTCATACGTTAGAGCAGTTATTGCTTGCATCAGGGTCAAGAAGGTGGGTTTACTAAAATTCAAATTTTGTTTTATCAGAGCCCGGAAAGAAAAATAACAAAAGCTTCTAAACACAAAAAATTACATATTAAGTGCTTTGGGGCTGAGACTGGTTGCCACTGTACTTTTTTCAAGCTGTTTTTAGGCTGTATTTAGTGTTGGTTCAGTCTCTTTCAGGCTAGGACTGAGACACTCACTCTCGAGGGCCCTGTGCCAGGTCCCACTCAGCCTTCAGCTATTTCGTGTCTGTCCTGGCTAACGACTCCAGTGATTGAATCATCACAAAAACAAGGGGCGAGCAGAAACTGATGTGCTTGTGCTAATTACACGAAGTGTGTCAAAGAGCCACTGCATGTGAATGTGTTACGTTTATATAAACATGGGGCGCTATGCTGTATTGAGTAGAATGCTGTGCGGATTATTCTCTTTGCTTCTCCATAGTGATTCTCTGCCCTTCTCCCTACAGAGCCTGTGTCACAAGGGTCCCTTGGCACTTGATTTAAGACTGGACTTGGCTACTGAGAGGCAGGAGGAGAGGCTAGCATATTATTCCTCTGTTCCCACCAGTCCTGCCTCCTGACTCTGCTGGCCCTGGTTCATCGATTTTTCCTTTGGGACCAAGGGCAGCAAGGCTCCCGTCTACTGCTGCTCCCTGAGGACGGCTGCAGGCCTCGATTGTTCCCTCCAGCTTGCTCACTCCTTTGTAAACTGCCCCTTCATTAAATTCTCTTCATTTAAAATCTTTTTGTGGAGACTCTATTTCACATCTGGGCCCTCATACAAACACAAACAGCAATTAGGATTTTTATTTTCTGATATTCTGAGTACTTAAAATTAGCAATAATGGATCTCCAAATGATAATTATCTACTCAATATTTTAAAATTAATTTCCTAAATTTTACTTTTCAGTCTCAAACTGACTCTGACGATGTTAAGAATCAATGTTGCCTAAGAGTAACGATATTCCACACAGTTCACTGTGATTCAGATCCTTTAGCGTAAGACTTTCAATTGGCACTTCTATCATCTGAGTTTGTTTTCATTTTACTCTGTTCAAGTTCCAATACTTTGGCCACCTGATGCGAAGAGCTGACTCATTGGAAAAGACCGTGATGCTGGCAAAGATTGATTGCAGGAGAAGAGGGTGATAGAGGATGAGATGGTTGGATGACAGCATTGACTCAATGGACATGAGTTTGAGCAAACTCTGGGAGATAGTGAAGGACAGGGAAGCGTGCATGCTGCAGTGCATGGGGTCACAAAGAGTAGGACACACTTAACAACTGAATAATAACCACAGTCTTCAAACAAGGAAGCAGGGCCTTCAAAAAAGATTCGGGATTCCCTGGTAGTCGAGTGGGTAAACAGTCCGCTTTGCAGTGCAAGGGGCACTGGTTCGATCCCTGGCCTGGGAAGATCCCACATGCTGCAGAACAGCTGGACTGGGGTGTCCAATGACCAGCCAGTGCTCTGGAGCTTACGTGCCCAGAGCCGGTGCTCTGCAACAAGAGAGGCCACTGCCATAGGAGGCCCATACAGGCCAAAGTATAAAGATGGATGAAAATAAATTAAAAAAAAAAAACAAAAAACAATAAAGTCGGCCAAAACTAAAAAAAAAAAAAAAAAAAAGAAAGAACAATTATTTAAAGTCCTAGGAGTCTTCAAAAAGAAACTAATCTGCCTAAAAACCAAAAATTCAGCAGTTAGCAAATCTATTTCAAAAAACCTTACTGGTATATTTAACTTTCCTATAATAAAAATACATCTTCTGTAGGTAATATTTGAACACACTTTACAGAAATGCAAAAGTGAACAGTAAGAGTTCTATTTCTCCTGTGGGTAGACAGTGTCTCAATTTAGAAAGTTCCTGATCTTCCACTGTGGCTCAGTCATAAAGAATTCACTTGCCAATGCAGGAGATATGGGTTCAATTCCTGGTCCAGGAAGTTCCCACATACCTTAGAGCAACTAAACCCGTGAGCCACAAGTACTGAGCCTGTGCTCTAGAGCCTGGGAGCTGCAACTACTGAGCCTTTGAGCCACAACTACTGAAGCCCTAGAACCCAGGTTCTGCAAGAAAAGAATCCACTGCAATGAAAGGCCCAAGTACCCAAACTATAGAGAAGGCCCAAACTATAGAAAAGGCCACCCAGCAATGAAGAGCCCGCACAGTCAAAGAAATGTAACAAAGTTTAGGATGTTCAGGATTATTAGTTGACAAAGTTTTTTTTAAAGTTCATAAAGTTATTTTTTCCTATTATCTCTTCTAGTATTTATCTCTTCTACCTTTTAATTTTATTATTTCTTCACTGCTTTGATTATTTGTTTCCATCTTCCTAGCTTATTTTGTTTTATTTAACTCTTTTAAAGTATCCCAATAATGAGCACAGCATCCTTTTATTTTTAATAATAAAATTCTGATTTCCTCTGAATGTACATTTTTACCATACTCTTAACATTTTCATTATAAATGTTGTTCTTTTATTTGTTCTGTATATATAAACTAGGTGTTTTTTTTTGGGGGGGGTGGGCTACTTCTATTGGTTTTTTATTTATCTATTTTTCATCCATCTTTGTTCTTTGGCCCATGTGGGCACATGCGCTCCAGAGCTCCGGCTCGGTAATTGGACACATGGGTCTAGCCACTCCATGGTACGTGGGATCGTCCCAGGCCAGGGATTGAACCGGCGTCCCTTGCACTGCAAGGCGGTGTCATTACCCACTGGACCACCAGGGAAGTCCCAAAACTAGGTGTTTTTTTTTTGGCTTTCACAGTTTGATTCAGCAAATCCAAAGCGTTTTTCTTAATTTTATGTGATTATACTTTGCTTATCATTTTATTATTTACTTTTAATTTTACTGAATTATTATAAAAGAATGTGGCCTTTCTATATATTTTATCTTTTAGAATTATCATTATAGTCCATTAACTGATCAATTTTTATAAATTTTCTTTGGATATATAAAACAAATGTTTATTCAAAAAATGTTTATTATAACTTTAAAAAAAATTCACTTAATGCGTTGATTTCTTAATTATTTATTCCAATTTTTTATGGATTTTTTGTCTAGTTTTCAGTCTGATTCTGAGAAATGTTCACAATATTTTTCATTAACCTCTTTCATTCTTAATATTCAGCTGTTATATTGCTTGGTGTATATATGCTCACCAAATTTTACCTTACAATTATAAGCTAATACATTTTCACTATACAATTCTTTCTGGACCCTGCTTAGTGATTCTATATTAAACTCCACTTCATTTCACATTATTCTTGCCAATCCTACTCTTTGTATGCACTGTATTTGCCATCATTAATTTATTTCAATATTTACTTCATTAATATAAGTATACATATCAAACATACCTCATGATGTTATCTTTATTTACTACAAATGTGAATTTTATTATTTTTTTTGAGAATTCAGTTTGCTTACTTATAGTTGTAGATTGATATATTTAACACTCCTATTTCAACCTATTTGCTTATTAATTTACTCTTTTCTTCTTCTTTCTGTACTTTCCATGAGTAAAAGGTTATACCTCCTCCTAAAATTATAATAAAATATATTTCTCTAGTATTATATAAAAATAAGATAGCCAATATTATTCTTTTATTTCTGCTTTCCTTGCTCTCTAATAAAATGTGCCTCAAATGTTAATTCAATATATTCATAGTCTTATCTACAACTGCCCCTACAAAGTAAATATTTTATAGCCTTTGAGAAAGAAAAGGAAACACTCTTACATTATAATATATAAAATACAGAGAACAAGTATAATAGACTCACTCACACATCTTACTTTAGGAGCTTCATTGAGAGGATACATATGGTCAAAATAAACAAGGATAGGGCTTCCCCTGGTGGTCCAGTGGGTAAGGACACCGCCTTGCAGTGTGAGGGGCGCTGGTTCAATCCCTGGCCTGGGAAGATCCCATGTGCCGTGGAGTGGCTAGACCCATGTGTCCAATCACCGAGCTGGAGCTCTGGAGCACATGTGCCCAGAGCCGGCGCTCTGCAGGGACAGACGCCACCGCGATGGGAGGCCCGCAGGAGCCAAGGAACAAAGACGGATGAAAATGGAGAAATGAAAGATCAATAGACGTGGCCCGCCCGCTCCCCTCCCTCCCCAAACTGACCCCCGCCCAAAATAAATAAATAAATAAATCTTAAAAAAAAAAATAAAATAAACCAGGATATTCATGATGATGTTATCGTAAGAGTCATGGTGTCGTAAGATCATAGAGAAAATGAACTAATATGTGCATTAAACGGTTTTAGGATCACCATGCTCTCTCACTCATATCTTTCCTTGAAATAGCAAACATTGATGGGGTTTCAGGGAAATTATACTTTTTAAAATTAAGGAATAAAGTGCTCTACTGATTTCTGATGTTGAAATTACTAGGGTAATGTCTGTTTTAATGATTTAATTTTTAGCTTTTTGTGGGATTTTCTTAAAATAGGTCAAGAGATTTTTATGACTTATTAAAATGAGGCTTATTTCGACTCATAGAACTTTTATTTCTAAGCTTCAGCCATTTTAGTTGAAAAACATATAATTGAGTAGAAAGAAATCTTAAATATTCAATTGAGATGAATATAGCTATGCAAGATAGCAAAACGTAGAAATGCAATGAGTTACTGCATAGTACTCTGGCATGGTACTAAACAGTATCCATACATTATATTGTTTTGTCTATTTTGCTATATAATTGCTCCACCATTTAAGTCCCCTACCAACAATAATCAGTATGAGTAAAGCCTTACTGTGTGTGTATGCCCAGTTGTGTCTGAGCAACCCCGTGGACTGTAGTCCACCAGTCTCCTCTATCCATAGACTGTGGCCCACCGGGCTCCTCTGTCCATAGAATTTTCCAGTCAAGAATACTGTTGTATATCCTTGACCCCTCTCCCCTGAACCCTCACTCCTCTTTTCCCCTTCCCATCCCCCTCCCAGGTTGGCTCTTAGTTCCCATGTAGGTTCCTTTAGTCTTATGGCTTAATCACAGTGGTTGTCTCTATTACATATGATAGTGCTATGATTGTTTGGGGATTATGTATACCTGTAAAAATGTGTAAGAATAACTTTGTTGTACATGTGAAGCTAATGCAACATTGTAAAACAAATATACCTCAATTAAAAAAAAAAAAGAAAAAAGAATACTGTTGTAAGTTGCCATTTCCTATTCCAGTGGATCTTCCTGATCCAGGAATAGAATCCATCTCTCCTGCATCTCCTGCACTGGCAGATGAATTCTTTATTACTGGCCACCTGGGGATCCCTGACAGTTGACTTTAAAGTAGACAGCGTATTGATTAAACGACAATATGATGAGCTTTTACAATGTGCTAGTCCAGATGTCAAAAAGAATGTCAGAGAATTGGTTGAGAATCACCAATATGTAGTTAACTGGTGAGGAATCTCTACGCCAATCACTGACTTAAGAGACCTTACTGTCAAATGTGAATTGGTGTGAGGTAATGCAGGAAGGAAGTAGATGAGAGTGGAGTGAAATAGATAGAACAAGTATAAACTCAGCTTGAAGCCCTACTGGGTACGGCTCTTGGTTTAACTATATTAAAATTACAACATCAATATTAATGACATGACACTTTTATATTTTAATTATCTTCAAGCTTAACTGCCATTTCACTTACTTTCACTTGTTGAATAGTCTTGTGGGTCAAGTATTCCTGATTCCTGCAGTGATCTAATACAGGAGTCCACCAGTTCAAGACCTGTTGTGAGTTCATCTTCGATATCTTTTTGACCATCTGAAACACAGTATTTTAAAGAGATGAACAAGCATACAGCCATGTCAACATTAAAGCTTAAGATCATCTTTTAATAATCAAAAATATACTAACTGAAGATATGAGTTTTACGAAATTCTTATTAAGTATTACATTGTAACCCCTGGTCACCCACTATTAAAAACCAAGGCTAGCCAATTGTATGTGTTCATGAAAAATGTAAGTTACTAGGGAATTGGGAGAACTTACCTCCCATGAACTCTGGAGCTTTCAAAACAACTTTGCTTAATTTTAGTGTCATGTTTTGTCAAATGTATTTTTATAAGTTTCTACAGTTCATAAGAAAATTAACCAATAGAGATATATGTAGAAGTAAGTATAAATGCTCATCAAGAAGCTATACTTTAAATGTCCATCAGAAGATGAGTGGATAAAGAGGATGTGGTGTGTGTGTGTGTGTGTGTGCGTGTGTGTGCACAATGGAATACTACTCAATGCAAAAATGAATGAAGTAAGGCCATCTGTAGAAACATGGATGGACCTAGAGATTATCATATTAAGTGAAGTCAGAGAAAGACAAATACTTGTATCACTTGTGTGTGGAGTTTGCAAAACAGAAGAGATGTGTGGACACAGAAAACAAATTTAAGATTACCAGTTGAAAAAGGGGGAAGGGGAGGGGTAAATTAGGAGTTTGGGATTCACAGATACAACCTACTATATGTAAAACAGACAAACCAAAAGAACCTACTGGATAGACCAGAACTACACTGACTGTCTTATAATCATAATGGAAAGGAATACAGAAAAGGATATATATATATATATATGTATATATATATATATATATTAATGTATATAAATTTCACAATACTGTAATTCAGATATACTTCAATATAGAAGCTGTACCTTACCTTGTGATTGCCAGTGAAACTGCTCCTCTGCTGAACTGTAAAAAAAGAGAATACATAGGTATAATGAATTTGTTAGCAATGAAAGGGTTCTAGACTGTAAGCTACAATGTACATTGTTAGTAACATAGCTCCATGGAATTCCCTTTAATTTCTACTGAGAAGAGAGGTCTCATTTTGATACAATCTTAACTTTAATTCATTTAATATATACCTCTTTGGATTCACAGGTATTATATAAGTGGACATCATTCAGGAATTTTCAGAAGACATCTCATTATTTCTGACAAATTACAACCAATTATACTTATTTCTTATGACAGTTTCTACATAACATGAAGTTCTATCCAATTGTAGTTATTTTAAAATGCAAATCTGAAGTTTCATGTAAACTTTGTAAGGTGTTCTAATAAAGGTATAAATTCTCCATTTTCATTATAAAGATATAAAATAAATCTATGCCTCTGTCTAGACCTATCATAAAAGTAGCTCCTTTCAGTTGTTTATTAGATTTCAAATTAAGTAATACAAAAATCATAACATTTTACCACCAACCAAATATACAGGCTCCAAGTTCTCACTTTAGAAATACATCATATAGGGCTTCCCTGGTAGCTCAGTGGTAAAGAGTTCACCTGCCAGTGCAGGAGACGTGAGTTGGATCCCTGGGCTGGGAGGATCCCACATGCTGTGGAGCAACTAAGCCTGTGAGCCACAACTATGGAGCCTGTGCCCTAGAGTGTCAGAGGTGCAACTATTGAGCCTGAAGCCCGTGAGCCCTAGAGCCCAAGCTCCACAACAAGAGATGCCATGACAACAAGAAGCCTGCTCACCTCAACTAGAGAATAGCCCCCACTCCCTGCAACTACAGAAGAGCCTGCGGCAGCAGCGAAAACCCAGAATAGCCAAAGATAAATAAATAAATAAATAAATGAATACTTTTTAAAATTCTTAAAAAAAAGAAATAAATCATATATTAATAAAAATGACCCAGGGGGAAAGGATGGCTCATGTAAGTGGCGTGCCCAAGACATTGTGTAGATCATACCTAGGAAGACACACATATTTATTCTGAATGATTTATTACAATACATAAATAAATTTCACATTTCTAAAATGAACAGCTCTTTCATTATATATGCCCTTATACGCCAATAATTTGTGGGAAATCTAGATGACAATTACTGACAGTGATCATTTTGAGAATGATTTTCTACACTATATACAGTATCTTCCACTCTGATCAAGGCACTCCTATGAATAGCTCATCAGTTTTACAACAACAAGTAGGTTTTAGAGCTTTAATCTGTATCTTAGAAGTGGTTTCTGAATACATTTACTGGGGGAAAAGGCAATTCTGGCATAAATGAGTGTTCAGAATAGCCATGATTGATATGCATGAATAGAAGAGCAGTCCCTTAAGAGACATTTTTAGGGTACCTTTCTCCTCAGTCGATCGATTTGAGCAAAGTGAAAAATGGTTTTGCTATGATGAGAGCTATAGACAGTTGATACATGAAATGATAACATTACAAATTCAGTTCGATGCAACTTCTCTTGCCATCAAATAGGTGTAGCATGATAAATCAGTAACATCTAAAAGGCTTTACTTAGAATACTTAAAACAGAAATGTAATCCTCTAATTAATATTTTAAAAATTACAAAGTATGTTCACTAGTAAGTGGCATCTAATACACAGATGGAAGATGTGTTCATAATTGTAGTGAGTTAAATGATGCTCTTTCCCTTTAAAGAATATGTCCACTCCAAATCCCTAGAAATTATGAATGGCTACTTAATGGAAAGGTGTTTTTAAACATGTCATTAAGTTAAAGACTTAAAAATCAGAGCATCTGAAACTCAGTGATGAATGTATTTATAAAAAAGACGAGAGGAGAAAGACACAGAGGAGAAATCTTGTGAAGATGGAGGTCAAGACCGGAGTTATGTCTATAAGCCAAGGATGCCTGGATCGAGCAGAACCTGGAAGAATTAGGAAAAGAAATCCCTCTTTAATCTTCCTCCATAAAGAAGGCTGAGCACAGAAGAATTCATGTTTTCAAACTGTGGTGCTGGAAAACATTCTTGAGAGTCCCTTGGACAGCAAGGAGATCAAATCAGTCAATCCTAAAGGAAATCAACCCTTAATATAAATTGGAAAGACTGATGCTGAAACTCCAATCCTTTGGCCACTTGATGGGAACAGCTGACTCACTGGAAAAGACCCTGATGCTTGGAAAGAAAAGAGAGCAAGGGAAGGAAGGGAGCGTCAAAGAATGAGACGGTTGGATGGCATCACTGACTCAAGAGACATGAGTTTGAGCAAACTCTAGGAAATTGTGGAGGACAGAAAACCCTGGTATGTATCTGTCCATGGGGTTGCAATGAGTCAGGCATGACTTAGAGACTGAACTTACGGAACATAGCTCTGTCAGCATACCTTGATTTTGAACTTCTGGCTCCCCAAACTGTGAGGTAATGAATGTATTTTAAGACACTGAGTGTAGTAATTTGTTATGGCAGCCCAAAGAAACCAGTACAGGATTTTTATGAGATGATAAAATGTCTTCATGTTATATCCTTCAAGATTTACTACTCTCTCTATGCTACTACATTCCTTTTACCAGTTCAGTCCTTTGCTAAGTACTTACTATATACTAGGGCTGTGCTCATTCACGTCAGTCACTGATATCTTTCAGTGCCTTGGGAACAACTGTCTTACAGATGTTAAATAACTTGATCACAAACAGTTCAATATAAAAAAATTAAACAATCCCACTAAAAATGGGCAGAAAAACTGAATAGACACTTTTTCCAAAGAGGCAATGCAGATGGACAGAAGGCCCGTGAAAAGGTGCTCCACATTGTTAATCATCAGGGAAACGCAAATCAAAATCACAATGAGCTGTCACTTCACACCTGTCAGAAAGATCATCATCAAGAAGAACACAAATAGCACGTGCTGGCAAGGATGCAGAGAAAAGAGAGTCCTGTGCACTCTTGGTGGGGATGTAAATTGGTATAGCGTGTGTAGAAAAGAATATGGAGGTTTCTCAAAAACCTATACACAGAACCACAAATGACCCAGCATTTCCACGTCTAGGCATATATCCCAAAAAAAAAAAAAAACCTTTAATTTGAAAAGATATGTGCACTCCAATCTTCAAAACATCATTATTTATAATTGCCAAGGTCTGAAGGCGATCTGGGTGTTCATCAACAGATGAATGAAAGTTTTCCATTTGCAACAACATGGATGGACCTGGCATTACGCGAAGTGATAAGTCAGACAGAGCGATATGATATCACTTATATGCGGAATCTAAAAAATACAACAAAGCAGTGAGTGAAACAAACAAAAAAGCAGACTGATAGGAATAGAGAAGAAACTAGTGGTTACCAGTGGGGCGAGAGCAGGAGGGGGGGGCGACATAGGGTAGAGGGGAAAAGGGGGGTTATTATGGGATTATATGAAGCCATTCATACGTGAAACTTTTGAAAATTGTAGATCACTGTAGAATTTAAAAAAATCTACATCCAATCAAAACAAACATCCACAGAAAGTCATGGAGGGAAATCCAATTGTTACTTCCCACTTGAAGCAATAAGATCATGCAAGTCACTGAAGTCTCTTTTATGGCTCATCAAAGTCCTGCTCTCCTCTTCTCTGGGCACGTTGAAGACCACACTTCCCTGTCCCCTGCTTGAGGAGGGGTCATGGACCACCTCCTGCCTCAGGCACAGAAGCGTCAGTGTTTGATTTACATGCACTCCTTGTGAAGTCCTATCTTTCAGTGCCTTGGGAACAACTGTCTTACAGATTAAATAACTTGATCACAAACAGTTCAATATAAAAATTAAACAATCCCACTAAAAATGGGCAGAAAAACTGAATAGACACTTTTTCCAAAGAGGCAATGCAGATGGACAGAAGGCCCGTGAAAAGGTGCTCCACATTGTTAATCATCAGGAAACGCAAATCAAAATCACAATGAGCTGTCACTTCACACCTGTCAGAAAGATCATCATCAAGAAGAACACAAATAGCACGTGCTGGCAAGGATGCAGAGAAAAGAGAGTCCTGTGCACTCTTGGTGGGGATGTAAATTGGTATAGCGTGTGTAGAAAAGAATATGGAGGTTTCTCAAAAACCTATACACAGAACCACAAATGACCCAGCATTTCCACGTCTAGGCATATATCCCAAAAAAAAAAAAAAACCTTTAATTTGAAAAGATATGTGCACTCCAATCTTCAAAACATCATTATTTATAATTGCCAAGGTCTGAAGGCGATCTGGGTGTTCATCAACAGATGAATGAAAGTTTTCCATTTGCAACAACATGGATGGACCTGGCATTACGCGAAGTGATAAGTCAGACAGAGCGATATGATATCACTTATATGCGGAATCTAAAAAATACAACAAAGCAGTGAGTGAAACAAACAAAAAAGCAGACTGATAGGAATAGAGAAGAAACTAGTGGTTACCAGTGGGGCGAGAGCAGGAGGGAGGGGCGACATAGGGTAGAGGGGAAAAGGGGGGTTATTATGGGATTATATGAAGCCATTCATACGTGAAACTTTTGAAAATTGTAGATCACTGTAGAATTTAAAAAAATCTACATCCAATCAAAACAAACATCCACAGAAAGTCATGGAGGGAAATCCAATTGTTACTTCCCACTTGAAGCAATAAGATCATGCAAGTCACTGAAGTCTCTTTTATGGCTCATCAAAGTCCTGCTCTCCTCTTCTCTGGGCACGTTGAAGACCACACTTCCCTGTCCCCTGCTTGAGGAGGGGTCATGGACCACCTCCTGCCTCAGGCACAGAAGCGTCAGTGTTTGATTTACATGCACTCCCTTGTGAAGTCCTATGTTGAGAAGTAGCCATGCAATGGAGACATTTCTGCCAAACCAGAGAAGACACAGCACGGAGTGAGAAATAAACCACAGTTCTGGTAAAACTCTGAAGCTGGAGGGTTGTTTGTTTGGGAAGAATAAATGTCACACTGAATAATATAGAAATGTGCCATTATTTGAGTTCATAAGGCATTTCCTGCTTCTCCATCTTTCATTTCCACCACTGAGAGCTGGAAGAAAATGTCTGGGGTCACCCAAGCACAAATCAGGTGGTTCTGCTTTTACGCCTCTTCTGAGCTTTATCCACTCATCCACAGTAATGGGTGATTTTATACACAGAACTGCACATCACAGTGTTATGTAATATTTACTTTTTGTTCATTTCTTTCAAAAGTGTTTCAATTTTAGGTGCAACAGAAACAAGAAGAAACATTTTTACTACAATTATAAAAATACCATTGACAGTGAATAGGAAACTATCTCCTCAAAGCAGGGGCATCTCCTTTAAAGCAGACAAAAAAGCATTAATCATGCAAATGGTTTCCTGACTCCTTTAGAATAGTTAAAATGCATTAAAAATATGACTGATCACAGAAAATAGAAGTCTCAAGAGACAGTGGGTTTGGATTTTATTTCCTTTAAGTGCACACTTTACTCTCAGCAATTGCATATTTATGCAATTGATTCTTTCTCTTAAAAGCTGCTCTAAGGTGACACTTTTTTTTTTTTTTAAAGCAAACTCTTTATTCATTTGATAAACAGAAATTATGCTTACATCTCAGATACTCTTATTTCAGTTGTTTAGGAATTACTTATGGTGATACCCAATCGTGTCGTTCAATTTAACATAAAAGTCAGTTTTGAGGCTAACTTTCATGTATGTTCAGTTCCAGGAAATAAAGTTTTTCTTTTACTATGAAAAAAATAGTAAAAAACGTCTAAAAAATTAAGTTTAATAAAAATATAGATGTAATTTAGGTTATTCTATATTTAAATATGGGCTTTTCAGGAGATGCAAGAGATGCGGGAGATATACGAGACAGGGGTTCGTTCCCTGAGTCAGAAATATCCCCAAAAGGAGTGTAGGGCAACCCACTCCGGTATCCTTGCTTGGAGAAACTCATGGACAGAGGAGCCTGGCGGGCTGTGGTCCACAGGGTCTCAAGCAGTTGCACATGACTAACGTGACTCAGCACACACCCGTGCATATTTAAATGCAACTTTATGTAAGTTTCAGAACTCAGTTATTGTGAGAAAACATATATGATTATAACAAAATTATCATAAGTAAAAGTTAGGTTTCAAACTCACATGTTATATATATGAGTATATATATATATATATATATACTCATAATGCTAGAAAACAATTTTTCAAACAGTATATTAAAAGCATAACTCCTAGTAGCAAATGCATACACACCTTTCACTTTACAACAGACATTATTCTAACTGATTTCTAGTAAATCTTCACAACAAAAGTTTTGAGAGGTAATATTTTCCCATTTTATGATTATGAAACTGAGGTGTAAACTTCTTATGGAATTTGATGGAGGTCCTGCAGACAACAAGTAATGAAGATATTTGCAATGCTTATACCTTACAAAGGTTATCTTCCAGAACATTATAAATAACTCCTAAAAATCAGTGAGACAGAGATGAAAAGATCAAAGAGAAGACAGATAAATATATGTAAAGTTGATGAAGAACAGAAAAACCAAGAACATATGGTCACCATATACATTAAAAGGTACTCAATTCTAGTAGCAGCTGAAAGAATAGAAATCGAAAGATACCTCTTTATACCGCACAGGCTATAAAACTACTAAAAAGTCAGATTGTACTAAGGTTGAAGAGGAGATGTGGAAATGTGAGCTCTTTTACACTGTAGGAATTACTTATGGTGATACCCAATCGTGTCGTTCAATTTAACATAAAAGTCAGTTTTGAGGCTAACTTTCATGTATGTTCAGTTCCAGGAAATAAAGTTTTTCTTTTACTATGAAAAAAATAGTAAAAAACGTCTAAAAAATTAAGTTTAATAAAAATATAGATGTAATTTAGGTTATTCTATATTTAAATATGGGCTTTTCAGGAGATGCAAGAGATGCGGGAGATATACGAGACAGGGGTTCTTTCCCCTGAGTCAGAAATATCCCCAAAAGGAGTGTAGGGCAACCCACTCCGGTATCCTTGCTTGGAGAAACTCATGGACAGAGGAGCCTGGCGGGCTGTGGTCCACAGGGTCTCAAGCAGTTGCACATGACTAACGTGACTCAGCACACACCCGTGCATATTTAAATGCAACTTTATGTAAGTTTCAGAACTCAGTTATTGTGAGAAAACATATATGATTATAACAAAATTATCATAAGTAAAAGTTAGGTTTCAAACTCACATGATATATATATGAGTATATATATATATATATATATACTCATAATGCTAGAAAACAATTTTTCAAACAGTATATTAAAAGCATAACTCCTAGTAGCAAATGCATACACACCTTTCACTTTACAACAGACATTATTCTAACTGATTTCTAGTAAATCTTCACAACAAAAGTTTTGAGAGGTAATATTTTCCCATTTTATGATTATGAAACTGAGGTGTAAACTTCTTATGGAATTTGATGGAGGTCCTGCAGACAACAAGTAATGAAGATATTTGCAATGCTTATACCTTACAAAGGTTATCTTCCAGAACATTATAAATAACTCCTAAAAATCAGTGAGACAGAGATGAAAAGATCAAAGAGAAGACAGATAAATATATGTAAAGTTGATGAAGAACAGAAAAACCAAGAACATATGGTCACCATATACATTAAAAGGTACTCAATTCTAGTAGCAGCTGAAAGAATAGAAATCGAAAGATACCTCTTTATACCGCACAGGCTATAAAACTACTAAAAAGTCAGATTGTACTAAGGTTGAAGAGGAGATGTGGAAATGTGAGCTCTTTTACACTGTAGGTGGGAAAGCAACCTAGTGAAACACTTGGGTGGGTTATGAATCAATACCTGTTAATATTTTGTGTGCAAATACCCAATCATCTGGGCTCCCCGGGTGGCTCAGTGGTAAAGAACCCAAGTGCTAGTGTTGGAGATGCAGGTTCTGTACCTGGGCTGGGAAGATCCCCAGGAGAAGGAAAGAGTGACCCACTCCAGTATTCTTGCCTGGGAAATCCCATGGGAAGAGGAGCCTGGTGGGCTGCAGTCCCTGGGGTTGCTAAGAGTCAAACACAACTTAGCGACTAAACAACCACCCAATCAATCATCTAGCAATTCTCCTTCTAGGTAGGGCCTCCAGGGAAACCTGTGCACCCATGCCCAGGAGAGTTGTGGAAGACTGTTCCTGTATACATGCCGCAGTAGCCCAACAAGAGAAGCCACTTAAGGCAACAGCAATCGCGGAATAAGTGAATATAATACCATGACTCCATATCACATGTGAGGTAATGTGGAAAAACACTGTATGTCAGCTAAAGCAAATTAGCCACATATTTAATGTACACATGAAATGAAAGTGTTATTTGTTCAGTCATGCCTGACTCTTTGCAATCGCATGGACTATAGCCCACTAGGCTTTTCTGTTCATGGGATTTCTCGGGAAGAATGCTGAAGTGGGTTCCCACGCCCTTCTCCAGGGCATCTTCCCAAGCCAGGGATTGAGCCTGGATCTGCTGCATCGCAGGCAGCTTCTTTACCATCTGAGCCACCAGGGAAGCTCCTGAAGAGGGATCAAAAGGGAATTTCACTTTTACCGCTAATGTTTTATGTTATAAAAAATGAGGAAAAGTGGTTAACATGAATTTAAGAATGTCTTTGATACTTGAAACAGGGAAATCGCAGTTCTTAGGTTAGGAACATACTAATTTGAAGGCTTTCATGAATCCTTGTGACTCAATTCTAAATCATATTCTTGTCATTGCTGGAATCACTTAGAGTTGAAACTCAAATGATGCAAAACAATTCTGAAATTTGTAAGTATAAATAATAGAGGGAAATAACTGTTTTCAATATAATTACTTTCTTCTCTTATTCTGCACATGAGAAAAAAGACAGTATTACTTTTTTGGGGGGGGTTGGGGTTTGGGGAGTCAGCGGGGCGGGCGGGCCACTTCTATTGGCCTTTCATTTCTCTATTTTCATCCATCTTTGTTCTTCGGCCCATGTGGGCCTCCCATCGCGGTGGTCTCTTGTTGCAGAGCACTGGCTCTGGGCGCATGCGCTCCAGAGCTCCAGCTCTGTAACTGGACACATCGGTCCAGTCGCTCCGCGGCACGTGGGATCTTCCCAGGCCAGGGATCAAACCGGCGCCCCTTGCCCTGCAAGGTGGTGTCCTTACCCACTGGACCACCAGGGAAGCCCCAACAGTATTACTTTTACTCAAGTTTGAAATAGCTTGACAATTTCAACTGGACAAAAAATAAGTTTCAAGTTCTGAGGTCATGAGGTGGGAGAAAAAAATAGTTTAAACTAAAGAATAAGCTATGAGTTCCTCTAGAAATGATTTTCACACTCATTGTTTGTAGCATGATAGTCTCCTTATCTACCACTGGGTCATTTCTTTTGTATATATATATATATACAAAAGAAATATATATATTTTAAAGTTCAAAGTTTTCCTAACATCAGGAGAAGACACAATGTCAACCATTACTACAGCTACTCTCCTCCAATCCATTTCGTGGTTTCTTTTTCAACTTTTTGATGCCTGAAGTATCAATGCCTGCACTGTACTGTGTGGCATTTTATTGCTCACAATAGCATTTAAAATGAAATAAAGGAATGGAACGATGACTTTTTGATTAGCTGACTTTCAAGTTAAGCAATGTACCTAAAACATACGCCAGAGAAACTATGGTGAAGCTTTAATAAATTGTTTCTGAACTGACATTTGACGCTCGCCTACATGAACAAAGGACCTTATATTTACAATGTCCATATGACCTGAAATCATATTCTCACATTAAGTCTTTTTTGGCAGATGACTTTTGCATGCAGCCACATCACTAAAGAACCATTGGTGGAGAAATAAAATGACCTTGGTCAAAAGTCTCGGATACCATGGAAATCAAATATCTTCAGAAGAAAACGCTGAGAGGTGGTACCCATGGAGCTCTGCCCAGGATGCTGTTGCCCTTGAACATTAGGGATAGTAACCAGTCCTTATTAATTTGGCTGGCGAGTGACTGTGCTTCTCTCGGAACTTTCTACAGAACTGATTTCCTTTCAGCGTTTTGTCTTGTGGACTCCATAAGTATCTGTGGTTGATTCTCAAATGAGTATCACAATATCTCCCTGTGCAATAAGAATGTTTATTTCTTTCTTAGGTTACACATCTTCTATCTGCTTTAACGGTTTTCAGCAAAAAGCAGTTTTGTAGCTACTACATTATGATAATGTTTAATGGTATACGGTGGGCGGTTATAGGCCCACAAATCTCCTAAATTAGGACGCTGTGTGCACGGTGTCCAGGCATCTTGGCTCGAAGGCCAGAATCCCTCCAGATCCGCATCTCTCAAAAAAGGACAGTTCAGGCAACTTGCTTAACTTCTCTGGGCCGACATGGAGACATCTCGAAACTTAAAGAAATGAGTTGATATCAGGTGATTTGTGTATCAAGTGAACAGGTCAGACACGTCTTGAGTAAGTATGCAACTGCTTCCTATTTTCTGTGTATTGTTAAAACGGTCTCTATGCTTTATAGATTATTTTGTTGTTATTCAATTGCAAAGTCACATCAGGTTCTCTGCGACCCCATACACTGCAGCACGCCAGGCTTCCCTGTCCTTCACTATCTGCTGGAGTTAGCTCAAACTCATGTCCACCGAGTTGGTTGATTTCATTCGACAGTTCCTCTCAAAATGAAATAAAGGAATGGAACGATGACTTTTGATTAGCTGACTTTCAAGTTAAGCAATGTACCTAAAACATACGCCAGAGAAACTATGGTGAAGCTTTAATAAATTGTTTCTGAACTGACATTTGACGCGCCTACATGAACAAAGGACCTTATATTTACAATGTCCATATGACCTGAAATCATATTCTCACATTAAGTCTTTTTTGGCAGATGACTTTTGCATGCAGCCACATCACTAAAGAACCATTGGTGGAGAAATAAAATGACCTTGGTCAAAAGTCTCGGATACCATGGAAATCAAATATCTTCAGAAGAAAACGCTGAGAGGTGGTACCCATGGAGCTCTGCCCAGGATGCTGTTGCCCTTGAACATTAGGGATAGTAACCAGTCCTTATTAATTTGGCTGGCGAGTGACTGTGCTTCTCTCGGAACTTTCTACAGAACTGATTTCCTTTCAGCGTTTTGTCTTGTGGACTCCATAAGTATCTGTGGTTGATTCTCAAATGAGTATCACAATATCTCCCCTGTGCAATAAGAATGTTTATTTCTTTCTTAGGTTACACATCTTCTATCTGCTTTAACGGTTTTCAGCAAAAAGCAGTTTTGTAGCTACTACATTATGATAATGTTTAATGGTATACGGTGGGCGGTTATAGGCCCACAAATCTCCTAAATTAGGACGCTGTGTGCACGGTGTCCAGGCATCTTGGCTCGAAGGCCAGAATCCCTCCAGATCCGCATCTCTCAAAAAAGGACAGTTCAGGCAACTTGCTTAACTTCTCTGGGCCGACATGGAGACATCTCGAAACTTAAAGAAATGAGTTGATATCAGGTGATTTGTGTATCAAGTGAACAGGTCAGACACGTCTTGAGTAAGTATGCAACTGCTTCCTATTTTCTGTGTATTGTTAAAACGGTCTCTATGCTTTATAGATTATTTTGTTGTTATTCAATTGCAAAGTCACATCAGGTTCTCTGCGACCCCATACACTGCAGCACGCCAGGCTTCCCTGTCCTTCACTATCTGCTGGAGTTAGCTCAAACTCATGTCCACCGAGTTGGTGATGCCATCCAACCATCTCATCTTCTGACACCCCGCCCCCTCCTGCCCTCCATCTTTCCCAGCATCAGGGTCTTTTCTAATGAGTTGGTTCTTTGCACTGGTGGCCAAAGTCCTGGAGCTTCAGCTTCAGCCTTAGTCCTTCCAATGACTATTCAGGGTTGATTTCCTTTAGGACTGACTGATTTGATTATGGCTCATTCTGATTTATATCATCTGCTAGAATACATTGCAGTCCATTGTGTGTGTGGGTGGGGGTGGTCGACATGGGAGCAGATATGGGGAAATGGGAACATGAGACTCTAAGATAATACCCAGGAATGGTGCGACCATGCCAAGGCTCTCGGTCACAACCAGTCCTGGAGCAAATGGTAAAACAACGTGACCACTGACCCTTGGAAGTACTCACCATGGTTTGGGGCTTCCAGAACAGAGAGACACAGTGACAGCTCTCCATATCTTGGCACCCGCCTGGGGAGAGCATAGGAAGTACACAGAGCAGGAAGGAACATTCATGAAGAGATGTGTTCAGGGCACTGCTGCCTACAGGTCCATAGGACCTTGAGCACAACACTTCCTCTGAGTCTTAGCTTCTCTATTTATAAAATGGGGCTATTACTACAAATTTCCCTTCAGGGATCTTGTGAAAGTAAAGGGTATGATGTATGTAAGACCCATAAAACAGCACTGGGAACACTTCGTTGTTGTCGTTGTTCAGCTGCTAAGTCATGTCCAGCTCTTAGCAATCCCAGGGACTGCCGCACACCATGCGCCTCTGTCCTCCGCTGTCTTGCAGAACCTTCCGCATCTCTCAAAAAGGACAGTTCAGGCAACTTGCTTAACTTCTCTGGGCCGACATGGAGACATCTCGAAACTTAAAGAAATGAGTTGATATCAGGTGATTTGTGTATCAAGTGAACAGGTCAGACACGTCTTGAGTAAGTATGCAACTGCTTCCTATTTTCTGTGTATTGTTAAAACGGTCTCTATGCTTTATAGATTATTTTGTTGTTATTCAATTGCAAAGTCACATCAGGTTCTCTGCGACCCCATACACTGCAGCACGCCAGGCTTCCCTGTCCTTCACTATCTGCTGGAGTTAGCTCAAACTCATGTCCACCGAGTTGGTGATGCCATCCAACCATCTCATCTTCTGACACCCCGCCCCCTCCTGCCCTCCATCTTTCCCAGCATCAGGGTCTTTTCTAATGAGTTGGTTCTTTGCACTGGTGGCCAAAGTCCTGGAGTTTTAGCTTCAGCCTTAGTCCTTCCAATGACTATTCAGGGTTGATTTCCTTTAGGACTGACTGATTTGATTATGGCTCATTCTGATTTATATCATCTGCTAGAATACATTGCAGTCCATTGTGTGTGTGGGTGGGGTGGTCGACATGGGAGCAGATATGGGGAAATGGGAACATGAGACTCTAAGATAATACCCAGGAATGGTGCGACCATGCCAAGGCTCTCGGTCACAACCAGTCCTGGAGCAAATGGTAAAACAACGTGACCACTGACCCTTGGAAGTACTCACCATGGTTTGGGGCTTCCAGAACAGAGAGACACAGTGACAGCTCTCCATATCTTGGCACCCGCCTGGGGAGAGCATAGGAAGTACACAGAGCAGGAAGGAACATTCATGAAGAGATGTGTTCAGGGCACTGCTGCCTACAGGTCCATAGGACCTTGAGCACAACACTTCCTCTGAGTCTTAGCTTCTCTATTTATAAAATGGGGCTATTACTACAAATTTCCCTTCAGGGATCTTGTGAAAGTAAAGGGTATGATGTATGTAAGACCCATAAAACAGCACTGGGAACACTTCGTTGTTGTCGTTGTTCAGCTGCTAAGTCATGTCCAGCTCTTAGCAATCCCAGGGACTGCCGCACACCATGCGCCTCTGTCCTCCACTGTCTCCCGGAGTTTGCTGAGATTCATGTCACAGAGTCAGTGATGTGACCTAACCATCTCATCCTCTGCTGCCCTGTTCTCCTGCCTTCAGCCGGGATCATAGGAGCCACTAAAACAAAGCTAACATTATCACAAGCTGGAGAACAGAGGCTTGAGAGAGAGCAACTCACAGACCTGAAGGTTCAATACATCAACGTACAGAATCCCACTTGTCCACACTGGAGGCCAATTAATCGTATCACACAACTGTGTCACAGGCTTTGCAGAATTCAAATTCTCTCTTTTCTTTTTTTCCCACACTAAACTGGGGAAGGAAAAAAGGCATTCTGTGATTTCCAAAGAAAGATGATTTGTGTTTGAAGCCTTAAGTTTTCCAATTAGTCCCACACAGGATCTTTCCCCTGACAACTGCTTCTGCTCTTGCCACAGTAAAAACCTTAAAGACTGTTTACTATTTTCAAAACCTTGGAAGAAAATGAATCACCCCCAAATTGCCATTATTAATTTCATTTTAGCTTGAGGCAGGGGAAATTAATATTCTTAAGTTATTAATAATTCTCTTGTATGTGATGACCATAAAAATACATAGGCAACTGATACCTCGAAGTGGTAAGACTTTCTGGCTGAAGCCTGGATACACATGGCTCAAGTGGTTATTCATAGAGGACCACAGCACTGTCAGGTTTGTGAGCCGGTCAGAAAGAGTGAAGTAAGGAGGACAGGGAACAGGAATTCTGTTTTGTCTTCATTTCTCCAAATTACATACTCCAGTTTCTAACACCCATAATGCATTTGCCTTAGGTCCAGCCACCCTAAATGTACTATCTACACAAAGCCAAATTCTTACCATGGGAAACGCACACTGGCCAGTTTCTCTTTTGCAAATGCTTTCATAGCTTTGGAGCTGACTGTACTTATATTACAATAGACATATTATGTGCAAAATTCAGCATCAGAAGAAGGAACAAATGGAGAATTATAAAATAGAAAATTGTCATTATATTTCCCTCCATAGTCTTTGAGAGATTTCTCACACGCAGACTAGGTATTTCTCAAGATGCCTATACAAGTACAGAAGAATTTTACAGGAGTCGAAGCAAAATTTCTGCATGCCAGCTACACTAGGCAAAAAAGTGCTATAATATCTTTGTGTGGGGGCATTCCATAGATTGAAATGTATAAACCACATTTGAAGATGACCAGGGATACTGTTAATAAGATGACTCTGAGAATTTAAGATTATTTTGAAATGCTTTCCAAATCATCAAAAATTGAAGAGTTTGCACTGTTTATGTGCTAAGTGTTTACAATCATTATATATGGTTATATTAATAATCTCTTTTGATATTCATTGTAATTCACAGTCAGATCTTTGATTAACCTGAATGTTTTATTCATTGATTTTGAGGGTGAAGGGAAAGTTGCTGTATTTTCCATTTTGATCATTCATAACCGATCTTTAAGGCAAGGGAGTGTTTGTTGGTGTGTGTGCTGTATAGGAGCGATGTCTATGCTGAGGTTCTCAGATTTTCCAAGTTTCAGTCTTTTGCATTCAATATCCAAGAAATATGCCTATAGTTAGGGTCCTCTCAGTGAACAGAGTGCCTTAACCCTGGCGACAGTGCTAGGCAAACAGAAAGGTCAAGTTTATGTTTTCCTGACTTCCTGTGATCAGGTGATCCTATGTGTGTGTGTGTCTCTGTGTGTGTGTGAGTGAGGAAGAAGTGTGCTTACGTGTGTGCGTACGAACGGGCCTATGGGTGTGGGTTCATCTCGTCTTTCCTCTAAAGCACACAGGTTTGCTCAGTTTCTCTTAAACCTGCTTCTCTGTCCTAAGTGTGTGGTCTATTACAGATAGGTCAAACCCTGAATATTTGCGTCTGACTTAAATTGCTATAATTTTATTGATATAAGTGAAGCTAACACTCCTTAGATATTTAAGGAAAATTCATGCAAATTACCATTGTCTGTCTTAAAGAAAAGACAAAACTGAAATTTCTACTTTGTGACACTGAGTACAGTTCTACTGTCTTTCTAGGGCATAAAACATGTAATATTCATGAATGACTTTCACTGTGTTATAGATCTTTACATATGATCAGTAGCAAGTGGTCCTTAAACCACTTGAAAGTTCTATTCAAATAGTTTAATGGGAGTATTATGGATGAACTACTATGAATACTTGTTCATAGTAGTTTATTCATAATTTCAAAAAAACTAGAAACAACCAAATGTCCCACAATGTGTGAGTGGTTAAACAAGGTGATGCATCCACTCCAAGGAGATGTATGTGGCAAGAAAAAGGAAACCGATTATTGATTTTACAACAAGCAGCAACTTTGAAAGATCTCAAGTGCATTATGCTGAGGGGAAAAGATAAATGACATTCTTGAAATAACAAAATTATAGAAGTGGAGGCAGAGTCGTGGTTGTAGGGCTCTGGGAGGATGCGTGTGGTGTTGGCTGTAACAAGGGAGGCAGGAGTGACCTTGTGGCGATGGAACAGCCCTGATTCTTCGACAGAGCAATGGATGCAGGAGCTGCTCAGGTGACGCAACCACGAAGAATGAAGGCCGCAGGCACAGATCAGGGCAGGCACACCTGGGGAATCGGTGCTGGGCACCAGCGTCAGTATCCTAGTCCTGATACTGCACTGCAGAGCCAAGCACAATGTTGCCATTGGCGGGAACAGGGAGAACCCACAGGACGCTTCTCTGGGATTCTGTTTTACAACGTGCTATGAATCTATGATCTTTTAAAAATAAAAAGGTAAAAATCAATTCAACAGAGTAGGGTTTGGCTTCACTTTATTTATTTGCCCTGAAATGATTTTTCCATATGCAATTAGTTATACAGCTATCCTCATTAATAAATAAACAAGATTTAAGAGAAGATGGAGAAAGAAAAAAAGAAAGATCCCAGGGTCGACTTGTGAGTAGCCTTTTGTTTTTTTTTTTGGTTCTCCATCCTTACTAGGCAGAACTCAGGTGACCATCCCCAGGGCTCATTTCTGCTTTGTTCTGTAAATGATGGCATCATTGTAATATACAAATTAGACTGGCCACTGCCAGTCAGATGCAAGGAATTGTGTTCCTTCTCAATGAAAATGTACCCATTATGTCTTAGTTTTCTGCTCATCAAGCCTTCATATACACTTACATCACCATATTATTTTTGGCTTTTACTTTTTATTTAAATTCTTTCCTCTATCTTGCATTTTTATATAAAGTAAAAATACCATTTTAATTTAATAAAACTAGTATAACTATCATTTAAGACATACTCATCCATCATATGAATGTACTTATGAAATTGGACATACTCCATTTTTACAATCCTTTCTACATGACTGCATTGTTTGAAGGTTTATGCTGTATTTGTATTACTTTTGCTGCTAAAAAGTGTGCTTGCTCCTTATGTAGGTTAAAAAAAAAAGCAAGATCTTTAGCGTAGAATACAAAGTTCTTTATTATTTAGCACTGCTCTGCTTCCATTATTTCTATCTCTTGCCTATATGATAAAAATTAAAAGTAGTATTTTGGTTTACAGTAGTAGAGCTTCATTACAAAGACTGACGCTAAAGCTGAAGCTCCAATACTTTGGCCACCTGATGCAAAGAGCTGACTTAGTGGGCAAGACCCTGATGCGGGGAAAGATTGTGGGCAGAAGGGGAAGAGGAAGACAGAGAATAAGATGGTTGGATTGCATCACCAACTCAATGGACGTGAGTTTGAGCAAACTCCAGGAGCAAGTGAAAAGAACGGAAGCTTGGTGTGCTACGATCCATGGGGTCGCAAAGGGTTAGACATGACAGGGAGACAGAAAAACACCACTAGAAGAAAGTATACATGCTGATGCATTCTACACATATCGAAGAGCCTTCACATGATATAATTCATTGGCTCTCTGGAAGCATGTTCAGCAAAGCTAGCCTTTCACCTGGCACATATGCTCTTTGTCCCCTGCTGATTCACAGGGGTCCTATAGCAAGGCCAACAGACTTCCACAAACCCACCCCCATCCTGACTCATGGAAACTGGCCTACTTGATTACATCTGGCTCTTTCTTTCCATATTTATTGCAGTGGGAAAAAAATCATACATTGAAAATATCACTTTCTAATATCTAATATCAGATATTTGAAACTGAAAAGCTAGATCGACCTCTTCACTAACTCTCATTTTACCATCACATGCAGCCGTGTTTGTCCTGATTTCTCCTTTCAGGAAAGAACGAGGATTTGAATGGAACTTGCTATGTTCATACACAGTTGTTTTCAACTCTTTTCGACCCTATGGACTGTAACCCGCCAGGCTCCTCTGTCCATGGGATTTTCAGGCAAGAATACTGGAGTGGGTTGCCATTTTCATCTCCAGGGAATTTTCTCGACCAAAGGATCAAACCCATGTCTCCTGCATTGCAGGCAAATTCTTTACCACTGAGTCATCAAGGAATGCGAGATGTTACTACACAATTGTACTGCCTGTCAAATAAATAATGGTTCAAATAAATAAAAAGCAGGAAAAGGGGTTTGGGGCAGAATGAATACATGCATATGTAAGGCTGAATCCTTTCACTGTTCACCTGAAGCTAACACAACATTGCTTGCTAACTGGCTATTCCTAAATATGTAAAACTAGTATTTTGGTTTACAGTAGTAGAGCTTCATTACAAAGACTGACGCTAAAGCTGAAGCTCCAATACTTTGGCCACCTGATGCAAAGAGCTGACTTAGTGGGCAAGACCCTGATGCGGGGAAAGATTGTGGGCAGAAGGGGAAGAGGAAGACAGAGAATAAGATGGTTGGATTGCATCACCAACTCAATGGACGTGAGTTTGAGCAAACTCCAGGAGCAAGTGAAAAGAACGGAAGCTTGGTGTGCTACGATCCATGGGGTCGCAAAGGGTTAGACATGACAGGGAGACAGAAAAACACCACTAGAAGAAAGTATACATGCTGATGCATTCTACACATATCGAAGAGCCTTCACATGATATAATTCATTGGCTCTCTGGAAGCATGTTCAGCAAAGCTAGCCTTTCACCTGGCACATATGCTCTTTGTCCCCTGCTGATTCACAGGGGTCCTATAGCAAGGCCAACAGACTTCCACAAACCCACCCCCATCCTGACTCATGGAAACTGGCCTACTTGATTACATCTGGCTCTTTCTTTCCATATTTATTGCAGTGGGAAAAAAATCATACATTGAAAATATCACTTTCTAATATCTAATATCAGATATTTGAAACTGAAAAGCTAGATCGACCTCTTCACTAACTCTCATTTTACCATCACATGCAGCCGTGTTTGTCCTGATTTCTCCTTTCAGGAAAGAACGAGGATTTGAATGGAACTTGCTATGTTCATACACAGTTGTTTTCAACTCTTTTCGACCCTATGGACTGTAACCCGCCAGGCTCCTCTGTCCATGGGATTTTCAGGCAAGAATACTGGAGTGGGTTGCCATTTTCATCTCCAGGGAATTTTCTCGACCAAAGGATCAAACCCATGTCTCCTGCATTGCAGGCAAATTCTTTACCACTGAGTCATCAAGGAATGCGAGATGTTACTACACAATTGTACTGCCTGTCAAATAAATAATGGTTCAAATAAATAAAAAGCAGGAAAAGGGGTTTGGGGCAGAATGAATACATGCATATGTAAGGCTGAATCCTTTCACTGTTCACCTGAAGCTAACACAACATTGCTTGCTAACTGGCTATTCCTAAATATGAAATAAAATATCTTTTTTTAAAAAAGCAATGAATCAAAATATCCATTTATGCTCTTAAAAATTTAAAGCATTTCTTTCCCCAAATTATTTAGGATGCTTAGCCTCTCCCTATTCATTCCCCACTGTAAATGTCCCTTGAAACTCAGTTTTTGTTCTCTCTCTAACCTGGAGGATAGGCAGAAATTCTCCCAGGGACAAAGACACCCCCCTTAACCAGATTGTGGTTTGGCTCTTCCATTTGGTCCGTGCTCCGGTTTAAGGACGTCTGACTCTTTGCAACCCTTTGACTGTAGCCTGCCGGGTTTCACTGTCCACAGGATTTTTGCAGGTAAGAATACTGGAGTACATTTCCATTTCCTTCTCCAAGGTATCTTCCCAACCCAGGGATTGAATCCATGTCTTCTGTGTCTCTTGCACTGCATGTGGATTCTTTACCTGCTGAGCCATCAGGGAGAAATGATGGTTTGGTTCTTCTGGGTTCTCTTTTTGATGAGGATCACTTTTGGGTTCTCACGTTGTTCCTTGTAGAATCCAGTCATAAAAAGAAGCTGGCTAACTCAGGGCAAGCGCAATCCCCCATTCTCAATATCTAGTCACCCTGGATATCTGATCAGGTTCTTCACCCTCCACCATCACGACCCCAAGGTGATATCTGATCATGGGTCAGGGGACTGGCAGAAACCTGTTAGGCCTGTTCAGAGTCCCTCGCTTCCTCCTGCTGTTTCCTCTTAGTGACTTTATATCCACTGACTGTGCGTGGCTCCTCTGAGGTCAGTCTCTCCCCCTGTGACAAGCCCCCATCATAGCTTCCTCTGAATAAAGTCATACTTATTCCTTAACAAGTGTCATTGAGTAATTTTTCCTTTAGCACTATCACAAACTCCCTCCACCCTAAGCTGTTCTGTAACACAGGGAGCTCAACCTGGTGCTCTCAGACATCCTAGAGGGGTTGGATGGGTTGGAGGGTGGGAGTGAGTTTCAAGAGGGAAGGGATCTATCTATCTATCTGTCTGTCTGTCTGTCTATCTATCTATCTATCTATATCTATGGCTGATTCACTTTGTTGTATGACAAAAACCAGCACAACATTGTAAAGCTTTGTTCTTGTTCAGTCGCTAAGTCATGTCCAACCCTTTGTGACCCCATGAACTCCAGGCTTCTCTGTCCTTCACTATCTCCCTGGATTTGCTCAAACTCATGCCCATTGAGTCAGTGATGCAATCCAACCATCCCATTCTCCAGTTAAAACTAATTAAAAATTTTTCTCTGCCCAAGAGGAATATGGGTGAAAGTCACATCCCCTCTATATAAGTCTCCTCCCATCTACTGTGATAATGAGACCTGTGCAGTTGCACGGGGTTTCACTCACAGAAGACCCCAATGTTAGTTTAACTCTCTACTGTTGCTATCTTGGAACTCCCAATAATTTATCTTTGAACTTTTATTTGGTAAGTGAAATCCAACGGAACAATGCATGAGTGGAGACCTCTGTTCCCTGATGCACTCACACGCAGAATTTGTAATATGCGAATATTGCAATCCAGCTCTCCTTGGATCATGGTGGGTCGTAGAAGTTGATCAAGACTCAACGCAAGTACAAAGCAAAGGCGTTTCATTATATCCAAGTCAGCAAGAGTACTGACAGACAACAAGCTCCCTCTAAACTAAAACTTGCTTTGAGTAAAGAAGGCAATTGTGTTTTAAGAAGTATGAAGGATCAAGGGAACGTATCACAGAGTAACCCTTTCTAACCTGTGTTATCCACCCAAGCTATTTATGTTGAAAGTGATGACCTTGAGAGAAAGGAAAGTGATGTCAGCCCACAGTGCTATTTCCTTTCAGTGCTTCATTAGTTAGTGTTACTCTAAACATTAACCATTTGTTTTCCAAATCTTTCATTTACAGTGTTTCATTCACAGTCGTTTTTCTTATTGGCGTTTATCCTCCTTTGGTATTGCAGTCTTTTTTTTCTCACTAGAATTTCTTCCTCTGGAAGAGAGGTATCAGATTCCAGATACTAAGAGGCATATTTGTATCTGAGTTTTGTACTGCTGTGTGCTCTTGGCATATTGTGACATTCTTGCCTAGAGAATTACATGGACAGAGGAGCGTGACGGGCTAAAGTCCATGGGATTGCAAAGAGTTGGACACGACTATGTGACTTTTACACTCACTCTCCAGTTCACTCAATTGCCTCTCTCCTACTTTTCCTGCCTGTGGCCTTTTCTTGCTCCAATCAATTACCCTCCTTGTCACTGAAATCACCATCCTAAAGCAGAAACCAGTTCATCATAATTGCTGTTCCAAAGTCTTTTGTAACTGCCCACTGCCTGTGAGTTCAAAGCCCAAGCTCCTTTTCAAAGCATTCTCTGTCTGCAAGGGCCCCGTGACCCACCTTGAAGAGCCAGCCTCAGCCACCTGCCTTGATGTCCAGGCCGATCTAGGTTCTGAATCCTCAGAGATCCCAGAGCAGATGTATCACTTGTCAGAACATGCTACGTGATCTGTTTTCACTATTTGTCTTTTCCAGACCATCAATTCCTTGAGGACAGAGATCACATAGCATTCTCATCTCTGTATTTCAGAGTAAGAAGTTCTGGGTGCAGTACTCATAAAAACTTGTTCACAAATGGAGCTCAGCACAATTAGTAAAAGCAGAATGTTCTCCTCATATTCTAAGTGTACCTTTTCTTTCCCCGAATTTTGTCTTCCTTAGAATTGCACCAGGACAAAAAAGAACTCTACCATTTTCCATTTTTATTATACTTCTGTCATAACACATCTCTGGAATAAGTAAGTAATCTACTGAGTGGATGCTTTGACTTATACAACCTCAACTGGCATAAAAACATTTACCAATCAGCTGCTAAACTATCAGTGGCTCCATATATTAAATACATTAAAAGCATGTATTATCTAATGTTGCACCATGACAAATCCTCTTATACAAACAACAAAACATTAATGTTTGTTGATATCTTTTATTGCATTTTACATACCTGAGTTTATCTATAACCATTTATTTTTCTTAAACTCATTGTATACCTTGATTCACGGGAAAGCTACAGTGGGAAAATGCTTCTCCTCTAGGGTAGGAGCCACTGGAAAAGACCCTGGTGCTGGGAAAGTTTAAGAGCAGGAGGAGAAGGGGGCAGCAGAGGATGCGATGGTTGGATGGCATCACTGACTCAATGGACATGAGTTTGAGCAAGCTCCAGGAGGTGGTGAAGGACAGCGAAGGCTGGTGTGCTGCAGTCCATGGAGCCATGGAGAGTCAGACACACCTGAGCAACTGGACAGCAATGGTAATGGGGCAGGGGGGTCAAGACGATGTCCACACATATAAGGAAAACCAACCCTTTCCCGAAGTGCTACTTTTTAATTTTATGTCACTATATAATAATCTCTCTTAAAAAATCTTAGATTCTACTTATCCTACTGCAGCTTGAACTAATTTTCCTCTCCCTAATTAAGCCCATTGCCATATTTCACTCACTCAAGTTTCCCATTAAATGAAACACCATTTTCACTTATAAATGTTCTATGATGTGTTCGCAGTAGTCTCTAATTGGGGACGATTATATGAAGATCAGTGAGAACTCATCAGTGGCCGTTGTCCTCAGCACAAGCCCAGCCTGCTTCAGATGCCTCCACGTTGGATGAAGGCAACAGGGCAAATCAGGACCCCAGAGGGAGCCGTGATGAAGCAGCTCAGGAAATTCACAGGCAATGAGGGCATCTTTCATTTTTAATTTGTTGGTTTATTCTGGCTGGAAGGGAACTGACAAAATCTTCATCACCTAATGTGCTTAATGGTCTAAATGAAATGAGTTGGTGGTGTTGGTTTAGTTCCTATTGGACCCATGCCTAAGTCATACAAACTCCGGATAAATTACTCTGATGAGCTCTTCTCACAGAAAATGTACCATGCAAACTAGATCTTAGTATTTCGTATAGATTTAAAAGCATCAAAATAGTGAAAAGAATTTGCAGGAATTAGGTTATCACACCTCTCAAAGTTATAGCTCATTGTCAACCTAGGAGAAAATGCTACTCCAACTGGAGAAGAGAATTTCTTCACTTTCTTGTTCAGAATGAGAGGACCTGGAGAAGGAATGCAATTTTTGTTTCATTTTACTTGTTATTGTTGGGATTGAACTGCATTCCTACTATTGGAAAGTAAAGTCACATTTATTTTACTGTTATGAATTAATATTAAGAATAGGGCTTCCCTGGTTGTCCAGTGGGTAAAGAGTCCACATTGCAGTGCAAGGGGCACCAGTTCGATTCCTGACCTGGGAGATCCCATGTGCCACGGAGCGGCTGGACCAGTGTGTCCAATTATGAACCAGTGCTCTGGAGCACATGCACCCAGAGCCGGTGCGCTGCAACAAGAGAGGCCACTGCAATGAGAGGCCGATGCAGGCCAAAGAATAAAGATGGATGAAAATAAATAAATAAAAAAACTAATGAAATAGACCAAAATTAAAAAAGAAAAAAAATATATATATACATGAAAGGGAATAAAATGTTGGAATGGAGCATAAAATAAAATAGAATACATTGATTCGTCCTGAGTCAGGGAAGATACACTTCTCTTGTTTTAAGGTATAAATGGTTAATGTTTTAAAAATAATATCTAGAGGTATTACGCTAAATGAAATAAGTCAGACAGAGAAAGACACATACTGTTGATTTCATTTATATGTGAAATCTAAAGAAAAAAAACAAAAACAAATGAACACATGTCACTAAACAGAAACAAAGTCATAGATACAGAAAACAAACAGGGGGCTGCCTGGCGGACGGCCGTGGGGGAGGAGACAAACAGGTGAGGGACATTAAGAGGTACACTTTCAGTTAAAAGACAACTGAGTCAATGCAGTTCCAGGAATGTGGTCAATAATTATGTAATATCTTTGTGTAGTGACAGATAGTAATGAGACAGTGTAACCCAAGAGTTCTCATCACAAGTAAAACAATTTGTTTTTACTATTTCGTTAACTTTGCATCTAGATGAGATGATAGATATTCACTAAATATATTGTTGTTGTTGTTATTTAGTTGCTAAGGCATGTCCGACTCTTTTGCAACGCCACGGACTGTAGACCATTAGGCTCCTTCATGAATCCATGGGATTCTCCAGATTAAGAATACTGGAGTGGGTTGCTATTTCCTCTTCCAGGGGAATTTCTTGATCCAGAGATGGAAACCACGTCTCCTGCATCTCCTGCACTGCAGGCAGATTCTTTACCATCTAAACCATTGGGGAAGTCCAGCCAATTAAACTAAGCACACTTATGCTGGAAATGTGAGGGATAAAGTTAACTGCAAATTCTTGTCACTGAATCCATTGTGGAGTGATGCCCACGTTCCCATTCCCTCGAATCTGAACTAGTCTTGCCTTGCTTAGACCTGTAACCTTGCAACTTTTTAGGGCTGGGCCTTCAGAGATTTACCGCTGTAGATTCCTTCATGACAGAATGCTCCTTTTGGAAGTCAGCCTTAGTATAAGATGTTTGAATACTTCATGACAGAACTGTAAGGAAGCCCAAGCTAACCACATGGGGAGAGAAGAGACAGATGGAGGTCCTTTCTATATCTTCCTTGTGAGCCCAGCCAGTAGAGTGGATGATCTCAGTTAATGCCACATGCAAGAGAAGAACTACCCAGATGAAGCCCACCTGGATTCTTCATCTGCAGGATCTTGAGCAAGAAAAATGGGGTTTGTTGCTAAAGCCACCAGGGTTTGGGCTAGTTTATTAAAGGTAACTGATCATGAAAGCACATGCATAGCACAGAAAATAGCACCCCTTGGCAGATAACAGTAATAAAGGAAACTGATCTAATGACTGATCTAGAAATTTTCAAGGAAAAATGTATTTCTGCACTTTTTACCTGTTAAACATTTTTTAGTTGGCGTATAATTGCTTTGCAATAACCATTGCTTCTCAGCCTTTTGGCTAAGACCAAGAGCAGTATGAGAGCTTCCCTGGTGGCTCAATGGTAAAGAATTTACCTGCCTGCGTAGGAGATGTGGGTCCCATCCCTGGGTCAGGAAGATTCCTCGGAGAAGGAAATGGCAATCTGCTCCAATATTCTTGCCTGGAAAATTCTAGACAGAGGAGCCTGGGGGCTACAGTTAATGGGGTCACAAAAGAGTCAGACTGAGCAACTGAGTACACAATTGCTTGACAATGTCATGTTCATTTCTGCTGTACAACAAAGTCAATCATATCCCATGCCACCGCCTGCGTTTTGTTTTGAAGAGAAAAATACTTGTAGACTTGTAGAAGTAGGGGCTTAAGCATTTAACTATCTGCTTCATTGTATCCTGAGTAAATGAATCCTTCACTTTATTTACACTTACAATGATTTCAACTGAATATACACTAGGTTTACTCCCTACAATAAGCTTTTGGGGTTGAGTTTTATTTTTAGGAAGTGTAAATTTCTTAAAGCCTGTTACCTTGAATAAAGATACTGTTTGAAATGGAAATGATGTATAAAAATTATCACTAATTAGTGGGTAACACAGAAAGTATTATAACTTAGCAAACACTGGCATATAAATGCATAGACCAGGAAAGACAAAAAAGAATGAAATTCACCAGGGGAACTGTCTGGACAGAAATGTAGCTTGAACCTGATTTTGTAAAAAAAAAAAAAAAAAAAAAAAAGATAGGATAAAGTTGGGCAGTAAATGCAGGGGAATTCCAATGGAGTATCGACATGGTAGATTTCTAATATGAGCTAAAGATGAAAGAAAAATAAAAATCAATAACTTATTTAAGTCAGTTTAACATTTCTAGACATCATTCTAGCTCAGCTGTGCAGAATGCAATTCAGCCTCGGAAATATTTCTTGTAATGCTATCGTGCCGGCAAAAGAGAAATATGAAAGGGGAAGATTAGTCATTTCAACTGAACACTGATATTTGGGATCAATCAGAAGGAGAAAGAGCGTGAGAGAATCAGCCAAATAAAATGATAAATAAAAACAGACAAAACCTCCTCCAAACAAAAACCCCAACCAACCAACCAACCAACCAACAAAAAATATACAAACAAATAAGGAACTACCATGTGGCAACTTGCTTTGAACTAATCATTATGATCCTCTGTGTGTGCACATATATTTTGCAACAGTAAACATTTTACTATTTCCACTGTCTTGGAAAGAAGGTGATGGAAATTAGTTATGTAATGAAATTTAAGAGGGAAAACTGCTCTTAAAAAAGAAAAGAAAATGGATGTGCATTCTCTCCTCATGAAATATTTCATAGTTTTAAGATGACTGTGTGTGTGAGTGGTCCCTGAGTCTTGTCTGACTTTGTGTGACCCCATGGTTGTAGCCCCCAGGGCTACTCTGTCCAAGGGATTCTCCAGGCAAGAATACTTGAGTGGAATATCATTCTCGACTCGAAGGGATCTTCCCCACCCAGGGATCGAAAGCCCATCTCCTATGCCTCCTGCATTAGCAGGTCGATTCTTTATCATTGAGCTGCCTGGGAAGGAGTAAATACCTAGCAGTAAATTTATTATCAGTAAATACCTTCCCCAGTGGCTCGGAAGGTAAGGAATCTACCTGCAATGCAGGAGACACAAAAGACATCGGTTTGATTCCTGGGTCATGAATATCCCCTGGAGATGAGCATGGCAACCCACTCCAGGATTCTTACCTGCAGAATCCCATGGACAGAAGAGCCTGGTGGGATACAGACCACGGGATCGCAGAGTCAGACAATGAGTGACTGTCATTTTCATTTTCAAATACCTATGTAAATTATCTATAAGAAAATTTAGAAATACTTAATACTCTCGGTAACAAGGGAAAGGCAAATTAAAACCAGAATGAGATACTATTTCCTACACACTTCAGTGGCTATGTTTAAAATACTGACACTACCAAATGTTGGCAGGACTGTGAAGCAACTGTAACTCTGATATATTTTTATGGGAATGCAAAATTCTACAACTACTCTGGGGAAAGGTGAGCCACTTTCTTATAAAATGACACAGACATCTACTCAATGAACCAGAAATTCCAAAACTAGATGTTTTCCTAAGAAAAACAAAGTGCACACACACATACACATATGTATATATACATACACAAAATATTTGTAAGAGAATGAGAATGTTGTTGGCAGCTTGGTTTATATTGCCTCCAACTGGAAAGAGTCCAGAGGCTCAGCAGTAGGAGACTAGATTAAAAACTCTGTGCTCCATTCATATAATAGAAAGAAAAGGAAATAACTTGTGGTACCTACAACAGCAAGGAGGAATCCCAAAGCTTCATGCCTAACAAAAGAAGATTCAGGCAAAAACACATCCTTTTGTTTCACTGAATATAAAACTCTTAAACAGGCAAAACAAACTGATGGCAGGGAAGAACACAACAAAATAACCATAAGGTTGCCTCTGAGAGGATAGAGTGGAGACGTACAGTTGACTGCAGAGCAGCATGATTCAAATTCCTGGGGTGATGGGCAATGTCTAGATCTTAGTTTGGTTACACATCTGTGTTGTTTATTAAAACTCGATGAACAGTACACTTAAAATTGGTGCACTTCCTTGCCAAAAAATAAATTTATTATCAGTAAATACCTTCCCCCGTGGCTCAGATGGTAAAGAATCTACCTGCAATGCAGGAGACACAAAAGACATCGGTTTGATTCCTGGGTCATGAATATCCCCTGGAGATGAGCATGGCAACCCACTCCAGGATTCTTACCTGCAGAATCCCATGGACAGAAGAGCCTGGTGGGATACAGACCACGGGATCGCAGAGTCAGACAATGAGTGACTGTCATTTTCATTTTCAAATACCTATGTAAATTATCTATAAGAAAATTTAGAAATACTTAATACTCTCGGTAACAAGGGAAAGGCAAATTAAAACCAGAATGAGATACTATTTCCTACACACTTCAGTGGCTATGTTTAAAATACTGACACTACCAAATGTTGGCAGGACTGTGAAGCAACTGTAACTCTGATATATTTTTATGGGAATGCAAAATTCTACAACTACTCTGGGGAAAGGTGAGCCACTTTCTTATAAAATGACACAGACATCTACTCAATGAACCAGAAATTCCAAAACTAGATGTTTTCCTAAGAAAAACAAAGTGCACACACACATACACATATGTATATATACATACACAAAATATTTGTAAGAGAATGAGAATGTTGTTGGCAGCTTGGTTTATATTGCCTCCAACTGGAAAGAGTCCAGAGGCTCAGCAGTAGGAGACTAGATTAAAAACTCTGTGCTCCATTCATATAATAGAAAGAAAAGGAAATAACTTGTGGTACCTACAACAGCAAGGAGGAATCCCAAAGCTTCATGCCTAACAAAAGAAGATTCAGGCAAAAACACATCCTTTTGTTTCACTGAATATAAAACTCTTAAACAGGCAAAACAAACTGATGGCAGGGAAGAACACAACAAAATAACCATAAGGTTGCCTCTGAGAGGATAGAGTGGAGACGTACAGTTGACTGCAGAGCAGCATGATTCAAATTCCTGGGGTGATGGGCAATGTCTAGATCTTAGTTTGGTTACACATCTGTGTTGTTTATTAAAACTCGATGAACAGTACACTTAAAATTGGTGCACTTCCTTGCATATAAATTATACTTCAAAGGAAAAAATAAGACCTGAAAATGAATATTAAACTCTAGTTTATTGAAATGCATGCTGAGGTATTTTGAGGGGAAGTATAATTATGTCAGTAACTTTTTTGAATGCATGAGCAAATAACATTTGTTATCCAAAAAATAGCATTTGAATAGAAAAATGGATAGATGAATATATATATATATGATAATATATGATAAGTCAAATATATTAAAGTGTTAGAGGCAGGCTGTAGATGGTGAGTATCTGAATGTTCTCTGTAAAGTCATTAAAAAATCTTACCTATAGGTTAAATTTTTTTCATAATTAAATATTTAGAAAATAATTGATGAAAGAAGGAATGCCATATTCCTGACTCAAATAGGTTGTTTAATACACCTACAGAGAAAAGCAAATTGTTCATGTGAAGAGTATATCTCATCTAATCTAATGAGATGAATTTGTAAAAAATACAGCACACACAAGTGGTACACAGATCAGTCATTGAAAACACGCTTGAGGAGGTTTTACTCCAATATGAATCGAAATAAAATATTGTATTTTATTGTAGAAATAGCTATTCAGGATTATGAGAGGAATGTTTAATTTGGTTGAGGTTCTATTCAGGGATAAGGGGAAGACTTTTCAGGCTCCTTGGGCCACAGCAGCCTGATTACTAGACCCTGGTATTGCGGAAGCCTCCACAGACAACACCTAAATAAATGGGCAAAGCTGAGTTCCTGCAAACTATTACAGAAATAAGCAACAGGGCATATTTAGCACTTGGGCTGTTGCTTGAAAATTCCTGTTGTATTGGGTTTGCAAAAAAGTCATTTGGGTTTTTCTGTTACAGCTTATAGAAAAATCCAAACAAACATATTGGCCAACCCAATATGTGAAGCGTCAAGGCTGTATATTGTCACCCTGCTCATTTAACTTATACACAGAATACATGATGCAAAATTCCAGGCAGCATGAAGCTCACGCTGGAATCAAGATTGCCTGGAGAAATATCAATGACCTCAGATATGCAGATGACACCTTTCGAATGGCAGAGAGGGAAGAGGAACTTAAGAGTCTCGATGCAGGTGAAAGAGGAGAGCGAAAAAGCTGGCTTAAAACTCAATGTTCAGGGCTTCCCTGGTGGTCCAGTGGGTAAGGACACTGCTTTGCAGTGTAAGGGGCACCGGTTCAATCTCTGGCTTGGGAAGATCTCATGTGCCACGGGGCAGCTGGACCGATGTGTCCAACTACCAAGCCGGAGCTCTGGAACACAGACGACCAGAGCCAGTGTTCTGCAGCGACAGGCATCACTGTGATGGGAGGCCCACATGGGCCAAAGAACAAAGATGGATGAAAACAGACAAATGAAAGACCAATAGAAGTGGCCCAAAAAAGGGAAAAAAAAAAAAAAAAAAACACTCAACATTCAGAAAACTAAGATCATGACATCTGGTTCTATCACTTCATGGCAAATAGAGAGGTAAAAAATGGAAACAGTAACAGATTTTATTTTCTTAGGCTCCAAAATCATTGTGGACAGTGACCGCAGCCACAAAATGAAAAGAGGTTTGCTTCTTGGAAGAAAAGCTATGCCAAAGCTAGACAGCATATTCAAAAGCAGAGACATCATTTTACCTACAAAGATCTGTATAGTCAAAGCTTTCATTTTCCCAGTAGTCATGTATGCATGTGTGAGTTGAACCATAAAGAAGGCTGAGAACCAAAAGTCTATTCTTTCAAACTGTGGTGCTGGAGAAGACCCTTGAGAGTCCCTTGGACAGCGAGGAGATCAAACCGATCAGTGATAAAGGAAACCAACCCTGACTATTCACTGAAAGGACTGATGCTGAAGCTGAAACTCCAATCCTGTGGTCACCTGATGCAAAGAGCTGGCTAATTGAAAAAGCCCCTGATTTTGGGAAAGACTGAGGGCAGAAGGAGAAAAGAGCGACAGAGGATGAGATGGTTGGATGCCATTATTTACTCAATGGATATGAGTTTGAACAAATTCTGGGAGATGGGGGTCCCAAAGAGTCAGACACGACTTAGCAACTAAACAAGAAACTTGGCATCAGATCATTCCTTAGGCATTCCTAGAAGGCACAGAGGATTCCTTTAAAGGTGGCAGGTCAGAGAGGTTCCCCACAGGCTTTAATGGCTGCAAAGAGAGGGTCTTCTGCCCACTGGCTTGCCAGAAGCTCTGGGGCACCTTGCCTAGTCAAAAGGGGAGGACAAACACTCCTTCCCCTATATTCTTTTAATTTCTTGTTAATATGCTCCATGGAAAAGAACGGATAAATTAAAGTGCATGGCAGCAACTATTACTGACAGGACAACCAAACTGGGGCATTATCTGAGAAAGACTAATTAACTGACTAATAGTCATGGAACACAGACGACCAGAAAGCCAGTCTGGAACACAGACGACCAGAGCCAGTGTTCTGCAGCGACAGGCATCACTGTGATGGGAGGCCCACATGGGCCAAAGAACAAAGATGGATGAAAACAGACAAATGAAAGACCAATAGAAGTGGCCCAAAAAAGGGAAAAAAAAAAAGACACTCAACATTCAGAAAACTAAGATCATGACATCTGGTTCTATCACTTCATGGCAAATAGAGAGGTAAAAAATGGAAACAGTAACAGATTTTATTTTCTTAGGCTCCAAAATCATTGTGGACAGTGACCGCAGCCACAAAATGAAAAGAGGTTTGCTTCTTGGAAGAAAAGCTATGCCAAAGCTAGACAGCATATTCAAAAGCAGAGACATCATTTTACCTACAAAGATCTGTATAGTCAAAGCTTTCATTTTCCCAGTAGTCATGTATGCATGTGTGAGTTGAACCATAAAGAAGGCTGAGAACCAAAAGTCTATTCTTTCAAACTGTGGTGCTGGAGAAGACCCTTGAGAGTCCCTTGGACAGCGAGGAGATCAAACCGATCAGTGATAAAGGAAACCAACCCTGACTATTCACTGAAAGGACTGATGCTGAAGCTGAAACTCCAATCCTGTGGTCACCTGATGCAAAGAGCTGGCTAATTGAAAAAGCCCCTGATTTTGGGAAAGACTGAGGGCAGAAGGAGAAAAGAGCGACAGAGGATGAGATGGTTGGATGCCATTATTTACTCAATGGATATGAGTTTGAACAAATTCTGGGAGATGGGGGTCCCAAAGAGTCAGACACGACTTAGCAACTAAACAAGAAACTTGGCATCAGATCATTCCTTAGGCATTCCTAGAAGGCACAGAGGATTCCTTTAAAGGTGGCAGGTCAGAGAGGTTCCCCACAGGCTTTAATGGCTGCAAAGAGAGGGTCTTCTGCCCACTGGCTTGCCAGAAGCTCTGGGGCACCTTGCCTAGTCAAAAGGGGAGGACAAACACTCCTTCCCCTATATTCTTTTAATTTCTTGTTAATATGCTCCATGGAAAAGAACGGATAAATTAAAGTGCATGGCAGCAACTATTACTGACAGGACAACCAAACTGGGGCATTATCTGAGAAAGACTAATTAACTGACTAATTATGTCAGTACAATGAGCATAAACCAGCCTGTTCTGGACAAATCAGGAATAGGGGCTTCTCCCCCTAATTAACCAGAAATTTAGAGACTTCATTCTTTAAATATTCTTTTGATGATTAGTCATTCTACCATATTTCCCTTTGTTGCTACATATCCTTGCATTCCTTTTAATGTATATTAAATAGTGACTTGGCAACTTTTCTAATCAATGGAAAACCTTGGTTCATCCCCTGCACCAAAATTCCTATAAGTGATGCATCATCTTATCTCAAACTTAAAAAGAAATGATGTAAAAAAAAAAAAAGAAAAGAAAAGAAAAGAAATGATGTAGGTCTTTATTCTCCTCAAGCTCAACTTTACTTGCCTAGACACCTAGCAGTAGTGGGTTGTGATATGTTATATCCCAGTTCTGGGGTTTTTAAAACTATTTATTAAGGCAATATTCTCAATATTAGGCAATCTACCTTAAGAATATTAGAATTCCTATGAAAAGTTCCAAGGCAAATAAAATATTTCAAAGTCCTTAGGTACCATTATTGAATGAAACCATGTTGACTCTAGACAACCCCCTAATGAGAAATACTGGAAAATAAGCTAGCCTTAAATTCAGAAACTGAGAAGGCTCAAGTATATTTTAAATTGCAACTACTGTCTGTAAATGCTCACAATTGCAGCATTGTAAAATATAGGTACCAATATTCAATGCTAGAATGTTAGAAGGCTAGTATATACATTTGCACATATTTATGCTAAAATGGGTATACGTTGGGAAAATATTATGTATAAACAGGTGTATTCTCTCCCAAATTAAAATGTAACTTCCAGAGAGCATGGATAGTTATTCCTAGAGCTCTAGCATCTATATATTTGTCAACTGTCTTTTATCCTTTACATACTGAGCACATTAGTGTGAAAACCAGTATAATGTGAATATATTTGCATGCAGAGGGAGAGTATGTATTTGTCAAAGCCTAATTATCCTTCAAGCAATAGTATAAACTATAATGAAAATATCCATAGCTGCTGGAAAGAAAAGATAGTTTTGAACTTGGAAAACTATATTTTTGTTCATCTGAAGAACAGAAACTATAATGTATTACAGTTATACTGATTGTTTTTAAAGTATGACAGTTCTGTTGTAGGAGAAAGTTAAAAAAATGTGGCATCAATAACATGCTTGGGAATTAATTGTGCTTATTACTGAAATGTGTCATAGCATTAATAATGAATACACCAGTGACATTTTAGAATTTCTCTTACAACTATGTATATAATCTTGTAACATTTAATTTCAGTTGCATAGAGCAACTGAATATAGGTGTAAAAACTGCTTATCCAGCTGTTTTTTACTGAGCTCATTATATTCACAATTAAAAACAAGGAAAATGGTGCAAGTCTCCAACAAGAGGAGGGAGCTGGGGCAATAGCTCAGCTGTCTTACCTTGTCTGGGGGAAAGTCTATCAGTCAAACTGTCTTCTCCCTTAATCATCAGTTAATGTGACTATTAACAAGATATTTTCTCCAATATGTGCTTCTATTAGCATAATTCTGGGCCCTAATTACCATATGCTTTTTTTCATCTTTAAATATCTGACATAAAAATTGCAGTAGCAAATAGACCCACGTGGCTTTCTAATCTAGTCTTTTTCCAAACTTGTCAGGGATGACATTCTTTTATGTGCCTTTTAATCCAGTTTCTTTTGATTACTTCTTAAGACTTTTAAAAAATAAAAGTAATGCACATTAATGCAAAAAGTGAGAAATTCAGTAAAGCTAAAAAAATAAAATAAAATCACATTATTCCCTAAGTCAGAGGCAATCATTGGGAACATGCATTTCATTGTATTTTCTTCCTCTATATCTGTTAAGATATATTATTTTTTATGTTTTGCTTCACAAAATTAAAACCAGACTCCTTTTTGATTTGCTGCTGTTTTGGTAGCATTTCTCCTAGTCTTTGGCTCAGATGGCAAATAATCTGCCCGCAAGGCAGGAGACCCGGGTCTGATTCCTGGGTCAGGAAGATCCCCTGGAGAAGGGAATGGCTACCCACTCTGGTATTCTTGCCTGGAGAATTCCATAGACAGAGGAGTCTGGGGGCTACAGTCTATAGGGCTGTAATCAGACACGACTGAGAGATGACTGACACTTTCACTTTGTCCTTTAAAGAAATAACTTGGGTATTAAAAAACTATATTACACTATTTTGATCATTTATTATTCACATTTGATCACTGATTGTATATTTACTTTATTTTTTTTTAAACCTTTATTTTACTTTTAACTTTTACAGAGTTTTGTTGTTCACAGACATGCATGTTCTCAGATTAGTCACATATATATCCCTCCCTTCCCTCCCCTCCCGACCATCACACAGCACCCCTGAAGGATCCCCTTTTTTCACAGAGCAATGACTAGAGCTATTTTCTTCACTTATGATAGTACAGGCCTTCATGCTAGTTCCTTTACGCCTCTCACCCACTGTTCCTTCCCCACAATGTCCATATGTCCACTGTCCATGTCTGTCTTTCTGTCACTTCACTGCATGTGCCATCATCACCATCCTACTAGATTCCATATATATGTGTTAATATACTGTATTTGTCCTTCTCTTTTTGACTGACTTCACTTTTTATGATACATTCTAGATCCAGCCACCTCATTAGGGCTGATTCTTCTGCATTTCTCTTTACAGCTGTGTAGTATTCCATTGTATATATGTACCAGAGCTTTTGGATCCATTTGTTCGTCGATGGGCATCTAGGTTCCTTCCAAGTTCTAGCTATTGTATAGAGAGCTGCAATGAACATTGGGGTACAGATGCTTCTTTCAGTTTTGATTTCGTCAGGTATAAGCCTAAGAGTGGGATTGCTGGGTCATATGGTGCTTCTATTTTTAGTTTTTTAAGAAATCTCCAGACTGTCTTCCATAGAGGCTGTATCAATTTACACTCCCACCAGCAACGCAGGAGTGTTCCCTTTTCTCCGCAGCCTCTCCAGCATTTATTGTCTGTCGATTTGTGGATGATGGCCATTCTGATGGGTGTGAGATGATATCTCATTGTAGTTTTGATTTGCATTTCTCCCTAATTATTAGTGAAGTTGAGCATCGTTTCATGTGTTTTTGGGCCATCTGTATGTCATCATTGGGGAGGTGTCTGTTTAGGTCCTTTTCCCATTTTTTGATTGGGTTGTTCATTTTTTCCAGTGCTGAGTTGTCTGAGTTGCTTGTAGATTTTGGAGATTAATTCTTTGTCTGTTGTTTCATTTGCTATGATTTTCTCCCACTCTGTGGGCTGTCTGTTCAGCTTTTTTGTAATTTCTTTAGCTGTACAAAAGCTTTTAAGTTTCATTAGGTCCCACATGTTCATTTGTCTTTTTAGTTCCACTATTCTAGTAGGTGGGTCAGAGAAGATCTTGCTTTGATTGATGTCCTTGAGGGTTTTGCCTATATTCTCCTCTAAGAGTTTGATGGTTTCTGGCCTTACATTTAAGTCTTTAATCCATTTTGAGTTGATCTTTGTGTATGGTGTCAGGGTATGTTCCAACTTCATTTTCCTGCATGTAGCTGTCCAATTTTCCCAGCACCATTTGTTGAAGAGGCTGTCTTTGTCCCATTTTATATGTTCGCCTCCTTTGTCAAAAATAAGGTACCCATAGGTGCGTGGGTTTATCTCTGGGTTCTCAATCTTGTTCCATTGGTCGATATTTCTGTTTTGGTGCCAGTACCATACTGTCTTGATGACTGTTGCTTTGTAGTAGAGTCTGAAGTTGGGGAGGCTGATCCCCCCAGCTCCATTCTTCTTCCTGAGGATTGCTTTGGCTATTCGAGGTCTTTTGTGTTTCCATATGAACTGTGTAGTATTCCTTTTTCCAAGTTTCTTTCCATGGGCTATTTTAGTCATATTGTAGAGCTGCAATGAACATTGGGGTACAGATGCTTCTTTCAGTTTTGATTTCGTCAGGTATAAGCCTAAGAGTGGGATTGCTGGGTCATATGGTGCTTCTATTTTTAGTTTTTTAAGAAATCTCCAGACTGTCTTCCATAGAGGCTGTATCAATTTACACTCCCACCAGCAACGCAGGAGTGTTCCCTTTTCTCCGCAGCCTCTCCAGCATTTATTGTCTGTCGATTTGTGGATGATGGCCATTCTGATGGGTGTGAGATGATATCTCATTGTAGTTTTGATTTGCATTTCTCCCTAATTATTAGTGAAGTTGAGCATCGTTTCATGTGTTTTTGGGCCATCTGTATGTCATCATTGGGGAGGTGTCTGTTTAGGTCCTTTTCCCATTTTTTGATTGGGTTGTTCATTTTTTCCAGTGCTGAGTTGTCTGAGTTGCTTGTAGATTTTGGAGATTAATTCTTTGTCTGTTGTTTCATTTGCTATGATTTTCTCCCACTCTGTGGGCTGTCTGTTCAGCTTTTTTGTAATTTCTTTAGCTGTACAAAAGCTTTTAAGTTTCATTAGGTCCCACATGTTCATTTGTCTTTTTAGTTCCACTATTCTAGTAGGTGGGTCAGAGAAGATCTTGCTTTGATTGATGTCCTTGAGGGTTTTGCCTATATTCTCCTCTAAGAGTTTGATGGTTTCTGGCCTTACATTTAAGTCTTTAATCCATTTTGAGTTGATCTTTGTGTATGGTGTCAGGGTATGTTCCAACTTCATTTTCCTGCATGTAGCTGTCCAATTTTCCCAGCACCATTTGTTGAAGAGGCTGTCTTTGTCCCATTTTATATGTTCGCCTCCTTTGTCAAAAATAAGGTACCCATAGGTGCGTGGGTTTATCTCTGGGTTCTCAATCTTGTTCCATTGGTCGATATTTCTGTTTTTGTGCCAGTACCATACTGTCTTGATGACTGTTGCTTTGTAGTAGAGTCTGAAGTTGGGGAGGCTGATCCCCCCAGCTCCATTCTTCTTCCTGAGGATTGCTTTGGCTATTCGAGGTCTTTTGTGTTTCCATATGAACTGTGTTATTCGTTGGTCTAGTTCTGTGAAGGATGTTATTGGAAGTTTGATAGGGATCGCATTGAATCTATAGATGACATTTGGTAGTATGGTCATTTTCACAATATTGATTCTCCCGACCCAGGAACACGGAATATTTCTCCATCTGTTTAACTCTTCTTTAATGTCTCTCATGAGTGTTATATTTACTTTAATAAAAGGTATAGATATATAGTACATAAGTATAAATGTATATTATCACTGTAATGAATCATTATAAATATCTGACTCCTTTCCTCAGTCATATATCTAAAGGAGGTATTATTAGGACAAGCAATAAAACTGTTTAGGTTTTTAATTGATTTTAAAAATTCTTTCCCTAAAATAGTGTTTATAGTTAGTTTGATGAAAGTTTAAGTATAGGTCACATAAAGCTTTCAAAAAATCTGAATTCCATATTCAGATTAAATTACACAGTCATATACACACTGAAAATTCTCAATATGTCAACTGGCTAATTTTATAAAATATAGGAGTATATAAAATAAATTATATACAAATTAAGTCCAAACATAATAAAATGTTAATAAATGCTCTGCTCCCTTTATAAAACACACAGTAAATCTATATTTCTGTTTTCATCAAAATAACTATACATCCTATTTTTCTCAAAATAACTATAAAAGTAATTATCCTTAATATTAAAACTCCACATATTTATATACAATTGACTGAATTTGTTTTTTCTGATCAAATTCAGCTTTATGTAGTAAAAGAGAATAACTGGCTTTTTTTTCTGGGTTGTTTCCATTTTTATAACACTCCTTACAGGTAGAGTTTGACATAATGCCAATAATTGTTTGTTCTTTCATGTCTTTACTGTTACAGTATCTCAAACTTAATCTAGATTTTGTAAGTGTGTAAAAATGCCATCAATCTGTTCTTTTACTTAACAAGAGGTGACTCTGTATTCTAACGAAGACATATCTATTTTTATAGGTTTTTTGTTGTTGTCGGGGGGGCACTTCTCTTGGTCTTTCATTTATCTGTTTTCATCCATCTCTGTTCTCTGGCTCATGTGGGCCTCGCATCGCAGTGGCCTCTGTTGTTGCAGAGCGCTGGCTCTGGGCGCATGCGCTCCAGAGCTCCGGCTTGGTAATTGGACACATCGGTCCAGCCGCTCCGCGGCACGTGGGATCTTCCCAGGCCAGGGATTGAACCGTCGCCTATTGCACTGCAAGTCGGTGTCCTTACCCACTGGACCACCAGGAAAGCCTGAAATATCTATTTTTGATGAACTGTTTTCTTACTTGTTCTTCCATTCCCTCAGGTTATATACTGCTAACCCTAAGAAAAATTAATCACACCTGACAATTGACCGGCACTCTAAACAATGAGAACGAGTCAGCGGACAACAAAGGAAACGTTTTTAATTTCGGAATCACAAAAAAATCAGATTCAGATTCAATCTGTTATTTCTCAACAACATATGCTTGAGTATGATTTTTAAACATTATAATATCAACTTTAAAAATGGGTAGGCTTAACAAAAAGTATGCAATCTATGCAGGCACAGATTTTCTTCAGTTTAATCCACCTATTTCCACCACTGACACTGATTACTGGGTGCTTAGCAATGGCATGACTTCATTTACACATACAGATGAGCAAAGTGATTAATTACTCCCCATCAATAGTGCGAAATATTGGCTTTGTTTAATTCAGTTCATTAACAGTAACAAGAAAAAGCTAACGGATCTACCCTAGCATTGACGTAGTGCCAGAATTCATGAGAATTAAATCTCAGAAATAAGTCATGGACGATCAACAACTGATATCATATGCTGTGGAAGTGATACGGGCTACTGGAGAACTACTATCACCTAATACCTTTGAGGTGGAAACAGACAAAGCACCTTCTCTTCTTTAGAATCATATACACTGAAAAGTGCTCACACAAATATGACTTTTGCTGCCATCATCTTAAATGACTAAAGCAAAAGCCAGGAGAAAATTGTGGATGTTCATATAAACAAAGCAATTATCTAAAACATTGATCACTGAAACGTCCTAGAAGTTTTAAATTCAGTTCTGCTAGGGCACCAGTGGCTATACTGAGAGCAATAAGAACTTAGGAGTATACGATGGTGCTAGTCCATGTATGTGAAAGAGTAACAGTAAGTAATCAACCAGGTCTGGGAACCTCGCGGTCTGTAGGAGCCTTGTTCTCTTCTGTCTGAAGTGGCTGCTGGAGACTGGGGAGTCAAGAGTGAAAGCCCTGGGTTTCACTGAGGTCTCTGAACATGGTCAGCACTCAGGGCCACAGGCAGGGTGTCTGAATATGGGAAGCACTGCCCAGCACTGCTTAGGGTACATACGTCCCATCCAGCCCCAAGGAAGCACGAGGAAGCTGCTTGTGCATAAAACCTGTTTTCTTACTTGTTCTTCCATTCCCTCAGGTTATATACTGCTAACCCTAAGAAAATTAATCACACCTGACAATTGACCGGCACTCTAAACAATGAGAACGAGTCAGCGGACAACAAAGGAAACGTTTTTAATTTCGGAATCACAAAAAAATCAGATTCAGATTCAATCTGTTATTTCTCAACAACATATGCTTGAGTATGATTTTTAAACATTATAATATCAACTTTAAAAATGGGTAGGCTTAACAAAAAGTATGCAATCTATGCAGGCACAGATTTTCTTCAGTTTAATCCACCTATTTCCACCACTGACACTGATTACTGGGTGCTTAGCAATGGCATGACTTCATTTACACATACAGATGAGCAAAGTGATTAATTACTCCCCATCAATAGTGCGAAATATTGGCTTTGTTTAATTCAGTTCATTAACAGTAACAAGAAAAAGCTAACGGATCTACCCTAGCATTGACGTAGTGCCAGAATTCATGAGAATTAAATCTCAGAAATAAGTCATGGACGATCAACAACTGATATCATATGCTGTGGAAGTGATACGGGCTACTGGAGAACTACTATCACCTAATACCTTTGAGGTGGAAACAGACAAAGCACCTTCTCTTCTTTAGAATCATATACACTGAAAAGTGCTCACACAAATATGACTTTTGCTGCCATCATCTTAAATGACTAAAGCAAAAGCCAGGAGAAAATTGTGGATGTTCATATAAACAAAGCAATTATCTAAAACATTGATCACTGAAACGTCCTAGAAGTTTTAAATTCAGTTCTGCTAGGGCACCAGTGGCTATACTGAGAGCAATAAGAACTTAGGAGTATACGATGGTGCTAGTCCATGTATGTGAAAGAGTAACAGTAAGTAATCAACCAGGTCTGGGAACCTCGCGGTCTGTAGGAGCCTTGTTCTCTTCTGTCTGAAGTGGCTGCTGGAGACTGGGGAGTCAAGAGTGAAAGCCCTGGGTTTCACTGAGGTCTCTGAACATGGTCAGCACTCAGGGCCACAGGCAGGGTGTCTGAATATGGGAAGCACTGCCCAGCAGGGGTCTGCTTAGGGTACATACGTCCCATCCAGCCCCAAGGAAGCACGAGGAAGCTGCTTGTCACAGAAAGCCAAGAGGGCCGTCTTAGTTTCCTAGGGTTGAGAGAATAAAGTATCACAAACTGTGGCTTATAAAACAACAGAAATTGATTTTCTGAGTTCTGGAGGTTTTGAGAGTGAAGACAAGGTGTCAGAAGGACCATGTTCTCTCAGAATATTCCAGAGGGGATCCTTTCTGTCCTTTCCTAGTTTCTGGTTACTGGCAATCCTCGGCATTCTTTGGTTTGTACAGGCTACATTCCAATTTCTGCCTCTCATCCTTACACTGCGTTACTCTGTGTGTGGCTCTGTGTCCACAATGTCCTCAAGTGCCTTCGAAGGTAGAAGAGCGTACCCACCCACTCTTATCTTGACTGACCTATAACATGTATTCCTAGAAATTGAGCTCTGATGTTAAGAAAGCCCAAAGAACAAAAACAACACAATTGTCTAGGTATCTAATCTTTTCACTTAAAGTTTGTTCTAACCAAAACACAATTCAGAGAGAAAGGCAAATGATATCAATTATAAAATACGACAAAATGAATTTACCTAGGAAACAGAAACAGAGTCACAGAAATAGAGAACGGAGTTCTTATTGCCAAGGCAGAGGGGATAGATTAGAAGTTTGGAACTAGTGGACAAAAAGTATCATATGTAGAATGAGTAAACAACAAGGCCTTACTGTAAAACCCAAAACCACAGGGAACTATATTCAATATCCTGTAATAAACTATAGTAAGACAGGATATGAAAACATATATACATATATACACAAACACACACATACATATATATATATATATCTGTGTAAAACTGAATCATTTTTCTGTACACCAGAAACTAACACAACACTGTAAGTCACGTATATGTCAATAAAACAAATTTTTAAAAAACACAAACAATTCATTTATTTTGCTTATTCCAAGGTCACATGAATGTTTTCAATGCTATTATAAAAGTTTCATTTGTTTATGTTAAGGTTAATAGCAAATAACACGATTGTTTATAAGGGAGAGCTAAGTGTTTGTCTCATGAGCATCCCATTGCCCCTGTGTTTGAAGGCCAATTAAGTGATCAACTGTTTCAAATGAATAGGGAATGACTCCTTCAACTGTGAGTGCCAATGGCACCTACAAGGCCTCGTACTTTTTGAAAACTCTTGTGCACGCAGGTGTGTATGAGTCTTGCAGCCCCACGGACTTAGACAGTGAGGCTGTCCGTGAAGCTGGGGTGAGCTGCCATTCCCTCCCCCGGGGCATCTTTCTGACCTGGGGGTCAAAACTGGATCTCCCTTGTCCCCTGCATGATAGGTGGGTTCTTTATCATAGTCATTACAGAAGCCACATTATTTCTGATTAAATACATTTTAAACTTATTTTCACGTATGTTACTCACATATTAAAGATTTAATACTTTGGTCTAAATCCTATAATATACCTATATTAAATTTGTAACAGAAAACTGACTAGGACATACTCAAACAATGCAAGAAAATAATACAGTCTTACATTTTTAAAAGTAAATGGAATGACATAGCATTCTCCTTAGCATTACCCTTTGGTTATTTATACCTGAATAAGTAGAACTGGCAAGCAGAACATTCCAAAGATGGCTTTTATCTGTTGTTCGCCCCTATAGTGATCATTTGTATGGTGATTACAAGGATAATCCCAGGCATAATTGTAAATTCTAAGGCTAAGCATGCTTCAGGAAGAAACTTTAAAAATAATGGATTAGCTTATTTAGCCATGTTATATGTTTGTGTGGATAAGAACATTCCTCTGGGCTAAGTACCCAATGCTATCACAGACAGGATGGAAAGCGAGGCTACAGGACATGAATAAAATGAGAAATGGAATTCTTTTTTTTGTCCTAGTCTTTCAACTATTATGGCTGATATAGTTTTATTGCAAGTCTCTGAGTTAATGAAGAGAATATATTGGTAAACTGAAATGCATTTCATGCTCCACAAATGGAAATTGAGTTGCTATGGAAAAATATGGGTTTCCCAGGTGGCACTAGTGGCAAAGAGCCTCCCTGCTAATGCAGGAGGTGCAGGAAACTGGGTTCGATCCCTGGGTCTAGAAGATCTCCTGGACGAGGGCCTGGAGACCCACTCCAGTATTCTTCCTGGAGAATCCTGTGGACAGAGGTGCCTAGTGGGCTACAGTCCATAGGTTTGCAAGGAGGTGGACATGACTGAAGTGACTTAGCATGGAAAAATATACACTCAAATAATGATAAAATTTTATGCTTTTTCTGAAAAAGAATTTAAAACCAAATAATGAATTTAAACCTTTTCAAATACCACCAACTCTCATGTTTTTCAGCCACAAAATCTCAGGTTTTTCAAAAATGCAAATATTTTAGGTCATATAATTTTAATAATTTTATTATATATGTATATGACTGGCAATACTGCCTTTGGGGAGGAGCTGGGAAATTGTGGTAAATCTGCTCTTTCTCATAAGAAATTCACTTTCGACAACACATTCTCCTGAAACTGCTAAAGACTTTCTCTTGGGCTCAATAAGCATTGCTATTATCTGACAATGTCTGATCCATTATTTCTTAGAAAAAGCAGAACACAGCTAGATGCTGAGTCACATGAAGTCAGGTAAAGTTCTCAATTCTATTGATTCTCTGTTAAGCCAATGGACATTTTGACCTGTATCCAGTCATTTATATAATATTGGATGTTTTCAGGAAGAAAAAAAGCTCAGACAGGAAACTACTTTTGAAATACTTCATTTGAATGAAAGCAAAGAATTTTGTGGTTTGCAGACTGTGTGCATAGATCTGTTTAAAATGCGTACGATTGAAATTTATCATCATATAAGAATATTACATTGACCAAATTTAGATTGAAGAAATAAATTCCTGGAGAAAAATCTATTTTACTCTTAACAGTTAACCAGCAGTGAGGCAGTCCCTGTCTGTTTCAGGTGCTTTACACATACAGCTGAGAACCTGTCAAATACCCAGTGTCAGCTACAAAGTGGCACCTGCCATGGGCAGTTACCATCTACCTCTACAAGGATTATGTGCCACTGCTGACTTTATGAGTTGAATTATTATATCTCCTCATATCTAGAAAAGAAATAAAATCCTTCATGATGATGACTGCTCCTCATGACTAGCAGAGATATTCTTCAAAGCAGTATGGGCTTAATTACTTTTTCTTTAACCAAAATAAAATTCACAATCTCTCAGAGTTTGTTCAAACTCATGTCCACTGAATCTACCCAACCATTCAGCCATCTTATCGTCTGTTATCCCCTTCTCTTTTTGCCCTCCATTTTCCCCAGAACAGGGACTTTTCCAAAGAGCCAGCTCTTCTCATCAGGTGGTCAAGTTATTGGATCTTCAGCTTTAGCATCAGTCCTTCCGATGAATATTCAGGGTTGATTTCCTTTAGGATGGACTGGTTTGAACTCCTTGCTGTCCAAAGGACTGCAAAGAGTCTTCTCAAGCACCACATTTCAAATGCATCAATTCTTAGGCACTCAGACTTCTTTATGATCCAACTTTCACATCCATTCATGACAACTGGAAAAACCACAGCTTTGTCTATAATGGACCTTTGTAGGCAAATTAATCTCTCTGGGTTTTAATATGTTGTCTAGATTTGTCATAGCTTTTCTTCCAAGGAGCAAACATCTTTTAATTTCAAGGCTGCAGCTACCATCCACAGTAATTTTAGAGCCCAAGAAAATAAAGTCTGTCACTGTTTCCATTTTTCCCCCTCTATTTGCCATGAAGTGGTGGAACTGGATGCTATGATCTTATTTTAGAATGTCGTCGTTTTCTTTCTAATACTTTTAATTTATTTTTGTTGTACCACATCTTAATTACCTTGTGCAGAGTCTTCTTAGTTGCAGCATGTGGGATCTAGTTCCCTGGCCAGGGATCCAACCCAGGCCCACTGCCCTGGGAGCACGGAGTCTTGGCCACTGGGTTACCCGGGAAGACCCTTAACGTTGTTTTAGGCCAGCTTTTTGACTCTTCTCTTTCATCTTCGTCAAGAGGCTCTTTAGTTCCTCTTCCCTTTCTGCCATCGGGGTGGTGTCATCTGGATATCTGAGGTTATTGATATTTCTTCCAGCAATTTTGATTTCAGCTTGAGCTTCACCCAGCCAGGCATTTTGCATTAAGTACTCTGCATGTAAGTTAAATAAGCAGGGTGACAATACACAGCCATGAAGTACTCCTTTCCCAATTTGAAACCAGCCATTGTTTCATGACTGGTTCTAAGTACTGCTTCTTGTCCTGCATGCAGGTTTGTCAGGAGGTAAGTAAGGTGGTCAGGTATTCCCTTATTTTTAAGAATTTTCCACACTTTGTTGTGATCCACAGTCAAAGGCTTTAGTGTATTCAATGAAGCAGAAGCAGATGTTTTTCTGGAAATTCTTTGGTTTTTTTTCTATAATCCATTGGATGTTGGCAATTTGATCTCCCCTGCCTTTTCTAAATTCAAAGTGTACATCTGGAAGTTCTCAGTTCATGTACTGCTGAAGTCTAGCTTGGAGGATTGTAAGCATTACCTTGCTAGCATGTAAAATAAGTGCAATGATGTTGCAGTTTGAAAATCCTATGGCATTGCCCTTCTTTGAGGTTAGAATATCTTGTCTAGATTTTTGACAACTGGAAAACCAATAAATGGACCTTGTAGGCAAATTAATCTCTCTGGGTTTTAATATGTTGTCTAGATTTGTCATAGCTTTTCTTCCAAGGAGCAAACATCTTTTAATTTCAAGGCTGCAGCTACCATCCACAGTAATTTTAGAGCCCAAGAAAATAAAGTCTGTCACTGTTTCCATTTTTCCCCCTCTATTTGCCATGAAGTGGTGGAACTGGATGCTATGATCTTATTTTAGAATGTCGTCGTTTTCTTTCTAATACTTTTAATTTATTTTTGTTGTACCACATCTTAATTACCTTGTGCAGAGTCTTCTTAGTTGCAGCATGTGGGATCTAGTTCCCTGGCCAGGGATCCAACCCAGGCCCACTGCCCTGGGAGCACGGAGTCTTGGCCACTGGGTTACCCGGGAAGACCCTTAACGTTGTTTTAGGCCAGCTTTTTGACTCTTCTCTTTCATCTTCGTCAAGAGGCTCTTTAGTTCCTCTTCCCTTTCTGCCATCGGGGTGGTGTCATCTGGATATCTGAGGTTATTGATATTTCTTCCAGCAATTTTGATTTCAGCTTGAGCTTCACCCAGCCAGGCATTTTGCATTAAGTACTCTGCATGTAAGTTAAATAAGCAGGGTGACAATACACAGCCATGAAGTACTCCTTTCCCAATTTGAAACCAGCCATTGTTTCATGACTGGTTCTAAGTACTGCTTCTTGTCCTGCATGCAGGTTTGTCAGGAGGTAAGTAAGGTGGTCAGGTATTCCCTTATTTTTAAGAATTTTCCACACTTTGTTGTGATCCACAGTCAAAGGCTTTAGTGTATTCAATGAAGCAGAAGCAGATGTTTTTCTGGAAATTCTTTGGTTTTTTTTCTATAATCCATTGGATGTTGGCAATTTGATCTCCCCTGCCTTTTCTAAATTCAAAGTGTACATCTGGAAGTTCTCAGTTCATGTACTGCTGAAGTCTAGCTTGGAGGATTGTAAGCATTACCTTGCTAGCATGTAAAATAAGTGCAATGATGTTGCAGTTTGAAAATCCTATGGCATTGCCCTTCTTTGAGGTTAGAATGAAAACTGACCTTTTTCAGTCCTGTGGCCACTGCTGAACTTTCCAAACTTGCTATTATACTGAGTGCAGCACTTTAACAGCATCATCCTTTAGGATTTGAAATAGCTCACCTGGAATTTCATCACCTCTACTAGCCTTGTTCCTAGTAATTAGGAATTGCACAAACCCTTTGGACACACTAACCTGAGATGACATTTCACGCTAAAACAAAAATAAATAACCTAGGAAGAAGAAAATTTTAAAAGTTTCAGTAATTTCAACTTTGGAAATACTTGGTCACTCAAATTAATCAACACTTCTAAAATATTTTACTAGAAAATTATAAAAGTACATTAAAAGCAGCAATTTTATTTTTTACTTTTGGCCTCTTTTATTGGCTATTTTATTTATTTGTTCTCACCCATCTTTATTCCCTGATCTGTGTGGACCCCCCACTGCAGTGGCCTCTCTCACTGCAGAGCACTGGCTCTGAGCGCATGTGCCACAAGCACCGGCTTGCAATTGGACACACTGGTCCAGCTCCTCTGCGGGATCAGATCACATGGGATCTTCCCGGGTCAGAGATCGAACCAGTGCCCCTTGCACTCAAGGCGGACTCTTTACCCACTGGACCACCAGGGAAGCCCCCAAAGTAGGACTTTTAAAACTCTGACACAATAACAATTATTCTGAATATACTGAGTCCAGCCAGGTACACTCACTGATATTCAAGGAAAACCTCAGGATATAAAAGTAGGTACTGCCCCTTCACCACAATCACATCTATATGCTTCTAGTCTCCCCTGCCTCTTTGAAGCAGTTTCTCAGAGCTATCTGAGACGCTGTCTCCAGGACTGCAATCTGCATTTTGCCCCAAATAAAACTTAACTTGCAACTCTTGCGTTGTGCATTTTTTTCAGCAGACACCCAAAAGGTTAAGTGGCATCACCTCCATTTTACAGGCTTGGGAATTGAACAATAGAGCTAGAAACCAACAAAGGAGGCTGGCCCAGAGCTCTGTGCCTTCAAAATGAGTGGCCTCCCCACTATGGGTGTCTCCTAAAACACTGTTCCTAACTGCCAACTGACAGAACTACTACGCTAGGAAATCATCAACACCATTCTAAGTTAAGGGGTCAGTGCCCGTGAGAGTTGCTATCACAGGCTGGTTTCTAACACTAAAAACCATGCTATCATGGGAGGAATCGCCCACCAATAAAAGATGCCCCAATAGGCAATAACTCTGTTATTGTGCCAGAGTTTTAAAAATAATGTAGCTCTTTGGAGAGATGACATTGTAAGAATGTGAAGCTCCGTCACTTCTCTAGATTTACTGAGACCTAATCACAATCTCATTCCTATTGTCCTGTGACACTTTCATCACTGTAACACTTATCACTGCTTATTGTAAATCATATGGGGCTAGAACCAAAAGGACTAGACCCAGAGTTATTTATGACAAATAGGGATACTTCTCCTAAAATAGACAAAGATTCTGTTTTAGTCCCAGTATATTGAAAGAATACATAACCCAGGACACTAGCCATGATGCAGTCCTTATTACAAAAAACCAAAAATATTTTAAAAATTAAACATTGCCATCATATAACATAAGCATTTGATTTTTCATTAAAGATATAACATGATTCTCTTTTTTTTCCCTTCCATACACACTTGTACTCTTCCTATGGAAGCTTTTCCTATCCTTTTTTAAGATAACATTACTCTGCTTGAAAGTTATTTAAAATTTGATGTCAAGTAACTTTTTAAAAATAAATGGGACTAATTTATGGAGAATTGAGACTCATTCTCTTATGGAGTACTGTTATTAATACAAATTTACCTTATCCAAATTAACACTTTATAGGCTTTTACATATTTAAAATGAGCCACAGGCTAAAGTAACTGTTAGTAGCGAATTATTTACTTGATTCTCTCTATTTGGGTTGTCCTGTGCTCTAAGTTTGAGCATCACGCTCCATTTTTTAAATAAAACTTAACTTGCAACTCTTGCGTTGTGCATTTTTTTCAGCAGACACCCAAAAGGTTAAGTGGCATCACCTCCATTTTACAGGCTTGGGAATTGAACAATAGAGCTAGAAACCAACAAAGGAGGCTGGCCCAGAGCTCTGTGCCTTCAAAATGAGTGGCCTCCCCACTATGGGTGTCTCCTAAAACACTGTTCCTAACTGCCAACTGACAGAACTACTACGCTAGGAAATCATCAACACCATTCTAAGTTAAGGGGTCAGTGCCCGTGAGAGTTGCTATCACAGGCTGGTTTCTAACACTAAAAACCATGCTATCATGGGAGGAATCGCCCACCAATAAAAGATGCCCCAATAGGCAATAACTCTGTTATTGTGCCAGAGTTTTAAAAATAATGTAGCTCTTTGGAGAGATGACATTGTAAGAATGTGAAGCTCCGTCACTTCTCTAGATTTACTGAGACCTAATCACAATCTCATTCCTATTGTCCTGTGACACTTTCATCACTGTAACACTTATCACTGCTTATTGTAAATCATATGGGGCTAGAACCAAAAGGACTAGACCCAGAGTTATTTATGACAAATAGGGATACTTCTCCTAAAATAGACAAAGATTCTGTTTTAGTCCCAGTATATTGAAAGAATACATAACCCAGGACACTAGCCATGATGCAGTCCTTATTACAAAAAACCAAAAATATTTTAAAAATTAAACATTGCCATCATATAACATAAGCATTTGATTTTTCATTAAAGATATAACATGATTCTCTTTTTTTTCCCTTCCATACACACTTGTACTCTTCCTATGGAAGCTTTTCCTATCCTTTTTTAAGATAACATTACTCTGCTTGAAAGTTATTTAAAATTTGATGTCAAGTAACTTTTTAAAAATAAATGGGACTAATTTATGGAGAATTGAGACTCATTCTCTTATGGAGTACTGTTATTAATACAAATTTACCTTATCCAAATTAACACTTTATAGGCTTTTACATATTTAAAATGAGCCACAGGCTAAAGTAACTGTTAGTAGCGAATTATTTACTTGATTCTCTCTATTTGGGTTGTCCTGTGCTCTCTATAACATGTCTTTGATGATATTAGGATCTGACTTGTAAAACTGTAATAAAGATAAATGCACAAAGAAAGAGGTTAAGATCATTAGGAAATACAAAGTTCCGGCTTGTATGAGTCATGGATATGGAATGTACACTGTATGGAATATTATCAATAACTATGTAATATCTTTGTGATAACATATCAAGGTAATTAGACTTAGTGGCCATTCTTAAATGTATAAAAAAAATCACTATGGTGTATAACAGGAATTCACATAGTTTTGCAGGTTAATTATAGTCCAAGAACAATCAGCCATTCACACAAACTAACAGAAAAAGAGATCAGATTTGTGTTGCAGGAAGGAGGAAGGGGATGAAGGCAATCAGAGGGCGCTACAGACTTCCAGTTAGATGGTGAATAAGTACGGAGGACCTAATGCACAACAGGATAAGTATAATTAACACTGCTGTGTGCTATACATGAAAGTTGATAAAAGAGTAGACCTTTTGAGTTCTCAACATAAACATATCTTTTTTCCTATTTTTAAAATTTCATTTCTGTATGTGAAGATGAATAGTCATGAATTTATGGTGATAATCATTTCATGATGTGTGTCAGTCACTCAGTCATGCCCAACTCTTGGCAACCCCATGGACTGTAGCCCGTCAGCCTCCTCTGTCATTGGAATTCTCCAAACAAAAATACTGGAGTGGGTAGTCATTCCCTTCTCCAGGGGATCTTCCTGACTCAGGGATTGAACCTAGGTCTCTTGCATTTCCGGGGTATTCTTCACTGTCTGAGTCACCAGAAAAGCCCATTTCATGATGTATCTAAGTTAAATCATTATGCTGTACATCTAAAATTTCTACTATGCTGTATATCAATTATATCTCAATACAACCAGAAGAAAAGAAATGTGATTATCATGATAGTTATTTAGTTTTCCCTAAGTTCTAAATTAATTTTATGTGTCTTCTAATCAAATATAATTTTTATTTAAAATAATCTTCTGATTTCTTCATGCTATGCAGCCCTGAAGTGCCGATACCTTGGCCACCTGATGCAAAGATCTGACGTACTGAAAAAGACCCTGATGCTGGGAAAGACTGAGGGCAGGAGGAGAAGGGAGCAACAGTGGATGAGATGGTTGGGTAGCATCACCGACTCAGTGGACTTGAGTTTGAACAAACTCTGGGAGATAGTGTGGGACAGGGAAGCCTGGCGTGCTGCAGTCCATGGAGTCACAAACAGACATGACTTAGAGACTAAACAACAATGATGCAGCCTTAAGATATAATTTAATAGAATATATGACAAGAAATGTTTTCCCCTTGAGAAAACTTGTTTTTTTCAATTCCTTCTTACAAATATGAGAAATTGTTTGAATATTAAAAAACTGAAAGCTGGCAGATAATTTAACTTCCCTTTTGCATTATGACATTGAAGCTGGAAGTAATTCATGCTTCCCAGATCTAAGTGGAAAAGCAGGGATAAATTTCTGGGATTTTTTTCCAGTCGACCTAGGAAGAGTGCATGGTAACAGATTCTGTGCTATTCACATCCTGGCAGTAAAGAGTAGACCTTTTGAGTTCTCAACATAAACATATCTTTTTCCTATTTTTAAAATTTCATTTCTGTATGTGAAGATGAATAGTCTATTTTTATTAAAATTCATTTATGTGTGTAGTCAGATCATTTCTTTTTCAGTCATGCCCAACTCTTGACAAGCCGATGGACTGTAGCCCGTCAGCCTCCTCTGTCATTGGAATTCTCCAAACAAAAATACTGGAGTGGGTAGTCATTCCCTTCTCCAGGGGATCTTCCTGACTCAGGGATTGAACCTAGGTCTCTTGCATTTCCGGGGTATTCTTCACTGTCTGAGTCACCAGAAAAGCCCATTTCATGATGTATCTAAGTTAAATCATTATGCTGTACATCTAAAATTTCTACTATGCTGTATATCAATTATATCTCAATACAACCAGAAGAAAAGAAATGTGATTATCATGATAGTTATTTAGTTTTCCCTAAGTTCTAAATTAATTTTATGTGTCTTCTAATCAAATATAATTTTTATTTAAAATAATCTTCTGATTTCTTCATGCTATGCAGCCCTGAAGTGCCGATACCTTGGCCACCTGATGCAAAGATCTGACGTACTGAAAAAGACCCTGATGCTGGGAAAGACTGAGGGCAGGAGGAGAAGGGAGCAACAGTGGATGAGATGGTTGGGTAGCATCACCGACTCAGTGGACTTGAGTTTGAACAAACTCTGGGAGATAGTGTGGGACAGGGAAGCCTGGCGTGCTGCAGTCCATGGAGTCACAAACAGACATGACTTAGAGACTAAACAACAATGATGCAGCCTTAAGATATAATTTAATAGAATATATGACAAGAAATGTTTTCCCCTTGAGAAAACTTGTTTTTTTCAATTCCTTCTTACAAATATGAGAAATTGTTTGAATATTAAAAAACTGAAAGCTGGCAGATAATTTAACTTCCCTTTTGCATTATGACATTGAAGCTGGAAGTAATTCATGCTTCCCAGATCTAAGTGGAAAAGCAGGGATAAATTTCTGGGATTTTTTTTTCCAGTCGACCTAGGAAGAGTGCATGGCAACAGATTCTGTGCTATTCACATCCTGGCAGTAAAAAAGACTAAGCGTAGTATTGAAAGATAAAACTGATGTAGATGCAAAAGAGATGCAAGAGAACCTGAGTATTATTTTCCCTGTCTCTTCCAAGGTGAAGCCTGGTACAAAAAACCCTGTTTGTTTCACCAGGTAGTGTGATATTAACATTGTATTCAGGATCCCCTTGTAACTTCTTCCAGGTCACTGTACTGTAGGGCATACACATTATGACCACGATCCTCCCACTGATGATGCAAATAATTTATCCAAACCACATATATCTGTGTGAAGCACTAAGTAGGACACAGAGGTGGATCATCCCTACAGTTTCATGATGGGCTAGATCTTGATTTAGATTTCGAAGTATCCATAGGAAATTTAAACTGAATGGCAAGAAATGACCTTTAGAAGTCTTTCCCAAAGACAGATGAGAACCATCAGGCCCTCCTTCCTTCCCTCTGCCTTCAGTTTAGGATGTGTTGGCTTGAAAATCAATCATGTTGTCATTCAGGGAAGTGATCACACATTTCTAACAGGAGAGAAACGAAGGGCATGAGAAAAGATGACTTCTTACTTTAAATACCGATAACAAATGCTTATCAAGGAAGGTTTGTTCTGCTCAGAATTAAAGTCATCACATATAATAGGAGTTTAGCATTTTGCTTTCCATCCAAACCAAGACTGCTTGCTCAAGCGCCTTTGAGAAACAACACAAGATGACTTATGCTGTGAGATGCTGTCAGCATAAATCTTCCCCGTTGGCAATGGGAATCTACTTATTTATTTATTTAGCAAAAAAATGAGACTCTTCCTATTCCAGGAGAATGGATGCTACTAAACAAATACAATTAACAGCAATGGAACTTTTTCTTCATTGTTATGAATTAGCCTTTGCACAGTACAGCACCCACAAGACTGCAAATTATATTTCTGTCTTTATCCACTTGGCCAAATGCACAGTTATTACCATCATTCATTTAGAATCTAATTCAATCATCTGGGCAATAGATTTTAATGGGTTCTGCTACTTCTTGATGTTCCCCAAGGGAACAAGGATTGTGTTTGGTTTTCCACCCTGCCATCAAAGAGACAGTGCTGGTCTTACCCATGTGTGAAACCCAGATTGCTCTGCATGTTTGCTGTGTAAAATAGGGCATGGTGAGTGTAGAATAGAGACTCATGTTAGGGAAAACCCCCAGTTCTACCTGACACTGTATTTATAGCAGTAGAAAGTTTCACGCAGACGTATGGTCTCACAGTGGCTGGACGCAGGTGCTGTGACCCAGCAGAGAGCTGTATCACAAGGGAGAAGAACAAGCTCTGCACACGCATTCAGCGGCACACTTCTCCATCTCCATCCTAACACCTGGAAAAGCGGCCTTCAATATATTCTGTTAATTAAAACTTGCATCATAAAGTATTTTTCCTCAAAATATTATCCAGAGTAAAGGTTTTAGAGCTATTCTGTACAGATAATCTCAAAGATTAAAATGTTCTAGAGGCAGAATTGCTATATATATATATATATATATATATATATATATATATATATGTAACAGCTCCACCACGAAGAAGCAAAATTAATTCACCACCGCATATTTGCATGACAGCTGTCATCTCATCATATAAATTCAGGTGACACCTTTCATAGGATTATTCACATTTTCAAGACCAAAAGAGGTGACATCACTTATTCAAGGTCACAGCACTAGGTGGTGGTGGTACCAGGATTTTTGACTCCATAGTTGGCATTCTTTCCATCTTATATTCTTAAGAAATCAGAAGGACTCATTGATCCTTTGTTGGTAAAGAGGAAACGTATTTTTAGCTCTTAAGGGTCATGCTCGATTATTCCTCAACTGCAGACTTTTGGTACTTAGTTGTTCAGTTGTGGTCAATGCTGCAACCCCATGGACTGTAGGCCACCAGGCTCCTCCATCCACGGGATTTCTCAGGCAGGAATATTGGAGTATGTCGCCATTTCTTTCTCCAGGGGATCTTGCCTACCCAGGGACCAAACCTGAGTCTCTTGTGTCTTCTGCGTTGCAGGTGGATCCTTTGGGGACCATCTCTTAATTCATACTTGGATACGTCTCCTTCATAGCCTCCCTTAGGGCAGCTGCTTACCACTATTTTTGGTGACTCCAAGACCTCAGAACGCAACCCTTCAGCTCCTTGCTTGTCCCCACGGCTGTGACATCAACTTCCAACCCAGTGCAGTCACCATGGGAGTCCACTGTCATCTGTTATCCATTGTAAACTTAATCATGTCACTGGATGAGAGGCAAAAATGCATGGTGTAACCTGCGTGCGCTCTTGAATCTGACCCTTAGACCTCAGCCCTGCTTCAGGTCTATAGGTTATTCTCTGGGCACGTATTAGTGCTGTGTTCCTAAAAGAGCTGATATGATTAAATGAGTTAATAATACATTACATTAATAATACATGTAACAAGCCAAACAGCCTTGCTTTAGCTAGTGCTGAATAAATACCATCTTTTAAAGCCCTTTGACTGTTGATGCTGTCGTACTCTCCAGGCTTCACCCGTGCTATCCTGGTGGACATCCTTGAGAATTAGTTTACTTCGAAGTTCAAGAATGTGACTGTGGCTCTGTGAAGGAATGGAAACCCACTGGCTAAATTCCATGAGAGAGGATGTTTCCTAGCCCAATGTATGCACGGGAGGGAGCACGGACAGTGGCCTAAAGGAAACAGGCACAGGAGCAAAGTCCTACTTAGCTGCTGGATTCTGAGTAACATGAGAAAATTGGGGACACTGTGAGCCCAGGAAATACCAGCAGAGGTGAGTTGTCCTAAAGCACGTTTCCACACAAGGTGAGGAATTCCAGGTGAACACGTGAAGGTGAAACTCCCTTAACAAAAACAGTATGTGAATAGACATGGGTACAGAGATGGGGGAGTGAGTCAGAGACAGAGCAGGTCTTTCCCCTCGAGTTCATTATTTCTCCGTTTGGCACCAGGGGAACTGTGTTGTGCCTAGCTGCTCCCTGACGTGGCCATGCCTCTTAGAGACTCATAAGGCACATCCACATATGGACGTTTCTTAGAATCCCTGCTGCAAACCAGGGAGTTTACCCGTGCTGCAGGCCAGTTCTCCCGTGTTTTGTGTCTATGTATCCTATTATCATCGTATCTTCACTCCAATCCAGGAGATCAGATGTGACCTTTTATTTCTTTGTTTTGGCCACACCACACAGCATAGGGGATCTTTGTTCCTGAGCAGAGATAGAACCAATGCCCTCTTCAGTGGAAATGCTAATTCTTAACCACTGGACTACCAGGGAAGGCCCCAGATGCAAAACTGTTATCATGGAGACTATAAAAGTAAAGGACTATTTTAGAGAAAATCACTAGCGTACAATTCTAGCAACTGCAGTTTTGCAGAGATCAGTTAGATTCAGTGATCCGCAAGCATCACAGAAAAACACTGGAATCCTTGATTCCAAACAGCAGCACTTCATGCAAATACCAGTGCATATAACCCCTGATCTGCCATCTCAATTCCTTCATTTATATAGTAGAGATCAAAGTGTTCATCTGACTCAAAGGTCTGTCATTAAAAAAAAAAAAAAATCAAGGTACATGCAAGGTACTTAGCAGAGACCTTAATGTGGATAAAGGCTATAGCACAAGTTTTGTTTTTATTATTGTTATTTTACTACACAGTTTGCAGAGCTTAAAAAGTTTAAACTACTTAGTAGAGTACAATGATGCTGTTGGTGAGAAAAAGAACCCGTTCTTGCAAGTAAGAGGACCAGAGTCCTAGACTTTTCATTTAAATCTTATCTCTGCAAACAGTCTTACTTTGCCGATTTAGAAAAAGAAGTTGTGTCTTTACTATGAAAATTCTGTCTTACATTCTACTTGGCAACAGACAATGGAAAGATTTTGCTTTACCTTATTAACAACAATAGTTTGAAAATTAATAACCATCTTTCTTATACTTTTTAAAAGCCCAGAAGTAAAACAACAAATAAAATGATAGACTTAAAGCTGCCTGATCTGCAGGTACTTTGTCTGGGTGTGTACCTACTAAGTTGCTTCAGTCTTGCCTGACTGTTTGTGACCCCATGGATTATAGCCCGCCAGGCTCCTCTGCCCACGGGATTCTCCAGGCAAGAATACTGGAGTGGGTCGCCATGCCTTTCTCTAGGGGATCTTCCCTGTAGTATCCCCCGCTCCCCAAATTGAAGCTGCTTCTCTTACATATCCTGCAATGGCAAGCAGGTTCTTTACCACTAACACCACCTGGGAAGACCAGACTCTCAGTAGAGTTGGGCTATTTAACATTATGGAAACAATCATCTTAGTATTCTCAGGTACAGGCTCACCTGGTTCAGTAAATGTTCACATCAGTCTGTTCGGAGGCTGACTGTCTAGGGCCTCACCACTAATGCCACCTGGGAAGCCCAGTCATAGTGCTAACTGAGGTACCCAGTCTCAGAACAGAAAACATTTCTAGATAGTTCTCTATTTCTCTACCAGGAAAGGGAAGCACCTCTTCCTCCCATATCATGAATCCCCAAACCTGTAGAAAGATATTAATAGATATTTCATTTAAAAAACTTCAAAACAAGGGACACTAACGATCAAACTGTTCTAATATAAATTTCTAACCCGTGTGGAAGGAGTGTGTGATTAGTCAACACTGTATTTGTTTAATACTTTATGATTTTACATATGCATTTAGGTCAATATCATGTTGTCAGTGCCTTCAAATGCATTCAGAGTCTACATTCTTCTCACCTCTCACAAACCCGTGGCTCGTGTACCAACCAAGTGTTGGATGGTTAATACCTCAAACAATCTGATCAGATGATCTTGCAAAGTTTACGCTTTGAATTTTGATGAAGTTGAACCTTTCTCAAGCAATAATATTTACCCATCATTTTGACAAGATCACCCAACTGGAATGGACAGAGCTCTTAGGCCCTTAAAAATTTATTGCCCGCATTGTCAAATTTTCAGTTAGTCAGAGAGCACCTCCAACAAGGTGAGACTCTGACACCCCACTTTTAAAATTAATCATCTTTCTTATACTTTTTAAAAGCCCAGAAGTAAAACAACAAATAAAATGATAGACTTAAAGCTGCCTGATCTGCAGGTACTTTGTCTGGGTGTGTACCTACTAAGTTGCTTCAGTCTTGCCTGACTGTTTGTGACCCCATGGATTATAGCCCGCCAGGCTCCTCTGCCCACGGGATTCTCCAGGCAAGAATACTGGAGTGGGTCGCCATGCCTTTCTCTAGGGGATCTTCCCTGTAGTATCCCCCGCTCCCCAAATTGAAGCTGCTTCTCTTACATATCCTGCAATGGCAAGCAGGTTCTTTACCACTAACACCACCTGGGAAGACCAGACTCTCAGTAGAGTTGGGCTATTTAACATTATGGAAACAATCATCTTAGTATTCTCAGGTACAGGCTCACCTGGTTCAGTAAATGTTCACATCAGTCTGTTCGGAGGCTGACTGTCTAGGGCCTCACCACTAATGCCACCTGGGAAGCCCAGTCATAGTGCTAACTGAGGTACCCAGTCTCAGAACAGAAAACATTTCTAGATAGTTCTCTATTTCTCTACCAGGAAAGGGAAGCACCTCTTCCTCCCATATCATGAATCCCCAAACCTGTAGAAAGATATTAATAGATATTTCATTTAAAAAACTTCAAAACAAGGGACACTAACGATCAAACTGTTCTAATATAAATTTCTAACCCGTGTGGAAGGAGTGTGTGATTAGTCAACACTGTATTTGTTTAATACTTTATGATTTTACATATGCATTTAGGTCAATATCATGTTGTCAGTGCCTTCAAATGCATTCAGAGTCTACATTCTTCTCACCTCTCACAAACCCCGTGGCTCGTGTACCAACCAAGTGTTGGATGGTTAATACCTCAAACAATCTGATCAGATGATCTTGCAAAGTTTACGCTTTGAATTTTGATGAAGTTGAACCTTTCTCAAGCAATAATATTTACCCATCATTTTGACAAGATCACCCAACTGGAATGGACAGAGCTCTTAGGCCCTTTAGACGAAAGATTTAATGGCCTTGCTTCCAGTACATTCTGCCCTCAAAAGTTTCTACAGTTAGTCAGAGAGCACCTCCAACAAGGTGAGACTCTGACACTCCTCACTCACAATCTGCTAATAGCTTCCCATCTCACTCAGCTTAGGGCTGTCTCAGAAAACAGTAATAAAGGAAGGAAGAGAAAAATGGATGCCCTAAGGAAGAAATTCAGTGGAAAAATGCAAAGAATAAAGTGGGTCTAATATTTGTTATGTTTTCTTAATTGTCCAACCAATTTCAGAGTTAATTTACCTCAGAAGAGTCTAAGAGTTGAGTCACTAGACTTCACGCATATTTTCACATGGAGAAATGCATGCATGAGAACTCCAAATGGACTTTCACAATTGTTCTCAACTATGCTGCTCGCATTAATTGTTGTTCTACTCCCAAAGTGATCCTGCTACATTTTTCTATCTGTTCCTAAATGTGGCCTCATTCCAGCCAGGCTGGTTAGTCATGTGAGTCGCTTCAGCTGTGTGCCACTCTCTATGGCCTCATGGACTGTAGCCCACCAGGCTCCTCTGTCCATGGAATTCTCCAGGCAAGAACACTGCAGTGGGGTGCCATTCCCTTTTCCAGGGGATCTTCCTGACCTGACCCAGAGATCATGCTCAGATTTCCTGCACTGTCCTGGACTTTTTCCTGTCTGAGCCACCTGGGAAGCCCTCCAGCCATGCTGGTTGCCTGGAAATACCTTAGAGCCTTCGTACTTGCTACTCCTAGAACTTTGCCCTGGTACCCAGCTCCCTCCCTCTCTTCTTCCTACAGATCTCTGCTCAAAGATCTCTTCGCCTTGGCTGACTTATGTGTATAACATCGCACCCCTCCATCCACTCCCTTTCCCCACGTTCTGCTTCATCGTTTTTACTGTTGTTATTTTGCTGTTTAGTTGCTAAAGTGTGTCCAACTCTTTTGCCACCCCAGGGACTGTAGCCTATCAGGCTCCTTTGTCCATGGGCTTTTCCAGGTAAGAATACTAGAATGGGTTTCCATTTCCTTCTACAGGGGATCTTCCTAACCCAGGGACGGGACCCGTATCTTCTGCATTGGCAGGCAGATTCTTTATCATTGAGTCACCAGTGAAGCCCTTCAAAGTTCTTTACGGCTCTCTAGTTTTCTTTCTCCCTTCACTGGGTGTGAACTTCCTGAAGGCAGGAATTTTGCTCATTTTGTTGACTCCTGAATCTCAAGTCCTGCAAGTATGGGGAACAAAGTGCCTCTGAGTAAAAATGCATTGGGATTGATTACATGGATATATAAGTGAAGCTTTTTCAAATCTTATCTGTGAAGGGTTTAATACGCAAACAGTGTGCAGAAGGCATAGCATTTCCCCTGTCGACCTTTTATAAGAAGTGAAGTGAAGGGAAAGTTGCTCAGTCTGACTCTGTGTGACCCATGGATTCTCCAGGAAAGAGTACTGGAATGGGGCTTCCCTGGTGGTCCAGCGGGTAAAGAGTATGCCTTGCAGTGCAGGGGGTGTCAGGAGGATCCCCCATGCCGCAAAGCAGCTGGGCTGGTGTGTCCAATCTGAGCCAGCACTCTGGAGCACATGTGCCCAGAGTCAGTGCTCTGTAACGAGAGAGGCCACTGCAATGGGAGGCCCACACAGGCCAAAGAATAAAGATGAATGAAAATAACTAAGAAAGAGCTCGTGGCATGAAGCTGAAAAAAAAAAAAAAGAAAAAGAAAAAGTACTGGAATGGGTAGCCTTTTCCTTTTCCAGTGGATCTTCCCAATCCAGGGATTGAACCCAGGTCTCTTGCATTGCAGGAGGATTCTTTAATACCTGAGCCACCAGAGAAGCCCAATGTGAGACTAAATGTAAAAATAAACTCTAGGAGTGCACAACAGGCCAGGTGGGAGTAGTCCCCCTAAGAATGAGCATCAGAGAGGGCTCACAGATCTATTATCTACTAGAGAGTGCTCAAAGATCTATTATCTACTAGAAATAGGAATTCCCTGCTAGTCTAGCGTCAAGAATCCGTGGTTGACTTTTCCTGGGGGTGAGCTACCTGAGAGACAAGGGATCAAGGTCACTGTGCAGTCTGTTAAATCTTGAGCATGTCCTGTCTCCCGTGAACTAGTACTATAAAATCCCTGCATTTTAGAGCTGGAAGGGATTTTTGCATTGTTGAGCCAACACTTCTTATAAATGAGTAAACAGTAGACTGACATTTTAAAAAGTCAAATGTTTGTATTCAGGTTGGGAAATTATTTCAGTTTTATTGAAAGGATGAGTTTTGTCATTTTTCCCTTCACTGGGTGTGAACTTCCTGAAGGCAGGAATTTTGCTCATTTTGTTGACTCCGTCCAAGTCCTGCAAGTATGGGGAACAAAGTGCCTCTGAGTAAAAATGCATTGGGATTGATTACATGGATATATAAGTGAAGCTTTTTCAAATCTTATCTGTGAAGGGTTTAATACGCAAACAGTGTGCAGAAGGCATAGCATTTCCCCTGTCGACCTTTTATAAGAAGTGAAGTGAAGGGAAAGTTGCTCAGTCTGACTCTGTGTGACCCATGGATTCTCCAGGAAAGAGTACTGGAATGGGGCTTCCCTGGTGGTCCAGCGGGTAAAGAGTATGCCTTGCAGTGCAGGGGGTGTCAGGAGGATCCCCCATGCCGCAAAGCAGCTGGGCTGGTGTGTCCAATCTGAGCCAGCACTCTGGAGCACATGTGCCCAGAGTCAGTGCTCTGTAACGAGAGAGGCCACTGCAATGGGAGGCCCACACAGGCCAAAGAATAAAGATGAATGAAAATAACTAAGAAAGAGCTCGTGGCATGAAGCTGAAAAAAAAAAAAAAGAAAAAGTACTGGAATGGGTAGCCTTTTCCTTTTCCAGTGGATCTTCCCAATCCAGGGATTGAACCCAGGTCTCTTGCATTGCAGGAGGATTCTTTAATACCTGAGCCACCAGAGAAGCCCAATGTGAGACTAAATGTAAAAATAAACTCTAGGAGTGCACAACAGGCCAGGTGGGAGTAGTCCCCCTAAGAATGAGCATCAGAGAGGGCTCACAGATCTATTATCTACTAGAGAGTGCTCAAAGATCTATTATCTACTAGAAATAGGAATTCCCTGCTAGTCTAGCGTCAAGAATCCGTGGTTGACTTTTCCTGGGGGTGAGCTACCTGAGAGACAAGGGATCAAGGTCACTGTGCAGTCTGTTAAATCTTGAGCATGTCCTGTCTCCCGTGAACTAGTACTATAAAATCCCTGCATTTTAGAGCTGGAAGGGATTTTTGCATTGTTGAGCCAACACTTCTTATAAATGAGTAAACAGTAGACTGACATTTTAAAAAAGTCAAATGTTTGTATTCAGGTTGGGGGAAATTATTTCTGAGAAATAATTTTGGATTAGAAAGAAATCAGGTCTGAGTCATTGTTTCTGAGAGATGCTCTGCAGCATCTTCATAAATTTACAGTTTAAAAATCTACAGAAGAATAAAGCGATGTAAGTACCATGGCCTTCCCTGGTGGCGCAGACAGAAAAGCATCTGTCTGGGATGCCGGAGACCTGGATTCAACCTTTGGGTTGGGAAGATCCCCTGGAGAAAGAAATGGAAACACACCCTAGTATTCTTGCCTAGAGAATTCCATGGACAGAGGAGCCTGGTGGGTTACAGTCCATGAGGTCACAAAGGGTCCGACATGACTGAGTGACTAAGTACACACAGTATCAGTGTTTCACGGTTACTTGATAGTCAGTATGTTGAGTCCTATGGTCTGGGCTGAATTAACAAAAGGCGACAGAGGAAAACAAGGGCAGGAGGTTACCAGGTGAGTGACAAGGTGTCTTTGCCCCTCCGGATATGCTATGAAATCCCACAGACAGTGTGGCTTATAAACAACAGAGATTTATTGCTGACAGTTTCAGAGGCTGGAACTCTGAGATCTGGGTGCCAGTATGGTCAGGCGAGGGACTTGGTCAGGCGAGGGACTTCCTTTGTTCAAAGGATTCGCATCCTGTCCTCAGGTGGCAGAAGGGAGGAGGGAGTTCTCTGGGTCTCTCTTATAAAGGCACTTATCCCATTCCTATGGGCCCTAGCCTTATGGTCTAAGGGGCTCCCAAAGGCTCTACACCACCTAATATCATCACATTAGGGGGTTAGGATTTCAACATATGAATTTTGGGGGAGGCACAAACATTCGGATGATGGCAGGCAGTTTCAAGGCCTCCCCAGAGGGCCATTCAAAGTTGACCTTGATGACAGATGAATTGACCTGCTCCTCACTGTAACCTGTGTGTGCACACTCAGTTGCTCAGTTGTATTTGAGTCTTTGCAACCCCATGGAATATAACCCACCAGGCTCCGAGGTCCATGGGATTACCCCAAGCAAGAGTACTGTAGTAGTTTCCATTTCTTGTTCTGAGAGATTTTCCTCACCCAAGGACAGAACCCGCATTTCTTGCATCTCCTGCACTGGCAGGCAAGATTCAGCAATAATGGAACACACTTTTGCCAGGTGTGGCCACCTGGACTAAACAGAGGGCATGATTTTTCAGCCAAGAGCAAAGAGCTGAGGACTACAGAGGTCACAGGTCTAAAGTCTAGGCTATGTATACCAGGTTTTTAATGACTTGTCAGGCAGAGGACTCGGGTGGCCCCCTCCTCCACACAGGGTCCGGTTCCCTCAGGTTGGCCTAGATCTATAACAAAGCACGGATATCTGCAAAACTTCTCAACCTGAGTCCGGGCCTCGGCCTCTCCCTTGCCCTGTTCTTCACTGTCCACTTCCTTCACTGTCCACTTCTGCGGAGAGTCTTCACCATTTGTGGCTACAGGCTTCGGTGTTAGATATTATTAAGTACATTTACAAAAGGAATTCTTCAGAATGATAGACTGGATATTGAAATAGGCTCTAATGACAAAAACTGTCAACAGGAAATTTGATGCAAGGGAATTCAAATAAAAGGTAAAGTAAAGATAGAATACAAATAGGAAATAAATTCCAATATTGGGGGTCTTGGAAAGCAACTGATTTTGATATCATGAAGTGTTTTGTTTAAATAATTACAGATGTCAACCGAGAAATGTGCTGCTACGATTCCACTCTACTGTATTTCCCGGCTTTGGTCTATAGCAAGTCAGCCATCACGGTGGAAGGAAACAAGCAAAATGACAAGGTAAACTACCCTGAAACAGCCTCTGTCCCAGGCGGACTGCACATGGCCACCCCTAAAGGTTTTCTGCAATGGAATTCTTGCTCCTCAGTCTTGGTACCAAGTGTGGCCTGTCCATGGATCTTAGTCTTACATTTAAAATTCATGAAAAATCTGTTTGCCATTCCTTACGAAGATTAATCACACAATTCTATCATAATAGCTTTGCCAATTTAAATGCTCCCGATTTACCATTTCATTACAAATGTACTGTAATTATATTGCTTCTGGCCAAGCTAGAGAATTATTCAACTAATAATCCTATTTCTGCTGTATAGTACACTCTTAGCACTGCTTCTCATGTTAATCATGCATAAAACTTTCAAGTATACTTGTAAGTGTCTAAATAAGTAAGATTACCCATTCATCTATCTATCCATTCATCCGTTAAACCGTGTGGTTACCTGTGTTGGTCGTTCAGTCGTGTCTGACTCTGCGATTCCACGGACTATAACTGCTTTGTCCATGGGATTCTCCAGACAAGAATGCTGAGTGGATAGCCGTTCCCTTCTTCAAGGGATCTTCCTGACCCAGCGGTGGAACCTGGATCTCCTGCACTGCAGGTGGATTCTTTACCATCTGAGTTATCAGTATTCAAAAATACACAAGAAGGGCTTATCATTTACTCCTTGGGTGTTTTGGCTTTTAGTACTGTCACTTTTCTGTTCTTCACTTGTGTTTTTAATAAAAAATTTACATCAGACAACATATTCATTTGCTTGCTCAGGTTTATAAGCAGTGCATAATGTGAATAGGGTTTCCAGTCGTGTGTTCTGAGAAGTCACTTGTGCTTATTCAATCCTAGTCAGAGAAAGAAGCAGCTCCTAGTGGCATTCTCTGTCTCTCAACATTTGACGTCTCCTTCTTTGGGATGAAGCTGGAGCACAAACCCCTTGCCATAGCTGTACTAGATACACAAGAAAGTATATATGGATGTGTTTACAATATTAAAAAAATAAGTTGAAGGATACGTTCCTTCTTTTGTGATCTGACAAACAAAGACTGACTCCATTTTTTTCCTGTTCTTTTTGTTTATTAAAGAAATGGAAAGCAATGAGCAAAGGCAGCATATGTTCATGAACTCCAGGTCAGGCTAAACTTTGGCAGCCAGAAAACGGTTCCTTATAATCATGATTTTATTTGAGAGAGACAAATTTTTGGTTTCCTTTTCCATTCTCAACTGATTGGTAAGGCAAGTTCTATAGAGATTGCCAGAGTTAATTAGAACCAATTTTAATTAATTATTTCAAGTTTTGGTTAACCAGAGGTGACCCAGAACTAAAATTTACTTTTGAGACTAAATCTAGAGAAATGAATATAAAACTAAATTGTAAATATGTTAGAATATTTTTTTTTTCTTTCATCAGCTATTTACTGATTCCTTACAGTGTGCCTAAAACCTCTTCAAGTCATTGGGAAATTTGGTAGCTAACCAAATAGAGAAAAATTCCTTCATTTGTAATTGAGAGAGAAAGATAATAAAGTAAATAAGTAAATAAATACATAATATGTTAGACGGTGATAAAAAGGATACAGGGGTGCATAGTGCCAAGGGTTCGTCTCTAAATAAAGTATTGTGGGGTCTTCTTTGCTGAATAGATGATGAGAGGGAGCAGGCGATGAGATGTAAGGAGAGTGTCAGGTAAGGGAGGAGAATCTTCAATGTTCCTGAAGGAGAACGTTCCAGAGAAGTGTGCCTACAGCCCCTGGAGGGTCTGAGGATCAACAGATGAGCTCAGTTGGGTAATAGCACTGTAGGACATTTGATGTTGACTCTGAGTATCTAAAGGGTCATAGGAAGTACTTGAACTAGGAACTAAACTGATGTAATTTATGCTTTTAAAGCAGTGAATAGGGTTTCCAGTCGTGTGTTCTGAGAAGTCACTTGTGCTTATTCAATCCTAGTCAGAGAAAGAAGCAGCTCCTAGTGGCATTCTCTGTCTCTCAACATTTGACGTCTCCTTCTTTGGGATGAAGCTGGAGCACAAACCCCTTGCCATAGCTGTACTAGATACACAAGAAAGTATATATGGATGTGTTTACAATATTAAAAAAATAAGTTGAAGGATACGTTCCTTCTTTTGTGATCTGACAAACAAAGACTGACTCCATTTTTTTCCTGTTCTTTTTGTTTATTAAAGAAATGGAAAGCAATGAGCAAAGGCAGCATATGTTCATGAACTCCAGGTCAGGCTAAACTTTGGCAGCCAGAAAACGGTTCCTTATAATCATGATTTTATTTGAGAGAGACAAATTTTTGGTTTCCTTTTCCATTCTCAACTGATTGGTAAGGCAAGTTCTATAGAGATTGCCAGAGTTAATTAGAACCAATTTTAATTAATTATTTCAAGTTTTGGTTAACCAGAGGTGACCCAGAACTAAAATTTACTTTTGAGACTAAATCTAGAGAAATGAATATAAAACTAAATTGTAAATATGTTAGAATATTTTTTTCTTTCATCAGCTATTTACTGATTCCTTACAGTGTGCCTAAAACCTCTTCAAGTCATTGGGAAATTTGGTAGCTAACCAAATAGAGAAAAATTCCTTCATTTGTAATTGAGAGAGAAAGATAATAAAGTAAATAAGTAAATAAATACATAATATGTTAGACGGTGATAAAAAGGATACAGGGGTGCATAGTGCCAAGGGTTCGTCTCTAAATAAAGTATTGTGGGGTCTTCTTTGCTGAATAGATGATGAGAGGGAGCAGGCGATGAGATGTAAGGAGAGTGTCAGGTAAGGGAGGAGAATCTTCAATGTTCCTGAAGGAGAACGTTCCAGAGAAGTGTGCCTACAGCCCCTGGAGGGTCTGAGGATCAACAGATGAGCTCAGTTGGGTAATAGCACTGTAGGACATTTGATGTTGACTCTGAGTATCTAAAGGGTCATAGGAAGTACTTGAACTAGGAACTAAACTGATGTAATTTATGCTTTTAAAGATCACGCTGACTCTGGTTTTGAGAACAGACTTGTGGAACTGAAGTTTGGAGACTGGAAATGGGTTAAAGGTAACAATTTCGGTCCAATGTGACAGTGGCCCAGGAGGGTAAAGAGATGGTTACAGGTGCCAAATCCTGGCTAGATGATGAAATTAAGATGGCAGCACTGGCTATTGGCTAGACTACAGGGTTAAAGAGATAAAAAGAAAAAAATTGACATATACTTTATTAACTAAAACTATAGCAATGTCAACCATGAGTTTGATGTAGAGTGTTCATTCATTGTGGCCATATTTACTATGAATTCCTAACAATATGAAAGAGAAAAATCTTTCTTAGCTACCTGAGCACAGGTTGGAATATCAAAATGATTTCTACCTATACGACTTGCTTCCCTTCCTTGAAAAGATATTTCTCTCTTCTTCCCCCCAGATATTTTCTTTACATTTCATGAATATCTTAATTGATTTTTTTTATTTGGCTTCACACTGTGGAACATGTGGGATCTTAATCCCCTAACCAGGGATCTAACCCATGCCTTCTGCACTGGAAACATGGTGTTTTAACCATTGGACTGCCAGGAGAATCCTTTATTAGATTTGTTTGTTTTTCAGAGCACACATTTTTCTTAAATAATTTTGTTAAAAATTACTAAATACATTTTATAGTTTCACATAGTTACTGTTCACATTGTTTTTAATCTGCATAGTTTTTTCCATTAAAGTGTAAAAAAAGCTTTTTTAAAAAAAAAACATTCACTATGTATACTCAAAGGTCTTCTTGATATAGTAGAAAATACCTCAGACAAATTTCTTTTTTTTCATTCTCTTCCACAAAGTGAATACAGTTAATGCATTGCTCTCAATTACTATGGCCGGATATGCGTGTTTTAGCACATGGCAAAAATCTAAAAAGTAACAAATGCAGCAGCTGTGCACCTGGCCATTCTCACATGATCTGCCTCCCAATTCTGAAATGCATGAATTAAGCCAACAAAAGTGAGACAGCTTTCCTGTCACCTTTTATTTTTGCCAGACTGACTCAAATGAAGATCACTTCTGACTGTATGATTCCCAATCTGTAATTATTTCAGTAGCAGCTCCTGAAGAACTCAGAGTGATCACAAAACATCTGTTTCTCCCTTAAAACTCATTCAGATCCTGAAAATATTAAAACCAATTAAGGCGATTAAATAAATTTAGCAGGCTGGTACAGTTTAGCTTCTCCAAAAACACCAGAGAGAAGATGACCAAACCCATCTAGAATTTGTTAATGTTTCTTGGAATTTCATTAAAAAAAAAAAACTGTATGTGCCGCTGCAGTGGCTCACTCATACAGAATATGGTTGAAGAGAGTACTCAGCTTCAGGCCTGTGCACAGGTGGCAATTTTTGAGTAAGCTTCCCTAATGGCAGACTTTATGCAAACACTTCAGGAGTACAGTACAACTAAAAATATACTTCATGGAACTTTGGGGGGGGCCACTTCTATTGATCTTTCATTTATTCATCTTTATTCTTTGGCCTGTGTGGTCCTCCCATTGCAGTGGCCTCTCTTGTTGTAGAGCACTGGCTCTGGGTGCATGTGCTCCAGATCTCTGGCTCAGTAGCTGGACACATTGGTCCAGCTGCTCTGCAGCATGTGGGATCTTCCCAGGCCAGGGATCGAACTGTCGCCCCTTGCACAGTGTACTTACCCACTGGACCACCAGGGTAGCCCCTTTATTCCCAGTTTTAAAAGATAAAACAATTTTTAGAAGAGACTGCTCTGCCCTACAGGCCTTCACCTGGAAGGTGGCTCATTTGGAGGAGCTATCCATGATTATTGAGTTCTAGACCTTTTATCTGTATCCTGATGCCCATTCATCAGATTGCTCATGAGTTCATTTGGATCCATTGTCTCTACAGACTCAAGTGTAAAAATTACTATGAATAATCAGAAAATTTTATCTCCTTTCTCTTCCTTTTCCAGAGGGTTTAAAATTACCAGCTTCCATTTTGCATTCTAATTTGAAGCATTAAAGAAAAAAAAATCATGCCCTAATAAAAAAATCTTGGGCTTCGCTGGTGGTCCAGCAGATAAGGACACCGCCTCGCCGTACAAGGGGTGCCGGTTCGATCCCTGGCCTGGGAAGATCCCACGTTCCGTGGAGCAGCTGGACTGATGTGTCAAACTACCAAGCCAGAGCTCTGGAGTGCATGAGCCCGGAGCTGGTGCTCCGCAGCGAGAGAGGCCACTGTGATGGGAGGCCCACACCAACTAAAGAACAAAGATGGAAATAAACGAAAGACTAATATAAGTGCCCCCCCCCCCAAAATCTCTTATAGTCACAATCAAAAAACCACTTGTTAAAGAGCATGCTTATTCCCCGATTCCTGAGATACTGACAAGGTGCTGTTCATCATGGTTCTGTAAGACCATCAGTGTGCAAGGGACAGATGACTTCTTACCCACTTGTTTCCCACACCCTCAACCAATTTCTTTTAACAAGTTCATGTTTGGTGGCAAATGTTAATATGTTAAGAAAATGTTAATTAATATGTTCCAAATGATAGTTAGGTTTCCACACACATGTACATGCTGTATAGTAGGATTAACAAGAAAACAGTACATCTTTCCAAGGTCCAAGGAAACTAAGTTTGGTTAAAAAAAAGGGCTGAGGGGCTTCGCTGGTGTCTCAGTGGGGAAGAATTTGCCTGCCAATGCAAAACACACTGGTTTGATTCCTGGTCTGGGCAGATCCCACAGGCCCTGAAGCAACTAAGCCCATGAGCCACAACTACTGAGCTTACAGGCTACAATTACTGAAGCCCATGCACCATGGAGCTCATGTGCCTCAATGAGAGAAGCCACCACAATGAGAACTTCGTGCACTGCAATTAGAGAGTAGCTCACAGGTAGCAACTAGAGAAAAGCTGGTGCAGCAATAACAAAACACCGCATAGCCAGAAATAAATGACTAAAATTATTTTAACAGAAGGATGGGGCTGGAAACAGTAAAAGCATCGGGCCCACCACAGGACCCTGATGTCCAGGTTCAAGGTGGTGTTACTCACAAGGGTACTCCCTGAGGCCGTTCAAACAGCACAGGCACAAGCTACTTCACAAGGCTGGTACCACTGCCTGAAGTTGGTCTGAACCATGGCCCAGATGGGCAGGACGTGTTCCTGGGGCCAGCCAAGGCTGTGGGCTCCATCTGAGAGTGAGGAGAGCCAGGCTCTCCAGGCCCACCGGCCCCCACCCCAGACACACTGGGCCACCCAGACCATGTGGCCCCTTCTCTCTTTACCTCCTATTGTCCCGCATGTTTTCTATCTGTCCTGGCTTTATTCTGAATGGGCCAACTCTGAGAAACCTTGCACTGCTTCTCTCTGATTGGGGCCAGTCTTAGTCCACATCCTAGCTGAGGAGAGTCCTGACAGAGGTGAGGGTCTCTGGGGTGAGTGGCTGTTGGTCAGTTCTGTTCTTTAAGTTGGGCTGATCGAAAAAAGTGCTTATCATGGATCTGTCAGACAATCAGTGTGCAAGGGACAGATGACTTCTTACCCACTTGTTTCCCACACCCTCAACCAATTTCTTTTAACAAGTTCATGTTTGGTGGCAAATGTTAATATGTTAAGAAAATGTTAATTAATATGTTCCAAATGATAGTTAGGTTTCCACACACATGTACATGCTGTATAGTAGGATTAACAAGAAAACAGTACATCTTTCCAAGGTCCAAGGAAACTAAGTTTGGTTAAAAAAAAGGGCTGAGGGGCTTCGCTGGTGTCTCAGTGGGGAAGAATTTGCCTGCCAATGCAAAACACACTGGTTTGATTCCTGGTCTGGGCAGATCCCACAGGCCCTGAAGCAACTAAGCCCATGAGCCACAACTACTGAGCTTACAGGCTACAATTACTGAAGCCCATGCACCATGGAGCTCATGTGCCTCAATGAGAGAAGCCACCACAATGAGAACTTCGTGCACTGCAATTAGAGAGTAGCTCACAGGTAGCAACTAGAGAAAAGCTGGTGCAGCAATAACAAAACACCGCATAGCCAGAAATAAATGACTAAAATTATTTTAACAGAAGGATGGGGCTGGAAACAGTAAAAGCATCGGGCCCACCACAGGACCCTGATGTCCAGGTTCAAGGTGGTGTTACTCACAAGGGTACTCCCTGAGGCCGTTCAAACAGCACAGGCACAAGCTACTTCACAAGGCTGGTACCACTGCCTGAAGTTGGTCTGAACCATGGCCCAGATGGGCAGGACGTGTTCCTGGGGCCAGCCAAGGCTGTGGGCTCCATCTGAGAGTGAGGAGAGCCAGGCTCTCCAGGCCCACCGGCCCCCACCCCAGACACACTGGGCCACCCAGACCATGTGGCCCCTTCTCTCTTTACCTCCTATTGTCCCGCATGTTTTCTATCTGTCCTGGCTTTATTCTGAATGGGCCAACTCTGAGAAACCTTGCACTGCTTCTCTCTGATTGGGGCCAGTCTTAGTCCACATCCTAGCTGAGGAGAGTCCTGACAGAGGTGAGGGTCTCTGGGGTGAGTGGCTGTTGGTCAGTTCTGTTCTTTAAGTTGGGCTGATACTACCCAGAATATTCTGGAGGCTAAATAATTTGTAATCCATTCTGGTCTTTGAAATAAAACTTCGTTTGTTTTTTCTGTGTATATAAAAAATAAGCAAACAAGTAAGTACAGTTTAATTAGATTTTTTAAAAAGGTAATTGGGTTTTTATGGGGCTTCCCTAGTCGCTCAGTGGTAAAAGAACCCACATACCAATGCAGGAGATGTGGGTTTAATCCCTGGGTTGGGAAGATACCCAGAAGAAGGAAATGGCAATCCACTCTAGTATTCCTGCCTGGAAAATTATATGGACAAAGGATCGTGGCAAGATATAGACCATGGGGTCGCATAAGAGTCAGATATGACTTGCTGAAGCATGCAGGATCTTAGTTCCCTAACCAAGGATCAAACCCCTGCTCGCTGCCCCCTGCAGTGAAGGGTGAATTCTAACTACTAGTCTGTCAGAGAATTCCCTAGACATGTTAAACTTATTTAAGCAGAGTTACTGGAGACTCAATTTCAATGAATTCTGACCATTTAGTTGTCTTATATAACTAACATTTCACTTTGTAGACATGAAGAATTATTTAAGCATCTAACATATCTTCAACAGTTTTGGGGGGTATAGGGATGAAAAAGAAAAACTTTCTATCTTTAAATTTAGCTCATAAACAAAATGGGATTAAACGTACTTGATAACTTTTAGTGATACTGTCCAAGTCTTCTCTTAACTAAAGTAATTGTGTTTTCTTTTTTTATTAATTCAAATTAGAGAGTTAAAAATGTCTCCATTTAAAATGCCAAGCTGAAGCCATTACACTAATCTATACTGAGAAATGGTAAAAGCAGCAGGGAGAATGAAGCTCTAGGCTCAATTAACAATAAAATAAAACTGCACCATTGTGATATTTTCAGGGTGCCAGGTAGCCTGGAATCAAGGTGTCCCCCAGTCTGCGGAAGAGAGAATTGCAACAACCTTTTAGGTAATACGATCCTCTGGAATCAGAGTTTAAGTATTAATCAGGCCTTCTGGCTATTGGAAGCGAAGGTGATAGGAGAAAATAATTTTATCACTGTGTGCTCATTAAATGAAAAGTCATTAAGATAAGTATACACATGACATTCTTGCTGTAAAAAGGAGGGTATTACAGCATACTTCTCAATCAAAACAAACTCATTCTGGATACAAATTGGGGGAAAATGAAGCCATCTCAGTGGTTCCATGGTATAAACCACAGAAAAGATGATCCCTCAAAAGAACAGCAAGATTTCAGATCATGCTCCAGGCACGGTATCCAAGGTGCTTGCCAGTTTTGACCACTGTCCGGAAATGTCCAGGGAGCACACGGACAATCTTTGAGTCAGTCAAATGATTTCATGAGGCTGTCATTTATAGTGACGGTACTTTTTTCATTTCTAGAAATTCTCTTTGGTTCTTTAAATAAATATATAGTCCCTTATTTTATTGTTGCTTTCAGTTGGCTCGAGTCACTGGACATCCTGGATTCCTAATTGCTTTGTTTGCTGAAACTGCTGATGCCTTCAGGGTGATGCATTGGTCTCATCATTGACAAGTTAAAATTCAGCCTGTTGTCAGTGAGGTTTCTTTTCTTTCTCAAGGGGTTCTCACATGGTCCACTGTGTGGAAAGCTTTGCACAGAAGTGTTAATGTTCATCTAATGCTTGAGTCCTGTAACTTTCCAGGTAAATCTTCAGATTAGTCTTTTTAGCTCAATTTTTTGCACAACTTTCTAAGCTGCTTCAGTTGGTCTGACTCTTTGTGACCTTATGGACCACAGCCTGCCAGGTTCCTCTGTCCATAGGATTCTTCAGGCAAGAATACTGGAGTGGTTGCCATACCCACCCCCATGGGATCTTCCTGACAGCAGGGATCAAACCCATGTCTCCTGCAGCTCCTGCATTAGCAGGCAGATTCTTTACCACTGAGCCATCAGAGAAGCCCTACCCTTGCAGATAAGATGTGTCTTATATCTCAAGGTCTTATTTTATTGATGAGTTCTAAGAGTCTCAAGCACAGAGAAAGAAGACTGGTCAGTTTCAGCTGGGTCAGCCATATTGTTGGAAATGTTATAAATCCATACTGAAGTAAGCATACTGATCCCAGGACCCTCTTCATTCACATTTAGCACAGAAAGCTATAATGCTGCTGTATTTATTGGAACAACAGGGTGCATAAACCCAGATGCATCTTCAGAGAAGTCAGCTGACTCTGCTCCTTACGAACAGGAATGATCACATCACAGTGGCTGACGAAAGACAGCCTTCAAACCCCTCAGTCTCACAATTAAGGCCACTGTTTGGAAAATGCTCCACCTCTGTCAATTTCAGGACTTTTTCATCAGAGTTTTTCTTTTTTTTTTTCTTAGTGTTTTAAATACTTAATTAGACCACTTTCCTTTCTTTTGTAAACTTTTCCAGAGTTCCATTTACAACTTGAAAACCACAGTACACCATTCCTTCCTTTCACCACCTCACCCCATTTAATCGGGGATTAAGTTGTTATTAACTCCGATGCTTTGTAGATTTACTTCTATTCATTCTCGCCACATTCCCTGGTTCAGGCACTCAGCCAGGTCTCCTCTGGCTTCTTAAAGTCCCCTACCTGCCCCCTTGGCAAACAAGCCTTTGAAAGGCTTCTGAAATTTGTAGTTTTTAATTCAGTCCTTCAGAGGTTACCAAAAGATATCTGATGTCCCAAAGATAATCAAACTGTCTTCCAAACTGCTTACTGCCCATATCATAAGTCTGCTGTCCACTCTGTTCTTGTCCCCACTTACTTATTAGAATATGCTTTAAAAAATAGTCTCAGAAAAATTGAGTAAATAGTACAGAGAGCTCCCATATACTCCACTCTATTTTTCCCTATTATTAACATCTAATATTATAGTATGGCATATTTGTCTCAACTATCCAACCCATATTTGGTCCATTATCATTAAAGCCCATAGTTTCTTCTGATTTCCTTTTCAGTCTTCTGAAAAGTTTCAATCCCTATGCTGGGAAGATCCCCTGGAGTAGGAAATAGCAACCCAAAGAGCAGCCTGGCAGGCTCTGTAGTTCATGGGGTCGCAAAGAGTCAGACATGACTGACGGACTGAGCACAATTTATTTTACAAGTCTTAGCGTTTGTTTTTGTCCTATGAATTGCCTAATTCTATCCTCTGTCAACTTCTGTTTTGTGATGAGCCCTTCTAGTGGAGGTACTCTAGACGTTGATCTTTCACCAGTTTTACCTGCTGCAATTTTTCTTGTCCCGGCTTTCACCTACATGTATTTTGGAAATGCATAAACCCAGATGCATCTTCAGAGAAGTCAGCTGACTCTGCTCCTTACGAACAGGAATGATCACATCACAGTGGCTGACGAAAGACAGCCTTCAAACCCCTCAGTCTCACAATTAAGGCCACTGTTTGGAAAATGCTCCACCTCTGTCAATTTCAGGACTTTTTCATCAGAGTTTTTCTTTTTTTTCTTAGTGTTTTAAATACTTAATTAGACCACTTTCCTTTCTTTTGTAAACTTTTCCAGAGTTCCATTTACAACTTGAAAACCACAGTACACCATTCCTTCCTTTCACCACCTCACCCCATTTAATCGGGGATTAAGTTGTTATTAACTCCGATGCTTTGTAGATTTACTTCTATTCATTCTCGCCACATTCCCTGGTTCAGGCACTCAGCCAGGTCTCCTCTGGCTTCTTAAAGTCCCCTACCTGCCCCCTTGGCAAACAAGCCTTTGAAAGGCTTCTGAAATTTGTAGTTTTTAATTCAGTCCTTCAGAGGTTACCAAAAGATATCTGATGTCCCAAAGATAATCAAACTGTCTTCCAAACTGCTTACTGCCCATATCATAAGTCTGCTGTCCACTCTGTTCTTGTCCCCACTTACTTATTAGAATATGCTTTAAAAAATAGTCTCAGAAAAATTGAGTAAATAGTACAGAGAGCTCCCATATACTCCACTCTATTTTTCCCTATTATTAACATCTAATATTATAGTATGGCATATTTGTCTCAACTATCCAACCCATATTTGGTCCATTATCATTAAAGCCCATAGTTTCTTCTGATTTCCTTTTCAGTCTTCTGAAAAGTTTCAATCCCTATGCTGGGAAGATCCCCTGGAGTAGGAAATAGCAACCCAAAGAGCAGCCTGGCAGGCTCTGTAGTTCATGGGGTCGCAAAGAGTCAGACATGACTGACGGACTGAGCACAATTTATTTTTACAAGTCTTAGCGTTTGTTTTTGTCCTATGAATTGCCTAATTCTATCCTCTGTCAACTTCTGTTTTGTGATGAGCCCTTCTAGTGGAGGTACTCTAGACGTTGATCTTTCACCAGTTTTACCTGCTGCAATTTTTCTTGTCCCGGCTTTCACCTACATGTATGATGTCCTTCCTCAAAGTAGTCATCTTTTATTTTGTTGTGGTTGAATACACGAAATTCTTGACGTATGGGATAGCCTTTGTGTGTCTCATCTAAGAAATGTTTTCTCACAGTTTTCTATATATCACTACTATTCCACAATATGAATTTAGAGGATTTGATATTGAGATGACACTAATTATTCTCCAGGTACGGAGCCAATTTTCAACATCAGACACTGACCATCATCGTGACTTATGATGCTAAGATCACCAAATATTAATACAAATTTCCTTAAGCACCAACTCTGATAGTGGTTTCCAGTGTGGTGAGTTATTTGCTGGGTTATTTGGTAGTAGCTCATAACTAATCATCAGAGTCAGTGCCAGTCCTAATAAAAGAACATAATTATATGTTATAGTTAAATGGACTTTTTTCTTATCTCTATATCCATACTTTATTGTCTTTCAAAATCCAACTTCTCTGAGGATTCTTCTTAAATACTTATTTTAATGTAGTTGTTTAATTCACTACATGTTCAAGCACCCCATCTCCCCTGCTAACGCTGGAGCCCCAAGAGGTAGTAAAGCAGAGAGAAAAGGGTAAGGACCTTGATCTCAGACACTTGGGCTAAATCTTTGCCACTTACTAGGGCCAGACCTCCAGACAGTTCTGTAGGTCTTCAGAGCCACAGTTTCTCTCTTCTTGGGGTGGGGTTGGGGGATAAAACAACAGGATTCATTCATGAACATTTATTGCATGTCCTATTGCTCAGCCCTAGGATGAAGCAAAGATTATTACTGTCAGTTTTTTTAGACAAAAATCTCAAGCTTGTCCAGACATGCACAGCTAATAAGTAGCTGTAAGAGTAGGGATCTGAACCTAGGATTTCTAATGATAAAAATTTGTGTTCCTACTTTTACACTGTATCCTCTTATTTGGACCATAGGGAGAGATGCCTATTTCAGTGATCAGTAATTACTATTTGCCCAACTCCTGAATGGAGTAGAACCACTCACAACCTTGGCTTGCTCCACTGGTTTTATGACAGTGATCACAGAAGGAACATTCCTCATGGGAAATAGAAAATTCACTGTCTTTATCAGAATGACACCATTATAATAATGGTTCCCAGGTATTGAGGGCTGACATCTTTGTGAGGCCCTATGCTAAGAGTTTTGATTCTTTACCTTATTTAATGGTCATGTTCTAATGTGGCAGACACTTATGTCCACATGAACTGAGACACTTATAACCCCAATAACTGAAATTTTGCTAGGTCAAAAACTTCCTCAATGTACACAACACGTATGGGCAGAGCTGGACTTCAATCTGGACTTTCTCAGCCTTCAAATCCCTCTACTTCAACTATTTGGTACAAAGTCTATAGTTTTAAAGCATTTTCCAACTATTAGTTTTCTATTTTCTTTTTATACCCTTTAAATACATATTTTATAGTATAAGAAATAAAATTAAACACACTTGAGCACTTTTCTAATGAAATCAAAAGTCTCTTCTATTTTTTTCTTAAACAAACAGAAACAAGGGCTGATTATACTCAGAATTCATTGTTTCTTACTGTCTTTAAAACACAGTTGGTGATGATATCAACACTTGTAAATAAATTCCAGGAAGAGAATATTGCTTTTGATAAAGGTATTTACTGATAGTAAATGCTAAGCACACCAGGGGCACATGCTACTAATTACGGTGTCCCTCTTTATCAGACACATATTGACTATGACTTTTAAAAGCTCAAACAGTTCATTCTATAAAGGCCAGATATGGGTTCATTAAATACCGTGTCAAAATCATTCAGAGACGGGGCTTCCCCTGGTGGTCCAGTGGATAAGGACACCACCTTTCAGTGCAAGGGGTGCCGGTTCGATCCCTGGCCTGGGAAGATCCCACGTGCCGTGGAGCGGCTGGACTGATGTGCCCAATCACCGAGCCGGACCTCTGGAGCGCATGCGCCCAGAGCCGGCGCTCTGCGACAACGGACGCCACCGCGATGGGAGGCCCGCAGGAGCCAGAGAACAAAGACGGATGAAAACGGAGAAATGAAAGACCAATAGAAGTGGCCCGCCCGCTCCCCTCCCTCCCCAACCCGACCCCCGCTCCCCCACCCCCCAAAAAAATCATTCAGAGAAAAATAGATATGGGGACTTCCTGTCATTGTAAAGACCTACTTTCCAAATAGGAGTTACCTGTGACAAAGAGAATAAATATAACTGTCAAGAAGAATAGAAATTCGGTTCAATATTACATTAGTTCCCATAAAGCCACAAGGTACTGGAATTTGGTACTACTGAAGTATTAACATTGTTAAGATGAATAAATCCATGTTTGGTTCCATTTTGTCTCTAATATAGGCTGGCAAATCCACTTGCCTTCCCCATTACCATTTGTAAAACATCTCAGCCTTTATTTTAATACCAAAGACATCCCACAAACCTGTCTAATTTCTTGCTTTTAAAATCAAATGTTGAAAAATACAAGGTACCGCTGTGTGAGATTCTTATCTGATATGAGTACTTACCCATCTTTTTTTTTTCATGGTAGATTTTCATTTCAGTCTTACGACTGTTGGGAAACACTAAACTTAATAGAACTCTTCTTAATGTGTTGATTCTCACTTTACAGTTTATGGGATAACCAAAAGCAAATTTCAGTAGAACTTTCTCATCTCTCTCAGGCTTTGCCAGAGGTGTTTTTTCTTTTTTCTTTTTTTTTATATAAAATGCTTGGCACCAGTAGCATCCAGTTCCAATTATTTCAGCATTTTGTTGCATAATTGAAGACAAACTTTGCCTCTTACTATGCTTTTCCTAAATTTTTCCACTTCAGTCACGGATTTTTTTTCAAGATAAACGTTAGACTAATTTTTATTTCCAATCTTTTTCTTCATCCCTAATGAACTGTTTTTTTTTTTTTTTTTTTACCTAAAACTGTATTCAATTTGTAAGTGTTCTGAGGAAGAACTTACATCTTCTCAATGGACAGTGTTTACACAAAATTTCTCAATAGATTATATTTTTATCATCTGTAAGTTTCTGCATTTGTATTTCAAGCAGTTTACTTTGAAACAAGTTCAAAGAATGTCACAGTTTTGCAGCTGCTGAATTTGAGATGTTATACTATTAACTTTTTAAACAGGTTCTCACAGATCGTTAAGGCTGCTATTGATTTTTTTATTAGAATATGTTTTCTAATTTGGAAAGATGTACAGTATGAAAGTGTTAGACTGACCAGCAATTATGTTACATCAAGCTCAGTACAGAGACTGAGATGGATAAAACTGCAATGTTTCCAAGTCTCATCTAAGAGGAGACATCTTTCCTGATTAAATTTCAGCAGTGTCACTGGTCCCAAAATCTGGCAGGTCAACATCTTCAGCAGAAAATGGATTGCCGGACCTCAAGAGCTCACGTAATGGGATTCATTTTAATCATAAGAGTACTTTACACCTTTTTCATTTTTTTCAAAGGCTGGCAAATCCACTTGCCTTCCCCATTACCATTTGTAAAACATCTCAGCCTTTATTTTAATACCAAAGACATCCCACAAACCTGTCTAATTTCTTGCTTTTAAAATCAAATGTTGAAAAATACAAGGTACCGCTGTGTGAGATTCTTATCTGATATGAGTACTTACCCATCTTTTTTTTTTCATGGTAGATTTTCATTTCAGTCTTACGACTGTTGGGAAACACTAAACTTAATAGAACTCTTCTTAATGTGTTGATTCTCACTTTACAGTTTATGGGATAACCAAAAGCAAATTTCAGTAGAACTTTCTCATCTCTCTCAGGCTTTGCCAGAGGTGTTTTTTCTTTTTTCTTTTTTTTTATATAAAATGCTTGGCACCAGTAGCATCCAGTTCCAATTATTTCAGCATTTTGTTGCATAATTGAAGACAAACTTTGCCTCTTACTATGCTTTTCCTAAATTTTTCCACTTCAGTCACGGATTTTTTTTCAAGATAAACGTTAGACTAATTTTTATTTCCAATCTTTTTCTTCATCCCTAATGAACTTTTTTTTTTTTTTTTTGCCTAAAACTGTATTCAATTTGTAAGTGTTCTGAGGAAGAACTTACATCTTCTCAATGGACAGTGTTTACACAAAATTTCTCAATAGATTATATTTTTATCATCTGTAAGTTTCTGCATTTGTATTTCAAGCAGTTTACTTTGAAACAAGTTCAAAGAATGTCACAGTTTTGCAGCTGCTGAATTTGAGATGTTATACTATTAACTTTTTAAACAGGTTCTCACAGATCGTTAAGGCTGCTATTGATTTTTTTATTAGAATATGTTTTCTAATTTGGAAAGATGTACAGTATGAAAGTGTTAGACTGACCAGCAATTATGTTACATCAAGCTCAGTACAGAGACTGAGATGGATAAAACTGCAATGTTTCCAAGTCTCATCTAAGAGGAGACATCTTTCCTGATTAAATTTCAGCAGTGTCACTGGTCCTCAAAATTCAGTGGCAGGTCAACATCTTCAGCAGAAAATGGATTGCCGGACCTCAAGAGCTCACGTAATGGGATTCATTTTATAGCCAGATCCTTTGAGTATAGGACGTAAGAATAGATTACAATTACATTCTCAAAGATTTTATGGCACACAACAGAGGCATGCCGATAGCAGCAGTAGGGGGAGGAGAGAAAATGCAAAATCAATATGAACCAACAGAGGCTTGTAGAAATTTCTAGCTCACTCCTGGCACTGAATGTCCACGTAGCTTATTGTAAGTAATAAGCTTTCTCTAGACCAAGTAATAAAGACATAAGCAACACCTGGTATCCCAAGGGCATCTACTCAATTGAGAAGGGACATTGAGTTCTGAATGGGGAAGCAAAGCACTGACAGCGGTCGTCAGAGCCAAGGAAGGAACCCAAGCAGGTTTATTCCTACTACTGCTGAGAATTCACAGGTACAGTCAACAACAGGAGAGGGGATGGCGCCATCCCCTCCCCCAGGAAAGATGCTCATGTTGTTGCTGGTTGTGTGCGGCTCTTTGCAACCCCATGGACGATAGCCTGCAGGCATCTCTGTCCATGGGATTTCCTAGGCAAGAATACTGGAGTGGGTTCCCATTTCCTTTTCTAGGGGATGTTCCTGACCAGGGATCAAACCCCTATCTCCTACATCGGCAGGAGGATTCTTTTTTTTTTTTTAAAGATTTATTTATTTATTTATTTTGGGCGGGGGTCGGGTGGGGGAGGGAGGGGAGCGGGCGGGCCACTTCTATTGGTCTTTCATTTCTCTTATTTTCATCTGTCTTTGTTCTTTGGCTCCTGTGAGCCTCCCATCGTGGTGGTGTCTGTTGTCGCAGAGCGCCGGCTCTGGGCGCATGCGCTCCAGAGCTCCGGCTCAGTGATTGGACACATCGGTCCAGCCGCTCCGCGGCACGTGGGATCTTCCCAGGCCAGGGATCGAACCGGCGCCCCTTGCACTGCAAGGCGGTGTCCTTACCCACTGGACCACCAGGGGAAGCCCGGCAGGAGGATTCTTTACCATTGAACCATAAATATGTTCACATCAGGGGATGGTCAAAACCTATCCTGCTGTACAACAAAGAAACTACAGCAGGGATGCACACAGTCAGAGGGCTGTGAGACCAACTACTGAATCAGAAACTGAGGAGGAAGCTTAGCAAGTGCAACAGTGAACAGCAGAACATAGTCTGAGGTCAGGATATCTGCAGGGAGTCCATGTAGGAGCTACAACTATTCTAACAGGGATGATGGGAATCACCCTCAGGGTGCAAGGGAGTTGTGTGCAGTTCATAGTGAAACTGAAGTGACAGATGTGAACATAGCTCTGATCCCTCTTACATTTTTAAGCTCTTGCATGAGCACATGACCACTGCTGGCTAAAATTAAAGGAACTTTTCTTTCTTGATAAACAGCAAGCACAAGAATCTTAAGACAAACATCTATCTGGAGCTGAGAGCACACAAACAAGAGATGTATCTGTACATGATCATTTGGTTTCTGCTAAAACTTGTCTAGAGAAAATCTGGACATCTATAACTGCAGAATTTTGCAGATTCCGACAAAAAATGGATCCCCCAAAAATGCTCATGTTGTTGCTGTTGTGCTTGCAACCCCATGGACGATAGCCTGCAGGCATCTCTGTCCATGGGATTTCCTAGGCAAGAATACTGGAGTGGGTTCCCATTTCCTTTTCTAGGGGATGTTCCTGACCAGGGATCAAACCCCTATCTCCTACATCGGCAGGAGGATTCTTTTTTTTTTTTTAAAGATTTATTTATTTATTTATTTTGGGCGGGGGTCGGGTTGGGGAGGGAGGGGAGCGGGCGGGCCACTTCTATTGGTCTTTCATTTCTCTTATTTTCATCTGTCTTTGTTCTTTGGCTCCTGTGAGCCTCCCATCGTGGTGGTGTCTGTTGTCGCAGAGCGCCGGCTCTGGGCGCATGCGCGCCAGAGCTCCGGCTCAGTGATTGGACACATCGGTGCAGCCGCTCCGCGGCACGTGGGATCTTCCCAGACCAGGGATCGAACCGGCGCCCCTTGCACTGCAAGGCGGTGTCCTTACCCACTGGACCACCAGGGGAAGCCCGGCAGGAGGATTCTTTACCATTGAACCATAAATATGTTCACATCAGGGGATGGTCAAAACCTATCCTGCTGTACAACAAAGAAACTACAGCAGGGATGCACACAGTCAGAGGGCTGTGAGACCAACTACTGAATCAGAAACTGAGGAGGAAGCTTAGCAAGTGCAACAGTGAACAGCAGAACATAGTCTGAGGTCAGGATATCTGCAGGGAGTCCATGTAGGAGCTACAACTATTCTAACAGGGATGATGGGAATCACCCTCAGGGTGCAAGGGAGTTGTGTGCAGTTCATAGTGAAACTGAAGTGACAGATGTGAACATAGCTCTGATCCCTCTTACATTTTTAAGCTCTTGCATGAGCACATGACCACTGCTGGCTAAAATTAAAGGAACTTTTCTTTCTTGATAAACAGCAAGCACAAGAATCTTAAGACAAACATCTATCTGGAGCTGAGAGCACACAAACAAGAGATGTATCTGTACATGATCATTTGGTTTCTGCTAAAACTTGTCTAGAGAAAATCTGGACATCTATAACTGCAGAATTTTGCATTCTGGCCATGTGAAATTAAAAAAAAAAAAGACCAACATGTTTTTCATGGTTAAGACTCTGATTAGTTATTTATTTACAGTGGTAAAGAACCCACCTGCCAATGCATGAGACACGAGACAGGTGGATTCGATCCTTGGGTTGGGAAGATTCCCTGGAAGAGGGCATGGCAACCCACCCCAGTGTTCTTCCCTGGGCCACGGACAGAGGAGCCTGGTGGGCCGAGTCCATTTGGTCACAAAAGAGTCATATGTGACTTAGCAACTGAGCACATGCACAGAAGGAAAAGGGTCCAAGATACCTTAGAGTGACCTGAAGTGACCTGTCCCCTTTTTCTATATAAGGGTCCCATTTTAACATAGAAACCTTGTGTATTCACATATAAGAATATTTTACTAGGAAAATAATTGGCCCTTAATGATGTGTTTTCTGATCTGACTAAAATAAGCTGAATGTCAAGAAGAATGAGACTGTGTAGAATGATTATTTTTGAAGTTAGCCTCATAGCTTTACAGGTGGGAGTTTTATATTTCATCATTTTATTAGCAAAGCATGATATATACCATAATTATCACGACAACTAACTCTCAACTCCAGAGGACCTGGTCTTTGAAAAGCAAGTTATTTTTGTTTATTATCAACTATACGAGGCTAATCTTGGACAGAGTAGACACATACCTACTGGGGAATTAGGTTCAACCTAAGGGGAAAATATTTATGAGTTAGTCCACATTACCCATCTTGACATGGCCACAGTACCATCATTTACAAGTTTATCTTTCTATTGTGGTTAAAATGATCTATGTATAATTTCTTTTTGTTAGGTAATAGTCTTTTTCATGTTTCCTTATAAAAGCTGGGTGGAGACTAAGAAAACATTGGTATAAATGGTCAACCACAGGCAATGAACTCCTGTACTCATGTGCTATCTGGGTTTTAAGGATTTAGGATCAAGGCAATATGACTGAGGTCAACTACTGAGGCCTTACCTTAAGTCATCCAGCTTTGGGAGAAAGAGTTTTATCTTAAATTCATTAACTCAGGCAAAAAACCATTATGACTTTGTAAGAATTAACCTGTCTGTTGTTACCAAGTCTATCAGAATGACTTTCATTACCCACTTATGCTAGACTTCACATCAGACTTTTGTTTTCATACATGTGGATGGGCTGATAAATGAAGAATGTGTGTGCCCACATTTTCCCCTTCTATTTCATAAAAGACTGTACTTTCTCTATAATTCTTCCCTCCCTATTTTTCAATTTGTATCCATCACATGCGAACCCATGGGGGACCCTTTGTTTTCATACATGTGGATGACTCTTCCCTGGGCCACGGACAGAGGAGCCTGGTGGGCCGAGTCCATTTGGTCACAAAGAGTCATATGTGACTTAGCAACTGAGCACATGCACAGAAGGAAAAGGGTCCAAGATACCTTAGAGTGACCTGAAGTGACCTGTCCCCTTTTTCTATATAAGGGTCCCATTTTAACATAGAAACCTTGTGTATTCACATATAAGAATATTTTACTAGGAAAATAATTGGCCCTTAATGATGTGTTTTCTGATCTGACTAAAATAAGCTGAATGTCAAGAAGAATGAGACTGTGTAGAATGATTATTTTTGAAGTTAGCCTCATAGCTTTACAGGTGGGAGTTTTATATTTCATCATTTTATTAGCAAAGCATGATATATACCATAATTATCACGACAACTAACTCTCAACTCCAGAGGACCTGGTCTTTGAAAAGCAAGTTATTTTTGTTTATTATCAACTATACGAGGCTAATCTTGGACAGAGTAGACACATACCTACTGGGAATTAGGTTCAACCTAAGGGGAAAATATTTATGAGTTAGTCCACATTACCCATCTTGACATGGCCACAGTACCATCATTTACAAGTTTATCTTTCTATTGTGGTTAAAATGATCTATGTATAATTTCTTTTTGTTAGGTAATAGTCTTTTTCATGTTTCCTTATAAAAGCTGGGTGGAGACTAAGAAAACATTGGTATAAATGGTCAACCACAGGCAATGAACTCCTGTACTCATGTGCTATCTGGGTTTTAAGGATTTAGGATCAAGGCAATATGACTGAGGTCAACTACTGAGGCCTTACCTTAAGTCATCCAGCTTTGGGAGAAAGAGTTTTATCTTAAATTCATTAACTCAGGCAAAAAACCATTATGACTTTGTAAGAATTAACCTGTCTGTTGTTACCAAGTCTATCAGAATGACTTTCATTACCCACTTATGCTAGACTTCACATCAGACTTTTGTTTTCATACATGTGGATGGGCTGATAAATGAAGAATGTGTGTGCCCACATTTTCCCCTTCTATTTCATAAAAGACTGTACTTTCTCTATAATTCTTCCCTCCCTATTTTTTCAATTTGTATCCATCACATGCGAACCCATCGCCTGTGCTGTGCTCGGGGGACCTCTGAATTTAATGTCTACTTTACCAAAGCACATTTTATAGCTCAGTTGATTGAATGAAAAATCCTGTATTTCACCCGTAGCTCTGAAATTGCTCACGTCCCTTGCACTTTCATAAGCCGCTTTCATATCCTGTGTGAAACCTGTGAAATCCAGCGGCGCGGCTCTCAGAAGATGGAAATTGCTGGAGCGGTGGCTTTTCAGCCTTTTAAGTCCCATGTCTTTGGAGCACTTTGTCAAAACACATCAGACCAGCCACATCTGTTCATTTAACCGAACCAGAGACAACAGCTTTTCTTTCAAGATCATCTTAGATGGGGCACATTGCTGCCACTTCATGACTTCCCAAAGGTATATATCATTGTCCACCTGGATGGCCTCAACTTCTCATTGGCTGGCTGTAATTATACACTGTATTTCCAGTCCTCTGAAATCTGCACTGATCCATGAGGACTCTGAAAGCAATAACTGTGAACTTGGAACTGTTTCACACAGTCAGTCTGCTAAAGGTACATCCAAATGTAAAGAAATGCAAGTAGCATTCGATCTAAGGATCTAACCTAAGTATTAGATCTAAGCTTGGATCTAACATTAGGAGACTTTAGATGGAAATCATATCTACTCTGAAAACCTCCTTTGCTTAAAATCTCATTGTTGTCCAAACATGTTTTTATTTATTTATTTATTTACTTAGGTGGGGATGGGGAGGGAGGGGGGTGGGCGGGCCGCTTCCACTGGTCTTTCATTTGTCTAGTTTCATCCATCTTTGTTCTTTGGCCTATGTGGGCCTCCAATCGTGGTGGCGTCTGTTGTCGCTGAGCACCGGCTCTGGGCGCATGCGCTCCAGAGCTCTGGCTCGGTAATTGGACACATCAGTCCAGCCGCTCCACGGCACGTGGGATCTTCCCAGGCCAGAGATTGAACCAGCGCCCCTTGCACTGCAAGGCGGTTTCCTTACCCACTGGACCACCAGGGAAGGCCCTGTCCAAACATGTTTAACCATAACATTAAAAAATATATATACCTGGAGCACATTCGGTTACAGTAAACACTAGAGTGGAAACAAACTTGGAATTTTAACTTAATGCCACTCTGAGCAGCCCTGGGCAGGGTAAGCACCTCTTCATGATTAAAGATTTTCACCAGCAAAGCACAGGGCACACTGTGATTATCTCCTGCACTATCATCTTGAAGAAGCTGATTATAGAATTTTCCTCTCCAATCTGTTGCTCCCAGGATGTGAGGTATTTCACTCACAGAACTCTTAAAACTCATTTCAGAGTCCCCTCCCGGCATGTGTCAGGCTGACCCAGCAAGAGTTCTTCATTCTGATGAAACTGCTTAGACATGTTTCCGTTAACCAAACCCCCAATACTATGAGCCCACATTGTGATTCAAACATCTGTGTGTACATATGCATACATGGCTGTATATTTTGACAGATTAGGGTTTCCCAGGAGTCTCAACTGGTGAAGAACCCACCTGCCAATGCAGGGGATGTAGGCAGAAGACAAGGGTTCGAGCCCTGGGTCAGGAAGATCACCGAGAGGAGGAAATGGCAACCCACTCCTGTATTCTTGCCTGGAAAATCCCACACACAGAGGAACCTGGCAAGCTACACTGGATGGGTTACAGAGAGCTGGACACGACCAGCACACACACATACATAGTTTGATATACGAACTGCTAAAAAATAGGGCTCTTGGATGAGAAGCAGGAACACAGTGTCCCGTGGAGGTGAGTGGTTTCTAGATGGGTGGAAGGGGCTGACGTCAGGTAAACTCTCCAGGCTGGTGGACCATGGACCCAGGAAGGCAGGTAACGGGGTATCTGAATGGGAAATAAATGTGGTGAGGAGACCACTAGCAGTGCTGTGTTGAGTTAAGTTGGAGCCTGAGGACAAAGGGGAAATGTCTCTCTAGATCCACTCATCAAGACATACCTCCATATTTTGACCCAAGTAGAAAACTAAGTTAATATACATTCTACCATCAAAATGCATGACACTACCACTATACATAAAAGAGATAAAAACCAGGTCCTACTGTGCACCAAATGGAACTATCTTCAGTATCTTGCAATAGAATATAATGCAAAAGTATCTGAAACAAACAAAAAAACTATATATATATATATATATATATATATATATATATATATATAGACAGATAGATAGATAGATAGATAGATATAGATATATAAGGGCTTCCAAGATGGTGCCAGTGGTAAACTCACCTGCCAATGCAGGAGACATAAGAAACATGGGTTTGATCCTTGGGTTGGGAAGATCCCTTGGAGGAGGGCATGGCAATCCACTCCAGTATACTTGCCTAGAGAATCCAATGGACAGAGGAGCCTGGCGGGCTACAGTCCATAGCGTCACAAAGAGTCAGACATGACTAAAGCAACTTAGCATGTACGCACACATATATGTACACATGTATATGTATACACACCTCTGGATCACTTTGGTATATACCAGAAACTAACACAACACTGTACATCCACTATATATCAATACAAAACATTTTAATTTAAAAAAGCATGATTTAAAGCCCCCCATGCTGCTCAGTCTTTCCCAGTGCACTGTCAACCTCATAAACCCACCTGGAGGGGATGTGTGGCTAACTATAAGGGACATAATAACACAAGGGTGCCGCTAATGGAGGATTGTAACACACAACTGCCTGTCCTTATTTAAAATCTCTACATCATGGTGACAGATTTTTTTTGCCTTAATCTGGGCCTTAAAAAATATTGCCTTGGGTTTCCCTGGTGGTCCAGTGGGTAAAGAGTCTACCTTGAGTGCAAAGAGCACTGGTTTGATCCCTGGCCCAGGACGATCCCACGTGCAGTGGAGCTGCTGGATGGGTGTGTCCAAATCACAAGCCAGTGCCCTGGAGCTCATGTGCCCAGAGCCAGTGCTCTGCAGTGGGAGAGGCCACCGCAATGGCAGGCCCATACAGGTCAAAGAACAAAGAGGAATGAAAATAAATAAAAAACAACAACAGCAACAATAAAAAGTGACCAAAAATTAAAAACAAATTGCCTTAAAGCAGCATTTTTCTTTATTAACTGTGGTTGCTAGCTCCTTGTTAAGTTTCATGCCTTTCAGAAGTTCCTTACCTCCTTACCCTAATCTTTCTCCAGCACTAAAAAAAACTAGTAATAATAAAATGAACGAGAAGAAACCAGGAATTATCTGGATGCCTCGCCCATAGGAGGCTTGAGTATTTTTTCTTTTATATAGGCATATCTGGTGGACAGTAAAATGCATTCCTTTCTTCAGTCACAGCCAAACAGCTTGGAAACCCACTGGCCGGGGGAGACCAAACTCTCCCGACATCTCCAGGGAATCACCAACACTGGCAGCTGGTGCAAACTTCACTGTTGGAAAATTGCTTAGTTATGCTGTTTGTTTTTGAATCCTTACCATCTGTAAGGGGTGAAAAACAACGTACAGCCTCGGGTTGGAGGGAATGCTGAGCCCCAGCTCTCGCTTCCCTGGGGCCAAGGAGCACGCCTTTGTATCAGTTCAAAAGAGCAACTCTCTCCCACCATTGGAGCCCACTTCACACAGGAACCTGACTTGGCTCTAGACTCTGGCACAGACCTGAGCACTGCAGAGATCAGTGCTGGGTGATCTTCCAGGCCCTTCCTCTACGCACTGTGCTTCACATCCTTCTGGCCGCTCCTCAGCCTGGGATTGGTATCCTCTGTAAATCATGTTTTCAGGGATTGGAGTCTAGAAAGCAAGGCCCTTTTGTGAAATGTTCTTATGCTATCCCACCCCCAATCATTTAAATAGGTATTCTAGCACTCAGGTTGAGGTGTGGCAGTAAACCACAAACGTCTATAACAAATGAAAAACAAACTAAACAAACAAAGTATTCTGAGCACTGACCCCAATGATATTTAAGATTCAGTGAAATGGTCCTCAATGAATCCATTTAGATATTCATTAAACAAAGAATGAATAAGTGGTTTCTTTCTTTCTTTTTTTTTTTTTTTAAACGAACCTCACTTCCTGGAGATGCTGCGAGTGAAACAGTGAGTAAAAGGATTAAAAATCTCTGCCCTCAAGGTGCTAACATTGCAGTGGAGAAAGGCTGCCAATAAACAGATATGTGAATAAAGAGACAGTGAGTCAGAGTAAAGCAGTCGGAGAGGAAAGTGAAGCGGGGTGGCGGGGGTGGGTAGGGTGGGTGAAAAGGTGCAGGTCATTTAGGTAGGTTGGTTATAAAAGAAAATCTCACTTAATCTGAAAAATATATACAAAACAGATTCACTGACACAGAAAACAAACTTGAAGCAGGGCAGGGATAAATTAGGAGTTCTGGATTAACAGATGCATACTGCTATAGAAACCAGATAAGACACAAGGACCTACTCATAGCACAGGGAATTATATGTAATACCTCATCATAACCTATAATGGAAAAGAATCTGAAAAAGAATATACAGCAGAATCACTTTGCTCTATACTTGAAACATTGGAAATAAACTATACTTCGATAAAAAAGAATAATTTTTTTAAAGTCTCGTTGGGAATCCATTGAAAAGGTGACATTTGGACAAAGACTTGAGTCAGGTGATGGGGTAAGTGGAGAAGTAGGGGGCTGGGGGATATTTCTGGCGAATGGGAAGCCACGGATGCCGAGCCTGGCTGGAAGACTCATTATCCGCAAGGAGACTAAAGTGTTGCAACAAAATGAGGTGTGTGGGTGGGTGCAGGGAGCAGGGGTGGGTGGGACGGAGGGGTAGTGGGAAAAGGGATACAGAAGACGGTAAATGGGGTCATTTAGGTCCCTGTAAGGACTTGGAATTTTCTCTGAGATGGGAAAGGGTAGAGGGGTGTAAGTCAACAGAGTGAAATTATTTGTCTTTTGTTTACAGGGTTGTTAAGTAAGGCGTTTGTTAAGGGACAAAGGTGAAAACAGGTGAGGACAGTGGTGGTCGGGACAAAGCTGGCAGCAGAGAAGCGGAAAAAACTCTCTCAATTCTGGATGATTTTTGAGGTTAGAGAAAATAGGCCTAATGAATTGAATATCTGGCAAAAAGTGAGTCAAAGACACCACCTGAGTTCTCCCATCGGAGCAGCTGGAAGATCGGAATTGCTCTTTCCTGATTCGGAGAAGCAGGTACAGAAAGCTCAGGTTTGGGATGGCGAGAGGGGAAGCTGACTCCCCCACGGGAGCAAGAGGTGCCCCTCAGACACCCCAGAGGCCGAGAGACAGAAGCTCTGCATATGTGAATAAAGAGACAGTGAGTCAGAGTAAAGCAGTCGGAGAGGAAAGTGAAGCGGGGTGGCGGGGGTGGGTAGGGTGGGTGAAAAGGTGCAGGTCATTTAGGTAGGTTGGTTATAAAAGAAAATCTCACTTAATCTGAAAAATATATACAAAACAGATTCACTGACACAGAAAACAAACTTGAAGCAGGGCAGGGATAAATTAGGAGTTCTGGATTAACAGATGCATACTGCTATAGAAACCAGATAAGACACAAGGACCTACTCATAGCACAGGGAATTATATGTAATACCTCATCATAACCTATAATGGAAAAGAATCTGAAAAAGAATATACAGCAGAATCACTTTGCTCTATACTTGAAACATTGGAAATAAACTATACTTCGATAAAAAAGAATAATTTTTTTAAAGTCTCGTTGGGAATCCATTGAAAAGGTGACATTTGGACAAAGACTTGAGTCAGGTGATGGGGTAAGTGGAGAAGTAGGGGGCTGGGGGATATTTCTGGCGAATGGGAAGCCACGGATGCCGAGCCTGGCTGGAAGACTCATTATCCGCAAGGAGACTAAAGTGTTGCAACAAAATGAGGTGTGTGGGTGGGTGCAGGGAGCAGGGGTGGGTGGGACGGAGGGGTAGTGGGAAAAGGGATACAGAAGACGGTAAATGGGGTCATTTAGGTCCCTGTAAGGACTTGGAATTTTCTCTGAGATGGGAAAGGGTAGAGGGGTGTAAGTCAACAGAGTGAAATTATTTGTCTTTTGTTTACAGGGTTGTTAAGTAAGGCGTTTGTTAAGGGACAAAGGTGAAAACAGGTGAGGACAGTGGTGGTCGGGACAAAGCTGGCAGCAGAGAAGCGGAAAAAACTCTCTCAATTCTGGATGATTTTTGAGGTTAGAGAAAATAGGCCTAATGAATTGAATATCTGGCAAAAAGTGAGTCAAAGACACCACCTGAGTTCTCCCATCGGAGCAGCTGGAAGATCGGAATTGCTCTTTCCTGATTCGGAGAAGCAGGTACAGAAAGCTCAGGTTTGGGATGGCGAGAGGGGAAGCTGACTCCCCCACGGGAGCAAGAGGTGCCCCTCAGACACCCAAGAGGCCGGGAGAGACAGAAGCTCTGCAGTTCATGGAAGTTGGAGTTCAAGAGAGAATTCTGGGCAGGAGATAGATATTTGGCAATGGAAGAGAACAGATGGCATTTAAAGCTGGAGTGGACCCAACTGGTATGTGCGGTGGATTGCTAAAGGAATTAGTGTGCCATTACCCTTGATTTCCTGTGTTCCCATCCCTCTCTGTTGCTCTATACCCGTCAGGCTGCACGGGTGTGCGGCCCGGGTCCCCTTGTAAGTTTCTCATGAACGAGTAGGGCTCTTGCTGTTCTGTGATACACACTCTTGGCACAGAGTTGATTCTCAGTAAATGCCTGGCAAACAGGTGAATGATTTCTGGCACAGAATAGTGAAAGGGCTCAAAATGTACAGAGGAAGTCAAGTCCTAGGAGCACATGGGAATATGAAAAGGTGAGGCAGGAAACAGACTCAGAAGGAAGAAGTGACCCAGAGTGGACTTTTCACTGAAGGCAGACCCAGGGAATGGAAAACTGGATTGTTAATACAAATGACTAAAGTGGGAGGAATTGATGAGGAGAGTAAAAACAGGCCTAGAACTAGAGAACGGAATCAGTCTGGGTCAAGGTGGTGGCACACATGTGTCAGCATTATAAATAGCATCGGCAACTTGCTTTTCCAGCTGCATTTCGGTTGCATTCAATGAGTAAGTAGCCAAACATAGGACTGCACCACATTTCACACACAGCCCATCTTTGTGCAGACCTCCTCAACCATGCTGTCTCCCAGGCCTTTTCTCTCCTGGTCTACCTGGGGACTTCCCAGCATTAGGAGTTATCGCCAAGAGCTTTGCTCTGGAGGCAACATCTCCTCTCACTACTTCCTGTAGACTTTGGAATCTGTCCCCTGATGGTGTGCAGAGCTGACTTCAAGGCTGAATCAGGCATCTAGCTCACGTACACCAAGTGTGCATGGTATACTGCACAGGAAGTAGAGTGGAGCCAAAAAGGGGTGCATTTGTAAAAAACAAGTCAGCTTTGTGGGAAAAGGGCTCAGGTCTTGGGATGGCGAGAGGAAGCTGACTCCCCACGGGAGCAAGAGGTGCCCCTCAGACACCCAAGAGGCCGGAGAGACAGAAGCTCTGCAGTTCATGGAAGTTGGAGTTCAAGAGAGAATTCTGGGCAGGAGATAGATATTTGGCAATGGAAGAGAACAGATGGCATTTAAAGCTGGAGTGGACCCAACTGGTATGTGCGGTGGATTGCTAAAGGAATTAGTGTGCCATTACCCTTGATTTCCTGTGTTCCCATCCCTCTCTGTTGCTCTATACCCGTCAGGCTGCACGGGTGTGCGGCCCGGGTCCCCTTGTAAGTTTCTCATGAACGAGTAGGGCTCTTGCTGTTCTGTGATACACACTCTTGGCACAGAGTTGATTCTCAGTAAATGCCTGGCAAACAGGTGAATGATTTCTGGCACAGAATAGTGAAAGGGCTCAAAATGTACAGAGGAAGTCAAGTCCTAGGAGCACATGGGAATATGAAAAGGTGAGGCAGGAAACAGACTCAGAAGGAAGAAGTGACCCAGAGTGGACTTTTCACTGAAGGCAGACCCAGGGAATGGAAAACTGGATTGTTAATACAAATGACTAAAGTGGGAGGAATTGATGAGGAGAGTAAAAACAGGCCTAGAACTAGAGAACGGAATCAGTCTGGGTCAAGGTGGTGGCACACATGTGTCAGCATTATAAATAGCATCGGCAACTTGCTTTTCCAGCTGCATTTCGGTTGCATTCAATGAGTAAGTAGCCAAACATAGGACTGCACCACATTTCACACACAGCCCATCTTTGTGCAGACCTCCTCAACCATGCTGTCTCCCAGGCCTTTTCTCTCCTGGTCTACCTGGGGACTTCCCAGCATTAGGAGTTATCGCCAAGAGCTTTGCTCTGGAGGCAACATCTCCTCTCACTACTTCCTGTAGACTTTGGAATCTGTCCCCTGATGGTGTGCAGAGCTGACTTCAAGGCTGAATCAGGCATCTAGCTCACGTACACCAAGTGTGCATGGTATACTGCACAGGAAGTAGAGTGGAGCCTAGAAAAGAGACAGTCCGTGTGCACTGCATTTGATGTACCACAAAATCCAGAAACAGAGAGATGACAAGTCAGAGAGAGTCAGTCTTTTGTGGGAAGGTGCTCTATCCAAGGGGACCCAATATCTACGTAAGAAGACAGCATCTTTATCCTGTGGAGAGGAGTCTGTGGATCCCAAACATGCTGACAGGGGTCACCCAAGCCCAACTCTTGCTGCCCCCATGTTTGATCTAGTGTTGTGTTTTAATTTCATCTTCACAAAGTGGAACTGAGCAGAGCCCTGCAGGGTGCTCCTCACCTGTCTTCCAAGTATAAAATTGAGCAGCTGATAATTAGGATAACAGAGTCACGGACTCAGTGTCCGATGTACCAGTGGGGGAAAGCTAACTATACAATGACCAGGCAGTAGTCCTGACATAAGCAGCTCCGTCTTGAGCAGCGCTGAATTCATGGCAGCCCAAGTCCGGAAATGACCTCAAAAGAGGATTAACACAACGGCTCATAATAAATAATATCTTTGCAGGCATCAACACAATTGTAGCTTTCTCTGACTGGATATATATGTGGGCAACTAAAATTGTCAGCAAAGAGATGCTGCAGACCCATGTTGACCCACTCTGAGAACATGGTGCCCTAGGTTAGCGTGAAGAAGTTACAGAAGACAGGCCTTCAACTTCTAATCCCATAGAAATGGAATGATGTTCTGACAAGTGGGGATCTGTAAGCAGCTCTCCACAAGAAACTGCTCTCAGCAGGAAGCCCTTTTCTGGTCCTTTCAATATAGCAAAGCTATATTGTAACCAGGTTTTAAACCTGGCCTCCCCATGTTCTGTTCATCTCCTGCCCAAGTGCACCTTTCAAATCATTTAATCACACCTTATCTTGCATAACTTGTCAATTCTTTTCCCAGATCAAGGAAATAGAAATGAAGAATAAATAGTTAACAGATGATCAGACCTTTTCTCTAGATTCCTCTTCAGTAAATACTTGAACAAACTGTGTGAAAAAGAAAATGTCCAGAAGCAGATCAGCAGGCATCAACAAGCCTGCACGTGGTGGGGGATGGTGAAGACCTGAACTCCTATCTCAGTGATTAACTGAGATTATGACTCTGTTTCCCTTTCAAAGCTTTCATGGCCCAGCAGAATCTTTGAAGGCTGTTTTAGGGGGACATTGAGTCCACCATCTCTCCATTTTGGAAGCATCCTGATTAAAGGCTCTCTTTCTTCCTATCAGCAACTGTGGGTACTGACTTTAATTATGGGATATGTAGAGGGATCTGATTCATTCAATTGTTCAATAACAAAAGCAATCCTTTGATTCTTAATTTAACTTTTCATACCTGACATTGTACAATAATTACCTGTAATTGAAGATAAATGTTTGGTGGCGACTCTATTCTTCATTTCGAAAAGGCATTTCAGCGATGATTAAAAAAGGGGCTTCCTGATTTGGGTTAGCTCAGTACAGTTCACCAGAGTCTACTGATATTTGGTGAATCAACAAAATGTGCTATTCTAGGAAGATTAAGCATCATAACCCGGGGCTTCCCTGGAGGTTCCGGGTAGAAGAATTCACCTACTAATGCAGGAGACACAGGTTGGATCGCCAGTCTGGGAACATCCCACATGTCGCAGAGCAACTGAGTCTGTGTGTCACAGCTATTGAGCCTGTGTCCTACAGCTTGGGAGCTGCCACTACTGAGCCCAAGTGCACAACTACGGAAGCCTGTGCACCCTAGAGTCCACACTCTGCAACTAGAGCCGGCACCACAGTGAGTAGACTCTGCACCACAGCCTGAGAGCAGCCCTTACTCTCCGCAACCAGAAAAAAGCCCATGCAGCAGTAGACACCCCACACAGGCAAAATTAAATAAATACAAAAAAATGTTTAAAGTGTCACAACCTGAAAAAGAAGTAAGGAAACAAAAGAAGAAAAAAGTTTGGAAATCCAATGAATCGCAATCTATTGCATACCCCTTCTTTAGGTTATGGGGGACACAATATAAATACTGGATGTTCTCGAGTCTTATAGAATCGCATATTCATGATTCCTCTTCAGTAAATACTTGAACAAACTGTGTGAAAAGAAAATGTCCAGAAGCAGATCAGCAGGCATCAACAAGCCTGCACGTGGTGGGGATGGTGAAGACCTGAACTCCTATCTCAGTGATTAACTGAGATTATGACTCTGTTTCCCTTTCAAAGCTTTCATGGCCCAGCAGAATCTTTGAAGGCTGTTTTAGGGGGACATTGAGTCCACCATCTCTCCATTTTGGAAGCATCCTGATTAAAGGCTCTCTTTCTTCCTATCAGCAACTGTGGGTACTGACTTTAATTATGGGATATGTAGAGGGATCTGATTCATTCAATTGTTCAATAACAAAAGCAATCCTTTGATTCTTAATTTAACTTTTCATACCTGACATTGTACAATAATTACCTGTAATTGAAGATAAATGTTTGGTGGCGACTCTATTCTTCATTTCGAAAAGGCATTTCAGCGATGATTAAAAAAGGGGCTTCCTGATTTGGGTTAGCTCAGTACAGTTCACCAGAGTCTACTGATATTTGGTGAATCAACAAAATGTGCTATTCTAGGAAGATTAAGCATCATAACCCGGGGCTTCCCTGGAGGTTCCGGGTAGAAGAATTCACCTACTAATGCAGGAGACACAGGTTGGATCGCCAGTCTGGGAACATCCCACATGTCGCAGAGCAACTGAGTCTGTGTGTCACAGCTATTGAGCCTGTGTCCTACAGCTTGGGAGCTGCCACTACTGAGCCCAAGTGCACAACTACGGAAGCCTGTGCACCCTAGAGTCCACACTCTGCAACTAGAGCCGGCACCACAGTGAGTAGACTCTGCACCACAGCCTGAGAGCAGCCCTTACTCTCCGCAACCAGAAAAAAGCCCATGCAGCAGTAGACACCCCACACAGGCAAAATTAAATAAATACAAAAAAATGTTTAAAGTGTCACAACCTGAAAAAGAAGTAAGGAAACAAAAGAAGAAAAAAGTTTGGAAATCCAATGAATCGCAATCTATTGCATACCCCTTCTTTAGGTTATGGGGGACACAATATAAATACTGGATGTTCTCGAGTCTTATAGTCTAATTCAGAATATGAAAACTGGTGGATATGGAACAGCAGACTAGACACATTCAGGGCTCAGGCAGAGTATGACCAAAGAGACACATAAAAGTAGTTCAGAAACTAGATATTACTGTCACCTTCCCTTTAGAGACTAGGGCACAGCCACTTGGACAAACAAAGTCAACGGCACCAGGTCAAACTGGCAATCAGTGAGGGACCTGAGATTCAAATCCAGATCTACTCCAAATTATGTGCTCCTAACCACTCCATTGTAGTTTACTGAGGAAATCCCATATTCCAGACCCTTTGGTTTTCCATGAGAATGCTGCACATTATATTCTGTTATTTTAGCTATTCTAGTGCATAGATAATCAGAGAGTATATGTATGTCTTTATATGGAGGAAGCATGAACTCATAAAAATCGGACAAATAAATACTATCTTATTCATGAAAAGAAAAAAAAGGATTCTAGTTAAAACAGCAGCAAATAAGGCAGAGCCGTTTTTAAAGTGAGGAGCACAAGGCATACCAGAGGCATGCTCCTATGCTCGGCGTCTCTTACCTGCACCAGGTATCCAACCCTGGCCTAGAGGCCCTACCAACACTTTCCAAAAGAGGTGTAACAAGAAAAATACAGAATCCTCCCTACTGATACCTGATTTTATCATATACCTAGAGGAGTCAAAAAAAGAAAAAAAATCAACCAAAAAATATCTTTAATTACCACTTCTCCAAAGAGGAAATCAGCTTCAAGACAGGTTATATATCAAACTTTCAATTGTCTTTCTATATGTTAGCAAACTCACAATGAAACATACAATATTATTTGGTGGGAGGGGATTCACTACAGGATCAAATTATAAAATATTTAAAACACACGTAACGGAAGAGGTAAAAGAAAAGTAAAAATAAAACCATGAAACTGCTTTGAAGGAGTGAAAAAAAATGACAACATTTCATGCAAATTGGAAACAAATTGTATTCCTAGATGAAAAGAGAAATTTTAAATGCCACTTCTCACCAGACCAAATATATGTTTCTAATGCAATCCCTCCAAACAGAAAACTGGTGGATATGGAACAGCAGACCTAGACACATTCTTTAGGTTATGGGGGACACAATATAAATACTGGATGTTCTCGAGTCTTATAGTCTAATTCAGAATATGAAAACTGGTGGATATGGAACAGCAGACTAGACACATTCAGGGCTCAGGCAGAGTATGACCAAAGAGACACATAAAAGTAGTTCAGAAACTAGATATTACTGTCACCTTCCCTTTAGAGACTAGGGCACAGCCACTTGGACAAACAAAGTCAACGGCACCAGGTCAAACTGGCAATCAGTGAGGGACCTGAGATTCAAATCCAGATCTACTCCAAATTATGTGCTCCTAACCACTCCATTGTAGTTTACTGAGGAAATCCCATATTCCAGACCCTTTGGTTTTCCATGAGAATGCTGCACATTATATTCTGTTATTTTAGCTATTCTAGTGCATAGATAATCAGAGAGTATATGTATGTCTTTATATGGAGGAAGCATGAACTCATAAAAATCGGACAAATAAATACTATCTTATTCATGAAAAGAAAAAAGGATTCTAGTTAAAACAGCAGCAAATAAGGCAGAGCCGTTTTTAAAGTGAGGAGCACAAGGCATACCAGAGGCATGCTCCTATGCTCGGCGTCTCTTACCTGCACCAGGTATCCAACCCTGGCCTAGAGGCCCTACCAACACTTTCCAAAAGAGGTGTAACAAGAAAAATACAGAATCCTCCCTACTGATACCTGATTTTATCATATACCTAGAGGAGTCAAAAAAAGAAAAAAAATCAACCAAAAAATATCTTTAATTACCACTTCTCCAAAGAGGAAATCAGCTTCAAGACAGGTTATATATCAAACTTTCAATTGTCTTTCTATATGTTAGCAAACTCACAATGAAACATACAATATTATTTGGTGGGAGGGGATTCACTACAGGATCAAATTATAAAATATTTAAAAACACACTTAACGGAAGAGGTAAAAGAAATGTAAAAATAAAACCATGAAACTGCTTTGAAGGAGTGAAAAAAAATGAAAACATTTCATGCAAATTGGAAACAAATTGTATTCCTAGATGAAAAGAGATAATATTTTTAAATGCCACTTCTCACCAGACCAAATATATGTTTCTAATGCAATCCCTCCAAATCTATATGGATCCTTTCTTTTCTTAAAATATCAAAGTAGATTCATATGAAATGCTACCTATAGAAAATCAGTAAACTCAGCTTTGAAAAAGAAGGCCTATCAGTATCAAAGTCTATTGTAAAAGACAATGAAAAATAGCTTGTTATTAGGATAGATGCAACAAACACACTAACTGGGATACAACTGAGTATCCATAGCTCAAGTACATGAGGATGAGATGGTTGGATGGCATCACTGACTCAGTGGACATGAGTGTGAGCAAACTCTGGGAGACAGTGAAGGACAGGGAAGCCTAGTGTGCTGCAGTCCATGGGGTCACAAAGAATCAGAATCACAAAGAGACATGATCTGTGACTGAACGACGACAGTCTTCTTACTATTAGTAACTGGTCACTAAATTAAGTTCTTAATACTGTAACTGCGGGACTACTGACATACATGTAAATAGAGTTGGAAACAACTGAGCAAATGAACAACAACAACAATTAGTAAATAAGTGTTAGGGATGTTATATAATCATTTTAGAAAAAAAAAATACATAAATCCCTGACTCACAACGTTGAAGACACATCCCAGCTAGACTGAAATTTCAAAAAAATAATCTAAAGGAGAAAACAAATGAAAGTTGCTGAAAACATATGAGGCCATTATTTAATTTTATAATCTGTGTTGCAGAAGATCTTAAGCAAGATACAAAAAGGGGAAGTTATTAAGAAGAATAAATCAAATTAAATTTTTGGTAAGTCTCTCTTTTCTTTTTTTATCTTTATGACTCTGTCTTTGGAGAATGTCATAGGTGGAGAATGTCATGTCATCACTTTAGGGCGAAGGGAATGTTCTTTTAATATCTATGAAATAGAAACAGACTTACAGACATAGAGAACACATTTGTGTTGTCAACAGGAAGGCATGTGGGAGGGTATTTGAATTTGAATTAGAAACAGCTACATACATAGAGAAAACAAATGTAAAAATAAAACCATGAAACTGCTTTGAAGGAGTGAAAATGAAAACATTTCATGCAAATTGGAAACAAATTGTATTCCTAAAAGATAATATTTTTAAATGCCACTTCTCACCAGACCAAATATATGTTTCTAATGCAATCCCTCCAAATCTATATGGATCCTTTCTTTTCTTAAAATATCAAAGTAGATTCATATGAAATGCTACCTATAGAAAATCAGTAAACTCAGCTTTGAAAAAGAAGGCCTATCAGTATCAAAGTCTATTGTAAAGACAATGAAAAATAGCTTGTTATTAGGATAGATGCAACAAACACACTAACTGGGATACAACTGAGTATCCATAGCTCAAGTACATGAGGATGAGATGGTTGGATGGCATCACTGACTCAGTGGACATGAGTGTGAGCAAACTCTGGGAGACAGTGAAGGACAGGGAAGCCTAGTGTGCTGCAGTCCATGGGGTCACAAAGAATCAGAATCACAAAGAGACATGATCTGTGACTGAACGACGACAGTCTTCTTACTATTAGTAACTGGTCACTAAATTAAGTTCTTAATACTGTAACTGCGGGACTACTGACATACATGTAAATAGAGTTGGAAACAACTGAGCAAATGAACAACAACAACAATTAGTAAATAAGTGTTAGGGATGTTATATAATCATTTTAGAAAAAAAAAATACATAAATCCCTGACTCACAACGTTGAAGACACATCCCAGCTAGACTGAAATTTCAAAAAAATAATCTAAAGGAGAAAACAAATGAAAGTTGCTGAAAACATATGAGGCCATTATTTAATTTTATAATCTGTGTTGCAGAAGATCTTAAGCAAGATACAAAAAGGGGAAGTTATTAAGAAGAATAAATCAAATTAAATTTTTGGTAAGTCTCTCTTTTCTTTTTTTATCTTTATGACTCTGTCTTTGGAGAATGTCATAGGTGGAGAATGTCATGTCATCACTTAGCAAATGGCTCAGGGTTTCTTGAAGTTCTTTCTGGTGTCAATAATTTGTTCTTTTTAATATCTATGAAATAGAAACAGACTTACAGACATAGAGAACACATTTGTGTTGTCAACAGGGAAGGCACATGTGGGAGGGTAATATTGGAAGTTTGAGATTAGCAAATGCAAGCTAGCATACATAGGATGGATAAACAACAATGTCCTACTGCACAGCACAGGGAACTATACTCAATATCCTATGATAAACCATAATGGAACAGAATATATATATATATATATATATATATATATATATATATATATCTGAGTCACTTTGCTGTACAGTGGAAATTAATACAACATTGTAAATCAGCTATACCTCAACAAAATAAAGAAGTAAAAATAAGTAATAGTTTGTTCTTTTTTAACTGCTGCATAGTATTCTACCTGTAGGTGTGCCATATTTAGTTTTGGTATTTATCTGCTGAAAGAGATTTGGATTGTTTCCAGTTTCAACTATTACAGATAAGCTTAATATGGACATTCATATGGTAAGATACCCTGGAGGAGGAAACGGCAACCCACTCCAGTATTCTTTTTTTTTGTTTGTTTGTTTGTGACCACTCCAGTATTCTTGCCTGGAGAATGCCATGGACAGAAGAGCCTGGTGGGCTATGGTCCATAGGGTTGCAAAGAGTCAGACACAACTAAAGTGACCTAGCACACGCAAATACTCATATACACTCTTGATATAAACATGAGTCTTCATTTCTCTAGGGTAAGTACCCAAAAGTTTGATTCTAGATTATACAGTAATTATATATTTAACCCTATGAGAAACTCCAAGATTTCCAGAATCCATGGCATTTCGCATTTCTTCCAAGAATGTGTAAGAGTTCTGGTTCATGTGTGTTCCTGGTATTGCCAGGGGGTTTTATAAAAAATTATTTGTTATTAGATGCTATCCATTCTGATAATGTGCAGTGATATCTCATTATAGTCCTATCTGCATCTTCCCAATGGCTAACGATGGTGAACATCTTCCTAAATGCTTCCTTGGGTCCTCGTTCCTCCTGATGAAGTGTCTATTCAAGCCCTCTGTATACACTTTCATTTTAAACTCCAGAGACACTTGATCATTCTTCTAGATAAGCTCTAAATGTTATAAAAATATGGCTGGATTAGGCAATCTTTTTGAATTTCTTATGCTGTAAACTCATTCTGCTTTTATCAGTTCCACAAATGTGCTCTCAAAAATCACTGAATAGAAATAAACATGTGAATAGAGGAGCTTTTCAACACACAACTTTACTTCCTCCCAGTGAAAGGCAAACAGAAGGGACTGGGAGTTCTGGATAATGGAACTGAATGTCCACAGAAGAGCAACATGAGTGAGTAACAAGAAGTGACCGGCACACAGCTGCCCACACACCTTCTACCTTCACATGAACTCATCCTCTATGCCTGCTCCTTGGCGTTTCCTAACACACATTCAGTCATTCTTCATTTTATTTATAGGGATTTCTTTTAACTAGACTTCTTAGGAGAGCATTTTTGTCATCTGCAGGTACAACTGTGTGTGAAATGACAACATACTGAACGCATATGAGGCTGTCTCTGCAAACTGCGTTCTAGGTCTACTGTGTTTATTACCACGCACCCTGGCTCACCTGCTCTAAAATGGCTCAGATTCCTGTTCTAGAAAGTGCTTCCCAAACAGCCCGGCACCCACCCCAAGCACGGAGGATGCACAAAATTCCTGATGCAAATTCATGCTGGCAGTGATGCAAACCTCCAAACAAAGCAGAACCTAATCCAACCTAGAATCTCACTCTCTAGATTCATCAGGTTAACACTCAACTTTCTGCTACTTTCTTGCAACAGCATATTTTAAAACTCCAGTCTATGAGATTTTCAAAATTTCCTCATGAAAAAATAATGATGCACGCCTTTTTGAAGTCAGATATTAAAAGTCAGAGAATGTAAAAATGGCTCACAATTGTGTTTTACCTATTAAAAATGATATTTTGAGAACTGTACAGAATTTTATTCCTTATGCTCTATTTATAAAACATAAACATCAAAAAAAACCAGATTTGGTTTCCATAGCTTTCATTGCTCCCATAGCTTTTGAAATTCAATGCATATGGGGCCTCGTTCCTCCTGATGAAGTGTCTATTCAAGCCCTCTGTATACACTTTCATTTTAAACTCCAGAGACACTTGATCATTCTTCTAGATAAGCTCTAAATGTTATAAAAATATGGCTGGATTAGGCAATCTTTTTGAATTTCTTATGCTGTAAACTCATTCTGCTTTTATCAGTTCCACAAATGTGCTCTCAAAAATCACTGAATAGAAATAAACATGTGAATAGAGGAGCTTTTCAACACACAACTTTACTTCCTCCCAGTGAAAGGCAAACAGAAGGGACTGGGAGTTCTGGATAATGGAACTGAATGTCCACAGAAGAGCAACATGAGTGAGTAACAAGAAGTGACCGGCACACAGCTGCCCACACACCTTCTACCTTCACATGAACTCATCCTCTATGCCTGCTCCTTGGCGTTTCCTAACACACATTCAGTCATTCTTCATTTTATTTATAGGGATTTCTTTTAACTAGACTTCTTAGGAGAGCATTTTTGTCATCTGCAGGTACAACTGTGTGTGAAATGACAACATACTGAACGCATATGAGGCTGTCTCTGCAAACTGCGTTCTAGGTCTACTGTGTTTATTACCACGCACCCTGGCTCACCTGCTCTAAAATGGCTCAGATTCCTGTTCTAGAAAGTGCTTCCCAAACAGCCCGGCACCCACCCCAAGCACGGAGGATGCACAAAATTCCTGATGCAAATTCATGCTGGCAGTGATGCAAACCTCCAAACAAAGCAGAACCTAATCCAACCTAGAATCTCACTCTCTAGATTCATCAGGTTAACACTCAACTTTCTGCTACTTTCTTGCAACAGCATATTTTAAAACTCCAGTCTATGAGATTTTCAAAATTTCCTCATGAAAAAATAATGATGCACGCCTTTTTGAAGTCAGATATTAAAAGTCAGAGAATGTAAAAATGGCTCACAATTGTGTTTTACCTATTAAAAATGATATTTTGAGAACTGTACAGAATTTTATTCCTTATGCTCTATTTATAAAACATAAACATCAAAAAAAAAAACCAGATTTGGTTTCCATAGCTTTCATTGCTCCCATAGCTTTTGAAATTCAATGCATAGTTATTGCACATTTATTCTTGGGCAAAACAGGAACTAGGCACCAACCAAGGGATATAAAAGATTCACAAAACGCCAGACGAACATAATGAAGACTGTTTAAATATCTCGATCCTTTTCATTTAAAATTTTGTATTTTAATTTTTGTGCCTGACAACAAATGTTGACTTTAAGAAACAAAATAGAATCTATATATGTATGGACACAAACCTACCCCCCACTCCCCACACACAAACACTCTCTTTCTGTTTTAATTTTGACTTTTCATTGCTTATATATCTGTAACCTCACATTATTCAATGTTAATAAATATATCAGGATGCATGATCAGATGTTAATCAGTAGTCTTGAATATTAATACTTTCAAGTAAACTCCCTCCTTCAAATGAAACATTCGAAAGACCATGCATTAAGATAAAAATGCAAGAGACTGCTGATGATGGAACTGAACACATTTTTAAGAAATGGAAAAGCAAGATGAATGTGACTATTAATTTCCAGACTGTTGCAAAGGTAGGAAGAATGAATTTTTAGAAGGCCTGCAGCTTGTTAAATTCCGTGGTCCTACACACTCATGATGATGATCCCTCCTTAGAATCCATCTGTCCAGATAATACATTCACAGCCTCCCCAGTGATGATGCATGGCCACCTCCAGACCCTGGGGAAGGCCTTCTCAGTCACGTTAATGACAGGATGTGGAACGTGTCATGGGCTGGATCATTTCTTATAACAAGTACAAACAGTTAAACAGCTCTGAAGGGATGGGTACCGGGCACTATGCTAAGGGTTTTCCATGTGTTACCTCAGTCACCTTTTTAATCACTTCTAGGAGATTAGGATGTTACTCATACCATTCCCAAAACAAGCAGGAGGAAGTTGAGGCACAGAGAAGTTAAAACACTTTTTTTTCACGTCCCCAGAGCTAGGAAGAGGCAGAGCTGGGATTCCAACCCAGGCAGTCTGGCTTGGGGGTCCACAATCTCAATGCTCTCCTGCCTCCTAGGAAGCAAGAAGTGCAGAACATCCGGTCGAGAATAACAGACACCACTTTGACAAGCTAATGGTGAAGGACGGAGGGTCTCCCTAACCCTCAACCTCTCAACTACCTCCTCTTTCCCAATGCACAGGTTCCTTGTCCGTCATGGGGTAGGGGTATCGCTGGGAGAGTCATGAAGCAGTTGCTGATGCCAGAATGCAAAGATGCTGTAGTGACAACCAAGGGATATAAAAGATTCACAAAACGCCAGACGAACTTTAAAATTTAAATATCTCGATCCTTTTCATTTAAAATTTTGTATTTTAATTTTTGTGCCTGACAACAAATGTTGACTTTAAGAAACAAAATAGAATCTATATATGTATGGACACAAACCTACCCCCCACTCCCCACACACAAACACTCTCTTTCTGTTTTAATTTTGACTTTTCATTGCTTATATATCTGTAACCTCACATTATTCAATGTTAATAAATATATCAGGATGCATGATCAGATGTTAATCAGTAGTCTTGAATATTAATACTTTCAAGTAAACTCCCTCCTTCAAATGAAACATTCGAAAGACCATGCATTAAGATAAAAATGCAAGAGACTGCTGATGATGGAACTGAACACATTTTTAAGAAATGGAAAAGCAAGATGAATGTGACTATTAATTTCCAGACTGTTGCAAAGGTAGGAAGAATGAATTTTTAGAAGGCCTGCAGCTTGTTAAATTCCGTGGTCCTACACACTCATGATGATGATCCCTCCTTAGAATCCATCTGTCCAGATAATACATTCACAGCCTCCCCAGTGATGATGCATGGCCACCTCCAGACCCTGGGGAAGGCCTTCTCAGTCACGTTAATGACAGGATGTGGAACGTGTCATGGGCTGGATCATTTCTTATAACAAGTACAAACAGTTAAACAGCTCTGAAGGGATGGGTACCGGGCACTATGCTAAGGGTTTTCCATGTGTTACCTCAGTCACCTTTTTAATCACTTCTAGGAGATTAGGATGTTACTCATACCATTCCCAAAACAAGCAGGAGGAAGTTGAGGCACAGAGAAGTTAAAACACTTTTTTTTCACGTCCCCAGAGCTAGGAAGAGGCAGAGCTGGGATTCCAACCCAGGCAGTCTGGCTTGGGGGTCCACAATCTCAATGCTCTCCTGCCTCCTAGGAAGCAAGAAGTGCAGAACATCCGGTCGAGAATAACAGACACCACTTTGACAAGCTAATGGTGAAGGACGGAGGGTCTCCCTAACCCTCAACCTCTCAACTACCTCCTCTTTCCCAATGCACAGGTTCCTTGTCCGTCATGGGGTAGGGGTATCGCTGGGAGAGTCATGAAGCAGTTGCTGATGCCAGAATGCAAAGATGCTGTAGTGACATGTCTGATTTCCAAGCAGATACCCAGTCAATATTTGAAGTAACATATTTTAGAAAGAACTAGCAACTCAGCAACCACTTGTGATGCATTCTTCCTAATTACCATGGAACATTTGGCTCTCTGCAGACACTTTGCTGCCACCAAAATACTGCTCTTTCATGCATGAGGGCTTGCTGAGCAAAAATATTTTCAAAAAGAACAAGGACAGCTGTCAAAAATGATCACAACCTTTGCACTGTGAGGAATCCTGAAATAAGCTGCTGGGTGTCTTCGTGTGTGAAATGTGCTGGTTATAGCAGGTGGAGAGCTACCTCAAGTCTCCTAACACACAACACTCTCTTGCACACCTCTGTGTATCACTTTATAATGTGAGCAAGACACACTTGCCTGTGTTATTTCATATGATCTCTACACCATCAAGCAGGGTAAGTAAGTAGGTATTTTTACTTGATTTTGTTTTAAAAGAAAAGTTCTTCAAGACTTGAGTATGTTTAAAGATGAAATTGGTGTGACCCCATGTGGCAAACTAGCTTCAAGACTAGTTATCTTTCCTCTACAGAATGCTATCCATACTTGGCTTCTTGATGTCTCAGTGCTAGGCAAGTTCTATCTGCATATTTATAAGCATGTACAAATATCAGAGGATGTATATACATATATATAGAATGCCTATATATGTGCTCTCTGTGAATTGGCTTTTGTGATACCTGTATCTATGTCCATATATCTACGTGTGTGTTCATGCTATGTCACTTCAGTGGTGTCCAACTCTTCGCAATCCTAAGGACCATAGCCTGCCAGGCTTTTCTGTACATGAGTTTCTCCAGGCAAGAATACGGGAGTGGGTTGCCATGTGCTCCTCCAGGAGATCTTCCCAACCCAGGGAGTGAAGCTCCATCTCTTATGTTTCCTGGATTGGCAGGCTCTTTATCACTAGCGCCACCTGGGAAGCCCTATATAGCTATATCTACATTCATATCTAGATTTTGTCTGTCTTCTGCCAGCCTTTTTTTTTTTTTTTTGGTGAAAAAACAAAAGGACCAATATAAGATACATAATATAAAAAGAAGCACAGATTTTGATTCATACAATTATTCTTATAATTACTGGGTTTGAATTACAGACCTCAATAGTTTTAACTTTCCTATTAGGTGATTAAGTTCAGAGTTGCTATCTGGAAAACAAAGGGATTTGGTTAAGGTGTTGGACAACATCAATGCCATTCAATATACTGTCTTCAAAGTCCAGAGTCTCAAGTCTTGGGGTGTCTGGGGTATAGAGGGAGGTGAGGCTCGTTAAGCAACTTAAAACTCCATCTCTCTGGGCTGCATTGTAGATGCAACTTCTGAGGAAGATTTCACTAGGAACTCAAGCTCAAAGTATATGAGAAAAGCTCTTATCTTTAAGATCACTTACAGCACTTACAGTACTTTATTGTCACTTAATTCCTTAAAGAGATACACTGATCTTAATATTTACTGTGATCTTACATAGTACAGCATCTTCATGCTCTACACACCTGCACAAAATACAGAGAAGTACAATATTGCTGCTTTAGTAGAACTGACAATCTAAACGCCTAGTAGTCATTGTTGACTATCTAAAATGTGTGCCTTAGGCCAATGGAACAAAATAGAGAACCCAGAGATAAACTCATGCACCTGTGGGTACCTTATTTTTGACAAAGGAGGTGAAAATATAAAATGGGACAAAGACAGCCTCTTCAACAAATGGTGCTGGGAAAATTGGACAGCTATATGCAGAAAAAATGAAGTCAGAACATTCCCTGACACCATACACAAAGATCAACTCAAAATGGATTAAAGACCTAAACGTGAGACCAGAAACCATAAAACTCTTAGAGGAGAATATAGGCAAAACACTCAAGGACATACACCAAAACAAGATCTTCTCTGACCCACCTACTAGAATAGCAGAACTAAAAAGAAAAATGAACATGTGGGACCTAATGAAACTTAAAAGCTTTTGTACAACAAAAGAAGTACAAAAAAGCTGAACAGACAACCCACAGAATGGGAGAAAACCAAAGCAAATGAAATAACAGACAAATAATTAATCTCCAAAATCTACAAGCAACTCAGACAACTCAGCACTGGAAAAATGAACACCCAATCAAAAAATTGGAAAAGGACCTAAACAGACACCTCTCCAAAGAGGACATACAGATGGCCCAAAAGCACATGAAACGATGCTCAACCTCACTTATCATTAGAGAAATGCAAAGCAAAGCTACAATGAGATATCACCTCACACCCGTCAGAATGGCCATCATCCACAAATCGACAGACAATAAATGCTGGAGAGGGTGTGGAGAAAAGGGAACCCTCTTACATTGCTGGTGGGAATGTAAATTGATACAGCAGCTATGAAAGACAATATGGCGATTCCTTAAAAAACTAAAAATAGAAGTACCCTACGACCCAGCAATCCCACTATCAGGCTTATACCCTGATGAAATTAAAACTGAAAGTAGCACTTGTACCCCAATGTTCATTGCAGCTCTCTATACAACAGCTAGAACATGGAAGCAACCTAGATGTCCAATGATGAATGAATGGATAAAACAGCTTTGGTACATATATACAATGGAATACTACACAGCTGTAAAGAGAAATGTAGAAGAATCAGTCCTAATGAGGTGGATGAATCTAGAACCTATTATACAAAGTGAAGCAAGTCAAAAAGAGAAAGACAAGTACAGTATACTAACACATGTATATGGAATCTAGTAAGATGGTAATGATAACGCAGGCAGTGAAGAGATGGAAAAACAGACATAGAGAACAGACATGAACATTGTGGGGAATGAACAGTGGGTGGGAGGCATAGAGGGAGTAACATGGAAACCTATACTATCATATGTGAAAAAAGATAGCTATTGTCATTGTGCTGTGGGAATAGGGGATCCTGCAGGGGCGCGGTATGACGGCCTGGAGGGGTGGAATGGGGGGGTCTGGGAGGGATGTGGAGGGGGGAGGGGGCCAGGGGTATACATATGACTAATCTGGGATTATACATATCTGTAAACAATAAAACTTTGTAAAAGTAAAAAGTAAAATAAAAATAATTATTAAAAAATAATTAATAAAATAATTATTAAAAATAATATGTGTGCATATATGTATATATATATACATATATATACATATATACATATATATATTCATATATATATATGAAAGGCTCTGACATGAGCAGTTGCCTTACTCAGTTTATTTTAACTACAAGTGTTCAAGAGTAATGAAGTTTCATTTAACACAGTACTAATCTTCAGAGATTATTTTATCTGAATCAATGAGGTTTTACATATTGCCTTACTTCAGAAGAACAACTATTAAGAAAAAATGTGAATTGGTTTTGCTAAAATTCTCTATAAGTCTTCAGTGTATAAAAATGTCAAGGATCTGATAAACATTAGTGTAGGACAGAAGTAGACTTGTAGCTGAGAATTTAGATTTATGAATGTATGAATTATTTAAAACCAATTTTAAAATACCTAACATTAAAGGAGTATCAATATCACGGTGATTTAAAACTTCTTATAAAAAAATCTGATAGGATTTGTGCTTTAAGAAAAATATTTAGCTTTAAAGAATTTTTAATTCAATATCCAAGCTTCAGGCATAAGAGATTTATTCTTTCTAAGGATATATTAGTTTTCACAGTTTCCTAACAAGAATCTCATCCTCACAGGTGATAACTCATAATCATTGGCAAAAATTAGGTGACTCCATGAATACTTCTGATTCTCAAGCAGATGTAGGTTTGTTGCCATGTCATCAAACACGATGGGTCATTTGGCTAAAAAGAAAGACAAGTCTTCTTTCAAAGTTAACATTTTTTGATGTCCCATTGTGTCAATAGCTGTTATTCCATTCATCTCATTTGCAAAGAAAGGGAGCTTTCTTGGCTATACTGCCTATGACAACATGGTTCAATTTGTGGTGTAGCCTTTTAAAAAGAAATATGGCCGTGAAGTAAATAGAAATAATTTTCAAAGAGATGCTGCCACCTTTTGATTGGTCTCCCATGAAGCACAGGCTCATTCCTGACAGCCTGCAGAGTCAGGAGAAGCACAGGATGAAATGACTGAACATTTCAGATTCATAAGCAATTCTATGATGTTGAGATTTTTTACTTGGATGACTCTCATTCTTTATGATAGGTTTCAGAAAGACTCATTGAAACAAAGCAATTTTTCCAAATGTTAATATAGCAATAGAAAAGATCCTTGCTAGAAATGGAGAAATATTCCAAGTTTTATTCAGGTCAGACATATTAATAACATGTCTATCATACCAACTGAGGCAATAAAAAATAATTTCTATACTACAGAACAAAAGACTAGGAAAGATTACGTATACTTTCTGTACTCAGCATTCCATTTAGACATCATGTCATTTCATCATTGATTTTTTTCATATTTGTGAGTACCCTTTTACTAATTCCACTCCCTGAGTAGAGCAGTCATCAGACTTCTCTTTTCTTCTAAGTTCTTTACAATTTCTTTCATTTCTAACGTGTTAATTAGCTTTAAGTTTGAAGCAACAGATATTTCTTTTTTTTTTTTTTTAAAGATTTATTTATTTATTTATTTTGGGCGGGGGTCGGGTTGGGGAGGGAGGGGAGCAGGCGGGCTGCTTCTATTGGTCTTTCATTTCTCTATGTTCATCCGTCTTTGTTCTTTGGCTCCTGTGGGCCTCCCATCGCGGTGGCGTCTGTCGTCGCAGAGCACTGGCTCTGGGCGCATGCGCTCCAGAGCTCTGGCTCGGGAATTGGACACATCGGTCCAGCCACTCCGCGGCACGTGGGATCTTCCCAGGCCAGGGCTCGAACCGGCGCCCCTTGCACTGCAAGGCGGTGTCCTTACCCACTAGACCACCAGATATTTCTAAGAAAATAATTTACCTACTGTAGTCTAATCAATACTTAGAATAAGAATAGGCTCTGTGATATTTTAATGACTTCATTTAATGACTTGAAATCAGACACCTTTTCTGAGTTAAATGATTATATTTATTATTTATCAAAATATTTTAATAAATTGAAATATTAATCATAGTATGCTAAATGTCAAATCATTTACTTAACTGAGCAATTATCTTAAGGAATATTCAGTAGCATTTCTGATATTTACATTACAGTATTTCTTCAATTCCTTTAAAATAATTATCTAAAAAAATAAAATAATTGTCTAATTCAAATTAATGACTTCACAGGACCAAGATTTGTAGGGTTTCCAAAATGCAATTCTATGATGTTGAGATTTTTATTTGGGAAACCCATTTATGATAGGTTTCAGAAAGACTCATTGAAACAAAGCAATTTTTCCAAATGTTAATATAGCAATAGAAAAGATCCTTGCTAGAAATGGAGAAATATTCCAAGTTTTATTCAGGTCAGACATATTAATAACATGTCTATCATACCAACTGAGGCAATAAAAAATAATTTCTATACTACAGAACAAAAGACTAGGAAAGATTACGTATACTTTCTGTACTCAGCATTCCATTTAGACATCATGTCATTTCATCATTGATTTTTTTCATATTTGTGAGTACCCTTTTACTAATTCCACTCCCTGAGTAGAGCAGTCATCAGACTTCTCTTTTCTTCTAAGTTCTTTACAATTTCTTTCATTTCTAACGTGTTAATTAGCTTTAAGTTTGAAGCAACAGATATTTCTTTTTTTTTTTTTTTAAAGATTTATTTATTTATTTATTTTGGGCGGGGGTCGGGTTGGGGAGGGAGGGGAGCAGGCGGGCTGCTTCTATTGGTCTTTCATTTCTCTATGTTCATCCGTCTTTGTTCTTTGGCTCCTGTGGGCCTCCCATCGCGGTGGCGTCTGTCGTCGCAGAGCACTGGCTCTGGGCGCATGCGCTCCAGAGCTCTGGCCCGGTAATTGGACACATCGGTCCAGCCACTCCGCGGCACGTGGGATCTTCCCAGGCCAGGGCTCGAACCGGCGCCCCTTGCACTGCAAGGCGGTGTCCTTACCCACTAGACCACCAGATATTTCTAAGAAAATAATTTACCTACTGTAGTCTAATCAATACTTAGAATAAGAATAGGCTCTGTGATATTTTAATGACTTCATTTAATGACTTGAAATCAGACACCTTTTCTGAGTTAAATGATTATATTTATTATTTATCAAAATATTTTAATAAATTGAAATATTAATCATAGTATGCTAAATGTCAAATCATTTACTTAACTGAGCAATTATCTTAAGGAATATTCAGTAGCATTTCTGATATTTACATTACAGTATTTCTTCAATTCCTTTAAAATAATTATCTAAAAAAATAAAATAATTGTCTAATTCAAATTAATGACTTCACAGGACCAAGATTTGTAGGGTTTCCAAAATGCAACTAAAAAAACAATGTGCAATTATGTAAGCCATGGGCTAATATGAAATGACTCAAGGAAATTGAGATTTAATCTTTTTTAAAAATACTAGCACTGGGGCTTCCGTGGTAGTCCAGTGGGTGAAGAGTCCATCTTGCAGTGCAAGGGGCACCGGTTCGAACCCTGGCCCGGGAAGATCCTATGTGCTGAGGAGCAGCTGGACTGGTGTGTCCGATCATGAGCCAGCGCTCTGGAGCGCATGTGCCCAGAGCCACTGCTATGCAACAAGGGAGGCCGCTAGCTTGGAGCTTGGCCAGGTGACCTGATGAACGAGGAGGGGAGGCGAGTGTCAGAGGGTGTGGCGACCCACAAAGGATACAACCCTTCCTCCCAGGCCAAGAAGGGCCACCGAGCAAGCTGGTCAGAATCTACCTGCAGCCACGAGGCAAGCCCAGCCAGCCAACCGCCGGAATAAGGACACCTCGCCAAGAACCTGACAGACCCTGCGCACACACACACATACGCACGCACACCGACACACACGCATCTGCTCCATTCAACAGAGGAGGAAACAGAGAAATCACATCTAGGAGCCCAGGCAGCTTGTGACGCGGCATCCTTGACGTTAACAACTAAGTGATGTCTAGTTAGACCCTGACCTGGTAACTGAGTTAGACCAGGCCGCTGCCACTGACTGCAAGGCTCTGGTTTTATTATCAACCCATTGTACAGAATAGTTCAGACTTCCTGCAGATTTATTTTACTCAAAGGAAGGATATCAGTAAAATGCAATGGCAAAAGAGGACTGTTTAGAGCAGCTGCAGGTACACACGATCTGTTTCCAGTTTAGGGAAATCTCCCAACTTTTCCAGCACGTGTCTTTACAGCCAGTAAGATCCTGGCACCTAAGCTATCACATCTCTCCCTTGTGTATAACTGGGGGGTTTTTAAACAAATATACAGATATTTAATCAGTAGCATTTCTGATATTTACATTACAGTATTTCTTCAATTCCTTTAAAATAATTATCTAAAAAAATAAAATAATTGTCTAATTCAAATTAATGACTTCACAGGACCAAGATTTGTAGGGTTTCCAAAATGCAACTAAAAAAACAATGTGCAATTATGTAAGCCATGGGCTAATATGAAATGACTCAAGGAAATTGAGATTTAATCTTTTTTAAAAATACTAGCACTGGGGCTTCCGTGGTAGTCCAGTGGGTGAAGAGTCCATCTTGTAGTGCAAGGGGCACTGGTTTGACCCCTGGCCGGGAAGATCCTATGTGCTGAGGAGCAGCTGGACTGGTGTGTCCGATCATGAGCCAGCGCTCTGGAGCGCATGTGCCCAGAGCCACTGCTATGCAACAAGGGAGGCCGCTAGCTTGGAGCTTGGCCAGGTGACCTGATGAACGAGGAGGGGAGGCGAGTGTCAGAGGGTGTGGCGACCCACAAAGGATACAACCCTTCCTCCCAGGCCAAGAAGGGCCACCGAGCAAGCTGGTCAGAATCTACCTGCAGCCACGAGGCAAGCCCAGCCAGCCAACCGCCGGAATAAGGACACCTCGCCAAGAACCTGACAGACCCTGCGCACACACACACATACGCACGCACACCGACACACACGCATCTGCTCCATTCAACAGAGGAGGAAACAGAGAAATCACATCTAGGAGCCCAGGCAGCTTGTGACGCGGCATCCTTGACGTTAACAACTAAGTGATGTCTAGTTAGACCCTGACCTGGTAACTGAGTTAGACCAGGCCGCTGCCACTGACTGCAAGGCTCTGGTTTTATTATCAACCCATTGTACAGAATAGTTCAGACTTCCTGCAGATTTATTTTACTCAAAGGAAGGATATCAGTAAAATGCAATGGCAAAAGAGGACTGTTTAGAGCAGCTGCAGGTACACACGATCTGTTTCCAGTTTAGGGAAATCTCCCAACTTTTCCAGCACGTGTCTTTACAGCCAGTAAGATCCTGGCACCTAAGCTATCACATCTCTCCCTTGTGTATAACTGGGGGGTTTTTATGTTACTATAATGCGTCTCACTTCTTAAGGGGATTTTTGAAACAAATCTTTTAACAGTGAGGTTTTACTGCATAAACTCCAGGATGCCATGAAAAGGCACCTAGAAGAAAGTTGTATTGATATGCTTGGCCACTGTGGTAATTACTGAACCCATCTAATCTCTAGAGGTGATTTTTTTAAAAGTATCTGATGGTTCTTAAACACTCTCATATCCTAAGAATTTAAATACATGAAAAATGCAGAGTTCAGGAAATCAAGAGCTGGTTCCAATGTGCAGAGAGTTCTTAAAATAAGACAGTTAAATGTCTTGTTCTTCCATAATCATGTTTACAGAATTTTAGAGTTGAAACCGGCTTAGAACTGCTGCCACCAAGGGCGTCTCGAATTTTGTGAGTCATGTTCCCTCTCAGGAGACAGTGAAAGCTACATGCCTCCCTAGACCAAAAAATTCAAATCAAAATGTGGGATATACTTCCAGGGAGTTCAGACCACTTGAAAACCCATCCATGGACACCTCAGGGGCTCATGATTTCCAGAATAAGAGCTCTGACCTCAACCACAGTTTAGTTGAGAATGACTTTTCTTGTCTGTCCCTCTCAGTTTCCATTGTCCTGCAGGCTCACTGGCGGTTAAAACCCTGGAGAGAGGCCAGGCCACTACAGGATCAGGGTTTGTCAATTTCCTTCTGGTTTGTTTCAGGCATTCATAACTATTTTGAGGGAAATTTACTGCTGCGGTATATCCCCTCACCCAGATTTCAATAACTGTTGACCTCTGGTTACTTTGTTTCATCTATTCACCCTCTTTCAGTTTTTTGTCTAAAGTATTTTTAAAAAGACATTCATGGCATTTTACTCTTCCATCCGTGAAATCAACAATGTGCTTTTCTAGATGGTAAGGATATATACCATTATTAGTAGAAACAACTTCTAGGCCAATTAACAGAAATCTGTTATCTAATGCCATGCTCACATTAAAATTTCTCATCTTGAAGATTTTTTTAAACAGCTGGCTTGTGCAAATCAAGATCTGAAAAAAAAACGGGCATATTGATTTACTCATCAAGTCTCTTCTATTTATTCATAGTATTCATTTCTCGAATTCTCTTTCTATGAATTGGTTTTTTCCTCAAAGAGTCTCCCACATTATGGATTTGGCCCAAAACTTCCTTGCTCTCTCATTGAATTTCCTCCTCCACCTTATGAGGCCTTAAGACCTGGCAATTAGAGACAGGTAGTGTTTAATTTTTGCTTTATTCAGTTTAATCTCAAAGGAAGAAAGAGTCTGAGAATCTCTTCACTCTTGAAGAGCAAGATCAATGGAAGATTTATTTTTACCTTTCAGTCTTATCATCCTTCCTCTCCCTTACCATGTACATGTTTTCAATCTCAGTGATTCTCTATTCTTCTAAGGAGCAAGCCTTTCCTGAAAAGGCAACTCACATTTTCCTGCACGAGAGCTGTTTGAAGAGCAGGTGGGCTGTAATAAAATGCATTCTGCTGTGTGCATGGGGACACTATGCACGGAAGTGTCTGACACAGTCCCCAACCAGTGGTTAGGTCTTACATGTTGGCTGAAGCTCAATGGAAATAAATATCATTGATCACTCCCAATAAGTGTATATCAGTTATTAACACAAGTCATGAATTTCTGGATGGAGGAAAACAACCCATTACATTGTGTACCACGGTAGTCTGCATTCCCAGTGGCATAAGAACACCCCTTCCCATTCTTGGTCAGGTACGATGTCAACTTCTCCAGAACTGTGTGCTTATCTGGTACTGAAAACTGATACTCAAAACAAACAGTTAAAACAAATACCCACAGAAAAGGCTAAACCCTCAATACACCTTACGAGGGCTAAATATATATCTTAGCTCACATTGTATAGTCACAGGAAAAATGAATCTCCCACATCCTCATCAGCAGTCTGTCTCCCTATCTACCCATCAGCTGACTCCTCCAATGCCACACAGTCTAAGATAAGATACTGAACACCACTTTGCGACGTACTCAATATTAAATGGATCTCAAAGTTAACTATGATCTTACCTGAAGAACAAAAATAGTACTTATTTTTTCTGAACTCACTCAGGTAGACTTCAAATCTGCAACTTGGAGAAAATTAAGGATTATTATTATAACTTCTGTAGACAAATCTAGTGAACTTTGAAGTGAGGACAGCGTCTGGCAGAACATAAGCATGTCAGCTGTCAGCACCTCTTAATGTGAAATTAATCAACAACTGCCTTCTGATAGCTCTTTCACTGGGTTTTCTTTGTGGCTTAACTTTTTTGCTTCTCAAGTATATTTTGAAACTTGTGAAGAGTAGAGAGGACTCTGGCAGAGTCCCTGAAGGAGGCAGGTTATCTGATCATTCGTTTGTGAGACAACTTGTTAAAACAAGTCTTAATCTGTTCCTCTGTAGATGGACATTTACTATTGCAAACAGTGCTGCAAGAGACTCGGAAAAAAAAAAAAAAAGAGAGTTGCAAGTCTTAATTTTTATACATAACTATTGTGACAAAGACAAACTGTGACTAACTGTGATTATGATATCTTTATTTCTTCTGGGCTGTTACATTTGATTTGGGAATATTGTTGCTGTTGTTTAGTTGCTAAGTTGTGTCTGACTCTACAGCCCCATGGACCGTAGCCTATCATGGGATTTCCCAGGAAAGAATACAGGGATGGGTTGGCATTTCCTCCTCCAGAGGATTTACCCAACCCAGGGATCTAGCCCACACCTCTTGCATTGACAGGTATACTCTTTAGCACTGAGCAAACCAGGGAAGCCCAGGCTCAGCTCTCTGACATGGATGATTGTTGGCAGCTGACGCTCTCCCTGGCAGTAAAGATATTCAACAGGAAACATCCGCGGGCCACTACCCGGCACTGCGCATGTGCAATACTTCTCCACCGTTCCTCTGCTAAAACCCACCCAAGTCAGCTGTCAACACCTAAGGGTGTTCCGGCAGCCTTCTTTGCTGAAATTTCCAGCTCCTGGCAGGTCTCTTGAGGGGGCATCTTTCCCAAACGACCGAGCAAGGCTCCCACCCAAGTCCACCGCTGTCCCCTCTTAATCCCACAGTCCCAAGGGCCACTTTCTCTCCCCTGGGCCACTTTTGCCCCTCAGTTTTCTCTCCCAGTCTCTGTTCCCCGGGGCCACTCCACCCAGTTTCCTGCCTGGAGGTTGGGTGAGCTTGAGTCAGAGGATAAACTGGTGAACCACTTCCACAAAACAGAGTTGGTGTTGTTAAGAAAACTAGGTTGAAAGCTCTGAAAAGACATTATCAAAAAAAAAAAAAAAATTACTGTACTCATGAAAAACAGGTGGCAAAAGATGGAGAGAACCATAAGATAAAATTTAAAACTCCATCAAGAGGCAGTATTCAAACTAATTCACAAGCAACTCTAAGTCTGCTTCTCTTTAAAGACACCGGATCTGGCAGGGACAGGGCTGTATTAGGTACAGACTGTACAGAATGTTCAATGAGGCAATGCAATCAGATCATTTGTTTGTGAGACAACTTGTTAAAACAAGTCTTAATCTGTTCCTCTGTAGATGGACATTTACTATTGCAAACAGTGCTGAAAGAGAATCGGAAAAAAAAAAAGAGAGTTGCAAGTCTTAATTTTTATACATAACTATTGTGACAAAGACAAACTGTGACTAACTGTGATTATGATATCTTTATTTCTTCTGGGCTGTTACATTTGATTTGGGAATATTGTTGCTGTTGTTTAGTTGCTAAGTTGTGTCTGACTCTACAGCCCCATGGACCGTAGCCTATCATGGGATTTCCCAGGAAAGAATACAGGGATGGGTTGGCATTTCCTCCTCCAGAGGATTTACCCAACCCAGGGATCTAGCCCACACCTCTTGCATTGACAGGTATACTCTTTAGCACTGAGCAAACCAGGGAAGCCCAGGCTCAGCTCTCTGACATGGATGATTGTTGGCAGCTGACGCTCTCCCTGGCAGTAAAGATATTCAACAGGAAACATCCGCGGGCCACTACCCGGCACTGCGCATGTGCAATACTTCTCCACCGTTCCTCTGCTAAAACCCACCCAAGTCAGCTGTCAACACCTAAGGGTGTTCCGGCAGCCTTCTTTGCTGAAATTTCCAGCTCCTGGCAGGTCTCTTGAGGGGGCATCTTTCCCAAACGACCGAGCAAGGCTCCCACCCAAGTCCACCGCTGTCCCCTCTTAATCCCACAGTCCCAAGGGCCACTTTCTCTCCCCTGGGCCACTTTTGCCACTCCCGTTTTCTCTCCCAGTCTCTGTTCCCCGGGGCCACTCCACCCAGTTTCCTGCCTGGAGGTTGGGTGAGCTTGAGTCAGAGGATAAACTGGTGAACCACTTCCACAAAACAGAGTTGGTGTTGTTAAGAAAACTAGGTTGAAAGCTCTGAAAAGACATTATCAAAAAAAAAAAAAAAATTACTGTACTCATGAAAAACAGGTGGCAAAAGATGGAGAGAACCATAAGATAAAATTTAAAACTCCATCAAGAGGCAGTATTCAAACTAATTCACAAGCAACTCTAAGTCTGCTTCTCTTTAAAGACACCGGATCTGGCAGGGACAGGGCTGTATTAGGGGTACAGACTGTACAGAATGTTCAATGAGGCAATGCAATCAGAGGACCTCATGCAAAGGAAAGGCCCAGCTCCTGAGCAGCAGTTTGCAAAGAAATCCACATTTACACAGTTTATGTTAAAATAAAATGCCTAATGTATGCATGGATCATCTTATGCTTTTTTGTTTAAATCAGGTCCTGGAATCACCTGACCCTCTCCCATAAACACTAACTTTGTAAGAATGGAGAGCTTCTCTCCTACCCGGCCATCTCCTTTGCTCAGGTTGTGCAGTCAGAAGACAAAAAGGAAAACCTCCCAAACTGTGAAAGTGAAAGTGTTAGTCACTCAGTAGTGTCCGACTCTTTGCGACCTCATGGACTGTAGTCCACCAGGCTCCTCTGTCCGTGGACCTCTCCAGGCAAGAATACTGGAGTGGGTAGCCATTCTCTTCTCCAGAGGATCTTCCCCACCCAGGGATCAAACCTGGGTCTCCTGTATTGAAGGCAGATTCCTTACCTTCTGATCCAGAAACCCTTAAACAAAACCTGTTCTCATTTTGGCTGCTGCCTTAGGTCACCCTCTTACCTGTTTTTCACTCATGACCCCAAACTCTATTTGTCTACTTACAGCTCCACATGTGCACTCCATAATCCCTCAAAAAGTCATACAGGCTAGTTTCCATGAAGAGAGTTCATTACACTCCAAATTAAGCTCCTCAGTTTTTTCCCATTGAGATATTTCCTGGAGTACAGACCTGGGTGCCCACCTTGGTTCCTGGGCTGTTGGGTTGGGTTTTCTTCTCCTTCTCTAATGGTGGCTTCATGGGCAGACACCAAGGTCTTCTGTTTCACCTTACTCTTTTCCCCTTGCTCACAACTCTGTTATTCAACTCATGTTTTTGGGGAGTTTCCAATGGTGTCTGGGTGCCCACAGTTCAGAGCACTGCACCTGGCCACTGGAAGGGGCTCGATAAGACTGTGGATGAATGACTAACTCCCACGGTCAGCCTTGACTTCTCCCAAGCTCCAAATCCACCTACTTGAGAGATACGGCTGGGCAGGAGCGTGGCGGGCTACATTCCATGGGGTTGTGAAGAGTCGGACACAACTGAGCAGGCACGTGACCAACAGTGACAGTTAATTAAGATCATTTTCCTTTATCTCCGATACAGAAGTGAAAATAAAGTATAATCATCATAGTAAACTGATAAACATTATGTTATAGACAGTATGAGGCATGTCAAGGATGTACAGAGAGCTGTAACATAGCAAGCCCTCCACAAATAGTAGCTTTGTTTAACTCCTTGCTAGAATCTGCCTCAAAGAGGTCACCATAAATCTCTCCAAACCTTCACCTATTTCCTCAAATTCAAAAAGCAGTCCTCTTCCTCTGTGCTTGCTTCAGTAACTGAATTAACATCGCTTTAAGCACTGAGACTAGTAATCAGTTTCTGAGTCATTTTTTGCTTCTTTGTTAAGACTTCCATTCGATAAATTGCAAAATCCTGCCCATTCCCCCAACCTCCTCCCAGAAATCTACAAACTAAATCTTCAAGTTGAGCTGCCTCCCTCTTTATGTCTCCACCAGCACTGACCTACTTTGGTCCTCGCCATTTTTCATCTGGACCCTGCAGGAGGCCCCTCACTGAGACATTGTGCATGGACTTCCTTCTGGAGTACTAGCCCATAATAGTTCCCCTTGGCTTCTAAAACACCCTTTTATGCTTACAAGTTACGTTCTTACACAATCATGTCTTTAAATGTCTTGGAAACTTTCAATGGCTCTTTGCTAGCTGAGGAATCAATCAAGGCTTCTAAGCACGGAATGATCTGATCTCAACCCACCTTTCCAACCTCCACTCCTAGGGGCAGGCAAGCAGGTACCTGTGATTCCCTGCACAAAGCACTTTCTCAGATTTCCAGTCTTCCAGCAATTGTGTAGAAGAGACTTTGCTTCCATTTCTGACCATAAAAGTTCTACCTGTATTTCAAAAGCCCATCACTTTCCTGATGTTCTAAATAAATTTTCCTTGGAATTAAAGAATTTTTATCTGTATCAATATCTTTATCCTTTATCTTACCTATTCCTTTCTGCTGTGATATTTCCTCAACACTCTCATAAACCATGAATTTTCGACGTTTAATAATAATTTATGCACATGCATACATTGGTGCTAGTGGTAAAGAACCTGCTTATCAATGCAGGAGACATAAGAGACACAGGTTAGATCCTTGGGTTGGGAAAAGCCTCTGGAGGAGGGCATGGAAACCCACTCCAGGGAAAATCCCATGGACAGAGGAGCCTGGGGGACCACAGGCCACAAGGCCACAAAGAGTTAGACATGATATAAGTGACTTAGCACACACATTATATACAAGTATATGTGAAATACACAGACATGTTATAGACTAAAAAAGAATATGCTCATTGAAGACTTTACTTATCTTAGTTTTACTAATGCACTGGTGGATCAGTTAAAAAATTGAATGAATAAATCAATGAATGTAGTCTATGCTATATAAATCTGTGACTAATGACATTTTGAAATATGTGATAAACTATGTGGCAGGAAATATATATCTTTATCAGATTATGTAAAGCAAACCCCCAAAGTTGTTAGTCAACATTGGCTTATTTGCTATCTATCAAAAATTTATTACAGTCTAATAAAACCTTTTCGGCTGAATAATGAAAATCAGACATCAAATCAATTTAACTTGGACTTACTTGGTGCTATATTATTCACAGGCAAAAATCCTATAATATAACTCTGGTATCTTCTAGATGCCTCCATTGCTCTACCTAGAGCATCCGCTGTCTTATAAAACACCCTTTTAGCACAATCAATGTCTTTAAATGTCTTGGAAACTTTCAATGGCTCTTTGCTAGCTGAGGAATCAATCAAGGCTTCTAAGCACGGAATGATCTGATCTCAACCCACCTTTCCAACCTCCACTCCTAGGGGCAGGCAAGCAGGTACCTGTGATTCCCTGCACAAAGCACTTTCTCAGATTTCCAGTCTTCCAGCAATTGTGTAGAAGAGACTTTGCTTCCATTTCTGACCATAAAAGTTCTACCTGTATTTCAAAAGCCCATCACTTTCCTGATGTTCTAAATAAATTTTCCTTGGAATTAAAGAATTTTTATCTGTATCAATATCTTTATCCTTTATCTTACCTATTCCTTTCTGCTGTGATATTTCCTCAACACTCTCATAAACCATGAATTTTCGACGTTTAATAATAATTTATGCACATGCATACATTGGTGCTAGTGGTAAAGAACCTGCTTATCAATGCAGGAGACATAAGAGACACAGGTTAGATCCTTGGGTTGGGAAAAGCCTCTGGAGGAGGGCATGGAAACCCACTCCAGGGAAAATCCCATGGACAGAGGAGCCTGGGGGACCACAGGCCACAAGGCCACAAAGAGTTAGACATGATATAAGTGACTTAGCACACACATTATATACAAGTATATGTGAAATACACAGACATGTTATAGACTAAAAAAGAATATGCTCATTGAAGACTTTACTTATCTTAGTTTTACTAATGCACTGGTGGATCAGTTAAAAAATTGAATGAATAAATCAATGAATGTAGTCTATGCTATATAAATCTGTGACTAATGACATTTTGAAATATGTGATAAACTATGTGGCAGGAAATATATATCTTTATCAGATTATGTAAAGCAAACCCCCAAAGTTGTTAGTCAACATTGGCTTATTTGCTATCTATCAAAAATTTATTACAGTCTAATAAAACCTTTTCGGCTGAATAATGAAAATCAGACATCAAATCAATTTAACTTGGACTTACTTGGTGCTATATTATTCACAGGCAAAAATCCTATAATATAACTCTGGTATCTTCTAGATGCCTCCATTGCTCTACCTGGAGCATCCGCTGTCTTATGAGTTTCATTCCCATGGGGTTTCTGATAGTGTCTTCTTCTCTCTGTAAGCTGCAAATTGGCACTAGCCATGGGCGCTTGCCATCTACCACAAGGATTAAGTCATGAGCTACTGCGGGTGCTGACTTCCACATGCCCTGAAAGGAGTTCAGGGAGAAGAGCAGAAATGAGACCCTCTGTGTTGGGGGAAAACTGGCAGAACAGGCCTTCAGATAGTTAGCTATTTCCAGGAGCTAATTTTATGAGTTTAACTCTTGTATCGCCTCATATCTAGGGAAGCACTAAGTTCCTTCCTGTGGATGACTGTCTCTTGTGACTAGCAGAAACCTTCTGTACATGCTTGATGTGCATGTATTTCCCTTTCACCAAAATCACATCTATACTGCGCAATTTCTCAGAGCTATCTGAGAGGTCGTCTTCCAGGCTATGGTTCTCATTTTGTCCCAAATAAAACTTAACTCACTACTCTCATATTGTGCATTTTTTTAAAAGTCGACAATTTTCAGGACCCAGTCTGGGGAAAACCCACGTGGCACTTTTTTTTTTTTTTAATTTTGGCCTCTTTCATTGGCTTTTTATTTCTTTCTTTTCATCCATCTTTATTCCTTGGCCTGTGTGGGCCTCCCATTGCAGTGGTCTCTCTTGCTGCTGAGCACTCAACTCTGGGCACATGTGCTCCGGAGCACCAGTTTGCAACTGGACACACCGGTCTAGTGTTCTGCGGCACATGGGATCTTCCCAGACCAGGCATCAAACTGGCGCCCCACTGCAAGGTGGATGGACTCTTTACCCACTGGACCACCAGATAAGCCCCCACCTGGCATTTTGACTTGGCTTTTCCTTTAACTGTATCTGTTTTCTTGTTCCACATGCTGCACTCCTAGGACAAGCAGTTTGTGTTGATTCAAACATTCAGAGATCAAAGTCTCTCCTGGAACTTGACATCTGTCCTTTAACAGACATCTGGAGTCTAGTAACCTGATAGAATTCTCTCGTGAGAGACTCACTATGTGGGTGTTAGGGAGTGATCTCCCTATATATGGAATAAGAAACAATTGAGTCAATCTGAGAGGAAAAACAAACAAAAAATAAATAAATAAAAGCAAGCTTTAGCTGACTTGCTTGGCAAAGCATTAGAAAAAGAAAGTGTTAATTCCTCAGTTGTGTCTGACACTTTGCAACCCCATGGACTGCAGCCCCCCAGACTCCTCTTGTCCCTGGGATTTTCCAGGCAAGAATACTAGAGTGGGTAGTCACTCCAAGGGATCTTCCCACTTCAGGGATGGAACCCATTGCAGGCAGATTCTTTACCATCTGAGCCATGAGGGAAACCCAGCTTAACAAAAGACACGAAGTATGAAATGTTTCATGGAAAAGAATTTCCTGCAAAAGTATGTGACTATAATTTGTATCCATAGTTCAGTAAACATTCAATACCTTATTAGATGATAGGGATAATGTACAATGTTGAGATTCTCCATTTCTACCCATTCTCTTTATGCCACTCAGTCACAGGGTTCCACCTGGACAGCTTCGACCTTTCAACCCTCACTTGGGACAACAGTCTTCCAAGAGCCATCTCCTACTTTAATGCTCCTCTCATGGTGCCTTACTTCACACCTCTATTATAATATTTATCACCTCATTATGCATTTAACTTGCTCCCTCCACCACTAGAACATCTAAGTGCTTGAGGCTAGACACTATTTTTCAGTTTAACTGAGTATCTGCTACTGCTATTCAAGTCCCCAACGCAAGAGTTAGCAACTCTGAAATGAACAAAGAACAAACTTGAAAGAATAAAAATTTTAATTCCATCCTAATGACAACTCTCCAAGTTGGAGGATAAATGCATATTCTTTATCCTGACAAACAGTTCCAGAACCCTCAAGGGGCCAATTTCTCTCTAGGGAATAAGATAAACACCAGTGGAAGATGGAGTAATTTTCCTGCCTTAGCTGTCTAACATCCTGAGCTAAGTATGATGTCCTGGCTCCATGATGGTGGGTATTCTATTGGGGAAAAGATCTCAGAACTCCTGAAACCAAAGTGGATCTTCCCCATGTATTGCAGGTCCTGGATTAGACAAAGACAAATGTAATTTATGACACACTTTGCAGTCTGCTTCCTTTTTTGGGTGAGATATTGCTTTAGGGAGCCCTTGCAGTCACCTGGATGGTAGGTGAGTATAAACCCAGTATGTGCTATGGAGCAGGACTTGGAGTGCTAATTATAATATGGATTAGGTGGATGATGCCTACGAAGAGGAAGATAGGGTTTGATGCCTGAGACATGCTCATACTTACTCCACACGATTCTCAGAAAATCTAGGGTCAAGGGGGAGAGCTATCAAGGGTGAGCTGATCCTCTCTTAAACTCTTCTTTAAGAAAAATCTGTGACTAGAAATCAGACTGAGTTTGGGTCCAAATAACTTGGATTATATTGTTGGTGCCTCATGTGGTTAAAATGTGACTCTCTGTAGGTGTGTCAGACATTCGGATTGTGTCTGACACTTTGTGACTCTATGGACTGTAGCCCGCCAGGCTCCTCTGTCCATGGAATGCTCCAGGCAAGAATACTGGAGTGCGTAGCCAATCCTTTCTCCAGGGGATTTTCCCAACCCAGGGATCAAACCCAGATCCCAGCTGTTAGAATGAGGGCAGTCCAAATGGGAAACTGTGACGATCTCTGTGGTGGAATTAGTGTGTGTGTTCCCCCTCCAACTGCTGCCCTGCCTCTCCTCATATTCATATGTTGAAATTCTAACCCTCTAGTGTTATGATATCTCAAGGTGGGGCTTGTGGGAGGTGGCCAGTTCATGAGGGTGAACCCCTCACGATGGGATCAGTCCCTCTGGGGGACCTTCAGGATCTCACCAAGAAGGAGGGTGTCAACCAGAACCCTTCCACATTGGCCCCTGATTTCAGACTTCATCCTCCAGAACTGAGAGAGAAATTGCTTTTTTTTCAGTCACTGCCTAGTCTGCGAAACTTTATTATAGCAGCTTGTATTCACTAAGACAGTCTTTGCCAGGTTTCAGGGTGTACCTTGCACAGCCAGGCAGGGGACCCTGCTTCAACAAGTAAATGTCTCTTCTCTACCATCCCAGGACAGGGAAGGAGCTCAGAACTCCTGAAACCAAAGTGGATCTTCCCCATGTATTGCAGGTCCTGGATTAGACAAAGACAAATGTAATTTATGACACACTTTGCAGTCTGCTTCCTTTTTTGGGTGAGATATTGCTTTAGGGAGCCCTTGCAGTCACCTGGATGGTAGGTGAGTATAAACCCAGTATGTGCTATGGAGCAGGACTTGGAGTGCTAATTATAATATGGATTAGGTGGATGATGCCTACGAAGAGGAAGATAGGGTTTGATGCCTGAGACATGCTCATACTTACTCCACACGATTCTCAGAAAATCTAGGGTCAAGGGGGAGAGCTATCAAGGGTGAGCTGATCCTCTCTTAAACTCTTCTTTAAGAAAAATCTGTGACTAGAAATCAGACTGAGTTTGGGTCCAAATAACTTGGATTATATTGTTGGTGCCTCATGTGGTTAAAATGTGACTCTCTGTAGGTGTGTCAGACATTCGGATTGTGTCTGACACTTTGTGACTCTATGGACTGTAGCCCGCCAGGCTCCTCTGTCCATGGAATGCTCCAGGCAAGAATACTGGAGTGCGTAGCCAATCCTTTCTCCAGGGGATTTTCCCAACCCAGGGATCAAACCCAGATCCCAGCTGTTAGAATGAGGGCAGTCCAAAGGGGAAACTGTGACGATCTCTGTGGTGGAATTAGTGTGTGTGTTCCCTCCAACTGCTGCCCTGCCTCTCCTCATATTCATATGTTGAAATTCTAACCCTCTAGTGTTATGATATCTCAAGGTGGGGCTTGTGGGAGGTGGCCAGTTCATGAGGGTGAACCCCTCACGATGGGATCAGTCCCTCTGGGGGACCTTCAGGATCTCACCAAGAAGGAGGGTGTCAACCAGAACCCTTCCACATTGGCCCCTGATTTCAGACTTCATCCTCCAGAACTGAGAGAGAAATTGCTTTTTTTTCAGTCACTGCCTAGTCTGCGAAACTTTATTATAGCAGCTTGTATTCACTAAGACAGTCTTTGCCAGGTTTCAGGGTGTACCTTGCACAGCCAGGCAGGGGACCCTGCTTCAACAAGTAAATGTCTCTTCTCTACCATCCCAGGACAGGGAAGGAGCTGGGCTTCTGAGGAGGGAAAGGTTTCCTCCTCCTCAGTGGCACAAGCGTGATGCCCCATGAGGCTGTGGATGAGACAACCAGGTCCACCACATGCTCATCACCACGTCAAGGTGGCTGAAGGCCTGCCATGGGCTCATGGATGGCCAGCAGCCGGTCTGAGAGCAGGAGTATACTTTTCCCCATGGAGTCTCCCAAATCTTTACAGCAACCATTGGAACAAAATGGTGGGTTTCTGCCCATCACCTGGAGCTGCCCAGATAATTCGCTTCTGAGGGGATCAGCACCAACAGAGACCGGGGGACCAGAGGAGTTGAAGACAAGTGAAGGAGGAGGCATTCCACACCCCTGGTGCTCAGGTTCCCCGTGCCACACTCCAGAATACTGAGAATAATCCTGTGTGGGCTGACTTCCAGCAAATCACAAGAGGATGCATCAGACACAGAAAGTAGTGGAATTGTATTGTGTCAGCATGGGTCGCTGATGAAGGTCATGGTATTATCTCCTCTATTTGTCTTCAGGACCTCAATTTTATGTTATGGTTGTTAGGATTCAGAATTACTTTAAGTATATGAATTTTACTATCTCTGAGGAGTTATTCTAAGGAATACATTTTGCTTACAAACATTTCCTTTTCTTAGGGACAAAACTATTTTGCAGTGGAGGTTCTCTCTTCCCCTAATGCATTTAAATACAAAGCTTTAGATTAAAGTGGATCTTGACTTTTCTTCCTAGTGTTTATGTTGATGGTCAGCTAAGCAAACAATTACTGTGTTTCTCAGAATTCAGATTCAAACAACAGATGTAAAGTTGCAGAGGAAAGGGTTTCCCCTCCTGCTTCTGATAATGCAGTGGAGAAAATTGGTTTTCTTTATGTAGCCCCAAACACCATATATCAACGCATTATCAAATGAAATCATCTCTTTTATGTTGCACTCCAAAAATTTTTTAATATTCATGTGAAAAAAAGAGAAACACTTAGAGTTGGAAGAAAAGAAATGTAACATAAAAAAATTTCTCCAAGATGTAGCCCAATTTTCATGTAGTCATTAAAATTACAAGCTAAGTAGCATTGATGCTAGAGCTGAAGGGGATCATGAGAAATATCATTAACTCACCGTGACTTTAACAGGATAGTAACATGACTGGCCTTTAACATAGGCAGCTTACTGATACATTTTGATTTTTTGAAAGTCAAAATCAATCATGTGCTTGAAAATACAGGAGTACCAAGAATATCAAATAACTGTTAGTAAAAAGAAGACCACATTTCCAGTAACTCGAAAGTCTGTCATTCTGTCAGTTTCCCTAAGGGATTGTATCAGTGAACAGATTTGAGTTTTATTGGCTAAAGGGAACAATCCTCTGTAAGTACACACATTTAGTCTTATAAAAGGTACTTATAAAACAGATAGAGGAATTCTAGAAGTTTCACACATTGTAGAACTAAAAAGAAAAATGATTTAACAAGTCAACCCATACGCTGTCCTATAACATCTACCTGGAAGCAGCTTTATATTTCCTCTGACTCTCCCATCTAATAGTAGATCTGAGGAAGTGGCGAGGAAAAGAAAGCAAATAATGGAAAAAGTAAGAAAATTGTGGGGAGGTGGAGAATGAACCATGTAAGAGGAGCTTGAAGGTAGGAGAAGACTTACATTTAGCCATCACAAGGTGGAGAAACTGACCAGCAGAGAAAGGGGCACGGAGTTTCAAAGTAAAAAGAAAAAAAAAAAAGGTAAATCCATAAGAAATGAGTGTTGTGTTTGGTCAGCTATTTTTTAAAAGGTACAACTCATATAAAAATCTTTGAAGTAGGAAAAAAATGTACAAACTTGGTGTAATGGACTCTTTTCCTTTCTTTAGAAAGAAATGCATTTACATTATAGATAAGGCTGTTCCAAACGGGCTTTACTGGGGAGTGTGTTTAAATTTCTCACCTTCTTTATATGATACATATATACAATGAAATTTTTAAAAAAAATTCTTTTCAAAAACCCAAAGATTGTCAAATGAAATCATCTCTTTTATGTTGCACTCCAAAAATTTTTTAATATTCATGTGAAAAAAAGAGAAACACTTAGAGTTGGAAGAAAAGAAATGTAACATAAAAAAATTTCTCCAAGATGTAGCCCAATTTTCATGTAGTCATTAAAATTACAAGCTAAGTAGCATTGATGCTAGAGCTGAAGGGGATCATGAGAAATATCATTAACTCACCGTGACTTTAACAGGATAGTAACATGACTGGCCTTTAACATAGGCAGCTTACTGATACATTTTGATTTTTTGAAAGTCAAAATCAATCATGTGCTTGAAAATACAGGAGTACCAAGAATATCAAATAACTGTTAGTAAACAGAAGACCACATTTCCAGTAACTCGAAAGTCTGTCATTCTGTCAGTTTCCCTAAGGGATTGTATCAGTGAACAGATTTGAGTTTTATTGGCTAAAGGGAACAATCCTCTGTAAGTACACACATTTAGTCTTATAAAAGGTACTTATAAAACAGATAGAGGAATTCTAGAAGTTTCACACATTGTAGAACTAAAAAGAAAAATGATTTAACAAGTCAACCCATACGCTGTCCTATAACATCTACCTGGAAGCAGCTTTATATTTCCTCTGACTCTCCCATCTAATAGTAGATCTGAGGAAGTGGCGAGGAAAAGAAAGCAAATAATGGAAAAAGTAAGAAAATTGTGGGAGGTGGAGAATGAACCATGTAAGAGGAGCTTGAAGGTAGGAGAAGACTTACATTTAGCCATCACAAGGTGGAGAAACTGACCAGCAGAGAAAGGGGCACGGAGTTTCAAAGTAAAAAGAAAAAAAAAAAAGGTAAATCCATAAGAAATGAGTGTTGTGTTTGGTCAGCTATTTTTTAAAAGGTACAACTCATATAAAAATCTTTGAAGTAGGAAAAAAATGTACAAACTTGGTGTAATGGACTCTTTTCCTTTCTTTAGAAAGAAATGCATTTACATTATAGATAAGGCTGTTCCAAACGGGCTTTACTGGGGAGTGTGTTTAAATTTCTCACCTTCTTTATATGATACATATATACAATGAAATATTACTCAGCCATAAAAAAATGAAATAGTGCAACAAAATTATTTTGGAGCAACAAGGATAGACCTAAAGATTGTCATATTGAGTGAAGTAAGTCAGACAGAGAAAGAGAAATACTGTATGACATTTCTTACATGCAAAATTCTAAAAAAGAAATGATACAAGTAAACTTACTTACAAAACAAAAACAGACTCATGGACCTCAAGAATGAACTTTTGGTTACAGCATGGGGGAAGGGTGATGGGAAGGGGGTAGTTAGGGAGTTTGGGATCAATATATACATTGTGTAAAAGGGAACACAAAATGATTTACTAGATTGATTTAATGATTCATCCCTTGTTTCCTGGGATACCTGTTAGTGACTCACCTGATAGACTAAATTGCTTTCTGATAGCATTGATTGTTTTCTGTTCATCTTTATTGATTGTAACCTATACCAAAACTGTCTGTGACTCACGAAAAAGCCCCTAGACTATCATGTTGAGCAGGAATGCATAACTGTTAATAGAAAGCCCCAGGGATGTCATGGTACCCCTAGGTTGTTATGGTGATTGTATGTTTTTAAGACTGGCCTTTCCAGTAGGACTAATCTTTGCTTGAGACAATGGAACGTGCAGGTGTGCGAGTACCAATTCCAATCAAAGGGGAGGGTCTCACACCACTGATTCTACCAGCCCTTAAAAATCGCCCTTCGCCTCAAGTTGGGGCCCTTGCAGGAAACCTTGTTCCTCACGGGTGGTCGCTGGCGCCAGCCTAATAAACCTCTTTTCCATTGACCATGAGTGGAATTGGGTGCTTCACTGAGCACGCCTCACAACAATTGCTATGTTTAAATGGATAACCAACAGGGTCCCATTATATTGGACAGGGAACTCTCAATGCTATGTGGCAGGCTAGATGGGAACAGAGTCTGGGGGAGAATGGCTAAATGTATACGTAGAGCTGAATCCCTCTGATGTCCACCAGAAACTATCACAACACTGTTACTCAGCTATACTCCAAAATACAATGAAAAATTAAAAAAAATTAATTTCACACCTTCTCTAGAGAGGGTTTCTCTCCATAGGAAGGCAGAAATGTTTCTGTAACTTTCAGGAACATAATCAAATCTAATTCTTGCATTTTGCACTAAGACTCAAATCCTTGATACTTAAATGTGGTCTCTGATCCCTGCAATATGGGAGTCACCAAAGAGTGTGTTGAAAATGCTGATTATCAGCCTCCATTAGCAAGCTATGGCATCTGAATCTATATTTAGTAAGATGCTCGATTTCTAGGATCATTAGTTTAAGAAGCACTAGTCTAAACATGGAGGAGGGGAGGGCAACCCACTCCAATATTCTTGCCTGGAGAATCCCATGGACAGAGGAGCTTGGCAGGCTACAAAGAGTTAGACATAACTTAATATGTATGCACACAGTCCAAAAATTATTATGAGAGATAAATTGAATTTGTTTAGGCAGGCATCATTTACAACAACTTTACTTCATCGTTATGTTTAAATAATCAAATTACCTTAATTTCTTCTTTTATTAATTATTACTCAGACTCTCTAGTTGTACACATTAGTGACTGGCATTAAAAATTATGTAAGAAATCAAATTCAAAGTAATGAAAAAGTAAACTCATATTAAAGTGCATCTGCATAGAAATCCTGCCTCTAGCCTTCATCATCATTTCATGAAAGAGGAACACGTAGCATCTCTCCATGACAAAATGGGAAGCTCTGATAAATACATTTAATGTCTGAGAATTTGAACTTTAGGATAATAAGGCCTTGAACAGTAGAAGCCCTGTGGCAGTTCCGTTTTCTTGCTGATTTAAAATTTTCATAAGCTGACCAGCCTAATAAACCTCTTTTCCATTGACCATGAGTGGAATTGGGTGCTTCACTGAGCACGCCTCACAACAATTGCTATGTTTAAATGGATAACCAACAGGGTCCCATTATATTGGACAGGGAACTCTCAATGCTATGTGGCAGGCTAGATGGGAACAGAGTCTGGGGGAGAATGGCTAAATGTATACGTAGAGCTGAATCCCTCTGATGTCCACCAGAAACTATCACAACACTGTTACTCAGCTATACTCCAAAATACAATGAAAAATTAAAAAAAATTAATTTCACACCTTCTCTAGAGAGGGTTTCTCTCCATAGGAAGGCAGAAATGTTTCTGTAACTTTCAGGAACATAATCAAATCTAATTCTTGCATTTTGCACTAAGACTCAAATCCTTGATACTTAAATGTGGTCTCTGATCCCTGCAATATGGGAGTCACCAAAGAGTGTGTTGAAAATGCTGATTATCAGCCTCCATTAGCAAGCTATGGCATCTGAATCTATATTTAGTAAGATGCTCGATTTCTAGGATCATTAGTTTAAGAAGCACTAGTCTAAACATGGAGGAGGGGAGGGCAACCCACTCCAATATTCTTGCCTGGAGAATCCCATGGACAGAGGAGCTTGGCAGGCTACAAAGAGTTAGACATAACTTAATATGTATGCACACAGTCCAAAAAATTATTATGAGAGATAAATTGAATTTGTTTAGGCAGGCATCATTTACAACAACTTTACTTCATCGTTATGTTTAAATAATCAAATTACCTTAATTTCTTCTTTTATTAATTATTACTCAGACTCTCTAGTTGTACACATTAGTGACTGGCATTAAAAATTATGTAAGAAATCAAATTCAAAGTAATGAAAAAGTAAACTCATATTAAAGTGCATCTGCATAGAAATCCTGCCTCTAGCCTTCATCATCATTTCATGAAAGAGGAACACGTAGCATCTCTCCATGACAAAATGGGAAGCTCTGATAAATACATTTAATGTCTGAGAATTTGAACTTTAGGATAATAAGGCCTTGAACAGTAGAAGCCCTGTGGCAGTTCCCGTTTTCTTGCTGAGAGCTGATTGCAGTTATTCTTTAAAGGAATCATTCCTCTCAGCATTTCTATCATGTTTCTTCAGAAAATGTTAAAGGTCATTTCACTTTTCGAAGGGAAAAAAACCTATCTAACAGTTAATGAATCAGAGACATACTCTTCTATTTGGTTTCTGTCTATAGGAGGCAAAAATCAAAACCAAAGTTTTAACCTAAGATGTTGGAGAATTAGAATAATTTATCCAGAGCATGGCTTTGAGGGAGGTTACAGATGACAAGAATCCTGTATTAGTACCTCGATGGTTCCAAGGAGGAAGTGATGCAGCCAAGATTAGTGAGTGGGGCACCAAGGACCCTTAAAGTTTAAGGACTTTAAACTTATTTGACCTTCCCAAATTCAGAGGGTGATGAACCGCTCATTTGGGGAGCTTCGATAGATGGACTAACTAACTGTCAGAAGTGTAGTGTCAAATCATCATTATGTCTTTCATTTTTCCCCTGTTCATGAATTTGTCCTTGATTTCCCAAACACTGAGCTTGAGGTTGGAATTCTGAGATGAAAAGACATCCTAAGGAATCCGCTCCTATTTTTGTAAAATAGTATACCTTATCCAACCACTTATTCATTCATTCAACATAAAATCAATACTCATTGTATCAGAGACACGGAGAGCAGGCAGAACAAAATACAGTTGACCCTTGAAAATTTCAGGGGTTAGGGGTACCTAACCACCTCTCTGCCCCCACCCAGTGGCTTCACTGTAATCGAAAATCCACGTGTACATTTTGCCTCTGCCTAAATTTAGTTACTAATAGCCTATTTTGAATTCCTACCCCATTTTGAACCCTGGTTCCCAAAGACTTCTGTCTTTGTTCACTTTTATTCTTATTTCTATAGTTCTCCTGAGGGTATCAGAAACCACCACTTATACTCAGCTCTTTATTCAAGATTTCACCTCTCCTATGAGCTGCAGAGTCATAATCCTGACATCCTTGGATGTTAATAAAAGAACTTTTTAAAAAAATCAACTTGACATCATCAGGATAAATCCACTTTGCATTTTCACGAAGCACATTGTTTTGGTTTGTTTTTTGCTTTTTCTGTTTTTTTTTTTTTTTATTTTTCTTTTCTGAATCCAGTTTTCATTTAACTGGATAATGGCACTTCCATCCATTCAAAGATAAAGAGAGGTTTCCTGGATTGATTCTACCTCTCACTCATTGCCCAACTAGAGCCAGCTTCATAGGCACACAAATCAAATAGGATTTGGAAGAAACCTGTGCTTGGCTTAATGCTCTGCTATTGCTATCTCAAAATCCTAATAATGTTTGAATAATGAACTCCACATTTCATTGTGAATTGGACCCTGTGAATTATATGACCAGCCCTTTCTCAGAATCCTATAAGTTCCATCCTTAGTCCTACCCCTCTCTATAAATTGTCCCTACATTCTGCCCTTGGAATTATTTTCCTAAATCAAATCGAGGCAGTTATCACCTCTATTATTTTTGCTTTAAAGATTAAAATTCTGCTATCAATTTCCCAAAGAGCAAAGTTAAAATAACTGTCTTTAGGTCTTGACTGCAGTTAATTCACTAGCGTAAATTCCCAAGCATCTTGCCTCTCCCAACTTCCAGGAAGCATCCCACCCTGGCTTTCATGTGTTTGTGTCAACATCACATGGACCTGAAGTCACTTTCTCCTTTCTATATTTGACAATTCTATCCATCTTTCATGATTCAATTTTACTGTCTCTTAACATTGAATCTTTACTGTTCCTCATCTTTCATCACCCACTCGAGGTAGACTCTACAACCCAGATCAATAGTATTGCACAGCAAGTGATATCCAGCTGATCTACCCAGGGTTCCAGAGAAATGGGGGCTTCCCAGGTGGTGCAGTGGTAAAGAATCTACCTGCCTATGCAGGAGACGCAGGGGATGTAGGTTCAATCTCTGGGTCAGGAAGATCCTCTGGAAGAGGAAATGGCAACCCACTCCAGTATACTTGCCAGTAAAATCCAATGGACAGAGAAGGCAGGCGGGCTATAGTCCAAACTCAAAGAGTTAGATGCAACTAGGCACACACCAGGAAAATAAGGAATGACTGTCTTCCAGCCCAGGGTTTCTTTCAGCAGTGTGACTGATGACATGACCAGGTAAGGTAACTTCAGTGTGGAATTAATCACTGTGGGGGGCTCCGGGGTGGCAGCAGTGATAACGAATCCACCTGCCAATGCAGGAGATGCAAGAGACGAGGGCTTGATCACTGGGTTGGGAAAGGTGCAGGAAATGGCAATCCACTTCAGTATTCATGCCTGGAACATTCCATGGACAGAGGGGACTGGCTGGCTACAGTTCATGGCCCAGAGAGAGTTGATTTTATATATATATATATATATATGTATATATGTGTGTGTGTGTGTGTGTGTGTGTATATATATATACACACACATACATAACACACACACAAGCACACAGTTTATAAATATATAACATATATATATATATATATAAAGTTACATATTTATATATATATAAACTATGACATATATATGCATAGTTTAATGCAGGTTAATATATATAGTTAGTTTAATATCAATACATAGATCTAGAGATTTGAGATAAAATCTTTTATCTCATGGCTATACATATAAGATAATCCAGCCTTTAAAAATGATGTTGTATATATTTGCCTTATTTTGGAAAGATGTTAGCTATGTTCATTCTCTGACAGCTGGCTGTGTTCACATGATAGATTGTGAGTTACCAACATGTTGAAAAGTATGACTATAACACAAATATTTAAAAACCATTTTCTCTCACTATAACTGCATAACACATTCCAAGAATGATCAGCTTCAAGCTTATTTTACTGTGTCCTTTAAACTCACTACAAAATAAAAATTTTCTTGTCTGTAAATGTCACATCAGGACCTCAAACAGCAATGCACCATGAATGTGCAGTGACAGTCACACACAGGAGTTGGCATTTTTAGGCAAATGCACAGGAAATACTAAAACAGACATCTAAAGTGCCCATTTGCTTAAGACTCTGACCTCACTCATGAGTAAGATGCAAACAGACTCACATACATGCACATATACCTCAGAAAAAAAAAGCATGCACAAGTGATTTTTCTGTAAAATACATTGAAATATTTTCTGCATTGCAGTAATGAAAAGACTATTCTAATGTTTGCGTCACATAATGAGAATGTGAAATCAATCAAGTTTCTTTAAAACAGGGCAAACACAAACAACAAACAAAACATGAATCCCATTAATTCACATCAACAAAATTGAGTCCTTTTCAAAAGGAGGATGCTTTTCTTTGCTGGAGCATTGTGGCCATCACACTCTGAAAGTGTATTTTCCCAGCAGGGGGAATACTGCAGTGCTTTTCCTCAAATATTAGTCCATTTATTTTTCTCGAATAATAAAAGTGACACAGGAAGGTTAATGATGCAAAGCCCTGCAGACAAAATGAAGCTGCTATCCTCTTTCTGCTGACAAGACCACAGTAATACAATGTGAAAAATAAGAAAAGAGAGGAAAAGTCTCAGATGGAAATTCAATTTATGATGTGTTTTAACCATCAGGGGTTCCACTTTGCTAGGTAGCATATCCGTGTACAGATAGCTGTTTAATTCATGGTGAAGAGGAATCAAGATTCTGTAACCAGGAAGCAAACTAGGTTGAGTTACACAATATTCTATATTCTATACCATAATGTGAGCTTCCTACATGGTGCCAATGGTGAAGAGCCCACTTGCCAATGAAGGTGACGTAAGAGACACGGGTTCTGTCCCTGTGTCAGAAAGGTCTCCTGGAGGAGGAAATGGCAGTCTAGACTGCCTGGAGGACTCTGCAGACAGAGGAGCCTGGGAGCTGTGGCACAGGGTTACAAAGAATCAGACATGACTGAGTGACTTGACACACACTTTCCACCAGGTATCTTTTAATTAAAAGATAATTGTATTTGGTAATCCCAGACACAAGGGAAACACAAACATGTGTTTACAAAGTCATCAAACTACAAAGTATGTCTGTTTAGATAGAAAGCATCACATTGGCCTTTAAAGCAACACTCATGTCTGAATTTCAGCAGCAGTACATATGTCAATTTACCAGGAAATACTAAAACAGACATCTAAAGTGCCCATTTGCTTAAGACTCTGACCTCACTCATGAGTAAGATGCAAACAGACTCACATACATGCACATATACCTCAGAAAAAAAAAGCATGCACAAGTGATTTTTCTGTAAAATACATTGAAATATTTTCTGCATTGCAGTAATGAAAAGACTATTCTAATGTTTGCGTCACATAATGAGAATGTGAAATCAATCAAGTTTCTTTAAAACAGGGCAAACACAAACAACAAACAAAACATGAATCCCATTAATTCACATCAACAAAATTGAGTCCTTTTCAAAAGGAGGATGCTTTTCTTTGCTGGAGCATTGTGGCCATCACACTCTGAAAGTGTATTTTCCCAGCAGGGGGAATACTGCAGTGCTTTTCCTCAAATATTAGTCCATTTATTTTTCTCGAATAATAAAAGTGACACAGGAAGGTTAATGATGCAAAGCCCTGCAGACAAAATGAAGCTGCTATCCTCTTTCTGCTGACAAGACCACAGTAATACAATGTGAAAAATAAGAAAAGAGAGGAAAAGTCTCAGATGGAAATTCAATTTATGATGTGTTTTAACCATCAGGGGTTCCACTTTGCTAGGTAGCATATCCGTGTACAGATAGCTGTTTAATTCATGGTGAAGAGGAATCAAGATTCTGTAACCAGGAAGCAAACTAGGTTGAGTTACACAATATTCTATATTCTATACCATAATGTGAGCTTCCTACATGGTGCCAATGGTGAAGAGCCCACTTGCCAATGAAGGTGACGTAAGAGACACGGGTTCTGTCCCTGTGTCAGAAAGGTCTCCTGGAGGAGGAAATGGCAGTCTAGACTGCCTGGAGGACTCTGCAGACAGAGGAGCCTGGGAGCTGTGGCACAGGGTTACAAAGAATCAGACATGACTGAGTGACTTGACACACACTTTCCACCAGGTATCTTTTAATTAAAAGATAATTGTATTTGGTAATCCCAGACACAAGGGAAACACAAACATGTGTTTACAAAGTCATCAAACTACAAAGTATGTCTTTTTAGATAGAAAGCATCACATTGGCCTTTAAAGCAACACTCATGTCTGAATTTCAGCAGCAGTACATATGTCAATTTACCAGGAAAATCTAAATATTCAGAATACAGGCTTCTGCTAAAAAGCTCTAAAATAGTTACAGAGTCCATAATAAATTCTATCAATATAGTTAATATAAGGCTTGTTAATAGTTCTGTTCAGATTGAATATTAACCTACTAAGTACAATAATTATTAAACAAGAACGTGAACAAGAGTATCTGAATTTTCAGAGGCACCACCAATACATCTCATCCCAAGTTACATCTTAAAAGAAATCCTGACCCCTAAAATCAGGAACAAGACAAGGAAGCTCACTCTTGCCATCTCTACTCAACATGATAATAGAAGTCCTGGCCAGGATGACTAGACAAGAAAAAGAGGGCTTCCCTGGTGGTCCAGTGGGTAAAGAGTCCGTGTTGCAGTGCAAGGGGCACTGGTTTGATCCCTAGTGCAAGAGGATCCCATGTGCCATAGAGCAGGTTGGACCGGTGTGTCCAATTACTAGTCAGTGCTCTGGAGTACATGAGCCCAGAGATGGTGCTCTGCAGTGAGAGAGGCCACTGCAATGGGAAGACCACACAGGCCAAAGAATAAAAACATATGGATGAAAATAAATATAGGGCTTCCCTGGTGGTCCAGTGGGTAAGGACACCACCTTGCAGGGCAAGGGGCGCTGGTTCGATCCCTGGCCTGGGAAGATCCCACGTGCCCCGGAGCAGCTGGACTGATGTGTCCAATTACCGAGCTGGAGCTCTGGAGCGCATGCGCCCAGAGCCGATGCTCTGCGATGACAGAGGCCACCGTGATGGGAGGCCCACACGGGCCAAAGAACAAAGATGGATGAAAACAGATAAATGAAAAACCAATAGAAGTGGCCCGCCTGCTCCCCTCCCTCCCCACCCCACCCCGCACCAATAATAATTAATAAATAAATCTTAAAAAAAAAGAAAATAAATATAAATAAAAAAGAGGCATGATGGGGAAAAGAAAAAAAGAAAAAGAAATAAGAATCACTTAAACTGGGAAGGAAGAAATAAGACTGTCTCTGGTCACAGATGATACGATCTCACCTAAAGACAGTCCTAAGAATTAAGAAAACAACTCTTAGAATTGACCATTTAGTTCAGCAAGGTTGCCAGATACAAGATCAATATACAAAACCCATCTGTATTTCCACACACTAGCAATGGAGTAATCATAATAGTGCTATACTGACATAAGGGTAGATCTGTAAATCAGGGGAATCAATGGAATAAAATTAAGAATCCAAAAATAAGTCCTTAGATTTATAATCAACTGATTTGCTCACTGGTAACAAGAAAATTTAATGGGGAAATGATACTTATTGTAACAAATGGCCACATGCAAAATAAATGAAATTGGACCTCTAGTCTCATACCATATACTAAAATGAACTCAGAATGCATCATAGATGTACATATAAACACTAAAACTAAAAATCTCTTAGAAGAAAATGCAGGAACAAATCTTTATGACTTTGGGGTGGGCAATGGTTTCATAGATAAGACACAAAAAAACATAAGCAACAAAACATAAAACTAGGCAAACTGGACTTTCTCAAAACTAAAGACATTTGTGCTTCAACAGCCACCATGAAGAACATGAAATACAAACCAGAAAATTCTAAGAAACACCTGCAACCTGGCAATATGAAGACAAGCCAAGTAAAACATGGGCAAAAGATCCACTCAGACATTTCCACAGAGAAGATATAAAAATTGCCAATAAGCAACAAAAAGTTTCTCAACATTGCTAGTCATTTGGGGAAATGCAAGTCAAAACCACAACGACACAGCACTTCACACCTGCTAGGACGCTAAAGCAAAATGATAAAAGGTAGACACTAACAACTACTAGCAAGCATGTCGAGAAATCTGAACCCTCAGTAATTTGCTGTTGGGAATGTAAAAGGATGCTATCACTTTGGAAAACAGCCTACATATTCCTCAAATTATAAAAAATAGAGCTACCACATGCACCGCTAGTCGTAACGAATCTTCCTGCCGCTGCAGTAGATTTAGGAGACGTGGGTTTGATCCCTGGCTCGAGAAAACCTATGGAGATGGACATGGCAACCCACTCCAGTATTCCTGCCTAAAAACTCACATGGACAGAAAAGCCTGGCGGGTTACAGTCCATGGATTCAAGAATTGAACACTACTGAGGGACTAAACCACGATCACCATATCACCCAGCAATTCCAGCCTCAGATACACCCATGATAAATGAAATTATATCTCCACATAAAAACTTGAATATAATGTTCCTGCAGCATTATATATAATAGCTAAAACATGGGAACAAACCAAATATTCATCACTTGATGAATGGAAAATGGAATATTATTCAGCCATAAACAGGAATGAACTACCAATACATGTTACAGAATGAATGAACCTTGAAGATGCTAAGCTAAGATGAAGCTAAGTCAGAAAGGTCACACACTCTAGGATTCCATTTATACAAAAGGTCTAGAAGAGGCAAATGCAGAGACAAAAGTTGATTCATAGCTAAGAGAGATAAGAGGAGAGCAAAATAATGAGTGACAGGTAATTTGTACCAGATGTCTTTGGGGGTTAATGAAAACATTCTAATTGTAGACCATGGTAATAATTACACAGCTGGGTGAATATATTAAAACTCACTGATGGGTACATTTTGACGTATGGACTTTATGGCATGTGAACTTAATCTCAACAAAGCTGCTATTAAAAAATAATTTTTACAGCAATCGAACCACTTCTTCTTTGGCATGGAGAGTATGTAACTACCTAAAATACTCATCCTCTGCTCTTTGGAGAAATGTATAAATTAAACCAGAGATGAGAAAGTACTTACAATAAAACCAACTGCATGCACACGGTGTGAGCTGTGTTGGACATTTTCTGGCTTGCATTATACCAGTCTAATTGGGTTGGTGGTTCTCTAGACAAGAAAGTGCCATGCTAAGCATCTACAGGTCTTGCTTCCAATCATCTCTGTGTTAGAAAATGACCACACAGATACATGCAGTAACTGTAGCACTTGATGGTAATACATGTTACAGATGTTGATATTTATATTAAGTGTAGTTGACAATGAATCTTGCATATGAAATATACATTTCCTGGGCAGATGTATAAAAATTTTGCTCCAATATCAAAAGGAATTTCAATAGCCCAGGCATCAGGAAGTTGTCATAACTTGATCACTGTGTGTAACTTTCATTTAAGATCCAAGGAGTTGCTGTCACTGCTGTTCTATCACTACGTCTGGTCTGACTCTTCATGGCCCCATGGACCACAGCCCACCAGACTCCTCTATCCATGGACTTCACAGGCAAGAATACTAGAGTGGGTTGCCATGTCCTCCTCCAGGGATCTTCCTGACCCAGGGATTGAACCCACATCTCCCGCATCTTCTGCACTGCAGGTAGATCCTTGACCACAGAGCCACCTGAGAAGCCCCAAGATTCATGGGGTACACACTGCCAAATTACCCAGCACAAAATGTACTCAAATCATGTGATTATCTTCTTATCCCTTGAGTCAGCAGCTTAATGTGATCTTCTATAATTTTCTGTAATTATAGAAAATTTCTGTATAAATTTCTGTATCTACTTGAACCACTCTAAGATATATACTTACTGATAAATTCGAGAATTAATATTAAAAAAGTCAAGCCATTACATTTATCTCCACGGAAACTAACTTATGTACACAATCAAATTGAATTCATTATGCCTAAAATCTTGTATTTAAGACAGGGAAACACTAATTTAAGTGATTCTATCACTCAAACAATTTTAAGATAATATAATTTTGCTCCTAAAGCATCTACTGTTTTGTCTTTTCTTCCTACCTGCTCCCCCTATCTCCAAACACACATGCAAATGTTAGTACTTAGAAAGAAAATGTTTAGCCCCATGTGTCTTTCCAAAATAGGCATTATTAAAATCATTACATAAAGTAGCTGAGGCTCATGAAAGCTAAGCGACCAGTCCATTGTAACACGGCTCACAAACCGGAGTCAGAACTCAACTTGGCCTGATTTAAAAAGTTTCAGCCCCCCGAGGCCTCCCCTTCTTTGGATACTATTCGCCTACTAAAAGAACGTTCATGCCTACCATTTCAATAAAATTCTTCCAATCATCTCTGTGTTAGAAAATGACCACACAGATACATGCAGTAACTGTAGCACTTGATGGTAATACATGTTACAGATGTTGATATTTATATTAAGTGTAGTTGACAATGAATCTTGCATATGAAATATACATTTCCTGGGCAGATGTATAATAATTGCGTTCCAATATCAAAAGGAATTTCAATAGCCCAGGCATCAGGAAGTTGTCATAACTTGATCACTGTGTGTAACTTTCATTTAAGATCCAAGGAGTTGCTGTCACTGCTGTTCTATCACTACGTCTGGTCTGACTCTTCATGGCCCCATGGACCACAGCCCACCAGACTCCTCTATCCATGGACTTCACAGGCAAGAATACTAGAGTGGGTTGCCATGTCCTCCTCCAGGGGATCTTCCCGACCCAGGGATTGAACCCACATCTCCCGCATCTTCTGCACTGCAGGTAGATCCTTGACCACAGAGCCACCTGAGAAGCCCCAAGATTCATGGGGTACACACTGCCAAATTACCCAGCACAAAATGTACTCAAATCATGTGATTATCTTCTTATCCCTTGAGTCAGCAGCTTAATGTGATCTTCTATAATTTTCTGTAATTATAGAAAATTTCTGTATAAATTTCTGTATCTACTTGAACCACTCTAAGATATATACTTACTGATAAATTCGAGAATTAATATTAAAAAAGTCAAGCCATTACATTTATCTCCACGGAAACTAACTTATGTACACAATCAAATTGAATTCATTATGCCTAAAATCTTGTATTTAAGACAGGGAAACACTAATTTAAGTGATTCTATCACTCAAACAATTTTAAGATAATATAATTTTGCTCCTAAAGCATCTACTGTTTTGTCTTTTCTTCCTACCTGCTCCCCCTATCTCCAAACACACATGCAAATGTTAGTACTTAGAAAGAAAATGTTTAGCCCCATGTGTCTTTCCAAAATAGGCATTATTAAAATCATTACATAAAGTAGCTGAGGCTCATGAAAGCTAAGCGACCAGTCCATTGTAACACGGCTCACAAACCGCGGAGTCAGAACTCAACTTGGCCTGATTTTCTCAAACACTTTCTTGATCACTGCATTCTTAACAGCAACCTCTTACTACTCCTGTTTACAGGAAAACTTTTCAAAATCTTCCACTTCTTTGGATACTATTCGCCTACTAAAAAGAACGTTCATGCCTACCATTTCAATAAAATTGATTCTTCCAGGGTCCCCCAGCACTTCCATGTTAGTAGAGCCCATAGTGCTTAGTCTTGATTCATGTTCTACTTCTTTCTTCGAAGCAGCACTGAAATCCTCTCTTCTTGGAAGCTGTAACTTAAAGGTTCTTATGCTTTGCTTTCCATTCTCTCTTGTGGGTTCTTTCCCTCTGCTCAATGGCTACATATCAGGGTGGCTCAGTCCTAAAGCGCTGGCAGTTTGGCCTCTGCATCTGCACTTTGAGAGGTGGACCCAAGCAGCTTATGTGAGGGCTAAGTCATTTCATTCATGTCTGACACTTAGCAACCCTGTGGAATAAAGTCTGCCAGCCTCCTGCTTTCATGAGATTCTCCAGGCAAGAATACTGGAGAAAGCTGCCATGCTGTCCTCCAGGTGATCTTCCCAACCCAGGGAGCCAACCCATGTCTCTTAAGCCTTTTGCCCAGAAGGCAGATTCCTTACCGCTGAGTCACTGGGAAGACCCTGCACACAAGATACTTTATGATATTATCTGGATTTTATTTCCTCATTTACTAATTTACTGTCTGCCCACATTAGCACATAAGATATGTGAGCCATAGCACATAGGATGTATTTAGCAAGTGTTTTCTGGATCAAAGGGTGGATGGATGAAATAATGAATAGATGGATAGACAAATGGCAGATGGATAGACTGAAGGAAGGAGGGAAAAACTGTGACCTGACCTGGTAAGGAGTAACTATAGACTATCTCTACTTTAGGGCTCTCTTTTCTGACAAAGTTTGGGTTGGCTTTGTCTGCTTTTCACTTCTGTGGCCAATCAGCATCATAATTGTTGACTCCAAGTATTATCCTGGGCTTTGCACCTATTGAATTCTAATATTAAAATAGATCAAAATTGGACCAGGTCAGTTTGTGATACCTGGTATGAGTCCACATTCCCCAGAAGGGGACTGTCACACTATATTCAACCATCCTCTCATCAAAGAGGGATGCTAACAACCATAAAGGCAGAGTGCAATTTGTACCAGGTGTATAGTGTGTAAGCTCAGAGCAGCAGAGTCCCGTTTACATGTCTCTGAGAAATCTACAGTTTAGCACCAGGACATGATTTCAGAGATAGTGACTTGTCACTCACAGGACTCTCCATGGTTTTATTTAATTTCCTTAGGGTCCCCTCTTAAGACTTCCCAGGTGGCGCAGTGGGTAAAGAATCTGCCAATGTAGAGACATGGATTCAATCCCTTGGTCAGGAAGATCCCTGGAGTAGGCAATGGCACACCAGTATTCTTGCCTGGAGAATCCCAGGGATAGAGCAGTCTGGTGGGATACTGTACATGGGGCTGTAAAGAAATGGCCATGACTGAGCTACGCTGTAGTTGGTGGTGGTGTAGAGTCCTAACTGATGCTGTTTACATTGACCTCAAAGTGTGGCCCTTCCTGTTCTGATGGCCTTCATCCAGGGCCAAACTCATCAACCATCAGCCTCTGCTTTCCCCAGTGAGATGGGCAGCCCAGATCTCAGCTGACCCCCTGCAGATTTTGTGTGGAAGCTGTGTTACTTCATCTACCATATGCTAAAGCTCAGCACCTAGCAGTCTGCAATAAATAGACTTAAAATAGTCAGGATTTCTGTTTAGGAGAAATGCTAATGATGACAATGATGTTTACATTTGTAAAATGGGACAACACAATTCTTTCAACCTAAAGAAAAAAATGAAGTTACTATTCTGTGATACCTGGCTTATAGTTTACTTAATGTAATTTTCATTGTTTTCCTGTTTACTATTGTTCCTATATTAATTCATGGAGAGAAGGAAGAGTCATTCGAATGTTCAAGCAGATGATGTACTCATTAACACTTAGAAATAAAATAAATGTTCATATCAAAGGAGAAACAACACGTTAAAGGCTCTTCTCAAAATTAAGATAGGCATACATTTTAAAACTATTTACTGGGGTTTCCCTGGTGGTCCAGTGGGTAAGGACACTGCCTTGCAGTGTAAGGGGCGCTGGTTCGATCCCTGGCCTGGGAAGATCCCACGCGCCACAGAGCAGCTGGACCCATGTGCCCAATTACCGAGCCAGAGCTCTGGAGCGCATGCGGCCAGAGCCGGCGCTCTGCGACAACAGAGGCCACCGTGATGGGAGGCCCACAAGAGCCAAAGAACAAAGACGGATGAAAATAGAGAAATGAAAGACCAATAGAAGTGGCCCGCCCCCTCCCTCTCTTCCCCCCTACCCCACCCCACAAAAGATAAATAAATAAAATAAATGTTTAAAAAAAAAAAAAAACTATTTACTTTCCAAGAGCACTTTTTGTCCCCTCCTCTAGCAATGGTAAGCCAAATAAATCCTATCTTAACATCACAGCATGCATTAGAGGACTCTTCTTGCTGATTGAGCCTTCCTTGATAATTCTAAAACAATTTCTTTAATCTATCATAGCCTCTATTTCCTCCTCTGCGTTCTTACAAAGGAATAATAATGGCTCTGACCTTTCAAGAGTTGTTCTAAAGGTTGAGTGAAATAATCCAGGTAGAATACTTACTATTACACTCATGCATGCTCAGTCACTTTAGCTGTGTTTGACCCCACCAGGCCCTTTTGTCATGGGATTCTCCAGGCAACAGTACTTGAGTAGGTTGCTATGTCCTCCTCCAGGGCCTCTTCTCAAGTTAGAGATTAAACCCATGTCTCTTGTATCTCCTGCATTGGCAGATGGGTTCTTTACCACTCACCTGAGCAGCCCCACATTTACTATTGGGTTGGCCAAAAAGTTCATTTGGGTTTTTTCGTTGCTTGGTTCATAGTAAATGCTCCACACACTTTGGGGATTATAAATCATCATCCTCTCCACCATCACCGCTCAACAAATACTTAATCTGCACCTAATTTGAATTTTCTTAGTCCTCTTCAAAGTGGTCTGCCACACATTATAGGGATTCTAGTCCTAACCCAGAGTCTGGCAGAAATTAAACATTTAGTCCACACATATGAAGTGCTGGTTATTATTCTCTCCTGCAGCTCTGCTGAGACAAAACTCATGCTGCCCCATTCTGAGTCGGGATAACCTGTTAGGAACAGCAAACCCTCTAGACAATGAAGAGCATCGAGCCAATGTTAAGCATCCATTAGGAAATACAGCAGAGACCTATCACAGGGACAAGTGACTCTAGATCCATTCTCAACTACAGTCATTTATAACCTCTCTTTTCTGGCCCTTTACTGATAACTGACTACATATATGAAGAACACTGGGCTCCCCCGGTGGCACGGTCATAAAGAATCTACCTGCCAAGGCAGGAAACCCAGATTGGATCCCTGCCAATGCAGGAAACCTGGATTGGATTCTTCCCAATGGAAGATTCCCTAGAGGAGTAAATGCCTATCCAGTCCAGTATTCCTGGCTGGGAAACTGCATAGACAGAGGAGCCTGGTGGGCTACAGTCCATGGGGTCACAAAAGAGTTGGACATGACTGAGCGACTGAACAATAACATGAAGAACACCGCTGTACCCTACAGAGTCTACCCGGGTGTATGAAACCAGCTTCATTTGGCCATGTTAAAGCACAGAGAAGAAAGAGATCCATCTCAAATCAAGTTATCCCATCGTGTGGTTCATAGCTATTAATTCTGGCATCAAAGACAGTGAGAATTTAAAATATTAAACAGGTAAGTAAATGTTAAATAGAGAGTAATCCATCTAATACTGTCACTTAAACAGATTTTTGAGTGTGTGTGTTGGAATAAAGATTGTAAATTTTGCATGACAGACATGATGGAGGTAGAATTTATTACTCAGCCCCAGTACTGGGTAGTATAGTGGAAAGGGTCCAGGACAGGAAGTCACAGCAATCCAGCTGTCTAGTCTCAGCTTCATGCTTTCTTTCAGACAAGTCACTTTACCTCCAGGACTTAGTTTTCACCTGAAAACCGTCTGTTCCTTCCCAGGTATAAAACGCTCAAGTTTAAACGAATAACCCTATCCATCCTCATAGCCTGGTGTTTTGTTAGTGCCTGCCTCTGGAAGCCCTGGCATGGGTGGCAGTGGGCTCTGTGTCCCACGCGAGGATTCAGCACTCTAGCCTGGTTCTGTCTGCGGGGAAACAGTATCAAATCAGTGCGCACAAAGAGGATCTGCGGCAGGCGGCCAACTCCTACTCCACATGAATGAGCAGCCCACACGGTCCATAGACGGCGTAGACCAGGGCTCCGCCTTCGTTCTGATCACAGCCTACTCCCGACAAGATGCAGATGGGGCCATAGCTGGTAGCAGAGCGCCTGACACAGGACTCATTAAACCCCCCTCTTCCCGACAGACACAGGCTCCATGCCTGGATAATGAAGGAGCAGACAGATAGAAATGCTTGCACATTAGAAAATTTTGGTATGATAAATACCGTCTCCATAAGATACACATACACATATATTTTATATAGCAGCACACAGAAATTTTAATTACCTTTTAAAACCAAATGGCTGTGGGAAAATAAAAACATTGCCAGCACACATTTTCTGATATTTCTGAGGTCAAGAAGTCAGTGTGGAGCTGTGTGGCATGATTCTATGTAATGGGCTGGCTTTCCATGCTGTTGCCATTGAATATGTCAATTTAGAAAGTAAATTTCCACGGCACAAATTTCACACAAGAGTCACAAATACAGGCTACATTCAGAGCTTAATATAGACCAAAATGACAAAGGATAACAATCAGGTTTTCTCCAATGCTTGTTTCAGCTCTAAAGGAAATCATTTTATAATATCTGCAGTAATAAGTGGGTGTGTAACAGTGCTACTTTTAAATTACATAAGATCATTTTTATATGGTTTCTTTTTTTAATTTTGAAGGCTTTTTTTTGCCTTTGCAAAGGATTTCCCCATAGATATAATATGAAGAGTATATATATATATATATATATATATATATATATATATATGTATTGAGGCATCACTGCATAATTTTGTGACCCCATGGACTGTAGCCCAGGAGGCTTCTCTGTCCATAGAAATCTCCAGGCAAGAATAATGGAGTGAGTTGCTACTGCCTTCTCTAGGGGATCTTCCTGACCCGGGGATCGAACCAGGTCTCCTGCAGTGCAGGAAGATTCTTAACCATCGGAACCACCAGGGAAGGCCCAACTGTCAATGTTTCAACAGTTAATGATCCTAAACTTCAGTCCCAGAGCAGGACCTGTCAATGCTATTTTTATATTTGATCACCCTACATCAGGACAATCTCAAAACTAACAAAGGGGCATTTCTCAGGTGCCCACAGGTTTAAAGATTCAGGTGCAAATTGCTGTAGGCTGGAGGCCAGATCTCTTGAGAGAGAAATTTGGGGGTGAATATAGAATACAGAATTGCAAGAATATCAGGGCATCCTCAGGTGAAATGGTTCGGAGCAGGCAAAATCATCCCTCTTCCCGACAGACACAGGCTCCAAAATGAAGGAGCAGACAGATAGAAATGCTTGCTAGAAAATTTTGGTATGATAAATACCGTCTCCATAAGATACACATACACATATATTTTATATAGCAGCACACAGAAATTTTAATTACCTTTTAAAACCAAATGGCTGTGGGAAAATAAAAACATTGCCAGCACACATTTTCTGATATTTCTGAGGTCAAGAAGTCAGTGTGGAGCTGTGTGGCATGATTCTATGTAATGGGCTGGCTTTCCATGCTGTTGCCATTGAATATGTCAATTTAGAAAGTAAATTTCCACGGCACAAATTTCACACAAGAGCCACAAATACAGGCTACATTCAGAGCTTAATATAGACCAAAATGACAAAGGATAACAATCAGGTTTTCTCCAATGCTTGTTTCAGCTCTAAAGGAAATCATTTTATAATATCTGCAGTAATAAGTGGGTGTGTAACAGTGCTACTTTTAAATTACATAAGATCATTTTTATATGGTTTCTTTTTTTAATTTTGAAGGCTTTTTTTTGCCTTTGCAAAGGATTTCCCCATAGATATAATATGAAGAGTATATATATATATATATATATATATATATATATATATATGTATTGAGGCATCACTGCATAATTTTGTGACCCCATGGACTGTAGCCCAGGAGGCTTCTCTGTCCATAGAAATCTCCAGGCAAGAATAATGGAGTGAGTTGCTACTGCCTTCTCTAGGGGATCTTCCTGACCCGGGGATCGAACCAGGTCTCCTGCAGTGCAGGAAGATTCTTAACCATCGGAACCACCAGGGAAGGCCCAACTGTCAATGTTTCAACAGTTAATGATCCTAAACTTCAGTCCCAGAGCAGGACCTGTCAATGCTATTTTTATATTTGATCACCCTACATCAGGACAATCTCAAAACTAACAAAGGGGCATTTCTCAGGTGCCCACAGGTTTAAAGATTCAGGTGCAAATTGCTGTAGGCTGGAGGCCAGATCTCTTGAGAGAGAAATTTGGGGGTGAATATAGAATACAGAATTGCAAGAATATCAGGGCATCCTCAAGTGAAATGTCACAAGGAGAATGGCCGGGTTTATGCACTGGTGTCTAAAAGATCCAATCTGCGGAAGGCTCTTGAACCTCCTTTGTCTCTCCCTCTCCTTCCCTCTCCGGCCTCTGGTTAGAATGACCCCTGCTAAGCATCCTCAGCCTGACCCCCTTGACATTCAGGTCCACTAACCCCGCTCCGGCTCCGCCCTCCTTGGACCCGGTCAGCACACACTGACCTTTGCTGACTGTGAACGGGGCTGGGCCCAGCTCGCCCGCACCTCCCGTCCTCCTCTCCTCTCCACTCGGTCTGCTCTCCAGGCTTTCATCCACGGCCCCAGGTCCGGGTGCTTTATCTATGTTACTGTCGCTGTGATTCTTCAGCTAATTAATCCCCTGGTTATACAGTTCAGCCATGTCTCAAAAGTGATCCTCATAAATCATGATGGGCAGAAATGCTTCTCTCAGGGCCAGTTCCTTTTAGAACCCTCTCTGCTGAAACTAATATGATGGACGGGAGGTGCCGGAAAGCCCCGGCCTGAATGGCACATCCCCCCGCCTGCTGGAATCCCAGCCGCCCTCTGCACCCCACCGCGGATCTCTGCCTTCCGCGCCCCCTCTGCCTGCCCACTCAGAGCAAGCGCTCAGTCACAAGCGTCCCCTCTCACCTCCTACAGAAACTGAGCCGTGTTACTGTTTTCCTTGACTTATTACGCTCCGACTTGAACACAGTCTCACTAAAAGCATTAAACATAAAGCACTGCTGCTCTAAGTTGTGACAGGAAGCTTTTGTTCTTCGGTTAACAGAATCTCTAGCATCAGCCAGCAGAGTAGCTTTATCATTGTTTGGGGTCGGAAGGACCACTGAAGGGACACGCTGGTCCTCGCTGCTTTAACTGTGGGGAGGGCAGAACAGTGACACGGGAGCACGGAGAACCCTGGGCTCCCATGATTTCTCCCCAACAAAGTTCTCTTCTAAAGGACTGTCAACAATCGGAAAATTGGTGCTAGAGATGAATGGGGTGGCGAGAGGAATAGCTTCTGTCTATTCCTTAGCAAAGTTCTCTCTTTAAACAACTTTACCTTTTTTTATTTTCAACAAGCTCTTACCCACTTCTACAAAATTGTTGCCCATAACAAACTAAAGTAGTACGGATATTCTCTGATGGCAATATATGCTGGGCCTTGCATCATACATCCAATTATGTATGGTTAGTCAACTCATTCTGCAAAGGTTTGTTTCCCATTGTGTGAAAGATGCAAACATTAAGAAAAAAAATACCATAACAGTGCCCTTTTACTGGAATCCTTTAACTTGTATCCCTTATAGGCTGTGTTCATTGATCCACGGCTGACTCACAACGCTCTGTATGATATGATTTGACAGAAGAATTTCAACAGAATATTTAAGTAATTTTACCTAATTTAGAAAAGCAGGTTGTCTTAAAGAAGCTGAAAGAAGCTGGCTTTTGTGTTTATTATAGACAGCCTTTTCTGCGACAGTGAGGAATCCATCCAAGGGACTAAGTTCCTCAGAAGCAATGCACCACTGAAGACTTCAGTGCTTTTAAATATGGTCAAACATCCACATGGGAGTCACACATCCACTGAGATTTTTCACCCTCAGGCTAACTCAGAGCACTTAGAGCACCATTAGCAACAAGAAACTGTTACTGAATGATTGCTTATCAATAATTCTTAAATTATCTGCAGGAAATTTTCTCTCCGGATATCTCCCTCCTTCACCAGAATGCTCCTGACAATACATGTGATGTTTCAGAGTTAAATCTAATAGATGGTCCACTAACAGATGTGTGTGTGTGTGTGTGTGTGTGTGTGTGTGTGCTCAGCCGCTCAGTCATGTCCTGCTCTTTGTGACCCCGTGGATTGTAGTTCATCAGGCTCCTCTGTCCATGGGACGCTCCAGGCAAGAATACGGGAGCAGGTTGCCATTTCCTGCTCCTGGGGATCTTTCTGACCAGGGGTCAAACCTGTGTCTCTTGTATCTCCTGAATCGTCAGGCAGATGGATTCTTTACCACTGCACCTCCTGGGAATGCTACACCAATAGGTACACTGCTTTTTATGCTATGAATAAAATGCTCACATTTAAAGCATATAATCATATTTGATTGTCCCAAAGAATTTAGGAAGAGGTTCCACTGAAACATTCTGATTTAAGGTCTGAGGTTTTACAGGTAAGGAGATCTAATTTCCCATCACCTCTCTGTGGGACACCAGGACCATCCAAAGCAAGAGGAAAGGTAGGACCATCACGGACCACACGCATCTCAAAAGGACTGACCATCAGGGGCAGGGGCACGCTGCCTTGCTGGGACAAGTGAAATGGTCAGACCTCCTCTCCAGGTGTTTATCATCAAGATGCACAATGCTGCGCTTTCAGGTAAAATCATCTGGATGACACTTATCCATAGTTTGCCATATGCCTCTAAACACATCGGAATACCTCATAGACACTACATTTAATCCTCAGAACAGCTTTGCTCTCAAGGGACTATCATTATCCTCATTTTATACATAAGGAAACTAACAATTATAGATCTTCAATTTCAGATACATTTGCCAAAAAAAATGAAAACAGATTTGAATTAATACTTGTATACCGTGTTCAGAGCAGCACTATTCATGGTAGCCAAAAGGGGGAAAATGCAAATAGGCATCAGCAAATAAATGAATAAACATAATATGGTCTGTCTATCTATACAGTGGGATACTATTCAGCCTTATAAAGGAGTAATAGTCTGATATAAACTACAACATGGATAAAACTTTTCTTAAAAAAGTTTAAACTTATATCTTAATCAGTGGTAAGTGAGTTTGTAATTCTGCTACCCATTTTTTACAACTTTTTGGTGGAGGGCTGGTGGGGGAGGAAGGAGGGCGGGCAGGCCACTTCTATTGGTCTTTCATTTCTCTATTTTCATCCGTCTTTGTTCTTTGGCCCGTGTGGGCCTCCCATCGCGGTGGCCTCTGTTGTCACAGAGCACTGGCTCTGGGCGCATGTGCTCCAGAGCTCTGGCTCGGTAACTGGACACATCAGTCTAGCCACTCCGCGGCACGTGGGATCTTCCCAGGCCAGGAATCAAACCGGCACCCCTTGCACTGCAAGGCACTGTCTTTACCTACTGAACCACCAGGAAGGCCCTCTGCTACCTATTTTTAAAAGGCTTTATATAATTTGTTACAATATTGCTTCTGTTGTTTATGTTCTGGTTTTATGGCCATGAGCTCCTTAGCTCCCCAACCAGGGAAAAAGCCTCAACCCTTTGCATTGCAAAGCAAAGTCTAAACCACTGAACCTCCAGGGAAGTCCTTTTTTTTAATTTTTAATTTTTTAAGAAATCTTTGACGACCATAGCCTAAAACTGGCCCTATGATTATTGCCTATCAGAATTACACAACCCCACAAAGAAATTACTGAGACCTAGGAATCTAATCAATAACAGTGAGGATACCATACAGCTAAATGACACATTTTTAAGCCAACAACATGGATGAAACCTGAACACAGGATGATAAGTGAAACAAGGCAGATACAAAAGAGTCAATATTGTATGGCTCCATTTATATAAGGTACCAGCACCAGTCACATTCACAGAGACAGGAAGGAGAAGAGGGTACGGGGGAATGGGGAGAGGGAGAACGGGGAGTTTTCACTTACTACACACAGAGTTTCAGTGTTGGAGGATGAGAAAATTCTAGAAACAGATAGTGGTGATGGTTCTACAATGCCATGAATGTATTTCATGATGTTGAACTGCACTTAAAACAGCTAAGATGATACACTGTGTGTTATTTATATTTTCCCAACGTAAGTTTCCCTAGTGGTTCAGACAGTAAAGAATCTGCCTCTAAAGCAAGAGACACAGGTTCGATCTCCAGGTGGGGAAGATCCCCTGGAGAAGGGAATGTCTACCCACTCCAGTATTCTTGCTTGGAGAATCTCACGGACAGAGGAGCCCAGAGGGCTACAGTCCTTAGGGTTGCAAAGAGTTGGACATGACTAAGTGACTAATATTTTTTCACTTTTCAGTTTTTCACCATAAAAGAGGAAAAGATAAGTACAAACACGGGCAACGTGGTCCTCCAAACCCCAAGTCTAAAAATGGTGAAGGTTGGCATCAAGTGCAGGGGTCTGGAGCAGAAGCCCCGACTCAGCCACAGGCCGGCAGGACTCACGCCCCTGCAGACACGCCCACCCTCAGGGCCAGCTGCGGGAGTGGACACTATGCTCCTGCACAAGGTGCATCATGGCCGACCTACTTTAAAAGGCTTTATATAATTTGTTACAATATTGCTTCTGTTGTTTATGTTCTGGTTTTATGGCCATGAGCTCCTTAGCTCCCCAACCAGGAAAAGCCTCAACCCTTTGCATTGCAAAGCAAAGTCTAAACCACTGAACCTCCAGGGAAGTCCTTTTTTTTAATTTTTAATTTTTTAAGAAATCTTTGACGACCATAGCCTAAAACTGGCCCTATGATTATTGCCTATCAGAATTACACAACCCCACAAAGAAATTACTGAGACCTAGGAATCTAATCAATAACAGTGAGGATACCATACAGCTAAATGACACATTTTTAAGCCAACAACATGGATGAAACCTGAACACAGGATGATAAGTGAAACAAGGCAGATACAAAAGAGTCAATATTGTATGGCTCCATTTATATAAGGTACCAGCACCAGTCACATTCACAGAGACAGGAAGGAGAAGAGGGTACGGGGGAATGGGGAGAGGGAGAACGGGGAGTTTTCACTTACTACACACAGAGTTTCAGTGTTGGAGGATGAGAAAATTCTAGAAACAGATAGTGGTGATGGTTCTACAATGCCATGAATGTATTTCATGATGTTGAACTGCACTTAAAACAGCTAAGATGATACACTGTGTGTTATTTATATTTTCCCAACGTAAGTTTCCCTAGTGGTTCAGACAGTAAAGAATCTGCCTCTAAAGCAAGAGACACAGGTTCGATCTCCAGGTGGGGAAGATCCCCTGGAGAAGGGAATGTCTACCCACTCCAGTATTCTTGCTTGGAGAATCTCACGGACAGAGGAGCCCAGAGGGCTACAGTCCTTAGGGTTGCAAAGAGTTGGACATGACTAAGTGACTAATATTTTTTCACTTTTCAGTTTTTCACCATAAAAGAGGAAAAGATAAGTACAAACACGGGCAACGTGGTCCTCCAAACCCCAAGTCTAAAAATGGTGAAGGTTGGCATCAAGTGCAGGGGTCTGGAGCAGAAGCCCCGACTCAGCCACAGGCCGGCAGGACTCACGCCCCTGCAGACACGCCCACCCTCAGGGCCAGCTGCGGGAGTGGACACTATGCTCCTGCACAAGGTGCATCATGGCCGACCTCAGTTCACACCAGCACAGCTTCCATGCCTTGACTAGACTCCCACAAGACGGTCTGCCAGCCTGCCCATGGCTCTGACCCACGCCCGGCGTCTCCTAGCATCCCCTCTACCTCAGCTAACATCCTATTCCCTTTTCCTTGGATCTCCAGGTTCTCAAGGCCACCTTTCCTAGTTACTGCGTGTTTCACTTTGGATAGACTGAAGCACCCAATGAGCGCTGTCTCGTCAGCCACCAAGGTCTGTTCCACCAACAACTTACACTCATTCCAGAAGGCAACTCTGGGACCATGTGGTTGTTATTTGCGCTAAAGCAGTTAAAAGATCTTCACCAAGAATACTGTGACCGGATAACACTCTTCTAAGCAACAATGTCACTAGATTTAACATTTCCTATAAACTTATCTTTGAAATTTTACTATGCCTTCTTAAAGAAGAGAGGGTGATTTTATGCTTTATTTTTCCCTTGGCACTTAACAGAGAACAGCGGGCACAGAGACGTGCAACAAGCATTTGCCTAACGAATGTCTTCCTAGCAAGTACCCCAGGGTGACATCGAGGTAATGGCATCCATTTGTGACTTGGATACAGAGAAGCATTACAGGTCTGGAGCATTCTTTCTAAACAGAATTAAACAGATTTCTCAAGAAAAGTAAATAAACTGAAACAGGTTCCATGAAAAAAAAAAAAAAAAGGAAAGAAACCATGCTGTATGAGCATCCACAGAGAGAGGCGCATTTAAAAGCTCCCAGGGGACTTATCAATCAATGTCATTTTCACAATCAGTCTCATACAGAGATCAGAAAGAATGAACATATTGTTACCCCCACAATTGTACTTGTGCTAAATGACAACATCATCCATCAAGGAGGCATCCCAGTAAATTCAAGTGAAGTCTGCCTTGGGCTGTAGGCAGAGAGGCATTTTGGAACACTGATTATTCTCAGAGCTTCAAAGCCATGCTCTTACGAATAAACCACCAGCTTTTCATTGGCATGCTTACTTTGGATTCATCAAGTAAAACAGAGCAGCTCAAGAAATGAAAAGTATTTATTCCCAGTGAGTCCCTTAAAAATTAAATTTCTGATTAAATATATTCAGGAGTTAGTCCTCTATCTCCCTGGAGGTTTCAGAAAGTCAAGGTCATTGAAATGTATCAGAGGTACTGGAGCAGCCCAGACTAGACTGGGAATCGGGGTTCCTCAGAAATTGTCAAAAGCGGGGCTCAGTATCTAAGGAAGGTACCAGACTTGTTAGCCATGGTCCTCACAAAACTCTCTCCCAGATGGCCAGATACATACTGACCCCAAACGCTGAGCAACTCCACCTGACCCTGCCTCGGGAAAAATGACCATTTCCTGCTGAACGCCTGGGGCAGAGTCTGGACCAGGCCACAGAGGATGTGAGTATCTACATACTTGCCGAGTAGAATAAGGCACTCTGTTGTGGCAGGCTTTTTTTTTTTTTTTTGAATTAATGATGATCTAACCTGATTTGGGACTGGCAGGTGGCTCAGATGGCAAAGAATCTGCCGTGGAGGAGCTCTGGGTTTGATTCCTGGTTGGGAAGACACCTTGGAGAAGATGAAATGGCAACCCACTCCAGTATTCTTGCCTGGAGAATCCCACAGACAGAGGAGCCTGGTGGGCTACAGTTCATGCGGTCACATAGAGTCCAACAGGACTGAGTGACTGACACTTTCACATTCAACCTGATTTTAGTGGGGACACCAAGTGGCTTCTTAACAACAGCCTGGAGATGTGGCTTCAGTGGCCACCGTGACCAGCAAGAGTTGCCTGAGGTTGGCAGTCTTACGTCATTGGTCAGAGGTCACACCTGAGTTTCTGATTCTTGAACAGGAGGCAGCTGACATCAGTGAGGTGACGAAAATATCTGGGAAGAGAAAGCCTAGACTCACACTGTACAAACCGTGGTAAATGAATGCTTGTGCAGTACATGGCAAAGAGCCGGTAAGGATGCCTGGGCATATCTGCCATCACCCGCTGCGAGCTCTGGAGGAGGAAAGGATACTTGAAAGTGACAGTCGCTCAGTCATGTCCGACTCCTGTGACCCCATGGACTGTCCCTCAGGTTCCTCTCCAGGCAAGAACACTGGAGTGGGTTTCCCTGTCCTCCTCCATGGGATCTTTCCAGCCCAGGGATGGAACCCAGGTCCCATGCATTGCAGGTGCATTATCTACAAGCTGAGCCACCAGGGATGCTTATCCCTGGGCAAAAGGTGATGGAAATCAAGGCTTGACTCAGGCCGAGCTGCTTGTATTCTACTAAGTGGCCTTCCCAAATCAAAGTAAGAATGCTCATTTTATACATCCTGCCCACATGCAGGGATAATGCTTAGGCTTGAATGTGCTATTGTTACTGAGTCCAAGCTTGCTCTGCTCTCCACACAACAGGCCAGTAAACTGGAGGCAAGGTATTGAGGCAAGGAACAAGGACTTTATTCAGAAAGCCAGTGGTTTGAGAAGATGCCAGACTAACCTCTCTTAGCAGGGTCTAGATGCCAGGTTCTTTTGCAGAACATAGAGGGGAAGCAGGTGAGGAAGTACAAAGGTCATAAATCTTGGAAATATCTCCTGGAATGGACAGCCTCAGGGAGGGATGTGTTCATTTCTTCTCTTAAAGTGCACGGCGCTGAACAAAGGCACTTCAGATTTCCAGGTCTTTTGCAGAACATACCGGAGACTCTGGGTTTGATTCCTGGTTGGGAAGACACCTTGAAATGGCAACCCACTCCAGTATTCTTGCCTGGAGAATCCCACAGACAGAGGAGCCTGGTGGGCTACAGTTCATGCGGTCACATAGAGTCCAACAGGACTGAGTGACTGACACTTTCACATTCAACCTGATTTTAGTGGGGACACCAAGTGGCTTCTTAACAACAGCCTGGAGATGTGGCTTCAGTGGCCACCGTGACCAGCAAGAGTTGCCTGAGGTTGGCAGTCTTACGTCATTGGTCAGAGGTCACACCTGAGTTTCTGATTCTTGAACAGGAGGCAGCTGACATCAGTGAGGTGACGAAAATATCTGGGAAGAGAAAGCCTAGACTCACACTGTACAAACCGTGGTAAATGAATGCTTGTGCAGTACATGGCAAAGAGCCGGTAAGGATGCCTGGGCATATCTGCCATCACCCGCTGCGAGCTCTGGAGGAGGAAAGGATACTTGAAAGTGACAGTCGCTCAGTCATGTCCGACTCCTGTGACCCCATGGACTGTCCCTCAGGTTCCTCTCCAGGCAAGAACACTGGAGTGGGTTTCCCTGTCCTCCTCCATGGGAGCTTTCCAGCCCAGGGATGGAACCCAGGTCCCATGCATTGCAGGTGCATTATCTACAAGCTGAGCCACCAGGGATGCTTATCCCTGGGCAAAAGGTGATGGAAATCAAGGCTTGACTCAGGCCGAGCTGCTTGTATTCTACTAAGTGGCCTTCCCAAATCAAAGTAAGAATGCTCATTTTATACATCCTGCCCACATGCAGGGATAATGCTTAGGCTTGAATGTGCTATTGTTACTGAGTCCAAGCTTGCTCTGCTCTCCACACAACAGGCCAGTAAACTGGAGGCAAGGTATTGAGGCAAGGAACAAGGACTTTATTCAGAAAGCCAGTGGTTTGAGAAGATGCCAGACTAACCTCTCTTAGCAGGGTCTAGATGCCAGGTTCTTTTGCAGAACATAGAGGGGAAGCAGGTGAGGAAGTACAAAGGTCATAAATCTTGGAAATATCTCCTGGAATGGACAGCCTCAGGGAGGGGATGTGTTCATTTCTTCCTTCCTGTGGCCATCAACAGGTGCACGGCGCCCTGAACAAAGGCACTTCAGTTTATTGTGCAGGCAGAGGGGCTGGGTCCCCTGAGGTAGGCTATTATGTACAGACAGACAGCAACTAATTTAGGGAACAAAAGCAATGGAAAGCAAAGGTTAAAGTTAAAAAAGAAACAGATTCAACAGGCAGTCAAAATTTTTTTTGTTCTTCCCTGCAATACTATTAGGTATGCAAAAGTTTTTTTTTTTTAGAAAAAAAAAAAAAAAAACAGTGGTATTGTTTTATTTGGGAATGCTAATATATGCATTATCAAATTTCTCTTAAAAAATTATATGCTTGTAAAGCCCAAATCTTCTTTCCATGAAGTACATTTTATTTGCAGCTCTTCAGAAAAAGTGACCAAAAAAAAAAAAAAGGCAGAAAAAATCCCGAATGCTACAGTTCATAAATAAGAAATGCATACTATGGTTCTACATAACTCGAGCCATCTCTGATCTATTTTTAACTCTGCTTTGGTGCTCAAGAGAAACTCACAGGGAAAAAAATGATTCAATAAAAAGCAATATTCTCATGGGAGCATAATCAAATAAAGCTTAGTTTGGAAATGCGTTTTGTAGTCTCCTAAATACAAAGCATGTGATGGATTTACTAGATCTTTAGCAAAACCATGAATATGAATGGGAACTTCCAAGTAACTGGAGATTATGCAGATAGTTTAAGCTTTATTCAGAGCAAAGTTTCACATAGATTTAGAAATATTTTCATAAAAGAGGGCTGTAAAGAGATTAATCATATTTCAAACAATCTAACATCATGGATTTAAAAGATCTTGCTTTGGTTTATTGTCTTCAAAAACTACTCAGAACAATATGCACTTAGGTATCTAGAAACGAATTATCAAAATCCTTTTGTCCTGATTACTCCACCATTTCTACATTATTTAGAAATAATACTTATCTGGAAAATTACATACTATATGCCATGAGATTGCTTTTTAAGCTGTATTCTTTCCTGAGCTTTAAGCTACAGTGTCCCCTGAAGGTAGCTTAGTTTCTGATACCAAAATCTTTCTACCAAATGGGCATCTTAGATTTTCCTTGACTTCAACTGTTCCTTTGATTTTCACTCTCTAACCACCTCAAACTTTTCATTATTGAAGAGGTTCTTATAATTCTAGCTGAAAGCGAGTGTGAGGTGAGGATTCCAGACTGGCTTATGATAACTACATACATAATGAAAACAACAATTGCAAGATTCTTTTGGTAAATAGCAATAGGAATGGGTGGGAGAAGAACAACTGGGTCCCAACCATGTGATTCAAGACAATTCAGTTTAAGACTCCTTTTGGCCTCATTGTACAGCAGACACCAAAGTCACACAGCCAGTGTTTATAGCTAGGGGTGGTCTCTCTCTCTCTCTGCTTTTAGGTCCCAGGGTCAGCACTTTGCAGGATAAAGCTGAAGTTCACTCTAAGATGGACACAACAGCAAATACATATATTGAACAGTGTATAACACTGAACTATCTTTAAAATAAATTAACTCTATGGACAAGGTTACACAGTCTGCAACTGTCATTCCAGGCTTATTGCATGGTCAGAGGAGGAAATGATGGAAGAAGTGATTACCTTATTAGAACGACTTATTCTGAATTTACAAAAAGGGCCTAATCCAGTGTGGTCAGGCTAAAACAGATGATACACGTGTTTTCAAAAATCAAGGGTGGCCAAGGAAAACAGGAATAGGGCCATGGCAACATGTCAAGTACAGGAACAAAAGCAAACAAGACAGGACTACATCACCACATCAGATCCATGTAGGTAAAGAGGAGGAAGTGGAGAAGGGTGGGAGACTTTGGTCCACTGGCTTGGATTAGAAAAGCCAGGGTGGGCCGCTGCTGTGGGGGCATTGTCACAAGGCAGGGACTAATAATTATTAAAGTAGGAGATCTCAGAAAAGAGTAAAGAACAAAATAAAAGCCACCCAAAGGTAAGACACATCCTGTTCTATGATTTTCCAGCTTCTTCTGTGCATATGCTTACGCAGTTGAAATATTGCACACAGGCATTTATATTATTTGCTTTTAAGCTGTATTCTTTCCTGAGCTTTAAGCTACAGTGTCCCCTGAAGGTAGCTTAGTTTCTGATACCAAAATCTTTCTACCAAATGGGCATCTTAGATTTTCCTTGACTTCAACTGTTCCTTTGATTTTCACTCTCTAACCACCTCAAACTTTTCATTATTGAAGAGGTTCTTATAATTCTAGCTGAAAGCGAGTGTGAGGTGAGGATTCCAGACTGGCTTATGATAACTACATACATAATGAAAACAACAATTGCAAGATTCTTTTGGTAAATAGCAATAGGAATGGGTGGGAGAAGAACAACTGGGTCCCAACCATGTGATTCAAGACAATTCAGTTTAAGACTCCTTTTGGCCTCATTGTACAGCAGACACCAAAGTCACACAGCCAGTGTTTATAGCTAGGGGTGGTCTCTCTCTCTCTCTGCTTTTAGGTCCCAGGGTCAGCACTTTGCAGGATAAAGCTGAAGTTCACTCTAAGATGGACACAACAGCAAATACATATATTGAACAGTGTATAACACTGAACTATCTTTAAAATAAATTAACTCTATGGACAAGGTTACACAGTCTGCAACTGTCATTCCAGGCTTATTGCATGGTCAGAGGAGGAAATGATGGAAGAAGTGATTACCTTATTAGAACGACTTATTCTGAATTTACAAAAAGGGCCTAATCCAGTGTGGTCAGGCTAAAACAGATGATACACGTGTTTTCAAAAATCAAGGGTGGCCAAGGAAAACAGGAATAGGGCCATGGCAACATGTCAAGTACAGGAACAAAAGCAAACAAGACAGGACTACATCACCACATCAGATCCATGTAGGTAAAGAGGAGGAAGTGGAGAAGGGTGGGAGACTTTGGTCCACTGGCTTGGATTAGAAAAGCCAGGGTGGGCCGCTGCTGTGGGGGCATTGTCACAAGGCAGGGACTAATAATTATTAAAGTAGGAGATCTCAGAAAAGAGTAAAGAACAAAATAAAAGCCACCCAAAGGTAAGACACATCCTGTTCTATGATTTTCCAGCTTCTTCTGTGCATATGCTTACGCAGTTGAAATATTGCACACAGGAATTTATATTATGCTGTTGTCACCAAAGGTTACAATTAACAATGATTTTGATCACTGATTTGCTAGTCTGATAAATCAAGTCCAATGACATTGCCACAATACATAGTGACGGGGGTGGTTGCTGTGAGGCTTTATTCAGGTGCCTCCCAAGAAACAAGGATCTATTCCCCAAGGTGCCAGACAATTCTCAACTCTCAGCCCTTGAGGGAGTGTTGGCCCAAGAACCTTGCTCCTTTCCCTTCCAGGGCAACCTACAGTCCTTGACTGGTTGAATGCAGGCATGTATATATATAGGGCCAAACCTCCTGCCCCAAGCAAGGCCTGCAGCTGTTCTACAGGTCCCATGCCTCTTTGATGGGACCACACCACAGCCCAATTTCTCCCTCAGCCCAAGGCAGTACCCTGTTCTTTTCCCTCCCTTGGACAGTGTTGACCCCAGTAAGGCTCCTTCATGCTCTTGAGGTTAGAGTCAGCTTCCTGGTGCACCATGCCCAAAAGACGAGAATTTATTAGAAACTTATGATAACTACATCTATGTTTTAAAGATAGCATCATTCTACAAGACAATTTCAATCTCAAAACTTACAAATACCTATTAAAATGGTATTTGAGACTTTTGAACTATGAAGGAAATTTTATTAAGTTATTGAACACTTACTGAAAGACATTCACCTTGCCAGGAGCTGAAAATAATGAAACAAACATGGTCCTTGATCTGTAGATTCTATGGAGATCACTGGTGTGTGTGTGTGTGTGAGAGAGAGAGAGAGAGAGGGAGAGAGAGAGAGAGAGAGACAGTGGGATAATAAGTTCAACAGAGGACAGAACTATTGAATATGGTGTGAAGCTTATGAAATTAACGGGAAATAAGAAAACCACTATTATAAAAAATAATATTTTTATAAAAATATTTGTTCTACCCAAATTATTTCTATAGGTTCAAAATAGTGAAAAAAAAAAAAAAGAAGAAATCATGTTAGTTCAGAAAATAGACCTTAAGCATTATTTCCTAGAATAAGCTTTAATGTTATCAGGAGGAGCTGAATGCTGGCTTTCAAAGCCATGCAAGGCTTGCTTGTTCTCTAAAGACGGAAAAAAAAGAGAGAGAGAGGGAGACAGCAAAGCATCTGAAGTAGTCATTTTGCATAAAAGGAGTATGCAATTCAGAGAAAAAGGGGAAATCATGTGAGCAATTAATGCCTCTTTATGAAAGGATAAGGCAATTAGTGAAAACTTTAACACCAGCCCCTAGTGTTCAGGCTGAAGAGCAGCCCCAGGGGGCCCAGGAGGGGAAAGGGGAAATGTAGGTTCACAGAGACACAGAGCTGAAAGCAGTCAGGGAGAGCTCCCATTCCCATGCCTAAGAGCCACCATCTTTGCTAAACATACTGAACTGACAAGAATTCTTGTATCAAATGACTAAATGGAGAAGCAGTTTTAAGAGGAAACAACACGACTGGCCCTGCAGCTGTTCTACAGGTCCCATGCCTCTTTGATGGGACCACACCACAGCCCAATTTCTCCCTCAGCCCAAGGCAGTACCCTGTTCTTTTCCCTCCCTTGGACAGTGTTGACCCCAGTAAGGCTCCTTCATGCTCTTGAGGTTAGAGTCAGCTTCCTGGTGCACCATGCCCAAAAGACGAGAATTTATTAGAAACTTATGATAACTACATCTATGTTTTAAAGATAGCATCATTCTACAAGACAATTTCAATCTCAAAACTTACAAATACCTATTAAAATGGTATTTGAGACTTTTGAACTATGAAGGAAATTTTATTAAGTTATTGAACACTTACTGAAAGACATTCACCTTGCCAGGAGCTGAAAATAATGAAACAAACATGGTCCTTGATCTGTAGATTCTATGGAGATCACTGGTGTGTGTGTGTGTGTGAGAGAGAGAGAGAGAGAGGGAGAGAGAGAGAGAGAGAGACAGTGGGATAATAAGTTCAACAGAGGACAGAACTATTGAATATGGTGTGAAGCTTATGAAATTAACGGGAAATAAGAAAACCACTATTATAAAAAATAATATTTTTATAAAAATATTTGTTCTACCCAAATTATTTCTATAGGTTCAAAATAGTGAAAAAAAAAAAAAAGAAGAAATCATGTTAGTTCAGAAAATAGACCTTAAGCATTATTTCCTAGAATAAGCTTTAATGTTATCAGGAGGAGCTGAATGCTGGCTTTCAAAGCCATGCAAGGCTTGCTTGTTCTCTAAAGACGGAAAAAAAGAGAGAGAGGGAGACAGCAAAGCATCTGAAGTAGTCATTTTGCATAAAAGGAGTATGCAATTCAGAGAAAAAGGGGAAATCATGTGAGCAATTAATGCCTCTTTATGAAAGGATAAGGCAATTAGTGAAAACTTTAACACCAGCCCCTAGTGTTCAGGCTGAAGAGCAGCCCCAGGGGGCCCAGGAGGGGAAAGGGGAAATGTAGGTTCACAGAGACACAGAGCTGAAAGCAGTCAGGGAGAGCTCCCATTCCCATGCCTAAGAGCCACCATCTTTGCTAAACATACTGAACTGACAAGAATTCTTGTATCAAATGACTAAATGGAGAAGCAGTTTTAAGAGGAAACAACACGACTGGCTGCTCTTGTATTTCTGAGTTATCAATCCCTGACCCTCACCAGCCCTGCAAAACTCATACTCAGAAACAGTTCCTGAAGTCCTACAGACTTGACCTTAAGACTCTTCTCACCTGGGATGGGAGCTGCTGGTCCACAGTTGCCCCAGGAGAACACGTGTGTCCAGCAGATCCACTGGGACCTCAGGCAGCCAGCACCCTTTAGCCTGGACCACTCCACAGAAGTCCAGCTGGAGCCCAGAGGCATGGGGTGGGCACAGACCTAAATTAACCCTGACTTCCGGCACATTTTCACCTCTCCTGGTTGTCAAGAAAGCTTCCTTTCTGGGCAAAGACCTCCCCTCTGCAGGTCAACATCCTCACCTAAGGTAGCTCCGCCTCTGGATTCACATAGACACCAGGACTGTGATCAGTGGTTCTCTCAAACACTGCTATGGACTAAAATCACCCCAGAGCATGGAGATTCTGTGCGTCTAACAGGTGGCCCTGGTGGTAAGGAACCACCCTACCAATGCAGGAGACTTAAGAGATGCAGACTTGATCCCTGGGTCAGGAAGATCCCCTGGAGAAGGAAATGGCAACCCACTCCAGTGTTCTTGCCTGGAGAACGCCATGGACAGAGGAGCCTGGTGGACTACAGTCCACATGGTCCCAAAGACTGACAAAACTGAAGTGGCTTCACATGCTTGCAACAAAGTCCTAAGAGACAATGTTCCTGGGCAGGGCACCTCACTTTGAAAGCGGGCTTAGTGATCTAGACTGTAGGGTAGGTCAACCCTGCCTACCTTTCCAATGCTTGCAGGAAGGAATGTGCTCACTGCACATGAGCTTCTGAACTGCAGACAATTTTGCAGAATCATTTTCTCAAGCAGTTCTTCCCCTCAGTGTTCCATCTCCAGTCAGCATCCATCCTTTGCTTCTCAAATGGCAAGAATATGAAAACAGCCGTAGGTTCACAGAGACACAGAGCTGAAAGCAGTCAGGGAGAGCTCCCATTCCCATGCCTAAGAGCCACCATCTTTGCTAAACATACTGAACTGACAAGAATTCTTGTATCAAATGACTAAATGGAGAAGCAGTTTTAAGAGGAAACAACACGACTGGCTGCTCTTGTATTTCTGAGTTATCAATCCCTGACCCTCACCAGCCCTGCAAAACTCATACTCAGAAACAGTTCCTGAAGTCCTACAGACTTGACCTTAAGACTCTTCTCACCTGGGATGGGAGCTGCTGGTCCACAGTTGCCCCAGGAGAACACGTGTGTCCAGCAGATCCACTGGGACCTCAGGCAGCCAGCACCCTTTAGCCTGGACCACTCCACAGAAGTCCAGCTGGAGCCCAGAGGCATGGGGTGGGCACAGACCTAAATTAACCCTGACTTCCGGCACATTTTCACCTCTCCTGGTTGTCAAGAAAGCTTCCTTTCTGGGCAAAGACCTCCCCTCTGCAGGTCAACATCCTCACCTAAGGTAGCTCCGCCTCTGGATTCACATAGACACCAGGACTGTGATCAGTGGTTCTCTCAAACACTGCTATGGACTAAAATCACCCCAGAGCATGGAGATTCTGTGCGTCTAACAGGTGGCCCTGGTGGTAAGGAACCACCCTACCAATGCAGGAGACTTAAGAGATGCAGACTTGATCCCTGGGTCAGGAAGATCCCCTGGAGAAGGAAATGGCAACCCACTCCAGTGTTCTTGCCTGGAGAACGCCATGGACAGAGGAGCCTGGTGGACTACAGTCCACATGGTCCCAAAGACTGACAAAACTGAAGTGGCTTCACATGCTTGCAACAAAGTCCTAAGAGACAATGTTCCTGGGCAGGGCACCTCACTTTGAAAGCGGGCTTAGTGATCTAGACTGTAGGGGTAGGGCAAGCCTGCCTACATTTCCAATGCTTGCAGGAAGGAATGTGCTCACTGCACATGAGCTTCTGAACTGCAGACAATTTTGCAGAATCATTTTCTCAAGCAGTTCTTCCCCTCAGTGTTCCATCTCCAGTCAGCATCCATCCTTTGCTTCTCAAATGGCAAGAATATGAAAACAGCCTTTCCCCTTCCACATTTAGACTATTTTTAGACGGTTTCTTTTTCGTAAACCCTTCTACCTTCTTTAATTACTTTGATGAGTAGGAATATCTTGTGGGAAAACTGGAAACCCCAAGGTCACTGTTGTGAAGATCTGTAATTCCTATAGTTTCCCAGGGTTGGGAGACACTGGAGTTCCATATTCTTCGAGAAAGTTGGGAACAGTAGCTCATGGGGTGGGAGGTCGAGATCCCAGGACAGATTCTCTGCCATGGGTCCTGGCAACACGAGTAATTGGTTTTATTTATAAAGATGCTAGGTTTTCTTTTTTAATTTTTATTCAAATATAGTTGATTTACAATATTACGTTAGTTTCAGGTGTATAGTAAAGTGATTCCATTATACAAACACACACACACATATTCTTTCTAAGATACTTTTCATTTTCAGATTACCACAAGATATTGAGTATAGTTCCTTGTGCTACACAGGAAGTCTTTGTTGGTTGTCTATTTGACGAAAAAAATGGAGTGTTACTTGCTTAGCCATCTCTGACTCTTTGCGATACCACGGACTGTAGTCCATCAGGCCCCTCTGTCCATGGAACTCTCCAGGCAAGAATACTGGAGTTGGTTGCCATTCCCGCCTCTAGGGGATCTTCTTGATATAGGGATCAAACCCGGGTTTCCTGCATTGCAGGTGGATTCTTTACCTTAGGATCCACCAGGGAGTAGCGGTATATAAATTTTAATCCCCAGTTTATCTCCCCCCTTTACCTTTGGTAATCATAACTTTGCTTTCTATGTCTGTTAGTCTGTTTCTGTTTTGTAGATAAATTCAATTGTATCATTTTTTAAGATTCCACATAAGCGATATCGTGTGATATTTGCCTCTGTCTGACTTGCTTCACTTTGTATGAGCATCTCTAGGCCTATCCATGTTGCTGCAAATGGCATTATTTCATCCCCCTCCTTTTTTTAAATTTTGGCCTCTTTTATTTTTTAAATTTATTTATTTTCATCCATCTTTGGCCTTTATTCTTTGCAATGGGAGTGGGCCTCCCATTGCAGTGGCCTCTCCTACTGCTGAGCACTGGCTCTGGGCACAAGCACTCCAGAATGCTGGCTCATAATTGGGGACACCAGTCCAGCCGCTCCATGGCACGTGGGATCATTCTGGGCCAGGGATCGAACCAGTGCCCCCTGCACTGCAAGGTGGACTCTTTACCCACTGGAACACCAGGGAAGCCCCTGTTTCATCCTTTTTTATGGCTGAGGAATATTCCATTGTATTCCCACAATGACAGATGAATGGCTACATGCCTTTCAAACTAGAAACTCCTTGTCTGAAAGTGGGAGCAACATCTTCCTGTTTAGTAGGTTGTTAGCTGTTTGTGAACTAAATAGTCTAAGAAACCCATGAGCTATGTCAGAAAAGACATTTCTGACAACCCATTCTCTCTGCTTTAACTTTGGTTCTTAAACACTCCAAAAAGTAAAAATGGCTACATCTATGTCTAATGGTACGTTAATCTGCAGTAATTTAAAACACAAAAGAACTTCTAATAAAACAATTCAGTTTCTCAGTTTATCCAACAATATTGCCTTGTCATGAAACAGGCTGCAATATGGCAAAAAACAGAATTCAAAATATCCCAAATAATATACTGCACTGTTCTGTGTATATGTGAGGATTATGGTATATTTTCTTCTCATTATTTTTCTGTTTCCTGTACAGAATTTTTCCAAGCAAGGAGCATAGTGCTGAGTGTGAAATTTCTTGCCTTGCTTTCATTACTCTCCATATAACACGAGCATTTCTTTTGCAAGTGGAATCTTGCAAAGATTCCACTTGCAAAGAGGCAGTTTTCTTCTCAGTTTATTCTTTGAGTACTTATAGACTAAAGGAAAAGCATTATTGCACCTGTAATCTCAGAGAATATTATCCAAAAACATGGCATATCCACGCCTGCCACATTGCAGAAAAAAATGAAATCAGTAGACTATGAAAACTGGGCAGTGGCAAAATTATACAATTAGTAAAATATATGAAAGGGTTGCCCTATAAAGATCATTTTCGTTTGGCATTACAAGCCTGAACTGTGAACCTTCATTACTCCACTCAAATCCCAGGCCTGCAATTTACCAGTTAGGTGACTTAGTTAAAAAAGTATCTTGAACTCTAATGACCTTCTGTTACCCCATCTATAAAACATGCTTAAGCCCACGACCTCCCTCAATTGGCTTCTTGTAAGAATTAAATGCAATTCTATACGCAGAGAGCTTACAAGAGCCCTTGATTCACAGCAAGTACTCAATAAATATGGTATTTCTTACATCAAAATCCATTTAATATGTGACAGCAGTGGTTCTCAGACCCACGATATCATCATCAGCTGGAAACTCAGAAATATAAACTCTTGGGCCTGATCCAAGACCAGCTGGGTCAGAAAAGCAGGGGACAGCAGTTATGTTTAATAAGCCTCCTGGTCATGCCTATGCACACTTAAGTTTGCAAACCACTGGGATAAAGGCAGAATAGTCCATTGATCCTTTTTATGGATATGAATTCCCAATGGTTTTTCAGTTTTGTTTTACAGATTAATTAATTAATTTGAGTTGGTAAGGTGAAAGCTGATTAACAACTTTTGAAGCTCTACCTAGAGATGACCCAGGTATCTTTAACATACTTCATGATCTCTGAATATTAGGTCTTCTTAGACAAAAGTCATCCACAGATTAATAACTAAATGTGTAAGTATAATGTTAAAATTTTCCCTTTTGTTATATTAGAATTCCACATAAAATCACAAGCAAATCAGTATTGAAAACTTTATTTTAATCAAAAAACATTATGGGATTGAATAGAACTTATATACATATATCACATAGTTCTAAAAACCCATTAATTCTCAGATACTAAATGATTTGTTGTTCTTCAATCACTAAGTTGTGTCTGAAATGATAAATCATGGTTAATGATTCTTTTAATCTGGGCATTAGTTTCCAGGTGACGCTAGTGGTAAAAGAACCTGCGTGCCAATGCAGGAGACATAAAAGATGCAGGTTCAATCCCTGGGTCAGGCAAATCCTCTGGAGGAGGACATGGAAACCCACTCCAATATGCTTGCATGGAGAATCCCAAGGACAGAGGAGCCTGGTGGGCTACAGTCCATAAGGATGCACCAAGTCGGACACAACTAAGCAACTTAAAGCCAACGACCTAAAGGCCTGCAATTTACCAGTTAGGTGACTTAGTTAAAAAAGTATCTTGAACTCTAATGACCTTCTGTTACCCCATCTATAAAACATGCTTAAGCCCACGACCTCCCTCAATTGGCTTCTTGTAAGAATTAAATGCAATTCTATACGCAGAGAGCTTACAAGAGCCCTTGATTCACAGCAAGTACTCAATAAATATGGTATTTCTTACATCAAAATCCATTTAATATGTGACAGCAGTGGTTCTCAGACCCACGATATCATCATCAGCTGGAAACTCAGAAATATAAACTCTTGGGCCTGATCCAAGACCAGCTGGGTCAGAAAAGCAGGGGACAGCAGTTATGTTTAATAAGCCTCCTGGTCATGCCTATGCACACTTAAGTTTGCAAACCACTGGGATAAAGGCAGAATAGTCCATTGATCCTTTTTATGGATATGAATTCCCAATGGTTTTTCAGTTTTGTTTTACAGATTAATTAATTAATTTGAGTTGGTAAGGTGAAAGCTGATTAACAACTTTTGAAGCTCTACCTAGAGATGACCCAGGTATCTTTAACATACTTCATGATCTCTGAATATTAGGTCTTCTTAGACAAAAGTCATCCACAGATTAATAACTAAATGTGTAAGTATAATGTTAAAATTTTCCCTTTTGTTATATTAGAATTCCACATAAAATCACAAGCAAATCAGTATTGAAAACTTTATTTTAATCAAAAAACATTATGGGATTGAATAGAACTTATATACATATATCACATAGTTCTAAAAACCCATTAATTCTCAGATACTAAATGATTTGTTGTTCTTCAATCACTAAGTTGTGTCTGAAATGATAAATCATGGTTAATGATTCTTTTAATCTGGGCATTAGTTTCCAGGTGACGCTAGTGGTAAAAGAACCTGCGTGCCAATGCAGGAGACATAAAAGATGCAGGTTCAATCCCTGGGTCAGGCAAATCCTCTGGAGGAGGACATGGAAACCCACTCCAATATGCTTGCATGGAGAATCCCAAGGACAGAGGAGCCTGGTGGGCTACAGTCCATAAGGATGCACCAAGTCGGACACAACTAAGCAACTTAACATAGCACATTAGTATCCTATAGACAGAGAGTTAATAGTTACCTTAAAAAATGCTATTTCCTTTTCACTCTGTTTTGACATGTGAAAGAAAAGCAATAACCAAATGATAAAGACAGTCACACTTAGGTTGGGGGGATCAGAACTCTTGTAATAGGGATACAGGTGTGTATTCTTCCCAAAAGCAAAAAGAAAGGTGCAGTATATATTAAGCATAGTTTTTAGTAAATAAAATTTTGCAAGGCATATCTTAACATCCTGCATCAAAATAAACCAAAATAAAACTGTCTAAACACATACTTATAAAACCTTTATAAATATTTCTCCATTACATTCTCTTGTAAAATAATATTATTGTGTGGAATCCCAGGTGCTACTTCAGAGCTCGTTCATCACTAATTTAACACTCTCTCTGGGTTACCCTAGTGGTTCACTGGTAAAGAATCTGCTCGCCAATGAAGGAGGCTCAGGTTTGATCCCTGGATTGGGAAGATCTCCTGGAGAAGAAAATGGCTACCCACTCAAGTATTCTTGCCTGGAAATTTCCATGAACAGAGCCTTACACGCTATAGTCCATGCAGTCACAAAGAGTCAGACACAACTTAGCAAGTAACCAACAGCAAAGACTCTATAGTCATTGATAATGTTTCTAGAATATCCTGAAGCCACTCCAGAGCCTGTCTATCATTTGTTGGATTCTCCATGAACTGAATCTGAAGAAAGTTTTCCTGCATGAGCATTATTCTGAAACAATGGATCCATGCTCACACTGGTTATTCCAAACACCCAAGTAGCAGTGTGTTCATAAGCCAATTCCTTCCCTGAGACTGGAAGATGGACAATAGCCTCGAATCCCAGACGAATTAGATAAAGTCAATTTCTAATGATAATGAAATAGTTTAGAAATCCGGATTTTCATCAAATGGAAATGTTTGGGGAAAAGAAGAAAACTGCATGGATCTCTGCAGGACACCCAGAAAAGCATGCATGTCTATGCTGATTGGGTAATAATTTCCTATCAACAAGCAATGCTCATGCAAAGGAGGCCCAGCTGTAATTTAAACTCATTTCAACACTCTTATCAATGTAATAGCTTGCTCATTTAACCAATGGCCACTATCTTTAATAGTATTCTTAGCAAATCAAAGTGAGCAATTCTATATAAATAGGGAAAAGAGATTTATTACATTAATTTATTTCCTGATCTTAATTTAAAAGATCAATTGCTTCTGTTAATGCTGCTGCTTCTGCTATTTTCATAACACTGTCTGGATGCTAGGAAATCCAGTAACATGGCTGCTGAGCAACTTCATTTTATATATTCTATCCTTACTCGACAGCATTCTACTTGAGATATGGATGCTTAATGAAGAAAATGTAAATTATCTATTTCTTGGTGTCTTGTTATTTATTTATTTATTTTTTGAAGAGCTCTTTCCTAATCAGACCGACTGGGAACACTCAGGTCAATGTATTCTGTTTTGTAGAGCTCTTCAACAAGGCAGTTCTTTTTAATGACAAAAGTTATTTTAAGCAATTCTTAACAGTGTTCCAGTAGACTAGTAGATTTTTTTCACCTGGCTGTCTATAATAAGAATTAAATGGAACTGATGAAGCCCATAGATAGCTCTTAGAAAATGATGTGTAGCATGTCTACTCATTTTCTAGCACTAAATTATTGTTATTTATAACACTAAATGTTGCTTCCTAGTGGTGTAGTATGTACTTCAAGTCAATTCAGTTTACAAGTGTGCAATATTCTTTGATGGTCTATGTTCAGACTTTGTGGGGAAGTCCAAAGTGGAAACGTCAAGGTCACTGCTCTTCAGCTGTGCCATGCCTCACCCCACCCCCAAGCAGATGTGAGACTCAAGAATTGTGGCATAGTGCATGCATATGAAGGCTGTTCTTTGACTTGGAAGTTATCTAGCTGACTACAGAGTGGACCCACATGTGAGTTCTTATTTACTGTCTTAAGGACACCCATCTCCCCGAGGGTCCATTCATCAAATGGAAATGTTTGGGGAAAAGAAGAAAACTGCATGGATCTCTGCAGGACACCCAGAAAAGCATGCATGTCTATGCTGATTGGGTAATAATTTCCTATCAACAAGCAATGCTCATGCAAAGGAGGCCCAGCTGTAATTTAAACTCATTTCAACACTCTTATCAATGTAATAGCTTGCTCATTTAACCAATGGCCACTATCTTTAATAGTATTCTTAGCAAATCAAAGTGAGCAATTCTATATAAATAGGGAAAAGAGATTTATTACATTAATTTATTTCCTGATCTTAATTTAAAAGATCAATTGCTTCTGTTAATGCTGCTGCTTCTGCTATTTTCATAACACTGTCTGGATGCTAGGAAATCCAGTAACATGGCTGCTGAGCAACTTCATTTTATATATTCTATCCTTACTCGACAGCATTCTACTTGAGATATGGATGCTTAATGAAGAAAATGTAAATTATCTATTTCTTGGTGTCTTGTTATTTATTTATTTATTTTTTGAAGAGCTCTTTCCTAATCAGACCGACTGGGAACACTCAGGTCAATGTATTCTGTTTTGTAGAGCTCTTCAACAAGGCAGTTCTTTTTAATGACAAAAGTTATTTTAAGCAATTCTTAACAGTGTTCCAGTAGACTAGTAGATTTTTTTCACCTGGCTGTCTATAATAAGAATTAAATGGAACTGATGAAGCCCATAGATAGCTCTTAGAAAATGATGTGTAGCATGTCTACTCATTTTCTAGCACTAAATTATTGTTATTTATAACACTAAATGTTGCTTCCTAGTGGTGTAGTATGTACTTCAAGTCAATTCAGTTTACAAGTGTGCAATATTCTTTGATGGTCTATGTTCAGACTTTGTGGGGAAGTCCAAAGTGGAAACGTCAAGGTCACTGCTCTTCAGCTGTGCCATGCCTCACCCCACCCCCAAGCAGATGTGAGACTCAAGAATTGTGGCATAGTGCATGCATATGAAGGCTGTTCTTTGACTTGGAAGTTATCTAGCTGACTACAGAGTGGACCCACATGTGAGTTCTTATTCCTTCCTGGGCACTAGTGTCTTGGAAAAGAGACACCCATCTCTGAGGCCCAGGGCTCAGCCAATGGTTTGTCTTGTTGGTTCAATTTCAACCAACTAATAAGTCTTGGGAGCTCTCAGCCCTAATGAAGCATTGACACCAACTTTCTTCCCAGATGGATGAGATGGTCAAGAATCTGCCTGCAACGCAGGAGACCCAGGTTTGAGCCCTGGGTTGGGAAAATCCTCTGGAGAAGGAAATGGCAACCCACTCTGGGAATTCTTGCTTGGAAACCCCATGGACAGAGGAGCCTGGCAGGGACACACACACACACACACACACACACACACACCATTTTAATTTGTCTCTTACAAGGGGTTTAATGACTTCTGTGTCATTCCGGCACTCTTGATATTTGGCCAAAAATCAGTGCAGGTCTGTGGTCTAGACAAGCAAGTCATTCCAGTGCAACACTTGCCTGGATGTAACACTGATGTAATTAGCAAGCCATAGATGACATCAGTGGCCTGTGGAGGTCTCAGCCCTTCTCTAAAATGATACTTGGCACTGTCACTGGCTAGTGTCTTTATCAGAATCACCCTCTCTCAGTGACTGAACCATATGAAGTTGCCATGATTGTGCATCAAGGGGCTGCATATGAGCAATCTTCTAAGTCTGACCAAATATTTCTAGAAATCTACAGTCCCCTGTATAACACAGCTCCAGTTTCAAATGAGCTATATTCAAAGTCTATTGACTTGCTGCTCACTTCAGTTGGAAGAAATCTCTCCCTCCTTGGAAAACTTTTCAGTTATCAGCACAGCCATTCAGGATGTATACCTTGCATGGCTCCTCCTAAGGGATGTGCTCCTGTTGCTCACCTCTGCATCTTATAGATCCCCTAGCTCCTTTTAAGCAGGTGCTTAACAGCTCTTTGCAAGACTCAGTGGAAATCTCAGAGAAAGAGAGAAAATGGTTATGAGCCAGGCCTGTGGTCATAATACCCTTGTTTGAATGCAAACGTAATTCTTTTCTACTGGTTTACCTCTGTCAAAAATGGAAACAATAATCCTTTATACTTACCTACAAGAAGTGAACACATTGAAGCATTAAACAAGTTAAATTATCAAAAAATGCTTAGAGCCGGCAAGAGTTCCATGAATAGCAACCATTATATTTTTTATTTCATAATGACAAAATCTACAAACTAGTCTCCTGTAGACTCAGGGATACTGAAGACTAGACTGCAAAGTAAGAAGCTGTCGGTCTGATCTGAAGTCCAGGGCATCTGCAGTGGACATCATCAGGGAAGGACAGAGGCTACTTCAGAGCCCAGAGCACAGGCTGTTCCCCCATCTGCTCATGGGGTTCAGCTGGGACACCTTAAAAGCTCTGGATTTCTAGGCTCTTGCACCTACTAGAGAAGTGAGTCTTCCTGAGGTTGAGGCCCAGGTATCTCCTAGGCAAAGATCAGAGCACAGTCAGACTTGAGAACTCTACTGTAAAAGAGATTTGGACCATGCTTAACCATTCCGTTTATGGTAGTTTGGTACTAAGTCCAGGGATAACTGTAAACACACACTGAGACCACACTTAACCATTCCTTATGGTAGTTTGGTACTAGTCTTGAGATAACTGCAAATAAACATAAAGAAAAAGTCATTCAAAGTTCTTTTCCAAGGTTGTCATGCCGCAATTAGGAAACTATTGTCATTTATGTACCTTTTATGTCCTCCAGCCAGAGAATGCATTTTTCAAATTAAACTTAGGGACTGAAACTAAGTGACAAGAGTTTAGGGATCAGAAAAAGAGCCAAAAAGCATAACTAAGCTTCTAGCCCTAGAGAATTACAAAGACGCCTGCATTTTTCCATAAAAGGTTATAGATAAGGGGCAGGGAATAGGAAATTCTTATCTTTGATAAGGGGACATTTGGATATAACACCTAAACTAAATTGATTCTATTATCTGACTACAATAAACTTCTCTCAGGGCATAGGAATCCAAACGTCCATGAAGCCCCGGCAATGTAGAATTATATGACATAAATCTCCAGATCCCCATGTACCATAATTTTCTTTCTTCTTTTTACAATTATTGGGTCTCTAAGGAGTCTTTTTAGACATTTCCCCAAATCACTCCCACCCATGCAATTTTATAACATATATCTGTTTCTGTACTGTGGCCTTTATCACAAACCACTAAAATATCTAAGGTTTATTTCCTTCCCTTCCCCAACAAAAAAACAATTTCTGCCCCTATGGAACTTCATTGCCCCTGCCCCACCCCCACAGTCTTTTGTTTCTTACTGTTTTGTTTTTTAATTTTTATTTTACTTTTTACAACAAGTTTTGTTGTTTACAGATATGTATGATCCCAGATTAGTCATACCTGTAGGAAGCTCTGGAGCTGTCTCTAGAGCCTCTTGGACATCATCAGGGAAGGACAGAGGCTACTTCAGAGCCCAGAGCACAGGCTGTTCCCCCATCTGCTCATGGGGTTCAGCTGGGACACCTTAAAAGCTCTGGATTTCTAGGCTCTTGCACCTACTAGAGAAGTGAGTCTTCCTGAGGTTGAGGCCCAGGTATCTCCTAGGCAAAGATCAGAGCACAGTCAGACTTGAGAACTCTACTGTAAAAGAGATTTGGACCATGCTTAACCATTCCGTTTATGGTAGTTTGGTACTAAGTCCAGGGATAACTGTAAACACACACTGAGACCACACTTAACCATTCCTTATGGTAGTTTGGTACTAGTCTTGAGATAACTGCAAATAAACATAAAGAAAAAGTCATTCAAAGTTCTTTTCCAAGGTTGTCATGCCGCAATTAGGAAACTATTGTCATTTATGTACCTTTTATGTCCTCCAGCCAGAGAATGCATTTTTCAAATTAAACTTAGGGACTGAAACTAAGTGACAAGAGTTTAGGGATCAGAAAAAGAGCCAAAAAGCATAACTAAGCTTCTAGCCCTAGAGAATTACAAAGACGCCTGCATTTTTCCATAAAAGGTTATAGATAAGGGGCAGGGAATAGGAAATTCTTATCTTTGATAAGGGGACATTTGGATATAACACCTAAACTAAATTGATTCTATTATCTGACTACAATAAACTTCTCTCAGGGCATAGGAATCCAAACGTCCATGAAGCCCCGGCAATGTAGAATTATATGACATAAATCTCCAGATCCCCATGTACCATAATTTTCTTTTTTCTTTTTTTACAATTATTGGGTCTCTAAGGAGTCTTTTTAGACATTTCCCCAAATCACTCCCACCCATGCAATTTTATAACATATATCTGTTTCTGTACTGTGGCCTTTATCACAAACCACTAAAATATCTAAGGTTTATTTCCTTCCCTTCCCCAACAAAAAAACAATTTCTGCCCCTATGGAACTTCATTGCCCCTGCCCCACCCCCACAGTCTTTTTGTTTCTTACTGTTTTGTTTTTTTTTTTAATTTTTATTTTACTTTTTACATTTACAGAGTTTTGTTGTTTACAGATATGTATGATCCCAGATTAGTCATATGTATATCCCCCCCATCCCACCCCTCCAGGCCATCGCACAGCATCCCTGCAGGATCCCCTTTTCTCACAGTGCAATACATTGTGCCCCCTTTTGAGAATGCTTTTTATAAACTTAAATAGCTGTACCAGCCAAGAGAATGAGATGTGAGGAGGGTGTTCTTCAGAGGAAACCCAAGAGAATATTCTTGAATCTTGAAATCAGTAAATACTCATAATTAATGCATGACGAAAGTTCTAACCCCTCACCCACATCATGCTACAGAATCTTCCGGTTTGGTGAAAACAACCTTCTTTTGAGGGAAAGGTAAAACATTGGATACTTATAAAGAATGACTTCACTTACCCATGAGCTTAAATGTCCTTTTAGCGTTCCAGATTTTTCTGCTCAGTTTCTGAGTATTAATTTTGTTCAGTTTTCAAATAAACAATCTGATGGCTACCAATGCTAACATAAGCTGGGGAGGCATAGCAGCTGGTAATGCAAAATATGTCCTAAACATCCATATCAACTTTCATTTATTTAACCAGAATTTGCCATTTAAAAATGCTCTTGCTATATTATCTTATTTAAATAATGGAGAAGTGGTGAAAGGATTATGTATTTACAAATAAACTTAAGAAGCTCTATAATCCAGTTAAGTTATTACAGTTACACTTTTGAAAGAAATGAAAAGGGTCACTATATAACTCTTAGGCAATTTTTCAACAAACTTACAAAAAACAGTGGCTTCCAATTTTACACTTTGTGTGTGGATCAAAGCGCACACCTCTTCTGCCAAACGACAAAGCCTTAATGAAGCATCACCTGACCTCTGATTTATGTTTAATTGACATAAATCTCCAGATCCCCATGTACCATAATTTTCTTTTTTCTTTTTTTACAATTATTGGGTCTCTAAGGAGTCTTTTTAGACATTTCCCCAAATCACTCCCACCCATGCAATTTTATAACATATATCTGTTTCTGTACTGTGGCCTTTATCACAAACCACTAAAATATCTAAGGTTTATTTCCTTCCCTTCCCCAACAAAAAAACAATTTCTGCCCCTATGGAACTTCATTGCCCCTGCCCCACCCCCACAGTCTTTTTGTTTCTTACTGTTTTGTTTTTTTTTTTAATTTTTATTTTACTTTTTACATTTACAGAGTTTTGTTGTTTACAGATATGTATGATCCCAGATTAGTCATATGTATATCCCCCCCATCCCACCCCTCCAGGCCATCGCACAGCATCCCTGCAGGATCCCCTTTTCTCACAGTGCAATACATTGTGCCCCCTTTTGAGAATGCTTTTTATAAACTTAAATAGCTGTACCAGCCAAGAGAATGAGATGTGAGGAGGGTGTTCTTCAGAGGAAACCCAAGAGAATATTCTTGAATCTTGAAATCAGTAAATACTCATAATTAATGCATGACGTAAAGTTCTAACCCCTCACCCACATCATGCTACAGAATCTTCCGGTTTGGTGAAAACAACCTTCTTTTGAGGGAAAGGTAAAACATTGGATACTTATAAAGAATGACTTCACTTACCCATGAGCTTAAATGTCCTTTTAGCGTTCCAGATTTTTCTGCTCAGTTTCTGAGTATTAATTTTGTTCAGTTTTCAAATAAACAATCTGATGGCTACCAATGCTAACATAAGCTGGGGAGGCATAGCAGCTGGTAATGCAAAATATGTCCTAAACATCCATATCAACTTTCATTTATTTAACCAGAATTTGCCATTTAAAAATGCTCTTGCTATATTATCTTATTTAAATAATGGAGAAGTGGTGAAAGGATTATGTATTTACAAATAAACTTAAGAAGCTCTATAATCCAGTTAAGTTATTACAGTTACACTTTTGAAAGAAATGAAAAGGGTCACTATATAACTCTTAGGCAATTTTTCAACAAACTTACAAAAAACAGTGGCTTCCAATTTTACACTTTGTGTGTGGATCAAAGCCCACACCTCTTCTGCCAAACGACAAAGCCTTAATAAAGCATCACCTGACCTCTGATTTATGTGAATTCTGCAAACTCCACAGCAATGGGAAAGAGAGGCTAAATGTTTAGGATGGGGCACAGGCTCTCCCTGTCCTTTAGTTATAAATTCTGTTTTTCTTATTTATTGACATTGGATTTTCATGTCAAAATCTCGGGCTATGCAAGAAATGCAATTGTCTGACATCCATATATATAACTTGGATAGACATGTGCATACTTCATCTAACTGGGCTCAGAGGCTACAAACAGGTATTTCAAGCAAAAGAAATCCATTTTTGCCTATGAGGTCGCTCAAATATCTCATCAAATCACTGAATTCTTTTTAGGTCTAACTTTGAAAACTTCACAACTAAAATAGGCAGGGTCCTCATCACTTTCCAGGCAGATTAAGTCTACAAACATCCCAGGCTGATAAAAATACTTCTTGAGGGTTTCCCTGGGAGTCCAGTGTCTGGGAGTCTGCCTTGCAGTGCAGGGCACATGCATGTGATCCCTGGTCAGGAGGGATCCCACGTGCCATGGGCTGGCTGGGCCTACGCATCACAACTACTGAGCCTGTGCTTGGAAACTAGAGAAATCACCACAATGAGAAGCCTGCACACAACAACTGGAGAAAACCCTCTCTCACCACAACTAGAGAGAGCAACAAAGATCCAGCACAGCAACAAACACTCAGCACAGACAAAAAAAAAAAAAGAAAAGAAAAGAATAAAACAAACAAACAAAAAAACAAAATTAAGATTTAAAAATGATTCTTTACATTGGTATATATTAGGAATATATCAAAAAGGTAATGAGGTGTGCTATCCACTCAAAGTAAGCATTCTCCACATACATAGCATTCTGTGATATAAGGAAGGCAGGATTTAGGGCAGAAGATACTTTTTGAACTGAACACTTACAAATAAATCCAGCTCTATATTATCAATATTTATACAATTCATGTTTGCAACAACTAAATAGCTTGGAGGTTTACTGTTGTCCTGCTTTGCTTTGTTTCATTTTGTTATCTTTTATTCATTCATTCATTCATTGATCAAAAGGTGGAGATGTCAACAACTTCTATTTAAAGCCACAATAGGTACTGGAGCAATAAAAGCAAGTAAAATGTATATCTTTATTAGAGGGTCCTAAGACATCACAAACAGAAATATCATCAGTCAATTGTGTTTACTGCCATGCTGATACTACTTGAGATGGTCTTTTCCAAATTCAGGCAAATACTTTTGTATAAAGTGGTTTTAAGTCACCAGGTTTTCTCATATTTAGTAGCAGAAATAGCACATCTTCCTTGGAAGACAACTCTTTAAATTCATATTCAAATAATCCCCACATATAAGCTCCTAGGAACATGAACCTGCCATCAGAAATCTCAAACGCAAGAGTAAATAAGTTTTGATAAGCAAGATTAATTAGGAGCAATAAAGAGAAGGATAAAACCCACCAAGATCTAAAACAATGAAATTATCAGAATCAGAATATGAAAAAGACATATTTAATACATTAAAGATATAAAGGGGCCTTTGAAATTAAAACTTAAAGGAGATTATCCCACATTCCAAAGCAAACGTGAATAAGAACAACTTGAACTTAGAGAAATGAAAAACATAAATTAGTATATTAAAAATAGCTTAATAACATGCATATGCTGCTGATAGGATTGGAAATGGTACAATTGCTTTGGGAAACAGTCTGACATTCTCCTGAGAAGTTAAACATGCACCTGCCATATGACCCAGACATTCTGCATGGAGATATTTACCTGAATGAAAAGAAAGTACATGCTATACAAAGACTTGTGTACAAGAGTTGTACTTGTAAATACCAAAAATTATAAGCAACCAAAATGTCCACCAACAGGTGAATGAATACACAAACTGGGTTATATTCATAAAATAGAATATCACGCAGCAACAAAAAGGAATGAGCTACTGCTATGTGTAAGAATTAAAGTTTAATAATTCTTAAGAATAAAATACTTGATAAATTAGGAATTAAAAGGTATTCCCTAGTTAAAAAGAAAAAAAAGGTATTCCCTGAGAGGGGTCAGATATATACCTACCTATGACTGTTTGGGGATTATGTATACCTGTAAACAAGAAAACTCTGTAAAAATGTATAACAATAACCTCACAGTACATCTGAAGCTAATGCAGCATTGTAAAACACATATACTCCAATGAAAAAAAGATTAAAGAAAATGACATTCCCTTAACTAGGTAAAATGATTCTATTTAAAAAAACCCAGCATGGGCAGAGTATGACCCAACAATCCCACCTGTAACTATATACCCAAGAGAAACGAAAGCATGTGCAGACACAAAAACATGTACATGAATGTTCACAGCAGCTCAGCCATACTATCCAAAACTCAGACACAACCTAAACATCTACCATCTGACTAACATATAAAGTGAATATTATTTGACAGTAAAAATTAATGACATGTTGATCCATGGCACTCAATATGGACCAACTTTGAAAACATGATGATAAGTAAAAGAGCTAGTCGCAAAGTCACCCTCATATTTCAGGGTTCTGTTTATACAAAATGTCTAGAAAAGACAAATCTATGCGGCAAGGAAGGGTATGAGGCTTCTTTTCTGGAGAGATGAAACTATTCTAGGAGCAATAAAGAGAAGGATAAAACCCACCAAGATCTAAAACAATGAAATTATCAGAATCAGAATATGAAAAAGACATATTTAATACATTAAAGATATAAAGGGGCCTTTGAAATTAAAACTTAAAGGAGATTATCCCACATTCCAAAGCAAACGTGAATAAGAACAACTTGAACTTAGAGAAATGAAAAACATAAATTAGTATATTAAAAATAGCTTAATAACATGCATATGCTGCTGATAGGATTGGAAATGGTACAATTGCTTTGGGAAACAGTCTGACATTCTCCTGAGAAGTTAAACATGCACCTGCCATATGACCCAGACATTCTGCATGGAGATATTTACCTGAATGAAAAGAAAGTACATGCTATACAAAGACTTGTGTACAAGAGTTGTACTTGTAAATACCAAAAATTATAAGCAACCAAAATGTCCACCAACAGGTGAATGAATACACAAACTGGGTTATATTCATAAAATAGAATATCACGCAGCAACAAAAATGAATGAGCTACTGATATGTGTAAGAATTAAAGTTTAATAATTCTTTAGAATAAAATACTTGATAAATTAGGAATTAAAAGGTATTCCCTAGTTAAAAAAAAAAAAAAAAAAGGTATTCCCTGAGAGGGGTCAGATATATACCTACCTATGACTGTTTGGGGATTATGTATACCTGTAAACAAGAAAACTCTGTAAAAATGTATAACAATAACCTCACAGTACATCTGAAGCTAATGCAGCATTGTAAAACACATATACTCCAATGAAAAAAAGATTAAAGAAAATGACATTCCCTTAACTAGGTAAAATGATTCTATTTAAAAAAACCCAGCATGGGCAGAGTATGACCCAACAATCCCACCTGTAACTATATACCCAAGAGAAACGAAAGCATGTGCAGACACAAAAACATGTACATGAATGTTCACAGCAGCTCAGCCATACTATCCAAAACTCAGACACAACCTAAACATCTACCATCTGACTAACATATAAAGTGAATATTATTTGACAGTAAAAATTAATGACATGTTGATCCATGGCACTCAATATGGACCAACTTTGAAAACATGATGATAAGTAAAAGAGCTAGTCGCAAAGTCACCCTCATATTTCAGGGTTCTGTTTATACAAAATGTCTAGAAAAGACAAATCTATGCGGCAAGGAAGGGTATGAGGCTTCTTTTCTGGAGAGATGAAACTATTCTAAAACGGGCTGTGGTAATGGTTGTAAAACTCTTTACATATACAAAAAAACATTAATGTCTACATTCTAAATGAGCTAAATGAATGGTATATGAACTATATATCAATAAAATTATTTTAAAAACATGAAGCAATTCTTGAAATGTTACAGGAATTCCATTAATGAAAAAATTGCCTAGTCTTCCCCACTTCTTGCCACTACAAAAAGAAAACAAAATGAAATGAGAGTTAAAAGATCGAAAAAAAAAAAAAAAACTGATTGCAGCTATCTTCACAAATTGATCATATACAATCCTGGAAGAATCGTAATGGTTGTAAAACTCTTTACATATACAAAAAACATTAATGTCTACATTTTAAATGAGCTAAATGAATGGTATATGAACTATATATCAATAAAATTATTTTAAAAACATGAAGCAATTCTTGAAATGTTACAGGAATTCCATTAATGAAAAAATTGCCTAGTCTTCCCCACTTCTTGCCACTACAAAAAGAAAACAAAATGAAATGAGAGTTAAAAGATCGAAAAAAAAAAAAAAAAAACTGATTGCAGCTATCTTCACAAATTGATCATATACAATCCTGGAAGAATCGTAATGGTTGTAAAACTCTTTACATATACAAAAAACATTAATGTCTACATTTTAAATGAGCTAAATGAATGGTATATGAACTATATATCAATAAAATTATTTTAAAAACATGAAGCAATTCTTGAAATGTTACAGGAATTCCATTAATGAAAAAATGCCTAGTCTTCCCCACTTCTTGCCACTACAAAAAGAAAACAAAATGAAATGAGAGTTAAAAGATCGAAAAAAAAAAAACTGATTGCAGCTATCTTCACAAATTGATCATATACAATCCTGGAAGAATTGTCAGACTCAGTACAGAAATGCTTAACGAGCTTTTAGCAAGTTTGCTTGGTATCAGATCAATACATAAATTTCAACTGCATTTCTACGTAGAGAAATCAGCTCTTTGCAGATGCACCTTATAAAAAAGGTAACATTTCCAAAGAGGAATAAAAACTCTCTAATGAACCAAAATGCAAACAGAACAAAGAACAGTGCTAAGCTTTTAAGAAGAAATGTATCAACTTCACTGAAAAACAGGACACAAAACAGATGACACAAAATAGGACAACAAGTAATAAAGCTACAATTTCCTCCAGTTTCCCAGAAGCAGACCAACATCATGTGAAAATCTGACATACGACAGAGACGGATGGCATTGTGGAACAAATGACAATCCACTTAATTAAGCAGGTATTGGGACAATCAGTTATTTATATGGAAGAAAAAACAACCCTATATCTTTGTCACACCAAAAACAAAACAAAACAAAATAGAACAAAAACAAAAAGAATCTATTATAAGTGAGTTAAAGAGTTTAATATGACAAGATATAGGGAGTTCCCTGGTGGTCCAGTGGTTAGGATACCTGGCTTTCACTGACAGTGGCCTGGGTTCAACTCTTAGTTAGGGAACTCTTAGTTAGGGAACTAAGATCCCATAAGCTGTATGACATGTTCAAAAAACAGAAAAGAAATAAAAAAGGCGCGCTCTCTCTCTCTCTCTCTCTTTCTCTCTCTCTCTCTCTATATATATATATAAAATACAGGAAATTGTTTTCATGCTGTTTTAGTAGGTAAGATTTCTTAAATAAGATTCCCAAAAGCATGAATTCTAAATAAAGCAGATTAATAAAACTAAATCTAACAAAACTAAAATACAGCTTTCCCTTCATTAGAGGACATCATAAGAAAGCAAACAGGCTGAAACCAGAAGAGCACAACGGTAAACACATTCAACTAACAGAAGATGAGTGTCCGAATATATTAAGAATTAGAATAACTAAGAAAAAGGAAAACCAGTACTAGAAGAATGTGTAAAAGACATGAATAGGTATTTAATTGAAAAACTTCCTTGGACTTCCTCGGTGGCACAGTGGATGAGAGTCTGCCTGCCAATGCAAGAGACATGGTTTCAATCCCTGATTCAGGAAGACTCCCCATGATGCAGACCATTAAGCCTGTGTGCCGCAATTACTGGGCTTTCCTGGTGGCTCAGTGGTAAAGAATCTGCCTGCAATGCAGGAGATACAAATTCAATTCCTGGGTGGAAAATTTTGCATTTCTACAGAAATAGGACACCTTATAAAAAGGTAACATTTCCAAAGAGGAATAAAAACTCTAATGAACCAAAATGCAAACAGAACAAAGAACAGTGCTAAGCTTTTAAGAAGAAATGTATCAACTTCACTGAAAAACAGGACACAAAACAGATGACACAAAATAGGACAACAAGTAATAAAGCTACAATTTCCTCCAGTTTCCCAGAAGCAGACCAACATCATGTGAAAATCTGACATACGACAGAGACGGATGGCATTGTGGAACAAATGACAATCCACTTAATTAAGCAGGTATTGGGACAATCAGTTATTTATATGGAAGAAAAAACAACCCTATATCTTTGTCACACCAAAAACAAAACAAAACAAAATAGAACAAAAACAAAAAGAATCTATTATAAGTGAGTTAAAGAGTTTAATATGACAAGATATAGGGAGTTCCCTGGTGGTCCAGTGGTTAGGATACCTGGCTTTCACTGACAGTGGCCTGGGTTCAACTCTTAGTTAGGGAACTCTTAGTTAGGGAACTAAGATCCCATAAGCTGTATGACATGTTCAAAAAACAGAAAAGAAATAAAAAAGGCGCGCTCTCTCTCTCTCTCTCTCTCTCTCTCTCTCTTTCTCTCTCTCTCTCTCTATATATATATATAAAATACAGGAAATTGTTTTCATGCTGTTTTAGTAGGTAAGATTTCTTAAATAAGATTCCCAAAAGCATGAATTCTAAATAAAGCAGATTAATAAAACTAAATCTAACAAAACTAAAATACAGCTTTCCCTTCATTAGAGGACATCATAAGAAAGCAAACAGGCTGAAACCAGAAGAGCACAACGGTAAACACATTCAACTAACAGAAGATGAGTGTCCGAATATATTAAGAATTAGAATAACTAAGAAAAAGGAAAACCAGTACTAGAAGAATGTGTAAAAGACATGAATAGGTATTTAATTGAAAAACTTCCTTGGACTTCCTCGGTGGCACAGTGGATGAGAGTCTGCCTGCCAATGCAAGAGACATGGTTTCAATCCCTGATTCAGGAAGACTCCCCATGATGCAGACCATTAAGCCTGTGTGCCGCAATTACTGGGCTTTCCTGGTGGCTCAGTGGTAAAGAATCTGCCTGCAATGCAGGAGATACAAATTCAATTCCTGGGTGGAAAAGACCCCTGGAGAAGGGGAAAGGCTACCCACTCCAATACTCTTGCTTGAAGAACTCCATGGCTTGTCCAGGGGCTGTGAAGAATCAGACACAACTGAATGACTTTCACTTCCACCACAACTACTGAGCCTGCACCCTGCCTCCACTGAAACCCATGCTCCACAACAAGAAAAGGTACTGCAGTGGGAAGTCCACAAAGAGTAGCCCCCGTCTCAGCAACTAGAGGAAACTCAAGTAGCAACAGCAACCCAGCATAGGAAATAACCCACAAAAATCTAATAAATGCATGGAAAATCCTATTAGAGCACAAGTTAGGGAGATGCAAATTTCAAAGCCTCCAGACTTGCAAAAACAGTGCCAACAAAATTTAGAAAGTAGCAAGTTTCACTGAGTATACGCAGCAAGGGATTAGTCATTGCTGATGGGGATGTAAATTGGTACAGTTACTTCTGAAAGTGTGTGGACTTTATGAAGGAAGTTGAAGAAGAAACTCAAATCCTACAAAGCTGGTAGTGTTCATCTGTGCATGTGCAAGAGAAGCACATGCCTACCTACTCCAGGAGTCCCACACAACCAGGTCCCAAGCCATCTGTTCCCAAAGCAGAACCTGCAAACTCTGCAAATGTGTTTCTTGGGAGAAAGGAAAACTTGCATAGTCACATGATGAGCCAGGAGTCATCAGTGAAAAAAAGATACCTGAACTACAAGCATCCATGTCAACAAAATAAGCAGTTTAATAAAACTAAATCTAACAAAACTAAAATACAGCTTTCCCTTCATTAGAGGACATCATAAGAAAGCAAACAGGCTGAAACCAGAAGAGCACAACGGTAAACACATTCAACTAACAGAAGATGAGTGTCCGAATATATTAAGAATTAGAATAACTAAGAAAAAGGAAAACCAGTACTAGAAGAATGTGTAAAAGACATGAATAGGTATTTAATTGAAAAACTTCCTTGGACTTCCTCGGTGGCACAGTGGATGAGAGTCTGCCTGCCAATGCAAGAGACATGGTTTCAATCCCTGATTCAGGAAGACTCCCCATGATGCAGACCATTAAGCCTGTGTGCCGCAATTACTGGGCTTTCCTGGTGGCTCAGTGGTAAAGAATCTGCCTGCAATGCAGGAGATACAAATTCAATTCCTGGGTGGAAAAGACCCCTGGAGAAGGGAACGGCTACCCACTCCAATACTCTTGCTTGAAGAACTCCATGGCTTGTCCAGGGGCTGTGAAGAATCAGACACAACTGAATGACTTTCACTTCCACCACAACTACTGAGCCTGCACCCTGCCTCCACTGAAACCCATGCTCCACAACAAGAAAAGGTACTGCAGTGGGAAGTCCACAAAGAGTAGCCCCCGTCTCAGCAACTAGAGGAAACTCAAGTAGCAACAGCAACCCAGCATAGGAAATAACCCACAAAAATCTAATAAATGCATGGAAAATCCTATTAGAGCACAAGTTAGGGAGATGCAAATTTCAAAGCCTCCAGACTTGCAAAAACAGTGCCAACAAAATTTAGAAAGTAGCAAGTTTCACTGAGTATACGCAGCAAGGGATTAGTCATTGCTGATGGGGATGTAAATTGGTACAGTTACTTCTGAAAGTGTGTGGACTTTATGAAGGAAGTTGAAGAAGAAACTCAAATCCTACAAAGCTGGTAGTGTTCATCTGTGCATGTGCAAGAGAAGCACATGCCTACCTACTCCAGGAGTCCCACACAACCAGGTCCCAAGCCATCTGTTCCCAAAGCAGAACCTGCAAACTCTGCAAATGTGTTTCTTGGGAGAAAGGAAAACTTGCATAGTCACATGATGAGCCAGGAGTCATCAGTGAAAAAAAGATACCTGAACTACAAGCATCCATGTCAACATGGACAGATATGCAAAACAGGCAGATGAGTGGGAAAAAACCAAGGTGTAAAGAATATGTAACATAATTATGTAAGATTCAAAAACAGGTGAATCAAAAACAGTTTTCATGTTTGGATGATTGCATGTGGCAAAATACAAAAAATTCCAAGAGAATGAATAAACATAAAACTTGGTCAACGGTTTGTCTCTGAAATGCTGAGGAGGCAATTTAAGAAAGGCAGAGAAGCCTCTCTGACAGGCATTGGCCAAATTCTATTTCCTCAGTAAATCTAGGGCATTTTTTTAAATCATCCATATAAACATGCCATATGTCTCCATCATATACATCATAGATTGCATCATGCTATATAAATGACATTATCTTAATATAAAGTGTGTTTCTAAAATTCATTTGTATAGCATAATCTCAAAAAAAGTTCATTTCATAACTAAAGCCCTTTAAGGAAATGATAACACTTAAAAAATAAACTATTAGTCCATTTTAATAGAATACTTTTATTTGGAAGTATCTTATTTTATCATTGTATTCAATTAGCATCTCAGAGTTTGGTTTGGTTTTGTGCTTTTTCTGACTTAACATGAAAGAATTCTCCCTGGGAATAATGATGCAAGGTAAATCTTCATTGAGAAATGATGAATTCAATCCCCTGGCAGAAACAATGCCAATTCCTTTATGGCTTATTCTCTAAAATTCCCTTATTTTGAAGTTTTCAACATTTCTCACAAAACTTTCACATATTCAGTGGAGTTTTGTTTCTTCATTAGTTTATTACTCCTTTGTTCTGCCTCCAGGAATTGCACAGGAAACTGTGTATGGATGAATTTTCTCCCTCTGGAATGCTAGTTCATTAGCCAAATATAATAAGTGTTTGAGATGGTCAGGTTCAAGCTGAAAATGCATCTCTGTATCTATACCCCAAAAGGAAGTTTAAATAGAATTGAGCTAATTTAATTTTCTCCCTTGAGTTTTCTTCTTGCTTTGCTCTGTTACCTTCATATTAAGTGGTTGATCACACATGTGAAGGTTAGCTTGATAGAAATTCTGATATAGACACTTAGGAAAGCAGAGATAGCTCTTGATATCATCCTTAAGGCAGCATGAAAGCTAGGTTACTTGAGGGCAGGCAATGTGCTTTTCTCATCCCGAGCTGAATTCTCAGTGTCTATTACATTGTGGCACAAAGTATGGAAATAATTTAATGTATTTAATGAAGGAAGAAATGGATGGATGAGTCCTGGACTCCTTTCTGTCATAATAGAGGAATTCACAGCCTATATTCTTTCAGATCTGTTCTTGTTTTATTGACCATAGCAACCCACTCAAACAGCCATGGACCATGCTACTCTGGTTTGGGATCAAGATAGGCAGACTTCAACTTTTAGACACTAGTCCCAGAAGAAAGCTACTAGCTTATAGAACCCCCCAAAGACCCAAAAGACTTTAAAACAATGCTAACAATTTCAGAAAGAGGAGAGTAGAAACAAACTGGCTTAAAACTCAACATTCAAAAAACTAAGATCATGGCATCCAATCCCATCACTTTGAAGCAAACAGATGGGAAAAAAGTGGAAATAGTGACATATAAAGTGTGTTTCTAAAATTCATTTGTATAGCATAATCTCAAAAGTTCATTTCATAACTAAAGCCCTTTAAGGAAATGATAACACTTAAAAAATAAACTATTAGTCCATTTTAATAGAATACTTTTATTTGGAAGTATCTTATTTTATCATTGTATTCAATTAGCATCTCAGAGTTTGGTTTGGTTTTGTGCTTTTTCTGACTTAACATGAAAGAATTCTCCCTGGGAATAATGATGCAAGGTAAATCTTCATTGAGAAATGATGAATTCAATCCCCTGGCAGAAACAATGCCAATTCCTTTATGGCTTATTCTCTAAAATTCCCTTATTTTGAAGTTTTCAACATTTCTCACAAAACTTTCACATATTCAGTGGAGTTTTGTTTCTTCATTAGTTTATTACTCCTTTGTTCTGCCTCCAGGAATTGCACAGGAAACTGTGTATGGATGAATTTTCTCCCTCTGGAATGCTAGTTCATTAGCCAAATATAATAAGTGTTTGAGATGGTCAGGTTCAAGCTGAAAATGCATCTCTGTATCTATACCCCAAAAGGAAGTTTAAATAGAATTGAGCTAATTTAATTTTCTCCCTTGAGTTTTCTTCTTGCTTTGCTCTGTTACCTTCATATTAAGTGGTTGATCACACATGTGAAGGTTAGCTTGATAGAAATTCTGATATAGACACTTAGGAAAGCAGAGATAGCTCTTGATATCATCCTTAAGGCAGCATGAAAGCTAGGTTACTTGAGGGCAGGCAATGTGCTTTTCTCATCCCGAGCTGAATTCTCAGTGTCTATTACATTGTGGCACAAAGTATGGAAATAATTTAATGTATTTAATGAAGGAAGAAATGGATGGATGAGTCCTGGACTCCTTTCTGTCATAATAGAGGAATTCACAGCCTATATTCTTTCAGATCTGTTCTTGTTTTATTGACCATAGCAACCCACTCAAACAGCCATGGACCATGCTACTCTGGTTTGGGATCAAGATAGGCAGACTTCAACTTTTAGACACTAGTCCCAGAAGAAAGCTACTAGCTTATAGAACCCCCCAAAGACCCAAAAGACTTTAAAACAATGCTAACAATTTCAGAAAGAGGAGAGTAGAAACAAACTGGCTTAAAACTCAACATTCAAAAAACTAAGATCATGGCATCCAATCCCATCACTTTGAAGCAAACAGATGGGAAAAAAGTGGAAATAGTGACAGATTTCATTTTCTTGAGCCCTAAAATTATTGCAGATACTGAATGTAGCCATGAAACCAGAAGACTCTTGTTCCTTGGAAGAAAAGCTATGACAAACCTAGACAGTGTATTAAAAAGCACAGACATCACTTTGTCGACAAAGGTCTGTATAGTCAAAGCTATGTTTTCACCATGTATGGATGTGAGAGTTGAACCATAAAGAAGGCTGAGCACCAAAGAATGTATGCTTTCAAATTGTAGTGCTGGAGAAGACTCTTGAGAGCCCTGTGTACAGCAAGATCAAACCGTCATTCCTAAAAGAAATCAACCTTGAATATTCACTGGAAGGACTGATGCTGAAGCTCCAATACTTTGGCTACCAATGGAAAGAGCCAACTCATTGGTAAAGACCCTGATGCTGGGAAAGATTGACAGCAGGAGGCAAAGGAGGCGAGAGAAGATGAGATGGCTGGATGGCATCACCAACTCAATGGACATGAGTTTGGGCAAACTCCAGAGATGGTGAAGGACAGGGAAGCCGGCTTGCTGCAGTCCATGGAGTGGCAAAGACTCAGACACAACTGAGAACTGAACAACAACAAAATGAAGATGAGGGCACTTCCTACCTACTTGTGCATGTGACAAGTGAGTCATATTATAATATTGATCAAAATGAATTAATTCATTAAGAGGAGGACCAAACCACAAATATTGAATATTTTCTCAGTGATAAACACTATGCTGTTTGTTTTAACATTTTTTTACATTTGATCCTTGTTTACAACAAACATCTCAGATAAATATTATTCTCTCTAATTTACGGACAGATACCAGATAAATGGAGTTTCTAAAAGACCAGTAAATTTCCCAAGGTATCACAGTTAGCAACAGGCAGAGCTGAGATTCAAACCCAAAATTCACTGATTCCAAACTCCACTATCTTAAACACCACCTTGGGCATCTCCTAAAAGAACTTCTCTGATGGCTCCATGGTACAGAATTACCTGCCAGTGCAGGAAACATTGGCTCCATTCCGCATCTAGTGAAGATCCCACATGCTGTGGAACAACAAAGCCCATGCACCACAACTACTGAGCCTGTGCTCTAGCGTCCAGGAGCTGCAACTACTGAGTTCACATGCAACAGCTACTGAAGCCCTAGAGCCTGTCCTCCACAACAAAAGAAACCACCACAGTGAAAATCCCATTGATTGAACCCAGGACCCGTGCATCGGGAGCACAGAATCTTAGCCACTGGTCTGCCAGGGAGATGTCAGAGTGACGCTTTGCTTTCAATGTGGAATGTCAAATGATGGTGCATCTTACCAGGTGGAGACCATCTTTTCCACATCAGAAAGGGAAGGTTAATTGCTAAATTTGGAGTAAAACTGGCAGTCAATTCCTTGAATATTCACTGGAAGGACTGATGCTGAAGCTCCAATACTTTGGCTACCAATGGAAAGAGCCAACTCATTGGTAAAGACCCTGATGCTGGGAAAGATTGACAGCAGGAGGCAAAGGAGGCGAGAGAAGATGAGATGGCTGGATGGCATCACCAACTCAATGGACATGAGTTTGGGCAAACTCCAGAGATGGTGAAGGACAGGGAAGCCGGCTTGCTGCAGTCCATGGAGTGGCAAAGACTCAGACACAACTGAGAACTGAACAACAACAAAATGAAGATGAGGGCACTTCCTACCTACTTGTGCATGTGACAAGTGAGTCATATTATAATATTGATCAAAATGAATTAATTCATTAAGAGGAGGACCAAACCACAAATATTGAATATTTTCTCAGTGATAAACACTATGCTGTTTGTTTTAACATTTTTTTACATTTGATCCTTGTTTACAACAAACATCTCAGATAAATATTATTCTCTCTAATTTACGGACAGATACCAGATAAATGGAGTTTCTAAAAGACCAGTAAATTTCCCAAGGTATCACAGTTAGCAACAGGCAGAGCTGAGATTCAAACCCAAAATTCACTGATTCCAAACTCCACTATCTTAAACACCACCTTGGGCATCTCCTAAAAGAACTTCTCTGATGGCTCCATGGTACAGAATTACCTGCCAGTGCAGGAAACATTGGCTCCATTCCGCATCTAGTGAAGATCCCACATGCTGTGGAACAACAAAGCCCATGCACCACAACTACTGAGCCTGTGCTCTAGCGTCCAGGAGCTGCAACTACTGAGTTCACATGCAACAGCTACTGAAGCCCTAGAGCCTGTCCTCCACAACAAAAGAAACCACCACAGTGAAAATCCCATTGATTGAACCCAGGACCCGTGCATCGGGAGCACAGAATCTTAGCCACTGGTCTGCCAGGGAGATGTCAGAGTGACGCTTTGCTTTCAATGTGGAATGTCAAATGATGGTGCATCTTACCAGGTGGAGACCATCTTTTCCACATCAGAAAGGGAAGGTTAATTGCTAAATTTGGAGTAAAACTGGCAGTCAATTCCTTGAGCAGATCTTTTCAATAAAATCTTGCTGAGAGTTACATTCTCAAATCAGTACACAAGCTGAAGCAACAATGTGTGACAAGTTTTCAACTTCCTCAGCTCCTGAGGTACTAAACAAACAGATGTTTCCGAAGACAGGGGCTTATGAATACCACTTTACTGTCAACAAATTAGGCAACATCTTTGCTGCCTGCTGCTAACACAGCAATCTCTTAAATTTAAAATTCTATGATAGTTTCTCCTGGATAAAGGGGAATTAGCATACATTCACATACCATGAAATAAAAAACATCAAAGATTCCTTGTTGAAAATAGTCAACACTCACGGTACAGCTAAGTTACAGTGTTGGCTTAGCCCACAGAATTGCTTCCAGGTTTTTTTTTTTTTTTTTTAATAAAACGTAGTTTTGCAATCCTGCGCTGTCTGTTTTGACACAAATGAGTCCCCAGACCCTTCCAACTCTATTACTCTGAGACTGCTGGAGATGCTCACAACCTTGGTTTCAGTCTTATGACCCATTTTTGGACAGAGACAAGCACCTCCTGCTTGGACAACAGTTACCAGTTTCCATTCTCCACGCAGCTGGTGGAGCCAGTGCTTCCTTCCGGAACATCCCTTCTGTGGGGTAAACCATCCCCTATATTCTGTTGCCCACTCAGTGAAACCCTAAGTCTCTAGCCTGCCTGCTCCCAGAAGGGTCACGTCTGTCTGCAGCCTTATCTATTAGCAGTCCACCTAGGGGCTCGCTATGCCAAGCACACTGACGCCAATCCAGCCTTATCTTTCTGACTTTGTACTTTCCGCCCGAGTAGCGCCTTTAACCCATTACTTTCCCTGCCAACATCTCATATGTTTGACACACAAATATCCCCCCATGAAACCATCTCTGATACAGCTTCCTGTTTTCTTCATGGCACCAATGTATTTTGCCATGTTTATGCCTGCTTCACTCTCTGTATTTGACAGTGACCCCCTGCAGACTGGAAGTTGCATCGTATTTACCCTGAAACACAGGAGTGCCTGCAAACATGTTGGTTCCTTACAGTACTGCATAAGCATATTTTTATTAAATGGAACTAATAATTTGTTCTTTCTCAACGGGTAAAACTCTGATCTAGCTCCATCTTTGCCCCTGTTTTCAGCCAATGTAGATCATTTTTGCCATCTAGACCACATGAGGTAGTTTAGAATATATTTATAAATTCTTTCAAATTGTGTTTTCCTAAATATAAAGTGCATACCATGACTTAACTGCAGGTTTGAAAAACCAAACCCACATAAATGCACAGGCATCTAACTGCCTTCCTCTGAAGCACCAGATCTATTTGCCAACATCTTGCCATCCTCATGATTCAACTGTGTGCACGGTCAGTCACTCAGGCACATCTGACTCTTTGGCACCACTGTGGACGGTAGCCCACCAGGCTCCTCTGTCCATGGGATTCCCAGGCACAAATACTGCAGGGGGTCACCAATTCCTTCTCCAGGGGATCTTTTTGACCCAGGGATCAAACCCACGCTTCCTGCATTGACAGATGGATTCTTTACCACTAGTGCCACTTGACTGTTATTCGAGTTCAAGCAATGTCCCCACGTTAAAGTATGCAGATGTGACTTACTGTGTACCAAGAAAGGTCTGAAGGAGAGGAAGGACACAGAGTGAGAGCTGGACCAGCCCTCAACACTTACGGAGACAGATGAGGAAACAGAGACCCAGAAAACCCAAATGACCCATCCCAAGTCACAGCTTGAGTGTTTCGGTGCCATGACCCTGATCCTCCTGCCCCACTGCCTTTCCATCTTAATAATTTGAGCTTTCAGGGCTCATGTGTTCAGCAAAACACCAGTATCCTGTCTTGACAACAGAAGTTCTGCCTTCTTAAGTGGGTCAAATGATGGCTGTTTCTCTGTCAGGTGAAACAGCACTGGTTTCCAATTGTTTGGCAAGAGCATAAGCAGACACGTATACATTTTAGTAATCTGGTAAAAGCTTGTGGACCTTTGGCATCGAAGCCAGTGCAAAATGGACGTGAAGGACACGCAGATGCCTTCATCAATAGGAGCTTCTGCATCTTAACATAGTCATTCAGTTATACAACTAGGATGCCCATGAGCAGGCATCTCTTGGCCAGTGGATTCATCTCTTGTTGTTCTCTATTCTAAAGATATCTATTTAAAGAGTCACTGGCTTCTGTATCCTAACTTACCATTCCTGTCATACACAGGTTATCCTTACATTATGACTCTTCTCTTGAAAATGCCATAATATCACAAGCGCCATCTCCAGCTCGAGCAGAGGGTTCAGAGATGCATTAAGCTGCCTTGTGTGAGAGGCAAATGGATTTGAGCCTTCTTCCATTTCACTGTGTCCATTTCCTTGTGGTTCTCCAGACCACTGTAGAAAAGAGGGAAACGTGGGGCTATGCTGTATTGTTTTAGCTCCTTGTGAGTGGAACCATTTTATAATCTTTTGTAAAAAAAAAATAAGAAGAAGGCTTCAATGGAAAAGTCATCTGTATCAGGAGCAAAAATATATATATATGATTTATCAGTAACAGCATGCAAGTGGCTATGTAAGATGCTTTAGTTGCATTTCTCATTTAATGTTTATAAAATCAAGGAGGGGCCTTACCACCATTTGTGCAGATGAGAAAATAAAATTCATAGAAATTAGGAAGAACGGCCAGTATCATAAAAACAATGACAAAATTTAGCTCCAAGTTATTTCACTTCTCAGACCTATGCCTTTAAGAAAAATGCTATATGGATAAAAGCAAACATGAAAACTCTTCTAGACTTACTCTATTTACAAAGATTTTCATTTTTCTACTAATTTGAATATTAAATTACTAAATATATTAGAGTTAGTTTTCCTTAAAAATCTGTTTTAAAAGGTAAAACTTCTAAATAAAATTTTGTACATTATTTTAGATGAAAAATTAATATTTTAATTTTTGATATATCACTTTAGAAAGAACACAGGCTTCAAATTTGATGCAAGTGTTAAGATATAGGAATTACTCTAAGATATACATCAAATATTGAAAAAATTTTGATCGATAATAAAGTTGACTATTGACGAAAAATGAAAAGCTTGTGGACCTTTGGCATCGAAGCCAGTGCAAAATGGACGTGAAGGACACGCAGATGCCTTCATCAATAGGAGCTTCTGCATCTTAACATAGTCATTCAGTTATACAACTAGGATGCCCATGAGCAGGCATCTCTTGGCCAGTGGATTCATCTCTTGTTGTTCTCTATTCTAAAGATATCTATTTAAAGAGTCACTGGCTTCTGTATCCTAACTTACCATTCCTGTCATACACAGGTTATCCTTACATTATGACTCTTCTCTTGAAAATGCCATAATATCACAAGCGCCATCTCCAGCTCGAGCAGAGGGTTCAGAGATGCATTAAGCTGCCTTGTGTGAGAGGCAAATGGATTTGAGCCTTCTTCCATTTCACTGTGTCCATTTCCTTGTGGTTCTCCAGACCACTGTAGAAAAGAGGGAAACGTGGGGCTATGCTGTATTGTTTTAGCTCCTTGTGAGTGGAACCATTTTATAATCTTTTGTAAAAAAAAAATAAGAAGAAGGCTTCAATGGAAAAGTCATCTGTATCAGGAGCAAAATATATATATATATGATTTATCAGTAACAGCATGCAAGTGGCTATGTAAGATGCTTTAGTTGCATTTCTCATTTAATGTTTATAAAATCAAGGAGGGGCCTTACCACCATTTGTGCAGATGAGAAAATAAAATTCATAGAAATTAGGAAGAACGGCCAGTATCATAAAAACAATGACAAAATTTAGCTCCAAGTTATTTCACTTCTCAGACCTATGCCTTTAAGAAAAATGCTATATGGATAAAAGCAAACATGAAAACTCTTCTAGACTTACTCTATTTACAAAGATTTTCATTTTTCTACTAATTTGAATATTAAATTACTAAATATATTAGAGTTAGTTTTCCTTAAAAATCTGTTTTAAAAGGTAAAACTTCTAAATAAAATTTTGTACATTATTTTAGATGAAAAATTAATATTTTAATTTTTTTGATATATCACTTTAGAAAGAACACAGGCTTCAAATTTGATGCAAGTGTTAAGATATAGGAATTACTCTAAGATATACATCAAATATTGATAACTATTAAATATTTTTAGGATCTGGATAAAATTCTCAAGACAGTTGACTATTGCTTACTCCACAATATATAAAACAATGTGCTTAATTGTGCTATACTGTGAATATTTGTGTCCATCCAAAAGTCATGTAATATGGTGAAACCGAATGCTTAATATGAGGGTATTGGGAGTTGAGGTGATGAGGATGGAGCCTTCATGAAAGGAATTAGCACCCTTCTAAAGGAGTCCCTGGAGAGCTCCCCCGTCCCTTCCACTATGTGGCGACACAGCACAGAAACTATGGCCCAGGAACAGGTTCTCACCAAACAATGAATTTGCCTGAGCTTTGGCCTTGCACTTCCCAGCCTCCAGAAATGTGAGAAATAAATGTGTTGTTTATAAGCCACCCATGTGTGGCATTCATTCAAAGCAGTCGGAGCAAACTAAGACAATGTGATAAGTATTTTATAGACTTCGGATAATCTGTTCACTGGCAATTTGCAAGAGGATACTGAACAGCTATTTTGGATGTATTTAGAAGCAATGAGAACATATACTATTGCCTACCTCCCACAAGCTTGTGGCTCAGTGGTAAGGAATCTACCTGCAATGAATCTACACAGGAGACTTAAATTTGATTCCTAGGTGGGGAAGAGTCCCAGGAGAAAGAAATGGCAACCCACTCCTGTATTCTTGCAGGGAAGATTCCATGAACACAGGAGCCTGGCCACCTACAGTCCATATGGTTGCAAATAGTTGGACATGGCTAAGCAACTGAGCATGTAACATATATTATGTAAGAGTAAAAATCAGAAGTATTTGTTTAAGAATAAAATCAGAAACATATTCAGAGGAAGAACTTCAAAACTGCTGTAGTCATTGGGAAGAGTGGTGGGGAGAAGCAGAAAATCAGTCCAAAAATAGTTTAGCTCTACGGTGAAAATGGAGTGGAGATATTTAGGTGGCTATTTACATCATAATTCAAGATACCATTTAAGACACAATAATAGTAGCATTGCAGTGAGGCAGTGTAAGTGTATACTTCAGTGAGTCAAGACACCTGGGTTTAGCATCCCTGGTGACACAGTGGATCAGAATCCACCTGCCAATGCAGCAGGCATGGGTTCGAGCCCTGGTCTGGAAAGATCCCTGATGCTGCATGGCAAGTAAGCCCGCGTGCCACAACTACTGAGCCTGTGCTCTAGAGTCCAAGAGCTGCAACCACCGAAGCCCACGTGCCCTAGAGACTACGCTCTGCAACATAAGAAGCCACGACAGTGAGAAACCTGGGCACCCCAACAAAGAACAGCCCCTACTCTCTGAAAATGGAAAAAACTCAAAAGCAGCAAGGAAGACCCAGCACAACCAAAAGATAAGTAATGCCGATAAAAAGGATACCTGGGTTCAAAAAGCAGTATCTGGTCACTACCTGTTAAGAGTTGGGGAAAGTGCATTTCTCACTTGGAATTTCATTCAGTGTTCTCATCTACAAAATGAAATACTCATGAGACTCATCAACTCACAGGATTAACCAGGAGTAAATGGCATGACCTATATAAACTGGTTAATTGGGCATAGTCTATGGAAATTACTCCATAAATACTACCGTAATTATTGTTAAAATGATCACTAATATGATCATCTTCTCAAGATGAGAGTAAAAATATGAGAATAAGGTCAACCATACATAGTTCCACAACACAAAGCATAGCAAACCAACAAGCCCTACATTCCAGGGTAAAACTTGTTTTTTGGGGGGAAGAGGGGTATATTTGTTTTACAATGTTGCATTAGCTTCAGGTGCACAACGAAGTTATTGTTATATATTTTTACAGAGTTTTCTCCAGTCATAGATATATTCCTGAGGGGCCAAGGTAGGATTTTAATATGAAAACTAACTAGAATGAATTTTGAAATGTAATACCCTGATCTGTCAAGATGAGAATTATATACAATATTTGATGTGTAATGTAGAGAGATGGAAATGTGTATAGATTAGTAAGGCTGGTGATTTTGCCTCCACCCCTCACCGAAAAATAAAAAAAGCAGTCTGAATAAGAACAGTAAATACTGTATACTCACATTCATGTTTTATTCATTCAGCATTGACTAAATGTTATCATGTGCTGGCCACTGCTTTACCACTTTGTGCTGGTGAAATTATTTAAGAGATGAGGTCCAGTACCTACTTCTAGAAGGCTAAGGAGCTCCACAAAATCTCAGTGTAGTGGAGGAAGAAACAGAAGCTTTTCTCAGGGTATTTAACAAAAAAAATTAAATTCTTACAAACTAAGCTATTCAAACACTATGGTCTCTCTCTCTTTTTTTTTAATGGCAAAAGTATTCACTGGAGGTAAGAATCTGGAATCTTATGACTTTAAGTGATTTTTATCTTTGTCTACATGAGCGTTTAGGAATGTGCGTATGCATGTGTGTGTGCCTAGTCACTTTAGCCCTGTCTGACTCTGTGCGACCCTATGAACCACAGCCTGCTAGGTTCCTCTGCCCATGTTTTCTCCAGGGGAACTTCTCAACTCAGAGATGGAACCCATGCCTGTGTCTCCTTCACTGGCAGGCTGATTCTTTACCACTAACACCATCTGGAAAGCACTGTGTGAATGTATGAAAGTGAAGTTAAAGTGTTATTTGCTCAGTGTATATGACTCTTTGTGACCTCTTCTCTCTAGGAAATTGTCCAGGCAAGAACGCTGGAATGGTTATCCATTGTCTTCTTTAGGGGATCTTCCCAACCCAGGGATTGAACCCATGTTTCCTGCATTGCAGTCAGATTCTTTACTGTTTGAATCACCTGGGAAGCCTGTGTGTATGTGTAGAAATACGTAAAAGGGCTCTCCAGGTAGCGCAGCGGTAAAGAATATGCCTATCAATGCAAGAGATATGGGTTCGATCCCTGGAATAAGAAGATCCCTGGAAAAAAAATGGAAACCCACTTCAGTATTCCTCCCTGAACAATTCTATGGACAAAGAAGCCTGGCGGGCTACAGTCCATAGGGTTGCAGAGTTGGGCACGACTGAGTGGCCACATGCACATATACACATGCATAAAAATATCTACATAATGAAAAAAACCTTTATTTGCAAAACATATTTAATGTCTGGTTTACAAAATACAGTATTATATTTTTATTTAAGAATGGAATTACTTGTTTCAATATCATATCCTACAGGATAATGAAACCTGCACCGTATGTCTTACTTTGGGAGACAATTACGTTCACATGTGGTTCCTTTCCTTAAGAAAATCCAGTGAATGTGCTTTTTATTACCATATGTAAAATAGATAGGGAATTTGCTATATGCCTCTGGCAACTCACACCAGGGCTCCTAACAGCCTAGAGGGTGGGGGTGAGGAGGGAGGGGGAGGGATGTCCAAGTGGGAGGGGACATAAGAAAATCTATGGCTGATTCATGCTGATGTTTGGTAGAAACCAACCCAATACTCTAAAGCTATTATCCTTCACTTAAAAATAAATTTTAAAAAATATGAAAAAAGAAAATCCAGTGAATATGCTTTTAAATAAATACATTTCATTCTGACAAAAAGTATGAGACTGCTTGACTTATATTTCTTCACCACTAACTAATTTCCTAGATCAGCATTTTCTCTAAAATAAGCCTGACTTCTTTGTAGGTCTGCAAAAGATTTTTAGAGTCTATTTATAGAACTTCTGGCACAGGAGCTTACAGAATTTAGTTAATAGAGAGAATGACCTTTGATAACATTTATAACATTAATTCCTTTTGCTTCCCAATCTCTAAATTACGACAGACTTTTGAAGAAATTTGTTTTCAAGAAATTAAATAGTTTATCTGGTGGAAGGAGAGAGCATCTTCTTATGTGGAGCAAGCGGTTTACACACATATATTACATTTTGTCTTTTTAAATATATATTACTCCAATCAGAGTCCTGAGGATCTATATTATAAAAATGCCAAGGCTAAAGATGATTGCTTTATTAGTTGTCCTTATTCTACAGTAAATAATGACATCACTCCACATTCAAATACTTCTTTTTCCTCGAATTAAAACTACAGAGTATTTTAATATATGAATCCAAATGCAAGCGTGTATGTATGAAAAATAAAATAGGCTACAGCACAAAACTTTTGAATGGAAAACAGATGGTCACAGAATAAAATTTATTTTCTCTAAAAATTTCATAATTCAGTTTTTTATAATATTTAAGACCACCAATTTAAAAGCATGCATTCATGTTCTATTACTGAATAGCCAATTATTACAAACTGGGTAGCTTAGAAAAACATTTTTTTTAAGCTAACAGCTTTATGGGTTTTGTGAAGCTCAGGCATGGTATGGTTAGATTTTCTGTTCAGGTTCTTAGAAGGTCATCATCAGAGCTTCTGCTGCCCTACTTTCCTTTCTGGAGGTTCTGGGCAATAATCTGCTTCCAAGTTCATTCAGGCTATAGGCTGACTTCAATTCCTTTTGGTCCTAAGACTGAGGCCCTCTTCTCCTTGCTGGCTGTCAGTTGGGGGAAACACTGTTAGTATCTAGAAGCCACACAAGTTACTAGTTAAATCTTTAGCTGCATTTTTAAAGCCAGAAAAAGAGAATTTATTACATGTCAAATCTCTCCAGCTTCAAATATTTGACCTCCTTTGTCTCTGAGCTCGAGCTCATTGTCATAAATCATCATCATCATTATTGTGTCTTCCGAGGATCAGGTCTCGTCTAGGAAGAGTTCGTAAGATACATCCAACTGTTACTTGAATTTTATTTCTCTTTCATTTTGTTCCTTCTTCCAATGGGAATTAAGGGATATGAGTAGACATCTATTTTGGTGTCCTTAAAATTTTAGTAGCACTTGAGAAAACCCCAATGTCCTCTGAGGGAAGGTTGAAACATTCTGTGGCAAGGAACTTCTAGAAGGGTCAATGGAGTCCCATCCACCAAACTTTGTTAAGTTCTAATGGCTCCCAAAGGACAGGACACCTGGCCCCATTTGAACTGCTCAAGACAACATTCAGAAGAATGTGGGTCCTAATATGAGTAACTGAATTCAAAGGAGGAGGTGACCTGGGGAAAAGGGTAGGTAATTCTAGATGGAACAATCACATGCCTAGGACCATGCAAGATGGGAAAGAGTGGAGTATTCATGAAATTGCAGAAGTGAGGATGGGTCCTTCACAGACATGGTTTTGACTACGCAGAATACAACTCAATATCACTCCACATAGAGGATAGGTTTGGGCAGAGTACAGGCAAAGGTTGGTTAGGCCATTCCAGGGCAATTCTAAGGGAAAAAGGCCCGAGTGGGGGCCCCAGCATGCATTCATGTTCTATTACTGAATAGCCAATTATTACAAACTGGGTAGCTTAGAAAAACATTTTTTTTAAGCTAACAGCTTTATGGGTTTTGTGAAGCTCAGGCATGGTATGGTTAGATTTTCTGTTCAGGTTCTTAGAAGGTCATCATCAGAGCTTCTGCTGCCCTACTTTCCTTTCTGGAGGTTCTGGGCAATAATCTGCTTCCAAGTTCATTCAGGCTATAGGCTGACTTCAATTCCTTTTGGTCCTAAGACTGAGGCCCTCTTCTCCTTGCTGGCTGTCAGTTGGGGATCACTGTTAGTATCTAGAAGCCACACAAGTTACTAGTTAAATCTTTAGCTGCATTTTTAAAGCCAGAAAAAGAGAATTTATTACATGTCAAATCTCTCCAGCTTCAAATATTTGACCTCCTTTGTCTCTGAGCTCGAGCTCATTGTCATAAATCATCATCATCATTATTGTGTCTTCCGAGGATCAGGTCTCGTCTAGGAAGAGTTCGTAAGATACATCCAACTGTTACTTGAATTTTATTTCTCTTTCATTTTGTTCCTTCTTCCAATGGGAATTAAGGGATATGAGTAGACATCTATTTTGGTGTCCTTAAAATTTTAGTAGCACTTGAGAAAACCCCAATGTCCTCTGAGGGAAGGTTGAAACATTCTGTGGCAAGGAACTTCTAGAAGGGTCAATGGAGTCCCATCCACCAAACTTTGTTAAGTTCTAATGGCTCCCAAAGGACAGGACACCTGGCCCCATTTGAACTGCTCAAGACAACATTCAGAAGAATGTGGGTCCTAATATGAGTAACTGAATTCAAAGGAGGAGGTGACCTGGGGAAAAGGGTAGGTAATTCTAGATGGAACAATCACATGCCTAGGACCATGCAAGATGGGAAAGAGTGGAGTATTCATGAAATTGCAGAAGTGAGGATGGGTCCTTCACAGACATGGTTTTGACTACGCAGAATACAACTCAATATCACTCCACATAGAGGATAGGTTTGGGCAGAGTACAGGCAAAGGTTGAGTTAGGATGCCATTCCAGGGCATTCTATGGAGAGTCTGACAAGGGCATGGGCACAGGTGGGTCCAGTGGGGTTTGCAAAACCATCACAGGGCCCAGGCTGGGGAGGATCAGGCGGCTCCTAGGGCAGCCAGACTGAGACCTCCTTGACAGGTCTTAGCTTGAGGAATGTGTGGACCAAGTCGTTGCAAGTGGCCAGAGGGCAGAAGTGGGCTATTCTTGAAAGGATCTGGTCATGACCTAAACAAAGGGGCCTCCTCTATAAAAATCACATTCATGACTCAGATCTGGATGGTTCTGTAGAGTTAGGGAGGAGGTGTGGAACCAAGCTCTCCAGTTGTAGGAGGGACAATGATCCAACAGCTTGGAAAGGTTTGGACTGAAACCAGTGAGAAAAGTCAAGAGACAGGAAGGCAATAAGGCACGCAGTTGAACAGCAGCTGCAATAAGAAGCACCAATGATTCTATCTGAGAAGACTGATAACACTTGGACAACCACTGACTGATCTGAATTCTGGAAGCTACAATATGAATTTGCTTAGAAAGTCTAGGGAGAGTTTAAGATACCACAATGTTCCTATTTGAAGTTATGTATCCCCTAGATACAAGGATGCAGAAGTTGCTTTGCTTCAACTAGAGCTATCTCCAGATTCTCCCTTCTCCAAATTCTCAGGATTCTCATTTTTGATTTGATTATTATAAAGTTGGCTATTAGGAGCTTCCCACAATGCTCACGTCGCTCACTGGTAAAGAACCCACCTGCCAAGGGGTAGCTGTGGGTTTGATCCCTAGAGAAGGACGTGGTAGCACGCCAGTAATCTTGCCTGGGAAATTCCAAAAACAGAGAAGCCTGGTGGGCTACAGTCAATAGGGCCACAAAGACTTAGACATGACTGAGCAGCTAAACAACATAACAGAGTTGGTGGCTATAAATGCTTACTAACAACATTTTTCATTAAGTTTAAACTGTCAATGTACCTACCAGGAAGGAGGCCTTAGGAATAAGATGCAACAATTTCCAAACACCAAGAAAAGCAAAGAAAAATCAAACTATGTCATTTTTACCATTTATATAAATGAAATCTGAAAAGCATTTGATTTTTGTTTCCTTTTCTCTAAGAAATGCCCTTACCCTTCCCAAATATCCCTAGCAATCCACCACAATATCTAAATCATCAAAGTTCTTTATCTGTCCTTACTTTCCAAACATTGTTTATATTCCTTTTTTAAATTTTTAAACATTCCTTTTGATACACTAAGTAGGTTATTCTATCATCATTAATAATGACTTGAATTTTCAAAGGTGCATTTCTGAAGCTGACCAAACAACTAGGTTATGCCAAAAAAAACCCAACAAAACAGGAACAGTGGATTTTCACAGTGAAATATCAATAAATTGCTTGTATTATTCAAATGCTGATTCATTCATTCAACATTTCCAAAATACAAAATAATCAAGCTTGATGAAGGCAGACTATATAGCTATATAGCAAGGAGAAATAATTATGTAAGATCATCTGCACTCAGCATTATTACTTAATATATATTTAACACAGAATTCTTGACATGTATCATGGGTTGAGACAGGAATACAAGACACAGTATAAATGATCACACGTTGTCATGGAGTAATGTCTGCTTTGGTACTTGAGTGATGTCTCCTATGCATGAAATATTAGACCTAAGAAAAGATACCGACTCAATCAAATCAAAATGAGGGAGGAAAAAAGCTCTTATGAATTTCAAAGGCAATGCCACAGATGCAACATCTAAATGCAGCCAGTCCAAATGGGACGCAGCCTTGTCTCTGCCTTTCGGGAAGCAGAGTCTCTCTCTGTTGGACCACTCTACCTCACCACAGCTTTCTCCACCATCACCCATCCACATGGCAACCATCTCCCAGCACAAACCACTAGAAACCAGAGATTTGGGGCCACTTAGCTCACATTCTCAAGAGTATAAGGCTGATTTCTTGCAAGTCATTTATGGGATGAGTCACCCTTAGATCAGAGACCCATGTCTGAACCAACCAAAAGCTGGGAATTGAGACATAGGATACAGCAGGACTCCCCAGACCTGCTGCTACCAAGGGCTGGATATGGGTGGAATAAAACACAAGAGGATGATGGGCAAACGTGTCACATAGAAACACCAGGAATATGAAATGGAAAAGGCGATCTGGCCAATAGCGAAGCAATGTTTTTCTAAGCAAATGAAGACACAGATGTCAATTCAACAGTGTTTACGGACTTGAAAAACCCGACAAAACTAAGTTTCTCAGGTGATGTTAACCATTGAAAAAAGTTCCTCAAATGTGTAAAGCCACATGTATTAAATACACTTACAAATATTATTCTTCTCCATACTTTACTCTCAACGCCTTCAACCAGCCAACATTCTGAAAATAATTGCAAGTGGACACAGTTCACTTGTCCTTTTTGTTATCCATCTTGCTTTAGCTAACTTGGGTGTTCAGACAAGTCTGAGATGAGTGAAAGAGCTCACAGTAACTCTGCATAGCTTAGTTACTCAGATAGAGAAGCACGTATTTTTTTAACACACCCTAAACCAGGCTATATGATTGAAATGATATTTCGGAGCAATTTAATCTAACAAGAGATGCAATGATTTCCTTTGAAAGGTTATCACTGCTGGACAAACAAAAGAACAATGCTAAAAGACTACCGGCAGGTGGTTCTAACAGGAAACATTCCAACTACAATTTAATTTTACAGTGATACAATATTTTAGAGCAATGGATTCAAGGCTATTTAATTCCTTTGTGGCAGCAGTTGGTTAAGAGACCTTCAAATTCATGTTTCTGCTTCCTGAGTTGGCTGTAGATCCCAAGACAAGGAATCCTTGCCCCATTTCCATCTAGGAGGGGCCATATGATTCATTTTCACCAACAGACTGTAGGTGCAGTAATGCAACTGACAATGCCATTGAAGAGAAGAGGATGGCAGGTTTCTCAAGAGACAAGCCAGGTCCTTAATTACTGCTTGGAGGGAAAGCAGGGAAGCAGCCCCCTGACCTGCATCCACCACTGCTTATGGGTTGCAAGAGTAGGAAACAAACTACTATTGTGTTAACTAACTGAATGGTTGGAGTTTATTTGCCACAGCAACTATTGTTTCCTTAAATATGATACCTCCCTAAAAATGTAGCATATCAAAACCACAATGTAGAACAAAATGACAAGAAAGCACAATGTATTTTTTAGAGAGAAAAGTCGTCTAATAGAGTTTTATTTATGTTTTTTTCACACATGCACACACATTCTTCTATTTTTAAATATGAAAACATGGCCTTTAGGCAGATAATTTACCTTGTGGTCAAGTGACTGAGTTTGTTTTCAAGTATTTCACAATCTCTTACTGATCCAGAGTTGAAAAATCATTCTATCTATGAAATGTTTGAAGAGCAATTTTATAATGTATCATCATAAATAAGCAAACAACGCAAGTTATACCAAAACATTCTCTCTTTCATTTCCAGAACCTGTGACTCTTGGTCATTTAGAAAAAAAGAACCAAACAGAGAGTATGATATAGCATCTCCTCATTTCCAGCAAACATGATAAATTCTAAGCTTCCTTTTAGTGCAAATGATGCATAATTTGCATCCAGGGCAAGTGTTCATTTAATGAAAAGAGATTCAAGCACAAATCACTTCGGACACCTTTTGAGTATCTTAAAACGGGTCAGTTACAATCTCACTGAGTGTTCCAATGCCACTGCCAGGTTTGTAAGGAGAAGATCAACACCACCCTTTACTTTCACTGGCAACTCCAAGCCCAGCCCCGATGAGCAGAGTGCCCCCTACCTGACGCTGCTCATGCTGCCCGTCTCGGATCCGAGCTTGCATCGCTCCAGCTGGCTGGCGACGATCTGGCGTTCTGCCTCCAGCTCTCGGGTCAGCCGTTCAAACTGCAATTCCTGAAAAAAAACACCAACATGATTAATTCTATCAGCTACGCAGAAAGTGGAAATCAGACCAAAAAGACAGGCTGGTCAAGGGGAAAATTGGGATTTCTTTTTTTTTTTTTTAAGTGATTTTATTTAGAAACAAATTTACAGGTTTCCTGAACCGTTTGGAGCAGTATGTTGTCAGATCCCCTTTAACATGTATTTCCTACGCACTATGGGGCCTGAATAGCCTCAATATAACTAACAGAAGAAAAAACTAACACAGGGACATTACTACCATTTAATCCTCACACTCCATTCGAGTTTCGACAATTGTCGAAAACTGGGATTTCTTAAGAGATCAAATTTGAGAAGCAGAGGTTGCTGATGTGGGCTTGAAGAAGGATGCGCATTATAGGCAGACCATACCACAGTCCTGGAATCTGTCAGCCTCAGGGCCAAGAGTAAACTGTCCATGTTTTCTGAGGATTAGTTTCATTATCTGTAAAATGGGTCTACAGTACTTATTAGGCTGAGGTGAGGATTAAATGAGACACTGACCATGAAGAATAAGCCTGTGGTATATTTGGTAAATGTTCAGTACCTAACCAATATTAATGGTCCCGTCACCAAAAGCGAAACACATAATACAGAAACAATTTACTTTTATATGATTTGGGGTAACATGTTTAGTCTCTACTAGCCATCTGGCTGTCCCAATATACTAATTTCATCTTCATATTATTATATATTGCAGATTAAGGAAAATAATGCCTTTAAAGCTTCACATTTCATTCTTTACATTTCAGCAGAACAACAAAGACACTGGTTATAATTACAAAGGTTTAAACTGCATGGTGAGTTACAAAGTGAATAACCTTTGTGGTACATGATACATTACTTTAAAAACAGACAACTAAACCAAGGATGAAAGCTTCTACAAAGCTGCCTGAAATCTACTGTGAAAGGATTACCTTTAATGAAAATGGCTTCACTCAGTACATCAAGGGTATACGCCATTTCAACTACAGGACTCTTATACCATATTTTAATCTTTAGGATTTATTTTTCCACATACATAAGTTTTAATAAGCATAATCATAGCAAATTACCTATTTTATCTAAAAAATTCAGAAAAGGTTTTTCACAATAGCACAGTTAACTTAAAAAATAAACATTTGTGTTTTGGGGATGGGAAAAGTCTAAGAATGTTGAAAAATACTGAAAAAGAGGGTGAGGGTCAACTTGGAAGAACTAAAACTCCCAGTATTTCAGGGATGTATGTGTCTTCCCAGAAAAGATGAGTTTATTTGCTACCATGGGTTGCTCTAGGGTGAAATTTTTAAAAAGTAGGACCTGATGCACCCTGTGAATATATTAGAAACACCCTTGCTATTGTCCACAAGAGCAAATTTTTTGTTTTGTCTTCATTTTGGTTGCACAACGGTTTCTTTATTTTCTTAGTGCTTTTCAATTTTCAAAAGTTTCACACAGAATTTGACATAATCCCATAATAACCCATTTTTATAATCCAATAGTGGGTGTTTCTCAGATACCTCAGGGGTAAAGAATATACCTGCAATGCAAAAGGCATGGGTTCAGTCCCTGGGTCAGAAGATCTCCTGCAGAAGAAAATGGCAAACCACTCTGGTATTCTTGCATGGGAAATCCCAGTGACAGGGGAGTCTGACGGCTACAGTCTATGGGGCAGGACAAGAGCTGGACTAGACTTAGCAACTAAACGACCACAGCCCTCTTGTTTACCAGCCCCCTTTCCCTTTCCTCATAGTTACTATGCAAATATTTTCTCTCATTAGGAGAGGTTTTTTGTTTTGTTCATGGCTTCTTCGTCTATGCACAAGCTTTCAAATTAAATTGTGCTCTCATTTGTTTATTATTGCTTTTATTGCTCTAGGAAATGGATCAGAAACAAGCTTGCTGTGATTTATATCAAAGAGTATTCTATATTTTCCTTTAAGAGTTTTATGGTACATGATACATTACTTTAAATACAGACAACTAAACCAAGGATGAAAGCTTCTACAAAGCTGCCTGAAATCTACTGTGAAAGGATTACCTTTAATGAAAATGGCTTCACTCAGTACATCAAGGGTATACGCCATTTCAACTACAGGACTCTTATACCATATTTTAATCTTTAGGATTTATTTTTCCACATACATAAGTTTTAATAAGCATAATCATAGCAAATTACCTATTTTATCTAAAAAATTCAGAAAAGGTTTTTCACAATAGCACAGTTAACTTAAAAAATAAACATTTGTGTTTTGGGGATGGGAAAAAGTCTAAGAATGTTGAAAAATACTGAAAAAGAGGGTGAGGGTCAACTTGGAAGAACTAAAACTCCCAGTATTTCAGGGATGTATGTGTCTTCCCAGAAAAGATGAGTTTATTTGCTACCATGGGTTGCTCTAGGGTGAAATTTTTAAAAAGTAGGACCTGATGCACCCTGTGAATATATTAGAAACACCCTTGCTATTGTCCACAAGAGCAAATTTTTTGTTTTGTCTTCATTTTGGTTGCACAACGGTTTCTTTATTTTCTTAGTGCTTTTCAATTTTCAAAAGTTTCACACAGAATTTGACATAATCCCATAATAACCCATTTTTATAATCCAATAGTGGGTGTTTCTCAGATACCTCAGGGGTAAAGAATATACCTGCAATGCAAAAGGCATGGGTTCAGTCCCTGGGTCAGAAGATCTCCTGCAGAAGAAAATGGCAAACCACTCTGGTATTCTTGCATGGGAAATCCCAGTGACAGGGGAGTCTGACGGCTACAGTCTATGGGGCAGGACAAGAGCTGGACTAGACTTAGCAACTAAACGACCACAGCCCTCTTGTTTACCAGCCCCCTTTCCCTTTCCTCATAGTTACTATGCAAATATTTTCTCTCATTAGGAGAGGTTTTTTGTTTTGTTCATGGCTTCTTCGTCTATGCACAAGCTTTCAAATTAAATTGTGCTCTCATTTGTTTATTATTGCTTTTATTGCTCTAGGAAATGGATCAGAAACAAGCTTGCTGTGATTTATATCAAAGAGTATTCTATATTTTCCTTTAAGAGTTTTATAGCATCCTGTTGTATATTTAGGCCTTTAATCCATTTTGAGTTTATTTTAGTGTATGGTGCTCGGGAATATGCTAATTTCATTCTTTTACAAGTAGCTGTCCAATATTGCCATCACCACTTATTGAAGAAACTCTCTTTTCTCCACTGTACACTCTTCACTCCCTTGTTATAGACTAGGTGATCATTAATGTGTGGGTTTATCCATGGGCTTTTTGTCCTATATTTCTTGTTGTGCCAGGACCATACTGTCTTGATAACCACAGTTTTGAGTATAGTCTGAAATCAGGGCACCTGATTCCTCCAGCTCCATCCATTTTCCTTTCTCAAAACTACTTTGTCAATTCAGTGTATTTTGTGTTTCCATATCAATTTTACAATGTTTTGGTTCTATTTCAATGAAAAATTTCATTGGTGATTTGATAGATATGGCATTGAATCAGTAGATTACTTTGGGTAGTATAGTCATTTTTATCATATTGACTCTCCCAATCCCAAAAACATGGTATATCTCCATCTGTTTCTGTCATCCTAGAGTTCTTTCATCAGTATCCTATAGTTTTCTAAGTACATGCCTTCTACCTCCTTTGTTTGGTAGGTTTATTTCAAGATATTTTATTCTTTTCATTGTGATGATAAACTGAATGGTTTCTCTAATTTCTATTTCTGATCTCCTGTTAGTGTATAGGTATGCAAGTGATTTCTGTGCATTAATTTTGTATCCTGCAACTTTACCAAATTCACTGATGAGTTCCAGTAGTTTTCTGGGAGGATCTTTAGGATTTTCTATGTACAACATTATGTCATCCGCAAATAGTGACAGTTTTACTTCTTTTCCAATTTGTATTCCTTTTATTATTTCTTTTTATTCTCTGATTGTTATGCCTAAGGATTTCCAAAAGTATATTGAATTATGGTGTTAAAAGTGGACATTCTTGTAATTTTAAGAGGAAATACTTTAAATTTTTCATCATTGACAAGGATGTTTGCATTGTGTCTATCATATATGGCCTTTCTTAAGTGGCAGTAGGTTTCCTCTGTGCCCACTTTCTGGAGAGTTTTATCAAAAATGAGTGCTGAAATATGGCAAAAGCTTTTTCTTTATATATAGAGATGATATTATTATTTTTATTCATAAATTGATTAATATGGCATGTCACATTGATTTACTTACACAATCCTTGAATCCCTAGGATAAATCCTACTGGATCATGATGTTTCAATGTGTTTTTGGATTCTGTTTGCTAGTATTTTGTTGAGGATTTTTGTGTCTATGTTCATCAATGATAATGGCCTATAATTTTCTTTTTGATAAATCTTTGTCTGCTTTTGGTATCAGACTAGCTCTGTCCTCATGGGATGAGTTCGGTAGTGTGCCTTCCTCTGAGATTTTTAGGAATAATTTGAGAAGGATAGGATTTTGCTCCTCTCTGAAGTTTTAATGGAATTTGCCTGTGATGCCATCAGATTTTGGACTTTGTTGAAAGATCTTTAATCACAGCTTCATAACCTGTGATTGGTTGGTTCAGATTGTCTATTTCTTCCTGGTTCAGTTTTGGATAGTTGTACCTTTATAAGAATGTTTCCATTTCTTCCAGGTTGTCCATTTTATTGGCATGTAGTTCTTGCACTTTATGAGCTTCAGTATTTCTGTGGTGTCAGTCGTAACTTCACATTCATTTAAAATTTTATTGTGAGTCCTCTCCCTTTTTTTCTTTGACGAGTCTCAAATATAGAAAGACAATCTGCGTCAGGATTTATAAACCTTCTTGGGCTTCTTGTAGGACAGACACTACCCTTGGGTGTGCTTGCTGGAGACTGTGCCCTCACTATCTATTTCCTTCGCATCAGTTTTATGGGAGAGGGTACTGGAGACATTGTTTTCAATGCAAGCTTCCTTCGGAATATATGGTCACAATATCCAGTGCTCTTCATCTGTATAGATTTATTTCCATCTGGCATCATTTTCCTTCTGTCAGAAAGACTTCAATGAATGTTTCTTATAATGCGGTTCCTTTGGTGGTTAATTCTTTCTGATTTACTGCCTAATGAAGTTTTTATTTTGCCCTTATTTTTGAAAGGGAGTTTTGCTCCACACTCTTCTCTTGCCCTTAGTGTTTTCTAACAGAACAACACAAAACTATGGGATTCCAATCTTCATGTCTTTGAATGTAGTGAGTCATTTTTTTCTGACTCCTTTTGTGATTTTCTCTTTATCACCAGTGTTGAACAGCTTTTTACAAAGTTCTTTGTGCGTAGCTTTTCTTCAGGTTTCTTATGCCTGGGATTCATTTGGCATCTTGGATCTGTGAGTTTACACTATCTATCAAATCTGAAAGGTTTTAGCCATTAGTTCTTCAAAAACTCTTTTTTTCCTTCTCCTCCACTATCTCCTCCCCTTTGTTGACTAAAATTAAGCATATTTAGACCATCTGGAATCATCCCACAGTTATGGATTCCTTTTTCCACTTGTAAAAGTTTTTTTTTCCCTTTCTTTGTATTTCACATTGTTTAGTTCTATTGGTGTTTTCAAGTTAACTGATCCTTTCTTCTCCAATGTCTAATCTACCATCAATCCCATGGAGTGTATTTTCAATCTTACACACCGATGAATCAAACATCTCCAGAAGTTTCCTTTGTGTCTTTCGTTATATCTTCCATGTCCCTATTTATGAACATATGCATACATCCATAAAAACTGTTTTACTATCCTGATTTGCTACCTCTTGCATCTGTGTCAGTTTCAACTGATTGATTTTTCTCCTCAGCACGGGCTCCATTTTCACTTTTCTGCACATGTGATCTCTGATGGAACATAATACATTTTGAATTTTGCCCTGTTGTGTTTTGGTTATCATCATGTTCCTGAAAATGTCTTAAGCTCTGTTCTGGGACACGGTTAAGCTACTTGGAACTAATCTGATACACCTGAGTCTTGTATTTAAGAGCTGTAAAGGAAACAGAACATCATTTAGTCCAGGGCTAATTATTCTACCCTACACAGGCAGACCTTTCTGTGTACTCAATGGTCTGTAAATTATGGGACTTCGCAACTTGGCTCTAGGGTGTAAGCACATATTCTTGGTCCCTGTGTGAGCACCAGGTACTATTTCCTTCTACCCTTCCAGGTTAGTTCTTTCTCTGCTCCCCAGTGGTTCTTATTCATGCATGGGCTGTTCAGTTCTCTCCTGAATAGCTGAAGGCGGCCCTCTGCAGATCTCAAGGCTTCTCTTTCTGCACAGGAATCACCTATTGTCCCCTACAAATGTCAGCCACCTTTACTCACTAGATTCAGGGAGTCCTCAGGGCTTGGCTTGGGTCCCCTGTTCTTCACTGTGGTTGGAAACACTCTCAAGGAAGCAAGCTGGGAAAAAATTGTAGGGCTCATCTCATTTGCTTTTGGCTATTAAGAACCTTTTAAAATTTTATTTAAATGGAAGTATGGTTAATTTACAATGTTGTGTTAGGTTCAGGTATACAGCAAAGTGATTCATATATATATATATATATATAATCTACATGTATGTATATATATATATATATATATATATAATCTATCTATATAACATACACAATATAGTCTTGAGAAATAAAAGTTGTCACAGAGTTCTGTTCCTTCCACACATATACTCACACATTCATATTAATACACACTCTAATATATAAAATAGATTACCAACAAGGGCCTGCAGCACAGAGAAATATAATCAATATATAATCAATATTTTGTACCCAAGCATAAGGGAAAATAATATGAGAAAGCATATATATATATATATATATAAATTATACTTCAGTAAGTTTTTAAAAGAGTCACTGTTCTTCATTGCCTAAAGTTTAGTGTTCTGACAACTGGTGTTTCTAAATTTTTGGTATATTATTTTTGTTGTTGTTTCAGGTGGGAAGGGTTTTAGCTATGTGGATCTTTGGCCCTGTTGTGTTTTGGTTATCATCATGTTCCTGAAAATGTCTTAAGCTCTGTTCTGGGACACGGTTAAGCTACTTGGAACTAATCTGATACACCTGAGTCTTGTATTTAAGAGCTGTAAAGGAAACAGAACATCATTTAGTCCAGGGCTAATTATTCTACCCTACACAGGCAGACCTTTCTGTGTACTCAATGGTCTGTAAATTATGGGACTTCGCAACTTGGCTCTAGGGTGTAAGCACATATTCTTGGTCCCTGTGTGAGCACCAGGTACTATTTCCTTCTACCCTTCCAGGTTAGTTCTTTCTCTGCTCCCCAGTGGTTCTTATTCATGCATGGGCTGTTCAGTTCTCTCCTGAATAGCTGAAGGCGGCCCTCTGCAGATCTCAAGGCTTCTCTTTCTGCACAGGAATCACCTATTGTCCCCTACAAATGTCAGCCACCTTTACTCACTAGATTCAGGGAGTCCTCAGGGCTTGGCTTGGGTCCCCTGTTCTTCACTGTGGTTGGAAACACTCTCAAGGAAGCAAGCTGGGAAAAAATTGTAGGGCTCATCTCATTTGCTTTTGGCTATTAAGAACCTTTTAAAATTTTATTTAAATGGAAGTATGGTTAATTTACAATGTTGTGTTAGGTTCAGGTATACAGCAAAGTGATTCATATATATATATATATATATAATCTACATGTATGTATATATATATATATATATATATATAATCTATCTATATAACATACACAATATAGTCTTGAGAAATAAAAGTTGTCACAGAGTTCTGTTCCTTCCACACATATACTCACACATTCATATTAATACACACTCTAATATATAAAATAGATTACCAACAAGGGCCTGCAGCACAGAGAAATATAATCAATATATAATCAATATTTTGTACCCAAGCATAAGGGAAAATAATATGAGAAAGCATATATATATATATATATATAAATTATACTTCAGTAAGTTTTTAAAAGAGTCACTGTTCTTCATTGCCTAAAGTTTAGTGTTCTGACAACTGGTGTTTCTAAATTTTTGGTATATTATTTTTGTTGTTGTTTCAGGTGGGAAGGTATTTCTGGGCACTACTATTTTCTTAGCTGAAAGATTTTAAAGAATTAACTATTTTTCCCGTATGCTTGATGTGCAAATACATATTTGCCACTGTACTTAAAAATTCATACTAAACATACCACTAAAAAGCTAAATATCTAAGCTTTTACCCATTTTCTTAAATTTTGTTCTCTACAACAGTATTAAAAATTGAGCTAATTTTGCATCACTTTTTTCTTTTAATTGAATTGACATCTTCTTTATTAAAGAAACTGAATCAACTCATTGCCTTTTTAAGAAATATCCCTTCAATAAATGTTTACTTCTCCTCACATACATGAAGCAAGTAATTAAGTGACTTTTCCTTCTGTGTTTCTCTAAGGAACGTGCAAACTCTGGCAGAGAGTGAATGACAGGGAAGCCTGGTGTGCTGCAGTCCATGGGGTGGCAAAGAGTCGGACATAAATTAACAATTGAACAACAGGGAATATGTACTATATGTCAATGTTTTCAAGGAGCAAAGAAGTTTCTCTTCTGTATATTTTACTAATAAAATAACGCAAAACATAATAATAAAATTGGAGGAAAAATATTTATTGAGCACTTTATATTGAGCTAGGACAGCATATAAAGGGAAAACCTTTTCTGCTGAGTTGCCATGGTATCTCGTAACGAGGTCCGTCTTGGCACAAAGTAGGTGCTCATTCAGTATCTGTTAAATAAGTGTGTCTGCAAGAAGCTACGTGCTTTACATGTATTGTTTTATATAAACATCATAAAACTGCTCTTTTTTAATTTCTGGCTTTTTTCCCTTACATTACAGAAATGTTAAGGTAATTAAGATGAAAGGATTAGCCTTGGTCAGGAAAGAAATCAATGTTACTAACTGTTAATGGAAATACAAATCAAATCCACACTACTACTGGGCATATATCCAAATGAAGTAAAATAAGGATCTAAAGGAGACACCTGTACTCTCATGTTTCTTGTATCATTAGTTACAGTCGCCAGGATAGAGAAATACAAGTCTGAGACAAATGGATAAAGAAAATGTTGTATAATACAACACTAGTCATCCGTGAAAGTGTTAGTCACTCAGTCATGTCCAACTCTTTGCAGCCTCATAGGATGTAGCCTACCAGGCTCCTCTGTCCATGGAATTCTCCAGGCAAAAATACTGCATGGGTAGCCATTTCCTTCTCCAGGGAATCATTCCCTCCTCCAGGGAATCCTCAGCCAGGGATCAAACCCAGGTCTCCTGTATTGCAGACAGATTCTTTACTCTCTGATCCACCAGGAAAATCCTTAGAAAAAAGTAAGTCATACTATTTGGGACAACATGGGTGAACCTGAAAGATACTGTGCTAAGTGAAATAAGTCAATTACAGAAAGACAAAAATTGCATGATTCCACTTATATAAAGTGTCTACAATAGTAGTCAAACTCACAGAAGCAGAAAATACAAGATGTTGGCCAGGGCCTAGGGAGGGGGGTAAATGGGAAGTTGCTCAACGGTATAATGTCTCAGCTATACAAGCTGAACAAGAGTTGAGAACTCCTATATTTAACAATGGTGCTAAAATTAACTTAAAATTTTGTCAACAGAGCATATCTCATTTTAAGTGTTTCTATCATCGTCTCCCTGACCAGAGACAAAGAACCATAAGGAAACTTTTTGATGCAACAGGTATATTTATATGCTTATTGCTTTGATTATAGTGATAGTATCCTGAGTGTATGTATATGTCAAAACTCATCAAATTGTATTCATTAAATTTATGTATTCAGAATGTATTTACATTAAATTTTCAGCAAAATAATTATACTAAAAAATGTTTAAAAATAATCCAAAATGTGATTTAGAAACTGTTCAGAGGAATAGGGATTTCATGGGAATTAAGCATGGCAGATGAATCACTGCAGCATTTTTTCACAAGAGCCAAGGCATGGAATTGACCCAAGTCTCCATCAGCAGATGAATGGACAAAGGTGTGGTATATATATATATATATATATATTAATATATACAATGAAATACAACTCATCCCATAAAAAAGAATGAAATAATGCTATCAGCAGATGAATGGACATAAGGTGTGGTCGCCAGGATAGAGAAATACAAGTCTGAGACAAATGGATAAAGAAAATGTTGTATAATACAACACTAGTCATCCGTGAAAGTGTTAGTCACTCAGTCATGTCCAACTCTTTGCAGCCTCATAGGATGTAGCCTACCAGGCTCCTCTGTCCATGGAATTCTCCAGGCAAAAATACTGCATGGGTAGCCATTTCCTTCTCCAGGGAATCATTCCCTCCTCCAGGGAATCCTCAGCCAGGGATCAAACCCAGGTCTCCTGTATTGCAGACAGATTCTTTACTCTCTGATCCACCAGGAAAATCCTTAGAAAAAAGTAAGTCATACTATTTGGGACAACATGGGTGAACCTGAAAGATACTGTGCTAAGTGAAATAAGTCAATTACAGAAAGACAAAAATTGCATGATTCCACTTATATAAAGTGTCTACAATAGTAGTCAAACTCACAGAAGCAGAAAATACAAGATGTTGGCCAGGGCCTAGGGAGGGGGGTAAATGGGAAGTTGCTCAACGGTATAATGTCTCAGCTATACAAGCTGAACAAGAGTTGAGAACTCCTATATTTAACAATGGTGCTAAAATTAACTTAAAATTTTGTCAACAGAGCATATCTCATTTTAAGTGTTTCTATCATCGTCTCCCTGACCAGAGACAAAGAACCATAAGGAAACTTTTTGATGCAACAGGTATATTTATATGCTTATTGCTTTGATTATAGTGATAGCATCCTGAGTGTATGTATATGTCAAAACTCATCAAATTGTATTCATTAAATTTATGTATTCAGAATGTATTTACATTAAATTTTCAGCAAAATAATTATACTAAAAAATGTTTAAAAATAATCCAAAATGTGATTTAGAAACTGTTCAGAGGAATAGGGATTTCATGGGAATTAAGCATGGCAGATGAATCACTGCAGCATTTTTTCACAAGAGCCAAGGCATGGAATTGACCCAAGTCTCCATCAGCAGATGAATGGACAAAGGTGTGGTATATATATATATATATATATATTAATATATACAATGAAATACAACTCATCCCATAAAAAAGAATGAAATAATGCTATCAGCAGCCACATTGATGGATCTAGAGATTATTACGCTAAAGTGCAATCAGAGACAGATACATGTAATATCACTTATATGTGAAACCTAAAAAACTGTCACAAATGAACTTATTTACAAAACAGAAACAGCCTCACATACATATAAAACAAACTTATGGCTACTAAAGAGGAACAGGTGGGCAGAGGGAGGGATAAATTAGGAGAACAGGATAAGCAAGGAGAAACTACTATGTATAAAAGAGATGACCAACAAAGACCTACTGTACAGTAAAAAGAACTATAGCCACCTATAATGGAAAAGAATCTGAAAAAAGTATTCATATATATATATATGTTGTATGTAAAACCGAGCTTCCCACGTGACTCAGTGGGTGAAGAATCCACCTGCAATGCAAGAGACATAGGAGACTCAGGCTTGATTCCTGGGTTGGGAAGAACCCTTGGAAAAGGGAATGGTAACCCACACCAGTGTTCTTGCTCCTGGTGGGCTACAAGTCCATGAGGTTGCAAAGAGTGAGACATGGCTGAAGCGACTAAGCACAGCATACATATAACTGAACCACTGTGCTGCACACCCGAAACTAACACAACATTGTAATACAACTATAGTTCCAAAAAAGGTCTTCATGGGTGGGCTAGAGGGCATCCTATGATAGAGAAAGTTTTCAGGTGCAGTAAGTAGTGCCAGAGAGCCTTAACATCCCCCAACTTGTAGAAATTACCTTCTTTTTGAGATCATAAAGCTTTATAGAAATAGTGAATGTATGCAATGAAAGTACATTAACATTTATTAAAAGTAAGATTTAAATGATTTTGCCACTTGGAATAGAATAGCATATCATTGAGTCAGATACTATATTAGGATTACTATAAGAAAAATCATCATATAGTTTTGTAACTTTTTCCTAAAGAGCCTACATTAATAATTCATTTAGCTTAATTAAATGGAGTTTATTAAATGTTTTTAAGTGGATAAAAACATGTAAGGTCCCTTGAGGGGGCTGAGCTAATTCTGTCTGAAAAGTGAAATTAGAAAACAGTTACACAGTATTTCATTAATTCCTTTAGTAAATATTTTATTTATCATGGCACACTTTCAGTTGGAATACTATGAGTGAGGTTTGAAACAGTGGTAAAATTTAGACTGAACAGAACATTAAGCAGAACTACGTTTGTCATGATTTTATTCATGTGAGAAGCTGGAAAAGAGAGGACAGAAGTTGAGAATGGATAAGGTGAATGAGATACTGGATGGTATAAAACAGAACTGTTTCCCACAGTGTCGGTCCTGGATTTTCAGTGGAAACACTGATGCGGAAGCTCAAGCACCAATACTTGGGTCACCTGATATGAAGAGCTGACTCATTGGAAAAGGCCCCAATGCTGGGAAGATTGAGGGTAGGAGGAGATGGGGGTGACAGAGGATGAGATGGTTGGATGGCATCACCAATCCAATGGACACAAGATTAAGTAAATTCCACGAGATGGTGAAGGGCAGAGGAGCCTGGCATACTGCAGTCTATTGGGTCAAAAAGAATGGGACATGGCCTGGCACAACACAACACAACAACCACAGTGTTGATCTACAAGGGTTAAGTAAATTCCATCGAGAATGGCTGAAGCGACTAAGCACAGCATACATATAACTGAACCACTGTGTGACACGAAACTAACACAACATTGTAATACAACTATAGTTCCAAAAAAGGTCTTCATGGGTGGGCTAGAGGGCATCCTATGATAGAGAAAGTTTTCAGGTGCAGTAAGTAGTGCCAGAGAGCCTTAACATCCCCAACTTGTAGAAATTACCTTTTTTTTGAGATCATAAAGCTTTATAGAAATAGTGAATGTATGCAATGAAAGTACATTAACATTTATTAAAAGTAAGATTTAAATGATTTTGCCACTTGGAATAGAATAGCATATCATTGAGTCAGATACTATATTAGGATTACTATAAGAAAAATCATCATATAGTTTTGTAACTTTTTCCTAAAGAGCCTACATTAATAATTCATTTAGCTTAATTAAATGGAGTTTATTAAATGTTTTTAAGTGGATAAAAACATGTAAGGTCCCTTGAGGGGGCTGAGCTAATTCTGTCTGAAAAGTGAAATTAGAAAACAGTTACACAGTATTTCATTAATTCCTTTAGTAAATATTTTATTTATCATGGCACACTTTCAGTTGGAATACTATGAGTGAGGTTTGAAACAGTGGTAAAATTTAGACTGAACAGAACATTAAGCAGAACTACGTTTGTCATGATTTTATTCATGTGAGAAGCTGGAAAAGAGAGGACAGAAGTTGAGAATGGATAAGGTGAATGAGATACTGGATGGTATAAAACAGAACTGTTTCCCACAGTGTCGGTCCTGGATTTTCAGTGGAAACACTGATGCGGAAGCTCAAGCACCAATACTTGGGTCACCTGATATGAAGAGCTGACTCATTGGAAAAGGCCCCAATGCTGGGAAGATTGAGGGTAGGAGGAGATGGGGGTGACAGAGGATGAGATGGTTGGATGGCATCACCAATCCAATGGACACAAGATTAAGTAAATTCCACGAGATGGTGAAGGGCAGAGGAGCCTGGCATACTGCAGTCTATTGGGTCAAAAAGAATGGGACATGGCCTGGCACAACACAACACAACAACCACAGTGTTGATCTGATTCCTGGAATCCAAGGACTTAAGATACAAATTGACCATGCTGGCCAGACAAAGTGGGAACAGGGATACTAAATAATTCTGCAGCAGACTATGTGGACAATACATGCTCAGGAATCCAGGCTTTTTATCAACTCACTGTCCAGCAGGAGAAAAGAATATTGAGAATCAGACCCACCCAGACACACAGCGGTGGTCCCATGAAAAGTGTTCATGTTTGTTAACAAATGGTGGTGGGCATGAGAGCAGAGAGGGACATGGACTCTGACAGGTGCAGCCGCTGCAGTGGCAGTCCTGGCACCCCTCAATGAGCCTGCACTGAAAGCTTGCCTCCCCTGAATCAAGTGAGATGAGAAAGGAAAGCCTGATGAGGACTCACAGAAGGTGTTGGCCCCGATGCAGGTGCTGGTCCTGTGACTTCAGTTTTACACCTTTAGACGTAGTCCACTTTTCTGCAATGTCTCCTACTTCTTCAGTGTGGGTCCACATATGGTTTTATTTTGAGCAAATGCTTGGATCAGTAATAAAGTTACCCGCATCAGTTTTATATAAATGAAGATAATGGAAGATCCCTGCTATTTCTTTTTTTCTTTTTTTAGATTTATTTTCTGGCTGTGTTGGGCCTTGGTTGCTATGCAGGCTCTTCTCTAGTTATGGTGAGAGGAGGCTACTCTCTAGTTGTGGCACGTGGGCTTCTCACTGTGGTGGCTTCTCCTGTTGTAGAGCATGGGCTCTAAAGTGTGTGGGCTTCAGTAGACGTGACATGTGGGTTCAGTAGTTGCGGCTCCTGGGCTCTGGAGCACAGACTCAACAGTTGTGGTGCATGGGCTTCGTTGCTCCAGGGCATGTGGAATTTTCCCAGACCAGGGGTGGAACCACTGTCGCCTGCACTGGCAGGCAGATTCTTCACCACTGAGCCACCAGGGAAGCCCTTACTGCTATTTCTTCTCAGCCTCTAAGATTCAACGATTCCAGGGTCTCTGATTTAGTCTCTGCTTGCAATGGTGGAGCAAAACGACTGTTCAAGTGTTTTGAAATATTTTATTAGAGAGGGAATTATAGTCGTTATCATCTTATAATGTTGTTCTCAGATGGTCCCCTCGGAGAGGATCAGAGTCTAGGAATTGTTCTCTGTCCTTTGGCTGGAATGCCTGCAGGAAAGATGAAAGGCTAGTTTTCCACTTTGTAGATGAGTTTTTGCTCCCTGATGCCCTCATCTCTGCATCCATCAAGGATTTGTATTATCAAGTGATCCTGGGTGACCTTTTTTCTCACATCCCTTTTAATACCCCTTTCACATGAATGAGTTGACTTCATAGCCAGAAACTCTTGGCAATGTTAATTTCATCACAGAGACAAGTTTCAAAGCCAAATCTGAAGGGAAGGTGGCACAGATGACAGGGTAATAATAGGAAGCTTACAGCAAAGCATCTGACGAGTCTGGGAAGAACAAGTCGTGATTTCAAGATGGAATGGAACAAATCAATGTCAACTGCAAAACTATGTAAACCTCCTCGACAAGTCAAAAACTACGGCAAAGAGCTGTCCTGGAAAGTTTACAGAACTGACAGGTTAGTGTTTTAAACAACCACAGTGCCATCCTGGGTCACCTAGCAAGAAAACAGATGACAGAAATCAGTGCCCCAAAGCAGGATCATAGGCACCTTTTTAGAACAGTTTCAATAAAATCAAATGTAACAAACACCTCTCTCTGAGCACTTCCAATCTGTAAAATCCCATCAATTCTGGCCAATGACTTGCTATCCAGACAAAGCTTGTTTATCATGTGTGTATGCTCATTTGTTCAGTTGTGTCTGACTCTTTGCAATGCCATGGACCGTAGCCCATGAGCCTCCTCTGCCCATGGGATTTCCCAGGCAAGAATACTGGAGCAGGTTGCCATTTCCTTCTCCAGGGGATCTTCCTGACCCAGTAAAAGAACCCACATCTCTTTCATCTCCTGCATTGGCAGGCAAATTATTTACCACTGTGCCACCTGGGAATTTACTTAAGTTCTCTACATGGCAGTACTCCATGAAATAAAGAAGGCCACATTTGTTGGAAGTTTAAGATGATGTAAGAATCCCTTAAGATGGATACTAAGTTTAAGACATCACTGCATGGGTGAGCACCTACATCATGGTTTTGAAATATTTTATTAGAGAGGGAATTATAGTCGTTATCATCTTATAATGTTGTTCTCAGATGGTCCCCTCGGAGAGGATCAGAGTCTAGGAATTGTTCTCTGTCCTTTGGCTGGAATGCCTGCAGGAAAGATGAAAGGCTAGTTTTCCACTTTGTAGATGAGTTTTTGCTCCCTGATGCCCTCATCTCTGCATCCATCAAGGATTTGTATTATCAAGTGATCCTGGGTGACCTTTTTTCTCACATCCCTTTTAATACCCCTTTCACATGAATGAGTTGACTTCATAGCCAGAAACTCTTGGCAATGTTAATTTCATCACAGAGACAAGTTTCAAAGCCAAATCTGAAGGGAAGGTGGCACAGATGACAGGGTAATAATAGGAAGCTTACAGCAAAGCATCTGACGAGTCTGGGAAGAACAAGTCGTGATTTCAAGATGGAATGGAACAAATCAATGTCAACTGCAAAACTATGTAAACCTCCTCGACAAGTCAAAAACTACGGCAAAGAGCTGTCCTGGAAAGTTTACAGAACTGACAGGTTAGTGTTTTAAACAACCACAGTGCCATCCTGGGTCACCTAGCAAGAAAACAGATGACAGAAATCAGTGCCCCAAAGCAGGATCATAGGCACCTTTTTAGAACAGTTTCAATAAAATCAAATGTAACAAACACCTCTCTCTGAGCACTTCCAATCTGTAAAATCCCATCAATTCTGGCCAATGACTTGCTATCCAGACAAAGCTTGTTTATCATGTGTGTATGCTCATTTGTTCAGTTGTGTCTGACTCTTTGCAATGCCATGGACCGTAGCCCATGAGCCTCCTCTGCCCATGGGATTTCCCAGGCAAGAATACTGGAGCAGGTTGCCATTTCCTTCTCCAGGGGATCTTCCTGACCCAGTAAAAGAACCCACATCTCTTTCATCTCCTGCATTGGCAGGCAAATTATTTACCACTGTGCCACCTGGGAATTTACTTAAGTTCTCTACATGGCAGTACTCCATGAAATAAAGAAGGCCACATTTGTTGGAAGTTTAAGATGATGTAAGAATCCCTTAAGATGGATACTAAGTTTAAGACATCACTGCATGGGTGAGCCTTACCTACATCATGGTAATCTCTGGAAAGGTTTGTAATGCTTGGTACACAACTCAAAGCTACAGAATAAAAACTTTATTGGTAATGGAACCCTGGTGTACATTTTGAAAATTTCCTACTAGTGATTGTTATGCCCAAACCTACGTGGAAATAACTTTTATTTATGACACAGCCCACAACAATGACAATCAATACATTAAGCATTTAGTCACCACATGTAATACTCCATTAAATGCTTTACATGTATTAATGTATTTAGTCCTCACACTTGATTCAATAAGGCAGGCACTTGATTTTTTAAGACATCTTAAAATTAAGGATGCTAACTAGCTTCCCCAAAGATTAACTGGGACTAGAACTAAAAGCCTGTCCTAAGTTAAGTATAGAGAGCCCCACTGCCTCAACACTCTTGAACATTTATTCACATTGTTTTAATACAGTTTATATAAATAGGAACAATACCACCAAAATAAAAACACAAATCTCCTTAATGAGGAGTGACTACAGCTCACTTGTTTTAGTTTTCCTTGCCTTCCTAGACAGAAAGTACTGGAATTACTATGTCCAGCCACAGCCAGAATTATACTCAGTATACCATCCAAGTATACGTCCAAGCACACTACCACTGAAATATTTCCTTCTAATAATGGCCCTTAACTTTTGCCACTGCAAAAGTCAGATATACCCCATGAAGGAAATGAAGCTGCTAAAGAATTATGTTCCAATGTCCTTGTCTATATTTAGTCTATAATGGAGAAACCAGCCTTCCAATATTTAAAGCACAAAAGAGGAAATACAAGAGCCCTAGGTATAGCTGAGATCAATGACCTGCAGTCTTTCAAATGATGGGTGGAGTTAGTGATAAAGAGCCCATCTGTCAATGCAGGAGGCATAAGAGACACTGGTTCAATCCTTGGGTCAGGAAGATCCCCTGGAGGAGGGCATAGCAACCCACTTCAGTATTCTTGCCTGGGGAATCCCATCGACAGAGGAGCCTGGCAGGGTACAATCCATGGGTTCCCCAAAGAGTCGGACATGAAGGAAGCAACTTAACACACAAACACACACACACACACACAAATAAACTCTGAACACGTTCACATTATACCCATTGTTCCAATATCCACTTCCTCTTCACTCTTCCCCTGACTCTAAGTCCATGGAAAATGCCTTGTCTTTAGCTTCATGGTGCTGGTCTCTACCCTGATTCATTTAACTTCATCTGTTCAGTATAAGGACATTCCTGACCTCCCCCTCACTCCTTACACATGAGAAAAAATGACCATGACTTTCATAGCAGCAACGATGCTTTACTGAATTCACTTAGTTACGTGCTTGTCTTCTCTTAGAATATGCATGTCTTCTTGACAAGAACCATGTCTTCAGATTATCTCCTCCTCATCCAGCATTCAGTGCACTTAACAGATGGATGGATGACAATGAATGACAATTACATTTGGACAATGTAAGAAAGTGTGCAGTAGCATGTTTCCTAGAGCAAACTTACCAATGCCTTTAATAAAATGTAGAAGTTAATACGAAATTATTTTTGTGGCACATCCAACATAAAATTTCTGTAATCCTTTTAAAGAAATTTTCTCTCTCCTTCATTATATATCTTTGGTATATTAAGTACCATTGTGGTATTGTGATTTATAATAAGGAGTATGCCTTCAGTCTTCAACAATCTGCCTGCCACTGAAACCCTTGGAATTTCACAAGTGATAAGAAGGGAATGGCAACCCACTCAAGTATTTTTGCCTGGAGAATGCCATGGACAGAAGCACCTGGTGGGCTATAGTCCATGGGGTCACAAAGAGTCAGACACGACTGAGCAACTAACACACACACATGAGTGTGATAAAGGTGTCTTGTTATGTTAAGGAGCTGACTTTTGGACAATGCCTAAGGATGGAAGCTGGTTTGGAGGAGAACCAACTGTAAGTAACTGTAATTAAAGGGATAGGATGTTCAGTCTCTGCCCCCAGACCTCTGGGAAGTGGCAGGGCGCCTGGAGACGGAGTTCAACTGCCAATGGCCAATAATTGAATCAAGTATGCCTATGTACTAAAGCCTCCATAAAAATGCAAAAAGATGTGGTTTGGAGAGCTTGTGAGTTGGTGAATGCATGGAGATTTGTGGGGAGGAATGGGCTCTGAGAAAGCCCTGTATCCTTTCCCTAGACCTTACCCTATGCTTCTGGTCCATGTGGTTGCTTCTCAATTATATATCTTCTTATAATAAACCAGTGATCTAGTAAGTAAAATGTTTCTCAGAGTTCTGTGAGTCATTCTATCCAATTAACTGGACCTGCTAAGTAGGCTGCTAAAACACCCAATCTACAGTCAGTCAGTTGCTTAGAAGAACAAGCCCCAACTTGGACTTTCCACTGGCACATAAAGCATGTTGGGGGGTGGTACCTAGGGGAAGGATCTTGTAGGACTGGGCCTTGAGCCTGTGGGATTGGATATTGCTATCTCTAGGTAGACAGTGTCAGAATTGAGTTGGACTGTAGGACACCCAGCAAGTACCAGAAAGATGCCTGGTTTGGGGGAGAAACCCAATACAGAGATTGACAATGGAGTCAGAACTCTCTAATCTGCTGGTCTCATCCTTACTGACCTATTCTCCTGTGGCCACCAGTATCTTTGCCCAGAAACCTAAACTCACTGTCCTAATTAGAGCATATGCCTCTTGTTCAAACCTGCTTTCCATCTGTTCTCCCTGATAGAATCCAAAACTGCCTTTAAAAAATTAAATGTGATTCTGTATTCATCTACTTACAGCCTTTCAATGACTCTTTAGTTCTTAAGGATCAACAGGAATCATTCTTAACACTTAACCCTCCAATGAAACCCTTGGAATTTCACAAGTGATAAGAAGGAATGGCAACCCACTCAAGTATTTTTGCTGAGAATGCCATGGACAGAAGCACCTGGTGGGCTACAGTCCATGGGGTCACAAAGAGTCAGACACGACTGAGCAACTAACACACACATGAGTGTGATAAAGGTGTCTTGTTATGTTAAGGAGCTGACTTTTGGACAATGCCTAAGGATGGAAGCTGGTTTGGAGGAGAACCAACTGTAAGTAACTGTAATTAAAGGGATAGGATGTTCAGTCTCTGCCCCCAGACCTCTGGGAAGTGGCAGGGCGCCTGGAGACGGAGTTCAACTGCCAATGGCCAATAATTGAATCAAGTATGCCTATGTACTAAAGCCTCCATAAAAATGCAAAAAGATGTGGTTTGGAGAGCTTGTGAGTTGGTGAATGCATGGAGATTTGTGGGGAGGAATGGGCTCTGAGAAAGCCCTGTATCCTTTCCCTAGACCTTACCCTATGCTTCTGGTCCATGTGGTTGCTTCTCAATTATATATCTTCTTATAATAAACCAGTGATCTAGTAAGTAAAATGTTTCTCAGAGTTCTGTGAGTCATTCTATCCAATTAACTGGACCTGCTAAGTAGGCTGCTAAAACACCCAATCTACAGTCAGTCAGTTGCTTAGAAGAACAAGCCCCAACTTGGACTTTCCACTGGCACATAAAGCATGTTGGGGGGTGGTACCTAGGGGAAGGATCTTGTAGGACTGGGCCTTGAGCCTGTGGGATTGGATATTGCTATCTCTAGGTAGACAGTGTCAGAATTGAGTTGGACTGTAGGACACCCAGCAAGTACCAGAAAGATGCCTGGTTTGGGGGAGAAACCCAATACAGAGATTGACAATGGAGTCAGAACTCTCTAATCTGCTGGTCTCATCCTTACTGACCTATTCTCCTGTGGCCACCAGTATCTTTGCCCAGAAACCTAAACTCACTGTCCTAATTAGAGCATATGCCTCTTGTTCAAACCTGCTTTCCATCTGTTCTCCCTGATAGAATCCAAAACTGCCTTTAAAAAATTAAATGTGATTCTGTATTCATCTACTTACAGCCTTTCAATGACTCTTTAGTTCTTAAGGATCAACAGGAATCATTCTTAACACTTAACCCTCCAATGGGTGAAAACTTGATAAAACTAAAGGGAATATTCTTAGCACAAGCATCACAATGTCTCTCAAACCCAGACAATGAGAAATGGAATGGTTGAATGAATCTGTTCCTATACATATTTTTCTTCTGTTGACACAAAACAGGGTTTTGCAAGTTAGTATGCTGTTATTAATCTGAGATTAGACATAACCTAAAATAACTAACAGAAAATTAACTCATATTCTCTTCCAAACTTTACTACTATTTACCAGTATAACCAAAGAACAAAATTTGTGTGGCAATTACAACCCAGTTACTACCATGTCCAAATATATTCTCCCTTTGGCCACCAAAACCTGTATGTAAAAATTTTCGGAACAAGAAAGAACATTTCTCTGGTTCTGAGAAAATCATCAGGAAGTACTTGCTTTCACTGACCTAGCCCTCAAGGTTTACTTGCCAGATTGTGAAATCCAAATTTAAAAAAGGCAAAAAAAAAAAAAAAAAAAACAAAAAAAAACGTACAATCAATATTGTCATTTACTTTTTCTAAAAAAGCTTTTCCTTTCTTCTTTTTTTTTTTTTTTTGTGACTATGTTAAGCCTTTGTTTCTCTCAGGCTTTTCCCTAGCTGCAATCGGCAGGGGCTACTCACTAGTTTCAGTGCACAGGCTTCTCCCTGCAATGGCTTCTCTTGTTGCAGAGCATGGGCTCTAGGCAGGTGGGCTTCAGCAGTTGCACCACAAGGACCTAGTGTTGTTGCTTCCAGGCTCTAGAGCACAGGCTCAGTAGTTGTGACACATAGACTTAGTTGCTCTGTGGCTTATGGGAGCTTCTTGGATCAGGGATCAAACCTGTGTCTCCTTTATTGGTAGGCGGAGTCTTTACCAGGGAAGCCCTGTCATTTACTTTCATGCTGTATCATTTATGGGGCAGAATAATCAATTCTCCCATGATTTATCTTCCTAAGAGGCAATTCTTTACTGAGGTTTACTGATAGCTCTGAAGTATACCAAGCACCAATCATTATTTTAGGACCAGGAGATGTGACCAGTCTCTTCAGTGGCTCCAAAGTTCTGAGATAATTCCCTCTTTAGCATCTTGAAAATCAGAAGTTATTATATACAATAATCTCTTGATATTGTTGCTTCATTTCTCCTCAGACCTCAGTATCAGGTTTCTCTGGCACATAAATGCAATGCAAAGGTAACTGCTTTCTCACCAACAGTACCCCTTAGATGGGGAGCGAGCCATCAATGCTGATTTGCCTGGAAACAAAGGGCAAGTTCCAATTATTTTGGAGTGATTATTCATGATTGATTCCAAGGCAAGAAAAATACTACCTTTTTCATTAAAATCTCTAGTACCTACTAAAGAGTAGGTGCCAAATAAACATTTCTGTAATGAATGAATAAATTAACAATAGGACAAGAGATATTCGTGTGTAAATGTGCTGAAGGACAGAAATAGAAAAGATATGAGTACAGAATTAGATCATGTATAGATCCTGTGATGGCTAATTTTGTCAAGTTGACCAGGTGAAGGAATGCCCAAAACAGCTAGTTATACATTATTTCTTGGTATGTCTCTGAGACCGTTTCTGAAAGAGTTTGGCATTTGAAAGAGAAGACTAAATACAGAAGCTCCCTCTTCCTGATGCAGGTGGGCATCGTTCACAATAGTGCTACATTAAAAACAGGAACCCTCTAATACAACTTGTTTAAATACAAATGGAGAAACAGAGCCCGATTCTATGTTTCTTACCATATGACGGCATCAATTAAAAAATATGCTCTTTATACTAAAGAAGCTTCATGACTTGAACGTTCCATTGTGATCCTTCCTAATACAAATCCTCTTGATTTAAGTCTTGGAAAGCACATCATCAACTACAGTCCAAGTAAAATCCTAAATTGTGATGAGATCAATTTAAATACATTTCAAAGACAACATCCAGTTAGGGAGGATAGAAGGGGAGGTGGTGAGAATGAAGAGATCGAGGACAACGGCACAGGTGGAAGGTGACACCTGAGCTGGGCAGGGAGAGATCACCATTCAACCATGGGGTGTGGCAAAGAAAAAGCATTACAGATGGAACAGCATGAAGCCTGGAAGTAGGCAAATACTGACTGTGGCCTGTGTGTTTCAGGAAGTAATCCAAGTTCAGAGTAAGCAGAGAGCAACACTGAGTATCAAGCAAATTAGCTTGAAGTTCTGACCTAAGTAACAGGGAGTATTCAATGATGATCCTAATTTTCATTATTTATTAACCATGATGCAGCATCTCCTCTATCTCCATACACAAAGAAAGGAGTTCTTTGAAATTTTATTGAGCTTATCTGCTTCACTGATAAGAAAAATACTTAACAAAGTCTAGTTTTTGATTATTTTTGTTCTTGTATTTTACACCCAGAGGTCAATAGTTTTTAACGCAGATCCTACACTACATGATAAGAATACTGAACTGCAAGATGTTAGTTTTCCTGTTCCTGAATTGATCCGGGTCAATCACAGAGCTTTTTCATAATTAGCTGGGCACAGTCAAGTCCTCTGAGGTTGTGGGTACAGACAGCTACTTGCTCCTATGACCACAGAGACAGTCTCATTTCTCTTCCACTTCATGTGTAAGGTGACAGAGCTCTCTGGAGATTTCTGTATGTATATTTCAGCACTCCCTTTCTTCACTGCCTCCAGAGTGGTTATTAATTGCTAGTGTTACATCTACTGTTGACTGAGTGAACTGAGGTTACCATAGGGCTGACATCAGATAAGAGGGAGTTATTATAATTATACCCTGTTATAATAATATAATGACTTTACTATTTATATAATAATAGTTGTACTGTTACTCTAATTATTTTACCTTCAAACGACCCAGTGAATGATTTAGATATGAAATAGAATTCATTTGTGTAAAGAGGAGGGGACTGGCCATCAGAAAGGTTAAGTGAACATTTTAAAATTACCCAGTTAGTAGCATCACAGAGACAATAACACAGTGATAGTCAGCCCAGCGGTCTTCCTTATTCCTGACAAGGTATGTAATACCAACACTTTTGTTTCATCTGTGAAATATGTTTCCCCACTGCTTAACTAGTAATACATTCAAAACATGTACATTCTCATATTAACTTGTTTAATGATAAATAGAACAGCAGGAACTGATTCTACTCTTCATTCTTTATCATAATACACAGTAGATGAAAAAATAACCTCTTTATTAAAGTAGCTTCATGGCTTGAACATCTCATTGTGATCCTTTCCAACGTCCAAAGACTGAATTTAAACCTATCTTCAAGCTACGACGGGCTTCCCTGATGGCTCGGCAGGCAAAGAATCCACATGCTAGGCAGGAGACACAGTAGACATGGGTTCAATCACTCGATCTGGAAGATCCCATGGAGGAGAACAATGGCAACCCATTCCAGTATTTTTGCCTGAAAAACTCCATGGAGAGAGAAGCCTGGTGGGTTACAGTCCAAAGGCTACAAAGAATCAGACACAACTCTGAGCGACTAAGGACGCCTGAGTGCTGATCTGATGTCAAGCTATCAAAGTGTTACTTTCTTTCCTTTTATTTTTTCCCCTTTTGAAATTTCTCTATTGGAAATGTATTAAGTGAAATCTAAGAAGGAATATATCCATATTTGCATTCTGAAATTTGAAGAAGAACTTGAAGGAATGCCACATTGATGACTGTACGGCTGTTGAGATAGTCTGTCAGATGCTGAAGCAAGATGAACTGTGATCCGTAAACCCTTACCTAGTCATCCTCCTCCCACATCTCCCCAGTATGGGGCAGTATCTTAATGGATGTGCATTACCAAGTCTGCAGGCTTCTTTTTAGTCATAAGGAATAGTGTACCAGATGCTCCTGGTACACTGAATTTGTCACACTGTAGACAAGCTAATCTCATTATGGGAGCCCACAGGGGAGAAGAGAAAAGATTCACATTTAGTCCATACGGACTACCAGGAGACCCATCAAGGCAGCTGGGCTAGCTCATGATACAGCAGCTTCTAGCACATTATCATCCCATAACAACTTAGTTATAATGAGCTGCAAGATCTTGCACCATAAGCTCCATGCCATTAAAGGGAATTCAAGTACATGAATTCGTGTACAGAGTTTAATTTTAACCTTTTGTTTCATCTGTGAAATATGTTTCCCCACTGCTTAACTAGTAATACATTCAAAACATGTACATTCTCATATTAACTTGTTTAATGATAAATAGAACAGCAGGAACTGATTCTACTCTTCATTCTTTATCATAATACACAGTAGATGAAAAAATAACCTCTTTATTAAAGTAGCTTCATGGCTTGAACATCTCATTGTGATCCTTTCCAACGTCCAAAGACTGAATTTAAACCTATCTTCAAGCTACGACGGGCTTCCCTGATGGCTCGGCAGGCAAAGAATCCACATGCTAGGCAGGAGACACAGTAGACATGGGTTCAATCACTCGATCTGGAAGATCCCATGGAGGAGAACAATGGCAACCCATTCCAGTATTTTTGCCTGAAAAACTCCATGGAGAGAGAAGCCTGGTGGGTTACAGTCCAAAGGCTACAAAGAATCAGACACAACTCTGAGCGACTAAGGACGCCTGAGTGCTGATCTGATGTCAAGCTATCAAAGTGTTACTTTCTTTCCTTTTATTTTTTCCCCTTTTGAAATTTCTCTATTGGAAATGTATTAAGTGAAATCTAAGAAGGAATATATCCATATTTGCATTCTGAAATTTGAAGAAGAACTTGAAGGAATGCCACATTGATGACTGTACGGCTGTTGAGATAGTCTGTCAGATGCTGAAGCAAGATGAACTGTGATCCGTAAACCCTTACCTAGTCATCCTCCTCCCACATCTCCCCAGTATGGGGCAGTATCTTAATGGATGTGCATTGCCAAGTCTGCAGGCTTCTTTTTAGTCATAAGGAATAGTGTACCAGATGCTCCTGGTACACTGAATTTGTCACACTGTAGACAAGCTAATCTCATTATGGGAGCCCACAGGGGAGAAGAGAAAAGATTCACATTTAGTCCATACGGACTACCAGGAGACCCATCAAGGCAGCTGGGCTAGCTCATGATACAGCAGCTTCTAGCACATTATCATCCCATAACAACTTAGTTATAATGAGCTGCAAGATCTTGCACCATAAGCTCCATGCCATTAAAGGGAATTCAAGTACATGAATTCGTGTACAGAGTATAACCTTAACATCTGTCTGTGCTTAGCCAATATTTTGTTTGTGCCTTTTTAGGAACAGTCAAATTACTCTCATGTCCCCTGAAACTAGGGACTGTAATTTCCATCAACTGCAGTTTTCACCTGCAAGAGGGAGCAGAAGTGATCCATACCCGCGTCCCAGGGCACAGAGCTGGCCAGCCATCAGCTGATGATTCCTGCAGCTGTTTTGTACATATTAGGCTGATTTTCCCCCAAACAATTTCCTCTTGCTGTTCAAGTGGGGAAAGCAATAGTCTACTAATAAATTAAACAGGCAACAAGACATGTGGATCTACGTAGCGTAAAAATTACACCATAGCGTAAAAATTATACTTAGTTAAGCAAAATGACTTAATCCATATCTTATTAAACCCAGCATGGAGAACTCCTCCTATTTTAATTAGGTTAGGTGATTGTCACCGCTTTCACTATTAAAACAATGTTGTCCTCTTCCCATGGTGGAGTGAATACTCTTTAGGGATTTAGGAAATAAAACAACAACAATAAGAATGATGATGATAATATTGGGTTGGCCAGAACGTTCATTTGGTTTTTTCCATAAGATGTTCAGGAAAACCCAAATGAACGTTTTGGCCAACTCAGTAATAATAACACCACTATTATAATAATTAGTATTTCTGTTTTATAGATGAAGCTGTAGAGCAATAGATTACCCATGGATGACTGGTTTCTAAGCTAAGGGAACTGACATTTAATATACAGTTTGAGGCATTTTTATGGAGTTTCATGTACAGGATGAAAAAATAGGTTTGTGAATAATATAAACTTTCTGTTTTATTCTGTCTTAAACAGTGGGTGTCCATGAATCACTTGGGCAGTGACTTGCAAATTCATATCCTTCCTCCTACCTCTAGAAACTTACTGTGCAGAAAAATGGGTGCTATAAACAGGACAAGCTATGGGCCATTACAAGGGAAAATTCTAGCTCATGATACAGCAGCTTCTAGCACATTATCATCCCATAACAACTTAGTTATAATGAGCTGCAAGATCTTGCACCATAAGCTCCATGCCATTAAAGGGAATTCAAGTACATGAATTCGTGTACAGAGTATAACCTTAACATCTGTCTGTGCTTAGCCAATATTTTGTTTGTGCCTTTTTAGGAACAGTCAAATTACTCTCATGTCCCCTGAAACTAGGGACTGTAATTTCCATCAACTGCAGTTTTCACCTGCAAGAGGGAGCAGAAGTGATCCATACCCGCGTCCCAGGGCACAGAGCTGGCCAGCCATCAGCTGATGATTCCTGCAGCTGTTTTGTACATATTAGGCTGATTTTCCCCCAAACAATTTCCTCTTGCTGTTCAAGTGGGGAAAGCAATAGTCTACTAATAAATTAAACAGGCAACAAGACATGTGGATCTACGTAGCGTAAAAATTACACCATAGTGTAAAAATTATACTTAGTTAAGCAAAATGACTTAATCCATATCTTATTAAACCCAGCATGGAGAACTCCTCCTATTTTAATTAGGTTAGGTGATTGTCACCGCTTTCCCTATTAAAACAATGTTGTCCTCTTCCCATGGTGGAGTGAATACTCTTTAGGGATTTAGGAAATAAAACAACAACAATAAGAATGATGATGATAATATTGGGTTGGCCAGAACGTTCATTTGGTTTTTTCCATAAGATGTTCAGGAAAACCCAAATGAACGTTTTGGCCAACTCAGTAATAATAACACCACTATTATAATAATTAGTATTTCTGTTTTATAGATGAAGCTGTAGAGCAATAGATTACCCATGGATGACTGGTTTCTAAGCTAAGGGAACTGACATTTAATATACAGTTTGAGGCATTTTTATGGAGTTTCATGTACAGGATGAAAAAATAGGTTTGTGAATAATATAAACTTTCTGTTTTTATTCTGTCTTAAACAGTGGGTGTCCATGAATCACTTGGGCAGTGACTTGCAAATTCATATCCTTCCTCCTACCTCTAGAAACTTACTGTGCAGAAAAATGGGTGCTATAAACATTGTGAGTTTTCTAGATTTTTATTACATTTCTAGATTTTTTGTTAAAATCTAGATGAACTCAACCTGCATCTAGTTCTAATCAACCTACATAGAATGTCTTAACCATCTCATAGGATTTAAATGTGGGTGGGACCTAGTGGGTCATCTACTTCATGCTCCATCCTTGACGAGTTAAGCTTCTCAGACAGTTACTGGCTGAGAGGTACCATGGACAGCAGCTCAAGCTCCTATGGGGCATATGCCATTCCACAGAAGAACAGCTCTGGTTGTCAAAACCATAATATGCCTTGTAGTAAACATCTAAAAATTGATTCTGATTCTGACTTTTGTTCTAGTTTGGTCTTCTTATTTACTGAAGCATACCACTGACTTCTTCACTGATATTCTAGACTGAACAATATTTGAAAACTTGTCTTTTCCATTATTTAAACAGGGTCAGTTCAGAAGTCTCATCATCAAGTTTAGAGGTCCCTCTGGTTTGTAGACTCCCCCCAAACCCCTTTAAATTTTCCCAAAATTTTGCACACTATTCCAAATACAGTCTAAAAAGTCTAAGCATTACTTGTCTTATAGCACTGAAAATGAACTTCCACTGATGGAACTTAAGATACATTAGTTTTCTTCAGCTTGCAAAACAATTGCCTTTTATGACATTTAAATTTGTCTAAACCTCTAGTAATTTTTTTCCTAAACTGGGGCCAAATTAGGTTTCCACACAGGATATACCTCTGCAAGTGATACCTTTGAACCTACAAACAAGGCTAGACATACACCTCACAATTTAAACGTTGTTTAGCTCATATTTTTTCAGTATTTTGGGTTCTTCCTGAAACTCAATTCTACATCAAATGCATGTTCATTTCATTAGCTTTGCATAATCTGCAAATTTTATAAGCTTGCTTTGGGGACATTAGATCAATTCTTTGATGACAGTTTTGAACAGAACACACATACCTCAGTGATTCTCTAATTCAGGCTCTATTTCAAGTTCTTAACAATGGGTGTCCATGAATCACTTGGGCAGTGACTTGCAAATTCATATCCTTCCTCCTACCTCTAGAAACTTACTGTGCAGAAAAATGGGTGCTATAAACATTGTGAGTTTTCTAGATTTTTATTACATTTCTAGATTTTTTGTTAAAATCTAGATGAACTCAACCTGCATCTAGTTCTAATCAACCTACATAGAATGTCTTAACCATCTCATAGGATTTAAATGTGGGTGGGACCTAGTGGGTCATCTACTTCATGCTCCATCCTTGACGAGTTAAGCTTCTCAGACAGTTACTGGCTGAGAGGTACCATGGACAGCAGCTCAAGCTCCTATGGGGCATATGCCATTCCACAGAAGAACAGCTCTGGTTGTCAAAACCATAATATGCCTTGTAGTAAACATCTAAAAATTGATTCTGATTCTGACTTTTGTTCTAGTTTGGTCTTCTTATTTACTGAAGCATACCACTGACTTCTTCACTGATATTCTAGACTGAACAATATTTGAAAACTTGTCTTTTCCATTATTTAAACAGGGTCAGTTCAGAAGTCTCATCATCAAGTTTAGAGGTCCCTCTGGTTTGTAGACTCCCCCAACCCTTAATTTCCAACATTTTGCACACTATTCCAAATACAGTCTAAAAAGTCTAAGCATTACTTGTCTTATAGCACTGAAAATGAACTTCCACTGATGGAACTTAAGATACATTAGTTTTCTTCAGCTTGCAAAACAATTGCCTTTTATGACATTTAAATTTGTCTAAACCTCTAGTAATTTTTTTCCTAAACTGGGGCCAAATTAGGTTTCCACACAGGATATACCTCTGCAAGTGATACCTTTGAACCTACAAACAAGGCTAGACATACACCTCACAATTTAAACGTTGTTTAGCTCATATTTTTTCAGTATTTTGGGTTCTTCCTGAAACTCAATTCTACATCAAATGCATGTTCATTTCATTAGCTTTGCATAATCTGCAAATTTTATAAGCTTGCTTTGGGGACATTAGATCAATTCTTTGATGACAGTTTTGAACAGAACACACATACCTCAGTGATTCTCTAATTCAGGCTCTATTTCAAGTTCTTAACAATCTGTTAAATAATATAAATAAAAGGGTGTATAAACAGTCCTAATACATGTCATCGGCACACAAAGCACAGCATAAACATGGGAATCCTTCTGATTCCTAAATGGAATACACTGTGCTGTCCACATTGTCTTACTGACTCCCCGTCTGAAGAATGCCTAGTGGTTGTCATTCACTCATTTGCAAATGATGAATGATCACTCACAACTATATTATCACTTCTGTCAGTCACACCCAAATCTGGTTATCAAATCAAGGCAGAGGGTTTTAAAGGGACAGATGGCAGAGCCTTACAAGCAGACCAATTTCTCATATCTCAGGTTGTGAATTTGAATTTAATTGTTAATTACCAACACTTCTGAGCTGTGCATCTCAGATGTGACAGCATTTGATTCTAAAGTGGGGTGCACCAGACAATCCAGCAAGGTTGGGGAAGCAAAGACTTGAAATGCAATCTAAATTACTGCCCTTAGTGGTAAAGAACCCTCTTGCCAATGCAGGAGATATATGAGACGAGGGTTCGATCCCTGGGTCAGGAAGAGGAGGGTAAGACAACCCATTCTAGTACTACTGCCTTGAGAATCCCATGAACAGAAGAACATGGTAGGGTTGAGTCCATAGGCTCACAAAGAGTTGGACATGACTGAAGAGACTTAGCACATACATTTTTAAAATGAGATTTCAATATTTTCTAATATACAAGTTTTGATACAGCAATATATTTCTATCATGTGCAAATAAATGAGCATATAATGGATATTCTTGCTCAAAAACTTTCACTGATCAAAAAGTGAAATTGACAAAGACTGCAGACCCTTGGATTGGAGACGCACACAGGTTGGGCCAGTTGTTGTCATTCAGTTGCTAAGTCATGTCTAACTCTTTGTGGCCAAATGGGACTGCAGCATGTCAGTTTCCTCTGACCTCCATCACTTCCCAGACTTTGCTCAAATTCATGTCCATTGAGTTGGTAAAGCTATCTAACCATCTCATCCTCTGTCACTCCCTTCTCCTATTGCTGTCAGTCTTTCCCAGCATCTACAGTCTTATCCAGTGAGTCATCTCTTCACATCAGGTGGCCAAAGTTCTGGAGCTTCAGCTTCCACATCAGTCACTTCAATGAATATATAGGGTTGATTTGTTTTAGGATGACTGGCTTGATATCCTTACTGTCCAAGGGACTCTCAAGAGTCCAGCACTACAATTAGAAAATATCAGTTTTTCGATGCTCAGCCTTCTTTATGGTCCAACTCTCACATCCATACATGACTTCTAGAAAAACCAAAGCTTTGACTATATGGACCTTTGCTAGCAAAGTGATCTCTCACTATCCTACCTATTAACCTAGATAATACACTATCTAGATTGGTCACAGTTTTCCTTCAAAAAATCATGGGTCTTTTAATTCCATGGTGACAAACCACTCCAGTATTCTTGCCATGAAAACTCCATGCATAGTAATGAAAAGTTGGACAAGGGGCCCAAGTAAGGTCTGACCTTGTAAGTTTCTCTTTGGAGTAAGCAGCTCTATTCAGGAGGCCCTTTGTCTTCTAAATTTAGCAAAGCTACATTTTGACTAACCTTTCACCAAGAACCCCATACTTAACTAACCTCCAATACAAGCACACTTTTCAAATCTTTTAATCAAAAAACACCTTGCCTAACCTTTTTTTTTTTTACTTAAAGACATAGCAATGAAGAATCAGTAATTATCAGATGCCTAGATCTTTTCCCCTGGTTCCCCTTCATTAATTCCAGAACAAACCTTGTAAATGAGATTGTGTCTAAAGAAACATCACATAAGTCAGCAGGTCTGTACAATGAAAGATGATGAAGACTCTGACCTTCTCCCCAAATGATTAACAGAAACTAGCTTCCCCCTTTCCCTATAAAAACCTGTATGTACTTGTGTTCAGTTGCTCAGTCATTTCTGACTCTTTGCAACACCACAGACTGCATCCCATCAGGCTCTTCTGTCCATGGGTTTTTTTTAGCCAAGAATACTAGAGTCGGCTGCCATTCCCTTCTCCAGCGGCTCTTCCTGACCCAGGAATTGTACCTGTGTCTCTTGTGTCTCCTGCACTGGTAGGATGATTCTTCACCACTAGGGTCACATGCATGTCTGAGCAGAATCTTTGGAACAGACTTTTGGACCTGAGTTGGCCCTCTCCCAGGTTGTTGGCCTCCTGAAAAAGCAACCTTTCCTTTCCAATAAGTACTTGCCACTTGAGTCCTGGTTTTAGGATGACTGGCTTGATATCCTTACTGTCCAAGGGACTCTCAAGAGTCCAGCACTACAATTAGAAAATATCAGTTTTTCGATGCTCAGCCTTCTTTATGGTCCAACTCTCACATCCATACATGACTTCTAGAAAACCAAAGCTTTGACTATATGGACCTTTGCTAGCAAAGTGATCTCTCACTATCCTACCTATTAACCTAGATAATACACTATCTAGATTGGTCACAGTTTTCCTTCAAAAAATCATGGGTCTTTTAATTCCATGGTGACAAACCACTCCAGTATTCTTGCCATGAAAACTCCATGCATAGTAATGAAAAGTTGGACAAGGGGCCCAAGTAAGGTCTGACCTTGTAAGTTTCTCTTTGGAGTAAGCAGCTCTATTCAGGAGGCCCTTTGTCTTCTAAATTTAGCAAAGCTACATTTTGACTAACCTTTCACCAAGAACCCCATACTTAACTAACCTCCAATACAAGCACACTTTTCAAATCTTTTAATCAAAAAACACCTTGCCTAACCTTTTTTTTTTTTACTTAAAGACATAGCAATGAAGAATCAGTAATTATCAGATGCCTAGATCTTTTCCCCTGGTTCCCCTTCATTAATTCCAGAACAAACCTTGTAAATGAGATTGTGTCTAAAGAAACATCACATAAGTCAGCAGGTCTGTACAATGAAAGATGATGAAGACTCTGACCTTCTCCCCAAATGATTAACAGAAACTAGCTTCCCCCTTTCCCTATAAAAACCTGTATGTACTTGTGTTCAGTTGCTCAGTCATTTCTGACTCTTTGCAACACCACAGACTGCATCCCATCAGGCTCTTCTGTCCATGGGTTTTTTTTAGCCAAGAATACTAGAGTCGGCTGCCATTCCCTTCTCCAGCGGCTCTTCCTGACCCAGGAATTGTACCTGTGTCTCTTGTGTCTCCTGCACTGGTAGGATGATTCTTCACCACTAGGGTCACATGCATGTCTGAGCAGAATCTTTGGAACAGACTTTTGGACCTGAGTTGGCCCTCTCCCAGGTTGTTGGCCTCCTGAAAAAGCAACCTTTCCTTTCCAATAAGTACTTGCCACTTGAGTCCTGGTTTTAGAGCAGCGGGCAGCCAAACCTCAGTTTGGTAACAACCTCAGCCAATTTGCTCGGCTCCACAGCTAAATGGTGACAACTCAGCCCTGTGAGGCCGCTGTATGAGAGATCATAAAATCCTGTTCATTTGGAAGGGATCACAAAATTTAAGCCTTTAATTTTGCAGGTATGGACACTGAGGTGCAGAGGGATTAACTGACTAGATTGAGAGCATGGGAGCCCATTGGAGACATAGCAGGGAGAAGAAAATGAAATGAAATAAGGTAATGCCAGAGCTAGACCTAATCCTACTCTACTGCTCTCACCCCACATATATTACCCCAATAAAGAAGTAAACAAGCAAACCGAAAGCCAAACACCACAGTGAAGGAAGAAAAGAAATAGAAGGAACTGAAGGGAGATCTTCACTTTACTTTGTCTTTCAGCATCACCCTTCCACTGACTGACTTGGAGGGCAGCACTGGGCACAGTCAGATGACACCAGTGGTGACCTTTCCGGGTACCAGCTCACTCCTCGGTGTGCAGCATCATTTTCTAACTTTTACCTCCTACAGAATTCTGCCTTCAAATGTGGTGAACCTGCACCTTATTGTTCTAAGATGAGTATCACATTGCAAAATCATAAATCAAGCTTTACCCTTGGGGGGCATCCACTCATCCCTCAATCCAGTAAAATGTTCTCATACCAATGGAAGAAGAAGTCACCGTACATGTTATATAAGCCACCACCTTGCACCTGAGCAAGATGAGAAGCATGTCACTATTTCTCTGGAGAAAAAAGCTGTGTACAAAGTGTGCCCACGTTTCCTTAAAATCTAATCATTGGCACACACTGGGGTCCACACATATAAAACTAAGTCTCTGACCTCCAGGCCCATGTATTGTTCCTACTGCATCAAAGCTCAGGGGCCTATTTCATACTGCATTAAATTAAGAATCTTGTTTCCAAATGAAAACACATATTCTCTAAGTGTTCCCAAAACATCATTGTGCCCTGGAAATACGGACAGTACAAAAGTGTGCCCTGGTTTCTTTTTTATTTTTTAATTTTGGCCATTTTTATTAGTCTTTCATTTATTTATTTTCATACATCTTTGTTCTTTGGCCTGTGTGGGCCTCCTGTCACAGTGGCCTCTCTCACTGCAGAGCACTGGCTCTGGGCGCATTCACCCCAGAGCTCCGGCTTGGTAGTTGGACACATAGGTCCAGCTGCTCCATGGCATGTGGGATCTTCCTGGGCCAGGGTTCGAACTGACTTCCCTTTCACTGCAAGGACCCACTGGACCACCAGGGAAGCCCTGCCCTGGCTTCTTTTTAACAGCCAAAGCTAAGAGTAAGGTCTTACAGAACACAGGTTGTGATATCCTTGTTGGGTCTCAATCAGATGGGCACTGCGTCGCCTCTGTTACTGAACATAGTGCTTTGAAAAGGAAGAGGAGTGGTGGTAATAATAATCACTGACTTATCTTCTGGTCTCTACGAGAAGGACAGCTGGAATCACAAGGAGGAGCGGCTCCATAAGCGGAGTTGGAAGAATAACTGTGCTCTGTATGCCACTGAATTTAAAACATCCTTATGAGAGGCTTTGGAAATACTAGAATGTGCTGCAGTCCATGGAGTAACAATGAAGTGGACTGAGAAATGCGGACAATCTCCTAAGATTCGGCTTGGTCAACATGTTACAGCATCTGCTCTCTTGGCACTGAGTGGTCCAACTCACACCGTTGAAACCTTATTAGTTCTAAGATGAGTATCACATTGCAAAATCATAAATCAAGCTTTACCCTTGGGGGGCATCCACTCATCCCTCAATCCAGTAAAATGTTCTCATACCAATGGAAGAAGAAGTCACCGTACATGTTATATAAGCCACCACCTTGCACCTGAGCAAGATGAGAAGCATGTCACTATTTCTCTGGAGAAAAAAGCTGTGTACAAAGTGTGCCCACGTTTCCTTAAAATCTAATCATTGGCACACACTGGGGTCCACACATATAAAACTAAGTCTCTGACCTCCAGGCCCATGTATTGTTCCTACTGCATCAAAGCTCAGGGGCCTATTTCATACTGCATTAAATTAAGAATCTTGTTTCCAAATGAAAACACATATTCTCTAAGTGTTCCCAAAACATCATTGTGCCCTGGAAATACGGACAGTACAAAAGTGTGCCCTGGTTTCTTTTTTATTTTTTAATTTTGGCCATTTTTATTAGTCTTTCATTTATTTATTTTCATACATCTTTGTTCTTTGGCCTGTGTGGGCCTCCTGTCACAGTGGCCTCTCTCACTGCAGAGCACTGGCTCTGGGCGCATTCACCCCAGAGCTCCGGCTTGGTAGTTGGACACATAGGTCCAGCTGCTCCATGGCATGTGGGATCTTCCTGGGCCAGGGTTCGAACTGACTTCCCTTTCACTGCAAGGACCCACTGGACCACCAGGGAAGCCCTGCCCTGGCTTCTTTTTAACAGCCAAAGCTAAGAGTAAGGTCTTACAGAACACAGGTTGTGATATCCTTGTTGGGTCTCAATCAGATGGGCACTGCGTCGCCTCTGTTACTGAACATAGTGCTTTGAAAAGGAAGAGGAGTGGTGGTAATAATAATCACTGACTTATCTTCTGGTCTCTACGAGAAGGACAGCTGGAATCACAAGGAGGAGCGGCTCCATAAGCGGAGTTGGAAGAATAACTGTGCTCTGTATGCCACTGAATTTAAAACATCCTTATGAGAGACTTTGGAAATACTAGAATGTGCTGCAGTCCATGGAGTAACAATGAAGTGGACTGAGAAATGCGGACAATCTCCTAAGATTCGGCTTGGTCAACATGTTACAGCATCTGCTCTCTTGGCACTGAGTGGTCCAACTCACACCTAGGCCAACAGAACTTTCCCCTTAGTCTGCCTACCTCCCGCTCTGTGATAGGCGTGCATGCACAGACATAGCATGGCCCACAGATATAGTGGGCCTTGAAAACCACAAGACAGAGATTAATCACTTGCCAAGGAGAGGGGCAGGTGGGGTGGTGGTGGATATGTATGAAAAGGCAAAAATCAACAAAGATTTTCCAAATTATAAGTGAGGAAGTTAAACTGAGCAGTGTCACTAGATGGAAGACAGGAGAGTGAGCTGCAGAGGTAAACAGACATGGTTTTAACATCTTGCACTCATTTGTCTCCATGACATTAGAACTAACACGTAACAAAACAACCACTCAGCGTACTGTTTCTCACGCATGTGTGTGCGTGTGTGTGTGGGCATGTTAGTCGCTCAGTCACGTAGACTTTGCGACTCTATGGACTATAGCCCACCAGGCTCCTCTGTCCATGAAATTCTTCAGGCTAGATTACAGGTGTGGGTTGCCATTTCCTTCTCCATTATCAACCATAGCACAGGGAAAATACATAAGACGTTCGTGAGGATTTAATGAGATATTGTAAGTAAATGCATAATCAAGAATATTGGATGAGCTCAATAGACGTATCAATTATTATTTCAGAGCAACAATAAAATAAAAGGAAGGGCCAACTTAATCAGTTTTTTAGATTTCTTTCTGATGTGGACAATTTATAAAATCTTTATTGAATGTGTCTTTATTGAAGGACAGAGGAGCCTGGTGTGCTGCAGTCCACGGAGTCACAAAGACCTGGGCATGACTGAGTGACTGAAGAACACTGAATGAGTCACAACACTGCTTCTATTGTTTACATTCTGGTTTTTTTGGTGTGAGGCATGCGGGATCTGAGCTCCCTGACCAGGGATGGAACCTGTACCTCCTGCATTGGAAGGTGAAGTCTTAACCACTGGACTGCCAGAGAAGTTCCAAGTTAATCAGTCGTTAAGTAAAGAAATACAAAGTCCCTATGTTCATGTATCTGGAGAACAAATAAGTTCCTAGATGGGACATGTATAATATTTGACAAATATCTCTGCACTACATTTACCAAAAACATGCCAGATTTTGCCAGCGTCTGCAAAGTAATATCAGACACAAGACAGGATAAGCCGATAGCACAGCTTCCTGGACTGTGAACAAGGGGAAAACAGGGAGGTGGAATGGCACAGCAACCTGTGGTCTTGTAGACACAGGCCACAGCCCACTCAGTTTCCCTCTTTAAGTCTTCTAATCTTCTTTTCTGTGTGGATAGTTTTTAATTTGGGGCAGAAAGTCTCCCTGACAATGTAGGTGCAGTTAATCCCCAGACTTGGCATCCAAATTTAATTACCTTTCACATTTCCATACCTAAAATAGAATATCCTAAAGAAACTCTATTCTCGTTGATGAAAATGATCAGAAATTGGTGCAGAAGAGCATGAGGGCTTGAGACTAACTGAAGCAGCTGAACGCCATGAAGATGGGCCACGTGACTAACGGGGAAGCTATGAAATAAACAACTACATCCCGGTCCTTTAGCTGGAGGGAGACACATTCAAACATTACAGTCCACATGCAAATAGCAGATGGGGCTTATGTCACATAGAAAGGTTTAAAGAATCTATTTGCTTCATACAAAAATAATCAGACAGTTAACCAATACCTAACAATTAGTTGTTTTTTTTTTTTTTCTCCAAAAGTCAGCTAATGCCACCGGAGACCAGAGATGAACTCAAAAAGTGTATTGCTAGAGGAAATAACCTTCACATCTTCAAACAATATTTACAGACTAGAGACAGTCACTATGAAATGAGCCACATCGTACAGTTTCTTTCAAACAATCTTTATTGAATGTGTCTTTATTGAAGGACAGAGAGCCTGGTGTGCTGCAGTCCACGGAGTCACAAAGACCTGGGCATGACTGAGTGACTGAAGAACACTGAATGAGTCACAACACTGCTTCTATTGTTTACATTCTGGTTTTTTTGGTGTGAGGCATGCGGGATCTGAGCTCCCTGACCAGGGATGGAACCTGTACCTCCTGCATTGGAAGGTGAAGTCTTAACCACTGGACTGCCAGAGAAGTTCCAAGTTAATCAGTCGTTAAGTAAAGAAATACAAAGTCCCTATGTTCATGTATCTGGAGAACAAATAAGTTCCTAGATGGGACATGTATAATATTTGACAAATATCTCTGCACTACATTTACCAAAAACATGCCAGATTTTGCCAGCGTCTGCAAAGTAATATCAGACACAAGACAGGATAAGCCGATAGCACAGCTTCCTGGACTGTGAACAAGGGGAAAACAGGGAGGTGGAATGGCACAGCAACCTGTGGTCTTGTAGACACAGGCCACAGCCCACTCAGTTTCCCTCTTTAAGTCTTCTAATCTTCTTTTCTGTGTGGATAGTTTTTAATTTGGGGCAGAAAGTCTCCCTGACAATGTAGGTGCAGTTAATCCCCAGACTTGGCATCCAAATTTAATTACCTTTCACATTTCCATACCTAAAATAGAATATCCTAAAGAAACTCTATTCTCGTTGATGAAAATGATCAGAAATTGGTGCAGAAGAGCATGAGGGCTTGAGACTAACTGAAGCAGCTGAACGCCATGAAGATGGGCCACGTGACTAACGGGGAAGCTATGAAATAAACAACTACATCCCGGTCCTTTAGCTGGAGGGAGACACATTCAAACATTACAGTCCACATGCAAATAGCAGATGGGGCTTATGTCACATAGAAAGGTTTAAAGAATCTATTTGCTTCATACAAAAATAATCAGACAGTTAACCAATACCTAACAATTAGTTGTTTTTTTTTTTTTTCTCCAAAAGTCAGCTAATGCCACCGGAGACCAGAGATGAACTCAAAAAGTGTATTGCTAGAGGAAATAACCTTCACATCTTCAAACAATATTTACAGACTAGAGACAGTCACTATGAAATGAGCCACATCGTACTGTTTCTTAAAATCCTAGAGCTTGGAGAGTTTAGTTTTAAACCCACAACAGGTGAGTTTAATTAAACTTGTCGAGTATATGATGAACTTGATGAGACAAAGCCAGGTATCTGATCCACAAATAACAAAATATGCTCAATGTTATTATGATTTCTAGGAAAGCCAGTCTGTGATATGGCCAAATGACACAGATACCACTAAGGATATGATTACTACTGGTTAATTGATTGATTTATAAGATCCTAAGAATGTACTTTTTTCTTTGACTAGCATTTTATTTAACAGAGTTGAAGACTGAATGTGATCTTGTAAATAATTCAGGGCATTGACACTTTTTCTCACCTTAATGGACATTAGAAACATCAAGAAATAAAAGATTTAACATTTTAGAGAGTGTACATATTTCTTTGAGTGTTTCTTATAAAAAAGAAAACTTTGGAGACTATGCAGACAAATCACAGAGCCTTAAGGAAAGCTGGGCTATTACAGTGGCAGCCACGCCTTTTGTGGTGGGAAGCAACGGAAGGCCACAGAAGCTGATGGTGCTGGTCAAGTTTCCACAGCTGGAGGCTGGACCAAGGGGAGAAGAAGCTGGGTTGTCTCACTCAGATATAATCGGATGTCACAGACCATGCCATAAAAGGGATACTCCCGACACCTACCAGAACGTTCGTGTACATACAATTATAAACCTGCTTCTTGTATTTGGGTACCTTCACATTGAAGCTACAATAACAGATTGCGAGTGATAACTTTCAATATTCTCTACTTTTTTTGGTTTAAAACCCTTTTTATTTTGTTTACATTTTTGCCTCTTTTATTGATTTTTTTTTGTTGTTGTATCTTTTGGAGGGTGGGGTAGGGAGGGAGGGGGATGGGCGGCCATTTCTATTGGTCTTTCATTTCTCTATTTTCATCCATCTTTGTTCTTTTGGCTCCTGTGGGCTTCCCATCGCGGTGGCCACTGTTGTTGCAGAGCAACGGCTCTGGGCGCACGGCGCGCCAGAGCTCCGGCTTGGTAATTGGACACATCAGTCCAGCCGCTGCGCAGCATGTGGGATCTTCCCAGGCCAGGGATCGAACTGGTGCCCCTTGCACTGCAAGGCGGTGTCTTTACCCACTGGACCACCAGGGGAAGCCCTTTTATTGATTTTTTATCCATTTATTTTCATCCATCTTTATTCTTTGGCCCTATGTGCGCCTCCCTTTGTAGTGGCCTCTCTCGTTGCAGAGTGCCAGCTCTGGGCACATGCACTCTAGAGTGCTGGCTCGTAATTGGACACACTGGTCCAGCCACTTCATGCTATGTGGCATCTCCCTGGGCCAGGGATCTAACTGGTGCCCCTTGAACAGCAAGGCAGATTCTCTACCCACTGGACCACCAGGGAAGTCCTAAAACCCTTTCTATTTTAAATAGCAGTAGACTCATAGAGAGTGTTGGAACTTTATAGACTTCCCTTACATATTTTTTTTATCTTGTACTAGGCCTTTTTCTTTAGTGTTTTTTACTTTTTTTTACTGGAAAATAATTGCTTTACAATGTTGTATTGGTTGTGCTGTACAACAGAGTGAAATACCCACTGTTGTTGTTGTTCAGTCACTAAGTCGTGTCTGACTCTTTGCAACGCCATGGACCGCAGCACGCCAGGCTTTCCTGTCCTTCACTATCTCCCAGCATTTGCTCAAAGTCATGTGTATTGAGTTGGTGATACCATCCATTCATCTTGTCCTCTGTAGCCCCCGTTTCCTCTTACCCTCAGTTTACATCCCTTCCCTCTGAAGCCTCTCTCCCACTTGTCCCATCCTGCCCATTTAGGTCACAATCTAGTTAATGTTTAAAATCTAAAACAATAATAAAAACATCTGATACCATATATATTTTGTCAGTATTCTTGAGGGACTGGCTCTGAGAAATGCAGTGGCTATGAAAATGCACAGATGCTCCAGTCCCATATATAAACTGGGGTAGTATTACCATGCAATGTAAGCACATCCTCCAACTTGATTTCCTTATCTCTAGATGACTTATAGGACAGAATACAACATAAATGCTATGCAAGAAGTTGTAAGTATTTTATAAATAGCTGCCAGGATACAGCAAATGTGCTCTGCTTTTTAGAATTTTGGGGAATTATTTTCTTCCAAATATTTCAACCTGCAGTTGATTGGATTGTGAATGTAGGGCCCACCAATACAAAAAGCCAACTATCTTCATTTTTTCATTCAGTAAACAGGCAGACATGGGTATAGGTACTGGGTATGCAGCAATCAAAAAGTCAGACAAAAATCCCTGCCCTTGCTGGACATTACACACTAGTGGAGAAAATGAACTTTGAACAGAATGGAGAGGTGGATTACACTGGGTGCCATCTTTGCTTAAGGCAATGAAGAATAACTCAGGAAAAGATGGAGGTACTTTCAGTAGAGTCATCAAGAATGAACTCATTGACAAGGTGACATCTGACGAACGACCTGAAAGAGCTGAGGGAGCGAGGCAAGCGGCTGGGCTGGATTTGGGATAAAGCGTGGCTATTTTGTTTTAAGCAGTGGTAAATCACACATTTAAAGACCTTGTGCTGGGGGCATGTTTCAAGTGAAGCAAGTTTTGTATGTGGGATCAATGTAAGCAAGGAAGATGTGGGGGTCAGGGGTGGCAGGCAGCAGACCACGGAGGGGCTTGCTGCACACTGCTTGGCCCTGACTTCTCATCTACCTAGCACAGTAACATGCTAGGGTTCACATTTTCATAGCCGATCTCTGAGTACTACACAGAAATAACCTCGATCGTCATTCATTAAGAGCAATTTTTTATAAGTCACATAACCTTGTTTTTTCATCTCAAATTGGAGGCTCAAATGAATGTCTCTCGTGTACTGCATAAACCTCGGGGCTGCATTGTGCTCTCCTGGGCCACGCCTCCATGACAGCAAGGGCTTCGCTGCATGAACTCACTAGTTTTACATTCTCACAATCTAGTAAATGTTTAAAATCTAAAACAATAATAAAAACATCTGATACCATATATATTTTGTCAGTATTCTTGAGGGACTGGCTCTGAGAAATGCAGTGGCTATGAAAATGCACAGATGCTCCAGTCCCATATATAAACTGGGGTAGTATTACCATGCAATGTAAGCACATCCTCCAACTTGATTTCCTTATCTCTAGATGACTTATAGGACAGAATACAACATAAATGCTATGCAAGAAGTTGTAAGTATTTTATAAATAGCTGCCAGGATACAGCAAATGTGCTCTGCTTTTTAGAATTTTGGGGAATTATTTTCTTCCAAATATTTCAACCTGCAGTTGATTGGATTGTGAATGTAGGGCCCACCAATACAAAAAGCCAACTATCTTCATTTTTTCATTCAGTAAACAGGCAGACATGGGTATAGGTACTGGGTATGCAGCAATCAAAAAGTCAGACAAAAATCCCTGCCCTTGCTGGACATTACACACTAGTGGAGAAAATGAACTTTGAACAGAATGGAGAGGTGGATTACACTGGGTGCCATCTTTGCTTAAGGCAATGAAGAATAACTCAGGAAAAGATGGAGGTACTTTCAGTAGAGTCATCAAGAATGAACTCATTGACAAGGTGACATCTGACGAACGACCTGAAAGAGCTGAGGGAGCGAGGCAAGCGGCTGGGCTGGATTTGGGATAAAGCGTGGCTATTTTGTTTTAAGCAGTGGTAAATCACACATTTAAAGACCTTGTGCTGGGGGCATGTTTCAAGTGAAGCAAGTTTTGTATGTGGGATCAATGTAAGCAAGGAAGATGTGGGGGTCAGGGGTGGCAGGCAGCAGACCACGGAGGGGCTTGCTGCACACTGCTTGGCCCTGACTTCTCATCTACCTAGCACAGTAACATGCTAGGGTTCACATTTTCATAGCCGATCTCTGAGTACTACACAGAAATAACCTCGATCGTCATTCATTAAGAGCAATTTTTTATAAGTCACATAACCTTGTTTTTTCATCTCAAATTGGAGGCTCAAATGAATGTCTCTCGTGTACTGCATAAACCTCGGGGCTGCATTGTGCTCTCCTGGGCCACGCCTCCATGACAGCAAGGGCTTCGCTGCATGAACTCACTAGTTCTTCTATCTACATTCTCATCTGATGCCTCAGTTCTTAGAACCTTGAAAACACCTCTTTCCGTTTTTGTACCTGGCATCTCAGGCAATGTTTAGCATGCAGGAGGGACTCAACAAAGATCCGGTGGATAGAGGGTATTGTGAAACACTGGAAGTATAAAAGAGCTATAAAACAGAACTCTTAATCAGAATTCATATGCTAATAAGCTACTTGTAGAAATACAAACACAACTCTTCGTTCCCAAGTCATTCCAACTGAAACTGCTGATCAGATTTATTCACTTCAATTTCGCAACTTGACAATATAATCAGCTGGACCCAGTCTGGAATCTCTTGGATGAATATGAAACTATGTTTCTTAACTGTGTGCATAAAACTTAAGAGTAAAACCGCCCACAAAGGATTCAACCATTTGGCATTTTCAGAATACTTATACCTTTTAAATCATATTTTGTATGTTTTGAGATACATCCACATGATATAAATATCTGGATTTTTAAAAAGAAGCTACTTAAAAATAGTTTAAATGTCCTTCGCACAAAAAAATTTGTACTTGGCATTGTAGGATAATAAAATCACTGCATGTCAGTTAACTTTCTGTTTTTTAAAAACTATTGGATAAAATACCCATACTATGCTATCTTATAGTTTAATGATTTAATTTCACTTGGATCATCACATTGGTGCAACCCAAAGTCAGTGCCTAATCCTATATTGCTAAAGTGAGGCTTAATAGTCATTTAGCTTTATACTTAGGCAGTATTATTAATAACAGCCAACGTACAGAAAACACTTTCAAAGGTCAAAGTTTTCTCAAAACACTATCCTGAATCTATACCATTGAGGTTAACTTCCATTCCTTAAAAATGAACAAATTTCTCAGTCTTAATATGATAACATACACTTTTAACTTTAATTTAACAATGAAATATTTATCAAGAGGTGTCCTCGGAGTATATGGGAGCTTTTCTTTTTAGCTTCTTTTAAGTTTATCCATGTTAGGCAATTAAGATACCAAAACGTGTGAAAATACGTTTCTGATAAAAAGAAATGATTTATGTCAACATGGTCAAGATTTGTACTTAGTACTTGAGTTACAAAGTCATTCAAATTTAAAATAATATTAAGCATGCAGAAATGCTAATTTGTGTTCATCATAAATTGAAAGTCAATCCCTATTGCTCTTATTATCCACATGAAGACAGTTTTCAGATAAAAACTTAAAGACTTCGTAAGGCATTTCATTTTACTGTGCTCACCTGTCTACAACGTACAGGCCTCTTACAAATACACAACAACCTAATCTACAACAACCATAGATTGTCATCTTGCTAAATTACCAGCATTCTGAGATCAATTTGTTTCTTTAAGTTCCTGAGTAGCACACATATTTTAACTCTAACAGTGACAAAGGTAAAATCTATGAAGTCATTGTAAATTTGGTCAATGATTCTCTCAATGAGTTATCTGAATAAAGGCAATCTGGGAACATTCGTATGGTAAAGGTTTTCTATAATTATGGGATGTCTGCACCTCATGCACACCTGAATCATTTAGAATGATCAAAACATGTAATTATTGCATTCTAGTCCCAATAAAAGCTCATCACTGAAGACGATGTTAGTTCAGTAAGAAAGAGACCAAATGATCTATAAAAAAGGGTTTGCAATGCAACAAGATAGCTGTCCAATATATTGAATTTCTACAGTTACTTTATATAGTGTCACTGATTGGGTGATTTTTATGTCTTTACTCTCTATGAATAATTTCTTTCTGGGTGAGGTTTGCTATTTTTTTTTTCACTTGGATCATCACATTGGTGCAACCCAAAGTCAGTGCCTAATCCTATATTGCTAAAGTGAGGCTTAATAGTCATTTAGCTTTATACTTAGGCAGTATTATTAATAACAGCCAACGTACAGAAAACACTTTCAAAGGTCAAAGTTTTCTCAAAACACTATCCTGAATCTATACCATTGAGGTTAACTTCCATTCCTTAAAAATGAACAAATTTCTCAGTCTTAATATGATAACATACACTTTTAACTTTAATTTAACAATGAAATATTTATCAAGAGGTGTCCTCGGAGTATATGGGAGCTTTTCTTTTTAGCTTCTTTTAAGTTTATCCATGTTAGGCAATTAAGATACCAAAACGTGTGAAAATACGTTTCTGATAAAAAGAAATGATTTATGTCAACATGGTCAAGATTTGTACTTAGTACTTGAGTTACAAAGTCATTCAAATTTAAAATAATATTAAGCATGCAGAAATGCTAATTTGTGTTCATCATAAATTGAAAGTCAATCCCTATTGCTCTTATTATCCACATGAAGACAGTTTTCAGATAAAAACTTAAAGACTTCGTAAGGCATTTCATTTTACTGTGCTCACCTGTCTACAACGTACAGGCCTCTTACAAATACACAACAACCTAATCTACAACAACCATAGATTGTCATCTTGCTAAATTACCAGCATTCTGAGATCAATTTGTTTCTTTAAGTTCCTGAGTAGCACACATATTTTAACTCTAACAGTGACAAAGGTAAAATCTATGAAGTCATTGTAAATTTGGTCAATGATTCTCTCAATGAGTTATCTGAATAAAGGCAATCTGGGAACATTCGTATGGTAAAGGTTTTCTATAATTATGGGATGTCTGCACCTCATGCACACCTGAATCATTTAGAATGATCAAAACATGTAATTATTGCATTCTAGTCCCAATAAAAGCTCATCACTGAAGACGATGTTAGTTCAGTAAGAAAGAGACCAAATGATCTATAAAAAAGGGTTTGCAATGCAACAAGATAGCTGTCCAATATATTGAATTTCTACAGTTACTTTATATAGTGTCACTGATTGGGTGATTTTTATGTCTTTACTCTCTATGAATAATTTCTTTCTGGGTGAGGTTATTCATTGTAATTCTATACCCTCCCTAAAAGACCCACAATTTCCAAATCAGCTTTTAATTACTAGACAATCCTTAATTATAAATGGTGATTTATGTGGACAATCATAACTTTCATACAATCTGAAGTAGATATCTATGACACCCCAAGTTTTACGAAAAACAATATTAGGCAGTTACAATGGTTAGTTGAAAGGGACATAGCATGTGGATCCTTACAACTGCTTTCTGTTTAATTTTGTTACTTGACTTTACACTTTCAAATTAACACACTGAACACACTGATAACCGGAAGCCATAAAGAAATTCCACCCACGTTTTCAACACAGAACTCTCCACCTGCAGTTTTAAAACTTTAGTTAAAACCATCACAAAAACAACAGTCATAGCGAATGCGTTTAAAAAACAAACAGGTTTACTTTTCACTTCTTCTGTTACCTTTAGAAACAAATGGTCCTTAACATTTCAAAACCGTCATCTAGGCAGACAAGTGACAGACACGAAGGCTTACTTTTCCCTCCTTCCTAGGCAGCAGCACGGGCAGGCAGCTCCTGGAGATCCCCACCTGCTCCTCCCTCCCTGCATCAGGGCCGAAAGGAGCCCAAGAGGAGCTCAAAAATCACGAAAGGCATGGAGAAAAAGCCTCCAAAAAGCCAGGATGCTAAATTATCATAGTTTAATTTGTTTCTTTAAGTTCCTGAGTAGCACACATATTTTAACTCTAACAGTGACAAAGGTAAAATCTATGAAGTCATTGTAAATTTGGTCAATGATTCTCTCAATGAGTTATCTGAATAAAGGCAATCTGGGAACATTCGTATGGTAAAGGTTTTCTATAATTATGGGATGTCTGCACCTCATGCACACCTGAATCATTTAGAATGATCAAAACATGTAATTATTGCATTCTAGTCCCAATAAAAGCTCATCACTGAAGACGATGTTAGTTCAGTAAGAAAGAGACCAAATGATCTATAAAAAAGGGTTTGCAATGCAACAAGATAGCTGTCCAATATATTGAATTTCTACAGTTACTTTATATAGTGTCACTGATTGGGTGATTTTTATGTCTTTACTCTCTATGAATAATTTCTTTCTGGGTGAGGTTATTCATTGTAATTCTATACCCTCCCTAAAAGACCCACAATTTCCAAATCAGCTTTTAATTACTAGACAATCCTTAATTATAAATGGTGATTTATGTGGACAATCATAACTTTCATACAATCTGAAGTAGATATCTATGACACCCCAAGTTTTACGAAAAACAATATTAGGCAGTTACAATGGTTAGTTGAAAGGGACATAGCATGTGGATCCTTACAACTGCTTTCTGTTTAATTTTGTTACTTGACTTTACACTTTCAAATTAACACACTGAACACACTGATAACCGGAAGCCATAAAGAAATTCCACCCACGTTTTCAACACAGAACTCTCCACCTGCAGTTTTAAAACTTTAGTTAAAACCATCACAAAAACAACAGTCATAGCGAATGCGTTTAAAAAACAAACAGGTTTACTTTTCACTTCTTCTGTTACCTTTAGAAACAAATGGTCCTTAACATTTCAAAACCGTCATCTAGGCAGACAAGTGACAGACACGAAGGCTTACTTTTCCCTCCTTCCTAGGCAGCAGCACGGGCAGGCAGCTCCTGGAGATCCCCACCTGCTCCTCCCTCCCTGCATCAGGGCCGAAAGGAGCCCAAGAGGAGCTCAAAAATCACGAAAGGCATGGAGAAAAAGCCTCCAAAAAGCCAGGATGCTAAATTATCATAGTTTAATTTCTGCTTTCACTTGCAAACAGTTTAAGAGAAAGCAAAGCAAGAACGCATCAGAGATACCACAAGCCTAGTGGTTGCCTTCTTAAGAAGAGAAAAGAATTGAGTTCAGCCAGGCACAAAGGTCTCCATGGCAACAGTGAATTTAGACCCCCATCAGCATTATTTATGCAACATTTCATCACAAAAGGACCCTCCCACTATCCTGCCTAGCAAATTCTAGTTTTCTAATCTTCCATTCCTTTGCCCTAAATGTGGGTCTGGATCCTTAACTATCTGTATCTCAACATTAAAAAAAAAAAAAAAAACATCCCCATGGATTCATAAAATTATTCTCAAACTGAGACTAGACTCTGTTTCCTTGGTGAACTCAAAGGCAGGAGGGAGATTCAAGATTGTTTAGAGTTCATATTCAAAGCCAGTCTAGTGGTATTTCAAAGGTGAGCGCCAAAACCAACACAAGTTTATTCAACATTTTCTCTTTTTTTTTTTTTTTGAAATGAGATTGTAACTCAAGAGAAATAAAAAATATCACCTGGTGTTACCAATCCAAGGTTCACAGAAAAGAGAGCTGGTCTAGATTCTGACTTTGAACTTAAAATTTTAAAAACTGACATGACCCCTGCCCACCCCAGCTATTACAGTACCTCAAACACTCCTTTGAGTCTTTTACCCGATTTTCCCTATTTTAACCATGACTTCCAAACACAGGAATGGAACAGCATATTTTATTGTACTGTGTTTCAAATGGACTCAGGTCACATTTTACAATTATACAACCTGAAGCAAGTTATTTAAAACAGAGATAATGCCCCCAATGTAATTAGGCAACTAAGTACTAATAAGGTAATTAGCAAAAAATTGTACTTCTTCTGTTACCTTGAGAAACAAATGGTCCTTAACATTTCAAAACCGTCATCTAGGCAGACAAGTGACAGACACGAAGGCTTACTTTTCCCTCCTTCCTAGGCAGCAGCACGGGCAGGCAGCTCCTGGAGATCCCCACCTGCTCCTCCCTCCCTGCATCAGGGCCGAAAGGAGCCCAAGAGGAGCTCAAAAATCACGAAAGGCATGGAGAAAAAGCCTCCAAAAAGCCAGGATGCTAAATTATCATAGTTTAATTTCTGCTTTCACTTGCAAACAGTTTAAGAGAAAGCAAAGCAAGAACGCATCAGAGATACCACAAGCCTAGTGGTTGCCTTCTTAAGAAGAGAAAAGAATTGAGTTCAGCCAGGCACAAAGGTCTCCATGGCAACAGTGAATTTAGACCCCCATCAGCATTATTTATGCAACATTTCATCACAAAAGGACCCTCCCACTATCCTGCCTAGCAAATTCTAGTTTTCTAATCTTCCATTCCTTTGCCCTAAATGTGGGTCTGGATCCTTAACTATCTGTATCTCAACATTAAAAAAAAAAAAAAAAAACATCCCCATGGATTCATAAAATTATTCTCAAACTGAGACTAGACTCTGTTTCCTTGGTGAACTCAAAGGCAGGAGGGAGATTCAAGATTGTTTAGAGTTCATATTCAAAGCCAGTCTAGTGGTATTTCAAAGGTGAGCGCCAAAACCAACACAAGTTTATTCAACATTTTCTCTTTTTTTTTTTTTTTGAAATGAGATTGTAACTCAAGAGAAATAAAAAATATCACCTGGTGTTACCAATCCAAGGTTCACAGAAAAGAGAGCTGGTCTAGATTCTGACTTTGAACTTAAAATTTTAAAACTGACATGACCCCTGCCCACCCCAGCTATTACAGTACCTCAAACACTCCTTTGAGTCTTTTACCCGATTTTCCCTATTTTAACCATGACTTCCAAACACAGGAATGGAACAGCATATTTTATTGTACTGTGTTTCAAATGGACTCAGGTCACATTTTACAATTATACAACCTGAAGCAAGTTATTTAAAACAGAGATAATGCCCCCAATGTAATTAGGCAACTAAGTACTAATAAGGTAATAAATTATCTAAGCAATATTGTCCTTAATTCTAAAATGTAAATAACTTCAATTGTTAGGATAATTCTTGATAAGGTTGAAAGGAAGTACTACTAGTCCTCATTTGAAAAGGACTGTATTCAGTATCAGCTCAAATAAGAACTAAAAAGGGTGATTTTTATGCTTTACTATAACTGAAAAAGTTTTTTTGTGGTTTTATGTTTTTAATTTTTTAATTGAAGTATAGTTAATTTACAATGTGTTATTTTCAGGTATATAGCAAAGTGATTCAATTATACATACAGGGTTTCCCTGGTGGTCCAGTGGGTAAGGACACTGCCTTGCAGTGCAAGGGACGCTGGTTTGATCCCTGGCCTGGGAAGATCCCACGTGCCGCGGAGCGGCTGGACTGATGTGTCCAATTACTGAGCCAGAGCTCTGGAGCGCATGCGCCCAGAGCCAGTGCTCTGCAACAACAGAGGCCACCACGATGGGAAGCCCACAGGAGCCAAAGAACAAAGACGGATGAAAATAGAGAAATGAAAGACCAATAGAAGTGGCCTGCCCATCCCCCTCCCTCCCCACCCCACCCCCCAAAAGATAAAGAAAATAAATGTTAAAAAAAAATTATACATACACCCACACCCACATATATATATATATATATATATATATATATATATACACACACATACATACACACATATATTTTCTTTTTTCTGATTATTTTCCCTTACGGGTTATTACAAAAGTCTAAGTATAATTTTCTGTGCTATATAGTAAGTCCCTGTTGGTTATCTATTTTACATATACTAGAAACGATGACTTATATTTTATAAGTTTTGCTTTTTTCAAAACAATATAAGCTTACCATTAAATATTGAAATAGCACATAGTTCTATAAAATAAAGCGTACTTCTTATTCCACATACCTTAACACTGATTCCACTCTCCCTTAATACTGTTGTATGCCCATACCAAACTTGTGCACCGTGATCTCAGTCTTGACGGACTATGCTGTCCCTATAACAGTTTGGCCAGAATGCTTCATGTGGAGTCAGTGCATATTTGATGGTATTTTCTGTTGCCTGCAAGACTGGTAACCATCCTTGTCTTGTCAGCCGCTAGGGTGTTGCACAGCTAGAATAGCCTGTTTCTAGTGCCTGCAGATCTCATCACATCTTCATTTCTGGGAAGATGCATCTGAGGCTGGATAACTCTTGGTCCTACTTAGAGGCTCTACAATGTTTGTCAGTTAATCATTCAGGTATATTCCAACAATGAAAACTGAAGAAGAGAATTAAAAGCCAGCTGTGAGTCTTTCCTTCAAGAAAATTATTTTCCCAGGTGAGAACATTTCATACATTAGTTCTGAACTACATCTCTTCCATATCGACTGCCTCCTTTTTTCTTGTTTTTATGCATTTTTTTCTCTTCTGCTGTACTTCCTCATGCCAGGTCTCTCTATTCCTGTGCTATCTATTTTTACTAAGGCTTCTAATGTGGTTTCATGTCAGGAAATGGCTTTATTTGTTCCTGCTTTCTTCAGGAGTGTGGCCAGCTTATCGTTATTCTTTTCATGTCTTTTCTGTCTTATATCATCTCTTTGATTTCATTCCCGCCCATGATTTTAAATGTCTTCAGGCTGTAAAATAGAATATGGTTAACATTCGCTTAAGTGTTCTGGGGGTAATTTTTTCTTCGGAAATTACACTTTATCCACCTTTGTATATTGCTGTGTTATATTTTTCTCCTTCTAATTTATTTGTTACTTTCAAAAAACTGAGCTAAACCACTGTCTTATGTTTAAACTCTTCAGTTTATTACTTATTTTTAATTATGGCAACCTTATCTTGGCCTGACTTGCGCTTCATACATGATTGGGAAGGAGAGGCTGCTGGGTAAAATCCAGTCCATGTAACAGCCTCCTCAAGGATATTTTCTTGTTGGAGCTTGTCCTCGAGGGGGCTCTCTGTCTCTCCCATGGCCTTCTATGCCTTCAGGAGTCCATGTTCCAATGAAGGATTCTGAGTCATGACACTTTCTTCCTTCCATCTTTCCGTCTTTCCTACAGTTTTAAAAATGAAATTTGAAAACGACTATGAGGTATTTCTGTCTCCTGCATAACAGTTTGGCCAGAATGCTTCATGTGGAGTCAGTGCATATTTGATGGTATTTTCTGTTGCCTGCAAGACTGGTAACCATCCTTGTCTTGTCAGCCGCTAGGGTGTTGCACAGCTAGAATAGCCTGTTTCTAGTGCCTGCAGATCTCATCACATCTTCATTTCTGGGAAGATGCATCTGAGGCTGGATAACTCTTGGTCCTACTTAGAGGCTCTACAATGTTTGTCAGTTAATCATTCAGGTATATTCCAACAATGAAAACTGAAGAAGAGAATTAAAAGCCAGCTGTGAGTCTTTCCTTCAAGAAAATTATTTTCCCAGGTGAGAACATTTCATACATTAGTTCTGAACTACATCTCTTCCATATCGACTGCCTCCTTTTTTCTTGTTTTTATGCATTTTTTTCTCTTCTGCTGTACTTCCTCATGCCAGGTCTCTCTATTCCTGTGCTATCTATTTTTACTAAGGCTTCTAATGTGGTTTCATGTCAGGAAATGGCTTTATTTGTTCCTGCTTTCTTCAGGAGTGTGGCCAGCTTATCGTTATTCTTTTCATGTCTTTTCTGTCTTATATCATCTCTTTGATTTCATTCCCGCCCATGATTTTAAATGTCTTCAGGCTGTAAAATAGAATATGGTTAACATTCGCTTAAGTGTTCTGGGGGTAATTTTTTCTTCGGAAATTACACTTTATCCACCTTTGTATATTGCTGTGTTATATTTTTCTCCTTCTAATTTATTTGTTACTTTCAAAAAACTGAGCTAAACCACTGTCTTATGTTTAAACTCTTCAGTTTATTACTTATTTTTAATTATGGCAACCTTATCTTGGCCTGACTTGCGCTTCATACATGATTGGGAAGGAGAGGCTGCTGGGTAAAATCCAGTCCATGTAACAGCCTCCTCAAGGATATTTTCTTGTTGGAGCTTGTCCTCGAGGGGGCTCTCTGTCTCTCCCATGGCCTTCTATGCCTTCAGGAGTCCATGTTCCAATGAAGGATTCTGAGTCATGACACTTTCTTCCTTCCATCTTTCCGTCTTTCCTACTTTTTTTAAAAATGAAATTTGCATACCGAATGAAATTTGAAAAGCAGTTTCTAAATTCTGCATAGCTTCTTTATGTGAGTTTTTGGCAGATTCTCTCTTGCACTATTGTAAGTGGAATTGTATTCCCCATTTTTTTTTTTTTTTTGTATTCTTGGTGGACCTTAGTGTTTTCTGGAAAGAAGTAGAATGAGCTGAACATTGTGGAGTATCCATAATAATGGCTTAGAACTAGATCCTAAAAATGCATAAATACTTGTTTTCTGTAAAACTCAACAGTCATTTGTAATTAAACAAACTATCTTTAGAGACTATGCATGGAAAGGAATCCCTTCTATCTGAGAATGACAAAATTACAATAAGAGTTAAATATTGAAAACTTCTTAAATATGAATGAAATGTCATTCACTGCTACCACAACACTTCCTAACACCATACTGGGAGTCTTCAGTGACAGTGAAAGCAAAAAAGGGAATGTACAAAAACATCTATTTCCTCTATGTATACTGCCTGCATGTGTTAGTTGCTCAGCTGTGTCTAATTCACTGAGACCCCACTGACTGTAGCCCGCCAGGCTTCTCTGTCCACGGGATTCTCCAGGCAAGATACTAGAGTGGATAGCCATTCACTTCTTCAGGGCATCTTGCTGATTCAGGGATCAAACCGGGATCTCCTGCATTGAGATGCAATCTTTAACATCTCAGCCACCAAGGAAGCCCTTATGTATATTAGCAACAAAGAAATTAAAACAAGAACCCTATTTATAAATATCATAGAAAAGTATCCAATAAGCACTATGTCTGGAAAGTGGTAACGGACCTCCACACTAAATACTGCACAATGTAAGCAATTCCTTGGCCACTTTGCTGTTTTTTCATCTCTGTTTTCCTGAGATCTTCATCATAAAGACGAGATCACTAGGCACCATTTAAACTCTGGGAGATGGTGAAAGACAGGGAAGTTTCGCAGGCTGTGCTTCCTGGGGCCACAAATAGTCGGACCGGACTGAGTGACTAAACAACAACAAAGCAGCATTTAGCCTAGTCCTTATTTTTGCTCTACTGAGTGTACAGAATGCCTTGCCTAACCTGTTGTTTCCCTTCCTGGATTAAAAGGAGCCAAAATGGAGAATTAAGTCGTTAAAGAATATCTGACTTTACATCCCTGCCTCCCCTTAGTAAATGTGTAGGCAGATCTTCCTGCCGGAATACATTCAAAGAAAGATTAGAAGCCAGAAGATCTGCACGCAATGCAAAGCTGAGGAAGAATCTGACCTCCTACATTAATGATTCACTGAGATTGTTTCTCCCCTTTTCCCTTTAAAAACTGTGATGGCTGAGCGCAGGCTTCAGTTTTGCTGCTGGACATGAGTCCACCTTCTCCCCAGATTTCGAACTTTTCTGGATAAATCATCTTTCCTTTCCACTGACACTGACCTATCAATTACTGGCTTTTGAGTAGCAAGCAGCATAACCTGAGTGGGCAACAACAACCTAACTGAAATTCAAGCAGATCCAAATGATTGGAGGGAAATATAGATTGACAGATAAAATATTGTAAAGACTCCAGTCTTCGTGGGTTAATTGACAGATTCACTGCTACCACAACACTTCCTAACACCATACTGGGAGTCTTCAGTGACAGTGAAAGGAAAAAGGAATGTACAAAACATCTATTTCCTCTATGTATACTGCCTGCATGTGTTAGCTGTGTTTTTCTGTCTCCCACTGTCCACGGATTCTCCAGGCAAGATACTAGAGTGGATAGCCATTCACTTCTTCAGGGCATCTTGCTGATTCAGGGATCAAACCGGGATCTCCTGCATTGAGATGCAATCTTTAACATCTCAGCCACCAAGGAAGCCCTTATGTATATTAGCAACAAAGAAATTAAAACAAGAACCCTATTTATAAATATCATAGAAAAGTATCCAATAAGCACTATGTCTGGAAAGTGGTAACGGACCTCCACACTAAGTACTGCACAATGTAAGCAATTCCTTGGCCACTTTGCTGTTTTTTCATCTCTGTTTTCCTGAGATCTTCATCATAAAGACGAGATCACTAGGCACCATTTAAACTCTGGGAGATGGTGAAAGACAGGGAAGTTTCGCAGGCTGTGCTTCCTGGGGCCACAAATAGTCGGACCGGACTGAGTGACTAAACAACAACAAAGCAGCATTTAGCCTAGTCCTTATTTTTGCTCTACTGAGTGTACAGAATGCCTTGCCTAACCTGTTGTTTCCCTTCCTGGATTAAAAGGAGCCAAAATGGAGAATTAAGTCGTTAAAGAATATCTGACTTTACATCCCTGCCTCCCCTTAGTAAATGTGTAGGCAGATCTTCCTGCCGGAATACATTCAAAGAAAGATTAGAAGCCAGAAGATCTGCACGCAATGCAAAGCTGAGGAAGAATCTGACCTCCTACATTAATGATTCACTGAGATTGTTTCTCCCCTTTTCCCTTTAAAAACTGTGATGGCTGAGCGCAGGCTTCAGTTTTGCTGCTGGACATGAGTCCACCTTCTCCCCAGATTTCGAACTTTTCTGGATAAATCATCTTTCCTTTCCACTGACACTGACCTATCAATTACTGGCTTTTGAGTAGCAAGCAGCATAACCTGAGTGGGCAACAACAACCTAACTGAAATTCAAGCAGATCCAAATGATTGGAGGGAAATATAGATTGACAGATAAAATATTGTAAAGACTCCAGTCTTCGTGGGTTAATTGACAGATTTAACACAATTCCAGTCCAAACCTCAGCATCCTTTTTTTTTTTTTTCCCAGCCATGGGAAAGGCTGAGATAATGGATGGTAGATTGCAAAAAGTACACAAAAATGCAAGAGGCTAAGAAGAGTGAGCAGTCTTGAAGGAATGAAACAAATCCAGAAGGCTGAAACTGTCAGATAAGAAAGCACATTACAAAGCGGCAGCAATTGAGACCATGTGGTATCCATGTAAGGAGAGACAGAACAGTGAAACGGGAGACTCTGGATATCAAGCCACACACATATCTAATTTATGAGGCTAATGACACTCATGCAGCGGAAAAGCTGATGCTTTCATCTGAATAGCTAGACACTAAAAACACACATCTCAATTTCCATCTCAAAAATATGCAAAAGACAATTTCATATAAAATGCTGGTCTATATATGAAAGATTAAACAATGAAGTTTTGAAAGTAAAATATAGAACACATGGATGACCATACAGTAGCCAAGATTTTCTTATGCAGGACACAGAAATGCTAACCATAAAAGAAGCTAAAAAAGGTGTAAATTGGGCCATATTAACTGGAGAATTCTGCTTATCAGACTCCACCAAAAAAAGTGAAGGAGCAGTAGGGCAAGAAAATATTTTTTTATTCTGTGTATGTGTGTGTGAATGTATAATATATTATGCATATGTACATATACTTCAAAATACTTGCATAAGCAGTTTATAAAACAGGAGATTCACACAGTTAATAAAAATGAAAAGATGAACGACTTCATCAATCACAAGGGACATACAAATTTAAATTTTCATTGGTCAATACATATACATAGTTATGGCTGAGCGCAGGCTTCAGTTTTGCTGCTGGACATGAGTCCACCTTCTCCCCAGATTTCGAACTTTTCTGGATAAATCATCTTTCCTTTCCACTGACACTGACCTATCAATTACTGGCTTTTGAGTAGCAAGCAGCATAACCTGAGTGGGCAACAACAACCTAACTGAAATTCAAGCAGATCCAAATGATTGGAGGGAAATATAGATTGACAGATAAAATATTGTAAAGACTCCAGTCTTCGTGGGTTAATTGACAGATTTAACACAATTCCAGTCCAAACCTCAGCATCCTTTTTTTTTTTTTTCCCAGCCATGGGAAAGGCTGAGATAATGGATGGTAGATTGCAAAAAGTACACAAAAATGCAAGAGGCTAAGAAGAGTGAGCAGTCTTGAAGGAATGAAACAAATCCAGAAGGCTGAAACTGTCAGATAAGAAAGCACATTACAAAGCGGCAGCAATTGAGACCATGTGGTATCCATGTAAGGAGAGACAGAACAGTGAAACGGAGACTCTGGATATCAAGCCACACACATATCTAATTTATGAGGCTAATGACACTCATGCAGCGGAAAAGCTGATGCTTTCATCTGAATAGCTAGACACTAAAAACACACATCTCAATTTCCATCTCAAAAATATGCAAAAGACAATTTCATATAAAATGCTGGTCTATATATGAAAGATTAAACAATGAAGTTTTGAAAGTAAAATATAGAACACATGGATGACCATACAGTAGCCAAGATTTTCTTATGCAGGACACAGAAATGCTAACCATAAAAGAAGCTAAAAAAGGTGTAAATTGGGCCATATTAACTGGAGAATTCTGCTTATCAGACTCCACCAAAAAAAGTGAAGGAGCAGTAGGGCAAGAAAATATTTTTTTATTCTGTGTATGTGTGTGTGAATGTATAATATATTATGCATATGTACATATACTTCAAAATACTTGCATAAGCAGTTTATAAAACAGGAGATTCACACAGTTAATAAAAATGAAAAGATGAACGACTTCATCAATCACAAGGGACATACAAATTTAAATTTTCATTGGATGTCAATACATATACATTAGAAGGGTTAAGATAAAAAAGAGAGAGGAGAGAGAATGGCAAATATTGGTAAATAATTGGATGTTATCATTAACTTTCATAGACTGTGAGTAGGAATATAAAATGGTCAAAGAAACTTCATGCTTATCAATCTCTTATAAATCTCTTTTATGCATACCCTATGCTCCAGAAATTCAGCTCTCTGCTATAGACTCAACAGAAAAGTGCATAAGGGCATCAGAAGATATTATCTAGTATACTCATATCAGCAATATTCCCCACTGGACACAACTGAAATGCCAGTTCCAAGAATGGGTACAACACAGTATACATGCACAGTGAAATGCTGTTCAGCAAAGAAAATAAACCAATAACCAAAATGCGATATTGTGGTCAAAATTTAAGACACAACTTTGAGCAAGCTACACCTGATGGTATAGACACTTTTTTATGCCTGTTATATATACTTAAAAAATAAGACCCTACATTATTTTCAATCCTAGATTCTTGAACATTATAAGAGGTGCACATGAAAACAGAAACATTATTTCCTTTCTAATGAGCTTGACTTCGTTCAAATTCCATGGTAACTTGAGACATTTCTAACAATAGCCTTAAAAATACTTTTTAAAAGAAAAGACTTTTAATTCTTACAAAATAAGAGTAGAACCAAAGGATGAAGGACTCACCGTTTGGTGTGGTATCATCCATTTAAAAATAATTCTCTATATTATGGTCCTTTTAGGCAAGTAATTAAAAGAAAAGAACTAATTTAATTCTTAAAAAAAATACCAGAATGGTTTCACATAAATAAGCTAAAAAGGTGTAAATTGGGCCATATTAACTGGAGAATTCTGCTTATCAGACTCCACCAAAAAAAGTGAAGGAGCAGTAGGGCAAGAAAATATTTTTTTATTCTGTGTATGTGTGTGTGAATGTATAATATATTATGCATATGTACATATACTTCAAAATACTTGCATAAGCAGTTTATAAAACAGGAGATTCACACAGTTAATAAAAATGAAAAGATGAACGACTTCATCAATCACAAGGGACATACAAATTTAAATTTTCATTGGATGTCAATACATATACATTAGAAGGGTTAAGATAAAAAAGAGAGAGGAGAGAGAATGGCAAATATTGGTAAATAATTGGATGTTATCATTAACTTTCATAGACTGTGAGTAGGAATATAAAATGGTCAAAGAAACTTCATGCTTATCAATCTCTTATAAATCTCTTTTATGCATACCCTATGCTCCAGAAATTCAGCTCTCTGCTATAGACTCAACAGAAAAGTGCATAAGGGCATCAGAAGATATTATCTAGTATACTCATATCAGCAATATTCCCCACTGGACACAACTGAAATGCCAGTTCCAAGAATGGGTACAACACAGTATACATGCACAGTGAAATGCTGTTCAGCAAAGAAAATAAACCAATAACCAAAATGCGATATTGTGGTCAAAATTTAAGACACAACTTTGAGCAAGCTACACCTGATGGTATAGACACTTTTTTATGCCTGTTATATATACTTAAAAAATAAGACCCTACATTATTTTCAATCCTAGATTCTTGAACATTATAAGAGGTGCACATGAAAACAGAAACATTATTTCCTTTCTAATGAGCTTGACTTCGTTCAAATTCCATGGTAACTTGAGACATTTCTAACAATAGCCTTAAAAATACTTTTTTTAAAAGAAAAGACTTTTAATTCTTACAAAATAAGAGTAGAACCAAAGGATGAAGGACTCACCGTTTGGTGTGGTATCATCCATTTAAAAATAATTCTCTATATTATGGTCCTTTTAGGCAAGTAATCTAATTTCTCAGACCAGATAAAAAGAAACTGCAATTTAATGCCCTATATTTATCCACTAAAACTGACAGCAGGTAGAAGAACAAGCAGCCCTAATACCAGAATGGTTTCACATAAATAAGTGACAGACTTTGTTGTGACTTTAAATAACTTTAATATGAATAGCTTATTTATTTATTTTGATAGCACCTGATCTTTCCGTGAGACATCTTTAAAGACTCTTCTGGAAATTTTTGGCTTTTCGTTTTCTAAGAATCAGCATCCCTGCGGAAAACTCTAATTCTATTTATTATCCCTCCAGACTCTAAGGTACAAAATTACACATGATTGACAGCCAAATGACAGAGTCGGCCTTCTGAGGGCCATGGCGAAGTTCCAGCACAAAGATCCTTTTACAGTTAAATAGTTGCAAGGAGTCATATTTCTAGAGCCAGTTCAGCATTTCATTTGCAGTCTGCAGCTATCTCTGCGGTCCATGGCCAGAGTGGACAGTGGGACGTGGGAGAGGAAAGAAGGGAAGAAAAGGAAGAGGAAGGAAGTCAAACCAACAGCACTGGCCCTTTGCCCAGGCCCTGGTCGTGCCAGCAGCTCAAATAAAACTGAAACCTCCATGCTGCCTGCTTGGCTAAACCCTGCTGATCTGGTGCAGGACACACTCGAAAGCAGGACTCCGCACGTAGAGGCTGGAAACCTTCACGCACCAGCTCATATCTGTCGATTATGCAAATCCAAACCCTCTAAGTGATAGTGCAGGTTCTATACAGTAAGGTTTTCATTCGCCTGATGGTATAGACATTTTATTAAAAAAAGACCCTACATTATTTTCAATCCTAGATTCTTGAACATTATAAGAGGTGCACATGAAAACAGAAACATTATTTCCTTTCTAATGAGCTTGACTTCGTTCAAATTCCATGGTAACTTGAGACATTTCTAACAATAGCCTTAAAAATACTTTTTTTAAAAGAAAAGACTTTTAATTCTTACAAAATAAGAGTAGAACCAAAGGATGAAGGACTCACCGTTTGGTGTGGTATCATCCATTTAAAAATAATTCTCTATATTATGGTCCTTTTAGGCAAGTAATCTAATTTCTCAGACCAGATAAAAAGAAACTGCAATTTAATGCCCTATATTTATCCACTAAAACTGACAGCAGGTAGAAGAACAAGCAGCCCTAATACCAGAATGGTTTCACATAAATAAGTGACAGACTTTGTTGTGACTTTAAATAACTTTAATATGAATAGCTTATTTATTTATTTTGATAGCACCTGATCTTTCCGTGAGACATCTTTAAAGACTCTTCTGGAAATTTTTGGCTTTTCGTTTTCTAAGAATCAGCATCCCTGCGGAAAACTCTAATTCTATTTATTATCCCTCCAGACTCTAAGGTACAAAATTACACATGATTGACAGCCAAATGACAGAGTCGGCCTTCTGAGGGCCATGGCGAAGTTCCAGCACAAAGATCCTTTTACAGTTAAATAGTTGCAAGGAGTCATATTTCTAGAGCCAGTTCAGCATTTCATTTGCAGTCTGCAGCTATCTCTGCGGTCCATGGCCAGAGTGGACAGTGGGACGTGGGAGAGGAAAGAAGGGAAGAAAAGGAAGAGGAAGGAAGTCAAACCAACAGCACTGGCCCTTTGCCCAGGCCCTGGTCGTGCCAGCAGCTCAAATAAAACTGAAACCTCCATGCTGCCTGCTTGGCTAAACCCTGCTGATCTGGTGCAGGACACACTCGAAAGCAGGACTCCGCACGTAGAGGCTGGAAACCTTCACGCACCAGCTCATATCTGTCGATTATGCAAATCCAAACCCTCTAAGTGATAGTGCAGGTTCTATACAGTAAGGTTTTCATTCGCCCTACGGACACAGAAACCTTTTATTTGAGACCTTTTACACTGGGCAAGACACACGCCTTCCTCCTTTCTATGCCTTCAATTTAAGCGAAGGTCAAAAGTCTCAAACTGAAGGCAAAAAGATTTCCAGGCTCTCCTCTGGCATCATAAAAAGTCTGCTGCACTCTAAGCAATCTGGATTTCTCACACAGGATGCACATGGACCATCCAGCTACAGTTTAGCAAAGCCCAGGAACTCTCTTCTGTCAATTCATGAAATTCATATAAATTTATACTTTGGGTACAAACAAAGCCTGAAGACAGGGCTGTCCAGTTACAGAATATGTGACTGAAAAGAGTGCAAGAGAAAGAATCTAGAATATAGTTGGTGATGGATTAATTAATGGGAGGTAGAAACACATCTGCTGCATAGACTACTGCTAAATGCCACAATGTGACTGCTTTATACTCAGTGCATGCGTTTTCCAAGCACTAAACATAACAAGTACAGAATTCCTCATTTTTAAAGTTCTCTCTCCATTTCTCACACAAGCCTGCACAATCATGCACACACACACACACACACACACACACACACACACAAACATTCCTTGGCAGAGTGACGCAACATTTTAAATAACAAAGGAGAATTTCCTTTGTAATAACAGAACTCAGATACAAAGTATCTTATTTTTACCCATTTTCACATTTCAAGCATACATCTGAGGCACAAAGAAGTAATTCAATTGATCAGACTGCTAAGATTGTTACATCTTAATCTCCTAGTAGTAAAAGTAGCATTTGTTTCAATTTTTTGCATAATTAGCTCATGTCTTTACTTGATATTCTTGAACATGTCTGTAAAGTGGTGACCATGAATAATACTCTGTCAAAACAGAGTGGTCCCTGTTCCTCTGGCCGGAGTTAGGCATTATGTCACCATCCTGGGCTGAGGCCCCTCAGGAATACCAATAAGAGAACGCACATGACTAAGCATTTTAAGTTCTTCCCACAATGTGTTTGGTTAAGACACACGCCAAAGAGAATGCTTTAAAAAATATCTCTGCAAAAAAAGACTAAAGATCAAAGAAATCAGGAGGCTGTGTTTAAACAGATATGAGTCAAACCTTAAAAACATATATTTCAATACTCCGAGTCATAACTCTATAAATATTTGGGTATACTTATTCCCTGTAGAAGAGATTCTCCTTGGGTATTAGCACATTATCTTACATTTAGCCTGGAACATTCTGCCCTCTCACTTTTAAGATTTAACTGTGTGTGGGAAGTTAAACACAGAGGACACTGGCCATTGGCACTTCGGTCATGAAGACCAAGGGCTGGGGGGAGATGGTGGTTCCACAGGAATGAACAGGCTCAATATGGCGCATGCCTATAATTCTAGGATTCAAGTGTTCTTTCTGTGCTTTGTATTTGATTCACAGAAGATTAACAAAAAAACTTAGAGCTGTATTTAACTATTTGTTCAACAATCTTTCATGAATTACAGTGTATTTGCTCCATTTCTTCTTGGATGCCTAGACTACTGCTAAATGCCACAATGTGACTGCTTTATACTCAGTGCATGCGTTTTCCAAGCACTAAACATAACAAGTACAGAATTCCTCATTTTTAAAGTTCTCTCTCCATTTCTCACACAAGCCTGCACAATCATGCACACACACACACACACACACACACACACACACAAACATTCCTTGGCAGAGTGACGCAACATTTTAAATAACAAAGGAGAATTTCCTTTGTAATAACAGAACTCAGATACAAAGTATCTTATTTTTACCCATTTTCACATTTCAAGCATACATCTGAGGCACAAAGGGTAATTCAATTGATCAGACTGCTAAGATTGTTACATCTTAATCTCCTAGTAGTAAAAGTAGCATTTGTTTCAATTTTTTGCATAATTAGCTCATGTCTTTACTTGATATTCTTGAACATGTCTGTAAAGTGGTGACCATGAATAATACTCTGTCAAAACAGAGTGGTCCCTGTTCCTCTGGCCGGAGTTAGGCATTATGTCACCATCCTGGGCTGAGGCCCCTCAGGAATACCAATAAGAGAACGCACATGACTAAGCATTTTAAGTTCTTCCCACAATGTGTTTGGTTAAGACACACGCCAAAGAGAATGCTTTAAAAAATATCTCTGCAAAAAAAGACTAAAGATCAAAGAAATCAGGAGGCTGTGTTTAAACAGATATGAGTCAAACCTTAAAAACATATATTTCAATACTCCGAGTCATAACTCTATAAATATTTGGGTATACTTATTCCCTGTAGAAGAGATTCTCCTTGGGTATTAGCACATTATCTTACATTTAGCCTGGAACATTCTGCCCTCTCACTTTTAAGATTTAACTGTGTGTGGGAAGTTAAACACAGAGGACACTGGCCATTGGCACTTCGGTCATGAAGACCAAGGGCTGGGGGGAGATGGTGGTTCCACAGGAATGAACAGGCTCAATATGGCGCATGCCTATAATTCTAGGATTCAAGTGTTCTTTCTGTGCTTTGTATTTGATTCACAGAAGATTAACAAAAAAACTTAGAGCTGTATTTAACTATTTGTTCAACAATCTTTCATGAATTACAGTGTATTTGCTCCATTTCTTCTTGGATGCCTGAGAATAAACTCTAAGTTCCCTCTTTGTCCTATGGTGAATCTGGATGTGTGTGGACTTTGTAGAAACTGTAACACTGAATATTAAACACGTGTGAATTACTACAGGATCAGTGCCTTATCATTTGTTGAAATGCTACATTTCCTTTGAGAATTTCAAAGAAATATCTACCAGGTATTTTGAATACATCTGTTTCTGAATGTTGCCCAAAAACTGGCACCCCAAAATAGATGTGTTTTGTTGCAAGATGCAAGTGAAGTTGGTTCTAGAACTGATGCTGCATATTGGAAATAAGTGTGTGTTAGACTGCCTACAGGATTAGGTTTATTGCTCTTTAAAGCTCATAAATACTGAGGTTCGTCTCTTTGTAAGTGTAGCCCATCTAGAATGAAATGATTCCTTGGCATTTTCAAAATTTCTCAGGTCATCCAATGGACTGCATGAAAAATTAAGGTTCACTCAACTCTGTAGATCTGTGCTATGTTCCATATTTCTTCCTCTAAATTCACAATTTGGCCTCCCCCAATCCTGTGCTTCCCTTAATTTACAGTTGAGCACTCTGGACAGGGGCTATTTAAAAGAATAATGAAGATGAGAAGAGCTGGCATTTTACTGGGTCGGTAACTCACCACTGGATAGCAAGGAGAACTCACCTCCCTGCCTCTGTCCACATCCTCATGGGAAAAGAAACTGCTGTCTCTTTTGCTAGTATACTAAAAGAGCCACTTAACAACAGAGTGGAATTTTACCCATTTATGCATACATTTCAATGGAACAAGTTAAAATCTCATTTAATAATGAGAAAAGAGGTTCAGAAAGATTTAAAAAATTATTTCAAATCATGTAGGTTTAAGTAGTGAAACTATAAGAACTGGAGCAGTTTGATCTCAGAACCTGTGTCCTTAAGCACCTGAATACTTATCATCATTTCAATGGTTTAAATTTGTCTCTTGGAGTTATGTCTCACAGCCACAGAGCATCATGTTCTTACGGGCTGTGCACAGCAATGAAGAAGCAGATGATCCTTCTCCCTTCTACCGGGGTAGAAGCTCCAATAAGGAGACATTCTAGCCCCCAGGAATCAGTCACTGTGGCTTCCCCAATAGCTCAGCAGGTAAAGAATCAGACTGTGATGCAGGAGACACTGGAGACATGGGTCTGATCCATGGGCTGGGAAGAGCCCCCAGAAGAGGGTGTGGCTAAGACAGTACTTTTGTCTGAAAAATCCAACAGACAGAGAAACCTGGTGGGCTATGGCCCACGGCGTCACAGAGTCAGACACAACTGAGCAACTGAGCAGAAGCACAAGAATCAGCCACGCTCCCAAGGGAGCCAGCATCCAAGGGCTGCCCCATCCTCTCTACCTACGAAGTAATCCTTCACCAACTAGGATTTTTGCCAACTATGGATTTTTGTCATTTTAAAGGTCATTAAGGTCAATATTGTATACGTAAATTTGAAAATCCTTTATCCGTTTAAATTGAATAACTTAGCTAAACTTCTTTAAATGAAAAGTAACATATTTTGTTTTCTCTTTTATTAGCCTCTTAGGGGACGATTTACAAGATGAGGAAAGAGAGGAAGTGTCTATTACTTACAGCTTTTAACTATATGGATTGAAGACCAAGAATGGAACAAAAACGTATCTTCAGTCACCATGAAAATAAATCAGAAGTACAGGGCTTAACCAAAACATTTAATCAACAAAGGCAATTATAAAAATGTTACTATTTATTAACATTAATATTCACTAAAGACTGGCTCATGAACGTCAAAAGTACAGTACCTATAATAACAACTAAAATGTATTAGGCCATCCTCTTTAGTAGATCATAATAACCATAGTGATATTTCTAGGGAAACTAAAACAAACAGCATTAAAGGATAAAAATTACCTATCATAGTAAGTTTTATCTCAAACAGGTATTTCATTTCTAATATATCTTTTCAGAAGTTTGTGTCTTTTAGAACTTTTTTGTAGGTGACTGAAAGGCAACTTATTTAGGTACTTAATAACATTTTTGGATTTTTTTTCATTATTCCTAATCATAGATAAAATCTTAAATATGCCAACAGCAGTTTTTACCAAATATAATGTTTATTCCCCAGTTTGATATACACGGCTGATAAAGATTTTTTTGCTTTTTGTTTTACTTTTCTTAGTTCCTAAAATCCAAAAAAGGTTGGAAGCTCTACTTACCTATGAGATCAATGTGAATCAAAGGTGAGCATTATGCCTATGAGTGTAGTTCAGGGATTAATCAGAGCAATGGAAAAGAGATTAGTGAAATACAGTTTTGATTGGGGTTGACAGGCCACAAGGTTTACGGTTTTGATAAGAAATCGCATGTGGACATGACTATGCACTCTCCTGAGAGTCCCTCTGTATATACACATGGGAATCTCAAAGGCACTTTCTTCTGATACGCTGATGGCATTCTCCTGACATCAAATGGATCCTTGAGTTACATGATGAGAATTCCAAAGTTAGACGTGTCTCAAATGCACAACTTAATACTTCTTTATTACTTCCAGGAAATCCCAAATATTGGGATCACAAACATTTGTTGCCCAATTTTAACACACACATATAAATGTGAATCTGAGGGTAAGTGACTCATGATGAAAATACGCGATTCAAACGTCCATTCTCAATCACTCATGGGTATTCCTTCATCTGACGCTGCTGGATATCCAAAACAATCACAGAAGTTGGAGGTATTTATCTACTTAGAGGATCACCAGCCACATGAAAATATCAATATCACTCCTTTTTCTATCAGTGGATAAAAATCACTTGCTGATGCAATACCTTGGCCACCTGATGGAAAGAGCTGACTCACTGGAAAAGACCTTGATGCTGGGAAAGATTGAGGGCAGGAGGAGAAGGGGCAATGGAGGATGAGATGGTTTGATGGCATCGCCGACTCATTGGACATGAGTTTGAGCAAACTCTGGGAGATGGTGGTGGACAGGGAAGCCTGGCGTGCTACAGTCCACGGGGTAGCAAAGAGTCAGACATGACTGAGTGACTGAATGACAGCAACAGAATTCTACATATATTTTACTGTTATGTTTTAGTAGCTAAGCCAGACTCTTGTGACCCCATGGACTGTAGCACACCAGGTTCCTCTGTCCATGGGATCTTCTAGGCAAGTAACACACTGCAATTTCCCCAGGAGTGGGTAGACATTTCCTTCACCAAGAAATCATCCTGACCCAGAGATTGAACTTGCCTCTCCCGCATTGGCAGGCAGATTCTTTACCACTGAACCACCTAAGAAGTCCAAGTAATATTTAGGGTACCTTTATAAAGCTATAAAATTCTATGTATATCTGTATATATCTACCTGCATATATTAGCTGCTCAGTCATGTCCAACTCACTGTGACCCCATGGACTGTAGCTCACCAGGCTCCCCAGTCCATGGGATTCTCTAGGCAAGAATACAGGAGTGAGTTGCCATGCTCTTCTCCAGGGGATCTTCCCAACCCAGGAAACCAACTGCAGTCTCCTGCACTGCAGGCAGATTCTTTACATCGGAGCCACCAGGGAAGGCTTGTATCTATGCATAATAGGTAACAACTATATTCCACTGTTGTTCAGTTGCTGTGTCCAAATCTTTGTGATCCCATGGATTGCAGCACAGCAGACTTCCCTGTCCTTCAGTATCTCCTGGAGTTTGCTCAAATTCATATCTATTGAGTCAGTACATTGTACTTTTAAAAAATACACTTTTTTTAATTTTATTTTTGGCTGATCTGGGTCTTTGTTCCTGTACTCAGGCTTTCTTTAGTCAAGCAGGGGTGACTCTTTAATTGTGGCGCATGCTCTTCTCATTGCAGTGACTTTCCTGTTGCAGTGCACAGAGTCTAAAGTGTGGCTCAGCAGTCGTGGAACACGGGCTCAGCTGCCCCAGGACAGGTGGAAGCTTTCCAGACTAGAGATCAACCCTGTGCCCCCTGCAATGACAGGTGGATTTCTAACCAGAGGACCACCAAAGAAGTTCTGTGTTTTTTTCTTTTGAAGTTGAAAAAAAATTATGTCAGCAATTAAAACAATACATGCACATATCCTTTAAAGTGAAAACCTGCATAGGCAATTATATTTCAAAATGATTGGGCGGCACATTTCGAGACAATGATGGCGGTAATGAAAGGTTTGATCTGGAGAGAAATGTCAGCAATTGGCTTTGCAATAGCAGTCCAGAAACGGAAGGTAATGAGAGTTTGGGTGACAAAAATGCAACAGGAACAACATTGTGAAGGTTTCCACGAGGGCCTTTCTACTGGTGAGATTCAAAGCTTGCATAGGATGGCTGAATTAAATGAAAAGAATGTAAAGAATTCATCTAACAAATGCTACAATTTGGCTTGTGTAAAGCAGCAAGGACATTTTTATGAGCAATATACTCATTTAGTAGCACTGTAAATTGATGTGGAAATATTACAGAATATTTCATCTTGGAAATGAAAGAACATGTGACTATGTGTTGCTATGATATATGTATGAACAAGAGCATGCATGCCCTGTAAGTCACTTCAGTCACGTCCGACTCTTTACTACCCTACGAACTGTAGCCCCCCAGGCTCCCCTGTCCATGGGATTCTCCAGACAAGAATACTGGAGTGGGTTGCCATTTCCACCTTCAGAGGATCTGCCTAACACAGGCCTTGAACCTCTTCTTCTGCACCTCTTGCATTGCAGGCATTTCTTTATTGGTGAGCTACCAGGGAAACCTGAATGAGAGTATGCAAACGTACATTTCATGTACATACAATATTGAGCAAAAAATCCTTCAAAAACCATACGAATGTCAGTACACCATATATTTCGCTTCTTCTTCCCATAGTATAGTTTTCACCTTTTTTCTGCTTGTGACCTAATTGAAATGATCAGATTCTACTCCTCTCCTTTTTGCATGACTCTTTTTTCCAATATTATGGAAAATGTTATATTTTTATTTTCTTCTTGCAGAAATACTGCCCTGAAAGGAAGAGGCATCACCATAAGTTATAAATAATTGGAACATATTTAATTCAAGTCATTAAAATAAAATTTAGCTCTCTAAACTCAATGGCATCTGTTTAAAAATCCGTAGTCATTGTGGATTTATTAAAATTATTTTATTTGATTTAATTGCTGATATTTAATTGTTCACCCCTCAAAACTCATTAAGGTTTTATTAACTCACACTTTTCTAAATAAGAAATATGATAAGCATATAAATATACCTATTGCCTTATAGTCTACAAAATGGTTTTACATAAATTATCACTTATCATCTTCATATCCTTTCAATTATATATTAATATCTAAAACCAGAAAGGTATCTTGAATTTAATAACAGAAAGTTAATTTGTGTCAAAGTTCTCATTTGGAAAGTTGAATGACCAAGCTATTTACAAAAAATATTCAAGCACATGCTAAAATACACTTTAGTACATAATGGTTATTAAAGATTTAGACAGTGCTACAGCAGGAAAAATTTTATGAGCAATATACTCATTTAGTAGCACTGTAAATTGATGTGGAAATATTACAGAATATTTCATCTTGGAAATGAAAGAACATGTGACTATGTGTTGCTATGATATATGTATGAACAAGAGCATGCATGCCCTGTAAGTCACTTCAGTCACGTCCGACTCTTTACTACCCTACGAACTGTAGCCCCCCAGGCTCCCCTGTCCATGGGATTCTCCAGACAAGAATACTGGAGTGGGTTGCCATTTCCACCTTCAGAGGATCTGCCTAACACAGGCCTTGAACCTCTTCTTCTGCACCTCTTGCATTGCAGGCATTTCTTTATTGGTGAGCTACCAGGGAAACCTGAATGAGAGTATGCAAACGTACATTTCATGTACATACAATATTGAGCAAAAAATCCTTCAAAAACCATACGAATGTCAGTACACCATATATTTCGCTTCTTCTTCCCATAGTATAGTTTTCACCTTTTTTCTGCTTGTGACCTAATTGAAATGATCAGATTCTACTCCTCTCCTTTTTGCATGACTCTTTTTTCCAATATTATGGAAAATGTTATATTTTTATTTTCTTCTTGCAGAAATACTGCCCTGAAAGGAAGAGGCATCACCATAAGTTATAAATAATTGGAACATATTTAATTCAAGTCATTAAAATAAAATTTAGCTCTCTAAACTCAATGGCATCTGTTTAAAAATCCGTAGTCATTGTGGATTTATTAAAATTATTTTATTTGATTTAATTGCTGATATTTAATTGTTCACCCCTCAAAACTCATTAAGGTTTTATTAACTCACACTTTTCTAAATAAGAAATATGATAAGCATATAAATATACCTATTGCCTTATAGTCTACAAAATGGTTTTACATAAATTATCACTTATCATCTTCATATCCTTTCAATTATATATTAATATCTAAAACCAGAAAGGTATCTTGAATTTAATAACAGAAAGTTAATTTGTGTCAAAGTTCTCATTTGGAAAGTTGAATGACCAAGCTATTTACAAAAAATATTCAAGCACATGCTAAAATACACTTTAGTACATAATGGTTATTAAAGAAAGTATTTAGACAGTGCTACATTTAAAAATAGTGGATTGTCTTCAAATCCCATCTCCCACAACCCCAAACTCTCTAGAAGTCTTTGGCAGGTAGCAAAAGCTTAGCCTTTCTCCCTAGGGCTCTAACAGAGAGGAAGATTTCTCCAAGGGTGTGCTAATTAAGTCCCTTAACAATCAAGGGAGGTAAAGCACTATGAGATTTAATTTCTCTTCTATGGAAATTGATGATAGAATTTCTTTTTCAGCTCTTTTGTTATTGCAAAACTTGCCATCACAATAATTTAACTTTTAATGTCGCAAATGGCCCATAACCACACCTAGCATCACCACTTCAATTCTAATTTTACCATAATTAAGACATTATAGGTAGAGAGACAGCAAAGCTATTTTTTTCATGGTTGGCCCCAAGAATAACTTCACGAATTTTGTCATCTGGGAGTACTGAAGAAACAGCACAGATGAATATCTCTTTTCAGGCAAGTTCCCCATGGCCACGTGTCAGTCTGCATAATAAACACAATGACACTCGATAGCCCTAGTCAAAGGCTTTCTGGGCAGTTTGTGCAAGAAGCAAGGACACTGCCCTTCGGCCATGGAGACCAGAGTGGCTCATCTAGAGTCTGTCCAGATGGAAGGATGACACACTAATCCAGGACACACTGAGCCAGGATGGGGGGGAGCGGGCACGTCTAAGGGAATAATCGAACAACAGGCAGGTTTGGAAAAGAGAAACAGCAAGAGACGGGTTCACTTTCTCACAGAACATCAACGATCTAGATCAGATTAACATATAACAGTGGACAGAGGCATTCTCCTGTGCCACTGGTAGCCAAAAATCAATGAGGGATAAATCAAGGACAGTGTTAAGAAGATGATGTGTGAAAATATTTTAATAATACAGATTGCCTTATAGTCTACAAAATGGTTTTACATAAATTATCACTTATCATCTTCATATCCTTTCAATTATATATTAATATCTAAAACCAGAAAGGTATCTTGAATTTAATAACAGAAAGTTAATTTGTGTCAAAGTTCTCATTTGGAAAGTTGAATGACCAAGCTATTTACAAAAAATATTCAAGCACATGCTAAAATACACTTTAGTACATAATGGTTATTAAAGAAAGTATTTAGACAGTGCTACATTTAAAAATAGTGGATTGTCTTCAAATCCCATCTCCCACAACCCCAAACTCTCTAGAAGTCTTTGGCAGGTAGCAAAAGCTTAGCCTTTCTCCCTAGGGCTCTAACAGAGAGGAAGATTTCTCCAAGGGTGTGCTAATTAAGTCCCTTAACAATCAAGGGAGGTAAAGCACTATGAGATTTAATTTCTCTTCTATGGAAATTGATGATAGAATTTCTTTTTCAGCTCTTTTGTTATTGCAAAACTTGCCATCACAATAATTTAACTTTTAATGTCGCAAATGGCCCATAACCACACCTAGCATCACCACTTCAATTCTAATTTTACCATAATTAAGACATTATAGGTAGAGAGACAGCAAAGCTATTTTTTTCATGGTTGGCCCCAAGAATAACTTCACGAATTTTGTCATCTGGGAGTACTGAAGAAACAGCACAGATGAATATCTCTTTTCAGGCAAGTTCCCCATGGCCACGTGTCAGTCTGCATAATAAACACAATGACACTCGATAGCCCTAGTCAAAGGCTTTCTGGGCAGTTTGTGCAAGAAGCAAGGACACTGCCCTTCGGCCATGGAGACCAGAGTGGCTCATCTAGAGTCTGTCCAGATGGAAGGATGACACACTAATCCAGGACACACTGAGCCAGGATGGGGGGGAGCGGGCACGTCTAAGGGAATAATCGAACAACAGGCAGGTTTGGAAAAGAGAAACAGCAAGAGACGGGTTCACTTTCTCACAGAACATCAACGATCTAGATCAGATTAACATATAACAGTGGACAGAGGCACTCCTTGTTCTCAAATTCTCCTGTGCCACTGGTAGCCAAAAATCAATGAGGGGATAAATCAAGGACAGTGTTAAGAAGATGATGTGTGAAAATATTTTAATAATACAGATTAGCTATTTGGGGAGTTAGAAGAGTAGATAAATGTTCCTTTGGTTATTCTCTACCCTGCTGCCGCAGTCATTTCAGTATGTGACGCTTTGCCACCCTATGGTCTGTAGCCCCCCAAGTCTCCTCTGTCCATGGGCTTCTCCAGGCAAGAAAACTGCAGTGGGTTGCTATTTCCTCCTCTGGGGGACTTTACCGGCCCAAGGATCAAACACACACACGTTTCTTGAGTCTCTTGCACTGCAGGCAGATTCTTTATTGCTGACCCATGGTAGAAGAGGGCATTTCACAACTGGCATCTTAACAAACAATGCCTTTACCTCCAAAATGCAACATGTACTCATCCTCAGCGTATAAGGATAAATGCCTCAGATTCATAAATTTATTAAGCCAACTTTAACTGCATTTGGTATTTTTTAAAGGGGTGGGAGAAGTCTTCTCTGACAACATGAAAGCTGTAATTCTAGTTTTTCAAATAGATTCCAAGAATATGCATTTCAGATGAACCATACCATGAAACAAACGTAACTAGTTTATCTGCATTATAATTTTAAATGTCCTAGTTGTAGTCACTGATGGTTTTCAACTCTGTTATCCTTTGCTGCTATGACTGTTAGGACCTGATGTGCTGCCTTCTAGAAGTCCTGAAAATCCTCACTTGACCTTAAGTAACGAAGATTACCTTCCAGTACCTGCTTTGAAAGAGACTGGAGTCCCAAAGAAATCCATGGTTCATGGCTAATTACAGAGGTCCTCCATTCCACTTTCATATTTTATTTTTTCTTTATTTTATTATTTCTTTTATTGATGTGTGCTTCATTTGCAGAATCACAATATTTTAATGTATAATGTGAAGCCCATGAAGATTATTTCCCTAAAAATAAAAGTCAATGTAGAAGGACAGAGGTTGAGTTTATTGCAGATGACAAATATTGTTGAGCTATTATATAGCTCGAGTTGAGAAATTGCTTATCTGAAAAGGCTTGTTTTGATTTTAATCATTCAACAAATAATAGTTATTAAACATCTGTTTTGCTCCCAGCACTATTCTGAAGGGTAGTAAAATATACAGATGGCGTCCCAGGTGGTAGTACTGGTAAGGAATCTCCTGTCAATGCATGAGATGCAAGAAACATGGGTTTGATCCCTGGATAGGGAAGATCCCCTGGAGGAGGAAATAACTACCTATTCTGCTTGTATGGAAAATTTCATGGGCAGAGAAGCCTGGTGGGCTACAGTTCATGGGGTTCCAAAGAGTTGGACATGCACAGTATTGAGGCACACTCTGAAACTTCAGAGCTTTATGTTACTTTACCCTCACCCAGAGAGAGTAGAAATAAGAACACAGGTATTAACTTTTGACTGCATGTTTGATGAACATCCATATGCATAGAACGGGTCTGCTTTGCCCATTGAAGTGCCAACTTCTGGAATGTCCACTATGTGACATCAAATTTTGCAATAAAGGTAGAATTTCATGTATGTAGCATTCGGCTGAGGCCACTTGTGCCCCATGTCTTCGAAGCTGTCTGGTTGGCCAGGAAAACTTCTAAATGTTCTGCTTGCTACCATGAGTTGGATGATTACCATGATCTAGACATTTTGCAAAGTTTTTTACTTATATTAACAACTTTCATCTTTGTACATAAAGCACCATTTTCCCCTTTTAGAGATAACTAGTTTATGCATAATTTTAAATGTCCTAGTTGTAGTCACTGATGGTTTTCAACTCTGTTATCCTTTGCTGCTATGACTGTTAGGACCTGATGTGCTGCCTTCTAGAAGTCCTGAAAATCCTCACTTGACCTTAAGTAACGAAGATTACCTTCCAGTACCTGCTTTGAAAGAGACTGGAGTCCCAAAGAAATCCATGGTTCATGGCTAATTACAGAGGTCCTCCATTCCACTTTCATATTTTATTTTTTCTTTATTTTATTATTTCTTTTATTGATGTGTGCTTCATTTGCAGAATCACAATATTTTAATGTATAATGTGAAGCCCATGAAGATTATTTCCCTAAAAATAAAAGTCAATGTAGAAGGACAGAGGTTGAGTTTATTGCAGATGACAAATATTGTTGAGCTATTATATAGCTCGAGTTGAGAAATTGCTTATCTGAAAAGGCTTGTTTTGATTTTAATCATTCAACAAATAATAGTTATTAAACATCTGTTTTGCTCCCAGCACTATTCTGAAGGGTAGTAAAATATACAGATGGCGTCCCAGGTGGTAGTACTGGTAAGGAATCTCCTGTCAATGCATGAGATGCAAGAAACATGGGTTTGATCCCTGGATAGGGAAGATCCCCTGGAGGAGGAAATAACTACCTATTCTGCTTGTATGGAAAATTTCATGGGCAGAGAAGCCTGGTGGGCTACAGTTCATGGGGTTCCAAAGAGTTGGACATGCACAGTATTGAGGCACACTCTGAAACTTCAGAGCTTTATGTTACTTTACCCTCACCCAGAGAGAGTAGAAATAAGAACACAGGTATTAACTTTTGACTGCATGTTTGATGAACATCCATATGCATAGAACGGGTCTGCTTTGCCCATTGAAGTGCCAACTTCTGGAATGTCCACTATGTGACATCAAATTTTGCAATAAAGGTAGAATTTCATGTATGTAGCATTCGGCTGAGGCCACTTGTGCCCCCATGTCTTCGAAGCTGTCTGGTTGGCCAGGAAAACTTCTAAATGTTCTGCTTGCTACCATGAGTTGGATGATTACCATGATCTAGACATTTTGCAAAGTTTTTTACTTATATTAACAACTTTCATCTTTGTACATAAAGCACCATTTTCCCCTTTTAGAGATGAGAGAAATTCAAGAATGGGAGTGGGTAGGGACAGGCACCAATCTGGTATGTTTCTGAGTGTGAATGTGAGCAAAGTCTGCCTCTCAAATCCTTTTTTTTAAGATTTTATTTTTTTGTTTTTTGATATGCACCAATTTTACAGTCTTTACTGAATTTGTTAAAATATTGTTTCTGCTGTTAACGTTCTGGTATGTTGGCAGTGAGGCATGTGGGATCTTAACTCCCTGACCAGGGTTGATCCCACACCCTTTGCATTGGAAGGTAAAGTCTCAACTGGACCACCAGGGAAGCTGTTGTCTCTCAAGGCATGAATCTCCCCTTGCAGCATGTTGAGTCCACATTTTGCAAGCCTCCTTCCCTCTTCCATATGCAGTTTGATTCTCCTGTTCCCTCTTCTCTTGGTTTTCCAAATCTTAGCTTGTCCTCTCTCCCCTCATAAACCTGGGGCTCATCTTCTCCAGATGTGTTCAGTGCCGTCACATGACTAGACCCCAATCAAACACTTATGCCCTAAGATCTCAGAAAGTCCCTCATTATACAGTTGCTTTGGTATTATCATACTGATTGGGAAATTAAACGATGCATTTCTAATCTCAAGTATATCAGTGGGAGAATGAGAAGGAGATTTTCATGAGCTTTTAGGTCAGCTTTATGTTTTAGAGTTGGGAGACCTGTTTGCACATTTGTTACCCCAGGAACAGGAAATAGGGAGACACAGCTGGGCCTGAGTACCAAAGAGTTGGACATGCACAGTATTGAGGCACACTCTGAAACTTCAGAGCTTTATGTTACTTTACCCTCACCCAGAGAGAGTAGAAATAAGAACACAGGTATTAACTTTTGACTGCATGTTTGATGAACATCCATATGCATAGAACGGGTCTGCTTTGCCCATTGAAGTGCCAACTTCTGGAATGTCCACTATGTGACATCAAATTTTGCAATAAAGGTAGAATTTCATGTATGTAGCATTCGGCTGAGGCCACTTGTGCCCCCATGTCTTCGAAGCTGTCTGGTTGGCCAGGAAAACTTCTAAATGTTCTGCTTGCTACCATGAGTTGGATGATTACCATGATCTAGACATTTTGCAAAGTTTTTTACTTATATTAACAACTTTCATCTTTGTACATAAAGCACCATTTTCCCCTTTTAGAGATGAGAGAAATTCAAGAATGGGAGTGGGTAGGGACAGGCACCAATCTGGTATGTTTCTGAGTGTGAATCTGAGCAAAAGTCTGCCTCTCAAATCCTTTTTTTTAAGATTTTATTTTTTTGTTTTTTGATATGCACCAATTTTACAGTCTTTACTGAATTTGTTAAAATATTGTTTCTGCTGTTAACGTTCTGGTATGTTGGCAGTGAGGCATGTGGGATCTTAACTCCCTGACCAGGGTTGATCCCACACCCTTTGCATTGGAAGGTAAAGTCTCAACTGGACCACCAGGGAAGCTGTTGTCTCTCAAGGCATGAATCTCCCCTTGCAGCATGTTGAGTCCACATTTTGCAAGCCTCCTTCCCTCTTCCATATGCAGTTTGATTCTCCTGTTCCCTCTTCTCTTGGTTTTCCAAATCTTAGCTTGTCCTCTCTCCCCTCATAAACCTGGGGCTCATCTTCTCCAGATGTGTTCAGTGCCGTCACATGACTAGACCCCAATCAAACACTTATGCCCTAAGATCTCAGAAAGTCCCTCATTATACAGTTGCTTTGGTATTATCATACTGATTGGGAAATTAAACGATGCATTTCTAATCTCAAGTATATCAGTGGGAGAATGAGAAGGAGATTTTCATGAGCTTTTAGGTCAGCTTTATGTTTTAGAGTTGGGAGACCTGTTTGCACATTTGTTACCCCAGGAACAGGAAATAGGGGAGACACAGCTGGGCCTGAGTACCAAACAGTAAAGGGCTGACAACCTCTAACCCCTCAGCAGATCATCTCTGCTTTCTAACCTTCTTTCTTTCTGCCTCTTAGAAAAGTGTTACTTTGTGCAGCTTCACCCAGTCAGTTGTTTTAAGGCATTTTCTATAGAATTTAATGTTTAAGAGTAAAAAAAGGTCAAAAAGGAGAAGACATTAAACATTATTATGGAGAAGATAAATAGTCACACTTAGAAAAAACTGAATAATTAATTTACCTGTGCTTGTAAAAAGTTATCATAAATTACAATGTTGGTATGATTCAGAAAGGAATCTGCCATAGGAACAACTGCTCAGAATTCTAGCCACAGAACCAGATTTCCCTGGGGAAGTTTTTCAGCTTCTCTTTGATGAAGTTCCTCTATTTATAAAACTGGAATATGATTTGTATAGCCAGCTTCCAGAAAAGGTTATGAAAATATAATGAGAGTAAAGCCACAAGATTTGAGGGGTCGAGGGGCTGTCTAACTTAAGCTACATCTAGGGGAACTCTTCATCAGGAACAGTACAGGGTACCCAGCACACTAAGACTCTCATGCCATGGAGTAAGTGGAATAAGTAAACACATAGAAACCAGACTAAATTCTACAGGGAAACAAACATCACAGAATGATCCCAAAACAGTACAATGATCCCAATGTACGTCAGGAGCTCACGATTTCATGCTGAGGAAACAGACGAGGGACTCATATGCTAACAGAGAATCACAAACAATTAACATTCACCATAAATTATAAAGATGACTTCTTCCAGTGATAAGAAAGTAGTTTGGTAAAGTAAGCCAGCCTTCAGAGGAGTAAACAGTGCCTTTGAGAGCATTTTAAGGTTTGGATTTAACTCTAAATGGAACCATTTGGGAATCTAAGTAACATGATGCAACTGCCATGTTCTCAAAACGATCAACTTACTCTATTAAATTAAGGTGGAACCACCTGGAACACAGAGGTTATGAAGATATAGCCCTGCTTGGATCTGATAAACCATGATTCATAGAAATCAAGTAGGATGATCAATGAGGAGAATATGGCAATAATCCAGAAACAGTAACAGTGGTTAGAAATACAGTTATAGAGACGAAGGGAGACAGAAGTGTTCTGAAATGGAGCTAATAGGACATGGGAACAGTAAGGGGAAGCATGTGAAAAGCATCCTCTCACCCTAAGAGCCTGTGCTCTGGTTAGTCAAATAGTCATCTAAATTCTATTCTGGAAGGACTTTGTAGGTAAAGCTACATGTGAGTTGACCTAAAAATATGGAAATTATCCTGAATCCTAGTTTGCGGAATGCAATCACATGAGCCATTAAAAGTCTAGAATTTTCTTCAGCAAGAGCCACAGAGAAAAAGCAGACAAAGAAAGAGATGAGGTAGAATATAGGGATTCAAAAGTCATTTGCTGCTGGCTTTGAAAATAAAGGAAGAAAGGCGTAAACCAGAAAAGACAGGTGAACTCTTCTCTGGTGACTCAGATGGTAAAGAATCTGCCTTTGGTGCAGGAGACCTGGCTTTGATCCTTGGGTTAGGAAAATCCTCTGGAGGAAAGAATGTCAACCAACTCCAGTATTCGTGCCTGGAGAATTCCATGGACAGAGAGCCTGCAGGCTATAGTCCATAGGGTCGCAAAGAGTTGGACACGACTAAGAGATTGATACTTTCATTTTTCTAGAAGCTGAGAATGGCTCTTGGCAACCAGTCAGCAAAGAAATGGAAACATCAACACTAGGGACTTCATGGAAGTGAATCTGACCAAAATTGGACTAAATGTGGAAGGAATTTATTCTCCCCAGTAGCTCCAAAAAGGAATACAACCCTAATAACACCTTAATTTTAGTCCAATGAAATCCATGTTAGACTTCTGAGATGGTGAGATAAATGTGTGTCCTTTTAAGCTACTAAGCTGTGATAATTTGATACAGCAGTAATATGAAATTATGGCAGATATGGAACAGATGTAAGAAAGGAATAAAAAAAGAGACATGTTAGGATGACTAAGCTCTGTAAATAGAGTTTAGGAGAATAGAGGAATTATTTACTGAGATTGAAAAGAATGATGGAAGAACATCCAAAGGGCGGGGGGTGGATAGAAAAGAAAAAAATTGTTTTGAACATGTTCAGCAGGAAATGTCTATCATTCATCCAGGTGAAGGTGATAAGAAGGCAGGCTGAATACAAACTTGGAGTAAATTTGACAAACTGACCAGAGCCACCGGTAAAAAATATGCTTGTAATGTAAGAGACCCAGGCTTGATTGCTGACTCGGGACAATTCCCTGGAGAATGCACTGTGTTCTTGCCTGGAGCATTCCATTGACAGAGGAACTTGGCAGGCTACAGTCCAAGGGTGGCCAAGAGGTGGACATGACTAAGCAACTATCACTCCCACTTTTTCACATATTTGTTCCTAGGAATATACATATATAAAGTTAGAAAATCCTCAGGAATGTTCATTAAAATGTCTAAGGAAAATTAGGAATATTAGGAAGGAAAGGAGATTGCATATCTTTATGTGTTGAATTCTATCTCCCCAAAAAGATATATTGGCATCCTAGTCCTCAGGACATGTGTATGTGACCATAATTGGGTACAGTGTCTTTAAAGATGTAATCAGGGACCTCCCTGGTGGTTCAGTCCTTAAGAATCTACCTGACGGGACTTTCCTGGTGGTCCAGTGGGTAAGGACACCGCCTTGCAGTGCAAGGGGCACTGGTTCGATCCCTGGTCTGGGAAGATCCCATGTGCCGCTGAGCGGCTGGATTGATGTGTCCAATTACCAAGCCGGAGCTCTGGAGCACATGCGCCCAGAGTCGGTGCTCTGCAACAACAGAGGCCACCGCGATGGGAGGCCCACACGGGCCAAAGAATGAAGATGGATGAAAATAAATAAATGAAAGACCAATAGATGTGGCCCACCCGCCCCCTCCTTCCCCAATCCGCCCCCCGCCAATAAATAATTAATAAATATTAAAAAAAAAAAAAAAAAAGAATCTACCTGCCAATGCTGTGAATGCAGATTCAATCCCTGGCCTGGGGAGATTCCACTTGCCTTAGGGCACTAAACCCATGTGCCACAACTACTGAGTCGACACTCAGAGCCCATGAGGCCCAACTGCAGAAGCCCACATGCTTAGAGCCCGTGTTCCACAACAAGAGAAGCTACTACATTGAGAAGCCTGTACACAAAAAGGAAGACCCAGCAAACAACTAAATCAATAAATGTAAGTAAAAGTGGCTCAGTCGGTCCAACTCTTTGAGACCCCATGGATGAGCCATGGAATTCTCCAGGAAAGAATACTACAGAGGGTAGCTGTTCTCTTCTCCAGAGGATCTTTCCAAGCCAGGGACCAAATTCAGGTCTTCCGTATTGCAGGCAGATTCTTTACTATCTGAGCCACCAGGAGAGTCCAAATGAATAAACAATTTCAAAAGACATAATCAAGTTAAAAGTAAGTTATTAGGGTGGTCCATAATTGACAATGTCTGGTGTCTTTATGAAAAGCAGAAATTCAAACAGAGACATTCACTGAGGGAAAACATCACTGAAGATAAAGGCAGACATCAGAGGGAGTTTCCTCAAGTCAAGGAACATCAACAATGGCCAGCAAATCACCAGAGGCCTGGGGAGAACATGGACCAGGTTCCCGCTCTCAGACTCACAAGCAACCAAAACCTTGATCTTGAGTCTTCAAAAAAGAGACAATAAATGTCTGTTGTTTAAGCCACCAAGTTGTTGGGACTTTGTTACAGCAGTCCTACTAACTAAATCACACTGATAATATTACAGAGCTGACCCTCTGGGGTAGCAGCACTAATACATTTTGAGATATATTTTGAGGACAGTCTCCATATTTGGCATATATAAAATTATTACCCATTTAAAAATAAATAAAATCATTGAAAACATGGCAAGGAAAAAAATGACCTATTAAAATAATTGCAGAAGTATTCATACAATTTTAAGTATTCCATTTTTTAAGAAACAGCAAGAACTTTACCACATATAAATTCACTTAGAATTTAAACTTTCTTTTATTAGATGATATTAAAATCAGTTACAATTTAATTGATATAAAATACTATTATTTGAGACACAAGTTCAGCTCCTGGGTCAAGATCCCATGGAGAGGGAAAAGGCTACCCACTCCAGTATTCTCACCCAGAGAGTCCCATGCAGCTGCAGCTGATGGGCTGCAGTCCATGGGGTCAAAAATGTATTTGACCATGAAACGTGAAAAATCGTAGAAAAAAAGGTGCCGACACTCTTAGTTATAAACACCCTTCTCCATCATATTCCTTGTGTTTATTTAAATACTGTTTTATTTAACTTAGACCTGTTAAAAAAGTCAAACTGTCAACACCTAAGTGGAAGAAACTCAAACCTTGGGCATAATGTCTATGAACACAGCAGGCAACAACCCCCCTCTAATTTCAAAAGGAACATACCTTCTGCTATAAGCAGATATTTATGCATAATTAGGTTGCATGCAAGGAAATGTGCTTAAAGTTGACACTATTCATTATAAAAAATTCTCTAGTTCATTAGCAACCATAAAAAAAGAACCCAGGGCACTCTTATAAAATATAGCACTTGTGAATTTTATCAACAATTTGCAACAAATCTAAAGAAAGAAGCTGATACCTTAATGTATTATGCTAAATATAATGTGAACCTACCCAGAGCAATTAAAGCTTTGAAGAGTCCTGTGAAATTGTGAAAAACTATGATTCATAGAAACCCAGAAAACAAATGACGGTAAGGAAAAAATTCAGACAGTGTTATCTTGTCCAAGCCCGAGGCATTAAACATCATCTATATGCTGTGACTCCTGATGCTTTCACCCCTAGCTCTGCTGTCCTGCTGAGCTCTGTACCCAATGAATCAATTACCTTCTGTGCACTTCCACTGGGTATTTGTTTACCACGCTTCTCTTCAGTTTCCTCACCAGAATAGAATTTAAAAAAAAAAACTTCTCCCATTATCCTTATCCCATTTCTCCCAAGCAGTCCTCATCTCTGTAAAACAGAACCACCATCAGTCCAGTCCTTGAGAGCAAAAACAAAAGAGACTCTGGACCAGAGTCTTCTCTTTATACCCCACAAAAACACATCAGCAAATGTTTGTTCCTCTCTCTTGCAAACTCTACCACTTCATATCATTCCTATTGATGCTGACTAGTCCTTCATCTTTATTCTGTGTTTCCACAATAGCATCTTACTTGGTTTCCATCTTCCCCCTTCTGCCCTATCCCTCTTCTGCCTCAAGAGTTTATTTTCCACAGAGCAGCCAGAGAGTTTTTTTTCTAAATTTTAATCACATCATTTCACTCTTTTGCTTAAACTGTTCAAATGGCTTCCCCATGATCATCATCATCATCAACATCAGCATCATTATCATCATTACCATCAGTAGCAGCAGCAGCATCTCATTCATCGAGCACCTGGGCTTGATCCCTGCCTACTTCTCTGACTTCATTTTCTTCCACTTCCCATCTTTTCAGTAAGATTGAAGCATGGCATTTTCTTTCTTAGACCACTGAAACAATTCTTCTACCTGGATCATTCCTTCTCACCTGGCTCCCTCCTGTTCTTCCTCTGATTTTTAACACACATGTTGCATCTCCAGAGAAGTCTTCTCCCACCTAATCTTGCCTAGCTCTCTTTCATTCACGCTCATGCTCATCATGGTTATTGCTGTTTGGTCACTAAGTCAAGTCTGACTCTTTCCGATCCTGTAGACTGCAGCATGCCAGGTTTTCCTGTCCTTTACTATCTCCCAGAGTTTGCTCAAATTCATATCCATTGAGTCTATGATGCTATTCAACCATCTCATTCTCTGTTGCCCCCTTCTCCTCCTGCCCTCGTTAGTTCCCAACAATAAGCTCTTTTCCAATGAGTCAGCTTCTCACATCAGGAAGCCAAAGTATTAGAGCTTCAGCTTCATCATTAGAACTTCCAATGAATATTCAGGGTTGATTTCCTTTAGGATTGACCGGTTTGATTTCCTTGCTGTTCAAGGCACTCTCAAAAGTCTTGTTCAGCACTACAATTTGAAAGCTTTAATTCTTCAGCGCTCAGCCTTCTTCATGCCCCCACATATTTCATTTTCTTCATACCACTGAACGCTACCTGAAACTCTGTTAATAGCTTATTTATTTTTATCTTAAGTCTTATTGTTTTTACTTATACATTTATTGTTTGTCTCTCCCAGTAAATCGATATAGTTTAGCTTCTGTTTACTTTTCACAAAACAGGAAGATATTTTTTTTTTTTTTGCCTGTTGACAAATTATAAATAGTTGACCTAAGGTATCAGCTATTTTTTTTCCTGTTGAACACAGCAAATGTGTACTCTTTAAGAATATTAATTTTTCTTTCAAATCAGTAGATCTCTGTTGACCCTCTATTACTATGATAGTCAGTACTAACTGATGAGAATTATTAATCACTGACACTCTAATGGGAGAATGACATTCTTAAACCTTTGGGAGAATAACAGTCTATTTTATGACACCGATGATAGACACAATTTTGAAATTTACTGTTTGGTCCAGCAGAGACTAATAATGTCCAACACTGACCAGTGAGGTAATAAGAAGGAATGCCTTGTCTGAAGGTTTGACTGTGTTCTAGTCCTGGGAATTTGTGTCTAGTCAAAGTCTGTTATGGACTCGGAAGTCCTTAAGTCTTGAAGCCAACTATCCACGGGAGGACTGAACCTGAGAACCCTCCCCACCCTAATCCTGAGGTTGGGGTCTTGACCTCAAAACTTGGTGATGATGAAGTCCTTCTACTTAGTTAGATTCTATCAGCCTTCTATCATTATAGTTTCTTCCTAACAAAATCACATTGAGAATCTTTTAACCTACACAATGACCTCCTTTGAATAGGAGCAGAATTTTATAAGTGATTTATATGACATCAATTTGGTTTGAGTCCCAGTATTTGTTATGTTGATTTATGATAACAATATAAGTGCCCAAGACAGAGTTTTATGACTGGTTCCGGACACAAAGTTCCACTTTCCCTGTCCATACAGAGAGCTTCCTCTAAAAGCACAGACTAATTTTCTCTAAGCCAGAGCTGAGTAAGGCCCAGCCAGTCTCAGGAAGTTGGTGACCTTCATAAATGGATCTGAAGCAAAAACTTAATGTTTCCTGTAGTTTGGAAAGAACAAACATTTGGTTTGGAACTTTTAAGCAACAAAATATTATTATCATGAATGCTGTCTGAATCGAGCCTAGTGAAAAATATGTTAATCCAAAAATATCATCCAGAGTTTTTATCTCAAAACAAACTGTGATAAATTTCCATTTCTAAAAGGAACAACATATTACAGATTTGGTTACACGGTTGCCTTATTGAGATCCCCTGGAGGAGGGCATGGCAACCCACTCTGGTACTCTTGCCTGGACAATCCCATGGAGAGAGGAACCTGACAGACTACAGTCCATAGGGCCACAAAGAGTCAGACACAGCTGAAGCGGTTGAGCACTTATGCATGCGTGGTTAGATGGAAAAAATGCTGCTGCAGTCTATCAGAGGACACTTTGGTCTGCTGAATGGAGACATTTTACCTGAGGCAGATAGATTAGAGGCAACTAAAATTAAAGCCAAGAGATAAGATGCAAACTAGGGTCTAAATCAGAAAAATTTAATTTTGTTTGGTCCAGCAGAGACTAATAATGTCCAACACTGACCAGTGAGGTAATAAGAAGGAATGCCTTGTCTGAAGGTTTGACTGTGTTCTAGTCCTGGGAATTTGTGTCTAGTCAAAGTCTGTTATGGACTCGGAAGTCCTTAAGTCTTGAAGCCAACTATCCACGGGAGGACTGAACCTGAGAACCCTCCCCACCCTAATCCTGAGGTTGGGGTCTTGACCTCAAAACTTGGTGATGATGAAGTCCTTCTACTTAGTTAGATTCTATCAGCCTTCTATCATTATAGTTTCTTCCTAACAAAATCACATTGAGAATCTTTTAACCTACACAATGACCTCCTTTGAATAGGAGCAGAATTTTATAAGTGATTTATATGACATCAATTTGGTTTGAGTCCTAGTATTTGTTATGTTGATTTATGATAACAATATAAGTGCCCAAGACAGAGTTTTATGACTGGTTCCGGACACAAAGTTCCACTTTCCCTGTCCATACAGAGAGCTTCCTCTAAAAGCACAGACTAATTTTCTCTAAGCCAGAGCTGAGTAAGGCCCAGCCAGTCTCAGGAAGTTGGTGACCTTCATAAATGGATCTGAAGAAAAAACTTAATGTTTCCTGTAGTTTGGAAAGAACAAACATTTGGTTTGGAACTTTTAAGCAACAAAATATTATTATCATGAATGCTGTCTGAATCGAGCCTAGTAAAAAATATGTTAATCCAAAAATATCATCCAGAGTTTTTATCTCAAAACAAACTGTGATAAATTTCCATTTCTAAAAGGAACAACATATTACAGATTTGGTTACACGGTTGCCTTATTGAGATCCCCTGGAGGAGGGCATGGCAACCCACTCTGGTACTCTTGCCTGGACAATCCCATGGAGAGAGGAACCTGACAGACTACAGTCCATAGGGCCACAAAGAGTCAGACACAGCTGAAGCGGTTGAGCACTTATGCATGCGTGGTTAGATGGAAAAAATGCTGCTGCAGTCTATCAGAGGACACTTTGGTCTGCTGAATGGAGACATTTTACCTGAGGCAGATAGATTAGAGGCAACTAAAATTAAAGCCAAGAGATAAGATGCAAACTAGGGTCTAAATCAGAAAAATTCTAACAGCCAAATCTACCAACTTTAAAACATTCAGTTTCATCTTAAGCAAGACTTAGGCCCATCCTAGTAAATCTACACTTCGTCATGGGGTCTGTGGGTTTTTACTTTATACATTATTGATAAAGGTCTTCGTGAACCCAGAACAGATGAGGTGGATGTCTTGAGGAGGTCTCTTCTTCCTGTGCTCTGCTCAACTGTCAGACCTACAGGCCTGACCTGATTGTAGTTCCAGGCCTTTAGGATGACAGAGAGCATCATTTGAGTGAACACTCAGCCCTGGTTCCCAATCTTTTGCAGGTTCAGTTCCTCTGACTGAAATCCCCGACCAGTCAGCATAGCTCAGGTCTAGTTCAAGGGTCAGCTGCCATTCCAAGCTTTTGCACACCTCCCAGGAGAAGGGCTCACCACATGCTCTCACAGACATGGCAGATGTGCCATTTCAGCTCTCACTCTGGTGAAGGATGAACATCTGTCTCTGCCCACCAGTCCTGAGTTCCTCTAGGCTCTGAGCTCTTTGAAGGCAAGTATGGCACCTAATTCCTGCCTATGTTCCTAATACACATAGTGATCAAGGAATATTTGACATTAGAAGCCACATACCATATATTTTCACGTCTATTGACAAAAGTTCTAATTCTTAGTATTCACCAAGCCTATATTGTAAGTGGAAGTTACCAAACATAGACAGCTTCAAACCCAATATTGTGTATATATGAGCATTCCTGATACGTAACTGCGAATATTAGAGTGCGCACTCTGTTACTGAAATAGTATTGACTTTGGACATGAATAAATGTGATTTTACTAAAGGAGCATGTGAAAGGACAATTTCTGTTTGATCATAATCTCTATCTTTCAGCATATCATTATTCATGGTTCTGAGAGGGAAATTTTGTCTTTATAGAAACTACAATCTTTCACAGAAAATAGTTCATAGTCTTTAAAAATAATATTAAACTATTCCATATCCATGAATATATATAAATTACTAATGATCTAAAATAAGCAGAAATATGCCATGATACACTGAATCCCACCTATGTATCTTCCTATTCTGCCGTGGTACACTTAATATGGAAAATTTGAATATAAACAACAACTGTTCATAGAAAGCAGGGCTTTAAGATTACATTGCTTAATAAGACTAGGTTGCTTCCACCTTCAGTGGAAAAAGGGTCAAGATTCAGTATTCTCTAAGGGTCAAGATTGAGGGTAGGAGGAGAAAGGGGCAACAGAGGAGGAAATGGTTGGATGGCATCAGTGACTCAATGGACATGAGTTTGAGCAAACGTTAGGAGACAGTGAAGGACAGAGACATCTGTGTGCTGTATGTAGTCCATAGGGTCACAAAGAGTTGGACACGACTTAACAATTGAACCACGCAAACAACAACAGTCAAATTAATAGAGCCATGGATTTTCTGTTCTGGGGATGTTAACCGTCTTGTAAGTCCACGTGTCTTCTTCTTCTTCTTTTCTTTTTTTTAAATTTATTTTATTTATTTTTCTTTTTTGGGAGTTGGGTGGGGAGGGAGGGGGACGGGCGGGCCACTTCTATTAAGGTCTTCCATTTCTCCGTTTTCATCCGTCTTTGTTCTTTGGCTGCTGTAGGCCTCCCATCGCTGTGGCCTCTGTCATCGCAGAGTGCCGGCTCTGGGTGCATGCGCCCCAGAGCTCCAGCTCGGTAATTGGACACATCAGTCCAGCCGCTCCGCGGCACGTGCGATCTTCCCAGGCCAGGGATCGAACTGGCACCCCTTGCACTGCAAGGCGGTGCCCTTACCCACTGGACCACCAGGGGAAGCCCCACATCGTCTTCTTTGTTGGTATTTGTGTGTGTGTGTTTTTCTTCAGTCACACACTGTGGCATGCAGACTCTTAGTTCCCAGACCAAGGATCAAACCCACGTTCCCTGCAGTGGAAGCAGACTCTTAACCACTGGACAGTCAGGGAACCCCCCTACCTTCCCGCTTTCAAACAGAACAATGCTGTTGATGAAATTGTTGTGGAGTGTGATAACCAATCTGCTTCTTTGTGACATTTTCTAATAAATGTTTGGCAATGTCAAGATGTCTTAATCAAAATCCATTTTGCTTTGAGTTGTTTTTAAGTTTAATGTCAAGATGGTATTCATATAGCAATTAATCTTGTTTAAGTAGCTGTATAAGTAATGAAATTGCAAATTGATTTGTTTCTTTCCCACAACTGTGTAGACATATGCATGTGTGTCTCTGTCTATTTCATTTGCTGAAGCTTAAATTGAAATAACCTTTTTCAAACTTCTTCTTACTAAAACTTCCAATTACACTTATGGTGGACATAAGCAAGCCCTAATGCTCCCTTGAGAATAAGAAAAGAAAATATCACCAAGACCACCATGGTATAAAGAAGCCAGAAGAGAAACCACTGCTAGGAGCCAAGCAGGTAGCCAAAGCAGAGGAAAAAGCAGGGCAATTAAAAATAATCATAATTGACCTGTTCAGACAAGATGAGTTGGAACAACAGAACTTAACAATGAACCACGCAAACAACAACAGTCAAATTAATAGAGCCATGGATTTTCTGTTCTGGGGATGTTAACCGTCTTGTAAGTCCACGTGTCTTCTTCTTCTTCTTTTCTTTTTTTTAAATTTATTTTATTTATTTTTCTTTTTTGGGAGTTGGGTGGGGAGGGAGGGGGGCGGGCGGGCCACTTCTATTAAGGTCTTCCATTTCTCCGTTTTCATCCGTCTTTGTTCTTTGGCTCTGTTTGGGCCTCCCATTGCAGTGGCGTCTGTCCGCGCGCTCGGCTCTGGGTGCATGCATTCCAGAGCTCTGGCTCGGTAGTTGGACACATCGGTCCAGCCGCTCCGCAGCACGTGGGATCTTCCCAGGCCAGGGATCGAACTGGCACCCCTTGCACAGCAAGGTGGTGCCCTTACCCACTGGACCACCAGGGAAGCCCACATCGTCTTCTTTGTTGGTATTTGTGTGTGTGTGTTTTTCTTCAGTCACACACTGTGGCATGCAGACTCTTAGTTCCCAGACCAAGGATCAAACCCACGTTCCCTGCAGTGGAAGCAGACTCTTAACCACTGGACAGTCAGGGAACCCCCCTACCTTCCCGCTTTCAAACAGAACAATGCTGTTGATGAAATTGTTGTGGAGTGTGATAACCAATCTGCTTCTTTGTGACATTTTCTAATAAATGTTTGGCAATGTCAAGATGTCTTAATCAAAATCCATTTTGCTTTGAGTTGTTTTTAAGTTTAATGTCAAGATGGTATTCATATAGCAATTAATCTTGTTTAAGTAGCTGTATAAGTAATGAAATTGCAAATTGATTTGTTTCTTTCCCACAACTGTGTAGACATATGCATGTGTGTCTCTGTCTATTTCATTTGCTGAAGCTTAAATTGAAATAACCTTTTTCAAACTTCTTCTTACTAAAACTTCCAATTACACTTATGGTGGACATAAGCAAGCCCTAATGCTCCCTTGAGAATAAGAAAAGAAAATATCACCAAGACCACCATGGTATAAAGAAGCCAGAAGAGAAACCACTGCTAGGAGCCAAGCAGGTAGCCAAAGCAGAGGAAAAAGCAGGGCAATTAAAAATAATCATAATTGACCTGTTCAGAACTTAATTTTATACATTAATTTGCTCTTTCTGCTTTGGTCATTTTATTGCTGCCAGGCTGAATTAAAAACTGCTTGTATACACTTCCCAGCGATGGTCATGTGAACACCGTCCAAGGAGCTGGGCTTCCTTGCCGGTGGAAGTCTCAGTTCCTCTGTCATCACCTTCCCACCAGCTCCCCTATTCCGCACATCCTGGCGGGGGGAGGCTAGGATTAGGGTTCAATTTCAATCCATTTTTCCATAATAGTGCCTATCTCTAGCTTCATAACAATTGATCCGGGCATTTTAACTTTGAATACTCTTTCTCTTCCTCTAACTCTCCAACAAAATCCCAATTCCCACTTTGTTAGATTTATCAGCTCCTTTAAACCTTATTTATCTTTGCCTCCACAGTGACAAATCAAGTTGTATGTATTGCCACTTCCCAGGTGTCGGAAGTAGTAAAGAATCCACTTGCCAATGTAGGAGACACAAGAGACATGGGTTTGGTCCCTGGGTTGGGAAGATCCCCTGGAGGAGGGCATGGCAACCTGCGCCAGTCTTCTTGCCTCAAGAATGCCATGGACAGAAGAGTGCGGCTGGCTACAGCACATGGGTTTACACAGAGTCAAATACAAGTGTAGTGACTTAACACACGCATATTTATGTACAAAAAAATAGATGCCAGTTTAAAGAGTTTTATCATTTCGAAACAAAATTCAATGGCTTACTTGATGATTTACCTTTTCCCTATACTTTTATTTTAAATTACTTTGAAGGTACAATCATATTTCCAATTACTTGCATGCCACTCACAGTTTTAGTAATTTATACTGATGGTCTGTTATGTAGCAGCTATATTTCACAGATTAAATATTGAACAAAATATCTTTAAATTACAAAAGCACATCATAATGTTCAGAAAGGTTAGAAGTTGTACCTGAGGTATGACTTCTGAGAAGAAACAAGATTTCAGATGCAGACAATACTGTTGTCTCTAAAGCCCTATTTTTCCTCTGTATCAAAAAGCACCTTTCTTTTTCCTGTCTGAAGAATTGTATTTTCCACTTCAGTCTACCAAGAGAAAAGAATCCGAGTGATGCAGAAAAATGTGAAGCAGCAGAATCTCTTCTATTGCTGAGAGAAATGTAGTTTATATAATTACTCTGGAAAATAGTTTGGTATTAACATATTAAGATGAATTTTGACTCCTGAGTATATAATGAAGAAAAACTCTTAGAAAATGTACATAAAGTCAGAGACACATTCCAGACTGTTCGTAGCAGGACTGTTCACAATAGCAAAACCTCAGATACAAGTCAACCATCGTGAAGGTAAATGGAAGCCCAGTGATACAGTCCCAGTGATACAGTGATACAGTGGTTAAATATACCTCGAGCAGTGAATTCAAGGAACTCCAAAGGGACACAGACACTACGCACTCATTTAAATCTGTGTTTCGCTGTTATTTGGGAATGGGTACCATGGGGTTGAGAGTCCAGATGAAACAACCAGACCCGCTCTGGCATTAATATCAGTGTGACCTTGGGAAATTCTATAACCTCTTTATTTCTCAGGTTCCTCATCTCTAGAGTAAGAATAATGGTAACAGTTCACAGCAACAGTGTGAGAACTAAGGAGTACATATATACTCACACCGTGAGCTTTCCCTGGGGATAGTGGTAAAGAACCAAGCTGCCGGTGCAACAGACAGAAGAGACACAGTTCAACCCCTGGGTCAGGAAGATCCCCTGGAGGAGAACAAGGCAACCCACTCCAGTGTTCCTGCCTGGAGAATCCCAAGGACTGAGGAGTCTGGCGGGCTACGGTCCAAGGGCTCCAAACAATCAGACATGACTGAAGCAACTTAGTATGCATGCACGCATACTTGCACAGCACCTAGAGTGGGTAAAGGCACCATACAGATGTTTGTTCTCACTATTTGAATATATTTTACTATATATCTGAGTAAAATTAAAATATATCCAATGTTTGTCCACTGTATTTCTTATAGCATAATTATATTTGTTATATTAACATTCTCAAAAGCATGGATAACTGGAACTGTCACAGTTATTAAACACTGAAGGACAGTACTATTATTCTACATCCACAGTCATTCAAAGAAACATGTAGAAACTCTAATACTAAAGCATTTTTCAATCTTAATTGGATTTTTATGTAAAAATATTCTCTATTCTTAAAAATAATATAAGACAACTCACCAAATTAGCCCCTTAGGATGACTATATATATATATATATATATATATATATATATATATTTTTTTTAAGATTTTATTTATCTATTTATTTATTGGAGAGGCGGGTTGGGGAGGGAGGGGGTGGGTGGGACACTTCTCTTGGTCGTTTATTTATCTATTTTTCATCCATCTTTGTTCTTTGGCCCTTGTGGGCCTCCTATCGTGGTGGCCTTTGTTGTCACAGAGCACCGGCCCTGGGCTCGTGCGCTCCAGAGCCCTGGCTCGGTAATTGGACCCATCGGTCCAGCCGCTCCAGCATGTGGGATCTTCCCAGGCCAGGGATCAAACCGGCGCCCCTTGCACTGCAAGGCGGTGTCCTTACCCACTGGACCACCAGGGAAGCCCCTAGGATGATACATTTTTGAATTAAATGCCGAAAGTAGACATGATGAGGATAGTTCTTAGAAACAAACAAAAAAAATTCCAGCCTGGATTAAATCTTTAAATTCATGTATTTGAAGATCTTGATTTTTCAAATAAGGAAGACTGAGATCCAGAAAAACTAATCAAAATATCCAAAAAATCAATCACATGAGCTGAAGACAGGACAATATGTTTGGACTCCCAACTGGTTATCCATTATGTCATTTAAATGCATTTTAAAGAAATACAACAGATAAAACAATAGTTGAATCAAATATGAGACCACGGTCTTTCTCCATACATTTCCTCCATTATTTTGTCTGCTCTCAAAGCATGATCTATTATACTTGTACGTATCAACCTTCTGGCCATCTCTTGTCTCAAATTTTCTATCAAGTCCCAGGAATACATCCAACTGTCCACAGCCTCCAGGGATGAGCAAGGCGTTAGTGAAAATCATGTCCACAACAGTATTTTCTCCCTTGCACAAATGCTCCTAGAGCTATTCATGGCTTCCCTACCTTGATGGACAATAATACATGCTCCCAGCCACTCAGGCTCAAAGCCAGGATATTAGCTTTGACACAGCTTGCCTATTTGCTGTGTATATTTATTTTAAAGTTCAAATGTATCTGTCCAATATGGTCCTTCATTTACCTCTAGTGACACCATCTTCATTATTTCTCACCCCTGGAGAGAAATTCCTAGGCATTCCTCACTAGCCCGATCCCTGGTACTGTTTCATTCTCATCTCATCTCACACCGCAAGGCAGCTGACAGCACAATCTCTAAGCCTGATTCATGTTTTGCCTTCCATGCAGCCATTTTTTAGTTCATTCACACCATCCATTCCTCATTTATGGAGTATGGATACTGTTACATGCACTGGGATATGAGAGAGGGGTTTTTTTTTTCATGTAATCACTTGGCAAACATTTACCGAGCAGTTATTCTAGGCTCTCTGTTAGGTCAAGAACACATTAACAAACATACGTATGAGCAAAATATGGCTCTTCCATTCCTGTGTCACACTGCTGTGCTGAGGACTACAAAGCCTTTTTATCAATGTTTTCCAGGGAACAATATTTTCACAAGAGTTATGGGGAAAGAATTCTGGTACACATGGGGTCAAAGTTAAACAAGGGCCTTTATCAAATGATTCTCAGAGCCACTCAATTTCCTAGAAAGGGAAAACGGAACAGAAACATTACTATATAATACCAGACAAGGGTTTCTGGAAACAATTCACACTGGGAAAGGAGGTAAAGATGCCCCCACTTTACAGATGGGAAAACTGATATTAGTGGAACTTAAGCAACTATAGTAACAGACTGTAAAATGATGGCTAATATTCTCCTTCTAAGTCTGCTAGAAGCATTTTCTCCTTTATTCTGCAGATATTTAGCACTTTGACAACCTGTACTTTTACCTTTCTCCCTGCCCCTTTCTATTTAAAACCTGCTAGAATTTTTATCTCATTCATAACTGACCACAATAGATGAGTGAGTTTTTTTAAAAAATTTATAGGAGTATAGTTGAGTTATAAGGCTGAGTTAGTGTCAGGTGCACAGGAAAGCGATTCAATTACACATATACATATATCCACATTTTCTTTAATTTTTTTTTTCTATACAGGCCATTACAGAGTACTGAGAAGAGGTCCCTGTGCTATACAGTAAGTTCCTACTAGTTATCTATTGCTATGTTGTAGGATGTATATTTATTTTAAAGTTCAAATGTATCTGTCCAATATGGTCCTTCATTTACCTCTAGTGACACCATCTTCATTATTTCTCACCCCTGGAGAGAAATTCCTAGGCATTCCTCACTAGCCCGATCCCTGGTACTGTTTCATTCTCATCTCATCTCACACCGCAAGGCAGCTGACAGCACAATCTCTAAGCCTGATTCATGTTTTGCCTTCCATGCAGCCATTTTTTAGTTCATTCACACCATCCATTCCTCATTTATGGAGTATGGATACTGTTACATGCACTGGGATATGAGAGAGGGGTTTTGTTTTCATGTAATCACTTGGCAAACATTTACCGAGCAGTTATTCTAGGCTCTCTGTTAGGTCAAGAACACATTAACAAACATACGTATGAGCAAAATATGGCTCTTCCATTCCTGTGTCACACTGCTGTGCTGAGGACTACAAAGCCTTTTTATCAATGTTTTCCAGGGAACAATATTTTCACAAGAGTTATGGGGAAAGAATTCTGGTACACATGGGGTCAAAGTTAAACAAGGGCCTTTATCAAATGATTCTCAGAGCCACTCAATTTCCTAGAAAGGGAAAACGGAACAGAAACATTACTATATAATACCAGACAAGGGTTTCTGGAAACAATTCACACTGGGAAAGGAGGTAAAGATGCCCCCACTTTACAGATGGGAAAACTGATATTAGTGGAACTTAAGCAACTATAGTAACAGACTGTAAAATGATGGCTAATATTCTCCTTCTAAGTCTGCTAGAAGCATTTTTCTCCTTTATTCTGCAGATATTTAGCACTTTGACAACCTGTACTTTTACCTTTCTCCCTGCCCCTTTCTATTTAAAACCTGCTAGAATTTTTATCTCATTCATAACTGACCACAATAGATGAGTGAGTTTTTTTAAAAAATTTATAGGAGTATAGTTGAGTTATAAGGCTGAGTTAGTGTCAGGTGCACAGGAAAGCGATTCAATTACACATATACATATATCCACATTTTCTTTAATTTTTTTTTTCTATACAGGCCATTACAGAGTACTGAGAAGAGGTCCCTGTGCTATACAGTAAGTTCCTACTAGTTATCTATTGCTATGTTGTAGGATGTATATGTCAATCTTCATCTTCCAATTTATCCCTCTAATAGATTCTTGAGTTTTGATGTTCATTTTACTCATTTGACAAATATTAAAGTATGCTTTCCACAATTACATTGCTTTCTATCAACAGGTTCAAAATCCCTTGTATAAAATGCTTGATATGTTTCTGAGCTGAGCATTTTTGAATAAAAAGGTATTATTAAACACACTGTGGGATCAAGGAGAAGCACCTAGAATAAGCAAACTGAAATTTTTACAAAAATATGTGTGATCAGGGCTTCCCCTGGTGGTCTGCAACAACAGAGGCCACCGCGATGGGAGGCCCACATGGGCCAAAGAACAAAGATGGATGAAAATAAATAAATGAAAGAGCAATAGATGTGGCCCGCCCACCCCCTTCTTCCCCAATCTGCCCCCCGCCAATAAATAATTAATAAACATTAAAAAAAAAAAAAAAAGAATCTACCTGCCAATGCTGTGAATGTAGGTTCAATCCCTGGCCTGGGGAGATTCCACTTGCCTCAGGGCACTAAACCCATGTGCCACAACTACTGAGCCGACACTCAGAGCCCATGAGGCCCAACTGCAGAAGCCCACATGCTTAGAGCCCACGTTCCACAACAAGAGAAGCCACTACATTGAAAAGCCTGTACACAGAAAGGAAGACCCAGCAAACAACTAAATCAATAAATGTAAGTAAAAGTGGCTCAATCGGTCCAACTCCTTGAGACCCTATGGATGAGCCATGGAATTCTCCAGGAAAGAATACTACAGAGGGTAGCTGTTCTCTTCTCCAGAGGATCTTCCCAAGCCAGGGACCAAATTCAGGTCTTCCGCATTGCAGGCAGATTCTTTACTATCTGAGCCACCAGGAGAATCCAAATGAATAAACGATTTCAAAAGACATAACAAGTTAAAAGTAAGTTATTGGGGCTTCCCCAATAAAAGAAAACAAGTGGGCTTCCCTGGTGGTCCAGTGGGTAAGGATACCGCCTTGCAGTGCAAGGGGCGCCGGTTTGAGCCCTGGCCTAGGAAGATCCCACGTGCCGCGGAGCGGCTGGACTTATGTGACCAATTACCGAGCCGGAGCTCTGGAGTGCATGCGCCCAGAGCCGGCGCTCTGCAAGGACAGACGCCACCGCGGTGGGAGGCCCACAGGAGCCAAAGGACAAAGACGGATGAACATAGAGAAATGAAAGACCAATAGAAGTGGCCCGCCTGCTCTCCTCCCTCCCCAACCCGACTCCCGCCCAAAATAAATAAATAAATAAATCTTTAAAAAAAAAAAATATGTGTGATCAAAAGTGGGGTTACGGACATCATATACACAGCCTCATATTAGTTTAGCTCAGGTTTAAGCTATTTTTTTAAAAAAATTTTGGCCTATTTTATTTATTTATTTTTTTGACCCACCTTTATTCTTTGGCCTGTGTGGGTCTCCCCCTGGAGTGGCCTCTCTCATTGTAGAGCACCCACTCTGGGTGCATGTGCTCCAGAGTGCTGGCTCGTAATTGGACACACCTGTCCAGTTGCTCCACAGCATATGGGATCTTCCCAGACCAGGGATCAAACCGGTGCCCCTTGCACTGCAAGGCAGACTCTTTACCCACTGGACCACCAGGGAAGTCCTAGTTTGGGTTTAGATTCCAAAGGTAAAAACCTCTTGGTCATTTATCTCCTTAATACCTTGCTGACAATATATGGCTAATTATTCCCAAGAAACATCCTCCCCACCCAACATTCACCATACATACTCAACCCTTATAGATTTTGGACTTAAATGATAATAACTATCATCTGGGTAAAAATGTTGTTTAATACATTAGATGTAGCAAGAAATAATCTGCATCCAGGGGTTTTATCATCAAATCACGATAATCCATGGTCTCCAGGAAAGAATACTACAGAGGGTAGCTGTTCTCTTCTCCAGAGGATCTTCCCAAGCCAGGACCAAATTCAGGTCTTCCGCATTGCAGGCAGATTCTTTACTATCTGAGCCACCAGGAGAATCCAAATGAATAAACGATTTCAAAAGACATAACAAGTTAAAAGTAAGTTATTGGGGCTTCCCCAATAAAAGAAAACAAGTGGGCTTCCCTGGTGGTCCAGTGGGTAAGGATACCGCCTTGCAGTGCAAGGGGCGCCGGTTCGATCCCTGGCCTGGGAAGATCCCACGTGCCGCGGAGCGGCTGGACTTATGTGACCAATTACCGAGCCGGAGCTCTGGAGTGCATGCGCCCAGAGCCGGCGCTCTGCAAGGACAGACGCCACCGCGGTGGGAGGCCCACAGGAGCCAAAGGACAAAGACGGATGAACATAGAGAAATGAAAGACCAATAGAAGTGGCCCGCCTGCTCTCCTCCCTCCCCAACCCGACTCCCGCCCAAAATAAATAAATAAATAAATCTTTAAAAAAAAAAAATATGTGTGATCAAAAGTGGGGTTACGGACATCATATACACAGCCTCATATTAGTTTAGCTCAGGTTTAAGCTATTTTTTTAAAAAAATTTTGGCCTATTTTATTTATTTATTTTTTTGACCCACCTTTATTCTTTGGCCTGTGTGGGTCTCCCCCTGGAGTGGCCTCTCTCATTGTAGAGCTCGCACTCTGGGTGCATGTGCTCAGAGTGCTGGCTCGTAATTGGACACACCTGTCCAGTTGCTCCACAGCATATGGGATCTTCCCAGACCAGGGATCAAACCGGTGCCCCTTGCACTGCAAGGCAGACTCTTTACCCACTGGACCACCAGGGAAGTCCTAGTTTGGGTTTAGATTCCAAAGGTAAAAACCTCTTGGTCATTTATCTCCTTAATACCTTGCTGACAATATATGGCTAATTATTCCCAAGAAACATCCTCCCCACCCAACATTCACCATACATACTCAACCCTTATAGATTTTGGACTTAAATGATAATAACTATCATCTGGGTAAAAATGTTGTTTAATACATTAGATGTAGCAAGAAATAATCTGCATCCAGGGGTATCATTTATAATAAATAACTTTTTATCATCAAATCACGATAGCCAACTCTACTTACAAGAAACGCTATGACTATCACCCGAGCAATCTTCAGGAGCCAGATGAGCTCGATGCACATTCAGCGTCATTCACATCCTCATCTTACCAGTATATTATTTTATCTTTCAGATATTTACTTATTTTTGCTAAAAAATACATTCTACTAAACATACTACTGATTAACTGGAAACTATGTTACCCTCCAGACTTCACAGGTGTCTCAGTGGAAAAGAACCTCCTGCCAACTTGGGAAACATGGGTATCATCCCTGGTTCAGGACGATTTCCTGGAGGAAGAAATGGCAACCCATTCCAGTATTCCTGCCTGGAAAATGCCATGGACAGAGAATCCTGGTGGGCACAGTCCAGGGGCTCGCACAGAGGTGGACACGACTAAGCAAACATGCTTGCACACATTCACATATAGTCCTCCAATTTTTTTGTAAGTTATATAGTTTAAGGAGATGAATCTAAATAGAAATTTTTTAAACTTAATAGACATTTTAAAAAGCTCATTGTATCTTTACTGGGGCTTTCTGGTGGTGAATGGCTACTACAAACTTAACTAACAGCTAAATCAAGATCTAAAACAATTCAAACTATGCTTTCAGTATTTTCCTCTTCATCTACCTTACCCTTTGTACAGAAAGTACAGTTGAGTTGTGATCCTGTGAGTTACTTATAATTTAGTCATTTTCAATCCCATGTGTGAGAGTTCTGCAGATCAGAAACTGCACTTTCACAATGGGTCATAATTAATATACTTTCAATTTCTGAACTTGTTTCCGTGATGGCTGAGTTTAGATAAACATTCAACACAGAGGGTGCAAGTATTCTGTTTAGACATGACATTATCAAAACATCCCTGTTTCTCAGTGCTGTGCCAGGAGCTGAGAATCTCTGATTCCCTCATTTGGCTCAGCGTCATAGCCCTTCACCATTAACTACTGGTGCCATCTGTTGGTACTGAGGGAATGGGTCTCCAAATGGGAAGCTGTCTGAATATTGAACTCAAGAAAAAACACAGGTCATCTCAGTACTTGAACTGTGAAGTTAGGACATAAATGTCTCAGTGGTTCACATTTCTATACTGTTTCACGGAGCCTGACAAATTTCCTGTGGCCACCCTCTGCACGGCGGGCACAGCTCATTTCCAGTTATAATAATCTGATTTTGAGGTGACATCCTGAGATTTATTTTTTAAATATGCTTTCTAGACATACTTAAAATAATCTATCAATTCATTTTAATATTAATGAAAAGAACTCTTTAATGAATGAAAAATATAGAGGAAACTATGTGAAACAAATACCAGATTTTGGACTACCATAATTGCATTTCCTTACAATAACCTTACAATATAGCCTTATAATATATGTGTGTGTAGTGTCCATGGCATTGCAAAAGACTCAGACTTGATTTATTAACACACACTGATTAGTGGATAATAATGTTAATTCTATCCTGGTGAAAGAAAAAAAGATTAAATACAAATTTCAAGTTGATCATATTAATCATTATATTTTTCTTGAATTATGAGAAACATGTAAACATTCTACTTTTCCAACAGCTTCCTTGCTGATTTCACAATTGAGAGTTAATGTGGGGTACATTCCAGAAGTTTCATTTAAATTTCTAGCCCTTTTTGTATATGAGTGGTTATCCTAATCTGGAATTTATATTTTTTACTGAGAAAAAAACTGTGCATATAATACACAATTACAGTTTATATAAATACGATTTGAAAATGTAGAAACATGACACCTATTTTTGAAATACAATGTGGCACAGCTTGTTTTATTTAGATGTTTATAGATGAGGTATCAACAAACCATCTCTTCATGCAACAAAACAAAACTTGGTTAAAAACATTAGGAAAGAGTCTACTAAAATGGTTCTGTGAGTTTCCCATCCCCAAGGGACATCAATTATGTCGTATAGTAAGGAGTTGCTTCATTGAATATATGAAAATTTGCCTGCTAGAGTTGACTTGTTCTGTAAGCTGTCATTAATCACCTTTTCTTCCCCCAGCCGAAAGCCTCTGTGGCTTATACATATGATCTACAGATGCAAATAAACTATTTTAAAAATGAAATATTCATCACGGTTTCACAATGAAACTACATTCAGATTCCTCAAATGGATCCTTTAAAATCCAATAGTCAATATACAAGGAACAAAGCCCCAAATACTGGGTTTAAATCATAATCAGAGAAAAGAGAAAGAACATTTGTGTCTTCTTGCAGATTTACTGATAATTATCTAACATAAAAGCTCAGTAAGGAACCATGTAAGTCATCCCCCTAGCTTTCAATATACTTTAAAATAGTGATTGTATATGGGAATTTATGCTGAATAGATTCTATTACCCAAGTGAAGATTTACATTAAATGACCAAAAAATTTGATGAACTTATTTTCTTACCAACAGAAAACATAATCAATCTAGTATTGATTGGAGATATAAACTAAACAGCTTAATATCAAATACCAATAGACAGCAACCACAGCTAGTGAATTTTGTAGTAAACACAGAAATAATAATAGGTTAGTTTCGATCATTTTCTTGAAAAGAATCCCCATCAATAGAAATCTCCATTGTAGTCATATCAGTTCATGATCTGAGCAGTTTTTGTGAATTTGGTTTTATTCCAGCCAGCCTAAATGGCACAATTGATTGAATTGACCATGCAGTTACAATGGCTAAAACAGTAACAATGAAGAAGGTTGTGTCTAGCGCTTTCTAGAAAAAATGGCCTCGACAGAAGCAAGTAGCACCACAAAAGCACAACCACATCCTCTGAAGCATTTATTTATATCCCATCTACTTCAAAAGGGAGTTGAGACAATTATATCAAAGAGACCAAAAACCTAGAAAGAGAGAAAAAGCAAACTAGCAAATGACCTTCGCATCTTTCACATGAACTTCCGTGTGACTGGAACAGTTGTTCTATACCAAAACATGTAAGATTTCTACTACTTTCAGTCTACTATGAAAGTACTTTGTTACTTTGTCCTTCAAAGTAACATTAATGAAATCACAGGTTTATTTTTGGCATCATTAAAGTGAGAAAATTTGCCTGCTAGAGTTGACTTGTTCTGTAAGCTGTCATTAATCACCTTTTCTTCCCCCAGCCGAAAGCCTCTGTGGCTTATACATATGATCTACAGATGCAAATAAACTATTTTAAAAATGAAATATTCATCACGGTTTCACAATGAAACTACATTCAGATTCCTCAAATGGATCCTTTAAAATCCAATAGTCAATATACAAGGAACAAAGCCCCAAATACTGGGTTTAAATCATAATCAGAGAAAAGAGAAAAGAACATTTGTGTCTTCTTGCAGATTTACTGATAATTATCTAACATAAAAGCTCAGTAAGGAACCATGTAAGTCATCCCCCTAGCTTTCAATATACTTTAAAATAGTGATTGTATATGGGAATTTATGCTGAATAGATTCTATTACCCAAGTGAAGATTTACATTAAATGACCAAAAATTAGATGAACTTATTTTCTTACCAACATAAAACATAATCAATCTAGTATTGATTGGAGATATAAACTAAACAGCTTAATATCAAATACCAATAGACAGCAACCACAGCTAGTGAATTTTGTAGTAAACACAGAAATAATAATAGGTTAGTTTCGATCATTTTCTTGAAAAGAATCCCCATCAATAGAAATCTCCATTGTAGTCATATCAGTTCATGATCTGAGCAGTTTTTGTGAATTTGGTTTTATTCCAGCCAGCCTAAATGGCACAATTGATTGAATTGACCATGCAGTTACAATGGCTAAAACAGTAACAATGAAGAAGGTTGTGTCTAGCGCTTTCTAGAAAAAATGGCCTCGACAGAAGCAAGTAGCACCACAAAAGCACAACCACATCCTCTGAAGCATTTATTTATATCCCATCTACTTCAAAAGGGAGTTGAGACAATTATATCAAAGAGACCAAAAACCTAGAAAGAGAGAAAAAGCAAACTAGCAAATGACCTTCGCATCTTTCACATGAACTTCCGTGTGACTGGAACAGTTGTTCTATACCAAAACATGTAAGATTTCTACTACTTTCAGTCTACTATGAAAGTACTTTGTTACTTTGTCCTTCAAAGTAACATTAATGAAATCACAGGTTTATTTTTGGCATCATAAGGAGAATATTTACTGGCAAATTCCCTGAATGAGAATGAGGAACTTAAATTACCCTGCTGGTCTCTGAAATGTTTCCAGTGGAAATATCCCTTCCTTCAGATATGTATGATACTTGATGAGCAGTCCAGACAGACTGCTCTTTATTTCAGACAGAAAAATGCCACATCAGGAGAAGGATGCACGGATGAATTTACAGTGGATTCTTTTTATTTCTTTATAGGCTGGTAATGAAATGGAAATTAGGGCTGCACAACCCTTTGTGCATTGAACACTCACTTATTATGTGTTAGATTCAGTGCCAAAGACTTTAAGGTAAGATCTCACTGTATCACCAGAGAGGATTTATTATTTCTCTCTTTAACAAAGACACTGAAATTCAGAAACTTACATGCCTTTGTTTTTAATTCATTAATTAATACTTATTAAACCTCTACAAGGTGTTTAACATAATTCTGTGGGGATATAAACCAAGAAAGACAGAAATTGTCCTTCCCTGCCTTCCATTTTATTGAAAGAGACATAGAATAAGGATTAAACACAGTTTTAAAATTACACACTTGAGAAACTGCATGGAGAAATTCATTAAGCCACTGTGATCTAAAATAACAAGAGGACCTTTTAATTTTAACTCTTTTAAAGACTTAGACTTTAAGTTTAGATGTAAAAGAGGAGAAGGGGACAAACACTGCTTAATTCTTACCATTCCAGGGACTGGATGAATTCTCTCAGTGGAAAATTGTGTCTACTTGTGTGTGTATATGCATATGTGCAGGGATAATGTGGATGAGAATATAATATGAATTGGGTTCAAGAATGGGGTCAAACAAGAATTCAAGAGAGTGAAAGAAAATACAGTAAGGAGTAACAAAGAGTATATATATTTGCTGAAAAAAATCTTACTAAAATTAGGTAGAAATGTCATGGAGAATACTATATTAACAATTTATAGAATAAGAAAAAACAGATTATGTCTTTTTTGGAGCATAATTGCTTTACCATGTTGTAATAATTTCTGCTCTACAACAAAGTGGATCAGCTCTATGTCCTCATGCATCCCTCCTTCTTGAACCTCCCACCCACCCCATACCCCGTCCCCCTCCTCTAGGCTATTCCAGAGCACCCAGCTGAGCTCTCTGTGCTCTGGGGAGCTTCCCACTAGCTGGCTGTTTCACATATGGCAGTGTATTTGACTTGAGGAAGACAGAACATTCAGAAATATAAGTACTCTCCAGTCACTTCCTTCATTCTAATGAAATAACTGGCATCGATGGGCTTGTTAAGAGGAAAGAGGCACAAATGTGAAATCTGTCTGTAGGGATGAGTAAAAATATTCAACTACTATTTTCGTTTACATAAGACAACAAGGAATTCCTTTTAATACTTAGTGACAATCATGTCATTTTATTCACTGACAAAATACACTGTGTAGGTTGTATTTTGTTAAAGAAATTTAATTTCAGATGCAATATTGTTGGTGGTTTAGTCACTAGGTTTTCTCAAACACTTGCAACTGCATGGACTGTAGCCTACCATGCTCTTCTGTCCATGGGATTTCACAGGCAAGAATTCCAGAGTAGGTAGCCATTTCCTTCTTCAGGCGGTCTTTCCGATCCAGGAGTCAGACTCAAGTCTCTGGCATTTCAGGTGGATTCTTTATTGCCTGAGCCACCAGGGCATGTAATTTCAAATATAAAATTCAAAGGAGACTTTTTTTATTTACAAAAAAGGTATATTCAAAAGAAATTCAAAGAAATAACTACCACCGATAAACCTGTATCTATCAATTGTGTCTTCATTCAGCATACACCTTTTTAGTCTTCTGAATGCCAGGATCTGTACTTAAAAGTGCATATAATCTGTTTTCCTTTCTATTTTTAGAAGTGAAGTCAAACAAACAAAAATCCAGCAAGGACTTCTCTGGTGGCCCAGTGGCTAAGATTCCTGGCTTTCAATGCAGGAGGCCTCAGTTCAAGCCCTGGTCAGGGCGCTAGATCCCACATACTGCAACTAAGACCCAGCACAGTCAAATAAATAAATATTAAAAAAAAAAAAAAAAAATCCAGCAATACTAACAACAACACCAAAAGACAAATCTACAGTTAACTTTACCAAAATGCACTGGAAATTGCGTACAGAGAGAGGATTATGTGGCTTAAACTGCTAGAGCATAAAGAAGATAAAAATATTTAAAAGGGATTAAAATGACATTTACAAAACAGCCAAGAACCGGTATGTCTTTTGCACCTGTAGTCTTCACAGGAAGGTACCTAGTTCTCAAACATTCATTCCACCAGACTTTTTCTCAGGCAGACTGGTGTGTGGGGGGGACCATTTTGTCTAAAACTTATAGTAAAATACCATACATTCATGGACTTCCCAGGTGGTGCTAATGGTAAAGAACTGGCTGCCCAGGCAGGAGACACATCAGAGACTCGGGTTTGATCCCTGGATCAGGAAGATCTGCTGGAGACGGGCACGGCAAACCACTCCAGTATTCTTGCCTGGAGAATCCCATGGGCAGAGAAGCATGAAGGGCTACGGTCCATGGGGTCACAAAGATGTGGACATGACTGAGCACGCATGCACAAACTACTAGTACCTCAGACAGCTGATGTGGAATACAAACTCTGAGGCTCTGATTGAAACAAAAACCAACCAAAATCTAAGGAAGCATTGATTATGGAATTTTCCCATTGCAAGTACAGCAAAAGGACACTTTTCTCCCACCTAAGCTTTTTGTTACTGGTTGATAGCACCTTGCCTGCTTGTGTCCCCAAACACTCAGGAATGTTTATCTCATCTTCTTCCATTTGATTGCAGATTTCAGGCTGATTGCTTGTTGTGGTCTCCTAATTACCCCCTTAAAGTTTTTAATTGCATTGTCTTAAAAGTGAACACTACAGCATGTGTGGTACTTAGTAATTAGGTAAAAACTAAAATATAAGCTTACAGGTAAGACATTTACATAATTCATTCAGACTACATAAAACACTGCCATATGCAGAATGTACACATTGCTAATTACAAAATTATATTCCATCAACCATCACAAATTGAAGAGTCAGGGCATTTATGTCATTTAACAAGTTGTTAAGTGGGTGGGTCTTGGAGTGTATTTGCAGTTTTGTTAGACACTCTGACTTTGTCTCTGGTGGCTGTCACTGTGTAATTAATGTTCTCTCTTTAGAGAAGCAAAGACAGCGACATTAGCACTCACTACCTCAGATGGAGGAGGCCAGGACACTGCACATGCCACCCACCTGCTTGCCAATGCAGGTAGATGTACAAGACGCAGGTTCGATCCTTGAGTCAGGGCGATCCCCTGGAGGATGGCATGGCAACCCACCCCAGTATTCTTGCCGGGAGAATCCAATGGACAGAGGAGCCTGGTGAGCTATGGTCCATGAGGTTCAAAAGAGTTGGACACAACTGAAGCTACTTAGCACACAAGCTTTATATGTAAATAAGAAAATAAAACCTTTACAAGAGTTTAACACACACATGCACACACAAACATCCAGTACTGACTGCTGCTTTAATCTAAAAGCCATGTAAAATGTCCTTTCTCCTTTTCTGATATGTTGGAGGATCTTATGATACTTTTGCCAAGCTAGGAACCCATTTCATCTAGAGTTAGATGCTAGGTAGAGTTGGTGAATACAATTTGAGTTCATTTGCAGAGGAGTTCTGAAAGCATTTGAAAAACGACTGTAGATCACAAGGTTCCAAAATTAAGTCATGAAAAAAGAGTCCTATGCTACACATTCTTTGTTTTTTTTTTTTTTTGGCCACTTCTATTGATCTTTCATTCACTTATCTTTTTTGCTCTTTGGCCTGTGTGGGCCTCCCTTTGCAGTGGCCTCTCTTGTCATAGAGCACCAGCTCTGGGCGCATGTGCTCCAGAGCTCCGATTCGGTAGTTGGACACACCGGTCCAGCTGCTCCACGGCCTGTGGGATCTTCCCAGGCCAGGGATCGAACCAGCACTCCTTGCACTGCAAGGCAGTATCCTTACCCACTGGACCACCAGGCATCCCCTGTCTTTTTGATGGAAGTATTATTCCTGGAAGAACTGAGGAATTCTGTGAAAACAAGGTTTCTGGACTGTAGTCCAGCATCTGAGAAGTCTGTTCATAGCATCCTGGAATGCCCTTTAACTCCCATCATTTCTGATCAATCTTTAAGACCTATCCAGGTGCTACCAACTCTGTAAGGCAGACCCCAGTCAATCCAGTAGAGTTGCCAGCAGCTATTCAGTAGTTACTTAGAAAAAATGTTCTCTGTTATGTCATTATATCAGGTATGCATCACAGTGTTTTTAATCATCTGTTAACACCAGCTTCCCCTATCCAAACTCATTTGATAATGTAAGATAATATTTGTATTATAGTAAGGTATCGCAGGTTCGATCCTTGAGTCAGGGCGATCCCCTGGAGGATGGCATGGCAACCCACCCCAGTATTCTTGCCGGGAGAATCCAATGGACAGAGGAGCCTGGTGAGCTATGGTCCATGAGGTTCAAAAGAGTTGGACACAACTGAAGCTACTTAGCACACAAGCTTTATATGTAAATAAGAAAATAAAACCTTTACAAGAGTTTAACACACACATGCACACACAAACATCCAGTACTGACTGCTGCTTTAATCTAAAAGCCATGTAAAATGTCCTTTCTCCTTTTCTGATATGTTGGAGGATCTTATGATACTTTTGCCAAGCTAGGAACCCATTTCATCTAGAGTTAGATGCTAGGTAGAGTTGGTGAATACAATTTGAGTTCATTTGCAGAGGAGTTCTGAAAGCATTTGAAAAACGACTGTAGATCACAAGGTTCCAAAATTAAGTCATGAAAAAAGAGTCCTATGCTACACATTCTTTGTTTTTTTTTTTTTTTTTTTTTTGGCCACTTCTATTGATCTTTCATTCACTTATCTTTTTTGCTCTTTGGCCTGTGTGGGCCTCCCTTTGCAGTGGCCTCTCTTGTCATAGAGCACCAGCTCTGGGCGCATGTGCTCCAGAGCTCCGATTCGGTAGTTGGACACACCGGTCCAGCTGCTCCACGGCCTGTGGGATCTTCCCAGGCCAGGGATCGAACCAGCACTCCTTGCACTGCAAGGCAGTATCCTTACCCACTGGACCACCAGGCATCCCCTGTCTTTTTGATGGAAGTATTATTCCTGGAAGAACTGAGGAATTCTGTGAAAACAAGGTTTCTGGACTGTAGTCCAGCATCTGAGAAGTCTGTTCATAGCATCCTGGAATGCCCTTTAACTCCCATCATTTCTGATCAATCTTTAAGACCTATCCAGGTGCTACCAACTCTGTAAGGCAGACCCCAGTCAATCCAGTAGAGTTGCCAGCAGCTATTCAGTAGTTACTTAGAAAAAATGTTCTCTGTTATGTCATTATATCAGGTATGCATCACAGTGTTTTTAATCATCTGTTAACACCAGCTTCCCCTATCCAAACTCATTTGATAATGTAAGATAATATTTGTATTATAGTAAGGTATCAAAAATATAGCGAAAGTCCTACAGACAGCATTTCCTAGAGTAATGGCAGACAGAGCCTGATGCTTAATGACAACGTGGAAATCATATCTACTGTTTCAAAGGACAAGGGCTTATCTTACTACCCAACTGACTTTCCTTTGTGATTTGGCTAGGGAGAGTTACTTCTTGGAAAGAAAGTATTTGATGAATTTTCACAATGCTGGACTAATGTGTTAAAGCTTGAAACATAGAATTTAATCAGGATAAATAAAAAGTCCTAACTTCCAGTTAAAGTATTTTATGGTCTAGGATCAAGACACTGAAGCTTCATGCTATAACATGCATAGAGTATAATTTGTGGGAAATTGTCCTTGAGCCCCTTCTCTTTGTTAGTTTCAGTGCTAAGTATTTTACAGATACCACTTAGCTCAATCCTCAAAACATTATGAGGTAGTAATATCAGTTGATGAGTCCATTGAGCCCAAGAGGAGGGCTTAGTAACCCACCCACGGCCACATAAAGACTGTGTGGACACAACGTGGAGTGAGATCCATGGCTCTCTAGGTTTAAAGCCCAGGGTTATGATCCACATGCTACACAGATTCTCCAAGAAATCTAGGTGTGACTTGGTCCCTAGAAATATTACAACTTTCTGTTGCACTAATAGACGTACTACGTCCAGACTAAGAGACTGACTATTCTTCACCACTTTTTGAACATTATAAAAACTGTGACTGTCCCGATTATAGCATCTCCAGGATGGCAAAGTAGCCAGAAAAACAAACAAACAAAGAAACAGTCACAGCTCGTGAGAAGACTTGGAGGGACATGACTGACATCTTGAAATATCTGGAGAAGTGTCCTTTTCAAATTGGAATTTTCCTTTTTGGCTGAGTCCAGAAGATGGGACAAGAAACAACTGAGAAAGCTAGTTACTTTTGGGCAACTTGTTCAATCAAATGCTTTTGCTCATCTCCCCTCTAGGATGTGTTGCTCTTCTCTTGATTCCCATTGTTTCTTTATATACTGCTAGGTGTTAATTCTCTGCAGGTAAATGAACATACCTTCTCCCAGTCTCTCAGACGTAAGAGATTTATACACCACTTAAATTACTTTTCCATGTTATCCTCCACTGAATAGAAATATTAATTCTGAGATGGTCTTCACATATCAATTTTTTTCCCTTATGAACTTAGCCTTTTAGGGGCAAAAAAGCGCCTTGTTTAAGAAAGCTTTCCCTATCCTGATGAAACTCCACAGTTTATTCTACACATTTTATAGAATTTTCTTTCACATTTAGATATGTCTTTATTGTTTGGCTGCACGATGCAGCTTGTGGAGTCTTACTTCTCTGACCAGGAATCACATTTAGGTGTTTAAAAGATCAGAAGATTTACACCCTTTCTCACTGTAAGAGGAGTTTCCTTGAAAGTTATAATACTTTTGTTATTTGTCAAGTTTGCATACATTCGTTTTTGGACTCTTCTGAAGCAGATGTCTCTTCTTTTTACCCTGAAAACCATGCACAGATTTTATTCCTATAAAATTGTCTTATTATATGATAAAAAACAAAGAGCTTACTTTTTAATATATGGAAGACCAGATACTTAATTTTTAAACATTTCACTCTATACTGGGGGTTTCCATGGTGGCACTGACTGTAAAGAATCTGCCTGCAAAGTGGAAGACCTGGGCTCCATCTCTGGGTTGGGAAGATTCCCTGGAGAAAGGGCAGGCTACCCACTCCAATATTCTTCACCACTTTTGAACATTATAAAAACTGTGACTGTCCCGATTATAGCATCTCCAGGATGGCAAAGTAGCCAGAAAAACAAACAAACAAAGAAACAGTCACAGCTCGTGAGAAGACTTGGAGGGACATGACTGACATCTTGAAATATCTGGAGAAGTGTCCTTTTCAAATTGGAATTTTCCTTTTTGGCTGAGTCCAGAAGATGGGACAAGAAACAACTGAGAAAGCTAGTTACTTTTGGGCAACTTGTTCAATCAAATGCTTTTGCTCATCTCCCCTCTAGGATGTGTTGCTCTTCTCTTGATTCCCATTGTTTCTTTATATACTGCTAGGTGTTAATTCTCTGCAGGTAAATGAACATACCTTCTCCCAGTCTCTCAGACGTAAGAGATTTATACACCACTTAAATTACTTTTCCATGTTATCCTCCACTGAATAGAAATATTAATTCTGAGATGGTCTTCACATATCAATTTTTTTCCCTTATGAACTTAGCCTTTTAGGGGCAAAAAAGCGCCTTGTTTAAGAAAGCTTTCCCTATCCTGATGAAACTCCACAGTTTATTCTACACATTTTATAGAATTTTCTTTCACATTTAGATATGTCTTTATTGTTTGGCTGCACGATGCAGCTTGTGGAGTCTTACTTCTCTGACCAGGAATCACATTTAGGTGTTTAAAAGATCAGAAGATTTACACCCTTTCTCACTGTAAGAGGAGTTTCCTTGAAAGTTATAATACTTTTGTTATTTGTCAAGTTTGCATACATTCGTTTTTGGACTCTTCTGAAGCAGATGTCTCTTCTTTTTACCCTGAAAACCATGCACAGATTTTATTCCTATAAAATTGTCTTATTATATGATAAAAAACAAAGAGCTTACTTTTTAATATATGGAAGACCAGATACTTAATTTTTAAACATTTCACTCTATACTGGGGGTTTCCATGGTGGCACTGACTGTAAAGAATCTGCCTGCAAAGTGGAAGACCTGGGCTCCATCTCTGGGTTGGGAAGATTCCCTGGAGAAAGGGCAGGCTACCCACTCCAATATTCTTGCCCAAAGAGTTGGACACAACTGAGGTGCTTAATAAAAATTCTGTATTTTACAACATCAAATAAAAACATTAAGTTCTAGATAATATTCAAAGTATATTAAGGGGCCCATTGTTAAGTTATCAGAAAGACATCCACATAGTTTCACTGATAAGGACTCTGTTCATTATATTTCCTGTGAAGCATAAACACTTATCTTTAACATAAGAGGGAGTTTTAAGGTTTTTTTAACAATTAAAATCTGATGCTAAGACATGGTTTTCACATTTCCAAAATAAAATGATGGACATGTTGATGTTGAGGGCCTGTTCAAGCTCCAAAATTTTTATGAGCCTATAAAAATCACCCACATAGAAATTTCAGTGAAAAAAGCAATTTCTATGTCTCTATTTCTGAAAAAATTTCCTAGAAGGTACGTTTTCTCAGGCATTCACCTTCATGCCTTGTCTCAAACCTAAGATTATATCAAGACTACATGAGGGCATAACAACATCCTTTAACCTTTAAAAAGTAGGTTGATTAAAAATTAAATAGTGAAATCAAAACAGAACAATGAAATTTTATGTTAATACCTCCTAATGCAACATGCTTCAAGACTGAGGATGAACAATTTAATAAAATATGAGATACAACAATTAAATATATCTCATCAAACCAAAACTGTATTTCTAAAATGGTATTATCTGAATGCGTTCTTAGGAATCAAATTTGCGTAGGGACAAAAAGACACTTTACAATGTCTAAACAGTAAGGAACATTTTATAGAAACATTTCTTTATGAGGTCTCAGGGCGAAAATAGTACATCATTTTAATACATATCATTATTTCAAAAATATTATATGTAATATCACTTAATATTGGTAACTTATAATTATGCCAGTTTTCCTCTCAGAGAAAATTGAGTTTGTTCAGATATTTTAGAAAGTAATTTTGAAAAATGTAAAAAGTTTTAGTTAGGGGCATTAAAATAACTATTTCATTATCACAATTTTAAAATGAGGCAAACCATCAAAATAAATAAATAAATAAATAAATAAATAAAATGAGGCAGCATTACAGACTCTGCAGAAGGGCTGCAATAAACATAGCTAATAAATAACAAGTGCTGTCTGGAATGTGGAAAAACTGTAACTTTCAAGCATTACTGGTGGAAATGTAAAATGAAAACGCCACTTTGAAAAAGTTAGGCAGTTTCTTAAAACTTAAATTCATCATTCCCAGAAATCACACACCTAAGAATATATTCCCCAAAATGAAAATTTATGTCCAAATAAAGATGTGTATGCAAATGTTTATAGAAGCATTATTCAAAATGGCCCAACACTGGAAACCTTATCAATGTTCAGCAACTGGGAAATGGATAAGCAAAATGTGAAATAGTCATACAATGGAGTACTACTGAGAAATTAAAAGGAATGAACTACTAATGCAGGCTAAAACATGCATGACTCTCAAAACCATTATGAACACTGAAAGAAGCCAGAGGCAAAAGACGACATATTTAATGCCATATTTAAGATGCCATTTTAATATGAGATGTTTAGAAAAGGCAAAGCTATAGAGTCAGAAAGCAGATTAGTAGTTGCCTGAAGCTGAGACCGGAAACAGAAATGAACTGTAAATGAACCTAAATCTTTGTAGGGCAATGGAGATTCTAAAACTGGATGGTGGTAGGGAAGTCCTTCCAGGAATGGAGATGCACAAGCTTCAGGAACCCTTTCCCCCAGAAAACAAACATAGCTGGTAAGAATGATTTAAACCAACAACAACCACCACCATTTCAAGTGTTTGGAAATTCTCTTAAGGACACACAACAAATGGAGAAAGTTTAACCCCTGATAATCAACTAAATCTTGGTAAGAGGAGAGTCTACAGCACTTGAACCATCGCATACTCCCCTCCTTGCCCATAAATGAGATGGAAGTTCTACTCTGACTGGGTGGAACCAGAAGACAGCTCCCTCTCTCACCCTGCCAAGTCTAGAGCTGTACTTTCTTCCCAGGAAAGAGAGATGCCTAGCGTTCCTTCTCTACCATCTTGCAGAAGCTCTATTTCAGACAATGTGACTGGGAGGTGAGACGCACTCTTTCCACACTGAGCCCAATGTATTCGATGAAAGCACTATCCCAGCTGCAGCACGCTGACAGTGCTTGGCTCTGACGGGTTTCACCCAGTTTGTTCCTAAGGAGGTGGTTTCATGATGGGTGAGGCAAGCTAAGAAGACCGGGAATCACCATCCCAGCTCATTGCCCTGCTCACTGTGCAGAAGAGTCATTCCAAAACACGTGGACCATTGCCCTGGTCCCACCTCCAGAGCAGTGGTGCAAGGGTGCAAATTATCAAGGGGACAGGCACGGTGTAAGAAAGAGTTGAGCACTCCAGTCCTCTCCCTAATAGGATGGACTGTATTAGACACACAGCAGAGGGAAGTTTAAACCTAAGGGTGCACTGAAAACAAAGATGAACTACTAATGCAGGCTAAAACATGCATGACTCTCAAAACCATTATGAACACTGAAAGAAGCCAGAGGCAAAAGACGACATATTTAATGCCATATTTAAGATGCCATTTTAATATGAGATGTTTAGAAAAGGCAAAGCTATAGAGTCAGAAAGCAGATTAGTAGTTGCCTGAAGCTGAGACCGGAAACAGAAATGAACTGTAAATGAACCTAAATCTTTGTAGGGCAATGGAGATTCTAAAACTGGATGGTGGTAGGGAAGTCCTTCCAGGAATGGAGATGCACAAGCTTCAGGAACCCTTTCCCCCAGAAAACAAACATAGCTGGTAAGAATGATTTAAACCAACAACAACCACCACCATTTCAAGTGTTTGGAAATTCTCTTAAGGACACACAACAAATGGAGAAAGTTTAACCCCTGATAATCAACTAAATCTTGGTAAGAGGAGAGTCTACAGCACTTGAACCATCGCATACTCCCCTCCTTGCCCATAAATGAGATGGAAGTTCTACTCTGACTGGGTGGAACCAGAAGACAGCTCCCTCTCTCACCCTGCCAAGTCTAGAGCTGTACTTTCTTCCCAGGAAAGAGAGATGCCTAGCGTTCCTTCTCTACCATCTTGCAGAAGCTCTATTTCAGACAATGTGACTGGGAGGTGAGACGCACTCTTTCCACACTGAGCCCAATGTATTCGATGAAAGCACTATCCCAGCTGCAGCACGCTGACAGTGCTTGGCTCTGACGGGTTTCACCCAGTTTGTTCCTAAGGAGGTGGTTTCATGATGGGTGAGGCAAGCTAAGAAGACCGGGAATCACCATCCCAGCTCATTGCCCTGCTCACTGTGCAGAAGAGTCATTCCAAAACACGTGGACCATTGCCCTGGTCCCACCTCCAGAGCAGTGGTGCAAGGGTGCAAATTATCAAGGGGACAGGCACGGTGTAAGAAAGAGTTGAGCACTCCAGTCCTCTCCCTAATAGGATGGACTGTATTAGACACACAGCAGAGGGAAGTTTAAACCTAAGGGTGCACTGAAAACAAAGATGATTTGATGGTAAACAATTAAGAGAAGGCTGGCAGTTCCATGATAAATAAATGAAGTGACAGACTAGCTAGAAGTTTGCCAGAGAATTCAGCAAAGAGACAGCTATGAAGACATCTCCTGGGGGTGGAACAAATCTTAAAGACTCAGGAGATCAAAGAAAGACAGTGAGAATCTGGTCAAGCCAAAGTCAACTATGGAGGGAGGGAGAGTGGTAAGGGAGACTGTGTATATCTCTCAGGAGTTACCCTCTGAGGAGCAAAATCAGGCATTGACCAGGGTAAACAGATTTCACTGAAGCAGTCTGCCCAAGTCATTAAAAAAAAAAAAAGAATGTAAGGCTACAATGGAAACAAGCCTAGACATCTGTGTTAGGGGAGGGATCAATATTTAGAATTGCAGCAAAATATGATCTATCTTATCCAAAATGTCAAGATTGCAATCAAAAAGTTATGAGCTATACAAAGAAACAGGAAAGCGGAACCCATAAAGAGGACAACAAAAGCAGACATTTGAAACTGTTGTTGAAGAGGCACAGATGGGAGACAGAGCCAACAAAGACTTTCAAGCAGATGTTATAAACATGTCCACAGAACTGAAGGAAACTGTTTAAAGAATAACAGGAAGACTTCCTTTGTTGGCCAGTGGTTAGGAATCTACCTGGCAATGCAGGGATTCCGTCGTTAAGCCATGTCCAATTCTCTGACCCTACGGACGGCACCACACTAGGCTTTCCTGTCTGTCACTTATCTCCCGGAGTTTGAACGAATTCAGGTCCACTGAGTCAGCGATGCAGAGATCATGGGCTCTATCCCTTGTCTGAGAAGATTCCACATGTTGTGAGGCAACTAAGCCCATGGGCCACAACTGCTGAAGCCCACCTGCCCTAGACCCTGTGCTCTACAACAAGAGAAGCCGCTGCAATGAGAAGCCCATACACCTCAACTAGAGGGTAGCCCCACTCACCTCAGCTAGAAAAACCTGCACAAAGACCCAGTGCAGAAAAAAAAAACATGCATCAAGGGGACAGGCACGGTGTAAGAAAGAGTTGAGCACTCCAGTCCTCTCCCTAATAGGATGGACTGTATTAGACACACAGCAGAGGGAAGTTTAAACCTAAGGGTGCACTGAAAACAAAGATGATTTGATGGTAAACAATTAAGAGAAGGCTGGCAGTTCCATGATAAATAAATGAAGTGACAGACTAGCTAGAAGTTTGCCAGAGAATTCAGCAAAGAGACAGCTATGAAGACATCTCCTGGGGGTGGAGCAAATCTTAAAGACTCAGGAGATCAAAGAAAGACAGTGAGAATCTGGTCAAGCCAAAGTCAACTATGGAGGGAGGGAGAGTGGTAAGGGAGACTGTGTATATCTCTCAGGAGTTACCCTCTGAGGAGCAAAATCAGGCATTGACCAGGGTAAACAGATTTCACTGAAGCAGTCTGCCCAAGTCATTAAAAAAAAAAAAAAAAAAAAAAATGTAAGGCTACAATGGAAACAAGCCTAGACATCTGTGTTAGGGGAGGGATCAATATTTAGAATTGCAGCAAAATATGATCTATCTTATCCAAAATGTCAAGATTGCAATCAAAAAGTTATGAGCTATACAAAGAAACAGGAAAGCGGAACCCATAAAGAGGACAACAAAAGCAGACATTTGAAACTGTTGTTGAAGAGGCACAGATGGGAGACAGAGCCAACAAAGACTTTCAAGCAGATGTTATAAACATGTCCACAGAACTGAAGGAAACTGTTTAAAGAATAACAGGAAGACTTCCTTTGTTGGCCAGTGGTTAGGAATCTACCTGGCAATGCAGGGATTCCGTCGTTAAGCCATGTCCAATTCTCTGACCCTACGGACGGCACCACACTAGGCTTTCCTGTCTGTCACTTATCTCCCGGAGTTTGAACGAATTCAGGTCCACTGAGTCAGCGATGCAGAGATCATGGGCTCTATCCCTTGTCTGAGAAGATTCCACATGTTGTGAGGCAACTAAGCCCATGGGCCACAACTGCTGAAGCCCACCTGCCCTAGACCCTGTGCTCTACAACAAGAGAAGCCGCTGCAATGAGAAGCCCATACACCTCAACTAGAGGGTAGCCCCCACTCACCTCAGCTAGAAAAAGCCTGAGCTGCACAAAGACCCAGTGCAGCCAAAAATAAATATACATAAAAGGAGAACAAAAGGAAAATATGCACAATGACTAATCAAGCACAGAATGTCAATAGATAGAAATTATCAACAAGGATCACAAATTCTGGAGCTGAAAAGTACAGTAACTGAAATGAAAAATTCACCAGAGGAGATCCACAGTAGATACAAGCTGACAACAGAAAGATGCACTAAACAGGAAGAAGGACTGACAGAAAGGATGTAACCTGAAGATCAGAGGGGAAAAAAGTGAAACTGAATACAGCTCAGAGCAATGTGAACCCCATACGTATTCTATCATACATAAAAGGAGTACCAGAAGGACAAGAGAGATACAAACAGAAAAAAAAAACTAACAATGAATGTAAAGTTCTCCAATTCAATGTAAAACATTAATCTATACACCTGAGAAGTAGAATAAACACAGAGATTCGCATCCAGATACACCATGGTTAAGACGCTAAAAGAAAACAAAATAAATGAGAAATCTTGCAAGTAGCAAAATAAAAAATGACTATTTCAAGGAGATACCAATAAAATTAACAACTGACTTCTCATCTGAAGCAATGGACACAAAAACACAGTGGGATGGAATACTGAAAGTGCTGAAAGGAAAATAAATCTTACATTCAGAAAAATCATCTTTCAAAAATGAACATGAGACAGATATATTCTTTAATAAACAAAGAGTAAGAAATACACTGTTAGCACTTCCAGCATATAAGAAGCACTAAGGAAGGTTCTTCAGGCAGAAAGTGGAGGAAACCAGAAATTAGTTAAAATCAACATGAGGGCTTCCCCAGTGGTTCAGTGGCAAAGAGTTCACCTGCCAATGCAGGAGACACAACTTCGATCCCCGATCCATGAGGATCCGACATGGTACGGAGCAACTAAGCCTGTGAGCCACAACTATGCAGCCTATGCTCTAGAGCCTTGGAGCTGCAACTCTTGAGCCCATGTGCTGCAACTACTGAAGCCCATGTGCCCTAGAGCCCAAGTACCACAACAAGAGAAGTCACCACAACAAGAAGCTTTGTTACCTCAACTAGAGAGTAGCCCCTGCTCCCTGCAACTAGAGAAGAGCCTGTGGTAGCAGTGAAAATCCAAAACATCCAAAAATAAATAAATAAATATTTTTAAAAATCAATATGAAAAAATAAAAAGCACCATCCAAATTAAGTACTTCACATAAATGTTTACTTCTTCCCCTTTCTTCTCTTAATGATTTTTTTTTTAAAGATTTATTTATTTATTTATTTTGGGCGGGGGTCGGGTTGGGGAAGGAGGGGAGCAGGCAGGCCACTTCTATTCGTCTTTCTTTTCTTTATTTTCATCCATCATTGTTCTTTGGCTCGTGTGGGCCTCCCATCGCGGTGGCCTCTGTTGTCACAGAGCACCGGCTCTGGGCGCATGCGCTCCAGAGCCCTGGCTCGGTAATTGGACACATCGGTCCAGCCGCTCCACGGCACGTGGGATCTTCCCAGGCCAGGGATCGAACTGGCGCCCCTTGCACTGCAAGGCAGTGTCCTTACCCACTGGACCACCAGGGGAAGTCCTCTTAATGATTTTTAAAACAGTTCCATAAAATGATATGTGTATGTCATTATAATATTTCTCCTGTAACATGTATAAATAAATTTGACAAAATATGGCACAAAAGGAGCGAAGGGGAAGAATCATTTGATTAAGGAATGACAACAGACATTAAGCAGAATAATCAAAAACAAATGAAAAGAGACAGGGTTAAAAAATTCTATAATTATATGCTTGTGCTCCTTTCTTCTCTCAGTTTCTTTTAAAAACACAAAGTTATATAAAGAATAATTATAACAGTACATTGTTGGTTTTGTAATAGAACACAGATATAATAATAAAAGCAAAAAATGGGAAGAAGGAAATAAGCTTTAAAAGGATAATTTTTCTATAGCTCCCTGGGATTACTTTAGTCTAAATCTGGTAAATGAATATGTATATTTAGGCCCTAAAGCAACTACAGCTGGCCCTCCATACCCATGGATACCACATCAGTAGTTTTGAAAAACCCAATTGAAAATATTCACAAGAAAAAATTCCAGAAAGTTCTCAAAAGCAAAATTTGAGTTTGATGAGCACTAGTAATCGTTTACACAGTATTTACAATGTATTGACAACATTTACACAGTATTTACATTGTATTTCTCTGCACCAGACTCCAGTGTTTCAGTCTGTTTGCCTTCAGTATGTGTCAGCCATAGGATCCTGGGTTTGACAAGAACAATCCTTCCATGGAATTCCAGTGATGGTGGAAAGATGGATCTCCCCTTATGCTGGTCATCACACTACACCCAGCAACCTTAGAAATGTCTTTGTGAGAGCTGGTGGAGACTAAGAGCTCGTGAGGCGTATAAGGACCCACCAGGAATATCTTCTGAAACTGGTTACCTTCTAAGTCCAATATCCAGAGGACAGAATCAGTCTCATGCTTCTGATGCACACAGCTATGTTCTGTGCTTTAGAATCTCATCTGCTCTCCTTTCCCAACGCTTGCGCCTTAGGCTACAATGGGATCTACCTTCTCTAACATCAAGGGACCATACCCTCACCTGAAGAACAGAACTTGATCCGGTGGTACACAGCACCTTACGTTCCCAATACTTAGTCCTAGTGGAACCAGAGCAGGACCACAGGCTCACACACACAGCCAAGAAGCAGGGTGACTGTCTCCTCTTCTTGAAGGTATTTATAGACTTCACAGTGGATTCTCTGGAGAATTCACAGTTTAATCTAAACCATTTCTATTTATGCATTTACTTAATATTGGTCATGCCATGGGTATGTGGGATCTTAGTTCCCCGACCAAGGATTGAACCCATGCCCCCTGCAGTGGAAGCATGGAGTCTTAACCACTAGACTGCCAGGGAAGTCCCAAGAATTCAAATCTTGGGACTAAGGGCAGCAGAAAGTAGATAAGCTCTATTCCCTTCTGCTCCAGGAGGATATAAGCTGCATGGTAGTCTCCTTTTCCCTATTTAAACCCCATCCTGTGTATGATCTCGCAGTCCTTTGCTACTCTGGAAGAGAAGAGGTGACAAACCAGGATTCTCACAAGTTTTCAGTAGTTTCCATCTCTGTGAAATCCTACACTGAATTTCAAAAGACAGGTCAACAAAGTTGAAAATTTTGCTGTTTTAAGTGGGTGGTTATTGAATGCTAGGTAACACAAAATGGCCCACAAAGCATGTGAAAATTGACAAGAAGTTTTGGGTAGAATTACACAGCATTTAAGGGAAAGATAGAAGAAAATGAGTCAGTGACTGAAATAAGATGAGTTTTGTAAGCAAGAGAGAATAAAAGTGGCACTAGAAAATTCAGGGTAAAAACGATTTCCTAAATGTGCATCCTACAGTCCTAGATACTGTGAATATGCCAACAGGTTAAGAAACCAAAAGAGGCTATTATTTTGGAAGCCAAGAGATCATGAGCCTTTAAAGCAGTTTTGATGTCATAGTGACAGGTAGATGATTTACCTGATTGGTTGAAAGGTCAATAGGAAATGAAGAGTTACAGGCAAAGAGTATATAGTACCCTTTCAAGACATTTGGTGGTGATGGCAAGGGAAATGTGGCTTGAAAAGGAAAAAAAAAAAAAGTCAAAGATGGTTTCCCTTATAAATATAGGATGGAGGCAATGATTTTGGAACATTTTTAGACAAAGATATGGAGCAGTGAGAAGACTGTCAAAAATTTGAGAAAGAAAAAGCTGTGAACAAGATGCAAAGAATATAGACAGGAAAGTGTTGGGTGGGAGGACGGTGGCTCAACATTGTCTTTAGGAAGAAGACGGAACCACTCCTGAAAAAGGGCATAATGACTGGACAGAAGGTGAGCAAGTGGAGTCATATGGTCACTGCTGCGGAAGGACATGGCGACCCACTCCAGTGTTCTTGCCTGGAGAATCCCATGGACAGACGAGCCTGGTGGGCTACAGTCCATGGGGTCGCACAGAGTCGGACACAACAGAGTGACTGAGCACACATACCCCCGAGCAGGAAGGAAAATCAGAGGGGGAGAAAGCTGTAGGGAGGTGGGACACAGAGTGGGCAGAAGTGGAGCCCAGAGGACCTTGTTTATTATTTACTGATAGAATTCCATGGGCGCTTTGAGCTGAGATTGGTGTGGATACTAGGGGGAAGGGGGAGAAAAGGTTGGGTTGAATTGCGAGATAGAGATTGAAAACACACAGACACTACATTGACAAACTACAAAAGGTCAAAACAAAGTTTTCAGTAGTTTCCATCTCTGTGAAATCCTACACTGAATTTCAAAGACAGGTCAACAAAGTTGAAAATTTTGCTGTTTTAAGTGGGTGGTTATTGAATGCTAGGTAACACAAAATGGCCCACAAAGCATGTGAAAATTGACAAGAAGTTTTGGGTAGAATTACACAGCATTTAAGGGAAAGATAGAAGAAAATGAGTCAGTGACTGAAATAAGATGAGTTTTGTAAGCAAGAGAGAATAAAAGTGGCACTAGAAAATTCAGGGTAAAAACGATTTCCTAAATGTGCATCCTACAGTCCTAGATACTGTGAATATGCCAACAGGTTAAGAAACCAAAAGAGGCTATTATTTTGGAAGCCAAGAGATCATGAGCCTTTAAAGCAGTTTTGATGTCATAGTGACAGGTAGATGATTTACCTGATTGGTTGAAAGGTCAATAGGAAATGAAGAGTTACAGGCAAAGAGTATATAGTACCCTTTCAAGACATTTGGTGGTGATGGCAAGGGAAATGTGGCTTGAAAAGGAAAAAAAAAAAAGTCAAAGATGGTTTCCCTTATAAATATAGGATGGAGGCAATGATTTTGGAACATTTTTAGACAAAGATATGGAGCAGTGAGAAGACTGTCAAAAATTTGAGAAAGAAAAAGCTGTGAACAAGATGCAAAGAATATAGACAGGAAAGTGTTGGGTGGGAGGACGGTGGCTCAACATTGTCTTTAGGAAGAAGACGGAACCACTCCTGAAAAAGGGCATAATGACTGGACAGAAGGTGAGCAAGTGGAGTCATATGGTCACTGCTGCGGAAGGACATGGCGACCCACTCCAGTGTTCTTGCCTGGAGAATCCCATGGACAGACGAGCCTGGTGGGCTACAGTCCATGGGGTCGCACAGAGTCGGACACAACAGAGTGACTGAGCACACATACCCCCGAGCAGGAAGGAAAATCAGAGGGGGAGAAAGCTGTAGGGAGGTGGGACACAGAGTGGGCAGAAGTGGAGCCCAGAGGACCTTGTTTATTATTTACTGATAGAATTCCATGGGCGCTTTGAGCTGAGATTGGTGTGGATACTAGGGGGAAGGGGGAGAAAAGGTTGGGTTGAATTGCGAGATAGAGATTGACACACACACACTATGGACACTACATATAAAATAGGTAACTGATGAGAACCTTACTGTAGAGCCCAAGGAACTCGATGCAGTGTTCTGTGATCACCTAAGTGGGAAGGAAATCCCCCAAAAAGGGGATATATGTACACATATAGCTGATTCACTTTGCTGTACAGCAGAAAATAACACAATGTAAAGCAACTATGAAACTGTTACTCGTTCAGTCATGTCTGTCTGAGTCACCCAATAAGCCCATATGCTCATAAAAATTAATTTAAAAAAAAGCACTGAAGTTGGGAGACTTCAATCCCCCTTATTTCTGAAGGAATGTTAGGGATAACACATTTCTATGATTAACATCTACAGCTTCCCAAATATTTTTTTCAGAATCACAACTTGACCACAAGTCAACATGGTTAATATATTCATCTTATTTCTTTTTTTGTTTGTTTCTTTGTTTTGGAATTGGAGGAAAATTGCTTCACACACACCAGCCAGAATGGCCGTCATCAAAAAATCTACAAATCATAAGTGCTGGAGAGGATGTGGAAAAATGAGAACCCTTCCACAGTGTTGGTGGGAATGTAGACTGATACAGCCATCATGGGGAACAGTATGGACAATCCTTAAAACGCGAGGAATAAATCTACCTTATAATCCAGCAACCCCACTACCGGGCATATACCCTGAGAAAACCACAACTCTAAAAAGACACACGTACCTAATGCTCACTGCCCTCCTCTTATTTCTAACGTCCTTTTCTTCCCCCTTGTTTCTATGACAGTGCTTTAGTAAATCAGGCCCTTATAGTCCTCACAGGGAAACACTTTGCTTTCTCTTCTTATAAGGCAGGTAGGCTATCTTTTGACCCCTTGTTTTCAAGCCCTTTTCGGTCTTGCCTTGCAGACCTTCTGTCTGGGACCTGGAGCCTCTCTAGCTTCTGTGAGCAGATCGGCTTCTAGCTCCCAGTCCTGCCCCGTCCTTCACACCAGCTTTTCTGCAAGGATTCTTAATTTCTCGGTCCTGTTTTAGATCACAAATCAAAGCTCTTGTGCTAATTTGCAGCCTTCTAGAAACATGCTCAAATTCTTCCCGTTTTGAGACCCTCCCAGCATCAACAGTTTACTTCCCATTGATTCATGATTGTACTATTACTTTAATGGCATTTAAAGGAGATGAAAGAAAAATGGGAAAAGCCTCCCCCTTAAATGAACACTACAAATGATCCTTTGATACATAGCCTACTTAGCATGTATATTACACTTCCAATGGAAATTAAACACACACATACACACAAACAACTGTTTGTAAGTTGGTTTTAGGTTCTTTCATAGCTGTAACTACTGCCAATTTCAAAACCCCCTTTGTCCCAGGATCACTCTACAGAAAAGATTAGCTTTCTCTTCCCCTTCTTCTCATGTTGGGATGAAATATTTATTAAAGTAGGAGGGTAATTTTTGCAAAGGAGCATCCTGCTTTACTACCTCTATCCAGATACTGGTTATAGTAGAAATTTCCTGTCCTCAGTAATCATGGAGATAAAAGTTTTACTAGAAAAGGAACAGAGGCTTGGGAGGAAGAATTTGGACAAGACTAATACCCCAGGAATGACAGTGCAGACAAGCAATGAGTATATCCACTCCTCTGGATTATTTCCTAATCTCTGATATGACTTGACAAGCTGCCTCTACTACCCTAAAAAGCAGAACTCTCTCCATCTAAGAAAATCAGATCCAACACTCGAACCTGGAAGACACTTTGGAAACATTATAAAGTGTGTCATCTTGGCAACCATGTAGAGCGTGACCATTTGGAACAGATCTATTTATCAATATGCGCAGAGAGCAAGCTGAAGACTTGCACATTGGTGCTGAATGGAGCATGAAGAAAGAGTGGCGGAGACCGCATAAATATTAAGCAATGACCTTCCGTTTGGAAGTTGGAGGCAATTGCTCACATGGACTTTTATGCATTTAGAATTTATTTCTCCGGGTTCCAAGGTGCAGGTGGATTGTACTAGGAATAAATAATAAGGCAGGTAGGCTATCTTTTGACCCCTTGTTTTCAAGCCCTTTTCGGTCTTGCCTTGCAGACCTTCTGTCTGGGACCTGGAGCCTCTCTAGCTTCTGTGAGCAGATCGGCTTCTAGCTCCCAGTCCTGCCCCGTCCTTCACACCAGCTTTTCTGCAAGGATTCTTAATTTCTCGGTCCTGTTTTAGATCACAAATCAAAGCTCTTGTGCTAATTTGCAGCCTTCTAGAAACATGCTCAAATTCTTCCCGTTTTGAGACCCTCCCAGCATCAACAGTTTACTTCCCATTGATTCATGATTGTACTATTACTTTAATGGCATTTAAAGGAGATGAAAGAAAAATGGGAAAAGCCTCCCCCTTAAATGAACACTACAAATGATCCTTTGATACATAGCCTACTTAGCATGTATATTACACTTCCAATGGAAATTAAACACACACATACACACAAACAACTGTTTGTAAGTTGGTTTTAGGTTCTTTCATAGCTGTAACTACTGCCAATTTCAAAACCCCCTTTGTCCCAGGATCACTCTACAGAAAAGATTAGCTTTCTCTTCCCCTTCTTCTCATGTTGGGATGAAATATTTATTAAAGTAGGAGGGTAATTTTTGCAAAGGAGCATCCTGCTTTACTACCTCTATCCAGATACTGGTTATAGTAGAAATTTCCTGTCCTCAGTAATCATGGAGATAAAAGTTTTACTAGAAAAGGAACAGAGGCTTGGGAGGAAGAATTTGGACAAGACTAATACCCCAGGAATGACAGTGCAGACAAGCAATGAGTATATCCACTCCTCTGGATTATTTCCTAATCTCTGATATGACTTGACAAGCTGCCTCTACTACCCTAAAAAGCAGAACTCTCTCCATCTAAGAAAATCAGATCCAACACTCGAACCTGGAAGACACTTTGGAAACATTATAAAGTGTGTCATCTTGGCAACCATGTAGAGCGTGACCATTTGGAACAGATCTATTTATCAATATGCGCAGAGAGCAAGCTGAAGACTTGCACATTGGTGCTGAATGGAGCATGAAGAAAGAGTGGCGGAGACCGCATAAATATTAAGCAATGACCTTCCGTTTGGAAGTTGGAGGCAATTGCTCACATGGACTTTTATGCATTTAGAATTTATTTCTCCGGGTTCCAAGGTGCAGGTGGATTGTACTAGGAATAAATAATATCACGCTCCAGCAAACCACAGGGAAAGAACGGGCTACCAGCAGAAAAGGGAATCACTATGTCAAACACATGGCAATTTCAGAATAAGAAGATAGACACTTCATTTAGTCTTTGTGACATTTGGAAAAAAAAACAACAACAACATTTTCTAAGTGCAATCATGACCTTGGAAAATATACATTTTATATTTCTAAGTGGCCTTTGAACAGTCAAGTAAGGAATAGAGGGAACGCATCTGCCCTGGAGTAGAAGGAGCTCCTGCAGTGAACTATTTTAACAGAACACACGACTCAGGGGTACAGAGACGTAGTAACAAGCCGTCTTACTAATAGCTCCCTTGAAAAATGAGTACAAAGGCCCAATGTTTTTGAGAAGTTGACTTTTGCTCAAACATTGCATCAGAATATTTACATCTGATATTTAGCATCAAAAATATTTTCACCTTGAGAATATGCTTATCAATACCTAGGACTTAATTTTCCTCAATTACCTTTCCTGTAAACTTTAATATGACAAGCTGCTTTCATTTGAATTGCTTCTCCTTTGCTTATGAAAATCTCTTAGTATAGTAGCTCCCTTGACTGGTTCACACAGTCTGTAGTATCGGTTTCTAACTCACATGAATGCCTCTGTACTCATGTAGAAAATTATAATAATGACTGATAATTTGTTAAAAATATATGGTTAGATGGCATCACCAACTGAATGGACATGCACTTGAGCAAACTCTGAGAGATGGTGAAGGACAGGGGAACCTGGTGTGCTGCAGTCCAGGGGGTCATAAAGAGTTGGACACGACTTAGTGACTCAACAACAAGAACAACAACAACAACGCCTTAATAAGCAACCCGACAATCTATTCATCAAATAATCATTGTTTATAAAATACATACATTTTTCTTTTTTCTTTTTAATTTTGGCCTCTTTTATTTTTCTTTTTAAATTTATTTTCATCTGTCTTTATTCTTTGATGTGTGTGGGCCTCCCATTGCAGTGGCCTCTTTTGTGCAGAGCACTGGCTCTGGGTACATGCACTCCAGAACACTGGCTTGGAATTGGACACACCAGTCCAGCTACTCTGTGGGATCTTCCTGGGCCAGGGATCAAACTGGTGCCCCTTGCACTGCAAGGCAGATTCTTTACCCACTGGACCACCAGGGAAGCCCCATTTTTGGTTTTTTAATTAGCATCTTTGATTCACTTTCCCAACCCACCATTGTTTCTTCTCCTTCCATTCAAAACCTATTATAGAATTACCAAAACATGTTACCTTGAAACTGGACAAGATCCTAGAACACATCTAATTGAAAGGCTCACTTTATAGGGTCCACAGAAATAACACTTAGCAATATTTAGAAGGATATTGATTCATCTGCTTAAGAAGACTATACCTGAGAACAAGGCATCAGAAAAATCTAATGTAAAGACCTATTCCCCGAAGTCTTTGATTTCAATGAAAAAAGATAACAGCCTCTCCCTATCTCTATCACTTTTAAGTGAAATGAATTAACTTTAAATGTTTTAAAGTTTAGTTAATATATTCTGAGAACCTTCGGCTAGGTGAAAGGGTCATTAGTGTTTTGATCCTCCTGGAGACTGGTGACTCATGTCCATGCCTGGCTATAGCACATCTCTTTTCAATGGCTCTTATGTAAAGAATATGCATCCAGTTCCTCAAAAAACTAAACATAGCGTTACAGCATAGAGTTACCATATGATGTAGCAATCCCACTCCTGGGCAGATATCCATAAAAGATGAACACTCTAATTAGAAAAGATACTTACACCCCCATATTCATAGCAGCACTGTTCACACAAGCCATGACATGGAAGCAACATAATGCCCATCAACAGATGAGTAGACAAAGAAGAGGTAGTACATTTATACAATGAAATACCACACAGTCATGAAAAGGAATAGAATAGCACCATTTGCAGCAACACAGATGGACCTAGAGATCACCACTCTGGGGGAAGCAGGCCAGACAGTAAAAGGCATATATGATATACCCATTAAATGCAGAATCTAAAATATAGTAAAAATGAACTTATTTACAAAATAGCAATAGACTCATAGTCACAGAAAACAAACTAGTGTTTACCGAAAAGGAAAGCGGAGAGGCATAAATTGAGAGGAAGTGATTACAGATGCATTCTGCCCATGTAAACAGAGGAACAGTGAGGATCCACTGTAGAGCACGGGGCTATAGTCAACACCTCATAATAAACTACAATAGAAAATTAGAAAAAGAATACAGATACACACATACATATGTCAAACCAAATAATTTTCCTGTATGCCTGAGACTAACACAATATTGTAAACCAAGTGTACTTCAATAAAAAAATGATAGTAAAAACACTTAAAAAAAAAAAAATATGCCTACAGACTAAGATATTCATCTCCAAAAGTTCTGCCAAAGACTCTCTCACAAGAGCATCCAGTTTCTCAGAAAGATACTAACACTTATTTTAGGGTTTTCATGCTTCCTAATCTTTTATTTATGCTTTAATTCTATTTAGAAAGAAGCATTAATGTTATTCTAAGGCAGTAACTCGCACTCTGGCAATACACATGATCCCTTAAATCTCTTTCTTTGTTCCTTAAGTTTTATGAATCCCATTTAGTTCTCCAGTTCTACAAATGCCCTTCAAATTATAAATATATTCCCTGGGGGGGGGAAATTACATGCAGACTAACTAGCCTTATAACTGAATAGAACATAGATGCCCATTACTTTTTCCAGTAAACTCAATTTTACAAAAAGCTAGTTTATTATTGGGACATTTCTGATGGCTCAGCCAGTAAAGAGTTCTCCTGCAATTCATGAGAGATAAGAGACACAGATTCAGTCCTTGGATTGCGAAGGTCCACTGAAGGAGGAAATGGCAACCCACTCTAGCACTCTTGGCTGTGAAATTCCATGGACAGAGGAGCCTGGGGTTGCAGAGAGTGCTGAAACAACTGAGTACATGGCACAGGCAGTTTCTTATTGCTTTATAAGAGAAAATTTCCAGATTTATGGGTAAATATCTTTCTGGTTTTGATCAATCATTTCTACTAAAACAGAAAAGAAAGATTTGGGCCCCCAAATCAGTAGTTTTCACAAATATGATATACCCATTATGCAGAATCTAAAATATAGTAAAAATGAACTTATTTACAAAATAGCAATAGACTCATAGTCACAGAAAACAAACTAGTGTTTACCGAAAAGGAAAGCGGAGAGGCATAAATTGAGAGGAAGTGATTACAGATGCATTCTGCCCATGTAAACAGAGGAACAGTGAGGATCCACTGTAGAGCACGGGGCTATAGTCAACACCTCATAATAAACTACAATAGAAAATTAGAAAAAGAATACAGATACACACATACATATGTCAAACCAAATAATTTTCCTGTATGCCTGAGACTAACACAATATTGTAAACCAAGTGTACTTCAATAAAAAAATGATAGTAAAAACACTTAAAAAAAAAAAAAAGATATGCCTACAGACTAAGATATTCATCTCCAAAAGTTCTGCCAAAGACTCTCTCACAAGAGCATCCAGTTTCTCAGAAAGATACTAACACTTATTTTAGGGTTTTCATGCTTCCTAATCTTTTATTTATGCTTTAATTCTATTTAGAAAGAAGCATTAATGTTATTCTAAGGCAGTAACTCGCACTCTGGCAATACACATGATCCCTTAAATCTCTTTCTTTGTTCCTTAAGTTTTATGAATCCCATTTAGTTCTCCAGTTCTACAAATGCCCTTCAAATTATAAATATATTCCCTGGGGGGGGAAATTACATGCAGACTAACTAGCCTTATAACTGAATAGAACATAGATGCCCATTACTTTTTCCAGTAAACTCAATTTTACAAAAAGCTAGTTTATTATTGGGACATTTCTGATGGCTCAGCCAGTAAAGAGTTCTCCTGCAATTCATGAGAGATAAGAGACACAGATTCAGTCCTTGGATTGCGAAGGTCCACTGAAGGAGGAAATGGCAACCCACTCTAGCACTCTTGGCTGTGAAATTCCATGGACAGAGGAGCCTGGGGTTGCAGAGAGTGCTGAAACAACTGAGTACATGGCACAGGCAGTTTCTTATTGCTTTATAAGAGAAAATTTCCAGATTTATGGGTAAATATCTTTCTGGTTTTGATCAATCATTTCTACTAAAACAGAAAAGAAAGATTTGCAAAATCAGAGACAGGACCTCTCAACACACAGTCTTAATCAGTAGTTTTCACAAAGGGGCGATTCTGTCTTCAAGGAACATCTGGCAGTGTCTGCAGGCCTTTTTGATTGTTGAAACTGGATTGAGGAGGTGCTACCTAGTGCCAAAGTGTCATCTAGTGAATAGAGGTCACTGATGCTACTAAACATCCTCACAGGGTACTCCACATGACAAAGATGTCCAAAATATCAATAGCGCCAGGGGTGAGAGCTTCCATGTGAATTTTTGCTACTCAGAGTATTGCCCTCATAGCAGCAGCCTTGAGCTCTTCTAGGAGCTTCTTCTAAGAGCCGACTCATTAGAAAAGACGCTGAGGCTGGGAAAGACTGAAGGCAAAAGGAGAAGGTGCAGCAGAGGATGAGATGGTTAGATGGCATCATCAACTCAAAGGACATGAATCTGAGCAAATGCCAGGAGACAATGGAAGACAGAAGAGCCTGGGCTGCTACAGCCCATGGGGTGGCAAAGAGTTGGACACTGCTTAGCAAGTGAACAACAAGAGCTTAGACATTTCAGTCCCACCACAGATCTACTCAATCAGTCTACATCGGTGGGGGATTCACGTGGACTGCCAATTTAGACGAGCAGTGATTGTACCAATCCATACGTGCTTTATAAAAGAACACCTGCCTTAGAGCCCAAACGAATAGTTACACCCTACTGACTTAGATAATACAGCATCCTGTCTTTATTACCCCTAATTCCACTGAATATTAGTCATTGTTACATACAACAAATCAATCCATTGCTCAATAATATTGAAAATTCTATGTAGAGCACACTTAAATGTATTGAAATCTTTAATAGGCTAATGTACCTTAATAATCTCCAGGAAAGAGCTCTCATATGTTCGAGTTCCCAAAATTACCTAACTATTTGATCTATCTTTCATTGGAGCATTTAACAGGAAACATTTTCCTTCTCTCAGCATGGAGACTGAAGAGAAATTGATTAAAATTCAAATTCCTCTCAACAGAGTCTTGAATAAGTCATTACTATGATACTATATGTTGTTTCAATGAAAGACAAACATAAGGCTTGCCATTATAGTAAAGAATCTCCTGGGTACTCCTGCAAGCTGAAAGGACAAACAGACAGACCTTAGACTCCAAGAAAAAATCTCCTTGTTCAGAAATCATATGAAAAAGACACACATTTTTTAAATTTATTTTATGACTCTAGTGATATATCCTTTTCTTCAGAATGTCATATAAACAAATCATACCGTAAGAAATTCTTGGGAACAAACTGCAAAACCACAGGTAAAAAACCTAAGTAATTCAAGGCCAACAGTGACTTTCTTTTGCAAATAAATTATGTGGAGTCACACATCATCTCTTTTCATCACTAATTAAGGATTGTTTAAGATTCAAGTAAGGAATAGAATTACCACCGCTTTCCAAAAACCATGGACATTTTCTTAGCAATTCACAATCCTTTAGGGATGCTACTGACTAAGTCTGAATCCTTGGTGTTTAATGTTGATATGGATTTAACTACAAATATAGTGTGAGTGAGGAAACAACAAAAAAAGTTACACTACCAGAAAAAAAAAGCATACCTTTACCACTGTGAATAAAGGTCCCACAGGTCAAGGTTCACATTTCAAATGCACTCCTTAGACTTGAAGACTTGAAGTTCCTATACTTCCTGCTGACCCCCCTTCCCCTAGCCAGGTCATACACAGGACAAGGCTTTTCCTTCCTCTCCAAGCACCTGTGTGAACAGAGCCAGAGAGATCGGAGCTATGAGAGCAGGGGCTTGTACATAATAAGGCCATGTGGTGTCAGGAATTACTACCATTATATTTAAAATGTACATTTTTTAAGGTTTCCTAGCTACTGAGACATCATGGGATGAAGAACAGTCATCTTAGTTTATCAAAGTCATCCTCTTGGATAGAACCTCTGAAGGAAAAAGGAGCCCAATCACCTTTGGCAATCAATGGTATGATAAAGGCAAAATAGTCCAATCAATTCTGTGGATCAATGGAGTGAGAAATGCCAGAGCAGCATAGCATTAAGAGCAAACCTTAAGTGTATTTAACTTTTACTGAGTGTAGCATTTATTCTTTCGTTAAAAAAAAAATTAAGTGTTTACTATGAGATGTGTGATGAGTTCTAAGTGTTGGGCAGAGGTTCTTCTAAAGGAAACCATGCATGGATTTAAGACACAGCATTTAGGGAAGGGTGAGTCATCCTGCCCTTTTATTATTCCATGTGAAATGAATGGACAGTTTGATTCTTTAACAGTAGAGAATTATCAACTAGGTGCCTTTTAATTCTCTCAGGCATTTTGCCCTAACGGGTGCAATGTGAGCGTTAAATGCATACACTAGAAACATCACTGACCCAGCAGCGAGATAAACCCGACTCTAATTTCACTTATGCTATGACTGTCCATGTCTTAAAGTCACTTAATCTAATCTTTCTTGGCATCTATTTCCTCCTCCAAACAAGACTAAAAGGAATTTTTTTTTGCCTCACTCACAAAGATTTTGAAAGATTTCATTTAGATAATATAAGGCAATTTATATGTTTAAAATGATATGGTTATTCATTGATCCCATGTTATTCCCAACATTCTTTTCTTTATGGGGCATGACATCATCACATCCTTCTCTCATAGGCTTAATGTCATTGTTGTTTGCTGTCTCACTGGACACTAAATTATACAAACTTGACATGTAAGATCAGGGAATTTCTTTCTTAAAAGTGGGAGAAAAGAAGCAAACCATTTTTGTACCTTAATTGGGTATAATAAAAATCAAGGTTAATCTACTCAAGACAATGATTATCGTTATGTATCATATACAGTACAGGTGTTTGGACATCAGTAATGAAAACAAAAATCCCTGTCTTCATGGAGCTTAGATTCCAGCAGAAGTGGCAGAAAACAAATGATTGTCATAACAAATTATATGTTTTGTTGAAAATGCTAATTAAGTATTTCTAAAAAGAACAGTAGAAAGACAGCAAATTAAAAGGCAAGCTTTATTTTGCCAGCAAGGGCCCATATAGTCAAATCAATGTTTTTTCCAGTAGTCATGTACTAATGTGAGTGTCAGACCATAAAGAGGGCTGAGTGCTAAAGAACTGATGCTTTCGAGCTGTGGTGTTGAGGAAGACCCTTGAGAGTTCCATGGCAGCAAGGAGATCAAACCAGTCAATCCTAATGGAAATCAATCCTTAATGCTCGTTGGAAGGACTGACGTTGAAGCTGAAGCTCCAATACTTTGGACACCTAATGTGATGAAACGACACATTGGAAAAGACCCTGAGGCTGGGGAAGATTGGAGGCAGAAGGAGGAGAGGGCAGCAGAGGATGAGATGATTAGATAGCATCACTGACTCAATGGACATGAGTTTGAGGAAACTCTGGGAGATAGAGGAGGACAGGGAAGTCTGGCATGCTGCAGTTATGGGGTGGCAACGAGTCGGACAGGACTGAGAAAGGGAAGAACAAAAAAGGGGTAAAGGTTGAGGGAGGTGACACATGAAAAAGTAGAGTCAAAGCAGGTATCTTCGAGGAGGTGATACTCGCCTAAGAGCTGGAGGTGAGGAAGGCAGCCACATAAGTTCCTGAGAAATGAGCCTTCCAGGCAGAGGGAAGGGCTGTCCGAGGCCCTGCAGTTAAACAGCACTGGTTTCCAAGAGGCCTTCAGCAAGGCAAGACAAGGTGGGCTGGGAGGTGGGGACCACTAGGTGCAGGAGGCTTGCCAGGTCTTTAAAGGAGAGAAAGGAAGGGTCCCATGAGTGAGACAGAGCAGTGTACCTAGGTGCAGGCAACAAGGTGACTCTTTGTCTGTGGAGAACCTAATGATCATAAACCAGCTGTCAATTAAAAGGAGTCTAACAAAGAGCAAATGATTGAATGTATCGGCTTCCCTGGGAGCTCAGCTGGTAAAGAATCTGCCTGCAAAGCACGCTGCCCTGGTTTGGTTGCTAGGTTGGGAAGATCTCCTAGAGAAGGGATAGGCCACCCAGTCCAGTATTCTTGGGCTTCCCTGGTGTCCCAGACCATAAAGAAACTACCTGAAATGTAGGAGACCTGGAGTTCGATTCCTGGGTTGGGACGATCCCCTGGAGGAGGGCATGACAACCCACTCTAGTATTCTTGCCTGGAGAATCCCATGGACAGAGGAGCCTGGCGGGCTGCAGTCCATGGGGTTGCAAAGAGTCAGACTAAGCACAGGACAGCATGTGTAAATTTTAATCAGTTTGCTTATACCTGAAACTAACACAACATTGTAAATCAACTATGTTTTTCTTAAAAAAATTAATTAATTAAAAATCCAGCTGGAATTCACTATGCCTTTCCTCTGCAGCACATGCCAGCAACTCTAAGCAATGTCCGAAAAAATACTCATCAACCCCTATATTTTCTACTGGTCTAAATTCTACATGATTGCTATAGTTCCATGGAATTTTTATTGTATGTAAGATACATAGCACAGAGGAGCCTGGCGGGCTATAGTCCATGGGGTTACAAAGAGTCAGACATGACTTAGAGACAGAACAACAACAACAAAGATATAGTATAAGTTCTTGTTGTCAGTCAACCGCTAAAAGCTGCAGACTCAGCTACATGTATTCAGTGCAGGAGGAAGCCTGTGATGATCCAGACTGTCTGAATTTTCTCTGGAGGACAGTTCAAGTCTCCCATCCTTGTAGAACTACAGGGTCCTCCTGCCTTTAGATTCAAAGTCAGGGGTGTCCAGGGATCATAAGGCAAAGAGGCTGATCCTGAGTTACAGTTGACATAAGCCCTTCACATTTTACATGTGTTTCAAATTGAAACTGGCAAAATAGACTGCATACTGTAAGGTACAATTTTGTATGTGTGTATGCAAAGTTTATTTCATATATTTAATATATTCCTTGTTTTCAATCACAACTTTAGAAAATTACGTTAAAATTTTTATTCCTGTTATATCATAACTTCTTATTGAACTGTAGGACTATTTTTACATGTTTTTGGAATACAAATGATTAAACTTTAATAACATATATTACTGTGAGATTACAAAAGCAATACATTTCTTTTCTAATTTTTTCCTCAAACATGAACTAAGGTAACTAAGAAATATGAAATGACTACTTATTTCCCTTTACTGTTACAATGGTTTATTTTTTATCAGCCTGAATATACATACTAAATATAATCAAATAAACTTTCCATTTCACCTTTTCTTTGGCCATCACTATTATTCATTTGATTTTATTCATAATTATTATTGAAAATTAATTTTTGTCTAAAGGAGGGAATGGGGGTTTCCCTGGTGGTCCAGTGAGTAAGGACACCACCTTGCAGTGCAAGAGGCGCCGGTTCGATCCCTGGCCTGGGAAGATCCCACGTGCTGCAGAGTGGCCGGACCGATGTGTCCAATTACCGAGCGGGAGCTCTGGAGCGCATGCACCCAGAGCCGGTGCTCTGCGACAACAGAGGCCACCGCGATGGGAGGCCCACAAGAGCCAAAGAACAAAGATGGATGAAAATAGACAAATGAAAGACCAATAGAAGTAGCCCACCTGCTCCCCTCCCTCCCCACCCCACCTTCCCAAAATAAATAAATAAATAAATCTTTAAAAAATATAAAATAAAATAAAGGAGGGAATGGTATAAAAATGATCCACTCCCACTTGTGTCAAATACACAAGCCAGGCCTCCACTGAGGGATGGAGGTGGACCCTCAATTCTATTCAGAATATGAAGCACAAGAAAATCACTTAGTCTAGAGACCAACTTGATTACTTTTGGCTGCCTTTTCCACAGTGGGAAAGGTTCATTAATAGTGGAATTGATAGATGAATCAATAGGAAAAAGTGAAAACAACTGAGATAATAGGATCTGAAAGGCTGATAGGAACACATCATGCCAGATAGAGGACACAGATACCAACATGTCACTTTGTATAGTATGTACATTAGCTTATTTTCTGGCTGTAAATATCCAGAATATATTTCAGGTTAATAACTATGACAGTTATTTCTAACTACAGTAATGATTAAATTATGTGAGTGATACCCAGCCGCGCATTGTTTTTAACTGTCTTGATTTTACAAACAGATTACAACAGAGGACATCAGTCATGACAGTCTATCATGGTATTGGTTCTTTGTGCATCAAGTTAGACAATTATACTCGTCACCTATAAATCAACCTGAAGATAACTATTAAAATAAACTCAATGGATTCTTTTGCCAAGTGGAGATATGAGAGAAGTAAATTAGTTCGATGGCAGAAACCTAGTAGATGTGTTATAAAACCATCAAGAAGTTAATTACTAATTTCCTCGAAAATGGTTTATTTTTTATCAGCCTGAATATACATACTAAATATAATCAAATAAACTTTCCATTTCACCTTTTCTTTGGCCATCACTATTATTCATTTGATTTTATTCATAATTATTATTGAAAATTAATTTTTGTCTAAAGGAGGGAATGGGGGTTTCCCTGGTGGTCCAGTGAGTAAGGACACCACCTTGCAGTGCAAGAGGCGCCGGTTCGATCCCTGGCCTGGGAAGATCCCACGTGCTGCAGAGTGGCCGGACCGATGTGTCCAATTACCGAGCGGGAGCTCTGGAGCGCATGCACCCAGAGCCGGTGCTCTGCGACAACAGAGGCCACCGCGATGGGAGGCCCACAAGAGCCAAAGAACAAAGATGGATGAAAATAGACAAATGAAAGACCAATAGAAGTAGCCCACCTGCTCCCCTCCCTCCCCACCCCACCTTCCCAAAATAAATAAATAAATAAATCTTTAAAAAATATAAAATAAAATAAAGGAGGGAATGGTATAAAAATGATCCACTCCCACTTGTGTCAAATACACAAGCCAGGCCTCCACTGAGGGATGGAGGTGGACCCTCAATTCTATTCAGAATATGAAGCACAAGAAAATCACTTAGTCTAGAGACCAACTTGATTACTTTTGGCTGCCTTTTCCACAGTGGGAAAGGTTCATTAATAGTGGAATTGATAGATGAATCAATAGGAAAAAGTGAAAACAACTGAGATAATAGGATCTGAAAGGCTGATAGGAACACATCATGCCAGATAGAGGACACAGATACCAACATGTCACTTTGTATAGTATGTACATTAGCTTATTTTCTGGCTGTAAATATCCAGAATATATTTCAGGTTAATAACTATGACAGTTATTTCTAACTACAGTAATGATTAAATTATGTGAGTGATACCCAGCCGCATTGTTTTTAACTGTCTTGATTTTACAAACAGATTACAACAGAGGACATCAGTCATGACAGTCTATCATGGTATTGGTTCTTTGTGCATCAAGTTAGACAATTATACTCGTCACCTATAAATCAACCTGAAGATAACTATTAAAATAAACTCAATGGATTCTTTTGCCAAGTGGAGATATGAGAGAAGTAAATTAGTTCGATGGCAGAAACCTAGTAGATGTGTTATAAAACCATCAAGAAGTTAATTACTAATTTCCTCTGATATATAAGCTTTAGGCTATAATGATTCCTTATACATATTTATTATCTGATGACCCAACAGTATATGAAACAGGTGAATACAATACCAGAAATTCTGCTCATCATCATCATATTTATAAAGAAGAGATATTAAAATCATTTTCTGTAGTCAATTCTGCTAAATTAAACCAAAGATTAATGATTATTTAATGAGATATTGGAATGCACCAATAATCATTATAGCCCTTCAATAAACTGGAACTCTCTTTGATGAAATAATTTAAAAAAGGTCAACAGGCCCCGACCTGTCAGCACTTTGGCCCGTCCAGCACCTTGAGGGCTCCTCACTCTTCTCCTTCCTTGGCTCAACTCCAAGCTGTATTAAAAAACCCTCAGTCAGCTCTCCTCAAGGACCTCGAACTCCTTTGTCCACTTTCCTTTCATTTCTAGCCTAGCAAAACATCCAATTAGGCTGTCTGCCTTTGCCATGTCTAAGTTTCAGCTACATGATTTCTGCTGGAAAAACAACCCAGCTGCAGAGGTTGCTTCTCCTGAGGATCCAGGCTTCAGGGAATCCAACCTCAGCATCCAGCTGGTCCTCTGCACTCATCACTCTGCCCTGCGTGGTCTGGCTACCATGTGAACCCCTCTGCAGACAGAGCCCTCATACCAACTTTCTGTTCATCCATGATGATCTCACTTCACCTCTTCAGTGAGTCTGAAACCCTCTTCAGCTGGTTCCCAGCACCCCTCACTCTCCTGGTGTTTTTCTACACAATTTTTTCCCTTTTCCACTTTACTTTCTGAGTTTCTCTGTCTCAGAATTGGAGGTAACTCAGGATTAGGACCTGTGTGAACTCTACACTCTATCCCTTGACAATCTCTTCTCACATATTTTCCATCCATTTTTCCCTCGTCGATTCCCTCATCACCTTCTCAAAAGCTAATCAGTTAGACAATTATATTTTCGTCACCTATAAATCAACCTGAAGATAACTATTAAAATAAACTCAATGGATTCTTTTGCCAAGTGGAGATATGAGAGAAGTAAATTAGTTCGATGGCAGAAACCTAGTAGATGTGTTATAAAACCATCAAGAAGTTAATTACTAATTTCCTCTGATATATAAGCTTTAGGCTATAATGATTCCTTATACATATTTATTATCTGATGACCCAACAGTATATGAAACAGGTGAATACAATACCAGAAATTCTGCTCATCATCATCATATTTATAAAGAAGAGATATTAAAATCATTTTCTGTAGTCAATTCTGCTAAATTAAACCAAAGATTAATGATTATTTAATGAGATATTGGAATGCACCAATAATCATTATAGCCCTTCAATAAACTGGAACTCTCTTTTGATGAAATAATTTAAAAAAGGTCAACAGGCCCCGACCTGTCAGCACTTTGGCCCGTCCAGCACCTTGAGGGCTCCTCACTCTTCTCCTTCCTTGGCTCAACTCCAAGCTGTATTAAAAAACCCTCAGTCAGCTCTCCTCAAGGACCTCGAACTCCTTTGTCCACTTTCCTTTCATTTCTAGCCTAGCAAAACATCCAATTAGGCTGTCTGCCTTTGCCATGTCTAAGTTTCAGCTACATGATTTCTGCTGGAAAAACAACCCAGCTGCAGAGGTTGCTTCTCCTGAGGATCCAGGCTTCAGGGAATCCAACCTCAGCATCCAGCTGGTCCTCTGCACTCATCACTCTGCCCTGCGTGGTCTGGCTACCATGTGAACCCCTCTGCAGACAGAGCCCTCATACCAACTTTCTGTTCATCCATGATGATCTCACTTCACCTCTTCAGTGAGTCTGAAACCCTCTTCAGCTGGTTCCCAGCACCCCTCACTCTCCTGGTGTTTTTCTACACAATTTTTTCCCTTTTCCACTTTACTTTCTGAGTTTCTCTGTCTCAGAATTGGAGGTAACTCAGGATTAGGACCTGTGTGAACTCTACACTCTATCCCTTGACAATCTCTTCTCACATATTTTCCATCACTAGCTGCTGCCTTCGGTTCTATTCATCCAGCCAATCCAGTTCCTAATTCAGAGCCCCTATATCTAGCTGTTTATTTGCCTATTTCCTTTTAAAAGGGCTTTCTAGATGGTGCTAGTAGTAAAGAACCTGCCTGCCAATGCAGGAGACATAAGAGACTTAGTTCGATCCTTGGGTCAGGAAGACATCCTGTAAGATGGCATGGTAACCCACTCCGGTATTCTTGCCTAGAGAATTCCATGGAGAGAGGACCCTGGTGGGTTACAGGCTATGAAGTCTCAAAGAGCTGGACACAACTGAGCACACACACTTATCCGTTCAGTACCCTGAACTCCTATCATAACATTTAACACACTGTATGATAATTTCCTACACAGTATTTTTTTTTCTGTCTCTCTCAGTTGACTGTAAACTGGTTCCATGAGGACAGAGAAAGCACGGACTTTTTTCCCACACTGTACTTGCAACACTATGGACTGCACCCAGCAGGTGCTCCTATTAGTGAGATGAACTGAACCGGATGGAATGAGATTCTCCTTAGGTTTCCACTCCACACAGAGGCCACCAAAGCCAGGCAGTTTCGTCCTGCCCTGTTACGCTCTATGCCTCAGCTGTCATTTCTTAGGGATGGTTGCACAGACATCTTCCTCAAAGGTCCCTTTCTCCAATCTTATTGACTCTTGCTAATTGATGCCATGAAGCCAATGACCCATGCATTTCTCAGAGAAGAGGAATCAACAGACCCAGCTGGGTTCAGCTTTATACCTTGCTACAACTCTGGAAAGTTCTTACCATGATTACTTCTTCCAAGTTTACTTAGATTTACTTAGCTTCCTGAACTATCTCATCAATTTGGGATTTGTTTTCCTAGAAAGTGAAGATGCATATATATTTTACTTGGTAAATATTTCCAGTTGGTTAGTCATCTTAGCAGGATTCCCAGGTGGTGTTAGTGGTAAAGAATACCAACTTTCTGTTAATCCATGATGATCTCACTTCACCTCTTCAGTGAGTCTGAAACCCTCTTCAGCTGGTTCCCAGCACCCCTCACTCTCCTGGTGTTTTTCTACACAATTTTTTCCCTTTTCCACTTTACTTTCTGAGTTTCTCTGTCTCAGAATTGGAGGTAACTCAGGATTAGGACCTGTGTGAACTCTACACTCTATCCCTTGACAATCTCTTCTCACATATTTTCCATCACTAGCTGCTGCCTTCGGTTCTATTCATCCAGCCAATCCAGTTCCTAATTCAGAGCCCCTATATCTAGCTGTTTATTTGCCTATTTCCTTTTAAAAGGGCTTTCTAGATGGTGCTAGTAGTAAAGAACCTGCCTGCCAATGCAGGAGACATAAGAGACTTAGTTCGATCCTTGGGTCAGGAAGACATCCTGTAAGATGGCATGGTAACCCACTCCGGTATTCTTGCCTAGAGAATTCCATGGAGAGAGGACCCTGGTGGGTTACAGGCTATGAAGTCTCAAAGAGCTGGACACAACTGAGCACACACACTTATCCGTTCAGTACCCTGAACTCCTATCATAACATTTAACACACTGTATGATAATTTCCTACACAGTATTTTTTTTTCTGTCTCTCTCAGTTGACTGTAAACTGGTTCCATGAGGACAGAGAAAGCACGGACTTTTTTCCCACACTGTACTTGCAACACTATGGACTGCACCCAGCAGGTGCTCCTATTAGTGAGATGAACTGAACCGGATGGAATGAGATTCTCCTTAGGTTTCCACTCCACACAGAGGCCACCAAAGCCAGGCAGTTTCGTCCTGCCCTGTTACGCTCTATGCCTCAGCTGTCATTTCTTAGGGATGGTTGCACAGACATCTTCCTCAAAGGTCCCTTTCTCCAATCTTATTGACTCTTGCTAATTGATGCCATGAAGCCAATGACCCATGCATTTCTCAGAGAAGAGGAATCAACAGACCCAGCTGGGTTCAGCTTTATACCTTGCTACAACTCTGGAAAGTTCTTACCATGATTACTTCTTCCAAGTTTACTTAGATTTACTTAGCTTCCTGAACTATCTCATCAATTTGGGATTTGTTTTCCTAGAAAGTGAAGATGCATATATATTTTACTTGGTAAATATTTCCAGTTGGTTAGTCATCTTAGCAGGATTCCCAGGTGGTGCTAGTGGTAAAGAATGCACCTGTCAATTCAAGAGACTACAGAGATGCAGGTTCAATCCCTGGGGTGGGAAGATCCCCTGGAGGAAGGCATGGTGACCCACTCTAAAATTCTTGCCAGGAGAATACCATGGACAGAGGATGCAGGTGGGCTTCAGTCCATAGAGGCTGCAATGACTCAGACACAACCAAAGCGACTGAGCACACACACAGTTATCTTAGCACTATTTGTCAAACTGTTTATGTATTCCCTCAGGATCTAAATTTTCAACTCTACCAAACAGTAAAATGTTGTAGGCCTGGTAAAAAGTGTGGACTCTATACTCAGCTGCCCTGATCCAGCCCCAACACTCACAGACAATAGACCTCGGGCAGGTCACTTAAATTTTCTCTGCCTCTGTAATTCAGGGAGTACCATTATCACTATCTTTTGTTGCTGTGGGTTAATTTACTTGTAAAATGTGCAAGGGAGAACTGATACAGAGCCGACCTATAGGTGCTACTGTGTACTTTCATTGTCATCTAATTAGACACTTTATCTCCATCTCTGTTCACTTGCTCATCTCTGTGCCCCCACCACACTGGTGCATGGCATCACTGACTCAATGGACATAAACCTGAGTCAGCTCCAGGAGACGGTGAAGGACAAGAAAGCCCGGCATGCTGCAGCCCATGGGGTCATGAAGAGTCAGACACAACTGAGCAACTGACCCAACCTGAACTGAAGCGAACACTATTCTAACTGCTGTTGAAAGAGAACATAACTTCCTGTCTAGAATAATCCCCCAAGTCATCATCCCTCTTCCCCATTATTAAAAAGAATCACTTTTCTACTCTTGTGCTATTGTTTCTTTAGTGAAACATTATTATTAACAGTAAGCTCTGACTTGTGCATTGCCTTCCATGCATCAGGCACTGGGTCAAAGGCTTTACTGGCATGGAGTCATCAAATTTCTTTATACGACATATACTATATCATCATACTGACATTACAGATCAGGATGATAATGACTGGAACCATTAAAGAAGGAACCCAGGCTCTCCAATTATCTCCCAATAAAACTACAGGGTGGGGGCTTCCCTGGTGCTCCAGTGGGTAAGGACACCACCTTGCAGTGCAAGGGGCACCGGATCGATCCCTTGCCTGGGAAGATCCCATGTGCCGCGGAGCGGCTGGACCGATGTGTCCAATTACCAAGCCGGAGCTCTGGAGCGCATGCACCCAGAGCCAGTGCTCTGTGACAACAGAGGCCACTGCGATGGGAGGCCCATGCGGGCCAAATAACAAAGATGGATGAAAAATGGACAAATGAAAGACCAACAGAAGTGGCCCACCTGCTCCCCTCCCTCCCCACTCCACCCCCACCAAAATAAATAAATAAATCTTTAAAAAAAAAGAAAAAACTACAGGGTATCACTTCTGTTGTAAAAACTCTTGTTAAGAGCGGGGTCAGATTAGGATGAAATCTCTAGATGTATTTGGGAAGGGTTGACAGTGTGGATTGCTAAATCCTCCTACTCAGTGTTATGCCTATTATTCATTCAATTATTTGTTTATGTTCTTCATTAAAGCCATCTAATCCTTGTCAATATAAGTAATATTTATAGCATACTGACTGAGACACTATATAAATGGTTTACAAAATATTAATTAATTTAATTCTTATCAAGATCCCTGGGGTTAGCATTATTGTTGTTTCAATTTCAGGCACAAAGATGATCGTTCACATTAAATGACTTCATATTGCATAACCAGTGAGTGACAAGGCTATTAGTGTTGTTACACCTTCTTGGCTCCAGAACCTATGACTCTGGCTACTAAACTCACTAGATAAATGGTTCTACAAAATTCTAACTGCTGTTGAAAGAGAACATAACTTCCTGTCTAGAATAATCCCCAAGTCATCATCCCTCTTCCCCATTATTAAAGAATCACTTTTCTACTCTTGTGCTATTGTTTCTTTAGTGAAACATTATTATTAACAGTAAGCTCTGACTTGTGCATTGCCTTCCATGCATCAGGCACTGGGTCAAAGGCTTTACTGGCATGGAGTCATCAAATTTCTTTATACGACATATACTATATCATCATACTGACATTACAGATCAGGATGATAATGACTGGAACCATTAAAGAAGGAACCCAGGCTCTCCAATTATCTCCCAATAAAACTACAGGGTGGGGGCTTCCCTGGTGCTCCAGTGGGTAAGGACACCACCTTGCAGTGCAAGGGGCACCGGATCGATCCCTTGCCTGGGAAGATCCCATGTGCCGCGGAGCGGCTGGACCGATGTGTCCAATTACCAAGCCGGAGCTCTGGAGCGCATGCACCCAGAGCCAGTGCTCTGTGACAACAGAGGCCACTGCGATGGGAGGCCCATGCGGGCCAAATAACAAAGATGGATGAAAAATGGACAAATGAAAGACCAACAGAAGTGGCCCACCTGCTCCCCTCCCTCCCCACTCCACCCCCACCAAAATAAATAAATAAATCTTTAAAAAAGAAAAACTACAGGGTATGACTTCAGTTGCAAAAACTCTTGTTAAGAGCGGGGTCAGATTAGGATGAAATCTCTAGATGTATTTGGGAAGGGTTGACAGTGTGGATTGCTAAATCCTCCTACTCAGTGTTATGCCTATTATTCATTCAATTATTTGTTTATGTTCTTCATTAAAGCCATCTAATCCTTGTCAATATAAGTAATATTTATAGCATACTGACTGAGACACTATATAAATGGTTTACAAAATATTAATTAATTTAATTCTTATCAAGATCCCTGGGGTTAGCATTATTGTTGTTTCAATTTCAGGCACAAAGATGATCGTTCACATTAAATGACTTCATATTGCATAACCAGTGAGTGACAAGGCTATTAGTGTTGTTACACCTTCTTGGCTCCAGAACCTATGACTCTGGCTACTAAACTCCTAGATTTACCTCTCAAATAATTGCCAAAGTATATTTCTACCTGTTCATGTATTATTGATATTTACAAATGGAAACTTTTCTCAGGAAATCACTAGTTTTTGTCTATTATCTTGCTAACATGTTGAAAAGTTATATATTCCCATCATTTACAAGTTGATTAATTTGGGTTACTTACATCTAAAATTTATCATTTTATATTCTTTTTAAAAATTGTTTTGGGAAATTCCCTGGCGGTCCAGTGGCTAGGATTCTGCAGTTCCACTGCCGAGGGCATGCGTTTGATTCCTCATTGTGGAAAGATCCCACAAGCCATGTGACATGGTTAAAAAAAATGTTTTGACTAGCTCTTCCCAAACAATTTTAAATAAACAGTTTCTGTATTACACATCTTTGTCTTCTATTCCACTTTAGTAGTAATGCCTCTAGTTTTTCACTAGTAGAAGAACTTCTACTTTTTTTATTTTTAAGATAAGTTCTCTCTAACATAAAAAAATACACACAAGAACATTGAGATTCTTACATGCAGTGAATTAGTAACAGCCACTTCCTGGATCTTTGATTATCGTGCTCAGTCATATCTGAGTCTTTGTGACCCCAGGGACTGGAGCCTGCCTGGATCCTCTGTCCATCGAGTTTTTCAGGCAAGAATCCTGGTGCATGTTGCAATTTTCTCCTGCAGGGAATCTTCCCGCTCTAAGGCCTGAACCAGAATCCCCCGTGTCTCCAGCATTGCAGGCAGATTCTTATTCTGCTGAGTCATCAGGAAAGCAACTATTAAAGGATCTCAACGCTCTCCCACACTCTACAAAACAGGGTTATACATTCAATGAAGAAGGAAGTCATGTGTCAATAGGAGAACTCTGCTTCCTGTAATACGGAAAGACAACAACTGGTATTAGTAAATACAGAGCAAAGGCAACGAGGAGAAATTTACTCCTCATCCCGGCCATGATTAATCCTTCCAAGTTCACTTAAAATCATTCTATAATAAATTACAGTTAGAGGTCATCTTAAAGGAAGACATTCATTGTTCAGCTCAAGGTTATGCATGTTTGATTGAAAGAAATCACAAGCCAAATGGCAGAAGGCTTTGCCTGTACTGAATGATTATTTTCACTCAGGGCTTAGAAATCAATGAGATCAATCTAAATACACTAGAGGCCAATGTATGCAGCTCCCCGACACTTCCTACATGGCTACCCAGGAGGTGAACACCACACACCGTTGTGGTTTCAGTCCCTGAAACAGTTACTAATGTGGCTCCAAGATTTCCAAGTTTCTTGTGCTTTTTTTTTTCTTTCAATGAAGACACACAATCATTTTCAGTTTAGTATGGGAAGCACCAAGTTGATAATTTTGACTGCTACTGATGTAGAACCATGAAAGTTGTACCTGCAGCAGGTTAGTCTTCCATTTAGTTGAAAAATAGATCATTTTAGCTTTAAAGAAGCTCTGAATAATTTCATCCCAAGCCTTCTTTAGGATTTTAGAACTTAGATATAGTTACACAAAATGAGAACACTTGTCAGTTGACATAAGACTATGAACTGCAGCCAAAGTCCAACATATCAAGCAAAGTGAATCTGGACTTTTAAAATCTGTAGTTATATAGATTTTTAAAGTTTTAATTCATACACACCTTGTACAGAAACATGTCCCATATGTGGTTTTAGGCCTCTGCTATTTCCTTAATTCTGTTTGCAACATGACCCTTTGCAGCGGTCATATAAAACACTTAGCTAAGAAAAAGCAGGGTGGCACTTAGGATACTTTTCTTTGATGCTTGCTGTATAAAACCTATGCCTCTAATTAACCCCACATCTCTGCGTCTATCCTTTCTGCTGAGCACTGCAAGAGCAAAACGTCTTACTAACTTGGACTAAGCCACTGCACAGCCTCTTTTGGGTCCTTGGTGCATCTGTTGAAGGTCCTTTGTGCTCTGGATAGTCTGGTCCAGTCACCACAGAGGCTAACCCAAACCTGCATCATGCCGTCACCACCAAGGAATCCACTGACTCTCCATCTCAAGAGCTCACTTTGCTCCCTCGACCCAGGATCCATAGAAACCTATAGGCAGGAAGGCCTTCGACCTGCCCTACATTGCTGAGCTTTAAAGCAAAGCCCCACAAAAGAAACAATTTAACTGTACAAACTCTTAACAATAGTGACAAAAAGAAGTGAAGATTAAAGTCTTATGTTCCAACAGTTCTGAGATGTGCATTTTTCACTTTTTTTAAAAAAAGATTTATTTATTTATTTATTTTGGTGGGGGTGGGGTGGGGAGGGAGGGGAGCAGGCGGGCCACTTCTATTGGTCTTTCATTTGTCTATTTTCATCTATCTTTGTTCTTTGGCCCATGTGGGCCTCTCATCGCGGTGGCCTCTGTTGTCCCAGAGCACCGGTTCTGGCCACATGTGCTCCAGAGCTCTGGCTCGGTAATTGGACACATCGGTCCAGCCACTCCACGGCACGTGGGATCTGGGGTGGCCTCATGTTGGGGGCCAATTTCCAACATCTCTGAAATCAGATCATTAGCAAAGAAGCTCTGAATAATTTCATCCCAAGCCTTCTTTAGGATTTTAGAACTTAGATATAGTTACACAAAATGAGAACACTTGTCAGTTGACATAAGACTATGAACTGCAGCCAAAGTCCAACATATCAAGCAAAGTGAATCTGGACTTTTAAAATCTGTAGTTATATAGATTTTTAAAGTTTTAATTCATACACACCTTGTACAGAAACATGTCCCATATGTGGTTTTAGGCCTCTGCTATTTCCTTAATTCTGTTTGCAACATGACCCTTTGCAGCGGTCATATAAAACACTTAGCTAAGAAAAAGCAGGGTGGCACTTAGGATACTTTTCTTTGATGCTTGCTGTATAAAACCTATGCCTCTAATTAACCCCACATCTCTGCGTCTATCCTTTCTGCTGAGCACTGCAAGAGCAAAACGTCTTACTAACTTGGACTAAGCCACTGCACAGCCTCTTTTGGGTCCTTGGTGCATCTGTTGAAGGTCCTTTGTGCTCTGGATAGTCTGGTCCAGTCACCACAGAGGCTAACCCAAACCTGCATCATGCCGTCACCACCAAGGAATCCACTGACTCTCCATCTCAAGAGCTCACTTTGCTCCCTCGACCCAGGATCCATAGAAACCTATAGGCAGGAAGGCCTTCGACCTGCCCTACATTGCTGAGCTTTAAAGCAAAGCCCCACAAAAGAAACAATTTAACTGTACAAACTCTTAACAATAGTGACAAAAAGAAGTGAAGATTAAAGTCTTATGTTCCAACAGTTCTGAGATGTGCATTTTTCACTTTTTTTAAAAAAAGATTTATTTATTTATTTATTTTGGTGGGGGTGGGGTGGGGAGGGAGGGGAGCAGGCGGGCCACTTCTATTGGTCTTTCATTTGTCTATTTTCATCTATCTTTGTTCTTTGGCCCATGTGGGCCTCTCATCGCGGTGGCCTCTGTTGTCCCAGAGCACCGGTTCTGGCCACATGTGCTCCAGAGCTCTGGCTCGGTAATTGGACACATCGGTCCAGCCACTCCACGGCACGTGGGATCTTCCCAGGCCAGAGATCGAACCGGCACCCCTTGCACTGCAAGGCAGTGTCCTTACCCACTGGACCACCAGGGAAGCCCAATTTTTCACATTTTAACATCTCTGAAATCAGAATGCATCTTCCAGTAGCTTCTTACAATCACTTTGGGCCAGACGGCAGTCATGGCACAGTTCTCAAGCTTCACACAGGTGGAATTTGGCTGTGCTATGTTTCATTTAAAAATGCTTAAGGACTTTGAAGACAAAATATCAGTTCCACCAAGAAGGGCCTGCTGTATAGCACAGGAAACTCTGTTCAATGTTATGTGGCAACCTGGATGGGAAGGGAGTTTAGGGGAGAATGGATACATGTATATGTTTGGCTGTTTTTTTTTTTTTTAAATACCAGTTCTGACACAGGCCAGAGAATTACGATGGATGAAAATAAATAAATGAAGGACCAATAAATCAGGCCAAAATTTAAAAAAAAAAAATCAGTTCTGAATCTCATTTGAAAATCTTCAAGTGACATAGTCTGTCAAGATCAAGGAAACTAAACATAAAGAATGTGTCACAACCGCTAGAAAGACAATCACAAAGGCAACCATGAAACCGAGAGGCCAGTGGTGCAGCATCAAACGTGAGAGACTGTGGAAAAGCTTTTGGAATACTTCTCCAACTTAGTCAATTTACAGTTTCAGTTTTAAGAATGCTTAATGATATATGATATCAAAAAATCTATATCCATATGATTCTAAAAGAGCTTTTCCAATAGGATTAAAACAAACTTGAAATTAAAATAATGCTTCACATCCTAGTGTGCATCCTAATTCCCCTTCTCTTTCTTTTCCTCCCCTCTCCACTCCCTACCTCTCTACTTCCTCCTTCTTTCTTCCCCCATCGCTGCCTCCCTTCTCCCTTTTTCACTTTCCTCTCCCTCCTCCTCCTCTTCCTTTACTCCTCTGTTTCTTTTTCCTTCCCTTCTCCCTTTCTTTCTTAGTTGCATATAAAATAACAGTGGGTCTTAGCTTTAAGCCATCTCAAATTTTATGAAACTGGCAATAATTTAAATAGTGCCAGTGACTCTAACACAAAGTCACACAATTAGAGATAACGCATCTAAAGACTGGTAACTACAGACGAGATCGGGCGCGTTCAGGGTGGTATGGCCGTAGACAAAATCAGGCAAGCTCTGGTACATATATACAATGGAATACTACACAGCTGTAAAGAGAAATGCAGAAGAATCAACCCTAATGAGGTGGCTGGATCTAGAACGTATCCTAAAAAGTGAAGTCAGTCAGAAAGAGAAGGACAAATACAGTATATTAACACATATATATGGAATCTAGTAGGATGGTGATGATGGCACATGCAGTGAAGCGACAGAAAGACAGACATGGACAGTGGACATATGGACATTGTAGGGAAGGAACAGTGGGTGAGAGGCATAAAGGAAGTAGCATGAAGGCCTGTACTATCATAAGTGAAGAAAATAGCTATAGTCATTGCTCTGTGAAAAAAGGGGATCCTTCAGGGGTGCTGTGTGATGGTCGGGAGGGGAGGGAAGGGGGGGATATACAGGTGACTAATCTGAGAACATGCATGTCTGTGAACAACAAAACTCTGTAAAAGTTAAAAGTAAAATAAAGGTTTAAAAAAAAAAAAAAAAGACTGGTAACACATAAAGCAATTTTCTGATTAATATAATGTTTCCATTGGTATAAATGGCATACTAATCAAAATGACTTTTAAAGTATTTCTTATAATCCAACTGAACTTAAAATCCAAATATTCATATATTTAATGCTTTATATTTTAAATAAATACCTTGGTTGTTTGTTATTCTCTTCACGATTTTTGCCATACATATTTATAATCTTTAAAGTAGCTGAAAGTCTTCTCAAAACCATTTTCCAGAGAATATTGTTTATTTTTATTATTAAAGTCTTTCTTTCATTTTAAAAAGTTTTCATTTAAAAAGTTATTGCATTCATATTTTTATTTGCTAGTTAACAGAAAAAAATGTATTCTGAATGTCTATTTCCACAAGTTACAATAAACTTCCAAGTTTTATAAAGAAGATGAAATGGCATTATTATATCTTCTTCACCAAATGAGAATCACACATATTTCCTGAAAAGATCTTATATGTATATGTATGTGTGTTCCTACGGATACATGAGCTTGGTTCAACAAACTTTTCACTGATAACAAAGACTATAATCTCTGCAACCAGAGGTCAACGACAAGAGCAGAAAGACAAAGAAACAAACATGCATTAAGGAAAGCCTGTCTGAACATCAGAGATTTTACAGTAGCTTGATGGCGGTGGGGCATTCTGAGTTCATCGGCTGTTTTAGAATGAATCAGAAGGAGTCAAGTCAAATTACTGACAACCAACAAATAAACAGAATCCATTATCGGAAAGCTCTTATTTCCTGTCTCCCTATGCTATGCTGAATTGCTGTATTCAGTGGGAAACTCACTAAACCGAAAAAACCTGACATGTCTCATCTTTGTCAAGGCTCTGAAAACATTACAGTCAACGTCTTGAAGTCACTTAGGCCCCCTGGCTCTGTGCACTCAGCCCATAAGCTCTCCATAAATGACAGCTGCTTGCTGATGGGAGGAAGTGACAAATTAGAGAATTACAAATTTACACTGCACTATATGAATACGTTTCCTGACCATTAGTGCTGTTGGCTGCTAAAATGTAAAAGAGGTACAGAATTTAACAATTCAAAATTGAAGTCCTGTGTAATAAAAAGAAATCACATATTCATATTTAGTTGAATAAGTAAATAAGGGCTCCCCTGATGGTCCAGTGGGTAGAGAGTCAACCTTGTATTGCAAGGGGCACCAGTTCTGTCCCTGGCCCAGGAAGATCCCACATGCCATGGAGTGGTTGGACCAGTGTGTCCAATAACAAGCCAGCTCTCTGGAGTGCATGTGCCCAGAGCCGGTGCTCTGCAGCAGAGAGGCCACTGCAATGGGAGGCCCACACAGGCTGAAGAATAAAGATGGATGAAAAATAAATTAATTAATCAAAAAAATCAATAAAAAGAGGCCAAAATTTAAAAAATAATAAGTAAATAGAATAAGTAAAAAGCATTCATAGATCCACAGTGATTCAACATCATTAAACACCATGGGGTCACAAAGAGTTGGACATGACTCAGCGACTGCACAACAACAACATAACTAGAGAGCATTAAGAATCATTTAGTATTTTCATAAAAAGCTGATAATATTTCATTTTGGTAGATTGTGTACAAATGATAGGCTATTTTCTTGCAAAGATTCTTAATACAGTATATGCTCTTAGAGTCACTGCCTCCTGTAGAACACTGTGCTTAGGTGCAGGTGCTAGGCATGTGGACACACCTGTTGTATTTGTCTAGTGCATCAGAAGTTCCCATAGCATGCACATCTGTGCAAGAGCACAGTTTATAAACAGCTCAACAGCTAGAACTGGAACTGGCACCATGGGAGTAAGGACTCCTGGTCCCTGTTCGTTGGGCCTGCTCCACACTGGTGTGACAGACTCCCCAGACCACCAGGCTTAGAACAAGTGACACCAAATGCAACTGCGGCCATGACCATCACTTCCTGAATTCACACTTGATGTTTTGGAGGTTTCCCCCCCTCTTTCTCTGATGTGGGTTCTTCTTATTGATATTCTGAAACAATGACTGTCTGACTCTGTGATTTTGACCCTGTGCTGCAGTTTGAACACTCACCCTAGGGTTGAGTCTTTCTAGAATGGAACTAAACTGTTCAGCTCCTTGACTGCATCATGCTTTGCTTTTTCTGGGGGCCTTTCCACATGTCCTCTTGCCAGAAACACTGCTCTTGTAGATATTACCTTGAGTCATATGCAATTGCTATTTCTGTAGGTCACAAACTGGAATCTCACCAGCATTGACGGTTGTAAGGTTTATCATAATAAACCTTCAAGACTCAATTTGAAAGTCCTTCTCTCCAGGGCATTTCCCCATTCTGCTTCTTTTAACCTTATGTAGCATTTGGTATGGAATTCCCAGGTGAGACCAGTGTAAAGAACCTGCCTGCCAGTGCAGGAGATGTAAGAGACATGGGTTCAGTCCCACAAGGCTAGTTGAAAAATAAAAAAATCAAATAAAGAGGCCAAAATTTAAAAATAATAAGTAAATAGAATAAGTAAAAGCATTCATAGATCCACAGTGATTCAACATCATTAAACACCATGGGGTCACAAAGAGTTGGACATGACTCAGCGACTGCACAACAACAACATAACTAGAGAGCATTAAGAATCATTTAGTATTTTCATAAAAAGCTGATAATATTTCATTTTGGTAGATTGTGTACAAATGATAGGCTATTTTCTTGCAAAGATTCTTAATACAGTATATGCTCTTAGAGTCACTGCCTCCTGTAGAACACTGTGCTTAGGTGCAGGTGCTAGGCATGTGGACACACCTGTTGTATTTGTCTAGTGCATCAGAAGTTCCCATAGCATGCACATCTGTGCAAGAGCACAGTTTATAAACAGCTCAACAGCTAGAACTGGAACTGGCACCATGGGAGTAAGGACTCCTGGTCCCTGTTCGTTGGGCCTGCTCCACACTGGTGTGACAGACTCCCCAGACCACCAGGCTTAGAACAAGTGACACCAAATGCAACTGCGGCCATGACCATCACTTCCTGAATTCACACTTGATGTTTTGGGGGTTTTCCCCTCTTTCTCTGATGTGGGTTCTTCTTATTGATATTCTGAAACAATGACTGTCTGACTCTGTGATTTTGACCCTGTGCTGCAGTTTGAACACTCACCCTAGGGTTGAGTCTTTCTAGAATGGAACTAAACTGTTCAGCTCCTTGACTGCATCATGCTTTGCTTTTTCTGGGGGCCTTTCCACATGTCCTCTTGCCAGAAACACTGCTCTTGTAGATATTACCTTGAGTCATATGCAATTGCTATTTCTGTAGGTCACAAACTGGAATCTCACCAGCATTGACGGTTGTAAGGTTTATCATAATAAACCTTCAAGACTCAATTTGAAAGTCCTTCTCTCCAGGGCATTTCCCCATTCTGCTTCTTTTAACCTTATGTAGCATTTGGTATGGAATTCCCAGGTGAGACCAGTGTAAAGAACCTGCCTGCCAGTGCAGGAGATGTAAGAGACATGGGTTCAGTCCCTGGGTCATGAAGATCCCTTGGAGGAGGGCACGGCAACCCACTCCAGCACTCTTGCTTGGAGAATCTCAAGGACAGAGAAGACTGGTAAGCCATAGTCCACAAAGGGCTGGACACAACTGAAGTCACTCGGCACACACACACACAGCGTTTGATACATGTCTAATTTTTAAATCCTGTATTTAGTTGTTTGACTTGAACATTAATTTTGAGACCCTAGAATTAATAAACCATATTCTATTGGACATCACTGTACTCCTTAATGCCTGGGAATATCTGATTGAGTATACTAGGGAATGCTTTCATTTTTTGTAAAATAAATGTTGAGAAATAAATCCTATTAATGGATTCATTCAGTGAACAAATTCATGTAAAATAAAAAAAGGAGCCTGGAATCCGAAGACAGTATCTTTTCTTTTTAGACTCAGCAACACCCAGTCCAGTGTCTGGTTCAATTATTTTTTATTGAATGAACAGATGAATTGTTTGCCTTAAGCAGCATGCATTTATGTTTGCTGATATACCATTTATATAAATAGCTGTGAGGTACAACTGTTGCTTTATGAACACACTCATCTGTATTTAGCGTAATTCCTAGAAAAATCATCTGAAACGGGCTTGGAAGACTGGTAGGATTTAACTGAGAGGAAGTAAATTAGAAGAATTTTAAAAAGTCAGAAACAGGGGAGAGTTCAAATGTATTTTTCTCATTTCTTTGTTTCTCCAGGTCAAACTGAGTTTCTTAAAGTTGTTATCTTTTTCAAAATATGAGATAAGATCTGCCTGAAGTGAAATGCACAGGTCTTAGGTATATGATTTGATAAGTTGTTAAATGCATACAACCAGGCAACTTACACTTGATTCAAGACACAGAACATTTCTATCATATCTAAAAGTATAACATGGTCTTATCCATGCTTCTGTCACTATAAGATTTCTGTCACTGAAGAGCAGTTTTACTTGTTCTTGAACTTTATAGAAATAGAATCATAAGTTGTGTCCAGAGTCCTTTGCTCAGCAAAATGATCTTTTGAGATTCATCCATGCCATTCCCTTTCAGAAGTGTGTATACACATATGTGTGCATGTGTGCATGTATGTATATACATACAGCTAAATGTGTATATATACACGTTATGTGTCTATACATATTATGGTGAGCAATAATCCATTGTATAGTCTACCACATTATGCTTATCATCACAGGTATTTTGGTTGTTTTCATTTTGAGGCTATTTATTTCATTCTGGTTAAATATCTCTTTTTGGAAAAATATTTCCATTTCTCTTAGGTTAATATCTCAAATATGAATGCTGGATCACATGGTAGACATACAATTAACTTTGTAACAAAGTATCAAATTTTTCTTCAGAATGGTTATATCACTTTATACTCCCAAGAGTAATATATGAAGCGTCCAACTGGTGCATTTTCCTTGCTCTAAAGTTTTGCAAATTTGACATAGGAAGAATATTTTAGACAGACTAGGAAAGCTTCAAATATAAATTTTTAAGAAATCAATTTAGGTTTCATTACTTTTTAAAAATCTGCATACAGAAAATCTTAAAGACATTGCAAAATTTGTCCAGTTCAGTGCAATAAAGCAAATATCATAATAAACTGAATGACATAAATTTATTTGGTTCTCCAGTGCATGTCAATGTTATGATTGTTATTGTTATCTATCACATATACAATAGTATTATGTCTAAAAATTGCCCATTTCTTAATTAAAAATATGTTATTACTAAAATATGCTATCATCTGAGTCCTTAGCAATTCATAATCTTTTTGCAATAGTAACACGAAAAATCACTGATCACAGATGAGCACAACAAATATAATAATAATGAAATAAATTGATATATTGCAGAAATCATCAAATTGAGACTGAAAGACATGAAGTATACAAACACTATTGGAAAAACAGCATCAAAAGACTTGTTCAATGCAAGTTTGCTGCAAACCTTCAATTTGTAAAATGCACAAATTATGCTTGTGTAATTTTTTAAAGTTATTTTCAAAATATCTGAACCTTATATGTCAAGTGCAACTCTTGTAGACAGTAAATTTGACCCTTTATTATACAAATATGATCATTTCTGCCCTTACAATGGAATGTTTAGTTCACTTATATTTATGTTAATTTTTAATAAAGTTGAATTCAAACTATGATATTTCTATACTTTTCTATTTGTTATTGGTTCATTGTAGAGACTGTCGAGCATGTTGCTCCACTGTAAAGTGCGTTAACTCCTAAAAGATAGTTGAGTTACCCATGGAACACTGTGATTCTTTCACTGTGGTATAACAGGAAACATACACCTGATTTTTTGTTGCAGGTCCCTGAATAGAGCTTCTAAAATCTTTGGAATTTCTTGAATGATAAGGGTGGTAAGCATGCCTTTTTCATAATGGGGCAACCCTTGACCAGCTCCTAGACAACTTCAGGATGGGGATTGGCTGTAAAAAGAGCAAGCCTTGGATAGAATCTTAAACTTTAACCTCATCCTCCAACTTTGGGGGAAGTTGGTATGAAGAGGTGCTAGAGATGGAGTTAACAGGCAGCAGAGGTCAACTGATTTACTCAAATATGCCTATATAAAGAAACCTCCATAACCCCTCCAAGCCCCTAAATGCTGGGATTCAGAGAGCTTCTGGATTGGCGAGCTCACTGTGTTGGTGGGAGGGTGGTGCACCCAGAGAAGATATGGAGACTCTGTACTACTCTTCCAAAGATGTATCTTGTCTGCACATCTCTTGCATCTGGCTATTCCTGGAGCTGCTGTTTTTTCAATTCCCAGGTCTTGTCCTACATTTTGTGACACCATGGACTGTAGCATGTCAGGCTTGCCTGTCCTTCACCATCGCCCAGAGCTTGCTCAAATTCATGTCCATTGAGTCAGTGATGCCATCCAACCATCTCATCCTGAGTTGCCCTCTTCTCCTTCTATCTTCAATCCTTCCCAGCATCAGGGTCTTTTCCAATGAGTTGCCTCTTTAAATGAGATGGCCAAAGTAATGGAACTTCAGTAACACTCCTTCCAATGAATATTCAAGGTTGATTTCCTTTAGGATCAACTGGTTTGATCTCCCTGCAGTCTGAGGGGCTCTCAAGATTCTTCTCCAGCATTACAAATTGTAAGCATCAATTCTGCTTGTGTAATTTTTTAAAGTTATTTTCAAAATATCTGAACCTTATATGTCAAGTGCAACTCTTGTAGACAGTAAATTTGACCCTTTATTATACAAATATGATCATTTCTGCCCTTACAATGGAATGTTTAGTTCACTTATATTTATGTTAATTTTTAATAAAGTTGAATTCAAACTATGATATTTCTATACTTTTCTATTTGTTATTGGTTCATTGTAGAGACTGTCGAGCATGTTGCTCCACTGTAAAGTGCGTTAACTCCTAAAAGATAGTTGAGTTACACATGGAACACTGTGATTCTTTCACTGTGGTATAACAGGAAACATACACCTGATTTTTTGTTGCAGGTCCCTGAATAGAGCTTCTAAAATCTTTGGAATTTCTTGAATGATAAGGGTGGTAAGCATGCCTTTTTCATAATGGGGCAACCCTTGACCAGCTCCTAGACAACTTCAGGATGGGGATTGGCTGTAAAAAGAGCAAGCCTTGGATAGAATCTTAAACTTTAACCTCATCCTCCAACTTTGGGGGAAGTTGGTATGAAGAGGTGCTAGAGATGGAGTTAACAGGCAGCAGAGGTCAACTGATTTACTCAAATATGCCTATATAAAGAAACCTCCATAACCCCTCCAAGCCCCTAAATGCTGGGATTCAGAGAGCTTCTGGATTGGCGAGCTCACTGTGTTGGTGGGAGGGTGGTGCACCCAGAGAAGATATGGAGACTCTGTACTACTCTTCCAAAGATGTATCTTGTCTGCACATCTCTTGCATCTGGCTATTCCTGGAGCTGCTGTTTTTTCAATTCCCAGGTCTTGTCCTACATTTTGTGACACCATGGACTGTAGCATGTCAGGCTTGCCTGTCCTTCACCATCGCCCAGAGCTTGCTCAAATTCATGTCCATTGAGTCAGTGATGCCATCCAACCATCTCATCCTGAGTTGCCCTCTTCTCCTTCTATCTTCAATCCTTCCCAGCATCAGGGTCTTTTCCAATGAGTTGCCTCTTTAAATGAGATGGCCAAAGTAATGGAACTTCAGTAACACTCCTTCCAATGAATATTCAAGGTTGATTTCCTTTAGGATCAACTGGTTTGATCTCCCTGCAGTCTGAGGGGCTCTCAAGATTCTTCTCCAGCATTACAAATTGTAAGCATCAATTCTTCGGGGCTCAGCATTCTTCATGGTTCAACTCTCACATCCATACATGACTACAGGAATGACTACACCTTTGGCTATATAGACTACTGTCAGCAAAGTGATGTCTCTGATTTTTAATATGCTGTCTAGTTTTGTCATGGCTTTCCTTTCAAGGAGCAAGTGTCTTGTAATTTCATGACTGCAGTTAGCACCTACAGTGATTTTGGAGCTCAATAAAATAAATTCTGCCACTGTTTCCACTTTACCCCCATCGATTTGCCATGAAGTGGTGAGACCCAATGTCATGATCTTCAGTTTTTTAATGTTGAGTTTTACGCCAGCTTTTTCACTGTCTTCTTTTACTTTCACCAAGAGCCTCTTTAGTTCCTCTTCACTTTCTGCCATTGAATGGTATCATCTACATATCAGAGGTTGCTGATATTTCTCCTGGCAGTCTTGATTCCATATTGTGATCCAACCAGTCCTGCATTTCAATCCTTCCCAGCATCAGGGTCTTTTTCAATGAGTTGCCTCTTTAAATGAGGTGGCCAAAGTAATGAATGTACTCTGCATTGAACAGCTTCCCTGGTGGCTGAAATGGTAAACAATCTGCTTCCAAAGTAGGAGGCCCAGGTTCAATCCTTGGGTTGGGAAGATCAACTGAAGAAGGGAATGGCAACCCACTCCAGTATTTTTGCCTGGAACATTCCATGGAGAGAGGAGCCTGGAGGGCTACAATCCATAGGGTTACAAGAAGTCAAGCACAAATGAGTGACTAACATTCTGCATAGATGTTAAATGAGCAGGGTGACAATATACAGGCTTGACATAACACCTTTCCTGACTTAGAACCAGCCTGTTGTTTCTGATGTGTGTGTGTGCTCAATCATGTCCAGGCAATAATACTGGAGTAAGTTGTCATTGCCTCCTTCAAGGGATCTTCCCAACCGAGGGATCAAAGCCGGGTCTCCTGCATCTCTCCTGCATCTCTTTCACTGCAGGCATTTTGGTTTTTTTTCACTTCTGAGCCAGCAGGGAAGATGTATTCTCTACAATGAATGACTTGCAGTAGGTAAAGCGTTTCCATGATTTCTGCCAAATCATTATACCTCAGTAGAGGGTTGTGGTGAACCCTCCATTTACAGCTGGTTAATCATAAGTGGCTCTTTGGACTTTTGGTTGGCACCTGAAGTGAGAGACAGTCTTGTAGGACTGAAGTTGTAAGCTTTGGGATCAACGCTAAATCTGGGTATTTAGTGTCAGAATTTACTCACTGAGCACCTGGTATATATTGCTTCATACCCAGAGAACTAGAATATTGCTAAGGTTAGAAAATACCCCAGAGTCAGGCTTGATTTTTTGCTGTGTTAGTGTCAGTATATTCTGTTTTTCTCCTTAGGACTAGGACATCACTTTTACTCTCGGTCCTGGCTCTTACTTTCAATATGTGGTTTTTCTGGGGTCTTAGTTCAATGTCCACCGTGCTTAGCAAGGCTATTCCATTCTGGATAGACCAGAACTCCAAAATCACTCAGCTCAACATGACTCTGATTAGTCCCACAGCAGCTGTCCTACCCAAAGCCCTTGGTACCCTTGTCCTGTGCATGTGCCTTCAGTCCTTAGGGAAGAACCTGCAGGACCATCCTATGCAAATCTTACTTTCTCCTCTTCTCTGACAGTCTGCTGTTCAAATTTCAGTTTCTTCTGATATCTGCTTCTTCACTCACAAAGTTCCAGTTTCTCCCCTTGGGTGGGTGTTGGAAAAGCTGGCATGAATATGAGAAACCTCACATGCTCCTTTCCTCTCAAGAATCAAGTCCCACACAACCTGTTGATCAAAGTCTGAAAACAACTGCCTTACATTTTTGTTCAGTGTCACGGGTGCTTATGTCACAAGTTTCCATCTTCTACTAGTTACTTTTTGTGACCAGAAGCAAATTCCAGCCCAATCCTTGTGATTACAGTATTTAACTAATATAATGACATGTTCACGTAAACGGTAAGCATCATAAAAGTTAGAATGTTAGAAATTCATACTGAGGTAGTGAAACAATGGAGAGAATCAGATTTTGAACTTCTTCAGCTGCCAATAAAGAGTCTTTATTCCATTAAAATGCCAAAGGGGAAGCTTTGAAGAATTCTGAGCCTATAGGGTGAGAGCAACAATTTGTGCTGGAGAAAGTTGAATTCAGCTGAGCTTTAACAGGGACTAGAAATGGGATACACAGACAGAGACCAGAGAAGATGCTGCTACTGAGGTGGTAAGGCCATGGGCAAGGAATAAGACAGGAAATTGCTGTGAGGACAGTGGTAAGCACCTTTTGGTGCTAGTGGCAAGGAATCCACTTGCCAATGCAGAGATGCAAGAGATGCAGGTTTGATCCTTGGGTAAGGAAGACCCTCTGGGAGCAGGAAATGGCAACCTACTCTAGTATTCTTATCTGAAAAATTCCATGGACAGAGAATTTGGCCGGCTACAGTCCATGGGGTCACAAAGAGCTGGACATGACTTAGCACGCTCATGGGAAGAAAAGTATAAGCCAAAGGTTGTGAGCCTGCCTGATTTGGGGGTGGGGGAAAGTACAATCAACAAAAATAAGGAACTTGGGTAGAGTAGTTGATTTCAAGAACCACTCTATCATCATGAGTGTGAGGCTAGGAGGGTGCAAATGTTGAAAGAGGGGATACCTAGATGGAAATGACCAGAAGATAGCCAAAAATGTCAGTCTAGAATCTCCAGAAAGGACTGGATTCTACATAATAATTTGAGAACATTTATTTACATGGAAGAGATGGGTGAGTTACAAAGGAAAGAAAATTGACCATTATCATAAGATAAACTCTGGGAAGAATCCTGACTGGAAGAAACATTTTTTGTTTCTTCTGATATCTGCTTCTTCACTCACAAAGTTCCAGTTTCTCCCCTTGGGTGGGTGTTGGAAAAGCTGGCATGAATATGAGAAACCTCACATGCTCCTTTCCTCTCAAGAATCAAGTCCCACACAACCTGTTGATCAAAGTCTGAAAACAACTGCCTTACATTTTTGTTCAGTGTCACGGGTGCTTATGTCACAAGTTTCCATCTTCTACTAGTTACTTTTTGTGACCAGAAGCAAATTCCAGCCCAATCCTTGTGATTACAGTATTTAACTAATATAATGACATGTTCACGTAAACGGTAAGCATCATAAAAGTTAGAATGTTAGAAATTCATACTGAGGTAGTGAAACAATGGAGAGAATCAGATTTTGAACTTCTTCAGCTGCCAATAAAGAGTCTTTATTCCATTAAAATGCCAAAGGGGAAGCTTTGAAGAATTCTGAGCCTATAGGGTGAGAGCAACAATTTGTGCTGGAGAAAGTTGAATTCAGCTGAGCTTTAACAGGGACTAGAAATGGGATACACAGACAGAGACCAGAGAAGATGCTGCTACTGAGGTGGTAAGGCCATGGGCAAGGAATAAGACAGGAAATTGCTGTGAGGACAGTGGTAAGCACCTTTTGGTGCTAGTGGCAAGGAATCCACTTGCCAATGCAGAGATGCAAGAGATGCAGGTTTGATCCTTGGGTAAGGAAGACCCTCTGGGAGCAGGAAATGGCAACCTACTCTAGTATTCTTATCTGAAAAATTCCATGGACAGAGAATTTGGCCGGCTACAGTCCATGGGGTCACAAAGAGCTGGACATGACTTAGCACGCTCATGGGAAGAAAAGTATAAGCCAAAGGTTGTGAGCCTGCCTGATTTGGGGGTGGGGGAAAGTACAATCAACAAAAATAAGGAACTTGGGTAGAGTAGTTGATTTCAAGAACCACTCTATCATCATGAGTGTGAGGCTAGGAGGGTGCAAATGTTGAAAGAGGGGATACCTAGATGGAAATGACCAGAAGATAGCCAAAAATGTCAGTCTAGAATCTCCAGAAAGGACTGGATTCTACATAATAATTTGAGAACATTTATTTACATGGAAGAGATGGGTGAGTTACAAAGGAAAGAAAATTGACCATTATCATAAGATAAACTCTGGGAAGAATCCCTGACTGGGAAAGAAAAGATTGTAATACCTACACTGAATTATATTTTCCTACTAAAAAGGAAATATTCAACCGTGAAGTTGAGCTTCCATTCTTATCCTCAATTGATATTTTAATATATGCAGTCTGTTTATGTAGTCAGTGAAAAACAGAGTCAGGTAACTATCTAGTTGCTTAATGAGCAGGATGGAGACATTGCTGGAAAGAAATGTATCTTTTCCTGGAAAATCAAATATTTTTCCTTATAATAATAACCAGTAAAACCACTGAAATATGATGTATATCTAAGAGTACATAAATGAATATTACATGTGTGTATGGCAGAGTGCCAAAGAATTAATGCCTTCAAACTGTGTTTCCTGGAGAAGACTCTTGAGGTTCCCTTGGACACAGAGGAAGTCAAACCAGTAAATCCTAAAGGAAATCAACCCTGAAGACTTGTTGGAAGGGCTGATGCTGAAGCTGAAGCTCCAGTATTTTGAATACTGATTCATTGAAAAGGTCCCTGATGCTGGGAAAAATTGAGGCAGAAGGAGGAGAGGGCATCAGATGCCCGATGGCTGGATGGCATCACCGATGCAATGGACATGAACTTGGGTAAATTTTGGGAGATGGTGAGCGATCAGGAGACCTTGCGTGAAGCAGTCAATGAGGTTGCAAAGAGTCAGGCACAACTGGATGATTGAACATGATAGATATACAAAAGGTACACATTTGTAATTAACACGGAATAGAAATTCTTCTTAGTTACCCTTCTAAAGCACTAAATTTATTGCAATACTTGTAAATGGGAGATGACGGAGCCAAATTTGAATCTCTCACAAAGTGTTCAAACATTTATTCAGTTCCTAACTGAATAAATCAAGGATTCTGCCTAATAATACAGAAAGAAGTCAGAATTTGACTTAGGAAGAATCAGAAAAATAATTATAAGATATTAGGTGAAATAACATTAAAAGATATTCTTTATTTAAACACTGCATTCATAGCTAATAGCATTAACTCTATGTCTTTGAATTATGGTAGTTTGTGAATTAATTTGAGTGATGGTAGAAGGGATTTGAATGGCAACATTCCAGACTAATGTTTCCTACGGAGCCAAGAAGGTAGAAACCATTTCAAGACCAGATGCCATTCCTTCTTCAAATTCCATTAGTTGCCAGCATATCTCAAAGCTACAGAAGAGTTAATTAAAAAGGTTTAGTCTTGAAGTTCATTCAGATCTGAATGCCTCAACTGACACCGCTAATGAAAATGCTATTCCATACTAATAGAAATCAGTTGCTAACATTGATATCTTTATTCAAAATGTATATGTCTATCAAATACTTATGTACATACCATATCATTGTCAGGAAAGCATTTGAAGAAAAAAGACCACTGCTGGGTGAGAATTTTCTCTTTTTAATTTTCAGGACTAATTGTATTAGGGACACATTTAAAAATTAAAACAGATACCCTAAACTCATAACATAAACTCAAGAATAAATTAAAATATTACAGAAAAGCATGTGCTCACTGCCTGAGTCTCAAGATGCCTGAGGTCATTTTCATCCAAATTATCAGCTCTAATTCATCTAACTTGCTATTTTCTCCCATGAATACTTAACAGGGAAAGCTGGAATTGATGACTTAGTTTTCCATTCTCCACAGAATGAACTGCTCCAACAGCTCTTGTTGAGAGAATGAAGTATGAAGTTGCTCTTTACTGCAGAATTAAGTATGTAATTGTAGAACGAAAGCAAATTAATTGCATTGTGAAATCACTGCTTTGAAGGCAGAACCCCACTTAAAGGAACGCCTCCTTTGAACAGAACAAGCATCTTAAGGAAAAGACAAAGACTACACAAAGAATGCTTTTGCCTGGAAAGATCCACATATACTTCCAAGAGGAAGTTTTAAAGAAGGGTTTTCATTGATGGGATGATCAAAGTGTTCAAACATTTATTCAGTTCCTAACTGAATAAATCAAGGATTCTGCCTAATAATACAGAAAGAAGTCAGAATTTGACTTAGGAAGAATCAGAAAAATAATTATAAGATATTAGGTGAAATAACATTAAAAGATATTCTTTATTTAAACACTGCATTCATAGCTAATAGCATTAACTCTATGTCTTTGAATTATGGTAGTTTGTGAATTAATTTGAGTGATGGTAGAAGGGATTTGAATGGCAACATTCCAGACTAATGTTTCCTACGGAGCCAAGAAGGTAGAAACCATTTCAAGACCAGATGCCATTCCTTCTTCAAATTCCATTAGTTGCCAGCATATCTCAAAGCTACAGAAGAGTTAATTAAAAAGGTTTAGTCTTGAAGTTCATTCAGATCTGAATGCCTCAACTGACACCGCTAATGAAAATGCTATTCCATACTAATAGAAATCAGTTGCTAACATTGATATCTTTATTCAAAATGTATATGTCTATCAAATACTTATGTACATACCATATCATTGTCAGGAAAGCATTTGAAGAAAAAAGACCACTGCTGGGTGAGAATTTTCTCTTTTTAATTTTCAGGACTAATTGTATTAGGGACACATTTAAAAATTAAAACAGATACCCTAAACTCATAACATAAACTCAAGAATAAATTAAAATATTACAGAAAAGCATGTGCTCACTGCCTGAGTCTCAAGATGCCTGAGGTCATTTTCATCCAAATTATCAGCTCTAATTCATCTAACTTGCTATTTTCTCCCATGAATACTTAACAGGGAAAGCTGGAATTGATGACTTAGTTTTCCATTCTCCACAGAATGAACTGCTCCAACAGCTCTTGTTGAGAGAATGAAGTATGAAGTTGCTCTTTACTGCAGAATTAAGTATGTAATTGTAGAACGAAAGCAAATTAATTGCATTGTGAAATCACTGCTTTGAAGGCAGAACCCCACTTAAAGGAACGCCTCCTTTGAACAGAACAAGCATCTTAAGGAAAAGACAAAGACTACACAAAGAATGCTTTTGCCTGGAAAGATCCACATATACTTCCAAGAGGAAGTTTTAAAGAAGGGTTTTCATTGATGGGATGATCTCAATAGCAAGAAATTAAAAAAAAAATTTCCCCCCATTAAGTTTGAGGAATACATTTGGGTAAAAATAAAAGTGCACTGTAATGTGATGGTTAAAACAGCACTCATTGTGCCTCATCACTGAAATTATTCTCTTTCTGCATCTGAGTGGTAGACACAGAGATTGTTGCCTGGTCCTATTGTGCATATACAAAAGAAAGAATGCATTGTAGAGTCTTTTTTTATAAAGAGGTTTTTATTTATATTTGGGGGGTCTTCATTGCGGCAAGCTGGCTTTTCTTTAGTTTTGGTCAGAGCTACTCCCCAGCTGAGGTGGTTTCCGTCCCAGAGCATGGGCTCTAGGGCTCATGGGCTTCAGGAGCTGCAGCACATGGACTCAGCAGCTGTGGCTCCCAGGTTCCAGAGCAGCCCTCAGTACTCGTGGGGGCATGGGCTCAGTTGCTCTGCAGCATGTGGTGTCAGAGACTGAACCCGGGCCTCCTGCATTGGCTGGTGGACTCTTCACCATTGAGCCACCAGGGCAGCCTCCAAACCCCCTCTCCCAACCCCCAGCTGGCCAGTCTTAATCTTTTGTAGTATGAAGTGAATGAATTCTTTGGCATCTCAAGTTGAGAGAATTGAATTTCTGTGAAACTGAAATGAAGTACACAAATTTGGGATACAACTCAGGCAACTCTTGTCTAGTGTTTCAGTTAATCAGTTCAATACTGACAGGTTTTACAGTCAGGAAATCCAGGACCTCCATTTTGGAAACACATCACTCCTGCAGTTTCCAGAAAGGCTGGAACATATGCAGTCTTTAGGTGGGAGCAATCACATTTCCCCAACCAAGGTGGGAGCAGCAGGAAGGCAGTAACTTCTTACTACTGATTTCACTGCCTGTAGTTATCTCTAGTTATATTTATCTTTCCATCTATTTACAGATACAGCTCTTGCTATATATATGGTGAGATATAAATGCCACTGTGCAAAGGCATGTTTGTGGTTTTACAGTATTTTTTTTGAAAAGCTGCTTCCAACACTGAGCAAAGACATTTCAAATTGCAGTAAATAATTACGCAGATGCTTTGGTTTTTACGAGTTAAAATTAACTTGGGATGCTGCAGCTTTACATTTGGGGGTTTGGTCTAATCTTCTCATATTTTAAAATCTTATTCCAAAGGCTGTGTTATGTTGTTCTGGAGGTTTACAATGGCTTCTACTCAAAAACATTAAGGATTTGCATTGACATTAGCAGGCTGATGTACTTATTCAGTATCAGGAATAACTTATTTTTATGTTGAAAGTGAAATGACACTTTAGGAAGGACTTTATTCTTAAGTTCAGATAAGAGACAGAATGGGAAACAAAACTGAATCTGTCTGTATATCTATATAAAGATGTTAGCTGGAGGTTCTAACATTGATCAATGAGTCCTGCACCAGAACCACAGACAGGAAGTGTAAGGGTCTCAAGTGTTGGCTCTGGGCAAGATTTTGGATTCGTGCATCTCCCTTAGACCATAGTTATGACCAGATAAGCTCAAGACCTAAGGAAAGTCAATTCAGTTTAAAGTATATCAACCAGACTTGGCACACACACCTGCCTTTAAAGAAATGAAGCCATATATATTTACAGAGGTTTGGAAAATAGATCTAAATATCTAACTACCATTAAAAGTCATCCACACACTCAAACAAGTAAATGTGATGACTTTTGGGGTACTAAACAAGTATACAATTTGGTTAGTCTAGGTACTGACTCTGAGAATGTCTTTAATATAAACCTATCAGCAGATTTTAAGGTAAAATAATATCGAGAGCTTCTTTGCTGAATGAAATGACTTTCAAAAAGAGAGCTACTGACTTTCAGAAACAGAGTTTTAATGAGCCTGTTCCAGGTGGTGGAGTGGTAAGGAATTCGCCTGCCAAAGCAGGAGACTTGAGAGATTCAAGTTTGATTCCTGGGTTGGGAAGATCATCTGTGAAGGAGATGGAACCCAGTCCAGCATTTTGCCTGGGAAATCCCATGGAGAGAGGACCCTGGCTGGCTACAGTCCTTTGGTGGTTGCAACAGTGAGCCTGTTAGATTACGAAGTTTTTACAATTTTTGAAAAGCTGCTTCCAACACTGAGCAAAGACATTTCAAATTGCAGTAAATAATTACGCAGATGCTTTGGTTTTTACGAGTTAAAATTAACTTGGGATGCTGCAGCTTTACATTTGGGGGTTTGGTCTAATCTTCTCATATTTTAAAATCTTATTCCAAAGGCTGTGTTATGTTGTTCTGGAGGTTTACAATGGCTTCTACTCAAAAACATTAAGGATTTGCATTGACATTAGCAGGCTGATGTACTTATTCAGTATCAGGAATAACTTATTTTTATGTTGAAAGTGAAATGACACTTTAGGAAGGACTTTATTCTTAAGTTCAGATAAGAGACAGAATGGGAAACAAAACTGAATCTGTCTGTATATCTATATAAAGATGTTAGCTGGAGGTTCTAACATTGATCAATGAGTCCTGCACCAGAACCACAGACAGGAAGTGTAAGGGTCTCAAGTGTTGGCTCTGGGCAAGATTTTGGATTCGTGCATCTCCCTTAGACCATAGTTATGACCAGATAAGCTCAAGACCTAAGGAAAGTCAATTCAGTTTAAAGTATATCAACCAGACTTGGCACACACACCTGCCTTTAAAGAAATGAAGCCATATATATTTACAGAGGTTTGGAAAATAGATCTAAATATCTAACTACCATTAAAAGTCATCCACACACTCAAACAAGTAAATGTGATGACTTTTGGGGTACTAAACAAGTATACAATTTGGTTAGTCTAGGTACTGACTCTGAGAATGTCTTTAATATAAACCTATCAGCAGATTTTAAGGTAAAATAATATCGAGAGCTTCTTTGCTGAATGAAATGACTTTCAAAAAGAGAGCTACTGACTTTCAGAAACAGAGTTTTAATGAGCCTGTTCCAGGTGGTGGAGTGGTAAGGAATTCTCCTGCCAAAGCAGGAGACTTGAGAGATTCAAGTTTGATTCCTGGGTTGGGAAGATCATCTGTGAAGGAGATGGAACCCAGTCCAGCATTTTTGCCTGGGAAATCCCATGGAGAGAGGACCCTGGCTGGCTACAGTCCTGGTGGTTGCAAAGAGTCAGATATGACTGAGCACGTGCACACACAGTGAGCCTGTTAGATACAACATGTGCCAAGTTTCATTCAAAGATTTTTAAAAAAAGACGAAATTTTTGAGTTCATTTCAATATCCAAAGTAAAACTGCAGATGAACCTATTCTGAAAGGCACTGAACTAATTAAAATACAGCATTTGTCAAAACAGAATGTGTAGGCCATACACATACTTGAAATGGGAAATAAGCCAATCAGTATAGCATAATAGAAACTTGTCTTCCATAGCACCTACTGCGACCCTTGGTTTTAAAGTTGCAATCTTCTTTTTGAAACTTCCATGGGCATAGTCAACAAAGACTTACCTGAATGGAACTTGAGTTCTTCCAGGCAAGTAGAGACACACTGAACCCCAGAGAGAGGCACCCTCAGGTTGGTGCCTGCAGTGGAATGGGGGGAAGGGAGACACAAGAGAGACCCGGAGAGACTGGAGAGGGCCAGTCCTGTGCCCTCAAGGCCCCATCTTCTCTTACCTCCACTGTGGAACCCTAGCCCTCTCCAGCTTTTATCTCTTTTTGTTTGTTTGTTCATTTCTCTTTTGTATTTTCCATTGTCTGTTGTTTCTGTTGTATTTTCAGTCTTTCAAATCACAGGTGACCCTGAAGACATTTTTAATGTAGCAACAATTTCTTTCCCTGTGAATGAGATACTTGTAAATTCACTAAATAGAATTTTATTAAAAAAAATAGAATGGATCCCATGCATGACAGTTTTCGAGGACTTACATAAAGCACCCCTTTTTCTCTAGCACCTTACACATATAAAGTGAGCTTTCTATTTGATGTGATAAGAAAATCTACATCACAGTTGAATATTGTCACAATTGGTGTATCTCTCTCAACAAGGTTACAATTATTGAGAAAAGAGGTGGGAAATTCTTAGAGAGTGATAAAATATGGAAGTCAAATTGATGTTTCACACATCTTCAGCATTGCCCATTCTGGGCTTTTAGAGGCCATTTATGGGGTGAGCAGTCAGGAAGGAGAAGAGTGCAGAAAAATACAGTGATTAAATACAGTAAAGAGAAGCTCAAAAAATGGAAACGAAGATATATTTATGAGAGAAATAGCAAATAGGGTAGCAAATGGTATACTAAACATAGTCTAAATAGCTTTTGGATGCTCACGAAAGTTAAAGAAAACAAGATGTACATCTTTCAAATATCGCAGAGCTATTTTATCAATGCCTGATTAAACTCTTCCAATACCAAATCTGTGCCATACTTTATCATGCCTTCATAGGGTTTTGTCTGAGGTGTAGAAGGCACTTGAGAGATTCCTCATTGGTGCAGATAAATTATATTTCAGAACTTCAGGTGGTGCTAGTGGTAAAGAATCTGCCTGCGATGCAGGAGACATAAGAAACTCTGGTTCATTCTCTGGGTGGGGAAGGACCCCTGGAGGAGGCTATCCACTCCAGTATACCTGCCTAGAAAACCCCACGGACAGAGTAGTATGGTGGGCAGTCCCCAGGGCTACAAAGAGTCAAACATGACATAAGCCCAAATTATACTTTATGTTTACTAATGTTTTCTGCTATTCTCCTTGATTTCAAATTGTTCCTTTAATGAATTTATTTTTATTGATGTATAGTTAATTTACCATGTCATGTTAGTTTCCGGTGTACAGCATAGTGATTCAATTATATGTATGTATATTCTTTGACAGATTCTTTTCTCATATAGGTTGTTACAAAGTATTGAGCATAGATCCCTGTGCTGTACGTGTTGTTTATTTTATATACAGTAGTGTTTATAGGTTAGACTCAAATTTCTAGATTATACCTCCCCTCTCTTTTCTCTTTGGTAACTATAAATTTGTTTTCTATGCCTGTGACCCTGTTTCTCTTTTATAAATAAGCTCATTTGTATCATTTTCTGATGCCACATATTTGACTGCAAATTCATAATCCCAGGACATTTCCTATGAAATGTACTACTCCAATTAATAGTGAATCTTTTCCATTTTATGTAAATTAATATATCAACAGCAAATGATATACAGTTTACCAAACATTCCAGTTTTTCAAAATTATCTCATCCTCTCTAAAAGGATGGTTCTCAATTGGTTGCTTCCCCAGTAAACCAATCTTCATTTTCTACGTAATTGACTGTCTGCTGATTTTTTTGGTTCTAAGCGGTTTTCCAGTAAAGTGACACAAGAGAGATTATTACAGTGATGACCATTCCCTAGAAACAGAGGCCAATACAACAATAGGAGAAATATTAAGAGGCAGAAAAGGCTACCAGTAGAAAACAAGATGTACATCTTTCAAATATCGCAGAGCTATTTTATCAATGCCTGATTAAACTCTTCCAATACCAAATCTGTGCCATACTTTATCATGCCTTCATAGGGTTTTGTCTGAGGTGTAGAAGGCACTTGAGAGATTCCTCATTGGTGCAGATAAATTATATTTCAGAACTTCAGGTGGTGCTAGTGGTAAAGAATCTGCCTGCGATGCAGGAGACATAAGAAACTCTGGTTCATTCTCTGGGTGGGGAAGGACCCCTGGAGGAGGCTATCCACTCCAGTATACCTGCCTAGAAAACCCCACGGACAGAGTAGTATGGTGGGCAGTCCCCAGGGCTACAAAGAGTCAAACATGACATAAGCCCAAATTATACTTTATGTTTACTAATGTTTTCTGCTATTCTCCTTGATTTCAAATTGTTCCTTTAATGAATTTATTTTTATTGATGTATAGTTAATTTACCATGTCATGTTAGTTTCCGGTGTACAGCATAGTGATTCAATTATATGTATGTATATTCTTTGACAGATTCTTTTCTCATATAGGTTGTTACAAAGTATTGAGCATAGATCCCTGTGCTGTACGTGTTGTTTATTTTATATACAGTAGTGTTTATAGGTTAGACTCAAATTTCTAGATTATACCTCCCCTCTCTTTTCTCTTTGGTAACTATAAATTTGTTTTCTATGCCTGTGACCCTGTTTCTCTTTTATAAATAAGCTCATTTGTATCATTTTCTGATGCCACATATTTGACTGCAAATTCATAATCCCAGGACATTTCCTATGAAATGTACTACTCCAATTAATAGTGAATCTTTTCCATTTTATGTAAATTAATATATCAACAGCAAATGATATACAGTTTACCAAACATTCCAGTTTTTCAAAATTATCTCATCCTCTCTAAAAGGATGGTTCTCAATTGGTTGCTTCCCCAGTAAACCAATCTTCATTTTCTACGTAATTGACTGTCTGCTGATTTTTTTGGTTCTAAGCGGTTTTCCAGTAAAGTGACACAAGAGAGATTATTACAGTGATGACCATTCCCTAGAAACAGAGGCCAATACAACAATAGGAGAAATATTAAGAGGCAGAAAAGGCTACCAGTAGAAATACTTTAAAACTCTGATGCATTTAATATAATAATGTATTTAAGAAATACTCACAATTTAAAAGTGTGTATGCTGACTCAGGCAAAGCCAGGCATTCAGGTTGTTATATTTTTCCAATCACTGTTGCTCAGAAATGTGAAAATGGACATTTTATGAATAAATTCCATTTTGATCATAGGTACGTATCATTTCCCCTCCAAATACTTAGATTTTGTTGGTGTTTGTCAAAGGCATTTCTAACAAGGAATTCAGATTTGTGGTGAAGGTCAGGTTAATCTGATTCAGGATTAGGTTGTGGTTTCATGCAGAACACAACGGGGTTCCATTTACATTGGAAAATTTTTCCTTATTTTTTACCCTTTCAAAATATTATTCTGGGCCAACATTCCATAAATGTATAGTGAATTAAAAAGACAGAGAAAGGATTCCTTCGTCAGAGCAAAAAAAAAATACCCACTCCATCATAAATAACTGATGAGCAGGAAACCAAAAGTTTGGTAACAAGCAGTTAAAAATTAGTTGGATTGACAATGAAGCAAATAGGTAATGTCAAAATACCCTTCAACGTCAGAAAAATAATCCGGGTAGGTATTTACCTATCAGATCAGTCCTCTGCACTTGGAGCTACCTCCTAGCCTGAGAGAAATGTGCTTTCAGTTACTATTCAAATAGCTACAGCTTAACAAGGGGAGCCAAGGTTTTCTGAGTGGTAACTTCAGAACTTCAAAGCTGTATTCTACCTGAATAGAACTGGCTAGAGCTGCATGCAGACAATACCACCCTATGACAGAAAGCAAAGAGGAACTAAAGAGCCTCTTGGTGAAGGTGAAAGAGGACAGTGTAAAATCTGCCTTAAAACTCAACATTCAGAAAACTAAGATCATGACATCTGATTCCATTATCTCATGGCAAATAGATGGGGAAAAGTGGAAACTGGCAGATTTTAGTTTTGGGGGGTTCAAAATCACTGCTGATGATGACTGTGACCATAAAATTACAAGACACTTACTCCTTGGAGAAAATCTATGACAAACCTAGACAGTGTATTAAAAAGCAGACATCATTTTGCCAACAAAGGTCTGTCTAATCGAAGCTATGGTTTTTCCAGTAGCCATACAAGGATGTAAGAGCTGGGCCAAAAAAAGGTTGAGAATCAAAAAATTGATGCTTTCAAGCTGTGGTACTAGAGAAAACTCTTGAGAGTCCCTTGGAGAGCAAGGAGATCAAACCAGTCAATCCTAAAGGAAATCAGCCCTGAATATTCATTGGAAGGAGCGGAGCTGCAGTTGAAGCTCCAATACTTTGACCACTTGATGCAAAGAGCTGATTCATTGGAAAAGACTCTGATGCTGGGAAAGACTGAAGTCAGGAGCAGAAAGGAGGTACAGAGGATAAGATGCTTGGATCGCATGAGTTTGGGCAAACTCCAGGAGACAGTGAAGAACAGGGAAGCCTGGCATGCTGCAGTCCATGGGATAGCAAAGAGCTGGACACAACTTAGTGACTGAACAAGAACAACAACAACACTGAGTCAGAGTTAAGATCCCAACACGTCTTTCTCTGGATAGCTCAAGAGGCCACAGTGCACAGTGCAGAGTCTATGAAAAGCCTTCAAATGTAATAAGAGGATTAGTCAATGGTAGGACAGCCATCAGCCTCAGGTAGGAAATTAAATATTCTTAAGGTACAGTCCTCTAGCACTACTGGATACTGACACAAGCAGTGGATTAAGTTTAACATGAGATTTTGGTACTTTGGTTCACCCCACAAATTAATCTGGTTAAATAATGCAAGCCAGGCAGATTATGCAAAGACTTAAGGCTGTTCTTCTTTCAGGAAAAAGGAACAAATATTTTTTATAGGGGCACAATAACCCAAAACCCCCTATGACAGAAAGCAAAGAGGAACTAAAGAGCCTCTTGGTGAAGGTGAAAGAGGACAGTGTAAAATCTGCCTTAAAACTCAACATTCAGAAAACTAAGATCATGACATCTGATTCCATTATCTCATGGCAAATAGATGGGGAAAAGTGGAAACTGGCAGATTTTAGTTTTGGGGGGTTCAAAATCACTGCTGATGATGACTGTGACCATAAAATTACAAGACACTTACTCCTTGGAGAAAAATCTATGACAAACCTAGACAGTGTATTAAAAAGCACAGACATCATTTTGCCAACAAAGGTCTGTCTAATCGAAGCTATGGTTTTTCCAGTAGCCATACAAGGATGTAAGAGCTGGGCCAAAAAAAGGTTGAGAATCAAAAAATTGATGCTTTCAAGCTGTGGTACTAGAGAAAACTCTTGAGAGTCCCTTGGAGAGCAAGGAGATCAAACCAGTCAATCCTAAAGGAAATCAGCCCTGAATATTCATTGGAAGGAGCGGAGCTGCAGTTGAAGCTCCAATACTTTGACCACTTGATGCAAAGAGCTGATTCATTGGAAAAGACTCTGATGCTGGGAAAGACTGAAGTCAGGAGCAGAAAGGAGGTACAGAGGATAAGATGCTTGGATCGCATGAGTTTGGGCAAACTCCAGGAGACAGTGAAGAACAGGGAAGCCTGGCATGCTGCAGTCCATGGGATAGCAAAGAGCTGGACACAACTTAGTGACTGAACAAGAACAACAACAACACTGAGTCAGAGTTAAGATCCCAACACGTCTTTCTCTGGATAGCTCAAGAGGCCACAGTGCACAGTGCAGAGTCTATGAAAAGCCTTCAAATGTAATAAGAGGATTAGTCAATGGTAGGACAGCCATCAGCCTCAGGTAGGAAATTAAATATTCTTAAGGTACAGTCCTCTAGCACTACTGGATACTGACACAAGCAGTGGATTAAGTTTAACATGAGATTTTGGTACTTTGGTTCACCCCACAAATTAATCTGGTTAAATAATGCAAGCCAGGCAGATTATGCAAAGACTTAAGGCTGTTCTTCTTTCAGGAAAAAGGAACAAATATTACTTTAATGCATTATATTAATAAGATGGTGGCAAATGTGCTGACTTCTATAAACTAGAAGTCCAGGCATCTGAGTTTCAGGCACAGCCAGTTCCAGAACCCAAGAAGACATATCTGTTGGAAACTTCTTTCTCCCAAGTCCTCATAAACGTTTCTTTTCTTTACTGGCCTGTGCTTGGTCCCACTGACAAATATATACATATTTCATGTGGTGTCAAGGTGAAGACCAATGGTTCTTGGGTTACAACATTCTGAAACTTGAGATACTAGTGCAGGAGAGAGTAACTTCATCTGTTCAGGATGTTACATACAACAAAACACCGAAGTTGGCTGGGTGTTATTTATAAGCCACTGAGTGGCTTTGAGAAACTTTGTTTCTCACAGTTCTGGAGGCAGGTGATTCTATGCTCAAGGATCAGCAGATCCAGCATCTGGTCAGATGTGTTTCCCAGTTCATAGACTGCAGTCTTCTCAATGCGTCTTCAATGGCAGAATGGACAAGGAAGGTCTCTGGGGTCTTTGTCATAAGGACGTTAGTACAGTTCATGAGAGCTCTACCATCACGGTCTTCCCAAGTCCTGTCTCCAAATCTGGTCTCATTGAGGATTACGTTTAAATATATGAATTGTGGGGACACAAACACACATTGTAAAAGTTCACTGATGAACTTTCTGGCCAAGGCAGTTCTTTCTCAGCATCCTTATATTCATATTACATGGGATGATTCTGCTTGGCCATGCATGGGGTGACAATCAATCACTGTGTTCAAGGCAAGAAGTCCTAGACTGGCCACCATGAGTCACATTCCTAGCCATCCCAGATGGAATCAAGCCTTCCAATAGAACCACATGAAATGACTCTACTATAGACCATTCTGTTTTCAATCAATTTGTTGTTACTCAACTGTTAAGTCATGTTCCCCTCTTTCCAACCCCAGGGATTGCAGAATACCAGCCTTCCCTGTCCTTCACCATCTCCAGAGTGATTAAGTTTCATGAGATTTTGGTATTTGGCACCAATAGTTAAACCCCTTGCAAAGACTTAAGGCTGTTCTTCTTTCAGGAAAAAGGAACAAATATTACTTTAATGCATTATATTAATAAGATGGTGGCAAATGTGCTGACTTCTATAAACTAGAAGTCCAGGCATCTGAGTTTCAGGCACAGCCAGTTCCAGAACCCAAGAAGACATATCTGTTGGAAACTTCTTTCTCCCAAGTCCTCATAAACGTTTCTTTTCTTTACTGGCCTGTGCTTGGTCCCACTGACAAATATATACATATTTCATGTGGTGTCAAGGTGAAGACCAATGGTTCTTGGGTTACAACATTCTGAAACTTGAGATACTAGTGCAGGAGAGAGTAACTTCATCTGTTCAGGATGTTACATACAACAAAACACCGAAGTTGGCTGGGTGTTATTTATAAGCCACTGAGTGGCTTTGAGAAACTTTGTTTCTCACAGTTCTGGAGGCAGGTGATTCTATGCTCAAGGATCAGCAGATCCAGCATCTGGTCAGATGTGTTTCCCAGTTCATAGACTGCAGTCTTCTCAATGCGTCTTCAATGGCAGAATGGACAAGGAAGGTCTCTGGGGTCTTTGTCATAAGGACGTTAGTACAGTTCATGAGAGCTCTACCATCACGGTCTTCCCAAGTCCTGTCTCCAAATCTGGTCTCATTGAGGATTACGTTTAAATATATGAATTGTGGGGACACAAACACACATTGTAAAAGTTCACTGATGAACTTTCTGGCCAAGGCAGTTCTTTCTCAGCATCCTTATATTCATATTACATGGGATGATTCTGCTTGGCCATGCATGGGGTGACAATCAATCACTGTGTTCAAGGCAAGAAGTCCTAGACTGGCCACCATGAGTCACATTCCTAGCCATCCCAGATGGAATCAAGCCTTCCAATAGAACCACATGAAATGACTCTACTATAGACCATTCTGTTTTCAATCAATTTGTTGTTACTCAACTGTTAAGTCATGTTCCCCTCTTTCCAACCCCAGGGATTGCAGAATACCAGCCTTCCCTGTCCTTCACCATCTCCAGAGTTTGCTGAAACTCCTCTCCATTGAGTTGGTGACGCTATCCATCCATGTTATCCTCTGCTGCCCCTTTCTCACTCAATTCAGAAACTATTTACTGAGCATCCAGTATGGGCCAGGATTTGTGGGAAGCCCTGTAAAGCCAGACACCTGGGGATAGCAATAATACCAGAATTAGTTGCCATGTCCTCCTCCAGAGGATCTTCCTGACTGAGGGGTCGAACCCACATCTCTTGTCTCCTGCATTGGCAAGTGGATTCTTTATCAATAGTACCACCTGGGGAACCTGCTAATAATGTTAACTACAACCCAAAGCTTTAGGGCTAAACTTTGAAATAATTGCTGCACTGGCTTCTCATCTGTTAGCCCACCACAGGCTAACTTAGTGGTCCCTTTCTTTTACCACTCTCAGCAGCTTCCTTAATTTCTGTACTGAGATAAGCTCAAGACTCTCACATACCTCCTTAAAGATGCCAACAAGTAGAGGCAAACCCATGCCACAAAATACATCCCTATAAGCTGATGTCATGTTTCTTTCAATCTTGCCTTGTCATTGTCAAACATTTTGAATCAAGAGTGGGTTATTTTTAAGATCTTGCCTTTTAACCTTATTTTTGGCATAGTGGAAAAAGAATCTGCCTGCAATGCAGGAGACATAAGAGATGCGGGTTTGATCTTGAGGGTCAGAAAGATCCCCTGCAGGAGAATATGGCAACCCACTCCAGTATTCTTGCCTGGAGAATCCCATGGATAGAAGAACCTGGTGGGCTACAGTCCATGAGGTTACAAAGAGGCAGACAGGACTAACGTGACTGAGCACAGCATAGCACATCGTCCCTACCCTCTCACTGAAATGTCCCATCTCATGTAACCTGTTTATCACCTTACTTTGTACCATTTCTCTGGCATCCAGTACTGCTGAACAGCTTTTGAAACTCTTCTTTCTCATTGATTTGATTAAATGGGGTCTTTGTGTTATTCTTAATTAACTTTTCCTTCCGCATTTGCCTAGCTTGTTCCTTCCTCTCCATGCCCTTCCTAAATATCACCATGCCCTGAGCAGACAGCATTGGCATGTCTACCAGATACCCATGCTTCTTCAGGACAAGGATTCTATCAGGAGTCTACTTTTCCTCTGTGAGGTCAGTGTGTGTTAAGCAGGTAATTATAAAGGTGAAGGGAGGAAATCAGGAGAGTTTACCAAGCCAATCATGGTCACCCTGATCACATGGATAGTGCCTATTTCAGGAAAGTACCAGTCTGAATCTGGAGAGCAGATATGTGAGGGGTGGGTGAGGCTTCTGTGAAATATCTTGCTGCAAAGAAAGAGACCTTTCAAGAGCTAGCTTCTCTTTGAAGAGTTTCAGCCTTCAAAGGCTGCCTTCAAAACCTGCTTCCCATCTGCCTGCATACTGACTCTATGAGCAGAAGACAGGACTGAAAGAGTGGAGGGACAAGACTCAGGATCTAACCTATCTATACATGCATTGCTTTGGGGAATAACATTATCCTGTGGCTTAAGCTAGTCTGAGGGAGCCTCAGCTCGCAACCAGCCACACAATCACCGGGGTCAACAACCAACACACCAACGAGTCAGCACCCAGACTGCCACTCTGTTTCCACTTTCAGTATTCAACCAACTACAGGATACATTCAATAATTTATTACAAACTAGGGTTTGTGTTAGATGATGTTGCCCCACTATAGACTAACACAAGTATTCTGAGCACACTTAAGGTAGGATAGGATAGGTTAGGTGCATTAAATGAATTTTCAATTCAGGATATTTGGACTGCAGCACGCCTGGCTTCCCTGTCCTTCACTATCTCCTGGACCTTGTACTCTTTGACCAGCATCTCCCATTATTCCTCACCCACTTCCCCCACTTGCTGGCAATCCTTCATTCTAGGCTCTGTTTCTCTGCATGGGGTTTTTTTAGATTCCACATACAAGTGATATCATCCAGTGCTGGTTTGGTTTCTTTAGCAAACTTGATCTTGTGATGGATAGCTATTCCACAGCATCTCCACTATGTTCTTGCTAAACAACTCGCTAAACAATGTTGCCTCTTGCGTAAACAAACCATTCTTTCCCCATTTCCAACAGTGTTAAGTCCAAGAGAAACTCTTCTTTCTCATTGATTTGATTAAATGGGGTCTTTGTGTTATTCTTAATTAACTTTTCCTTCCGCATTTGCCTAGCTTGTTCCTTCCTCTCCATGCCCTTCCTAAATATCACCATGCCCTGAGCAGACAGCATTGGCATGTCTACCAGATACCCATGCTTCTTCAGGACAAGGATTCTATCAGGAGTCTACTTTTCCTCTGTGAGGTCAGTGTGTGTTAAGCAGGTAATTATAAAGGTGAAGGGAGGAAATCAGGAGAGTTTACCAAGCCAATCATGGTCACCCTGATCACATGGATAGTGCCTATTTCAGGAAAGTACCAGTCTGAATCTGGAGAGCAGATATGTGAGGGGTGGGTGAGGCTTCTGTGAAATATCTTGCTGCAAAGAAAGAGACCTTTCAAGAGCTAGCTTCTCTTTGAAGAGTTTCAGCCTTCAAAGGCTGCCTTCAAAACCTGCTTCCCATCTGCCTGCATACTGACTCTATGAGCAGAAGACAGGACTGAAAGAGTGGAGGGACAAGACTCAGGATCTAACCTATCTATACATGCGTTGCTTTGGGGAATAACATTATCCTGTGGCTTAAGCTAGTCTGAGGGAGCCTCAGCTCGCAACCAGCCACACAATCACCGGGGTCAACAACCAACACACCAACGAGTCAGCACCCAGACTGCCACTCTGTTTCCACTTTCAGTATTCAACCAACTACAGGATACATTCAATAATTTATTACAAACTAGGGTTTGTGTTAGATGATGTTGCCCCACTATAGACTAACACAAGTATTCTGAGCACACTTAAGGTAGGATAGGATAGGTTAGGTGCATTAAATGAATTTTCAATTCAGGATATTTGGACTGCAGCACGCCTGGCTTCCCTGTCCTTCACTATCTCCTGGACCTTGTACTCTTTGACCAGCATCTCCCATTATTCCTCACCCACTTCCCCCACTTGCTGGCAATCCTTCATTCTAGGCTCTGTTTCTCTGCATGGGGTTTTTTTAGATTCCACATACAAGTGATATCATCCAGTGCTGGTTTGGTTTCTTTAGCAAACTTGATCTTGTGATGGATAGCTATTCCACAGCATCTCCACTATGTTCTTGCTAAACAACTCGCTAAACAATGTTGCCTCTTGCGTAAACAAACCATTCTTTCCCCATTTCCAACAGTGTTAAGTCCACGAATGGAGAAGAATTGCAACTCAAAATATAAAGATTCATTTCTTTGTACAAGCCAACACTTCTTATTACTGCACAATGAGCCTAATTATTGAATCATTTGTCACAAGGTAATCACCACTGGCCATTCCAGGAAACATGTTACAAGTTTCTGAATAATTCCTTTGAAAATCTGGCTTACACCCCTCAGAAAGGCAGATCTTGCCAGCTACCTGTAAGTTTACTAATTACCTGCTAGGAGAATCTTCTGACCTGTCAGGAAAGGGTTACTTTTTCTCAGCAGCCTGCCCCTGGCCACCATTTGAAGTAATTATCACCATATAGCAGGGAACAGACAAGCTGTCTCCAAAAAAACTGACTGCAACAGCTTGCTGTCCTTCTGTGCAGGTAAACGCACTGCTTGCTCTCCCCCTGGGCACCTGGGAACAGCACGGTGGCTTCTCTGTAGCTTCCAGCCATTGAATCACAGCACAAAGTCATGTCGCATCTGAATTCTCTTTGGTTTTTAGGAGGAAGACACGCAGCGGCAGCATGGTAGTTTAATGTATGGCAACCTCACACTCTCTACTGAAACAAGTAGATCTTCCTATGAAAGTTATTCTCTGTCTGTGAAGCCCAGGGCACGTCTACTGGGCTGGTGACAGTATTTACTAGCAAGCAACAGATGGAAGCAGGATGACAGAGCAGGGCAGGTGCCGAGGACTGCCTGTGCACCCCAATACAATATTTTGTAGCTGATCTGAACACAATTTACTCAGAGTCATTTGTACATTGTATCACTGACATCTGGGTCCATTCATAAAATGTGAGCAAGTGTATATGGTGAAGGCGTTCAGAATCAATGGATTCCATTGAATGTATACGGAAGGACACTGAGCGAATGTGAAGGAGAAAAACAAGAGTTCTTTGTTTTTCCCTGGCTACATTGCAACGTGTAGGCTTTTTGTTTCTCTGCATGGGGTTTTTTTAGATTCCACATACAAGTGATATCATCCAGTGCTGGTTTGGTTTCTTTAGCAAACTTGATCTTGTGATGGATAGCTATTCCACAGCATCTCCACTATGTTCTTGCTAAACAACTCGCTAAACAATGTTGCCTCTTGCGTAAACAAACCATTCTTTCCCCATTTCCAACAGTGTTAAGTCCACGAATGGAGAAGAATTGCAACTCAAAATATAAAGATTCATTTCTTTGTACAAGCCAACACTTCTTATTACTGCACAATGAGCCTAATTATTGAATCATTTGTCACAAGGTAATCACCACTGGCCATTCCAGGAAACATGTTACAAGTTTCTGAATAATTCCTTTGAAAATCTGGCTTACACCCCTCAGAAAGGCAGATCTTGCCAGCTACCTGTAAGTTTACTAATTACCTGCTAGGAGAATCTTCTGACCTGTCAGGAAAGGGTTACTTTTTCTCAGCAGCCTGCCCCTGGCCACCATTTGAAGTAATTATCACCATATAGCAGGGAACAGACAAGCTGTCTCCAAAAAAACTGACTGCAACAGCTTGCTGTCCTTCTGTGCAGGTAAACGCACTGCTTGCTCTCCCCCTGGGCACCTGGGAACAGCACGGTGGCTTCTCTGTAGCTTCCAGCCATTGAATCACAGCACAAAGTCATGTCGCATCTGAATTCTCTTTGGTTTTTAGGAGGAAGACACGCAGCGGCAGCATGGTAGTTTAATGTATGGCAACCTCACACTCTCTACTGAAACAAGTAGATCTTCCTATGAAAGTTATTCTCTGTCTGTGAAGCCCAGGGCACGTCTACTGGGCTGGTGACAGTATTTACTAGCAAGCAACAGATGGAAGCAGGATGACAGAGCAGGGCAGGTGCCGAGGACTGCCTGTGCACCCCAATACAATATTTTGTAGCTGATCTGAACACAATTTACTCAGAGTCATTTGTACATTGTATCACTGACATCTGGGTCCATTCATAAAATGTGAGCAAGTGTAGATGGTGAAGGCGTTCAGAATCAATGGATTCCATTGAATGTATACGGGAAGGACACTGAGCGAATGTGAAGGAGAAAAACAAGAGTTCTCTTTCGATTTCTTCCTTAATTCTATGGCTACATTTATAAAGGTCGGCAAACTTGGTGTGATGTGAATCCACACCCCAACAGATGTGAATCTGTTTATTTTCACAATAAACAGAAGGTGAATGGTAGGAGAAGGCACTTCCTGAACTCAACCCCAGTTCCTGGTACCTTGTAGGTGTTCAGTGATTCAGTGCAGGATTCAGTGCAGTGATTAAGGATCCTTAATTTTGGATAGAAAGGCAACAAATAAACCAAGAAACAAATATGTATAAATGAGAAGGGTAAAAAGGGGAGAGGGAATTAGAATGTACTAGTGAAATGTATGGAAAATGGAAAGAATTTAATAGATATAATTATTAATTTTCTGGGAATACAACAGGTAGCCCCACAATATAATTCACACCATATTTTCCCACATCATTTATTTGTCAGTCACTGTGTATTGATTTATAAATGTACCTGTCTTTTCTTAAGGTTCAGTTTGCATTGCTACTACTAGTCATGTTCTCATAGGCTATCTTGCTAACTTCTAATATATCTTACTTACCCTTCTCTGTATGTTATTTGGAAATTCACAGACACATGGTGGAGAAATAAGACACTTAAATATTCCTTTAAATGAGGTGAATTAACCAGAAGATTAAGCTTCCATGTCAGAATGCAAACTCCAATGAGGTGTTAAAAATTTCACCAAAACAATTCTAAGTGTATTCTCAGTTGCCTAAACTCCGTGTCAAACAGCAGCAGATAATAAACAAGTTTCATTTAATCCTAACATGCACTTTCTCCTTAAGTCATGTATTTAAACCTAGATTTATAATCCATGATAAAATCATCAGTAGAATAGTCACAATCCAAGATAAAGACATTTTTTTCCAAAACCTGCATTTATCTTTCTTAATGGTTTGTAGACAAGCTAACTTAATGACCCCTAATTATAGAAGACTGCCTTTAAACGTACATGATACATTACCAATAATCAGTATTCTTTATTTTTTACAAGACTGCTCTTTATAAAATGCTAAAAGAGAAAAGAAATTCATATCGTAAGCTCTTGTGTTTGGCTGGTTTTATTTGGCTGTACCGTGTGGCATACAGGATTGTAGTTCCTTCAAAACCCCGGTGAAGAGGGGTCGGCAAACTTGGTGTGATGTGAATCCACACCCCAACAGATGTGAATCTGTTTATTTTCACAATAAACAGAAGGTGAATGGTAGGAGAAGGCACTTCCTGAACTCAACCCCAGTTCCTGGTACCTTGTAGGTGTTCAGTGATTCAGTGCAGGATTCAGTGCAGTGATTAAGGATCCTTAATTTTGGATAGAAAGGCAACAAATAAACCAAGAAACAAATATGTATAAATGAGAAGGGTAAAAAGGGGAGAGGGAATTAGAATGTACTAGTGAAATGTATGGAAAATGGAAAGAATTTAATAGATATAATTATTAATTTTCTGGGAATACAACAGGTAGCCCCACAATATAATTCACACCATATTTTCCCACATCATTTATTTGTCAGTCACTGTGTATTGATTTATAAATGTACCTGTCTTTTCTTAAGGTTCAGTTTGCATTGCTACTACTAGTCATGTTCTCATAGGCTATCTTGCTAACTTCTAATATATCTTACTTACCCTTCTCTGTATGTTATTTGGAAATTCACAGACACATGGTGGAGAAATAAGACACTTAAATATTCCTTTAAATGAGGTGAATTAACCAGAAGATTAAGCTTCCATGTCAGAATGCAAACTCCAATGAGGTGTTAAAAATTTCACCAAAACAATTCTAAGTGTATTCTCAGTTGCCTAAACTCCGTGTCAAACAGCAGCAGATAATAAACAAGTTTCATTTAATCCTAACATGCACTTTCTCCTTAAGTCATGTATTTAAACCTAGATTTATAATCCATGATAAAATCATCAGTAGAATAGTCACAATCCAAGATAAAGACATTTTTTTCCAAAACCTGCATTTATCTTTCTTAATGGTTTGTAGACAAGCTAACTTAATGACCCCTAATTATAGAAGACTGCCTTTAAACGTACATGATACATTACCAATAATCAGTATTCTTTATTTTTTACAAGACTGCTCTTTATAAAATGCTAAAAGAGAAAAGAAATTCATATCGTAAGCTCTTGTGTTTGGCTGGTTTTATTTGGCTGTACCGTGTGGCATACAGGATTGTAGTTCCTTCACCAGAGACAGAACCAGTGGCCCCTGCCGGGGAAGTATGGGGTCTTAAGCACCGGACCACCAGGGAGGACCCTTTTTCAACTTAAAAGTGAAGGCAAGTATGCTCTGGGAAGTGGAAATGTCATGGCATACATGGTCTGAGGGACAGATCACCTTGAAAGGTTGCAATGAGTTTCCAATCACGCTCCTTTAAAACGCAACCTGAAAACACACAGGGTAAACTAGAGAGCTCTCTGCTCCAACCCCAGGGAGCAACAGCACACAGAGCTCCAGGCAGGAGGAGGGCGTGTTTCCGTCATGATGACAGAGCGACCGATGCCAGGTCAGAGCTCTGAGTCGGGGCATCCTGCTCATGTCTCCACATCCCTCAGGGCAATGTGAAGGGGCTGGAGGAAACATACTGAGCTCTCAAAGGTTCTGAGGTGCTGCCACAGTAAAAATGTTAGGCTTGCCTGATCTCAGGAACAAGAAGGACACATTGTTACACGGTCTCTGAGGCTGTGCCACAGCTGGGAAAAAGAACAGGACAAAGATACACCACCTCTGTGTTTTTGTTTGTTTCATGATGACCTGCGTTCAACATGCTAACCAGCATGTCCCTAGAGCTGACAGGCTTCTCAAGGCAATTTTGCTTTCAGAGAGGAGTTGTGATCTTAGAATCTGTGTCTGATGCCAACAGAACTTAAAGCCTTAGACAGGAATATCCACCACCTCCTCCCCGCCCCTGCCCTGGAAAGGTCCTTTCTAATTTAAATGTGAAGACGGATTTCAAAACCACAGTTATATGTTCTATGTTAACAACTCTTTTATAGGTTGGTAGTTTTTGCTCTAGAATGATGGAAGAAGCCACCTGGGAAGTCCTCTATGACCTATCTGTTTGCTGCAAGATAGATTTGGGGTTGTTAGGTATAAAAAAATTAAACAAAGCAGTTCTTTCTAACATCGTACTTTACCAAAAAAAGTAAGCTCTTGTGTTGGCTTTTTTTATTTTTACAAGACTGCTCTTTATTGCTAAAGAGAAAAGAAATTCATAGTAAGCTCTTGTGTTTGGCTGGTTTTATTTGGCTGTACCGTGTGGCATACAGGATTGTAGTTCCTTCACCAGAGACAGAACCAGTGGCCCCTGCCGGGGAAGTATGGGGTCTTAAGCACCGGACCACCAGGGAGGACCCTTTTTCAACTTAAAAGTGAAGGCAAGTATGCTCTGGGAAGTGGAAATGTCATGGCATACATGGTCTGAGGGACAGATCACCTTGAAAGGTTGCAATGAGTTTCCAATCACGCTCCTTTAAAACGCAACCTGAAAACACACAGGGTAAACTAGAGAGCTCTCTGCGCCAACCCCAGGGAGCAACAGCACACAGAGCGCCAGGCGGGAGGGGGGCGGGTTTCGGTCATGATGACAGAGCGACCGATGCCAGGTCAGAGCTCTGAGTCGGGGCATCCTGCTCATGTCTCCACATCCCTCAGGGCAATGTGAAGGGGCTGGAGGAAACATACTGAGCTCTCAAAGGTTCTGAGGTGCTGCCACAGTAAAAATGTTAGGCTTGCCTGATCTCAGGAACAAGAAGGACACATTGTTACACGGTCTCTGAGGCTGTGTCACAGCTGGGAAAAAGAACAGGACAAAGATACACCACCTCTGTGTTTTTGTTTGTTTCATGATGACCTGCGTTCAACATGCTAACCAGCATGTCCCTAGAGCTGACAGGCTTCTCAAGGCAATTTTGCTTTCAGAGAGGAGTTGTGATCTTAGAATCTGTGTCTGATGCCAACAGAACTTAAAGCCTTAGACAGGAATATCCACCACCTCCTCCCCGCCCCTGCCCTGGAAAGGTCCTTTCTAATTTAAATGTGAAGACGGATTTCAAAACCACAGTTATATGTTCTATGTTAACAACTCTTTTATAGGTTGGTAGTTTTTGCTCTAGAATGATGGAAGAAGCCACCTGGGAAGTCCTCTATGACCTATCTGTTTGCTGCAAGATAGATTTGGGGTTGTTAGGTATAAAAAAATTAAACAAAGCATTTCTTTCTAACATCTTACTTTACCAAAAAAATTATTTTCTTAAATTCAACCTTTTACTTCTTCATAAAGATGCTCAAGACAGCCAGCTTTGCAGGTAGACACTGGAAGGTTTGTTTAGGTTAACTTGTATCAATAAATAAAACAATACTCACTTTCATACTACTAATCCTCTGACTCCTAGTTTCCATTTGATGAACATTTGCAATTTTATTGCTCTCTCTTCCAATAAACTCTACAAACATTGTCTCATGGAATTCACTACACCTACACGGGAGCTATCTTCCCTGGTTTAGAGATGAGGTGATGAAGATCAGAGGGGTTTATCCTTAATCTCCTCATTCTCTAAAAAGAAGTTCTAACATCCATGGCTATTATATAAACAAGCTTAACAAATTTTTTAAAATCATGAAGCACTTGAAAAATTCTTCTGCAGCACAAAAATGAAGTAATAAAGAGAGTGGGGATAACTCTGCCGGGCATGTGAAAGAACCGCCACCAGCCGCCCATCGCATTGGTTACAATCAGCAGGGGCCCATTTTCATACTCAGGAAACTTTCTTATCCAGACAGCCTTAGGAAAGCAACCTTTTGGAGGGTGAGCTGTTAGTAGATCAGGATGGATGGGGAGGGTTGGTATCAAATAGCATAATAATTTAATGATAATTCTATTGCAGTTTGGTCACTAAGTCATGTCCGACCCTGCAACTCCATAAACTGCAGCACACCAGGCTCGCTCGACCTTCCCTTTCTCCTGGAGCTTCCTCAAATCCATGTCCACTGCATCAGTGATGCTATCTAACCATCTCGTCCTCTGCCGCCCACTTCTCTATTACTAATGAATAAACTACATGTATTCCTTACTTTGGCAATATTCAAAGGGCTCTCCCGAGAGCATCTGTGAGCTCCCGACAGGCATTCCCAGAACAAGTATCTCTGGTTCCTTCTCGTGAAACAGCTCCTGCTGATGAATGTTCATGGGTGATCTATCACTAAATGCTATCACACTAAAAAAAATCTCAGTTTTTTAATTGACAAAATTCTCATTAAAAAAATCATACAACATGGTTTCTTAGTGGAAATCATATTTATAACCCTGGAATATGGTATGGAAACCCACTCTAGTATTCTTGCTAGAAAAATTCCATGGCCAGAGGAGCCCAGTGGGCCACAGTCCATGGGGTTGCAAAGAGTTGGACACAGCTGAGCAACTAAGCACACACACACACACACACAATAGCATATTATATATAATCATTATATAAACTGCAGGAATACACTTTTAATATAGAGGAAAGTAGAAAACATCGTCGGGAAGGTAAGGCATCTTTCATGTCCCATCCCTCTTAGAAATGTGTCTCCCAAGACATTCTCACACGTTCTTCAAATCTACTTTTGCTACAGTTTTGTCCACTTTGCCTTAAAATGTTTTTTGAATTCATCTTCCTTCTCCATTTCCTCTGCCATTCACCGGGCTAAGCTCTTTGTCCATTTTTTGCCTAGGCTACTCTGATAACCTCCTAACTGGCTTCCCGAAGGTAACTCTGGTTTCTTCCAATGCATGCATCCTTGAGCTGGCATGTTCTTCCTGACACCTGGGTCTGATCAGGTCATCCCTGCTTCACGTCCTTCCACGGATACCAGGAATAAACAATCAACGACATCACAGAGCCACCAGAGGGCCTTCATCACAGCCGCCCGCCTGCCTCAGCACTTCCGTTTCACCCCCTCCCACAGCCATCACACCCCATCACTGGAAGCTACTACCGGGGCCCCCGGTACATGGCACCCCCTTTCCTGTCTAGATTCCTGTCTAGATTCAGCATGTGGACTCCAGCAGCACCTACCAAGATTCGAAACCTGCTTGAACGACTCGTTGCCAGAGGCCTGGGGAAGCGGCCTGGGGAACCTCTTGAAGCTGTGGTTTCTGCTGTAGTAGGGCGGAGCTAAATGTACCTCACAGGGCTTAGCTGTAAGGATCAAATAAGATAATTCATGGAAAGTTTTCCATACAGTGCTTGATTCATGCACTGGCAATCCTGGAAGGGCCCTATTCTGCGAGCTTGAAATGCACTGTACTTAAGAGAACAAGAAGGGGAAACCCCAGCCCTCACAGAACACCGATTCCACTGTGTGCATGCAGGCCCAGTTGCTTCACTCCTGTCCAGCTCTTTGAAATCCCACAGACTGTAGATTGCCAGGCTCCTGTGTCCATGGGATTCTCCAGGAAAGAATACTGGAGTGGGTAACCATGCCTTCTTCCAAGGAATCCTACTGACCCAAGGATCGCACCTTCCTCTCCAGCATCACCGGTGGATTCTTTGTCGCTGAGGCACTGGGCAAGCCCATGCATTACAGCGGAGATAGACAATTCTAAAAACTAATGAATGTTTGATACAGTCTGCTGGAGGTTACAACGCCCTGTGAAGAACACCAAAGTAGGGTTAGTCGATGTGCTCTTTTAAGCTGGGTAGGCAGGGAAGATCTAACTGATAAAGTAGAATTTGATCCAAGATGTGAGAGAGGCGGTGAGATGAATCATGTGGATACCTGGAAGAATATTCAGGCAGAGAAGAACATAGGGCAAAATGCCGGTGGTGGGAATGGGCCTGGCAAGCTTGTGGATGGCCCAGAGGGACCAGTGAGGCAGAGACCAGGTTTGCCTGGTGACTGAGAACAAAGTCAGAAAAGTCGTGGTGAAGTCGGCTGTGCTGTGGTTTGGGGGCCTTTTAAGGATGTTAATGTTTACTCTATTGCTGGTTCTTACCACTCATTCGTCTTTGTGGGAACAAACACCCAACCTTCCCAGCTGGGTTAGAAGTTCTCTGTCCCTACTCCCATAAAGCACCTAGTACCTCAGGATGGCATTTATTCCGGCAGCCCTCCCAATTCTCCATCTCAATGAGGCTCTCTCATTCCTCACAGTATCCCCAGAGATCTTCTGGCTGCTCTTCGGGAATGGACCAATAAAGAATGAAGGAATACAGGGTGAACGTACAAACAACAAATAAACACAGTTTCAGAAAACTAACAAAAAGTGCCCATCCTACAGTAAGTTGGGTATACAGTTTAAGATTCTGAAAAGAGTGATAGAGAATAAGCATATATCTCCCATGGATATCATGTTTGAATTTTTAACAATTTCAGCAACAAGATTCAGAGATGCTAGACAACTTGGCTAAAATTATTCTGTTTTATAATTTTCAAAATTCTTGCATGTGTTCTCTAAATCTTTCTCAAAGATAAACCTGTGCTTTGTATACTGAAGTTGTTATAGCACTTTGTGATCATGAAGAAATAAGGCATGAGTTACAATGAATTAGCTGGAAAGCTAACATAAAGAAATGTATTTCTTCCAAACCGACAGGATTCTACCATCTCTTTTCAACAGTACACATTGTCATATAGTAGAATGACATACTTTGTCACAGCACTATTACAACTTCCCCCAGTGCATCATAGGCAGGGAAGATCTAACTGACAATTCTAAACTAATGAATGTTTGATACAGTCTGCTGGAGGTTACAACGCCCTGTGAAGAACACCAAAGTAGGGTTAGTCGATGTGCTCTTTTAAGCTGGGTAGGCAGGGAAGATCTAACTGATAAAGTAGAATTTGATCCAAGATGTGAGAGAGGCGGTGAGATGAATCATGTGGATACCTGGAAGAATATTCAGGCAGAGAAGAACATAGGGCAAAATGCCGGTGGTGGGAATGGGCCTGGCAAGCTTGTGGATGGCCCAGAGGGACCAGTGAGGCAGAGACCAGGTTTGCCTGGTGACTGAGAACAAAGTCAGAAAAGTCGTGGTGAAGTCGGCTGTGCTGTGGTTTGGGGGCCTTTTAAGGATGTTAATGTTTACTCTATTGCTGGTTCTTACCACTCATTCGTCTTTGTGGGAACAAACACCCAACCTTCCCAGCTGGGTTAGAAGTTCTCTGTCCCTACTCCCATAAAGCACCTAGTACCTCAGGATGGCATTTATTCCGGCAGCCCTCCCAATTCTCCATCTCAATGAGGCTCTCTCATTCCTCACAGTATCCCCAGAGATCTTCTGGCTGCTCTTCGGGAATGGACCAATAAAGAATGAAGGAATACAGGGTGAACGTACAAACAACAAATAAACACAGTTTCAGAAAACTAACAAAAAGTGCCCATCCTACAGTAAGTTGGGTATACAGTTTAAGATTCTGAAAAGAGTGATAGAGAATAAGCATATATCTCCCATGGATATCATGTTTGAATTTTTAACAATTTCAGCAACAAGATTCAGAGATGCTAGACAACTTGGCTAAAATTATTCTGTTTTATAATTTTCAAAATTCTTGCATGTGTTCTCTAAATCTTTCTCAAAGATAAACCTGTGCTTTGTATACTGAAGTTGTTATAGCACTTTGTGATCATGAAGAAATAAGGCATGAGTTACAATGAATTAGCTGGAAAGCTAACATAAAGAAATGTATTTCTTCCAAACCGACAGGATTCTACCATCTCTTTTCAACAGTACACATTGTCATATAGTAGAATGACATACTTTGTCACAGCACTATTACAATTCCTGGCCTCCAAGCAGGACAGTCAACATACAGTTGGAGCAAATTGCCATTCTTCTCTCCTACACAAAATTGTGAAGAATATTTAGCACGAGTCAAACATCAGAGGGAAATCTATCTTGCTCTTTGGAAAATAATAACCTGAGTCTAAGTTTTAAAAGGTAATCATTCCAAGTTTGGCAATTTTCAAATTGCTGCAATTGTAAAATGACTTGAAAGTGACAAGTCAAAGCAAATCGCACTTTGGCAGGGAAATAAAATCAGCGCCCGGCCCAAGGGCTGTAAGAACATGGAATTCAATCTATCAGAACACTGGCAAATCACAAAATCATGTAACTGTCGACAAATTCTACTCAGTCACCCCATAGCTTAAATGTACAACTAAACGAACTAAACGTGTTAAAAAAAAAAAAAAATCTGTCAATGTTACAGATGAATAAGAAAGCACATTTACTGAAGAACACATGGTCCTCAACTGCTGCTTCATTTTTACAAAAATACCACGACGTGAAACAAAGTGAAAAAGCAAAAATGACTCGACAGCCCTCCAAGCTCACTTAGGGTTATGGGAACCTTAAGAAATCTGTGCTCTCAACAAATACTCCCTTTCCAAAATAAGGAGTAATAAGCTTGATTATTGATCATTATGCTACAAAACACTGCTGTACGTACTAGGGGTTAATATGAAATTAAGAACTCCTCACAGAAAAGTCACAGTATATCAACCTGAATATATATTGAGAAGAAAATTAAACCTTTAGTTAACAAAATGTAATGATTCTGACAATGTCAACAGACTCATTGTTTTGATGTTTTTCTTTCTTTTTTCTTTTTTTTTTTATCTATCAGACAGGGTGTCTCCACAAGATAAGGACAAAGGAATGTGAATGAAGTAAATATCTTGACAGAAATGATATGTTTGGTTAATAGATGACAGAATGTAGTATTTAGGGTGAGTTTTGAAAATTATAGTTTCCCCAAACACACAAGGACTCAATAGAAGCAACACTTTGAAAAGTGGCTTTTATCTTAAAGATACAAACTTCAGATAAAATGTTTTCATAGTTTTTGAAGGAAAATTTAAATATAAATAAAGTAAAGAAATATTCTGGTTCTCAATTATGACAGTTTTAAAACGTGTTTGATGCCTTTTTCCACATAAAACATTAACATTTTCTATAAAATGGTTCTCTATAGGTTAAAGGTTTTGTAGTTAATAATTTTAAAGTATGCAGTTGAAGCTTTAGTTGAAAAAGTTTAATATCTCAAAAGCATCATAAATATATTTTTGAAAGATGATGCTATCAGTAAAACTGTATATTTTAGCAGATGAATATTTAATCATTTGAAACCATGGCCAGGGTATACTTTTTAAATTGTAACGGTGGGTAACATTGAGTGTGTAATTGCTGGAGATTTTAATTTTCTCCCTTTCACTCTAACATTTCTCTAAACTCTTCTGCAAAATGAAAACAAAAGCTATATTTAAAATAAGGAATATGATTCCTAAGCCACCTTAAAAATATAAAACTTGATCGGGAAAGATATTGGAAAAATAATAAGATATCAAAATGAAACAAGCCAGAGGGCATAGGACTCTGGCCACAGATTGAAAATGTCTGCTTTGCTGAAGTTGTCTAGACTTTGTTTTATTGGGCAGCCAGCAGATGTTGGAAAGAGGACATAAAGACTGAGGAGGGTTGCGTGGATACAGAATGGCTCAAGAGGAGGCTGGGGGGAGGTAACTTTAAAGGGGTTAATATGAAATTAAGAACTCCTCACAGAAAAGTCACAGTATATCAACCTGAATATATATTGAGAAGAAAATTAAACCTTTAGTTAACAAAATGTAATGATTCTGACAATGTCAACAGACTCATTGTTTTGATGTTTTTCTTTCTTTTTTCTTTTTTTTTTATCTATCAGACAGGGTGTCTCCACAAGATAAGGACAAAGGAATGTGAATGAAGTAAATATCTTGACAGAAATGATATGTTTGGTTAATAGATGACAGAATGTAGTATTTAGGGTGAGTTTTGAAAATTATAGTTTCCCCCAAACACACAAGGACTCAATAGAAGCAACACTTTGAAAAGTGGCTTTTATCTTAAAGATACAAACTTCAGATAAAATGTTTTCATAGTTTTTGAAGGAAAATTTAAATATAAATAAAGTAAAGAAATATTCTGGTTCTCAATTATGACAGTTTTAAAACGTGTTTGATGCCTTTTTCCACATAAAACATTAACATTTTCTATAAAATGGTTCTCTATAGGTTAAAGGTTTTGTAGTTAATAATTTTAAAGTATGCAGTTGAAGCTTTAGTTGAAAAAGTTTAATATCTCAAAAGCATCATAAATATATTTTTGAAAGATGATGCTATCAGTAAAACTGTATATTTTAGCAGATGAATATTTAATCATTTGAAACCATGGCCAGGGTATACTTTTTAAATTGTAACGGTGGGTAACATTGAGTGTGTAATTGCTGGAGATTTTAATTTTCTCCCTTTCACTCTAACATTTCTCTAAACTCTTCTGCAAAATGAAAACAAAAGCTATATTTAAAATAAGGAATATGATTCCTAAGCCACCTTAAAAATATAAAACTTGATCGGGAAAGATATTGGAAAAATAATAAGATATCAAAATGAAACAAGCCAGAGGGCATAGGACTCTGGCCACAGATTGAAAATGTCTGCTTTGCTGAAGTTGTCTAGACTTTGTTTTATTGGGCAGCCAGCAGATGTTGGAAAGAGGACATAAAGACTGAGGAGGGTTGCGTGGATACAGAATGGCTCAAGAGGAGGCTAGAGGCACAGGAGACGGAAGAGATGATAATGCTGGCATGGTAAATGCAACTGTGAAAAGAGAAACGATGCAGACATTGATAAAAGGTTTTTAGAGGTTTAACTGTGAGATGTTTGATAAAATCTCTTCTTCCTATGGCTCTAAAACTTCAGAAAAAATCTCCATCCCTCTTCCAAGTTTAATCCTAAAAATGTCTGGGTCATCCATCTTCCTATATTGCTACACTTAAACTCACAGTCCAGAAACCAAGAACATTTTTAAAAACCTAACTCCAATTCCCACAGAAGAACAAGGGGAAAAGGATCTACTAAAGGTAAAACAAAATTAGTATATGATGAAATTGTCATCTAAATTACTGAAGCTGCAGAAATGCTAATCTGTAGCATTTATTAATAATATATGAAATAAATTTTCAGTAGACATGTGGATTTTGTATGACTCTATTCTCAGTGTGTTCTTTCCATTAATTTAAAAACAGGGACATAATAGCATAGATGCAACAGCAGCAACTTTTGATTAAGTCAACTGGGACTTGAAACTCAGTTTTGAAAGGTAGTTTTATTTATTTAAATTTATTTATTTGAATTTCGTTCTTTTTTTAATTTTTTTTTCTGTATCATGCCTCTTTTATTTTTATATTTATTTTCACTCATCTTTTATCCTTTGGCACGTATGGGCCTCCCATTGCAGTGGCTTGTCCTGTTGCAGAGCACTGGCTCTGGGTGCATGTGCTCCAGAGTTCTGGCTTGTAATTGGACACACCGGTATAGCCGTTCTGCAGCATGTGGGATCTTCCTGGGCCAGGGATTGAACTGGTGCCCCTTGCAGTACAAGGTGTACTCTTTACACACTGGACCACCAGGGAAGCCCCCGATTCTGTTAAGATGGGGTTAAAATACCTGCTGCACAGTACTGTTGAAGGGATTATATGATACACATGAAGTGTCTGGCACAATTCATTATACAGCAAAAACTTTTAACTACGATGAAAGTACATTGAAGGCAGGAATATTTGTCTTTTGATCACTATAGTTCATCTAGCACACAGAAATGCTAAGTAACTATTTGTTGAATGAGTGACAGTTGTTACTATCAGTAACTATTCGAAGAATTTCACGTAAATATAGTTACTACCCTAACAAATTAATAATACACTAGATTCTGTTGTGTTCTATAAAGTCAATAAGAACATGGGAGACGGAAGAGATGATAATGCTGGCATGGTAAATGCAACTGTGAAAAGAGAAACGATGCAGACATTGATAAAAGGTTTTAGAGGTTTAACTGTGAGATGTTTGATAAAATCTCTTCTTCCTATGGCTCTAAAACTTCAGAAAAAATCTCCATCCCTCTTCCAAGTTTAATCCTAAAAATGTCTGGGTCATCCATCTTCCTATATTGCTACACTTAAACTCACAGTCCAGAAACCAAGAACATTTTTAAAAACCTAACTCCAATTCCCACAGAAGAACAAGGGGAAAAGGATCTACTAAAGGTAAAACAAAATTAGTATATGATGAAATTGTCATCTAAATTACTGAAGCTGCAGAAATGCTAATCTGTAGCATTTATTAATAATATATGAAATAAATTTTCAGTAGACATGTGGATTTTGTATGACTCTATTCTCAGTGTGTTCTTTCCATTAATTTAAAAACAGGGACATAATAGCATAGATGCAACAGCAGCAACTTTTGATTAAGTCAACTGGGACTTGAAACTCAGTTTTGAAAGGTAGTTTTATTTATTTAAATTTATTTATTTGAATTTCGTTCTTTTTTTAATTTTTTTTTTTCTGTATCATGCCTCTTTTATTTTTATATTTATTTTCACTCATCTTTTATCCTTTGGCACGTATGGGCCTCCCATTGCAGTGGCTTGTCCTGTTGCAGAGCACTGGCTCTGGGTGCATGTGCTCCAGAGTTCTGGCTTGTAATTGGACACACCGGTATAGCCGTTCTGCAGCATGTGGGATCTTCCTGGGCCAGGGATTGAACTGGTGCCCCTTGCAGTACAAGGTGTACTCTTTACACACTGGACCACCAGGGAAGCCCCCGATTCTGTTAAGATGGGGTTAAAATACCTGCTGCACAGTACTGTTGAAGGGATTATATGATACACATGAAGTGTCTGGCACAATTCATTATACAGCAAAAACTTTTAACTACGATGAAAGTACATTGAAGGCAGGAATATTTGTCTTTTGATCACTATAGTTCATCTAGCACACAGAAATGCTAAGTAACTATTTGTTGAATGAGTGACAGTTGTTACTATCAGTAACTATTCGAAGAATTTCACGTAAATATAGTTACTACCCTAACAAATTAATAATACACTAGATTCTGTTGTGTTCTATAAAGTCAATAAGAACATGGGATTAGTGAGAATCAAACCATCTTTCTAGAGAAGATAAAGGGTTAATTTTCTGCAAGGCTCTGGGTCACAGTGTTTCAACAAACTATCAATATATATCTCCTTGTTTTATGTGAGTTTCTGTTTAAAAATATCTTATTCAATACATATTGTAGATTCATTAACCTTGAACCCACGGCACAATAAACTCAAGTCTGAATGCCTGAAGCTCACCTAATATATGTATGTTCTCCCTAAGGCACATCACAGTCTTCATGCACTTTGTTGTTCAGTCGCTCAGCCGTATTCAACTCTTTGCCACCCCATGGACTTCAGCACTTCAGGCTTCCGGTTCTTCACTATCTCCTGGAGTTTCCTCAGACTCATATCCATTGAGTCTGTGATGCTATTCAACCATTTTGTCCTGTCGTCCCCTTCTCCTACTTCAGTCTTTCCTAGCATCCAATGAGTCAACTGTTTGCATCAGGTACCACAGGACTGGAGCTTCAGCTTCAGCACTCGTCCTTCCCATGAATATTCAGGGCTGGCTTCCTTTAGGATTGACTGGTTTGATCTCCTTGCTGCCCATGAGACTCGCAGGAGTCTTCTCCAGCATCACAGTCCGAAAGCATCAATTCTTCAGCACCCAGCCTTTTTTATTGCCCACCTCTCACATTTGTACATTTGTACTCTCACATTTGTACAGGTAGAACCATAGTTTTGACTATACAAAACTTAGTCCACACTTATGACTAGTAGATAGCACTTAAGTGCTATGCCTGGGAGCCATTTGAAACAGTAAAATGGATACAAAAAAAAAGCACAAAATGTGGAAAAAAGGGCACTAAGTAAACTGCAAGAAAGGACACCTCGTTTATAGCATGCGCCCTAGAAAAAATAAAGTAGTGGGAGTCCTTGCTTGACCTCAGCTCTAAAAGTGCATTGTAGGTGACTAAAAGTTTTCAAACCATACTACATAAATTCTGTGAATAACTGACTGCAAAAGAAACACTGATACTGATTTGGAGGTTATAGATAAACATTGACAAGCAGGCTAATTTCACAAATATGAAATTTGCAAACAATAAGGATTAACTCTATATTTAACAAGGAATGTGAGACTCACAAGGATTACACTTTTTGATTTTATATTATCTTCCACCTTTGCCCTTCTCTCTGTTCAACAATATCTTGATTACTGCTTTTCAATCAGTAAACATCCCATCAGAGCTTGCTAAATAGAAAAATTAACATGTATGGGAGATTTTAAGTCCAATGGAGATTTAATACATATTGTAGATTCATTAACCTTGAACCCACGGCACAATAAACTCAAGTCTGAATGCCTGAAGCTCACCTAATATATGTATGTTCTCCCTAAGGCACATCACAGTCTTCATGCACTTTGTTGTTCAGTCGCTCAGCCGTATTCAACTCTTTGCCACCCCATGGACTTCAGCACTTCAGGCTTCCGGTTCTTCACTATCTCCTGAAGTTTCCTCAGACTCATATCCATTGAGTCTGTGATGCTATTCAACCATTTTGTCCTGTCGTCCCCTTCTCCTACTTCAGTCTTTCCTAGCATCCAATGAGTCAACTGTTTGCATCAGGTACCACAGGACTGGAGCTTCAGCTTCAGCACTCGTCCTTCCCATGAATATTCAGGGCTGGCTTCCTTTAGGATTGACTGGTTTGATCTCCTTGCTGCCCATGAGACTCGCAGGAGTCTTCTCCAGCATCACAGTCCGAAAGCATCAATTCTTCAGCACCCAGCCTTTTTTATTGCCCACCTCTCACATTTGTACATTTGTACTCTCACATTTGTACAGGTAGAACCATAGTTTTGACTATACAAAACTTAGTCCACACTTATGACTAGTAGATAGCACTTAAGTGCTATGCCTGGGAGCCATTTGAAACAGTAAAATGGATACAAAAAAAAAGCACAAAATGTGGAAAAAAGGGCACTAAGTAAACTGCAAGAAAGGACACCTCGTTTATAGCATGCGCCCTAGAAAAAATAAAGTAGTGAGAGTCCTTGCTTGACCTCAGCTCTAAAAGTGCATTGTAGGTGACTAAAAGTTTTCAAACCATACTACATAAATTCTGTGAATAACTGACTGCAAAAGAAACACTGATACTGATTTGGAGGTTATAGATAAACATTGACAAGCAGGCTAATTTCACAAATATGAAATTTGCAAACAATAAGGATTAACTCTATATTTAACAAGGAATGTGAGACTCACAAGGATTACACTTTTTGATTTTATATTATCTTCCACCTTTGCCCTTCTCTCTGTTCAACAATATCTTGATTACTGCTTTTCAATCAGTAAACATCCCATCAGAGCTTGCTAAATAGAAAAATTAACATGTATGGGAGATTTTAAGTCCAATGGAAGCTAAATACCCAATGGGACTAAGAATTTCACTACTTTGCTTGCCATCTTAAATATTTATGGTAGATTTTTCATCCAAAAAATTACATTCAGCGGGTCATTTTGAAAGACATTATGAAGAGAGGTATGGACCCCAACAAACATTATTAGGGGTGGAACAGAAGAAACTGGTATGTGTTTGATGAGGTTGAACAAAGAGGAAGTTGCCAGAGAAAATCGCTAGCTTCAATTAGACACTATAGAGAGTTACAATCATAAAAGTCAAATCAGGAAGAGGCAGCCTGGAGGACAAGGTCACAAAGAAGAGCAAGTGGGTCTAAATGCTCTGTTATTAAAAACACTGATTCTGTCACGTCTTGTCACATTCATTATGGTTCAGGACAAAGTCTACTGACTGGCTTTAGAGGAAATTAACATCCTATTATAATCTATTCAAGCTATTGTTCCCAACAAGAAATAAGGGGAAAAGATGTTTTGTCTTGACAGTTCTGGGTCTTGTGTGTTAGTTAAAACTTCTGACTCCACGGAGGCTCCAGCGTAGAATTATTCTCTAGAGAATCATTAAGAAATACAGAAGGCATCCAACGTCTCTCCTTCCTCTTTTATAATGGGATTGAGGAATAACAAGCAATTCATAGATGTTTCCAGTTTATATCTTATAATAATGCTTTCTTTTATCTTAAGAATACATGAAATATTTTTATTCCCTAACAATGGTACATTCATATTTACTTCATAGAAAAGACTATGAAAACTTCCTTTTTCTTTGCTGGCATGAATTTGAATGCATTATTAGGCACGGTTGTTATTTTAAAGCTGATGCACGATTATTTGTAATAAATACAGGTATATTCAGACAATAAGTATAGAAAAATAACATCCAGAACCCCTTAATCTGTTCCCATTCTTTCTCCTAATAAATAACATATAATACATATGTTCATGTTAAAATTGTCATAATATATATGTAGTTTTGCATTAACTGAAACTCCTTTGCTTTGCCATAGACTGTATACCAGAAGTTCCTCTGTCCATGGGATTCTCCAGACAAGAATACTAGAATAGGTTGTCATGCCCTCCTCCAAAAGATTTTCTGGACCCAAGGATCAAACCTGTGTCTCCTGCAATGACAGGCAGATTCTTTACCAGTGAATATTTATGGTAGATTTTTCATCCAAAAAATTACATTCAGCGGGTCATTTTGAAAGACATTATGAAGAGAGGTATGGACCCCAACAAACATTATTAGGGGTGGAACAGAAGAAACTGGTATGTGTTTGATGAGGTTGAACAAAGAGGAAGTTGCCAGAGAAAATCGCTAGCTTCAATTAGACACTATAGAGAGTTACAATCATAAAAGTCAAATCAGGAAGAGGCAGCCTGGAGGACAAGGTCACAAAGAAGAGCAAGTGGGTCTAAATGCTCTGTTATTAAAAACACTGATTCTGTCACGTCTTGTCACATTCATTATGGTTCAGGACAAAGTCTACTGACTGGCTTTAGAGGAAATTAACATCCTATTATAATCTATTCAAGCTATTGTTCCCAACAAGAAATAAGGGGAAAAGATGTTTTGTCTTGACAGTTCTGGGTCTTGTGTGTTAGTTAAAACTTCTGACTCCACGGAGGCTCCAGAGTAGAATTATTCTCTAGAGAATCATTAAGAAATACAGAAGGCATCCAACGTCTCTCCTTCCTCTTTTATAATGGGATTGAGGAATAACAAGCAATTCATAGATGTTTCCAGTTTATATCTTATAATAATGCTTTCTTTTATCTTAAGAATACATGAAATATTTTTATTCCCTAACAATGGTACATTCATATTTACTTCATAGAAAAGACTATGAAAATTTCCCTTTTTTCTTTGCTGGCATGAATTTGAATGCATTATTAGGCACGGTTGTTATTTTAAAGCTGATGCACAATTATTTGTAATAAATACAGGTATATTCAGACAATAAGTATAGAAAAATAACATCCAGAACCCCTTAATCTGTTCCCATTCTTTCTCCTAATAAATAACATATAATACATATGTTCATGTTAAAATTGTCATAATATATATGTAGTTTTGCATTAACTGAAACTCCTTTGCTTTGCCATAGACTGTATACCAGAAGTTCCTCTGTCCATGGGATTCTCCAGACAAGAATACTAGAATAGGTTGTCATGCCCTCCTCCAAAAGATTTTCTGGACCCAAGGATCAAACCTGTGTCTCCTGCAATGACAGGCAGATTCTTTACCAGTGAACCCCCTGGGAGATCACAAGGATATATATAAGATTTTGCAATAAAGACCAGATAGTCCGAATATCAAAAGATTATTGTTAATTAAAGAAAACAGACATCTTTTTAAGAAATTTTGTACTTTTCTGCACTCATTCTTTTGACCAGCATTTCTGCTAAACCTGCGACTAGCATCCTGTGTTTTCTCATTCTGAGCTTCCTCAGTGTGCACTGGGGAGGCTCTAGTGGCTGATGTCCCCAAAATCCTTTGTTTTCTAACATGGCAGGCAACATTCTCATGTCTCACCTGTATTGCCTGAAATATTTACATATTGGCCACATTTGTTGTAAGTTATAAGGGGCTTCCCTGGTTGCTCAGTGATAAGGAGTCTGCGTGCCGATGCAGGATACACAGGTTCAATCTCTGGGTTAGGAAGCTCCCCTGGCAACCCACTTCAGTATTCTTGCCTGGAGAATCCCACAGACAGAGGAGTCTGGCTGAGTACAGTCCATTCGGTCCCAAAGAGTCAGACACGACTTGGAGACTAAGCAAAAACATAAGCATTTGTATGCTCTTTATGGATATCTATACTTTGCTTTAAAATACTGAACATGGGTAGCCGTGCTGGTTTAAGCCATGATCAACAAATTCTCTCTGTATACATGTAACCAAGCAGGATTCTACAGGCGTTTCCTGGACAGACCTTTCCCCGTGCCTTCTTCCTGTCTCTTGTTTGTAGAAAAGCTGTGGTGTCCCCGGACTGCCCTGATTCACGAAAGCTTAGCTCAAGAAGTAATGATGGAAAACAGGTGAACATGGAGCGACAAAAGTAGCAGTTGGACCTGGTTAGAATTAAACAATAAATCAACATATGGTGGACACAGAATCTTTAGCTGCTCTCTGAAGGGCCAAGATAACAGTATCTGATGCATGTTTTCCTGAGTTGTGTTAGAGATGTTAAAACCACCAAACAGAAAGTCAAGAACATGAGCACAGTTCTTTTTGCATTAACTGAAACTCCTTTGCTTTGCCATAGACTGTATACCAGAAGTTCCTCTGTCCATGGGATTCTCCAGACAAGAATACTAGAATAGGTTGTCATGCCCTCCTCCAAAAGATTTTCTGGACCCAAGGATCAAACCTGTGTCTCCTGCAATGACAGGCAGATTCTTTACCAGTGAACCCCCTGGGAGATCACAAGGATATATATAAGATTTTGCAATAAAGACCAGATAGTCCGAATATCAAAAGATTATTGTTAATTAAAGAAAACAGACATCTTTTTAAGAAATTTTGTACTTTTCTGCACTCATTCTTTTGACCAGCATTTCTGCTAAACCTGCGACTAGCATCCTGTGTTTTCTCATTCTGAGCTTCCTCAGTGTGCACTGGGGAGGCTCTAGTGGCTGATGTCCCCAAAATCCTTTGTTTTCTAACATGGCAGGCAACATTCTCATGTCTCACCTGTATTGCCTGAAATATTTACATATTGGCCACATTTGTTGTAAGTTATAAGGGGCTTCCCTGGTTGCTCAGTGATAAGGAGTCTGCGTGCCGATGCAGGATACACAGGTTCAATCTCTGGGTTAGGAAGCTCCCCTGGCAACCCACTTCAGTATTCTTGCCTGGAGAATCCCACAGACAGAGGAGTCTGGCTGAGTACAGTCCATTCGGTCCCAAAGAGTCAGACACGACTTGGAGACTAAGCAAAAACATAAGCATTTGTATGCTCTTTATGGATATCTATACTTTGCTTTAAAATACTGAACATGGGTAGCCGTGCTGGTTTAAGCCATGATCAACAAATTCTCTCTGTATACATGTAACCAAGCAGGATTCTACAGGCCTTTCCCTGGACAGACCTTTCCCCCGTGCCTTCTTCCTGTCTCTTGTTTGTAGAAAAGCTGTGGTGTCCCCGGACTGCCCTGATTCACGAAAGCTTAGCTCAAGAAGTAATGATGGAAAACAGGTGAACATGGAGCGACAAAAGTAGCAGTTGGACCTGGTTAGAATTAAACAATAAATCAACATATGGTGGACACAGAATCTTTAGCTGCTCTCTGAAGGGCCAAGATAACAGTATCTGATGCATGTTTTCCTGAGTTGTGTTAGAGATGTTAAAACCCCACCAAACAGAAAAAGTCAGATACTTGAGGACCATGAGCACACAGTCCCCAGACCCTCTGGAGCCTGAAGATTTGATAACCCCTGTGACACAGCCCTTCTCCCTCTCCATCCACCAATCAGAGTAGTGTGCATGAGTGGATCACGTACCCTGCAACTCCCTCCCTGTGTGTGCCTGCTTATTCACTCAGTTGGGTCCAGTTCTTTGCAACCCCATGGACTGTAGCCCACCAGGAATTTTCTAGGCAACAATATTCGAGTGGATTGCCATTTCCTCCTCCAAGAGATCTTCCAGACCCAGGGATCGAACCCGAGTCTCCTGAACTGTAGGTGGGTTCTCTACCACTGAACCACCAGGGAAGGTTCCCTCCCACCACCACCACCTAGTCTTTAAAAATTCTTTCCTGAAACCCATGGGGAGTTTGGTTTTTTGGAGTAGTAGCTGCCCCAGTCTCCTTATCTGGCACCTCACAACAAACATTTAACTTTGCTTCATTACAAAAGCAGTGGTGTGCGTTGACTGTATCAGTAGACCAGTTACACTGTGTGTGGTGTGTGTGCCTGAGAAACCACGAGCCACAGTTAGGAAGGAGCGCTTGGCTTTCATGTTAAGAAAAAGGAACATCAACACAGGACTGACAGTAGGAAACTCACAAATCAGAAAAATTAATTTTAAAACCATAAGCATTTGTATGCTCTTTATGGATATCTATACTTTGCTTTAAAATACTGAACATGGGTAGCCGTGCTGGTTTAAGCCATGATCAACAAATTCTCTCTGTATACATGTAACCAAGCAGGATTCTACAGGCCTTTCCTGGACAGACCTTTCCCCCGTGCCTTCTTCCTGTCTCTTGTTTGTAGAAAAGCTGTGGTGTCCCCGGACTGCCCTGATTCACGAAAGCTTAGCTCAAGAAGTAATGATGGAAAACAGGTGAACATGGAGCGACAAAAGTAGCAGTTGGACCTGGTTAGAATTAAACAATAAATCAACATATGGTGGACACAGAATCTTTAGCTGCTCTCTGAAGGGCCAAGATAACAGTATCTGATGCATGTTTTCCTGAGTTGTGTTAGAGATGTTAAAACCCCACCAAACAGAAAAAGTCAGATACTTGAGGACCATGAGCACACAGTCCCCAGACCCTCTGGAGCCTGAAGATTTGATAACCCCTGTGACACAGCCCTTCTCCCTCTCCATCCACCAATCAGAGTAGTGTGCATGAGTGGATCACGTACCCTGCAACTCCCTCCCTGTGTGTGCCTGCTTATTCACTCAGTTGGGTCCAGTTCTTTGCAACCCCATGGACTGTAGCCCACCAGGAATTTTCTAGGCAACAATATTCGAGTGGATTGCCATTTCCTCCTCCAAGAGATCTTCCAGACCCAGGGATCGAACCCGAGTCTCCTGAACTGTAGGTGGGTTCTCTACCACTGAACCACCAGGGAAGGTTCCCTCCCACAACCACCACCTAGTCTTTAAAAATTCTTTCCTGAAACCCATGGGGAGTTTGGTTTTTTGGAGTAGTAGCTGCCCCAGTCTCCTTATCTGGCACCTCACAACAAACATTTAACTTTGCTTCATTACAAAAGCAGTGGTGTGCGTTGACTGTATCAGTAGACCAGTTACACTGTGTGTGGTGTGTGTGCCTGAGAAACCACGAGCCACAGTTAGGAAGGAGCGCTTGGCTTTCATGTTAAGAAAAAGGAACATCAACACAGGACTGACAGTAGGAAACTCACAAATCAGATTTAATTTTAAAAACCACTCTTGTGGCTGCACAGAAATTGGATAAGAAGGGCTGGGGACAACAATACATAAGGTGAGATGAGCTAGTGAGTTTAAACACTCACAAACAACAAGTGGCTTAGACTTGAGTAAATGATGTAGAGAGAGAAACCCATTTAAGAAACAATTAAAAAAAAAAGGAAAGAAAAGAAAGAAAGAGTTCACAAAAATAGTGATCTTCAACCTAATTCTCCATGAAATCAACTTGCTGTTGAGAATAAATCACTGTATTTCTCATATTAAAGGAATATACTATTCCAAACTAAATTTCACACTTCCTTTTTGTCTTGTGCTTACACCTCCCTCTCAACGAAGCACTGGAAATAAGGGAATGAATTCAAATAGGAAGAAAATGTTCTGTCTTACCCACTGAACCACACATAAATTCACTTAAAACACGACAAAAGCAATGGAGGTCATATCACAGCAAAGTTTACAGTAAGAACTGTCAAATGAAATCCATTATGCTGAAAGCTTCTGGAGAATTGACACTATAACAAATACATTCTATCATTTATCCTAAACTATAAATATTGAAGCATAATTCATATCAATAGACAAATTTCCTTTTATCTATTTCCACAATATCAGTGTGCAATTTTAAAAAGTAATTAAACTAGACTTACTGTGGGATCATGCTGAAATGTATAAATACATCAAATAACTATGGCGCTCAATGGGAACTAGCAAGAGTATTGTAGGTCAATTATACTTCAGAAATAAACAGATTCATAGAAAAATAGATCAGATTTGTGCTTACCAAAGGCAGGAGTTAACGGATGGGAAACGATGCAGGTAGTCAAAAGGAACAAACTTACAGTTAGCAAGATACAGAAGCACCAGGGACGCAATGTACAATATGATAAATATAATCAAGACCTCTGTTTGTACCACAGGAAAGCTGTTAAGAGAGTAAATGCTAAGAGGACAAGGACATGTTTTTTCTATTAAAAAAAAGTGATTTATCTGTTGCTAAAACAAGTTGATCTATAGAAATTAGAGGACTGGGGCTCAATATGAACTTTATCTGTTGAGAGAACACTTAAGAAGTTGGTGAAGACAGAATATGGTGAAGTCCAGATTACTCAGAAAAGATGGTCTGTTTCATCAATATCATACCTATCCAAATGTGACCATTGTTTTATTAAACAACCATTTTGGTTAGATATTCCATCATCACTCAGGACCATTCCGTGTAGAATACTCACATATGGTGTTTAGCTGAGTCATCAAAATTTTGAAAAGCAGCTTCTAAGATGATCATGAGCCACAATGAGATACTTTTCCTCTTTTTATGAAGGCACAGCAGGCGTTATGCGTGTCTATTTCTGCCTTAATAAGACCTTCCTCTCCATAATAACATCTCCTAAGAGGCGCCTCCAGCACTATGACATCAGTTAGGAACTTTTCATGTAAGTAATTCCATCATCAGGTGTCAGGGAAAATGGATGCATTTCAAAAAGGCTGGTGGACGACATGGCCAACTGATGGATGCTCAAGAAAAAACTGTGTGAGGTATAAATAGATCCAAACTGGACTTCACTGATAGCTCAACAACATCATCAAATTGAGACATTATACATCTTACACAAAAGTGACTATGTAAATATCTCCAAGAATTTCTATACATTCAATATTTATAGTCATCTTACTGTTCCAGCTAAGTGGCTGGAATTATGAGGTACTGAATTATTATTGCTAAGTTTTATGGGTGTCTGTATTTGTGGCAACAACGTATGAGGATGCAGTTTTACCCAAGTAATTTACTGTAACATAATCTGTATATTGAGCTTCCTCAGTGGCTCAGAGGCAAAGATTCTGCCCTCAATGCAGGAACTGCAGGAGGCACAGGTTTGATTTCTAGATTGAGTCAATCTCCCGGAGGTGGGCATCGCAATCCACCCCAGCATTCTTACCTGTAGAATCCATGGACAGAGGAGCTGGGTGGGCTTTGGTCCATAGGGTTGCAAAGAGTCGGACATGACTGAAGTGACTTAGGACTCGTGTACACAATCTCTGTGTTAACTTTCATAAAACAATACTTATACATAAATATAACAATGGAAGCATAAGATAAAAAAGAGTGATACGGCACACTCCTTTATGTAAGATTGCCATATGTATGTTAGCCTCCCCGGTGGTGCAAGTGGTAAAGAATCTGCCTGCTAATGCAGAAGACTTAAGAGATGTGGTTTGATCCCTCAGCCAGGAAGATCCCCTGGAGGAAGGAAAGGGCAACACACTCCAGTATTCTTTCCTGGGAAATCCCAGGAGCCTGGTGGATTATGGTCCATAGCATTACAAAAAATTAGACACGAGTGAACTAAATTAGCATACACGTACATAGTAGAAGTACAGAACTTCCATCATAGACTCTTATAAAATGTATGACCCATACATATTAGTCATTTATATATTTTTAATCTGTGACAATTTAAAAAATGCTCAGAAAATATTTAATAATCCCATCAATCAATGTTATGCTACAGTAAGAACACTCTAAAAAAACATGGTGGTTAACTCAGCAAAAATATTTAATGCAGATTAAATCTACAGTGTGTTTCCACTCTGTCTTTGTGTTTGGCCAAGCAATGTATAAGGCAAACAGGACATGGCAAAGGCTTGAAAAACAGTTGCAAGGTTGGGTTTGTCCATTCTCCTCTGCTTCAGTTACTTTTATGAAAATATGAAAAGATTAGCTCATGAGAGCAGACTTGAGTGCCTACTTGCCCCAAATGACATTCAGCAGACCCTAAGGGTATGAGAAGTACAGAAAAAATCAAAGTGGAAGTGTCAGTCGTTCAGTCATGTCCAACTCTTTGGGATCCCATGGATTGTAGCCCACCAGGCTCTTCTGTCCATGGAATTCTCCAGGACACAATACTGGAGCAGGTTGCCATTTCCTACTCCACAGGATCTTTCTGACCCAGGGAATGAACCTGGGTCTTCTGCACTGCAGGTAGATTCTTTACCATCTGAGCCACAGATGCTTCTTATGGTGTACCTCTGAGATTCTGTGGTTGCTGCAACACATCACTGATTTGGTAACAGATGATGGAAATAGCAATCAGTCTCCTGGTATGTAAATGTACTACCCAGTTTATTTTCCTGTTGTAATGGATGTGATTTAACATTCCAAGCTCCCATGTATACATCAGTTTCCTCAATCCCCAGAACAAGAGTTACATAAGGTTGTACAAGATGTATGTAAGAGTTACATAACAAAAGATTGTGATGACTTGGTTTACTATATTTCATGCCAAGATATCACATTTTAATACAAGTCATTCTGCTTGACCAGTGGAGCTCTACTTCTTCCATAGTGTTTAGTGCTTCCATCCACCAGCACTATCACTTCTCTTCTCTTCCTCCTTCCACACAAAACTGCAAAGACAAGTCTATGTCATCATCTTCAAGCCACTCTCCAAAGGTCAAGCGCTGTTAAAATGGATCCTGGATGTGAACATCCAAGGGGAAGATGCTGCTTACTCTTCTGCCTAGATATGAATACAGTCCCTTCATGGAAAGAGGGCTTCCCTTAGATACTTTTCAAGAACACCTATCTGTCAACTCAGTTTCTCTCCCTTTGCTCAGAAACACTGATTCTCTCTTTTCCTGGAATGTATTTTTTCTATAAGTACTAGCTCTACTCTCTGCAGATGCAAATGAGGCCTGACTAATGACCCCACACTGAGCCAGACACCCAAGCTCCCTATTTAACATCAAGGAGAGGCTGGGCACCTTATCATGTCCACTTTCAGTACAACGAAATCTGATGCAAGGTGCCGACTCACTGGAAAAGACCCTCAAGCTGGGAAAGACTGAGGGCAGGAAAAGTGGGCCACAGAGGAGGAGATGGTTGGATGGCATCAGCGACTCAACAGACATGAGTTTGAGCAAACTCTGGGAGACAGGGAAAAAACACGGAAGCCTGCAGTGCTGCAGTCCATGGGGATGGAAAGAGTTGGACATACCTCAGCAACGAAACACCACCACCACCTCCAAAACATGCCAACAGGAGAAACCTGCCTCAGGGAAAGCTCTTTTCAGTGCTTCCGAAGAAAATGTTTCAATCTTTCAAATGCTCAAATGAAATAAAAAAGCATGTAGTTGGCCAGTAATTTGTAAGACAGTCTTAACCTGGTACAAAGAAAATATGCATCTAGGCTAACCTGATACTGGGAAAGACTGGAGGCAAAAGGAGAATAGGGCAGCAGAGAATGAGATGGTTAGATAGCTTCACAGACTCGACATGAAACTGAGCAAACTCCAGGGTGTAGTGAAGGACAGAAAAGCCTTGTGTGCTTCAGTGCATGCGGTCACAAAGCGTCAGACATGACTTAGTAACTGAAAAACAGCATAATTTTGTTACCTTTGAATCAGTAGATGGCAACTAACCAAAGGAGGATGATTCATTTGTGGGATTTTTCCATCAGGAAAATAGTCTTTATAATCAGAAAACCTCAGAGATACTTAGACCTTGCTGCTTATTGACAGAAACCTACTTCCATCTTGCCTTTAACTGAGTTTTGCTGCCAGAGTGTCACAGGGGCAGTCACAGGCCACCAGGCAAACCTGCACTGTCCCTATCAAATTACAGCTCGTGCCAACACAAGTCTACACTGAAATATAACCTTCCCCCTCATTTTAATGGTTACTGAGCAACTGTTATGCTCAAGGTATTGCTGCACTTGGGTCAAGGATTTAGAGAGGAAGAAACATTCTCTCCTCAAAAAATAGACAGGCAACTGCACAGGAATATTGGCAAATAAAGAAATGTACATCTTTCATACTTTTGTGTCCCAAAAAGGCAACTGAAAAAAAAATTGGACTTGAATCATTTACCTGGGTATCTTATATATTTGCCAAAGATTTTGAATTTGAAATAAAAATATAAAATAAACTTTGATTAAAACCAAGCTATCTGGTGGGGAATGGGATATACATATGACTATTCTGGAATTATACATATCTGTAAACAGCAAAACTCTGTAAAAATAAAAAAGCAAAATAAAAAAATAATCATAAAGAGAAAGAAAAAACAAGCTAGCTTTGATCAGAACCAATTAGTAGCTGAAATAGTTAAGAAGGAATAATGGTCTCTAGTCTGAAGGATTCTTATAGAATCTTAAATGACAATATATAGTGCTTAGCACTTATACTGGGACCTTCATCCAAAACATCTTTAGTCCATGATCCTACAATCTTTGCATCTTTCATGAAGAGGAGAGAACAGAAGAAAGAAAATGATTCCTAAATCAAAATTGTGAACATGCTGTTGTAATAGCAATGACTAGAAGATTAGATGTAGTCAAAAACTTTTGAAATCAATTACCTAAGAAATATCAAGAACACCCTTCCTATCAGTCTTGTTCAGGCTTGACCTCAAAGGACCAGCAACAAAGGTGTGAAAAATGCTTAAATTTCAGAAAAATTCCACACCTGGCCTGGGCTGACATTCACTACATGAAGATTAATTAAGAAGGCTTCTCAGAATACAGATGCCTACCTAATGAGAACCAAAGTGATACATACCATTTTTCACTTAGGTCAAGACACAGATGACAGCATAGCAGATGGTTAACTTTAACATGGACCTGATGAAAACACGAATGAGTTCCTTTCAGTTCTCATGGGGTAGAGTGTTGAAGATTCCACAGTCATGCAGAGGGATCCTGGACCCCAGCCCTGAGCATCAGGGATGCAGCTCAAGTTCTGGTTTCCAGATAACAACACACATTTGTGGCAGCCACTGAGGTTTAGGACTGAATGTTCTGGCTTTGGAGGAGTCCATTTATATCAACTCTAATGAATGCATCCTAACCTTTAGCCCAGAGTAAGATGAATGCACTTAAGCCCATGTCCAAATGAATATACATTCGGCTTATTTCTTTTGAGACCTTCTGTTGATCCTAATTATGGAGTAGCTTTTGCAGTTTAGTTGTGGCTTAGAGTTAGGAAAAAGGCGAAAAGCTACCTAAGTAAAGTATATTTCCTTGGTTCCCCTTCCCTGGGAGCTACTAGAATGAAGGATAATAACTGATAAAATTACATACAGTAAAAACAGAAAATATTTACAAATGCAAAGCAGTGAAACCTAACTGAAGTTAACATGAAGCCAAAATGCTTCTCTCTAGTCTGAAGGATTCTTATAGAATCTTAAATGACAATATATAGTGCTTAGCACTTATACTGGGACCTTCATCCAAAACATCTTTAGTCCATGATCCTACAATCTTTGCATCTTTCATGAAGAGGAGAGAACAGAAGAAAGAAAATGATTCCTAAATCAAAATTGTGAACATGCTGTTGTAATAGCAATGACTAGAAGATTAGATGTAGTCAAAAACTTTTGAAATCAATTACCTAAGAAATATCAAGAACACCCTTCCTATCAGTCTTGTTCAGGCTTGACCTCAAAGGACCAGCAACAAAGGTGTGAAAAATGCTTAAATTTCAGAAAAATTCCACACCTGGCCTGGGCTGACATTCACTACATGAAGATTAATTAAGAAGGCTTCTCAGAATACAGATGCCTACCTAATGAGAACCAAAGTGATACATACCATTTTTCACTTAGGTCAAGACACAGATGACAGCATAGCAGATGGTTAACTTTAACACGGACCTGATGAAAACACAAATGAGTTCCTTTCAGTTCTCATGGGGTAGAGTGTTGAAGGTTCCACAGTCATGCAGAGGGATCCTGGACCCCAGCCCTGAGCATCAGGGATGCAGCTCAAGTTCTGGTTTCCAGATAACAACACACATTTGTGGCAGCCACTGAGGTTTAGGACTGAATGTTCTGGCTTTGGAGGAGTCCATTTATATCAACTCTAATGAATGCATCCTAACCTTTAGCCCAGAGTAAGATGAATGCACTTAAGCCCATGTCCAAATGAATATACATTCGGCTTATTTCTTTTGAGACCTTCTGTTGATCCTAATTATGGAGTAGCTTTTGCAGTTTAGTTGTGGCTTAGAGTTAGGAAAAAGGCGAAAAGCTACCTAAGTAAAGTATATTTCCTTGGTTCCCCTTCCCTGGGAGCTACTAGAATGAAGGATAATAACTGATAAAATTACATACAGTAAAAACAGAAAATATTTACAAATGCAAAGCAGTGAAACCTAACTGAAGTTAACATGAAGCCAAAATGCTTCTCTCTAAAGTTTGTTTGACCAGAAAGTAGATTTCTCTGGAATTATGTAAAAGAATCCTCAGAGTCTCAATCAATGATCCATTTTCAAAGAATTAAACTAGAGAAACTGAAAATGAAGCCAGAAGCGAAATAAAAAGAAAATAACTACAAGCATTTGAAGAGATGACATCTGTCAATGGTATAGAAATAAACCATATCCAAATGCCAATCAAATACCTGTAAGGGAAAAATATCATACTGACCCTCTGCCAGGATGATCCAGTCCTTCACCTGGAGATGAGTCCCCAGTCCAAAGGATGCTTCAGATTGTGTATGAGGAAATACACACAACATCTCTGAGCAAGTACTCCAGCCAAACTTTTTCGACCACCCAATTTTTTGAGTAAACCATGGGCAAGATCTATACTCAAAGAGATTTTTATTAGAAAAAGAAAAGATGAAAGCAGTATAAAATGGAAAAAGAAAATATGGTAGAAATAATTCAATATGTTACAACATTATTTATACAAATATGTATGTATATGAAGGGAATACCTTACATGAAACATCTGAAAATGTAAAGATATCTGAATAATGAGCTAGAATAAGGAAGGGGAAATTTTTCCTCTTTTTTCATGTACGTACATTTTTTTTTTAAAGATTGATTTATTTATTTATTTTTGGGTGAGGGTCGGGTTGGGGAGGGAGGGGAGCAGGCGGGCCACTTCTATTGGTCTTTCATTTGTCTGTTTTCATCCGTCTTTGTTCCTTGGCTCCTGTGGGCCTCCCATCACGGTGGCGTTTGTCGTTGCTGAGCGCCGGCTCTGGGTGCATGCGCTCCAGAGCTCCGGCTCGGTAATTGGACACATAGGTCCAGCCGCTCCATGGCACGTGGGATCTTCCCAGGCCAGGGATCGAACCGGCGCCCCTTGCACTGCAAGGCGGTGTCCTTACCCACTGGACCACCAGTGGAAGCCCCATGTACATTTTTATTCTCTAAAAATAACATTGATAAAATGAAGATCTGAACTGAGCTTAGTCTCTGAGGTGTCAAAGTTGAACACTTACCCTGTCCATTGCTTGTCAAACACTCATCTTCACACACTCAGTCCTCCCCTGGTCCTGATCCAGCTTCTATTGCTGCCATGCCCTGAACTGTTCCCTTCCAGTAACCAACAAACTCTCCTCTTTCTTCCCTCTGGCTGTGGTAGAGGTCTTTAGGGTGTACCCCCACCATATCTGTCTTCCGATATTCACATTTCATGTAATACTCTCCTCCTGCACTTGATCAGCACATGGGGCTTCCTTCTCACCAACAGACTATGGCACAGTAAGGGATGTCCTATCTATCACCACACTACATTACTAAGACTCTCCTTGCTAACACTGAGAAAAATCCATGTGGCCAGAAACTGTGGGCAACTTCAAGAAATGAGGGCCACCTCCAGCCTCTTATTGGCTGGTAAGTAGCAATGACCCTCAAATCCACAGGTGTGAGAAAATGAATTCTGCCAAAAATCTGAATGCTCTGATGTTGATGCAAAGAGCTGAGTCATTGGAAAAGACCCTGATGCTGGGAACAATTGCAGACAAAAGGAGAACAGGGCAGCAGAAGACGAGCAGGTTGGGTAGCAGCACAGACTCAATGGACATAAACTTGGGCAAACTCCAGGAGATAGTGGAGGACAGGGAAGCCTGGCTTCCTGTCCTGTGTTGCAGTCCATCAGGCCGCAAAGAGTTGGATGTGACCTAGTGACTGAACAACAACAAGAACAATAACCTGAGTTAATGTGGAAACAGATGCTTCTTCAGTTGAGCCTTCAGATGGGAACCAGCTCAGCTGGTATCTTTAGTTCTGTGATGGGAAATTCTGACCAGAGGACCCAGGTAAAGCATGCATGGACTTCTGAACTGCAGAAACTGAAATACCACATGAGCTGTTTTAGACCAAAAACAAAGTTAAAGCAAAATGCTGAAAATGAAAGTATTTCCCTTAACATGATTGGAATCATGGTGATGAAACATGAGCAAGCCAGGGGAGAGGGATGACAAAGATGTCTCAAGATCTGGTTTTTTTTTTTTGCCTCTAAGTTATCGTTTTTACTTTTCATCTGTCTTTCTTCTTTGGCCTGTGTGGGCTTCCCATTGCCGTGGCCTCTCACTGCAGAGCACCGGCTCTGGGTACATGCGCTCCAGAGCTCTGGCTCGGTAGTTGGACGCATTGGTCCAGCTGCTCCTCGGCACATGGGATTCTCCCAGGCCAGGGATCAAACCAGTGCCCCCTGCACTGCAAGGCGGGCTCTTCACCCACTGGACCACCAGGGAAGCCCCTCCCTGAAACACTTTTTAAAAATCATGTTCACTGATGAAAAATTTATATTCAGCAAAATTTACCCTTTTTAAGTAGAAAATGTAACAAATATTAACAAACATCTAGAATTGTATAAGCATCACCAGAATCAAGATATGGACTATCCTATTATCACCCAAAGATTATTCTTCTGTCTATCCTCAGCACCCTACAACACCCAGGTAGTCATTCCATGCTTTCTGTTTATAGTTTTGTCTTTTTATAAATGCCTTTTAAGCAGAATCACACAATCTGCAGCCTCTTGGGTCTTTCACTTAATCTAATGCTTTTGAGATTCATCCAGTTGTTTCATGGATTAGTAACTCACTCTTTTTTCATTCTGAACTTGTTTCCCGGGGACCTTCTAAGATACACAAGTGAAAAGTAAGCATTCCATCAGTTTTGACGACTTGTGACTTCAGAAACAGAGCCAGCTTGGTAGACCCCTCCTCCTCCTGACACACACAAGTCTAATGAGGTTGTGCAGAAAATCCCCCATCTCTACTCAGAGGCAGAATGAAACCTCTCACCTCTGCCTCTGAGTCTTGGTAAATGATCCAACTGGTAAAACACTCAAGCAAATCCAGGATGCTGGTGAAAAGCAGTCTGAAAAATGTATCTTCACCCTTCCAGCCTCTGCAGTCCAGAAAAATCTCCCTTCCACATTTACATTTGCTTCAAATATGATCCAAAGGTCAAAACTGGGAACAAAGTTTTGTGACTGACACAGTACATAGTAAGTCTTAAAAGTTCAAGTATTTAATCTTAAATATAAATAGATGTTTTAATGTTCTCTTTTCACTCTCTTTGTTTTGGAAATCATATTTTTAAAGCCAACATTTTAGACTGAGAATAATTTATGATAGCAAAACCTATAAATTAAAAAGGACCCTCCCTAAAAGAAGAAAAAGAAGAAAAGCTTCATAGAAAGGGTCTGGTTCTCATTAACCTCTTGGAGTCTCTATTCCTACATCATAAAAGCAAAGTGATACAGTTAAATATTTCTAAAAATTTCCAACTGAAAGTTTCTCTATTTTGTTAATTCTAGGATATTAGTTAGGACATTAAATGATAAGTCACATATGTCCAGAGGAACTATATTGACATGATTAAAAATATGTTTTAAAGGTTTTTTTTTTTTAACCTAAGGAACAGCTGAGTAGTTCATGAGTGGTAAATTGTAAAAACATTCAATGGAGAATAATCAGCTGTATTTCGTTTCCAGAATAATATAAAATGTGCTCCAGCTTCTTAAGGAAGGAAAGCCACTAAACATTACCAAAGGAGGCTGAAAAATCTCCTACAGTGAAAAGCTTTAAGTAAGAAAAGATTACATCCTTCTGCAAGGGCTTAATTACGGCTTCTTCCAGACATTAGAGAGATTCTAGTACTTCTAATAATTACAATAACACTAGCTCTTTTATTTACATACTGTTATATCTGCTGGCATATGTTCTTCTGCACAATCTGAATAGCCATGTCTAAAAACGAGGTTTGTTTTCCTTTCACGATGAATCTGGAGACATTTAATCCAGGACTCCATGCTGTGGCTCAAAGATGTTGAAGACCTAAGACTCTATCTTTCCTTTTTTATTATTATTTATTAATTTGTTTTTATTTTTGGCTGTGCTGGGTCTTCGCTGCTGAAAAGACTTTTCTCTAGTTGGGGCAAGCAGGGACTACTCTCTAGTTGTGGTGCACAAGTTTCTCATTGCAATGGCATCTATTGTTGCAGAGCACGGGCTCTACGGCATGCAAGCTTTTGTAGGTGTGGGCTCCATAGCTGTGGCACTCAGACTTAGTAACTCTATGGCATATGGGAACTTCCTGGATTAGGGATGGAAACAACGTCTCCTGCATTGGCAGGTGCATTCTTTACCACTGACAGGCTCTATCTTTCTTGATGTTTCTCTATCTTGGGTGTGCTGCTGGCCAATTCAGGGCTGTTGAGAGGCTGTTATAAATCCAAGCTTTGGTCCCCGGTTGAGGCCAGGATCGTGGGCAACAACAGTATATAGACCATTATAGGAAAGTAAGAACTGTCTCAAAAAACTCAGTACATTTATGCCTTCATTTGTCAGATATATGTCAGCCTCACTATAGAAGATTCTGGAAGATAAAATTCAGCTTTCCCATTTTTAAAGCAAAGGTTGGGAGAAGGTGGTTGACGTTGGCCTATCAGCAACATCTGGAAGAGACTTCAAAACTTCAGAGTTTTTACATTTTTCAGGACATTGGCAGCTAGAGTTAACTCCTAGACCCAGTTATATATAGAGGCAGGAATTATCTTTTATCCAATGATGAGACTCTGGGAAAATTCTCAGCTACTTTGTGACATGGTGTGTCTGTTTCTTCATATATTTTAATCATGCAATAGCTTCTCTTTTCTCTGATCTGTTAAGACACTTGTCAAAACGTCAGATAAAATAAGATGATGAACTAATACTGCATTCTAAAATGGTACACAATAATGCCAAGCAGTTTCAGAGTTATTTTCATGTTGTTTCCTGCTTACGAAGAACAAGCACTGAACTGCAAAAAAAAATGTTCAAAGTTAAAATTTATACAGAAAGCAGAAAGAGCAGCCCAGACAGAACTGCTTCAAGCATTTTTGCAATAATATTCCAATTATGTGAAAAGAAAGCAAATACTGTTGTCAATTAGTATAAGGCCCTTGTTAATAAAAACATATTTTATAAAGAACATTTTAATATTAAATTCATATTCTATAAGGTAAAAGAATTCTACAGTAACACTGCCATTTATGTATATTTAAAAAATAAAAATTATGCTCATTTAAGTAAGATTAAATGAAGATATTAAAAGAATCATTCTGGTAGACTATTACCAAGAGGTGCTTATTTGGGAAAACACCTGTAGTGTTTCACTTAAAATCCTTGAATGCTGTGTATTCTGTGATACATGGAATATAAACACATTTTCATTGTAGAATTAACCTAAACCCACAGGGATCTTTCAATCTAGAGAGAGAGAAGAGACATAGAGAGATAACGTTAATACAAATTAGGAAGTATGATGGCTCCCAAGAGAGGTGGAGGCAAAAGAGAGAGATAATTGTTCCTTGGGGATGCTATGGGGTGCCAAGAACAATTAATTTGGATTTTGACCAGCTACACTCTGTTTCTGGGTCCTAAATCCCCTGGAAGTTCAGGCTAGAAGGATGCACTAACCCCTCCTTGGGACTGTCAACATCCAAACAGTGACCAAATCCCATCACCTTCAGCTCTCTTTCCCCACTCTACAGTCTAGCCTGCATCCTTGGGAGAGGGCATTGTTTTCTCTCTCCTGGAGTTTGGCAGCATTCGTAACCTTCTGATATGATTCTCAGCAAGGGTCCTAGAGTCACTTTTCGCCAAGGAAAATCTATAGTAGTCACTTGCTTTACAACACAACCACTACCCCCATAACCACCACCATCCCCTCTGTTGTGATTCGTTCACTGTCTACAGAACAAAAGGAAAAATCCTTGGGATTGAACACACTGTCTTACACAATCTCTAGGGAAATGGCCAGCTCTCAAGTTGGAGCCATGGAACGGATGACCCAGAAAAGTAAAATACAAGCCTTGAGCCCTCTACGTTCCTTGGTGATCTCATCTCTCTGGTCCTCGTGCCTGCCTGTGACACCAGGCAACACACAGTGCATCACTTGGTTCCAGAATCCCTCTGATATCAAAAGCAAACCACCCATGTTACACTCACTGCTTGTTTTCCAGGGACTACAGGCCTTGCCCTTGGATGGACAGTGTGAGTGAGCCACACTGGCTCTATTCTAGAGACCAGACACTGAAGCCTTAATGACTGGACAGCAATAAAAAGAGAGGATTATTTGGAGAAATGTTCATAGCCAACCAAGTTTACTTCAAGGGGGACATTATTCACTAGGGACACATAGGGCTTCACTAAGCAAAAAGTAATAAACCTTGTCTTTGAATAGTGTTCTTAGGATTATTTCTTTGATTTCAGCAAATGCACAGAGAAGCAAATCCTACCTATATGATCTGCATGGTAAGCAGAGGCAAAACAAATTAGGACAGTACTTTGGTGACTTGGTTCCTCATCTCCCCTCACTTTTGGCCTCTACTAAGTCTTCAAGGCCAACATTCCATGACGGCACTCTCGTCTCATCTTTCTAGGCTGCTGTCCAAGAGTCCTTGCTGGACAAGAGTCATGTCCAACTCTTTGTGATCCCATGCACTCAAGCATGCCAGGCTTCCCTGTCCTTCACTAGTTCCTGGAACTCGCTCAAACTCATGTCCATTGAGTCAATGGTACCATCCTGTCACCCCTTCTCTTCCTGCCTTCAGGGCCTTTTCCAATGAGTCAGCTCTTTGCATCTGGTGGCCAAAGTACTGGAGCTTCAGTTTCATGATCAATCCTTCCAAAGAATATTCAGGGTTTATTTCATGTAGGATCGACTGGTTTGATCTCCTTGCTGTTGAAGAGACTCTCAGGAGTCTTTTCTAGCACCACAATTCAAAAGCATCAATCAAGAAGGCACTCAGCCTTCTTTATGGCCCAAATTTCACATCCATACACGACTACTAGAAAAACCATAGACTGGACTATACAGATTTTTGTCAGCACAGTGATGTCTCTGCTTTTTAATACACTGTTTAGGTTTGTCCTAGCTTTTCCTCCAAGGATCGACCATCTTTAAATTTCCTGGCGGCAGTCATGGTCTGCAGTGATTTGAGAGTCCAAGAAAATCAAGTTGGTCACCATTTCCATTTTTCCCTCCTCTATTTGCCATGAAGTGATGGAACCAGATGTCATAACCTTAGTTTTCTGAATGTTGAGTTCCAAACCAGCCGTTCACTCTCTTCTTTTAAAGATCAAGAGGATCTTTAGTTCCTCTTCAACTTGTACCATTAGGGTAATGTCACCTGAACATCTGAAGTTACTGATATTTCTCCCATCAGTCTTGATTACAGCTTGTGATTCATCCAGCCCAGCATTTAACATGTCAGTCATCACATACTACTATATGCTTCTTGAAAAAGGTAGAATATAATTGTTGAGTAGTATAGAGTACTTGACATTCTCATTAGTTTTTCAGTTCTAGTATATAATAACAATAAATGTCTGTTGACTAGTTAAATCTATATAAACTAATAGTTGAGTGAAAAAATGAATTAATTTTCTCAAGACACTGTATACACCTAATTTGCTGTTTCTTTTCCTATATGATGTAAATGAGTAGCATGTCTCTCACAAAGTTGCACAGCTGATGTTCTCAAAATTACAGCTCAGTAAATCTGAAGATATACGGAGAGTAAAATTTCTAATTTTAAGGTGAAATCTTCACTAGTTCCTGGAACTCGCTCAAACTCATGTCCATTGAGTCAATGGTACCATCCTGTCACCCCTTCTCTTCCTGCCTTCAGGGCCTTTTCCAATGAGTCAGCTCTTTGCATCTGGTGGCCAAAGTACTGGAGCTTCAGTTTCATGATCAATCCTTCCAAAGAATATTCAGGGTTTATTTCATGTAGGATCGACTGGTTTGATCTCCTTGCTGTTGAAGAGACTCTCAGGAGTCTTTTCTAGCACCACAATTCAAAAGCATCAATCAAGAAGGCACTCAGCCTTCTTTATGGCCCAAATTTCACATCCATACACGACTACTAGAAAAACCATAGACTGGACTATACAGATTTTTGTCAGCACAGTGATGTCTCTGCTTTATAATACACTGTTTAGGTTTGTCCTAGCTTTTCCTCCAAGGATCGACCATCTTTAAATTTCCTGGCGGCAGTCATGGTCTGCAGTGATTTGAGAGTCCAAGAAAATCAAGTTGGTCACCATTTCCATTTTTCCCTCCTCTATTTGCCATGAAGTGATGGAACCAGATGTCATAACCTTAGTTTTCTGAATGTTGAGTTCCAAACCAGCCGTTCACTCTCTTCTTTTAAAGATCAAGAGGATCTTTAGTTCCTCTTCAACTTGTACCATTAGGGTAATGTCACCTGAACATCTGAAGTTACTGATATTTCTCCCATCAGTCTTGATTACAGCTTGTGATTCATCCAGCCCAGCATTTAACATGTCAGTCATCACATACTACTATATGCTTCTTGAAAAAGGTAGAATATAATTGTTGAGTAGTATAGAGTACTTGACATTCTCATTAGTTTTTCAGTTCTAGTATATAATAACAATAAATGTCTGTTGACTAGTTAAATCTATATAAACTAATAGTTGAGTGAAAAAATGAATTAATTTTCTCAAGACACTGTATACACCTAATTTGCTGTTTCTTTTCCTATATGATGTAAATGAGTAGCATGTCTCTCACAAAGTTGCACAGCTGATGTTCTCAAAATTACAGCTCAGTAAATCTGAAGATATACGGAGAGTAAATCTAATTTTAACTGGGTGAAATCTTCAACAGTTCTAAGGAATTTATCCCCCAGGTTTGAGATATAAAACCAAGGCTGTGTCTATAGGATAAACCAAATACTCTTTGGAAGTTAAAAAAAAAAAAAGATTGGAGTTGATGGTTAAAGAGTTGTGAAAAAAGCCTAAAAGTTTTCCCGCACACTGATCTCAGGGCAAAGGCAACATGAAGGATGTCTATACTTTTCTGCTTCATCAGTTTATACAAGGAAATTCTCTACAGCAGATTCTAGGGGAGAAATTGAAGATCAATCACAAGTTTCATGTATCTAGTGTCTTCACTAAATGCCTTGCCCTGTTTGCTCCTCCATCAGCCATAGCTGAAGCTAAGGCAGTGGGTCACCAGGAGAGCACAGTCAGTGAACAGAAGAAGGGTAGAGATGTGTTATTAGCAGTAATTTTTTGGTAAAATTACTGTTTTATTCCTTGTCATGATGAAAAAAATACAATGCAATCTGATTCCTTGTCATTAACTTTAAGTACATTAAGACAAATTTTGGCTACCTGATGCAAAGAGCAGACTCACTGGAAAAGACCCTGATGCTCAGAAAAATTGAGGGCAAGAGGAAAAGTGGGGGACAGAGTATGAAATGGTTGAATGGCATCACTGAAACAATGGACATGAGTCTGAGTAAATTCCTGGAGATGGTGAAGGACAGGGAAGTCTGTTGTGCTACAGTCTGTGGGGTTGCAAAGAGTCGGATATCAGTTACAGACTGAACAAAAAAGTTTTATTCAGTCACTCCATATAACAATACAGATTATTATTCACATATGTCTTGTGTTTTTGGTTGAAAGTAGTATAGAGAAAACTTGACATTCTCATTAGTTTTTCAGTTCTAGTATATAATAACAATAAATGTCTGTTGACTAGTTAAATCTATATAAACTAATAGTTGAGTGAAAAAATGAATTAATTTTCTCAAGACACTGTATACACCTAATTTGCTGTTTCTTTTCCTATATGATGTAAATGAGTAGCATGTCTCTCACAAAGTTGCACAGCTGATGTTCTCAAAATTACAGCTCAGTAAATCTGAAGATATACGGAGAGTAAATCTAATTTTAACTGGGTGAAATCTTCAACAGTTCTAAGGAATTTATCCCCCAGGTTTGAGATATAAAACCAAGGCTGTGTCTATAGGATAAACCAAATACTCTTTGGAAGTTAAAAAAAAAAAAAGATTGGAGTTGATGGTTAAAGAGTTGTGAAAAAAGCCTAAAAGTTTTCCCGCACACTGATCTCAGAGCAAAGGCAACATGAAGGATGTCTATACTTTTCTGCTTCATCAGTTTATACAAGGAAATTCTCTACAGCAGATTCTAGGGGAGAAATTGAAGATCAATCACAAGTTTCATGTATCTAGTGTCTTCACTAAATGCCTTGCCCTGTTTGCTCCTCCATCAGCCATAGCTGAAGCTAAGGCAGTGGGTCACCAGGAGAGCACAGTCAGTGAACAGAAGAAGGGTAGAGATGTGTTATTAGCAGTAATTTTTTGGTAAAATTACTGTTTTATTCCTTGTCATGATGAAAAAAAAATACAATGCAATCTGATTCCTTGTCATTAACTTTAAGTACATTAAGACAAATTTTGGCTACCTGATGCAAAGAGCAGACTCACTGGAAAAGACCCTGATGCTCAGAAAAATTGAGGGCAAGAGGAAAAGTGGGGGACAGAGTATGAAATGGTTGAATGGCATCACTGAAACAATGGACATGAGTCTGAGTAAATTCCTGGAGATGGTGAAGGACAGGGAAGTCTGTTGTGCTACAGTCTGTGGGGTTGCAAAGAGTCGGATATCAGTTACAGACTGAACAACAAGGTAAACAAGTTTTATTCACCTGTCACTCCATATAACAATACAGATACTATTAATACTTTTTACTTTCCAATGTCATTCTTATTGACTTAGTTTTCAATTTGGTGCTACTGAGATTCACATTCTTTTTACCCATGACTGGTCCTATTTGATGACACTATTTATAATTTAATTGGCATATTCCTAATTTCAACCTGTAGAACATTTTTATCACCTGTCACTTATAAAAAGAAGCGTATTTCTGTTAGTTTCATTTGGTTTAACACCAAATTATATTACATAAACACTCAGGTTTTTCTATCATCCTTTAAATTAAAAATAAGTAGGTACTCTGAAGCTAATATCACATAAAATAATATCTCATATTTCTAGTGTGTTTACTACACATCATGCACAGTTTTAAGGTCTCTACAAATTAACTTTGAAATGCTCACAACCCATTATGAAGTAGTGTTATTGATATAATAACACATGAGGAAAAGGAAACAGAGAGAGATTAAATAAAGTAATAAATATATATATATTGCAACACTTTTATTTATGGATATCTCTTACCTCTTAAGCATTCATGCTTTGGTACATATTAGTGGCATGGGATTAGACAAGTTACCTTACTTCATTAAATCTCATCTGTCAGATAGGCACGGTGACTATATATGTGTGCATCTGTGGAGGATTGATAAGATAATGTGTGTGGTACAGCCCTTCGCTCAGAGTAAGTGTTAAATGATTTTTGTTAACATTATCAAGACGAGGAATTCAAACCCTGACTTCTAGCCTTGAATTGACCTCATAATCTGTATAATGCAGGAAAAGAGACTTAAATCCTGTGTTTCCCAGTTTCTTTACCTGTGGAGTGAAATGAGCTAAGCATCCTCTGCTGACCACATCATGAAACACAAAATCACATCAAACAATGTTTGCAGAAGCAGCTGGTCAACTGCAAAGAACTATATCCTTATGAATTATCCCCTTGGTTAAATCCACTCGGAGAAAATTGCTGGAGATGGTGAAGGACAGGGAAGTCTGTTGTGCTACAGTCTGTGGGGTTGCAAAGAGTCGGATATCAGTTACAGACTGAACAACAAGGTAAACAAGTTTTATTCACCTGTCACTCCATATAACAATACAGATACTATTAATACTTTTTACTTTCCAATGTCATTCTTATTGACTTAGTTTTCAATTTGGTGCTACTGAGATTCACATTCTTTTTACCCATGACTGGTCCTATTTGATGACACTATTTATAATTTAATTGGCATATTCCTAATTTCAACCTGTAGAACATTTTTATCACCTGTCACTTATAAAAAGAAGCGTATTTCTGTTAGTTTCATTTGGTTTAACACCAAATTATATTACATAAACACTCAGGTTTTTCTATCATCCTTTAAATTAAAAATAAGTAGGTACTCTGAAGCTAATATCACATAAAATAATATCTCATATTTCTAGTGTGTTTACTACACATCATGCACAGTTTTAAGGTCTCTACAAATTAACTTTGAAATGCTCACAACCCATTATGAAGTAGTGTTATTGATATAATAACACATGAGGAAAAGGAAACAGAGAGAGATTAAATAAAGTAATAAATATATATATATTGCAACACTTTTATTTATGGATATCTCTTACCTCTTAAGCATTCATGCTTTGGTACATATTAGTGGCATGGGATTAGACAAGTTACCTTACTTCATTAAATCTCATCTGTCAGATAGGCACGGTGACTATATATGTGTGCATCTGTGGAGGATTGATAAGATAATGTGTGTGGTACAGCCCTTCGCTCAGAGTAAGTGTTAAATGATTTTTGTTAACATTATCAAGACGAGGAATTCAAACCCTGACTTCTAGCCTTGAATTGACCTCATAATCTGTATAATGCAGGAAAAGAGACTTAAATCCTGTGTTTCCCAGTTTCTTTACCTGTGGAGTGAAATGAGCTAAGCATCCTCTGCTGACCACATCATGAAACACAAAATCACATCAAACAATGTTTGCAGAAGCAGCTGGTCAACTGCAAAGAACTATATCCTTATGAATTATCCCCTTGGTTAAATCCACTCGGAGAAAATTGCTTTGACCTTTTATTCTACAATTACCACTTCAGAAAGTTTCAGGATCCCTGAGCTCACACTGCTAAATGTTTTCACTACACTTTTTGATGGCAAAGTGGGAGAAAATTAAAAGAAAAAAAAGAAAGAAAGAAAGAAAAATGGTTTTCTGGAATACATTCAACAAAGTAACTATCTGAGATTGTCCTGGAACACAAGTCTTTGTCATGCAAGTTTCACATTCCTCATTCCTAGGTGAAATTCAGTAAATCTAGTGATCCTACAAAAAACACCCAGGCATCAAAATTTTTTTAAAGTGTTTTCAGTGTTTGCTGTTAATCCACTAAAGGAAATAGCTGTTAAAAAGAATTTTATAAGATAATTTAAATAAAAATATTATAATTCTATCTAGTGTAAACTCATTTTCTGATGGTGTTGAGTAAACCAGTAAAATTTTATATTTTTAGAAACTAGAGATAAAAGCATTATTTTTGTATATAGTAACCAATAAAATAACATTAAGCAATCATTCATTCCAGAAAGTATAGAGTTTAGTAACATTCCACAGTTGCCATATTTGATGGTTTAAAATAGGTTCAAAACAAAAATAAATATACTGGTTTGCAAAGGAAAGGTTGTATAAGATTAATTTTTGATGAATTATATGCAGTAGTGAAAATGAGAAAATGGTGTCAAAGTAACACATAAAAGTAGGATTACTTTATAATAATTTCTGTTATAATTAGCCTGAAATCACGCTGAAAATAATAAAAATAAAGTAATAATCTCAGTCACTGGAAAAGTGGTATGTACACACTGTTGCAAATTAGATTAAAAATGAAGAATGTGAACGTCAGATATTTTATCTTCCTATAAAATGACATTGAATATCACCAGGCAGAAAGAGTAAATATAATTAGTGTCTTATTTTCTTATTTTAAGATGAAGACAATGAACATGATCAGGATATTTCACCAATACTGTGGAGTGAAATGAGCTAAGCATCCTCTGCTGACCACATCATGAAACACAAAATCACATCAAACAATGTTTGCAGAAGCAGCTGGTCAACTGCAAAGAACTATATCCTTATGAATTATCCCCTTGGTTAAATCCACTCGGAGAAAATTGCTTTGACCTTTTATTCTACAATTACCACTTCAGAAAGTTTCAGGATCCCTGAGCTCACACTGCTAAATGTTTTCACTACACTTTTTGATGGCAAAGTGGGAGAAAATTAAAAGAAAAAAAAGAAAGAAAGAAAGAAAAATGGTTTTCTGGAATACATTCAACAAAGTAACTATCTGAGATTGTCCTGGAACACAAGTCTTTGTCATGCAAGTTTCACATTCCTCATTCCTAGGTGAAATTCAGTAAATCTAGTGATCCTACAAAAAACACCCAGGCATCAAAATTTTTTTAAAGTGTTTTCAGTGTTTGCTGTTAATCCACTAAAGGAAATAGCTGTTAAAAAGAATTTTATAAGATAATTTAAATAAAAATATTATAATTCTATCTAGTGTAAACTCATTTTCTGATGGTGGTGAGTAAACCAGTAAAATTTTATATTTTTAGAAACTAGAGATAAAAGCATTATTTTTGTATATAGTAACCAATAAAATAACATTAAGCAATCATTCATTCCAGAAAGTATAGAGTTTAGTAACATTCCACAGTTGCCATATTTGATGGTTTAAAATAGGTTCAAAACAAAAATAAATATACTGGTTTGCAAAGGAAAGGTTGTATAAGATTAATTTTTGATGAATTATATGCAGTAGTGAAAATGAGAAAATGGTGTCAAAGTAACACATAAAAGTAGGATTACTTTATAATAATTTCTGTTATAATTAGCCTGAAATCACGCTGAAAATAATAAAAATAAAGTAATAATCTCAGTCACTGGAAAAGTGGTATGTACACACTGTTGCAAATTAGATTAAAAATGAAGAATGTGAACGTCAGATATTTTATCTTCCTATAAAATGACATTGAATATCACCAGGCAGAAAGAGTAAATATAATTAGTGTCTTATTTTCTTATTTTAAGATGAAGACAATGAACATGATCAGGATATTTCACCAATACTATTTGTTGTTTTTGCTATTGTTATCAAGGCTGAGTTAAAAATTATTTACACTTTGGAGAGATGGCTAGCACCTCGATGCACAAGAACTGCAAATATGCACATATCCAGAACAGCTCTTTTCCTAGCATTTTCATCGGAAAAATTAAGAGTTCTGTACCAGCGGCCCTGACAGTATCATTAGAATATCTGCAAACAATTCCGCTTCAATAGGGAGAAATAAAGTTTAACACAAAGTGACAATTCTGCATCTTTCCTAGGGTACGCATTAGAAGAAAAATTGTGATGAGATGATCTAAAGACTAAAATACGTGGTCTGAAATGCACAATCAATAAAATCTAAACTTGCCATCTTGACCAACTGTTCTCCTGCAGAGGGGACCCAGGGAGCACTGTGAGGACTTCAAATTACACCCATTAAAACAGGTCAGGTCTGTGACAAGACTGTATGACCGAGAGAAAGCTAAATATGAGTGTATTGTAAATTACTTCCTCTATTTAATTTCATTATACAGATAATATATGTCGGCTGTGAGTGATGGCCTCGTTTATTTCTAAAGAAAACTTGAAAGATTTTTCTTGTGATTATATCTGAAAATAGTGAGCAAACCTAAAGCAAGGTTTGTGCAGTGCTAAAACTGGTAGAACACGGAAAAGGGAAACTCCTGCAAATATGGACGGCATCTATCTTACAGAGAGAAATAAATGCCTCAACAAATCTCTAAATATTTTCGTCTTCGTAGGAATGATGACTTTTGTTTAACGAATTTGTTGTCTCTTCTCTCAGACACCTTGTTCAGGTATAGTTACAGAACCCAACACCTGTTGCTCCAACTGTTTATTTCATTTAAATGCCTCAGAGAGCAGTGTGGATGTGAACGTCCTTTCAAGACAAGGAAATTTCAGCTAGAATCCACTCTGAAATGTAATATAATCTGAGGATGTTGCACAGTCTTTCAGTTTCATCTTCAACATGGGGATAAAGCAACCTTCCTCTCAAGAAAGTTGTAAGGATTTAGACAGCTAAAGAGTGAAAACTTCTCTGTATTTGGGCATGCAATCCTAAACTGATTATATTATTAGGATTATCACATAAAAAGCAACAATAGTAGTTATATAAAAATAAAGTATCTTAAGCTTTTGGGAGAAACAGTTTTATCTTAGATTAAATTTTCCTCTGTTGCCATAAACCCAGGCAGACAGATACTTTTTTTCTAACGGCCCCAGTTTAATGTACAGTACTCTCTGGGCAAGAGTTTATTTCATGGCCAGTGCAGATCTGAACTTCTTTCGCATGCAGAAACTCTACATTTACTTACTGTACATAAGAATATCACAGGAGAATGTTGAAGGCTTTATTACACACAAAAAGCATTACATCTTCCAATCGTCACCACTCTTACATGTATGGTAATCTTTTTTTTGAAAAAATAACAAAAAACTAAAAAGCAGTTTGTAAAAGTTTCTCCTTAATGGATTTTCTTTTTTTTTTTAACAAGTATTCACAAATAAGTGACTTAATAGTTAATTCCTAAATCTCTTCTTAGTCAAATGAGTCTTTTTACAAAAGGAAAAAATCCCTGAATCAACTGCAAAATACTGTAAATCATAGCTCCATGTGGAAAGCAGAGTTCTTCTCTTGCTCTTTGCTGGAAATTCAGTTCTTAGAGGTTTTGCCAGGAGTCAATACTGTAGAATGCTTTAATTCATTAATAGCTTTTTAAAACCATCTTTCATGTGTCTTAAAATAGAGAAGGAAAAGTTATGGGTCTGCCTTTAAAAAGCTTACCTATCAATTTTCAAATACATGATTTAGCTAGGACTCATTTCGTTTTAAGTAACTGAAACTCAATTTAAGTAAAAAAAAAAGGACAAAAAAGAAACAACAAAAAATACTTATTGGAAAGATACTGGGATGTCTCACTGAATTTGTAAAAAAAATCAGACAGCTAAGCATTCTGGGTTTCTTCATTGGTCAAAACAAAGCCTCCAATTATCCTAAAATGTGTACGTTGGATCACCAGATACTATGAAGCATCAGATACTATATACTGCTGGGACAAAAAGACTCAGAGAATGTGCTCAGGTGCCCACAATGCTTCAGGTTGCCACTCAGAGGCCATCAGTCCTCTGTGCCATCTCAAACACTGGGCAGCTGGAACAAAGTGGGGGCTGAGGGTGAATCTGGCAGATACCTCCAAGCTGTTCTCTGTATTTGGGCATGCAATCCTAAACTGATTATATTATTAGGATTATTACATAAAAAGCAACAATAGTAGTTATATAAAAATAAAGTATCTTAAGCTTTTGGGAGAAACAGTTTTATCTTAGATTAAATTTTCCTCTGTTGCCATAAACCCAGGCAGACAGATACTTTTTTTCTAACGGCCCCAGTTTAATGTACAGTACTCTCTGGGCAAGAGTTTATTTCATGGCCAGTGCAGATCTGAACTTCTTTCGCATGCAGAAACTCTACATTTACTTACTGTACATAAGAATATCACAGGAGAATGTTGAAGGCTTTATTACACACAAAAAGCATTACATCTTCCAATCGTCACCACTCTTACATGTATGGTAATCTTTTTGAAAAAATAACAAAAAACTAAAAAGCAGTTTGTAAAAGTTTCTCCTTAATGGATTTTCTTTTTTTTTTTAACAAGTATTCACAAATAAGTGACTTAATAGTTAATTCCTAAATCTCTTCTTAGTCAAATGAGTCTTTTTACAAAAGGAAAAAATCCCTGAATCAACTGCAAAATACTGTAAATCATAGCTCCATGTGGAAAGCAGAGTTCTTCTCTTGCTCTTTGCTGGAAATTCAGTTCTTAGAGGTTTTGCCAGGAGTCAATACTGTAGAATGCTTTAATTCATTAATAGCTTTTTAAAACCATCTTTCATGTGTCTTAAAATAGAGAAGGAAAAGTTATGGGTCTGCCTTTAAAAAGCTTACCTATCAATTTTCAAATACATGATTTAGCTAGGACTCATTTCGTTTTAAGTAACTGAAACTCAATTTAAGTAAAAAAAAAAGGACAAAAAAGAAACAACAAAAAATACTTATTGGAAAGATACTGGGATGTCTCACTGAATTTGTAAAAAAAATCAGACAGCTAAGCATTCTGGGTTTCTTCATTGGTCAAAACAAAGCCTCCAATTATCCTAAAATGTGTACGTTGGATCACCAGATACTATGAAGCATCAGATACTATATACTGCTGGGACAAAAAGACTCAGAGAAATGTGCTCATGTGCCCACAATGCTTCAGGTTGCCACTCAGAGGCCATCAGTCCTCTGTGCCAACTCAAACACTGGGCAGCTGGAACAAAGTGGGGGCTGAGGGTGAATCTGGCAGATACCTCCAAGCTGTTGCATTTCCAGTAGTAAACTTCTGGATTCCTTCCTAGCAGGCTTGGAGTGACAATGGATCATTATAAAGTCATGATGCTTTTAAAAACTGTAAATCCTAGCAATAAAAAGAATAGCAATTTAAATAGGCACACAGTTAAGTAGTTTAAGTAATGAATTCATGAAAGAAGTTAACAAGATGAAAATGAAATTTCTCATTCATTCTTCACGTGTGCATTATCAAGAGGTAAAATTCAAGGAAACACCCGGACATATCCCATTATTGTGAATTAGGAAGATGACTTCATTTGGCTCAATTATTTTAAAAGTAAATGTGAAGTAGTACTGCTAAGGACATAGCCATGACCTCACAATTCTTAACTTCATCTAAAAATATTAATCTCACCGACTACTTTCTTTCTACATATAATTCCTAGCCATTGTTATTTACTTAAATATTCATTCATGAATTCCACCAGAAACGGAAACCTTCCCCTATTATGAAAGGAGAAAGTACTGGAGTCTTGATACCAAGAATTTTGTTATCAAATAAAAGGCTTTGGGAAAGGCATGAAATATGTTTCACTAAATTCACTTAGTATCACTGTAAGTATTCCAACAATTTGAAAGAAACAGGTCGGTTCATTTCACTCACTCCCATTATATAGTCCAGGACCAGTAAAACACCAGAACTCCTGCAATGAACGTTACCCAATCAACTCAACCTTGGCAGTTAAGAATGAAACATTACTACTATTACTCAAATTATTAACCAACAAAATAAGGCCAATTTTCTTCATTATAACCTCTGTGCTAAGAGCAACCTCCACATGCCACATATTATGAAAGGATCTTCTTATAGGATACAAAAGAGGGAAGACTGGAGCACTTTCCACAATAAAATTCAAATACTGTCAATGCCTTTGATATTTAAGTAAAACTACTTGAGGTTCTCGATTTCATTTTGTGAGCATTCCCATTGGTCTAAGACTTACACAAGCCTGAAAGTGTCGGTGGCTCAGTCACATTCGACTCTTTGCGAGACCATAGACTGTAGTCCACCAGGCTCCTCTGTCCATGGGATTTCCCAGGCAAGAGTACAGGAGTGGATTGTCATTCCCTGCTGAGGGGATCTTCCTGATCCAGGGACCAAACCTGTGTCTCCTGCATTGCAGGCAGATTTTTTATCATCTAAGGCATTAGGGAAGCCCAGTCATAGGGCCTAGCATTCTTCCAAGTATCTTAGGCTCTGAGCTCCCACTTCTGTGGGAAACGTCTCTCGCATCTCTCAAATACAGCAACTGTTCCACACACAGACCAAGGTGAAGAACCTAACTTGCTCCTCATGACTTTTCCCAGACTCCCCGATGTCAGATACTGAGCTGAGCTGGGACTTCCACAGGACTATGGTTTCAGAGAATTTTAAGTGACAGCAACTCAAATGACTTGATTTTCAAGAGTTCTAGACACATGGTTCTTTCTTTCTTTATGAAGATTTTGATTTAAAAAAGTGAAAGAATGCTATACATATTCTTCCAGAAAGTTAAAATTTAACATAGTTAAGTGTAATCAAGGAGCTTCAAAACACCTCCCACACTGTCTTTTCAGCATCATATTTATAGACCATCTCATGTAATAATCTGGCAATAAGTAAAACTCTAAAAGCTAATTTAATAGAGTAAATTCTCTTCCAAATACCCTCTTATCTCTTCATTTCCTAAGTAACTAAAGAAACTCCAGATTTACCATTGGGTTTCATGAACGCATACAAAACTTGAGATGACATATATGTTTAATTACTTAAAGGCTGATGGGGTGCAATTCACTAAGCTGATATAAACTAAGAGCACAGTTTCCATGAGATCATAATAAATTAAATAACATGTATTTGTACAATCTGCATTATACTATGTACAGATTCCATCATAATTCTGATATAAGACTGTCCTCATTTTACTAGACAATCAAACTTAGTTTTGAAAATTTGTTATATGCCTTGACCAAGTTATTCAATAGGAAAATGATAGAAGAATTTGAATCATAAATACTGGTGCCAAATATATCACTTTTTTCACCATGCCAAATATTGGCTCAAACTCCACATCTATTTACAAGTAAATCCTTAAAACAAGATGACATGGGCTTCCCTGATGTCTCAAATGGTAAAGAATCTACCTGCAATGCGAGAGATGCAGGTTTGATCCCTGGGTCAAGAAGATACCCTGGAGAAAGGAATTGCTACCCACACCTGTAATCTTGCCTGGAGAGTTTCATGGACAGAGGCGAGCTACAGTTCCCTGCTGAGGGAGTCTTTCCCGGGATCCAGGGACCACACCTGTGTCTCCTGCATTGCAGGCAGATTTTTTATCATCTAAGGCATTAGGGAAGCCCAGTCATAGGGCCTAGCATTCTTCCAAGTATCTTAGGCTCTGAGCTCCCACTTCTGTGGGAAACGTCTCTCGCATCTCTCAAATACAGCAACTGTTCCACACACAGACCAAGGTGAAGAACCTAACTTGCTCCTCATGACTTTTCCCAGACTCCCCGATGTCAGATACTGAGCTGAGCTGGGACTTCCACAGGACTATGGTTTCAGAGAATTTTAAGTGACAGCAACTCAAATGACTTGATTTTCAAGAGTTCTAGACACATGGTTCTTTCTTTCTTTATGAAGATTTTGATTTAAAAAAGTGAAAGAATGCTATACATATTCTTCCAGAAAGTTAAAATTTAACATAGTTAAGTGTAATCAAGGAGCTTCAAAACACCTCCCACACTGTCTTTTCAGCATCATATTTATAGACCATCTCATGTAATAATCTGGCAATAAGTAAAACTCTAAAAGCTAATTTAATAGAGTAAATTCTCTTCCAAATACCCTCTTATCTCTTCATTTCCTAAGTAACTAAAGAAACTCCAGATTTACCATTGGGTTTCATGAACGCATACAAAACTTGAGATGACATATATGTTTAATTACTTAAAGGCTGATGGGGTGCAATTCACTAAGCTGATATAAACTAAGAGCACATGTTTCCATGAGATCATAATAAATTAAATAACATGTATTTGTACAATCTGCATTATACTATGTACAGATTCCATCATAATTCTGATATAAGACTGTCCTCATTTTACTAGACAATCAAACTTAGTTTTGAAAATTTGTTATATGCCTTGACCAAGTTATTCAATAGGAAAATGATAGAAGAATTTGAATCATAAATACTGGTGCCAAATATATCACTTTTTTCACCATGCCAAATATTGGCTCAAACTCCACATCTATTTACAAGTAAATCCTTAAAACAAGATGACATGGGCTTCCCTGATGTCTCAAATGGTAAAGAATCTACCTGCAATGCGAGAGATGCAGGTTTGATCCCTGGGTCAAGAAGATACCCTGGAGAAAGGAATTGCTACCCACACCTGTAATCTTGCCTGGAGAGTTTCATGGACAGAGGCGAGCTACAGTGCACAGGGTTACAAAGAGTTGGATACAACTGAGCGACTAACCTGTATTTTTCTATATACATTTCTATGCTGACACCCACTGGTCAAAAGGACTGCCATTAAGGCTTGCTTGCTGATAAATTCTCTGAAAAGGCAGTAATAACTAGTTGTACTTTCTGATGCTTTCCAAAATTTGTCATTTCCCAGAACCCCTGAGAATATTCCTTCCATTTAAAAAAATTACCACCATACCCAAGGTAGACTTTCAAGAAAATTGGTCATTATCCTTAGCAATATGAATCCCAAGTCTGAGTATTAGGTCTTTCCAAATATTTCATGAGTCATCTATGTCTTTGAGTTATTCCTTTTCAACTTAAAGCTGCCTAAGTTTGCAAGTAGGAATCATGTCTGATAAAAACCGAAACATACCTCCTCCTAATGTTGACCCTTTGTTCTAGTTCTCTTAAGTGTACAACACTTGTTAAATAGATTTTTCTTCCTATTTTCCATAACAAATATCTGATGGCACCTCTGATCTTTTTTTTTTAATTTTTTTTTAATTTGGCTGTACCAGGTCTTAAGTTTCAGCATCTGGGATCTTCAATTTTTGTTGCAGCATATAGGATCTCTAGTCCTGCCGTAGGATCCTCTCCTTCTGACATGCAGACTCTTAATTGCAGCATGTGGATCCTAGTTCCTTGAGCAGGAGTCAAACCTGGGCCCACTGAACTGGAAGCTTGGAGCCTTAGCCACTGGACCACCAGAGAAGTCGTGATGGCAGCTTTTATACTCCTTCTTCCCATCTTACCCCATCCCTCCCGCCCTCTGACCACTGTCTGAAAGTCAAATATCATTGCTCTTCCATCTGAAACTCATATGACTTGGCTTCTGGACTCTTCACAGGATTGGGCATACTGCCTCAGAAATACTGGGTCTCGTACCAATTCATGTGTAGGAGCTTATTTCTGTCTAAAACATCTTTTAAGAATTGACATGGGCTTCCCTGATGTCTCAAATGGTAAAGAATCTACCTGCAATGCGAGAGATGCAGGTTTGATCCCTGGGTCAAGAAGATACCCTGGAGAAAGGAATTGCTACCCACACCTGTAATCTTGCCTGGAGAGTTTCATGGACAGAGGCGAGCTACAGTGCACAGGGTTACAAAGAGTTGGATACAACTGAGCGACTAACCTGTATTTTTCTATATACATTTCTATGCTGACACCCACTGGTCAAAAGGACTGCCATTAAGGCTTGCTTGCTGATAAATTCTCTGAAAAGGCAGTAATAACTAGTTGTACTTTCTGATGCTTTCCAAAATTTGTCATTTCCCAGAACCCCTGAGAATATTCCTTCCATTTAAAAAAATTACCACCATACCCAAGGTAGACTTTCAAGAAAATTGGTCATTATCCTTAGCAATATGAATCCCAAGTCTGAGTATTAGGTCTTTCCAAATATTTCATGAGTCATCTATGTCTTTGAGTTATTCCTTTTCAACTTAAAGCTGCCTAAGTTTGCAAGTAGGAATCATGTCTGATAAAAACCGAAACATACCTCCTCCTAATGTTGACCCTTTGTTCTAGTTCTCTTAAGTGTACAACACTTGTTAAATAGATTTTTCTTCCTATTTTCCATAACAAATATCTGATGGCACCTCTGATCTTTTTTTTTTTTAATTTTTTTTTAATTTGGCTGTACCAGGTCTTAAGTTTCAGCATCTGGGATCTTCAATTTTTGTTGCAGCATATAGGATCTCTAGTCCTGCCGTAGGATCCTCTCCTTCTGACATGCAGACTCTTAATTGCAGCATGTGGATCCTAGTTCCTTGAGCAGGAGTCAAACCTGGGCCCACTGAACTGGAAGCTTGGAGCCTTAGCCACTGGACCACCAGAGAAGTCGTGATGGCAGCTTTTATACTCCTTCTTCCCATCTTACCCCATCCCTCCCGCCCTCTGACCACTGTCTGAAAGTCAAATATCATTGCTCTTCCATCTGAAACTCATATGACTTGGCTTCTGGACTCTTCACAGGATTGGGCATACTGCCTCAGAAATACTGGGTCTCGTACCAATTCATGTGTAGGAGCTTATTTCTGTCTACTGTATAAATAGACTGCTAAATATTTTTTTAATATATACTTAAATATTTTAAAATGTATCATCGATCTACCATAGGATTGTCTGGTACATGTCCTCAGGTTATGGTCTAAGAGTGCATTTCAGGAAGTTGCCTCGACCCATGAAGATGGCTAAAATAAATGACAGATAGGGACAGATGCTGGCAGGATGAGAAGAACTGGAAAATCTAGTAGATGCAGCCCCTCTGAAATACAGCTTGGCAGTTCCTCAAAATGTTGACCTTAGAGTTATCAGATGACCCAGCAATTTTCATTTTTAGTTATTTACTCAAGAGAAAAAAAATGCATTGCCACACAAAACTTATATATAACTACTCATAGAAACATTATTCCCAATGGCCAAAAAGTAGAAACAACCCTAAAGTATATCAACAGATGAATGGGTAAGTGAAATGAAACATATCCAAAGAATGGGATATTATTTGGAAATTTTACTTTTTGAAGTGAAATAATGATTCATACTACAACATGGGTGAACCTTGAAATGTTATGAAACATGAAAGCGACCATTCACAAATGACCATATACTTATGATTTCATGTAGTATATGATACGACCAGAGTAGGAAAATCTATAAAGATATAAAATACATTATTTCCTAGGGCTACAAGGTCTGAAGAGAATGGGGAGCGACTGTTAATGACACAGTAATTCTTTTCAAGGGATTGAAAGTGTTTCAAAATTAAATGGTGGCAATATATGTACAAGTCTGAATATACAAGGCCTCTGAAATGGGTGAACTGTATGGTATGTGAGTTATATTTCAATAAGCTGATCTTTCACAGTTACCTAGAGTACATACATAAACACATGACATAGAAGCTGAGGAAAGCATATTGATGGTCTAATACAACTTTTTTTTTTATAAGCATGGGAAAATATCTGAATTGGTTATGTACTGCTGTGGCCCAAACTGGCTTAAAACTATAATGGTTTATCATGGTCATTGATCTTCAAGTATCACACTGCAGCTAAAAGATCCTGACAATGGGAAAAATAGAAGGCCGAAGGAGAGGGGGGCAACAAAAGATGAGACGGTTGGATGGCACCATTAAGTCAATGGACATGAGTTTGAGCAAGCTCCAGAAGACAAGGAAGGACAGGGAAGCATGGTGTGCTGCAGTCCACAGGATCACAAAGAGTCGGACATGACTGAGTGACTGAACTGAACTCAACTGGGATCCCCTGACCGGGGACTCAATGGTAGATGCCTCATTGGAAAAGGTGGCAAGTTGACAATGGTGTTGGCCAGGAGTTCTGACAGGGTACGAGCTCAAGGACTGAGCCTCTCTGCACACAGCAACCTCCACTTTATGGTGCCTGGTTGCTAAGAATGAGGATCCCAGGAGACTCAGCGAGAAGGTGCACTGCCCTTCATGCTCCAGTCTTAGAAGTCAGCCTCGCTTCCACCACATGCTCGAGTTCAAATAAAGTGAAGGACAGGGAAATTGAGCCCATTTATCAGTGCGAGAGTATTACAATCATATCGGAAGAAGGGCAAGGAAATGGGAAATAATACTGTGGTCACTTTTTAAGGGTCAATATATTGTCACCTATCTTAATTCACCATGAGGCAACATTTATATAGGGTCCATATTTCTCACAAAAACCACCTTTCCACTTCTGGTGTTGACATGAAAGTGTATTCCAATTTTATGTTTCCATGAAGTGTTTTAAGACCATCTTCACTTGCAGAGTTTTCTCCTGAGAAAATGCTGCACCATAAACCTTCAAACGAGCTGGGGACATAACGCAGGATTTGCTACAACAGCACTTATGATTATTACTGCTGCATTTCTTATAAAAAATCCTTAGAACATTTTCATATGAACACTATCTCCTGCAACCTACAGATAAGACTGAAATTATTTTTCTATAAAGTTATGGACAAGGAAGTGTCCTATGTGTCCAGAAAAGTTCATATAAAGAAGCTCACGATGGAAGGAAGGGATAAATTAGGAGTTTGGTATTAACATACACACACTACCACATATGGGCTTCCCAGGTGACAACAGTGATAAAGAATCTGCTTGCCAATGCAGGAAATGCATTGAATTCTTACAATGCAGGAAGATCCTCAAGAGTAGGTAACGGCAATCTACTTTAGTATTTCCATTCTGCAAAATCCATGGACAGAGGGGCCTGGTGGGCTACAGGCATCATAGGGCCACAATCTGATGTGACTGAGTGATTGACCACACACCACACACTACTATATATAAAATAGATAAACAACAGGGACCTGATGTGTAGCACAGGGAACTATACTCAGTATTTTATAATAAACTATAAGGGAAAATAATCTAAAAAAAGGGATAAATATAAACATATATATAGATATAGATATATATCAGATGTAGATCAGATAATATACATATAACTGAATCATTTCGTGGTTCTGAAACTAACACAGCATTGTAAACCAACAATATTGCAATTAAAATTTTTAAATTTAATTTTAAAAAGGACATGATGCATCTTATGCTAATATATTAAAAAGCCAACAACAAAAAAGCCCCACACATGAAATACATAAGCACAGCATCGCATCATTAAACAAACATACAAATAAACAAATATACAAATAAACAGCAATTATACAACCATGAGCATCAAAATCTGCAATAATCAGAAGATTTCAATATGACTATAGTGAGTTCCATCAAATGTGAAAATGTGAAAAACTTTCTAAACACAAAGGAAATATGAGACAAATAAATGATTATAGTAGTCAGATTGCTCTAACCTCTGGAGAAAGTATGTTTTCAAAGAACTGTTAAAAGTGATTGAAAGAGACACTCAACAAATATGAGAAAATCAGGATAATTTCATAGAAACAAAAGGAATTAGATGTTTGTGTGTTTTTTATGTGTTAAACTTCTGGAATAAGGAGTTGCTGGCTTTTTAAATATTAGATGAAATAAGGCACACAAGTCGTAACTGATAAAGAAATTATTTTTCTATAAAGTTATGGACAAGGAAGTGTCCTATGTGTCCAGAAAAGTTCATATAAAGAAGCTCACGATGGAAGGAAGGGATAAATTAGGAGTTTGGTATTAACATACACACTACCACATATGGGCTTCCCAGGTGACAACAGTGATAAAGAATCTGCTTGCCAATGCAGGAAATGCATTGAATTCTTACAATGCAGGAAGATCCTCAAGAGTAGGTAACGGCAATCTACTTTAGTATTTCCATTCTGCAAAATCCATGGACAGAGGGGCCTGGTGGGCTACAGGCATCATAGGGCCACAATCTGATGTGACTGAGTGATTGACCACACACCACACACTACTATATATAAAATAGATAAACAACAGGGACCTGATTTTAGCACAGGGAACTATACTCAGTATTTTATAATAAACTATAAGGGAAAATAATCTAAAAAAAGGGATAAATATAAACATATATATAGATATAGATATATATCAGATGTAGATCAGATAATATACATATAACTGAATCATTTCGTGGTTCTGAAACTAACACAGCATTGTAAACCAACAATATTGCAATTAAAATTTTTAAATTTAATTTTAAAAAGGACATGATGCATCTTATGCTAATATATTAAAAAGCCAACAACAAAAAAGCCCCACACATGAAATACATAAGCACAGCATCGCATCATTAAACAAACATACAAATAAACAAATATACAAATAAACAGCAATTATACAACCATGAGCATCAAAATCTGCAATAATCAGAAGATTTCAATATGACTATAGTGAGTTCCATCAAATGTGAAAATGTGAAAAACTTTCTAAACACAAAGGAAATATGAGACAAATAAATGATTATAGTAGTCAGATTGCTCTAACCTCTGGAGAAAGTATGTTTTCAAAGAACTGTTAAAAGTGATTGAAAGAGACACTCAACAAATATGAGAAAATCAGGATAATTTCATAGAAACAAAAGGAATTAGATGTTTGTGTGTTTTTTATGTGTTAAACTTCTGATTCATGAACTAACAGGGCAGTTGCTGGCTTTTTAAATATTAGATGAAATAAGGCACACAAGTCTAGTTCAAGAAAAACGACATTTGTCTGACTCTTTGCAACCCCATGGACTGTAGCCTGCCCAACTCCTCTGTCCATGGAATTCTCCAGGCAAGAATATTGTAATGGGTTGCCATTCTTTTCTCCAGGGCAGTTTCCTGACCCAGGCATCAAACCTGGGTCTCCTGCACTGCAGGCAGATTCCTTACAGTCTGAGCGACAAGAGAAACCCAGAAAAAAGACACTCACCTATATATGTTATGCATGGAGGATATGTTTCAGATAAGATGCCTCATTTCAAATTGAAAATATCTCATTCCACCTGATTAAATGAGTTTCAGTTTGGGTTGTTTATAGGGGAAATTGCAATCGGGGGGCTTGGGGTTCATCAGAGTAAATGGGCTAATTCTAAGACAATATGCAGGCAGCCAGCCCACAGAGGATACACAGATGCAACACAACCATTCAAATAAGGGTGGAAGGACAGGATCAACCTAACAAGGTAGATGAGGCCCCTGAGCCCCACAAGGAAACTAATGGCTTCCATTGCAATTAAACAAAGCATTCACTTTTGCATTACAACAGAACAGGAAAACACTGTACCTATTCATGAATGCACATCCTGACAAATAAACATGTCCTCTGGGTGTGGCACTCATCTAGGTGCTAGAGTCACAATAAGGAGAGGAGACCTGGTCACTACCATAAATTTATCCCATAAGTTAATCAGTAAACCTTGATTTTTTTCAGAAAATAAGCCTTCTTAATTACATTACTAGCAATAATAGTATTATACATCTAGTGCTAAAATGTTTCATTTCTACTAAGCCAAGTGACAACAGTCTGCAAAAGGGTTTCAATATCAAGTTTACATACAATCCAGAAAAGTTCCCAGGATGGCAATTTCTATTTCTACTCTCCCCAAGGGCTTCACTGGTGGCTCAGTGGTAAAAAAAAAAACCCACCTGCCCATGCAAGAGACATGGGTTCAGTCCATGGGTCAAGATCTCCTGAAGGAAAGGGCTATTCGCTCCAGTATTCTTTTCTGGGAAATCCCATGGACAGAGGGGCCTAGCAGGCTACACTCTCTAGGGTGACAAAGAGTCAGTCACAGCTTAGCCACCAAACAACAACTCTCCCTAAAGGTGGAGTCATCCCATTACTGCAGCATTAATAAAGCCGCACTCTTGGCAGGCAGGACTGTGGAGGGCTGAGGTGCTGTTTCTGATCTAAGCAGAGCTCCCAAAATGGAGAGAATTTACATTCAAGACTATTCATTTTAAGCAAGAACTACCTCTGGCTTTTGACAGCATGCAGCCTTAACATTCTGACAAGTAGTTGGAGTGAATGGCATTGTTTCTTACAGGTGTCTGTGTTAGCTAAGGGGTTAGGCTCAACACTGATGCTCTGTTTGGGTGAAAGGCTTATCTGTTGTAAAAGTGGCGGGCATGAGCACTGGTCAGCAGGCCTCCAGCTGTCCTCCAAAAGCCTCCAATCCACTCAAAGATTTAAAAACCATTGGTTGACAGCTCAGAGTCCTGTTTCACAGGACAGAGAAATGGCCAGGTCCAATTGTGCATGGAGTTGCTAGGAATTGCCAACAACTAGGAAACCACCTTAGATTGACTTTTCTGTAATCTCATTCTTAACTCTGAACATAACTTCTTCCTCCAGCAGATCTGCCAGGAGGTATAACCTGCAAAAGACATCCCAGGATAACTAAATTATTGACTTATATAAAACAGATAGAGCTTTCCTGGTGGGTCAGATGGTAAAGAATCTGCCCGCAATGCAGGAGACATGAGTTTGACCCCTGGGTTTGGAAGAGCCCCTGGAGAATGAAATGGTTATTCCATGGACAGGGGAGCCTGGCAGACTACAGTCGATGGGGCTGCAAAGAGGCAGGCATGACTGAGCAACTTTCACACACAAAAGAAATAGGTAACTACCGAGAACTGACTGTATAGCACAGGGAACACTACTCAGTGCTCTGTGATGACCTAAATGGAAAGGAGATCCTAAAAAGAGGGGATATACATATGTAACTGATTCACTTTGCTGTACAGCAGAAAATAATGAACACTGTAAAGGAACTATACTCCAACAAATTTTTTTAAAATCTACTGACTCGGTGAATAGAACTACTTAGTGTTTGCTCATAAATGCTGAAGATTACTTGTCAAAAGTGATTTTTGCTTGTTTATTTTGGTCTCATTGAGACAAAGAGTCAGTCACAGCTTAGCCACCAAACAACAACTCTCCCTAAAGGTGGAGTCATCCCATTACTGCAGCATTAATAAAGCCGCACTCTTGGCAGGCAGGACTGTGGAGGGCTGAGGTGCTGTTTCTGATCTAAGCAGAGCTCCCAAAATGGAGAGAATTTACATTCAAGACTATTCATTTTAAGCAAGAACTACCTCTGGCTTTTGACAGCATGCAGCCTTAACATTCTGACAAGTAGTTGGAGTGAATGGCATTGTTTCTTACAGGTGTCTGTGTTAGCTAAGGGGTTAGGCTCAACACTGATGCTCTGTTTGGGTGAAAGGCTTATCTGTTGTAAAAGTGGCGGGCATGAGCACTGGTCAGCAGGCCTCCAGCTGTCCTCCAAAAGCCTCCAATCCACTCAAAGATTTAAAAACCATTGGTTGACAGCTCAGAGTCCTGTTTCACAGGACAGAGAAATGGCCAGGTCCAATTGTGCATGGAGTTGCTAGGAATTGCCAACAACTAGGAAACCACCTTAGATTGACTTTTCTGTAATCTCATTCTTAACTCTGAACATAACTTCTTCCTCCAGCAGATCTGCCAGGAGGTATAACCTGCAAAAGACATCCCAGGATAACTAAATTATTGACTTATATAAAACAGATAGAGCTTTCCTGGTGGGTCAGATGGTAAAGAATCTGCCCGCAATGCAGGAGACATGAGTTTGACCCCTGGGTTTGGAAGAGCCCCTGGAGAATGAAATGGTTATTCCATGGACAGGGGAGCCTGGCAGACTACAGTCGATGGGGCTGCAAAGAGGCAGGCATGACTGAGCAACTTTCACACACAAAAGAAATAGGTAACTACCGAGAACTGACTGTATAGCACAGGGAACACTACTCAGTGCTCTGTGATGACCTAAATGGAAAGGAGATCCTAAAAAGAGGGGATATACATATGTAACTGATTCACTTTGCTGTACAGCAGAAAATAATGAACACTGTAAAGGAACTATACTCCAACAAATTTTTTTAAAATCTACTGACTCGGTGAATAGAACTACTTAGTGTTTGCTCATAAATGCTGAAGATTACTTGTCAAAAGTGATTTTTGCTTGTTTATTTTGGTCTCATTGAGACTGGCTCCCCCTTTCTCCTATTTATCAGGCAAATGGTCCCAGAGGCCATGAGTAGAATGTGAAAGTCAGAATCTGTCATTAGTGAAAAAGGAGGATTCTGGTCTTCACTTTTCTACTGCAGCCACTAGACAGCTGGTTCATTTAGAGCCCAGGGCATGAACCTGCACATTCCTTTAATGGCTTCAGCCGAATGACAGCAACTTGAACAAGATCGATGGGCTGCCTAGGGCATGTTTACCTGTGTCGCTGATGTATGCCAGAGATAATGTCATTCCAAACCACTGACTTTCAGAAACAAGAATGTTCCAGGAAAGTGATGTTACAGTATTAAATCCATAGGATTCCCGTCACCCACATTTTTCCTAAAGACACCAACTAGCACTGAGCTGCATAAGGTTCATTGCAGTCTGTGTTTTGCTGCTGTTGTTCAGTTGATTCTTTGAGACCTCATGAACTGTAGCACACCAGGCTTCTCTGCCTTCCACTGTCTCCTGGAGTATGCACAAGCGCATGCCCACTGCGTCAATGATGCTACCCAACCATCTCCTCCTCTGCTGTCCCCTTCTCCTCTTGTCCTCAATCCTTCCCAGCATCAGGGTCTTTTTTCATGAGTTGGCTCTTCACATCAGGTGATCAGGTATTGAAGCTTCAGCATCAGTACTTCCAGTGAATATTCAGGATTGATTTTCTTCAGGATTGACTGATGGGTCTCTTTGTTATCCAAGAGTCTTCTCCAGAACCACAATTCAAAAGCATTAATTCTTGGATGTTCAGAGTTCATGATGATCTATCCCTCCCATCCATGCATGACTACTGGAAAAACCACAGGTTTGACTATAAGGACTTTTGTTGGTCTTTCTGTTTGGAGTCTCATTAACCGTTCCTTTAGGTTCCAAAAATATATCACAGATTAAGTGGAGATAGAACTACATTAGTGTTTGCTACACTTTGCTGTACAGCAGAAAATAATGAACACTGTAAAGGAACTATACTCCAACAAATTTTTTTAAAATCTACTGACTCGGTGAATAGAACTACTTAGTGTTTGCTCATAAATGCTGAAGATTACTTGTCAAAAGTGATTTTTGCTTGTTTATTTTGGTCTCATTGAGACTGGCTCCCCCTTTCTCCTATTTATCAGGCAAATGGTCCCAGAGGCCATGAGTAGAATGTGAAAGTCAGAATCTGTCATTAGTGAAAAAGGAGGATTCTGGTCTTCACTTTTCTACTGCAGCCACTAGACAGCTGGTTCATTTAGAGCCCAGGGCATGAACCTGCACATTCCTTTAATGGCTTCAGCCGAATGACAGCAACTTGAACAAGATCGATGGGCTGCCTAGGGCATGTTTACCTGTGTCGCTGATGTATGCCAGAGATAATGTCATTCCAAACCACTGACTTTCAGAAACAAGAATGTTCCAGGAAAGTGATGTTACAGTATTAAATCCATAGGATTCCCGTCACCCACATTTTTCCTAAAGACACCAACTAGCACTGAGCTGCATAAGGTTCATTGCAGTCTGTGTTTTGCTGCTGTTGTTCAGTTGATTCTTTGAGACCTCATGAACTGTAGCACACCAGGCTTCTCTGCCTTCCACTGTCTCCTGGAGTATGCACAAGCGCATGCCCACTGCGTCAATGATGCTACCCAACCATCTCCTCCTCTGCTGTCCCCTTCTCCTCTTGTCCTCAATCCTTCCCAGCATCAGGGTCTTTTTTCATGAGTTGGCTCTTCACATCAGGTGATCAGGTATTGAAGCTTCAGCATCAGTACTTCCAGTGAATATTCAGGATTGATTTTCTTCAGGATTGACTGATGGGTCTCTTTGTTATCCAAGAGTCTTCTCCAGAACCACAATTCAAAAGCATTAATTCTTGGATGTTCAGAGTTCATGATGATCTATCCCTCCCATCCATGCATGACTACTGGAAAAACCACAGGTTTGACTATAAGGACTTTTGTTGGTCTTTCTGTTTGGAGTCTCATTAACCGTTCCTTTAGGTTCCAAAAATATATCACAGATTAAGTGGATGAGAAATTACCCACCTCCATTTTCTGAGTTAAATAAGAGCAACACAAGCACCGGTGACACTTAACTTGACATCAGGAAAAACTCGGTCATAGAGAAAACCAAGCTAATCACTCATTTCAGTTCTGTAGCATTTTCCTACATGATTACCTGATGCCTCAGAGAATAAAGAATCTGCCTGTAATCCAGGAAGCACAGGAGACATAGGTTTGACCCCTGGGTTGGAAAGATCCCCTGGAGGAGGAAATGGCAACCCACTCAGTATTCTTGCCTAGAGAATCCCATTGACAGAGGAGCCTGGAGGGCTGCTGTCCCTAGGACTGCACAGAGTGAAGAAAAACATTGACACGATAATCACTAAAGAAAAATCATCATTTAATTACACATCTGATTAAATAAGTTTCACATACAGATTTTAAAGAAATATGTAATATATGCTTTATGGTGGAGTGGTTTAACAAAATTTAAAGAAATTTAAAATAAGTCATTTTAAGAAATGCTTTTGGTATCTTGAGATACTATTTAACATTGTTTACTTGTCCTGTGATAATTCTTATGCTTACCTTAACTGTTTCCACCATATTTGGTTTAGTTGCTCTGAATACTGCCCATGTACTTCCTCTAGAATATTCTATTTATCAATTTCCAGTTCCACACAGACTCTGTACAGGATGATGATACCCCATGAGCTCCTACTTCATATGTCCTGCCTGTGGCTCTTATCAGTAATTAATTATGACAGATTTTCTCAGTGAGTTTGTAAAAGTTTTAAAATCATTCTCAAAACTTTGCTCCAGGCAGCATCTGTCAAAGCAGACCCAATGATATATGTACAAGCAAGTATGACAAGTCATTTTTTTTCAATCTGAGAAAATGGAATCAACTGAAGAACTCAATTAAGATAGAAAAATTAAATAAAATTATAATATTAAATAATTCCCAATGCATCTATCTATCTAAACATTTTAAAATGTTCTAAATATTTAGTGATATAAAAATATACTTGATACAATATTAAATGTAAACATAAGTATAAAAAAATGACTATAAGGACTTTTGTTGGTCTTTCTGTTTGGAGTCTCATTAACCGTTCCTTTAGGTTCCAAAAATATATCACAGATTAAGTGGATGAGAAATTACCCACCTCCATTTTCTGAGTTAAATAAGAGCAACACAAGCACCGGTGACACTTAACTTGACATCAGGAAAAACTCGGTCATAGAGAAAACCAAGCTAATCACTCATTTCAGTTCTGTAGCATTTTCCTACATGATTACCTGATGCCTCAGAGAATAAAGAATCTGCCTGTAATCCAGGAAGCACAGGAGACATAGGTTTGACCCCTGGGTTGGAAAGATCCCCTGGAGGAGGAAATGGCAACCCACTCAGTATTCTTGCCTAGAGAATCCCATTGACAGAGGAGCCTGGAGGGCTGCTGTCCCTAGGACTGCACAGAGTGAAGAAAAACATTGACACGATAATCACTAAAGAAAAATCATCATTTAATTACACATCTGATTAAATAAGTTTCACATACAGATTTTAAAGAAATATGTAATATATGCTTTATGGTGGAGTGGTTTAACAAAATTTAAAGAAATTTAAAATAAGTCATTTTAAGAAATGCTTTTGGTATCTTGAGATACTATTTAACATTGTTTACTTGTCCTGTGATAATTCTTATGCTTACCTTAACTGTTTCCACCATATTTGGTTTAGTTGCTCTGAATACTGCCCATGTACTTCCTCTAGAATATTCTATTTATCAATTTCCAGTTCCACACAGACTCTGTACAGGATGATGATACCCCATGAGCTCCTACTTCATATGTCCTGCCTGTGGCTCTTATCAGTAATTAATTATGACAGATTTTCTCAGTGAGTTTGTAAAAGTTTTTAAAATCATTCTCAAAACTTTGCTCCAGGCAGCATCTGTCAAAGCAGACCCAATGATATATGTACAAGCAAGTATGACAAGTCATTTTTTTTTTCAATCTGAGAAAATGGAATCAACTGAAGAACTCAATTAAGATAGAAAAATTAAATAAAATTATAATATTAAATAATTCCCAATGCATCTATCTATCTAAACATTTTAAAATGTTCTAAATATTTAGTGATATAAAAATATACTTGATACAATATTAAATGTACAAAGTATAAAACAGGAAAATAAAACCATGTTCAAGTAACTATATAATCATATAAAAATGTTAGAAGGAAATCTTTCTAAATATCTGAAATAACTTCTGACTGCAGTGTTGTCAAATAAAATTGCACCATTATTCCATTCTGAATTTTTTAAACTTTCCACACTGTGCATGAATTATTTTATAATGGAAGGCTTACTAAAAAGTATTAAAATATCACATTTAAAATATTCAGTATGATTTCACATATTACTATTCAACAATGAATTCTAACGATCGATATGAAAGAAACATTAGACATGCACTACAATGCTGTGCTAGAAAATCTCACCTATTAAAAGCTTGTCTTCTAACTTAGTATGAAAAAGGTTAGTCCATTTTTATTTTTCCCATTATAATCTTCAGTCCTCTAAAAACTGAACAACTAACACTTTCAAAGTGACTGATCAGACAGCAACCAAATGAACTAATTCTTAGAACAGAATGTGGGATTATTAAAAAGATAGATGAGTATATATGTGTCTTGAAAAGAGGTACAAAGTAAAATGTTAAGGGGAAAATTAAGTTTCAGGGGAAAAACCTGAAATAACTCATAGGCAAGACTAGAATACAAATGAGGGAGCATGGAAGAAGGGGGGCAGATGACGTAGTCACACTTGCAGAACTATCCAGCCAACACTAGAACCCTCGGGCAAACTCCACGAGATAGTGAGGGACCGGGAGACCCGGAGTACTGCAGTTCATGGAGTGGAAAGAGTCTGATAGGACTTAGTGACTGAACAACAACAAAATCCCCAGTATTAATTCCTCAAACCTTACACAAATAGTTATGACAGTTGTCCCTCCTTGACATCCAGTTTCAACCATCATTTTTTGTGATTCAACAGATCCAGGATCCACATAGGCTTGCTTCAGGCCTCGCTGATCCTATCAGGCGGGTGCCACATGACCACCCTTTCCATCCTAGCTGGAACCCCAGAGGTCCACCACATGCCTGCCTGTGTGCCACGTGCTTGCTCACACTGCCCTGCTGGAAGTCTACACACCCATTTGGTCACTGTACCTACAACTGTCTCCCCTACTGTGCATGTGATATCTGTAAGGCTTTCCTATCCTTGCTGACTCCAGGCTCCTCCCTTTCCTTATTATGAACTATACCATCTACCAAGACCCAGTTCAAACAGACCTTCACTGCCCCTAACATAGCCCATGTTCTAGCAATGAAAAAAGGATAAAGTCATGACTCCCTCCCTTCTGTTTACTTTCAATTGATATCTGGCTTAACACAAGAAAGACATTTTATAATTATCAAATAATTCTCATTTTAATTTTGATACACAGAGGAAGTTCCACTCTCATGGCACTATGATCTAATTCTTTTCTTCTCTGACTAAATGAATATAAAGTTCACTAATCTTTACAGATAATCCTTCTCCATCTTCTTGACCTTTCCTAAAGGTGTTTTAATTTCCTCTTTTTTCATGGAGGATAATTTTGTCCTTACTTTCATAAAATGCTTTTCCAAAATATAGTTTGGAAACTTATTAGTTATATAGGTCATTTTCCACATTGTGTTATCAGAAACTATTATTGCAGATTACAGGCACACTAATAATATTGAGAAATTCTGCAGAGATATATACCACTGGAAAAATACAATTAAGGAAGTATTCTATAATGTACTCTTTACCAATCACATTCTTGTTATACCAGAGCTGTGTAATTTTAAAACTATATAAATGTAGACTCTAAGTAAAAATAAAGGCATGCTATCCTAACACATGAGTCAATGTAAATGATCCAGATCCTTTTTAGACTTTATGTAAGATAAATATTTTTAAATGCTTTTTTAGTACCTTTGTATGATTCAGACATATGCAAAGTACCCTGCAATAGTTTTGCCCATAGTGGGAGCTCAGAAATGTTTTATTCCTACTTTTCTACATTAAACATAATAACAAAAATGATTAAAGGCAAGATAATCCAGTTTGCTACCTTATCTTCAATTCTTGTGGAATTTAAACCATCGCTGATCCTATCAGGCTTGCTTCAGGCCTCGCTGATCCTATCAGGCGGGTGCCACATGACCACCCTTTCCATCCTAGCTGGAACCCCAGAGGTCCACCACATGCCTGCCTGTGTGCCACGTGCTTGCTCACACTGCCCTGCTGGAAGTCTACACACCCATTTGGTCACTGTACCTACAACTGTCTCCCCTACTGTGCATGTGATATCTGTAAGGCTTTCCTATCCTTGCTGACTCCAGGCTCCTCCCTTTCCTTATTATGAACTATACCATCTACCAAGACCCAGTTCAAACAGACCTTCACTGCCCCTAACATAGCCCATGTTCTAGCAATGAAAAAAGGATAAAGTCATGACTCCCTCCCTTCTGTTTACTTTCAATTGATATCTGGCTTAACACAAGAAAGACATTTTATAATTATCAAATAATTCTCATTTTAATTTTGATACACAGAGGAAGTTCCACTCTCATGGCACTATGATCTAATTCTTTTCTTCTCTGACTAAATGAATATAAAGTTCACTAATCTTTACAGATAATCCTTCTCCATCTTCTTGACCTTTCCTAAAGGTGTTTTAATTTCCTCTTTTTTCATGGAGGATAATTTTGTCCTTACTTTCATAAAATGCTTTTCCAAAATATAGTTTGGAAACTTATTAGTTATATAGGTCATTTTCCACATTGTGTTATCAGAAACTATTATTGCAGATTACAGGCACACTAATAATATTGAGAAATTCTGCAGAGATACATACCACTGGAAAAATACAATTAAGGAAGTATTCTATAATGTACTCTTTACCAATCACATTCTTGTTATACCAGAGCTGTGTAATTTTAAAACTATATAAATGTAGACTCTAAGTAAAAATAAAGGCATGCTATCCTAACACATGAGTCAATGTAAATGATCCAGATCCTTTTTAGACTTTATGTAAGATAAATATTTTTAAATGCTTTTTTAGTACCTTTGTATGATTCAGACATATGCAAAGTACCCTGCAATAGTTTTGCCCATAGTGGGAGCTCAGAAATGTTTTTATTCCTACTTTTCTACATTAAACATAATAACAAAAATGATTAAAGGCAAGATAATCCAGTTTTGCTACCTATATCGTAAATCATGGTACTAAAAATTTCCTTTGAAAGCCATAATATGATCTTCAATTCTTGTGGAATTTAAAGAACAGGACAAATTGCTGTAGCAATAGAGCATCTATACTTATAAACATGATCAATTTTAAGGAATATGTTTATTATTTATTATATAAGTCATTTGGAGTTCTATAATATACTAACTAGAAAGTTTTCTTAAAATGTCACCCCGGGGCTTCCCTGGTAGCTCAGTGGTAAAGACTCCACCTGCCGGGCCTCCCTGGTGGCCCAGTGGTTAGGGATACCACCTTCCAGTGCAGGGGGCCCTGATTCGATTCCTGGCCTGGGAAGATTCCACGTGCTGTGGAGCGGCTGGACCGTTGTGTCCAACTACTGAGCCGGAGCTCTGCAGCAACAGAGGTCACTGCGATGGGAGGCCCACACAGGCCAAAGAACAAAGATAAATAAGTGAAAGATCAATAGAAGTGGCCAAAAAAAAAAAAAAAATCTACCTGCCATTCCAGGAGACATAGGTTCTATTCCTAATCTGGGAAGACCCCACACGTCTTGGAGCAACTAAACCCATGCACTGCAAGCACTGAGCCAGCACTCTAGACTCTAGCAGCTGCAACTACTGAAGCCAACGTGCTCTAAAGCTGGTGCTCCACAACCAAAGAAGCCCATGCATTACAACTAAAGAGCAGACCCCACTCACTGCAGCTGGAGAAAAGCCATCGCAGCAAAGGAGACCCATCACAGCCAAAAATAAATAAATACATAAAGCAATTTAAAAAAACCCTTCACCCACAATTAAAAATATTTTATAACTTTTTATATGTATTTGTCTTATTTAGCATCAATGCAAACTACTTGAAAGCAATGATACTCCAAATCTGTAAAGCACCCGGGGGTAGCACAGCTCTTAGCATGTAACTGGCATGTGATAAACACTATTAAATAAATACAACACACTTCCCTGGTGGTCCAGTGGGTAGTCCCCCTTGCAGTACAAGGGGCAGCAGTTTGATCCCTGGCCTGGGAAGATCCATATGCTACAGAGTGACTAGTGTGTCCAGTTACGAGCCAATGAGGCCCACACAGGCCAAAGAATAAAGATGGATTAAAATAAATAAAACAATAAAAGAGGCCAAAATTTAAAAGAATAAATAAACAAATATAACAAAATAACACATTTGCATATATTGCTATGTACCTAGAATTTTCTATTTAATCTGCTCATTCTTAAAAATATTTCACTGGTAGAATCATTACAAAAAACACATTTATCTGTACCATAATAATTTATAAAAATCAATACATTATATAATCTCAAAAGGTTTTCAAAAAGTTTAAAGATTTTTAAGAAGCCCCACCAATGGAAAGGGATCTGAGAAAGGTTGTATTGATTATATATGAGTCACTTTGCTGCACACCTGAAAGTAGTAAAGCATTGTAAATTAACTATACTTCAATAAAAAATAGTTAACAAATGTCTCTATACTTGTTCTAGTTTATATAAGAAGACCCTTTAGATGCCAACTCTGAAAGCATGCGATGATCAGACAGAACACTGGTCAACTAAAGGGAAAGAAAGAAATATATTTCAAAACAGGTGTAGTTTTAGGAAAGTCATGGGTTTTTTTTAAGAGCAAAGTAGTACACATATTGATTTAAGATAAAATACACAGCTCAACAGTACATGGAGCAAGTAAATGAAAATTCTTGTCTAACAGTACAGACCAGCATTGGAACATTAAAAAAAAAAAAAGAAAGAAAGAAAACAAGAGAATGAACATCAGACGACTACTCTCATGCAAACCGGAAGCAAACATGTTTGAGTTTCTAGCAGTCATGAGGCAACCCTGGGTCTCTCCTCTCTGGTGATGGCAATTTGAGCCACTGCTCTGCCACCATTCTTGCGGTAGCTTTCACAGTCAATAACAACCTTTCTCACTCTTTTCTTGATTTTGTCTTATTTCCAGAGTCACAGGTCTCGGCATTAACAATAATTGCATTCAAATTCCTGATTTAAGCACATGGTTCTTGTGCTATCACCATCAGTAGCCGTTCACTCTGTGAATCCGTTGTTCCTATCGATTTTCCTGTCTTTCAACACTTGTCACTCAGCATCCATTCCCAGATTCATCATTATAGTCATTTTCTTGCATCAATTATATCTAATGTCTCTCGCTCTCCACATCCAGCTTTCCAGACCCCAAATAGGCTCCAACTCGAACTGAACTGACCATGTCTATCTGGCGACAGAAGAAGGAAAGACACACATGTCCAGTGCCCAGCCATCAGCCCACCTGTGGCCACGTACTTTGCTTCTCTCCTGTTTTCATAGATGAACTGTCTTTGTTCCAAAAGCCATTTCCTCCACTGGTGCACTGGACCCTCTTTACTCTCACCTACTCAGTGACTTGCCCCTGAAATCATGCCCCCTCTGTCAAGCATCATGAATTTCTGCCCTTCTTATGGGTCACTGCCACCATCACCACAAATATCTCCCATCTTTAAATCCCTCAACCCTTGTCAGCCTTTCAGCCATCTATCATTTTGGCTCCTCTTTTTTGATGAATGGCACCACTGAGTTAACAGACACGAGTTTGAGTCCGCTCTGGGAGATGGTGAAGGACAGAGAAGCCTGGCATGACACAGTCCATACAGTTGCAAAGAGTCGGACATGACTGAGCAGAAGAACTGAACTAAACTGTGATAAATTGTCAGTTGTTCAGATAACATAACAGGAATCATCACCCAACCTCTGTCCTGCCTTCCCCTTCCAGTAAAGACACTCACTCAAAGGAGAGGCAGTGGGGACTGAGTACCTTCCTCTTAGAGCCCCAAAGTAAGAGACGCTTGGTAACTGTTGGAAATGAGACACATGTCTCTGGAATCCAGAAAACTAACCACAGAGTACAGAGCAAATCATAGGTCTGTTTATGTTAATATGAAAGTACAAAACTCATCAGTTAAAAAGCAATCAAAATGGAAATCAGAACGGAGAAAAAGGATCAATCAACACCTTTTCACTGAGCAATTGTGACTGGTATGTGTTCAAACACTTTAAGGCCCAGCTCACAAATGTCTTTGTCACGCCATACATACTATATGGGACACATTTCATGGTTCAGGGTTTAGCATGACGTATGTTCTATTCGGTGGTTATAGACTAGAATTTATTTTTATGCAGTGTCAACTACCAACCTAAGAAACTGGGTTCTTAGTCTCATTCAACCCCATTGCTTCCTGATTTAAGCACATGGTTCTTGTGCTATCACCATCAGTAGCCGTTCACTCTGTGAATCCGTTGTTCCTATCGATTTTCCTGTCTTTCAACACTTGTCACTCAGCATCCATTCCCAGATTCATCATTATAGTCATTTTCTTGCATCAATTATATCTAATGTCTCTCGCTCTCCACATCCAGCTTTCCAGACCCCAAATAGGCTCCAACTCGAACTGAACTGACCATGTCTATCTGGCGACAGAAGAAGGAAAGACACACATGTCCAGTGCCCAGCCATCAGCCCACCTGTGGCCACGTACTTTGCTTCTCTCCTGTTTTCATAGATGAACTGTCTTTGTTCCAAAAGCCATTTCCTCCACTGGTGCACTGGACCCTCTTTACTCTCACCTACTCAGTGACTTGCCCCTGAAATCATGCCCCCTCTGTCAAGCATCATGAATTTCTGCCCTTCTTATGGGTCACTGCCACCATCACCACAAATATCTCCCATCTTTAAATCCCTCAACCCTTGTCAGCCTTTCAGCCATCTATCATTTTGGCTCCTCTTTTTTGATGAATGGCACCACTGAGTTAACAGACACGAGTTTGAGTCCGCTCTGGGAGATGGTGAAGGACAGAGAAGCCTGGCATGACACAGTCCATACAGTTGCAAAGAGTCGGACATGACTGAGCAGAAGAACTGAACTAAACTGTGATAAATTGTCAGTTGTTCAGATAACATAACAGGAATCATCACCCAACCTCTGTCCTGCCTTCCCCTTCCAGTAAAGACACTCACTCAAAGGAGAGGCAGTGGGGACTGAGTACCTTCCTCTTAGAGCCCCAAAGTAAGAGACGCTTGGTAACTGTTGGAAATGAGACACATGTCTCTGGAATCCAGAAAACTAACCACAGAGTACAGAGCAAATCATAGGTCTGTTTATGTTAATATGAAAGTACAAAACTCATCAGTTAAAAAGCAATCAAAATGGAAATCAGAACGGAGAAAAAGGATCAATCAACACCTTTTCACTGAGCAATTGTGACTGGTATGTGTTCAAACACTTTAAGGCCCAGCTCACAAATGTCTTTGTCACGCCATACATACTATATGGGACACATTTCATGGTTCAGGGTTTAGCATGACGTATGTTCTATTCGGTGGTTATAGACTAGAATTTATTTTTATGCAGTGTCAACTACCAACCTAAGAAACTGGGTTCTTAGTCTCATTAACAACTTCCTCTAACAGCCTTCCCTTTGTGGCTCAGACAGTAAAGAACCTGCCTGCAATGGGGGAGACCTGGGTTCGATCCCTGGGTTGGGAAGATCTCTTGGAGAAGGGGTAAGCTATCCACTCCAATATTCTTGCCTGGAGGATTCTATGGCTTGTCCATGGGTTGCAAAGAGTCAGACATGATGAGAGATTTCACTTTCATTTTTTCCAATGAATTCTTACTAGACTGAAGTTTCTTTACATATTCATTTCCATTATTACCCTTTACTGTAATTTGCCTGTATAATGTACTCAGTGTATCTAATGAATGAGTAATTAAATTATGTGACCTATTACACCAATTCACCTGAGAATATATGCCTGCTATGATAAAAACAAAAACAAAAACAAAAACACTTCCCTCCTATAGAATGACTCCCACAAGCCAGAACTAAAGTATAAGGCCAAAAAATGTTTTACTTGAAAATCTCTAAATAAATAGAAAGTATTTCTGCTTAAGAAAGCTATTTCTTATTAAGACCTTCAGAGGACCAGGCAAATGATATCCTTTGAGTGAAAAGATCTATGAACAGATTATGCATATAATCACTAAGAATCATAGAAAGTATTAATTTTTAAAGTTACTTTAACTTAATCTCAGCTAATAATTTTTTTAAAAAATATACTTAACTTAGTTTTAATTCCATAAGGATGGTCTATACCTGAGGAAAAGAGAGGAAGGAAGTTTGAAGAATTATTTATGACAAAAATCCCCCAGTGAAGGTAGAGATTGGTTGTTTGCATGAGGGCATGCCAAGGATATTCGTGGGCATTGCTGCTTATTGATTTCTGCCCTCAAACTGGCAGATACCACACATGGGACCTGACACCCATGCATCTTATATGGCTGTTACCACTTGCTCTATGGCAGCTTCCCAAGATAGATTTTCATTCCTCCTCACTTAATATTTGCCACAAAGAATCTCATCCTTTTTAAAAAATTTATCCATAGCTTTTATAGCAATTTATAGTTATGTGTATGTGGGGTATTTTTGCCTCTAAGTCATTGTTTATTTTTCATCCATCTTTATTCTTTGGCATCTGTGGGCCTCCCATCGTGGTGGCCTCACTTGCTACAGAGCACCAGCTCTGGGTGCATGTGCTCCAGAGCGCTGGCTCGTAACCGGACACACTGACCCAGCCGTTCCTCAGCATGTGGGATCTTCCTGGGCCAGGGCTCAAACCAGTGTCCCTTACAACTCAAGGCAGACTCTTTACCCACTGAACTACCAAGGAAGCCCAGAATCTTATCTTTAATATTCAAAAACAAGCAATGCAATTTTAATAATTAGAAAACAAAAACTCTTCAAAGTAAGTTTCTTAAGTTGTGTAATCCTTGTTGTTTATCTATTTGATTGATTTATTTAATTGTTGGCCATGCCATAAGGCAAGTGGGATAGTTTTGTCAGACAGGTCTGATTATCTGATTAAATCTACTCCTCATGCTTTATACTTTATCACTGCTCTAAAGCTGTGACATCAGCCTAGCAAGATGTCCAGACCATGCCAGAATAAAAATCCACAATATAACCTAGTGATACAACAAGGCAGTATTTGGAGTATGAAGCATAGCATGGACTTTCCTACCTGCTTCCACTACTCCAGAAAAATAATCAGGAAAGTCTCATGGGTAGGCTTTTGGATGAAACTAATCCAGCAATACAGTCTGGGCCTCAACCCAACTTCCTGACTACTTACCATTTTCACAAACTAGATTAATCAACGCATCCATTCATCGCTCCTTCGTTTCCCTACTTTTGCAACACACTTTCTGACTGGGTGACACAATTTTAACAGATAGCCTCATTGATCCTTTCAATGGTTCTTTCCTTAGCTGTTCCTTGGTAGCTTGATCATCAGCCTTTACCTAAATCAGCTCCCTTTGATTAAACAAAATCAGTGTTCCATAGAAAAACTGAAGCCCTTCTCCTAGTTGAGTCTCTAATTGCCCCATATAGTCTATCACTCTATTAAGATGCTCCTGGGTTCAAGGAAATTATGTCACTCTTCACCCCACTGCTATTGCTAATTCAACATCCCTGGACAATATAACTCAAACACTGGATGCTTCTGCACTTAAAAAAAGCACTCATTTATCTTTCATCCCATGGTTAAGGAAAACAAACAAATTAAAAAATCTTGATTTTCCAGCATTTTAAAATTATTTACCAAAGTTTATTTATAAGAAACATGAATTTTATGAAACAATTACTTTTAAATCTGAGACTTCATATTTTATTTGCTTATCCATTTTTATGGCAAATAAATGGTGAGGGGAGAATCACTGAGACTTTAGTTCTACAGGAAAAGTTCTGAAATGTATTCTTCCAGAGCCATCTCGGGAATATGGAGAAAATGAATTCACTTGGCCCACCGTGATATTCATCTGCTCCTACTCTTGCTAATTGTTTAGAGTCATAGATATACTTTGAAATTTTACCTAACTTTAGATTTCCTACAGACCAATTATTTGGCTTCACACATTTAACAGTCTTAAACATCACGTCCATCAGCGGACCTGCCAAAACTTTACCTGTAGGAATTTGGACTGCAGTTTTTGCTCTTTTCCTGTAGACTGTTTTCTCAAGGACAGCTGCCTAAATCTTGAATAAAAACTGTATAAAAAGCTGCTATAATCATATTTTAATAGCACTGGAATAATGAATACCAACATTTGGCTAGAAAATCATGATTTTCTTCCCAACGTAATGAAATCACCAGCTTTCATCAAGAAAGAACGATTTTAGAAACGTCCCCATATTATGTCATAAAAGTGGAATGTTTCTACCTGTTCTTTGACCGAGGCGAGGATGGCGGAGGTGGTTTCTGTTTCGGACCCATCCCCGTTGGAGGTGGTGAGGCCCGGGCTCAGGGAGCTCGTCTTCTCTGAGGCTGACGACGGCTGGTCTGGGACAGGCATAGCTCCTGCAATGCAAGACAGCACACTTAATGCAACTGGACGTTGTCTCTGTAAACAGACGTAGCTAGCTGGCGTGCTGCAGTCCAGGGGTCCGTGAGGAATCAGACACGACTTAGCGACTGAGAAACAACAAAAAGCAGGCAGCTCTAAGAGGGGCACTTTGGCAAGAAGAAAAGTGTGCACTACAGTGAAAGCACGTGACCTAACTGCAGAAGAGGAAACAGGAAAACAGACAGTTTCTCCTACACCCATGGCCACCAAATTTCAAAATCTGCTCCCAGTTCTGTGCTTTGTCTTTGAGGTCAATGGAGAAAGAAACAGCGAGACAGAAAAGGCAAGCAGGATGATGAGAAGGAGTAAAGGGATAAAGAAGTGTTGAACCTAAAAAGAAGCCAGTCAAACTACTATATTCCATCTGTTCTAGACACATTTATTATAGGTATACTTGCATACGTTCACCTCAAAAGAAAAAAACAAACTAAAGATATTCCCCTTTATATGAAAATCACACAAAAGAAAGTGATCGAGAATTTATGAGTAATTAGGAAACACAATTGACATAAGAAGCTCGGTTGGTCTTGTAAAATAAAGTTAAGTGGCTAGCCTACTCCACAAATATTTGCTGAATGCTTACTCTGAGACCGACAGCAGACAAAAGCTCCAAAGCTGGCGACGCTTGTTTGTCACCGTTTACTCTGTCTGAGTTCATTGATGAAAGAAGAGAGACTCAGATAAGATCAGCCTACTTCATACAGAGACACACACGCCCAGGTTAAAAACAGACCTCTCAGAAGTTACTTTGCTCCACTGTACTTATCTTTCTCTCGCAAATAAATAAGACTGAAGGATTTGTTACATGTATTACTTAGCAATGGTCATCAGCAGAGGAAATAATAACTAACTGAGGGCAATTTTTATCAAGGCACAACAAAAATCTCTGTTTAAATAAGAGGCTGGGAGTAAATCAGGGTTACTTTCTTGCTTTAAGCGTTTCTGTCTCATGGCCTTCCAGGAACCTGTGCTGTGTGAATATTAAAAGGTATTTTCTAATACACTGGATCTGAGCATTGAGGGTTTCAAATTAAACAACATAATTTTCTTAGTAGCCCTTCCTTGTGCCATATAATTATCTGTGAGTCATTAGCTGCTAAGTTGTTTCAATCGTGTCCAGCTCTTCGTAATTCTACAGACTGTGGTCTGCCAGGCTCCTCTGTCATTTGATTCTCCAGACAAGAATACGGGAGACGGTTTCCATTCCCTTGTCCAGTGGATCTTCCCAACCCAGGGGTCTCTTATGTCTCCTGCATCGGCAGGCAGGTTCTTTTTGACTAGTACTGCCTAGAAAACCCCATTTAGTTAATAATTTGGGGATACACAAATCCTGAAGGGCATCAGTGTAAAATTTTCCTGAAGGTACATGACAAAAAAAGTAGTTATCTAACGCTCTCATTGGACATTCCAACTTAATTTTTGTTTTTATATTTTGAAGTAAGTTCTGTATACGACTGATGAGGTTTAGGATAGCACTGGAAAAATAAATGGTACAAATACAGAATCTATAGAAGAGTCTGAGTAAATGACGTTAAAAAGCAGAATGTGAGCAAAGAATAAGGATAAAATTAAATACAATTTGCCAGAATGCAACCACGGCAAATAAGCTGAAAGTATTATTAGGTGATGGATACACCTCATGCTGCATGGGTACCATAAAGCGGAAAGGCATTTCAGTAATTACGGCATTAGGGATGGGAAGGTAAAGTAGTCTGTGGACTTTCTGGGTGACCTAGAGGCTATGACTCCATGATCCCAGTGCAGAGGATCCTTGTTCGATGCCTGGTCACAGAACTAGATCCCAAATGCTGCAACTAAGCCTAAGTGTCACCAGATAATTAAGTAGATTTTTATAAGTACTTTTGGGTATTCAGTTTATTTTCATATGTGATTTTCTTATTTAATCAAGCCTCATAATTGCAAGGATATAGACAAACAGATCAACACATGTTGTGCCAAGTAAAATAGCCTGAAAGCCATGTCATTCCATTCACAGGACGTTTGGGAGGTTGGAGAAGAGGGCAGGGGAAAAGAGAAAGAAAGACACAAATGGCAGCTTTGGGATGAAAAGTCGCCTGTGGTCTGTATGGGGTCCCCTTGACTTCACATCTCCACCAGCATCCCTGACAGTGGCCTCCAAAGAGGACTCCACGTAAGAAAAATCTTACACTGAAAAAGAAGGATTTTTGCATTTCTCAAAGTATTATTTAACTTTTATGCTTTCTAAATTTTGCAAGGTCTATTCAAATTCAAGCTCTGGGCCCGTAATATTATAAGTGCAATTTTTTGACAAAGAAATTGTCTGAGGTCCCAATGTTATTAAATAACATAATTGATCCTAGAGCTTCATTTTTCTCATGTTTTCCCCTTTTCACTGTTTTGATGTGTTGGCCTGCTTCCTGTAATTGGTACTGCCTTCTAAATACTGTCTACACACTGATTTTTATAAAATGCAACTTTCAAAAGTGTGACAGTCACCTGTCATCATAATATATGGGGTTTAATAAACAAAGAGTCAAGGTATGCCTTTAGGCACGCAACAACTTTGACCCTTAGGGTATAAGGAATGATTCTGTCTGTTGATCCATCCTGCCCCTTCCCCGTTATGGCAGTACCAGAAAGAGAAGTTAGGTCCTGAAGGCTTTTCTGCCAGACAGAGCCACTGCAACCTAAGGCATGCTCTTTGCCCTAGTGAAAATGACTTGAAATAACTTCCATCATTTGTAATTTCTAATATCCAGATTTAATTTAACCATTGCTCATCACCATGTATGGGTGATACAGCCTATCATGCTTCCACTACCAAGCTTACAGAAAAGAGTTTTCCTGATGGCTCACACAGTAAAGAATCTTCTGGCAATGCAGGAGACCTAGGTTTGATCCCTGGGTCAGGAAGATCCTCTGGAGAAGAGAATGCCTACCCACTCCAGTATTTTTGCCTAGAAAATCCCATGGACAGAAGAACTTGGTGGGCTATATAGTCCATGGAGTTCCAAAGAGGACACAGCTAAGTTACTAACACTTTCACTTAGAGAAAGGAAGGCTACGTAAACACTGGCAGAACCAAGCCCTGCATTGCTGAATGGTAAGGAGAAAGGGCCTTAAGCCTTCCAACTGTTCAGTCTATGATAAAGTCCTTTAGTCTTAAATGGAACTAATCCATTAAAATTAATAGTTAACCTGTACTAACTCCAGGAAATCTAGGAAATGTAGAGAGACCAAAAAAAAAAAGGAAAAGCAATCATTTGTTTTCTGACCATCCCAGACAAATACATTTACTTTGGCATTTAGGTATAGGTTTTTCTAATGTATTTTTTTCAGATTTGACTTATCTTGTATAATAAACTTTACATAATGGAGTATTACTGGAAGAGTTTGATTTTTTTCCATTTGGTCAGCAACATATCTTGTTAACAAAATTATTCTACATTTTAAAGATGTAATAAATACTTAGCATTCAATAGCTGTATGCATCATAATTCACATATCTTTTGTCATTTTCACTGTTTTGATGTGTTGGCCTGCTTCCTGTAATTGGTACTGCCTTCTAAATACTGTCTACACACTGATTTTTATAAAATGCAACTTTCAAAAGTGTGACAGTCACCTGTCATCATAATATATGGGGTTTAATAAACAAAGAGTCAAGGTATGCCTTTAGGCACGCAACAACTTTGACCCTTAGGGTATAAGGAATGATTCTGTCTGTTGATCCATCCTGCCCCTTCCCCGTTATGGCAGTACCAGAAAGAGAAGTTAGGTCCTGAAGGCTTTTCTGCCAGACAGAGCCACTGCAACCTAAGGCATGCTCTTTGCCCTAGTGAAAATGACTTGAAATAACTTCCATCATTTGTAATTTCTAATATCCAGATTTAATTTAACCATTGCTCATCACCATGTATGGGTGATACAGCCTATCATGCTTCCACTACCAAGCTTACAGAAAAGAGTTTTCCTGATGGCTCACACAGTAAAGAATCTTCTGGCAATGCAGGAGACCTAGGTTTGATCCCTGGGTCAGGAAGATCCTCTGGAGAAGAGAATGCCTACCCACTCCAGTATTTTTGCCTAGAAAATCCCATGGACAGAAGAACTTGGTGGGCTATATAGTCCATGGAGTTCCAAAGAGGACACAGCTAAGTTACTAACACTTTCACTTAGAGAAAGGAAGGCTACGTAAACACTGGCAGAACCAAGCCCTGCATTGCTGAATGGTAAGGAGAAAGGGCCTTAAGCCTTCCAACTGTTCAGTCTATGATAAAGTCCTTTAGTCTTAAATGGAACTAATCCATTAAAATTAATAGTTAACCTGTACTAACGTCAGGAAATCTAGTAAATGTATAAAGACTAATAAAAAAAGGGAAAAGCAATCATTTGTTTTCTGACCATCCCAGACAAATACATTTACTTTGGCATTTAGGTATAGGTTTTTCTAATGTATTTTTTTCAGATTTGACTTATCTTGTATAATAAACTTTACATAATGGAGTATTACTGGAAGAGTTTGATTTTTTTCCATTTGGTCAGCAACATATCTTGTTAACAAAAATTATTCTACATTTTAAAGATGTAGTAAATACTTAGCATTCAATAGCTGTATGCATCATAATTCACATATCTTTTGTCATTTTACCCAATCTTTACATTTCTGACATTTTTAGTCGATAAATTTCGAGAAGTATTATTTGACGGAATGAAGAACCTGCAGGTATTGTGAGAGCCAACAGCAGCCTGTCCTGCTGCCAGGCTGGCCCAACGTCTCTGCCTCCCGCTGGTGTCTCTCCACAGGGATGGCAACACTGGCCTATTTTAACCTCTCCTGCAATCACCAACTTGATACAGAAAAACTAGTTTCTTTGGCTTTGCTTCCATTTTACCACAAATACAAGGGATACTGAAGACTGAAGGCAAAAGGAGAAGGGGCTAGCAGGGGATGAGACAATAAGATAGCATCACTGACTCAATGGACAGGAACGTGAGCAAACTCCTAGAGATAATGAAAGACAGAGGAGCCTGGCATGCTGCAGTCCGTGAGGCTGCAAAGCATCAGACACAACTTAGCAACTGAACAACAACAACAACAAGGGACATTTTCAAACAGGTGTATTCCTCTGAGGTGCATCACGCCTTCATACCCTTTAAACAACTACCGAGTAAGAAGTCTTTCTATACACATAACTGAATGAGAATCTACAAACATGCAACCTGCATGTTAGGCTCATCATCAGCAATAGAAAAGAGACAAGATGAGGCAAGCATAATGTCGGACTTCTAATGGTTCATTCTCTAGCAGAATTTGCTACTCACAGGTTCAAGGTCAAGAAAACAGAACAACAAGACCAGCCATCCCTAGGCCCATGTCACACTGCTCTACACTGTCACATGCAAGAGGTGTGTCATGGGAAGAACTGTATCACCTTCCCACCTCCATCCTTGCCCCCAACTCCATAGGCTGAAGCCCTAACTCCTAACATGACTGTATTTGGAGATAGGGCCTGGAGGGAGGTCACTAATGTTATATGAGGTCAAAAGGGAGGGGTCCTAACCCAAGATAACTGATGATATTATAGGAAGAGGAAGAAAGGGACTTCCCTGGTTGTCCAGTGGTTAGGACTCTGTGCTCCCACTGCATGGGGTACGGTTCATATCTTGTTAACAAAAATTATTCTACATTTTAAAGATGTAGTAAATACTTAGCATTCAATAGCTGTATGCATCATAATTCACATATCTTTTGTCATTTTACCCAATCTTTACATTTCTGACATTTTTAGTCGATAAATTTCGAGAAGTATTATTTGACGGAATGAAGAACCTGCAGGTATTGTGAGAGCCAACAGCAGCCTGTCCTGCTGCCAGGCTGGCCCAACGTCTCTGCCTCCCGCTGGTGTCTCTCCACAGGGATGGCAACACTGGCCTATTTTAACCTCTCCTGCAATCACCAACTTGATACAGAAAAACTAGTTTCTTTGGCTTTGCTTCCATTTTACCACAAATACAAGGGATACTGAAGACTGAAGGCAAAAGGAGAAGGGGCTAGCAGGGGATGAGACAATAAGATAGCATCACTGACTCAATGGACAGGAACGTGAGCAAACTCCTAGAGATAATGAAAGACAGAGGAGCCTGGCATGCTGCAGTCCGTGAGGCTGCAAAGCATCAGACACAACTTAGCAACTGAACAACAACAACAACAAGGGACATTTTCAAACAGGTGTATTCCTCTGAGGTGCATCACGCCTTCATACCCTTTAAACAACTACCGAGTAAGAAGTCTTTCTATACACATAACTGAATGAGAATCTACAAACATGCAACCTGCATGTTAGGCTCATCATCAGCAATAGAAAAGAGACAAGATGAGGCAAGCATAATGTCGGACTTCTAATGGTTCATTCTCTAGCAGAATTTGCTACTCACAGGTTCAAGGTCAAGAAAACAGAACAACAAGACCAGCCATCCCTAGGCCCATGTCACACTGCTCTACACTGTCACATGCAAGAGGTGTGTCATGGGAAGAACTGTATCACCTTCCCACCTCCATCCTTGCCCCCAACTCCATAGGCTGAAGCCCTAACTCCTAACATGACTGTATTTGGAGATAGGGCCTGGAGGGAGGTCACTAATGTTATATGAGGTCAAAAGGGAGGGGTCCTAACCCAAGATAACTGATGATATTATAGGAAGAGGAAGAAAGGGACTTCCCTGGTTGTCCAGTGGTTAGGACTCTGTGCTCCCACTGCATGGGGTACGGTTCAGTCTCTGGTTGGGGAACTAAAGTCCCTCATGCTGCACGACCAAATAAATAAATATATGATAAATGAGCAAATGAATTAAAAAAGAAGAGACACCCGAGTTTTTCTCTCCACCACGTGAGGACACAGAGTGAAGGTGGCCACCAGGAAAGGAGTTCTCACAAGAAACAGCCAGCATCTTGACCCTGGACTTCTGGCCTCCAGAACCACAAGGAAATAAGCGTGTGTTGTTCAAGCTGCCATGACTATCTTGTATTGGAGGCCCAAAGAGGCACAAACACGGCTAGATTGTTCTCAGCCTCCTTTGCCTCATTACCTGGGGGAGGGCAGAGGTGGCCTGAGACTCTCAAGAGTAGCAAGGCGGTGCAGCTGTCTATTAACACATTCATCCCTAGTGGACTAGAGGAGCTGGGATGAGGCATGTACTGTTTCAAATCAGCACACCTGGATAGCCCGAAGCTTGCAAAAGGATGTCCCCCATGGTCGTGAACAAAAGCCTGGAGACAAAGCACTAACTTAATACCCACACTGCCACTTTCATAGACAATGTAATAAGAAACTCGGGAACTTGGCTGGGATGACAAAAATTGCAAAATCAGGCAGCCCGCACAATACAGAGGTGATTTTTCCATTTGAACTCTTACATCCATACATGATCAGGTTTCATGAGGTTCAGATGAATATTCGAAATGTGTATTCCCCAAACCTGAGTCAGTATGAATCTACATGAGACCTGGCAACACCTCAAAGCCTCATCTGCACTTGTTGCTCAGTCACTAAATCACGTCCGACTCTTTGGCAACCCCATGAACTGCAACCTGCCAGGCTCCTCTGTCCATGGGATTTCCTAGGCAAAGATGCTGGAATGGGTTGTCATTTCCTTTTCCAGGGAATCTTGCTGACCCAGGGAGAGAACCCAGGTCCCCTCTGCCTTGGGCTCTTTCCTACCAAGCCGCCAGGGAAGCCCCATTTGCATTTAGGAGGCTAAAATTCTCTTGCTGTCAATTCAAGGATCATATCCAATGAATGTTATATTTTATTGATCCGACCCGCATCACACAGAAGGAAAATAAATCTTTATTTTATTTTCAATTCAAATTTGTTTCTTCTTTAGCCATTTCTGCCCAGCAATGAATGACTCTGACTTAAGAATAAAATTACCATTCAAAAAATGACTGATGAACCCTTGTGCCACGTAATCATCTAACTCTGGGGCCCATCCAGCATTCTTATGTCAGCATTACTAGATCTCCTTGTCTCTGAGTCAGCAACAAGTTCCTCTGGCGGTGATAAGCTCTTTGTTCTGAGTTGCCCACTCCCAATCTGTAACCCATGACCTCTTATCCTTTCAACTATACTCTGTTGCCATGGAGACCTGTTTCTTTTTTCCTTGAAGGCTAGCAAGTCTCACCTGCTTCAAGTTCCAGAATCTCCAATTCCTTGCATACAATAGGACTCCGTAAGTGTTTAATTAGCTAGACTTGCACTGTTCAACAGAGCAACTCCTAACACCAGGTGGCTGTTCATATTGTAATAACATTAAAAGCCAGTTTATTAGCTGCACTAGTCACATCTCAAGTGCTCAACAGCCACATGTGGCCAGTGGATACTGTACTGGACAGCGTAAACGTTTAGAAGAATTCCATACTTGGAGAAAGTTCTACTGACAGCCTTGATCCATACCCAGTAGCCAATTCTATCCTGTTATCTTTCATCTTTGGCTTTAATCACAGGCATAGAAGATGGAGGAAGCAGTCAGAGGACTCCATACATGATCAGTTCTGGCTAACAAATGTGTATTCCCCAAACCTGAGTCAGTATGAATCTACATGAGACCTGGCAACACCTCAAAGCCTCATCTGCACTTGTTGCTCAGTCACTAAATCACGTCCGACTCTTTGGCAACCCCATGAACTGCAACCTGCCAGGCTCCTCTGTCCATGGGATTTCCTAGGCAAAGATGCTGGAATGGGTTGTCATTTCCTTTTCCAGGGAATCTTGCTGACCCAGGGAGAGAACCCAGGTCCCCTCTGCCTTGGGCTCTTTCCTACCAAGCCGCCAGGGAAGCCCCATTTGCATTTAGGAGGCTAAAATTCTCTTGCTGTCAATTCAAGGATCATATCCAATGAATGTTATATTTTATTGATCCGACCCGCATCACACAGAAGGAAAATAAATCTTTATTTTATTTTCAATTCAAATTTGTTTCTTCTTTAGCCATTTCTGCCCAGCAATGAATGACTCTGACTTAAGAATAAAATTACCATTCAAAAAATGACTGATGAACCCTTGTGCCACGTAATCATCTAACTCTGGGGCCCATCCAGCATTCTTATGTCAGCATTACTAGATCTCCTTGTCTCTGAGTCAGCAACAAGTTCCTCTGGCGGTGATAAGCTCTTTGTTCTGAGTTGCCCACTCCCAATCTGTAACCCATGACCTCTTATCCTTTCAACTATACTCTGTTGCCATGGAGACCTGTTTCTTTTTTCCTTGAAGGCTAGCAAGTCTCACCTGCTTCAAGTTCCAGAATCTCCAATTCCTTGCATACAATAGGACTCCGTAAGTGTTTAATTAGCTAGACTTGCACTGTTCAACAGAGCAACTCCTAACACCAGGTGGCTGTTCATATTGTAATAACATTAAAAGCCAGTTTATTAGCTGCACTAGTCACATCTCAAGTGCTCAACAGCCACATGTGGCCAGTGGATACTGTACTGGACAGCGTAAACGTTTAGAAGAATTCCATACTTGGAGAAAGTTCTACTGACAGCCTTGATCCATACCCAGTAGCCAATTCTATCCTGTTATCTTTCATCTTTGGCTTTAATCACAGGCATAGAAGATGGAGGAAGCAGTCAGAGGACAATTATATTTGGAAGTAAGAATTGTCAGGACTGTTAATGGACTACACGTGGTATGTAAGACGGGAAGAATCTGGATGCATCCAGGGTTTGATCTGAGTGGTTATCAGACAAGATGTCAACACCATAGGTGGTACAGATTTGGGGCAGCAGACAGTGATCTGGCCTGAACACCTGCAACCTCAAACACATCTCCCTGTACCTTGTGTGCTGCTAACATCTGGGCAGCAGAGCTCTACCAAAAACCACACTCTGAGGAGAAGTTGGAGAGTATAAAGACGGATGATTTCCACATACTGCTTGTCTAGTATTTTCCCCCTTAAGGCAGGCCTCTTTTCACCTTCTACTGTACAGCTGCTAGAAACATCTAGAACTTTTATCTTCTTCTGTCATTATTAGACGAATGGCTCAAGATTCTGGTATTAACTTTCTTGACTTCTTGCCCCTCACATCAAACCAGCCAGTAAAATGATGCTGCCATATCTAGTCCTAGTTGCTCCGCATAAGTCTCAAACTCTTCAAGAGAGTCCCCATTCTACATTCTAAAACACAAAAATATTAGCACAAATAGTGGCTTTTAGCTTTAACGCCATCATTAGCCATCACTTTTCTAATTTTCCATCACCATGTACCCAAATGAATAATGAAGCTAGCCATTAAAATACTCCAAAAATTATCATTTACACATATTATCATTTTTATATGTATAATTAGCTCCAATTCCTTGCATACAATAGGACTCCGTAAGTGTTTAATTAGCTAGACTTGCACTGTTCAACAGAGCAACTCCTAACACCAGGTGGCTGTTCATATTGTAATAACATTAAAAGCCAGTTTATTAGCTGCACTAGTCACATCTCAAGTGCTCAACAGCCACATGTGGCCAGTGGATACTGTACTGGACAGCGTAAACGTTTAGAAGAATTCCATACTTGGAGAAAGTTCTACTGACAGCCTTGATCCATACCCAGTAGCCAATTCTATCCTGTTATCTTTCATCTTTGGCTTTAATCACAGGCATAGAAGATGGAGGAAGCAGTCAGAGGACAATTATATTTGGAAGTAAGAATTGTCAGGACTGTTAATGGACTACACGTGGTATGTAAGACGGGAAGAATCTGGATGCATCCAGGGTTTGATCTGAGTGGTTATCAGACAAGATGTCAACACCATAGGTGGTACAGATTTGGGGCAGCAGACAGTGATCTGGCCTGAACACCTGCAACCTCAAACACATCTCCCTGTACCTTGTGTGCTGCTAACATCTGGGCAGCAGAGCTCTACCAAAAACCACACTCTGAGGAGAAGTTGGAGAGTATAAAGACGGATGATTTCCACATACTGCTTGTCTAGTATTTTCCCCCTTAAGGCAGGCCTCTTTTCACCTTCTACTGTACAGCTGCTAGAAACATCTAGAACTTTTATCTTCTTCTGTCATTATTAGACGAATGGCTCAAGATTCTGGTATTAACTTTCTTGACTTCTTGCCCCTCACATCAAACCAGCCAGTAAAATGATGCTGCCATATCTAGTCCTAGTTGCTCCGCATAAGTCTCAAACTCTTCAAGAGAGTCCCCATTCTACATTCTAAAACACAAAAATATTAGCACAAATAGTGGCTTTTAGCTTTAACGCCATCATTAGCCATCACTTTTCTAATTTTCCATCACCATGTACCCAAATGAATAATGAAGCTAGCCATTAAAATACTCCAAAAATTATCATTTACACATATTATCATTTTTATATATGTATACATACTATATATATGCAATTTAATATTTTAAAACTGCATATAACTAACATATTGGGTTTTTATAATCTTTCACTCCACTGACAACATTTAAAAGACTGCAATTATCTAAAACTGAAAAATAAGCATTAACATTAATATTAGGGTACAGAGAATGTGTGAATTAGTATAAACTCATGGCCTGGACAACAATACTGAATAACTCATTTGTGTCGTCACCAAAATTGCAATTCTCTATTTTTAACTAACATGTCACTAGTGAGAGAAATAGACATAACATCATTCATTCTCAGATGTGCAGTGTACACATAAAAGTATACCCTTGCTTCTTTTTTTTAAAGAAAAATGTAAAATCCCAACTTATCCAAATAATATAAACCATGCCGTAATTAATGTTTGTCAAAACTCAATACAATGAGGGCAGAAACTTAATCTGTCTTGGTCTATGTTCAATTTCCCACATCTAGCTTCAGTATCTAATACACACGTCAGTTAATAAATATTTGTCAAGTTAATGCAAGAACTATTAGGATAAAATCAATAGTGGTTGTTCACTAGAGCATGTAACATAAGTGAAATGGGCTTTGCGTTAAGAACGTTTCTCTAAATGATACTTGAAATGACATCTTTTTACTTCAACTCAAGAAAGCTGTTCTTGCAAAATCCTAGAACTGGTGTAAAGCTTTTGCCTCAGTCTACTGCCCAAGAATTGACACTCTGGGCTGCGGGCTCCTCAGACAGAACCATCCACTAAGAAGGCCCTGGGCCTTCTGGGGCTTGATGTTTACTGCTCAACACTTGCAAACAAAATTCGGCAAAATTCACAGAGAGCACCATGCAAGGACGGGAAGATGCACAAAGCCATATTCAGAACATGTAACTACAGAGGCACTGCCGGCAAAGCCAAGAGGTGAAGAAATGTCCAGTTCTACCTAATCAGTTGAGGGCTGAAGTGCAATATCCCTGGAGTCAGAGACACAAGGTCACTGACTGCTGTGGTGGAAAGTATATGATGGCAGGGTGGGGAGACATCGGGATCTGAGGGTTGGGTTCACCTGTGAAACACAGGGGAATTGTTCTACATGTGTTCGGAAAAGTAGGAACAGTAGGAGGCTGAACCTAACACAGAGGTTCAAAAAATCTGCTTAGGATCACCACAATGCTCTTGCATGCATGCATGCTCAGCCGTGATTGACTCTTTACTGCCTGTAGCCCACCAGGCTCCTCTGTTCATGGAATTCTCCAGACAAAAGTACTGGAGTTTATTGTCATGTCCTCTTCCAGGAATCAACAGAAACTGAATAACTCATTTGTGTCACAAAAATTGCAATTCTCTATTTTTAACTAACATGTCACTAGTGAGAGAAATAGACATAACATCATTCATTCTCAGATGTGCAGTGTACACATAAAAGTATACCCTTGCTTCTTTTTTTTAAAGAAAAATGTAAAATCCCAACTTATCCAAATAATATAAACCATGCCGTAATTAATGTTTGTCAAAACTCAATACAATGAGGGCAGAAACTTAATCTGTCTTGGTCTATGTTCAATTTCCCACATCTAGCTTCAGTATCTAATACACACGTCAGTTAATAAATATTTGTCAAGTTAATGCAAGAACTATTAGGATAAAATCAATAGTGGTTGTTCACTAGAGCATGTAACATAAGTGAAATGGGCTTTGCGTTAAGAACGTTTCTCTAAATGATACTTGAAATGACATCTTTTTACTTCAACTCAAGAAAGCTGTTCTTGCAAAATCCTAGAACTGGTGTAAAGCTTTTGCCTCAGTCTACTGCCCAAGAATTGACACTCTGGGCTGCGGGCTCCTCAGACAGAACCATCCACTAAGAAGGCCCTGGGCCTTCTGGGGCTTGATGTTTACTGCTCAACACTTGCAAACAAAATTCGGCAAAATTCACAGAGAGCACCATGCAAGGACGGAAGATGCACAAAGCCATATTCAGAACATGTAACTACAGAGGCACTGCCGGCAAAGCCAAGAGGTGAAGAAATGTCCAGTTCTACCTAATCAGTTGAGGGCTGAAGTGCAATATCCCTGGAGTCAGAGACACAAGGTCACTGACTGCTGTGGTGGAAAGTATATGATGGCAGGGTGGGGAGACATCGGGATCTGAGGGTTGGGTTCACCTGTGAAACACAGGGGAATTGTTCTACATGTGTTCGGAAAAGTAGGAACAGTAGGAGGCTGAACCTAACACAGAGGTTCAAAAAATCTGCTTAGGATCACCACAATGCTCTTGCATGCATGCATGCTCAGCCGTGATTGACTCTTTACTGCCTGTAGCCCACCAGGCTCCTCTGTTCATGGAATTCTCCAGACAAAAGTACTGGAGTTTATTGTCATGTCCTCTTCCAGGGAATCAACAGAAACTGAAGCAGGCAGAATACCCCTGAATATGAGGAGAAGTTCTAATGCATTCTACAATAAAGAGGTTCAGCAGTGGAGTGACTGTTCTTTCAACTGAAATTTCAGAGAAGTCTGCTGAGCACAAGCTTCCCAGGTGGCTCAGCGGTGAAAGAATCAGCCTATCAATGCAGGAGATGTGGCCTCTATCCCTGGGTCGAGAAGATCCTCTGGAGAAGATAATAGCAACCCACTCCAGAACTCCTGCCTGGAAAATTCCATGGACACAGCAACTTGGCAGGCTACAGCAGTCCATGGGGTCACGAAGACTCAGATAAGATTTAGTGACTATATGCCAACAACAATGCTGAGCACAGCTCCTAATCCATGTCACACCCAGTGACTTCCCAGAGTACACTGTTGCTGCCAAACATGTCAGGCGCTTGGGTTCCCCTTAGCTCAGCTTCTAAAGACTTAGCATCCATCCCCTCTTTCATCTGTGCAACAGGCTGAACAACAATGCTTAAACTTATAAGCAAACACAGCCTGTCTCCCCAAATATCCTCCCTGATAATATTTTACACAAACATGCAGTTTTCCATTTTATATTTCTCTCCTTAATCACAGATTGACATGATAAAATCTTGTACCAAAACAAAAATCATACTCCAAAGCCAGCAATTTAAATATCGTCAAGTACCAACTCTGACTGTCACAATCTATTAAACAGAGTCCACAAATACCAGCCTCATGCTGGCCTGCAACATGGTCTCACTTCCTAGTACTTGAAAGTGTCCACTCAAATTATGGCAATTTGCCCTTCATATTGATTCCAAGTATGTCTCTGCCCCTTCACAATTCCTCAAGATATTGAGCTCAACCACACATTATTTTCACCCAGAATTACTATCCACGGGCATTCAAGGACAAAATCTCACACTGTAAATAGATATCTGCACTCCTTAGCCAATATATTGAACCCACCACAGCAGGAAAACTGTAACCAGTGTTTTAAAATTTAATTATAGACCATAGATGTTCAACTACTCCTATACAACTTTACATGTTAGCATAGAGTAGGAAATTTTTAAAATAAATCTCTCCACTGTACTTACAAGAACAAAAATAAAACAAAAGCTGAATACAGTCATGATAATTTTGAAAGTTACCAAGTGACATGCTTTCACCTATAGACAAGAAAGTTTTAAATTTTAAGTGACCCACAACCTCAAGAGAAAAGTAAACCTTTGCTTAAGGAATTAAATCTAAATTATATGTGAACAAGAGGTTGGCATTGTACTTTTGAAGGTTATACACCAAAGAACCATTCTGATTTTTATACACATATTCATTAAATATTACTAATACATGTCAAAGATTTAAATACTCCAGTATCTGATAAAAATATTTTAAATAATGAATGGTTACATATCTGAAAAGGTTATTATCAATTCCTAGCCCTTCTTTTGCCAATGTGTTTTTGTTGTCTAGGCTCTGAATTCATGTTTCTATAACATGAATTCAGTTTCTTTTACATTCCACACATGCAAGTGATATCACACAGCATTGGTTTTTCTTTGCCTTTCATCTCACTTAGCATAATGTCTTCAAGGTTCATTCATGTTGTTGCCATTTCCTTCCTTCTCATGACTGAAGAATATTCCATTGCATAAACATACCACTTCTTCTTTATCCATTGATCTGTTGATGGACACTGCCCCAGATCGTGGCTACTATGAATATGCTTCAATGAACATAGGAGGGCAAACATTTCTTCAATATCCTATTTTTACATAAAGCAGAAATTTTTGCCCTCTGACTGTCATCTATTAAACAGAGTCCACAAATACCAGCCTCATGCTGGCCTGCAACATGGTCTCACTTCCTAGTACTTGAAAGTGTCCACTCAAATTATGGCAATTTGCCCTTCATATTGATTCCAAGTATGTCTCTGCCCTTCACAATTCCTCAAGATATTGAGCTCAACCACACATTATTTTCACCCAGAATTACTATCCACGGGCATTCAAGGACAAAATCTCACACTGTAAATAGATATCTGCACTCCTTAGCCAATATATTGAACCCACCACAGCAGGAAAACTGTAACCAGTGTTTTAAAATTTAATTATAGACCATAGATGTTCAACTACTCCTATACAACTTTACATGTTAGCATAGAGTAGGAAATTTTTAAAATAAATCTCTCCACTGTACTTACAAGAACAAAAATAAAACAAAAGCTGAATACAGTCATGATAATTTTGAAAGTTACCAAGTGACATGCTTTCACCTATAGACAAGAAAGTTTTAAATTTTAAGTGACCCACAACCTCAAGAGAAAAGTAAACCTTTGCTTAAGGAATTAAATCTAAATTATATGTGAACAAGAGGTTGGCATTGTACTTTTGAAGGTTATACACCAAAGAACCATTCTGATTTTTATACACATATTCATTAAATATTACTAATACATGTCAAAGATTTAAATACTCCAGTATCTGATAAAAATATTTTAAATAATGAATGGTTACATATCTGAAAAGGTTATTATCAATTCCTAGCCCTTCTTTTGCCAATGTGTTTTTGTTGTCTAGGCTCTGAATTCATGTTTCTATAACATGAATTCAGTTTCTTTTACATTCCACACATGCAAGTGATATCACACAGCATTGGTTTTTCTTTGCCTTTCATCTCACTTAGCATAATGTCTTCAAGGTTCATTCATGTTGTTGCCATTTCCTTCCTTCTCATGACTGAAGAATATTCCATTGCATAAACATACCACTTCTTCTTTATCCATTGATCTGTTGATGGACACTGCCCCAGATCGTGGCTACTATGAATATGCTTCAATGAACATAGGAGGGCAAACATTTCTTCAATATCCTATTTTTACTTCCTGATATATACCCAGACGTGGAAGTGCTGGATCATGTGGTAGCTCTGATTTTGTGAGGACAATCCATACTGTTTTACATAGTGGTTGTAACAAATGATATCTCCACTAACAGTGCACAGCGATTTCCTTTCCCCCGCATTCTCCCCAGCACTGAACTATTCCTTCGCTTTTTGATGACAGCCACTCTGACAGTGGTGAGGTGATAGCTCGTGGTTCTGATTTGCATTTCCGTGATGACCTGCAACGTCTCAAACTTTTTCATGTGCTTCTTTGCTATTTATATGTCCTCTTTGTTAAAAATGTCTGCTTAGGGCTTCCCCTGGTGGTCCAGTGGGTAAGGACACCGCCTTGCAGTGCAAGGGGCGCTGGTTCAATCCCTGGCCTGGGAAGATCCCACGTGCCGTGGAGTGGCTGGACTGATGTGTCCAATCACAGAGCCGGAACTCTGGAGCGCATGCGCCCAGAGCCGGTGCTCTGCAGCGACAGACGCCACCACGATGGGAGGCCCACAGGAGCCAAAGAACAAAGACGGATGAACATAGAGAAATGAAAGACCAATAGAAGTGGCCCGCCCGCTCCCCTCCCTCCCCAACCTGACCCCCGCCCAAAAATAAAATAAATAAATAATTAAAAAAAAAAATGCCTGCTTAGTGCCTCTTCCTATATTTTAAACTATAGAATAAATACATTGGACTTTTAAAAGGCACATGCCAAAGAGAGATATGCGTCATATTTCACTCCATGACTTTTCGAGCGGGTGTTATTACCTTTTCCTTAATAGCACTTCATCTACTATACTGAGACAACAGGTCTGACTCTTACAACAAATGGAGTGGGTAGCTGTACCATTCTCCAGGGGATCCTCCTGACCCAGGAATCAAACTGTGGTCTCATGCATTTTTTCTTTTTTTATCTCACTTAGCATAATGTCTTCAAGGTTCATTCATGTTGTTGCCATTTCCTTCCTTCTCATGACTGAAGAATATTCCATTGCATAAACATACCACTTCTTCTTTATCCATTGATCTGTTGATGGACACTGCCCCAGATCGTGGCTACTATGAATATGCTTCAATGAACATAGGAGGGCAAACATTTCTTCAATATCCTATTTTTACTTCCTGATATATACCCAGACGTGGAAGTGCTGGATCATGTGGTAGCTCTGATTTTGTGAGGACAATCCATACTGTTTTACATAGTGGTTGTAACAAATGATATCTCCACTAACAGTGCACAGCGATTTCCTTTCCCCCGCATTCTCCCCAGCACTGAACTATTCCTTCGCTTTTTGATGACAGCCACTCTGACAGTGGTGAGGTGATAGCTCGTGGTTCTGATTTGCATTTCCGTGATGACCTGCAACGTCTCAAACTTTTTCATGTGCTTCTTTGCTATTTATATGTCCTCTTTGTTAAAAATGTCTGCTTAGGGCTTCCCCTGGTGGTCCAGTGGGTAAGGACACCGCCTTGCAGTGCAAGGGGCGCTGGTTCAATCCCTGGCCTGGGAAGATCCCACGTGCCGTGGAGTGGCTGGACTGATGTGTCCAATCACAGAGCCGGAACTCTGGAGCGCATGCGCCCAGAGCCGGTGCTCTGCAGCGACAGACGCCACCACGATGGGAGGCCCACAGGAGCCAAAGAACAAAGACGGATGAACATAGAGAAATGAAAGACCAATAGAAGTGGCCCGCCCGCTCCCCTCCCTCCCCAACCTGACCCCCGCCCAAAAATAAAATAAATAAATAATTAAAAAAAAAAAATGCCTGCTTAGTGCCTCTTCCTATATTTTAAACTATAGAATAAATACATTGGACTTTTAAAAGGCACATGCCAAAGAGAGATATGCGTCATATTTCACTCCATGACTTTTCGAGCGGGTGTTATTACCTTTTCCTTAATAGCACTTCATCTACTATACTGAGACAACAGGTCTGACTCTTACAACAAATGGAGTGGGTAGCTGTACCATTCTCCAGGGGATCCTCCTGACCCAGGAATCAAACTGTGGTCTCATGCATTGCAGGTGGATGTTTTTTTTACCAGCTGAGTTACCAGGGAAGTCCCTGTAGAGTAATTACTAATAACTTAATTTCATGAGTGGAGAAAAAAATGATACTCTGAAAAAATTAAATATCAAATCCAATCTTAGAGGTCAGAAGTCAACAGTGGTCAAGGATTTAAATCCAAATATCTGAAATCTTGTTATATCATTTTGATTAGATCTCAGGATTTCCAAAGTTTGAATATAACAGTTCTTTTACATTACAAACTTGACTATAAAACAATACTTACCAGTTACAGGGAAGATTTTGGCGGGGGTGAATTTTACATAAACACTTAGGCTTTATCACTAAGGTATCAATTACTCTTGATATTTTGAAAGCAGGATTTCATCCTTTCCAGTCATCAATATGCCAACATCATTTTAATATGTTAGGAAGTCCACTATGTTCTAAGAGAATACGTTTGTTTAAATTTCCCAGGGCAAATTTCAGCAAAATGGTTTGAAAAGTAATTTCTCCATATATTTGGCTATGGTATGCAATCATCATATTTTACTTCTCAGATATTAGTGAATAGACTTGGTCTGATGGTGTCATATTCCTAACCAAAAATGACAATATTTAAAATTTTTAAATATTTTGTACCATTTTCTAGCATATTTTTAAAAATAATTTCTTTCACCATTAATTAATTTATCTTATTTAGAAGGAAAAATCTCTCTTGAGCATTAGGTTTCCACTTCCCATATCTTCTTTCATCTTTTCCTAAATATTTACCATTAAAAATTATCTTCTGAATCATAACCTGACCCCGCCCAAAAATAAATAATTAAAAAAAAAAATGCCTGCTTAGTGCCTCTTCCTATATTTTAAACTATAGAATAAATACATTGGACTTTTAAAAGGCACATGCCAAAGAGAGATATGCGTCATATTTCACTCCATGACTTTTCGAGCGGGTGTTATTACCTTTTCCTTAATAGCACTTCATCTACTATACTGAGACAACAGGTCTGACTCTTACAACAAATGGAGTGGGTAGCTGTACCATTCTCCAGGGGATCCTCCTGACCCAGGAATCAAACTGTGGTCTCATGCATTGCAGGTGGATGTTTTTTTTACCAGCTGAGTTACCAGGGAAGTCCCTGTAGAGTAATTACTAATAACTTAATTTCATGAGTGGAGAAAAAAATGATACTCTGAAAAAATTAAATATCAAATCCAATCTTAGAGGTCAGAAGTCAACAGTGGTCAAGGATTTAAATCCAAATATCTGAAATCTTGTTATATCATTTTGATTAGATCTCAGGATTTCCAAAGTTTGAATATAACAGTTCTTTTACATTACAAACTTGACTATAAAACAATACTTACCAGTTACAGGGAAGATTTTGGCGGGGGTGAATTTTACATAAACACTTAGGCTTTATCACTAAGGTATCAATTACTCTTGATATTTTGAAAGCAGGATTTCATCCTTTCCAGTCATCAATATGCCAACATCATTTTAATATGTTAGGAAGTCCACTATGTTCTAAGAGAATACGTTTGTTTAAATTTCCCAGGGCAAATTTCAGCAAAATGGTTTGAAAAGTAATTTCTCCATATATTTGGCTATGGTATGCAATCATCATATTTTACTTCTCAGATATTAGTGAATAGACTTGGTCTGATGGTGTCATATTCCTAACCAAAAATGACAATATTTAAAATTTTTAAATATTTTGTACCATTTTCTAGCATATTTTTAAAAATAATTTCTTTCACCATTAATTAATTTATCTTATTTAGAAGGAAAAATCTCTCTTGAGCATTAGGTTTCCCACTTCCCATATCTTCTTTCATCTTTTCCTAAATATTTACAATATCTCCTATGATAAGGAAATATCACTCTCAGATACATGAATTATTCCTGAATAAAATGCCAAATATTTGTTACATAGTTATTAAATTAGTCAATTTTAATATTTCAAATACAGACGAGTTTAAAGAAAATGAGCACAACTCTTATGAAAAGAAATTGTGGTTCTATGTCTAAGGAGAAAAATAAAAATCTGCCACTAAGATAGAAATTTTTTAATTTCTTGGTGAGAATGTTTTGGTGTCACTGGTCTTTCTGGAGGGAGAAGTCTATGAGTAAACTTGATTAGAATTTACTTTTTTATGACTCTATATTTTTGAAAGGGCTTCCAGCTGGCTCTGGTAGTAAAGAACCTGCCTGCCAGTGCAGGAGACATAAAAACAACAAGAGTTCAATCCCTGGGTCAGGAAGATCCCCTAGACGAGGGCATGGGAATCCACTCCAGCACTCTTTCCTGAAGAATCTCATGGACAGAGGAGCCTGGTGGGTTAACTCCATGGGGTAGCAAAGAGGTGGAGACAACTGAACCAATTAAGCACATATTATTGACAAATTTTCACTATCTCTGAAAGATGATTGATAAATGAACTATCAATCAAAGATGATTATTTTTAAAAGGGTGAAAATAAGGTTTTAAATTCTAACTAACGTTGAAAACCTTATAAACCTGCAGGAGCTATTAAAAACAGTAGCAAGCACTAGAAATTGAGATTTTTTTATGTACACATGTCCAAGGGACTTTAAAAAATCACTACCCCAAAATAAATCAACAGGATATATATTACAAATCTCAATTATGTAAACACTATTGGTATATGGATTTATGTTAGAAAAATCATAAATATTCAACTATAGAAATTTTATCATATTAATATTTCCTGCAATAAAGTTTAATATCAATTCATTTCTGCATGTCTTAGATGAAAATGCAATAAAAAATGCATATCATTGTCAACCTGTCATAGTGGGTTTAAAAAATAATATTATCTATAAATGGGTGGCTGTGCCAAGGAGGAAATAGCTACGATGTTATAGTTTAAATTTTTGATTACAACTGAATAAAAATGTTTTATATGACAGTATCATAATAATATTAATGTGTATTTACTATGCACTAGGCACTCCCCTAAGCTCTTCACCAGAATCCTTGATTAATACAACAACCCTCTGTTGTATTTCTATTGCTATCTCCGTCTCCCAGATGATGAAACTGATGTCCAGAGACGTTAACCTCCCTAAAATACCAAGGGAAGAGCTACTGTTTAAAGATTTATCTATTTATTTATTTTGGGCGGGGGTCGGGTTGGGGAGGGAGGGGAGCAGGCGGGCCACTTCTCTTGGTCTTTCGTTTCTCTGTGTTCATCCGTCTTTGTTCTTTGGCTCCTGTGGGCCTCCCATCGCGGTGGCATCTGTCATTGTAGAGCGCCGGCTCTGGGCGCATGCACTCCAGAGCTCCAGCTCAGTAATTGGACACGTCCAGCTGCTCCGCAGCACGTGGGATCTTCCCAGGCCAGGGCTCGAACCGGCGCCCCTTGCACTGCAAGGCGGTGTCCTTACCCACTGGACCACCAGGGGAAGCCCAGAGCTACTGTTTAAAGTCACACAGCCTGAGGTTGCAATCACAATGCTGTCCTACAAATCTATAGAATGTCTCCATGCCGATACCAATTTAAACAATAGCTTATTAATTTAAAAGTGACTCGCTAAACACAAAGTGTGCCAGACCCAGTACTGGATGCAAAAGGCAAATAGGAAATGGTCTTTTCCCACTTAGGAGGTACCCCATGGGAAAATATGTACTGGATCCAAATTAATGTTAAAAGATTTAAAAACAGTAGCAACTTATGTACACATGTCCAAGGGACTTTAAAAAATCACTACCCCAAAATAAATCAACAGGATATATATTACAAATCTCAATTATGTAAACACTATTGGTATATGGATTTATGTTAGAAAAATCATAAATATTCAACTATAGAAATTTTATCATATTAATATTTCCTGCAATAAAGTTTAATATCAATTCATTTCTGCATGTCTTAGATGAAAATGCAATAAAAAATGCATATCATTGTCAACCTGTCATAGTGGGTTTAAAAAATAATATTATCTATAAATGGGTGGCTGTGCCAAGGAGGAAATAGCTACGATGTTATAGTTTAAATTTTTGATTACAACTGAATAAAAATGTTTTATATGACAGTATCATAATAATATTAATGTGTATTTACTATGCACTAGGCACTCCCCTAAGCTCTTCACCAGAATCCTTGATTAATACAACAACCCTCTGTTGTATTTCTATTGCTATCTCCGTTTCCCAGATGATGAAACTGATGTCCAGAGACGTTAACCTCCCTAAAATACCAAGGGAAGAGCTACTGTTTAAAGATTTATCTATTTATTTATTTTGGGCGGGGGTCGGGTTGGGGAGGGAGGGGAGCAGGCGGGCCACTTCTCTTGGTCTTTCGTTTCTCTGTGTTCATCCGTCTTTGTTCTTTGGCTCCTGTGGGCCTCCCATCGCGGTGGCATCTGTCATTGTAGAGCGCCGGCTCTGGGCGCATGCACTCCAGAGCTCCAGCTCAGTAATTGGACACGTCCAGCTGCTCCGCAGCACGTGGGATCTTCCCAGGCCAGGGCTCGAACCGGCGCCCCTTGCACTGCAAGGCGGTGTCCTTACCCACTGGACCACCAGGGGAAGCCCAGAGCTACTGTTTAAAGTCACACAGCCTGAGGTTCGCAATCACAATGCTGTCCTACAAATCTATAGAATGTCTCCATGCCGATACCAATTTAAACAATAGCTTATTAATTTAAAAGTGACTCGCTAAACACAAAGTGTGCCAGACCCAGTACTGGATGCAAAAGGCAAATAGGAAATGGTCTTTTCCCACTTAGGAGGTACCCCATGGGAAAAATGATGAATATAGAGACTGGATCCAAAGTGTAGCTCTTTGCAAGTCAGAACAACTTCCAAGTGGTTATTATGTTATTGCTCCAGGGCCTGGCACAATGAGCAGTTCATATTCTAGAGGCTCTTTCAACTGGCTCCTTTCTGTAACCCTATTTGAATAGCTCCCTTTTGCACTTGTCAGTTGTCCACTCCTGAGATCCTTCTGTCCTCAGTCATTAAGAAGCAGTTTACCAAAAGCCAGCTGTAATACATCCAAATCCATTCATTTCAGTTTAAGTTGTGATTCTATTATTTTTAAAAACCTTTTTATTTATTTACTTTTGGCTGTGCTGGGTCTTTGTTGATGTGCGGGTTTAGTTGCTCTGTGGTATGTGGGATCTTCCGGGGTCAGGGATCGAACCTGTGTTTCCCACACTGGCAGACGGGTTCTTATCCACTGAGCCACAAGGGAAGCCCTGATTCTATTATTTAACTAAATAGGTGGTTCAGTGGGTAAAGAACTTGCCTGCCAATGCAGGAGACACGGGTTCAAGCCCTGGGCCAGGAAGATCCACTGGAGAAGGAGATGGTAACCCACTCCGGTGTTCTTGCCTGGGAAATGTCATGGAGAGAGGAGCCAGCCAGGCTTGAGTGCATGGGGTTGCAAATGAGCTGGACACGACTTAGCAACTAAACAACAACATCTAAACCAATGAAATATAATTTCATCAAAAATAAGTGTTTTTGTTTTTAATGATTTGGCGAACTCCTTTAAGAAAATCCATTTCAAAGTGCTGTGGTTGTCTAGATGAGAGGATGGCAAAAGGCCAGGGAACAACGCTACCCAGCAGGAAGGAGTCTTCCCTTCAAAATGCTCTACAAGCATCTTGATTTCTTTAAATAAATGGCAACTGAAAATCATAGAGGATATAATAGAGGGGAACTGGGGTGAGGAGAGTCTACAAGAATGTTCATCTGGCACGCTTATGGGCAGACCCATATTTAAGTAAGAGGACTAGGTCCTATAAGATCAGTGAACACGGGTACACTCACACGTGCTAAGCTGCTTCAGCTGTGTCCAATACTGAGCAACCCCACACATCAATATCAAATGAATACATATTTTATGTATTTTTTACATGACTCTCTAATTTTAAAGGACTCCTCTTGGGCTTCCCTGAGTTCAGTGGAGAAGTGTTCCCCTGCAAATATGGAAGACACGGGTTCAATCTCTGATCCGGGAGGATCCCCCATGCTGCGGAGCAGCTGAGCCCATGAGCCACAGCTATGGAGCCTGTGCTCTGGAGCCTCAGAGCCGCAATGATGGAGCCCATGTGCCGCAACGACTGAAGCCCGTGTGCCCTAGAGCCCAAGTTCCACAAGAGAAGCCACTGCAACAAGAAGCCTGCTCACCTCAACTAGAGAGGAGCCCCCACTCCCCTCAACTAGAGAAGAGCCTACAGCAGCAGTGAAAACCCAGAATAGCCTAAAGTAAATAAACAAATAAATACAATTTTAAAAAAATGAAAAATAAATAAATGACTCTTTACTGATTGGTCCCAATCCCTTGGTTAACAGTTTCTCTTGCCAACCAATACTTATGTCAGTACTCAATGTTTGTCTCAATACTTACTTGCTGAATGAATGAATGAATGAAGGAAGGATCAAGTGAATTGATACTGTTTAACTTATTCTGTCTATTATGTGATTATTCAGTTGGTCCTTTCATCGTATAAGTGTTTGTTTTGCCTGGAATCATTTACTCTCCTGATCAATTAGTCATTTATTAACTTAATTAAAAAACAAATGGCTACGGGTACTTGTTGATGACAATAAGTTCACCAAAGAAAATGACGCTGGGTTTTGAAAGAACCTTTTGTTTTGCATAGACTCTGCCTCTGTTCCCCTGTGACTTTTTGTCTGTACATGGCATCCGCGTGAGGCAATGCAGTCTGATAGACTGCTTTTATGAAACAGTAATTACTCTGAGAATGATGCTAAATTTAAATTGTACAAGTGACTGAATTTCAATTTAGAAAAACAAATCTACACATCATCTTATTGGAAAATCATTATCTAATTTCTGTGCACCACACATATCATTTGTGCAATTGAGAAAAAAATCTCTTAATTAACTTCTTTTTTTAATCTCTCTGAACTTTGAACACAGGATGAAAGTTGCATGGATATGTTGAACAAATTCAACAAAGAAGGGTGTAAAACATTTACTGGAAATTAATTTATAGATTTTATTTCCAAGATCCTTTATATCTGCTCATGTTTAATCACCATGTAAGCACCTACAGAAAACTGAATAATAGTATATTAAAATTTAATTCCACATATTTAAATCTGAATCATACTGCACAGATACATCATTAAATTCAAGTTGATAGAGTTCCTATATTCCATTTAGGAATGAAGATTCTGCCTGCCAATGCAAGAGATGCAAGAGAACTGGGTTCAATCCTTGGGTCAAGAAGATTTCCTGAGAAGGAAATGGCAACCAAGTTCAGTATACTTGCCATGAGAATCCCATAGACAAAGTAATCTGGCAGACTACAGTCTATGGCATTGCAAAGAGTTGGGCAAGACAGCAAAATAGGAAAAAACAAAATAAGCCCCTCAGAACTAATGATAAGCTTAGTCTGAACATAGGAAATCCTGCCATGGCTACAGAAGATCTCACCCCATTGCCATTTTGCATGAATAAGACCTAAAACCAATGTCTCCAACATACAGGATTTTATACCAAAAAAAGCAACTTGTATTGGTCGCCAAGACAACTTTCAATTTAAAATTCAAATTGACCATATTAGCTAACATGTTAGGCAAATATGGAAACTGGACTCTTTCATAATTAGAAGAACGTGGGATTTTCTGCAGAAGAATTTCAAATGCAGTGGAACGACTCCTCACTCCTTAAGTGTGGACTTTCTCCTTTAAACTACACATGGAGATACAGAGGAATCAGTAGCACTTATTTCTAGTGAGAAACCTGACAGACACTTGACAGTACACCTCAAAACTCTCAAAAGTCATCAAAACAAGGAATGCTTCTCACCACCAATCAACCAGAGTCATGCATGGGAACTGGCAACAGGGAAAGACCATGGGCAAAAACCAAAGAACAATATGCTTTTATGAAACAGTAATTACTCTGAGAATGATGCTAAATTTAAATTGTACAAGTGACTGAATTTCAATTTTTACACATCATCTTATTGGAAAATCATTATCTAATTTCTGTGCACCACATATCATTTGTGCAATTGAGAAAAATCTCTTAATTAACTTCTTTTTAATCTCTCTGAACTTTGAACACAGGATGAAAGTTGCATGGATATGTTGAACAAATTCAACAAAGAAGGGTGTAAAACATTTACTGGAAATTAATTTATAGATTTTATTTCCAAGATCCTTTATATCTGCTCATGTTTAATCACCATGTAAGCACCTACAGAAAACTGAATAATAGTATATTAAAATTTAATTCCACATATTTAAATCTGAATCATACTGCACAGATACATCATTAAATTCAAGTTGATAGAGTTCCTATATTCCATTTAGGAATGAAGATTCTGCCTGCCAATGCAAGAGATGCAAGAGAACTGGGTTCAATCCTTGGGTCAAGAAGATTTCCTGAGAAGGAAATGGCAACCAAGTTCAGTATACTTGCCATGAGAATCCCATAGACAAAGTAATCTGGCAGACTACAGTCTATGGCATTGCAAAGAGTTGGGCAAGACAGCAAAATAGGAAAAAACAAAATAAGCCCCTCAGAACTAATGATAAGCTTAGTCTGAACATAGGAAATCCTGCCATGGCTACAGAAGATCTCACCCCATTGCCATTTTGCATGAATAAGACCTAAAACCAATGTCTCCAACATACAGGATTTTATACCAAAAAAAGCAACTTGTATTGGTCGCCAAGACAACTTTCAATTTAAAATTCAAATTGACCATATTAGCTAACATGTTAGGCAAATATGGAAACTGGACTCTTTCATAATTAGAAGAACGTGGGATTTTCTGCAGAAGAATTTCAAATGCAGTGGAACGACTCCTCACTCCTTAAGTGTGGACTTTCTCCTTTAAACTACACATGGAGAGACAGAAAAATCAGTAGTACTTATTTCTAGTGAGAAACCTGACAGACACTTGACAGTACACCTCAAAACTCTCAAAAGTCATCAAAACAAGGAATGCTTCTCACCACCAATCAACCAGAGTCATGCATGGGAACTGGCAACAGGGAAAGACCATGGGCAAAAACCAAAGACACCTGAATATAGCATGGACTTTCATTAAAAAAAGAGAGAGAGAAAAGTGAGACTTGGAAAATCAAGGGTCTAAATTACATACAGAGTATTACTGCTTTAGTATGAGGAAAAACTGTTATTGACATACATATGTGACTTCTAATGCATCTATGTTTTAGATATAGGGAAGATAAATTTCATCTTTAAATATAAAGAATGCAGTAATTGATGAACTGATGTCTTTGAATTGTGATGCTGGAGAAGGGCCCTCGAGAGTCCCTTGGACTGCAAGGAGATCAAACTAGTCAGTCCTATAGGAAATCAACCCTGAATATTCACTGGAAGTATTGATGCTGAAGCTGAAGTTCCAATATTTGGCCACCTGATGCAAAGAGACACATTACACATTACACATTACACATTACAAAAGACCCTGAGGCTGCGAAAAATAGAAGGCAAAAGAAGGAGACGATAGAGGATGAGATGGCGGGACGGCATAACTGAGTCAATGGACATGCATTTGAGCGGGCTCCAAGAGATGGTGTAGGACAGGGAGGCCTGGCGTGCTGCAGTCCATGAGGCCACAGAGTCAGATACGACTGAGTGAATGAACTGAACTGATAGCAAAGTGATTCTGTTATACATAACATATACCTTTTTTTTTTTTTTCAGATTCACCTGAAACACATACAACACTGTAAATCAAATATACTCCAATATAAAATACAAATATTTTTAAATATGAAAAATATATTTGTTGTTGATATAACGAGAGGGATGACTTCTCAATTTCATTCTGTCAACTCTGATGCCTCCTACAATACTGACATCTAATCTGTATGCTTCTTTTTGTTACAAAGTATGGAAACACACCGGCAGCCTGAGAGCAAGTAGCCTGGGCAAGCAAGGACTCTGTGCAGATATATTTTATAAATGGAAGTGTAATGAGGCATAAAGGAATTAAGTAATATTTTCAAGGTCAGAGCCTGAGTCTTTAATAGAGCAGAGGATAAAATCGTAAGTTTTGTCTATTAGATCTACACTGTAATGTCTAGACTAGGATTCTAGTCTTGCAGTCTTACATAATGAACCAAAAGGAAGATTTGGCACTGGACAGCCATCTTCTGGGTAACATGAAACATGTCTGTATCCAAGAAACAAAATGGTAATTACTTCCAAAATTAAATGAAAGATGAAATAAAGAAGCACTACAGTTTCCACATGAAAGCTTGCTTTATGATAAGTGACAGTGTTTCTCCCTTTGCTTGTTTTTATTCATGTGCTTTGCAATGTCCTTGTGAGTTTGTCTAGGACATTCTGAATTACGAGCTTAACTTTCTTAGGATGGTCAGGAGTAACACGTTACAGGAAGAAAGTACATCTTCCATAGGGGCTAGTCAACCCCAAGCACTGGCTGGTGTCCTGTTTTCTACTGCTTATTTGCAAGTTTGATTCTGAAATCACACAATCAACTTTGCAAAACAAAGAAAATTTATCAACTGAATCCTGCCTGAGCAACTATTCTTAATCTAGGGCACAAAATCCTTTTCTACTTGCTATCAATAAAGGCTCATGAAAGACAATAGAAACTGTGGAAACACATTTTTACTCAGAGCTATTATTATCTGCCCAGTTACCTAAACTAACGCAATCCTCTGAAAACATGCAGACTAAAAATCCTTTAGTCCAGCTCACTGTAGGATGAAGACCGCTTCTGTAGTAGACATTGGGTTTATTAGTGTCTCAGCTTTCCACAATTATTTTGCAGAATAAATATCAATTTGGCTTAACTGTCTGCCAAATTTGGCCAATTGGCATTACAAGAGCTTCCAATGTGAGTAAGAAATGTACCAATGCTCTGTTAGTCTCAAGTGTACAGTAAAGTGAAGCAGTTATACATATACATATGTTCACTCTTTTTAAGATTCTTTTTCCATACAGGCCATTACAGAGCACTGAGTAGTTCCCTGTGCTTTACAGTAGGTTCTTATTAATTATCTGTCTTATATATAGTAGTGTGTACACGTTGATCTCAATCTTCCAATTTATTCCTTGACCTACCCTTTGCATACACGCTAAGTCTCTTAAGTCATGTCCTATTTTTTGTGACCCCATGGACTATAACCCACCAGGCACCTCTATCCATGGGATTCACCAGGCAAGAATACTGGAGTGGCTGCCTAAACCTCCTCCAGGGGATCTTCCCAACCCAGGGATTGAAGGCTTATCTCATGTCTCTTGCACTAGTAGGCAGGTTTTATACCACTAGCATCACCTCAGAAGTCCTTCCCATTTGGCAACTGTAAGTTTGTTTCCTACATCTGTAACTCTATTTCCATTTTGTAAATAAGCTCATTTGTACCACTTTTTTTTTTTTTTAGATTTCACATATAACCAATGTCATATGATATTTGGTTTGAATGCTATTTTACACATTTCATATTGTCAAATTTATTCACTTATTTTTAGATAGCCTCCTTGCAAGGGGAAACATCTTTAGAGTGCACTTTTTAGTGCTCAAAGAGGAAAGTATGAACTTTAATGTGTATAACAGAAATCTGTTTACTTTGTTTGAACTGTAGCCTTTCTCTGGACACTAGTGGTAAAGAGCCCACCTGTGAATGCAGGAGACATAAGAGACTTGGGATCCATCCATGGGTGAGGAAGATCCCCTGGAGGAGGGCATGGCAACCCACTCCAGTATTCTTATCTGGAGAATCCCATGGACAGAGGAGCCTGGTGGGCTACAGTCCACAGGGTCGCAAAGAGTTGAACATAACTGAAGCGACTTACCACACCTCTCCTAAACTCTGGCTTTTGGACATGTCCTTTTCGCTCATGAGATCTCATATTGTTCCAAGTAATAATTATCCCACCCCCTGCCAAGTGAATAAGTAGTTCTTTGACTTGTAACCAAAGACCCTAACCAATACAGTTCATTCAGTCTAGCTACCCAGCTTGGTTTCAGTGATACCACTAGTCGGCTGTGCTATTAAACTATTAAAACTTTATTTTCCAAAAACAAGACACCGTGCTAGACACTGAAATTTAAGATATTAACAGGAAAAGTAGTTTCTACTATAAAGGACATACGACTTAGTATATGATATTGGGGATCCAGTTCACAGGAATAACAGTTATCCTCCTAGAAAGAAAAACATGCCTAGATGACAAACAAGGAGCATCATCTAACTGGCACAGATTCAGACTGAAAATATTTAAGAAAGGAGTCACTGGGAATTCCCTGGTGGACTCAGCACTTTCACTGCTGAGGGCCTAGGTTCAATCCTTGGTCGGGGAACTAAGATCCTGCAAGCTGTGTGGTGCAGCCAAAAAGAGAGAGAGAGAGAGTGATACAAAATTGAATTTATCTATGACACAAAAACAGACTCACAAAGAGAACAGGCTTGTGGCAGCCAGCGGAGAACAGGGTTCTCCTTGGGGAGGGATGTGCTAGGGGGTTAGGCCTAACAGATGCAGACTGCCACATGCTGAATGGAAACAAGGCCTGAGTGTAGAGCACAGGGAAATATACTCAACAACCTGTGACAAACCATAATGGAAAAAGATATGAAAAAAAAAAAAATATATATATATATATATCAAGGAAACTTTGCTATAACTATGGCTTTCTTTTCTGAATCAAATGGTTATAGACTAGAAACTAACAAGACATCGTAAATCAACTATAATTCAAAAAAATAAACCCAAAAAGTAAAAATAAATTAAATATGAGATATCATCCATGCACTAACAACTTTCAAGGTAAGATTTTAATATTTTGAAATTTTATTCTAAATGCAACCTGAAATTTATTTTGACAAAAACATGTAGCATTAACGGGAGAGCTTAGGTGTAAAGCCCTTTTGTGGTCATTCATGTGTAAAATGGGCTCAATAATAAAGTGGAAAAAAAAATAATGAAGTAGAAAGAAGAGAAAAAACAGGAGATGCCAGGAATCAACATCAACAAGCCAGTTTGATGAATGTGGGTTTTTCAAAGTGACTCAAAAATACTTTGGGTTAGATCATAACTTATTAATAAGTAATTTGTTAGTAATAAGTCATTAAATACTTCAATTAAAAACAATGATTGAGATAGTAAAATGTTACGTGTTTATTGCATGAGAGTAGATCCATCATATAGTGTGGATACTACAAGGTTTTCTCATAACTAGAGGCATCACAGAGACAGAAAATAAAAGAACTTAGATTTTCTAAAACACCTATCACAAAGCCAGTACTACAGTAGTCAATTTGGGGAAATCCTGTGATATTTACAACAGTATTTTAGCATTTCACTCCTGTAATGAGAACTCAGGGCTTCCCTGGTGGCTCAATTGGCAAAAGAATCTGCCTGAGAATGCAGGAGACCATGTTTCTGTCCCTGGGTTGGGAAGATCCTCTAGAGAAGGCGATGGCAACCCACTCCAGTGTTCTTGCCTGGGAAATCCCATGGACAGAGGAGCCTGGTGGGCAAGTCCACGGGGTGGCAAGAGTCGGACACGAGCTAGCAACTAAACCAGCACCAACGACAACTCAAGCTATACATTTTTATTTTTCCATTAAATTTACATTAAATAACTAACTCACATTCCAGTAAAAAATTATTTACATATACTTGGATATTCAGCATGTCTTTGGCTGGCTGAGTGAATGCACATTCCATCAGGAGAATGCAGAAAATATTAGCTCATGATAATGCAAGTTACAATGACATTAGTGGCGGTGACTTGGGGCCATTTGATGTTCAGAACAGGTAGCCTGGGGGACACTTAACTGATCTTCAGCTTGGACCAGGGTGTTGCTGGAAGCCCCATACTAGCCAAAAGGGAAGCTGTTTAGTCCTATCACTCACAAAGTGATGTGCTGCAACTTCTTTCTCTTCATTTCTCCTTCATCCTAAATTTTAAAGCAGGGTGAACATGAAATCTCAAATCTACCCTGTATTTTAGGGCAATATTTGTGAATCAGAGTATTCACAGTAATATGTCCTAAAGGTGAGGAGGACCAAGAACTGGTTGATCTCTGCAATGTACAGCTGTGGGCAGGAGTGTGGTGTACAGTGGGTGGGGTGTGGGTGGGGATACTATCCACATTGTTCTTTGGGTATGTATGACTCCAGCCAGTACACGAGCATTGGCTATCACCTTCAAGATGAATGGAATTAGCATCGAAACAAGACTGCAAGCACAGGTGAGATGCAGGTGCAGATGAATAACTGGAGTTGTGCAGTATACATCCTGTGCAGCTGTCCTGGTAGCCCAAATACCACCACTGCTTCAAAACTGCTTTGACGACAAGAAAACCAAATAAAAGAACTTAGATTTTCTAAAACACCTATCACAAAGCCAGTACTACAGTAGTCAATTTGGGGAAATCCTGTGATATTTACAACAGTATTTTAGCATTTCACTCCTGTAATGAGAACTCAGGGCTTCCCTGGTGGCTCAATTGGCAAAAGAATCTGCCTGAGAATGCAGGAGACCATGTTTCTGTCCCTGGGTTGGGAAGATCCTCTAGAGAAGGCGATGGCAACCCACTCCAGTGTTCTTGCCTGGGAAATCCCATGGACAGAGGAGCCTGGTGGGCAAGTCCACGGGGTGGCAAGAGTCGGACACGAGCTAGCAACTAAACCAGCACCAACGACAACTCAAGCTATACATTTTTATTTTTCCATTAAATTTACATTAAATAACTAACTCACATTCCAGTAAAAAATTATTTACATATACTTGGATATTCAGCATGTCTTTGGCTGGCTGAGTGAATGCACATTCCATCAGGAGAATGCAGAAAATATTAGCTCATGATAATGCAAGTTACAATGACATTAGTGGCGGTGACTTGGGGCCATTTGATGTTCAGAACAGGTAGCCTGGGGGACACTTAACTGATCTTCAGCTTGGACCAGGGTGTTGCTGGAAGCCCCATACTAGCCAAAAGGGAAGCTGTTTAGTCCTATCACTCACAAAGTGATGTGCTGCAACTTCTTTCTCTTCATTTCTCCTTCATCCTAAATTTTAAAGCAGGGTGAACATGAAATCTCAAATCTACCCTGTATTTTAGGGCAATATTTGTGAATCAGAGTATTCACAGTAATATGTCCTAAAGGTGAGGAGGACCAAGAACTGGTTGATCTCTGCAATGTACAGCTGTGGGCAGGAGTGTGGTGTACAGTGGGTGGGGTGTGGGTGGGGATACTATCCACATTGTTCTTTGGGTATGTATGACTCCAGCCAGTACACGAGCATTGGCTATCACCTTCAAGATGAATGGAATTAGCATCGAAACAAGACTGCAAGCACAGGTGAGATGCAGGTGCAGATGAATAACTGGAGTTGTGCAGTATACATCCTGTGCAGCTGTCCTGGTAGCCCAAATACCACCACTGCTTCAAAACTGCTTTGACGACAAGAAAACCACTGTTCATACAGCATCAACCAATAACTAAGATGCCACACAACTACAGGTGTCTACATGTGTGTGCTCTGTCTCTATCCCTGTCCATATACACCCACTGAATTTTGACAATTTCATTTCCAGAAATTCAGAGTGCATGCCTGAGCATCTCTCACTAAGCCAAGACCACAGAGTTCATGTTACACTCAAGAGATGATTTAGAAGGAGCCACTAACAAGAATTATATCCCTTCTGCACCATGAGTCAGATGAATGTCCCTTTCTGTCTTACTGTCTGTAGGTAAACTTCCAGTGTGTGTTTAGCCTCTCGTTCTGTATACTGAAAATGGATTCCATCAATTCTCCCTGAGTCTGCGCTGGTTTCCCACTGACCAGGCACAGATGACCACTTTCAAAGAAGGGCTGAAGGTGGTGTGAAGCAAGCTTTTTGTCTGGCAAACATCTGACAAACAGCACTGAGCGTTCTGTCCACAGAATCTTTGTTGCTACACCCCTTGCTATGTCATTGTACCCTCTTTGGATAATATTTCTCAAATTAAGTAGAGGAAAAATATATGACAGGTGCAAATAATATGCATATTAACCCATAGGTTGAAACTACAGATTCCTTTTTATTAATAATCCAAAATGGGAGTTGACATGCCTTGTCATTCCAATTTTTGGTATAATTACAGTATTAAGTATGAAAAAACTCTTTCAGGAAGCTTTATAAAACTAAATGAATCCAGTTTGCTGTGGTCTCTCATTAGTTTTTGACCTTTCTGATAACCACCTAGTCTAATGGTATGGGCATGTGTGGTGAGTTGCTTCAGTCATTTCTGACTCTGGGCAACCAGATAGACTATTGCCTGTCAGGCTCCTCTGTCTATTGGATTCTCCATAGAAGAGTACTGGAGTGGGATGATATTTTCTTCTCCAGGGGACCTTCCCAATCCAGAGATAATACCCATGTGTCTATCACCTTCAAGATGAATGGAATTAGCATCGAAACAAGACTGCAAGCACAGGTGAGATGCAGGTGCAGATGAATAACTGGAGTTGTGCAGTATACATCCTGTGCAGCTGTCCTGGTAGCCCAAATACCACCACTGCTTCAAAACTGCTTTGACGACAAGAAAACCACTGTTCATACAGCATCAACCAATAACTAAGATGCCACACAACTACAGGTGTCTACATGTGTGTGCTCTGTCTCTATCCCTGTCCATATACACCCACTGAATTTTGACAATTTCATTTCCAGAAATTCAGAGTGCATGCCTGAGCATCTCTCACTAAGCCAAGACCACAGAGTTCATGTTACACTCAAGAGATGATTTAGAAGGAGCCACTAACAAGAATTATATCCCTTCTGCACCATGAGTCAGATGAATGTCCCTTTCTGTCTTACTGTCTGTAGGTAAACTTCCAGTGTGTGTTTAGCCTCTCGTTCTGTATACTGAAAATGGATTCCATCAATTCTCCCTGAGTCTGCGCTGGTTTCCCACTGACCAGGCACAGATGACCACTTTCAAAGAAGGGCTGAAGGTGGTGTGAAGCAAGCTTTTTGTCTGGCAAACATCTGACAAACAGCACTGAGCGTTCTGTCCACAGAATCTTTGTTGCTACACCCCTTGCTATGTCATTGTACCCTCTTTGGATAATATTTCTCAAATTAAGTAGAGGAAAAATATATGACAGGTGCAAATAATATGCATATTAACCCATAGGTTGAAACTACAGATTCCTTTTTTATTAATAATCCAAAATGGGAGTTGACATGCCTTGTCATTCCAATTTTTTTTGGTATAATTACAGTATTAAGTATGAAAAAGCTCTTTCAGGAAGCTTTATAAAACTAAATGAATCCAGTTTGCTGTGGTCTCTCATTAGTTTTTGACCTTTCTGATAACCACCTAGTCTAATGGTATGGGCATGTGTGGTGAGTTGCTTCAGTCATTTCTGACTCTGGGCAACCAGATAGACTATTGCCTGTCAGGCTCCTCTGTCTATTGGATTCTCCATAGAAGAGTACTGGAGTGGGATGATATTTTCTTCTCCAGGGGACCTTCCCAATCCAGAGATAATACCCATGTGTCTCCTGTGTCTAATGCATTGGCAGGCAGGTTCTTTACCACTAGGTATACTAAATCATGGGTTCCCCAGGTAGTGCAAGTGGTAAAGAATCTGCCTGCCAGTGCAGGAGACGCAGGAGTCGTGAGTTTGATCCATGGGTCAGGAAGGTTCCCTGGAGTAGGATAGGGCAACCTGCTCCAGTATTTTTGCTTGGAGAATCCCATGGACAGAGGAGCCTGGCATGCTATACAGTCCATGGGGCTGCAAAGAGTCAGACATGACTCAGCGACTGAGTACCTGATACTAAATCTCGGGCAGCAAGGCCATCCAAAACCCAAAGAACCTCCATCCAATCAGAACACTACTAAATGGCCAAGGCATTTGGGACCCAAAGACTTTCCCAAGTTCATATGACCAGAGAGGGACTAAGCCATCTGAACTCAGATTGCCTGACTGGGTATTTGGTGTTCCAGCAGCTTGCCCCAACCTGGATACAGAAACAAATACTATTATTGACAAAAGCTCCCTGTAGTCACTTCCAAGCTAAAGCACTACCACAAATGAACCACTGAGACGCTCCCAAGAGAAACAGACTGACATGAAGGGCCCAGATCCCCATGTCTTCAGGATTGTGGGATTTTTTTCTTGCCTTTTGGACATCTGGAGAATTCAGTGATGGAAAGTTGTATGGGGGTTTTCTTTTTTTTTCTTTTCTTTTTTTTTTTTTATGTTCCAAATGTGATGGGTTTATTTTATTTTACTCTGATGCAAAAGCAAAGATTCAGCTACAGTACAGGGACCAATAGATTACAAGGTCATGAAAAAGTGGGTGGGACATGCAGGATATATGGGGTTTTTCTATCCAGATTTATGTTTCTACAGGAAAGGGCTCACTCTGCTAAAACAATAAAGTCAGTTGCTCTTAAAGGGGAAAGAAGCATGTTTTCCATGCCCGTATTTCCATACATTACATAATGGATACATTTCCCATCTGAATCAAACTAGCACGTCTCATACTTCAATATGTAACAGAATCACGAGAGGACCTTAGTAGAAATGTAGACTTCTGGGCAGCATACCAGAAAATCAGAGGTAGACGTTTTGGAGTTCCTTCAGGAATCCAGTTCTGGGTCAGTGCAGGGACCACCTGCCCTGCATCTGACTTTGAAAACCCAGACACAGAAGCTGCAGCAAGGCTGTCTCCATGGCAACTGTTGGGGGGAGGGGGCAGGACTGGAGCCTCAGGAGTACCCTCCGCAGGTTGATGTCCTCACATCCCATTGGTATTAACAGAAAATTACATGGAGAATACACTTATATTTAGAATGAACCACAATTTAAAAGACATCAGCAGAAAGAGAATCCATTTATGATCATAAAACTAGATCCTTAAAGAACTTACTTTTATATGGCCTTTGTTTAAAGAATTCACACAATATACTTAAAGTGAATATTATACATGATGATTAAAATACAGACAAGCATAGCGTTCTTCCACAATGTAAACGTGGGTTTTATAATCATTTCACATTGTGTTTCTTTGGCATAGCACTAAATTTTCTAACATATTAATTCTAGTTGAAACAAATTAAACGAGATGGTGCTAGAGACACCGTAACAGTGTACAGCATATATGTGTAAATTCACACAACACATGCCCTGAGATAAGGCAGTCACTTGAAATCATTACCTTATAAATGATTGGTAATTATATTTTCAAATTCCAGTAATAAGATGATTTGGCCATTCATAAATATGTATAATTTTTCTGTACTAACACCGTCGACACATAATTTGTTTTCCAACCCCACTGATTTTCTCCAAGCAGATGTATCATTTTCCAATTATGAAATTAAACATTCGATTTGAAAATATGTTGGCAGTCTAATTCCAGGTTTAATAGCTTTCTGTATATTTTTAGGGCTATATTCTGGTAGAACTCTGGAGAAAATTATGAAATTCAAAAGAGCTAAATGTAAAAGAATGTAATCAGCCTGTGAGACCTATTCAAGTAAACCGCCACCATGGATCACATTCTCATAAGGGAAAGAAGCATGTTTTCCATGCCCGTATTTCCATACATTACATAATGGATACATTTCCCATCTGAATCAAACTAGCACGTCTCATACTTCAATATGTAACAGAATCACGAGAGGACCTTAGTAGAAATGTAGACTTCTGGGCAGCATACCAGAAAATCAGAGGTAGACGTTTTGGAGTTCCTTCAGGAATCCAGTTCTGGGTCAGTGCAGGGACCACCTGCCCTGCATCTGACTTTGAAAACCCAGACACAGAAGCTGCAGCAAGGCTGTCTCCATGGCAACTGTTGGGGGGAGGGGGCAGGACTGGAGCCTCAGGAGTACCCTCCGCAGGTTGATGTCCTCACATCCCATTGGTATTAACAGAAAATTACATGGAGAATACACTTATATTTAGAATGAACCACAATTTAAAAGACATCAGCAGAAAGAGAATCCATTTATGATCATAAAACTAGATCCTTAAAGAACTTACTTTTATATGGCCTTTGTTTAAAGAATTCACACAATATACTTAAAGTGAATATTATACATGATGATTAAAATACAGACAAGCATAGCGTTCTTCCACAATGTAAACGTGGGTTTTATAATCATTTCACATTGTGTTTCTTTGGCATAGCACTAAATTTTCTAACATATTAATTCTAGTTGAAACAAATTAAACGAGATGGTGCTAGAGACACCGTAACAGTGTACAGCATATATGTGTAAATTCACACAACACATGCCCTGAGATAAGGCAGTCACTTGAAATCATTACCTTATAAATGATTGGTAATTATATTTTCAAATTCCAGTAATAAGATGATTTGGCCATTCATAAATATGTATAATTTTTCTGTACTAACACCGTCGACACATAATTTGTTTTCCAACCCCACTGATTTTCTCCAAGCAGATGTATCATTTTCCAATTATGAAATTAAACATTCGATTTGAAAATATGTTGGCAGTCTAATTCCAGGTTTAATAGCTTTCTGTATATTTTTAGGGCTATATTCTGGTAGAACTCTGGAGAAAATTATGAAATTCAAAAGAGCTAAATGTAAAAGAATGTAATCAGCCTGTGAGACCTATTCAAGTAAACCGCCACCATGGATCACATTGTTAAGAATCGCCTTGGCTTTTAGAACTGGGAAAGTCTTTGGAGAGAAGCCATAGGCACGTGCTACAGGAGACTAAGGAGAAACGCTCTGGGGCCAAGGAGAGGTCACCAGCATCACAGGTTTAGGGAGAGACAGCAGAAACACTGAAATCTGGTCACCATGTTCTTCAAGCCATAGTACTATAGTATTTATGGAATTTGATGGCAATGCATTATTCTCATCTTAATCTGAATGTTTAGTACAGAACTAATCATATACCAAGTAGACATAATGAGAAGATATAAAGATCACAAACACTAGTGAAGACTCAGATTTAGCTAGGTAGGCCTTATGCAAAAGGATACAAAAAGATGGTTCATGATGGTGTATACATTTTTCATTGGGTTGATTTTTTTCCCCCAACGCTCAAAGAACTACAGGTGCATGCACTGCGATCCACAGGGAGCAGAGGAGGGAGGAGGGGGGCAGCAGAGGAGAGCTGACTGTTCTCACTCCATGCCACGTTCCTCTCCCGGCTGGAGACAAGCGTCTGCCACGGGCACCGGACTCCCATTGCCACAGAAAGAGGCTGGGATGGTTGGCTCTAGCTCCAAGAGGGTTACCCCATCTTTTCTCAAGGACTACAACTCTATGATTGTAAAGTCTAAAAGGTGTGAGTGCTTGCATTTCCAACCAGGTAGACCAACAGGGGAAACAGATGGGAAAAGATTCAGAGGGAATCAGAGAGAAGAGAGAGGGAGAGACAATCAACCAGGGGAGGGCACAGGACGTGCCCAGACTGAGCGAAGCCTTGGCGAGTCTTGTTTCCTGAGACAGCCACACCCTCTTGTCAGCTTCCAGGAGACACAACGGCACCCTCATAAACAGAACAAAACCCACTTTGTAACTTAAATGCATATAAATTGAGTTCTATCAGAATCAAACATCTCAGCTACTATACTCTTAAAATCACTGTATATACAAATATCTGCCTATAAGTAGAAATTATATGTGAAATCACATATAGAGATACATGTGAAATTAAAAGCTTTACAACATAAAAAGAAAGGAGTCTACCTTTCTTACAATCTTGGAAATAACTACATTTTTCACAGAGTCATACCTTCAGCATGCTTATTTAGAATTGGATATAAAATTTTTAAATTTAAAAATTATCCCATTGGTACAGGACTACAATAGAATACAATAAAAAGCATCACAGGTTTAGGAGAGACAGCAGAAACACTGAAATCTGGTCACCATGTTCTTCAAGCCATAGTACTATAGTATTTATGGAATTTGATGGCAATGCATTATTCTCATCTTAATCTGAATGTTTAGTACAGAACTAATCATATACCAAGTAGACATAATGAGAAGATATAAAGATCACAAACACTAGTGAAGACTCAGATTTAGCTAGGTAGGCCTTATGCAAAAGGATACAAAAAGATGGTTCATGATGGTGTATACATTTTTCATTGGGTTGATTTTTTTCCCCCAACGCTCAAAGAACTACAGGTGCATGCACTGCGATCCACAGGGAGCAGAGGAGGGAGGAGGGGGGCAGCAGAGGAGAGCTGACTGTTCTCACTCCATGCCACGTTCCTCTCCCGGCTGGAGACAAGCGTCTGCCACGGGCACCGGACTCCCATTGCCACAGAAAGAGGCTGGGATGGTTGGCTCTAGCTCCAAGAGGGTTACCCCATCTTTTCTCAAGGACTACAACTCTATGATTGTAAAGTCTAAAAGGTGTGAGTGCTTGCATTTCCAACCAGGTAGACCAACAGGGGAAACAGATGGGAAAAGATTCAGAGGGATTCAGAGAGAAAGAGAGAGGGAGAGACAATCAACCAGGGGAGGGCACAGGACGTGCCCAGACTGAGCGAAGCCTTGGCGAGTCTTGTTTCCTGAGACAGCCACACCCTCTTGTCAGCTTCCAGGAGACACAACGGCACCCTCATAAACAGAACAAAACCCACTTTGTAACTTAAATGCATATAAATTGAGTTCTATCAGAATCAAACATCTCAGCTACTATACTCTTAAAATCACTGTATATACAAATATCTGCCTATAAGTAGAAATTATATGTGAAATCACATATAGAGATACATGTGAAATTAAAAGCTTTACAACATAAAAAGAAAGGAGTCTACCTTTCTTACAATCTTGGAAATAACTACATTTTTCACAGAGTCATACCTTCAGCATGCTTATTTAGAATTGGATATAAAATTTTTAAATTTAAAAATTATCCCATTGGTACAGGACTACAATAGAATACAATAAAAAGCAGAAAATACAGATATGCACCATAATTTCTGAAAGAATAGAATTGAAAGACTTAACACCATTTAGACAAAGACAGTATTAATATGTTGATGTACATTAACTGATACTTTTTACAGATACACACAAAATTCTATGATAACTTTGTGTGAGGCAGGCTTCTATTAATTTCTTCACCTGACTTCCTTCTATATCAGTAATCATATGTTGCAGTATCATTTTAGTGATTCCATTGTATCTAATTAACTGATGCATTATAATGTATCCACTCCATCTGCTGTTTTGAATATTTAGGTTGTCTCCAATTCTCCACTACTAAAAGAGGCTGCAACAGAAAATCTTGATGCTGGTCCATTTTCTGAAATTCTTTTGGATGGATTATTGCCTTGAGCCTTGTACCATTTTAGGACTTTTGAAGCATACTGAAAAATTTCACTCCAGGCAGGTTGTTCGATTTATGGACTCAGCAGGAAAGTGAGAATGCCAAGCTGGGTATCAGGATTTTTTTCTTTCTTTTGGGGGGACAAGTTTGTTGATATGAAGGACAAACAGTTACCTCATAGTTTTAATTACTAGGAAAAATACAACCCCCCTTTTTCATTGATTTTATTTCTCATTTTACAATCTGCACATTTATGTCTTTACCCATTTTCCTATCACTGTGACTGATTTTCTTTTGACTGTTCCTTGTACAAGAGAGATGAACACTCTAACAAGCATATGTATGCATTGATTTTCTCACTAAGAAATTTGCAGTTTTAATTTTGATTAAATCTTTAATTCATTTCTGCCTTTGCTTTTCTGATATCCTATACTTACATTTTCTCAACTATTACTAAAATCTTATTTTTAGACTTAAAATTACACCTCAAACTCATTTTGAGAAAGACTATAAAGTCGGGTGGTAAGGCATGTTGTCTCAGGTTTTCTGATGGTAGAATTAATAAGAATAATACAAAATTTCGATAAGAGTTCTTAACATGGGGTCCCAGGGCTTACTGTGGACCCTGAATATTTTAAATTATCTCCGAAAAGTTGGATGCTTAGGCACTTGTGAATTTTACTAAGAAGTTTCAAAGATTCTATGAAACTCTGAAAGAGGCATATGAAACCTAAATGGTGAAGAACCGGGTTTTCAACAATAAAGCATAAGTTAAGCACACAGTGGCCTTTTTCTCTGAGAGGTGGTAAATCCTTTTACTTTTAAGAGCAGGCCTAGCCATCTCATCTTTTGCCCATGGACACTTTTATTCCAATGAAATGTCAGACAGAGCCCAAGAGATACAGCACAGCTCCACAAAGGAGGAATCGGAGATCCTGAAAATCAGGCAGGGTTTGAAAATATTGGTACTAGAATATGGTTCAAGAGGGCAGCATAGGTGTCGTATGACATCATTGTCCACCTCTTCCAACAGAAGTTCTCTGAAGGACTCATCCTAAGTCAGATTTGCAACAGTTATAGAATCTGAATAAGCTATGCAGTGGTCTCATGAAGAGAAATGCACCGTTATCTCCAAGTGCTGAATATAAGATGCCCTCGGCCCTCATCCTGAACCAGACTCTCTGGCATTAGTACAGAATGGCATTGACAGGATCACAGTGGGATGTTTCTGTGCTAAACACTGACTGTCCACCATGAAATCTGCTTCAGATACCAGCTGCGGCCCCTGAAAAGCCTCTGCTTCCTGGGAGGAATCTGTTAGGCTTCACTCACCCATGTGAGAGAAAACAGGAAAAAGAATTCCTGCATATGTAAATGTAAAGATGTCTTCAAGCTGACACAAATGTAATCATTTTTTTCAAGAGGTAAAAGTCAGGTTTTATAGCTTTCCAATTTTGTGCAGTATTAAAACACTGCTCAAAACAGTTAATTTTATTAAATGAATAAAATCTTATTTTTCGACTTAAAATTACACCTCAAACTCATTTTGAGAAAGACTATAAAGTCGGGTGGTAAGGCATGTTGTCTCAGGTTTTCTGATGGTAGAATTAATAAGAATAATACAAAATTTCGATAAGAGTTCTTAACATGGGGTCCCAGGGCTTACTGTGGACCCTGAATATTTTAAATTATCTCCGAAAAGTTGGATGCTTAGGCACTTGTGAATTTTACTAAGAAGTTTCAAAGATTCTATGAAACTCTGAAAGAGGCATATGAAACCTAAATGGTGAAGAACCGGGTTTTCAACAATAAAGCATAAGTTAAGCACACAGTGGCCTTTTTCTCTGAGAGGTGGTAAATCCTTTTACTTTTAAGAGCAGGCCTAGCCATCTCATCTTTTGCCCATGGACACTTTTATTCCAATGAAATGTCAGACAGAGCCCAAGAGATACAGCACAGCTCCACAAAGGAGGAATCGGAGATCCTGAAAATCAGGCAGGGTTTGAAAATATTGGTACTAGAATATGGTTCAAGAGGGCAGCATAGGTGTCGTATGACATCATTGTCCACCTCTTCCAACAGAAGTTCTCTGAAGGACTCATCCTAAGTCAGATTTGCAACAGTTATAGAATCTGAATAAGCTATGCAGTGGTCTCATGAAGAGAAATGCACCGTTATCTCCAAGTGCTGAATATAAGATGCCCTCGGCCCTCATCCTGAACCAGACTCTCTGGCATTAGTACAGAATGGCATTGACAGGATCACAGTGGGATGTTTCTGTGCTAAACACTGACTGTCCACCATGAAATCTGCTTCAGATACCAGCTGCGGCCCCTGAAAAGCCTCTGCTTCCTGGGAGGAATCTGTTAGGCTTCACTCACCCATGTGAGAGAAAAACAGGAAAAAAAGAATTCCTGCATATGTAAATGTAAAGATGTCTTCAAGCTGACACAAATGTAATCATTTTTTTTCAAGAGGTAAAAGTCAGGTTTTATAGCTTTCCAATTTTGTGCAGTATTAAAACACTGCTCAAAACAGTTAATTTTTATTAAATGAATAACATAGTCAATTGATTTGGAAGCTACTGTGCCACAGAATTAGTTATGCCAAGTTCAGTATTAGACTTAGATGCTGTTTTAGGAGAGAACTCTCATAATTTTGTTTTGCTTTATAACTACTTGCCAATACATCAATACCTACTAAAAAAGCATGAGAAAATCATGCAAATTTATATCCAATCAATTTTAAAAAGAAATCATGTAGAAGCTATTAAATTCTTTTTTTTTAATGCTAAAGGAATGAACAATAGGATTGATCCATAGACATTAGCTTCTAAATTTTGCACTTGCCGTTCTGAACAATTTGTTAAAGGAGATAAAATAGTGAATACGTCAAGCTAGACGTGACAGCACATTAATCTAATTGTAGGATAGAAACTGGTTATCAAGTAATATCGAACAGAAGGAAATTCAAGTATAATAAAAAAAAAAAAAAACTGAATAAACCCTAACGTTACTGTCATTAATTTTTCAATACATACACAAGATTTCATCGAAATGTATTTCAAATCTAAATCAATTTTCTTATGTGCTGATGGAAAACAAAATGCTTTTGTCTGAAACACCGGTTTATACGCTGGCTGTGTTGATTATATTTTTACAATCACTTAAGTTCTCATTTGCAAAATGGAACTAACATATATCTCAGTCTTGATCTAAGGAGTGGATGTTTTCAGCTGTAGAATACTACTCTTTGGTGCTCCCTATACTCCTCTTTGGTGCTCCCTTGTGCCTTTGGACATACAGGAGAGACAGGCCGTAACAGCCAGCTTCAAACGCTGGCGGCTCCCCAACCATCACACTCTTCAGCTGGAAACGGTCGCAGCCTCATCTCTCGCATCCAAACCCATTCTAGTTTTCCTTCTGTCCTGCAAAATGCACATCTTGTCTTTTAAGGAGCAGCCAGAGACAGCAGAATAAACAGGAAGAAGAGGGCCAACTTGGTGCTAAATACCTCCGTTCAAGCGAGGGGGAAAGTGAAGTTTTTCAAATTACCTTCTTATTATTTAGGTATTTATTTGGCTTTGCCAGGTCTCTGTAGCAGGATCTTTAGCTATGGCAAGCATTTCTGTTCATTGAAATCCTAACCCTAAGCCTCTGCTGAGAATGCAAGGGTTTCCGTAGAAAGAGGGATGGGGGAAAAGTTATAGATGAAAGAGATGAGACTCTAAAATTAGAGCTACTTTTATTTTAATACATGCTATCGACAGAATTATTGCATTTTTTATTCACAGAATCAGAAATAAAATACTGAAAATCTCAATCATTTCATAGATGGGAAAACCGAGACCCAAGACTAGGGAGATTAATTAACACATTCAACCTCTCAAACAGCTGCAAAGTGACTGATCTGGGATTTTCACACAAAATATATCTGATTATACCTTTTACATTATGCCTTATTCCAGCGAGGTTCCCAGTAAATCATAGAGCAAGCAAAAATTGCATGTTACTTCTTTTTAGAAAAGGATATGCTCTTAAATACCAAAGGATAGAAATATTTTATATGCAAACATTCTAGAGCTGCAAATTCTTAATAAAGATCAAAATAACTGCATAACTGAGAACCAGGAAGCATTTTCTAATAAAAGTTAAGTAAGTTATACTATTGGCTATTGGTACTTCCAATAAAAACAATATGTAACCTCTAGCGTTTCAAAAAGGGTTATCTGGAGGATGATTACTTGCTAAAAAGCATTCACCTTCATTAAGCAAGTCTCAACAAACACGTAATCTTGTGACACACAGGTGTGGTATAATTTTGCCATTTCAAAAAACTAATTGTGTATGCACACCCTCACTTTCAAATACTCTGTTTTAATATACTCAGTGAATTGTTTAAATAAATTACCCTAACTGACCTTCACAGGAGCGAAATGTCAAGAAACATCTCTTGACAAGTGAATTCACCTCTCAGAGACAAATGAATCACCTTTCTCCTTAACACACAGGACTTTTGTTCACAATTACTTTTATAATAGCCATCTCTCATGAGTCCAAAGATGGCATTCGGGCTATACCTAGATAATCAGTTCTTTGATTATTGATTACAAAATACTTCTTGAGTCATTTTACCTTGGCATTTCATATGCCCACATTCAAGACATCAAGTGTTAGAAGTACAGTCTGTATTCATTTTTCCCATTCAGTATTCTTAACTCCAGTGAATGAGGTTGATCTGGTTCATCTTTCCAGTCTTAGATCAGGTCCTGAGACAAGGCACATGGAGCTGGTTGATTGGCCAGGCTTGGGTCAGAGCTTAGAAAGAATCTGAGGCAGAGGCCACCATTAAAACTGGGAAAAGTGTGTGTGTGCTCAGTTGCTCAGTCCTGTCTTTGCAATCCCATGGACTGTATATAGCCTGCCAGGCTCCTCTGTCCATGGGATTTTCCAGGCCTCGTCTCTTAGGTCTCCTGTGCCGACAGGCAGGTTCTTTACCACTAGCACCACCTAGGAAGCCCTGATCTTAGACAAAGGCCACCATTAAAACTGGAAAAGGTGGGCTTCTCTAGTAAGTAGTATGGGCTTGCGCCGGAAGGGGGGAACGGAATGCTTGACCGGAAAAAAGCAAAAAAAAAAAAAAGAAAACAGGCATTTTCTGTAGTAAAGTTAGCCTGTATCCAACAATTTTAGTTTTAGTTCTCTAACTTAGTTCTCAAACACCAGCTATATCAGAATTCACCTGAAAATTTTAGTAAAAACATATAAAAGTCCAGGTCCTGGTTCTTTATTAGCTCTGCCAGGTAATTCTGAAATACCTGAGTATTTGAGAACCACTGGTCTACACCATACACTTGAAAGTTTCTGCACCTGGTATCTGGTTCTAAGATGGTCCCAGAATTAAAATATTAAGATCTGAATGGCATTTACTGCATGCCAGTTCTTACACTGTATGTATCAACCATCTGCTACAGTATCTTTTAATTCTGGAACCCAAATCTTCAGGCCCAAGGATGAGTTGCTCAGGTCAGTGAGTTATCTAGGTGACCCAGCAGCAACTCCAGGCCAGGAATCAAGGTCAACATTAATGGAGACAAATCATATTAACAGAATATACCTTAGTAAGATGTGATGGAGACAGATCTTTATCCCTGTGGTCTTCCTTCTAAACCCTAAGACCCCAGACTGCTCCATTCCTTTTAAAAAATTCTTTGATTATTGATTACAAAATACTTCTTGAGTCATTTTACCTTGGCATTTCATATGCCCACATTCAAGACATCAAGTGTTAGAAGTACAGTCTGTATTCATTTTTCCCATTCAGTATTCTTAACTCCAGTGAATGAGGTTGATCTGGTTCATCTTTCCAGTCTTAGATCAGGTCCTGAGACAAGGCACATGGAGCTGGTTGATTGGCCAGGCTTGGGTCAGAGCTTAGAAAGAATCTGAGGCAGAGGCCACCATTAAAACTGGGAAAAGTGTGTGTGTGCTCAGTTGCTCAGTCCTGTCTTTGCAATCCCATGGACTGTATATAGCCTGCCAGGCTCCTCTGTCCATGGGATTTTCCAGGCCTCGTCTCTTAGGTCTCCTGTGCCGACAGGCAGGTTCTTTACCACTAGCACCACCTAGGAAGCCCTGATCTTAGACAAAGGCCACCATTAAAACTGGAAAAGGTGGGCTTCTCTAGTAAGTAGTATGGGCTTGCGCCTGAAGTGGGGAACTGAATGCTTGACCGGAAAAAAGCAAAAAAAAAAAAAAGAAAACAGGCATTTTCTGTAGTAAAGTTAGCCTGTATCCAACAATTTTAGTTTTAGTTCTCTAACTTAGTTCTCAAACACCAGCTATATCAGAATTCACCTGAAAATTTTAGTAAAAACATATAAAAGTCCAGGTCCTGGTTCTTTATTAGCTCTGCCAGGTAATTCTGAAATACCTGAGTATTTGAGAACCACTGGTCTACACCATACACTTGAAAGTTTCTGCACCTGGTATCTGGTTCTAAGATGGTCCCAGAATTAAAATATTAAGATCTGAATGGCATTTACTGCATGCCAGTTCTTACACTGTATGTATCAACCATCTGCTACAGTATCTTTTAATTCTGGAACCCAAATCTTCAGGCCCAAGGATGAGTTGCTCAGGTCAGTGAGTTATCTAGGTGACCCAGCAGCAACTCCAGGCCAGGAATCAAGGTCAACATTAATGGAGACAAATCATATTAACAGAATATACCTTAGTAAGATGTGATGGAGACAGATCTTTATCCCTGTGGTCTTCCTTCTAAACCCTAAGACCCCAGACTGCTCAAGAGAGAAACATCAGATAAGTCCCAGTAGAAGTATATTTTAAAAAACACCTGACCTCAAAACTGTGAAGATCATCAAAAATAAGAAAAGTCAGAAAAACTAAACTAAGTAAACACGTCAACTGGGTGATGACATGGGTTACACCATTCGTAATGAGTGGGCAGACCCAGGAAGTCATTTTGATGGAGGTCAGCTGTGAACACAGCTTCTCCTGGACTTAAAGCACCTATTCGTAGTTTACATGAGAAGTTGCCAGTTGCTGATGTATAAATATCAAATGGGTTTTTTTTCCCAGTAACTTCTACCTGCTGTGATTTGTCAATCTTTCCTTTCCTGCTGGATAACTGGTTTACTTCAAGATAGTTCAGTCCAATATATCAAGTTTTCATTGACTTGGTGACTAAAACACTCTTATGTAGATGAATCAGACTGAATGCTTTTGATTTGAAGACTCCAACAGCATTTTCACTTCGACCCAGCTTGGGGCTGCATGCCTGGCCCACCTGACCCTGCTGAACCAGGAAACGTTCTGGAAGTGCTGATGAGCCCCGGCTGGAGTCCGGGGCACCAGGATGTCTCCAGGGCTACCATGGCTGCTTTTTCTTTCTTAATCCTCAAGAGCCACTTCTACAACTTTCATGATCATACTTTAGAAAAGTGTAAGACAGTCCTCTCAGAAGGAAATTCTCCAATTTGCATATTTCCTAGAGACTTCTTTTTGTGGCTCCATTAATTTATTAACACTTTTTAAAGTGATGGAGCTTCCCAGGGTGCTCTCTGTTCAATAAATCATTGAAGTGGTCATAAATAAAACATAACACCTTTAGTCCCTCAGCACCCAGCCCAGAAAAATAAAGGCTACTCATTTCCCAGAGAGATGCTATGAAAATTAACTGATGTTGAAAATCCACTTCTTTCCTTAAATTAGGAAAGACTGTAGCAAGACATAGATAAACCATATTCAGATGTGAAACAGAACAAAAAAGAAATGATAAAAACAGCATGAACCTATCATAGGACCATTAAAGCAAATCAGTTTATTCGGGATAAAAGTAACTGAAGTGAAAAAATGGATAGCTCTTCTTTGAAATCTCTCTTTCTAGGTTTGGTATGTTTTCCTTAATAACTGTCATTTTTGTCTGTTTGTTTCTTCGCTCAGTTACTAAGTCATGCTCGATATTTTGGGATCCCACGCCAAGTAGCAGGCCAGTCTCCTCCGTCCTTCACTATCTCCTGGAGGTTGCTCAAATTCATATCCAATGAGTCACTGATGCCATCCAACCGTCTCATTCTCTGCCTATCCCTTCTCCTTTTGTCATCAGTCTTTCTCAGAAACACTTATTTTCAATTCAAGCTTTAGTGTCATTCCCAGTGATATTTTAGAGTTTGTTGTTTTTGTTGTTGTTTAGTCACTCCATCATGTCCAACTCTTTCCAATCCCATGGATTATAACCCACCAGGCTTCCCTGTCCAGGGGATTTCCCAGGCAAGAATACTGGAACAGGCTGCCATTTCCTTCCCCAGGGGATCTTCCCCACCCAGGCACTGAACCTGTGTCTCTCGCATTGGCAGGCAGATTCTTTATCACTGAGCCACCAGGGAAGGGCATTTTAGGTTTGCCCACATTTTAATTTTATTACTGCCCAATAATGTACTTTTATCTACATATAAGAATATCACTGGGGCCAGCAGTCAGATTATGAAAATGCCAGAGGAAGGAAATCTTTACCTTCTTAATAGTTAATCAATAAGGTCACATCATATCACCAACCTAAATGCTGTCTTCCAGAGCTAAAATCAGCTATCCATTTGTGATATGTTATGGACAAAATGATCTCACCCTGATGTAATTTTAAAGTGATGGAGCTTCCCAGGGTGCTCTCTGTTCAATAAATCATTGAAGTGGTCATAAATAAAACATAACACCTTTAGTCCCTCAGCACCCAGCCCAGAAAAATAAAGGCTACTCATTTCCCAGAGAGATGCTATGAAAATTAACTGATGTTGAAAATCCACTTCTTTCCTTAAATTAGGAAAGACTGTAGCAAGACATAGATAAACCATATTCAGATGTGAAACAGAACAAAAAAGAAATGATAAAAACAGCATGAACCTATCATAGGACCATTAAAGCAAATCAGTTTATTCGGGATAAAAGTAACTGAAGTGAAAAAATGGATAGCTCTTCTTTGAAATCTCTCTTTCTAGGTTTGGTATGTTTTCCTTAATAACTGTCATTTTGTCTGTTTGTTTCTTCGCTCAGTTACTAAGTCATGCTCGATATTTTGGGATCCCACGCCAAGTAGCAGGCCAGTCTCCTCCGTCCTTCACTATCTCCTGGAGGTTGCTCAAATTCATATCCAATGAGTCACTGATGCCATCCAACCGTCTCATTCTCTGCCTATCCCTTCTCCTTTTGTCATCAGTCTTTCTCAGAAACACTTATTTTCAATTCAAGCTTTAGTGTCATTCCCAGTGATATTTTAGAGTTTGTTGTTTTTGTTGTTGTTTAGTCACTCCATCATGTCCAACTCTTTCCAATCCCATGGATTATAACCCACCAGGCTTCCCTGTCCAGGGGATTTCCCAGGCAAGAATACTGGAACAGGCTGCCATTTCCTTCCCCAGGGGATCTTCCCCACCCAGGCACTGAACCTGTGTCTCTCGCATTGGCAGGCAGATTCTTTATCACTGAGCCACCAGGGAAGGGCATTTTAGGTTTGCCCACATTTTAATTTTATTACTGCCCAATAATGTACTTTTATCTACATATAAGAATATCACTGGGGCCAGCAGTCAGATTATGAAAATGCCAGAGGAAGGAAATCTTTACCTTCTTAATAGTTAATCAATAAGGTCACATCATATCACCAACCTAAATGCTGTCTTCCAGAGCTAAAATCAGCTATCCATTTGTGATATGTTATGGACAAAATGATCTCACCCTGATGTATGATTTCTGGACTCTACTACAGTGGGCAACTTAAAAGTTCTTTAAATTCAAGTCTTCAGTACTACTAATTAAGTTTTTTCACTTAAACAATGGTATCTTCATAGGCAGGTGTCCCAAGTGGCACTAGTGGTAAAGAACCCACCTACCCATGTTTGAGACATTTGCTCATCTGAATAAACAGAGCTAAGAAAAATTATTATACACATGTACACCTAAATTGAGGTATCTGTTCATCATCAAGACGTATAAAATGTTTCCAACTATATCACAACTCAGAAGATCAGCAAGTGAACATAAATCACAGACAAAACAAATGCAACCATATTAATGATCATAATTCATGATTTACTAAACACTGTGCTTCAGCCACTTTTCTAGGAAACCCTGTGTACCCTAGCATTTCACACCACGAATAGGCTTTCTAGTTGTGCCTATTCTAATAACATATGCAATCAATCTAATTATGCAAAGGACTTACTAAATTTACTTTTTATTTCACAATAGGCTGAACTGGGAATATTTTAAGATTTTTAATTAACAGAAAGGATTATCAAACATTATTTTAAATTTTTGGCTGTTTATATTAGACATCACTGGATGTTGCATAAATTTCCACCACTTACTCATTGGCTCTCAGTGTGTACGTGTGCACCTGTCATTCTGAATACATGTGTGAGCATGCCTGAACAATATGGACGCTAGTCGTGAGATGCGTTACAAAAGATTATTTCTATGAAGATTACCCTATACAGCAATCTTTGGAGTTTCAATTAGAAAGATGAAAGTAAATCCTAAAGTACAGTTTCAATTTGTTGGGAGAATATTTCCTGGGAATATTTCCTGTTGGGAAAAAGCCTCATTTCTAAGGCACTTTGACATGCAAGCATGTAAAAATACTGCATGGAAATATGTATTGAAAAGGCTCCAGAAATCAATGCCTGATGATAAATAAATACACAGCTGCCATTCATCTGTGGGGTTTGAGGTACAGTGATAAAGCATCCGTCTGCCAATGCAGGAGACACAGGTTCAGTCCCTGTGTTGGATCCCTTGAAGGAAAAAATAGCAAACCATTCCAGTATTCTTGCCTGGGAAATCCCATGATCAGAGAAGACTGGCACTGCAATCTACAGAGTCACAAAGAGTCAAACAGGACCAAGTAACTGAACACACACACACATTTATGTGTAGAACATTGCTCCCTTTTAGTTTATTGCATTTGGAGAAGACATGCTGAAAAATCCAATTATATTTATCTTGTGCAAACTCAGTTTAAAGATATTTGCCGGAGACTTTAAGCTGAAGTTATTACCAGATGGCCAGATCTCATTTTTTAACTCTGGCTAGTTTTCCTTTATTTGATTATCCATGTTTTGGGTCAATTTAAGTATTAAATAACTTAGCACAGTACATGAGACTTTGTTAATATTGTTAATATCTGGCTGTTAATATTATTCCTGGACATTAAAACATCAGCCATCTTTTCTAGGAAACCCTGTGTACCCTAGCATTTCACACCACGAATAGGCTTTCTAGTTGTGCCTATTCTAATAACATATGCAATCAATCTAATTATGCAAAGGACTTACTAAATTTACTTTTTATTTCACAATAGGCTGAACTGGGAATATTTTAAGATTTTTAATTAACAGAAAGGATTATCAAACATTATTTTAAATTTTTGGCTGTTTATATTAGACATCACTGGATGTTGCATAAATTTCCACCACTTACTCATTGGCTCTCAGTGTGTACGTGTGCACCTGTCATTCTGAATACATGTGTGAGCATGCCTGAACAATATGGACGCTAGTCGTGAGATGCGTTACAAAAGATTATTTCTATGAAGATTACCCTATACAGCAATCTTTGGAGTTTCAATTAGAAAGATGAAAGTAAATCCTAAAGTACAGTTTCAATTTGTTGGGAGAATATTTCCTGGGAATATTTCCTGTTGGGAAAAAGCCTCATTTCTAAGGCACTTTGACATGCAAGCATGTAAAAATACTGCATGGAAATATGTATTGAAAAGGCTCCAGAAATCAATGCCTGATGATAAATAAATACACAGCTGCCATTCATCTGTGGGGTTTGAGGTACAGTGATAAAGCATCCGTCTGCCAATGCAGGAGACACAGGTTCAGTCCCTGTGTTGGATCCCTTGAAGGAAAAAATAGCAAACCATTCCAGTATTCTTGCCTGGGAAATCCCATGATCAGAGAAGACTGGCACTGCAATCTACAGAGTCACAAAGAGTCAAACAGGACCAAGTAACTGAACACACACACACATTTATGTGTAGAACATTGCTCCCTTTTAGTTTATTGCATTTGGAGAAGACATGCTGAAAAATCCAATTATATTTATCTTGTGCAAACTCAGTTTAAAGATATTTGCCGGAGACTTTAAGCTGAAGTTATTACCAGATGGCCAGATCTCATTTTTTAACTCTGGCTAGTTTTCCTTTATTTGATTATCCATGTTTTGGGTCAATTTAAGTATTAAATAACTTAGCACAGTACATGAGACTTTGTTAATATTGTTAATATCTGGCTGTTAATATTATTCCTGGACATTAAAACAGCCTAATAACTTTATGCTCCAGATGGTGCTAAGGACTCCAGAATTCTGCTCAAATCCACACTGCCTTCACCACCAGCCAAGACCAAATTCATTGGAAATAATAAATTTAAGAATATTATAAATAGACACCTGCTGAAATAAATAAACTAATAATGTAAGAAGTTTACAATATCAAAAGAACACTAAATACAGACCTCCTATAAACAAGCTTCTCAATGCCTCAGTATTAACTAATCATGGAAAAAATGGAGTGCCTATGCCCACCTGAAGATTTCAATTAAGTAGTGTTGGAGTTAGGGTCTCAGGCAAGCCTGATGCACAGCCAGGGCTGAGAACCACAAGTTTATAAGGTAATGATAAAAGTGTCTGGTAAAAGTCAGCTGTGTCTGACTCTTTGCAACCCCACCGGCAGGAGCCCGCCGGGTTCTCCCAGCCATGGAATTCTGCAGGCAAAACTACTAGTGTGGGTGGCCACTCCTTTCTCCAGGAGATCTTCCCAATCCAGGGATCAAACCCAGGTCTCCTGAATTACAGGCATATTCTTTACTGTCTGAGCCACCAGAGAAGGCCCAACTGGCTAAAATCTGGTCAGTTGCTGACCATCATGCTACCAGAGCAGAGCAAACTGTGGTATTTTCTCTCAAAACTCTTACTGTTTTCCCCCCTCCTGCTTTTATGTGCTTCTAGAATGCCCTCTGTTTCCAACTGGTCAATCCTACTTCTCCTAGAAGATTTCTTTCATGTCCTCCTCCTCCCAGATGGTCACATGAGCCATAGGATCTCAGACTCTCCCCATGGCCATGTATGTACCTGCCGTATTCAGTTTCTCTGCTAGATCACCCGTTCTCTGAGGAAAAAGAATTTTACTTTGTTCATCTTGGGTATCTCAGTCCCCAACAGATGTCTGAGCTAGCCAAAAATTTGAACCAGTGAAATAATCCAGAAAAAATGATTACTGCCCTTGACTGTATATCCACATAAAGGCAAATGGCCCTGGCTGATGACCATGATTGCTCTGAATCAGTTCCTCGAGCTGGGTTTTTGCACAGGACAGAGATGCTCTTTCAAGAACTACCATAAAGTCAGCCAAAGTGAGGGAGGCATGAGTGGGAATAGGCAAGAAAAGGAAACTTCCGGAAGACTTAGTACAGAATTATTAGAAATCAGCATCGGGGCAAAGAGCAGAGAGAAAGCTGAATTGTAAATGGACCAAGTATACTTTTCTGCATATGCTTGATCGATTACATTGGTAACTGACTAAAGTTATCTATCATTCATCCTTATTAGGGTATTCTTTATTGACCTTGAAGTAGTAATTTTTTATTTCCAATCCTTTCATCCAATTGTTTAGATGTGTCAGATTATTAGTTTTGAACAAATAGGTCCAAATTCCAAATAAAATTATGCTTAAATAATCAAAAATATTTAGGATATGTATTTTTCAGTTTGTGAACTGAGAAAATATGAAAAAATATAATGGATGACTTACATGATTTCAGCAACAAAATCATTTATTTAATGAAACATTTTTCCAGCCCCTTTCAAGCATTCAAAATGCTCTTTGCAAAACAATCACACATTCATACGGCAGAGCCCTTGTGGATTCTGCGCAAAACTACTGTTTGCCACTCCTTTCTCCAGGAGATCTTTCCAATCCAGGGATCAAACCCAGGTCTCCTGAATTACAGGCATATTCTTTACTGTCTGAGCCACCAGAGAAGGCCCAACTGGCTAAAATCTGGTCAGTTGCTGACCATCATGCTACCAGAGCAGAGCAAACTGTGGTATTTTCTCTCAAAACTCTTACTGTTTTCCTCCTGCTTTTATGTGCTTCTAGAATGCCCTCTGTTTCCAACTGGTCAATCCTACTTCTCCTAGAAGATTTCTTTCATGTCCTCCTCCTCCCAGATGGTCACATGAGCCATAGGATCTCAGACTCTCCCCATGGCCATGTATGTACCTGCCGTATTCAGTTTCTCTGCTAGATCACCCGTTCTCTGAGGAAAAAGAATTTTACTTTGTTCATCTTGGGTATCTCAGTCCCCAACAGATGTCTGAGCTAGCCAAAAATTTGAACCAGTGAAATAATCCAGAAAAAATGATTACTGCCCTTGACTGTATATCCACATAAAGGCAAATGGCCCTGGCTGATGACCATGATTGCTCTGAATCAGTTCCTCGAGCTGGGTTTTTGCACAGGACAGAGATGCTCTTTCAAGAACTACCATAAAGTCAGCCAAAGTGAGGGAGGCATGAGTGGGAATAGGCAAGAAAAGGAAACTTCCGGAAGACTTAGTACAGAATTATTAGAAATCAGCATGGGGGCAAAGAGCAGAGAGAAAGCTGAATTGTAAATGGACCAAGTATACTTTTCTGCATATGCTTGATCGATTACATTGGTAACTGACTAAAGTTATCTATCATTCATCCTTATTAGGGTATTCTTTATTGACCTTGAAGTAGTAATTTTTTATTTCCAATCCTTTCATCCAATTGTTTAGATGTGTCAGATTATTAGTTTTGAACAAATAGGTCCAAATTCCAAATAAAATTATGCTTAAATAATCAAAAATATTTAGGATATGTATTTTTCAGTTTGTGAACTGAGAAAATATGAAAAAATATAATGGATGACTTACATGATTTCAGCAACAAAATCATTTATTTAATGAAACATTTTTCCAGCCCCTTTCAAGCATTCAAAATGCTCTTTGCAAAACAATCACACATTCATACAGTTAACTTACTCTTCACTATTTAAAGGCCATTTTTAAATATCTACTTTTTAAATGTGTTTCTTTTCATATATGGAGTATATTCAGGTGGCCTGAAAGCCACCTGTCATCACAGAAAATTTCAGGAAATCCTGAAGTCTTTTTCTTTGGGAAATGTGAAGTTTGCAACTTTCTCCAACTGGGCTCACATAACCACAAACATCAAATAAAATTTTTTTTAACCTCACTACTCAATACAAAGTTTCAACAAGTTTCTACTATATTAGAAGAACATGTTCTATTAATCTTTTAAATTGAATAAACCTAAGACAATGAACACTCACAGAGGTACATAATTTCATGTGAGAGTATCAACTCTTTCCTCAAGTTATCATGGGTACTATACACAGCATGCAGCACTCAATACACAGAACAAAGGCCCCCTTTTCATCCCATTATTAAAATGTTTTTTCTTGCATCAGGTCATAAAAACTGCACAGTTAATCAGAATATCTAGTGTATTCTCCTAAATCCAAGCCTGTATTCTGTGGTGTGGGCATACCTCAATTTGGAGACATGACCCACTTGGCAATGGCGATTCTAACTGGTAATCAGTGGGCGAGTCACTCTCAGTAAGACCTTCTGTTGTGGTTCATTTTAATGTATATATATATATATATATATATATATATATATATATATATATAATATGTAATACTTTCTCTTTGTAACAAATAGGATCATTTGAGATAAGAGTCAAGTCTTATCTGAATGTCTTGGATAAATGCCTATGCTTCATGTCCTATTCTGTAGGTTGCTTTGTGGAAACAATATCAACTGGCATAGCAAGGCACACAGATCCATCCCATATTTTCTTAATTATAGTATATAGTGTTCCATTGCATGGCTCTGTCATCCCTTATTATTTCCCTAATAATGGCCCTAATATTGCTTGTCAAATTTTGGCATTTGGATTACCCCAGAAGAGCTGCTGAACCATTAACTGCTAATTGAGTATCCTGCGGATGGGGCTGGAGAGTCTGCATGTTTGATTTTATCCCAAGTGGTGCTAGTTGATGCTGCCAGAATGAGAGTACACTTTTAGAATCACTGATACAGGGAAGCGACAAAGACACAGAATTGCTGGAAAACTTGTGAGACAGCTATCAAATTTAACACAATCTCACCAAAGTGTCTTACAAGGCAGTTGCTCTGTAGCTTCAGTTCCAGAGTTCGCACACCTGCGTTAATCGGTACAGTACGTGCTATTTCACTTCAGTCATGTCCAACCCTTTGCGACCCTATGGACTGTGGCTCGGAGTGGGATGCCATGCCCAGGGGATCTACCCAACCCAGGGATCAAACCCATTACTCTTGTGTCTCCTGCACTGGTAGACAGGTTCTTTACCACGAGGGCCACAGTGAAGCTATCCAACATAAATTACCATCCAGTTGATGGCTGGGAACTGGATTTCCTTCTAAACTGCACTTTCAGAGTGCAAGCACGGGTGACTAGCCCTCTCCTCATGTGTATTGTCCATCTATGTTTCCTTTCTAATAGTGTATGTGGCTTTGGAAAATTCATTCATGGGAGTTTTTGAAATATGCATAGTGTGATATGAACGATATGAATACATATCACAGTATTCATTCTTTTTTTTTTTAATTGTTTTTTTTTTAACCTTTAATTTATTTATTTTTGGCTGTGCTAGATCTTTGTTGATATGTGGGTTTAGCTGCTCTGTGGTATGTGAGATCTTCCTGGGTGAGGGATCGAACCTGTGTCTCCTGCATTGGCAGACAGGTTCTTATCCACTGAGCCACAAGGGAAGCCTGACAGTATTCATTCTTTGTCGTTGTAAGTTGCTTGGCTTTTTTGTATTCAGAATTCATTTTTTGGAAGTTTAAGGTTCACAGAAAAATGAGGGGAAAGTACAGAGATTTCCAGTACATCCCCGTTCCTACAAATGCAGAGTGCCCCCTACATTATAACATTCTCCATGAAGGCAGTACACTTGCTACAATGGATGAATCTATGCTGACCTATCACAAAACACTCAAGGTCCATAGTTCATCTTACGGTTTAGTCTCAGTGCTACACATTCTCCAGGTTTGGACAAATATATGTTTCCATTATTATGGTATGATACTGGGTATTTTCAGTGCCCTAAGAAATCTTTATATTCTACCTATTATCCCTCACTCTCCCAACCCCTAGCAATCACTGATCTTTCTCTTGTCTTCACAATTCTGCCTTTTGCAGAATGTCATACAGTTGAAATCAAAACCAAACAGCGTATTCAAATTGGCTTCTTTCACTTTAGTAATACATACTTAAGTTTCCTCCATGTGCTTTTATGGCTTGATCACTTCGGTTCAGTTTCTAAGTTGTGTCTGACCCTTTACAGTCCCTGAGACTGTAGCAAGACAGGTTCCCCTGTCCTTTACCATGCTCAAACTCACGCCCACTGAGTGAGTGAGGCCATCCAATCATCTCACATTCTCTGCCACCCCCTTCTCATCCTGCTCTCAATCTTTCCCAGCATCAGGATCTTTTCCAGGGAGCTGGCTCTTTGCATTAGATGGCCAAAGTACTGGAGCTTCAGCATCAATCCTTCCATGAATATTCTGGGTTGACTTTCTTTTTTGATTCCTGAGTTGATAGGTCATTTCCTTTTAGCACTGGATAATATTCCATTGTCTGGATCTACCATAATTAGTTAATCCATTCACCTACTCAGGGACGTCTTGGTTGCATCCCAATTTGGGCAATTAGGAACACAGCTGCATACTTCCATGTGCAGGTTTCTGTGTGGACATGATTTCAGTTCCTTTGGGTAAACACCAAGATGTACAGTTGCTAGATCATATGGTAAGAGTATGTTCAATTTTGTAAGAAACTGACAAGCTATCTTCCAAAGTGGCTGTACCTTTATGCATTCCCTTCAGCAATAATGAGAGCTCCCGCTGTTCCACATCATCACCAGAATTTGCTGTCACTAGTATTTTGGATTTTGGTCATTCTAATAGACGAATCATGGTGTCTCAGTGTTTTAAGTTGCATGTCCCTTGACTTTTTACATTTTTTTCTCTCTTTGTAAGATTTAGGGATCAGTATGGTTAAATTTCTCAGTACTTAATTGCACTGACCACTTCATGTTTAATGCCCACAAGGACATTAACTATACAAAGCTAATAAGCATTTCCATAAATTTACCAAATATTTTATCCTCTTGAAACATTTAGGCCTTTAATCAACTCAGAATTTATCCTAGGTAGCTAGAAAGTTAATTAGACTTCATTTTTCCATACAGAGAGCCAATGATACAACATTCAGACAAGAACATTGACTGAAAAAGTCACTCTTTCCTTTCCATATATATGAAATTCTCACACACGCAGAAGACTATTCTGAGTCTTTATAATCCTTAAAAGTCTAGTCTTTTACAGGCTTAACAAGGTAATTCATGTTAAAAAAGAAAACAGCCCAACAGTTATGCATACTTTCTCTTATAATTATTACCATATTTTAAACTGTCTTGGGTTGTTTTGTTCAATTATATTTATTTCCATGTGTTTTTTTAATCTTTTTTTTTTTTGTCACTTATGAACACTGGAGTTTCTGAGTGGACCATGCTAACCCCCTTCCATCCAATCATCTCACATTCTCTGCCACCCCCTTCTCATCCTGCTCTCAATCTTTCCCAGCATCAGGATCTTTTCCAGGGAGCTGGCTCTTTGCATTAGATGGCCAAAGTACTGGAGCTTCAGCATCAATCCTTCCATGAATATTCTGGGTTGACTTTCTTTTTTGATTCCTGAGTTGATAGGTCATTTCCTTTTAGCACTGGATAATATTCCATTGTCTGGATCTACCATAATTAGTTAATCCATTCACCTACTCAGGGACGTCTTGGTTGCATCCCAATTTGGGCAATTAGGAACACAGCTGCATACTTCCATGTGCAGGTTTCTGTGTGGACATGATTTCAGTTCCTTTGGGTAAACACCAAGATGTACAGTTGCTAGATCATATGGTAAGAGTATGTTCAATTTTGTAAGAAACTGACAAGCTATCTTCCAAAGTGGCTGTACCTTTATGCATTCCCTTCAGCAATAATGAGAGCTCCCGCTGTTCCACATCATCACCAGAATTTGCTGTCACTAGTATTTTGGATTTTGGTCATTCTAATAGACGAATCATGGTGTCTCAGTGTTTTAAGTTGCATGTCCCTTGACTTTTTACATTTTTTTCTCTCTTTGTAAGATTTAGGGATCAGTATGGTTAAATTTCTCAGTACTTAATTGCACTGACCACTTCATGTTTAATGCCCACAAGGACATTAACTATACAAAGCTAATAAGCATTTCCATAAATTTACCAAATATTTTATCCTCTTGAAACATTTAGGCCTTTAATCAACTCAGAATTTATCCTAGGTAGCTAGAAAGTTAATTAGACTTCATTTTTCCATACAGAGAGCCAATGATACAACATTCAGACAAGAACATTGACTGAAAAAGTCACTCTTTCCTTTCCATATATATGAAATTCTCACACACGCAGAAGACTATTCTGAGTCTTTATAATCCTTAAAAGTCTAGTCTTTTACAGGCTTAACAAGGTAATTCATGTTAAAAAAGAAAACAGCCCAACAGTTATGCATACTTTCTCTTATAATTATTACCATATTTTAAACTGTCTTGGGTTGTTTTGTTCAATTATATTTATTTCCATGTGTTTTTTTAATCTTTTTTTTTTTTGCCACTTATGAACATCTTGGAGTTTCTGAGTGGAAGATTTATATTAAGTCTTTAAATAATTAAAATTGTATATTAGAAAGAATTCTTTTTTTATTATTCATTTATTAAAGACTGCATCAGGTCTTAGTAATGGTGTGCAGGTTTCTCTCTAGTTGTGGCACGTGGCCTAAGCACTTACCACGCACAGGCTTAGTTGTTCCATGGCATGAGGCAACATCCTGGACCAGGGATCAAATCCATGTTCCTTGCAAGGGAAGGCATATTATGTCTTGTTTGTTTTTGATATGAACCATTTTCAAGGTCTTTATTGAATCTGTTACAACACTGCTTCTATTTTATGTTTTGATTTTTTAACTACAAGTTATGTGGGATCTTAGCTCCCCAACCAGGGCTTGAACCCACATCTATTACATTGGAAAGCAAAGCCTTAATCACTAGATGACCAGGAAAATCCAGAAAGAATTCTTTTATATGCAAAGATTCTATAATAAGCCTTGTCATTCATGAATTTGATACATATTTTCTTTCTCTCTGTTTTTCCGTTATGTATTTCTAAGAAATTAAATATTTTTCTCCCAAAAAGTTTTGCATATTTTTGTGAGGGCTTTACCTATATATCTTATATTTTTATTGTTTTTGTAGAAGGGACTTTATACTATTTTACATTTTCTAGTTACTTATGGCTGATACATAGGAAAGCTAATGATTTTTTTCTGTTTTGAGATTGGATCTGGATAACTTAATGGACTCACTTTAGTAGTGATAATAGCTTGTTAATTATTCCCTTGTGTTTTCTGGGTATATGAATGTGAAATCTACAAACAATGGCATGGCTGTTTTTGCCCACCGTTATATACCCCATGTTTAGGATTGCCTTATATCTCAAGTATAATGCTATTACAGGTGATAGAAGCATAATATTCTAGGTTTTTATGGAAGTACTTCTAATACTGCACTCCTAAATACAGTATGTCTAACTATTAACTCCTCAAGAAGCTAAAGAACTTCCTTCTATGTATTCTGCTAAAATAATTAACTGATTACGACAGGTAATCATTGGAAAATCCCCTGAGCCTGGGAAACGTTGAGGGCAAGAGGAGAAGATGACGACAGAGAAAGAGATGGCTGGACCTGAGTTTGAGTAAACTCCTAGAGACAGTGAAGGACATGGAAGATGGGCGTGCTGCAGTCCATGGCGTCACAGTTGCAGACACAACTTAGCAAATGAACGACAACAACATTGTACTTAGTCAAATGTATGTTAGGAATCTGTGGAAATGGCTGCAGGCTTTTCTTCTGATTAATAATAATATAGTAGTTTTCATTATTTACTTTTCAGATATTGAGCCATCCTTGCATATTCAAAATAAAAAATGATCCTTTCACATATATATGATTCAATTTTACTTAAGTTTTTTGTGCCAACTATTAAAAGTTGAGCTATAATTTTACTAACTGGTTAGGGTGTGGAGACATGGGGTCCTACATTGCTTATATAACATTAAATTTCTCTAAAATAACCTCCCCTTGGTTAATCAAGTCAGATTACACTGAGTCACTGGCTTGACAGCCTTTCCATTCCCCCCACCAGATTACGTTTCAGCCATTTAGTGTCCACCCTATGCTTATCACGTTTGAATTTGATACATATTTTCTTTCTCTTGTTTTTCCGTTATGTATTTCTAAGAAATTAAATATTTCTCCCAAAAAGTTTTGCATATTTTTGTGAGGGCTTTACCTATATATCTTATATTTTTATTGTTTTTGTAGAAGGGACTTTATACTATTTTACATTTTCTAGTTACTTATGGCTGATACATAGGAAAGCTAATGATTTTTTTCTGTTTTGAGATTGGATCTGGATAACTTAATGGACTCACTTTAGTAGTGATAATAGCTTGTTAATTATTCCCTTGTGTTTTCTGGGTATATGAATGTGAAATCTACAAACAATGGCATGGCTGTTTTTGCCCACCGTTATATACCCCATGTTTAGGATTGCCTTATATCTCAAGTATAATGCTATTACAGGTGATAGAAGCATAATATTCTAGGTTTTTATGGAAGTACTTCTAATACTGCACTCCTAAATACAGTATGTCTAACTATTAACTCCTCAAGAAGCTAAAGAACTTCCTTCTATGTATTCTGCTAAAATAATTAACTGATTACGACAGGTAATCATTGGAAAATCCCCTGAGCCTGGGAAACGTTGAGGGCAAGAGGAGAAGATGACGACAGAGAAAGAGATGGCTGGACCTGAGTTTGAGTAAACTCCTAGAGACAGTGAAGGACATGGAAGATGGGCGTGCTGCAGTCCATGGCGTCACAGTTGCAGACACAACTTAGCAAATGAACGACAACAACATTGTACTTAGTCAAATGTATGTTAGGAATCTGTGGAAATGGCTGCAGGCTTTTCTTCTGATTAATAATAATATAGTAGTTTTCATTATTTACTTTTCAGATATTGAGCCATCCTTGCATATTCAAAATAAAAAATGATCCTTTCACATATATATGATTCAATTTTACTTAAGTTTTTTGTGCCAACTATTAAAAGTTGAGCTATAATTTTACTAACTGGTTAGGGTGTGGAGACATGGGGTCCTACATTGCTTATATAACATTAAATTTCTCTAAAATAACCTCCCCTTGGTTAATCAAGTCAGATTACACTGAGTCACTGGCTTGACAGCCTTTCCATTCCCCCCACCAGATTACGTTTCAGCCATTTAGTGTCCACCATATGCTTATCACTGCTTATTCAAAGAACACACTAACAAGCCCTCTGGGTTGAGTGACAGTGTCATACACAGTTACAGAATGAGTATCGACTTTTGAGTCAGATCTGATGTGGCCCATCATTATTGCGTGAAATGAGACCTACTTCTCCTCTGTAAAATGAATACACCTACTTTGCACGCTGCTGAAACCAGTGAATAATCCTCATAGAGTATCTGTAATATACAGTGGTTTCTATAAATGGTGGTAGTGATGATTTTCCTTGAAGAACACAGACATAAGCATTTGTTTCTTTGGATAGGTCAGTCTTTGTAGGTTAAGCGATGTGTAGGGCTTACACAGGTAATGCACAAATATCACTCATGAAAACTATATCTGAGGGCTTCCCCTGGTGGTCCAGTGGGTAAGGACACCGCCTTGCAGTGCAAGGGGCGCCGGTTCGAGCCCTGGCCTGGGAAGATCCCACGTGCCGCGGAGCGGCTGGACTGATGTGTCCAATCACCGAGCCGGAGCTCTGGAGCGCATGTGCCCAGAGCCGACTCTGCAACAACAGACGCCATTGCGATGGGAGGCCCACAGGACCCAAAGAACGAAGACGAATGAAAATAGAGAAATGAAAGACCAATAGAAATGGCCAGCCCGCTCCCCTCCCTCCCCAACCTGACCCCCGCCCAAAGTAAATAAATAAATAAATCTTTAAAAAAAAAAAAAAAAGAAAACTATATCTGAGATAAATTGTGTCCCCCACGATGACAGGTTGAGGATGACCTCATCTGTGGTGATTGTTATTGTTACCTTATTCAGAACTAAAATCTTTGCAGATATAATGAGTTAGGATGAGGTCATACTGTCATCCAATATGACAGGGATCCTTATAAAGAGAAGGAAGATGAAGTGAAGACCATGGCGACAAGAACACCAGGGGATGACAGAGGCAAAACCTAGAGTGATGCATCGACAAGAAGAGGAACACTTGGGGTGACCAGAACGTGGAGGAGGCAGGAAGGATCCTCCCCTAGAGGCTTTGGAGGGAGCATGGCTCTGCCAACACCTGATTTCACTTTTCTAGCCTCCAGAATGCCAAAATGATCAAATTCTGTTGTTTAAGCCACCCATTCGCAGATACTTGTTATGTTAATGCTAGGGGTATCTCATGGATCCAAACCAGGGGATGGCTGGAGGTTCAGTTTGGCAATAGAATAAACCAAGAGGATGGTGGTGCAGTGTCAGCAAACAGAAAATGTTGATATTAAGTCAACTGTTATCTAAGCTAGAATGAAGCTAGAAACATGTTCTGAACTACACACCAAGCAGAGCACAAGGGGACATGGCAGAAGAGTACAGAGAATATGGTCATTTATGCCACAATAGGGACCTGTGACAAACAGACACTAAAGTTACATCAGATGCTCATTACTTCATTGGGAAGTGGGTGCAAACTTAACTGCAAGAACACATTTGATAGCGTACTTAGCAAACATTGCCACGGCAGTACAACTTCTTGGGGGCCTAGTAACACTAGACAAGGGATAATCAATCCCCAGTGTAATTTTGCCAGGAAGTGGAAAATCATCGTGGGTACTGAGACTTTTTTGCCCAGTAACTCACATTTGTCCTATCAATTCAATTCTGCTGAAACTTGAGCTCCATACCCTTCTTGGATCATGCCTGTCTCAACCTTGAGAATTTCATCCTTCTCATCACTTCCTATTTTCTGACTGACATCTAAAGCTACATGGATCATTACTCTACCTCATCAGACAGTCTAGGTGAGCAAAATGTAGTCATGTTGGATTTACTCTGGCCCAAGAGGATCAAAGATGTGGATACCATGCCAAGAAAGTGGGTGACTGCATTTAACATTCTACAAATAGAATTAATTGACTTGCTCTCCAAGTCATATGATAGAGCTATTTTAAATCTGGGAATGAAACCAGGATTTCTCCCCATCAATTCTCTTTTCTCTTCCAAACCAGGCAGTCTAAAACTTTTTATTCTCCGACGATCATCAATTTAAATGAGCGACCTCCTGCCAAACTCAATGCTCTAATTACATAGCTAGGAAGGACGGATAACAATTATTCTATCTAATGTTCTATCCTCAAAAACTGTTCAGCAATGCTGACTGATACAGATATCAAGATTCAACTTTCTTTAAAACACATATGCATGTATTTTCAATTGTCTATATATACTTTAGAAAATCCATCATCGATGAACGAACAGTAACATATGACTATCAAATTAATTCTGACACTTGTGCTATGCTTCACATTTGCAAATAATTCAGAAATAGTGGTTAACTCAAAGAATACACGAACATTTCATTATCATGTGGTCTGCTCCTATAAGAGAGAGGAAAGTCCTGAGAAACTTCTTCCCTGTCTCTTTTTGTGTGTGCATGAAAGCTTTCAGAAATTTAAATATGATTACAGCAGGGGTCTGAGAGGAAGCATATCAAGGCCAATGAATTGAGTGTTCAAGATATTATTCATGCTTGACAGGGCTTTTTATAAAATTCTTACTTCTTCTTGTCTGGAATTCTGCTTATTCTTTCTTTTAATTGTCAAATTCCATGGTTACTTCCACCAATAAAACAGCAATGTCCTCTTGAAAGAAAAGTACCCTAGCTGTGCACAATGCTTCTATTCTGCTTCCACTTCCTCCTTCCCTAAGGAAAGCTTCCCTGCCAGACCCCATTTACAGCCCAGAAAGTCCTGCCAACAAATACTTGACATGATAAACCAACTCAGGGACAAAATGCATAAGATACATTTATTTAGGGGAAAAAAAAAAAAAAGGAGTCCACATTTTCAAAACTTTAATACATATAATGATTAACCCTTGATGCACATTGAGAAAAATTACGAATGTTTCAGATAGTTAGAAATTATTCAGTGAACATAATTTTTTCACAAAAACATTCATATAAATTTCCAGAGATAATCTAATCTTTTTTTCATTTATTGTTTTATTGGTTTATGGGACTCCCAATTCTCCCTCTAAATATACACTTTTTTTTTTCTATGTGGACCATTTTAAAGTCTTCAGTGAATGTTTACAATCTTGCTTCTATTTTATGTTTCAGTTTTTTGGCCATGGGGCATGTGAGATCTCAGCTCCCCAGTCAGGGATAGAACTCACATCCCCTGCATTGAAAGATGAAGTCTTAACAGCTGAACCACCAAAGATGTCCCGATACATATACTCTTCTTCACATACAAACATAACAGCCTTTTTTCCAGGGACCCACATCTGATTTTCCCCATATACCTGCTCCTCACTGTCTTCCTACCTCCTTTTTAATCTTTATTTTTACACACAATGTTGGTTATGCATGAAACTGAGTCCTCTCCAAAATTCAGACAACCGACATCCTAAAAATGACTAAGCCCTAACACTTCTCAATGTATTTTAATACATCCATTGAGTTTACAGTTTTTCAATCAGCCTGCTGAAAAAGCAGTTACTGGGCTAAACTTAAAGAAAATAGTTTGTCAACCTGAAATGCAACAGCTACGGACACAAGGCACTGTCTAATTAGGTGCTAAATTGTGCACAAAGATGTCTCACGCTGGATGCGATCAGAAGAGCCTAAGATCAAAGAGAGGACTGCAGTCTTGCTGTGCAAGTATGTTTCTCTCTTTGGTTTGCTTTGTCATCTGTACAGTCATCTCTGCTTAGGCTATATTTTAAGTATTTAGAATAGATTTACAATATGGAAGCATGGTTAAACATCTCTGTCCACAAGGAATGTTGGTTTTTCAACAGAATTGAGAGATGCTAACTTGTAAAGTAGTAGGGAGAGCAAGAATTATAAACATCAATCAGTTAAAAAATTAAATTTTGTACCATCTTTTCTCCAGTGTATGAGTGATTGACAGGAAGTGAGATAAATGCTTAGGACACAAGCAGATGGATTTTCCCAATTGTGTGGCCCCTCATCTTCCTGGGTAAGGAATATTTACCTGCCTGCCCCTTTGCAACTATAATAGTTTAAACTTCTGTATTCACTACTAGTAGGCTAACACAGGAAAATTTATAAGTCTCACAGAAAGAAAATTATTATTCTTTTCCCCAATACTACTATATTTGTATTTACCAGCTTCATTTTTTCTCATGTGTTTTTGCTTCTCTTTCACAGTATCATAACTGGATAAAACACAAAAATTAAAATATGCTTCATAATATAATAAATATCCATTTATGCATTAACTCATTCAATTCTGAAACAAATACAGAGAGAGTCTACCAGGCTAGACAACTTGCATAGGGCCGAGAACCAAGTGGGAGTCAAGTAATGTGAATGCCCCACCAAAGGGGGTAGGCAGAGCTAAAAATAACATATAAACCCACCGATTTTTCCACATCATGCTTTGCCTGAAAAAGCTTCCTACCTCCTTTTTAATCTTTATTTTTACACACAATGTTGGTTATGCATGAAACTGAGTCCTCTCCAAAATTCAGACAACCGACATCCTAAAAATGACTAAGCCCTAACACTTCTCAATGTATTTTAATACATCCATTGAGTTTACAGTTTTTCAATCAGCCTGCTGAAAAAGCAGTTACTGGGCTAAACTTAAAGAAAATAGTTTGTCAACCTGAAATGCAACAGCTACGGACACAAGGCACTGTCTAATTAGGTGCTAAATTGTGCACAAAGATGTCTCACGCTGGATGCGATCAGAAGAGCCTAAGATCAAAGAGAGGACTGCAGTCTTGCTGTGCAAGTATGTTTCTCTCTTTGGTTTGCTTTGTCATCTGTACAGTCATCTCTGCTTAGGCTATATTTTAAGTATTTAGAATAGATTTACAATATGGAAGCATGGTTAAACATCTCTGTCCACAAGGAATGTTGGTTTTTCAACAGAATTGAGAGATGCTAACTTGTAAAGTAGTAGGGAGAGCAAGAATTATAAACATCAATCAGTTAAAAAATTAAATTTTGTACCATCTTTTCTCCAGTGTATGAGTGATTGACAGGAAGTGAGATAAATGCTTAGGACACAAGCAGATGGATTTTCCCAATTGTGTGGCCCCTCATCTTCCTGGGTAAGGAATATTTACCTGCCTGCCCCTTTGCAACTATAATAGTTTAAACTTCTGTATTCACTACTAGTAGGCTAACACAGGAAAATTTATAAGTCTCACAGAAAGAAAATTATTATTCTTTTCCCCAATACTACTATATTTGTATTTACCAGCTTCATTTTTTCTCATGTGTTTTTGCTTCTCTTTCACAGTATCATAACTGGATAAAAACACAAAAAATTAAAATATGCTTCATAATATAATAAATATCCATTTATGCATTAACTCATTCAATTCTGAAACAAATACAGAGAGAGTCTACCAGGCTAGACAACTTGCATAGGGCCGAGAACCAAGTGGGAGTCAAGTAAATGTGAATGCCCACCATCGTGGGGAATCAGGCAGAGCTAACGGATCACCTTTGTTTAGCAAGTCAAAGAAGGTCTCCAGAGGAAGTGATATTTACTCAGAGCACTTAAGAAAAAAGAGGAGTCACCAAGCTAAAAGGTGAGGATACAAAGCATAGGGAAGAAACGAAAGTCTGAAAGCAAGATTCACCACAATTAAAGGAGATAAGATTCCATCTCCTTAGTCATGAGAACTCACTAAGTTGTGTTTCCTGAAGAGAACTGACACAGTTAAGACTGATTTAGGATTTGGGACTCTAGATTTAGGAGGTCTCTCAAAGGCAAGGGTGAAACTGGAGAACAGAGACCCAAGGCTTGAAGCAGAACAAAGGGGAGGAAGAAAAGCAAAGGGGTTGGAAACAACCAAACTGATCTGAGATGGATTCAAAATGAGGAAGGCCAGACAGCCATAGATGGTGGCACATGATAGCTGCAGAGGAAGGAGAGCAGGATGCCTCAGGAAGGAGAATGCAATTTCTTAAAATACAAAATGTGATTGTTTTATGGGAAGGAACCATTCAATATGGAAGGGCTGACTTTTCCACCTCACCTTTTACATTTTTACTGCTGATGCAAAATTCTAGAATAGACTTCAAGGCTTTCTACAACGGCTGTTGAGGATAGAAGGCCAGTACAGATCTCAGCAGGTTGAATCACGGTGCTCAACGGCTGCATTATTTTTTGGAAGCTTTGAAGAGACACGGGTTCCCTGCCTTCTCTGACTCCTCATCCACTGGTTCCTGGTCCCTCCCTTTAGCTTCAAAGCCAGCCACGGCAGGTTGAGTCTTCCTCTGACATTTCTTCCAGTCACCTCTTCCTCTGACCATAGCCAGGAAAATATCTCATCTTCAGGCCCACCAGGAAATCCAGGTTCATCGCCTGCTCTCAGGATCATCTGTTTCCTATCATGATCATAATCAGTTGTTTAGCAACCTTTATTCATGGCAACCCTAGTGCCCTTGTAACATCATATACTCAAGAGTTTCTAAGAATTAGGACCTGGGCATCATCAGGGGTCATTCTTCTGTCAACCCACACATATGCTAGGTAGGTGTTTGCCCGCACACCTGGCTTCCAATCGAATCCAATTACTTCCTTAGAAGTTATTTTTATACTATTTTGTTCTGAAGAGTGCACGTCTCAACTCATGTTATTCCCCTCCAGAGAACGTTCATCTGCAGTAATATTTCAGCATGTCATTGTTGTTCAGTCGCTAAGTAATATCCAACTCTTTGTGACCCCATGGACTGCAGCATGCCAGACTTTCCTGTCTTTCACCATCTCCTGGAGTTTACCTGAATTCAAGTCCATTGAGTCAGTGATGCCATCTGACCGTTTTGTTCTCTCCTGCTCTCTTCTCCTCCTGTCCTCAATCTTTCCCAGCACCAGCATCGGGGTCTTTTCCAAAAGTTGGCTCTTCACATCAGGTGGCCCAAGTATTGGAGCTTCAGCTTCAGCATTAGTCCTTCCAATGAATGTCCAGGGTTGATTTCCTTAAGGATTGATTGCTTTGATCTCCTTGCTCTCCAAGGGCTCTCAAGAGTTTTCTCCAGCACTGCAATTTGAGAGCATCAATTCTTTGTCATTCAGCCTTCTTTATGATCCAATTCTCACATTCATACATGACTACTGGAAAAACAATAGCTTTGATTATAAGGGCCTTTCTCAATAAAGTGACCTCAGCATGATCCCTACCAAAAAAAAATCCCAAGTAACATGCAGTTGGTCCTGCAGTCAACACATGGCAACTACCCTGCCTCAGTCTTAAACTGTGAACCGCTTAACTTCTTACAGCTCTCCTTCAACAACATTTTTAAACATTTGCCAGTTTTCAAGGTAATGAGCCCAGACTTTTTAGAAAAATGAAATACTGTATTTAAAATCATACATATTAGGGCCCTTTGTAAGATGCTTTCTTTCTTCAAATACTCAAGTCCCACAAAAATCCATATGAAAACTAAACGCTGATTTATGCAACACATTTACTTATACTTCTGTAATAGAACAGTTCAGTAGAAAAACAAATGGCTGCTAAAATTAAATAGCTTACATAAATCATCAAAAACTCCTACCAAAAAGACCAGATTTACTGATACTGCAATGGGTGAAACTTAAAAGCAAATTATCAAAGATAAGTATGTAATTATTACTCATGTTTGTCTTTGACTCATTAGCACTGGGCTAAGGTCTTTTATATAACAGAATGGGAAAAGGATAAAAAAGATTATTTTTTCCTTCATTGTAAATGTATCTCAAGACTCAGAGTTCGGTGGGAACATTAATACAGGGTAAATTTATGATCAAACATAAAATGCATATTTTATTTAATAATCACTTAAGCACATTATTCAAAATTAAATGTTGCAGTATTAAATATGCTATTCTCAAGTAACTTATCTCTAAACTTCCATCTCCACATTATGTGAATAATTGAAAAATAAATGTCTACAGTTATATTTCTAAATGTGGATATTTTCAGGCCACTATGAAAATAATAGACTTTTAAAATATGCCTGGCAGTAACTATTTGTAGTAGTCTAGAAATGTAAGATTATCTAATAGATTTAAATTTTAATTATTTTCCTGTATCTATTCATAGTTTAATTTATAGCACAGTTGCTAGACTTATAAAAAGCTGATCATATGAGTTCCCTCTCTGACATCACTAAACAAGAAAAAATGCAATTTTTTTTTTTGTGCATATTTTAAGTAACTTATTAGAATCTGGATGTGGCTTAAATGTACCACAGAGCAAAAGTGAAAAGAGAATGTTTCAATGGCCTATACTTATATACCAAGATGTGAATTTTCATTTTTAAATATGGGAAATATAACTTCATTTTACTGGGAACCATTTCCTTGTACAGTAAAATTCTTCTGTTCTCTTGATAATGCTTAGTTTGTCATTGTTTGTGAGAGCATGTGTTGTTTGTGTAAGGTGTAAAGTAAAACCAACACGTTTTAGCATAATTTTCTAAAAATGTATATAATTTATATTGGTGCCATCATTATTCTGCAGCAAGTATTCAGCAGCGAATATTTTGCTTTAAAATAGATTTTCATTAAAACCTACTGAATATATTCTACACAACATATCTAATACATTAAAAGTATAACCATTTAGAAAATGTTCCTACCGCTCACAGTATAGATAATCTTTATTTCAGAATTTAAAGGAGACTACAGGCAGTTTTATTCATAAATAAGAAAGCTAGCTCATAATTTGGAACTACCTAAGGCTGAATCTTGCGCTCTCAATATTTGTTTCTTTGTTGAGAGTTCTTTGAGTACATTAACCCTCGATTTATTCATTTGTAAAGTCTTCAATGTACTAGCATTTATTCAGAAATTACAATAATAATGTAAAACCATTTCAAAACAGCATTTCTGGGTAACATGAATTATGGAATACATTGTCCTAACATATTCAATTAAATATAGAATTGTGTTTACAATTCAATATTTCCATGAAACAATACATCACAAATATGTACACTAATTAGAATATCACTAAGAAATACAAGCAACAGAACTTTGTATGCAGAGTCAAATGGCAAATGAGTAGACTAGCATATACCTTATTTACCCACAAGAATCTGGAGGAGCTATTTACAGTTAAATATAGGAGTTTAAAGAATAACTTAGAGGAAGAGATCAAATTTTAAAAATACTTCTATAAAATCAAACAGAAGTTGTTTTCATTTTGTGACAGATAATTCCAAGAAAGTGGACAATATATTTTCAAGCTGGGTTATACTTTAGAAATGCATTACAGAGGGGCTTCCCCTGGTGGTCCAGTGGGTAAGGACACCACCTTGCTGTGCAAGGGGAGCCGGTTCGATCCCCGGCCTGGGAAGATCCCATGAGCCGCAGAGCGGCTGGACCGATGTGTCCAATTACCGAGCCGGAGCTCTGGAGTGCATGCGCCCAGAGCCGGCGCTCTGCAGCGACAGATGCCACGGCGATGGGAGGCCCAAAGGAGCCAAAGAACAAAGACGGATGAAAATAGAGAAATAAAAGACCAACAGAAGTGGCCCGCCCGTTCCTCAACCCGACCCCCGCCCAAAATAAATAAATAAATCTTTAAAATAAAAAATAAAAAATGCATTACAGAAAAATAATCCTAACCTCAAGAAAGCTTTTTTGAACCATTATACTGCTAAACCATTGAAAAACTACTGAAATATTAATAGCCTCATTCAGATCTAAGTTTATTATCTTCCTCTTGTGCATTTTGTTATTATTGTTCCCTAAGGAATTTCACACCATACACATTGAAACTATCATTGTACATTTCAAGTTGATTACATGAACAGTGAAGATGTAATTCTTCCCTAATAAATGAGCTTTGGTATCAGCACAACTATCTAAAATTTAAATATGTGAGATTTCTATTTTGTATCACTTTTATAAGAGATATTTGTATATTTTTATCATTATTATTAAGGAAGATGATGCACTATTATAAGCAGTCTTTGAAAAGTGTGCTAAAAGTAAATGTGTTCCGAGGAATTTAAAGACAGATGAATCCACGTAATCTGAAGCAGAAATGGCATCCATTGGAGAGAGGGGTCTTGATTCAGAGCCTCCGCTGATAGTCAAGACCTATTTCCTAAGCACTATATTCTACCTTTTATTCAAGGCTCTGTTGGAACTCTTTACATGTGGGTGCAAAATAAGATGGTATAGATCATCAGAAAACATGACTGAGTGAAAAAGGTTACACATACTTTAAAATAAAATTTCTTAGTTTTCTTCATGGAGATCACATATCCTACTGGACTAAAGTTTTTACCATTTATTCCATATTTCAGCCACTATTATGAATGCATCATCTTTTTCTCTTGCATAGATAATAGCTAACAATGATAATAATAATAATAATAGCTCTTCATAATTTAGCACTTTATCATGATGAATTTACTTCTTTGTGCATTATCAAACCCCTTTTGGTGACTATTTCGGTTTCTGTAACTAAACATCAAAGACTGAGAGACTTTTCCTTTTTTTTTAAATTTTCCAATTCTTCTTTTTAAATTTGGCCTTTTTACGCTCTTTGCTGTTAGCCGGAGCTCTGGAGTGCATGCGCCCAGAGCCGGCGCTCTGCAGCGACAGATGCCACGGCGATGGGAGGCCCAAAGGAGCCAAAGAACAAAGACGGATGAAAATAGAGAAATAAAAGACCAACAGAAGTGGCCCGCCCGTTCCTCAACCCGACCCCCGCCCAAAATAAATAAATAAATCTTTAAAATAAAAAATAAAAAATGCATTACAGAAAAATAATCCTAACCTCAAGAAAGCTTTTTTGAACCATTATACTGCTAAACCATTGAAAAACTACTGAAATATTAATAGCCTCATTCAGATCTAAGTTTATTATCTTCCTCTTGTGCATTTTGTTATTATTGTTCCCTAAGGAATTTCACACCATACACATTGAAACTATCATTGTACATTTCAAGTTGATTACATGAACAGTGAAGATGTAATTCTTCCCTAATAAATGAGCTTTGGTATCAGCACAACTATCTAAAATTTAAATATGTGAGATTTCTATTTTGTATCACTTTTATAAGAGATATTTGTATATTTTTATCATTATTATTAAGGAAGATGATGCACTATTATAAGCAGTCTTTGAAAAGTGTGCTAAAAGTAAATGTGTTCCGAGGAATTTAAAGACAGATGAATCCACGTAATCTGAAGCAGAAATGGCATCCATTGGAGAGAGGGGTCTTGATTCAGAGCCTCCGCTGATAGTCAAGACCTATTTCCTAAGCACTATATTCTACCTTTTATTCAAGGCTCTGTTGGAACTCTTTACATGTGGGTGCAAAATAAGATGGTATAGATCATCAGAAAACATGACTGAGTGAAAAAAAGGTTACACATACTTTAAAATAAAATTTCTTAGTTTTCTTCATGGAGATCACATATCCTACTGGACTAAAGTTTTTACCATTTATTCCATATTTCAGCCACTATTATGAATGCATCATCTTTTTCTCTTGCATAGATAATAGCTAACAATGATAATAATAATAGATAATAGCTCTTCTAATTTACCACATGATCATGAAGAAGTTTACTTGCTTTGTGCCATTATCAAACCCCTTTTGGTGACTATTTCGGGTTTCTGTAACTAAACATCAAAGACTGAGAGACTTTTCCTTTTTTTTACTTTAAAGCTTTTCTCAATTCTTCTTTTTTTAAATTCTGGCCTCTTTTACCGGCTCTTCATTTATTTGTTTTCATCCATGTTAATTCTTTGGCCTGTGTGGGCCTCCCATCGCAGTGGCCTCTCTAATTGCAGAGCACTGGCTCTGGGCACATGCGCTCCCTAGCGCTGGCTCATAACTGGACACACCAGTACAGCCACTCCGCGGCATGTGGGATCTTCCCGTGCCAGGGATCAAACCTGTGTCCCTTGCAGTGCAAGGCAGACTCTTCACCAACTTGACCACCGGGGAAGCCCCCAAAGACTGAGAGACTTTAAACAAACATGGACTTGATGCAGCTCTGGAGGCTGGAAGTCCAAGATCAAGCTCTCAGCAGGACTATTATAAGGGCACCAATCCTTGTAAGGCACCTTATGACTACTCTAATCTTGTAAGGGCACTAATCCTCGTAAGATGCCTTATGACTTCACTTAATCTTACAACCATCACATTAGTTGGGGGGTGGGGGAAATTCAACATATAAATTTGGGGAGGACACATTCAAACTAAGGCATGCTGAATTTTCATTTCTTTTCTCCTTCCTCTCACATGACTGACCTACTTCTAAGCACTAACATTTATTAAGAAACTGCTAAACTACAGTTTTGCTTTGTTTGTTTACATATCTCATTTGTTCCCTCCAGTGTTTATATAATGAAGGTATCTTTATATAACCTGTCCTGATCACTAACTGTCATAATTCATACCTTTCCACAGTAATACCGTAGCACTCCATACAGGAAAGAAAGTAAGCCTGAATCTGTGAAGAAACACTTAATTGAATTGTTCATTTCTTTCACATCAGTTTATTTCAATAAAATAATACTGGAAATATATAAATGTATGTGTATATACATGCAACTTATTTACAAATATTTGTATCAAAATCTTCCCTGGTGGCTCACACAGTAAAGAATCTGCCCACAACATGGGAGACCCGGGTTTGATCCCTGGGTCAAGAAGATTCCCTGGAGAAGGGAACGGCACCCACTCCAGTATTCTTGTCTGGAGAATTACATGGACAGAGGAGCTTGGTGGGGTACAGTCCATGGCATTGCAAAGAGTAGGACACAACTAAGTGACTAACACTTTTACTTTTCATATCACTCATTGAAATTCATATATGCATAAGTATATAGGTATATATATACCTATAATGTATATATATATACATACACACACATACATATATGCCCATATATGTGTGTGTATATATATATATATATATATATGGCATGAATTAACAGAGAAAACTTCCAAAAGGGTTGATTTATACACAATGCACACTTCTCAATTTACACCATATATCAATGCTTGCTTAATGTATATACACTTTGTAAATAATTCTCTTTGTATTAGTTTTTATTTTTCACATTTTCCTTGAGAGTCTATAATGTCCCTCAAATTGCAAACTGAAATCCTTCCTCTTCTTTGGAAATAGTTAGCAATTTAGTTTATATCATTCTTTGTCACTTTGGAGACTCGCATGTCCAGTTTGGACTTCCGCACTTCTTCCTTTGGGTCCTAAATGATCTGCCACCTACTCCATCTCTTTAACAAGTTCACCCTCATTCTCCAGTTGGTCAGCACTTAGTCTCCTGCTTCATTGATTTAATTTCCCTTCTGTGCCCCTTTAACAATGTCTAGAGTAGTTTCATTTCACTGATACTTTTTTATCCTGCATTGTTTTGCTTTAACCATGTGCTTTATCCTTTCATCTCTTGCAGCAAAGATCTGGATTCTTTCTGGTTATGATGTCTTTGGTGGTAGTATTCCATGGCTCAGAGTTCATTTTGTTCACTTCTACTGCTTCCCCTCCACCTCTGAGATGTCATGTGTTTTCAAAATGCTTAATTACCCAACATTGCTTTTTACTTCCTCTTTTAAGTGACATGGTTTTCAATGCACTTATTTACTTTCAGGCAATTTTCAGACATTGTAGATTATGACCCAAAACCGCAACAGAAAGTAAGCCTGAATCTGTGAAGAAACACTTAATTGAATTGTTCATTTCTTTCACATCAGTTTATTTCAATAAAATAATACTGGAAATATATAAATGTATGTGTATATACATGCAACTTATTTACAAATATTTGTATCAAAATCTTCCTGGTGGCTCACACAGTAAAGAATCTGCCCACAACATGGGAGACCCGGGTTTGATCCCTGGGTCAAGAAGATTCCCTGGAGAAGGGAACGGCACCCACTCCAGTATTCTTGTCTGGAGAATTACATGGACAGAGGAGCTTGGTGGGGTACAGTCCATGGCATTGCAAAGAGTAGGACACAACTAAGTGACTAACACTTTTACTTTTCATATCACTCATTGAAATTCATATATGCATAAGTATATAGGTATATATATACCTATAATGTATATATATATACATACACACACATACATATATGCCCATATATGTGTGTGTATATATATATATATATATATATATGGCATGAATTAACAGAGAAAACTTCCAAAAGGGTTGATTTATACACAATGCACACTTCTCAATTTACACCATATATCAATGCTTGCTTAATGTATATACACTTTGTAAATAATTCTCTTTGTATTAGTTTTTATTTTTCACATTTTCCTTGAGAGTCTATAATGTCCCTCAAATTGCAAACTGAAATCCTTCCTCTTCTTTGGAAATAGTTAGCAATTTAGTTTATATCATTCTTTGTCACTTTGGAGACTCGCATGTCCAGTTTGGACTTCCGCACTTCTTCCTTTGGGTCCTAAATGATCTGCCACCTACTCCATCTCTTTAACAAGTTCACCCTCATTCTCCAGTTGGTCAGCACTTAGTCTCCTGCTTCATTGATTTAATTTCCCTTCTGTGCCCCTTTAACAATGTCTAGAGTAGTTTCATTTCACTGATACTTTTTTATCCTGCATTGTTTTGCTTTAACCATGTGCTTTATCCTTTCATCTCTTGCAGCAAAGATCTGGATTCTTTCTGGTTATGATGTCTTTGGTGGTAGTATTCCATGGCTCAGAGTTCATTTTGTTCACTTCTACTGCTTCCCCTCCACCTCTGAGATGTCATGTGTTTTCAAAATGCTTAATTACCCAACATTGCTTTTTACTTCCTCTTTTAAGTGACATGGTTTTCAATGCACTTATTTACTTTCAGGCAATTTTAAGACATTTGTGTAGAATTTAGTGTAAGAAGATATGAGATGTTACTAAAACTACACTATGAAATATCTCCTTTCTCTGTTAAATCTCTTCTCAGATAAAGAAGGGACTATTTAATACTGCATCTGTGTTAGTAATACTTTATAATGAAATAATATTTAAGCATTATAGATATAAAAGATATTATTTATGTGACATTTAAATTATGTTAAGCAAAGTATGGCTGGCAGATGTAGAAAATAAGTTAGACAATCCCACTCCTGAGCATGTGTCTAAATTTAACTCGAAAAGATATATGCACCCCTATGTTCACTGCAGCACTATGTGCAATAGACAGTACAAGGGAGCAACCTAAAAGGCCATTGACGAGTGAATGGAAAAAGAAGATGCAATCTATATATATATATATATATATATATATATATACACATACATATATATATATACACATACATATATACATATATATATACACACACACATATAGATAGATACATAGATACAATGGAATACTACTAAACCTTAAAAAAGAATGAAACAATGCCATTTGCAGCAATACTGATGGAGTAAAGATTATCATACTAAGCAAAGCAAGTCAGAAAGGGAAAAGATAAATATCCTGTGATGTCACTTATAACTGGAATATAAGCTATGGCACATATGAACTTATCTGTGAAACAGAAATAGACTCATAGAAACAGAATAAATTTGTGGATGCTAAGCAAGAGGAAGGAAAAAGGGATGGATTGGGAGTTTGGGACTAGCAACCATGAAGTATTATATAGAGAATAGATTAAAACAAAGGTCTTACTGTATATGAGATGTTACTAAAACTACTAAAACTGTGTTACTGTATAGCACAGAGAAATACATTCAGCATCATGTAATTAACCAAAATGAAAAAGAATGTTAAGAAAAAATATATACATATCTCTGAATTACTTGGGTATACACTGGAAACTAACACAACACTGAAAAAGTTAAATTAACTAAAAAAATGATGCTCACAGTCTAAAAAAAACGTAGTCAAATTTGGTGGTAGTATTCCATGGCTCAGAGTTCATTTTGTTCACTTCTACTGCTTCCCCTCCACCTCTGAGATGTCATGTGTTTTCAAAATGCTTAATTACCCAACATTGCTTTTTACTTCCTCTTTTAAGTGACATGGTTTTCAATGCACTTATTTACTTTCAGGCAATTTTAAGACATTTGTGTAGAATTTAGTGTAAGAAGATATGAGATGTTACTAAAACTACACTATGAAATATCTCCTTTCTCTGTTAAATCTCTTCTCAGATAAAGAAGGGACTATTTAATACTGCATCTGTGTTAGTAATACTTTATAATGAAATAATATTTAAGCATTATAGATATAAAAGATATTATTTATGTGACATTTAAATTATGTTAAGCAAAGTATGGCTGGCAGATGTAGAAAATAAGTTAGACAATCCCACTCCTGAGCATGTGTCTAAATTTAACTCGAAAAGATATATGCACCCCTATGTTCACTGCAGCACTATGTGCAATAGACAGTACAAGGGAGCAACCTAAAAGGCCATTGACGAGTGAATGGAAAAAGAAGATGCAATCTATATATATATATATATATATATATATATATACACATACATATATATATATACACATACATATATACATATATATATACACACACACATATAGATAGATACATAGATACAATGGAATACTACTAAACCTTAAAAAAGAATGAAACAATGCCATTTGCAGCAATACTGATGGAGTAAAGATTATCATACTAAGCAAAGCAAGTCAGAAAGGGAAAAGATAAATATCCTGTGATGTCACTTATAACTGGAATATAAGCTATGGCACATATGAACTTATCTGTGAAACAGAAATAGACTCATAGAAACAGAATAAATTTGTGGATGCTAAGCAAGAGGAAGGAAAAAGGGATGGATTGGGAGTTTGGGACTAGCAACCATGAAGTATTATATAGAGAATAGATTAAAACAAAGGTCTTACTGTATATGAGATGTTACTAAAACTACTAAAACTGTGTTACTGTATAGCACAGAGAAATACATTCAGCATCATGTAATTAACCAAAATGAAAAAGAATGTTAAGAAAAAATATATACATATCTCTGAATTACTTGGGTATACACTGGAAACTAACACAACACTGTAAATCAACTACACTGCTATAAAATTAATTTCTAAAAAAGAAAATGATATGTAATTTACTCACAGTCATATAAGAAACAAATAGCAAAGCAAGGGCTCAGATTCATGTCAAAACATTGCAAGAATTTTTTTACAAACTCTCTGTAAAATTATTTCAAGGAGGAACAGACTAGGGTGGTAGAGTCGGCTATCTGTGTGACTCAAAGTGCTTAATAACATAAACACACACTGGAAACACACACTTGAAATTTCTATATAGGTATACTATAATATACTCAGTATTTTGGTCACTGAATCACATAGCACATATTAAAGGATGGTACACAGTCCCATGACCTAACCAGGAGAACTGACCAGGGTAAACTGACCAGCATGTGAAGTGCAAGTTGCTCAGTTGTGTCCAACTCTTTGTGACCCATAGACAAGCCATGGAATTCTCCAGACAAGAATACTGGAGTGGGTAGCGTTTCCCTTCTCCAGGGGATCTTCCCAATCCATGAATCAACCTAGGGTTCTCTGCACTGCAGGCAGATTATTTGCCAGCTGAGGTTCAAGGGAAGTCCAAATTGACCGGCATAAACTCTGTAATTTATTCCATCATCTTTCAGACACTTGCTGTGGTTTTGACACTCTGCCTGGTACCTTGTACATTGGAAGAAAGTGGTTTATCCTTCAGTCTTCTAAAAAAGATTTTATAAGCATTTTCATTTGACTTTTCTTCAGGATATGAAACAGTGATCCAAAAAACTGGCATCAACTCAGATAATCAGGCAGCAACAGTGTCTTTCAGGAGAGTAACAGGGTCTTGTCATAATCAGCTAAAGGGAAACCTGAAGATTCTCCTTTAAAACCGAGTATTATATTTAAAGTCCAAAAATAAAGCAGGAGACCCTTTAAAATATTTATGAAAAATTTTAGCAAGAGGAAGGAAAAAGGGATGGATTGGGAGTTTGGGACTAGCAACCATGAAGTATTATATAGAGAATAGATTAAAACAAAGGTCTTACTGTATATGAGATGTTACTAAAACTACTAAAACTGTGTTACTGTATAGCACAGAGAAATACATTCAGCATCATGTAATTAACCAAAATGAAAAAGAATGTTAAGAAAAAATATATACATATCTCTGAATTACTTGGGTATACACTGGAAACTAACACAACACTGTAAATCAACTACACTGCTATAAAATTAATTTCTAAAAAAGAAAATGATATGTAATTTACTCACAGTCATATAAGAAACAAATAGCAAAGCAAGGGCTCAGATTCATGTCAAAACATTGCAAGAATTTTTTTACAAACTCTCTGTAAAATTATTTCAAGGAGGAACAGACTAGGGTGGTAGAGTCGGCTATCTGTGTGACTCAAAGTGCTTAATAACATAAACACACACTGGAAACACACACTTGAAATTTCTATATAGGTATACTATAATATACTCAGTATTTTGGTCACTGAATCACATAGCACATATTAAAGGATGGTACACAGTCCCATGACCTAACCAGGAGAACTGACCAGGGTAAACTGACCAGCATGTGAAGTGCAAGTTGCTCAGTTGTGTCCAACTCTTTGTGACCCATAGACAAGCCATGGAATTCTCCAGACAAGAATACTGGAGTGGGTAGCGTTTCCCTTCTCCAGGGGATCTTCCCAATCCATGAATCAACCTAGGGTTCTCTGCACTGCAGGCAGATTATTTGCCAGCTGAGGTTCAAGGGAAGTCCAAATTGACCGGCATAAACTCTGTAATTTATTCCATCATCTTTCAGACACTTGCTGTGGTTTTGACACTCTGCCTGGTACCTTGTACATTGGAAGAAAGTGGTTTATCCTTCAGTCTTCTAAAAAAGATTTTATAAGCATTTTCATTTGACTTTTCTTCAGGATATGAAACAGTGATCCAAAAAACTGGCATCAACTCAGATAATCAGGCAGCAACAGTGTCTTTCAGGAGAGTAACAGGGTCTTGTCATAATCAGCTAAAGGGAAACCTGAAGATTCTCCTTTAAAACCGAGTATTATATTTAAAGTCCAAAAATAAAGCAGGAGACCCTTTAAAATATTTATGAATCATAAAATATGTTTCGTAATTCCCTTCTTGTACTTCCAGGACTTGTTGCAAGTACCGCTGTTGACTTTCTAGCATGCTAATTACCTAATGAGGACGTGCAGAGTGTTTCCTGACGATTCTTCAGGAGGGTGTTTTTAGAATCCACCAGTGCTCAAAGAAAGAAGGTATTTAGGAAGCTAATTTCCCACAGGAATAATATCTGGTTTCGACACTTTCGGGGGTGTTCTTCCACAATTATCTTTTACAATTTTATCTTCCAAAACGAATACATTCTTTGTTGTTGTTGTTCCCTGAGTTAAATAGCACACTGGCAAAAATGTCTTAATAGCTGATCGGTACCAGTTAAGCACAGCGCTTTTGTGTAAGTTCACACAGTGGTTTTATTTTCTGAGCCAATACTGAACAAATGTAATAATGAGAAAACTCTTACTCACCTAGGGAGAATAACAGTGATAGCTGCATTTACTAAGTACAAAACACTGAACTGATGATACAGTTGCTTTTGCATCTCTTTTAACTCACATCTGATTTGGCTCTGTGTTTAATAACAGAACCTGGGCTTCCACTCAGCTGTGAATGACCTCATTTGAGAAGACTCAGAGATGTGTAAAGTCAGCACTGGCTTTTTCTTACCTATGATAATTCAGCAATTATCGTTTCCATTTTCTGCAATACTGCTGAGGGACATTGTATCCAACAGACTTAATGGCTAGAACATTGCACTGCAGGCAGATTATTTGCCAGCTGAGGTTCAAGGGAAGTCCAAATTGACCGGCATAAACTCTGTAATTTATTCCATCATCTTTCAGACACTTGCTGTGGTTTTGACACTCTGCCTGGTACCTTGTACATTGGAAGAAAGTGGTTTATCCTTCAGTCTTCTAAAAAAGATTTTATAAGCATTTTCATTTGACTTTTCTTCAGGATATGAAACAGTGATCCAAAAAACTGGCATCAACTCAGATAATCAGGCAGCAACAGTGTCTTTCAGGAGAGTAACAGGGTCTTGTCATAATCAGCTAAAGGGAAACCTGAAGATTCTCCTTTAAAACCGAGTATTATATTTAAAGTCCAAAAATAAAGCAGGAGACCCTTTAAAATATTTATGAATCATAAAATATGTTTCGTAATTCCCTTCTTGTACTTCCAGGACTTGTTGCAAGTACCGCTGTTGACTTTCTAGCATGCTAATTACCTAATGAGGACGTGCAGAGTGTTTCCTGACGATTCTTCAGGAGGGTGTTTTTAGAATCCACCAGTGCTCAAAGAAAGAAGGTATTTAGGAAGCTAATTTCCCACAGGAATAATATCTGGTTTCGACACTTTCGGGGGTGTTCTTCCACAATTATCTTTTACAATTTTATCTTCCAAAACGAATACATTCTTTGTTGTTGTTGTTCCCTGAGTTAAATAGCACACTGGCAAAAATGTCTTAATAGCTGATCGGTACCAGTTAAGCACAGCGCTTTTGTGTAAGTTCACACAGTGGTTTTATTTTCTGAGCCAATACTGAACAAATGTAATAATGAGAAAACTCTTACTCACCTAGGGAGAATAACAGTGATAGCTGCATTTACTAAGTACAAAACACTGAACTGATGATACAGTTGCTTTTGCATCTCTTTTAACTCACATCTGATTTGGCTCTGTGTTTAATAACAGAACCTGGGCTTCCACTCAGCTGTGAATGACCTCATTTGAGAAGACTCAGAGATGTGTAAAGTCAGCACTGGCTTTTTCTTACCTATGATAATTCAGCAATTATCGTTTCCATTTTCTGCAATACTGCTGAGGGGACATTGTATCCAACAGCATCTGAAATGAGAATGGCTAGAACATTCCGGATATATAATTGGGGAATCTCTATAGACAGAAGCTGCTTTTTGCTTGGATTTTTTGGTTTAGTTTTTTGGGAGTTTTTTGTTTGTTTGGTTTTGTATCTGCTTCTATACTCTGGACTATAGTGTACTGTTTAGAATTAGAACTTTTCTTTTAAGTGCATGAGCATAAAATTGGAATTTTTCTTTGGTCAAAGTTAAAACTAATCCTATGAAACCAAATCACTAAAAAAATAATCAGTTCTTTTGAGTTGAATATAGTGGTCTAAATAACAAAAGTACATTTTCAGTGTACTTAAAAACAATGCTGTGTTAGTTTCAGGCGTAAAGTACAGTGACTCAGTTATCTTTCTATCTCTATGTAATCCTGTATATCCTCAAAATATATATTCATTTCCAGACTCATTCCCTTAGATATTATTATAAAAAAATTGAACATAATTCCCTATGTTAAATAGTCCTTGTTGGTTTTCTATTTTGTATACAGGAGTGTGTATAGGTTAATTAAAAACTCCTAATTTTATCTCTTTCACCTTTCCCCTTTGGTATCCATGAGTTTGTTTCCTATAGAATAAAAAAATATATTTAATAATGAATTTTGGGGCTTCCCTGGCCATCTAGTGGTTAAAGAATCTGCCTGCCTAATGCAGGGGACATAGGTTCAATCCCTGGTCCGGGAAGATCCCACATGTCCCCAGAGCAATTAAATCTGTGTGCCACAACCATGGAACCCCAGCTTTAGAGCTTGAGCTCCACTAGAGAAGTTACCACAATAAAAACCCCTCACACACCAACTAGAGTAACCGGAACTCATCACAACTAGAGAAAACCCACTCAGAGTAATAAAGACTCAGCACAGCCAAACATAAAATAATCAATCTTAAAAAAAAAAAATAATGAATTTTGAAAGAAATGATCAATTACATAATCAATTATAGAATATTTGGAAAATATAAGAAAGGCATAGAAATGAATATAATTCTGATACTCAAGACACATTAATTTATTAATGTCTTGATACATTTTTTTCCAAACTCTATGTCCATATATGCCTGATACTGGAAACACACTGTATAAACACTTTTATTTATCGTTTGCTACAGCGCATGTACTTTACCAGATTGAACACAAAACAAAAACAATTTTAGTAGTACATACCAGTTCATTATATGGTTCTATCTAAGCTATTTAACAATTTCCTACTTTATCCATTTTAGTATGAACTGCATTATAATAAACATTATTTTATCAAATATATATTCATTCAACTAATAAACTTTGAACCTTTTGTATGAACAGTAACATAATAAAATCAGTCTTTGCTCTCAAAACCTTATGGTCTAGGGGCTAGATGTCCCATGAAACTCCACAATGCAGGAACCCTGACTTAAAAAGAAGGAAGAGTGCATCTTGAAGTATAAAAGTTTATTAAGAAGGATTGAGTTCATACAAGGCTTTTCATCCAAGAGTACTTTCAACATTCATGATAAAAAGAGATGCTGAAAAATTCAATTTTGTGCTTTTCAAAGATTATTTTGGTTCCATTGAGTAAAATGTTTCTGACGGGGACAAGATTGAGTAGAACAGGCTGTGCCACAGTCCAATTATATGTAGATGACATAAACTAGGGGACTTAGGGATGCTTCAGAGAGGGGGCCTCAACAGTATTCTTGGTGACTCCATGAGGCTAAGAGAAAGACAGGTGCCATAAAGAAATGAACCCTTTTCCTTGGGATGAATTGGGAGATTAGGATTGATCCATATACACTATAGATATTATGTATAGAACACACACCTAATGAGAACATACTGAATAGCACAGGGAACTCTGCTGAACACTCTGTGGTGATCTGAATGGGAAAGAAGTCCAAAAGGGAGTATGTATGTGAATGGGTTTTTCATTTTCCTGTGCAGTAGAAACTACTGTCCATGGGGTTGATGGTAAGAGAGTATCACCAACTCAATAGACACGAATGTGAGCAGACTCCAGGAGCCAGTGAAGGGCAGGGATGCCCATCGTGCTGCAGTCCGTGGGGTCGCAGAGTCAGAGCTGACTCAGCAACTGTAACACAACATGGCCCAATGATACTCAAGACACATTAATTTATTAATGTCTTGATACATTTTTTTCCAAACTCTATGTCCATATATGCCTGATACTGGAAACACACTGTATAAACACTTTTATTTATCGTTTGCTACAGCGCATGTACTTTACCAGATTGAACACAAAACAAAAACAATTTTAGTAGTACATACCAGTTCATTATATGGTTCTATCTAAGCTATTTAACAATTTCCTACTTTATCCATTTTAGTATGAACTGCATTATAATAAACATTATTTTATCAAATATATATTCATTCAACTAATAAACTTTGAACCTTTTGTATGAACAGTAACATAATAAAATCAGTCTTTGCTCTCAAAACCTTATGGTCTAGGGGCTAGATGTCCCATGAAACTCCACAATGCAGGAACCCTGACTTAAAAAGAAGGAAGAGTGCATCTTGAAGTATAAAAGTTTATTAAGAAGGATTGAGTTCATACAAGGCTTTTCATCCAAGAGTACTTTCAACATTCATGATAAAAAGAGATGCTGAAAAATTCAATTTTGTGCTTTTCAAAGATTATTTTGGTTCCATTGAGTAAAATGTTTCTGACGGGGACAAGATTGAGTAGAACAGGCTGTGCCACAGTCCAATTATATGTAGATGACATAAACTAGGGGACTTAGGGATGCTTCAGAGAGGGGGCCTCAACAGTATTCTTGGTGACTCCATGAGGCTAAGAGAAAGACAGGTGCCATAAAGAAATGAACCCTTTTCCTTGGGATGAATTGGGAGATTAGGATTGATCCATATACACTATAGATATTATGTATAGAACACACACCTAATGAGAACATACTGAATAGCACAGGGAACTCTGCTGAACACTCTGTGGTGATCTGAATGGGAAAGAAGTCCAAAAGGGAGTATGTATGTGAATGGGTTTTTCATTTTCCTGTGCAGTAGAAACTACTGTCCATGGGGTTGATGGTAAGAGAGTATCACCAACTCAATAGACACGAATGTGAGCAGACTCCAGGAGCCAGTGAAGGGCAGGGATGCCCATCGTGCTGCAGTCCGTGGGGTCGCAGAGTCAGAGCTGACTCAGCAACTGAACAACAAAGAAAGTAACACAACATGGTAAAGCATATATTTCCAATGAAGATTAATTCAAAAATAAATAAAATTTCATCCTAGGTAAAAACAAAAAGTAATTAACCCTTTCCTGTCGTATGTGACTAAGGCAGCTCATTTTCCAAGCATTTTTTCAGGCTGTCATTGGCCAGTGCCCTTCCAATGAGGGATGAACTCATTTCTATTCTACAACCTATTTCTCTACTATTTCAAAGAAAGACCACAGGACTCATAAAATTTCATACCACTCCTCCTGGAATTCAATGTTTTATGGCCAGTGTTCACACTACCCCTATATCTGTCCCTCCCCATATTGTGACGTTTTTTCTCTTTTCACTCTTTTTTTTCCCCTTCTCTAATCAGTTAAAAAAAAAAAAATCTCTCACTGAATTTTAACTTAATTCATTCTGAGGATTCATATGAGAACCCTACAATTTCAAAGTTTCTATATTTTCTGGAGTAAGATTTGTAAAGATTCTAATTGAGGGACTGCAAGAAGATCAAATCAATCAATCCTAAAGGAAATCAACCCTGAATGTTCATTAGAAGGAATAATTTTGAAGCTGAAACTCCAGTACTTTGGCCACCTGATGAGAAGAGACGACTCATTGCAAAAGTTCATGATGTTGTGAAAAATAGAAGGCAGAAGGAGAAGGAGACGACAGAGGACGAGATGTTTGGATGGCCTCACTGAGGCAATGGAAATGAGTTAGAGAAAGCTCTGGGAGATGGTAAAGGACAGGAGAGTCTGACGTGCTATAATCCATGGGGTTGCAAAGAATTGGACATGACTGAGCAACAAAAATGAACTGAATTGAGGGACTCCCAGATGCTATTTCAAATAGAAGTCATGATTTCTTTTAGATTATACATTTGCACATGAAAACTGTGACACCACCACCCATCTTCTATAATTCCTTAAAAATAATAATAAATCTGACAATACAAACTGCTGCTGAGTATACAAAACCACTTACATCTCATTGACTGCTGATGGGAATGTAACACAGTGTAACCACTATAAAAGACAATTTGGCAGCTAAATATGGTCTTCCCATAGTATCCAGTAATCACTTTCTTAAGTATTTGCCCAAGTTATTTGAAAACATGTCCAAATCATCACATCATATACAGTCTGAGGAACTGAACTGACAAGAGTGAGTAACTGAACAACAGTCTATGCATTAAGTTGTATTATTCATGATTGTGTACAAATAAGTTATATGCTGTTTTCTATGGAAGTTCCTGGGTTTCTCAGGTGGTCCTAGTAGTAAAGAACCCACCTGGCAACACAGAAGTAAGAGACATGGGCTCAATCCCTGGACCGGGATGATCCCCCGGAGGAGGGCATGGCAATCCACTCCAGTATCCTTACTTGGAGAATTCCATGGACAGGGGAGCCTGGTGGGCTATGGTCCATATTGTTGCAAAATGTTGAACACGACTGAAGTGACTAACATGCACCCATTGTAGTCCTCTGGCTCATTTCTGACTTTGGCACAAAGGAAAAACAGCAACTGTTCCACCAGCAACAGTGACTCCTTACAATAGAAATTCTCATCAGATGTAGGCTACCAGGACACAGTAGAATCTGACAGCTGACATTAGCACTGTGGTTTGTAAATAAGTCCCACTCTCCCATCTTGAAAAGGTTCTAGAAGCCTGTGGCCACTTTATTCCCTTTCCTCAACTTCATCACATCACATTAAACATCATAGGTTTAAAACTCAACGTGCAGACTTACAGTTATTGGAGCATAACTAAACACACTTCATTCACTTATGGCCAAATATTTAATGAACACCCACCACCTGGCAGGCCATGTGCTAGGAGCTAAGAGTCCCTCCCCCCACAGCACAGAAACCAACACACTCAGAGCCTGGCACACAAAGTCTGGTGGAGATATAAACAGGCCATAACGATGCAGGGCAAGAAGTACTCAAATTAATCATTACTTAAACTAACCCTAACTTTCATGGGAATTCTTTAATTTAGAATCCAAGACTTTTCTGTAGCTCTGGACCTTTGAGTGGTTTCATGCCAACTGTTTTGTGATGCTTTTCATAGCTGCCAGAAGTTGATATCTGTTTCAACTAGATGGTTTATATTTTAATAGTTTTATGGAGAATACAAGTGACCCTAAACAAGGCTAAATATGGTCTTCCATAGTATCCAGTAATCACTTTCTTAAGTATTTGCCCAAGTTATTTGAAAACATGTCCAAATCATCACATCATATACAGTCTGAGGAACTGAACTGACAAGAGTGAGTAACTGAACAACAGTCTATGCATTAAGTTGTATTATTCATGATTGTGTACAAATAAGTTATATGCTGTTTTCTATGGAAGTTCCTGGGTTTCTCAGGTGGTCCTAGTAGTAAAGAACCCACCTGGCAACACAGAAGTAAGAGACATGGGCTCAATCCCTGGACCGGGATGATCCCCTGGAGGAGGGCATGGCAATCCACTCCAGTATCCTTACTTGGAGAATTCCATGGACAGGGGAGCCTGGTGGGCTATGGTCCATATTGTTGCAAAATGTTGAACACGACTGAAGTGACTAACATGCACCCATTGTAGTCCTCTGGCTCATTTCTGACTTTGGCACAAAGGAAAAACAGCAACTGTTCCACCAGCAACAGTGACTCCTTACAATAGAAATTCTCATCAGATGTAGGCTACCAGGACACAGTAGAATCTGACAGCTGACATTAGCACTGTGGTTTGTAAATAAGTCCCACTCTCCCATCTTGAAAAGGTTCTAGAAGCCTGTGGCCACTTTATTCCCTTTCCTCAACTTCATCACATCACATTAAACATCATAGGTTTAAAACTCAACGTGCAGACTTACAGTTATTGGAGCATAACTAAACACACTTCATTCACTTATGGCCAAATATTTAATGAACACCCACCACCTGGCAGGCCATGTGCTAGGAGCTAAGAGTCCCTCCCCCCACAGCACAGAAACCAACACACTCAGAGCCTGGCACACAAAGTCTGGTGGAGATATAAACAGGCCATAACGATGCAGGGCAAGAAGTACTCAAATTAATCATTACTTAAACTAACCCTAACTTTCATGGGAATTCTTTAATTTAGAATCCAAGACTTTTCTGTAGCTCTGGACCTTTGAGTGGTTTCATGCCAACTGTTTTGTGATGCTTTTCATAGCTGCCAGAAGTTGATATCTGTTTCAACTAGATGGTTTATATTTTAATAGTTTTCCCTTCGAGTTGATCTGTTTACACCTTGGATTCACCAGCATGCAATTCTTTCATCTGTGACAGGCACCGAGGCTAAAGAAATCTAAATCAGTCCATTCACCACAGAGTTAGCAATAGGGACCAATGTTTCAGCCTCTTCCCAGATGGAGGAACCCTTCTCTATCCTGACTATGACCTCAGCAATTTTTTAGTATAAACAATTATTAACATTTATCCTCCAGAGGCCCCTCAGTTGGTTTTCTGAACCCTTGGAATGATAGGTGTTTTCCATGTTCAAATTCTTCTGGAATGAGAAAGCTGAATCTTCTACCATCTTTAGGTAACACTCTGAGCAGAGTTTGGGGTGGTAATCATAATCAAGCATGTCGATATTTCTGAGACAAAAATGAATAATTACAGTAAGTGGGATAAACAATGTCTATACATAAATACTGTGCCTGTCAATGATGTTGCCCCAGTGGCTTTTCCAAGGACACATGAAAGAGTTCTTGGTGTTCTGAGACTTTTTTAACTCTGGTTGATGGGTAAGGTATCTAATACCTGCACTGGCCACACTATTTGGCCCACGAACAATCAAACACATCAAATCTGATACTGAGATCTTATATTCAGAATGATTTTATGTTTCTTTAGTTATTCATTCCAACCCATCAGAACATGCTTTAAAAAGCCTTCAGCAAGATGGACTCATACTGAAACAAAAGCACATTATCATTTCAATATTCGTGTGACCAGAAACTCAGTGGTTATAGATAAATTTCATCGTATGTGTTATTCATAACTAAACACACTTCATTCACTTATGGCCAAATATTTAATGAACACCCACCACCTGGCAGGCCATGTGCTAGGAGCTAAGAGTCCCTCCCCCCACAGCACAGAAACCAACACACTCAGAGCCTGGCACACAAAGTCTGGTGGAGATATAAACAGGCCATAACGATGCAGGGCAAGAAGTACTCAAATTAATCATTACTTAAACTAACCCTAACTTTCATGGGAATTCTTTAATTTAGAATCCAAGACTTTTCTGTAGCTCTGGACCTTTGAGTGGTTTCATGCCAACTGTTTTGTGATGCTTTTCATAGCTGCCAGAAGTTGATATCTGTTTCAACTAGATGGTTTATATTTTAATAGTTTTCCCTTCGAGTTGATCTGTTTACACCTTGGATTCACCAGCATGCAATTCTTTCATCTGTGACAGGCACCGAGGCTAAAGAAATCTAAATCAGTCCATTCACCACAGAGTTAGCAATAGGGACCAATGTTTCAGCCTCTTCCCAGATGGAGGAACCCTTCTCTATCCTGACTATGACCTCAGCAATTTTTTAGTATAAACAATTATTAACATTTATCCTCCAGAGGCCCCTCAGTTGGTTTTCTGAACCCTTGGAATGATAGGTGTTTTCCATGTTCAAATTCTTCTGGAATGAGAAAGCTGAATCTTCTACCATCTTTAGGTAACACTCTGAGCAGAGTTTGGGGTGGTAATCATAATCAAGCATGTCGATATTTCTGAGACAAAAATGAATAATTACAGTAAGTGGGATAAACAATGTCTATACATAAATACTGTGCCTGTCAATGATGTTGCCCCAGTGGCTTTTCCAAGGACACATGAAAGAGTTCTTGGTGTTCTGAGACTTTTTTAACTCTGGTTGATGGGTAAGGTATCTAATACCTGCACTGGCCACACTATTTGGCCCACGAACAATCAAACACATCAAATCTGATACTGAGATCTTATATTCAGAATGATTTTATGTTTCTTTAGTTATTCATTCCAACCCATCAGAACATGCTTTAAAAAAAAGCCTTCAGCAAGATGGACTCATACTGAAACAAAAGCACATTATCATTTCAATATTCGTGTGACCAGAAACTCAGTGGTTATAGATAAATTTCATCGTATGTGTTATTACAAAGGATTTTGGAAGTGGAAACAAGAATACAGACAACTGCTAGTAAGACATCCAAGGAGATGCTAATGAAATTAACTTGAGTCACTTGTGGTTCCAATAAGAATATTCATTGGAAGGACAAATGCTGAAACTGAAGTTCCAATACTCTGGCATCCTGATGCAAAGAGCTGACTCATTGGAAAAGGCCCTACGCTGGGAATGATTGAAAGCAAAATGTAAAGTGGGTGGCAGAGGATGAGATAGTTGGACTGCATCACCAATTTAATGTAAATGAATTTGAGCAAACTCAGGGATATAGTGAAGGACAGAGGAGCCTGACATGCTGCAGTTCACCTGGTCGCAAAGAGCCAGACACGACTTAGCAACGGAAAAACAACAAATACACACAGAGGTAAAGCTCTGTCCTACACCAAGATAAAGGAATGGGTCAAAGTTCATAGAAGGCTCACAGTTCAGTTGGGGAGAACCAAAAAAAAATATGAACAATAATTAATGATAGTACCTTTTCTCAAATACATGGTAAGATGAAAAATAGCTAAACACTGCAAAGGTGCGAGGTATGAGAGAAGTCACTGGTATACTACTGGGAAAAGTCTCTTTCAGGAGAAGGACTTGGGCCAATTCTCAATGGAAGAATGGAAATGAGAAACACTATCAACTATAAATGCAGGCGTCAAAGATTCAGCAGTGTATCACAGAAAATATCAGTCTCTGAAACAAAAACATGGAACCTGACAGTATTCTGTATTTTAAACACTGGAAAACCCATGTGCCCAGAAAAATTTGGCTTCCTAAATATGAGAACTAAATTTAAGGCCATATGCACCCAAGTTGAACTTCATATTCTTGAGTACATAAAATATCTGCATATAATATGATGTGTTTTATATAGAAAATCCATATCGAGTACCTAGCATAGTAATTTTAAATGGTGTTATATACATTTCCTGAGCATGTGCTGAAGCCGCCATCTGAGCTATCATGTTAATTGTTGTTAAAATTGCTAAGATTATAACATAAGGTTAAAAGCATCAGCACTAATGAAAAGAAGAAAAGCCTCAGTGGTTATAGATAAATTTCATCGTATGTGTTATTACAAAGGATTTTGGAAGTGGAAACAAGAATACAGACAACTGCTAGTAAGACATCCAAGGAGATGCTAATGAAATTAACTTGAGTCACTTGTGGTTCCAATAAGAATATTCATTGGAAGGACAAATGCTGAAACTGAAGTTCCAATACTCTGGCATCCTGATGCAAAGAGCTGACTCATTGGAAAAGGCCCTACGCTGGGAATGATTGAAAGCAAAATGTAAAGTGGGTGGCAGAGGATGAGATAGTTGGACTGCATCACCAATTTAATGTAAATGAATTTGAGCAAACTCAGGGATATAGTGAAGGACAGAGGAGCCTGACATGCTGCAGTTCACCTGGTCGCAAAGAGCCAGACACGACTTAGCAACGGAAAAACAACAAATACACACAGAGGTAAAGCTCTGTCCTACACCAAGATAAAGGAATGGGTCAAAGTTCATAGAAGGCTCACAGTTCAGTTGGGGAGAACCAAAAAAAAATATGAACAATAATTAATGATAGTACCTTTTCTCAAATACATGGTAAGATGAAAAATAGCTAAACACTGCAAAGGTGCGAGGTATGAGAGAAGTCACTGGTATACTACTGGGAAAAGTCTCTTTCAGGAGAAGGATTTGGGCCAATTCTCAATGGAAGAATGGAAATGAGAAACACTATCAACTATAAATGCAGGCGTCAAAGATTCAGCAGTGTATCACAGAAAATATCAGTCTCTGAAACAAAAACATGGAACCTGACAGTATTCTGTATTTTAAACACTGGAAAACCCATGTGCCCAGAAAAATTTGGCTTCCTAAATATGAGAACTAAATTTAAGGCCATATGCACCCAAGTTGAACTTCATATTCTTGAGTACATAAAATATCTGCATATAATATGATGTGTTTTATATAGAAAATCCATATCGAGTACCTAGCATAGTAATTTTAAATGGTGTTATATACATTTCCTGAGCATGTGCTGAAGCCGCCATCTGAGCTATCATGTTAATTGTTGTTAAAATTGCTAAGATTATAACATAAGCTTAAAAAGCAATTAACAATTACCATGACACTGATGATGAAAAAGAAGAAAAGCCTTCATTACGGATGGCTGTAGAGTTTGGGATAATAATCATACTTTTTTAAAGGGTTTACTGCACCAAATTAACTTTTTAGCTTAATCTTGAAAAGCCATCTGATAAATTATAAGAAATGTCAAACCATTGCCTGAAGCAATGTTTTCAAAATTAAACGTGCACTGCATTAAATTTTTTAACATGGATTACTACTTTTAACAAATGGTGATTTCCAAATTAAAAATGAGCATATTTTCCACTTAACGATAAAATATAAGTTTCAATTACATCAATTGTGTTGTGTTACAAAAGTCATTAACGTGAAAAACAACTTTGCTTCTAATGCTTATTATAAAATCATGATTGTAATTTAAAGAGCAGTCAAATTACCGGGGTGTGTCTGTGGGTGTACATGTGAATACATGTATGCTATTGATTAAAATGAAAAGCAGTGAACCTCTTAAATCAGCCAATTAAGTACTGTCATGCCATTTTAAATTAGAGTTTAAAACCCTAAGGTAAATTAATCAACACTTGGAGTGAGTACTCAAGAATCTATCTTTAAAGAAGACATTGTGGGCTTCCCTGGTGCAGTGGGTAAGGACACCGCCTTGCAGTGCAAGGGGCGCCGGTTCGAGCCTTAGCCTGGGAAGGTCCCACGTGCCGCGGAGTGGCTGTCCCGATGTGTCCAACTACCGAGCCGGAGCTCTGGAGCGCATGCGCCCAGAGCAGGTGCTCTGTGACAATAGAGGTCACCGCGATGGGAGGCCCACACGGGCCAAAGAACAAAGATGGATGCAAATAGATAAATGAAAGACCAATAGAAGTGGCCCACCTGCCCCCCTCCCTCCCAACCGGCAGCCCCCCCAAATAAATAAATATTCTTAAAAAAAAAAAAAAAAGAAGAAGACATTGTGACATACAATGGCAAAAATGAATCTTAAGGTGGCACTAGTGGTAAAGAACCTGCCTGCCAATGCAGGAGACATAAGAGACACAGGTTCAGTCCCTAGTTTGGAAAGATCCCCTGGAAGAGGAAATGGCAACCCACTCCGATATTCTTACCTGGAGAATTCCATGGACAGAGGAGCCCGGTAGGCTACAGTCCATGGGGTCGCAAAGAGTTGGACACAACTGAAGCAACTTTGCACTCACATGCTTTATGTGGATCACTTGAACTCTACTATAGTTTGTGCTATAAGCTAGATATATTCAGTGTAATTTAAGCCTTAAGAAATCATCTTAAAAATGAAAATTTTGTATTCAAAAAACATTGCTAGAAATATTGGCTTGGTTAAAAGTTCATTCAGGTTTTTCCATAAGATGTTACAGGAAAACCCAAATGAACTCTTTGGCCAACCTAATACACATACGCACACACACACATATGAGGATTCTAATTTAGTCAGCAAATATTTCTTGGATCTCCTAGGAAGCAGGCACTCTTAGGATTTGTAAGAGATACTGAGGAAACTGAGCCTGATGGAATTCACCACATCCTTTGTAAAAACCTTCTCATACAGCTTCCAATTGAGCTAAAATATGACCTTGGCTTCCAAACTCTATACGCTCTTCCCAGCCCAACACTGCTGCTTAATTGAGAGCTGGGTAGAGAGTTTTAACTACAAAGAAGGTAGTTAAATGCTGCCTTGGGAACTGAGAACACCAACTCCAGTGCTCAGTTTAATGGGCTGGTAAAATTGCCCATAGGTTCTGGCTAATGTTACCATTTTAACTGCCCTGATTGAGTGCACATATGCAACACAACTCAGTAATCCTAGATTAGATTTCTGTAAAAGTCTGTCAGGAACTAAGATGATATATTAACACAAATAAATCTAATAGACTTTCAGAAGTTATCTTTGCCCAAGTAAATATGTAAGATGGTAAAAATTCCCATTTTGTGCATTTAAAAGCTATATCCACCCAACTTCAACAGGGTTCAATTTATGCCCTAGTTTTATATTGTGCACTGATGAAAAGTAAATTAAGCTTCTATTTTCATTTTGGCATTTAATACACAGAAGAACTATACAAAAATAAGTCTTAATGACCTGGATAACCATGATGGTGTGATCACTCACCCAGAGCCATAAATCCTGGAGTGTAAAAGTCAAGTGGGCTTTAGGAAGTATTACTGTGAACAAAGCTAGTGAAGGTGGTAGAATCTCAGCTGCGCTATTTCAAATCCTAAAAGAAGATGCTGTTAAAGGACTGCACTCAACATGCCAGCAAATTTAGAAAACTCAGCAATGGCCACAGAATTGGAAATGGTCAGTTTTCATTCCAGTACCAAAGGGTAATGACAAAGAATGTTCAAATTACTGCATGATTACACTCATTTCATATGCTAGCAAGGTCATGCTCAAAATTCTACAAGCTAGGTTTCAACAGTACATGAACTGAGAACTTCCAGATGTACAAGCTAGATACAGAAAAGGCAGAGGAACCAAAGTTCTAATGGTCAACATCTGGTGGATCCTAGAATACCAACTTTTGCTTCAATAACTAAAGCCTTTCACAATCACAAAAACCTGTCTTAAATTCTGAGAGATGGGAATACTAGGCCACCTTTCTTGCCTCCTGAGAAACCTGTATGCAAGACAAGAAGCAACAGTTAGAACTGGACATGGAACAATGGACTGCTTCAAAATTGGGAAAGGAGTATGTCAAGGCTATATATGGTCACCCTGCTTATTTAACTTATATCCAGAGTACATCATATGAAATGCTGGGCTGGATGACTCACAAGCTGGAATGAGGACTTCTGGAGAAATATCAATAACCTCAGATATGCAGATGACACCACTCTTATGGCAGAAAGTGAGGAGTAGCTAAAGAGCCTCTTGACGAAGGTAAAAGAAGAGTGAAAAAGCTTGCTTAAAGCTCAACATTTAAAAAACTAAGATCATGACATCTGGTCTTATTACTTCACGACAAATACATGGGGAAAAATGGAAACAGTGACAGACTTTATTTTCTTGGGCTCCAAAATCACTGTGGACAGTGAATGAAGCCACGAAATTAAAGGATGCTTACTTATTGGAAGAAAAGCTATGAGAAACCTGGACAGCATATTTGGGAACATACATATCTGTAAACAAAACTCTGTAAAAGTTAAAAGTAAAATAAATTAAAAAAAAAAAAAAAAAAAAAAAAGCAGAGACATTACTTTGCCAACAAAGGTCCATATGGTCAAGAGTATGTTTTTCCCAATAGTCATGTATAGATGTTGGACCATAAAGAAAGCTGTGCATGAAGAACTGATGCTTTTGAACTGTGGTGAAGCAAAACACTCTTGAGAATCTCTTGGACTGCAAGGAAATCAAATCAGTCAATCCTAAAGAAATCAACCCTGAATATTTATTTAAGGACTGATGGTAAAGCTGCAGCTCCGATACTATGGCCATCTGATGCAAAGAGCTAGCTCATTGGAAAAGACCCTGATGTTGGGAAAGACTGAAGGCAGGAGGAGAAAGAGACGAAAGAGTATGAGATGGCTGGATGGCATCACTAATTCAATGGATCTGAGTTTGATCAAAGTCCAGGAGATTGTGAAGAATAGGGAAGCCTTCTGTGTTGCAGTCCATGGTGTTGTAAAGAGAAGACACTATTATAACCAGGCTTCAATACTACCAAACGACTGAACAACAACAATTTTCATTCTGGTATTTAAAGATATAGGGGAAAAAGCAGTCATGTTTTCCTCACTTCAATAGTTACTGTTGTTCAGTCACTAAGTTGTGTCGGATTCTGTGACTCCATGGGCCGCAGCATGCCAGGATTCCCTATTCTCCTAGAGTTTGCACTTAAATAATGGGAGGGTATGATTAGTAAAATCACAAGACACTGAGTTCCCCTGGGTTTGGTAGTCCACCCTCTTTTATACACTGCATCTACAGGTAAGCTGTCTCTTGCAGACTAAATATTTGTGCTCTACTCTCTCTCTGACCCTTGCCCCAGATTCATGTTGAAGCCCCAACCCTAATATGGTTGTATCTGCAGGAAAAAGTAACTAAGGCTAAATGAGGTCATAAGAACGGCCCCTGAGTTGATAAGATCAGAGTCCTTGTAAGTGAAAGCAAGAGCTCCTGTGTTCCCAGTCTTCATTCCCTGCCCCTCCTCCACCCCTTCCCCCACCCTCTCCCTCCAAACTGGGAAAAGTCTCCTCACCAGAAAGTAAATTGCCTAACACCTTGATCTCAGACTTCTTGCCTCCAGAACTCTGACTAAATACAGCTCTGCTCTTTAAGCTACCAGCCTCCGAGATTTTGTTATGGCAGCTCAAGCTAAGTATTACTCTGTCCTTGGCTCAGCAAAGGGAAAGTGGCAGCATCTGGGGTTAGGACGAGCATCAGAAATGGCATCCTGAGGAAGATATGTGAGTGCTCTGCTGTTCAATTTTCTTCTTTAAAAAAATCTTTATTCAAATGGCCATCCTCAGAAACTTTAAGTGCCACTATAACATACAAAAGGATGCATGATAACGTATCCATTGAATGTTTATTAAACACCTACCAAATGAAGCACTGTTTCACTGAATGTTCAGATCAGTCCAAAATCTCTGTTCTCATGGAGCTTACCTTCTAGAGGAAAGAAAAAAACACTGACAATGAAATAAACCATTGCATTATAAATGTTTAGTTGTGCAGGAGAAAGCAAGCAGAGAAAGTGAAACTGGAATTGTGGGGATAGATGTTTTTTAAATGGAGTGGATCCTCCCTGAGAACACAAACAACTGAAACAAGGCAAAAGGCACTAAGGGGCAGGAATCAAGTTATGATCTTTATCCTTAGGTTATATTAGAACTTAAAAAAAAATTCGGTGAAAAACATACTCTTTTATAGTTAAGATGTCAATCTGAAGGTAGGTCCAAATTCCTACAAGCCTGGAAACTCTCCTGAGGCTGACGTGGCATGGCCCCTATTTTATACTTCCAGTTTCCTATTTGACACTCTACCTAAGAGAAGACACTCCCAGTGGTACTGATTCCTTTTCTAGTTCATTTTCCAGTGGCCAGGGCTTTTGATGTGAATTGACTACATTTTGATGTGAATCAGCCTACATGTTCAGTTGTGTCCAGTCTTTGCAACCCCACACACTAAAGCCCACCACATTCCACTGACCATGGGATTCTCCAGGCAACAAAAAAATGGAGTGGGTTCCCATTTCTTCCTTCAAGGGATCTTTCAGAACCAGAGATCAAACCCATGTTTCCTGTGTCTCCTGCATTGGCAGGTGGATTCTTTACCATTGAGCCACCTGGGAAGCTAACTGTAATAAAAGTTGGCCAGTGATGGTTCAGTCTCCCCAGTCTATGCTAACCCAAGCATGTCATTCCACTTACCTCAGTGAACAACTTAGATGTACACAAGATCAAAGACAGAAAATAAGAGCAAATGTAGCTGAGCATTTCTGTTCAGTGGTCAAGGACAAGAGGGGCACCCCCAGTGGCTCAGAGGTAAAAAATTGTCTGCAATGCAGGAGACACAGATTTGATCCCTGGGCCAGGAAGATCCCCTGGAGAAGGAAATGCCTACCCACTCCAGTGTTCTTGCCTGGGAAACCCTATAGACAGAGGAGTCAGGTGGGCTACTGTCCATAGGGTTGCAGAGTCAGTCAAGGTTTAAGCAACTAAGTACATGTGAGAACAAGAACAAGAAAGTACCTTTCTCTGGTTGATATATTTAGAAATATGATGCACTGAACTGTTGTGGCCTTTCTTTTATGATAATGGAATATAGCCTAGAATCAAACTGCCTCGTGGAAGAGGAAAAAGTGAACATAATCATGGAGACATGGTTATGAATCCCTAGTCAAACCATGTCTGAAGTTTACATATCAGCACACTTTTCAGATATAATAAGCAATAAATCCCTAAAGTTACACAAGTTTGGTGTTTTCTTTTTTGTTTGTTTGTTTGTTTTCTGCTTTAAGGGACCAAAGCAACTGGGACTATTACCTCCTTACATAGCCAGAAATAAACACACATACTCAGGTTTTTTCAAATTTTATTTGTATTTCATCCTTCCAAAATAAAAGTAAAATAACATAGCTCTGCTTTAGCCACCCAAACCCTGGAATGTCTTCACAATGTTCAGTGTTCTCTGTTAAATGTATGATTTTAATAGCTTGACTAACTCTCATCCTCCACCACTAGCTGCAGAAGTGTATTCAATTACTGCTATTCTGAATTGGGTCTTTATGAACTGACATGCATATCCAAATATTTCCCGTAGCAATCAATATCTTGGGTGATACATATATCTCATTGTATGCCAGCTTCCACTTGCTATAAGAGTCCACATGTGTTTTAGAACAAATATTTTAATAAGCATTTTAATTGAAAGGTTAACAAGGCTTTAGAATACACTCTTCAAGTCAATGACAGGCATACTTACTGCTCCAGGTAATCCTATAAGAACTTGATTATTTGAGAAGAATAATCTATTACAGCTACTATAAGATTGCTAATAGAATTATGCTGTTATTGTAATTTTGGGACTTCTCAATTTACACTTGCGTATGCATCTGATATTATTTTCACCACCTGTGTGTTTTGTTTAGTATATTATTTCCAGGAAATGTTATTTTAACATAGATGAATTTCAAATATTTCAGTACTCAATTAGGTGGTACCTATCATATTTTGAATCATCCCAATGCAGATTTAAAAATGGATATTAAATATGTCTATACTGTCAAATGGAACACATTTTGGTGAATCTACAGAGAGCCATCAGAAATCTCATACATAAGAGAGAAGAAATCTTAATGTTGGGAAACACTGAGTTCCCCGTGGACACTCATTTAATTAAAAGATGTGGTAGACAATGGCAGTTCAAGTCCATGTGGGTGGGAGATCATTGATGGATGTATTAACACTGTAATGGATTGCTAATTTAAATAGTTCTGTGACAGTAAGGCAGAGCTGTCTAAAATGTACCTTACAAGTTTGAAAGCAATAGTGACAGCACATGGGCTGACTGGATGGAAAGAGCTTCATGGTGAACATGAAAAGTAAAGTGAATGGCACCTGGCCAGTTGAAACGAGAAAGCTATGCAGCAAATGATGAGCTACTGCTGGCTAGAGCTCAACAACTCTGAATCCTATCCAAGCTGCAGTTTTAATGGGCAAATGTCAAGGATCTTGCCAGAGTTTCTCAGGTCTCAAAGGTCTGAAAAGGACTCTGCCATGTCGCCTGAATACAGAGAGCTTTCTCCACTTAATCAAAATAAAATAAAACACCAAGTAAAAGTTTAGCACAGAAAACACTCAGTCTCAAAAAATTTCTTAAGTTTTAAAAGAAATTGGGTCTTGTATGAACTGACATGCATATCCAAATATTTCAGTAGCAACCGATATTTTGGGTGATACATATATCTCATTGTATGCCAGCTTCCACTTGCTATAAGAGTCCACATGTGTTTTAGAACAAATATTTTAATAAGCATTTTAATTGAAAGGTTAACAAGGCTTTAGAATACACTCTTCAAGTCAATGACAGGCATACTTACTGCTCCAGGTAATCCTATAAGAACTTGATTATTTGAGAAGAATAATCTATTACAGCTACTATAAGATTGCTAATAGAATTATGCTGTTATTGTAATTTTGGGACTTCTCAATTTACACTTGCGTATGCATCTGATATTATTTTCACCACCTGTGTGTTTTGTTTAGTATATTATTTCCAGGAAATGTTATTTTAACATAGATGAATTTCAAATATTTCAGTACTCAATTAGGTGGTACCTATCATATTTTGAATCATCCCAATGCAGATTTAAAAATGGATATTAAATATGTCTATACTGTCAAATGGAACACATTTTGGTGAATCTACAGAGAGCCATCAGAAATCTCATACATAAGAGAGAAGAAATCTTAATGTTGGGAAACACTGAGTTCCCCGTGGACACTCATTTAATTAAAAGATGTGGTAGACAATGGCAGTTCAAGTCCATGTGGGTGGGAGATCATTGATGGATGTATTAACACTGTAATGGATTGCTAATTTAAATAGTTCTGTGACAGTAAGGCAGAGCTGTCTAAAATGTACCTTACAAGTTTGAAAGCAATAGTGACAGCACATGGGCTGACTGGATGGAAAGAGCTTCATGGTGAACATGAAAAGTAAAGTGAATGGCACCTGGCCAGTTGAAACGAGAAAGCTATGCAGCAAATGATGAGCTACTGCTGGCTAGAGCTCAACAACTCTGAATCCTATCCAAGCTGCAGTTTTAATGGGCAAATGTCAAGGATCTTGCCAGAGTTTCTCAGGTCTCAAAGGTCTGAAAAGGACTCTGCCATGTCGCCTGAATACAGAGAGCTTTCTCCACTTAATCAAAATAAAATAAAACACCAAGTAAAAGTTTAGCACAGAAAACACCATCAGTCTCATTGTGAGGTTATAATATGGATTTTCGTTAAGGTTTCTTAACAAGACAAGTGAGCGGGTGCTCCATTCCAAATGGAGCTGTTACAATTGACCAGGGCACACTTAATGGATTTATATTGTAAAAGATAAACACTTCAAACAGAACTTATCTTAAGCGCTTCTCTCATTTTGTAAGATTCTCATTTAAGCAGAGTTTTGCAGATGCCAGGATCCTACTTGCTAAAGGAATTATATCTACAAATTAGATCTAAGACCCAAGTCTCTATAAAATGCATTTTCATTAAAAGGACAGATATCACTAAGGTGTTACGTGCAACCAGATGTAGAAACAAAATGAAAACTGCCATGAATGGAATGAAAATGAAAATAAGGAATATAATTCAAAACCACATAGAAAGGTGAAGTTTCTGTAACAATGAATTAAGATTAAAATTATCATTAAATTTTAGCTGAAACCAAGATTAATAAGAACTTTTACCTGTATTATTTTACTTTACATATTGAACTTGGAGGAAATATTGTCAACAATAAGCCTACACTGGTAATTATGCCAGTAGTGAAACTGAGCAGGACCCAGGGCACAGAAGCCTTTGTGTGTCATTTCTTGACTCCAATCTCTAAGACCTTCCCTGAGTTTGAACAGTTGCTAATCAGGAAAGGGAGGGGAATGCTAAAACTAGAGAGGAGCAGCCAAGAAACAATAGTGCAGCCTTGGGGCAAGTTCCTAATTCAACCTAAAGGGATACACATTACAATATCTTTAAGCCTTTAAAATGTCAGCATACCAGAGAAAGATTACCTGAGGCCACATGAAAGGAACCAGAGAAGCTCATGAAGATTACAATAGACCAGATTAGAAGAATGCATGTCTGCAAATACTCTAATTTTATCAGCAAGCCCACCCTTGTGCCACTGCTTTAAAATTCCTCATGAAATCCTATCAAGCTGCAGTTTTAATGGGCAAATGTCAAGGATCTTGCCAGAGTTTCTCAGGTCTCAAAGGTCTGAAAAGGACTCTGCCATGTCGCCTGAATACAGAGAGCTTTCTCCACTTAATCAAAATAAAATAAAACACCAAGTAAAAGTTTAGCACAGAAAACACCATCAGTCTCATTGTGAGGTTATAATATGGATTTTCGTTAAGGTTTCTTAACAAGACAAGTGAGCGGGTGCTCCATTCCAAATGGAGCTGTTACAATTGACCAGGGCACACTTAATGGATTTATATTGTAAAAGATAAACACTTCAAACAGAACTTATCTTAAGCGCTTCTCTCATTTTGTAAGATTCTCATTTAAGCAGAGTTTTGCAGATGCCAGGATCCTACTTGCTAAAGGAATTATATCTACAAATTAGATCTAAGACCCAAGTCTCTATAAAATGCAGTTTCATTAAAAAAGGACAGATATCACTAAGGTGTTACGTGCAACCAGATGTAGAAACAAAATGAAAACTGCCATGAATGGAATGAAAATGAAAATAAGGAATATAATTCAAAACCACATAGAAAGGTGAAGTTTCTGTAACAATGAATTAAGATTAAAATTATCATTAAATTTTAGCTGAAACCAAGATTAATAAGAACTTTTACCTGTATTATTTTACTTTACATATTGAACTTGGAGGAAATATTGTCAACAATAAGCCTACACTGGTAATTATGCCAGTAGTGAAACTGAGCAGGACCCAGGGCACAGAAGCCTTTGTGTGTCATTTCTTGACTCCAATCTCTAAGACCTTCCCTGAGTTTGAACAGTTGCTAATCAGGAAAGGGAGGGGAATGCTAAAACTAGAGAGGAGCAGCCAAGAAACAATAGTGCAGCCTTGGGGCAAGTTCCTAATTCAACCTAAAGGGATACACATTACAATATCTTTAAGCCTTTAAAATGTCAGCATACCAGAGAAAGATTACCTGAGGCCACATGAAAGGAACCAGAGAAGCTCATGAAGATTACAATAGACCAGATTAGAAGAATGCATGTCTGCAAATACTCTAATTTTATCAGCAAGCCCACCCTTGTGCCACTGCTTTAAAATTCCTCATGAAATCCTCCTGGGTTGGGACACAGGGACAGGAGCCCACTGTGTGCCCCTTAAACCTGGCAAAGCAATAAAGCTATCCTTTTTTTCTACTTCTCCCAGAACTCTCTCTCCAAGACTGAATTGACCCCAGTGAACAGAGGTTGAGCTTTCAGCATCAGTAGCAATGAGATGAGATGACTCACTGCAAGACTGATGCTGGGAAAGGGAAGGCAGAAGGAGAAGGGGACAGCAGAGGAGGAGATGGTTAGACGGCATCACCTACTCAATCTCCAGGAGACGGTGAAGCACAGTGAAGCCTGCTGGGCTGCAGTCCATGGGGTTACAGAGTCTGGCACGACTGAGGGGCTGAAGAACAACAGTAAAGGCTAAAATGAAAAGTGTCATTTGGGAAAGTATTTCAACTAGCTGACAGCTACTGATTACTTTTATCTTATACAAGCCTTATGAGACTCAAAGTGAATTCATGGGATTACAGATCAGTTGTTCTTTATGCTGTATAACAAATATAATCTGGACTAGGATGACAAATTTTTAAAATCTAATTCTGTGTAAGTGGTAAATACACACTTGATATGAAAGCAGAGGTTTATAGGATTTCCCTGGTGTCCTGTGGCTCAGAGTCCTTGCTCCCAGTACAGAGGGTTCAGGTTCAATTCCTGCTCAGTGAACTAGATACCACCTGCCCCAAGTGCTAAGAGCTCACATGCCACAAATGAAGATCCTGCATGCTGCAACTACAAGATCCTCGCATGCCACAACTAAGACCTGGTACACCCTAATTATTTCATTAATTTTTTCTTTAAAAGCATCAAATAAGAAAGAAACCAGTGTGTCCTTTGTGACAGATTTGATCAAAGCAATTGTGTCACTAAGGTAATAGGGCTTGTGCCATTCATGTGTGAGCACAACAGGAAAAGGCATGGAACCCTTCCTGCTGTCTGAGCATTCTAGCAGAGGCCCACAGCAGGTTCATTCTCACTCCAGAGAGAAAACTTGAGATGTGCTGTCATCTGCCTCCTCCAAGACTTGCTAAGAAGTGAGGAGTCTGGTCCTACCTTTGGAAGACCAGAGAAGAAGGCTTTATCCTCTTCCCTCATGCCATTAATGGGCTAGCCAGGAAGCCAACCAGATAGAACTACGAGGGTGTCTGCAAGGAGAGGGACAACTTCTCCCAGAACTCTCTCCAAGACTGAATTGACCCCAGTGAACAGAGGTTGAGCTTTCAGCATCAGTAGCAATGAGATGAGATGACTCACTGCAAGACTGATGCTGGGAAAGGGAAGGCAGAAGGAGAAGGGGACAGCAGAGGAGGAGATGGTTAGACGGCATCACCTACTCAATCTCCAGGAGACGGTGAAGCACAGTGAAGCCTGCTGGGCTGCAGTCCATGGGGTTACAGAGTCTGGCACGACTGAGGGCTGAAGAACAACAGTAAAGGCTAAAATGAAAAGTGTCATTTGGGAAAGTATTTCAACTAGCTGACAGCTACTGATTACTTTTATCTTATACAAGCCTTATGAGACTCAAAGTGAATTCATGGGATTACAGATCAGTTGTTCTTTATGCTGTATAACAAATATAATCTGGACTAGGATGACAAATTTTTAAAATCTAATTCTGTGTAAGTGGTAAATACACACTTGATATGAAAGCAGAGGTTTATAGGATTTCCCTGGTGTCCTGTGGCTCAGAGTCCTTGCTCCCAGTACAGAGGGTTCAGGTTCAATTCCTGCTCAGTGAACTAGATACCACCTGCCCCAAGTGCTAAGAGCTCACATGCCACAAATGAAGATCCTGCATGCTGCAACTACAAGATCCTCGCATGCCACAACTAAGACCTGGTACACCCTAATTATTTCATTAATTTTTTCTTTAAAAGCATCAAATAAGAAAGAAACCAGTGTGTCCTTTGTGACAGATTTGATCAAAGCAATTGTGTCACTAAGGTAATAGGGCTTGTGCCATTCATGTGTGAGCACAACAGGAAAAGGCATGGAACCCTTCCTGCTGTCTGAGCATTCTAGCAGAGGCCCACAGCAGGTTCATTCTCACTCCAGAGAGAAAACTTGAGATGTGCTGTCATCTGCCTCCTCCAAGACTTGCTAAGAAGTGAGGAGTCTGGTCCTAACTTTGGAAGACCAGAGAAGAAGGCTTTATCCTCTTCCCTCATGCCATTAATGGGCTAGCCAGGATAGCCAACCAGATAGAACTACGAGGGTGTCTGCAAGGAGAGGGGACAACTTCTCTGTGCCTTGCTTACCAGCTGATCTGAGGATCCCATGAGCTCAGCCTGGTACTCAGCTGTGAGCCAAGGGCTGTGCATTACTCTGTGAGACCCCAATTAAAACATACCAGTATGACAGGAACTCAATAAATATTTATTTATGCTACATCAAGCTTCATGAGTATGAGATAAAAGAAAGTGTATGGAATTTAAAAGCAACAAAGTCTCTATTTTCTTAACAGAAAAAAAAAAAAAAAAACTTAAGCAATTTTCTTTCCTGATACTTGACATGCAAAGTTGCTTCCTCATGCTAGCTAATATCTAGTCTTCTTCCCCAGGACTGTAAATCTTAATAAGGCCCAAATGTAGAACGAGAATGGTCAATCAAGCAAGTCTGCACATAGAAATGTAAATACATTCTTTTAATATTTGCAAAATATTATCCATACTACACTAGTTTCTGCTCCAAACTTAATCACACAGCCTGCACTGACACATAACTACAGTAAATTAATATAATGCCAACAGTCCAAGTTCTCAAACTAAGCTGTGCTCATAAAAAGTTTTACATTTTCAAATAAAATTCCCTTGACTAATGACTCTGCATACAGGATTTAATTTTGTGCAATTTACACAGTTTCTCTAATTCAAATTTTTTCTATATGGTCTCAAAGTAATATGCTACTTTGATCTAAGGTCTTCTGATAACAGGGCAGTTACTAAGATAGCTGCTTTATTTCTATTAATATTAAGGGAGCTGAGTAAACTCCCTAAGACTTCATGCATCGCATGAAGCTTGATTAAAAGGGAGCTTTCTTGCTGCACTTACAGTAAATGCTAGGTTTAGTTCATTCCTCAGAATAATTGACAGTAGTCTGATAGCTTCAGGATTTTCACAGTAACAGAAATGATTTTTAATGGTAAATTAAGCTTGTAGAAGGATTTACAATTCACAAATTTACCATCATTTACTGGTCAAAATACTGATGTCCATGGCATTCTCTAGCAATGTCTCTCCCTTACTATAAAAATAAAATATCTATTTATAACTCTTAATTCATATGTTCTGTTTTAGATAACTATGCCCAGTTGTCAAAATATATTGCTTTTTTACACTGATTTTTTTTAACATGTATCACATATAAACTAACGATGAAAATTCATTTGTCAGAACTTACTGAATAAAACACAAATCTATTCAAGTCATTTCACATAAAGAAAGAACCATAAAAATATACTGAGTTACAGCTGATGTTATACAACATTAAACAGTACTTGGCGGTATCTAAATATACAATGAATACAGAGTACTTAATGTATACAACTGACTTTCTTAAATTGCAAATTACTTTATTATTTTACTTTGTCTCTATGCAGGATAACAAATTCTAGAAAAATTTGGTCTCACCAGAGCTAAACTTTTTCTTTTTTCTGTATACGCCTCTTTTGTGATGAAATTTACTTTCACCGAATTTCAAAAACATTATTAACTACAGTCACCATGATGTACATTATATTTTAAAATCTTCACCTTATTACTGAGTATCAGCACCCTTTGATCAACATCTACTGATTGATTTTTCCCTCCCTCCAGCCTGCAGAAACCACCATTCTACTCTTAGTGTCTAGAATTTCAATCTTTTGAGATTGCATATATAAGTGAGATCATGTTATCATAAGTAGCAGGATTCCCCCTCCTTTTTTTAAGACTGAATAATATTCTTGTGTGTATAAGTCACATTTTCTTTATCCATTCATCTGATGATGGACATTGAGGTTGCTTCTGTATCTTTGCTACTGTGAATAATGTTGCAGTGAACATACCTCTTTGAGATAATGATTTCATTTGCCCACCTACCCAGAAATGGCACTACTGAATCATATAGCAGCGATGTTTTTAGTTTTTTGAGGAAAAAATTCCATATTGTTTTCTATATTGGTTGTACAAGTTCACAATCGCTGACAGTTTACATGTCACTTCCATGATTAGGTTAAAATTGTGACTTCATATTGCTAGTAGACTCTATTTATTGCTTCTTGGCTCATATCCTATGCTGTCAATGTGACAAAGAACTGAAGAGGTCTCTTCAAAAGCCAGTAAGGATATGAAGACCTCACTCTGACAACATGCAAGGAATTCAAGGCTACTGACAACTTTGAGAAGTGTAGAAGTGGATCTTTCCACAGACAAATCTTCAGACGAGCCTGCAGATCCTGACTCAGGCCTTGTGGAAGACCATGAAACAGAGGGCCCATCTAAGACCATTTCTTACCCACAGAAGCTGATACAATGATGAATGTACACTGCCTTAAGCTTTTCTGTTTATAGATTTTGTTACAAAACAAAAGAAGTAATACATATTCAATAGTGCAATGTCAAAATAATTCACCTATCCTAAACATTGACTATATTTAGTTTTAATTCCCTTGAATTCATATTCTGAGTATAATTTTAATATTTGTGTCAACAATTCAAACATATATTGAACGAAATTAACAGGAATTGTGCTTGGAAGTAAAACACTGATTAAAATGATAAGAATTAAAGAGCTACACATGGTGAAGATTTCAGGCTTTGACACTTGCTGCCCTTTAAAAGAGAAAAGGCAAAGATCAACTTAAGGAAAACCACTAATGATGTCTTCAATTTTCCCCAATTATTGTGCTGTTGAGTTTGGGCTGAATTGTACTGAGAGGATTATTATGGCCTATCAGAAATATTATTGACTCAATTTGGTTCTCAAATATTTTCAAAGAAAATACCTCATTATTTGTTTTCAGCTTGATGCTAAAAGCCATACTGTGATCTTTTTGTAGGTTCCCCTCCTTTTTTTAAGACTGAATAATATTCTTGTGTGTATAAGTCACATTTTCTTTATCCATTCATCTGATGATGGACATTGAGGTTGCTTCTGTATCTTTGCTACTGTGAATAATGTTGCAGTGAACATACCTCTTTGAGATAATGATTTCATTTGCCCACCTACCCAGAAATGGCACTACTGAATCATATAGCAGCGATGTTTTTAGTTTTTTGAGGAAAAAATTCCATATTGTTTTCTATATTGGTTGTACAAGTTCACAATCGCTGACAGTTTACATGTCACTTCCATGATTAGGTTAAAATTGTGACTTCATATTGCTAGTAGACTCTATTTATTGCTTCTTGGCTCATATCCTATGCTGTCAATGTGACAAAGAACTGAAGAGGTCTCTTCAAAAGCCAGTAAGGATATGAAGACCTCACTCTGACAACATGCAAGGAATTCAAGGCTACTGACAACTTTGAGAAGTGTAGAAGTGGATCTTTCCACAGACAAATCTTCAGACGAGCCTGCAGATCCTGACTCAGGCCTTGTGGAAGACCATGAAACAGAGGGCCCATCTAAGACCATTTCTTACCCACAGAAGCTGATACAATGATGAATGTACACTGCCTTAAGCTTTTCTGTTTATAGATTTTGTTACAAAACAAAAGAAGTAATACATATTCAATAGTGCAATGTCAAAATAATTCACCTATCCTAAACATTGACTATATTTAGTTTTAATTCCCTTGAATTCATATTCTGAGTATAATTTTAATATTTGTGTCAACAATTCAAACATATATTGAACGAAATTAACAGGAATTGTGCTTGGAAGTAAAACACTGATTAAAATGATAAGAATTAAAGAGCTACACATGGTGAAGATTTCAGGCTTTGACACTTGCTGCCCTTTAAAAGAGAAAAGGCAAAGATCAACTTAAGGAAAACCACTAATGATGTCTTCAATTTTCCCCAATTATTGTGCTGTTGAGTTTGGGCTGAATTGTACTGAGAGGATTATTATGGCCTATCAGAAATATTATTGACTCAATTTGGTTCTCAAATATTTTCAAAGAAAATACCTCATTATTTGTTTTCAGCTTGATGCTAAAAGCCATACTGTCAGAGATTTAGAAACACACTGCAGCCTACCCAAATATTAATCACTGGGGATGTTTTCATATTTGAGGATAATGAGGATGAAGGCGTAAATATGAGTCATTATCAAACCACTGAATGTTTAGCTGTTCTGCTGATCATTTTCATTGACTAAATTAATGTTATACATTTTCTTTACATGATAAAGAAATTGTATAAGGTGGAACAATATTCTCATGTTAGTGATTAATTGGGGGAAGGTACTACAATGATATGTAAAAGGTTTCTAGGCTGTTAGTACACTTTTGTGCCATATTATATACTGTTGCTTTAAGAATTAAATCTGCATTTGAAATTATGAATGACATCCAGGGAAATGTTCACATAAGAAGTATAATACACCACTTGAGATGCTTCTAATCACTAAACTCCAAAGGTATACATATGAGCATAAAGTTAAAGAATTTAAGAATAAAGAGAGCTTTTGCTGTTCTTAAGCACTTTGAACAAAATCATCAATACCAAAATAACAAACGTTTATTGGTAACTTAGATGCATTTGGAAATCATTAAAAAAAGTAGCTGTGAAGCACTTCTATTCCTATCTGTATATGCAACACCCTCCCCCCAAAAAAACACAGCAAAAAGTACAGAGTCCTCTACTTAATATACTTACAGAAGCATGAGTGAATTTTTGTTTACATTATCTGTTTGCTTATTTTAGTTTATTGATGATATATGATTGTTATCTCTGAGTACAAGTGTGACTAAATGGATTTCAATAGTTCTTAAAATAAGAGAAATTTTCAGAAGATTGATATGTTGACAGCAAAGTACATGCATAGTATTTAAAACTGCCATATTAAAGGATGACATGTCAGATTAGCTTGGAGGAGGGTTTGGAATAGGTGAGGAAGAGAACAGAGGCATGAAGTTTCCAGCAAGGAACTGCACGGCTCTCATGCACAGGGGGATGTGGACACTGAGGGGATAAATGCCATTGTACTATAGCTTTTACTATCTTTCAAAGCATGTGTAATGTCACAATTTTATATATGCATATGTATGTGAGTACAGATGCACATATATATTTGGAATTTTAGAAAACATACTTATAATTCCTGATAAATGTTTTTATATTAAAAATACCAGATGGATTTTTTTGTACGTATACATATGCATACCTATGGCTGATTCATGTTGATGTATGGCAGAAACCAACGCAACTCTGTAAAGCAAGTATCGTTTCATTAAAAAGCAAATAATTTTAAAATTAAAAAAATAAATACCAGACAGCTGCTCTTGTCAATAGGTCCCTCAGAATCCATTCATATTTGAAGATATGAGTTATATATAAGCACTGTGTCTCTAAATGAGATGCAATTTAATAAATGCTCACTGTATACAGTCAATGCTCAAGCAACAGACTGAAAAATAAGATAAAATAAAGCCATAAAAATTCAACCAGCAGACAAAACATAAAAAACAAAAACCTCATCCCCAGACCCTTCTGACACAGGAGAAAGATCAGTGAAGAGGGAGGAGCAAAGTTTTTACGCTAGGCGGAGGGAGCTAATGGTGGCTGAGGCAGTTAAAGCACACAGGGTCCTTCTCCTGAGGAGGGGAGGGAAGCCCTCCATCCGAACTCTGCAAGAGGCAGAGGAACAAAACGCACTTGACTAAATTCAGCTTCATAATCAAAACTCTCTGCAAACCAAGAAGAGAAGGAACAATCTCAACCCAACAAGAGCTGGGGAAAACCTAACAGCTAAAATCACTCAGTGACCAAAGAGTTCATGATTTCTGCTAGGAATGAATATACAGTAAAGATGTATATTCTCACTCCTTCTATTTAACATTGTACTAGAGGTACTAGCCAGTAAGTAATAGGAAGGAAATAAAAGATACATCATTTGGAAAGACAGAAATGACACAGTAATTATTCACAGACATCATAATTGGTTATGTAGATTCCCATGGAATCTACAGCAAGATTACTAGAACTAATAAAGTTGCCTTAGCAAGATTTCATATACATATATTTTAATGTATAGTCACCCACTGAACAATTGGAAATTGAAATAAAACAATTCTATTTATATCAAGGTATATACAACACGTAGAGACAAATATCATAAAATAAGATTTATGCAATGAAAATTATAATAAAATTAAAGTTAGTTTTCTCATGGAAAATGTCTCATGACTAAGACGTCTCCAAATCAACATGCAAATTCAACAAAATCCTAATCAAAATTCTAGCAGTCTAGAATTCTGTAGAAATTGACAGGTTGATACTAAATTATGCCTTCAAAGAGTGTAGGATCAAAAATAATTTTTCAAAATTTTAAAAAGAAGAACAAAGTCGGAAGACTTGTACTACCTCCTTCAAGACACAATATGAAGCTACAGTGATCAAGGCAGTATCTTCTCAACATAAGAATAGACTTATAAAGCCAAGGAAAAGAGGAGATTTCATATAGATCAATACTTTTTGACAAACGTACCAACAAAATTCACTGTACATAAGAAAGTCTTTTTAACAATGGTGCTATAACTGGACATATTTTTGAACATAAACATAAAAGGAATTTAACACCATAAGCAAAAGATCAACTTAAAAAGATCACAGACCTAACGCAAAATGCTTAATGTGTAAAACTTCTCAAAGAAATAAATGAATTAAGTAAAGATTTCATTCATATGACACAAAAGCTGCAAGTCATCAAAGAGAAAAAATATAAAACAGAATTTCATTAAGATCTAAAACTTCTGCTCTTTGAAATAAAGTTCATCCTTGAACAATGCAGGGGCTAACTCACATAGAACTTATAATTAGTCTTTGTTTCTATGGTTCCTCCATATTCACAGTTCTTCTGCATTCCTGGATTCGCACAACCATGGACTGTGATACTGGAGTGTTTACACTTGACCAAAGAAATAATACAAAAAGCAACAAGGACAGTTAAAGTGGTCAAGATCGGCAGCTATTAAGGAAATGCCAAGTAAACCCACGATGAAATTCCATACCCACTTATTAAAATGGATAAAAGAGAAATATATTGAAACTACAGAGGGATGATAAGGATGTGGAGACATTGGAACCCTCATACACTGGTGATGGTAACAGAAAAGTTCAACAACATTTTGGAGAAGGTTTAATGGTTTTTAAAAAATTTAAATATACACCTAAAAATGTGACCTAGAGATTCTACTCCTAAGCACGTGCTTGGGAAATAAAAACATATATATGATATCTGTAAGCAAATGGCTATAGCAACTGTATCTGTAACTTTATTAATAACTGGAAACCATGTAAAAGTCCATTAACTGATAAATAGATAAGGAAATTGTCACCTGTCCATACAGAATTTTATGTAGTAGTTTGTTACTACGTTATACAACATAGTAGAACTCAACTTCATTTCACTGAGTGAAGAAGCGACATCCCAAAGGTTAAACAATGGTAGGAATCTCATATATGACTTTCTTAAAAAAGCAAATTTATAGGGACAGACATCCAGTGTGATGCCAGGAGATGAGACAGAATGGGTAACTACTCTGGGGGCAAGACAGCTTAATAGAAGAAAAGTGCTTCACATCTCACTTTGGCTGGTGATTAAGAGACTGTAGAGATTTGTCAAAACTCACTGGATTTAAATCAGAAAATTGGCCTTCATTGTATGGATATTACACACCAAGTTCTCAATCTATCCTGAAAAAATACTTACAGTTTTAAAAATATGAACCAAATGACAGAGCTCTAAAGGACTAATGTATAGCAAATTCAACATGCATGGATAAGACAGTACGTCTGGAGGAGGGAAGGGGGTACTCTGTCCTTAGAATAGCCAGACAGTAGCTTGAGGTAAAACTCAAAGAAAAAGAGGACTCGGGAACAAAGTAAAAGCGCACACCCAAAGACAAAGAGCGAGCATTCTTTACCCTTGCACCATCAAAATGCTTACAAAAATAAGACATCCTTAGTAAAGCCACACATTTGAAAAATCAATGCTTTACAAGACAAATCATGATCCCTTCCCCTGCTCCTCTCTCTCCCACTCCACCCATCTACTCACACTTTCATCTACAACACCTGCAGCCACCAGTATCCACAGATCCTGTACACTCTGATTCTGCTTCCCTAGACAGTGTGAGAAGCCCACACAAGTAACTGAGCAGGGTGGAGCTTTGAGCTTAAGATCAAAGATAATCTGAAAACAGTTAAATTGGATTACACAAACACCTGTCTCCTACAGGGCCTTCGTGTGGATACCATGACAGAGTTCTTTTCCTACATCAACAATAATAAATTCTGACTCCCACACAGGAGAAACCAGAACTACAAACAAGAAGCAAAGCTTCCAAATCTCCTAACAACATAGGTCTCTCACCTACCCCTTTCAAGGTGAGGCCCTTTAACAGGCACAGAACTACATAGATAAGGAAATTGTCACCTGTCCATACAGAATTTTATGTAGTAGTTTGTTACTACGTTATACAACATAGTAGAACTCAACTTCATTTCACTGAGTGAAGAAGCGACATCCCAAAGGTTAAACAATGGTAGGAATCTCATATATGACTTTCTTAAAAAAGCAAATTTATAGGGACAGACATCCAGTGTGATGCCAGGAGATGAGACAGAATGGGTAACTACTCTGGGGCAAGACAGCTTAATAGAAGAAAAGTGCTTCACATCTCACTTTGGCTGGTGATTAAGAGACTGTAGAGATTTGTCAAAACTCACTGGATTTAAATCAGAAAATTGGCCTTCATTGTATGGATATTACACACCAAGTTCTCAATCTATCCTGAAAAAATACTTACAGTTTTAAAAATATGAACCAAATGACAGAGCTCTAAAGGACTAATGTATAGCAAATTCAACATGCATGGATAAGACAGTACGTCTGGAGGAGGGAAGGGGGTACTCTGTCCTTAGAATAGCCAGACAGTAGCTTGAGGTAAAACTCAAAGAAAAAGAGGACTCGGGAACAAAGTAAAAGCGCACACCCAAAGACAAAGAGCGAGCATTCTTTACCCTTGCACCATCAAAATGCTTACAAAAATAAGACATCCTTAGTAAAGCCACACATTTGAAAAATCAATGCTTTACAAGACAAATCATGATCCCTTCCCCTGCTCCTCTCTCTCCCACTCCACCCATCTACTCACACTTTCATCTACAACACCTGCAGCCACCAGTATCCACAGATCCTGTACACTCTGATTCTGCTTCCCTAGACAGTGTGAGAAGCCCACACAAGTAACTGAGCAGGGTGGAGCTTTGAGCTTAAGATCAAAGATAATCTGAAAACAGTTAAATTGGATTACACAAACACCTGTCTCCTACAGGGCCTTCGTGTGGATACCATGACAGAGTTCTTTTCCTACATCAACAATAATAAATTCTGACTCCCACACAGGAGAAACCAGAACTACAAACAAGAAGCAAAGCTTCCAAATCTCCTAACAACATAGGTCTCTCACCCTACCCCCTTTCAAGGTGAGGCCCCTTTAACAGGCACAGAACTACGGAACTTTTTAAACAGATGACCGAGGAAAGGAAGAGAACAGAAAAGTGCTGTCTACTCTGCAGACTCCACAACGCTCCTCTTTACCTACCCTGTGTTCTCCAATGACGCTACACTACAGAAGGAGTCTATTCAACGCATGCTATGCACTGAACACAATTAACTGCCATTTAATAATGGCAACTCGGGCTTCCTTGGGGGCTCAGACAGTAAAGAGTCTGCCTGCAATGCGAGACTCAGGTTCAATCCCTGGGTCAGGAAGATTCCCTGGAGGAGGAAATGGCAACCCACTCCAGTGTTCTCACTTGGAGAATTCTACAGAGGAGCCTGGCAGGCCACAGTCCACGGGTTCAGAAAGAGCCTGACACGACCGAGTGACTAACACTTTCACTTCCAATAATGGTAATTGATCATAATAAAAAGACAGCAACACCACTGGAAGCTAAATTAATGTACCTGTTTAAAACAATTCATTTCCAACCAACTGTCCTGACAATACTAACAGGGGCTCATTTAAATTAAATTAAGCTAACTTAATACTTGAGACAGAAATCAGTGATGAACAGCTTGGATATTTGCAGAAGCCAAAACCAGTTGCTAGAATTTCTGCAGTACTTTCTATACGTATTGTCCTTCTTGATGAATGTATCATTTTATATGAGTATTATTATCACATTATTATCATATAATGTAAAACATTTCATGTCAGAGATTCATTCCTAGAAAACAGATTATAAACCAAATTTATTCATGGAGCACATGATCATGTTAGAAGTGCTATGTTTCTTTAGATGATAGTGACTGTGAAATTTTCAATTTTAGAAACTATACATTATTTCTATCAACTGTAATTTAGCTACAAGTACAAATACATATAATACGTGCATGTAATATACCTTTTTGTAAGTTCAAAGAAGACTTTTGGACATTATTGTGAATGTCCCTCACTAAGCATCCTTACTGTCTCCATAGAATATGTTTTGGCTGTTTTTTTTTTTCTTTTTTTAAAAAACCTTTTGTCTTTCTTTTTTCTTTTTTAAAGATTTATTTATTTATTTATTTTGGGCGGGGTCGGGTTGGGGAGGGAGGGGAGCGGGTGGGCCACTTCTATTGGTCTTTCATTTCTCTGTTTTCATCCGTCTTTATTCTTTGGCTCCAGAGGGCCTCCCATCGCGGTGGCATCTGTCGTCGCAGAGCACCGGCTCTGGGCGCATGCGCTCCAGAGCTCCGGTTCCGTGATTGGACACATCAGTCCAGCCGCTCCGCAGCACGTGGGATCTTCCCAGGCCAGGGATCGAACCGGCGCCCCTTGCCCTGAAAGGCGGTGTCCTTATCCACTGGACCACCAGGGGAAGCCCCTTGGCTGTTTTTTTACACCTATCTTCTTTCATACTTTTAGGTTTCTCATTTTCTGAATTTTATTTTCAAATTAACAGACAGGAATATTATCTTTTTAAATACAGTTCCATGAACTTTAACAAATGGATAAATGTGCATAACCATGCCACAGTAAAGACACCAAATATATCTATCATCAAACACTCTTCTCCCTTAACCACTAGCAACACCTGATCTGTTCTTTGACACCTGTAATTTTATCTTTTTATCAATACCACATAAACGGAATGATACGATATATAGCCTTTTGAGGTGCTTCCTTTTTTTCTATAAGTCTTCACATCTTATTGATGACTTTGAGAGGTAAATCTATTGGCCAAGACCACACAGACAGAAAACAGTAGTGCAGACTTAAATTTAAAGATCACAAGTTTCACTCATCAATTTCAAAGAGAGCTATGCATGCAGTAGTCAGAGATTCATTCCTAGAAAACAGATTATAAACCAAATTTATTCATGGAGCACATGATCATGTTAGAAGTGCTATGTTTCTTTAGATGATAGTGACTGTGAAATTTTCAATTTTAGAAACTATACATTATTTCTATCAACTGTAATTTAGCTACAAGTACAAATACATATAATACGTGCATGTAATATACCTTTTTGTAAGTTCAAAGAAGACTTTTGGACATTATTGTGAATGTCCCTCACTAAGCATCCTTACTGTCTCCATAGAATATGTTTTGGCTGTTTTTTTTTTTTTTTCTTTTTTTTTAAAAAAAAACCTTTTGTCTTTTCTTTTTTCTTTTTTAAAGATTTATTTATTTATTTATTTTGGGCGGGGGTCGGGTTGGGGAGGGAGGGGAGCGGGTGGGCCACTTCTATTGGTCTTTCATTTCTCTGTTTTCATCCGTCTTTATTCTTTGGCTCCAGAGGGCCTCCCATCGCGGTGGCATCTGTCGTCGCAGAGCACCGGCTCTGGGCGCATGCGCTCCAGAGCTCCGGTTCCGTGATTGGACACATCAGTCCAGCCGCTCCGCAGCACGTGGGATCTTCCCAGGCCAGGGATCGAACCGGCGCCCCTTGCCCTGAAAGGCGGTGTCCTTATCCACTGGACCACCAGGGGAAGCCCCTTGGCTGTTTTTTTACACCTATCTTCTTTCATACTTTTAGGTTTCTCATTTTCTGAATTTTATTTTCAAATTAACAGACAGGAATATTATCTTTTTAAATACAGTTCCATGAACTTTAACAAATGGATAAATGTGCATAACCATGCCACAGTAAAGACACCAAATATATCTATCATCAAACACTCTTCTCCCTTAACCACTAGCAACACCTGATCTGTTCTTTGACACCTGTAATTTTATCTTTTTATCAATACCACATAAACGGAATGATACGATATATAGCCTTTTGAGGTGCTTCCTTTTTTTCTATAAGTCTTCACATCTTATTGATGACTTTGAGAGGTAAATCTATTGGCCAAGACCACACAGACAGAAAACAGTAGTGCAGACTTAAATTTAAAGATCACAAGTTTCACTCATCAATTTCAAAAGAGAGAGCATATATGCATGCATGTGTATGTCTATGCACTGTAGCCTGCTGGGCTCCCCTGTCCATGGGCCCTTCCAGGTAAGAATACTGGAATGTGTCTTAGCAAGCTGCAAATATATGATACAAACATTACTGCCAGTGGTATCTGAGGGACAGAATAGATAAGGCCTCATGACTTGGGTGCTTTTATGGACTTTTTAACTAATTAAAATAGACTATTTACATTTTGTTTTAACTAAGATATGGTAAGGAAGGGAAAACTAGTCAAATTCAGGAGATCTAGTCACTGCAAGAGGTGACAATTTGCAATCAAAATCCATAGTTGGGTGGCTATGTCACTGCTAATGGGTCGTAAGTAACCAGGTCTGTGCATGTTTTTCAACTTTTATGAATATCTTTGGGGAATAAACAGATTCTTTGGACAAGAGGCTTGAAATTTCTGTTCTGTTTTGCACTCGACTCGGCTCAAAGACGTTTTAATCCTTCCTTGAATCTGTATCTTCATCTCAAAGACTTGAGATGAGAAAATAATGTACATAATCTCCAGTCGTGAATATTCACAAGGCCTTTGGTGACTGACTTGGGCTGCACAGCGGCATCTACCCTGACAAGCGCTCTGTTGCCTTCATCCTGGGCCAGCACCAGGCACGTACACCTGGTCCTCCTGGCTCCAGTCTCTCATCTTCACACAGCTTCTGTTCTGAAAACATCGCTCCTGTTCCCTGTGGCTTTTTTTTTTTTTTTTTTTTTTTTTTTTTACTCCTGTTCTCACCTCCAAGGGTGAGAGAACCCGCCCTTGTCGACATCGCAGACAGTCTCGTATTCAAATATCTCCCAATATGTTCTCTCTGGAAAGGAATTTCCTAGTTGTCCCCAACTCAGATGCTTGTACTCACTGAGCAGCACAATTCCTGGGATTTACTTATGAGAACTTCTTTCCTACCAACTCTGCATGTTCAGATTCCCCGAGCTGTTTTGAAGGCCTTCAGAATCACCAGGCACATTCATTTTGCAATTTTTCTGCCATATGTGAAGATAAATATATTTCAGAGGAACAGTTCTCAAACTTGGGAACCTATGAAATCAATTGGGAGATCTGGTAAAAATACAGAGGCAAAAGCCATCTCCCCAATTTTTTTCCTTTTTGACTGTGCCATGCCGTGTACAGGATCTTAGTTTCCCAACCAACGGAGATCAAACCCATGCTCCATACAGTAGAAACACAGAATCTTAACTGCTACACCACCAGGGAAGTCCGCAAGCCCTCTCCTTAAATGACTGTCAGCCCCCCTGTGACTAATCAGCTCTCCCAAGGATTCTGATATATGTGGATATTTGGAAGAAATAGGCCAGCTGCCTTAAAAAACTTCCATTTCGAGTAACTGACAACTGAAATTTTATATTTTAGAATGAAAGTCAGACCATAGAACAAACTCACTCAACTCTTATGCCACTCCCTTATGCCCATACTGAAATGTAATTTTTAATTTATTATTCTTTGCTAGAATATGAGAATATCAATATTAAATATGAAAAAAATGATTCTTTGGACAAGAGGCTTGAAATTTCTGTTCTGTTTTGCACTCGACTCGGCTCAAAGACGTTTTAATCCTTCCTTGAATCTGTATCTTCATCTCAAAGACTTGAGATGAGAAAATAATGTACATAATCTCCAGTCGTGAATATTCACAAGGCCTTTGGTGACTGACTTGGGCTGCACAGCGGCATCTACCCTGACAAGCGCTCTGTTGCCTTCATCCTGGGCCAGCACCAGGCACGTACACCTGGTCCTCCTGGCTCCAGTCTCTCATCTTCACACAGCTTCTGTTCTGAAAACATCGCTCCTGTTCCCTGTGGCTTTTTTTTTTTTTTTTTTTCATTTTTATACTCCTGTTCTCACCTCCAAGGGTGAGAGAACCCGCCCTTGTCGACATCGCAGACAGTCTCGTATTCAAATATCTCCCAATATGTTCTCTCTGGAAAGGAATTTCCTAGTTGTCCCCAACTCAGATGCTTGTACTCACTGAGCAGCACAATTCCTGGGATTTACTTATGAGAACTTCTTTCCTACCAACTCTGCATGTTCAGATTCCCCGAGCTGTTTTGAAGGCCTTCAGAATCACCAGGCACATTCATTTTGCAATTTTTCTGCCATATGTGAAGATAAATATATTTCAGAGGAACAGTTCTCAAACTTGGGAACCTATGAAATCAATTGGGAGATCTGGTAAAAATACAGAGGCAAAAGCCATCTCCCCAATTTTTTTCCTTTTTGACTGTGCCATGCCGTGTACAGGATCTTAGTTTCCCAACCAACGGAGATCAAACCCATGCTCCATACAGTAGAAACACAGAATCTTAACTGCTACACCACCAGGGAAGTCCGCAAGCCCTCTCCTTAAATGACTGTCAGCCCCCCTGTGACTAATCAGCTCTCCCAAGGATTCTGATATATGTGGATATTTGGAAGAAATAGGCCAGCTGCCTTAAAAAACTTCCATTTCGAGTAACTGACAACTGAAATTTTATATTTTAGAATGAAAGTCAGACCATAGAACAAACTCACTCAACTCTTATGCCACTCCCTTATGCCCATACTGAAATGTAATTTTTAATTTATTATTCTTTGCTAGAATATGAGAATATCAATATTAAATATGATATTTCATCCATATATGATATACTTCTTTCCTATTTTGATGTCTTTGACATTAGATTATGCTTTTTAAAATCTGTATTCTAAAAATAGATGTCAGCATCTCTTCTTTCATATTAGCACTTAATGGTGCAACTTACAATCAAAATTTAGAAATAATGATCTAAACGGGAAGGAAATCCAAAAAACAATGGACACATGTATACATACAACTGATTCACTTTACTGTACAGCTAAAACTAACAAAGCATTGTAAAGCAACTAAACTATTAACACAACATTGCAAATATACTATTAACACAACATTGTAAAGCAACTAAACTTCAATAAAAATTATTTTAAAAATTAGAGATAAGAAAGCCCGACTCTAACTCAACTATAAGAGAGAAGCTGTAATCAAACAATTCAAGTAATATTGTGTAAATAAAATGGTATAAAAATACAATATTAAAATAATAAGCTCACTAGGATATTTAAATATCCCTAACAACATGGGGAACTAGAAAGTGTCAAATTGGTTTGTCAGGAGCTGTGAAAAAGAGAGGCTTGAACCACATTTCAGCTCTGAATTTCTTGACTTCTAGGTCAACAAACTCAGGTTCATCATGAGCACCATTCAGAAAATAGAGTATTTCAGAGCCGTCTATTTCCGCATAACAAACTGTCTCAGAGTCAATGGTATAAAACAACGGCAATTTTAAAAATTACTGTTACCTACCATTGCTCCAAGGGTTAACTAAATGGGGTGCACTGGGGTCTGCGTGTGGCTGCAGCCAGACCACAAGTGACCAAGGACTGAAGACACCTCCGGCATGCAGCAGACATCCCAATTGGAATCTTAGTTTCCCAACCAACGGAGATCAAACCCATGCTCCATACAGTAGAAACACAGAATCTTAACTGCTACACCACCAGGGAAGTCCGCAAGCCCTCTCCTTAAATGACTGTCAGCCCCCCTGTGACTAATCAGCTCTCCCAAGGATTCTGATATATGTGGATATTTGGAAGAAATAGGCCAGCTGCCTTAAAAAACTTCCATTTCGAGTAACTGACAACTGAAATTTTATATTTTAGAATGAAAGTCAGACCATAGAACAAACTCACTCAACTCTTATGCCACTCCCTTATGCCCATACTGAAATGTAATTTTTAATTTATTATTCTTTGCTAGAATATGAGAATATCAATATTAAATATGATATTTCATCCATATATGATATACTTCTTTCCTATTTTGATGTCTTTGACATTAGATTATGCTTTTTAAAATCTGTATTCTAAAAATAGATGTCAGCATCTCTTCTTTCATATTAGCACTTAATGGTGCAACTTACAATCAAAATTTAGAAATAATGATCTAAACGGGAAGGAAATCCAAAAAACAATGGACACATGTATACATACAACTGATTCACTTTACTGTACAGCTAAAACTAACAAAGCATTGTAAAGCAACTAAACTATTAACACAACATTGCAAATATACTATTAACACAACATTGTAAAGCAACTAAACTTCAATAAAAATTATTTTAAAAATTAGAGATAAGAAAGCCCGACTCTAACTCAACTATAAGAGAGAAGCTGTAATCAAACAATTCAAGTAATATTGTGTAAATAAAATGGTATAAAAATACAATATTAAAATAATAAGCTCACTAGGATATTTAAATATCCCTAACAACATGGGGAACTAGAAAGTGTCAAATTGGTTTGTCAGGAGCTGTGAAAAAGAGAGGCTTGAACCACATTTCAGCTCTGAATTTCTTGACTTCTAGGTCAACAAACTCAGGTTCATCATGAGCACCATTCAGAAAATAGAGTATTTCAGAGCCGTCTATTTCCGCATAACAAACTGTCTCAGAGTCAATGGTATAAAACAACGGCAATTTTAAAAATTACTGTTACCTACCATTGCTCCAAGGGTTAACTAAATGGGGTGCACTGGGGTCTGCGTGTGGCTGCAGCCAGACCACAAGTGACCAAGGACTGAAGACACCTCGCATATCTGATGCTTGGGATGGAAATACACAAACGGCTAAAGCTGAGACAGTTGGGTTCCTTAGGCATCTCTCTCAATCTCTAGGAGGCCTGTTTATGAGATCTCTCCAAAATGCTGGATTCTGGTTGTCCGATTTCTTACCTGTAGGCTTGGGACTCCAAAGGTGGGTGTTTCAAGGAGAGAAAGAAATAAGAATATATTAATGAACTGTTGTTTAGTCACTAAGTTGCGAAGATCTCTTTGAGACCCCATGGACTATAGCCACCAGGCTCCTCTATCCATGGAATCTTCTAAGCAATAATACTGAAGTGGGTTGCTATTTTCTTCTCCAGGGAATCTCCCCAACCCAGGGATCAAGCCTGTGTCTCCTGCCTTGGCAGGTGGACTCTTTATCACTGAACCACCAGGAGAGCACAGGGGCAGGAGCAGGGATATAGATATAGAGAGACAAAATCAAAGACAGAGACTGAGACAGAGAGGGGGAAAGACAGCCTGGGAAATTGCTTATCTCTTTATAACCCAGTCTGTGTAGTCATGAGTCCTTTGCATCATATTTACCAGAACTGAATCACTAAACTCAGTCTATGAATTCCAATGGCAGGTAAGGGCTTCCTTGGTGGTCCAGTGGGTAAAGAGGCCATCCTGCAGTGCCGGGGGTGCCAGTGCGATACCTGGCCCAAGAAGATCCCACATGTTGTGGAGCAGCTGGACCGGTGAGTCCAATTACAAGTCAGCACTCTGGAGCACATGCACCCAGAGACAGTGCTCTACAACAAGAGGGCCACTGCAATGGGAGGTCCACACAGGCCAAACAACAAATAAAAGACCAATAAGAGAGGCCAAAATTTTTTAAAAGTGGGGGGGGGGGGGGGACAAGTAATTCAATGTATGGATATATTTTAAGACTGCCACAAAGAGGTAGTTTAAATTTTTTAAAGTGACCATTTTCTGAAGACTAATGTCAAGTCTTCCTTTTTAAACAATGTCTACTGGGAAAGATAATCACTGAAAAATCTGTCTGATGATTTGTTATTCTTAAAAAAGTTACAAAAGTTACAATAATATTTTTGACTAGTAGAGAAAAAATCATAACTACATGTAAGCATTCTTCTGAGCAAACAGAATGCTAAACAACCTAAAAAATAATCACAAAACAAACTAAAAACAAACTGGATTAATCAATACAAAATCTCTCAGCAAAGTTGCTTAAAATACCACAAATAATATTTCTTTATGAAATATTCATTGCTGACTACCATTCTCAGCATGTGGAAGACCATTTTCAAAATGCACTAAGAAAGGATTTATGTCCCTCAGAATTAAGCTCAGGTTTTCTTTCTTTCCTATGAACTGCATCCAGAGAAATGTGAGGTCTATTGATCTGAATAATCAAGACAATATATATGCTCTATATACTTTATACTTTTCAATGAAATAAGCATTAAGTGGGCAAAGCCCATTCTCTGTGATTTAGACAACTTTAAAAACCTGCACACTCATACTTAAATGTTGACTGTCAAAACCTGCACACTCATACTTAAATGCTACAAGCCAAGTCCCTCCAAATAATTCTGCATTGCTTCGTGTTATTTAAGATCATGAGTGCATATGAATGGGAATCCATGCTGTTTAGGGTAAAACATCTCCAAAATAAGCATTTTGAGGCTGGTTTTCAATGGGAGGTTGGCACAAGGGGAAACCATAGACTTAACGGGAGGAAGGTAAGGTCAGTAAATAATGCATTCAACTTTAAAACAAGAAACACCCCAAATCTGTTGCCTATGTGCCATGGATTAAAGTGATTTAAAATTCCACTTTTTCATGTACACTCCTATCCTAAAAGGCAGCCACTGACAAACTTTAAAAATACGTGTTCAATATAACAGAGAAACTGCTTACACTAACGATTTCCATTAAGATATTTTCAGGGTAATGGTATTAATAAAACACATTTTATTTTAAGCACCATCCTGAGTGTCTGAAATATACTCTTTCACTGAATTCTCACCATACACCTACAAAAGCAAGGATATCCTCTCAATTTTAGATCTGAGAAACCTCCTGTACAAATCATCCACTTTTCTGCAAATGCTCGAGGAATCATTTCAACTCTCCACAGCAAACAATAATGAAAGAAGAAGCTACATAATCTTCCAACAGGCAATATCCACTCTCTTGTTTCTCACTAGTCCATTTTAGAAAGCTCCTTTCTCTCAAGCCAGTCCCTTACAGAATCACCATCAGCCTTCCAGGATATCTAACTCCCAGACTAGCAGTCAATTAATCCTAGACAAAATAAAACAAAAGTCTAATGAGACACTGGGTCCTTCCCAGCCCCATAAGTCAGTGAAGTTAAAGAATTAATTCACGGAACATGATCACTGAATTTCAGTCTTAAATTAAGGCAGCAGAAATCTCTACTGAACACATACGCTGTAACAGGCAAAAGAATAAAACAGTTAAAACAACAAATGCCTTGCCCGTTGGAGCTTCCACTCTAGAAGCCAAGGTCGACAAAAAGCAAACAGCGAGTAAAGACACGGTGGTGAGAAACAAACATGAAGCCAGGTAAGGGATGTGTAGAGTGACCCTGGAAGGGATGGCCTTTGGAGGAAGGTTGACATTTCAGCAGAGGTGACATCATAGAGTATGGCTTATTCAGAAACCGGCCAGCTTTCCCTGGACAAATCACGTAACCTTTTGTTTCCAAATTTCCCCCAAATTAGGGGCTGGACTTAACAGATGCTCAAATTCTGAAGATCTATGAGTCTGAGAACTTTCATTCAAAAGGAAGCCTTATAGTAAAGAGTTTGTCCTCCTAACTAAAGACCCTCTGATTCCAACCGAAGCACCCACCTCAGTCCACCACCACGCTGCAGGTCCTTATGAACCCTTCCTGCCCAGAGACAGACTGCTCTCTTTTCAGCGATGTCTTAATCGCTCAGTCATGTCCGACTCTTTGTGACCGCACGGACTGTAGCCTGCCAGGCTCCTCTGGCTATGGAATTTTCCAGGCAAGAATGCTGGAGTGGGTTGCCATTCCCTTCTACAGGTGATCTTCTCGACCCAGGGGTTAAACACAAGTCTCCTGCATTGCAAGGAGATTCTTTACTGCCTGACCCACCAAGGAAGCCCTTAAATAGTAGCTATTATTATAAAATAGACATAGCATAGCCCCTGTTATTTTAAATCATCCAACTTTTCTGCAAATGCTCGAGGAATCATTTCAACTCTCCACAGCAAACAATAATGAAAGAAGAAGCTACATAATCTTCCAACAGGCAATATCCACTCTCTTGTTTCTCACTAGTCCATTTTAGAAAGCTCCTTTCTCTCAAGCCAGTCCCTTACAGAATCACCATCAGCCTTCCAGGATATCTAACTCCCAGACTAGCAGTCAATTAATCCTAGACAAAATAAAACAAAAGTCTAATGAGACACTGGGTCCTTCCCAGCCCCATAAGTCAGTGAAGTTAAAGAATTAATTCACGGAACATGATCACTGAATTTCAGTCTTAAATTAAGGCAGCAGAAATCTCTACTGAACACATACGCTGTAACAGGCAAAAGAATAAAACAGTTAAAACAACAAATGCCTTGCCCGTTGGAGCTTCCACTCTAGAAGCCAAGGTCGACAAAAAGCAAACAGCGAGTAAAGACACGGTGGTGAGAAACAAACATGAAGCCAGGTAAGGGATGTGTAGAGTGACCCTGGAATGGATGGCCTTTGGAGGAAGGTTGACATTTCAGCAGAGGTGACATCATAGAGTATGGCTTATTCAGAAACCGGCCAGCTTTCCCTGGACAAATCACGTAACCTTTTGTTTCCAAATTTCCCCCAAATTAGGGGCTGGACTTAACAGATGCTCAAATTCTGAAGATCTATGAGTCTGAGAACTTTCATTCAAAAGGAAGCCTTATAGTAAAGAGTTTGTCCTCCTAACTAAAGACCCTCTGATTCCAACCGAAGCACCCACCTCAGTCCACCACCACGCTGCAGGTCCTTATGAACCCTTCCTGCCCAGAGACAGACTGCTCTCTTTTCAGCGATGTCTTAATCGCTCAGTCATGTCCGACTCTTTGTGACCGCACGGACTGTAGCCTGCCAGGCTCCTCTGGCTATGGAATTTTCCAGGCAAGAATGCTGGAGTGGGTTGCCATTCCCTTCTACAGGTGATCTTCTCGACCCAGGGGTTAAACACAAGTCTCCTGCATTGCAAGGAGATTCTTTACTGCCTGACCCACCAAGGAAGCCCTTAAATAGTAGCTATTATTATAAAATAGACATAGCATGTTTTTACTTTGTTTATTAAATCCCCATGGCCTATTCATTTTACAAGTGCAAGTTTGTATCTTTTGACACCCTTCATTTATTTTGCCCATACCTTTCACTCATACCTCTGGAAGCTACCAATTTGTTCTCTGTAACTGTAAGTTCTTTTTGTTTTTCATGAGTCTACGTATAGGTGAAATCAAACAGTATTTGTCTTTCTTTGACTGATTTATTACACTGAGCATAATCCTCTCAAGGCCCAGCCATGTTGTCCCAGATGGCAAGATTTTGTTCTTTCTTATGGCTGAATAATATTCCATAATATACCACATTTTCATTATCCATTCATCCACTGATGGACACTTAGGCTGCTTTTATATCTTGCCTATTGTAAATAATGCTGCCGTGAACATGGGGTGCATTTTTCTTGCCAAAAACAGTGTTTTTGTTTTCTACAGATAAATATCCAAAAGCAAAATTACTGAATTATATAGTAGTTCTATTTTTAATTTTTGAGGACACTCCTTACTGTTTTCCATAGTGGCTGTACCAATTTATAACTCCACCAGGAGTACACAAATGTTTCCTTTTCTCTACATTCACTCCAGCATTTGTTCTCTCTTATCTTCTTGATGAGGGGCTCTTCTAACATGTATGAGTTGATATCTCACTGTAGTTTTGTAATCTGCATTGGCGACTAGTGATGTTGAGCATCTTTTCATATACCTGTTGGCCATCTGTATGTCTTCTTTGGAAAAATGTCTATTCAGATCTTCTGACCATTTTATATGACTGTTTAGAGTGTTTGCTTCTGAGAAATATCAGTTCTTTATATAGTTCAGATATTAATCTCTTATTAGATACATACTTTACAAATATTTTCTTCAATTCTATATGCTGCATTTTCATTTCATTAATAATTTTCTTTTCTTGCAAAGATTTTTAGTTTGATATAGTCTCACTTGTTTCCTTTTTGCTTTCACTGACTTTGTTTTGGGGGCCAGATTCAAAAAATCACCACCCAGCCTGGGAAGTCACAGAGCTTATCAGCAATGTTTCTTCTAGGAGATTTATGGTTTTGGATCTTACACTCCTGTCTCTGATCCAGTGAGTTAAGTTTTTGTACAGTATAAGACAGTGGTCCAGTTTCCCAGTACCATGTAATGAAACAGGCACAACAGACTACAGTATTTCTGAACATTAACAACCAATTATCAGGATTCCATGCTAATTTATCATGTTGACCAGGAAGATAATCTAGTTTGTTACTATTTAGAGCTGAAATCCTCATAATCTGAAAAATTGTAATTAATGAAATCAACTTCAATGCAGAAACTCTTTTTTTTTAAATTTTTTTCCTTTTCCCAATCATGCCTCTTTTTATTTACATTCATTTTCATCCAACATTTTTATTCTTTGGAATGTGTGGGCCTCCCATTGCAGTGGCCTCTCTCACTGCAGAGAACCAGCTCTGAGTACATGTGCTCCAGAGTGCTGGCTCATAATTGGAACACTGATCCAGCCTCTCCATAGCATGTGGGATCTTCCCAAGCAAGGGATCGAACCAGTACACCTTGCACTGCAAGGTGGACTCTCTACCCATTGGACCACCACGGAAGCCCCAGAAACTCTTTTTCTTTAACCATATGAAAGATGATACTGAGCACACGGTATTAGAAGTAGGGATTATATGAAGGGAGGAGGCAATTCTAAATACACTGGTTGAAGACCTAGCATCACAGTGAGCATTTAAGTCCAAGTTGATGGGCTGAATCCTATCAGGTGTATCAATAACAAATGCAAAATTCTACACTAGAGATTAGAAAAGCAATGAACAAGAACAGCATGGAGAAGCTGGATATCAAAACATAGGGAAAAAAATCTCCTTAGGACTTTCAGCAGTAATAAGTATAAAATGGAACAATCTAAAACACAAGATTTTTGCATATAGTCTCCCAAGGTTCTTTATACCAAGGTCTGTGGTCTGTGGACATTCTATGCACATTCAGACAGTTCCCAGGATACTGGGTATGCACGTCAAGGTTTGGGAAGCACCACCCCAGGCTCTTAACCAAGTCAGACCAGATGAAACTCGTCTAGTCTAGAGACAATAGATTTGCAATACAGGAGTATGTGTAATCACACATTACACAGGGAACAAGCTCAAACCTCTATAACCATCAGGATTATTCAAAGGTACTTTGGATGTTTAGTTTATGCCATTCAATACACAGCAGTGGTCCAGTTTCCCAGTACCATGTAATGAAACAGGCACAACAGACTACAGTATTTCTGAACATTAACAACCAATTATCAGGATTCCATGCTAATTTATCATGTTGACCAGGAAGATAATCTAGTTTGTTACTATTTAGAGCTGAAATCCTCATAATCTGAAAAATTGTAATTAATGAAATCAACTTCAATGCAGAAACTCTTTTTTTTTAAATTTTTTTCCTTTTCCCAATCATGCCTCTTTTTATTTACATTCATTTTCATCCAACATTTTTATTCTTTGGAATGTGTGGGCCTCCCATTGCAGTGGCCTCTCTCACTGCAGAGAACCAGCTCTGAGTACATGTGCTCCAGAGTGCTGGCTCATAATTGGATACACTGATCCAGCCTCTCCATAGCATGTGGGATCTTCCCAAGCAAGGGATCGAACCAGTACACCTTGCACTGCAAGGTGGACTCTCTACCCATTGGACCACCACGGAAGCCCCAGAAACTCTTTTTCTTTAACCATATGAAAGATGATACTGAGCACACGGTATTAGAAGTAGGGATTATATGAAGGGAGGAGGCAATTCTAAATACACTGGTTGAAGACCTAGCATCACAGTGAGCATTTAAGTCCAAGTTGATGGGCTGAATCCTATCAGGTGTATCAATAACAAATGCAAAATTCTACACTAGAGATTAGAAAAGCAATGAACAAGAACAGCATGGAGAAGCTGGATATCAAAACATAGGGAAAAAAATCTCCTTAGGACTTTCAGCAGTAATAAGTATAAAATGGAACAATCTAAAACACAAGATTTTTGCATATAGTCTCCCAAGGTTCTTTATACCAAGGTCTGTGGTCTGTGGACATTCTATGCACATTCAGACAGTTCCCAGGATACTGGGTATGCACGTCAAGGTTTGGGAAGCACCACCCCAGGCTCTTAACCAAGTCAGACCAGATGAAACTCGTCTAGTCTAGAGACAATAGATTTGCAATACAGGAGTATGTGTAATCACACATTACACAGGGAACAAGCTCAAACCTCTATAACCATCAGGATTATTCAAAGGTACTTTGGATGTTTAGTTTATGCCATTCAATACACAGCAGCCACTAGCCAACAACATGCAAATTTTCAGCACTCAGAATGAAGCTAGTCCAAATTAAAGTGGTCTATAAACAGAAAATACACCCCTAACTGCAAAGACTTGGTAAAAAAAAAAATGAAAGTAAATTATCTCTTTAATAATATTTATACTGAATATGCTGAAATAATATGTTGCATGTATTGGATCAACTCAAATGTATTACTAAAGTTAACTTCATCTATTTCTATTTTCTTTTTTTTTTTTAGATTTATTTATTTATTTATTTTGGGCGGGGGTGGGGTTGGGGAGGGAGGGAGGCGGGCGGGTCACTTCTATTGTTCTTTCATTTCTCTGTTTTCATCTGTCTTTGTTCCTTGGCTCCTGTGGGCCTCCCATCGCAGTGGGGTCTGTCACTGCAGAGCACCGGCTCTGGGCGCATGTGCTCCAGAGCTCCGGCTCGGTCACTGGACACATGGGTCCAGCCACTCCGTGGCATGTGGGATCTTCCCAGGCCAGGGATCGAACCGGCGCCCCTTGCACTGCAAGGCGGTGTCCTTACCCACTGGACCACCAGGGGAAGCCCTCTATTTTCATTTTTAATGTGGCTTACTAGAAAATTTTATCTTGCCTACATGGCGCCCACTTGATGTCTACTTGTATTTCTGCTTCTGTAGACACACAGGGGTAGGCCTGGTGATTCTTTTCAAATGTGTAGAGAACCAACCACTGCAGGGGAAAAATAGTAACCTGTCTCAGACCGAACCAAGGATTAAAGCAAGGGCTTAATATTATATGATCCAGAACACATAAAGAAATCTCTTGCTTTCCAAAAACGCCCCATGAAGAATGTTATTACTTCCACAGATCCATCACTGAATCGGAGAGTCATGAAAAGGTTGCTCTTCTTGTCTTACAAAATAATCTAGAAAGATAGCAGTGAAAAGAGATAAGAAAACCTAGCGAACCATCCAAAATACTACCTTATGAGCAGTTGCCAGTCAGACAATGAAACTCGTCTAGTCAAAATGCAATACAGGAGTATGTGTAATCACACATTACACAGGGAACAAGCTCAAACCTCTATAACCATCAGGATTATTCAAAGGTACTTTGGATGTTTAGTTTATGCCATTCAATACACAGCAGCCACTAGCCAACAACATGCAAATTTTCAGCACTCAGAATGAAGCTAGTCCAAATTAAAGTGGTCTATAAACAGAAAATACACCCCTAACTGCAAAGACTTGGTAAAAAAAAATGAAAGTAAATTATCTCTTTAATAATATTTATACTGAATATGCTGAAATAATATGTTGCATGTATTGGATCAACTCAAATGTATTACTAAAGTTAACTTCATCTATTTCTATTTTCTTTTTTTTTTTTAGATTTATTTATTTATTTATTTTGGGCGGGGATCGGGTTGGGGAGGGAGGGGAGCGGGCAGGTCACTTCTATTGTTCTTTCATTTCTCTGTTTTCATCTGTCTTTGTTCCTTGGCTCCTGTGGGCCTCCCATCGCAGTGGGGTCTGTCACTGCAGAGCACCGGCTCTGGGCGCATGTGCTCCAGAGCTCCGGCTCGGTCACTGGACACATGGGTCCAGCCACTCCGTGGCATGTGGGATCTTCCCAGGCCAGGGATCGAACCGGCGCCCCTTGCACTGCAAGGCGGTGTCCTTACCCACTGGACCACCAGGGGAAGCCCTCTATTTTCATTTTTAATGTGGCTTACTAGAAAATTTTATCTTGCCTACATGGCGCCCACTTGATGTCTACTTGTATTTCTGCTTCTGTAGACACACAGGGGTAGGCCTGGTGATTCTTTTCAAATGTGTAGAGAACCAACCACTGCAGGGGAAAAATAGTAACCTGTCTCAGACCGAACCAAGGATTAAAGCAAGGGCTTAATATTATATGATCCAGAACACATAAAGAAATCTCTTGCTTTCCAAAAACGCCCCATGAAGAATGTTATTACTTCCACAGATCCATCACTGAATCGGAGAGTCATGAAAAGGTTGCTCTTCTTGTCTTACAAAATAATCTAGAAAGATAGCAGTGAAAAAGAGATAAGAAAACCTAGCGAACCATCCAAAAATACTACCTTATGAGCAGTTGCCAGTGCATGCTCTGCCTCCAGAGAAAGATCACAACAACTCCTTTTATTTTCTCTTTGGAGAAGGACTGCTGGAGGCCTAGGTGGCTGAGAGCATGATCAGCGGATCTAGGTGGCTGAGAGCATGATCAGAGGATCTAGGTGGCTGAGAGCATGATCAGAGGATCTAGGTGGCTGAAAGCATGATCAGAGGAGCTGACACCTACACTTGTTTTCCTGAAGATGCCACAGACCCTCATGATAGTCTACATAGATGAATCACACATCACCTGTTAGAACAATTATTACCGTGCTGAGACCTTTCATGCTTCCCAGACAGCCAGCTTCACCACTGCAGGAGAAGAAAATAAGTGAATAAACACAGTCTTCCTGTTTCCATAAACCTATGATGAACACTGATAATACAGGCAAGCAAGAAATAGTTATCTCACCACTAGGATACTGAATATTAAAAAAAGCAACTCTCTAATCTTGATCCTAAGACAAAGCTACAAAAATTCTGACTGATTTCAGATTTACATAATTCATCTTCTAGGTACCTATTAAAAATGCTAAGTGATCATTTGTGGTCCTATGTGACTGACTCTCACCCTAACTGAATCATTGAAATCTTGAAAAGTAAATTTTTTCTAGGGCTGTGTGGTTTTAAAAGATCAGGCTTTTAAAGAGAAAATAAGGGCTTCCCTGGTGGTCCAGTGGGTAAGGAGTCCACCTTGCACTGCATGGGGCACCAGTTCAGTCCTTGGCCTGGGAAGATCCCACATGCAGTGGAGCGGCTGGGCTGGTGTGTCCAATTACAAGCCAGCACTCTGGTGCGCATCTGCTCAGAACCAGTGCTCTGCAATGAGAGAGGCCACTACAATGGGAGGCCCACACAGGCCAAAGAATAAAGATGGATGGAGATAAAGCAAGGGCTTAATATTATATGATCCAGAACACATAAAGAAATCTCTTGCTTTCCAAAAACGCCCCATGAAGAATGTTATTACTTCCACAGATCCATCACTGAATCGGAGAGTCATGAAAAGGTTGCTCTTCTTGTCTTACAAAATAATCTAGAAAGATAGCAGTGAAAAAGAGATAAGAAAACCTAGCGAACCATCCAAAAATACTACCTTATGAGCAGTTGCCAGTGCATGCTCTGCCTCCAGAGAAAGATCACAACAACTCCTTTTATTTTCTCTTTGGAGAAGGACTGCTGGAGGCCTAGGTGGCTGAGAGCATGATCAGCGGATCTAGGTGGCTGAGAGCATGATCAGAGGATCTAGGTGGCTGAGAGCATGATCAGAGGATCTAGGTGGCTGAAAGCATGATCAGAGGAGCTGACACCTACACTTGTTTTCCTGAAGATGCCACAGACCCTCATGATAGTCTACATAGATGAATCACACATCACCTGTTAGAACAATTATTACCGTGCTGAGACCTTTCATGCTTCCCAGACAGCCAGCTTCACCACTGCAGGAGAAGAAAATAAGTGAATAAACACAGTCTTCCTGTTTCCATAAACCTATGATGAACACTGATAATACAGGCAAGCAAGAAATAGTTATCTCACCACTAGGATACTGAATATTAAAAAAAGCAACTCTCTAATCTTGATCCTAAGACAAAGCTACAAAAATTCTGACTGATTTCAGATTTACATAATTCATCTTCTAGGTACCTATTAAAAATGCTAAGTGATCATTTGTGGTCCTATGTGACTGACTCTCACCCTAACTGAATCATTGAAATCTTGAAAAGTAAATTTTTTCTAGGGCTGTGTGGTTTTAAAAGATCAGGCTTTTAAAGAGAAAATAAGGGCTTCCCTGGTGGTCCAGTGGGTAAGGAGTCCACCTTGCACTGCATGGGGCACCAGTTCAGTCCTTGGCCTGGGAAGATCCCACATGCAGTGGAGCGGCTGGGCTGGTGTGTCCAATTACAAGCCAGCACTCTGGTGCGCATCTGCTCAGAACCAGTGCTCTGCAATGAGAGAGGCCACTACAATGGGAGGCCCACACAGGCCAAAGAATAAAGATGGATGGAGATAAATGATGCCTTAGAGGCCAAAAAAAAAAAATTTTTTTTTAAAGAGAAACAAAATAAAATATTATATGACTGAATCTGCCAAAGCATATCTTACGAGTAGCTGGATCTATCTTTGAATATAAAAATATCAGTAGCCCAAAGTCGTTTAAATCTTGCTGTCTGATTGGGATTCAGACTCAGGAGAACTCAGTTTGAGTCCTAGTTCTCATCATGGTTAAATTATGAGATTTTAGCTTGCTCAGGGATTCCTGAGGGCACTGGGTGCTGCACTGTCATCTCTCCAGCCCTCCTCTCCTTAGTCCATATTCCTATGTAAATGGAAGACAAATAGTGCCTCCTTTTTAACCCAAGAAAATCCAGGTTCATCCAAACAAAGCCTACATGATATTTAAGACTGAATAACCTTTCAGATATCTTTTAATACATATTTGTAAGAAGGATGTACAATAGTACCCCAAAGACTTTTTAAAATTTACAAAGCCATCTATCTTGAATGCATTATAAACACTAAGTAAGGGATGGGTAGATTGAAACACACACACACACACACACACACACACCCTTCCATGCCAGATTTTGAAGTGTAATATTGCAACCCATGAAGCGTATGAGGATCTGCATTTGCAGATTCTCAGTAAAATGAAAGCACTCTCTTAGCTAGAATTATTTCACTCATTCGGAAATTAAGAAATCAGTTATGGCATAAAGTAGCATAGCCTGCAACATATATATAGTTTCATACTTCATTGTATAACTGCTGGATTCCCAGACCACCTGTTGTTGACTCTATCCTCACCCCTTCTAGAGATGGCACATTTACCCTGTTGCTTGATTTTTGATGCCTTGAAAGCTTTTCAGAAATCTCAATGAACTGGGTTCTTTTTCTTATTAATCACAATATTCAGCTGGAAAACTACTTTATTACTACTGCTAAACCTCATGCATGGGAGGTCTTGCTAATATCTTTAGCTTCGTGGGAAGGGACTTAATTGAACTTGCACGTGACAGGTGTGCTAAAGCAGAGTGGGAAGGTGAACATCACGAAGTTATCCTGTAACTGACTGGGTGCCACGGTCCCCATGTACAGGGACTAAAGTGTGCCTGGAACAGGGTCACTTAACATAACACAGCACAGGACTTGATTGTTCAGTGGCCCAGAGACCAAGGACTAACTAGGGAGCCACAGTTGTACTAGGAGAGACTTCCAAAGTGGAAAGCAGCTTTGCTAACGTTAGGACCTCAAAATAAAATATGATATGACTGAATCTGCCAAAGCATATCTTACGAGTAGCTGGATCTATCTTTGAATATAAAAATATCAGTAGCCCAAAGTCGTTTAAATCTTGCTGTCTGATTGGGATTCAGACTCAGGAGAACTCAGTTTGAGTCCTAGTTCTCATCATGGTTAAATTATGAGATTTTAGCTTGCTCAGGGATTCCTGAGGGCACTGGGTGCTGCACTGTCATCTCTCCAGCCCTCCTCTCCTTAGTCCATATTCCTATGTAAATGGAAGACAAATAGTGCCTCCTTTTTAACCCAAGAAAATCCAGGTTCATCCAAACAAAGCCTACATGATATTTAAGACTGAATAACCTTTCAGATATCTTTTAATACATATTTGTAAGAAGGATGTACAATAGTACCCCAAAGACTTTTTAAAATTTACAAAGCCATCTATCTTGAATGCATTATAAACACTAAGTAAGGGATGGGTAGATTGAAACACACACACACACACACACACACACACCCTTCCATGCCAGATTTTGAAGTGTAATATTGCAACCCATGAAGCGTATGAGGATCTGCATTTGCAGATTCTCAGTAAAATGAAAGCACTCTCTTAGCTAGAATTATTTCACTCATTCGGAAATTAAGAAATCAGTTATGGCATAAAGTAGCATAGCCTGCAACATATATATAGTTTCATACTTCATTGTATAACTGCTGGATTCCCAGACCACCTGTTGTTGACTCTATCCTCACCCCTTCTAGAGATGGCACATTTACCCTGTTGCTTGATTTTTGATGCCTTGAAAGCTTTTCAGAAATCTCAATGAACTGGGTTCTTTTTCTTATTAATCACAATATTCAGCTGGAAAACTACTTTATTACTACTGCTAAACCTCATGCATGGGAGGTCTTGCTAATATCTTTAGCTTCGTGGGAAGGGACTTAATTGAACTTGCACGTGACAGGTGTGCTAAAGCAGAGTGGGAAGGTGAACATCACGAAGTTATCCTGTAACTGACTGGGTGCCACGGTCCCCATGTACAGGGACTAAAGTGTGCCTGGAACAGGGTCACTTAACATAACACAGCACAGGACTTGATTGTTCAGTGGCCCAGAGACCAAGGACTAACTAGGGAGCCACAGTTGTACTAGGAGAGACTTCCAAAGTGGAAAGCAGCTTTCCGTTCTTAACTGTTAGGACCTGAAACACCCACAGAGAGCAACATCTGTCTCATCCCCATGATGAGTACGACCCAGTGGTCAGTTGGTTATCTAAATAAGTATTTATTCAATGACTAAATAAATCTCATACACTATCGGGCAGTTGTTAAGGATTACATTGTGTATCCCCTAAAATTCACTGTTGAAATCCTAATAGAAAGTAGCGAAAGTCATTCAGCTGTGTCTGACTCTCTGAGATCCCACGGACTGCAGCCCACCAGACCCTTTTGATCATGGAATTCTCCAGGCAAGAATCCTGGCATGGGTTGCTACTCCCTTCTCCAGGGGATCTTCCCAACCCAGGGGTTGAACCCAGGTCTCCCGCATTGCAGAGGGATTCTTTATCCTCTGAGCCACCAGGGAGCCCCAAAACCCTAACACTTAGAACCTTAAAACATGACTTTATGTGGAATACTGCTGTTCCAGGTATAATCAGCTAGAATGAGGTCATACTGGAGTAGGGTGAGCCTCTCACCCAATGTGACTAGAGCCCCTGTTCTTCACACAGGAACCCCATTTGAAAAGATGTCAGTCACACAGAGAGCATTGTGAGAAGATGAACAGAGACTGGGGTGGTGTGATAGAAGACAGAGACCCAAAGTTCGCCAGGAGCCACTGGAAGCTTGGGGAACATCTGCCTCGAAGCTCTCAGGAGGATGTCCTTGAGCTTGGATTTCTCTCTCCAAAAGCACAAGATGATAAATTTCTGTTGTTTAAGCTACCAACTATAAACATTCGGTAGTAGTTTATTATAGCAACCCTAGAAAACTGATTGAGTAATCAAGACCAATGGTGACTTGGTATTTATAAACAAAAGTAAAATGTTCAACTCTGAACAAATCAATGGTAGATACTGCACGTGACAGGTGTGCTAAAGCAGAGTGGGAAGGTGAACATCACGGTTATCCTGTAACTGACTGGGTGCCACGGTCCCCATGTACAGGGACTAAAGTGTGCCTGGAACAGGGTCACTTAACATAACACAGCACAGGACTTGATTGTTCAGTGGCCCAGAGACCAAGGACTAACTAGGGAGCCACAGTTGTACTAGGAGAGACTTCCAAAGTGGAAAGCAGCTTTCCGTTCTTAACTGTTAGGACCTGAAACACCCACAGAGAGCAACATCTGTCTCATCCCCATGATGAGTACGACCCAGTGGTCAGTTGGTTATCTAAATAAGTATTTATTCAATGACTAAATAAATCTCATACACTATCGGGCAGTTGTTAAGGATTACATTGTGTATCCCCTAAAATTCACTGTTGAAATCCTAATAGAAAGTAGCGAAAGTCATTCAGCTGTGTCTGACTCTCTGAGATCCCACGGACTGCAGCCCACCAGACCCTTTTGATCATGGAATTCTCCAGGCAAGAATCCTGGCATGGGTTGCTACTCCCTTCTCCAGGGGATCTTCCCAACCCAGGGGTTGAACCCAGGTCTCCCGCATTGCAGAGGGATTCTTTATCCTCTGAGCCACCAGGGAGCCCCAAAACCCTAACACTTAGAACCTTAAAACATGACTTTATGTGGAATACTGCTGTTCCAGGTATAATCAGCTAGAATGAGGTCATACTGGAGTAGGGTGAGCCTCTCACCCAATGTGACTAGAGCCCCTGTTCTTCACACAGGAACCCCATTTGAAAAGATGTCAGTCACACAGAGAGCATTGTGAGAAGATGAACAGAGACTGGGGTGGTGTGATAGAAGACAGAGACCCAAAGTTCGCCAGGAGCCACTGGAAGCTTGGGGAACATCTGCCTCGAAGCTCTCAGGAGGATGTCCTTGAGCTTGGATTTCTCTCTCCAAAAGCACAAGATGATAAATTTCTGTTGTTTAAGCTACCAACTATAAACATTCGGTAGTAGTTTATTATAGCAACCCTAGAAAACTGATTGAGTAATCAAGACCAATGGTGACTTGGTATTTATAAACAAAAGTAAAATGTTCAACTCTGAACAAAATCAATGGTAGATAAAAGGTTAAAAACAGGTTTTCACAGAGTGTTTATCATATATTGAATGTTTAGATCCCTAAAAACAGCACCTAGTCTAGGTTTAGAAAAACATACAGAGATCCACTAAATTAAATCGGAACATCCAAACCAGCCCTTGGAAAGAAGACTTCCGTCTCTCCACAGACTCAGTTCCAGGACCAAAATACAACAGCTTAACACATTATGGCCCCAAACCATAACTTGTTGAATAAATGAATTGTGCATACAAAGAAGTATAATTCAAAATACCAGAGCAAACATTAAAAACTATAAACTCAAACCAGAAATAAGTTTATATAAAAAGTTCACTGTTTCTTTACTATATCTACTAGAAAAATGTTGCTATTTTTTAAAAAAAGTCAAGTACATGTTAGTCACTAAGAAATAAAGTCTAATGAAAAAATCAGAAATAGGCCTTACATCCTCAACTTGAGAAAAACACAAGTACAGTGAAATTTTCAACATTACAAAGAACAATTTATCCAATGTTTGCCTCATGCTTTGCAGATGACAAAGTTGCTGTGTTTTTACTGGGGGATTAGAAATAAACCACAGGAAAATACATGCTGAAATTCTTAATGAAAAGTGTACATGTATGTGGCAACATATACATAAGTACATCCTCTCATGAATTAATTGTGGATTATACTCTCAAGTATTGACAGCATGATAAAAAAAATTTTCAATAACAATAGTAACTATGGGAAAAGCTGGCCACTGTTTAAAATTCTATATTAAAAAGTGAGTTAATATTTACTATATTTTAATGAGAATTCAAGATTCTTTTAGTAATGAGAATTTTTTCATACTTCCACACACAATTTTCATTGATTTCAGCCTGTGCAAGGGCAAATATTGCCTTTTCTTCTTTCTTCTTGAACAGTAAACGATTTACCAAATTGCTTCCTTAAGCTCAAATACTGCTAGGTTCTATGGGAGAAAAAATATAAGCTGGTCTACAGTGGTATGTCTTTCAAGAAAAACAAAGAACACCCAGTTTTAAAGTACATTTATTGTAAAGTCACCAAACCACAGACAAATATACAACTAGGCTAAGAGTTCCTAAACAGATAGTAGTTGCATACATGAACTTTAAAGTTATAAAATGCATATAGATTATAAAGCAAAGAAATTCAAACTATGAAAGTATGTGAGGACTCTGCTTAGAATAACAAGTTACTATGCACACCATGGGTAGTAATGAATTGAAGCCTGACTGGTAGGGTGTACCTCTTTCTGAGTTCTGTGGGTCACAGGATGACTCCATATTGCCCCCACTTGGCTTGTGCATGCAATGGAATTTTCCAGGCAAGAATAGCCGTGGGTTGCCATTTCCTCCAGGGGATCTTTCCAACCCATGGATCCAACCCGTATCTCTTGGATCGCTCACACAGGCAGGAGGATTCTATACCACTGTGCCACCGGGGCCTCCACGTGCCTCCAACTCTGTTCGCCAATGGCAAATTTTACTTCAGCCTGGACAAGCCTATCCTTGTTTTTCTCTGCAACAAGTATAACTGTGCTAGTGATGATAAACCTTGCTCCTAATACATTAGAGCATGAATTCTAGCTTAACCCACTCCTGCCTGGCTTCCCTCTCACAACCCCTACTTCTCCTGGATAGCATCTGCTGACAATGCTGGCCAGCACCATGCCAGTAAATCGACTACACGCACTCTAGCCCTCTCCATGCATCTCTGCGGCAGTTGTAGATGTCCCTCAAATGCTCCCCTTGAAGCACTTGGCTTCAAAGGCACACCCCAGCCTACAGGTTTTCCTCAGCCTTCCTCTGTGGTCTCACTTTCTTGTTATTCTTTGTCAGCTTATCCTTCTCTATCTGATCCCTGGGTACTGAAATATCTCAGTCAGTCCTATCCACGCCACGATGTTCTATGCTCTCTCAGACCATCTCTTCCATGCCCAAAGCTGCTATTAGAAGCAGCTGCACCATCTGCGTCTCTACCTGCAATGAATCCAGCTCCTGCGAGGGACAATGGTATATGTGGCGACCAAGTGATAAGATCCCGACCCAAGTCTGCTCAGAATATTTCATCCTCTTGGCCAGGATGACTCCCATGAGACCTAAACTGGCCCAAGCAGAGTCAACCCTAGTGTTTTCTGGAACTCCCAGGAGACAGCACACTCTTTTCATAGCATGTTCAACTCCTAGGATATAAAGCTGGAACCCCCACTGGCATACCGACACTACAGCAGCTGAAGACAAGAAGAAAGAATGCAGAATAACGTGATGGAAAGAGAGAGATGTGTCAGGAGCAGGAGAGGGCCTGGACTACTCAACACAGGAGCATCTTTACCTGTGAGACTCAAAAAAGGCTGTCTGTTCACCCTCAAGCCAGTTGGTTTTCTGTGATCTGCAAAGGAAGTCCCAACGGACACTCCTGTCCCCAGCCATCAGAGACAAGTGCAGAAACACAGACCATTTCTTTCCAACCCATGGATCCAACCCGTATCTCTTGGATCGCTCACAGGCAGGAGGATTCTATACCACTGTGCCACCGGGGCCTCCACGTGCCTCCAACTCTGTTCGCCAATGGCAAATTTTACTTCAGCCTGGACAAGCCTATCCTTGTTTTTCTCTGCAACAAGTATAACTGTGCTAGTGATGATAAACCTTGCTCCTAATACATTAGAGCATGAATTCTAGCTTAACCCACTCCTGCCTGGCTTCCCTCTCACAACCCCTACTTCTCCTGGATAGCATCTGCTGACAATGCTGGCCAGCACCATGCCAGTAAATCGACTACACGCACTCTAGCCCTCTCCATGCATCTCTGCGGCAGTTGTAGATGTCCCTCAAATGCTCCCCTTGAAGCACTTGGCTTCAAAGGCACACCCCAGCCTACAGGTTTTCCTCAGCCTTCCTCTGTGGTCTCACTTTCTTGTTATTCTTTGTCAGCTTATCCTTCTCTATCTGATCCCTGGGTACTGAAATATCTCAGTCAGTCCTATCCACGCCACGATGTTCTATGCTCTCTCAGACCATCTCTTCCATGCCCAAAGCTGCTATTAGAAGCAGCTGCACCATCTGCGTCTCTACCTGCAATGAATCCAGCTCCTGCGAGGGACAATGGTATATGTGGCGACCAAGTGATAAGATCCCGACCCAAGTCTGCTCAGAATATTTCATCCTCTTGGCCAGGATGACTCCCATGAGACCTAAACTGGCCCAAGCAGAGTCAACCCTAGTGTTTTCTGGAACTCCCAGGAGACAGCACACTCTTTTCATAGCATGTTCAACTCCTAGGATATAAAGCTGGAACCCCCACTGGCATACCGACACTACAGCAGCTGAAGACAAGAAGAAAGAATGCAGAATAACGTGATGGAAAGAGAGAGATGTGTCAGGAGCAGGAGAGGGCCTGGACTACTCAACACAGGAGCATCTTTACCTGTGAGACTCAAAAAAGGCTGTCTGTTCACCCTCAAGCCAGTTGGTTTTCTGTGATCTGCAAAGGAAGTCCCAACGAATGACACTCCTGTCCCCAGCCATCAGAGACAAGTGCAGAAACACAGACACCGGAGATCTGCCAAGACCAGTATGGGCTGAGGATGCTTTTGTCCTTGACCAAAAATGAGCATATTCATTCTAGCAGGACAGCTATCAAACCTTGGTTAGTGGGCTTCAGACGCTGGGGCTGAAGGTTCATAAGACTTGATAGGGTGTGCCTTTAGTAAAGTCGGTCAAGCAACAGGCAGCAATTTGTACAGACTGGAGCACTGAGAAACAGAAAAAAATAAATAAACTTATGATGCCACGGCCACATTCTATCTATAGCCAGCAACCTAGGATGGCTGAGGCAGAACACCAGGAGCCTTAGAGTCGGAAAAGCTGAACTAGGACTTAGTGTCACATCTCTTTTTCTCCAGAGGTCTAGTAAGAAGACATAAGCTACAAAATAAACTGAGCACATAATGAAATAATGCCATTTTCAGCAACATGAATGCAACGAAAGATTATCTAAGTAAAGTGAGAAAGAGAATGACAAATACCATATGATTTCACTTTTATATAGAATCTAAATACGACACAAATGTAATTACCTATGAAAAAGAAACAGATTTGGAGAAATAGAGAACAGACTTGTGTTTTCCAAAGGGAAATGAGTTGGACCAGTGGAGCGATGAACTGAGGTTTGGAAATTAGTATCGATAGTTGCAAGCTATTGTATAAAGGATGGATAAACAACAAAGCCCTACTGTATAACAGAGAGATTTATATTCAATATCCTGTGATAAACCATAATGGGAAAGAATATGAAAAAGAATATATACATATGAATATGTATATACATATATATGTATGTATAACTGAATCACCTTGCTGTAAAAATTAACACAACATTATAAATCGACTACACCTCAATAAAATATATTTTAAAAATGACACTGAGCAGCTATAGGCAGGGGGCTATAGGCACAAAGATAAGCTAGGAGTTCTCATTTAAACACCACATCCAAAGACAAGAAACTTTCAGCGCAAAGGATCTTTCATTCCAGTTTGCCAAAAACTCTGAGGAAATGAGACACATAGGCAATAAATGAAGGTGTAAAGTTTATGCCAAATTTAAAGTGATGAGCATAATTTTTTATAAAGATAAATATATTTTCTCAATGTGAAATTCTAAAGTAATAGATTGGCAATAAAATAGCTAAAAGACTAACAATCAATTTCTTTTGTTTTTTGGTTTTTTTATATGGACAAGTTTTAAAGTCTTTACTGAATTTGTTACAATATTGTTTCCATTTTAAGTTTTGGTTTTTTGGCCACAGGCATTTGGGATTTTAGCTCTCCAACCAGGGATCAAACCTCACCCTCTGCACTAGAAGGCCAAGTCTTAACACTGGACTACCAGGAAGTCCTAATCAACTCATTTGTATATAAAGCCTGGATTCCTTTGCATTATTTATACCAAATGCCCACATTTATGTCCTTTATGAATGCTAGTATGATTCTTACTGTATACTTTTAATAATTAGTTAAACTGACTGAAGAAATGGATTGGGGAATGAGAAGGAAGGCCTGTAATATTATGTAAAACATAACTTTTTCTAAAAATACACTGTGTGTGCCTATGTATGTCGCTTCAGTGGTGTCTAACTCTTTTCGACCCCATGGACTGTAGCCCATCAGGCTGCTCTGTCCATAGGATTCTCCGGGGCAGGCTCATGTCCATGTCCAGATACCTTGTGTTTTCCAAAGGTTTGGACCAGTGGAGCGATGAACTGAGGTTTGGAAATTAGTATCGATAGTTGCAAGCTATTGTATAAAGGATGGATAAACAACAAAGCCCTACTGTATAACAGAGAGATTTATATTCAATATCCTGTGATAAACCATAATGGGAAAGAATATGAAAAAGAATATATACATATGAATATGTATATACATATATATGTATGTATAACTGAATCACCTTGCTGTAAAAATTAACACAACATTATAAATCGACTACACCTCAATAAAATATATTTTAAAAATGACACTGAGCAGCTATAGGCAGGGGGCTATAGGCACAAAGATAAGCTAGGAGTTCTCATTTAAACACCACATCCAAAGACAAGAAACTTTCAGCGCAAAGGATCTTTCATTCCAGTTTGCCAAAAACTCTGAGGAAATGAGACACATAGGCAATAAATGAAGGTGTAAAGTTTATGCCAAATTTAAAGTGATGAGCATAATTTTTTATAAAGATAAATATATTTTCTCAATGTGAAATTCTAAAGTAATAGATTGGCAATAAAATAGCTAAAAGACTAACAATCAATTTCTTTTGTTTTTTGGTTTTTTTATATGGACAAGTTTTAAAGTCTTTACTGAATTTGTTACAATATTGTTTCCATTTTAAGTTTTGGTTTTTTGGCCACAGGCATTTGGGATTTTAGCTCTCCAACCAGGGATCAAACCTCACCCTCTGCACTAGAAGGCCAAGTCTTAACACTGGACTACCAGGAAGTCCTAATCAACTCATTTGTATATAAAGCCTGGATTCCTTTGCATTATTTATACCAAATGCCCACATTTATGTCCTTTATGAATGCTAGTATGATTCTTACTGTATACTTTTAATAATTAGTTAAACTGACTGAAGAAATGGATTGGGGAATGAGAAGGAAGGCCTGTAATATTATGTAAAACATAACTTTTTCTAAAAATACACTGTGTGTGCCTATGTATGTCGCTTCAGTGGTGTCTAACTCTTTTCGACCCCATGGACTGTAGCCCATCAGGCTGCTCTGTCCATAGGATTCTCCAGGCAAGAAGACTGGAGTGGCTGCCATGCCCTCCTCCATGGGATCTTACCAACCCACAGATCAAACCCACAACTCTTACATCTCCTGCACTGACAGGAAGCTTCTTTATCACTAGCACCACCTGGGAAGCCCCCCAGACACACTAGGCACTAATAAATAAAGACAGCAGCTCCTAGATGAAACTAAAGCTTCCCCATTTACTGTGGTTCATTTATGTGTCATCTTAGCCTGGCGATGGGGATCAGTTCTTGAGTCAAGAATTAGTCGAGGGCTTCCCCTGGTGGTCCAGTGGGTAAGGACACCGCCTTGCAGTGCAAGGAGCGCCAGTTCGATCCCTGACCTGGGAAGATCCCACGTGCCGCGGAGCGGCTGGACCCATGTGTCCAATTACCGAGCCGGAGCTCTGGAGCTCATGCGCCCAGAGCCGTCGCTCTGCGACAGTGGCCACCGCGATGGGAGGCCCACACGGGCCAAAGAACAAAGATGGATGAAAACAGAGAAATGAAAGACCAATAGAAGTGGCCCGCCCATCCCCCTCCCTCCCCACCCCACTCTCCAAAAGATAAATAAATTAAAAAAAAAAAAAAAGAATTAGTCGAAATGTTGCCATGAAGGTGTCGGAGGACGTGACTGATGCGTACAATTAGCTGACTTTCAGTTAAGCAGATTCCCCTCCAGTCACAGATGGAGCTCATCCAATGAGCTGACGGCCTCAGAAGACAAGTGCAGCTTTCCAAGGAATTCTTCCTCAAGACTGCAACAAGAAACCTGCCTGCATTACCAGTCTCTTCGACTGCCATGGGGAGATGGGGGTTAAGTCTGTAGCCGCTATGGTTTATGCTTTTGCGTCACCCCCAAATCCTTATGTTGAAATCCTCACCCACAATATGATGGTGCTAGGAGATGAGACCTCTGGAAGGGAAATAGGCTGTGAGGGCGGAGCCATCATAAAAGAGCCTGATGCTTTTATAAATAAAACTTTTCTAAAAATACACTGTGTGTGCCTATGTATGTCGCTTCAGTGGTGTCTAACTCTTTTCGACCCCATGGACTGTAGCCCATCAGGCTGCTCTGTCCATAGGATTCTCCAGGCAAGAAGACTGGAGTGGCTGCCATGCCCTCCTCCATGGGATCTTACCAACCCACAGATCAAACCCACAACTCTTACATCTCCTGCACTGACAGGAAGCTTCTTTATCACTAGCACCACCTGGGAAGCCCCCCAGACACACTAGGCACTAATAAATAAAGACAGCAGCTCCTAGATGAAACTAAAGCTTCCCCATTTACTGTGGTTCATTTATGTGTCATCTTAGCCTGGCGATGGGGATCAGTTCTTGAGTCAAGAATTAGTCGAGGGCTTCCCCTGGTGGTCCAGTGGGTAAGGACACCGCCTTGCAGTGCAAGGAGCGCCAGTTCGATCCCTGACCTGGGAAGATCCCACGTGCCGCGGAGCGGCTGGACCCATGTGTCCAATTACCGAGCCGGAGCTCTGGAGCTCATGCGCCCAGAGCCGTCGCTCTGCGACAGTGGCCACCGCGATGGGAGGCCCACACGGGCCAAAGAACAAAGATGGATGAAAACAGAGAAATGAAAGACCAATAGAAGTGGCCCGCCCATCCCCCTCCCTCCCCACCCCACTCTCCAAAAGATAAATAAATTAAAAAAAAAAAAAAAGAATTAGTCGAAATGTTGCCATGAAGGTGTCGGAGGACGTGACTGATGCGTACAATTAGCTGACTTTCAGTTAAGCAGATTCCCCTCCAGTCACAGATGGAGCTCATCCAATGAGCTGACGGCCTCAGAAGACAAGTGCAGCTTTCCAAGGAATTCTTCCTCAAGACTGCAACAAGAAACCTGCCTGCATTACCAGTCTCTTCGACTGCCATGGGGAGATGGGGGTTAAGTCTGTAGCCGCTATGGTTTATGCTTTTGCGTCACCCCCAAATCCTTATGTTGAAATCCTCACCCACAATATGATGGTGCTAGGAGATGAGACCTCTGGAAGGGAAATAGGCTGTGAGGGCGGAGCCATCATAAAAGAGCCTGATGCTTTTATAAAAGGGGACCCAGAGGCAGTGTGAGGACACAGTGAGAAGTGTGCCACAGACAAGGAAGAGGGTCCCCACTTGACTATGGTGGTACCTTGATTTTGGACTTCCACCCTCCAAAATTGTGAGAAATAAATTTGTTTCTAAACCACCCAGTCTGTGGTATTTTGTCATACCAGCCCAGTTGGACGAAGAAAGCAACATCAACGTTAACCTACATTTCTGTCTGCCAGTTTGCCCTACAAATTCTGGATCTGCCAGTCCCCACAACTGCATGAGCCAATGCCTTAAAATAAAGAATAGATCATAGATAGACAAATATAATATACATTATTTATATATCTAAAATATACCAGAGAGAAAAAGTGAATCCTGACTAATACGTTTACCCCATGAAAATGTACATCTTCAAGGATAAACTATAATAGAATACATCCCATGGTTCACCATGGATTTCTTTTAGTGGAATAAGATTTAAATGCTATTTAAAAGATCTTGGCTTAAACTCTACCTATCAGTGGAAGAAGGGTCCTTTCCTATGCATGACTGAAGCAACTGGTGCTCTGCATTCTCGGCTCTCTGGGCTTCCCATGTGGCTCCATGGTAGAGAATCTGCCTACCAGTGCAGGAGACACAGGAGACCGGGGTTCAATCCCTGTGTCAGAAGATACCTTGGAGTAGGAAATGGCTACCCACTGCAGTATCCTCGCCTGGAAAATTCCTGGACAAAGAGCTTAGATGGCTACCATTCATAAGGTCGCAAAGAATCAGATACCATTAAGTGACGGAGCAGGCACGCGTGTCTTCTCAGCTCTGGTCACCTCTCAAGGTAAATCCCTGAGAACACTCTGGGGCCTGGCAGCGACTGGTTCCGCCCTTCCCCACTCAACAGGAGCAGCTGGTTCTGAACTGCCTTATTAATCAACACAGAGCTTGTTTGGTGATCCTGTTTTTAAAGTCCTTCAACAGTGTCTCACCAGGACATCCTCCGTCACTGCTGACTTCTGCTTGTGGTTCTGAATCCACCAGCAAGTGTGTCTATATTTCTGCGAGTTTGCTTGGCCTACGTGTTGCTGCCAGCTCTCCATTTTGGCAAGGAACAATGCCGTTTGTGACTTAAACACAATATGTTTCTTGTGGTAGAGGGTCCCCACTTGACTATGGTGGTACCTTGATTTTGGACTTCCACCCTCCAAAATTGTGAGAAATAAATTTGTTTCTAAACCACCCAGTCTGTGGTATTTTGTCATACCAGCCCAGTTGGACGAAGAAAGCAACATCAACGTTAACCTACATTTCTGTCTGCCAGTTTGCCCTACAAATTCTGGATCTGCCAGTCCCCACAACTGCATGAGCCAATGCCTTAAAATAAAGAATAGATCATAGATAGACAAATATAATATACATTATTTATATATCTAAAATATACCAGAGAGAAAAAGTGAATCCTGACTAATACGTTTACCCCATGAAAATGTACATCTTCAAGGATAAACTATAATAGAATACATCCCATGGTTCACCATGGATTTCTTTTAGTGGAATAAGATTTAAATGCTATTTAAAAGATCTTGGCTTAAACTCTACCTATCAGTGGAAGAAGGGTCCTTTCCTATGCATGACTGAAGCAACTGGTGCTCTGCATTCTCGGCTCTCTGGGCTTCCCATGTGGCTCCATGGTAGAGAATCTGCCTACCAGTGCAGGAGACACAGGAGACCGGGGTTCAATCCCTGTGTCAGAAGATACCTTGGAGTAGGAAATGGCTACCCACTGCAGTATCCTCGCCTGGAAAATTCCTGGACAAAGAGCTTAGATGGCTACCATTCATAAGGTCGCAAAGAATCAGATACCATTAAGTGACGGAGCAGGCACGCGTGTCTTCTCAGCTCTGGTCACCTCTCAAGGTAAATCCCTGAGAACACTCTGGGGCCTGGCAGCGACTGGTTCCGCCCTTCCCCACTCAACAGGAGCAGCTGGTTCTGAACTGCCTTATTAATCAACACAGAGCTTGTTTGGTGATCCTGTTTTTAAAGTCCTTCAACAGTGTCTCACCAGGACATCCTCCCGTCACTGCTGACTTCTGCTTGTGGTTCTGAATCCACCAGCAAGTGTGTCTATATTTCTGCGAGTTTGCTTGGCCTACGTGTTGCTGCCAGCTCTCCATTTTGGCAAGGAACAATGCCGTTTGTGACTTCGTAAACACAATATGTTTCTTCAGGTGCTGATGGTGAAAGTGATCTCAAAAATCTAAGTCTTGATATCCAAAAACCAGCCAGAACAAGTTATTCATATTTCAATCAGTGGTAAACAAACAGATTAGGTCAAAGGACAGCTGAATGTATCCCATGGTTTCCAGAAAGGGTTAGTGAAAGCTCTGGGGTGAGAATGACTTTCTACTCAAACAGTCATGATGCACTTTCTCCATCTGCTTTAAGTCAGCCCCAGCCTTCTGTCCCTTCTCCATCTCCCTCTGAACCCCCTCTGTACTTTGAGAATCAGCTTACAGATCTTTGCCTTCCTCCCTCCTTCACACTGTCCAGTATTATTCCCTATTTGTTCTCCCTTAACCTCTTTCATCCTTTGCTTTGGGTTATTAACTTTACATTTTTTATTGCCCACTCTGGGCAACCACTGTGTACTCAGCCTCAAGAATGTCACCCAGCAACTGATTTCAAAATGCTCACTACAAAATCATTCATTATAATCAAAGGTGATATTTCAAAGTCAAAAAAAAATGTAAAAAGTATTTCACAGGAGGAAAATTTATAATAGAATGCCCTTTTAAGAGTGATGCATAAAAGCTGACGCGTAAAACTCGAAGTCACTGTTTTCCTCTCTAGACTCCAGTGATGGTCTGACTGAAATATGCTAGAAAATTGAGGAAGATACTGTGAGAAGACTCATTTGAGTAAACATTGGGGACCTCCAAGTAACGGAGCAGGCACGCGTGTCTTCTCAGCTCTGGTCACCTCTCAAGGTAAATCCCTGAGAACACTCTGGGGCCTGGCAGCGACTGGTTCCGCCCTTCCCCACTCAACAGGAGCAGCTGGTTCTGAACTGCCTTATTAATCAACACAGAGCTTGTTTGGTGATCCTGTTTTTAAAGTCCTTCAACAGTGTCTCACCAGGACATCCTCCCGTCACTGCTGACTTCTGCTTGTGGTTCTGAATCCACCAGCAAGTGTGTCTATATTTCTGCGAGTTTGCTTGGCCTACGTGTTGCTGCCAGCTCTCCATTTTGGCAAGGAACAATGCCGTTTGTGACTTCGGTAAACACAATATGTTTCTTCAGGTGCTAATGGCAAAAGTGATCTCAAAAATCTAAGTCTTGATATCCAAAAACCAGCCAGAACAAGTTATTCATATTTCAATCAGTGGTAAACAAACAGATTAGGTCAAAGGACAGCTGAATGTATCCCATGGTTTCCAGAAAGGGTTAGTGAAAGCTCTGGGGTGAGAATGACTTTCTACTCAAACAGTCATGATGCACTTTCTCCATCTGCTTTAAGTCAGCCCCAGCCTTCTGTCCCTTCTCCATCTCCCTCTGAACCCCCTCTGTACTTTGAGAATCAGCTTACAGATCTTTGCCTTCCTCCCTCCTTCACACTGTCCAGTATTATTCCCTATTTGTTCTCCCTTAACCTCTTTCATCCTTTGCTTTGGGTTATTAACTTTACTTTTTTTATTGCCCACTCTGGGCAACCACTGTGTACTCAGCCTCAAGAATGTCACCCAGCAACTGATTTCAAAATGCTCACTACAAAATCATTCATTATAATCAAAGGTGATATTTCAAAGTCAAAAAAAAATGTAAAAAGTATTTCACAGGAGGAAAATTTATAATAGAATGCCCTTTTAAGAGTGATGCATAAAAGCTGACGCGTAAAACTCGAAGTCACTGTTTTCCTCTCTAGACTCCAGTGATGGTCTGACTGAAATATGCTAGAAAATTGAGGAAGATACTGTGAGAAGACTCATTTGAGTAAACATTGGGGACCTCCAAGTATACATCGTCATACAAATGAGACTGCTGGCAGCTTTCTTTCCTGAACAGACTATGATGATTTGAGGGTCAGAGAAACTACATTAGATGCTGGAAAAGCCATGGAGGTGATCCAAGTAGTATCAAGTTCAAAGATATACACCTAGTGAAGGTATGCACACGTCAGTTCTAAAACCTCAAAACTTTTTTCTAACTTTTTCTTTTGTATTAGAGTATGGCCAATTAGCAAACAATGTCGTGATAGTTTCAGGGGAACAGCAAAGGGACTCAGCCATACATATATACACGTATCCATTCTCCCCAAACTCCCCTCCCATCCAGGCTGCCTCGTAACATTGAACAGAGCTCCATGTGCTATAGAGTAGAACCCTGTTGGTTGTCCATTTTAAACATAGCAGTGTGTACACATCCATCCAAAACTCCCTACCCATTCCCCCTATTATTCACCCCAGCAATGATAAGCTTATAAAACCTCAAAACTTATGTTTAAATGGGGTTTGAAACAGCCTTCCCTAGATCTTGGAATTACATTGACCTTTTGCAAATAGCTTAAGGGATGCATCTGAAGCTTAAGCAGGTAAGAAATATATCAGAAGGCTAAAAATACATAGTTGAGCTACAAGTTCACAGAAGACTCAATTGTTATTCATCAGAAAGAAGCAGGCGGTTAGAAATGAACAATAGGAAACTGATTTGATAATGCACCTGCCCTGTGCACTTTCTCAGCTGAAAGTCCCCCGTGATCAGGGTCACTCTCTCAGTTGGCTTTGGGTTATTAACTTTACATTTTATTGCCCACTGTGTACTCAGCCTCAAGAATGTCACCCAGCAACTGATTTCAAAATGCTCACTACAAAATCATTCATTATAATCAAAGGTGATATTTCAAAGTCAAAAAAAAATGTAAAAAGTATTTCACAGGAGGAAAATTTATAATAGAATGCCCTTTTAAGAGTGATGCATAAAAGCTGACGCGTAAAACTCGAAGTCACTGTTTTCCTCTCTAGACTCCAGTGATGGTCTGACTGAAATATGCTAGAAAATTGAGGAAGATACTGTGAGAAGACTCATTTGAGTAAACATTGGGGACCTCCAAGTATACATCGTCATACAAATGAGACTGCTGGCAGCTTTCTTTCCTGAACAGACTATGATGATTTGAGGGTCAGAGAAACTACATTAGATGCTGGAAAAGCCATGGAGGTGATCCAAGTAGTATCAAGTTCAAAGATATACACCTAGTGAAGGTATGCACACGTCAGTTCTAAAACCTCAAAACTTTTTTCTAACTTTTTCTTTTGTATTAGAGTATGGCCAATTAGCAAACAATGTCGTGATAGTTTCAGGGGAACAGCAAAGGGACTCAGCCATACATATATACACGTATCCATTCTCCCCAAACTCCCCTCCCATCCAGGCTGCCTCGTAACATTGAACAGAGCTCCATGTGCTATAGAGTAGAACCCTGTTGGTTGTCCATTTTAAACATAGCAGTGTGTACACATCCATCCAAAACTCCCTACCCATTCCCCCTATTATTCACCCCAGCAATGATAAGCTTATAAAACCTCAAAACTTATGTTTAAATGGGGTTTGAAACAGCCTTCCCTAGATCTTGGAATTACATTGACCTTTTGCAAATAGCTTAAGGGATGCATCTGAAGCTTAAGCAGGTAAGAAATATATCAGAAGGCTAAAAATACATAGTTGAGCTACAAGTTCACAGAAGACTCAATTGTTATTCATCAGAAAGAAGCAGGCGGTTAGAAATGAACAATAGGAAACTGATTTGATAATGCACCTGCCCTGTGCACTTTCTCAGCTGAAAGTCCCCCGTGATCAGGGTCACTCTCTCAGTTAAATCCCTTTACTTTCTCCTCTGCCGCTTAAATTTCCCTATATCTATCTTTCAATTTTTTTTTTCTGTCTCTTTTTCTTCAAACCTCCTGCAAATAATCAAATAATTTTCTGAACTGAGGAACCTAATCAGGGCATCTCCAAATTGGAAGCTGAGGTAAGACTTCTGGGCAGCATCCGCTGTGCCCACATGTCTCCCTGCCTCCCTCTCTATGGCAAACACTCCATTCAGCTTTGCTTCCATCACTCCACCAACACCACTCTGACCAGGGTCCCAGTGGCCATACCTTTGGTAAACTCATGGTGGAATTTCAGGCCTTCCTTCTTTCATCTACAAATAGTATTCCCAGGCTTCAACAAAGCCAAGGTCTTGACTAATCTTATTTAGCTTCAGGGAGATCAACTCCACTGGATTTTCTCCTACTTCACTGGCCATTCCTCTTTACTTTTTCACTGTTTCCTCCTCCTTCTGACCACCTGATAGCACCTATGTCAGGGCTCACTGACCCTACATCCTCCTCTCCATTTACACTCACTTCTTGAGGGATCTCATCCAGTCTGGTGGCTGAAAACATCATGTACATGCTGATAATGACCCTCTCCAGCCTGGAGCCAGACTCCTCCATCTCCTCCTCTACTTAACACTGACATCCAGATGCCCAACAGGACTTCCGAACTTAGAAAGAATCTCTCAAACTCATTCCCCTCTCAAATCTCCTCTGCCCTCACTCTTCTGTGTCTTATTTGGTATCTACTCCACCTGTCACCGATTCTCAACCCAAGAATCTCGGGGTCATTCTTAACTCAGATCTATCTTTCCCATGCCACACCCAGTCCCTCAGGTCATTCACTCTCTCCCTTCCAGGTACATCCAGCACTTGGCCACCTCTCATCATCTTCTTTGTTCTTCTTCCCTAGTCCAAGCCCCCATCTTCACTCCCTAGGCTCATAACATAGCATCCTAACTGGTTCTTTGCCTCCACCATCGCCTTCCTACAGCTGATTCTTAAGAGAGTCACCCAATTAATCTAAGTCCATGTCAGATCACACCAGTCCTGAGATCAACATCTTTCATGCGGCATGAAGCTCTAGAAAAATCAGAATCACCTTTCTGATGTGCTGTGGCCTACTTCTATCCCCACAGCCAAATCCTCCTTGCTATTCCTAAATTCCAGGCCCATATGGCCTTTATTCCAGCTGCTTTCGTCACTTGGACAACTCTTCTTCCAGACAGGTCCCAGGCTCACCCCTCATCCTAACTCCCCGCTCAGAGTCACCTCTTCTTACTTCGTTGTCTTTCAGTTCTGTCTGATACTTTGTGACCCCATGGAAGGGGTCAGGAAGCATCACGCCAGGCTTCCCTTTCCTCCAGTATCTCCCAAGTTTGCTCAAACTCACGTCCACTGAGTCGATGTTGCCATCCAACCATCTCATCTTCTGCTGCCCCCTTCCCTCTGCCCTCAATCTTTCCAGCATCAGGGTCTTTTCCAATGAGTCAGCTCTTGGCATCAGATGGCCAAAGTATTGAAGATTCAGTTTCAGCATCAGTCTTTCCAATGAATATTCAGGGCTGATTTCCTTCAGGAATTTACACTCACTTCTTGAGGATCTCATCCAGTCTGGTGGCTGAAAACATCATGTACATGCTGATAATGACCTCTCCAGCCTGGAGCCAGACTCCTCCATCTCCTCCTCTACTTAACACTGACATCCAGATGCCCAACAGGACTTCCGAACTTAGAAAGAATCTCTCAAACTCATTCCCCTCTCAAATCTCCTCTGCCCTCACTCTTCTGTGTCTTATTTGGTATCTACTCCACCTGTCACCGATTCTCAACCCAAGAATCTCGGGGTCATTCTTAACTCAGATCTATCTTTCCCATGCCACACCCAGTCCCTCAGGTCATTCACTCTCTCCCTTCCAGGTACATCCAGCACTTGGCCACCTCTCATCATCTTCTTTGTTCTTCTTCCCTAGTCCAAGCCCCCATCTTCACTCCCTAGGCTCATAACATAGCATCCTAACTGGTTCTTTGCCTCCACCATCGCCTTCCTACAGCTGATTCTTAAGAGAGTCACCCAATTAATCTAAGTCCATGTCAGATCACACCAGTCCTGAGATCAACATCTTTCATGCGGCATGAAGCTCTAGAAAAATCAGAATCACCTTTCTGATGTGCTGTGGCCTACTTCTATCCCCACAGCCAAATCCTCCTTGCTATTCCTAAATTCCAGGCCCATATGGCCTTTATTCCAGCTGCTTTCGTCACTTGGACAACTCTTCTTCCAGACAGGTCCCAGGCTCACCCCTCATCCTAACTCCCCGCTCAGAGTCACCTCTTCTTACTTCGTTGTCTTTCAGTTCTGTCTGATACTTTGTGACCCCATGGAAGGGGTCAGGAAGCATCACGCCAGGCTTCCCTTTCCTCCAGTATCTCCCAAGTTTGCTCAAACTCACGTCCACTGAGTCGATGTTGCCATCCAACCATCTCATCTTCTGCTGCCCCCTTCCCTCTGCCCTCAATCTTTCCAGCATCAGGGTCTTTTCCAATGAGTCAGCTCTTGGCATCAGATGGCCAAAGTATTGAAGATTCAGTTTCAGCATCAGTCTTTCCAATGAATATTCAGGGCTGATTTCCTTCAGGATTGACTGGTTGATCTCCTTACTGTAGAAGCGACTCTCAAGTCTTCTCCAGAACCACAATTCAAAAGCAACAATTCTTGAGCACTCAGCCTTCTTTATGATCCGACTGACATCCATACATGACTACTGGAAAAACTACAGCTTTGACTATATAGACCTTTGTAGCCAAAGTGATGTCTCTGCTTCTTAATACACTTTGTTTTAATACACTTGCCATAGCTTTTTTTCAAAAAAGAAAGTATCTTTTAATTTCATGGCTATAGTCACTGTCTGAAGTGATCTGGGAGCCCAAGAGAAAAAGTCTGTCAGTGTTTCTACTGTTTCCCCATCTATTTGCCATGAAGTGATGGAACTGGATGAGATGATTTTAGTTTTCTGAATGTTGCATTTTAAACCAGCTTTTGTAGTTTCCTTTTTCACCTTCATCAAGAGGTTTCTTAGCTCTTCCTCACTTTCTGCCATCAGGGTGGTATCATCTGCATATCTGAGGTTACTGACGTTTCTCCTGGCAATCCTGATTCCAGCTTGTGCTTTATCAAGGCTGGCATTTCACATGACATACTCTACATATGAGCTAAATAAGCAGGTTGACAATATAGAGCCTTGACAAATTCTTTTCAATTCTGAACCAGTCCATTGTTCCATTTCCTATTCTAACTGTTGCTTCTTGATCTGCGTATAGGTTTCTCAGGAGGATGGATTACCACCTTTTTAAGAATTTTGCAATTTGTTATGATCCATACAGTCAAAGGCTTTAACATAGTCAATGAAGCACAAGTAGACGTTTTTTCTGGAATTTTCTTGCTTTTTCTATGATTCAATGGATGTTGGCAATTAGATCTATGGTCCCTCTGCCTTTTCGAAATCCAGCTTGTAAATCTGGAGATTCTCAGCTCACTTTCTGTTGAAGCCTAGCTTGAAGGATTTTGAGCGTGAATTTGCTAGCATGTGAAATGAGCTCATGTGAGAATTTGGACATTCTTTGGCCCTAGAATGAAAAGTGACCTTTTCCAGTCCTGTGACCACTGCTGAGTTTAACAAATTTGTTGGCATGTTGAGTGCAGCATTTTCACAGCATCGTTTTTGAGGATTTGAAATAGCCCTGCTGGATTTCCAACACCTCCACTAGCTTTGTTTGTGGTAATGCTTCCTAAGGCCATCTGACTTCACACTCCAGGATGTCTGGCTCTAGTTGAGTGACCCCACCACCATGATTATCTGGGTCATTAAGACCATTTTTGTACAGCTTTTCTGTGTACTCTTGTCACCTCTTTTTAATATTTTCAGATTCTTTTATGTCCTTGCCACTTCCGTATTTTACTGTGCCCATCTTTGCATGAAATAGTCCCTTGGTATCTCAAATTTTCTTGACAAGATCTCTAGTCTTTCCCATTCTATTATTTTCCTCTATTTCTTTGAACTATTCACTTAAGAGAGCTTTCTTATTTTTCCTTGCTATTATTTGGGAGCTCTTCCTAACCACTCAATAAAAAACTTCAACTACATCCTCTTTCCTTGCTCTTCTTCTATTTTTTTCCACAGCACTTGTCAGTTTTGAACAGACAGTACAATTTGCTCACTTACGTTTGTCCCTTACTGTCAGTCTCCCCATCACAGTGCCAACTCCCCACAAACATGGGTCCTTGCATTTTGTTCACTAATACATTCCAAGCGCCCAGAAGAGTGCTTGGCTCAGATATGAAGTGGCTCAGTGCACACTTGTTCTATAAACACTCAATGCTCTAACTTAAAAACTACGTTCAGTATTTGCCATACCTGACCTAAAATTTACAAAAGGAACATGCTTTAACTGAAGGCAAATTCTTAAACATAGAGTCAAATCAACACTGAACTGGTAATTAAAATCTCAAGTTGAGTCTGGATCCCAGTTAGCCTCACCATTTGGCTTTGAAGAATTTCTTCAATTTCCCTGACACTCAGTTCCTCCTTGGTATAATCAGGGTAATGCCTCACAGTATTCTTTTTTATTGTTGTTGTTGTTGTTATTTTTATGTTTAAGATCAAATATCATGATGCATGTAAAATGATAACTTCAAAAGTACAAGATAAGGTGGCTGATCTGGTGGCTCAGTGTAAAGAATCCACCTGCCAATGCAGGAGACGAGAGTTCGATCTGGGAAGATCCCACATGCCACAGAGCAACTGAACCTTTGCCCCACAACTACTAACTCTGTGCTCTAGAGACAGGAAACACAACTACTGAGCCCACATGCCTCAACTTCTGTGGCCTGAGTGCCCTAGAGCCTGTGCTCTGCAACAAGAGAAGCCACCACCGTGGGAAGCCCAGACACCACAATGAAGAGTAGCTGCAGCTCAATGCAACTATAGAAAGCCCATGAGGCAATGAAGACCCAGCATAGTTAAATATAACTGAAATACACAATTAAATAAATTAATTAAAATATAAAAAATACGTGTAAGATCAGATGATAAGAGGGTCCACTATTCCCTCTGCATTGGACCATTTACCATATGCTGTCATTTTTATAAAGCAAGTGATAAAAGTACACTGTAATTATAACATGCAGCTGCACCAACAGACCAAAATAAATCTGATTAAGACTGTTCCTTAAAGGGTGACAGTTACTTGGGTTTTCCCATTCAAGCGTGAGAATCCTGTGATGCCCAGAAGGCAGCCTTAAACCAGGGATTAACCGGAGATGCCAAAAGGATTTGTGGAGAAGGCATCAAGTCACAGGTTGAGACAAGGACAACAGCAGCTTATCTGACCCAGAGAGAAACTGGAAGAGAGGAGTGAGGTACCCGGCTCTGGAGTCAGACTTTCAGTTCATGCCTGGCTCACCTATCTTTTCTAGGTGTATTGGCGCAGGCCAACTGCCTATTCTCCCCTTCATTTAAAAAATGGAGACAATCTCTTGGCTTATCCTGAGGATTACATAAGCAACTGCCAATGGAGCACTTAGAAGACCTGTATTCAACCACGGAATTCTCTTGGGCAAGCAAGGGTGGGGAAACAAAACAAAGTTCAATATATTCACAAAGTTCAATATATTCACAGTGGATTAAAGCATTTTCCCTGCCAATTAAGTAAAGGCCAGCAGAGAGAAAGTAGGGAAACACCTTCTCATTAGGAAGAGAAACAAAGACAACATAAAGCCAAAGGGAATACTGAAATAGACATGGTTTATATTATGTGTATCTAGTGTCAAGACTATCCAGGGTAGGCATTCTCTGACTTGGTCACTTAAGGACAGAGTACCAGCAACTTCTGGTCACCCTAAACCTGAGGGACAGCAGGATCCACGTCGCCTGGCAGCTTGGAGGACATGTGCATTCCGGAGGCTCAGAGACTGTGGGCCTGGGACTCAGCCATCTGAATTTTAACAAACCAGCAGATGGTGGGGACAGGCTCCAAAACCTGAGAACCACTGCCCTCAGCCACCCACTACCACAAGAGACAAAAAGATACTGATGGAGCATCAAACTTGACGCTTCACTGCTTTGTCTAAGAGACTAATTCAGTGTTTAGCTGCAAGGAAATCCAGCAGATGTGGTTTGTGCAAGTCGTCAAATAAATGCTGATAAGAGGGTCCACTATTCCTCTGCATTGGACCATTTACCATATGCTGTCATTTATAAAGCAAGTGATAAAAGTACACTGTAATTATAACATGCAGCTGCACCAACAGACCAAAATAAATCTGATTAAGACTGTTCCTTAAAGGGTGACAGTTACTTGGGTTTTCCCATTCAAGCGTGAGAATCCTGTGATGCCCAGAAGGCAGCCTTAAACCAGGGATTAACCGGAGATGCCAAAAGGATTTGTGGAGAAGGCATCAAGTCACAGGTTGAGACAAGGACAACAGCAGCTTATCTGACCCAGAGAGAAACTGGAAGAGAGGAGTGAGGTACCCGGCTCTGGAGTCAGACTTTCAGTTCATGCCTGGCTCACCTATCTTTTCTAGGTGTATTGGCGCAGGCCAACTGCCTATTCTCCCCTTCATTTAAAAAATGGAGACAATCTCTTGGCTTATCCTGAGGATTACATAAGCAACTGCCAATGGAGCACTTAGAAGACCTGTATTCAACCACGGAATTCTCTTGGGCAAGCAAGGGTGGGGAAACAAAACAAAGTTCAATATATTCACAAAGTTCAATATATTCACAGTGGATTAAAGCATTTTCCCTGCCAATTAAGTAAAGGCCAGCAGAGAGAAAGTAGGGAAACACCTTCTCATTAGGAAGAGAAACAAAGACAACATAAAGCCAAAGGGAATACTGAAATAGACATGGTTTATATTATGTGTATCTAGTGTCAAGACTATCCAGGGTAGGCATTCTCTGACTTGGTCACTTAAGGACAGAGTACCAGCAACTTCTGGTCACCCTAAACCTGAGGGACAGCAGGATCCACGTCGCCTGGCAGCTTGGAGGACATGTGCATTCCGGAGGCTCAGAGACTGTGGGCCTGGGACTCAGCCATCTGAATTTTAACAAACCAGCAGATGGTGGGGACAGGCTCCAAAACCTGAGAACCACTGCCCTCAGCCACCCACTACCACAAGAGACAAAAAGATACTGATGGAGCATCAAACTTGACGCTTCACTGCTTTGTCTAAGAGACTAATTCAGTGTTTAGCTGCAAGGAAATGTCTTTAGAAAACACGAAATATAAACAGTATTCATCGTGGTTTAGTCGCTAAGTCACGTCCAACCTTTTGTGACCCCATGGATTGTAGCCCACCAGGCTCCTCTGTCCATTGGATTCTCCAGGCAAGAATACTGGAGTGAGTTGCCATTAACATCTTCAGGGGATCTACTCCACTCAGGGATTGCACTCAGGTCTCCTCCATAAGAGGCAGATTCTTTACCATCTGAGCTACCAGGGAAGCCCCTCATAGTAACACAAATCCCCCCAATACATTTTTCCACAACATGCATGTGGCACTAGATATGATGTATTTTCTGATCATGTGGCTGAAACTGAGCTATATATAATATGCCTAAAATGCATATTCAGAATGGAAAAAAATGAGCTTTATATGACAGGTTATTTCCACAAGAAACAAAACCAAAATTCCAGCACTGTAGAGTGTCAAACTTAACTGGAAACCTGATTGTGGAAACCCCTTTAAACTAAGATCGTTTATTCTCAGATTTATCAAATTCCCACACAATCCACTTATATAGATAAAATTAGTCAGTGATAACATACCAATTTCCAATTAGTTGATTTGAGAACATGCATTTTAAAAATATCATATCCTCTTTTAGATATCTGTACTGAAAAATCATTCCTACATTACCAACATCAGGAGTAGATTTCCCAAATTCTAAAATTTGTTCTATATGTTGAAAACATCTGTTTTCATATGCCAGCATTCTCTGACTTGGTCACTTAAGGACAGAGTACCAGCAACTTCTGGTCACCCTAAACCTGAGGGACAGCAGGATCCACGTCGCCTGGCAGCTTGGAGGACATGTGCATTCCGGAGGCTCAGAGACTGTGGGCCTGGGACTCAGCCATCTGAATTTTAACAAACCAGCAGATGGTGGGGACAGGCTCCAAAACCTGAGAACCACTGCCCTCAGCCACCCACTACCACAAGAGACAAAAAGATACTGATGGAGCATCAAACTTGACGCTTCACTGCTTTGTCTAAGAGACTAATTCAGTGTTTAGCTGCAAGGAAATGTCTTTAGAAAACACGAAATATAAACAGTATTCATCGTGGTTTAGTCGCTAAGTCACGTCCAACCTTTTGTGACCCCATGGATTGTAGCCCACCAGGCTCCTCTGTCCATTGGATTCTCCAGGCAAGAATACTGGAGTGAGTTGCCATTAACATCTTCAGGGGATCTACTCCACTCAGGGATTGCACTCAGGTCTCCTCCATAAGAGGCAGATTCTTTACCATCTGAGCTACCAGGGAAGCCCCTCATAGTAACACAAATCCCCCCAATACATTTTTCCACAACATGCATGTGGCACTAGATATGATGTATTTTCTGATCATGTGGCTGAAACTGAGCTATATATAATATGCCTAAAATGCATATTCAGAATGGAAAAAAATGAGCTTTATATGACAGGTTATTTCCACAAGAAACAAAACCAAAATTCCAGCACTGTAGAGTGTCAAACTTAACTGGAAACCTGATTGTGGAAACCCCTTTAAACTAAGATCGTTTATTCTCAGATTTATCAAATTCCCACACAATCCACTTATATAGATAAAATTAGTCAGTGATAACATACCAATTTCCAATTAGTTGATTTGAGAACATGCATTTTAAAAATATCATATCCTCTTTTAGATATCTGTACTGAAAAATCATTCCTACATTACCAACATCAGGAGTAGATTTCCCAAATTCTAAAATTTGTTCTATATGTTGAAAACATCTGTTTTCATATGCCAGCATTCTCTACTTGAATGTAATCAACTTAAATCTTGTATAGGAAAACGGATAGAGAAAGGACCTGGGACTTCCCTGGCTGTCCACTGGTTAAGACTCCATGCTTCCACTGCAGGGGTGGCAGGTTCATTCCTGGATCAGGGAACTAAGGTCCTGCAAACTGCTTGATTTGAAGAAACAAAGAAATGAAAAAGGAGAAAAGAAAGAGAAAGAGAGAGAAAAAAGGAAGGAAAGTTATGAAGGGTGAAAAGGGCCTCCCTGTGGAGGAAACATTTGAAAAGAGCCCAAGATGATAAGGATAAGCCAGCCATCTCAAGGTGTAAAGTTCTGTCCAAGACATCTGTGAAGGAACATGTGGCAGATGCAAAGGCACAGAGGTAGGAACACACTTAGTCTGTGTGAGAAATGGAGATGGGCAGAGAGGCCAAAGGGGCATGTCCTTGTAGGTCACAGAAAAGGTTGTCTCTCTAGTGCCTAGAATTGCAAGATAGGATGGCAAGCAGAAGAATAATATGATCCAGTCACCCTTGGCCAATGAGTTCACACTTAGGTTCTAGTGAGCAATGCATACCTCATCATTTGGACCCAGGATAATGTTAAAAAAAAGGAGGGGGGGGGCGAGGTTCTTGTCTCATAAGGTTATCTGTGAGGTCAACAAGCATAAGAGCTAATATACATTACCTATGGGTTAACCCACTTAGTGTCATATTTAATCAAGTTGAGCTAAGCTACAAATGTGCATATTTAATCAGTGACTACCTAGTCTATTAAAGAAAAAAGCCATCATTTCCATTTAAGAGAAATTATACAAATCTGTTACCTTATGTGGGTTGATACAGTACATAAACATATAGTCAGAGGAAGAAGACAGAATTAATATTACGATTTCAACATAAGCCTTCCAACTAGGACCCACAAAAGGCTGACAAGGCCTGCTCACAGTCTGCACACGGCTGGAGGAGACAGAACTTTCTGATAGGAAACATGTACACTGTGGGTTCTTAGGAACACGTGCTTGGGGCCCACAGCAAGCCTGCTGGTGGCACTGCTCTGGGTGCTGGGCTTATTCCCTCAAAACAATGGGACAGAATGAAGTCAGAACTTCATTCTTTGTTGACTGTTTAAACCCAGAATTGCAAGTGTAATTATATACAATATAAAAAATAAATAAAATACCAATATCTGTCCTACTTTTCTAATCTTACCCACTAGTACTGCTCTACATGAATGCTGTATCCAGTTTCTTGATCTATTTGTCATGAATGCCTGTTCTTAGCTCCAGAGCATTAACTACCCCATGCCTGTCCACCCTTCTCATTACCAACTTAATCAAATAACAATAAAGGAAAAATAGTAAAGCAGCAACAATAATAATAGCCACTATATGAGTAAGCTTAGATATATACACTGCCCTCTGGGTTAAATGCTTTACCCGTAATATCATTAAGTTTGAAAAACTTAATGAAGTAGGCTCGATGATGGTCTCTGTTTCAGAGTTAAGACTTAAGGGTGTTTCCATGGTTACAAAGCTAATCGGTGGCGTAATCAGCCTGACCCTCAAACCCACAGTCTGAACCCTGGCCACAGGAGCTTCCTCAGGACAGTCTGCTAAGACAAAGCCCAAGTTCTGCTCCTGTACGGAATCTTCACTTCCCTTTAACACTGATGTCTCCTTCCTAGAAATAATTAAAGCAGTTCCTTTCTGTGCCACAGGTATTATACTTAATCCATAGTGCCTGCAGCTATACCTCACACTCTCTGTACGAGTTAAGTTCCACATGCATACCTTCATGTAGCAACAAGTCTGGAAAAACAAAACAAAATAAGATAAACTAAACAACAGGGACATGCTTCCCAGGTGACACCAGTGGTGAAGAACCTGCCTGCCAATGCAGGAGATATAAGAGACTGAGGTTCAATCCCTGGGCTGGGTAGATCCCCAGGAGAAGGAAATGACAACTCACTCCAATATTCTTGTCTGGAGAATCTCATGGATAGAGGAGCCTGGCAGGCTATAGTCCACGGGGTCGCAAAGAGTCAGACATGACTGAAGCAACTTAGCACGCAAACAACAAAGACAATGACCATCAAAATATCTTTTGGCTGATCAGAAGACCCAATGATCATTTGTGCATGCTGGTGGCACTGCTCTGGGTGCTGGGCTTACCTGGGTAAGTCAGAACTTCATTCTTTGTTGACTGTTTAAACCCAGAATTGCAAGTGTAATTATATACAATATAAAAAATAAATAAAATACCAATATCTGTCCTACTTTTCTAATCTTACCCACTAGTACTGCTCTACATGAATGCTGTATCCAGTTTCTTGATCTATTTGTCATGAATGCCTGTTCTTAGCTCCAGAGCATTAACTACCCCATGCCTGTCCACCCTTCTCATTACCAACTTAATCAAATAACAATAAAGGAAAAATAGTAAAGCAGCAACAATAATAATAGCCACTATATGAGTAAGCTTAGATATATACACTGCCCTCTGGGTTAAATGCTTTACCCGTAATATCATTAAGTTTGAAAAACTTAATGAAGTAGGCTCGATGATGGTCTCTGTTTCAGAGTTAAGACTTAAGGGTGTTTCCATGGTTACAAAGCTAATCGGTGGCGTAATCAGCCTGACCCTCAAACCCACAGTCTGAACCCTGGCCACAGGAGCTTCCTCAGGACAGTCTGCTAAGACAAAGCCCAAGTTCTGCTCCTGTACGGAATCTTCACTTCCCTTTAACACTGATGTCTCCTTCCTAGAAATAATTAAAGCAGTTCCTTTCTGTGCCACAGGTATTATACTTAATCCATAGTGCCTGCAGCTATACCTCACACTCTCTGTACGAGTTAAGTTCCACATGCATACCTTCATGTAGCAACAAGTCTGGAAAAACAAAACAAAATAAGATAAACTAAACAACAGGGACATGCTTCCCAGGTGACACCAGTGGTGAAGAACCTGCCTGCCAATGCAGGAGATATAAGAGACTGAGGTTCAATCCCTGGGCTGGGTAGATCCCCAGGAGAAGGAAATGACAACTCACTCCAATATTCTTGTCTGGAGAATCTCATGGATAGAGGAGCCTGGCAGGCTATAGTCCACGGGGTCGCAAAGAGTCAGACATGACTGAAGCAACTTAGCACGCAAACAACAAAGACAATGACCATCAAAATATCTTTTGGCTGATCAGAAGACCCAATGATCATTTGTGAAATTGTTACAGGAAGTATAAATTCCCAGTTCTCAGAAGAAATCAAATTCTTGCGTGATCTGGCCCTCTTGAGCCTCTGCGGGAACCTTGAGGCAGGAGATAAACGGTCGCTCCCCCACCTCCAAGGGCAAAGCGATAGGAGAGTCGTTCCCTGTGGACTGAACCTCCAAGATGAGCACAGCAGGACAATTAAAAGAGGAGGCTGGGTCCTGCCCAGAGCACATCTTTCTCATTCTCCAAGTCAGGAGACCTCCCCGACCACACATACACAGAAATGCTCCCTGGAGGTTAAAGGGGAGTGATGCTAAGGGATACTCTACCCATAGGCCTCTTCAGCAGAATCCATCTTGGCTAAGAGATATGTGCACATCAGGAGGATCCTGAGATGTAACAAATATGGACTCTGAGCCGGGCAAATCAACATGACCCGCCAAAAGAAAACTGGGAGAAATGCTCCCTGAAAGTAATTCAATCTGTCACAAGGGTACAGCTCTCTCTCTCTCTGAATCTTGTCACAAAGGTGCAACTCCCTCTCTCTCTTTCTGAGTCTACCCATGTGTCTATTCACACATACTCTTTCTCCTTCTTATAAATATTTATTTCACTATTTCTGTCTTTGTAGTAATTCTTTTCTGAAAAGCCATAGAGCCAGGGCCTGATCACTGACCACTTCCTAGTGGTTAGGATTCTGTACTCTCACTGCCATGACCCAACCTCAGTCTCTGGTTGGGAATCGAAGCCCTTCTTCAAGCCACTGCAGGCCAAAGTCACCTGAGATCAACCTGGAGGGCCTCCACTGGTCCCCACCCTGCTCTGCACAGGTCTTCTTTCAATTCAAGGAAAGGTCTATGCTTTTTCTTCACCCAGAGTCTTTGCACATGCTCGCTCTAGAACTTTCTATCTCCTCCTATTACCCTGGAGCACTACTGCTCACTCTGGAGATCCATGTCTGTGTCTCTTGTACATCCCATACAACAGGAGCCTCTGTTCAATATTCTATCTCCCAGAATCCTGCTTTTTCCACTCATCCTTTATTTCAGCTTCCCAATAAGACCAAACACTACAAGGAAGAGTGATATATCTATTCTGGATTAAACACTCCATCCTCAGCACCTTCACTTAGCACAGTATAAGCACAGAGAAAACAATACCAGCAGTGGACAGGCAGATTCTTCCCGTATTTTCCCTATATGCAAAGAAGCTTCCCTTGTAGCTCAGCTGGTAAAGAATCTGCCTGCTGTGCAGGAGACCCTGGTTCAACTCCTGGGCTGGGAAGATCCCCTGGAGAAAGAATAGGCTACCCATTCTTGAGTGGAGAATTCCATGGCTCATCCATGGGTCTCAAAGAGTATATATACAAAGAACCATCACAGTAAGAAAACAAAAGAAACATAGCCTTTCTATATTTAGTCTTTATATTTTAAAGACCATATTCCTATAGCCTTTCTATATTCAATTGCTGCTTTGTTTGTAGGCAGATGTCAATCACATATTGGTTCATCTTACGAATCAAAATCATCCAGCTGAAATATTTGAAATACTTCTGGTTCAATTGGATTATGCTATGATTAAAAAAATGTAAAAATTCAACACCTTTACTGGACGGTCAATTTGAAGTACAACTTCATTCAGAAGCTGGACTCTGCTCTAGATGTCCTGAGTTTATAGTCTGTAAGGAAATGCCAGAAGAACAGTGCTTGTATCAATAGTTCAGCCCTGACACTTCAATTTCCCATGAAAGCAGACATTGTAGGAGTACTGAAAGTGAAAAGAATGCCACTTCTTGCAACCAGTTCCAGTTCTAAAGCTTACTTCTCCAAGCAATGTGCTTACTCTATTACACTTGCTCACACTGGAATTAACTAGCATGTGATTTCACTAAGAATTAAGTATTGGGATGCTTTTGAATCCTTAAGAGAATATGAATATATAGATGGTGTGTACTTGTAATGATACACCTTTTTTTTAAATAGATGTACTTTGTAACCAAGACTTATCAGTTATTCAAATGCTCTAATCTCACCTTCAATTCTTCTGTTGAGAAGGATTGCATATTCTAAGCAAAACAGTTCTCATACTTCCTTCTCTGCAACTATTTTTTGCAGATTTACTAGGTTCAACCATTGGTTGATCTTTAAACACATTTGCTGGGCAATTCCCTCCTCAGTAAATTTTAGAGTCTAATTATGAATGCTGCTGTTTTAATAATATCATATTCTATAGCATTTCAAAAGATACTTGATCAGTAACATTGAACACAGAGATAAGTGACCAATTTCTCTATCAGATCTAGGTACTTTTAAGTTTATCTGTAAATTTTATTGTTTCAGAATCTTCCTTGTAGCTCAGCTGGTAAAGAATCTGCCTGCTGTGCAGGAGACCCTGGTTCAACTCCTGGGCTGGGAAGATCCCCTGGAGAAAGAATAGGCTACCCATTCTTGAGTGGAGAATTCCATGGCTCATCCATGGGTCTCAAAGAGTATATATACAAAGAACCATCACAGTAAGAAAACAAAAGAAACATAGCCTTTCTATATTTAGTCTTTATATTTTAAAGACCATATTCCTATAGCCTTTCTATATTCAATTGCTGCTTTGTTTGTAGGCAGATGTCAATCACATATTGGTTCATCTTACGAATCAAAATCATCCAGCTGAAATATTTGAAATACTTCTGGTTCAATTGGATTATGCTATGATTAAAAAAAAAATGTAAAAATTCAACACCTTTACTGGACGGTCAATTTGAAGTACAACTTCATTCAGAAGCTGGACTCTGCTCTAGATGTCCTGAGTTTATAGTCTGTAAGGAAATGCCAGAAGAACAGTGCTTGTATCAATAGTTCAGCCCTGACACTTCAATTTCCCATGAAAGCAGACATTGTAGGAGTACTGAAAGTGAAAAAGAATGCCACTTCTTGCAACCAGTTCCAGTTCTAAAGCTTACTTCTCCAAGCAATGTGCTTACTCTATTACACTTGCTCACACTGGAATTAACTAGCATGTGATTTCACTAAGAATTAAGTATTGGGATGCTTTTGAATCCTTAAGAGAATATGAATATATAGATGGTGTGTACTTGTAATGATACACCTTTTTTTTAAATAGATGTACTTTGTAACCAAGACTTATCAGTTATTCAAATGCTCTAATCTCACCTTCAATTCTTCTGTTGAGAAGGATTGCATATTCTAAGCAAAACAGTTCTCATACTTCCTTCTCTGCAACTATTTTTTGCAGATTTACTAGGTTCAACCATTGGTTGATCTTTAAACACATTTGCTGGGCAATTCCCTCCTCAGTAAATTTTAGAGTCTAATTATGAATGCTGCTGTTTTAATAATATCATATTCTATAGCATTTCAAAAGATACTTGATCAGTAACATTGAACACAGAGATAAGTGACCAATTTCTCTATCAGATCTAGGTACTTTTAAGTTTATCTGTAAATTTTATTGTTTCAGAATCTTAACTGCACTTCTGGTAATTATATATAAAATCCTATAATGCACAAAAGCTATTCCAATTACACAACAGGAAAAAGTAAAACACACATACATAACTTTACTGCTTGTAACTGTTATGTCCTATGGAAACCAGAGGTCACTTGGTCGTTTATTTTTTAACAAGTGTTATAATTTACCTTACAACATATTTACCAAGAAGCTAAACCTGGTAATTCAGATACCAATTAGAGCTGTTAATTTGCTTTAGTTCAAATGGTGACCTCAGCTACTGTGACATGGCATTTAAATGTAATAGTTCTTAAAGAAGATTGGCAAAATCCATTAATCCAAGATCTCATGGAATGCATTCCATCTCTATAACTGTTGTAAATACAGAGGCACAGCAAAGAATCTAACTAAATTTCCCTCTATGTTTTACTATGGGAGAAAAATTTTTCTCTCAATAAAACAAGTTTTTTTGCTGTTAAACATTAAAAACAATGTCTTCTGAAATCCCTTTATTGCAAATCACAATTAAATAGTTTTGTTAAATAACAGCATTCTAGGGACTTCCGTGGCAGTCCAGTGGCTAAGAACTCCTTGCCTCCAATGCAGGGGCCATGAGCTTGATCCCTGGTCAGGGAACTAAGATCCCACATGCTAAGAGCACCACCACAAAAATATAAATAAAAATAATTTTTTAATGACAGTTTTAAATTTCTAAAAGCACTGGAAGAAGGTTCTTACTGTTAGCACTCTCTAAGTCATAAACCACATAAAATAATTTGAACAGAAAGCGAACTACACACACACACACACACACACACACTCTCTCTTAACTCATACACAGTCCACTTTTATATCTATATAATGGCATACTTCATTCTGTCTATATGTAGACATTTTCATGTCTATATAATGACATAGCAACCACTCGCCTTCACATTTCAGTCTTACTAAGCACAGAGCTCAACGCCTCACTTGCATAATCTACAGCCTACTGGACACCTTCACGCCAACGTCAGGTAAAGAATGCTGCCACATAACACAACTGTCACCTTTTTTTTTTTAACTTACTGTGTTTGAGGTCTCCTTTCCTCAGGCTTCAAGGTCAAATTCCTTCTTCTTTTTGGTTTCTGCCCAGTGGGAAAGGCTGGTCCAGTGGCTTGTGCAGGCTTCATGTTGGGTGTTACTTCTGCTTCTGGTGGAAGGAGGTGAGTTTTTTTTCCCTCTCTCTATGGACTGGGCTGTGTGAGGTGGTAATCGTGTCTGCTGATGACTGGGTTTGTGTTTTTGTCTTGTTTGTTGGTTGGGGGAGTCATCTGACTAATATTCCCTGGGATTATCAGTCCTCTGACAGTCTAGGGTCTTGGAATCAGCGTTCCCACTCCAGAGGCTCAGAGCCAGACCTCTTTCTGGGGAACAAGTTTTGCACAGGTCTGTATATTCTCTGTCAGTCAGCTGGTGTTCTACAAGCCTTTCTGTGTCTCAAGGTGTAATTCCTGACATATCCGCGGAGAGGGATGTACTCCACGTACACCTTGTTGCTCCACTCCAATTGTTCCTCCAACCGTAGCATGGTAACATCACAGAAGTGACCTACACAACCTCTGTCCCAAACTTCATGCTCTCCCCTCTCATTGGAGGGCCAACTTTATGCTGCTAGTTGCCATCAGGAACTTAGAGTCATCTTTTATCTGTTTGTTTCTTACACTGTTGTCCAATCGGTCAGCAAATCCTTTGACCTTCAGAACATACTCCAGATATGACCACTTCTCTCAGATCTCACGCCCAAGCCAATGGCCCTTGTCAGGGTCCCTGCAAGAGGCTCCCAGCTGAGCTTCCTACTTCCAACCTCACCCCTGCTCAATTCTTCCAGGGAAATGAGAGAATTCTATTAAAATGTGGATTTGATCATATCACTTGTCAAAGCAAGTATCACACACATCTTTTAATACCCAGTCCTTCTACCTTTACTCTATGTTTTTGGTTTTGTTTTTTTTTTACATAGCATTTATCACCTTCTCCCCTAATGGGATGAAATGAAATCAAATGGCAAATAAAAATCAAGACTTCATCTCACTGCTGATTTAACCAAATTTCCACATTTGTATCATATACATATGGACTAATTGTTATGAGACGTTTCACAAATACTGTTCTGTTTTAGGCAAAATCAACTAGCAAATATGAAGACAAACTCAAGAGTCATTCATGTTTGCTATAGTATTTTAAGAAATGTTAATCAAATCTTGAGAATGTGTCCTTTCAAACCATGTATGCTGTTGAAACATTCATTAACATCCCTTTTTCTTTGAAGGCACTAAGGTTCTGAAATAAATCTATTTCTCCTTTTCAAAAAATTCACCCCAAATGTGCATTTGTATAGAACGGTAAAAACTTCAAGAAACAAACACCTGATGTTTTCCTTAGCATAACTACTCAAATGAGTGTTTCAGTGAGTTACCTTATATTCCTAAAAAGCTGACATTTTAAAGAGTTACTAAAAATAAGAATCGTACTACTGCTACTTCCTATTCTTTCTCATTCTCACCCTTTCACCCAAATAGAGTCTTCACTTTATCATGATTATTAGAACCTTGTATCTTGATCATACTTCAATGCATTTCCTATGACGAATGGCCAACTGTCCCAGTTTTAGCCTCCTGACACCTCTCAAACTCCTTTGCATTTATGGGCAACCCATTTATGAATACATCTAAGGTGATACAAACAAGGCTGATACTGAATTGAGTATAAAAACTGAATATGAATGAAGTACAGGGACTATTATTTGAAGACACAAGGTAAAAGTAAAACACCTTCTATATCCCATTTGAAAGAAAAATCGGCGCTAAAATAAAATGTGAAGACTACTATAGACTTCAAGGCTCAGTTGAAGCTGTGAATTCCCTGACACTTGCTGTTTCTTAACACAAATGGTATATTCTGAAGAATATTCTTTTTCACAACCTGCGAGCTGTGGGCCTCAAAGGATGTTACTAATGGGAATAAATCAAATTATGGAGCCAGCTATATCACAACAAGATCCCATGCATAATAGCGTCCCAAGCTTCCAAACCAATTATTTCTCATTGATAAAAGCATTACATGGAAGGACACTATATGGACACGTTTCACAAATACTGTTCTGTTTTAGGCAAAATCAACTAGCAAATATGAAGACAAACTCAAGAGTCATTCATGTTTGCTATAGTATTTTAAGAAATGTTAATCAAATCTTGAGAATGTGTCCTTTCAAACCATGTATGCTGTTGAAACACTCATTAACATCCCTTTTCTTTGAAGGCACTAAGGTTCTGAAATAAATCTATTTCTCCTTTTCAAAAAATTCACCCCAAATGTGCATTTGTATAGAACGGTAAAAACTTCAAGAAACAAACACCTGATGTTTTCCTTAGCATAACTACTCAAATGAGTGTTTCAGTGAGTTACCTTATATTCCTAAAAAGCTGACATTTTAAAGAGTTACTAAAAATAAGAATCGTACTACTGCTACTTCCTATTCTTTCTCATTCTCACCCTTTCACCCAAATAGAGTCTTCACTTTATCATGATTATTAGAACCTTGTATCTTGATCATACTTCAATGCATTTCCTATGACGAATGGCCAACTGTCCCAGTTTTAGCCTCCTGACACCTCTCAAACTCCTTTGCATTTATGGGCAACCCATTTATGAATACATCTAAGGTGATACAAACAAGGCTGATACTGAATTGAGTATAAAAACTGAATATGAATGAAGTACAGGGACTATTATTTGAAGACACAAGGTAAAAGTAAAACACCTTCTATATCCCATTTGAAAGAAAAATCGGCGCTAAAATAAAATGTGAAGACTACTATAGACTTCAAGGCTCAGTTGAAGCTGTGAATTCCCTGACACTTGCTGTTTCTTAACACAAATGGTATATTCTGAAGAATATTCTTTTTCACAACCTGCGAGCTGTGGGCCTCAAAGGATGTTACTAATGGGAATAAATCAAATTATGGAGCCAGCTATATCACAACAAGATCCCATGCATAATAGCGTCCCAAGCTTCCAAACCAATTATTTCTCATTGATAAAAGCATTACATGGAAGGACACTATATGGACACGACATGATTAATAACTTCCAGCAGTAAATTCAATTATTAGGACAATAGGTGCTTCTGTATGTGTTACTTGGGCAAAGCTGGAGAGGGTGGGAGCACTTTCTCTTTAGCGCTGATTTTTATAAAAATAATAAAGTCTGAGCACTGGAGGCTCAACTTAATTGCTTGGTAAATATCAAAGGACTCCAAGTACATAATCAGCATAAAACTGTAACCACCATACCTTGCTTCTTCCATCAAAGCACCACTTCTCTCAAAACTAAACAAGAATATTTTAATCACATTTTGAAGGCAACTTATTATACAGAATGTAAACAATTAGGGACAGTCTGATTTACAGTTGTCTGAGACAAAGAAATGGTTTTACACTCCCAAATTCAGGAATTTTCTCCAACATTCTCTCTGAAAGAGGAATGATGATTCTTTGAGATAAGAAAGAGTATACCCAGAGCAAATATCAACTTAGCTGTGATCTAGTTTGAGGTCCACAATTCTTTCAATATATGGGTCTTTATTGGTTCATCATAATGGGATCATAGCTACTGGCTATTTTTATTGCATTGCTCAGGCCAGGATTTCCACTTGGTTATTCCCTGACTTCCTTTCTCTTCTTTAATCACAGGAGGACACTCCTTCCAAATTAGGGGATGGCTGTAAGAGATGACCCAAGAATGATACCACCAAGGGCCTCTGATGACACTTGATTCAAGAAAAAAAAAGTTGGTTTTGTTCACAGAAGCAAAGGACTATTATTTGAAAAAGTAAAACACCTTCTATATCCCATTTGAAAGAAAATCGCTAAAATAAAATGTGAAGACTACTATAGACTTCAAGGCTCAGTTGAAGCTGTGAATTCCCTGACACTTGCTGTTTCTTAACACAAATGGTATATTCTGAAGAATATTCTTTTTCACAACCTGCGAGCTGTGGGCCTCAAAGGATGTTACTAATGGGAATAAATCAAATTATGGAGCCAGCTATATCACAACAAGATCCCATGCATAATAGCGTCCCAAGCTTCCAAACCAATTATTTCTCATTGATAAAAGCATTACATGGAAGGACACTATATGGACACGACATGATTAATAACTTCCAGCAGTAAATTCAATTATTAGGACAATAGGTGCTTCTGTATGTGTTACTTGGGCAAAGCTGGAGAGGGTGGGAGCACTTTCTCTTTAGCGCTGATTTTTATAAAAATAATAAAGTCTGAGCACTGGAGGCTCAACTTAATTGCTTGGTAAATATCAAAGGACTCCAAGTACATAATCAGCATAAAACTGTAACCACCATACCTTGCTTCTTCCATCAAAGCACCACTTCTCTCAAAACTAAACAAGAATATTTTAATCACATTTTGAAGGCAACTTATTATACAGAATGTAAACAATTAGGGACAGTCTGATTTACAGTTGTCTGAGACAAAGAAATGGTTTTACACTCCCAAATTCAGGAATTTTCTCCAACATTCTCTCTGAAAGAGGAATGATGATTCTTTGAGATAAGAAAGAGTATACCCAGAGCAAATATCAACTTAGCTGTGATCTAGTTTGAGGTCCACAATTCTTTCAATATATGGGTCTTTATTGGTTCATCATAATGGGATCATAGCTACTGGCTATTTTTATTGCATTGCTCAGGCCAGGATTTCCACTTGGTTATTCCCTGACTTCCTTTCTCTTCTTTAATCACAGGAGGACACTCCTTCCAAATTAGGGGATGGCTGTAAGAGATGACCCAAGAATGATACCACCAAGGGCCTCTGATGACACTTGATTCAAGAAAAAAAAAGTTGGTTTTGTTCACAGAAGCAAAGTGTTGTTTAATTTTAAAGTCAGAAAATAGCTGCTGCTCTTCTTAGAAATGTCTACTGCAGGACTCCTCTGGTGGCAAAGAGGTAAAGAATCTGCCCGCAATGTGGGAGACCCGGGTTCAATCCCTGGGTTCGGAAGATCCCCTGGAGAAGGAAAAGGCAACCCACTCCAGTATTCTTGCTTGGAGAATCTGTTGGATGGAAGATGGTGGGCTACAGTTCATGGGATGGCAAAGAGTTGGTCATGACTGAGCGACTAACACTTTCACTGTAAAATCACGGCTATACAACAGAAATCATCACTGTGCTACCAAGAAATGTGGACGCCACAGCAAACACCAAACATTGCACTTCTGGATGGTTACAAATCCTCTCAACACAAGTCATGAAAAACAAATATGATCATCTTAAAACTAAGAAAAGCTGGAGGTTTATCTAAAAGAGTCATTTTCTTTCCTGGAACGACAGTTCAGCTGACTGCACGTGGCCCCAGTGAGGCTGACACTCAGGGGACTTTCCTAGACGGGCCACGCAGCCTTATGGTCTTCGGCAGGGTTTCTGAAACTACAGGACTCTGCCCTTAAGGTCAGAAAACTCTTTGCTGTGGGGATAGGGGACACTGTCCTTTTCTCTGGAGGATGTCAGCAGCAGCCCAAGACTAAACTGGATGCCAGTGGCTCCACTCCTCTTGCCTAGTTGTGACAAGGAACGTGTCGCCAGGCAGCGCCAGGTGTCCTTTGGGAGCAAAATCATCCCCAGATGAAAATCACTAACCTGCGAGTCCCAGTTGCTGTTGTTAATCTGTGAAATGGGCTAATAGGAGAAGAAGAAAAGCATATTTACAAAGGTTTCTTTCAGGATGAATATTCTCTTGTTCTGAAGTTGCTTTTTTTTTTTTTTTTTTAGTATCCTATCTGTGACTGAGAGAGAGCTTAAGGAGCCTGAGATGGAAAAAATTCTCTGGTTTAAGAAAGGAAGACAATCCTTTCTGATGGTTCAGATGGTAGATAGTCTGCCTGCAATTCAGGAGACCTGAACTCAGTCCTGGGTTGGGAAGATCTCCTGGAGAAGGGAATGGCAACTCACACAATAGTCTTGCCTGGACAATTCCATGGACAGAGAAGCCTGGTGGACTACAGTCCATGGGATCTCAAAGAGTCGGACATGACTGAGCGACTTTCACACTTACTCCAGAGAGAAAGTGGAAAGAGATGAAGGGGGAGAGAGGTGGTATAATCATCAACTCCTTTATCCCTCTATAATGTGAATAAATTATTGATGTAATTGAAATAAGGCTTCCCCTGCTGGCTTTCAAGATGGAGGAAGGGCCCACAAGCCAAAAAATGCAGGCAGCCTCTAGAAGATAGAAGAGGCAAGAAAAGAGATTCACCCCTGGATTGCAAAAAGGAACTCAGTCTTACTAACACCCTGAATTTAGCCAAGTGAGAGCTACATTAGACTTCTAACCTAAATAACCAGAAGGGGATATATTTGTTTTGTTTCGCGCCACTCAAGGTACAGTAGTTTCTTACAGCAGCAATAGCAGGCTACAGTAGTCATGTACAGATGTGAGAGTTGAACCAGAAAGAAAGTTGAATGCCGAAGAACTGATGCCTTAGAACTGTGGTGCTGGAGAAAACACTTGAGTGTCCTTTGGACAGTAAGGAGATCAGACCAGTCAACCTTAGAGGAAATCAGCCCTGGATATTCATTGGAAGGACTTATGCTAAAGCTGAAGCTGAAGCTCCAATACTTTAGAGCTGATGTGAAGAACTGACTCATTGGGGAAAACCCTGATGCCAGGAAAGACTGAAGGCAAAACGAGAAGGGGGAGTGGCGGCAGAGGATGAGATGGTTATATAGCACCACAAACTCAGTGGCCATGACTTTGAGCAAGCTCCAGGAGACAGTGGCGGACGGAGGAAACTGGCATGCTAGAGTCCACAGAGTGGCAAAGAGGCAGACAAGACTTAGAGACTCAACCGCAGCAATAGTCAGCTCGACCGGATAGAGCAAGTAAGAACACCGCCCTTGGCTACAGGGAGGCCTAACCAAATGAACTATGAGGAGTTGACAGGAAACGTAGAGTGGAAAATGTCCACATCTCAACAGCCTTATCAATGGGAGTGCAGGCCACAGTTCATTATGCCGGAAAATCAGGCGCCCTGGCTAATGTCTGTGAAACAGAACATAAAAAAGAAATCCACCTCAGAGATCCAGTGGGAGATTATAAAGGGAGTTTGTATATAAACTGCGCAGCCCAGTGCTAAATAAAGGCTTACAATGGATATTCTACTGCATTTCCTCTACAGACACACTGAAAAGCTTTGGCTGCAAGGGAATAATCTTTCCTGTGTTGGCCTGATAACAAGCTACACTTCTGCTCATGCAAAACAGCACAATGAGAGAGAGAAACCACATGTGATTAGGCTTCTCTCTGAATCCTCAGTACGATCAGTAACTGCCTGCTCTTCCGTGTGGTCCTGATCAATAAACGATTCCAGTCACCACGAACTCAGTCCAAGTCGCTGCCTCCCTGACGCCTTATCAGGAGCCGCAGATACGCAGTAACCATTTTTTCTGGATCTCTGTAAGCACATCCATCATTGTGACAAATGCTTGATATGTTAGTCTATCTTCTCTACAAAGCCTCATTTTAATATCACAAGTCTGCAAGGAAGGCCTCCTGATTCTGATTCAAGCTTGCAGTTTAGTGCCTTCTAGAGTCTCAAGGCATAATAGCCTTGCCTGGAGCACCCAGCTGGCGGACTGACACGAGAGATAGGGTGACGCCAAGGATCGTTTCAACAAGTTACATTACTCCAGAGAGGTGTGAACTTGCTAGAGGCTGTGGTGTTAATTTTATATCATGTCCATTCCAGCCAGGAAAAGCGGTCCTTTGCTCAGACTTTGTACTGATTTCAGAAAGCAATGGCCAATAATTATTTGAGGCAAGAAATAATAACTGTGTTTGATTTTATCTGGAGGAAGAAAATAGAAAATTACAGAAAACATTGCAGACGAAGAGGAACATCTCAGATTAGTGTAATCAACCAATCAGGACTTGAATGAGTTAAGATTTCCTTCCTCTCTCCTCCATGGAGATGGCAGGTCTGTCTCATCCCTAGGATGCTCTGTCACACTGGCAAGAAACTTAGAGGTTACTTTTTGCGAGACTAATGATCATCACGTTTAGAATTACTGTGGATAAAGCTGAGAGTAACTTGAAAGAACAATCACTTTTGCCTTTAAAGATAGATAGGGACACTCTTCACTTATAAAAATTGTATCTACCCTCCAAAAGGCCTGTGCAGGTCTCAAATAGTCAGACATGGACTCCTGTATCACTCAGCAAATCAGTGACAAAGCTGTATTTGTAGACCAAGAACTTTCACGGGTCAGAGCAATTGACAGGTATGTTAAATTCAATTAAACATAACTTATATTGTAGCTAAAGATAATAATCAAAGAACCAACAAGGCAGCCAATTCCAGTGAGCTATGACCCATCTGCCCCCATGAACAGGACATGCACAGAGATGTATCCAGGAACAGCTAAGGATTCCTCTCGCTAACCCCTATTTATTTTTCTACCAAGGTGAACTGAGTCACAAGAAAATTTTATTGACTGTCTATGAGTTTACTACCACTTTATCATCAAGTCAAAATCAATTAAGCACATTGCCTATAAGTCACCTCTTTATTCTAAATCAATTACAAAGGAGAGGATAGAATTTGAAACGTAGCATCTACTTTGTTGCTGGCGAAGCAGAGCCATCAGCTTGGACTGGAAAGCCGTGATGCCACAACTTCTGTTCTGGAGTGGGACTTTCCCAACTGAGTGAAATGTTGGAACATAGGCCGGTCCTGTGTCATCTGCTCAAGGATAAGGTACTCAGGTGGAAAGAACATGCACTTGTTGGCAGCCTTGTGCCAAGCACTGACCTTCAACTCACTCGTTCCAGCAGCAGGACTAGTGGATGGCATGCCCCCCCAGTAGTAAGGAAAACATAAAAACTCAAATTCAACATTCCTTGAAAACTTTGAGTTTACAGAAAGCAATGGCCAATAATTATTTGAGGCAAGAAATAATAACTGTGTTTGATTTTATCTGGAGGAAGAAAATAGAAAATTACAGAAAACATTGCAGACGAAGAGGAACATCTCAGATTAGTGTAATCAACCAATCAGGACTTGAATGAGTTAAGATTTCCTTCCTCTCTCCTCCATGGAGATGGCAGGTCTGTCTCATCCCTAGGATGCTCTGTCACACTGGCAAGAAACTTAGAGGTTACTTTTTGCGAGACTAATGATCATCACGTTTAGAATTACTGTGGATAAAGCTGAGAGTAACTTGAAAGAACAATCACTTTTGCCTTTAAAGATAGATAGGGACACTCTTCACTTATAAAAATTGTATCTACCCTCCAAAAGGCCTGTGCAGGTCTCAAATAGTCAGACATGGACTCCTGTATCACTCAGCAAATCAGTGACAAAGCTGTATTTGTAGACCAAGAACTTTCACGGGTCAGAGCAATTGACAGGTATGTTAAATTCAATTAAACATAACTTATATTGTAGCTAAAGATAATAATCAAAGAACCAACAAGGCAGCCAATTCCAGTGAGCTATGACCCATCTGCCCCCATGAACAGGACATGCACAGAGATGTATCCAGGAACAGCTAAGGATTCCTCTCGCTAACCCCTATTTATTTTTCTACCAAGGTGAACTGAGTCACAAGAAAATTTTATTGACTGTCTATGAGTTTACTACCACTTTATCATCAAGTCAAAATCAATTAAGCACATTGCCTATAAGTCACCTCTTTATTCTAAATCAATTACAAAGGAGAGGATAGAATTTGAAACGTAGCATCTACTTTGTTGCTGGCGAAGCAGAGCCATCAGCTTGGACTGGAAAGCCGTGATGCCACAACTTCTGTTCTGGAGTGGGACTTTCCCAACTGAGTGAAATGTTGGAACATAGGCCGGTCCTGTGTCATCTGCTCAAGGATAAGGTACTCAGGTGGAAAGAACATGCACTTGTTGGCAGCCTTGTGCCAAGCACTGACCTTCAACTCACTCGTTCCAGCAGCAGGACTAGTGGATGGCATGCCCCCCCAGTAGTAAGGAAAACATAAAGACAACAGAACAAGAGTTCACCAGATACCACCTACATGACACATCCAGGGAGGGTGGGGGTGGGAAAGCTAACACAGACTTAAGATAGGCTTTTTTAAAGCTATTTATTTGGATGAGTTCTAGAGAAACATCTCACTAATCTATATTCATTCCAGATGAAGGGTTTTTCCAGCATTTTTGATAGTGGGTGTGGTACATGTGGGAAAGAGCCATGGTAACATCCGGGCTCAAATTTAATACTCAGGTTAAAGTAGTACAACAGGGATTTGATGGTAATATTTTATTGATCTATATATTTCTAAAGTAGAATTCTGTATTTATTTGTGTGGTTTTATTCCTCAATTACTGTTCTTCAGCCGCTCAGTCGTGTCTGACTCTTTGCGACCATATGGACTGCAGCACACCAGGCTGCCCTGACTTTCACTCCTGGAGTTCGCCAAACTCGTGTCCATCGAGTTGGTGATGGATGACGTTATTTTAAATGAAGATGTATATGAAATCACTTCTATTGTGTGCATTTCATTTTCTATAACTTCTTAGCTTCAGTTTTGCTAACACCAACGTGCACACTGTTTGTCATTTCAATTGACAACTTTATTTCTTGACTTCTCTCTGACACCCTGTGTATTCTGTGACAATGCTACAAGGCTCTTCCCTTCGCAAGGAAACCACCGCCTGTGTTTATTCTTTTTGCATGCTATAACCACTTTATCATCAAGTCAAAATCAATTAAGCACATTGCCTATAAGTCACCTCTTTATTCTAAATCAATTACAAAGGAGAGGATAGAATTTGAAACGTAGCATCTACTTTGTTGCTGGCGAAGCAGAGCCATCAGCTTGGACTGGAAAGCCGTGATGCCACAACTTCTGTTCTGGAGTGGGACTTTCCCAACTGAGTGAAATGTTGGAACATAGGCCGGTCCTGTGTCATCTGCTCAAGGATAAGGTACTCAGGTGGAAAGAACATGCACTTGTTGGCAGCCTTGTGCCAAGCACTGACCTTCAACTCACTCGTTCCAGCAGCAGGACTAGTGGATGGCATGCCCCCCCAGTAGTAAGGAAAACATAAAGACAACAGAACAAGAGTTCACCAGATACCACCTACATGACACATCCAGGGAGGGTGGGGGTGGGAAAGCTAACACAGACTTAAGATAGGCTTTTTTAAAGCTATTTATTTGGATGAGTTCTAGAGAAACATCTCACTAATCTATATTCATTCCAGATGAAGGGTTTTTCCTGCCTTTTTGATAGTGGGTGTGGTACATGTGGGAAAGAGCCATGGTAACATCCGGGCTCAAATTTAATACTCAGGTTAAAGTAGTACAACAGGGATTTGATGGTAATATTTTATTGATCTATATATTTCTAAAGTAGAATTCTGTATTTATTTGTGTGGTTTTATTCCTCAATTACTGTTCTTCAGCCGCTCAGTCGTGTCTGACTCTTTGCGACCATATGGACTGCAGCACACCAGGCTGCCCTGACTTTCACTCCTGGAGTTCGCCAAACTCGTGTCCATCGAGTTGGTGATGGATGACGTTATTTTAAATGAAGATGTATATGAAATCACTTCTATTGTGTGCATTTCATTTTCTATAACTTCTTAGCTTCAGTTTTGCTAACACCAACGTGCACACTGTTTGTCATTTCAATTGACAACTTTATTTCTTGACTTCTCTCTGACACCCTGTGTATTCTGTGACAATGCTACAAGGCTCTTCCCTTCGCAAGGAAACCACGCCATAGCTCATATGTAAGAACACATAAAAAACCCCACATTCATCATTCCATTGGGCATTGCTATTTTTTCCTAAACTTAAAACATATGCTATATACATTTTCATTTTTGCTCATACTATCAGTGTCCCAAAGAGAACAGCTTGTGGGAAAGGGACGATTTTGATGTTCTTGTTCAGTCACTAAGTCATCGCTGACTCTTTGTGACCCCGTGGACTACAGCACACTAGGCTTCCCTGTCCTTCGCCATCTCCCAGAGCTAGCTCAAACTCATGTCCATTGAGTTAGTGATGCCATCCAACCATCTTGTCCTCTGTCACCTCCTTCTCCTTCTGCCTTCTATTTTCCCCAACATCAGAATTTTTTCCAATGAGTATAAGTTTGGTTAAATTGTCGTATTTGTGTATAAATGCATAAATTTTCCATTTTCATAACAACTATATCATGACAAATACAGACTTTCGAGCCCTACTATTCTATTCAATAGAATTCTGATCACATCTACAGACATGCTTTAAAGAAAAATAAGGGAAAAAATATGTACTGTTGATTAAGCTGATATTTTCATTTTTGAGAAAATGAAACTACCTAAATATAAAAGAATGCAAATGTACCAATGCTCTAAGTTGATATTTTCAACTCTGAAAAATTTATCTAATCCAAAAATGGAAAACAAATAATATTTTTATCCTCTTCACTGTTCATGGCTGCAACGTCCATTTTTGTAATTTAAAAATAATTTTCCTATAGAACTATAAAGGTTTTATCCATTTAAGAACAAAGTTTTCAAACTGTAAAATCATTCTGGTAGAAATCTGTGTTCTCCTGAGTTTTCAAAACTAGCTGTCAGCCAAGTATCCTATCCAGTTGGCCAACTTTGTAATTTCTTCTCTTGCCCTATGGCCTCAATTTTGGCTTCTAAACCCCTAACTTCACCTAATGCAAGTGTGTTGCTTTTATGATTGTTACCTGAAGATACATAATTCAATCTAAAATCATCATACCCTGGCAAAGAAGAAACTCTGCCCAAGGCACCTTAGCACTTGGGGTTAGATTCTTGTTTTACTTGTAAGATTCTCATTAGCACATGGAGTTTCTAGTTCATGAACAGCAGCAAGGCAGCAACCAATGTCATGAAAGCTAAATACTGGCTTCTCATTGGAAGGCTGTTGCTTCCACAAGAGTCTCAAGGGAGCATCCTTGATATGAAACTAAATAGACTAAATCATGAAAAAGTGTACAAATTCTTTCATTTTCATAATAGACATATCATGACTAAACAATATTCCATAAGATATTTAATCTGGGATTACTCAAATGCAAAAGGAGAAGACCAGTTCCATAGCTATTCCTTTTTGTTGGAAAGAACAGTGATACAATGCTATGTGTATGATTATATGTTTATATACATTTATAAATTTATACATAGTCTTTCCTCGTGGCTCAAGTGGTAAAGAATTGGCCTGCAATGCAGGAGACACAGGAGACATGGGTTTGATCCCTGGGCCAGGAAGATTCCCTTGGGGTATGCAATGCATATCTTACCCTACTATATTCTATTCAATAGAATTCTGATCACATCTACAGACATGCTTTAAAGAAAAATAAGGGAAAAAATATGTACTGTTGATTAAGCTGATATTTTCATTTTTGAGAAAATGAAACTACCTAAATATAAAAGAATGCAAATGTACCAATGCTCTAAGTTGATATTTTCAACTCTGAAAAATTTATCTAATCCAAAAATGGAAAACAAATAATATTTTTATCCTCTTCACTGTTCATGGCTGCAACGTCCATTTTTGTAATTTAAAAATAATTTTCCTATAGAACTATAAAGGTTTTATCCATTTAAGAACAAAGTTTTCAAACTGTAAAATCATTCTGGTAGAAATCTGTGTTCTCCTGAGTTTTCAAAACTAGCTGTCAGCCAAGTATCCTATCCAGTTGGCCAACTTTGTAATTTCTTCTCTTGCCCTATGGCCTCAATTTTGGCTTCTAAACCCCTAACTTCACCTAATGCAAGTGTGTTGCTTTTATGATTGTTACCTGAAGATACATAATTCAATCTAAAATCATCATACCCTGGCAAAGAAGAAACTCTGCCCAAGGCACCTTAGCACTTGGGGTTAGATTCTTGTTTTACTTGTAAGATTCTCATTAGCACATGGAGTTTCTAGTTCATGAACAGCAGCAAGGCAGCAACCAATGTCATGAAAGCTAAATACTGGCTTCTCATTGGAAGGCTGTTGCTTCCACAAGAGTCTCAAGGGAGCATCCTTGATATGAAACTAAATAGACTAAATCATGAAAAAGTGTACAAATTCTTTCATTTTCATAATAGACATATCATGACTAAACAATATTCCATAAGATATTTAATCTGGGATTACTCAAATGCAAAAGGAGAAGACCAGTTCCATAGCTATTCCTTTTTGTTGGAAAGAACAGTGATACAATGCTATGTGTATGATTATATGTTTATATACATTTATAAATTTATACATAGTCTTTCCTCGTGGCTCAAGTGGTAAAGAATTGGCCTGCAATGCAGGAGACACAGGAGACATGGGTTTGATCCCTGGGCCAGGAAGATTCCCTTGAGGAGGATATGGCAACCCATGCTAATATTCTTGCCTGGGAAATCCCACAGACAGAGTAGCCTGGTGGGCTACAGGCAATAGGGTTGCAAAGCATCAGACATGATGCAGCACACACGCATGCACATATAATCTTTCAACAAGGTGACTTGGATCACCTTCATAGAAGGAATCCCATTTCTAAAAGTCTACAAGTTTAACACATACTCTAGAGCTAAAATCAACAGTCATATTCCTTCAACAAACTGTGTGTATATGCATATATATACATATGTAAAAGCATATAAATATTTAAACAAAACAGAAAGAGAACTTTGCATGGAAAATGAAGCTGAGAGATAACAGTCTAAGAGCATAGACTTGTATAAAAAGTTATCCTGAAAACATAACTTGCATAAAAAGCTATCCTAAAAACATAGCATATATTCATGAACATTCAATAATGTTATGAATTGAAACAAGAACTCATAACTAATATCATTTTGCTTTGTACTTTTGCCACTTTAATGAGCACTGAGTTATAAACATTTTCTAGAGTTTATTACAATGGCTCGAAGCTATCTTTGCTTTTACATCTTTTCTTGTCTTATTGCGCTGTCTGAGGCAAGGTCAAAGAAGTAGTGAAAGCAGATATTCTTTTGTTCTTGTAATTAAAACGGTACTATAAACTTATGATTTAAGTATCCTTTACTTTAAGAGTATTCTTCTTAATTCTTATCTTATTAAGAACTGGGATTATACATATCTGTCAACAAAACTGTAAAAGCAAAAAAAGCAAAATTAAAAAAAAAAGAACTGTTAAGTATAACCTAGCATTAAAATGTATTATCTTTAAAAAGCACTGATTGAAATGATCAAGGGTTTCTTTCTTCATCTGTTACTGCAGTGACTGTTGCTGGTCCCTTCTGTGTGTCTTCAAATCCACCCTCCACCTTCCTGGCTCCGCCCTGCCCCATGAGGTTGCCTTGCAGGCAGCATTCTGAGCTTCGGTAACAGCAGGCTTCCACAGGTGTTTAGACAGGAGGCCCAACTAGGAGACTGGATGGGAGGAGGGAGGAAGGGGATTATTGCTCTCCCATCGTTCAGCCTCCCAGAGACTCTGACAGCTGCTGCATCCCTTCCTTGGTTCTAAGTCCTGCTAGATGGGCACCTCCCTCTGGGATGTCCAAACCTTGGGTTCTGGTGCTCCTACCCCTGCCCACCCCATCTCTCAAGGTCATAGTTCCTCAGTCCCAACAGCACTGAGATTTGGGGGCCTGGTGATTCTTTGTTGTGGGAGCTGTCCTGTGCATTGTAGCACGTTTAGCAGCATCCCTGGACTCTGTCTACTAGATACTAGCAGCACCTCCACCCAGCCTTGACAATCAAAGGTTATTAGTTGCTCCTGGTCAGGAGAGAAAGCCACATAGTCCCTGTGTGGGAAACACTGTTGGAGGCTAATGGGAGTCATGTTTCCTGAGCTTGGTCTCTGAGTTTAGTCTGTCTCCTTATTAGACTTCTCAGTTTTTCTCTCAACTAAGGTAACCAGTCTTCTACATTAAATTCTCTCTTTGGTAAATACTAAAGTGGTCTGTAACTTTTATTACTAAATTATACTTGGATTCTTAGGAATGACTGTAGAATGTATATTTCTAACAGCTAACAGCTGACTTTTACCTGCCTTCTTTCATTTTATTCAGTTGTCTTTTTCTGAATTCTTGAGATGAACACATAGTTCATTAATTAGAAATTATTTACCTTTTATGATACATGCAATGAATGCTGAAAGTTGGTCTCTATGTTCTACACTAAGTACATTCTTTTAAAGTTGCTATTTGCTTTTTTAATTGGCATTCAGTTACACTTTATAAAATTCATCATGATGTCTCAAAGTTAGCTTCCAAAAGTAACTTTGAGGACTTCCCTGGTGGTCCAGTGATTAACAATCCACCTGCCAATGCAGGGGACATAGATTCCATCCCTGGTTCAGGAAGATACCACATGCCAAGGGGCAACTAAACCCATGCTCCACAACTACAGAAACCTGCACACTCAAGGGCCCTTGGGCTGAAATTACTGAAGCCCACACACCCTAGAGCCCATACTCTGTAACAAGAGAAGCTACCACAATGAGAAGCCCACACACCACAACACGGAAAAGTAGCCCCCACTGGCGGCAACCAGAGAAAGCCCATGCACAGCAACAAAGACCCAGTGCAGCCAAAAAAAAAGGGGGGGGGGCAAAATAAATAAATAAAAATTTATTTAAAATATTGAATTATCATGATAAACCTGCATATAATGTCATATTTAATTTGTAAAAGAACTATTTTTCAAAACAGAAGGAAATGATTTTTAAACTGTATAACCAATACTTGAGTATGTTTGGAGATAATCTCCAATGACTAAGGCATTCATCATTGAGAAGCCTTTATTTTGTTATTACTGCTCAATCTATAGCTGGAAAATAAGAGGTTTGAAAAAGAAATGTTCTCACTTTTAATAATGTCAGCATCAACTTCATTATCATCAAATTCTGTTTGCAAATACCACTGATCTGTAGGATAAAGACTTAAGAGAATCAAATGTGAAGGACTAATGCATGATGTTGCCTCATGTCTTTGAATTGTGGTGTTGCAGAAGATGCTTGATAGTCCTTGGACTGCAAGGAGATCAAACCAGTTAATCCTAAAACCACCCTGAATACTCAGTGGAAGGACTGATGCTGAAGCTGAAGCTCCAATACCCTGGCCACCTGATGCCAAAAGCTGACTCACTGGAAAAGATCCTGATGCTGAGAGAGATTGAAGGCAAAAGGAGAAGGGGGTGAAAGAGGATGAGGTGGTTGGATGGCATCACCAACTCAATGGAAATGAATTTTAGCAAATGCTGGGAGATGGTGAAGGACAGGGAAGCCTGGTGTACTGCAGTCCAGGGGGTTACATAGAGTTGGACATGACTGAGTGGCTGAACGGAATGCCTTATTTTACTTGGGAAGAAGAGATACAATACAAAGGGAAGAAAAAAATACAACTTCAAGTTATGAACACGGAGTTCTGTACGACTATATACAAATCCACCTGATACATTAAAGTAAGCAAGCACCAAGAGCAGAAATTTTGGAACTTTCTGTTATGACAGAAGCAAACCATGAATCTTGCATATAAGCAAAGAAATACAGAAGACAATTATCTTCTATTCAGGCTTTCTGCTTGTAAAAGAGTTTTCTAGAATAGTTTAACAATGTTACACACACACACAGAGGCATACACAAAGGAAAAGAAATTTTGGAAGCAATCAGAGATCTACTCAAAAATGAGATTGTGTTTTTCCTGAATTGTTTTTCATTTTAGGAAAAACTACATAAATATGTATTAACAAGCACATTATAACAGAGTCATCTTGAAAAAACAATTATGGATATTGCACATTTTGCTCCAATTCTTCCCTGAAAAATCTCTTCTCTGTCCTCTTCGCTCTCTCCTCACCATGATGTCTTGTAAAAGCCTGCTCTCCTGTGGCCGTGGTGAGCTCTCCAGAGAACAGGGCAGGGCAGGGATGGGAGGAACCCAAGAAACAAACAGTGACTGTTTGGTTCTTTCCTTCCACTTTAGGCTGAATCAGAGCTTAGAGAATGCAAGGGAAGCAAATGTTCCACGGTGTTCTATCACCCAGAACACCAAATGAGCCCAAAGACAGCCGAAAACTCTATAGCTTATAGAGCTGCCGAAGTGACCAGAAGTTATTTCTAGAGCCCTGAACTGAAGTTTGCAGCCTAAGATGGACCATGACATTCGGTGTCTGCATCTTTTTCATGAAGCTCCAATACCCTGGCCACCTGATGCCAAAAGCTGACTCACTGGAAAAGATCCTGATGCTGAGAGAGATTGAAGGCAAAAGGAGAAGGGGGTGAAAGAGGATGAGGTGGTTGGATGGCATCACCAACTCAATGGAAATGAATTTTAGCAAATGCTGGGAGATGGTGAAGGACAGGGAAGCCTGGTGTACTGCAGTCCAGGGGGTTACATAGAGTTGGACATGACTGAGTGGCTGAACGGAATGCCTTATTTTACTTGGGAAGAAGAGATACAATACAAAGGGAAGAAAAAAATACAACTTCAAGTTATGAACACGGAGTTCTGTACGACTATATACAAATCCACCTGATACATTAAAGTAAGCAAGCACCAAGAGCAGAAATTTTGGAACTTTCTGTTATGACAGAAGCAAACCATGAATCTTGCATATAAGCAAAGAAATACAGAAGACAATTATCTTCTATTCAGGCTTTCTGCTTGTAAAAGAGTTTTCTAGAATAGTTTAACAATGTTACACACACACACAGAGGCATACACAAAGGAAAAGAAATTTTGGAAGCAATCAGAGATCTACTCAAAATGAGATTGTGTTTTTCCTGAATTGTTTTTCATTTTAGGAAAAACTACATAAATATGTATTAACAAGCACATTATAACAGAGTCATCTTGAAAAAACAATTATGGATATTGCACATTTTGCTCCAATTCTTCCCTGAAAAATCTCTTCTCTGTCCTCTTCGCTCTCTCCTCACCATGATGTCTTGTAAAAGCCTGCTCTCCTGTGGCCGTGGTGAGCTCTCCAGAGAACAGGGCAGGGCAGGGATGGGAGGAACCCAAGAAACAAACAGTGACTGTTTGGTTCTTTCCTTCCACTTTAGGCTGAATCAGAGCTTAGAGAATGCAAGGGAAGCAAATGTTCCACGGTGTTCTATCACCCAGAACACCAAATGAGCCCAAAGACAGCCGAAAACTCTATAGCTTATAGAGCTGCCGAAGTGACCAGAAGTTATTTCTAGAGCCCTGAACTGAAGTTTGCAGCCTAAGAGCCATGGACCATGACATTCGGTGTCTGCATCTTTTTTGGATTATTACTGTGTAATAGTCATGCCTGTTTCCCGCCTCAGAGCAGTGGCTCAGCCTGGATGCTGCCCTTCCCAGGTTTCCTCGGATCCCAAGGGTGAACACGGGCATCTGGGAGCAAGAAGCATGTGGCCACGGCAGCATCACCTTGGCCAGGTGCCAGGAGAGATCGGGCCACCTCTGGAGAGCTCCATGACTGACCTGGATGTCTCAAATCAATAACACTTTTCAGTCCTATCTCCACAATCACCCTGGAAGTGTTTTCCAAGGCTCCTCAAGGCCTCTAGATTGCCTCTGCCAGCTCCAGCTACCCCGCCTGCAGGGAACTGCCTGCCAAGCAGCCTGTGGTTTCCATGGAGACGGGGCCTGCACCAAGGGGGAGAACAAGGCAGAAGCCAAGTGGATCTGCTGAACCTGATGGCCACACCACCGCCTCCAGGACAGCAGTAACAACAGAGACAGGAAGGCCGGGGGAAACGACAGGGCAGAAAAAAAACCAAGATGAGAAAGACATTTCAAATTGGCAAGTGTCTCTCAATAGGATGTACCTTTTCTAAAAACTAAAATGTAAAAAAATCATGTCCTCGAGTTTATTCTAAAAACGATACAGATGAACGCATATGCACGTGTAGGTATATATAGGAAAAGTTTGATCTGCCTTTTTTTAATGTCCGGCAAGAGCATCTCTAGATTTTCATGGAAATTATCAAAAACAGCAAGAGGCTTTTGGAGTGTGCTACCATTTTATTTGAGCATGTTATCATAATATTTATTCCACATCATGATTCATGCCCTAGTCTGTGCCACTAATGAGACTAATATTCATCTTCGCCTACTTCTACTTTTCGGAAATCCCTGGCTTTTATTTTCTGTACAGGAACTTTGAGGCAAGGTGTGTTTCACTAATAAAAACTGTAGACTCACCAAGACTAACTCCTAAAGTGTACGTACACTATTCAACTCTTCATTCAAGGATTCCACTGACAGTTCTGTTTTCTATGCTGTGTGTATTGCTCACCAGTATCCTGGTTCTCCTCACCCTCTGGGAACATAACAATAATAATAATAATACTCTCTTTAAATTTAAGCATAGCCACATTATTTGCTCTGCCCAATAAAACAAGACTGAGTGACCTATGACATAATGTCCCATTTCCCTTTCCCTTCCTCAGTGATCACAGAGGAAGAGCTGAAGATGTGGGAGCCACTGCCCTGAGTCCTAGAGTAACAATGGTTCTCCAAGTCACCAATCCATGCTGCGGATGAACCAGCTTTTACCCTTCTGAGCAGCAGACATCTGGGGACTCTTTGTTCAAGAAGCATAATCAAGCTTATCCTACACAACCTCCTCACTCAGTCATAAATATTTTAATACTTACGTTCATTTGCATGAAGTGCCCAGAGAATTACAAAAGATTCTTTCCTAGATGATTGAAACACACCCTAACCCCAGTACATGAAATATTCCATAGTGAAGAGAAAACAAAATTTCTCTATCACCTCACTTTGGGCTAAGGTTAAGACTGAAAGGCTTTCATTAGCACAACAAAGTGGCATCTAAGATAATAATGTTGAACAATTAGTAAACCAGGGATGCCCTCTACCAGTCTATGGTTTAGTTGCTAAGTCCTGTTGGACTCTGGCGACCCCACTGACTGTAGCTCCAGGCTCCTCTGTCCATGGGTTTCTCCAGGCAAGAATACTAGAGTGGGTTGCCATTTCCTTCTCCAGTGGGTAATTTTCCTGACCCAGGGATCAAACTTGCATTGCAGGCAGATTTTTTTCGACTGAACCACCAGAGATTCCCTTGTGACAGTGTATGACACACAATAAAGGCTCAACAACTTTTATTATTATTATTGTTATTAAAGCCAGAGAACTGCAGGTCCTTATTGCACCCAAAAGATTCTACGTGGGTAGGTCCAGATACACTTCAACAGCAAGAAAACAATATATTTTTTGGAGTATAATAACAATATATTTTTTGGAGTGTCCCATGCGATATATAAGGTATATACTGAAACAAACAAACAAACCTACTATTTATCTGCAATTCAAATTTAATTAGGTGTACTGTACTTTATTTGCTAAGTGTAGCAGTGCTAACTATAGGCCTATCCCAGGAATTTTACGGGCTGTGTCAGAGGCTGTTAGTGAGGCATGAAATGGTATCAATGCCCTTTGCAGCTAGAAAGGCACACACTAAACAAAGTATGTGAGAAATGTAAAGATTCTGAGTTTTCTACATCTTATCATTGTAAGCCATCTCCAAACCCCCCCAAAAAAAGCTTTTTCATTTTTTGTTTGTGATTTTGAGAAATTATTTCCCCTTCCATCATCTTAACCATAAATTCAGAAAATGGCTTATTTAATAATGAGATGTGGACCCTTGGTTTAAAAGAAGCATGAACCAGCTTTTACCCTTCTGAGCAGCAGACATCTGGGGACTCTTTGTTCAAGAAGCATAATCAAGCTTATCCTACACAACCTCCTCACTCAGTCATAAATATTTTAATACTTACGTTCATTTGCATGAAGTGCCCAGAGAATTACAAAAGATTCTTTCCTAGATGATTGAAACACACCCTAACCCCAGTACATGAAATATTCCATAGTGAAGAGAAAACAAAATTTCTCTATCACCTCACTTTGGGCTAAGGTTAAGACTGAAAGGCTTTCATTAGCACAACAAAGTGGCATCTAAGATAATAATGTTGAACAATTAGTAAACCAGGGATGCCCTCTACCAGTCTATGGTTTAGTTGCTAAGTCCTGTTGGACTCTGGCGACCCCACTGACTGTAGCTCCAGGCTCCTCTGTCCATGGGTTTCTCCAGGCAAGAATACTAGAGTGGGTTGCCATTTCCTTCTCCAGTGGGTAATTTTCCTGACCCAGGGATCAAACTTGCATTGCAGGCAGATTTTTTTCGACTGAACCACCAGAGATTCCCTTGTGACAGTGTATGACACACAATAAAGGCTCAACAACTTTTATTATTATTATTGTTATTAAAGCCAGAGAACTGCAGGTCCTTATTGCACCCAAAAGATTCTACGTGGGTAGGTCCAGATACACTTCAACAGCAAGAAAACAATATATTTTTTGGAGTATAATAACAATATATTTTTTGGAGTGTCCCATGCGATATATAAGGTATATACTGAAACAAACAAACAAACCTACTATTTATCTGCAATTCAAATTTAATTAGGTGTACTGTACTTTATTTGCTAAGTGTAGCAGTGCTAACTATAGGCCTATCCCAGGAATTTTACGGGCTGTGTCAGAGGCTGTTAGTGAGGCATGAAATGGTATCAATGCCCTTTGCAGCTAGAAAGGCACACACTAAACAAAGTATGTGAGAAATGTAAAGATTCTGAGTTTTCTACATCTTATCATTGTAAGCCATCTCCAAACCCCCCCAAAAAAAGCTTTTTCATTTTTTGTTTGTGATTTTGAGAAATTATTTCCCCTTCCATCATCTTAACCATAAATTCAGAAAATGGCTTATTATTTAATAATCAAGAAAGCAATTCCAGTAACAGTTCTAAAATAACAGGACACAGTCCAAGCTTATTCAAATCTAATGAAATCTCCTTTCCTTTACTGAGATCTTTCCAAACTTTGAGCAGGCATCTTTAAAATAGTGTTAAAAGCCAGAATTGAAAGATAAATAACTTTTTATCTTTTAGGATAGACTCAGGTTTCCATAAAAACTGCAAAGTACAGATAATTCCCATGTACCCTAGAGGGGATTTCTCATATTCCAAACATCTTATGTATTAGTATGAGACATGTGTTACAATTAATGAACCAATGAACCAGTACTGATACATTATTATTAACTAAAAGCCCAAACTTTCTCACATTTAATTTACCCCTAATATGCTTTTACTGTCTCAACATCCAGGATACTAAGCTACATTCAATCCATATATCTCTTGGGGTTCTTCTTAGCTCTGACAGTTTCTCAGATGACCTTGAATTGAATCAAGTATTTTGTAGGATGACTGTCATTTGAGAATTGGCAGATATTTCTGCCATGATTAGACTGGAGCTAAGGATTCTGGGAGGAAGCCACAAAAAGGCAACTACTGTTCTCAACATATGTCAGATGTACAAACTAGACTTTTTTAATTGATAACTTTTATGAACTGCTCACTCAGATTCTCGGGAGTGAAGTTATACTTAATGCCCCCAAGTGAGCATTATTACATCTCCAGTGTGAACATCTGGGTAAGACTCAGGAACTTCATTTATATATGTATATACCGGTATTCTAATGTAGATTTGAACATGATACGGATCGATCATATGATACTTGAAAGAGCATAAACAAGAAAGTGCTGAAACTCAGAAAACTCACACGCACATCGTAGAACAGGACATTTATTTGTCCATTAAATAAATCCTATGCAGTTTAAAAACCAAAGGCACGACCTTACATAGCTACGCAGAAAAAAACCAGAGAGAATCTCTGATGAGGATAAGCAGAGGCGTTGCCTATGCAAAGAATGAGAGCCTACACCTCACTCTCCAGAGCCAAACACGCCAGCTGACAGTTCTTGAAGAGCTTCAGGGACTTAATTCCCTCTAGCCTGGCCCACCTTAAGCCAATCAGTGGTCCCCACCCCCACCCTCCACCCGCCCCAGGACCTAAGACCTGGCACGTTCTCACAGGAGACTCTGAATCTATTGTTATTAATTCATCCAGTGGTGAATTTGAAGGGGAAAACAGTATATAATTTTGCAATTACTAATTAGGTCATCAATGAATAAGAATAATGATAAGGTTTAAACTGCCATTTTTATAGATCAAATACAGGTTTTTAGTTGCTAAGTCGTGTCTAACTCTTCTGCGGCTCCATGGACTGTAGCCCACCAGGCTCCTCCGTCCACGAGATTTCCCCAGCAAGAATGCTGAAGCACATTGCCACTGCCATCTCCAGGGAGTCTTCCTGACTCACAGATCAAAGCCCACGTCTACGGCCCTGCAGGTGGGCTCTTTACCACTGAGCCACCCAAATGCAGTTGCGTGCCAGCAAATTCACGTAGCCCTACATTACACTCTCAACAAAATAGCTATAGAGGCCTGGATCCATATTTTCAAATTCCCCAAAGGGCTATTAAATAAATATACTTTCAAGTCATGTACCACCCTTAGTAAACAATCTGCTGAAGGACCATTTCCTTCTCCGTGTAAGAGTCGATGCCAAACATGGAAACTCTTAGACAGGGTGCTCCATGTCAACAGCCCTGTTAGCAGTGCAAGAAGGTCAGACAGCCTTCCACCACGCTCAAGACATCTGAAAATGCACACAGATGACACATTTTCAGGAACTCATTTATATATGTATATACCGGTATTCTAATGTAGATTTGAACATGATACGGATCGATCATATGATACTTGAAAGAGCATAAACAAGAAAGTGCTGAAACTCAGAAAACTCACACGCACATCGTAGAACAGGACATTTATTTGTCCATTAAATAAATCCTATGCAGTTTAAAAACCAAAGGCACGACCTTACATAGCTACGCAGAAAAAAACCAGAGAGAATCTCTGATGAGGATAAGCAGAGGCGTTGCCTATGCAAAGAATGAGAGCCTACACCTCACTCTCCAGAGCCAAACACGCCAGCTGACAGTTCTTGAAGAGCTTCAGGACTTAATTCCCTCTAGCCTGGCCCACCTTAAGCCAATCAGTGGTCCCCACCCCCCCCCTCCACCCGCCCCAGGACCTAAGACCTGGCACGTTCTCACAGGAGACTCTGAATCTATTGTTATTAATTCATCCAGTGGTGAATTTGAAGGGGAAAACAGTATATAATTTTGCAATTACTAATTAGGTCATCAATGAATAAGAATAATGATAAGGTTTAAACTGCCATTTTTATAGATCAAATACAGGTTTTTAGTTGCTAAGTCGTGTCTAACTCTTCTGCGGCTCCATGGACTGTAGCCCACCAGGCTCCTCCGTCCACGAGATTTCCCCAGCAAGAATGCTGAAGCACATTGCCACTGCCATCTCCAGGGAGTCTTCCTGACTCACAGATCAAAGCCCACGTCTACGGCCCTGCAGGTGGGCTCTTTACCACTGAGCCACCCAAATGCAGTTGCGTGCCAGCAAATTCACGTAGCCCTACATTACACTCTCAACAAAATAGCTATGGAGGCCTGGATCCATATTTTTCAAATTCCCCAAAGGGCTATTAAATAAATATACTTTCAAGTCATGTACCACCCTTAGTAAACAATCTGCTGAAGGACCATTTCCTTCTCCGTGTAAGAGTCGATGCCAAACATGGAAACTCTTAGACAGGGTGCTCCATGTCAACAGCCCTGTTAGCAGTGCAAGAAGGGGTCAGACAGCCTTCCACCACGCTCAGCGGGTGACTGACATCTGAAAATGCACACAGATGACACATTTTCAGTTACAAAACCCCAAAATGCTCTCAGGGACTAAACTGTGCCAGTGATTTTCAGAGAGGATTTACAGGCAGATTTAAAAGCTAAAGAAGCAGACATATGTAGCCAAGTACAAGGCTCCAAGAAAGACACAGTTTAACCCAAATTATTGCTTGAGTGGGTAGCAGCAGTTTAAACATCAGAAGGAACTACCTTAAAACACTCCTGTTATATAAGAGGAACCTCCCCCATCTGAGTACACTGGTTCTATAGCTTCAAGCATTTTCTAATTGCAGGTTTTATATTCCAGAGTCATAAGTTGACTAATGGCATAGCTAATTTACGGGCTTCCCAGGTGGCTCAAAGGTAAAGAATCTGCTTGCCAATAGAGGAGACTTGGGTTTGATCTCTGGGTCGAGAAGATCCCCTAGAGAAGGAAATGGCTACCCACTCCAGTATACTTGCCTGGGAAATCCCATGAACAGAGGAGCCTGGCGAGCTACAGCCCCAGGGGTCAGAAAACTTAGCGACTGAATAGCCATAATGATACCTAAGCTAAATAAAGAGGGGATTTTGAGAGAGCAGAGTTCAAACATGAGCTAGGAGATTTCATAGAAGCAAATACCTCTTCATTAATAATAACTCTCAGATAACTTTCTGTAGGAGATGAAAGAAAAGTAAACATAAAATTATTAAAATACCACTCCTGGAGTCAGATAAACTGGCTTGTGATATTTTATTATGTTGTATTAAAGAAAACTTCATACACCTGACATATTAACATTTATTCTTTCTAAAATAAGCCACAAATTTACCAACATATCATTCAAGATCTTCTGCAAGACTGACATGTGAGTAATTTTATAGTAATTTAAACTCACCCCAGTATTCTTGCCTGGGAAACCCCGTGAACAGAGGATCCTGGCAGGCTACCATCCATGGGGTCACAGAAGCACTGGACACGATCTAGCCACTAAACAACAACAAAAATACTTTTATTTTTCTTTTGGCTGACAATATTTCCAAACTTAGACAGTATCTTCAATTTAAATACAGGAGGAAATGTAATACAAACTTACCTGAAGAAAACGAATATTTTGCAGTGTTGTTCTTTAGTTAACTAAGTCATATCCGACTCTATGACCTCAGCGACGGTAGCCCGCAGGTTCCTCTGTCCATCCCTCTCTCCCAAGCTTGCTTAAAAACAAATATACTTCTGATCATTGCATACGGTAATTATTCCCAACTTTGCTGTTAGGTAGCTATACTTGATCACATCTTGATCAAAGAATATCCTGAAAGTTCTCATCTAAATCAGCATTTTCAAGTTTCATAGTTCACTATTTTTCTTCAAGATGATGATTATTATTCCATGAACACATAAACTCTACTTTGGGTCCTAAAAGTAAGTTTAATATCCTCCTGCAGCAAAATTCCTGATGTCTTTGTATTCCATTTCCTATGATATAACCTGCCTTTAAAAAAAACAACTGACTCTTCTTGAGGAGACAGAGAAGTCAGAAGATAGGAGACTTGGCAGGTGAATGCCTTGTATTAGAGCTGCACGTGGAAATGTAGGAGCCCTGACAACCAATCATCATATGGCTCTCTGATCTCCATTCAGAGGCAGACTATCTATCCTCTGTCTCATCATCCTCTTTCAACATATATCTGTGGTGTAGTGATTATTACATATTAAAATTTTATCCTACATAAGAGAGCTACTCAGAAGCCAGGTATGCATTACTGCTTGTAAGTTCCTGTTTGTACCACATCAGTACAGGATGAATTTTAAAGTCACTTCAATGACCAACTTTCAAGGAGCTTGCATTCTAACGGGAGCAGACATGAAAATAAACTTGCAGACCAGTCAACAGAGCAGAGAATTTCTGGTTCTCGTACATGTCGTGAGGAAGAGCCAACAGGGTGATTGTTACGGGATACAGTAAGAGGGGGATCTGCTTTGGTGAGACGATCAGGAGAGGCCGAAAGATGGCCAACGAGGCTACAATCTAACCAAGGGGACAGAGCCAGAAGGGAGATAAGACAGGAAGAGAAGGGGCTGTTTTCTGCTCGTCACTGCAGGGTTATAAGCAAACATAAGATGTGAGTGAATTTAGAGGGAACCCTCTGGCTGTACAGTGGGAATGACGAGCTGGCTGGAAGCAGAGGAAGGGCAAGGTGGCAATCCAGATGCTTGGTGCCAAAATCCTCAGGGCCTTGGGTCTTCATGATGAGAGGCGAGAGGTTCAACCAAGATGAGAAGTATCCATGCAATTTTGAAAAACACATACAAAAAGAACTCTGGAATATCATACATTCGTAATACAGAAATCTGTCTCCAAGTATTCTATCCAGCATATTGTCTGAAGTGTCACATTCTGTATATTTCCTAAATCAAAACAAAACATTAAAAGTTTATTGAAGAATAATTTAAAATACCTTAAAGAATGACCTACATTATCAATCAGCAATTTTTATTCATCGAGGGATGAATTCAATACCAAAACCCCATGTCTGCGTTCCTCAGCACTGAGACCTTACTGGTTTTGCTTTGTGGTTTCTATCATGGAAAGAATGTTTGTTTCTCCCCCATAACACATATGCTGATACCCTAACCCCTAATGCTATGTAAAAACAGGGCCTTTTGAGGTCAGAAGGATGGAGGTCTTTTTGTCAGAAGAAGCGAAGACAGAGTTTCCCATCAGGCTCTCTGATCTCCATTCAGAGGCAGACTATCTATCCTCTGTCTCATCATCCTCTTTCAACATATATCTGTGGTGTAGTGATTATTACATATTAAAATTTTATCCTACATAAGAGAGCTACTCAGAAGCCAGGTATGCATTACTGCTTGTAAGTTCCTGTTTGTACCACATCAGTACAGGATGAATTTTAAAGTCACTTCAATGACCAACTTTCAAGGAGCTTGCATTCTAACGGGAGCAGACATGAAAATAAACTTGCAGACCAGTCAACAGAGCAGAGAATTTCTGGTTCTCGTACATGTCGTGAGGAAGAGCCAACAGGGTGATTGTTACGGGATACAGTAAGAGGGGGATCTGCTTTGGTGAGACGATCAGGAGAGGCCGAAAGATGGCCAACGAGGCTACAATCTAACCAAGGGGACAGAGCCAGAAGGGAGATAAGACAGGAAGAGAAGGGGCTGTTTTCTGCTCGTCACTGCAGGGTTATAAGCAAACATAAGATGTGAGTGAATTTAGAGGGAACCCTCTGGCTGTACAGTGGGAATGACGAGCTGGCTGGAAGCAGAGGAAGGGCAAGGTGGCAATCCAGATGCTTGGTGCCAAAATCCTCAGGGCCTTGGGTCTTCATGATGAGAGGCGAGAGGTTCAACCAAGATGAGAAGTATCCATGCAATTTTGCAAACCACATACAAAAAGAACTCTGGAATATCATACATTCGTAATACAGAAATCTGTCTCCAAGTATTCTATCCAGCATATTGTCTGAAGTGTCACATTCTGTATATTTCCTAAATCAAAACAAAACATTAAAAGTTTATTGAAGAATAATTTAAAATACCTTAAAGAATGACCTACATTATCAATCAGCAATTTTTATTCATCGAGGGATGAATTCAATACCAAAACCCCATGTCTGCGTTCCTCAGCACTGAGACCTTACTGGTTTTGCTTTGTGGTTTCTATCATGGAAAGAATGTTTGTTTCTCCCCCATAACACATATGCTGATACCCTAACCCCTAATGCTATGTAAAAACAGGGCCTTTTGAGGTCAGAAGGATGGAGGTCTTTGTGAGGGGCCTAGTGGCCTCAGAAGAAGCGAAGACAGAGACATGTGCTTGCACCTCGGGAAGTCCCCACGCAGACACAGACAGAGGGCAGGTCAGGAGCAGAGTCCACACCAGGAACGGAGCCAGCGGCACCTGGACTGGGAACGTGCCAGGCTCCAGAACTGCAACTAATTCATGCCTGTCGTCTGTTGACGACACCCAGTCTGTAGAAGGTGGTAGCAGCAGCCTGAGCAGACGAAGACAGTCTCTCACAGTGCTTCCATTTAGTGAAGTCCTTCTAGGGTCTGATGGCGTGTTACAACAGACATGCCACCACGCATGCGTTCCCTGCCTTCTGTGGTGGAGGGGACATGTCTGATCTCGCTTTCGAGTGGGGTAAAAGTCATGCCACTGAACCAGGTACTCCATTATCCACTCAGTGCAGCAGAGGAGTCTGTGGACCAATGGTCCACCATCGCCTGGGCACCTGCAAACAGCTCCACAGGCTCCTCTGGCACCACAACGTCTCCAGAACGTCACGCATCTGCGCCTCCCAACCCCCGAAATCTCATCGTGCGTCTGCACTTTGGGCCTAACATGCATGCCGAGCTTAGCTTCTTGACATGACAATGGCAAACGTTTCCAGGTGCCAACAGTTCCACTGCACAGTGCTGAGTCTCCCAGGGAGACATGGGGATGGCTCGCCTGCCTGGACTGTCCTCAATACTTTGAAATGAATGGAGAAGCAGTCCTATGTACCCTTTGCCAAAGACAAGTATCTTCAAAAGGACACAGGCACCCCAGTGTTCACTGCAGCCCTATTTACAATACCCAGGACACAGAAGCAACTGACATCTCCATCAGCAGATGCATAAATAAAGAAGACATGATGTATATATGCGAGGGAATATTACTCAGCCATAAAAAGGAACAAAATCAGGTTATGTGCAGTGACATGGACGCACCTAGTCTGGCACACAAGAGTGAAATAAGTCAGAAAGAGAAAAACAAATGCTGTATGTTAACACACATATATGGAATCTAGAAAAATGGCACAGGTGAACCTATTTGTAGTGCAGGAATAGAGACACAGATGTGGAGAATGGAAATGTGGGGAGGGTGGGATGCAGTGGAAAAGTAGCAATTACATACATAGATGTATACACACACACTATCGTGTATAAAAGAGACAGCTAGTGGGAGGCTGCTGATAACGTAAGGAACTCAGCTCTGTGCTCTGGATGACCTAGAAGGCTGGGGGGGAGACTGAAGCGGGACAGGAAATGTGTTTGCTTATATCTGATTCATTCTGTTGTACAGTAGAAGCGAACACAATATTGTAAAGCAATTCTACTCCAGGAATAGAATAAAATTCTTAAAAACATACATTCGGGGCTTCCCTGGTGGTCCAGTGGGTAAGGACACTGCCTTGCAGTATAAGGGGCGCCGGTTCGATCCCTGACCTGAGACGATCCCACCTGCCATGAAGCGGCTAGACCGATGTGTCCAACTACTGAGCCGGAGCTCTGGAGCGCATGCGCCTGTGGACCAATGGTCCACCATCGCCTGGGCACCTGCAAACAGCTCCACAGGCTCCTCTGGCACCACAACGGCTCCAGAACGTCACGCATCTGCGCCTCCCAACCCCCGAAATCTCATCGTGCGTCTGCACTTTGGGCCTAACATGCATGCCGAGCTTAGCTTCTTGACATGACAATGGCAAACGTTTCCAGGTGCCAACAGTTCCACTGCACAGTGCTGAGTCTCCCAGGGAGACATGGGGATGGCTCGCCTGCCTGGACTGTCCTCAATACTTTGAAATGAATGGAGAAGCAGTCCTATGTACCCTTTGCCAAAGACAAGTATCTTCAAAAGGACACAGGCACCCCAGTGTTCACTGCAGCCCTATTTACAATACCCAGGACACAGAAGCAACTGACATCTCCATCAGCAGATGCATAAATAAAGAAGACATGATGTATATATGCCAGGGAATATTACTCAGCCATAAAAGGAACAAAATCAGGTTATGTGCAGTGACATGGACGCACCTAGTCTGGCACACAAGAGTGAAATAAGTCAGAAAGAGAAAAACAAATGCTGTATGTTAACACACATATATGGAATCTAGAAAAATGGCACAGGTGAACCTATTTGTAGTGCAGGAATAGAGACACAGATGTGGAGAATGGAAATGTGGGGAGGGTGGGATGCAGTGGAAAAGTAGCAATTACATACATAGATGTATACACACACACTATCGTGTATAAAAGAGACAGCTAGTGGGAGGCTGCTGATAACGTAAGGAACTCAGCTCTGTGCTCTGGATGACCTAGAAGGCTGGGGGGGAGACTGAAGCGGGACAGGAAATGTGTTTGCTTATATCTGATTCATTCTGTTGTACAGTAGAAGCGAACACAATATTGTAAAGCAATTCTACTCCAGGAATAGAATAAAATTCTTAAAAACATACATTCGGGGCTTCCCTGGTGGTCCAGTGGGTAAGGACACTGCCTTGCAGTATAAGGGGCGCCGGTTCGATCCCTGACCTGAGACGATCCCACCTGCCATGAAGCGGCTAGACCGATGTGTCCAACTACTGAGCCGGAGCTCTGGAGCGCATGCGCCCAGAGCGGGTGCTCTGTAGCAAGAGAGGCCACTGTGACAGGAGGCCCACATAGGCCAAAGAACAAAGATAAATAAATGAAAATCAATGGAAGTGGGCAAAAAAATAAATAAATAAAAAACATACATGAGCAGGAAACATGCAGGTAACAATAATCTACTTATAGGAAAATGATGTAGCAGACACATTGAAATCACTTCTATAGTATAAAAGCAGCTTTTTAAAGTAAATCAAGGGCACACATGTTGACAATAAGGTACAACAAATAAGAAAGAGACATCTCCCTGACAGTCCGCAAAGCAACTTGTTCTAAAAAGTAAGAAGAAAAGACAAGAGGCACCAAACACAGCGGAGTAGACCTAACAGTAAGACACCAATACTGAAGTGCTGTAAAGACACCGTGAAACTTGCTTGGAGTTGATGAGCATCTTCTTTACTAAAAATCCCATCCAGCCACCCAACCCTCAACCCGCCACATCTCAAATAACTAAAATGATGAATAACTGCAAGGCACAGCGTGTATATTTAAAGCCCGATTTTAAAACACATTCACCTAAGGAGCTTTTGAGCCAAAGTGAAAATGAGAAGATATACTATTGGTTCAAAAATCTGCTACATGGCTTCCCAAATTCTTATCTTCCCTTTCAAAAGATAAAATACAGGAAAGCACCTCTAATGACGAACATGCCATAAAATGCAAAGGGAGTAATTCCGCTTCTATTTCCTCCCACATCCTGTTCAACTCGCGGTAGCCCTGTATCAGGCTGCCCTCCAGTTCTCCCCCTCGCAGGTCTGTATCACCTGCATTCTGAAGCTATAACCACTATTATAAAATGCGTTATTTATCAGGCTACCAGAAAGTCACATAAACTCTTTATTATCACCCTGTGGAAACATATTTATGGTTAGCACTGGAAGATCTCGAGTCCTAGGAGAAATGAGTGCCTTTTCCATAGAACTGGCAGGGTTTCTTGGGTGGCTCAGGGCAAAGAATCTGCCTGCCAAACAGGAGATGCAGTTTCGATCCCTGGGTCAGGAAGATGCCCTGGAGAAGGAAATGGCAACTCCCTCCAGGATTCTTGCCTGGAGAATCCCATGGACAGAGGAGCCTGGAGGGCTACAGACCATAGGGGTGCAAACTGTCAGACGTGACTGAACGACTAAACAACAAGCAGAACTGGCCCATGGGAGGAAGGAAAGGGAGGATTTCAGAGGTGGCCTGGGAACCGAGGCAGCACGGCCATCTGCGTTTGAAATCCAAGTCTAGAAAGGACAGAAGCAGCTACTCCACAACTAGAAAAAATACCTAACTACTGGAGTGTGTGCGTGCACAGTCGCTCGGTCATGTCTGACGCTTTCTGACCCCATGGACTGCAGCCCACCAGGCTCCTCTGTCCATGGGATTCTACAGGCAAGAATCCTGGAGGAGGTTGCTATGTCCTCCTCCGGGGGATCTTCCCGACCCAGGGACTGAACCGGCGTCTCCTGCATTGCTGGCAGATTCTTCACCTTTGAACCACCTGGGAAGCCCAAACTACTGGAAAGGGGCACATTATTTGACTCTTGGTGTAGTAGGTCGCCTGCCACCGTCTATAACCTTTTGCTCCTTCAGTCCAATCTGTTGACTGAATGGTTTAATCAGTGAACAACTGACCAGCCTGTTAAAAAAAAAAAAGAAAACCTAGGTTACCAAAAGCAGTTTAAGTTGCCTGCTCCTTGTCAATTAAAATGTCCACAGTACTTCCCAGGTACTAGCCAATTGCCACCCTGCTACATGGCTTCCCAAATTCTTATCTTCTTTCAAAAGATAAAATACAGGAAAGCACCTCTAATGACGAACATGCCATAAAATGCAAAGGGAGTAATTCCGCTTCTATTTCCTCCCACATCCTGTTCAACTCGCGGTAGCCCTGTATCAGGCTGCCCTCCAGTTCTCCCCCTCGCAGGTCTGTATCACCTGCATTCTGAAGCTATAACCACTATTATAAAATGCGTTATTTATCAGGCTACCAGAAAGTCACATAAACTCTTTATTATCACCCTGTGGAAACATATTTATGGTTAGCACTGGAAGATCTCGAGTCCTAGGAGAAATGAGTGCCTTTTCCATAGAACTGGCAGGGTTTCTTGGGTGGCTCAGGGCAAAGAATCTGCCTGCCAAACAGGAGATGCAGTTTCGATCCCTGGGTCAGGAAGATGCCCTGGAGAAGGAAATGGCAACTCCCTCCAGGATTCTTGCCTGGAGAATCCCATGGACAGAGGAGCCTGGAGGGCTACAGACCATAGGGGTGCAAACTGTCAGACGTGACTGAACGACTAAACAACAAGCAGAACTGGCCCATGGGAGGAAGGAAAGGGAGGATTTCAGAGGTGGCCTGGGAACCGAGGCAGCACGGCCATCTGCGTTTGAAATCCAAGTCTAGAAAGGACAGAAGCAGCTACTCCACAACTAGAAAAAATACCTAACTACTGGAGTGTGTGCGTGCACAGTCGCTTCGGTCATGTCTGACGCTTTCTGACCCCATGGACTGCAGCCCACCAGGCTCCTCTGTCCATGGGATTCTACAGGCAAGAATCCTGGAGGAGGTTGCTATGTCCTCCTCCGGGGGATCTTCCCGACCCAGGGACTGAACCGGCGTCTCCTGCATTGCTGGCAGATTCTTCACCTTTGAACCACCTGGGAAGCCCAAACTACTGGAAAGGGGCACATTATTTGACTCTTGGTGTAGTAGGTCGCCTGCCACCGTCTATAACCTTTTGCTCCTTCAGTCCAATCTGTTGACTGAATGGTTTAATCAGTGAACAACTGACCAGCCTGTTAAAAAAAAAAAAGAAAACCTAGGTTACCAAAAGCAGTTTAAGTTGCCTGCTCCTTGTCAATTAAAATGTCCACAGTACTTCCCAGGTACTAGCCAATTCCCACCCCATCTATCAGAGCTCTCCGGGGCATACTGTCTGGTGTGTCCACAGTCTCTGTCTGTGGAGGAAGACGAGGTCATCCGCCGTGGATTTCCCCCAGTCATTCTCTTAGGCCATCGTCTCACTCTGCGTCTTTCTAGGGCCCATGTAGATAACCAGAAAGCACCCCCATGAATCTCTCAACAGATGACACAGGAAATATGAAATCACTAAACAGTGAATCACACAACCTTCTCTCCGTTGCAGAAAGAAGACTTTAGGTTGATGAGAACCAAAGGATCACACCCGAGACTGCTGTAAGCAGTGAGCAAAACCACAATTAACAACTCCTCCTGCGTACCTAAAACGTTGCTTCTAACAAACGTTCTCTATGACGCCTATGAACTCTCCTTTCTTCAAAAGTCATGTGAGAATGCGAATACATTAAAGGGTTTTTTTTAATCCCCTGCAATTTACACATGATTTCTTCCTATTGGCAGGCTACAGTTACAGTGATAAGAATGCTCTGAAATTTTGTTCCAAGTATTTAAGGAAATCTGCTCAAAAAACGGAAACCAGCTCCAGTTCACACTTCTAAAACTGTTCTGATAAAGCCTTGCAGGCGCCAGACTCGGCAGCCCACCAGGAGAGAAAACAATATTCTGGGGACATTTCTACAGACTTCAGTCTCTGAGGAACAACAGGGCTTCGTTCTGTTTCCCTTTGAAGCAGCAAGTATCTGTGCAAAAAAAGGGGAAAAAATAGAGGCAATCTTTTTTGAGCCAATTTGGTATATAACATATAATTTTTGAAGTGGTATCAAGAACGAACAGGAATTACTTCCACTGATGAATAAAGAAGAATTCTTCCTCTGGGCGCTATCCAATGGTGTGGAATGTAGCTGTGTCTTTACAACCATCAGAGGCTTTGCCTTGGACCCACCGTCTATAACCTTTTGCTCCTTCAGTCCAATCTGTTGACTGAATGGTTTAATCAGTGAACAACTGACCAGCCTGTTAAAAAAAAAAAAGAAAACCTAGGTTACCAAAAGCAGTTTAAGTTGCCTGCTCCTTGTCAATTAAAATGTCCACAGTACTTCCCAGGTACTAGCCAATTCCCACCCCATCTATCAGAGCTCTCCGGGGCATACTGTCTGGTGTGTCCACAGTCTCTGTCTGTGGAGGAAGACGAGGTCATCCGCCGTGGATTTCCCCCAGTCATTCTCTTAGGCCATCGTCTCACTCTGCGTCTTTCTAGGGCCCATGTAGATAACCAGAAAGCACCCCCATGAATCTCTCAACAGATGACACAGGAAATATGAAATCACTAAACAGTGAATCACACAACCTTCTCTCCGTTGCAGAAAGAAGACTTTAGGTTGATGAGAACCAAAGGATCACACCCGAGACTGCTGTAAGCAGTGAGCAAAACCACAATTAACAACTCCTCCTGCGTACCTAAAACGTTGCTTCTAACAAACGTTCTCTATGACGCCTATGAACTCTCCTTTCTTCAAAAGTCATGTGAGAATGCGAATACATTAAAGGGTTTTTTTTAATCCCCTGCAATTTACACATGATTTCTTCCTATTGGCAGGCTACAGTTACAGTGATAAGAATGCTCTGAAATTTTGTTCCAAGTATTTAAGGAAATCTGCTCAAAAAACGGAAACCAGCTCCAGTTCACACTTCTAAAACTGTTCTGATAAAGCCTTGCAGGCGCCAGACTCGGCAGCCCACCAGGAGAGAAAACAATATTCTGGGGACATTTCTACAGACTTCAGTCTCTGAGGAACAACAGGGCTTCGTTCTGTTTCCCTTTGAAGCAGCAAGTATCTGTGCAAAAAAAGGGGAAAAAATAGAGGCAATCTTTTTTGAGCCAATTTGGTATATAACATATAATTTTTGAAGTGGTATCAAGAACGAACAGGAATTACTTCCACTGATGAATAAAGAAGAATTCTTCCTCTGGGCGCTATCCAATGGTGTGGAATGTAGCTGTGTCTTTACAACCATCAGAGAACTGCCCATTTTATAACACTGTTAGTAATGGAGGTCAAAGACAGTTTTACAGGCATGAAAAACTTTTTGACTCCAATTCATGCAAAAAAAACCCCAAACACCCTATTTTTGAATTACATCAAAACTTCCAGTGAATATATTTTATACTTAAATTCTTGTTATGATTCAGTGTCCCAAAACTATTATCTCATATGCACACAAGCCCTGTGAATTTTGATGCCAATGAGAAGAAGACAAAATAGGCACAGGTGTACCAGGTCACAATGGAAAGGTTGTACCAAGCTTGACTTGGACAGCCAAACTCGGAATTCTAATCCAGTGCTCCCTCTGGCGCGTCACGGTGCCAGGTACCCTAAATAGCCAAAACCAGACCAATCCTAGTTCACGAATCCTTCTGATCAAAGAGAACGAAAGTGTACGCATAGCTCACTATGCTTTGCAGAGAGCTTCCTGCATGCCAGCTAGCATCCTAGGGTCTTAGAATCGGTGGCAAAAAGGAATGGATTCCCAGTATCGAGTGGAGGTGGGGAGAAGCATGGTCCTATCTGACAGAAGTCCCCTGCCTATTCGGGACGAGGTGCCAGTTTGGTGGAAGACAGTTCTTCCTTGGGGTGAGGAGAGTACGGTTTCAGGATGACCCTTATAAAGAGCTCGCACGTAGGTCCCTGATGTGCAGAGTGCACGGGAGGGTTCACTCCTAGGAGAGCCTAATGGTGCTGCGGATCTGACAGCAGGGGGCGCTCAGGCGGCGACGCACATGATGGGAGCGGCCCTCTATGAGGCTTCACTCACTGCCCACCGCTCACCTCCTGCTGGTTTCTCACAGGCCACGGGCGGTCCTGGTCAGAGGCCTGGGGGTTGGGCACCCCTGCTATATGACTGTGGACATGGAAGTCATATCGTAGATATATATGTACTTGTATATATGATTACTAAATTGCTAACGTAATTGAGGTCCACTAGACAATTAGGTTCTGTGCAAAAAGGGGAAAAATAGAGGCAATCTTTTTGAGCCAATTTGGTATATAACATATAATTTTTGAAGTGGTATCAAGAACGAACAGGAATTACTTCCACTGATGAATAAAGAAGAATTCTTCCTCTGGGCGCTATCCAATGGTGTGGAATGTAGCTGTGTCTTTACAACCATCAGAGAACTGCCCATTTTATAACACTGTTAGTAATGGAGGTCAAAGACAGTTTTACAGGCATGAAAAATTTTTTGACTCCAATTCATGCAAAAAAAACCCCAAACACCCTATTTTTGAATTACATCAAAACTTCCAGTGAATATATTTTATACTTAAATTCTTGTTATGATTCAGTGTCCCAAAACTATTATCTCATATGCACACAAGCCCTGTGAATTTTGATGCCAATGAGAAGAAGACAAAATAGGCACAGGTGTACCAGGTCACAATGGAAAGGTTGTACCAAGCTTGACTTGGACAGCCAAACTCGGAATTCTAATCCAGTGCTCCCTCTGGCGCGTCACGGTGCCAGGTACCCTAAATAGCCAAAACCAGACCAATCCTAGTTCACGAATCCTTCTGATCAAAGAGAACGAAAGTGTACGCATAGCTCACTATGCTTTGCAGAGAGCTTCCTGCATGCCAGCTAGCATCCTAGGGTCTTAGAATCGGTGGCAAAAAGGAATGGATTCCCAGTATCGAGTGGAGGTGGGGAGAAGCATGGTCCTATCTGACAGAAGTCCCCTGCCTATTCGGGACGAGGTGCCAGTTTGGTGGAAGACAGTTCTTCCTTGGGGTGAGGAGAGTACGGTTTCAGGATGACCCTTATAAAGAGCTCGCACGTAGGTCCCTGATGTGCAGAGTGCACGGGAGGGTTCACTCCTAGGAGAGCCTAATGGTGCTGCGGATCTGACAGCAGGGGGCGCTCAGGCGGCGACGCACATGATGGGAGCGGCCCTCTATGAGGCTTCACTCACTGCCCACCGCTCACCTCCTGCTGGTTTCTCACAGGCCACGGGCGGTCCTGGTCAGAGGCCTGGGGGTTGGGCACCCCTGCTATATGACTGTGGACATGGAAGTCATATACGTAGATATATATGTACTTGTATATATGATTACTAAATTGCTAACGTAATTGAGGTCCACTAGACAATTAGGTTCTCTGCTGTGTGTATTTTAAATCCATCCTCTCTTAATTTGCCCACATAACAAACTGAAGTCACAGGAAATACGATTTCCCTCCATCCACTATGACACTGAGTAACAACTTATCCACTCACTAAAAAATGGTAAAGTTGAGCTGTGAACTCTGTCTTGTTGAAATACAGCAATGTAGCTATTCCCTCCATGTATTCCACTATTTCAGCTATTGCACTGGCATGTTTACTACTGAGACATACTGAGGCAGAGAACAATAGAACATTTCCTTAAAGAATTTCCTCTTAGAAAATGGGGATATACTGAATTAGGCTTTAAAAATAAGAATTCAAAAAAATGAGGAATAAACTGACAAAACACAGCAAAGGGTAATATAATTACTATTGACAAGTAATACATATCAGGACCAAGGCAAGAAAACAACTGAGCAGTGTACCGAAGATACAAAAAGATCATTCACCAAAGAATTAGGAGTATATCATAAACATATATAATATTTAAGCTCAGTCAGAGTCAATGAGAAGCAAATTAAACCACAGGAAAACACACTATTTCCCTTATTAAATTGGAAATCATCATGGGAAAATTGGCACATTCTTGCTTTACCTGAAGAAATATAAATTACAGAATCTTTCTGGAGGACAATGTGACAGCATGTATCAGCAGCCCTGAAAGCATCCAGTTCTAGGAAAGAAATCTAGAGAAAATGACCTGATGAAAACTATTTAGCTTTAATTATAGCATCATATGGGGCTTTCCTGGTGCCTTGGTGACAAAGAATCCACCTGCAATGCAGAAGACACTGGAGATAAGGATTGGATCCCTGGGTGAGGAAGATGCTGTGCAGGAAGAAATGGCAACCAACTCCAGCATTCTTGCCTGGAGAATCCCATGGACAGAGGAGCCTGGTCAGTGACAATCCATAGGGTCACAAAGAGTTGGATACAACTGAGCAGCTAAGCACACGCATAGCATCATAATACCACCTGAAAATGAAAATGCCACCTATCTCCAAAAAGGTATAGAAAACAGATACTAAAAATATGAGAAACATTGTCTTGAATGTTAAAAGGTAACAAAACAGAATATGAGAAATCATCTGAATTCCAAAATGCTAAAAAATATACTCCTTTCAGTGGCTTGAAATCATGCGTGAACTTCAGCTTCTTTGAATCAATTTCAAAATTTTAATGAGCATTATTTTTGAAAGCAGAAAAAACAATAAAGCATTATTTGAAAAAAAAAAACATATTTTGCTAATGTACTACAGAGTTCTCAAGAAGATAACTTGCTAAAACTACTCAAAACATTCCTCAAAATTAAAAGAGAAACTCTAGGTGTGGTACTGATTACAATAAGTGTAACATACACTTCATGAACGATGAACCCTTATAAGTTTGAATAAGGCATTCAGCTAAGTAATCAAACTTATCCCAAAGCATGGGCTTCCCTGGTGGTCCAGTGGGTAAGGACACCGCCTTGCAATGCAAGGGGCGCTGGTTCAATCCCTGGCCTGGGAAGATCCCACCCCGCGGAGCAGCTGGACCGATGTGCCCAACTACCGAGCTGGAACTCTGGAGTGCATGCGCCCAGAGCTGGTGCTCTGCAACCAGAGCGGCCACTGCGATGGGAAGTCCACACAGGCCAAAGAACAAAGATGGATGAAAATAGATAAATGAAAGACCAATAGAAGTGGCCTCCCCCCAAAAAAAACTTATCCCAAAGCAAATACATAATATTCATCACAAAAATTTAAAGGCATGATTTTGTGTCTGTGTAAGGATGCATTATATATCAAGCTACAATATATTTGGTGGAGAGATAATAAAGAACAAAATACTTGAAACTCAGCCATCAATACTACATTCTTGTTTTTGCATGGCTGTGTGAGTGGATATGCATGTTGAGTACCAGATTCAATACAGTTTTTGGTCTTGATTTTATTCTTAACCTTCAGCACCATGTATACTGCCCATTTAATCAACTTTTCTTTGAAAAAAATAACTCATAGTCACATAATAGTCTTCTGGATAAAGGTGCCATTGCATCTCAATATATATACTATACCTTTAAGACTACAGCAAGGCCCCTACACAGGAAGCCTCAAGCTGTAAACCTTCAGAGGTGGAAACATACATGCCAGCCCCTTGTATGCCAGCTGTTGTACTGTACTACTGTAATTTTCGAGGTACTGTACTAGAAGATTAAAAATGTTTTCTTTATTTTTTGTGTTTGTTTCTTGTGCTCATATTGTTTTGATGAAAAGAATTATGAACCTATTTCAGTACATTACTGTCAATAACATGGGCTTCCCTGGCAGCTCAGCTGTAAAGAATCCACCTGCCAATGCAGGAGACATCGGTTCAATCCCTGGGTCAAGAAGATCTCCTGGACAAGGAAATGGCAATCCACTCCAGTGCTCTTGCCTGGGAAATGCCACTGACAGGGGAGCCTGGCGGGCTACAGTCCACGGGGTAACAAAAGTGTGGGAAACAACTCAGAGAGTCAACAACAGCGACAACTATCACTATATGGCCGGTTGTGTTAGTTGGGTACCTAGGTTAAGTCTGTTGAACTTATGAACAAAGTGGACTTATGAACATGCTCTTAGAATGGAACTAATTTGCACGTAAGGGACCTAGTCTATATTTTTTCCGACCCAACTCAAGTCAAACAATCTGATTCACACACTCCAAGCCCCAGACCCGCTGCATTCTTCCATGTCCTGGGTACATGTGATGTGACCCCCTACGGCCTCTGCGACCCACCTGTCTGCAGTGACTCCAAAAATATCTGGCTCAGCCCTGGGAGGAATGTGTTAGAGACAAGAGGCTGAATTTCAGTCCTCTTATATTTGGAAGACTTGAAACTCCAGCCATAAAAAATTAGGCATGATTTTGTGTCTGTGTAAGGATGCATTATATATCAAGCTACAATATATTTGGTGGAGAGATAATAAAGAACAAAATACTTGAAACTCAGCCATCAATACTACATTCTTGTTTTGCATGTTTGAGTGGATATGCATGTTGAGTACCAGATTCAATACAGTTTTTGGTCTTGATTTTATTCTTAACCTTCAGCACCATGTATACTGCCCATTTAATCAACTTTTCTTTGAAAAAAATAACTCATAGTCACATAATAGTCTTCTGGATAAAGGTGCCATTGCATCTCAATATATATACTATACCTTTAAGACTACAGCAAGGCCCCTACACAGGAAGCCTCAAGCTGTAAACCTTCAGAGGTGGAAACATACATGCCAGCCCCTTGTATGCCAGCTGTTGTACTGTACTACTGTAATTTTCGAGGTACTGTACTAGAAGATTAAAAATGTTTTCTTTATTTTTTGTGTTTGTTTCTTGTGCTCATATTGTTTTGATGAAAAGAATTATGAACCTATTTCAGTACATTACTGTCAATAACATGGGCTTCCCTGGCAGCTCAGCTGTAAAGAATCCACCTGCCAATGCAGGAGACATCGGTTCAATCCCTGGGTCAAGAAGATCTCCTGGACAAGGAAATGGCAATCCACTCCAGTGCTCTTGCCTGGGAAATGCCACTGACAGGGGAGCCTGGCGGGCTACAGTCCACGGGGTAACAAAAGTGTGGGAAACAACTCAGAGAGTCAACAACAGCGACAACTATCACTATATGGCCGGTTGTGTTAGTTGGGTACCTAGGTTAAGTCTGTTGAACTTATGAACAAAGTGGACTTATGAACATGCTCTTAGAATGGAACTAATTTGCACGTAAGGGACCTAGTCTATATTTTTTCCGACCCAACTCAAGTCAAACAATCTGATTCACACACTCCAAGCCCCAGACCCGCTGCATTCTTCCATGTCCTGGGTACATGTGATGTGACCCCCTACGGCCTCTGCGACCCACCTGTCTGCAGTGACTCCAAAAATATCTGGCTCAGCCCTGGGGAGGAATGTGTTAGAGACAAGAGGCTGAATTTCAGTCCTCTTATATTTGGAAGACTTGGTTTGCTGCCAAAGAAGTTGCTCTTCCTAGAAATTAAATTATTCTGTGTTACGGAAGGTAATGACCGCTATGTTACTCTAATGTTTGAAAGTCCAAATAAAATATATTTGAGAGAGAAGAATCAAATGTGTTTTAAGAAGTCAGTTTTTTGCTTTTTTGTAGGCTGAGTAGTCATGCTTGGAGTCAAACCAAACATCATGTCTATTTGGAAATTCAGTTTTATTCTTCTTTCTTGAGGGTGTCCATTATTCAAAGTTAAAACATGAAACAACAGCCAAACTCTAATTATCTACACTCACATAGACAGTGCTATGAATAATAGCTGGCATGGGTCATCACTTACACACCGTTTGGGAAGTCAGATTTCAACACTGTCCTTTTTATGCCCAATTCGCACCACTTACAAGGCCGTCCAATTACTGGCAGTCAAAATCTAGCATGGGGAGTAGGGCGAAAGTGAGTTATTTTAAAGTTGGAAATGCATAAATCAGTAGAATTTTATGGGCTGTACTCTCGATAAATCAGCCAGGGCATTGGACACTCCCCTGGTAATTTCTGATATAGTGTCAAAATACTGTAAAATATTTAAAGAACTCAACCACCAAGCAAACTACTGTGAAAGATACCTTATACAGAAATCTACAACTAGAATTCTTTACAAACCCTGTCCATAAAAGGGACACCTGTGATACTTCCTTGCAGGTGAAGAGAACTTAGTTAATGCAATACTTCCAGCCTCCCCCTAGCCCTTGGCTTTCTCTGCGAATAAACAATGAAAGAAATCGCTTTGCTAAGGTTTCTTCCTTCTTCCTCTGGAGATCTCCCTGCCTGCTGAGAGCAAGGTAAGGGCTCTGGAGCTCTGAGCAACCTCTGTCCCTGTGGGAAGCGGGGAGGAGAGGAAGGCCAAATTCCTGGGATGTCATTCAGCTTCATATCGAGCTATATCTCAACAAAATGGATATTTTCCCCGTGATGGCCACTCCTTTATTCTTTTTTAATTCTCATATCCCAACTATCTTCAGAATCAAAGAGGGATGGAGAAGAGGGTTGATATTTATTGAGTTCCTTAGAGATACCACCAAGTCACATTTCTGCACATTTTATCAGTAAATGCATAGTTTTCTACAATTTATGCCGTTGCATATTTAAGGGAGAAAAGATTACAATAAACATTACAAGATTATGAAGATCCTTCTAAACCCAAAGATTTACTTAGAACATGTGCACAGAATGCATTTTTCTTAATACATATGGAGCAAACCAAGTGTTCTGAAAAAGTCCTCCTACAACTGTGTAATGCAGTTTTATTCTTCTTTCTTGAGGGTGTCCATTATTCAAAGTTAAAACATGAAACAACAGCCAAACTCTAATTATCTACACTCACATAGACAGTGCTATGAATAATAGCTGGCATGGGTCATCACTTACACACCGTTTGGGAAGTCAGATTTCAACACTGTCCTTTTTATGCCCAATTCGCACCACTTACAAGGCCGTCCAATTACTGGCAGTCAAAATCTAGCATGGGGAGTAGGGCGAAAGTGAGTTATTTTAAAGTTGGAAATGCATAAATCAGTAGAATTTTATGGGCTGTACTCTCGATAAATCAGCCAGGGCATTGGACACTCCCCTGGTAATTTCTGATATAGTGTCAAAATACTGTAAAATATTTAAAGAACTCAACCACCAAGCAAACTACTGTGAAAGATACCTTATACAGAAATCTACAACTAGAATTCTTTACAAACCCTGTCCATAAAAGGGACACCTGTGATACTTCCTTGCAGGTGAAGAGAACTTAGTTAATGCAATACTTCCAGCCTCCCCCTAGCCCTTGGCTTTCTCTGCGAATAAACAATGAAAGAAATCGCTTTGCTAAGGTTTCTTCCTTCTTCCTCTGGAGATCTCCCTGCCTGCTGAGAGCAAGGTAAGGGCTCTGGAGCTCTGAGCAACCTCTGTCCCTGTGGGAAGCGGGGAGGAGAGGAAGGCCAAATTCCTGGGATGTCATTCAGCTTCATATCGAGCTATATCTCAACAAAATGGATATTTTCCCCGTGATGGCCACTCCTTTATTCTTTTTTAATTCTCATATCCCAACTATCTTCAGAATCAAAGAGGGATGGAGAAGAGGGTTGATATTTATTGAGTTCCTTAGAGATACCACCAAGTCACATTTCTGCACATTTTATCAGTAAATGCATAGTTTTCTACAATTTATGCCGTTGCATATTTAAGGGAGAAAAGATTACAATAAACATTACAAGATTATGAAGATCCTTCTAAACCCAAAGATTTACTTAGAACATGTGCACAGAATGCATTTTTCTTAATACATATGGAGCAAACCAAGTGTCTAAGGACAACTGTGATAATGGCATCTATTACACAAGAATGAAAAGCCTCCAGTCCTCCTCACCTTTGAAGGACAAATGTAGTAACTAATTTTAATGGCAGAATTAACTGTTTCCCATCATCTAATGCTATAAACTAAATACCCCATTTTAATACATTCCATACCATTCAAAACAATAGAAATCTTGACAGTTGGAATTATTTAACCAAACATAATTGGCTCACCCATTCACTTTGATCCAAAAACCAGAAAGGTCTTTTATGATAACATGAAGCTTACTCTGGTAATGTACAATTGGTAGTTGCCACAACAACACATGAATCTGAATATAAATACCTATATGTTTTGTCAAAATGTTTTTCTGGCTGAAGATAAATTCATCTCCTATTTTACAGGTCATATTCGGTGGCAAATGCTAAGATTCACCCAAGCATTATCATCATAACAATTATGTTGAAGATCTCAGTTCTACATCACAGAAGCTGGACAGAATCAAACCCACAGGAATTCAGTACTTCACTGAAGCAAACAAGAGGCAAAGGACAAGGGAAAATGACCATCTGTCTTCAGAAAGGGACCAAGAGACACATACTCTTTTCCCCAAGAACACAACTGTAATTGGGGGTGGGGGTCTTCTCTTCATGTCATAAATTGAACTGTTTACGTTTCTTTTTCCTTTGTCACAATGATGTTATGATGGGACACATGCTCTGGGGTTCTAAACAGAGCAGATGTTTAATATCCGACCTGGCAGAGAGTGGTGCTTATTAAACGGTCTATAATATTCTTTGTACAATGTTAATCTTTGTAGACAAATTGATTTTAATCAGGTGAATAGGATAAGGTTAATAGAGAGTTTCAAAATTTTGTAATTTCTTAGATTAGAATCTTTTAAAATTAAATTATGATTGGAATCTCTTTAAATAATGGTGCTAGTAGATATGATTAGCTTCTTTTTTAGCTTAATGATTATATATTTGGATATGTAAAGGACTGCCATGTTGTGGAGTAGAAAACGTATCTCTTAGATGCAAATCTAAACCCAAAGATTTACTTAGAACATGTGCACAGAATGCATTTTTCTTAATACATATGGAGCAAACCAAGTGTCTAAGGACAACTGTGATAATGGCATCTATTACACAAGAATGAAAAGCCTCCAGTCCTCCTCACCTTTGAAGGACAAATGTAGTAACTAATTTTAATGGCAGAATTAACTGTTTCCCATCATCTAATGCTATAAACTAAATACCCCATTTTAATACATTCCATACCATTCAAAACAATAGAAATCTTGACAGTTGGAATTATTTAACCAAACATAATTGGCTCACCCATTCACTTTGATCCAAAAACCAGAAAGGTCTTTTATGATAACATGAAGCTTACTCTGGTAATGTACAATTGGTAGTTGCCACAACAACACATGAATCTGAATATAAATACCTATATGTTTTGTCAAAATGTTTTTCTGGCTGAAGATAAATTCATCTCCTATTTTACAGGTCATATTCGGTGGCAAATGCTAAGATTCACCCAAGCATTATCATCATAACAATTATGTTGAAGATCTCAGTTCTACATCACAGAAGCTGGACAGAATCAAACCCACAGGAATTCAGTACTTCACTGAAGCAAACAAGAGGCAAAGGACAAGGGAAAATGACCATCTGTCTTCAGAAAGGGACCAAGAGACACATACTCTTTTCCCCAAGAACACAACTGTAATTGGGGGTGGGGGTCTTCTCTTCATGTCATAAATTGAACTGTTTACGTTTCTTTTTCCTTTGTCACAATGATGTTATGATGGGACACATGCTCTGGGGTTCTAAACAGAGCAGATGTTTAATATCCGACCTGGCAGAGAGTGGTGCTTATTAAACGGTCTATAATATTCTTTGTACAATGTTAATCTTTGTAGACAAATTGATTTTAATCAGGTGAATAGGATAAGGTTAATAGAGAGTTTCAAAATTTTGTAATTTCTTAGATTAGAATCTTTTAAAATTAAATTATGATTGGAATCTCTTTAAATAATGGTGCTAGTAGATATGATTAGCTTCTTTTTTAGCTTAATGATTATATATTTGGATATGTAAAGGACTGCCATGTTGTGGAGTAGAAAACGTATCTCTTAGATGCAAATCTACATAATAAAGCAATAATACAAAAGTAGGAGGGAGAGAACATATTTAAAAGCTTTTGTTAGAAGGGATTGTGGCTTTTATAACATTATACATAAATGTGCAAAATATTATATAATAAGTATATAAAATTACATAAATGTATTACAAATGCATTATTATATAACAAATGCACATATTATATAATTATTATATAAAGTTACATAAATGTATTACAAATGTATTATTAAATAATAAATGTGTTGTGTACCATAAATACATAATTATTCATCTTAATATGGAGATACTCATCTTTTATATTTATACAAATATTTAGAATCACAAGCCACTTATGTCCTTTTTTACCCTGAGGCTGGTTCTTTGAGATTTTCTATTTTATTTTACTCCTTTTTAAAAATAAAACACACAAAGTTATTGTACATTATTACTAATTATATTCCCCATGCTGAACACTTCATCCTTATGAGTCAGTCATTTTGCTTGTTTATCTGTAGTAGATACTTATTTTTCAGACCCATTTTACAGTTGAAAGAATGAGCTAAAACTTGAGAATCGCATAAATGGCCAAGGACACACAGCTTAACAGAGACAGAGAGGGGATCCATCCCAAGTCAACGCTCTTTCTCACCTTCACACCAATTCAAAGCAGAATCCAAAAAAAAATTATACTATCATTATATATACATATATTAAATATTAAAATATTAAATATGCAACAAATATCAAATATGTAACAAATGTACACATTTCATATTTTAATTTGTTATAGGGAAAAATGCAACTTTTTTTAATAAGCCAAGACCCAACTTCTTCTCTAGAAATACATTTCTGACCTGTAATAACAATTAATGGAAAAATAGGTTTCAATATACGTGATTCCTTTCCTGGATAACTATTCAGGAATCTCACCAAGGAACTTAGATGAATATCTGTCCAAGACAGAAAGCTCCTGGGAGCACTGTTTTTAAAATTAAATGTATAAGGTTAATAGAGAGTTTCAAAATTTTGTAATTTCTTAGATTAGAATCTTTTAAAATTAAATTATGATTGGAATCTCTTTAAATAATGGTGCTAGTAGATATGATTAGCTTCTTTTTTAGCTTAATGATTATATATTTGGATATGTAAAGGACTGCCATGTTGTGGAGTAGAAAACGTATCTCTTAGATGCAAATCTACATAATAAAGCAATAATACAAAAGTAGGAGGGAGAGAACATATTTAAAAGCTTTTGTTAGAAGGGATTGTGGCTTTTATAACATTATACATAAATGTGCAAAATATTATATAATAAGTATATAAAATTACATAAATGTATTACAAATGCATTATTATATAACAAATGCACATATTATATAATTATTATATAAAGTTACATAAATGTATTACAAATGTATTATTAAATAATAAATGTGTTGTGTACCATAAATACATAATTATTCATCTTAATATGGAGATACTCATCTTTTATATTTATACAAATATTTAGAATCACAAGCCACTTATGTCCTTTTTTACCCTGAGGCTGGTTCTTTGAGATTTTCTATTTTATTTTACTCCTTTTTAAAAATAAAACACACAAAGTTATTGTACATTATTACTAATTATATTCCCCATGCTGAACACTTCATCCTTATGAGTCAGTCATTTTGCTTGTTTATCTGTAGTAGATACTTATTTTTCAGACCCATTTTACAGTTGAAAGAATGAGCTAAAACTTGAGAATCGCATAAATGGCCAAGGACACACAGCTTAACAGAGACAGAGAGGGGATCCATCCCAAGTCAACGCTCTTTCTCACCTTCACACCAATTCAAAGCAGAATCCAAAAAAAAATTATACTATCATTATATATACATATATTAAATATTAAAATATTAAATATGCAACAAATATCAAATATGTAACAAATGTACACATTTCATATTTTAATTTGTTATAGGGAAAAATGCAACTTTTTTTAATAAGCCAAGACCCAACTTCTTCTCTAGAAATACATTTCTGACCTGTAATAACAATTAATGGAAAAATAGGTTTCAATATACGTGATTCCTTTCCTGGATAACTATTCAGGAATCTCACCAAGGAACTTAGATGAATATCTGTCCAAGACAGAAAGCTCCTGGGGAGCACTGTTTCACTTATTTAGTCATTATTTGCAACTTGTCAAGAACTAATTGATACAAAGTATAACTTCAATATCCTAATAGAGCTAAGACATTTCCTACAAATCAATTAACCATGATACAGAGCTTGAAATTACACTCAGCGGTTATGTGATCAACAGATAAACTGGAGGTGCCATAGCTATACCTTTTTGTTATGAGTCTTAACATTTTTATATAGACTAAAAGCACAGTATGGTAAAACATTTCTGTGAGTTTCCTGGGCTGCAGGTACTTTCTATGACTATAACTGGATTCATCAAAGGCAACCAAGCAGTTTATTCATCAGTAGGCTAGACTGGCACAGAATGTGATAGAAATTATTTATCTACGATATGTTTAGTATTTTACATTAACATAAAAGCTGTTGCTTGGGCATATAATCAGATATACTTGAAGCCAGCAAGAAGTATTAGGAACTATTCTCACTCAAATTTACTTGTCATTCGTAACTAAGTGCCGTTTATTTGAAAGCCATCAAAGTACCATAGTCCTAAGAATATCTTTACAGTGTAGGCTGTGAAAACCATCATGGACACCAACTAAAGAATCTGTCATGAAAACCATTATGGACGCCAACTGAGAATTTGCCATGAAAAGCATCTTGAACATCAACATAAGAATTTATCATGAAAACCATCATAGACAGCACCTGAAGGATCTGTCATGAAAACCATCATGGACGCCAACAGAATATTTTGTCATGGAAACCATCATGGGCATTGAGGAAAGATCTGTCTTGAAGGTGTGTTTCAGCCAGCAAAGACCCACTGTCCTACACTTTGGATGGAAGTACTGGATTTAAAAAGACTTGCTCATTTTCTCTTGATTATTGTTCACCCTCTGAATCACAGATGTTCAAGTTAGGTACTCTCAACTATGTGGCATCTTTTATTAACAAAAATAAAAAACTTTATAAATAGAAACACTTTTAAGTGTCTATTTAAAATCCTAGTATAACCAATTTCCCGACTAAATAGGTTAAAATAAAGGTGAAAACAGAGAAACAACTATAAATGGGCACTCATATCTTCTAGAGATAACCATCAGAAAAAAAAAAAAAAAAAGAACACTCTGGCAGTTCAAAATGGCAACCGTTCCTATTTTAGTTCAATTAACGTGTGACAACCAGATACAGCGGGCCAGATACAGCAGTCCTCACTTTATGGAGAAACGAATTATAGTAAATTATTTTACATGTAACTTTAGTATGTTCTTACACAAAGACAACTTGATGAAACTACTCTGGAGAATTCTTTATATTACATATAAATGCCTACCATAAATATGAGAACTTCAAAAAACCCTAACAGAAATTGCCAAGTTCCACAGCATGGTCAAGAGAAGTACTTAGTATTCACTTGTATGTCAAAAAAAAATAACTCGTGATTATTTGAAAGCCATCAAAGTACCATAGTCCTAAGAATATCTTTACAGTGTAGGCTGTGAAAACCATCATGGACACCAACTAAAGAATCTGTCATGAAAACCATTATGGACGCCAACTGAGAATTTGCCATGAAAAGCATCTTGAACATCAACATAAGAATTTATCATGAAAACCATCATAGACAGCACCTGAAGGATCTGTCATGAAAACCATCATGGACGCCAACAGAATATTTTGTCATGGAAACCATCATGGGCATTGAGGAAAGATCTGTCTTGAAGGTGTGTTTCAGCCAGCAAAGACCCACTGTCCTACACTTTGGATGGAAGTACTGGATTTAAAAAGACTTGCTCATTTTCTCTTGATTATTGTTCACCCTCTGAATCACAGATGTTCAAGTTAGGTACTCTCAACTATGTGGCATCTTTTATTAACAAAAATAAAAAACTTTATAAATAGAAACACTTTTAAGTGTCTATTTAAAATCCTAGTATAACCAATTTCCCGACTAAATAGGTTAAAATAAAGGTGAAAACAGAGAAACAACTATAAATGGGCACTCATATCTTCTAGAGATAACCATCAGAAAAAAAAGAAAAAAAAAAAGAACACTCTGGCAGTTCAAAATGGCAACCGTTCCTATTTTAGTTCAATTAACGTGTGACAACCAGATACAGCGGGCCAGATACAGCAGTCCTCACTTTATGGAGAAACGAATTATAGTAAATTATTTTACATGTAACTTTAGTATGTTCTTACACAAAGACAACTTGATGAAACTACTCTGGAGAATTCTTTATATTACATATAAATGCCTACCATAAATATGAGAACTTCAAAAAACCCTAACAGAAATTGCCAAGTTCCACAGCATGGTCAAGAGAAGTACTTAGTATTCACTTGTATGTCAAAAGTAATGTGATATTTGAGAATACTATAACTTCACTTTTAATTGTAAAGGTCATTATGTGACACTATCCTGAGAAGTTATTTAACAACACCATAAATCACAGTTTCAACTATTATCACCTGAATTTCATTTTTCTCTCTGATGAACTATTTCAGTGAGAGAGAAAAAAACAGGCTTGTGTTCTAATTGTGAAAGGCGGAAGTTGTTGGAGATACTGTAATTTGACAGTGCATAACTATTATTTTGAACAAGGAAAACACCAGTGATGTCTCTAGTGATGAGACCAAAGTAAATGACTCCTTTCCACAAGGCTATGGCAATTTTATTAGAGCAATGACCTCCTGTACTCACTACAATTGTCATTCAACCAAGTCCTATCATTTGTAACCCACAACATAACATGAAACTTACACGTCCAATACACGCAGGTTTACCCACGCCCACCAGCTGCTCTCTGTGTGCACACAGAGGCAAGAGGAATCTCTACTAGTCCTTTAGGAATCCTGTTTAGAGATGAAACGAGATTCAAAAGGAAAAGTGAAAAGGGAGAAACAAATGTGTATTTCACCTGCTGCTTCTTTTTGCAAGAAATTTGATAGAAAAACAATGCAACAAACACAAGCAAGTGTTCAAACTGCTCTTGGAAAGTTTTCTGAACGTGAATAAGGTGAAACGAAAGCAACAGTGGTAATGCTCATCACCATCTTCCATTAACTGGAGCCACATGGATCTTGCTAGTCTTTCCGTGACGCTGTGACACCAAAGCTGTATAAACGCAGGTCTCCTAAATTTCAGCGCCTCACTCCAAATGCAATCATCTTCATTCACGCCCTGAGATCCTGGAACCTATAGGGAGAATCTCCAACCCCAAAAAGATCTGGTCAAAATTTACCCCCATATTTGAGGATGCTCACCCCAATGTCAGAAACGAATTATAGTAAATTATTTTACATGTAACTTTAGTATGTTCTTACACAAAGACAACTTGATGAAACTACTCTGGAGAATTCTTTATATTACATATAAATGCCTACCATAAATATGAGAACTTCAAAAAACCCTAACAGAAATTGCCAAGTTCCACAGCATGGTCAAGAGAAGTACTTAGTATTCACTTGTATGTCAAAAGTAATGTGATATTTGAGAATACTATAACTTCACTTTTAATTGTAAAGGTCATTATGTGACACTATCCTGAGAAGTTATTTAACAACACCATAAATCACAGTTTCAACTATTATCACCTGAATTTCATTTTTCTCTCTGATGAACTATTTCAGTGAGAGAGAAAAAAACAGGCTTGTGTTCTAATTGTGAAAGGCGGAAGTTGTTGGAGATACTGTAATTTGACAGTGCATAACTATTATTTTGAACAAGGAAAACACCAGTGATGTCTCTAGTGATGAGACCAAAGTAAATGACTCCTTTCCACAAGGCTATGGCAATTTTATTAGAGCAATGACCTCCTGTACTCACTACAATTGTCATTCAACCAAGTCCTATCATTTGTAACCCACAACATAACATGAAACTTACACGTCCAATACACGCAGGTTTACCCACGCCCACCAGCTGCTCTCTGTGTGCACACAGAGGCAAGAGGAATCTCTACTAGTCCTTTAGGAATCCTGTTTAGAGATGAAACGAGATTCAAAAGGAAAAGTGAAAAGGGAGAAACAAATGTGTATTTCACCTGCTGCTTCTTTTTGCAAGAAATTTGATAGAAAAACAATGCAACAAACACAAGCAAGTGTTCAAACTGCTCTTGGAAAGTTTTCTGAACGTGAATAAGGTGAAACGAAAGCAACAGTGGTAATGCTCATCACCATCTTCCATTAACTGGAGCCACATGGATCTTGCTAGTCTTTCCGTGACGCTGTGACACCAAAGCTGTATAAACGCAGGTCTCCTAAATTTCAGCGCCTCACTCCAAATGCAATCATCTTCATTCACGCCCTGAGATCCTGGAACCTATAGGGAGAATCTCACCAAACGGTCTCCCCAAACTATTAAAAATGGATCCTGCATGTGGCAAAGAGATTTCACCCTGCTTTAAAGCATCGAGTCCATATTTGAGGATGCTCACCCCAATCGGTCATATGTCTCACAGAGTGAGCTCCGCAGGTCTGGCACAGGTGCACTCCTGTAATTTGATCTGAGTCACATCCACCACTTTTTCCCATGGCATTTTAAAAGTGGAGCAGCTCTAAAGCCTCTCGCTAAGAGAGGAGCGGAACTACCCTCCACAGCTGATGGTAGTTTAAAGCTGCTCATGGAAAGATGGATACACAATGAGATAACTCTTAGGTAGTTTGAGCACCTCCCTATTTAAGTCGTTGCAGAAAATTGCAAGCATCTCAAATATTCGCCACCTAGTTCCAAAGAGTGAAAACAGATACAGAGCAGGCCCGATACCATGATTATAAGGTATCGCTTCTCTAAACCAACATATCTGCTTGGCAACATCCGGCATGCATGCTAAAACACACCTTTCAGCGCAAAGCAAACCCGATCCGTTTAAGGTGCGTAGGGGGGACACCGTGGAAAAATAACATGCCCCTCTTTCCCACCACGCTCGTCACTACCCCTAACATTTGCAGGGAAAACACAACTTTAGGCATTTTCAGAAGTAACTGTTCATTGTGAGAACCCCCCCTCCACAGACACACAGAGACACACACCCGCGCACACACACTCACACACCCCAAAACCTCTCAGACTGTTTTCCTGCTGCACGGACCAGGAAGGCTGCACCTCCTCTCTAGCGACTTAATTCTGAACGTAGTGGTTGGAGCCAGCAGAGTAGCAATCGATGCAAACACATTACACACCAGAAGGAGAGGAAGGTCGGCGAACAAGAAAAGCTGTGCTTTCGGCCATTAATTACCGATCACCCAAATATCGCCTCGCAGCCTCCCACCCACATGCACAGCGTGGCGAACCTGGGTTTCAAACTGCTCTTGGAAAGTTTTCTGAATGTGAATAGTGTGAGACGAACGCAACTGTGGTAATGCTCATCACCATCTTCCATTAACTGGAGCCACATGGATCTTGCTAGTCTTTCCGTGACGCTGTGACACCAAAGCTGTATAAACGCAGGTCTCCTAAATTTCAGCGCCTCACTCCAAATGCAATCATCTTCATTCACGCCCTGAGATCCTGGAACCTATAGGGAGAATCTCACCAAACGGTCTCCCCAAACTATTAAAAATGGATCCTGCATGTGGCAAAGAGATTTCACCCTGCTTTAAAGCATCGAGTCCATATTTGAGGATGCTCACCCCAATCGGTCATATGTCTCACAGAGTGAGCTCCGCAGGTCTGGCACAGGTGCACTCCTGTAATTTGATCTGAGTCACATCCACCACTTTTTCCCATGGCATTTTAAAAGTGGAGCAGCTCTAAAGCCTCTCGCTAAGAGAGGAGCGGAACTACCCTCCACAGCTGATGGTAGTTTAAAGCTGCTCATGGAAAGATGGATACACAATGAGATAACTCTTAGGTAGTTTGAGCACCTCCCTATTTAAGTCGTTGCAGAAAATTGCAAGCATCTCAAATATTCGCCACCTAGTTCCAAAGAGTGAAAACAGATACAGAGCAGGCCCGATACCATGATTATAAGGTATCGCTTCTCTAAACCAACATATCTGCTTGGCAACATCCGGCATGCATGCTAAAACACACCTTTCAGCGCAAAGCAAACCCGATCCGTTTAAGGTGCGTAGGGGGGACACCGTGGAAAAATAACATGCCCCTCTTTCCCACCACGCTCGTCACTACCCCTAACATTTGCAGGGAAAACACAACTTTAGGCATTTTCAGAAGTAACTGTTCATTGTGAGAACCCCCCCTCCACAGACACACAGAGACACACACCCGCGCACACACACTCACACACCCCAAAACCTCTCAGACTGTTTTCCTGCTGCACGGACCAGGAAGGCTGCACCTCCTCTCTAGCGACTTAATTCTGAACGTAGTGGTTGGAGCCAGCAGAGTAGCAATCGATGCAAACACATTACACACCAGAAGGAGAGGAAGGTCGGCGAACAAGAAAAGCAGCTGTGCTTTCGGCCATTAATTACCGATCACCCAAATATCGCCTCGCAGCCTCCCACCCACATGCACAGCGTGGCGAACCTGGGTTTCAGGCAGCGCTTCCCGGCGGAGCCTTGCTCTCTATTGTCAGGACGCAGACGCCCCCGAAACCCGGGAATCGAGCTGAAAACGCTTTCTCTGAAACCGCTAAATATAGACCGAAGGGGCTCTGGGTCTGGCAAGCAGCGGGAGATTGGAGAAACAGCCATGAACGCATATGACTAAGTATTTCCATTTTGTTCTAGCCAAACATCGTAATGACATTGAACATAAGGGCAAAAGACGGGAGGGAAGTCCTCTCCACCCCCACCCCTCTTCTCCCGTATATCGGGGACGTCATGAACGCCACGGGGATGTTTGGGAGGGCGGCGGGGAGCAGGACTGTTGCTGTTGCCCTATATACGCCTCCTCTGGGGGAGGTGGGTGGCGGGGAGGGGGAGCACGCCGAGAAGCCACTTGGTAACCGCTCCGAGAAAGGCACTAGCCCCGGCCCCCGTTCCAGGCGCCGCCGTCTTCCGCGAGGGGACCCGGAGCGACCGCGGTCCTCCCCCGGCCGGCAGGACCGCGCAGCAGCCGCCGAGGACCCCCCCACCGGGGCGAGGAGGAGCGGGAGGACGCCGCCGCGCGGGGTGCGCCCGGCCCCAGCCGCCCGGCGAAGGCAACTCACCGAACGGCGCGGCGCCCGATGGCCGCCTCGCGAACATGCACCCGCCACCGGCGACAGCCGCTCAGTCCGGGGAAAGGCGTGCGCGCCGCCGCCCGGCTTCAGGGCGAGGTCCTGACCTTGCCCAACTGCAGCATCTTCCGCTTCTGTTGTCTGAGCGCGGCCGCAGGACCAGCGCTGCCGGCGGGAGCTGGGGCGAGCGCCGCGGGGGAGAGGCGGCTCCCGACGCGAGTGCGCGGCGCCCGGCCCGGCGGCCCCTCCGAGCGCGGCGAGCGCAGCGCCCCCTGCCCGGCTCCGCGGGCTCCGCCGGCTCGGGGCGCCGGCGGGCGGCTGCGGGCTCCTCGGGGCTCGGGGCGCCGCCGCGCCCGCCGCTGCGCTCGGCCGGCTGCCGCCGCGGGCGCGAGCCTGGGGCCGCCGCGGCGCCCGGCGCCGAGCGCTCCCGTGCTGCGCCCCGCGCGCGGCCCGCGCCACCTGTGCCGCCGCCGCCGCCGCCGCCGAGGGCGAGGCTCCTCCCGCGACGCGCGGCCGCCTCGGCCTCCACCTATGCCTCGGCGGCCGGCTCCGGCACCCGGCTCGAGAGGCGGCGTCCGCCCCGCCGCCCGGACCGGCCCTGGGTGCCGAGCATGCCCAGTGCCACCGCCAGAGCGCCGCGCTTCGCCGCGCGCATTCCACTTCTGGTTTTCGCGGCAGCAGCGGCAGCAGCAGGAGAGAGGGGAGGAGGCCGCGGGTTGGGAGAGGGCCGAGCATCCTTGGGAACGCACACCCCGGCCCTCAGATGGGTGGATGCTCGCGAACCAGGAGAAACCTGGAGAGGACCCGAGGAAGGCCTGGAACCCGGGCTCAAAGGGCCCGTTCCTTCCTGTGCGTGCAAGAGGCCGACCGTTTATTGTGTGGCAGCTCTCAGCGTGCAAACAAAGGGCAGGGGTGGAGGGGGTGCTCAGAGAGCGGGTGGGTGCGTTGGGGCCGGCGGCGGGCTGACTGTGCCTGAGCTGGGTGAAGAGGGAGGCCCTCCGATCCTGTGGTTCTAGAGCAAAGAAGACAGGACGGCCACGTCCGATCTCCCCACAGCGTGTGCCCAACCTTCCCGTCACTTCCAGGGCTTCGATCAAACGTGCTTTTCGCGGTTGGAGAGACTCTTCTCCTTAAACGAAATCCCTTGGATTTTGAACCTGGAATGTATGTAACTTCCTGCTAGAAAACCCTTGTCTAGTCTAGAACTTGAATAGATCGTAATACTAAGCTCTCCTCCTCCTCCTGAGGCACCCCCTCCTCTTTCTTCCACCTCGGCCACCTGGTCTTCCTCCTCCTTTCCCCATTCTCCCAGGCTAAAATGAAAACCCTCACCTGTTTCTTCCCCCGATGTCTCCCTATATCCCTGGCATCGTTATTGTCATTTTCAGATTGTTTTTCTTTATCACCTCCTGTTTGACAGCTGATTGACTCCATGGGAATTCGCTTTGCCTCTCTTGCCGTGTTTCACAGCAAGTATAAATCACCACAGTGAACAGGGAAAGTCTCGTTAGAAAACAAGTCCCTTGTCTTGTGCCCAGGAAGCGCTCTGTTGCACAAGTCATGACGGGACTCGGCCCTACTGCAATTATGAGGCTCGGGCAGGCAGAGCACTCCACGCCCAGGAACCAGGGCCAGGACCCTTCCTAATAATGCACACCATCCCTGACCCTGCGGATCTCAGACTGACTGAGGTTATGCTCCTCACTCTTCCCCTCCCCGCAGCTGATTCCTGAGACACAGCTAAGCATGACAGCATCCAGGAAATTGTCATCAGAGAGCTTTGAGGGGCTTGCGATTCTCAAAAAATGTTTCTCTTTTGTGTCGGAAGAGATTATCCGACCAAGTTAAGTGACCTGAATATCTATCCCAGGCGCTTCTCTAGTATTCTTTGGAGGAAGCTGATATAAATTGATGTAAGAGTAAAGGAGAAAGGTTTAAACAGGTTTGCCTTGCTTAGTTGCATCAGACTCTTTTGCAACCCCATGGACTGTAGCCTGCCAGGCTCTTCTGTCCATGGGATTCTCCAGGTGCGAATACTGGGCAGGGTTGCCATTTCCTATTCCAAGGGATCTTCCTGACTCAGGAATGGAACCTGCCATCTCCTGCATTGGTAGGCAAGCTTTTTAGCACTGAGCCCCCAGGGGAGCCCTTTAAACAAATAGAAATAAGTGCATGGGGCAGTGAATTAAGGAAGAATCTTTGACAACAGTGCAAACGTTACGGGGGCGGGGGGCGCGTGCGCGCAGAGAGAAAGAAAAGATTGGCTTCACTTCCGGTAGTTCTCCAGCCTGCCTCCAAGACTTCTGACTTCTCTGAGGGTTGACACTACAGGACCATTTTCAACAGATGTTAAACTCTAGGTTTTTATTTAAGTTCTCAGGCAGTTCAATTATTGTGGAGTAGTTGGTACAAGATGAATTAGCAGCACTGTATCCATTAGGCCACACTATATTTTAAAATGGTGTTCTTTGTTTTCACCAAAGCTTTGGTCAGATTTATGGGGAAGTATTTAACAGTGCCTCTTTTTATCTGTGTATGCCTCTTTGCATCTTTCACCTCATGAAGTCTTGGGGGGAGCAAACTTAAAGGGTAGATCAGTTATAGTTTGGATGAAATTGGAGGGAGGTGTATTGATACCATCCATAGCAAATACATCTGTCTTTTATGACTATATAGGTCTAAGTTAGGAAAATCATTTTCTAAAGTTTTTAGGTTATTTTTGAGATGAGCAATAGCAAACGTTATTCATTAATTATATGCCTTGGAAATGACTGACCCTAGGCTGTCCCTCTAGGCTTCTTCAGAGGGCAGGTGATTTCTGTTTTTCTCACATAATTGGAAACTCAAGGTAAATGAACAATTTGGATATACTGAAAAATAAAAGGATCCTGGGTGGTGTTCCACCTTGGAATGACTCACTGCTGCCATCTTTTGCTTCTTGCTTCTGATAGTTCCTGTAAAAAGGAAGATTTTGAATTCTCTAGCTCACTATGAGATCAGAAAATTATTAACTCATTATTTTCAAGTTATAGTACTCAATGCTAAAAGAGAAATTTTTACTTTTTCTTCTGTGTATACATCAAAAGAGCTGTGAGATTCAGAAATCACATCTAAATACTGAATGTTCTACATCTTGGTTTTTCAAATCACTTCAAAATTTGAAGCAAATATATTTTACATGGGGAGTTTTATCTATTGTTTTTAGGAATAAGACTTAATAGTTTAAAATGGTCTTATAAATTAATGTATCAATGTTAATGTATCATATTTTGTAGTTAAAAATATGCCAGTTTTAGAAGAGTGACACTTGTTTGATTTGAAGTGATTTTAATATAGCCGTATAACTTGCCTTTGACATTCAAATAGAAGATAGTATTCCTGTAATTTTTAAAGTAAATTATTTACTGATAAACAAGTGGTAATTCCTCAAGTTCTGGAGTATTCAGCTATGAGTGATTGCTGTTGCTGTCCAGCACTTAAACAGGAGTAGTAATGACACTCCTTTAAAATTTACAATTTAAATTTTAAATAAAATTATTTAAAATAGGAACATAACTACTATGCATATATATATATATATATATATATATATATATATATATATATCAACATATATACATATCAACTCTCTTGTGACCCCAGGGACTGTAGCCCACCAGGCCCCTCTGTCCATGGGCTTCTTCAGGCAAGAGTACTGGAGTGGGTTGCCGTTTCCTTCTCCAGGGATCTCTCTGACACAGGGATCAAACCTGCATCCCCTGCATTGCAGGTGGATTCCTTACCTTCTGAGCCAACATATTTCCTTCTAGTTGACTATATGCTTATGATATGGATGATTCTTTTATTCAGTGTCTTTCCTTCCATGTCTTCTCATTGTTTTTGCCTCCTCCAGGAATTTTGTGTTTATGCCAGGACATAGGTGACATGGTGAGGAAATAGGACTTAAAGTACTGAAGCAAAGCAAGAAGGATACAGAGGGTGTTCAGTAATGGGTGAGGTTAGATCCAGTAAAACATTAGTGAACTTTATGGAGGAATCAGAGAGCAATGAGGGATCTATCAAAGGCACCTACCTGTATCAAAGTTGCAACCTGGCACTAAAATGCGTAAATCCTATGTAGGCTGGTCATAACTGGACAATGAGTCAGAAGTCTGTGTCAACAGGCTTTGGGGAATTACAGAAAGAAGACATAAAATTATGGAGTATGAACCCAGACAGAATTTTAATAACAGGCATTGGCAGCAAGGAGAAATAAGCATTAGGCTATGATTTATCAGCAATGCTGGTAGACTTAATGAACTTCTAGAAGATGAAAGATCTGACTGCCAAAACTGGTTGACTTGGTGCCTACAGGCAAAGGATAGTAAGGATAATCCTGTATATAAGATCCAAACAGTGGAGCAGGGAAGTTCTTATCAAGGTTCATCAAACTTTCTAGATACATTTTAAGACAGAGTTGATTTAGTATAAAAGTTTCATCAACCAAATTTCAGCTTTTAGACCCAACATCTAGGTCAGTGGTTCTTAGTGGAAACATTAGCATTCTGTTTCATAAATATGTAGGAGGGTATTTCCTTATTGTCACTAGCATTTAGTGGTCACAAGCCACACACTTTTTAAACATTCTGCCATATATATGACAGTTCGACAGAAGGAAGAATAGCCTGTGTCCTTCACAACTTTTCATCCAAGGTTGTTAAGAATCTTTCCAGATGTATCTAAGCCTACCATATCACTACATTATACATGGAAGTGAGAAGCATTTTTGCATAGTTTTAATATACATTGCATTTTGCAGGAATGCTACTAAGATATAAACTATGGATAGATTTAACATTGTTTTGTTCAGAAATTGGCCAAGGTTTGTTCATAAGGTTAAGAACAATGTCACTAGTAGTATATGCGTATGCTTAGTTGCTCCATTGTATCCAAGTTTTTGTGACTGTAGCCCACCAGGCTTCTCTGTCCATGGGATTTTCAGGTAAGAATACTGGAGTGGATTGCGATTTCCTTTTCCAGGGGACCTTCCCAACCCAGGGATCAGACTCACATATCCTGTATCTCCTGCATGGCATGTGGATTCTTTACCCTCTGAGCCATCAGGGAACCCATCAGCTCATCAAAAGCAGACTCCTGCATCAGCCTGTTGGTATAGCCATTATCGTTATGATGATGCTACATGTAAGGACAAGTGTCTGAGTATTTGGTTAGCTCTTCTACTCTAGATGTGACCAAGCGTTTACATAAAGAAAAACACAATATTGTATTTTAAAATTATTTTCCTTTTGTTTCTTCTTTGTATTTATGTTAAACTATTGCCTAGGCCCTTAAAAATCTGTTAATAGCCATGAAGTTCTTTTCAAAATGACAAAGTAAACATTATATATAATAGTTATAGAAATAAAACATTGGGTTTCAATAGCAGTGAAAATGAAATACCTAAATGATTCCCTTAAACAGCCTTTATTATAATCATGTATACTGTAACCCCAGCAGGAAAAGCTGAGGCTTCCCACCAAATGTGTTCATTATTCTATTATTGTTATAGTATAAAATTATAATTAATGATTCATCATATATATAGGCCTAAGATTGGCCTGAGTGAATAGGAAGAATCTGCAAATTCATCCTGCTTTTCCCTCAGTCTTATGATTTCAGAGTCACCTTCTTCCCTGAATCCCAAATATTTGTCCCCCCATATCACAATTTATTTTGTTGTTTTGCTTTAGAACTTCGATTTGGCTTTTGAGATTTATTTATCTTCTCCTTTCTTTATTCACTCTTCTAATTCAGCCAAAATATTTTCATTGAGTCCAAATTGCTGTTGGTTACCTTCCCAACATCTATCTTCCCCTGTCTTCCTTTTGTACAGGACCCAGATTTCGTCTGGCAGGGCACGTGACCGCCGAAAAAGTCACACGTCTCGCCTTCTGTTGCTGGTGCATGTAATCCGTCATTGAGACAGACATGAGAGTCCAAGGGAGTGTTTAGAGAGCAGTTTGCTTTTGTGGAAGATTCCCCAGTGTTGCTTGGTCTTTCCTCCTTCCCACAGCCTGAACTGCAGACTGCAGTCTGGATTTGGATCCTGAGAATGAAAGCCACAGACCAAAGGTGGCTAAATCTAAAATTGAAGGATATTGAAAGATTTCTGAAGCTGCTGCACTGAAGTGGGACTTCTGTTCCCTGAGCTTCTTACTTTGGGAGAAAAATTTACCTGTATTTGGTTAAGTCATGTAGTCAGTTTCTGATCTCTACAGCCAAATGCAATCTTGGGTATATTCAATATATGTTCTGTAATCTGTCCACTCTGCTTACTATAACTGTGATCACCTTAAGTATTTCCCTTGCAATATATTTTCTATGAAATTTAATTTTTCTCAGCAAAATGACTACCTGAATATGATCTGAAATTACATGTATTACAGGATAAATCAGTAATAAACCAATCTAACATAGGGTGAGATTTTTGTCACTGATCAATAAATGAAGTTAGGTTGAAAATTTTGCACAATGAATGCACCCTATATGAATCCAATGACTTTTACGTGGTCTCCCAAAATGAATAACTCAGTTTCAAGTTCTGAGTCTCCTTAATATTTTCCACTTCTAGGATTACACTCAAGGTTGTATAGAGTTCATACTATGAAATCAATTCACTCATTAAAATTCTCAAAGATCTCATTTTATTACCTAAAAATCAAGCAAAATTTCGCATCTTAGAGTATAGTGATAATCACATGAATGAATGTGCATCATTAGAACGTTTTTTTCATTTGCAATAATCCTTCTTCCTGATGATTTCAGAGTCACCTTCTTCCCTGAATCCCAAATATTTGTCCCCATATCACAATTTATTTTGTTGTTTTGCTTTAGAACTTCGATTTGGCTTTTGAGATTTATTTATCTTCTCCTTTCTTTATTCACTCTTCTAATTCAGCCAAAATATTTTCATTGAGTCCAAATTGCTGTTGGTTACCTTCCCAACATCTATCTTCCCCTGTCTTCCTTTTGTACAGGACCCAGATTTCGTCTGGCAGGGCACGTGACCGCCGAAAAAGTCACACGTCTCGCCTTCTGTTGCTGGTGCATGTAATCCGTCATTGAGACAGACATGAGAGTCCAAGGGAGTGTTTAGAGAGCAGTTTGCTTTTGTGGAAGATTCCCCAGTGTTGCTTGGTCTTTCCTCCTTCCCACAGCCTGAACTGCAGACTGCAGTCTGGATTTGGATCCTGAGAATGAAAGCCACAGACCAAAGGTGGCTAAATCTAAAATTGAAGGATATTGAAAGATTTCTGAAGCTGCTGCACTGAAGTGGGACTTCTGTTCCTGAGCTTCTTACTTTGGGAGAAAAATTTACCTGTATTTGGTTAAGTCATGTAGTCAGTTTCTGATCTCTACAGCCAAATGCAATCTTGGGTATATTCAATATATGTTCTGTAATCTGTCCACTCTGCTTACTATAACTGTGATCACCTTAAGTATTTCCCTTGCAATATATTTTCTATGAAATTTAATTTTTCTCAGCAAAATGACTACCTGAATATGATCTGAAATTACATGTATTACAGGATAAATCAGTAATAAACCAATCTAACATAGGGTGAGATTTTTGTCACTGATCAATAAATGAAGTTAGGTTGAAAATTTTGCACAATGAATGCACCCTATATGAATCCAATGACTTTTACGTGGTCTCCCAAAATGAATAACTCAGTTTCAAGTTCTGAGTCTCCTTAATATTTTCCACTTCTAGGATTACACTCAAGGTTGTATAGAGTTCATACTATGAAATCAATTCACTCATTAAAATTCTCAAAGATCTCATTTTATTACCTAAAAATCAAGCAAAATTTCGCATCTTAGAGTATAGTGATAATCACATGAATGAGTGATTCATGTGATGACAATATGGCTAATATTAGTGATGACATTAAAATGACCTTTGACTCCTGTGGTTTTAGCTGTGCTAGCAAAGCCTGCCTATTCTCTGATTATACGCATCTTATTCGGTCATCCAGACTACAGAGGTGATACCATCTTGTCAATGAATGCTTTTCATATTCATTTTTGCTAATAAGCATTAACTGAATTTCTTCCACATGCACATAATTATATCTTGTAGCCCAATGATGAGAGTCTACACTAATCTTCATTTTTTCCTTTTTTCACCATCATGCCACTATTTTATTTATATTTGTTTTTTATCCATCGTTTTATTCTTTGGCATATTTGGGCCTCCCATTGCAGTGGCCTCCCTCGGTGCAGGGCACTGGCTCTGGACACATGAGTCCAGCCGCTCCGTATCACACAGGATCCTCCCGGGCCAGGGATCGAACCAGTGCCCCCTGCACTGCAAGGCGGACTCTCCAACCACTGGGTCACCAGAGAAGCCCTAATCTTCATTTTATAAACTGAAGTTTATTGCCTTTGCTGAAGTTTTAGAAATTCCAAAATGTGTAATATCTTGACCAGAGTCAAGTAGCTTTCCTCTTTGTTGTATATCATGATGATATATATCTTATATGCCATCAAGAAATAAACATTGGCTATTCTGTAGAATGTGTTACTTTAGTTTAGTTGTTGTTTTAAATCCATCACGATTTTGTCTTTGTATATGGAATACTTACTCAGAGTTTTGTTAATGACTACCTGAATATGATCTGAAATTACATGTATTACAGGATAAATCAGTAATAAACCAATCTAACATAGGGTGAGATTTTTGTCACTGATCAATAAATGAAGTTAGGTTGAAAATTTTGCACAATGAATGCACCCTATATGAATCCAATGACTTTTACGTGGTCTCCCAAAATGAATAACTCAGTTTCAAGTTCTGAGTCTCCTTAATATTTTCCACTTCTAGGATTACACTCAAGGTTGTATAGAGTTCATACTATGAAATCAATTCACTCATTAAAATTCTCAAAGATCTCATTTTATTACCTAAAAATCAAGCAAAATTTCGCATCTTAGAGTATAGTGATAATCACATGAATGAGTGATTCATGTGATGACAATATGGCTAATATTAGTGATGACATTAAAATGACCTTTGACTCCTGTGGTTTTAGCTGTGCTAGCAAAGCCTGCCTATTCTCTGATTATACGCATCTTATTCGGTCATCCAGACTACAGAGGTGATACCATCTTGTCAATGAATGCTTTTCATATTCATTTTTGCTAATAAGCATTAACTGAATTTCTTCCACATGCACATAATTATATCTTGTAGCCCAATGATGAGAGTCTACACTAATCTTCATTTTTTCCTTTTTTCACCATCATGCCACTATTTTATTTATATTTGTTTTTTATCCATCGTTTTATTCTTTGGCATATTTGGGCCTCCCATTGCAGTGGCCTCCCTCGGTGCAGGGCACTGGCTCTGGACACATGAGTCCAGCCGCTCCGTATCACACAGGATCCTCCCGGGCCAGGGATCGAACCAGTGCCCCCTGCACTGCAAGGCGGACTCTCCAACCACTGGGTCACCAGAGAAGCCCTAATCTTCATTTTATAAACTGAAGTTTATTGCCTTTGCTGAAGTTTTAGAAATTCCAAAATGTGTAATATCTTGACCAGAGTCAAGTAGCTTTCCTCTTTGTTGTATATCATGATGATATATATCTTATATGCCATCAAGAAATAAACATTGGCTATTCTGTACAATTTGTTACTTTAGTTTATTTGTTGATAATAATGTTATCAAATAGTTCCCAAGGTCACTAAGATTTTGTCTTTGTATATGGAATACTTACTCGGTTGGTTAGAGTTTATAGTTCTTACAATCATTATGCAAATTATTCAAATTTGCATAATTATTAAGGTTAAATGTTCCAAATAATTGAACATTGTTTAAAATTTTGTTAACTTAAAAGTAACAAATTCTCATTATAAACAAATACTATAACTATTTAGTCAGGAATACTGGAAAAGGTTACCATTATCTCCTCCAAGGTATCCTCCTGACCGAGGGACTGAACAAACATCTATTGGATCTCCTGCATTGGTAGGTAAATTCTTTACCACTGTGCCACCTGGGAAGCCCATGAACAAATTAGAAAAATTTTTAAAAACTATGAAAAAGAAAAACTCATAACCTCATAACCCAGAACTAAAGCAGTTTGTTTTAATTATATTCCAGAAATGTACCTCCTCTTATTAGGTTAAAATTATATTTCTATAATTTTCCCATTTCATTTTATGACTAACGCTTTCCTATTATAAGGTTAGATCATTCTTTATATAGGCAGTTTTCTATTTTATATATTTGGCTGTTATTACATAATTCTTCTGATACTAAGGTTTTAATTAAGATTGTTTTCTGAAACTGTTGGAAATGATGAACATCCCAGTTGAAAAATAGACCAAACTTCTATTTCTGATTAAGATGGAATCACTTGTGGCAGTCCAATGCTTCTACTGAAAATAAATATAATTAGTGAATGAAAAGCAACACTATTTCTCTAAAGTATCAGGAACCTGCAGAATCAAAAATGAACAGAGAAGCCAAGGTTTCAGACAGGGGAAGATAATGACGGGTTGAATCGATGCTGTGTGTGTATCTTTTTTCCTGGAACATTTGCCAACACTAGATGCAGTGAGAGAGGCTGAATTTTGAGTTTCCCCAGGCAGAGGGTCATTGTTTGAGACACAGATGCAAGCAGAGGTTTTGCTAATCTCCTTGGGCTTCAAATAAAAAGCCAATCAGGATCCCATTGAAAAGGGGAAAACAGAGAACTGAGGCTGAAACGTAACTGAGTTCCCCTGAAAAAATTTTGCTAATTTCTGAAACTGAATTAGGTCAGAAAATTAAGAAAAAAGTCTCTGAAAATCAAAATATAATTGTAAAAGTCTTGTGCAGGAGAGAAAAACCTTTGCACCCAGGACCTTCTTGAGACAGTGCTTTGGGAAGCTCCTCAATATTATAAAACCAAATAATTGAACATTGTTTAAAATTTTGTTAACTTAAAAGTAACAAATTCTCATTATAAACAAATACTATAACTATTTAGTCAGGAATACTGGAAAAGGTTACCATTATCTCCTCCAAGGTATCCTCCTGACCGAGGGACTGAACAAACATCTATTGGATCTCCTGCATTGGTAGGTAAATTCTTTACCACTGTGCCACCTGGGAAGCCCATGAACAAATTAGAAAAATTTTTAAAAACTATGAAAAAGAAAAACTCATAACCTCATAACCCAGAACTAAAGCAGTTTGTTTTAATTATATTCCAGAAATGTACCTCCTCTTATTAGGTTAAAATTATATTTCTATAATTTTCCCATTTCATTTTTATGACTAACGCTTTCCTATTATAAGGTTAGATCATTCTTTATATAGGCAGTTTTCTATTTTATATATTTGGCTGTTATTACATAATTCTTCTGATACTAAGGTTTTAATTAAGATTGTTTTCTGAAACTGTTGGAAATGATGAACATCCCAGTTGAAAAATAGACCAAACTTCTATTTCTGATTAAGATGGAATCACTTGTGGCAGTCCAATGCTTCTACTGAAAATAAATATAATTAGTGAATGAAAAGCAACACTATTTCTCTAAAGTATCAGGAACCTGCAGAATCAAAAATGAACAGAGAAGCCAAGGTTTCAGACAGGGGAAGATAATGACGGGTTGAATCGATGCTGTGTGTGTATCTTTTTTCCTGGAACATTTGCCAACACTAGATGCAGTGAGAGAGGCTGAATTTTGAGTTTCCCCAGGCAGAGGGTCATTGTTTGAGACACAGATGCAAGCAGAGGTTTTGCTAATCTCCTTGGGCTTCAAATAAAAAGCCAATCAGGATCCCATTGAAAAGGGGAAAACAGAGAACTGAGGCTGAAACGTAACTGAGTTCCCCTGAAAAAATTTTGCTAATTTCTGAAACTGAATTAGGTCAGAAAATTAAGAAAAAAGTCTCTGAAAATCAAAATATAATTGTAAAAGTCTTGTGCAGGAGAGAAAAACCTTTGCACCCAGGACCTTCTTGAGACAGTGCTTTGGGAAGCTCCTCAAGTTTTAAGTTAAAACCCCTAGAAGGTTGCCCTCTGAGAGCTGGGAAAATCAGAGATAGATGGACACTTACTGATAGTGTGGCCTCAGCTAAATTCACCTAAGTCCCTAATTGTATTAGAGGTGACCAGGTCATCCTTCTGATTGATGGAGAAAAGAGGAAACCCTTTCAGGCAGAACTCCAAAATGCTTATTACACAGTGTCCAACATTCAATCAACAGAGGCCACCACGGTGGGAGGCCCACACGGACCAAAGAACAAAGATGGATGAAAATAGACAATAGAAGTGGCCCGACTACCCCTCTCCCTCCTTCCCCACCCCACCCTACCCCAAAATAATAAATAAATAAATAAATGTTTAAAAGAACATTTATTATGCAAGAATAAGAACAAATGACAAACAGGCAATCAACAAATCTATATTAGAAATAGGCCCATATGTGACATATATGTTGAAATTAGCAGACAAGATATTTAAAATAAGAATGATCAATATGTTCAAGAAAATGAATGTAGAAAAAATAGAGAAAAACATGTAAAGAGGAAAAGCTCACCAGCGAATTGTAATCTGTGAGAAAGAATCCACTGGGAATTCCAGAATTTAAAGACATAATAACTGAAATTAATCCTAGTAATTATATTTAACCCATTATATACAAAATATTATCAAATCCACGTGTAACATTTGACAAACTCAACCACATGCTGGATTATAAAGCAAGTTACAACAAGTTTGAAATGTCTAAAATCATTTAGAGAATATTCTCAGACAATAGCAGAATTAAATCAGAAATCCGTAACTACTGTGGTGATCATTTCATAAAGTGTAAAAATAGTGACTCACTAGGTGGTACACATGAAACAAATATACTACTGTTTGTTAATTATAATTCAATTTTAAAAATAGCAGAAAATTCTATTAGGCACTTAATCTGTATTACTTTAGAATAAATCTACTAAGAATGTTGACTTCTGTTCATACAGTTGATAACCATGTAAATGTCAAAATCTGTGAGATGTAACTGTGACGCCTTTATAGTATCTATAAAACCTATTATATCATGTGCAACATGCATGAACTACAAGTTGCAGATATGGAACAGCAGTCAGTGTGAGGCTGATGTTCTTGAGAGGGAGAATACTTACCAAGGCTGCCTACTTTTATGCTAGTTTTCTTCCAGGAAGATTTTTGGAGGAGTGGTGCATTTATATATAATGCAAACAAGAGAAGTAACTTCACTGGAGAGACAAGGCAGATATTAGAGTCGGGGGTTTCTAAAGTGTTTGTAATTTGGAAAAGAGGGTACTTGAAGAAAAGGAGACATGGATAGGGAAATCCAGGAGTTTCCATGGAGACCCCTCTTGGGTTGTCTTGACCAAATCCTGGATTCCATTCGAGTGGCACAAGATGCATAAAAGCTAGGTAGAGAGCAGCTACTGGGAGGCAGCGAGCTGAGCAGGGAGCTCAGAACTTGTTTTGAATTATGGAGACTTAGTGAAAAATCTTTATGAAGATTGTGATCCAAAATCTTAATGAACAAGTCAAATGTTGAGATACAACATTTAAGAGTGTATAAACTGAATTCTGTTCCCTTAAAATTTGTATGTTGAAACTCTAACTCCCATCGTGATTGTTTGTAAATACAGAGCCTTTAAAGAGGTAATTAAGGTTAAATAAATTAATAGGGATTGGGCCGTAATCCAGTAGGACTGGTGTACTTTTTGGGCATCTGCAAGTCAAGGAGAGGGACCTTGGAGAATCTCATCTTGACCCCTTGATCTTGGACTTTTAAACTTCCGCACTATGAGAAATTAAATTTCTATTATTTAAGCCACCCAGTCACTGGGGTTTTGTTATGGAAGTCCCAGAAATCTAATAACAAAAAATAAGGGCAGCTACACGTTAGGATTGAAGGCTGCATGTTATATAGAAGTATGGGCAAAAAACCTTTAAAAGACTTGTTTGAAGAAAGCCTTAAACCAGAGCATGATAGATCAACACATTCCATTGGTAATCTACTGTCTGCCAATGGAAAACTCAATACTTTTTGAGGAAAAATAATGCAGCCCAGTGTCTCTTATAGATATTATCTGAATTTTTCAGAATGTAATAAAAAGCACATTATATATGAAAAGGGGAAAGAACCATACAAAGAAGGAAGGGAAAGGACTCATCAAAAAACTAAAATGTTTTAAAATCCTTAAAAGCAGAGGAAAGCAAAACATTCATAAAAGAAAATAACAATTGGGGTAAATCATAGGTTTGTCAAAAGAGGTTATGGAAGTAAAAAACAATGAACCAAAATCTTAAAAAATAGAAAGAAAAGATTATCAATCCATATTGTTAAATTTGTTGAAAGTAACCCTTTACACATGATGGCAAGATAAAGATATCCTCAAATGAAATAAAACAAGAAAATTCATTGCAATCAGCTTTCTCTAATAGAAAAGTTAAAGGAAGTTCCTCAGGCTGATAGGAAATATCAGAGGAAATCTTGAAACTTTAGGAGGTAAGGAAGGGCAATGGAAATAGTTAATATCTGAAAAAAAACCGAAAAGTCTTTAAAATGTTGAGTACAACATGATGTAATAAATTTGAATTCTGTGAAAAATCTTTATGAAGATTGTGATCCAAAATCTTAATGAACAAGTCAAATGTTGAGATACAACATTTAAGAGTGTATAAACTGAATTCTGTTCCTTAAAATTTGTATGTTGAAACTCTAACTCCCATCGTGATTGTTTGTAAATACAGAGCCTTTAAAGAGGTAATTAAGGTTAAATAAATTAATAGGGATTGGGCCGTAATCCAGTAGGACTGGTGTACTTTTTGGGCATCTGCAAGTCAAGGAGAGGGACCTTGGAGAATCTCATCTTGACCCCTTGATCTTGGACTTTTAAACTTCCGCACTATGAGAAATTAAATTTCTATTATTTAAGCCACCCAGTCACTGGGGTTTTGTTATGGAAGTCCCAGAAATCTAATAACAAAAAATAAGGGCAGCTACACGTTAGGATTGAAGGCTGCATGTTATATAGAAGTATGGGCAAAAAACCTTTAAAAGACTTGTTTGAAGAAAGCCTTAAACCAGAGCATGATAGATCAACACATTCCATTGGTAATCTACTGTCTGCCAATGGAAAACTCAATACTTTTTGAGGAAAAATAATGCAGCCCAGTGTCTCTTATAGATATTATCTGAATTTTTCAGAATGTAATAAAAAGCACATTATATATGAAAAGGGGAAAGAACCATACAAAGAAGGAAGGGAAAGGACTCATCAAAAAACTAAAATGTTTTAAAATCCTTAAAAGCAGAGGAAAGCAAAACATTCATAAAAGAAAATAACAATTGGGGTAAATCATAGGTTTGTCAAAAGAGGTTATGGAAGTAAAAAACAATGAACCAAAATCTTAAAAAATAGAAAGAAAAGATTATCAATCCATATTGTTAAATTTGTTGAAAGTAACCCTTTACACATGATGGCAAGATAAAGATATCCTCAAATGAAATAAAACAAGAAAATTCATTGCAATCAGCTTTCTCTAATAGAAAAGTTAAAGGAAGTTCCTCAGGCTGATAGGAAATATCAGAGGAAATCTTGAAACTTTAGGAGGTAAGGAAGGGCAATGGAAATAGTTAATATCTGAACAAATATAAAAATACTAGTCTTTCCTCAAGTTTTATTTTACACATAAGTCTGTTATAAATAAAATGTTAAATATTTTTCTGGTGTACTGTTTGATTTAAGTAAGTATAAATTTACATTTAAGAAAATGGACATTACATTCAGGATTTTATGAGTGACACACCTTTCTTTAGTCTGATTGGCAAACACAAAAACTTGGAAAGGGGAGTAGGGAGAAAGCTCCCCTTTTACACAATGATCATAATAGCACTTATTACATTTTTTTAAGAATATATTGATCATATGGAAAGTGACTTCCTCAAACTGAACAGTGTCCTGGAAAAGCCAATGTGTATCATTAGGAAAAATATATATGGATGTAATATTAAAATTATTGATTGTGGCATGTGATCATGAAATATTTATAATATCCACATATAGCAATATAAATACATAAAATATGAAACTGTAGTCACTGAAATGAATGTAGTCATAATAGGTATAACAATTAAAACAGCTGGGCAATCCAAATATACCCCTTTCAAATTTGCTATGTCTTCTCCACTGACTGTATTCAGTGTTGATTAGAGTGGAGAAATGTTAATACAAGGCACATCTATCATAAGAATTTCAGTGGTTAGCTTGTAATATATGACAAGATTCTGAAAAACATTCCTCTATGTTATGTAAAATGATTTTGAAAGGCATGTTTTTCTTTTTTATTAGGCAGAGCATGGCAAACATTCAAACCATTCTATGATCACTCAGAGCAATACCTTTTTTACAATAGTCTTCCGGTAATAAAAGCACATTATATATGAAAAGGGGAAAGAACCATACAAAGAAGGAAGGGAAAGGACTCATCAAAAAACTAAAATGTTTTAAAATCCTTAAAAGCAGAGGAAAGCAAAACATTCATAAAAGAAAATAACAATTGGGGTAAATCATAGGTTTGTCAAAAGAGGTTATGGAAGTAAAAAACAATGAACCAAAATCTTAAAAAATAGAAAGAAAAGATTATCAATCCATATTGTTAAATTTGTTGAAAGTAACCCTTTACACATGATGGCAAGATAAAGATATCCTCAAATGAAATAAAACAAGAAAATTCATTGCAATCAGCTTTCTCTAATAGAAAAGTTAAAGGAAGTTCCTCAGGCTGATAGGAAATATCAGAGGAAATCTTGAAACTTTAGGAGGTAAGGAAGGGCAATGGAAATAGTTAATATCTGAACAAATATAAAAATACTAGTCTTTCCTCAAGTTTTATTTTACACATAAGTCTGTTATAAATAAAATGTTAAATATTTTTCTGGTGTACTGTTTGATTTAAGTAAGTATAAATTTACATTTAAGAAAATGGACATTACATTCAGGATTTTATGAGTGACACACCTTTCTTTAGTCTGATTGGCAAACACAAAAACTTGGAAAGGGGAGTAGGGAGAAAGCTCCCCTTTTACACAATGATCATAATAGCACTTATTACATTTTTTTAAGAATATATTGATCATATGGAAAGTGACTTCCTCAAACTGAACAGTGTCCTGGAAAAGCCAATGTGTATCATTAGGAAAATATATATGGATGTAATATTAAAATTATTGATTGTGGCATGTGATCATGAAATATTTATAATATCCACATATAGCAATATAAATACATAAAATATGAAACTGTAGTCACTGAAATGAATGTAGTCATAATAGGTATAACAATTAAAACAGCTGGGCAATCCAAATATACCCCTTTCAAATTTGCTATGTCTTCTCCACTGACTGTATTCAGTGTTGATTAGAGTGGAGAAATGTTAATACAAGGCACATCTATCATAAGAATTTCAGTGGTTAGCTTGTAATATATGACAAGATTCTGAAAAACATTCCTCTATGTTATGTAAAATGATTTTGAAAGGCATGTTTTTCTTTTTTATTAGGCAGAGCATGGCAAACATTCAAACCATTCTATGATCACTCAGAGCAATACTTTAAATATTAATGCACTAAGATAATACAATAGTCTCCAGTATCCTGTAGTGCCTCTTGCCCCCATATTAAATGATCCTGAACATGGTCTCTGAACATCTAGCCATAACCAAGCAAAAGCTTATCAATACAGGTTGCTCAAATACCCCTGCTTTCATGACAGGCACACACGCACATGCTCAAGATTAAAATACCTATCTTTTTTTGTCATAGAGTCTCTGCACTGGTAGAGATCGTGAGATTTTTTAGGACTTTTCTATCTTTATTTTTATGGGATATATAATAAAACACTTGGCAGAACACTTCCAGACAAAAAAGAATGAAAAATACTGAGCAAGATGATTTTACTGTGAAATGGATTTCTGGGATTGTTTAATGGCTAGATGTCAATCTGAAAAGATTTGTGGTTGACCTTGCCCTGTTTCATACTGTGAACTGATAAATGTAAATGAAGGCACACAAAGCATCATATCACTGTTGGACATGCAAGAAATAAAAATCAAAGAATTGAAAGAGAGCCTAAAGTTTCAGGATGCAGTTCAGGAGATGAACACAGTGGTCTAAAATGAACAAAATGAAATTCACTGCACAGAAACATACAGAGATTCCCTTATGTTAAAACAAGGGTGCGAACAAGCCCAGCTTGGGAGAGCAGAGATTCTGGACAATGACCTTCACTGCACTGCCTTCTCCCAGTCCATGAGTGTGCATGGGCCCAACTGATACCCACTCCATTCTATCTGTTCGGGGAAATTTCCTTCCAGAGCCTTTAAGGGAAGATTGACTTTCCTAACTACTGAAAACTGCTGTTAATTCTACTCAGAGGTGAGCTTCAGTGACAACAACTAATCCAATTCCTCACCTGCCTAGAAAGCCATCTTCATGCTAGTATGGACATGAAAATTAAGCCTCAATTACCCAGCTGATCTCCAACACCACCTGGATCCTACTTAGAGTGACTGGGTTGTGCCTCTTGGCATTACCATCCCCAGCTGTCAGATTAATAGTCAAGCCCTCTGGTCACTCTGCTTGCCATTAATTGTCACCCTTTCGCGATCTTGTGTACTCCTTTGGAATTTTTGGCTTAACATAATTATGCCCTCCTACATTATTTTTAATTCATTTAAATTTTATTGTTTAAATTCATTAATGTGTACCAAATTTTAAGAGATCTCTTTTCAGGTTAACATATACCCATGAAGTTCAAGTTTCATAATACACATTCTTTCCATGTGATTTAACATTGTTTTTCATTAAGGATAATTTGCTGTTATTTATCTGCACTATTTCACAGTCAATATATTAAAGTCTTGGAACAACTAAATTCCCAATTAAATAGACAGATTTATAGTAGCTATTGTTCTAACTCAGAAATAGACTACTTGTGGTTTTTTAACTGTCTGCATTATTTAAAGCTAATATCTGTTCTAGTTCCAACAAAATTTAACAATAGGTAATCCATATGCCTTTCACTTAGAAGTTTACATGCATTTAATTTTCATAAAGTTTTGTCAGAAATTTTATTTTCCTAATTCGTTAAGAAAGCTTTTCAGGCTAGATTTAAAATTTTGAGTCAATTTGCTTAATAGACTAAATACTAATTCATCTATTTGTACTCTGTTTACTTCTGAATAAGCTTCTCTGCTGATTCTTGGTTTATCCAATTCAGCTACCATCCATTGATTTTTTGTAATGATAATTGAGGGTTTAGCTCTCTTTCAGTCAATCACCCTTCAAGTTCCCTCTCTTGGACTGATCATTCCCTCATTAATTCATCAGCTCATCAATTATTTTCTAAATACCAATTCGGTGACAGGCTATGTTCTAGTCACTGAGAATACAGCAATATTTTTTACCTCATAGAGCTGATGTTTTGAAGGAGGAGAAAGACAGCAAACACAAAAATTCTTGTTTGCCTATGAGGCTCTCAGATTGTAAGTGACAAAGTCTCTGAGGAAAAACAGAGAAGAAAATGGTGATAGATATTTAAAGAGTACTGCTCTTGATTTTCTTTCATCAAAATATTTCTTGATTCTTCAGGGAAAATCTATATCTTAAAAAATTAGAAAATATAGCTAATTTTTCAGGTATATATTTATGATTTTTAGCTATATGCTCCATGTAGTCATGTTTGTGCCCATGCAATCTCAGAATATTCCAGAAATCAGCAAACAACCTACTTTTACTTGTTTTTCTTTTTTAAAAAATTTTGGTCCCTTTTATTGTTTTGTTTTGTTTTGTTTTTTCATCCATCTTTATTCTTTGGCCTGTGTGGGCCTCCCATTGCAGTGACCTCTCTCCTTGCAGATCTCTGGCTCTAGGCACATGTGCCCCAGAGTGCTGGCTCTTAATTGGACACACCAGTCCATCCACTCTGCAGCACACATGATCCTCCTAGGTCAGGGATGAAACCAGTGCCTTGACACAGAAAGGCAGATTCTTCACCCACTGGACCACCAGCAAAAGCCCCCAACCTTTATTTTTATTTTTATTTTTTTAAAAAAACTCTCTCTCTCTCTCTTTTTTTTTTTTTTTAACCATTTTTGGGGTGGGGGGTACTGGGGGACGGAGTGGGGACAGGCGAGCCACTTCTATTGGTCTTTCATTTATTCAGTTTCGTCCGTCTTTGTTCTTTGGCCCGTGTGGGCCTCCCATCACAGTGGCCTCTGTTGTCGCAGAGCGCCGGCTCTGGGTGCATGCGCTCCAGAGCTCCGGCTCAGTAGTTGGACACATCGGTCCAGCAGCTCCGTGGCACGTGGGATCTTCCCAGGCCAAGGAAGGAACTGGCGTCCCTTGCACTGGAAGGCGGTGTCCTTACCCACTGGACCACCAGGGAAGCCCGCCCCAAACCTTTACTTGTTGATTGAAGGTAGTGAGGAGCTTGCACACAGCACTGCACATTGGAAGGAGGAGAAAAAACAGCAATATTTTACCTCATAGAGCTGATGTTTTGAAGGAGGAGAAAGACAGCAAACACAAAATTCTTGTTTGCCTATGAGGCTCTCAGATTGTAAGTGACAAAGTCTCTGAGGAAAAACAGAGAAGAAAATGGTGATAGATATTTAAAGAGTACTGCTCTTGATTTTCTTTCATCAAAATATTTCTTGATTCTTCAGGGAAAATCTATGTCTTAAAAAATTAGAAAATATAGCTAATTTTTCAGGTATATATTTATGATTTTTAGCTATATGCTCCATGTAGTCATGTTTGTGCCCATGCAATCTCAGAATATTCCAGAAATCAGCAAACAACCTACTTTTACTTGTTTTTCTTTTTTAAAAAATTTTGGTCCCTTTTATTGTTTTGTTTTGTTTTGTTTTTTCATCCATCTTTATTCTTTGGCCTGTGTGGGCCTCCCATTGCAGTGACCTCTCTCCTTGCAGATCTCTGGCTCTAGGCACATGTGCCCCAGAGTGCTGGCTCTTAATTGGACACACCAGTCCATCCACTCTGCAGCACACATGATCCTCCTAGGTCAGGGATGAAACCAGTGCCTTGACACAGAAAGGCAGATTCTTCACCCACTGGACCACCAGCAAAAGCCCCCAACCTTTATTTTTATTTTTATTTTTTTAAAAAAACTCTCTCTCTCTCTCTTTTTTTTTTTTTTTAACCATTTTTGGGGTGGGGGGTACTGGGGGACGGAGTGGGGACAGGCGAGCCACTTCTATTGGTCTTTCATTTATTCAGTTTCGTCCGTCTTTGTTCTTTGGCCCGTGTGGGCCTCCCATCACAGTGGCCTCTGTTGTCGCAGAGCGCCGGCTCTGGGTGCATGCGCTCCAGAGCTCCGGCTCAGTAGTTGGACACATCGGTCCAGCAGCTCCGTGGCACGTGGGATCTTCCCAGGCCAAGGAAGGAACTGGCGTCCCTTGCACTGGAAGGCGGTGTCCTTACCCACTGGACCACCAGGGAAGCCCGCCCCAAACCTTTACTTGTTGATTGAAGGTAGTGAGGAGCTTGCACACAGCACTGCACATTGGAAGGAGGGGTGCCATTCTAGAGCAATGAGACACGTGGACAATGATTTCTCACTTCACAGTGAGCAGAATTTTGAAATATGACTTTGGTTTGGGGGTCCTTTTGGTTTTTGTTTGTTTTCTGCATTTCTCTTTTGGACTTGAAAAATCAAACTCTGGATTTGCAAAGTTGAAAGAGTTAAAAACAGCCTATGCATTATCTACTAAGCACTAACTCACCTCACTTTTTATTCCTACAAATTTTTTTTAAATGAAGTCTATTTTTTTTTATTCTTTTCTCATTTTTGCTTCCTTGCTGCACCAAGAGACATGTGGGATCTTAATTCTCTGACCAGGTATCAAACCTGAGCTTCCGAGCATGGAATCTTAACCATTGGGTCACTAGAGAAGTCTCCCAAGTTATTTTAAAGAAACTCTTCTCTTCATATGTTATAAGACTAATTTGTAAGTGAGCTTGTTCTAGTGTTTCCTCTTGGGAGGGTTTCGTTTCAGGAAACACTGAAGACTGTCACATCACTAATGTGACCAGTGCCAGAGCACATTCACACTACTTTGAAGACATAGGAGCCAGGCAACTGGAAGACAAAGCTACTATTTGTGAAAAAGGGGACTGTATTTATGACATTCAAATGCATAATTGTGTCGATATAAGAGGATGACCTTGAAAGGCTATCCCTTATCTCAGTAATAAATATTATCTGGAAGCCTGACCCCATGTGTAGATACGGTTTTTAACACCAATTCTTTGCAATTTGGAAAATCGCTTTTGCAAGCTTCACCAATATGAAATATGAGCCTCCTGCCTTGAAATATTATGAGCTGCTCGAGTAAACACCATATGGGTTACCAGGATGATTTAGAAGAACAAAGTTGTATATAATCCTGGAAGTTAGATTTTTCTTTGAGCTAATAAATTTTTTCCAATGACCTAGTGACATCTGATAGAACAGTACTCCCCAAATTAATTTTACTGAGTGTAAATTATACCTTAATAGAAAAATACATGTCTGAGAAAATATCAATATTAACAATAATAAAATCATATTCTAGACAGGAACCGAAACCTTTACTTGTTGATTAAAAGGGGAGCTTGCACACAGCACTGAAGGAAGGAGGGGTGCCATTCTAGAGCAATGAGACACGTGGACAATGATTTCTCACTTCACAGTGAGCAGAATTTTGAAATATGACTTTGGTTTGGGGGTCCTTTTGGTTTTTGTTTGTTTTCTGCATTTCTCTTTTGGACTTGAAAAATCAAACTCTGGATTTGCAAAGTTGAAAGAGTTAAAAACAGCCTATGCATTATCTACTAAGCACTAACTCACCTCACTTTTTATTCCTACAAATTTTTTTTAAATGAAGTCTATTTTTTTTTATTCTTTTCTCATTTTTGCTTCCTTGCTGCACCAAGAGACATGTGGGATCTTAATTCTCTGACCAGGTATCAAACCTGAGCTTCCGAGCATGGAATCTTAACCATTGGGTCACTAGAGAAGTCTCCCAAGTTATTTTAAAGAAACTCTTCTCTTCATATGTTATAAGACTAATTTGTAAGTGAGCTTGTTCTAGTGTTTCCTCTTGGGAGGGTTTCGTTTCAGGAAACACTGAAGACTGTCACATCACTAATGTGACCAGTGCCAGAGCACATTCACACTACTTTGAAGACATAGGAGCCAGGCAACTGGAAGACAAAGCTACTATTTGTGAAAAAGGGGACTGTATTTATGACATTCAAATGCATAATTGTGTCGATATAAGAGGATGACCTTGAAAGGCTATCCCTTATCTCAGTAATAAATATTATCTGGAAGCCTGACCCCATGTGTAGATACGGTTTTTAACACCAATTCTTTGCAATTTGGAAAATCGCTTTTGCAAGCTTCACCAATATGAAATATGAGCCTCCTGCCTTGAAATATTATGAGCTGCTCGAGTAAACACCATATGGGTTACCAGGATGATTTAGAAGAACAAAGTTGTATATAATCCTGGAAGTTAGATTTTTCTTTGAGCTAATAAATTTTTTCCAATGACCTAGTGACATCTGATAGAACAGTACTCCCCAAATTAATTTTACTGAGTGTAAATTATACCTTAATAGAAAAATACATGTCTGAGAAAATATCAATATTAACAATAATAAAATCATATTGAAGGATTTTCCAGTATTTGTCATGTCCCTCCCTACAACATATTTTCCTACACTTCTGATGATCCAAGTCAGTGGCCTCTGCCAGGAATATGACTCCTCATAGTTCAAGAATAGTGTTCCCCAAAGAGCCACATCCATCTGGAAGCCCCAAATGTAAACTTATCTGGAAATGGGAATCTTTGCAGATGTCAATGGTGAACGGAAGACGACGTCAAACTGGATTAGGGTGGCCCTAAATCCAGTCTGGGCTCCTTCTTAGAAGAAAGAATGCCCAGATGCACACATGGAAGAGGCCCTGTGAAGACAGAGCAGAGATTCGAGGCACAGCTAAGGACCCCATGGAAGCACCGGAAGCTGGGAAGAGGCAAAGACAGAGTCTTTCTGGATCCTTCAGAAACAGGGCCCTGCTGACACCCTGATTTCAGACCTCAAGACTCCAGAACTGTGGGAGGATAAGTTTCTGTTGATTTAAGCCCCCATACGTGGTTATTTGTATTATGGCAGACCTAGACTCTTGAGAGTTCCTTGGAGAGCAAGGAGATCAAACCAGTCCATCCTAAAGGAAATCAACCCTGAATATTCATTGAGAGGACTGATGCTGAAACTGAAGCTCCAATCCCGTGGCCATGTGATGTGAAGAGCCAGCTCATTGGAAAAGACCCTGATGCTGAGAAAGACTGAGGGCAGGAGAAGAAGGGGACAACAGAGGATGAGATAGTTGGATGGCACCACTGGCTTAATGCACATGAACTTTGGTGAACTGCAGGAGATGGTAAAGGATAAGGGAAACTGACATATTGCAGTCCACGGGGTTGCAAAGAGTCAGGCATAATTTAGGAAATGAACAACAAAAACAAACGTAGGAAATGAATACACTGCTCCTCTTGCCCAGAGGACCATAGGATAGTGACAGCTAGCTGGTGTGTCCCTGGTGGAGGTGTCCTCTTTGGGGACTAGGACTTTGAAACCTGCAGAGCCCAGTATGGCAGGCATGGAAGACACAGGTTGTAAATGACTACCTTAATAGAAAAATACATGTCTGAGAAAATATCAATATTAACAATAATAAAATCATATTGAAGGATTTTCCAGTATTTGTCATGTCCCTCCCTACAACATATTTTCCTACACTTCTGATGATCCAAGTCAGTGGCCTCTGCCAGGAATATGACTCCTCATAGTTCAAGAATAGTGTTCCCCAAAGAGCCACATCCATCTGGAAGCCCCAAATGTAAACTTATCTGGAAATGGGAATCTTTGCAGATGTCAATGGTGAACGGAAGACGACGTCAAACTGGATTAGGGTGGCCCTAAATCCAGTCTGGGCTCCTTCTTAGAAGAAAGAATGCCCAGATGCACACATGGAAGAGGCCCTGTGAAGACAGAGCAGAGATTCGAGGCACAGCTAAGGACCCCATGGAAGCACCGGAAGCTGGGAAGAGGCAAAGACAGAGTCTTTCTGGATCCTTCAGAAACAGGGCCCTGCTGACACCCTGATTTCAGACCTCAAGACTCCAGAACTGTGGGAGGATAAGTTTCTGTTGATTTAAGCCCCCATACGTGGTTATTTGTATTATGGCAGACCTAGACTCTTGAGAGTTCCTTGGAGAGCAAGGAGATCAAACCAGTCCATCCTAAAGGAAATCAACCCTGAATATTCATTGAGAGGACTGATGCTGAAACTGAAGCTCCAATCCCGTGGCCATGTGATGTGAAGAGCCAGCTCATTGGAAAAGACCCTGATGCTGAGAAAGACTGAGGGCAGGAGAAGAAGGGGACAACAGAGGATGAGATAGTTGGATGGCACCACTGGCTTAATGCACATGAACTTTGGTGAACTGCAGGAGATGGTAAAGGATAAGGGAAACTGACATATTGCAGTCCACGGGGTTGCAAAGAGTCAGGCATAATTTAGGAAATGAACAACAAAAACAAACGTAGGAAATGAATACACTGCTCCTCTTGCCCAGAGGACCATAGGATAGTGACAGCTAGCTGGTGTGTCCCTGGTGGAGGTGTCCTCTCTTTGGGGACTAGGACTTTGAAACCTGCAGAGCCCAGTATGGCAGGCATGGAAGACACAGGTTGTAAAATGAGACTTCTTGTCTTTACCCCTTGATGCCTGATCCATGCATTCTTCTCAGAGACACATCAATATAGTAAAGCCTTTGACTTGAAGTGTATGCTATGTCCTGGGAGAATTGCATCCATTCCTGGGGCGTCTTGCCTCTGAACTTCCACTCCAGCTGTGTCCCTAACAGGCCATCCCAGCCTTCTCTTGGAGCAGCCTTCTCTGGGTGGTGAGGAATGTGAGGAGACTAGTTGATCTCATAGAAATGAGCCTATTTCTGTGCCTTCTTGGCTGTAAAGGGTATCCTTTAATGGAACACTTTGTTATGTGGCATCACAGGCTGCCACCGTGGTCCTGGCTCAGACTCTGAGAATGGCAACAAAATAGAGAAATGAAGCCTTTATATTAAAATAGTCTTTGGGAGATTTCCCTGGTGATTCAGTGGTTATGACTCCAGGGGGTGTGGGTTTGATACCTGGTGGAGGAAATAAAACCCCATATGCCACAGGGCATGGCCAAAATTTAAAAAGGAAATTCTTCTGCACTACTAATAATTTAAAATAAATGATAATATGATTTTTATAAATTATATGTTTTCATTAACATTTGACAACAGATATATAATATATATATATATATATATATACATATATATATATATATATATATATATACACCCTACGGCTTCATTGTCATGTCCGACCCTCTTCATTCCCATGGACTATGCCCCACCAGGCTCCTCTATCCACGGGATTCCAGGCAAGAATACTGGACTGTGTTGCAATTTGCTTCTCCAGGGATCTTCTCAACCCAGGGATAGAACTCACGTCTCCAGCATTAACAGGTAGATTTTTTACCACTGAGCCACCAGGGACGCACATAAGCTATGCCTTTAGCTGTTCACTATATGTTGTCTATGTTTACTTCCCCAACTTTTGGGGACCAATATTAGAATAATTAGAATGATCATTATCTTTTAAAATTTATTTATTTATTTGGCTGCACCAAGTCTTAGTTGCCACATGTGGGATTTTAGTTCCCTGACCAGGAATCAAACTCGAGCCCCCTACATTGGGAATGCAAAGTTTTAGCCACTGGACCACCAAAGAAGGCCATCATTATCTTTATTATAGTAATCATTATTTAATAATTTTACCCAGTTTTGGTATGTGGGGTATACTCTGGTCTCTGCCTATGAAATGAAAGTTGGATTAATTCAAATCAGTCAAGTATAATGTACTGAGAGGATGTCCATTTGAAACATTCTGTCATTGAAGAAAATTCTAGAAAGCTGTGTTTGCTATCTTTTTCTTTATAACAAATTGTCATGACAGTCTGTGGCTTAAAATAATAATAATGCTTTATTGACGTGTCAAGTTCTGTAAGTGAGGAATTGAAGGGGTCTCAGTGCCTCTGGTGGAAGATGTGAAAGTTGTGAACTTGGAGCACTTGAAGTGAATCCACCCATGCATCTGGGAGTGACTCTGGCTACTGGCTGAAAACAGCTGGCTCCTTCTGCGGGGACAACTTCATGGGTTTCCTTGTGTGACCTGGGCTTTCTCGCAAGATATTGGCTGGTTCCCTGTGAGAATCAGAAAGAATGAGGAGAAAGAGCAGGAGAACCAGGAAGAAGCTATGTTCTCTGAATGAGATTGCCCCAGAAGGTCCATGGCATCACTTTAGCTTTCCTCCACCTGTCATCTGGAGTCAGATTCCCCACCCAGATCCAGCGGGAGGAGGCAGATTACTCTTGTCTCTGGAAAGAGGACCTGTCCCGCTGTAAGAAGAGGTGAGGGGTAGGATAAGATACACTCTCACAGGGATGAAAGAACCCACCTTCATGTGTGTTTTGGGAGCCTGATACTGTACTGTTTTGACCACATTTGTCATGGGATTCTGATGACACTTCTGTGAGACAAATACTGACTCTCCTTTTTAAAAAAAAACTATTTTAGGAAAAACTACATGTTTTTAAATATCTGATGATCAAAATATCTGATGCTGCTGTATATTTTACACTCCACGTATTTTACCCAGTACTGATAGCAAGGAACTGTTAGACCCTCTTGCTGCGTGCATGTGCGCTAAGTCACTTCAGTCGTGTCCAACTGTGTGACTGTATGGATTGTAGCCCACCAGGCTCCAATGTCCATGGAATTCTCCGGGTAAGGGTACTGGAGTGGATTGCCATGCCCTTCTGCAGGGGATCTTCCCCAACCAGGGATCGTGCCTGCATCTCTTATGTCTCCTGCGCTGGCAGGTGGGTTCTTTACCACTAGCATCACCCGGGAATCCCAAAGACAAGCAAGATACATAGAATGCAAGTGTACTCCAGATCAATCATTAATTTTCTTGGATGTTAAACTGTCATATTTATTAACTTCAATATTTGTGTATCTGAAATTTTACTTCAATTGATACCTAAACCCAGGGCCCAGACCTGATCAAACCCTGCTTGGGACTTGAACTCACATGGCTGGAGTTTGAATTCCAGCTAAAACCCTGTTTGGGATTCGAACCCATGTGACTGTGGCTTGAACCTAGCCAAAACCGGTTTGGGACTTGAACCCACGTGGCTAAGGCTTAGCCCCAGCCAAGACCCTGCTTGGGTGGTGAATCCACATAGTCAGGACTCAATCCCAGCCAAAACTCTGTCTGGGACTGAACCCACGCGGCCAGGACTTAATCCAGCACTCACCCAACATCTGGACCCATTGAGGCTCAGGTTCTTCATGCCTCAACGCAGAAGGAACTCAGCAAGAAGCAGAGTGATAGGCAAGAAGAGGATTTATTAGGATAGGGTACTTGTAAGAGGTGCAAGCCAGCAGGTAGGAAAGCTCTGCTCTGCTCTCCTCTCAGTTGAGTGGGCAGCCATATATATAGGATGGTAGAAGACCGCCCCCCCCTCAAGTAGACGCAGATGCAGGACATCCATCATTGGTTGCTTCTTTGCCAGCTCCTCCTTCATCAGCTGTTTATACCCAGTAGAGCCTGCTTTACTGAACAAGGAGCAGCTCTCCTGAGTTATCATCAACTCACTGGCCTCCCAGTCTTTCTCAGGTGTTTCCCTTTTACATGCCCTACTAGGACTCTACAAGCACCTACCTATTCCACTCTGTCTCTATCATATCTGTTGAATGATAGCAAGGAACTGTTACCCCCTGCATGCTAAGTCACTTCAGTCGTGTCCAACTGTGTGACTGTATGGATTGTAGCCCACAAGGCTCCAATGTCCATGGAATTCTCCGGGTAAGGGTACTGGAGTGGATTGCCATGCCCTTCTGCAGGGGATCTTCCCCAACCAGGGATCGTGCCTGCATCTCTTATGTCTCCTGCGCTGGCAGGTGGGTTCTTTACCACTAGCATCACCCGGGAATCCCAAAGACAAGCAAGATACATAGAATGCAAGTGTACTCCAGATCAATCATTAATTTTCTTGGATGTTAAACTGTCATATTTATTAACTTCAATATTTGTGTATCTGAAATTTTACTTCAATTGATACCTAAACCCAGGGCCCAGACCTGATCAAACCCTGCTTGGGACTTGAACTCACATGGCTGGAGTTTGAATTCCAGCTAAAACCCTGTTTGGGATTCGAACCCATGTGACTGTGGCTTGAACCTAGCCAAAACCGGTTTGGGACTTGAACCCACGTGGCTAAGGCTTAGCCCCAGCCAAGACCCTGCTTGGGTGGTGAATCCACATAGTCAGGACTCAATCCCAGCCAAAACTCTGTCTGGGACTGAACCCACGCGGCCAGGACTTAATCCAGCACTCACCCAACATCTGGACCCATTGAGGCTCAGGTTCTTCATGCCTCAACGCAGAAGGAACTCAGCAAGAAGCAGAGTGATAGGCAAGAAGAGGATTTATTAGGATAGGGTACTTGTAAGAGGTGCAAGCCAGCAGGTAGGAAAGCTCTGCTCTGCTCTCCTCTCAGTTGAGTGGGCAGCCATATATATAGGATGGTAGAAGACCGCCCCCCCCTCAAGTAGACGCAGATGCAGGACATCCATCATTGGTTGCTTCTTTGCCAGCTCCTCCTTCATCAGCTGTTTATACCCAGTAGAGCCTGCTTTACTGAACAAGGAGCAGCTCTCCTGAGTTATCATCAACTCACTGGCCTCCCAGTCTTTCTCAGGTGTTTCCCTTTTACATGCCCTACTAGGACTCTACAAGCACCTACCTATTCCACTCTGTCTCTATCATATCTGTTGAATGTGTTCAGAAATTTTTTGGGAAATGGAACAGAGGTTGAATTAAAAATGACATTTTTTTTCAGAGATGCTACTAAACAGTTGACGTTAATCTGAGCATGATTATTAATAAAATGTTTATTTCCCAAAGAAAATGAGTTTCTATTTCATATGATTATTATAGAAAGTCTTATCTTAAAAGGATATTATGAGTCATTTGTGTAAACTCCCTTACACAAAGGAACCCTGAAGCCTAAAGAAGATGAATTATTTATCCAAGGTCATGACAAGATGAAACATCATACCCAAGGTTATGCTTTAATTATAGCTTATTTTCAATTTAAGAATTTTTAGAGAAATGAAATTATACCTTAAGAGTAGCACACCAGGGGCTTCTCTGGTGATTTGGCGGTTAACACTCCACTCTTCCAGTGTAGCAGGCACAGGTTAGGTCCCTTGTAGGGGAACTAGGATCCCACATGCTTCAGCAACCAAAACACAGAAGAAAAATAATACTACATTGATACTGACATGCCTCCTACTTTTTGCTAGATTCATCATAGAATGAAAGAGGACACGTGTTGAAAAGCATTATCCGACATCAGTCAAAACGATTATGCAAAATGTTAAAATGTGGTGATAACTGCAAAAAGTAACTGTTAAAAAACGTTTGTTGTTAATATGGTGAATTTCAGTCTTAAATTTGATGCATCAGCATTATATTTTAAAACTAGCATGTCACTGGAAGTTCTGTATGTAATAAATAGTCAATATTCTGGGAAGAAGGAAGCACATAAATACACAGATATTTCAGAATGTTGGTGGCAGCTTTATCAGAGTAAGTTTGTCTTTTAATTTTTGATTGTTAAGCAACATTGAGTGGATATTTTCTCGACAGCAGAGACTTGGTTTTGCATTTCTGACAGATATTTGAAGGGATATAAAAGAGAAGTTTATCATCAAAACACTGGCCTATTTTTTTTTGGAAATTCACATTGAATGACATTTTATAATTTTTGTATTGATCTCCTAAATGGTATAGTAAATTTACTAAAGATATTAACTCATCTTAGTAATTCCTCTTCCATGATCTGATCACTTTCCACTTCCAGGAATAGCTCATCCTTAGAGTCCTTTAGATTATAAGGAAATTAAAGTAGACAGGGAAATCAACCCTGAATAGTCATTGGAAGGACTGATGCTGCAGCTGAAGCGCCAAAACTTTGGCCACCTGATGTGAAGAGCTGACTCATTGGAAAAGGTCCTGATGCTGGGAAAGATTGAAGGCAAAAGGAGAAGAGGATGGCAGAAGATGAGATGTTTGGATGGCATCACTGACTCAATGGACATGAGTTTGAGCAAACTCCAAGGATAGTGAAGGTCAGGGAAACCCTGGCCTGCTGAAGCCCATGGAATCGCAGAGTCAGATACAACTTAGCAACTGAACAACAGCAGCAGTGGTTCTAAGTGAAGCTAATAGTGGACGAGCTCTGACTAAGGTGTGTTCTCCCTCCCCGAGCCTTACTGCACCACTTTGCCTGCTCTGGAGATCACAGGATCTGATATTCTTCTCATCCATTCTACACAGTTAGGTGGCAGGCTGATCTTTCTCACCTGATTGAAGCTCATGAGCAGGAATGGATCATGAACTACCTAAAGAAAACAATGTCATAATTGTTGATTAATACTAAAATATAAGGGGGCGAGGAAGACCTCAATGTCACAAAGTTGATACTTTCATTAGAATAAATAATAAATAGAATTTAGGCTTGGGATATAGCTGAAAGAGTGAATAGTGCTTTTCACTTAAGACTTAAAAAAAAAAAGACAGACTACAAATCCCATTTCTCTAGGTCTATTTTGTGTGCAAAGAAAACTAAAATAAACATATTTGCTTTTAAAATATGACTATGTTGACATATTGAATTATTTATCTTCTATTGCTTTCATCTCATAAAACAAGCAGCCTGTGGCATCCACAGGTACTACCCCCTGACACACAGGGCACACATTGACACACACACATACACAGTGGCTCACATACATATTTCTTTTATGTGGTATATATACAGACTTATCATATGCTCTAGCAATTCAGCCCCTATGTCTATTAGGATCTAGGTAAGAGGATCAATTTTTGGATATCCAAAAGAATGACAATACTTGGTCACACCAAAAACTGCATACAAATATTCACAGCAGCATTATTGATAATAGGTACAAAGTGGAGCAACCCAAAGGTCCATTAGCTGACAAGTAAAATGCAGTCTCATTGGCCCTTGAACAACAGATCTGAACTGTGCAGGTCCACCTATAGGCAGATTTATTAATAGTAAATATTACCACACTACACAATCCATGATCACGTTGAGTTTTTGATGTCTGCATCCTTTCCACGTGATTAGACTTGGGCACAGGGTGTCAAGAAGATCCAAGCTGTACCTTCTGAACAGTGTGAAAGTCATACTTTTCATTCATATATTTGAATCTGATACAAAATGAAAATTAGGTTAGATCACATTTAGCAGTTAAAAGAATTCGTTTGAGGGGTATCTCTAAAAATAGATTTAAATATGCTTTTGAGTTAGAGGGGGAAAAATCCAATCAGTTAAAGAAAATCTGTTGAACTTCAGTATTTTTTTTGTTCATATAAATTACCATAAATAGTGATATAATCAAAAGGAACACTTGGAACAGATCATAAATGAGTTAGTATTGTATTTTGCTTTCAGTTTTATAGCCAATGTGATTACTAATAACAGGAGAAATATTTGACACGTACTTTTGTTATGAACCTAGACTAAAGTGTGTAAAACTATAACAGTTTTTAAAAGGACTATTTTCACATGAAATGATATTCAGCTTTTATTCAGTTTTATGGATCCAATATACATTGATAAAAGAAATCACAATTGAAAATGTGATACACATCTTTCACAAAGATATTTTTGCAGCCTTTAATTCATGTGAACAATAGAAGAGAAAATTTATACTTATATGATGCCTACTGGAGAACTTACAAGCAAAAGCTTGTTTCAATAAATAAACTGTCAAGGTCAAAAGGACAATGATGCTATAAGTGCATATTTAAAGTTGATTTATTAGTATAAAGATTATACTATTCAAATACTATAATGTTAGCTTTCTTAGCAAAAATGTGTCTTATTCCAGCTTACCTTTTATATCTAGTTTAAGAAATAGTCATCTGTGGCTCATTTTTTCAAGCTTTATTTGAACTTCCTCAATGAATGAGATTAATGATTAGGTTCAAAATGCCATTTTTATAGGTCAAGTACGGGTTTTTGCTTTTAGTCACGAAGTCGACTCCAACTCTTTTGTGACCCCATGGACTGTAGCCTGCCAGGCTACTCTGTCCATAGGATGTTCCAGGCAAGAATACTAGAGTGGGTTGCTATTTCCTACTCCAGAGGATCTTTTCAAGTCAGGGATTGAACCTAAGTCTCCAGCATTGCAGTTGAAATCTTTACTATTTGAACCACTAGGGAAGCCTATATATGGTCTTGTTGTTTAGTCACTAAGTCGTGCTTGACTCTTTGTGATGCCATAGACTATAGCCCACCAGGTTCTTCTGTCCATGGAATTTCCCAGGCAAAAGTAGTAGAGTGGATTGTCATTTTATCCTCCATATATGATCCTGTCATTGTCTATTTGTACATTGAAACATTCATTTGTATATTCAAATCTTAATCCCTGCTTTTGCTTGTGAGAAGTTGAACAGTTCAGGGTAGGCTAAATTTCTGGATGTTATTGCCTCAGGGTGGTCCACTTTTCTCCTTGGTCAAGTATATTTAGAGATCTTCTTAACCTTTTTGCTATTGTGTCATCCTGGGGAGTATCTGGCAACAGAGCAACTGCATAGAAGATTTAAGACTAAACGGAATGCATCAAACCAGCATCATGACCACAGTCACACACACACACTAATTCAGGCCAGAAAACAAACCCCAATGGGGAATGAGCATCAATCTTAGAGTGCTAAGTATATGCAATGCAATATTAAGGCAATGTATACCCTGTTATACCTCACCTATTTCATTGATCCAGAAACAACATCAAGTGTTATCAATGATACAGACACCACCATGATGGGCTAACAAGACATCTAGAGTAAAGTAATTGTTTATCTTGACCTTTGAGAATATGTTGAGACTGATCTGTATTCCATTTATGGCAAGAGTATTATCATTAATATTTTCAAAGTTACTGATCAATTTATTACCGCCTGTTCTATTTGCATCATTCCTTCCCTTGGGAACATTGCTCTGATTGTTAACAGAAACAATGAGTCAGTATTTCTCCCAGGTAGATTGCCTGTATAGTCAAGAAAAGCCTTGTTTTAAAGCTCATGTCTTTTTTGGAATATCCAACCTTCCTTATTTATGGGATTGGTATCTCTGTACAAACAAATCTGGAAACACTATCCTGACGTGCAGGAAGCTTTTGTCTGAGACAAACAGATCCAGGTGTATTGATCACAAAGAAAGTAACACATAGTCAGGGCACATGTTGATCCAGAAGGAAAGATGTTACTACCTAAAGTCAGAACCAAGGCTTTATCTGGGCTGATCTCTATTAGTGTCTTCTAGTTGGCAAATAACTAGCTTATTGTCCTATGAAGGTTGTTAAATTCAAGTTTAGAATTATATAAGGTCTAACAAACAGATTGTAGGACTGACTAAGGATTGACTCCTGGAATTTCAGACCTCTTTGTGAGAAGTTGAACAGTTCAGGGTAGGTTTTAAATTTTCCCTGGATTTGTACATTGAAACATTCATTTGTATATTCAAATCTTAATCCCTGCTTTTGCTTGTGAGAAGTTGAACAGTTCAGGGTAGGCTAAATTTCTGGATGTTATTGCCTCAGGGTGGTCCACTTTTCTCCTTGGTCAAGTATATTTAGAGATCTTCTTAACCTTTTTGCTATTGTGTCATCCTGGGGAGTATCTGGCAACAGAGCAACTGCATAGAAGATTTAAGACTAAACGGAATGCATCAAACCAGCATCATGACCACAGTCACACACACACACTAATTCAGGCCAGAAAACAAACCCCAATGGGGAATGAGCATCAATCTTAGAGTGCTAAGTATATGCAATGCAATATTAAGGCAATGTATACCCTGTTATACCTCACCTATTTCATTGATCCAGAAACAACATCAAGTGTTATCAATGATACAGACACCACCATGATGGGCTAACAAGACATCTAGAGTAAAGTAATTGTTTATCTTGACCTTTGAGAATATGTTGAGACTGATCTGTATTCCATTTATGGCAAGAGTATTATCATTAATATTTTCAAAGTTACTGATCAATTTATTACCGCCTGTTCTATTTGCATCATTCCTTCCCTTGGGAACATTGCTCTGATTGTTAACAGAAACAATGAGTCAGTATTTCTCCCAGGTAGATTGCCTGTATAGTCAAGAAAAGCCTTGTTTTAAAGCTCATGTCTTTTTTGGAATATCCAACCTTCCTTATTTATGGGATTGGTATCTCTGTACAAACAAATCTGGAAACACTATCCTGACGTGCAGGAAGCTTTTGTCTGAGACAAACAGATCCAGGTGTATTGATCACAAAGAAAGTAACACATAGTCAGGGCACATGTTGATCCAGAAGGAAAGATGTTACTACCTAAAGTCAGAACCAAGGCTTTATCTGGGCTGATCTCTATTAGTGTCTTCTAGTTGGCAAATAACTAGCTTATTGTCCTATGAAGGTTGTTAAATTCAAGTTTAGAATTATATAAGGTCTAACAAACAGATTGTAGGACTGACTAAGGATTGACTCCCTGGAATTTCACTGCTGTAATATTGTTAATAGAGAGATAATAAGAAGATATTTGCTGTTAACTGATAAGATACAATAACTCAGACATATTCAAATCCCTTGGAGATTGGAGTCTGGGTAAAATCCATCTGATGGTGTTGAAAGGTCAGCTTAAGATCACTTTTTCTCTGATGTATCTTCCAGTACCCTTGGAGGAGGAAATGGTAACACACTCAAGTATTCTTACCTGGGCAATTCCATTGGCAGAGGAGCCTGTCCATGGTGTCCAAAGACTTGGACACAATTTAGGAACTAAACAGAAGTCTTCTAGTACATGAAATCTTCTGGTTGAAGATTATGAAATGATTGTTCAGGAAAATGTTCTGGGAAGGGAAGTTAATCTGTTGGTGACAAGATTAATAATAGTATGAGTGCCTTGAAACATTTTCACAAGTCTTTATGCAGCAGGGAAGAGTCTAAGAAGAAGGTAAAATTCTTGAAGGCACCAGTCTTCCAGCTACCATTTCAGAAGAAAGTAACAGATCCAACTGGCTCTAAGAGAGTGAACCATATGGCCATGAAGGTTGGTGGGAGGTCCTTTGAAAAAGGGGGCATTGGGTTTTCTGAAATCTTTGCTAATTACAATGTAAGGATGTCACTGATTTGTTCCCCCCTTCCAAGACATCGTAGGTAATAGTAAAGAGTAGTTTTGAGTAAGTGTTTATGCTTTACAAATGTTGTTGTTTTTCTTTTCCCATTAATGGGCAAGTGCTCATTCACTTTATAAAGGATTGGTATCTCAGTACAAACAAATCTGGAATCACTATCCTGACGTGCAGGAAGCTTTTGTCTGAGACAAACAGATCCAGGTGTATTGATCACAAAGAAAGTAACACATAGTCAGGGCACATGTTGATCCAGAAGGAAAGATGTTACTACCTAAAGTCAGAACCAAGGCTTTATCTGGGCTGATCTCTATTAGTGTCTTCTAGTTGGCAAATAACTAGCTTATTGTCCTATGAAGGTTGTTAAATTCAAGTTTAGAATTATATAAGGTCTAACAAACAGATTGTAGGACTGACTAAGGATTGACTCCCTGGAATTTCACTGCTGTAATATTGTTAATAGAGAGATAATAAGAAGATATTTGCTGTTAACTGATAAGATACAATAACTCAGACATATTCAAATCCCTTGGAGATTGGAGTCTGGGTAAAATCCATCTGATGGTGTTGAAAGGTCAGCTTAAGATCACTTTTTCTCTGATGTATCTTCCAGTACCCTTGGAGGAGGAAATGGTAACACACTCAAGTATTCTTACCTGGGCAATTCCATTGGCAGAGGAGCCTGTCCATGGTGTCCAAAGACTTGGACACAATTTAGGAACTAAACAGAAGTCTTCTAGTACATGAAATCTTCTGGTTGAAGATTATGAAATGATTGTTCAGGAAAATGTTCTGGGAAGGGAAGTTAATCTGTTGGTGACAAGATTAATAATAGTATGAGTGCCTTGAAACATTTTCACAAGTCTTTATGCAGCAGGGAAGAGTCTAAGAAGAAGGTAAAATTCTTGAAGGCACCAGTCTTCCAGCTACCATTTCAGAAGAAAGTAACAGATCCAACTGGCTCTAAGAGAGTGAACCATATGGCCATGAAGGTTGGTGGGAGGTCCTTTGAAAAAGGGGGCATTGGGTTTTCTGAAATCTTTGCTAATTACAATGTAAGGATGTCACTGATTTGTTCCACCCTTCCAAGAGATTGTAGGTAATAGTAAAAGAGTAGTTTTTGAGTAAGTGTTTATGCTTTACAAATGTTGTTGTTTTTTTCTTTTTCCCTTACTCTAATGGGTCATGTAAACTGTGTCTCATTCACTTTATAAAAAGTTGATACGGCTCTGCTTGGAAACAAAATCAAGCAGCTTTTTAGCAACTGTAATTGTTTTGTTGTTCAGTCGCTAAGCCATGACCAGCTCTTTCCAACCCCTTGTATTGCAACATGCCAGGCTTCCCTGTCCTTCATTATCTCTTGGAGTTTGTTCAGACTCATGTCTTTTGAGTTAGTGATGCCATACAACCATTTCATCCTCTGTTGGCTCCTTCTTTTTCTGCCCTCAGTCTTTCCCAGCATCAGGGTCTTAGCGTTTTTCAATCTATCCTGAAAATAGATATATAATTAGTACACATATTCAAATTCTGTGAAGAATAGATTTCAAATAAAAATGCATCCTAGGATGTTCAAAGGGACTTTGTGACCTTTGGTTTGTAGCTGTGTGTCACCTTCACAGTTGTGTCGTTGACAGTGAATGTACACTATGAAGACATGTCAGCTAGCTTTTTAAACTTTCTTCACTAAGTTTTATTTAAGACAGTAATCAATTTGTCTGTATCATGATGAGCAGTTTAATGGAAAAATATTAGCTATTCTCCATTTGAAATTACCTGGTACCACCAAGTGTTTGTCTTGGGTTTATCGGAGTGAAGGATACTGTCAGATCATTTCATTCTGTGTTTTCAAAATCAGAAATTAAACACTGTATTTTATAACGACCTCTTTGATTTTCTCCAGAGACTTATCTTTTGATGGTTTAGATAAAATTGTAAATAAATAAACCTACTTGTTTGGCTGGAGAATTTCTTTTAGTTTCCATATTATCTTTTTTAACATGGGCTTAAAAGCTTTCTAGATGGTACAGTGTTAAAGAATCTGTCTGCCCATGTAGGAAGCGCAAGCTAGACTGGTAAACCAGTGCAATTTCTTCTAAGAGAGTGAACCATATGGCCATGAAGGTTGGTGGGAGGTCCTTTGAAAAAGGGGGCATTGGGTTTTCTGAAATCTTTGCTAATTACAATGTAAGGATGTCACTGATTTGTTCCACCCTTCCAAGAGATTGTAGGTAATAGTAAAGAGTAGTTTTGAGTAAGTGTTTATGCTTTACAAATGTTGTTGTTTTTTTCTTTTTCCCTTACTCTAATGGGTCATGTAAACTGTGTCTCATTCACTTTATAAAAAGTTGATACGGCTCTGCTTGGAAACAAAATCAAGCAGCTTTTTAGCAACTGTAATTGTTTTGTTGTTCAGTCGCTAAGCCATGACCAGCTCTTTCCAACCCCTTGTATTGCAACATGCCAGGCTTCCCTGTCCTTCATTATCTCTTGGAGTTTGTTCAGACTCATGTCTTTTGAGTTAGTGATGCCATACAACCATTTCATCCTCTGTTGGCTCCTTCTTTTTCTGCCCTCAGTCTTTCCCAGCATCAGGGTCTTAGCGTTTTTCAATCTATCCTGAAAATAGATATATAATTAGTACACATATTCAAATTCTGTGAAGAATAGATTTCAAATAAAAATGCATCCTAGGATGTTCAAAGGGACTTTGTGACCTTTGGTTTGTAGCTGTGTGTCACCTTCACAGTTGTGTCGTTGACAGTGAATGTACACTATGAAGACATGTCAGCTAGCTTTTTAAACTTTCTTCACTAAGTTTTATTTAAGACAGTAATCAATTTGTCTGTATCATGATGAGCAGTTTAATGGAAAAATATTAGCTATTCTCCATTTGAAATTACCTGGTACCACCAAGTGTTTGTCTTGGGTTTATCGGAGTGAAGGATACTGTCAGATCATTTCATTCTGTGTTTTCAAAATCAGAAATTAAACACTGTATTTTATAACGACCTCTTTGATTTTCTCCAGAGACTTATCTTTTGATGGTTTAGATAAAATTGTAAATAAATAAACCTACTTGTTTGGCTGGAGAATTTCTTTTAGTTTCCATATTATCTTTTTTAACATGGGCTTAAAAGCTTTCTAGATGGTACAGTGTTAAAGAATCTGTCTGCCCATGTAGGAAGCGCAAGAGACTCAGGTTCAACCCCTGGGTCTGGAAAAATCCCCTGGAGTAGAAACCGGCAATTTCTGCTCCAGTATTCTTGCCTAGAAAATCCCATGGACAAAGGAAACTGGTGGGCTGTAGTTCATGGGGTCACAAAGAGCTGGCATGAGTGAAGCAACTGAGCACACACATGCACAGCCTTGTTCAAAACTGACAGGGGTCTGACGATGAGCTGTGCAGCTGGCTTCTCCAAGAAGACTGGAAATAGATGAAGTCCATCCAAATGATAGAAATAGAAGGTATCTATTCAGAGCTTGCTGAAGCAAAAGGAGGCAACCACCATCACTTGCTTTTGGCAGAAATGCCAAGGCAGGCAGTGGAGTGGGAAAGGTTTCTCGCGTAGAAGGAGAAGAATTCAGATGTGTTTTAACTGTTGGCACAGAGGCTGTTGGCACAGAGATGCTGGAGGCAGGTAACTAGAAGTGGAGCATCTCACAAATCAGTTAGAGGAGTATATCTGGCTTTCTGTTTTCAGTACTGCTTCTGATCAGGAGCAAAAATGAGGAGAGCTAGAATCATTGACCGAGTCTGGATCTTTCTGGGTCTAAAGCTGGAAGAGGTTGATGTGTGGCTTCCTGACCTGATAGCTACAGAGGTTGTGACTCAGACTTAATTGTCATAAGTGATCAAACAAGTGTCCATTTGTATATTCAGTCTCTCAGTCATCATTAAGAGTAATATTATCAGTAAGAGGTTATGCTGCAAAGAAATAAATTTTAAGAAGGGCTTCCCTGGTGGCTCAGTGGTTTAGAATCTACCTGCCAGTGCAGGAGATGTGGATTTGATCCCTGGTCCCAGGAAGATCCCACATGCCCCAGAGCAACAAGGCTCATGTGCCACAGCTATGGAGTCTATTGTGCTAGAGCTACTATGCTCTAGAGCTGGGAGCTGCAACTACTGAAACTCACGTGTCCTAGAGTGTGGGCTCCACGAGGAGAGAAGCCATGGCAATGAGAAGTTCTTGGACTGCACATAGGGAGTAGTTCTTGCTTACTGCAACTAGAGAGAAGACCTTGCAGCAATGATGACCTAACTCAGCCAAAAAATAAATAGCCAGAGAAAAAGAAACAAGCAGAGATGGGAGCAGAAATTCTGGAGCACATGATCCACTCCTCTTTAAAGTTGCTTTGTAAAAACATACATAAGATCCTTGGCACAGATCTTGAAATGATTAAATACCATAAACATGTTTTGAAAGTCTGCCTATAAAAAACATCTCAAAAGTCAATACTACATGTCCCTTACATGTAGGAGTCCAGCCCAGAATACTCTACTATAAAATTCCTGGTAAGAATTACCCTCAGAATTAAAGGGAAACTTTATCTTTCTTTTTTTCTATCCCCCTAGAAGTTTTCTTAGATCATGACTTCATATATCTTTATGTGAATTTTAATTCCTGCCTAAATTTTGTAATGGAACATGTGCATGTCTCCTAAAATTGGGATGGAACCTTACTAACCTTCATTCTGGGTGTCCCATCTGAAACACTCATCTTTTCTAGATTAGATTTCTTTTCTTGTATGTCTGATTCCTTTTCTCATAAACCTTTCCATCATTCAGAAAGACTGAAAGACTGAAAGACTGATTGCCACCCCGTTCCTCCAATAACTCATCATCAACGTCTGGCGAGTCTAAATCTACCTTTAACATTGATTTCGAGTTTATTTCTTTCTCTTTTCTTTCCCTGACACTTCCCTAATTTAGGTTCTCATTAAATTTCGCATAGTGTAGTGCCTTCTCATGTTCCAGCCATACTCAGCCAGATTCAAGATAATCATTGCTGTCAGGTTAATTTTCCTTAAGGCTGTACCTGGCCATTTAACTCCGCTGTTGAAAAACTTCACCTATTCCTTTTATTTTACAGAGTGAAGCCCAAACTGTGTCGACATGTAGTGCACTGCCCTCTTCATCATCATCTTCTCTTTCTCCCTTTTCCTATTTGTGAGGTCCTCTAGCTCTTTATGTTATTTCATATTCTCAGCTCCACATCACAATCATCTATGTATATGTCCCAAGTTTCATGGTGACAAATTGATTTATAAGCTTCTCATGCAAGTCTGATGCTTTTCGTCTTTACAAAATTTAGGATAATGAACAGCATATATTATTAAATAATAAAATGGAATAATTGAGTTAATACACTTAAATGTAGAAATCATAAAAAATGCACTGACGCTAGCAACAGTAAGCTATGAGAGTGGCAAGATCAGATGCTCTGACGTCACAGTGGCTAGTTTCTATAGTGAAATGTGGAACAATGTTTCGACCTGAGGTGACACTTGCATGAATTATAGGATTTTTTTCCGTGGGATAAGGGAAAACACCATTCTAGCAACTGGGAATAATTTCAGGAACGTTTTTAAGATCAGTTACGGTGAGCGTCTTTTAAAAAGTTATTGAAACATAGTTGATCTACAATGTTGTGTTTCATTTGTGCTGTACAGCAAAGTGACCCTCTCTCTCTATATATATATACATATATTCTTTTTCATATTCTTTTCCATTATGATTCATCACAGGATATGGAATGTAGATTCCTGTGATCTACAATAGAACCTTATTGTTTATCTTAGTTTGCATCTGTTAACCCCAAACTCCAATCCCTGACAGTGAGCATCTCAGTCTAGTGAGACACCAGAGAATCCTAACCGTCATTGAACTTTTCTCCATTTTCCCTCTACCCTTTCATTTGTTCCCTTCTAAAGTATTTAAATGGGTACAATAAAAGAAAAAAAAGCAATGCTGTGGTGAGAAACTAGAAATTAATAGGCATAATAATATGAACATGTGATTTAAATATTTTGCATTAACTGTGATAAACGTTAGTAATGAAAGTTGTAATAAATACCTTAAACTCTGCAGTGACAGAGAATAAAGGAGGATAAGGCATGTGTTTCTACTTGATATAATTTCAAGAATAAACTTACTGTGCAAAGCATCATAAGGAAGAACTTTTATCACTTCAGAGACTTTCAGATAAGACCTGTGTTTTACTTCAACATAAACAAAATACATGTATGCAAGATTGGTTCTGTCTTTTTTATTTTCTAATTTACTAAGAAAGAAATGTTCTAAAGGGTTCTTTAATTAAGCGTCAGTTAACCAGAGTGTTACTTTGTAAAGCAAATGGGTAAGCTTGACATTGATTTATAAGCTTCTAATGCAAGTCTGATGCTTTTCGTCTTTACAAAATTTAGGATAATGAACAGCATATATTATTAAATAATAAAATGGAATAATTGAGTTAATACACTTAAATGTAGAAATCATAAAAAATGCACTGACGCTAGCAACAGTAAGCTATGAGAGTGGCAAGATCAGATGCTCTGACGTCACAGTGGCTAGTTTCTATAGTGAAATGTGGAACAATGTTTCGACCTGAGGTGACACTTGCATGAATTATAGGATTTTTTTCCGTGGGATAAGGGAAAACACCATTCTAGCAACTGGGAATAATTTCAGGAACGTTTTTGAGATCAGTTACGGTGAGCGTCTTTTAAAAAGTTATTGAAACATAGTTGATCTACAATGTTGTGTTTCATTTGTGCTGTACAGCAAAGTGACCCTCTCTCTCTCTATATATATATACATATATTCTTTTTCATATTCTTTTCCATTATGATTCATCACAGGATATGGAATGTAGATTCCTGTGATCTACAATAGAACCTTATTGTTTATCTTAGTTTGCATCTGTTAACCCCAAACTCCAATCCCTGACAGTGAGCATCTCAGTCTAGTGAGACACCAGAGAATCCTAACCGTCATTGAACTTTTCTCCATTTTCCCTCTACCCTTTCATTTGTTCCCTTCTAAAGTATTTAAATGGGTACAATAAAAGAAAAAAAAGCAATGCTGTGGTGAGAAACTAGAAATTAATAGGCATAATAATATGAACATGTGATTTAAATATTTTGCATTAACTGTGATAAACGTTAGTAATGAAAGTTGTAATAAATACCTTAAACTCTGCAGTGACAGAGAATAAAGGAGGATAAGGCATGTGTTTCTACTTGATATAATTTCAAGAATAAACTTACTGTGCAAAGCATCATAAGGAAGAACTTTTATCACTTCAGAGACTTTCAGATAAGACCTGTGTTTTACTTCAACATAAACAAAATACATGTATGCAAGATTGGTTCTGTCTTTTTTATTTTCTAATTTACTAAGAAAGAAATGTTCTAAAGGGTTCTTTAATTAAGCGTCAGTTAACCAGAGTGTTACTTTGTAAAGCAAATGGGTAAGCTTGACATTGCCATGAAGATAAGAGACATTTTAGCCTTCCTAAGAAAGCTTGCTTTCTCTTGTGTGCCGGGAACTCTCATTTATGGTGCCCTGTAATTATGTTGAACACTGCTAGCTCGAGGGAGAGATGAGAGTCAGTTGGATCAATATTTGGAGAGGAAGCTCTTGGGTAAAAACAAAATACGTAGCTATGATGCCTTGGATTGTTTTACCATCTTGGGAATTTTTAACCAGAGGAATCACATTCCAGAAAATGTGGAAATGGCTAAGACTCACATGAACCCAGACAGCGTTTGCCCAGGTGACTCTATTTTTTGAGAATGTAGTCACTTTTACTAAAGGCCAAAAATGGTTCTAAGTCATGGAATTTTAAGTCATTCTTACCTTGAATAGGCATGTGGTTGTCACAGTGGGGAGAGGGCTTGGGGGAGTCATGGATTGGGGGTTTGAGATTCGCAGATGCAAACTACTGTCTATGGAATGAATAAGTGACATGGTCCTACTGTACAGCTGAAGGTCCAACATTTTGGCCACCTGATTTAAAGAGTCAACTAATTGGAAAAAACCCTGATGCTAGGCAAGATGGAGGGCAGGAGTATAAAGGGGCAACAGAGAATGAGATGATCGTATAGCATCATCGACGAGATGGACATGAGTCTGAACGAACTCTGGGAGATGATGAAGGACAGGAAAGCCTGGTGTGCTGCAGTCCATGGGGTCACAAAGAGTTAGACATGACCAAGTGACCAAACAACAACAACTGTATAATACAGGAAATTATATCCAATATTCTGTGATAAACCATAATGGAAGAGAATATTTTAAAAATGTATTTATATGTATAACTGAATCACTTTGCTGTACAGTAGAAATTAACACACCTTTGTAAATCAGCTACACTTCAATAAAAATAAAATTCTCACCTTTGTGTCATGGGGGATCAGTTAGTACAGTATATGGGAGAACAAAACAGACTTTTAACCTTTGTCAACCAAAGGAGGCCATGTTACTTACCACCGTATACCTATTGGCTTGAGAACAGTAGCTACACATCCTTTCCAGAATAACTGTCTCCATACTTTTTTATAATAGCCTGGAGCAGAGAGTTGGACTGGTCTTAAGGACTCCTTTCCACCTTGCCCCGGAGCAGAAAATGCACTAGCATAAATCCAATTTGTCCAGGTATCTTTGAGATTTCCCCAGAAAGGACAAAAGTCAAATGAAAAGTTCCCTTTTTTTCTCTAAATATTCCCCAGTTACTCTAGCCAAGAGTGATTTAAGTGGCCACAATTGTCCAGTATGGTTTCCCCACTTTTAGGATGTTAATCACATTTCACCTTGAAGCCATTACCTGTAGGCCTCCTCACTAGATTTCTTGGCAGATAGAACACTGCTTATAGCTTTGAGGCTAGTGCTTTGCATATGAAAAGCAGTGGCTTCATGGGCTTTTTAGGGTGTAACTTTATTGTTTAAAAAGTAGCTTGAAATCCTTCAAGTGAAAAATGCAGACTGCTGTGATTAGTCACTTCCTACTATGTCTTATCTCCTTGAGCGTTACATTGATAAATTTATCTATTGCTATTTTGATCCCGTTGCTGACCCTGAAAACAAATATAATTAGGCAACTCCTTGATTTTTTATGCATGGATTACCAGATGTTAATTCTTGTGATTTATCTCCCAGTTCTAGAGAATATCATTTATGTTGACCTAGGCAGTATACATTTGGTTATATTTTACAGTGTGCATTTTCAGAATGGTTTTATTAATTTTACGTATTTACTTGAATAATCAGGCAGCCTGTCCTGAGCATGCTGTCTTTATTTCACGACGGGCCATTACTAAACTGTCTTTACATGATGATGGCTAATCCCTTAAGGCTGAAGTGTTGGGAACTCATGTGTTTGAGGAGGTCCAAGATCACAAACAATTCTCAGAGGGAACATGGGATACTGGACCAATAATTGCTGCTGATTACAAAATGAATTTTCATCATTTCAAAAAGGGGGACTCCTGTAAATGAGTCCCATTCCTTCAGGATGTCAGAAGATATTGCAGTGTTACACCTGGGACTCCTGATAAATCACTTTGCTGTACAGTAGAAGTTAACACACCTTTGTAAATCAGCTACACTTCAATAAAAATAAAATTCTCACCTTTGTGTCATGGGGGATCAGTTAGTACAGTATATGGGAGAACAAAACAGACTTTTAACCTTTGTCAACCAAAGGAGGCCATGTTACTTACCACCGTATACCTATTGGCTTGAGAACAGTAGCTACACATCCTTTCCAGAATAACTGTCTCCATACTTTTTTATAATAGCCTGGAGCAGAGAGTTGGACTGGTCTTAAGGACTCCTTTCCACCTTGCCCCGGAGCAGAAAATGCACTAGCATAAATCCAATTTGTCCAGGTATCTTTGAGATTTCCCCAGAAAGGACAAAAGTCAAATGAAAAGTTCCCTTTTTTTCTCTAAATATTCCCCAGTTACTCTAGCCAAGAGTGATTTAAGTGGCCACAATTGTCCAGTATGGTTTCCCCACTTTTAGGATGTTAATCACATTTCACCTTGAAGCCATTACCTGTAGGCCTCCTCACTAGATTTCTTGGCAGATAGAACACTGCTTATAGCTTTGAGGCTAGTGCTTTGCATATGAAAAGCAGTGGCTTCATGGGCTTTTTTTAGGGTGTAACTTTATTGTTTAAAAAGTAGCTTGAAATCCTTCAAGTGAAAAATGCAGACTGCTGTGATTAGTCACTTCCTACTATGTCTTATCTCCTTGAGCGTTACATTGATAAATTTATCTATTGCTATTTTGATCCCGTTGCTGACCCTGAAAACAAATATAATTAGGCAACTCCTTGATTTTTTATGCATGGATTACCAGATGTTAATTCTTGTGATTTATCTCCCAGTTCTAGAGAATATCATTTATGTTGACCTAGGCAGTATACATTTGGTTATATTTTACAGTGTGCATTTTCAGAATGGTTTTATTAATTTTACGTATTTACTTGAATAATCAGGCAGCCTGTCCTGAGCATGCTGTCTTTATTTCACGACGGGCCATTACTAAACTGTCTTTACATGATGATGGCTAATCCCTTAAGGCTGAAGTGTTGGGAACTCATGTGTTTGAGGAGGTCCAAGATCACAAACAATTCTCAGAGGGAACATGGGATACTGGACCAATAATTGCTGCTGATTGCAAAAATGAATTTTCATCATTTCATGAGATAAAAGGGAGTGTTGTTTAACTCCTGTAAATGAGTCCCATTCCTTCAGGAATTGGATTCAGAAGATATTGCAGTGTTACACCTGGGACTCTAAATATGGTTTTGTACTGATTGCACATTATTATTTTTAGATTTCTGTAACCTCTGGCCTTAATGTGATACTCTATATATACTTTGATGATAGTGTCAAACAATCCCATTAATTCTATTAATGTTTTGCCATTACTTAAGAAAGGGGTCAGTATGTTTGGTGTACTTAAAAGTTGACTTTATTTCTTTTTTAAAGTTTACTTTAGATAAAGGCTACATAGCTAGACATTCAGAAAAGGAGTTATCAAATAAATTGAGACATGCAGTGTTTATTCTAATGGTTTTTGCTTCTATTATTACATGCAACCTTAATAAAACAATGGTATGATCCATTGAAAGCAAACCTAGCAAATTAGGTTCTTCAACAAGAGGGATGTTAAACAAAAAGCTAATTTTATGCATAGTGATCCTATCTTATAGGTTTCTGAGAACTTCATTTCTTCTTAAGAGATCTAAGCTGTAATTCTCACTTGAATCTTTATTGATAGACTTTCCTTCAATTTTTCCCTTTTTTATTTTCCATCTCTGACATTAAACAATTTAATTTCATTTCAAAGATGCTCATGAAATACTTTGAAGTAAGACAAACCCAAAAGGTAAATAGCATGCAACAAATTATTATGACTATTCTAATTAATACTTAATCAGCCAATACCAGAATAGCAACTGCTTCATTGATAGCATACATTTTATTTTTGAACAATAAAGCAAACCTTACACTAGAAATTTATCACATTTTAGTTTCTGTTAGTATCTATCTGGATACAAGTTCAAGTCATGTGATATCTTTAGGCTTTCTTTTAATAAAATAACAGCTTTATTTTGAAGATAAAATGTATATGAAAACTACCACGAATCTATATGTATAGGGTTTGTGTACAGATATGTGTGAGTAGGTTTTAATAAAAAATGAAATCTGATAGCAAATAACTTGGCTACATTATTCACTTTTAAGAAGTACAATTCTTAAGTTTTTATTTCTATTTTTTGACCACACTACCTGGCATATAGGATCCTAGTTCCCCAGCCAGAGATCAAACCCATGTTCCTTGCACTGACCAATGGATCACCAGGGGAGTCCTAAAAGGGTATTTCTTTGAAAAAAAAAAAAAAAAGTCATCCTGCTATTAAAATCAACAGACAAAAAATCCTCTAAACAAATATCAGAGAAATTTTTGTTTTTGAAGGTAAAGAACATGTTCTATTTAAGGACCTTATTTAAAACGTTTCAATTTTTGGAGTCATTTCCAAGAAGTCATTTATGTATTTGATGTATAGTTCTGAAATTTCTCCCATCGTGTGAGTTTCTCTTAATAGAGACCATGGAATTAAATTTTTTCCCCACAAATATTATTAAAGGTGAAATTCCAACACTGCTAATATTCATGAGTTTTATAAATGAACATATCAGGACTCAACTAATTCACAGAAAACCAAACAATCCTAATCCACAATTTGTGTGAGTAGTGTTAATTTTGTGGAGAACCAAATAATAAAAAATTTACATGTGAAGTTTTGTGGAGTCCAAATAATATAAAATTTACCTGTGAAATATCATTTCTCTCCGCATTGAAATCAGTTTGCTTTATTTTGTTTATTTCACCTCTGACATCTAATTAAGCAGGGCAATGACCTTTACTTATACCTCATTCTTTCATCATAAGGGAGTGTGTTGAGCCGTGTGCCAAATTTCACTGACAGGAAAGGGGGAAATTGTTTAAAACAGCCCTTGGGCAGGAATGTCAGACACTGGCAAGCCTGATTCTATTTGGTACTCAGATTAAATTCTCTCACATGAAAGAAACTCTGCACAAGGAGCTTTCTTGATAGCATTCTTCCTGCTGCTACTGCTCAAAGAAGGAAACAAACATATAAATCTCACACCCAGGCTCTCCAAAGAAACCCCTCCACCACCTCCATTTCATTTCTTTTCACAAAAGCATGAGGGAAAACACTAAAAAACTGAGTTTTAATACTCATGTGGGCCGTTCTTTTTTTGAAGCTTCCCTTTACAAACACATTGTGAGCAAAATATTTACAAGGCTGGATTTCAATACAATTATTGAGAAAATTAACTGTATACTTGAAGCTATGGAGGCTTTTACACTTAAAATCTTCTTTGGATTCACTTAAAATATGTACTTCCATGAAGACAAGAACATTTCTCATTATTGCATCCTTAGAGAAAACCTTGGCTATAGACTGGTTTTTCACAGAGGAGAAAAGCTCAATTAACTTGTAATCACTGAAGCAGCATACGTTTTGGAAGGCTAGAGGAGGCATTTCTTTCTGTGTGTCAAAAAATTGATTCCTGAGGTGTAACAAAGGAACTCTTGATTTTTGTAGATGCCTGCGAGTCACGTAGAAATTGCTCATCCAGAGCAATCAGGCAGCACAAGGTTGAATTTGAAGACTGGTCTCAGGAACTGAACACTGGGATCATGTATTAAGACATGGAGGACCGTGTCACTTCGTTTCAGAGAGCTAGCAAAATTTTAGTTATCACTTGAGCATGTTTTATAAATATTCTGTTGGATAACTTTACTGTATTATTCTAGAGATGGTAATTAAAAGTACCCTTTTCTCAAGGTAACACAACATTGTAAATCAACTATATTTCAGTAAACATTAAATAAATGTTAAAAGTATCCTTTTCTGTAATATCACCAAAACATACCCTATGTTCTAGAAAATGTGAACAACTCTCTATCCATAGATCTTATATTTCTCTTTATTTCTCAGCTCGTTCATCAGAGTCAGGTAGGTGTTTATTTCTACACTGCTGTTATGTAAAAGTGCTGTCGTTAAGATAATGATGTCTGTCCTTAGATTTATTATACTAATTAATTTGACTGTGAAATACTAATCGACTATTGCATTCTATCATTAGAATTTTTAATGTCTTTGAAAGTATTGCTTTGGATTTAATATTTTATTTTTTAAAAACTTCCTGGTTTATTTGAACATAATTCTACACAGACTTGAGAAGATTGATGAATGGTCCATCAAATATGACATTAGATCATTGAGGCAAAACACCATTTGTTTTAAGGAGATGAATCACTTTTATTCGTAGGACATTCTAATTTAAATATATACATTTCTAGATGAACATCTGTGGTGGTTTTTTTCATATTATACAATTTTATTTTTAATTTGTCTTTAATTGGAGTTTTTACAATGTTGGGTTGGTTTCTGCCATACAACCAAGTGAATCAGCCCTAAGTAGATATATATCCCCTACTTTGGGAGCCTCCCTCCCATCTCCAATGTCTCTATGTTGTCACAAGACAATGTGAATGGACCTTTTCTTCACTTTCTTCATGTAAAGATTCATGAAAAGTTCTCCACAAAGTTCTTCAAGACTGAAGACTGAAAAACTGTCACAAGATTCATTGGAATCACCTATGGCTATAATATCACATCACATTTTAATATATTTTCCATCTGACTGTAATTGTTTTTAATTTATATTCTAGAAACCTGCAAGTTGTTCCTTGAATAAGTCCCACATCATTTTGATGTTTGCATGCTATGATCAACTCCACTGGATTGCACTACACCAATAGTTACTACTTTTAGAGTCCTGGGAAGTGAATATTCTGAATTTTAAGATTTCTGATTCATAAAAATATTTTAGAATATTTTCTTTCCACTGTCATTAAGAGGTGACACAGAATAAATAAATAGAATATGTCATAGGTATCATCTTCTCAAGAGAAGGATTCCGGGGTGTAATCAACTTTTAACAAATAAATGTTAAAAATATCCTTTTCTGTAATATCACCAAAACATACCCTATGTTCTAGAAAATGTGAACAACTCTCTATCCATAGATCTTATATTTCTCTTTATTTCTCAGCTCGTTCATCAGAGTCAGGTAGGTGTTTATTTCTACACTGCTGTTATGTAAAAGTGCTGTCGTTAAGATAATGATGTCTGTCCTTAGATTTATTATACTAATTAATTTGACTGTGAAATACTAATCGACTATTGCATTCTATCATTAGAATTTTTAATGTCTTTGAAAGTATTGCTTTGGATTTAATATTTTATTTTTTAAAAACTTCCTGGTTTATTTGAACATAATTCTACACAGACTTGAGAAGATTGATGAATGGTCCATCAAATATGACATTAGATCATTGAGGCAAAACACCATTTGTTTTAAGGAGATGAATCACTTTTATTCGTAGGACATTCTAATTTAAATATATACATTTCTAGATGAACATCTGTGGTGGTTTTTTTCATATTATACAATTTTATTTTTAATTTGTCTTTAATTGGAGTTTTTACAATGTTGGGTTGGTTTCTGCCATACAACCAAGTGAATCAGCCCTAAGTAGATATATATCCCCTACTTTGGGAGCCTCCCTCCCATCTCCAATGTCTCTATGTTGTCACAAGACAATGTGAATGGACCTTTTCTTCACTTTCTTCATGTAAAGATTCATGAAAAGTTCTCCACAAAGTTCTTCAAGACTGAAGACTGAAAAACTGTCACAAGATTCATTGGAATCACCTATGGCTATAATATCACATCACATTTTAATATATTTTCCATCTGACTGTAATTGTTTTTAATTTATATTCTAGAAACCTGCAAGTTGTTCCTTGAATAAGTCCCACATCATTTTGATGTTTGCATGCTATGATCAACTCCACTGGATTGCACTACACCAATAGTTACTACTTTTAGAGTCCTGGGAAGTGAATATTCTGAATTTTAAGATTTCTGATTCATAAAAATATTTTAGAATATTTTCTTTCCACTGTCATTAAGAGGTGACACAGAATAAATAAATAGAATATGTCATAGGTATCATCTTATCTCAAGAGAAGGATTCCGTGGTGACTCAGATGGTAAATAATCTGCCTGCAATTTGGAAGACCTGGGTTACATTCCTGGGTCCAATCCCTGGGTCAGGAAGATCCCAAGAAGAAGAGAATGGCTACCCACTCCAGTATTCTTATCTGGAGAATTCCAAGGACACTGGAGCCTGGCAAGTTCATAGGGTCTTAAAGAGTTGGACATGACTGAGTGACTGATGCTAATACTCAAGACACTAATATCTCAAAAGAATGCTTTAAATATATTTTCTTTTCTGAGAAATCCAAAATTGTCTCTAAAATCAAATCAAAGGACTATAAAGCCAACTGAGTAAATATAAACTGACTAGGATTGTTTGTGAAGTATGAATCTTTCATAGCTACTTTGTTCTCACTATCATTTCAGGTTGTTTTTGTGGAGAAAAATAAATTTTTTAAGGAGAAATTTTATTTTTCATGGCTTCACATATAATATTCACAAAATTAGGAAAACTAGGCATAAAAATAATTAGTGATGCCATTATATCAGTTGTATGTTTTTTGATCAAGAGCATTTGAAACTAATAAATTCTTGTAACAAATTATTAAATTATTGTCAACATACTATTTATGGTAGAAGCATATTAAGACACCAAGGACTCTTTAAAAATAATTTATGCAAATATAAAAGTCAATTATCCAAACTGTTTTTTTAACATTCATCATTATTAACATTTTTTGAAAGGGCTTTTTTTAAGAGACCTCATGTTTTGAGAGACTACTTTGTTCCAAAAATTCAGATATGATAATAGTGAAGAATGAATTTGTTCTCTTCTGGAAACAACAAGAAAATCACTCTATAAATGACAATTTGTTTCAAAAACAATTGAAACAATTGGTTTGAAACAATTTCAGAATATCTTGCTTTGCCTCATTAAATTTTCATGATCCCTTGGTGTAAAGAGCTGCATTAGCATTCATGTGTATGAATAAATGTATGTATGCATACTAACTTTTTTTTTTTATTTTGAAAAATCCTGGGAAGTGAATATTCTGAATTTTAAGATTTCTGATTCATAAAAATATTTTAGAATATTTTCTTTCCACTGTCATTAAGAGGTGACACAGAATAAATAAATAGAATATGTCATAGGTATCATCTTATCTCAAGAGAAGGATTCCGTGGTGACTCAGATGGTAAATAATCTGCCTGCAATTTGGAAGACCTGGGTTACATTCCTGGGTCCAATCCCTGGGTCAGGAAGATCCCAAGAAGAAGAGAATGGCTACCCACTCCAGTATTCTTATCTGGAGAATTCCAAGGACACTGGAGCCTGGCAAGTTCATAGGGTCTTAAAGAGTTGGACATGACTGAGTGACTGATGCTAATACTCAAGACACTAATATCTCAAAAGAATGCTTTAAATATATTTTCTGAGAAATCCAAAATTGTCTCTAAAATCAAATCAAAGGACTATAAAGCCAACTGAGTAAATATAAACTGACTAGGATTGTTTGTGAAGTATGAATCTTTCATAGCTACTTTGTTCTCACTATCATTTCAGGTTGTTTTTGTGGAGAAAAATAAATTTTTTAAGGAGAAATTTTATTTTTCATGGCTTCACATATAATATTCACAAAATTAGGAAAACTAGGCATAAAAATAATTAGTGATGCCATTATATCAGTTGTATGTTTTTTGATCAAGAGCATTTGAAACTAATAAATTCTTGTAACAAATTATTAAATTATTGTCAACATACTATTTATGGTAGAAGCATATTAAGACACCAAGGACTCTTTAAAAATAATTTATGCAAATATAAAAGTCAATTATCCAAACTGTTTTTTTAACATTCATCATTATTAACATTTTTTGAAAGGGCTTTTTTTAAGAGACCTCATGTTTTGAGAGACTACTTTGTTCCAAAAATTCAGATATGATAATAGTGAAGAATGAATTTGTTCTCTTCTGGAAACAACAAGAAAATCACTCTATAAATGACAATTTGTTTCAAAAACAATTGAAACAATTGGTTTGAAACAATTTCAGAATATCTTGCTTTGCCTCATTAAATTTTCATGATCCCTTGGTGTAAAGAGCTGCATTAGCATTCATGTGTATGAATAAATGTATGTATGCATACTAACTTCCTTTTCTTATTTACACAACATTTTAGTTTAAATACATTAATTTTGTTTTTAATAGAATTACAATTACATAAACCTGTAAAAACCCCATTTTCAACAAGAGAGTCCTTGGAATTTCATTAAAATATATAAGGAACTATTGAAAACAGGTAGCATCACTGGTTTAGAAGTACATAGATATACTGTTTTTCTTTATATTTCATTTGTTTCTATTTCTATTGTTCTTTATCGCTTATGATTAGCTAGTCAACTAGGTTATTCACTTCTCTTTAGTTAGTTTGGATGAGAAATTTTGCAAGAAAAAACAGCAACAGGGGCTGAGGAATGATTTCTTTTTTCAGAGAGAGATTCCCTGAATAAATGGTTTTGCAGACCTCAGCGAGTCCTGGTGGTGAAGCTGCCTCAAGGGACAGTCTGTCCTTGGTCTCCTCCAGAACCTGATGAAGCTGAGCTTTGTGCTCTAAATATTTGAATCATCCAGAATGGGCAGAAGACAAGTATGGATGGCAATCTTGGGATGGACTTTTAGATACTTTCATTCTATAAAAACCTATTTTAATTTCAAATTGACTTTCGACCTAAGGATGTCACAGCTCTGTATGCTGGTGCGTGAGTTCTTTCAGTGACAGAATATTATTTTACAAATAAACACACCTTGGTTTCAATGAAATGTGAATGCATGTTTAAATAAATTATTAAATTAAAAGATTTAACTAGAGACTTCCCTGGGGTTGGTCAGTGGTTAAGACTTAGCCTTCCAATACTGGGGGACCAGGTTCTACCACTGGTTAGGGAGTTGGGATTCCACATGGTTCATGGCCAAAAAAATGATGACTTAGAGGCAAAAAAAAAAAATCTTTTTCTAACTGTTACAGTGATGCATTTTTCATGTTCTCCTTATTTTCCTGGTTTACTAAAGGATACAAAGAGTTTTATTTTTGACTTAATGGTAAGTTTTTCAAATATTTCATGGACAATTGCTAAGAATATACATGGATAAATAAAAGTCGAGGTTTATATAAACATATAAACTTGATTTGCTTAACAAATTTTTTGCATGGCTTTTTTGTCTTTCTGGATTCAGATATGATAGAACTTTCTTACATCTTAATGTTACTTTCTTTTTATACTTCCTAAAATTTCTATTTCATGTAATAGTATGTAATCCAGTTTAATAAATAGTATTCATTTATGTTAAACTTGCAGAGCTTCATACTTATCATTGCAGTTGCTGCATATAACCTCAGCTAATACACCCACCCCTACGCTATTAGGAAAAGAAAGAGCTATCCCAGGAACATTACACTCCCTTGTCTGCAGACACTCATCAACATGTCACTTCTGAGATATAATCCAGAAAAAGAAAAAATCTTAACTCAGACTGAAATGTGTTAATCCTCTTTCTCTGTCTGTGTGTCCCTTTATTAACTGATTGAATCTGTATCCTTTAGTCGCTATGAATATTCTATAAATGAAACAGTTTTTAAATATGATTAAAACCTCTATTTCATGCAGAGAGATTCCCTGAATAAATGGTTTTGCAGACATCAGATAGTCCTGGTGGTGAAGCCGCCTCAAGGGACAGTCTGTCCTTGGTCTCCTCCAGAACCTGATGAAGCTGAGCTTTGTGCTCTAAATATTTGAATCATCCAGAATGGGCAGAAGACAAGTATGGATGGCAATCTTGGGATGGACTTTTAGATACTTTCATTCTATAAAAACCTATTTTAATTTCAAATTGACTTTCGACCTAAGGATGTCACAGCTCTGTATGCTGGTGCGTGAGTTCTTTCAGTGACAGAATATTATTTTACAAATAAACACACCTTGGTTTCAATGAAATGTGAATGCATGTTTAAATAAATTATTAAATTAAAAGATTTAACTAGAGACTTCCCTGGGGTTGGTCAGTGGTTAAGACTTAGCCTTCCAATACTGGGGGACCAGGTTCTACCACTGGTTAGGGAGTTGGGATTCCACATGGTTCATGGCCAAAAAAATGATGACTTAGAGGCAAAAAAAATCTTTTCTAACTGTTACAGTGATGCATTTTTCATGTTCTCCTTATTTTCCTGGTTTACTAAAGGATACAAAGAGTTTTATTTTTGACTTAATGGTAATTTTTTCAAATATTTCATGGACAATTGCTAAGAATATACATGGATAAATAAAAGTCGAGGTTTATATAAACATATAAACTTGCTTTGCTTAACAAATTTTTTGCATGGCTTTTTTGTCTTTCTGGATTCAGATATGATAGAACTTTCTTACATCTTAATGTTACTTTCTTTTTATACTTCCTAAAATTTCTATTTCATGTAATAGTATGTAATCCAGTTTAATAAATAGTATTCATTTATGTTAAACTTGCAGAGCTTCATACTTATCATTGCAGTTGCTGCATATAACCTCAGCTAATACACCCACCCCTACGCTATTAGGAAAAGAAAGAGCTATCCCAGGAACATTACACTCCCTTGTCTGCAGACACTCATCAACATGTCACTTCTGAGATATAATCCAGAAAAAGAAAAAATCTTAACTCAGACTGAAATGTGTTAATCCTCTTTCTCTGTCTGTGTGTCCCTTTATTAACTGATTGAATCTGTATCCTTTAGTCGCTATGAATATTCTATAAATGAAACAGTTTTTAAATATGATTAAAACCTCTATTTCATGCTATGCCTTTGTAGCCAGGTGAACACACATGATGCATCAGAAAGTTCATGTCCAGGCTGGGATTGTTCATAAGAAAGAAGGATTTCAGACACATTACTTTTGTTTGTGATTGCAGGGCTGCTGAAAATAGCTGCTTTTTAAACATATACCATCCCACACTTCCTTCTGTAGCTATATCAGTGGACATGATGCCAGATTTCAGTGTTTGGCATTATAAAAAGTACATGTGTTTATTTTTATGACTTATCAGACTATCGTATATAAAAATCTAAAGTTGTATCATGCCTGGTACTTATTATTAATTTAAAAAGCAAAACCTGTATTTTAGAATTAATGTAAATCGACAGTTAAAAATACAGTATATATTCAGTTTTTAAAAATTAGTATTATCTGGTTATCACCCCAAATGTCTGGGTTACAACTGCTAACTTTGGCTAAGCAGCTTATATTTATTTTTATCTGACTGAGCCTGAAAGGAAAAAAAAATAGCTTACAAGAAATTTATTTACATGAAACTTTCCAAATTTCAGCAGAATGCATCAGGTCTTAGGTTGCTTTTAATGTCAAATCATTTAAAATGCCCCCAAATAAACTTCATTCTTGCATTTTACTCTGGATACAACGGTGCAGCTTTGTTGAATGTGCTATTAGTCTTTTTACTTTGACAAACAGGAGCAAGTAATTGGCTCCTTGGGACATGCATTTACAGGAGGTGGCCAATGTGAGAAGACTTCAGGGTGTAGGGCTGGAGTGGGAGACATGCTTTACTGGGGCTGTACTCACTGACCAGAGGAGAGGTAGCCAAGGGAGCTTCTGAGGGGAAAGCTGGTCTTGGGCCACGTCCAGTCTGGACATGTCCTGGAGTCCAGTCTGTCCAGTTTTGGAGACACAAGGAGGCCTCCAAGAAGACAGGAGAGAAGGCAGTCAGCAGGGGCATTGGCGACGGTCACAGCCTGGCTTGCACCTGAGTCTGACCCTCCTCCCTCTCAAACCTCCATGCTCTCCACAAGGTGGTCACTGGTCCCTAGAGAGAGGAAGCATGGTCATTTTGGGCCCCTTCCCATGTCAACTGAAAAATTTAAAAAATCCGCAAAGTGAGTGTTGAGAGCTGTTTTGCTTGGAGCAAATTGAGGACAATAGCCCAGGTGACAGAAAGGTAAGAGGGAAGGACAGAATGTATCTGAGCTTAGTGAAGGGGAGAGCACTAAGCCAAGGGTCTATGCTGGGAGAGACTGGCTGTTAGTCACCAGGAATGGATGTCACTGCTAATGAGTTTAGTGCTTTTCTAGATATGAGGAGATGCAAGAATTTGAGCTCATAAAAACCTTCTTCTGAAAATATCTAACTATCTTAAGGTCTGTTCTGCCAAGCTTTCGCATGGCACGTAGTGCCTCTTTTCTGGTCTGCACCCTGAACTACTTTCAGGGAGTGTTGAAGGTCAGCAACTGACTTGTGACTTAATCTTCGTAGAAACAGATGGCAGGTGCCAGTTTTAGTTGGCACCAGGCATTGCTCTCCCACACCCCTTGCCTGCTGCAGCACTCCAAGGGGAAGGAAGAGGGAGCTGCAAATTAGGAGAAACTGAAATTATCTCAGTATGACTTTGGTCTGGGGATTTTAATACTGAAGCAACACTGTCACTGTATGAAAATGACTAGAAGCCTTTTATTATCTGTGAGTGACTAGGAAGGTTATGAAGACCTGTTCAAATTTTCATTCAAAGACTGAGAATAAACTTATAGCCAACATTATAAGCTGTTTTTTGTGTGTAGGCATTCATGTTCAGTCTTGTCTGATTCTTTGCAGTCCCCTGGACTATAACCCTCCAGGCTTGTCTGTTCATTTGATTTCCCAGGCAAGAATACTGGAGTGGGTTGCCATTTTCTACTCCAAGGGATCTTCCTCGCCCAGGGATTCCACCTGTATCTCTTGCATTGGCAGGCATATTTTTTACCGCTGAGCTACCAGAGAAGCACATTATAGGCTGAAGGGACAATAAAAGGAAAACAAAAATGTTTTGAGTAAAACTTTTTTTTACAGTATTGACTGAAACTTTTTCAATAAATGGTTAATAGACTGTTCTTCATTACGTATAGATCTAGGAGATCAGACATTCAGCTCTTTCTCCTCACAAAACATTCTGCACTACATTATATAAGGTACTATTATTTAATGGATATTTGTTTTTAGTTTTTGGTGTACAAACAGTGCTGTATAGAAATTGGTTGATTGCTTTGTTCATTGATTCCATAAAATTATTGAACATCGAGTATGGCCAGGTTCGTCGAGAAACTTGACAGATGATAAACAGACATTTCCTTTGCTCATGGACTTTCTGCTATCAGAAAATGAACATCCTTAGGGCATTGTGTGTAGTAGAAAATGCTCTGAATTTCTAGAGGGAAAATTGTCAAAAGACAGAGTATGTGCTTTAGAAATTCTGCTAGACACTCTTAAATTAATCTCCAAAATGGTCACCACTGTTGACAGACCCATCAGTAATTCAAGGAAGTGCCTGATTCCCATCACCTCATCCACACTCTGATTCATAGAATGGTCCTTCCATGTCCAGGAGGGTCTGGTTTCAGGGTCCTCTCAGATACCAAAATCTTTGAAGTTCGAATCTCTTGTTTAGATTGTTGTAGTGTTTGACTATTACCTGCCAACATCCTCTTCTACACTTTATCTGTAGATTATTTATAATACCTAACACAATGTAAATGCTCTGGAGTACACCAAAGTAAAGTTTTAGTTTTTGGAACTCTCTGGATTTTTTTTTTTTTGAATATTTTTGATCCATGATTGGTTGAATTTGTGAGTGTGACGGCTGAGGATACAGGACAACAACTATACATCTTTTAAAATTTCAGCCAATTTGGTTCCTAAAACTAGCATCTCAATGTTTTAATTTGCACTTAATTATAAATGAATTTGGAGATCACTTTATAAATTTATTTGTCCTGTTGTTTTTCTGTGATATACCTCCTAACTTTTTTTTATTTTAAATCTTGCACTTTGACTATCCTAGCCCAGGATTCCACCTGTATCTCTTGCATTGGCAGGCATATTTTTTACCGCTGAGCTACCAGAGAAGCACATTATAGGCTGAAGGGACAATAAAAGGAAAACAAAATGTTTTGAGTAAAACTTTTTTACAGTATTGACTGAAACTTTTTCAATAAATGGTTAATAGACTGTTCTTCATTACGTATAGATCTAGGAGATCAGACATTCAGCTCTTTCTCCTCACAAAACATTCTGCACTACATTATATAAGGTACTATTATTTAATGGATATTTGTTTTTAGTTTTTGGTGTACAAACAGTGCTGTATAGAAATTGGTTGATTGCTTTGTTCATTGATTCCATAAAATTATTGAACATCGAGTATGGCCAGGTTCGTCGAGAAACTTGACAGATGATAAACAGACATTTCCTTTGCTCATGGACTTTCTGCTATCAGAAAATGAACATCCTTAGGGCATTGTGTGTAGTAGAAAATGCTCTGAATTTCTAGAGGGAAAATTGTCAAAAGACAGAGTATGTGCTTTAGAAATTCTGCTAGACACTCTTAAATTAATCTCCAAAATGGTCACCACTGTTGACAGACCCATCAGTAATTCAAGGAAGTGCCTGATTCCCATCACCTCATCCACACTCTGATTCATAGAATGGTCCTTCCATGTCCAGGAGGGTCTGGTTTCAGGGTCCTCTCAGATACCAAAATCTTTGAAGTTCGAATCTCTTGTTTAGATTGTTGTAGTGTTTGACTATTACCTGCCAACATCCTCTTCTACACTTTATCTGTAGATTATTTATAATACCTAACACAATGTAAATGCTCTGGAGTACACCAAAGTAAAGTTTTAGTTTTTGGAACTCTCTGGATTTTTTTTTTTTTGAATATTTTTGATCCATGATTGGTTGAATTTGTGAGTGTGACGGCTGAGGATACAGGACAACAACTATACATCTTTTAAAATTTCAGCCAATTTGGTTCCTAAAACTAGCATCTCAATGTTTTAATTTGCACTTAATTATAAATGAATTTGGAGATCACTTTATAAATTTATTTGTCCTGTTGTTTTTCTGTGATATACCTACTATTTATCTTTTGCTATGTAAATTATTTTATCTCTGTACCTGGAAGCCTCGAAGATTTCATTTCAGAATCTTACAGTTTTACCTGTAGAGCTCTCAGTGTTAATTTTTCTGTATTACAGGGTAAGCTATTTCAGCATTTAAATTCTAGTCATCTTTTATTTTGGAAAATTTTCTCTGTTCATGTTTAAATAAGACCCCGTTCTATTGTTCTGTGCTTCCTCCCAGAGACATAAATAATATGTATGTTATTGCTTTCTTGCTTTCTTCTTTGGCACCACATCCCATCATGATATTTTTAAACTTCGTTTCTTGAGTCTCATTTTCATTTGTCTTGCTATTTGAGTTTCTTCAGTGGTCCTTATTATAGTTCATTGAATTCAGTTTTGTCTTGTAAGTCTCATAGTCTAGCCTTTTTTTGTTGTTTGTTATTGCTGTTTCCTTCCTACATAATTCAATTCTTCATTTCTTCCTTTTTATAAAAAATAAATTCTGTTCATAGTTTTATATATGTTGATTTATGGTACTTTCCCTATCCTCAAATGTTTGTTTGCCTATATGTATCTAGATTTAGAACATTAGAGTTTCTTCTGCTTCATGGCTGCTTTTTACCAGAAGCACAAGACAGGTGGGGCTGGTTCGAGTTGAAGCAGAGACAGTTGGGTCTGGTTTGAGTTAAGCCATTGACAGTGCCTGCAAGAGCGATGCCATATTCACATAGAGAGGTATGGAGGCTCCAATCTCCTCCCTCCAAATGGAAGTGCTTAGAGGTGCTATGCAAATCCTACACTTTGTGAATCTATTCCTCAGTACTCAAAATTCACTTCTTTTTGCACCTAAACCAAAGTGGAATAGAAGTACAGTTAATTTAAAATGTTGTGTTAGTTTCTGGTATACAGCAAAGTGAGTCAGATAGATGAAAGTGAAAGCGTTAGTCTCTCATTCCTGTCCAATTCTTTGTGACCCCATGGACTGTAGACCACCAGGCTCCTCTGTCCATGGGATTCTCCACTGGAGTGGGCTGTTATGCCCTCCTACATGGGATCTTCCTGACCCAGGGATCAAACCCATGTCTTTTATGTCTCCTGCACTGGCTGGCAGGTTCTTTCTCATTAGGGCCACACACACACATACATATATATATATACACACACAAATATACACATGAATATATACACATATATACACCCAGATCTTCTTTATATTCTTTTCCATTAAGGTTTATCACAGAATATTGAATAAAGTTCCCTGTGCTGTGTAGTAAGACTTGGTTTTTTATCTGTTCTGTATATAATAGTTTGCATCTGCTAATGCCAAACACCCAAAACTTCCCTACTCCAACCACATCCACCTTGAGCAACACAAGTCTGTTCTCTTGCACCTGTGCATTTGTTTCTGTTTCTTAGATAAGTTCATTTGTGTCCTTTTTTTGTTTGTTATTTGGCTTATTATAGTTCATTGAATTCAGTTTTGTCTTGTAAGTCTCATAGTCTAGCCTTTTTTTGTTGTTTGTTATTGCTGTTTCCTTCCTACATAATTCAATTCTTCATTTCTTCCTTTTTATAAAAAATAAATTCTGTTCATAGTTTTATATATGTTGATTTATGGTACTTTCCCTATCCTCAAATGTTTGTTTGCCTATATGTATCTAGATTTAGAACATTAGAGTTTCTTCTGCTTCATGGCTGCTTTTTACCAGAAGCACAAGACAGGTGGGGCTGGTTCGAGTTGAAGCAGAGACAGTTGGGTCTGGTTTGAGTTAAGCCATTGACAGTGCCTGCAAGAGCGATGCCATATTCACATAGAGAGGTATGGAGGCTCCAATCTCCTCCCTCCAAATGGAAGTGCTTAGAGGTGCTATGCAAATCCTACACTTTGTGAATCTATTCCTCAGTACTCAAAATTCACTTCTTTTTGCACCTAAACCAAAGTGGAATAGAAGTACAGTTAATTTAAAATGTTGTGTTAGTTTCTGGTATACAGCAAAGTGAGTCAGATAGATGAAAGTGAAAGCGTTAGTCTCTCATTCCTGTCCAATTCTTTGTGACCCCATGGACTGTAGACCACCAGGCTCCTCTGTCCATGGGATTCTCCACTGGAGTGGGCTGTTATGCCCTCCTACATGGGATCTTCCTGACCCAGGGATCAAACCCATGTCTTTTATGTCTCCTGCACTGGCTGGCAGGTTCTTTCTCATTAGGGCCACACACACACATACATATATATATATACACACACAAATATACACATGAATATATACACATATATACACCCAGATCTTCTTTATATTCTTTTCCATTAAGGTTTATCACAGAATATTGAATAAAGTTCCCTGTGCTGTGTAGTAAGACTTGGTTTTTTATCTGTTCTGTATATAATAGTTTGCATCTGCTAATGCCAAACACCCAAAACTTCCCTACTCCAACCACATCCACCTTGAGCAACACAAGTCTGTTCTCTTGCACCTGTGCATTTGTTTCTGTTTCTTAGATAAGTTCATTTGTGTCCTATTTTAGATTCTACATATAAGAGTTATCATATGGCCTTTGTCTTTCTCTTTCTGACTTACTTAGTGTGATAATCTCAGTCTATTCACGTTGCTGTAAATGGCATTATTTTATTAATTTTTTATGGTTGACTAATATGGAATAGCTTTTTTAATAATTGGCTTTGAGCTTTTTGATTATCCCTTCCCTTATGCATAGCTCTGTCAGTTTTCATGGCCTTTGATGACTAAATATCACAATACAGAGATGTTCTCAGTAGGCATAGTTAGCTTTTTATAATTTGGTCTTCTCATACAACAAAAACAACAATGAAATTAAAACAGAATCCGGGGGTATTACTGGTGCTACAGTTTTATTTGCTGGGCAAATCCATGCATGCAGAAGCTAGATTTCAAATTGTATGAATAAATAGATACAAAATAACAAAGTCCTAGAGGGCTATGCCAATGACATCTTCCAAAGGTCATTTTTAGGACATAAATCATCCTTAATCAGGGTAGTTTGAAACAAGAAATGGTTTGAAAATCAAGATGTGTTGGGGGGATCATACGCAGTTTTTGATTTATGTACATGTGACTAGTACATTGCTTTCAGACTTGAGCATCTAACACATATACTCAGGCTCTCAAGAAGAATCTTGTCTAGATATTTTTTCCACCTTAAAACTGGAAATTTAGATTAAAAAATAATTGCAAATCTCATGTTCTATAAAAACTACTGTTCAAAAATATGTCAGCCACTGTCCCCTGTATCTACATTAGACTGTTGGATGGAAACAGTCATGAACTCTTAGATCTGTCATCTGTATGATTCACTGTACTTTATTCACTTAAAAAATATGCTAGGCTGCAATTGCCAGTCTGAAACTTAAATACACTTTTTATATCTAATTATTTGTCAAAGCAGCTTCTCTAAAGTTTTATTTTTTGAACACTATCCAAAATTTTCTGTCTAAAACACATTTCTTTTCAAATTTAAGTGACATAAAAGGCAAGTATGGGTACACTTTGAAGAATATTATGCAAAAAGAAACAAGATGAGATATTTTAGGTTGAGGAAATAAGACAATAAGCAACTGACAATAATATAAACTTCCACCTTAAATTGTCTTTAAAACACAAACCTACTTATCTATGATTTCTTTCTAATACTCTCCACATAATGCAACCTAGGTTTTATAACACTAATGTGGCATGCATTATCTTAAAATAATAAGTGTGTTAGTGCTTCATTTTTTACACAATTGGCCTCATCTATAAATAAATTGTCTAGTATTTGGAAAAGTTCTTAATTTTTTCTTGGTCCCCACACAGTGAGGTCCACCTACCTCCTACAGACATGCAGCATGGATAAGACTTAAATCTTTCACATGGAAATTCTCTGACATTTTGGATTTCTCTGTTAAAAGAGGTTCAATCTAGCCTTTCCTAATTAATACAGCTACTACATATTTTTTCTCTTTCCTTTCACAACTTGCTTTCCCTAGACTAGATACCCAGAACTAGCACTGTTGAAGCAAAGGTATGTATATTTTGGGTTCTATATTTTGATGGAATACTTTGAAACAAAAGGTGAAAGACTCCACAGTCAGAAAATCAACAAAATATTTCAGTGTGAAATGAGGGTTCGTTCACTCAGTGAACTGATAAATCACCTACAAAAAAGGAAAGATTTAGACAAGGACTTCTTAAATGTTTTGTCTCATGAGTGCTTTATATTTTTGCAAAGAATTGAGAACCTAAAAGGCTTCTTATTATAAATGGATACACTGCATGCTAAGTCACTTCAGTCTTGTCTGACTTTTGCTACCCTATAAAACTACTGTTCAAAAATATGTCAGCCACTGTCCCCTGTATCTACATTAGACTGTTGGATGGAAACAGTCATGAACTCTTAGATCTGTCATCTGTATGATTCACTGTACTTTATTCACTTAAAAAATATGCTAGGCTGCAATTGCCAGTCTGAAACTTAAATACACTTTTTATATCTAATTATTTGTCAAAGCAGCTTCTCTAAAGTTTTATTTTTTGAACACTATCCAAAATTTTCTGTCTAAAACACATTTCTTTTCAAATTTAAGTGACATAAAAGGCAAGTATGGGTACACTTTGAAGAATATTATGCAAAAAGAAACAAGATGAGATATTTTAGGTTGAGGAAATAAGACAATAAGCAACTGACAATAATATAAACTTCCACCTTAAATTGTCTTTAAAACACAAACCTACTTATCTATGATTTCTTTCTAATACTCTCCACATAATGCAACCTAGGTTTTATAACACTAATGTGGCATGCATTATCTTAAAATAATAAGTGTGTTAGTGCTTCATTTTTTACACAATTGGCCTCATCTATAAATAAATTGTCTAGTATTTGGAAAAGTTCTTAATTTTTTCTTGGTCCCCACACAGTGAGGTCCACCTACCTCCTACAGACATGCAGCATGGATAAGACTTAAATCTTTCACATGGAAATTCTCTGACATTTTGGATTTCTCTGTTAAAAGAGGTTCAATCTAGCCTTTCCTAATTAATACAGCTACTACATATTTTTTCTCTTTCCTTTCACAACTTGCTTTCCCTAGACTAGATACCCAGAACTAGCACTGTTGAAGCAAAGGTATGTATATTTTGGGTTCTATATTTTGATGGAATACTTTGAAACAAAAGGTGAAAGACTCCACAGTCAGAAAATCAACAAAATATTTCAGTGTGAAATGAGGGTTCGTTCACTCAGTGAACTGATAAATCACCTACAAAAAAGGAAAGATTTAGACAAGGACTTCTTAAATGTTTTGTCTCATGAGTGCTTTATATTTTTGCAAAGAATTGAGAACCTAAAAGGCTTCTTATTATAAATGGATACACTGCATGCTAAGTCACTTCAGTCTTGTCTGACTTTTTGCTACCCTAAGGTCTGTAACCCTGCAGGTTCCTCTGTTCGTGGAATTCTCCAGGCGAGAATACTAAAGTGGGATGCTGTGCTCTCTTCCAGGGGATCTTCCCTTAAGGAAGATAGGTTCTACTTAGAAATATTTACCATAAAAGCAATTAATACTGGGATCAATCAAATCATTATGTATTTTTTCAGTTAAAAATAATGATGATCAATTCATCACATGTTAAGATAAATTATATTTTCAAAGAAAACAACTATGTTTTCTGAAGGGAAAATTAACAGCAAGAGGATTATTACTGTTTTCATTTGAAAATCTCTTCACGAGATTTACTTTAATAGAAGATACCTGGGTTGTCATAGGTGCTTCTACCTTCAATCTGTTGTGATGTCACACTTTATATAGCTTCTGGAAAACTTCACTCCGTACTTGTGAGAAAATGAAAGTAAAAAAAGTAGCCAAAGCCTTAGCATTGTCAGCTGTAACATATAATATTATGTCAACTGTATATTACAACTGAAAAAAAAGCACACATACAAAAGCTTCACACTATTTTATAAAGGAAATTCTGGTTATGTTAATGTAGATGGTGTAGGGAATTCTAGTCCTGATGGATGACGGTAGATGGCTTACCATGAATGGTGTCAGATTCTTGATCTCCAAAGGAGAAGAGTTTATGTTGGGATCAAAAAGACTTGGCTTTGGTCACTCACAGCTTCGTGCAGTAAAAGGGGTTTATTAAATGAAAAAGGGATAGAGAAAACTTCCAGCTAAAGGAACGGGAAGGAGGACAAAAGAGTAACCCCAGAAGCTAGTTTCAGCGACTTTTTTTCCAAGTACTACATATTTTTCTCTTTCCTTTCACAACTTGCTTTCCTAGACTAGATACCCAGAACTAGCACTGTTGAAGCAAAGGTATGTATATTTTGGGTTCTATATTTTGATGGAATACTTTGAAACAAAAGGTGAAAGACTCCACAGTCAGAAAATCAACAAAATATTTCAGTGTGAAATGAGGGTTCGTTCACTCAGTGAACTGATAAATCACCTACAAAAAAGGAAAGATTTAGACAAGGACTTCTTAAATGTTTTGTCTCATGAGTGCTTTATATTTTTGCAAAGAATTGAGAACCTAAAAGGCTTCTTATTATAAATGGATACACTGCATGCTAAGTCACTTCAGTCTTGTCTGACTTTTTGCTACCCTAAGGTCTGTAACCCTGCAGGTTCCTCTGTTCGTGGAATTCTCCAGGCGAGAATACTAAAGTGGGATGCTGTGCTCTCTTCCAGGGGATCTTCCCTTAAGGAAGATAGGTTCTACTTAGAAATATTTACCATAAAAGCAATTAATACTGGGATCAATCAAATCATTATGTATTTTTTCAGTTAAAAATAATGATGATCAATTCATCACATGTTAAGATAAATTATATTTTCAAAGAAAACAACTATGTTTTCTGAAGGGAAAATTAACAGCAAGAGGATTATTACTGTTTTCATTTGAAAATCTCTTCACGAGATTTACTTTAATAGAAGATACCTGGGTTGTCATAGGTGCTTCTACCTTCAATCTGTTGTGATGTCACACTTTATATAGCTTCTGGAAAACTTCACTCCGTACTTGTGAGAAAATGAAAGTAAAAAAAGTAGCCAAAGCCTTAGCATTGTCAGCTGTAACATATAATATTATGTCAACTGTATATTACAACTGAAAAAAAAGCACACATACAAAAGCTTCACACTATTTTATAAAGGAAATTCTGGTTATGTTAATGTAGATGGTGTAGGGAATTCTAGTCCTGATGGATGACGGTAGATGGCTTACCATGAATGGTGTCAGATTCTTGATCTCCAAAGGAGAAGAGTTTATGTTGGGATCAAAAAGACTTGGCTTTGGTCACTCACAGCTTCGTGCAGTAAAAGGGGTTTATTAAATGAAAAAGGGATAGAGAAAACTTCCAGCTAAAGGAACGGGAAGGAGGACAAAAGAGTAACCCCAGAAGCTAGTTTCAGCGAGGCATTTTATAATTTTCCAATTAGTCATTAACAATAGATCAAAAGAGTATTTTAAGGTGATAAAGCTCTTACCAGATCCACACCTACAACATACATCTTTAGAAAACATAGATATACACTAAGAAGGAGAAACTGGTCCTCCAGCAAGGTACATTGTTGTTATAAGCATTAGCTCCGGGTTTGAAGAAAGTCAGGCAAAATAGACTGTTGCCATAGGCGTGGCAATCAAAGTGAAGGCACCTTGGCTAAAAATATCTGTTTCCCCCTCCTCCTCCTTGGAAACCTTTGCCCTCTTACCAAGTCTTCATATTCACCCCTTTCAGTCCTTGTTCCACTATCTAAAGTGGACTAAATATGCTAACAAAGGTCCATACAGTCAAAACTATGGTTTGTCCAGTAGTCATGTATAGATGTGAGAGGTGAACAATGAAGAAGGCCGAGTACTGAAGAACTGCTGCTTTTAAATTGCAGTGTTGGGGAATACTCTCCAGTCTCCCTTGGACTGCAAGGAGATCAAACCAGTCAATCCCAAAGAAAAGCAACTCTGAATATTCATTGGCAGGACTGATGCTGAAGCTGAAGTGCCAATACTTTTGAAAGGGTTTTACCTCAATTTGAGACTTAAACCCAGGGCCCAGACCTGATCAAACCCTGCTTGGGACTTGAACCTACAAGGCTGGAGTTTGAATTCCAGCCAAAACCCTGTTTGGGATTCGAACCCATGTGACTGTGGCTTGAACCTAGCCAAAACCTGGTTTGGGACTCGAACTCATGCGGCTAAGGCTTAACTCCAGCCAAAACCCTGCTTGGGACTTGAATCCACGTAGTCAGGACTCAATCCCGGCCAAAACCCTGTCTGGGACTCGAACCCACACGGCCGGGACTTAATCCAGCACTCACCCAATGTCTGGACCCACTGAGGCTCAGGTTCTTCGTGCCTCAGCTCAGAAGGAATTCAGCAAGAGGCAGAGGGATAGGCAAGAAGAGGATTTATTAGGATAGGGTACTTGTAAGAGGTTCAAGTGGGCAGGCAGGAAAACACTGCTCTGCTTTTTCCTTCAATTGAGTGGGCAGCCATATATATAGGATGGTAGAAGACTGCCCCCCTCAAGTAGACGCAGATGCAGGACATCCATCATTGGTTGCTTCTTCAGCTCCTCCTTCAGTCATAAAGATCAAGAGTATTTTAAGGTGATAAAGCTCTTACCAGATCCACACCTACAACATACATCTTTAGAAAACATAGATATACACTAAGAAGGAGAAACTGGTCCTCCAGCAAGGTACATTGTTGTTATAAGCATTAGCTCCGGGTTTGAAGAAAGTCAGGCAAAATAGACTGTTGCCATAGGCGTGGCAATCAAAGTGAAGGCACCTTGGCTAAAAATATCTGTTTCCCTCCTCCTCCTTGGAAACCTTTGCCCTCTTACCAAGTCTTCATATTCACCCCTTTCAGTCCTTGTTCCACTATCTAAAGTGGACTAAATATGCTAACAAAGGTCCATACAGTCAAAACTATGGTTTGTCCAGTAGTCATGTATAGATGTGAGAGGTGAACAATGAAGAAGGCCGAGTACTGAAGAACTGCTGCTTTTAAATTGCAGTGTTGGGGAATACTCTCCAGTCTCCCTTGGACTGCAAGGAGATCAAACCAGTCAATCCCAAAGAAAAGCAACTCTGAATATTCATTGGCAGGACTGATGCTGAAGCTGAAGTGCCAATACTTTTGAAAGGGTTTTACCTCAATTTGAGACTTAAACCCAGGGCCCAGACCTGATCAAACCCTGCTTGGGACTTGAACCTACAAGGCTGGAGTTTGAATTCCAGCCAAAACCCTGTTTGGGATTCGAACCCATGTGACTGTGGCTTGAACCTAGCCAAAACCTGGTTTGGGACTCGAACTCATGCGGCTAAGGCTTAACTCCAGCCAAAACCCTGCTTGGGACTTGAATCCACGTAGTCAGGACTCAATCCCGGCCAAAACCCTGTCTGGGACTCGAACCCACACGGCCGGGACTTAATCCAGCACTCACCCAATGTCTGGACCCACTGAGGCTCAGGTTCTTCGTGCCTCAGCTCAGAAGGAATTCAGCAAGAGGCAGAGGGATAGGCAAGAAGAGGATTTATTAGGATAGGGTACTTGTAAGAGGTTCAAGTGGGCAGGCAGGAAAACACTGCTCTGCTTTTTCCTTCAATTGAGTGGGCAGCCATATATATAGGATGGTAGAAGACTGCCCCCCTCAAGTAGACGCAGATGCAGGACATCCATCATTGGTTGCTTCTTCAGCTCCTCCTTCAACAACTGTTTATACCCAGTGGAGCCTGCCTTACTGAACAAGGAGCAGCTCTCCTGAGTTATCATCAACTCCCTGGCCTCCCAATCTTTCTCAGGTGTCTCCCTTCTACCTACCATCCCCTACTAGGACTCCACAATCATTTACCTATTCTACTCTGTCCCTATCACTTTGGCCACCTGAGGCCAAGAGCTGACTCATTGGAAAAGACCCTGATGCTGGGAAAGATTGAGAAGGACTGAGGGCAGGAGGAGAAGGGGGCTTCTGAGGATGATGGTTAGATAGTATCACTGACTCAATGAACCTATTTTTGATCAAACTTTGGGAGATAGTAAAGGAAAGGTAAAGCCTGGCATGTTGCTCTCCAGTGAGTCCTACTCAGCTGAGTGAATGAACAATAAGATTGTTTGCAAATGCAACAACACCTACACAATGGCTGACCATTATTGTCAACACAGAGCATCAGGAAAGGATTGGAAGCCCCAAGCCTGAAAAAGGAAATGCAGCTGGAGTGGAAATGCAATTGTCAGCATGGGTGAAGAGATAAGAAAATACACTAAAGGAGGAGGTGGGGATGAGGTAAGTGATAGGAAGGGAGGAATTGTAAAAGCAGAGGTAGGTATTAGAGGTAGGGTGTTAGCTGCTGACAGTTGTCACTCTCAACAGTAAGGATGTTCATTCTCTATTAAGGGTGTCTACAGATTTTATCTCCTGACAATGCTGAACCCATGTGATTGAATAATAGTTGTAAATTTCTCTTTAGATTTATCAGCATTAAACTAATAGGCATAGCGACACAGTGTTTTGTATACATTTTATCAGTCTTTTTGAAAATGCTGAAGGGAGATTATTTTGGCTTTAAAATTTGTATTGTGCTGTGAAATCTAGAATTAAATAACTTGAGATAGGATTTAAGATAGGGTACTTGTAAGAGGTTCAAGTGGGCAGGCAGGAAAACACTGCTCTGCTTTTCCTTCAATTGAGTGGGCAGCCATATATATAGGATGGTAGAAGACTGCCCCCCTCAAGTAGACGCAGATGCAGGACATCCATCATTGGTTGCTTCTTCAGCTCCTCCTTCAACAACTGTTTATACCCAGTGGAGCCTGCCTTACTGAACAAGGAGCAGCTCTCCTGAGTTATCATCAACTCCCTGGCCTCCCAATCTTTCTCAGGTGTCTCCTTCTACCTACCATCCCCTACTAGGACTCCACAATCATTTACCTATTCTACTCTGTCCCTATCACTTTGGCCACCTGAGGCCAAGAGCTGACTCATTGGAAAAGACCCTGATGCTGGGAAAGATTGAGAAGGACTGAGGGCAGGAGGAGAAGGGGGCTTCTGAGGATGATGGTTAGATAGTATCACTGACTCAATGAACCTATTTTTGATCAAACTTTGGGAGATAGTAAAGGAAAGGTAAAGCCTGGCATGTTGCTCTCCAGTGAGTCCTACTCAGCTGAGTGAATGAACAATAAGATTGTTTGCAAATGCAACAACACCTACACAATGGCTGACCATTATTGTCAACACAGAGCATCAGGAAAGGATTGGAAGCCCCAAGCCTGAAAAAGGAAATGCAGCTGGAGTGGAAATGCAATTGTCAGCATGGGTGAAGAGATAAGAAAATACACTAAAGGAGGAGGTGGGGATGAGGTAAGTGATAGGAAGGGAGGAATTGTAAAAGCAGAGGTAGGTATTAGAGGTAGGGTGTTAGCTGCTGACAGTTGTCACTCTCAACAGTAAGGATGTTCATTCTCTATTAAGGGTGTCTACAGATTTTATCTCCTGACAATGCTGAACCCATGTGATTGAATAATAGTTGTAAATTTCTCTTTAGATTTATCAGCATTAAACTAATAGGCATAGCGACACAGTGTTTTGTATACATTTTATCAGTCTTTTTGAAAATGCTGAAGGGAGATTATTTTGGCTTTAAAATTTGTATTGTGCTGTGAAATCTAGAATTAAATAACTTGAGATAGGATTTAATAAAAAACAAAAGTAGCAGAATTTCAGATATACTCAACTGTATGTTAAAGAAATTTTATTTTATTTGCTTCTGTATATCTGTCTTATGAAACTTGACTTTTTAAAAATTAAAGTCAGATTTCAAACTATGAAACTATGCACAGTGTATTCTCTTTCTCCACTTCTTCGCTTCTATTACTCTCCAGGGCAATCTTTGTCTCTCCCAGTAAGCCAACTTCTATCGCTGGCCAAAATATGATATATCAAAATTTACCATCTTTCTGTGTTTTTGCTTAGCTTCATTGCTCTATTCATTTTTACAAGCTCCCACCAAACCCTTCCTTTTTTATGTCTTTTTATACTTTTTTCTCCAGAGGCTCCTTTTTCTCTTTCCTATGCCTTGCACTGAATTTTTATTTTGGAGGAAAAAAATAAATAAACCTGTTCTGTCTTTTAATCATTCAGAAGTAAAACAGGACTTTAATATATATTCTGAACTGTTGCCAACTGACTTTACTAATCCCTGAAAACCATCCATTGCTTGTCACCTTGACAGTGAAATCACTGATGCTCTTTCTGCGAATAGTCAGTATTTGATGATTTTAATAGACTGTGACATTCTTCTGAGAGCCCCTCCTTAGTTTCAAAGCTTAGAGTTAGAGATTTCCTAGGATTTTAACCCATTAGAGTTGAACATCATTTCATATTTCCTTATCTAATGTCTGGCTGACTGCTTTCCTGTATTCTTCATGAATGAACAATAAGAGAAATACACTAAAGGAGGAGGATTGGAAGCCCCAAGCCTGAAAAAGGAAATGCAGCTGGAGTGGAAATGCAATTGTCAGCATGGGTGAAGAGATAAGAAAATACACTAAAGGAGGAGGTGGGGATGAGGTAAGTGATAGGAAGGGAGGAATTGTAAAAGCAGAGGTAGGTATTAGAGGTAGGGTGTTAGCTGCTGACAGTTGTCACTCTCAACAGTAAGGATGTTCATTCTCTATTAAGGGTGTCTACAGATTTTATCTCCTGACAATGCTGAACCCATGTGATTGAATAATAGTTGTAAATTTCTCTTTAGATTTATCAGCATTAAACTAATAGGCATAGCGACACAGTGTTTTGTATACATTTTATCAGTCTTTTTGAAAATGCTGAAGGGAGATTATTTTGGCTTTAAAATTTGTATTGTGCTGTGAAATCTAGAATTAAATAACTTGAGATAGGATTTAATAAAAAACAAAAGTAGCAGAATTTCAGATATACTCAACTGTATGTTAAAGAAATTTTATTTTATTTGCTTCTGTATATCTGTCTTATGAAACTTGACTTTTTAAAAATTAAAGTCAGATTTCAAACTATGAAACTATGCACAGTGTATTCTCTTTCTCCACTTCTTCGCTTCTATTACTCTCCAGGGCAATCTTTGTCTCTCCCAGTAAGCCAACTTCTATCGCTGGCCAAAATATGATATATCAAAATTTACCATCTTTCTGTGTTTTGCTTAGCTTCATTGCTCTATTCATTTTACAAGCTCCCACCAAACCCTTCCTTTTTATGTCTTTTTATACTTTTTCTCCAGAGGCTCCTTTTCTCTTTCCTATGCCTTGCACTGAATTTTTATTTTGGAGGAAAAAAATAAATAAACCTGTTCTGTCTTTTAATCATTCAGAAGTAAAACAGGACTTTAATATATATTCTGAACTGTTGCCAACTGACTTTACTAATCCCTGAAAACCATCCATTGCTTGTCACCTTGACAGTGAAATCACTGATGCTCTTTCTGCGAATAGTCAGTATTTGATGATTTTAATAGACTGTGACATTCTTCTGAGAGCCCCTCCTTAGTTTCAAAGCTTAGAGTTAGAGATTTCCTAGGATTTTAACCCATTAGAGTTGAACATCATTTCATATTTCCTTATCTAATGTCTGGCTGTCGACTGCTTTCCTGTATTCTTACTTTCTTATAATGCTGGTACACTCCCCAGGGTTTCATGTAGGATCAATGCAACCGTAATACTTAACTGGGTATGAAAATTTTAGACATAAAGATGATACAAAATAATGATTGGAAAGACCTTGATGCTGGTGGTGAAAGTCATTAAATGCTAGGAGATGACAAGAAGTTTGGAAAGAAATTTTCAGGACAACAGGCAGATGGTACAGGGGCAAGCAGGTTTATTCTGTCTTTCCTATCGCATTCTTTCAAATGACACCTTATCATCAGCCAAGTATGATAATATCTAGGTGTGTATGGCTTGGAACAGAGGATGAGTTGATGATGATTTTAGGTGTATTTAATTACATGTATCAATTATACATACAAAGGTTTTGGGTATTCTAATGAGCAAAACAACATTTTTAATTATTGTCAGATCATTGGTCTAAGTATTCCATTTTGCAGATAATTCAGAACTCTCCTAGACTGTGACTATGAAAAGGGGATCTTGGAAAGAGTAATGGGTAATTATATTTTGCCAAGCCTGCTTTGGAATGCAAGTATACTAATTCTTATGATAGATTCAAATGATGGCTTAATACGGAATGATTGATTCTCATGTTTACTTCCCTCTTTCCTTCTCTTTATCCAGGCCAAGGCCCAGGACTTGACATTCTTGATGTAAACTGGATGTGGAGGTGAGAGTTTTATCTTTGAGGAACCCACTTATATGGCGTAATGTCTTGACAGTTAAGTGTTCCTACAGAACATGGTGCCATCTTGTGAAAGATTGCGGCTGAAAAATGCCCCATGACAAGCTGCATAGGCAACTTTGGTGGAGGAGCTCCTGATAGGCTCCAGAAAGCAGCGTACAGGTGACAGGCAGAAAGAGTGCATATTCATAAATCCATATCCTGTGGTTCAGGCCTTCTTTTATTTCTATGGGAAAGTAAAATCTAGGTGATGTGTTTGCAAGTTTCTAAGAATGCAGTGTCCTCCTGATAAAAATAATATGAAAAGTAAGACTGAAGAAGAAAACCCTAAGGTCAAGATACAAATAAATGACTTTGTTTTCAGATGAATTGAAGGTGAATGGGATTCCTAATCGAATCAAATGAGGAGCTGAATAATACTATATGATTAAAATTCCACGATGGATCATAAGTTAGAAATGAAGCATGATTTCCACTAGTTTATATAAATATAATCATCATTGTATGATACCTTGACTCATCGTGTATGTCAAGTTATGGATGAATATAACCTATTTCAGGGGAGAATCTTTCCCATTATTCATATGAAGAGGATAATGACCAACAAAGAGTTGGTCATTATTTAGAAAAATCATCATTATCTACATATTTCATCTACTGCCTTAAGTAGCAGGTCTTCCCCAGGAGAGGAGGGTAAGACCATTGCCAACTCAGAATACGGAAAAGACAAAATAAGGTGAGCAAACAAAAATATCTGGGGTCAAAGAAATGAAAAATTCTTGAAATTCATCCAAGGAATACGTATTCTTGGTTCTGCGGGGAAATTTATTTTTTTACTTGGTTGGTTGACTTGGGAAATCAGAAATAGAGAGGCTGCTAACAACAAATAGAACATCCCATGGTACCAGTTTTGAACAACCCTGTGCCAGTGGACAAGCTAGAGAAAATTAGACATGGAAAATAGCAGCTATAAGATGGAAGAAGAGTTGGAATGAATATCTACATAGATTTTTTTTTTTAGTGAGTAGCCAATTTATAAGTCCAAAAAGCATGAAAATTAAACAAAAAGGTTTCATTCAGTCTCCAGACAAGGAGAAGCAACTGATACTTTTTTTCAAAAGTAAACATATGCTACTTTATTTAAAAATATTTATTAAAATCTTTGAGGAACCCACTTATATGGCGTAATGTCTTGACAGTTAAGTGTTCCTACAGAACATGGTGCCATCTTGTGAAAGATTGCGGCTGAAAAATGCCCCATGACAAGCTGCATAGGCAACTTTGGTGGAGGAGCTCCTGATAGGCTCCAGAAAGCAGCGTACAGGTGACAGGCAGAAAGAGTGCATATTCATAAATCCATATCCTGTGGTTCAGGCCTTCTTTTATTTCTATGGGAAAGTAAAATCTAGGTGATGTGTTTGCAAGTTTCTAAGAATGCAGTGTCCTCCTGATAAAAATAATATGAAAAGTAAGACTGAAGAAGAAAACCCTAAGGTCAAGATACAAATAAATGACTTTGTTTTCAGATGAATTGAAGGTGAATGGGATTCCTAATCGAATCAAATGAGGAGCTGAATAATACTATATGATTAAAATTCCACGATGGATCATAAGTTAGAAATGAAGCATGATTTCCACTAGTTTATATAAATATAATCATCATTGTATGATACCTTGACTCATCGTGTATGTCAAGTTATGGATGAATATAACCTATTTCAGGGGAGAATCTTTCCCATTATTCATATGAAGAGGATAATGACCAACAAAGAGTTGGTCATTATTTAGAAAAATCATCATTATCTACATATTTCATCTACTGCCTTAAGTAGCAGGTCTTCCCCAGGAGAGGAGGGTAAGACCATTGCCAACTCAGAATACGGAAAAGACAAAATAAGGTGAGCAAACAAAAATATCTGGGGTCAAAGAAATGAAAAATTCTTGAAATTCATCCAAGGAATACGTATTCTTGGTTCTGCGGGGAAATTTATTTTTTTACTTGGTTGGTTGACTTGGGAAATCAGAAATAGAGAGGCTGCTAACAACAAATAGAACATCCCATGGTACCAGTTTTGAACAACCCTGTGCCAGTGGACAATCTAGAGAAAAATTAGACATGGAAAATAGCAGCTATAAGATGGAAGAAGAGTTGGAATGAATATCTACATAGATTTTTTTTTTTAGTGAGTAGCCAATTTATAAGTCCAAAAAGCATGAAAATTAAACAAAAAGGTTTCATTCAGTCTCCAGACAAGGAGAAGCAACTGATACTTTTTTCAAAGAAAAATGATATATTATTAATGTGTTTCATAATAATTGTAAACAATATGCTACTGTGATGATTTGAAAATATATATCTCTTTTTCCACATAAACACCTCAACTGGTAGTGAAAATTACTTCAAGAAGCAAGTGAAATCAACATAATTCTGCCTCTAAATTCACTAAGAATCATATTTTAAAAGCACGTAACAGTTTCCAATGCTACTACATATGTCCGACTGATTATTTTTAGCATATCATTCCTGAACAAAATAACTGTAGAAGAATCTATCTTGTTTCTGTGGGAGAGCATGTGCAGTTTTCACATTTCAAGCAAAATTATATTATGTTGGAATAATTCAATAAATTACTTCATTTCTTTTGCTACACCAGAGCAAATATATCATCTTTGTTGTTGTTGTTTATATTCAAAAATGCTCATAGTATGCTTTGTCTAAAAGCATCTATTGGATATAGTTTTGAAAGTGAAGTGTCTTCAGTCAGTCTAAATATATACCACTTATATTTTATTCTATTCAAGGGTATTAGGTGACCCAATAAACATCTACTGACTCACATGTTAGCCGTAAGACAAAAAGCCCAGTACTTTAAGATGTACTGAATAAAAAGTTAAGTGGTTAAGTGTAATGAGTAGATTGTGAATTTCTATTGCTTGATCATGCATTCTTTTCAGTATAAAAATAAAATAAGCCTATATTTTGCAATCAGAAAAAACATTTTATTCTATATAACTAGAGTGCTTTTCATTGAAAAGCCGTATGTATGCATTTACCATGTTGAATACAGGCTGTTCTATCTTACATATTTTATTTATAGATCGAAGAAACAAGAGATATTTAGAATATCCTAAAATAGACTAAAGCAATGCACTGAAATAATGATGTTTTTCAGAAGTAGCCAAAGAAACTCAGAGCTCATTGCGTCTACTTAAAAATTTAAAATTGTGCTGATGGGGAATTTGAGCCTGTAAGAAAAAATGAGATGCAGGGGAAGAGATGCTTTTTAAAGTCATGTTGAGAGTTTATACATGCAAATACTTGGCCTTCTAATCTGTATCTCTTTTCACTGTACTATTCAGTAGTTTCTATCACACTAATTATTCCTCAAAACATATATATTTTTAAACAATATATATTCCATTGACAAATTATACCACACTGGGGGTGACTCTGCACTAAAGTGTATGATATACTATTAGTGAGAGTAATTGGATATCAGGTATCAGTATGAAAGTACAAGTTATAAATATCTATAATAGTTTAGATTTATTACTTAAAAATCCACACATAAACTGTGCACACTGTTTGTTGTTCAGTTGCAAAGTCATGTTTGACTCTGAAACCCCATGGACTGCAGAATACCAGTCCCCTTTGTCCTCCGCATCTCCTGGAATTTACTCAAATTCATGTCCATTGAGTGCGTGATGCTATCTAATCATCTCATCCTCTGCCTCCCTCTTCTCATTTTGCCTTCCATCTTTCCCAGCATCAGGGTCTTTCCCAATGAATCAGTTCTTTGCATCAGGTGGTCAGAGTTTTGGAGCTCCGCCTTCATCATCAGTCCTTCCAGTGAATATTCAGGGTTGATTTATTTTAGGATTGACTGGCGTGATCTCTTTGCAGTCCAAGGGACTCTCAAGAGTCTTCTCACAGCTGCATCACAACTGTGTTTAAGTACATATGTAAATGCATGATAGGATATTCAACTACTGTTTTTACCTAAATTTCTATAATACCAACAATTATTTAGAGTCATTCCTAAATATTATTGAATAAAAAATGAAATTTTATTATTTTCACTTTAGATTAGCAGAAAAAGAAGGCTAAACCTATCACTGGAAAAACAATATATATAATTCTGGTGTCAGATGGTTGAAAGGTTCCCCAGTTGGCTATAATTGAATTTTGTAATATGTCTGTTCCAGGTTATGTAACCACAATCCAGTGTTCTTATAGTAAGTTAACCTCAGTAAAGAGTAACTTTTTTTCTCTTTCAATATTCTGCTACAATTGCTTACAAATAATTTCAATTCTATTTACCAGTTTCAGTTCTTCTTATTTTTCAGTGGTCTTTGAAATGCAGTGTGTAATAGATGTTGTTTGTGGAGTCAGCAACAGAGAGGCAAATCTTTGGGGATTCTTGTTGCAATGCAACACCCACCTGTGCCCTGCATAATTGAATTGGGAACTTATGAACGTGAGCAGTTAATTGGGGTATGAAAAGAAAAGCATGCCTTTTTTCCTACAACCTGTGTAAGTAAAGCATGAGCTCTGAAAAAATTTTTTGGGTGGCTGGTTTCTCTCCATCACAAACTCCCCAGCATCTGCGGCTTAATAAGAAGGAGGTGAAAAGAACAAAGAGAAGAGAACAGAAGGGAAAGTAAAAAAGATGAAATGAAAAGAACATGTTCAAGAGAGGAGCATTCTTGTTTAGAAGAGGAACAGAATTTGCCAGAGGGAATTTAGATTTTCCTCCACACCTCCTGCCTTGAAGCCACTAATGAAAATGCAAACAACACAGTAGTCTGGGGTTAGTTTACTTATTAGGGTGGATTCAAGGTTACCCAATTTTACTTGTTAAGCAGATCTATTAATATGCTCTTGAATTTAAGGAGAATTCAGACATTGAAATACAAAGTAAAAACAAGGTTCTTTGCTCAGTTGGTCAGAGTTTTGGAGCTCCGCCTTCATCATCAGTCCTTCCAGTGAATATTCAGGGTTGATTTATTTTAGGATTGACTGGCGTGATCTCTTTGCAGTCCAAGGGACTCTCAAGAGTCTTCTCACAGCTGCATCACAACTGTGTTTAAGTACATATGTAAATGCATGATAGGATATTCAACTACTGTTTTTACCTAAATTTCTATAATACCAACAATTATTTAGAGTCATTCCTAAATATTATTGAATAAAAAATGAAATTTTATTATTTTCACTTTAGATTAGCAGAAAAAGAAGGCTAAACCTATCACTGGAAAAACAATATATATAATTCTGGTGTCAGATGGTTGAAAGGTTCCCCAGTTGGCTATAATTGAATTTTGTAATATGTCTGTTCCAGGTTATGTAACCACAATCCAGTGTTCTTATAGTAAGTTAACCTCAGTAAAGAGTAACTTTTTTTCTCTTTCAATATTCTGCTACAATTGCTTACAAATAATTTCAATTCTATTTACCAGTTTCAGTTCTTCTTATTTTTCAGTGGTCTTTGAAATGCAGTGTGTAATAGATGTTGTTTGTGGAGTCAGCAACAGAGAGGCAAATCTTTGGGGATTCTTGTTGCAATGCAACACCCACCTGTGCCCTGCATAATTGAATTGGGAACTTATGAACGTGAGCAGTTAATTGGGGTATGAAAAGAAAAGCATGCCTTTTTTCCTACAACCTGTGTAAGTAAAGCATGAGCTCTGAAAAAATTTTTTGGGTGGCTGGTTTCTCTCCATCACAAACTCCCCAGCATCTGCGGCTTAATAAGAAGGAGGTGAAAAGAACAAAGAGAAGAGAACAGAAGGGAAAGTAAAAAAGATGAAATGAAAAGAACATGTTCAAGAGAGGAGCATTCTTGTTTAGAAGAGGAACAGAATTTGCCAGAGGGAATTTAGATTTTCCTCCACACCTCCTGCCTTGAAGCCACTAATGAAAATGCAAACAACACAGTAGTCTGGGGTTAGTTTACTTATTAGGGTGGATTCAAGGTTACCCAATTTTACTTGTTAAGCAGATCTATTAATATGCTCTTGAATTTAAGGAGAATTCAGACATTGAAATACAAAGTACCTAAACAAATCCAAAATCGTACCCATAATTAGTTTTATATGATTTATGTAAAGAATATTAAAGGCATTTCCTCAAGGGCAAATTATAGCACCATGTAATTTGTCCCCTTGGTCTGCATTTCTGATCATTGCCAAGGATAATTCTAGGAAGGCTGCTGATGAGAATGATAAAGGTTAACTAGTGTTCTAGAATCTGTGATCCAATAGAATTTCCAAACAAGTAATAGAACTTCCTTATAAATGTGCTTTATGAAGAGGTAAAGGCGAGATCTCTAGGCTATTGTGGGTGCAATTCCCCCAGACCCAATACTTAAGGGATATGACAAGTGCATCCTTCATTGTAGAGATTCATTTGGTGTATCTCTATGTGATTCATTGATTGGTTCTGTATGGGTTATCTTTGAGGTCAGAGATCTCTTAAGCGTTGGTTTTCCTAACATTGATGTGCTCCTTAGTGGTGGAACAGTTGAAGCTAAGAAGTTGCCTACATCAAAAGACTAATCTCTACCTCTTTTCCTGGTGTTTCCTAGTTGATACAACTGGTAATGAATTCGCCTGCCAATGCAAAGGACATGAGACTGAGGCCCCATCCCTGGGATTGGATGATCCCCTGGAGGAAGGCACAGCAACTTGCTCCAGAATTCTTGTCTGGGAAATTCTGTGGACAGAGGTGCCTGGTGAGCTACAGCCCTTAGAGCTGCGAAGAGTCAGTTAATTGGGGTATGAAAAGAAAAGCATGCCTTTTTTCCTACAACCTGTGTAAGTAAAGCATGAGCTCTGAAAAAATTTTTTGGGTGGCTGGTTTCTCTCCATCACAAACTCCCCAGCATCTGCGGCTTAATAAGAAGGAGGTGAAAAGAACAAAGAGAAGAGAACAGAAGGGAAAGTAAAAAAGATGAAATGAAAAGAACATGTTCAAGAGAGGAGCATTCTTGTTTAGAAGAGGAACAGAATTTGCCAGAGGGAATTTAGATTTTCCTCCACACCTCCTGCCTTGAAGCCACTAATGAAAATGCAAACAACACAGTAGTCTGGGGTTAGTTTACTTATTAGGGTGGATTCAAGGTTACCCAATTTTACTTGTTAAGCAGATCTATTAATATGCTCTTGAATTTAAGGAGAATTCAGACATTGAAATACAAAGTACCTAAACAAATCCAAAATCGTACCCATAATTAGTTTTATATGATTTATGTAAAGAATATTAAAGGCATTTCCTCAAGGGCAAATTATAGCACCATGTAATTTGTCCCCTTGGTCTGCATTTCTGATCATTGCCAAGGATAATTCTAGGAAGGCTGCTGATGAGAATGATAAAGGTTAACTAGTGTTCTAGAATCTGTGATCCAATAGAATTTCCAAACAAGTAATAGAACTTCCTTATAAATGTGCTTTATGAAGAGGTAAAGGCGAGATCTCTAGGCTATTGTGGGTGCAATTCCCCCAGACCCAATACTTAAGGGATATGACAAGTGCATCCTTCATTGTAGAGATTCATTTGGTGTATCTCTATGTGATTCATTGATTGGTTCTGTATGGGTTATCTTTGAGGTCAGAGATCTCTTAAGCGTTGGTTTTCCTAACATTGATGTGCTCCTTAGTGGTGGAACAGTTGAAGCTAAGAAGTTGCCTACATCAAAAGACTAATCTCTACCTCTTTTCCTGGTGTTTCCTAGTTGATACAACTGGTAATGAATTCGCCTGCCAATGCAAAGGACATGAGACTGAGGCCCCATCCCTGGGATTGGATGATCCCCTGGAGGAAGGCACAGCAACTTGCTCCAGAATTCTTGTCTGGGAAATTCTGTGGACAGAGGTGCCTGGTGAGCTACAGCCCTTAGAGCTGCGAAGAGTCAGACATGACTGAAGTGACTTAGCACATTTTTCCCTATCATTTTTGCTTCATTCCTTTGGGCTGTCAAGGTAATCCGTGTGTATGCAGTTGCTATCATCTTCGAAAATCTTCTCAAAAATGCACTCTTGGGAGGTGCTTAACCATCAACTAAATTGGCAGTTAGTTAACTGGAATACATTTAAAAATAGACTGCTAGATAGAGACAGCCTATTAGGTTGAAAAAAAAAAGGAAAAAAAGAACAAAGACCATCCTTGCCTGTTTAGGTTTTCTAAAGCAACAGTATCTCAGGTGGGGTTCCTCAGAAAGCAGGTTCTGAGATGAAAGTACTCGTTGGCAAGAGAGCAAGGTGCTTATTTGTTGTTGCTATTTAGTCGCTTAGTCACGTTTGACTGCTTTGTAACTCCATGGAGTGTAGCCGGCTAGGCTCCTCTGTCCAGGCAAGAAAACTGGAGTGGATTGCCATGCCTTCCTACAGGAAATCTTCACAACTCAGGGACTGAATCCACCTCTCCTACATTACAAGCGAATTCTTTACCACTGAGTCACCAGACAAGCCCAAGGTGCTTATTAGGGAGTGCTTCTCGGTTCAACACTACCCAGGGCAGCGCAGGAGCACGGTTGAGAAGAGGGAGGAGTGAAGGTGTAATGGAGACTGGCAAAAACCTGCTTGCTCCCCCAGGCAGCTCAGCAGCTATAGTGGCCTGTAGAGTTGCTCCATGTTGTGTGTTCCATGCTGCCTGGTAAGTCTTTGGAAACAGATCTGTCCACAAAGACCACAATCTTGGTGGTGGGTGACTGCAGCTGAGATCATCCTTCAAGTGGCTCTAGGGTTCAGCGTTGGTTTTCCTAACATTGATGTGCTCCTTAGTGGTGGAACAGTTGAAGCTAAGAAGTTGCCTACATCAAAGACTAATCTCTACCTCTTTTCCTGGTGTTTCCTAGTTGATACAACTGGTAATGAATTCGCCTGCCAATGCAAAGGACATGAGACTGAGGCCCCATCCCTGGGATTGGATGATCCCCTGGAGGAAGGCACAGCAACTTGCTCCAGAATTCTTGTCTGGGAAATTCTGTGGACAGAGGTGCCTGGTGAGCTACAGCCCTTAGAGCTGCGAAGAGTCAGACATGACTGAAGTGACTTAGCACATTTTTCCCTATCATTTTTGCTTCATTCCTTTGGGCTGTCAAGGTAATCCGTGTGTATGCAGTTGCTATCATCTTCGAAAATCTTCTCAAAAATGCACTCTTGGGAGGTGCTTAACCATCAACTAAATTGGCAGTTAGTTAACTGGAATACATTTAAAAATAGACTGCTAGATAGAGACAGCCTATTAGGTTGAAAAAAAAAAGGAAAAAAAGAACAAAGACCATCCTTGCCTGTTTAGGTTTTCTAAAGCAACAGTATCTCAGGTGGGGTTCCTCAGAAAGCAGGTTCTGAGATGAAAGTACTCGTTGGCAAGAGAGCAAGGTGCTTATTTGTTGTTGCTATTTAGTCGCTTAGTCACGTTTGACTGCTTTGTAACTCCATGGAGTGTAGCCGGCTAGGCTCCTCTGTCCAGGCAAGAAAACTGGAGTGGATTGCCATGCCTTCCTACAGGAAATCTTCACAACTCAGGGACTGAATCCACCTCTCCTACATTACAAGCGAATTCTTTACCACTGAGTCACCAGACAAGCCCAAGGTGCTTATTAGGGAGTGCTTCTCGGTTCAACACTACCCAGGGCAGCGCAGGAGCACGGTTGAGAAGAGGGAGGAGTGAAGGTGTAATGGAGACTGGCAAAAACCTGCTTGCTCCCCCAGGCAGCTCAGCAGCTATAGTGGCCTGTAGAGTTGCTCCATGTTGTGTGTTCCATGCTGCCTGGTAAGTCTTTGGAAACAGATCTGTCCACAAAGACCACAATCTTGGTGGTGGGTGACTGCAGCTGAGATCATCCTTCAAGTGGCTCTAGGGTTCATCACATCAACATCTGTGGAAACACGTCTTTCCTGTTGGGATTGTTGGGATGTCTTGATGGCATCTCTCCATGTCTTATCATGAGCACAAAAGTTACTTTTTGTGTGTTACAGTAAGTTTCAAAATCTTAAAAATGTAGTAAATATAAACATTACTGCAGAATGATTATTAAAGGCAGTGAGGTATAAAAGTTCTTAGGCGCAAGGATCCAGAGAGAAATCCAAGATGGCAGACGATCTTGGGAACTTCCTATGTCTGAAGGTACAAAGGCAAAACCTCGCTGTGAGATAGGAGGCCCCTGGGTTTGGGAGGGCTCTATTGTAGTTTCTGTTTGTAACTGGGCTATTTCTTCTCAAAGATTGTTCAGTTTACATAGTGGCTCTTGTTCAATGAGAGTCCATTGTTTTTGGATTGGGAATTATGAATTCTATTTCCTAGAAAGAAGTGTAACTCAATTCACTCGCTGTTTATGTCCACTTATCCATCTGTTCTGATAGTAATTATAGTTGATAATATATGTTCCGTTCTATTTCCATGTGTGTATCTGTCATCATTTTCACTTGTATTTTTCAGTTATTTCTTATGATAAAAAAGTTAGTTTCTGATCTGATAAATCATTGCTCCTCATGAAAAATGTTCTTTTAAACATACGTATTTTCTTAATGCTGCATTTGCAGCTCGGAAAAAAGTCCTTATTTTTAGCTCTCTTGGTTAAATAGTGTGTATGTGTGTGTGTGTTCCTTGTTTTTTAAAAAATTAATTGAATCTATCTAGCTAGCTTTTAAATTTTAATCAATGGAATTAAAAGAAAGTTTCAGCATCAGTGTTTGCTTTTACCCTCATTTCTTCATGAGATGCTCAGAATTCTGACATCATAGTCTATAAATACTTCTGTGAAAGAATAATAAAAATGTACATTTAATTGTATTTCAGAAAGTGTTATTACATAAGCATGTTGTCTTATCTCATACTTTGAAAGTATTCTGTGCTTCATCATTTTATTCATACTCTTGGAAAGCAGTACTGCTAAAGACATTTTTGGCAGGAATCACTGAGTCAAAATTTTCTTAGAAAGATATCTCATCCTTTACTTTATAGACTTTGCATTCCTGAAGTTTAGCATCAGTTTGGATTTCTAGGAAAATCATGCAATCACTTCTATGACTTCAAGTATTCTTTAAATTAATTGATATATTAAAATATACATTAAATTTTCAAAATTTGATGATAAATAAACTGGAGTAATTAGCCAATATCAGTTTCCCTTAGCCATCTCTTCTTTCTCATTTCACAAGTCTTAACATAGGTGCTTTTGCTAATCAAATGCTCTCATGTTCCCCCATGATCTGTTCTTCTTCCTTTCCTTGTCACCAAGATAAACACATATCTTCATGGATTTTAAATTATAAAGTGAGACTAAAAAAAACACATTTATTTTTACCTCTATTGTAGTTTCTGTTTGTAACTGGGCTTTTCCAAGATTGTTCAGTTTACATAGTGGCTCTTGTTCAATGAGAGTCCATTGTTTTTGGATTGGGAATTATGAATTCTATTTCCTAGAAAGAAGTGTAACTCAATTCACTCGCTGTTTATGTCCACTTATCCATCTGTTCTGATAGTAATTATAGTTGATAATATATGTTCCGTTCTATTTCCATGTGTGTATCTGTCATCATTTTCACTTGTATTTTTCAGTTATTTCTTATGATAAAAAAGTTAGTTTCTGATCTGATAAATCATTGCTCCTCATGAAAAATGTTCTTTTAAACATACGTATTTTCTTAATGCTGCATTTGCAGCTCGGAAAAAAGTCCTTATTTTTAGCTCTCTTGGTTAAATAGTGTGTATGTGTGTGTGTGTTCCTTGTTTTTTAAAAAATTAATTGAATCTATCTAGCTAGCTTTTAAATTTTAATCAATGGAATTAAAAGAAAGTTTCAGCATCAGTGTTTGCTTTTACCCTCATTTCTTCATGAGATGCTCAGAATTCTGACATCATAGTCTATAAATACTTCTGTGAAAGAATAATAAAAATGTACATTTAATTGTATTTCAGAAAGTGTTATTACATAAGCATGTTGTCTTATCTCATACTTTGAAAGTATTCTGTGCTTCATCATTTTATTCATACTCTTGGAAAGCAGTACTGCTAAAGACATTTTTGGCAGGAATCACTGAGTCAAAATTTTCTTAGAAAGATATCTCATCCTTTACTTTATAGACTTTGCATTCCTGAAGTTTAGCATCAGTTTGGATTTCTAGGAAAATCATGCAATCACTTCTATGACTTCAAGTATTCTTTAAATTAATTGATATATTAAAATATACATTAAATTTTCAAAATTTGATGATAAATAAACTGGAGTAATTAGCCAATATCAGTTTCCCTTAGCCATCTCTTCTTTCTCATTTCACAAGTCTTAACATAGGTGCTTTTGCTAATCAAATGCTCTCATGTTCCCCCATGATCTGTTCTTCTTCCTTTTTCCTTGTCACCAAGATAAACACATATCTTCATGGATTTTTAAATTATAAAGTGAGACTAAAAAGAAACAAGGTGTGTTCATTTATTTTTTTGGCATACCAGAGTCATATCTCTTGGAACCTAGAAAGACTGGTTCCTCAGTGCATAATATAGTATGTAACTACTTTACATAAGTCTTGCCTGTATCTATTTAAACCCAGAAAAATGCATTGTTTGTTGGTAATAGAGTATTGCTGCTTTTTCAGTTTTATTTCTTCATCTTCCTTCTTTCCTTCCTCTCTCTCTGTTTTATTTATTTATTTATTTATTTTTATTTTTGGGGGCGGGGGTCGGGTTGGGGAGGGAGGGGAGCAGGCGGGCCACTTCTATTGGTCTTTCATTTCTCCGTTTTCATCCGTCTTTGTTCTTTGGCTCCTGTGGGCCTCCCATTGTGGTGACCTCTGTCGTCGCAGAGCGCCGGCTCTGGCGCATGCGCTCCAGAGCTCCAGCTCGGTAATTGGACACATCCGTCCAGCCGCTCTGCAGCACGTGGTATCTTCCCAGGTCAGGGATTGAACTGGCACCCCTTGCACTGCAAGGCGGTGTCCTTACCCACTGGACCACTAGGGGAAGCCGTCTCTGTTTTATTTTGATCTTGATAGATTGACTATAGTTTTACCAATGTCACTACAAGTGTTATTGTTGATCAGTCCTTCAGTTGTGCCTGACTCTTCGAGACCCTCTGGACTACAACACGCCAGGCTTCTCGGTCCCTCACCATCTCCCCAAGTTTGTTCAAACTCATGTCCGTTGAATTGGTGATGCCATCCAACCATCTCATTCTCTGTTGCCCCCTTCTCCTTCTGCTTTCAATCTTTTCCAACATCAAGGTCTTTTCTGATGAGTTAGCTCTTTGCATCGGGTGGCCAAAGTATTGGAGCTTTAGTTTCAGCATTAGTCCTCCCAAAGTGTATTCAGGATTGATTTCCTTTAGGATTGACTGGTTTGATCTCCTTCCTTTCCAAGGGACTCTCAAGAGTCGTCTCCAGCACCACAGTTTGAAGGCATCACTTTGGTGCACTGCCTTCTTTTTTGTCCAGATTTCACATCCATACTTGACTACTAGAAAGACCATAGCCTTGACTATACAGACCTTTGCCAGAAAAATGATGCCTTTGCTTTCAGGCACACTGTTTGTCATAGCTTCCTGCCGAGAAGCAATAGTCTTCTAATTTCGTGTCTGCAGCCACCATCCACAGCGATTTTAGAAGAGAAAAATTTTTCCCAAGAAGAGGGAATCTGTTGCTGCTTCCACCTTTTCCCCTTCTATTTGCCATGAAGTGATGGGACCAGATGCTATGATCTTAGTTATTTTAATACTGCTTTAATCTGACTTCTTCACTCTCCTCCTGTACCCCCACCAAGAAGCTCTTTAGTTCGTCTTTGCGTTCTGCCATTAGAGTGGTATTATCCACATATCTGAGGTTGTTGATATGTCTCTTGGCAATCTTGATTCCAGCTTGTAACTTATCCAGCCTGGCATTTCTCATGGTGTGCTCATAAATGAGAAAATTCCAATTTGCATATTTAGTTTACATTTACTCATGTAGTTGTGAAGTCAGGACTTAAATCCAGAACATTTTTGCACCTCTATTTATTTTGTACCTATTCGTTGTTAGTCATACTAATTAAAGACAGGTACCAAAGGGTTCTTGTCCTCTGTGGACCCTGTCCTGGTGGAGTCAGGGCCCTAGCCCAACTTGTTGGAGCAGGTGGGGGTTTCATAGGCAATGGCTCTTTAAATCAGGGGTCTCCAACCCCTGGGCCATGGACTGGTAGGGGTTTGTAGCCTGTTAGGAAGCTGGCCAATAGCGGGAGGTGAGCATCGGGTAGGCGAGTGAAGCTTCATCTGTACTTAGAGTCTCTTCTCAATGTTCGCATTATTGCCTGAGCTCCTCCTTATAGGAGCTTGAACCCTATGGTAAACTGCAGATGAGAGGGAATGCTCCTTATGAGAATCATCCAGAAATCATACCTCCTCTTCCGGGTCTATGGAAAAATTGTCTTTCACAAAACCATTACCTGGTGCCAAAATGCTGGGGACTGCTGCTTTAAATCACCTAGAATAGTGTAGAGTTTTGGTTTGGGAGTTAACTTTAAAGAAAATCATTCTATGCAAGCTTGACTGAATCTGTGCCAGTCTTTCAAACTCCTTGTGTTAATCTTCTTCATTCTGGAATAAACAACTCTTCAGCACCAGCTGAGCAAAATGTCCAAGAATAAGAATTAGCTTGAGCATTTGGGATTCCAAGTCACTCCTTCTTTTATGCAAAGAATGGAGCAATCTGAGAAATTAGCTTTCTATTTATTTGGACTTTCTTTAATATTCAGTAAAGTGTTGTAATCTCTATAATGTTCTTCTACCTTTTATAAAATTTATCCCTAGTCTCTCCTTTCTTCTTATTATTAAGTATAATGTATGATGGTCCTTTTTTAATCAGAAGGAAAATGTTTTTGTTTCTATTTTCTAGAAGATTAAATAAATTTTCGTTGTGCTTTGTTTTTCATTACAAAAGGATTGGAAAAATAATAATGTTTAAAATTCTGAAGGGAAGAAGTGTGACCCCAAAGTATTTTATCTTTGTTGCTGTTCAGTTGCTAAGTCATATCCGACTCTTTGTGACTCTGTGGACTACAGTGTGGTAAGCTTCCCTGTCCTTCACTGTTTCCTAGAGTTTGCTCAAATTCAGGTTCATTGAGTCAGTGATCTAGCCAAGACAGAATATGGAAAATTTTAATTGTAGAATAATTGCTTTTTAATATTTTGTTTTCTGCCATACAACAATATGAATTAGTTGTAAGTATACATATGTCCCTTCCCTTTTAAACTTCCTTATCACCCTCTACCCCATTGCCCCCCTCTAAGATGTCACAAAGCACCACTTTCTGCTCCCTGTGCTATACAGCAATTTCCCACTAGCTAGCTATTTCATTCATCTCTCAATTCATCCCACCCACATCAAGGTGCTGATCAGATGTAATGAATGCACTAAACAGATGCTTTGAAATAGGAAACATAGACTAACATTGAACACTTCATGGCACAGTGAACAGATGGAGCCAAGAAATAAAAGAAAACAATATTGAGCACAATAACAAAAACTATTGATCAAAACATCCATTAATTAAAAGTTATTTTTAAAAAAATCCAGAGTCTATAAAACATGGCAAGGGCATCACTGAATTTATTTAAATACAAACAGTAAACAGCTATGAAAATAGTAGCTTCAGAAAAGAATTTAAGTGTAGTAAGCCTTGATTTCATGATTTCAATATGATTTCATTGTATACAGCTGCATGTCCCATGATTGTTATATAATGCACTCATTTTTAAACCAGCCCAGTTATTTCTAGGCATATTCATAAATCATTCTAAAGACAAGTCTAATGTATTCAATCCTTTATTAGTTCCAGCAATACTTCTCACTTGGGTGGGGTTTTATTTACAACTTAAAAGGACAAAGTAGAAATCTATTTTAAACTGACCTGTTATGCTAGCTAAAATAATATGCAATGAGCAAATATCCTTGTGAGAAAATTCAAATAATTGAAAGTGAACTGGTTCTACCTAAAATAATAAACCAAAATTAGAAATTTGCATGATTATAAATGATAATTGGGAAAATGGGTTAGCATTTTATAATTACCATTCAGGATCTTCTCCTTTTTCTTTCTGTTGAAATATATACTGTTAGTATTTTTCATTGATTTGTTAAGCCTATCATCAATATGAATGTAGGATAACTTGAGAGGAAAATGAAATGATACTGCTTTATAATGGGTAATAAGATCATTTTATAATTTAAAGTTTAGACATTATTTAAAAGTTCTAAATTCTTCCCCTTGACTTTGGTTCATTCATCTGCAAAAACAGACAATTTATCTCAGTTCAATGAATGCTAATTCTAAAATGGACAATTTAATAAATGAAAAGATAAGGAAGCCCCACTCTGAGTCTAAAAATTCAACAGCGATAACATATTTTTTATTCTAGTTTCTGAGAAATTGGCATATCTTCAAATTGACCTTGAAAAATTTATACGGCATTAAGTACTTTTTGTTATTCGTTAAAAAGATTTTAAGTTGAAAGTAACACTGATGTCACAAGTAGATTTTACTGTTTTTTTAAAAATGTTAGCTCTATTGGCATATACTGCACAGACTATAAATTCAACTTTTTAAATGCACAACTTAGTATGTTTTTAATACATGTACATACTTGTATAATTGGTCAAAAATGTTTGAAATCATTCTCAACACCCAGAGAATTTTAGCATTCATTAAAAGTCACTCTCCATTTTCCACTCTCCCTTGTCTCTCAGAACCACCGATCTATATTTTATCCAAAGATTTACCTTCTCTGGACATTTCTCAATCACCCAGAGAATTTCTAGCATATAAGTCTTACTTCCATTTTTAAACCAGCCCAGTTATTTCTAGGCATATTCATAAATCATTCTAAAGACAAGTCTAATGTATTCAATCCTTTATTAGTTCCAGCAATACTTCTCACTTGGGTGGGGTTTTATTTACAACTTAAAAGGACAAAGTAGAAATCTATTTTAAACTGACCTGTTATGCTAGCTAAAATAATATGCAATGAGCAAATATCCTTGTGAGAAAATTCAAATAATTGAAAGTGAACTGGTTCTACCTAAAATAATAAACCAAAATTAGAAATTTGCATGATTATAAATGATAATTGGGAAAATGGGTTAGCATTTTATAATTACCATTCAGGATCTTCTCCTTTTTCTTTCTGTTGAAATATATACTGTTAGTATTTTTCATTGATTTGTTAAGCCTATCATCAATATGAATGTAGGATAACTTGAGAGGAAAATGAAATGATACTGCTTTATAATGGGTAATAAGATCATTTTATAATTTAAAGTTTAGACATTATTTAAAAGTTCTAAATTCTTCCCCTTGACTTTGGTTCATTCATCTGCAAAAACAGACAATTTATCTCAGTTCAATGAATGCTAATTCTAAAATGGACAATTTAATAAATGAAAAGATAAGGAAGCCCCACTCTGAGTCTAAAAATTCAACAGCGATAACATATTTTTTATTCTAGTTTCTGAGAAATTGGCATATCTTCAAATTGACCTTGAAAAATTTATACGGCATTAAGTACTTTTTGTTATTCGTTAAAAAGATTTTAAGTTGAAAGTAACACTGATGTCACAAGTAGATTTTACTGTTTTTTTAAAAATGTTAGCTCTATTGGCATATACTGCACAGACTATAAATTCAACTTTTTAAATGCACAACTTAGTATGTTTTTAATACATGTACATACTTGTATAATTGGTCAAAAATGTTTGAAATCATTCTCAACACCCAGAGAATTTTAGCATTCATTAAAAGTCACTCTCCATTTTCCACTCTCCCTTGTCTCTCAGAACCACCGATCTATATTTTATCCAAAGATTTACCTTCTCTGGACATTTCATACAAAAGGAAGTTCTGAGTTTCATCTTTTGTGATGGGCTCATTTACACAGCATAGTATTCTTTAGGTCATTCATACCGTACCATATATCAGTACTTTATTCTTTCCCTTGTCCAATAATGATCCAGTGTGTGGAAAGACTGCATTTGCTTAACAATTGGTTGAGGGACGTGTGGATTGTCCCATTTTTGGATAATATGAATATGCTGCTATGAACAATTGACAGATTTCAAAATATGGCCACAAATACTTCTTATCCTGTTGGCTGCATTCTGTCTGCAATGGACTTTTTCACTGTTCCTGTTAAGACATAGGATTCACCTAAAAAAATCAGTATATATAGTCTTATTTACAAAGCAGAAATACATAGAAAGAAAACAAACATATGGATACCAAGCAGAAAAGAGGAGTGTGGAATGAACTGGGAGATTGGAATTTTTATAAAACACACACACACAGTATTGATACTGTGAGTAAAATAAAGAGTGAGAATCTTAAAAAAAGATACAGAATTCACTTAGGCTGTTATATGACTTGCTATGACTGGCATAATTCACTGGACATGAATTTAGGGGTTTGAAGTCAAGGACCCCAGAGAGACCTTCTTGCCTTCCCACTGCTCTGTGACCACTACAGGAAGGAGTTTAGAGGAGCCTCTTGAGTGTGAAACACGATGTGTGCAGCTAGAGGTCCAGCTAATAGTACCAGCTGACCGATGTGTGAGTGATGCTCTCATGCTGATTCCAAATATGTGCCTTAGGAGAAACCAACAGAAGGTCTGTTCAGTTGAGTCACTACATTCCAGAATTGGCTCTCCAAAGAACTGCAAGCTAAGACATGACTGTTCTTTGAAATCACTATTTTGGAGGGAAGGTTTATTACTGAATAAAAGATAACTGATACACTCTTTTAGTTCAATCCAGGTTACTAGTTAGTGACATCCTAATTGTACCAGTACTTTACTTATTATCTGGAATACTGCTACAGTAAGGAACTGCCCCACGTCAACTGTTCAGTCACCTTAAGGTACCATTCATATAGGAAAGGAAATCCATAGGAAAAATAAATTTATTCCTGTTATCTACCAGTTTTGAAATCTTTTGTGATTGGGGCTCATTGACACCGCATAGTATTCTTTAAGTCATTCATACCCTACCATATATCAGTACTTTATTCTTTCCCTTGTCCAATAATGATCCAGTGTGTGGAAAGACTGCATTTGCTTAACAATTGGTTGAGGGACGTGTGGATTGTCCCATTTTTGGATAATATGAATATGCTGCTATGAACAATTGACAGATTTCAAAATATGGCCACAAATACTTCTTATCCTGTTGGCTGCATTCTGTCTGCAATGGACTTTTTCACTGTTCCTGTTAAGACATAGGATTCACCTAAAAAAATCAGTATATATAGTCTTATTTACAAAGCAGAAATACATAGAAAGAAAACAAACATATGGATACCAAGCAGAAAAGAGGAGTGTGGAATGAACTGGGAGATTGGAATTTTTTTATACACACACACACACACAGTATTGATACTGTGAGTAAAATAAAGAGTGAGAATCTTAAAAAAAGATACAGAATTCACTTAGGCTGTTATATGACTTGCTATGACTGGCATAATTCACTGGACATGAATTTAGGGGTTTGAAGTCAAGGACCCCAGAGAGACCTTCTTGCCTTCCCACTGCTCTGTGACCACTACAGGAAGGAGTTTAGAGGAGCCTCTTGAGTGTGAAACACGATGTGTGCAGCTAGAGGTCCAGCTAATAGTACCAGCTGACCGATGTGTGAGTGATGCTCTCATGCTGATTCCAAATATGTGCCTTAGGAGAAACCAACAGAAGGTCTGTTCAGTTGAGTCACTACATTCCAGAATTGGCTCTCCAAAGAACTGCAAGCTAAGACATGACTGTTCTTTGAAATCACTATTTTGGAGGGAAGGTTTATTACTGAATAAAAGATAACTGATACACTCTTTTAGTTCAATCCAGGTTACTAGTTAGTGACATCCTAATTGTACCAGTACTTTACTTATTATCTGGAATACTTCTACAGTAAGGAACTGCCCCACGTCAACTGTTCAGTCACCTTAAGGTACCATTCATATAGGAAAGGAAATCCATAGGGAAAAATAAATTTATTCCTGTTATCTACCAGTTTTGAAACTAATTGCTTTATTTCTTCATACACTTTAAACATATCCAATGCATTTTCCCCCATAGTTATGAGCTCATGAACTTCAGCATATTCAACGTGTCCCAACTTCAAGAGCTGCCCTAACTTTACTAGTTAAAGCTATAGTAGCTCTCAATTTCCACTTTTCCAACCAATATTTTTAGCAACAGAAATTGACTTCAAAGACCCAGAAACGTCAAATTTGTTTCTTTTATCTGATAGCAAGAAAGTCAGAAACAAGTCAGCAGATTTAAAATATTGATGATTTGTTTGTTGGTCTAGACATGCCTGAAGATTAATTTCAAAAAAGTTTAGCCATTTTCTACCTGTGTGATCTAGAGCAGGTCTTGGTTTTTCTGAGCCTCACTTCACTTACCTTTAAATGGGAAGAATTATACCCATAAAATATTTGTAAGAATTAAATTAGACCTCATATGGAAAAGTTCCTCTTAAGATTTCTGGTCCAGAGTAGGCACTCTGAAAACTTTAAGTCCTCATACTTTTTATCTTCTTTCCTACCCCTCTTCCATGTGATAGAAACTGCTGCAGTTTCTTTATGCTACCGAAAGACAGTAGTTGATTTGACTAACATTCAAATATCCTTCCACGGATAAAGAGATGGGATGTACTTTAATTTCCGACATTTCTCTAATCATAGCAATCATGGCATCACTGAGTCAACAGACATGAGTTTGAGCAAAGGCTGAGAGATGAAGAAGAACAGGGAAGCCTGGACTGCCGTAGTCCATGGAGTCACAAAGACAGGACAGAGCGACTGAACTGAACTGAATCAGAGCAAACTCTTTGTAACTGAATGGATTCCTAGTGACCAGTTAGTGTGCAGCACATGAATTTAAAAAAGAGAAAAGAGTATATGTGAAAAGCATATTTGAATAATATACTTAACTGCCCAAATTACTTTGTTAATTAAACATTCTTGAGTACAATCATTATGTTTTTAATCTAATTGTTAAGCTTAAAGAATTTAAAAGAACTGTTACTCCTTTTCACTTTCCACCCCTGCCCACAAAGGTTGCTCTTTCTATAATCGTCAGAGTCATACCACACAGAGACAAATGTAGGAGTGAACACAGAGGTCAAAGCATTCATTTCCTTTCTCAGTTCCAGAGCTGACCTCAATTTCAAAATGGAAGGAGTTAAAAATACTGGTTTAGGTAAGACCTCATGAGTATTTTGGGTATTTATTATCTCTAATTTGATATTAATGGTCTAGATTTTCAGTGGGAAATGAGAAAAATAACACTCTGGCTCTTTCCTGGCTCCCAAAGTTCCCTGAGATCTTTGAGATCTAGTTAACATAGCAGACATTTAGAAATCAGCCTGGGAAAATTCTCTTTGGATCAGCAGCTGGGAAAATCCTGAAACCTCTTTGTTATCAAATAGAGAGATTCTGAAAAGACTGGAGAAAGATGGAGGATACTGGCAAAGCGCGTGGCCCAGTGTGAGACCGAACAGGACATAGCCAAGGGATGCAAGGCACCGCTACTAGGGGATCAATGCCAGCCCATCTCCTCGTTGGCCTCTGCCAGCCTTTGGGTTTATCAGCTTCTCGTTTTTGTAGAGTCTCCTTCCTTCCTTCTAGTTTCCTCTCTTAACGTTTCTATTTCTTCAGGGTAATGTCAGTGTCTTTATATCCTACAGGTGCTTTATATTTTTCCCACTTTGTTGTCTGCATGAGAATAACCCTCTAAGTCAAACCTTTTTGATTTTCCAAATGTGCCCTGATGAGACTTTGGAAACTGGTTTACAAATGCCCTGATTCTCATATAGTTACAAATTCTCTGGGGTGTTTGTTCCTTTTGTTGTTGGTGTTGCTACAATTCATGCAAATAAGCAAAATGGATTTATAAAAGCTATTATTAGATTATACTGCACAAAAGCCTGATACCCAACTGGTAATAAACAGATATTTTTGTATGATGAAAACTAACATGTATACTACATTCAACACATGCAAGTGAATTTATTCATTGCTATAATTTGTTTTGTGTAATTCCAAATATTTTAGTATACATATATGGTATAACCAAAGGTTTAACATTCTAGGTAAACATGCTAGATAAAGAAAAAGATAAAGATTTGTGCTTTGAATTTTATATGAAAGAAATTACATAATGAAATATATTTAGATTTCACTGGCTTTAAATTTCACAACATAAAGTCAAAATATGTCAATTCTTATTTATCACATTTTATTAAGGTCTAATCTAAACAAATTTACTTTGTAGTGGGGATTAAGTTATAAATAGTTTTCCACATTATTTCTTTTGATATTTTACCTTAAATTTATATGTTACCTTACATGTCATCTCTTTTGTCTCCTCAAAAGAGTTTATCAGTAGGTGAAAAATTTTTAGTTCTAGTTAACATAGCAGACATTTAGAAATCAGCCTGGGAAATTTTTTGGATCAGCAGCTGGGAAAATCCTGAAACCTCTTTGTTATCAAATAGAGAGATTCTGAAAAGACTGGAGAAAGATGGAGGATACTGGCAAAGCGCGTGGCCCAGTGTGAGACCGAACAGGACATAGCCAAGGGATGCAAGGCACCGCTACTAGGGGATCAATGCCAGCCCATCTCCTCGTTGGCCTCTGCCAGCCTTTGGGTTTATCAGCTTCTCGTTTTTGTAGAGTCTCCTTCCTTCCTTCTAGTTTCCTCTCTTAACGTTTCTATTTCTTCAGGGTAATGTCAGTGTCTTTATATCCTACAGGTGCTTTATATTTTTCCCACTTTGTTGTCTGCATGAGAATAACCCTCTAAGTCAAACCTTTTTGATTTTCCAAATGTGCCCTGATGAGACTTTGGAAACTGGTTTACAAATGCCCTGATTCTCATATAGTTACAAATTCTCTGGGGTGTTTGTTCCTTTTGTTGTTGGTGTTGCTACAATTCATGCAAATAAGCAAAATGGATTTATAAAAGCTATTATTAGATTATACTGCACAAAAGCCTGATACCCAACTGGTAATAAACAGATATTTTTGTATGATGAAAACTAACATGTATACTACATTCAACACATGCAAGTGAATTTATTCATTGCTATAATTTGTTTTGTGTAATTCCAAATATTTTAGTATACATATATGGTATAACCAAAGGTTTAACATTCTAGGTAAACATGCTAGATAAAGAAAAAGATAAAGATTTGTGCTTTGAATTTTATATGAAAGAAATTACATAATGAAATATATTTAGATTTCACTGGCTTTAAATTTCACAACATAAAGTCAAAATATGTCAATTCTTATTTATCACATTTTATTAAGGTCTAATCTAAACAAATTTACTTTGTAGTGGGGATTAAGTTATAAATAGTTTTCCACATTATTTCTTTTGATATTTTACCTTAAATTTATATGTTACCTTACATGTCATCTCTTTTGTCTCCTCAAAAGAGTTTATCAGTAGGTGAATTTTTATTATGGTAATAATTAACAGTTAATGTTTCAGTTTCCTCACTGTGAAAAGATACTGTGAATTCATGTTGTTGTACAGCAGAAACCAACTTAACATTGTAAAGCAATTATCCTCCAATAAAAATAGCTTTTAAAAAAGATACTTTGTGAGACTTAACTGAGGCATAACATTTGATGTAGAAAACAATGGATAAGTAACAGCATTACTTACATAATATCTTTTCACAAGGAGATATAACACATAGTTATGCATTTGTTATTTATCTTTATTAAAAGAAAGAGATACTAATTAATGTTGAACTTCTTTTTTCCACAGAAAAAGAGACCCTCCAGCCAGATCAAGAAAAATGAGAAGGCTCGTTGAAAGAATTCCATGGCACTCTGAATCATGGAGCTCACGAGAGTAAGGGGAGTGTTGCGGGCCCGAGAATTGGGATCTTTGGGCTTGAGGTAACTCTCTTGTCATTCAAACACTGATGATCTCTTTCAGTTTGCTTTCGTATGGTGGTCTTTGCATGTCTGCTCCATCTCAGCTGCTGTTGTTGTTCTTATATCCAGGTTGCTCTGATGCTCAGTGTGCAGGTGTCTCTCAATTCTGGGAAAAGTTGAATGAAGAAGAGCTCCCACAGGCAAGACTCCAGGCAGCTCATTGATTAGAAGCCTTCATCTCCATATCCTTCCCTCCTGACGTCTCCCTTTCTCTGTGCATCTGCTACCTTTGCTCTGTCTCCTCTTACCCATCGTATCTGGATATTCACATTCTACCCACTGTCCTGTGTGCATTGCTTCAAGAAGCTCTTGCAATTTAGATTTGGTGCTTTGAATTTTATATGAAAGAAATTACATAATGAAATATATTTAGATTTCACTGGCTTTAAATTTCACAACATAAAGTCAAAATATGTCAATTCTTATTTATCACATTTTATTAAGGTCTAATCTAAACAAATTTACTTTGTAGTGGGGATTAAGTTATAAATAGTTTTCCACATTATTTCTTTTGATATTTTACCTTAAATTTATATGTTACCTTACATGTCATCTCTTTTGTCTCCTCAAAAGAGTTTATCAGTAGGTGAATTTTTATTATGGTAATAATTAACAGTTAATGTTTCAGTTTCCTCACTGTGAAAAGATACTGTGAATTCATGTTGTTGTACAGCAGAAACCAACTTAACATTGTAAAGCAATTATCCTCCAATAAAAATAGCTTTTAAAAAAGATACTTTGTGAGACTTAACTGAGGCATAACATTTGATGTAGAAAACAATGGATAAGTAACAGCATTACTTACATAATATCTTTTCACAAGGAGATATAACACATAGTTATGCATTTGTTATTTATCTTTATTAAAAGAAAGAGATACTAATTAATGTTGAACTTCTTTTTCCACAAAAAAAGAGACCCTCCAGCCAGATCAAGAAAAATGAGAAGGCTCGTTGAAAGAATTCCATGGCACTCTGAATCATGGAGCTCACGAGAGTAAGGGGAGTGTTGCGGGCCCGAGAATTGGGATCTTTGGGCTTGAGGTAACTCTCTTGTCATTCAAACACTGATGATCTCTTTCAGTTTGCTTTCGTATGGTGGTCTTTGCATGTCTGCTCCATCTCAGCTGCTGTTGTTGTTCTTATATCCAGGTTGCTCTGATGCTCAGTGTGCAGGTGTCTCTCAATTCTGGGAAAAGTTGAATGAAGAAGAGCTCCCACAGGCAAGACTCCAGGCAGCTCATTGATTAGAAGCCTTCATCTCCATATCCTTCCCTCCTGACGTCTCCCTTTCTCTGTGCATCTGCTACCTTTGCTCTGTCTCCTCTTACCCATCGTATCTGGATATTCACATTCTACCCACTGTCCTGTGTGCATTGCTTCAAGAAGCTCTGCAAATCTCAGCGTTCCATGACCTGTTTTCTCAGGTCCTCACCCTCAAATTGTTTTCTGGGGTCCAGATTCTCAAGGTGGAGAATATAATGCTCTCAGCTTAACTTTGTGAGACAGGTCACTTATCACTGATAAACAGTGATTTCTTGCTGGAAGCCTACCTTTCACCCAGTAAATTCACAGAGTCTCGGTGGTTCACAAAGCACTCGCCACAGGCCACTGTCTGCGGGGTATTCCTAGAACAAACACCAAAAGAGGACATGAGAAGGGTAACCCAGTAGAAAAGCATGGATCCCACTTTCTAGGGGAAGTAATCATGCTCTTTTGGATAAATTTCTTTAAAAACGATTAAAACATAAAAGTCTTTTGAAATTATATAAAATAAAAAAAATAGAATTCACTCTGGGCAGATTTGCTGAATTTATAGTTCAATTCTTCACCAAAGAACACAACCCAGGATTTCCCTGGTGGTCCAGTGAGGAGAGAGTCCACCTTGCAGTGCAAGGGGCACCAGTTTGGTCCCTGGCAGTGAAGATCCCACGTGCCAAGGAAGAGCTGGACCCGTGTGTCCAATTATATACCAGCACTCTGCAATGACAGAGGCCACTGCCATGGGAGACCCACACATGCCGAAAAGAATAAAGATGGATGAAGAATAAACGATGACTTAGAGGCAACAACAACAACAACAACAAAACACAACTCAGAACCGTGTCTGTTTAGCATCATCAGAGGCTGATTTGAGAGACTTTGTAATGATGGATGATTAAGAAGACCAGGCTGACCCTCTATCCCTTGAATTTCATCGTTAATCAAGTCAGATCACCTGAGCGTTGCATCCAAGGACCATTTGGTCTGAAGGCTTACAGAATGGCAGCCGCAATTGGCGCAGTTTTCCACCGACTCATGAAGGATTGCTGCAGGAAGCATCTCTATGTAAGAAAGCACATCATTCTCCTCCATATGTCCTGAATGAGATCCACTGTGAGGGTGCTTATCACAGATAACACCGGGGGAAGTTTTGCTACTGGAAGCTGATTTTTCTCTTCAACGACAATGAGAATTAAGTGAGTAACCACACAAAGTTCTCGTAATGAAAGAAGAAAATGCAGTCAGGAAACTCCCAGTCAAAATGTGGACTTTCCTCTGGCGCTCATTCCTTGAGCAATGCTTACCTCTGTTTCAAAAACACCAGATATGGACCTCTCTGGCAGTCCACTGGCTAAGACTCCACATTTCCATTGCAGGGAGTCTTGGGTTTGAGCCCTGGTGTGGGAACTAGATCCCACAAGCTGCAACTAAAGATTCTATATGCTGCAACTAAGACCCAACATACTCAAATAAATAAAAATAGATTTGAAAAATTTAGAAAAAAAAAAAGCAGACATCTGGTGCCTACTCACACAGAAGAAATAAAGAAAATGAATAAAGGGAGAGAGAGAGAGAAGAAAAAAGGAAAAAAGGAATACCTCCAGGTAGGGATATCCATAGTTACAGGGATCCTGCCACTTTGCAACTGTCTGCCTGTCAGTTTGGCATTTGACGAAGCCCATCCAGTTGCCACAGGGCTTCCCATATAACGTTAGTGGTAAAGAAACCCCCTGGCAATGCAGGAGACATAAGAGATGCAGGTTCTATCACTGGGTTACAGAGATTTCCTGGAAGAGGGCATAGTAACCCACTCCAGTATTCTTGCCTGGAGAATCCTATGGACAGAGGAGCCTGGTGGGGTCAGTTCATGGGGTCACAAAGAGCTGGACACGAGTGAAGTGACCTAGCATGTACGCATCCAGTTACCACAAGTTTCTACGCAGCATTGGATCCCTTCATTCATATATGTGACTTCATAGTCCCAGACAAATAATCAGACATCTGAGCAAAATTGACCATATGTGAGATCTATATAAAAACAGCTTCACTTGAAAAACTTGACACTTCCTGTTGGTATTAAAAACTCTCCCCTCCAATGCAGCAGAGGTCACATGCTCACCCAGCTCACACAGAGGTGACTGATCTGCTCCGAGGAGCGGTACTTCCCTCAGGCATTCAGCTTGTCTACATCTGTAAGCTTGGCAATGCAGAGAATATTTGTTTCTCTCTTCCATATGGCATGGGAAAAAAAAAAGAAGAAGAAGAAGATGCAGGCTTGATGAGGAAGGAGATCCAGTAAACAGAACTGAGATGAGCTGAGTTGAGAGGAAGAAAATCGGAAGGGATTTCAGTGCCTGTTTCCGGTCCCTTCCAGAGGCAGGGCAGCTTCCCTCTTGCTGAGGGAGCCTCTTCCTGGTTTGCTCCCCCATCGCCCCTTCTCCCCAGGGTGCCAGTGAGGCCCACTCAGGTGAAGGCCCGGGATCACTGTATACCATCTGGCCTTGACCTCAATTGGATTATAATGAGATGCAATGTTAGATACACACACTCAGAATGTAGGTTTTTTTTTTTTTTTTAAATATCCAAAACTAGGGAGTTTCTTGGTGGTCCAATGGTTAAGACTTTGCTCCCAATGCAGGGGGCTTGAGTTCAACCCTTTGTCAGAGAACAAGATATCACATGCATCAACTAAGACCACCATGCAGCCAAATAAAACCATAAATATAACACTGCCTATAAAAAATAAGGGCTTCCCAGGTGGCACAGTGGTGAAGAATCCACCTGGCCAATGCAGAAGATACAAAAAGTGTGGGTGCGATTCCTGGGTTGGGGAGATCCCCTGAAGGAAGTATTGGCAGTTCACTCCAGTATTCTTGCCTGGAGAATCTGCTGCATGCATGGGAGTCGCAAAGGGTCTGATGCTCCTGAGTGACTGAGCACATACACGTAAAAAATAAGATCAAATGACCAGAGTCTAACACATTACTACAAAAATCAGGTTCTCTCTCTATATATATAAAGTATATAATTCCATAAGTTAAGGATTAATATTTGTATTCTCCTGGACTCAGTTTCTGTCTGTATTCTGAGGGTTCATAAAACATTGACTATCTCTAAAGCCTGGAGCCCAGGCAGCGTGAAGTGGTTCTTCCACATCCTCACATGATTGGCAGCCTTGGTCCCACACCGCTCTCCTCCTGAGAGGAGGAGGACCTATTCCACACCTGATATCCTGACCTGCTGCTGCCTCAGGAACTGTCTCAGGAGCGGTACTTCCCTCAGGCATTCAGCTTGTCTACATCTGTAAGCTTGGCAATGCAGAGAATATTTGTTTCTCTCTTCCATATGGCATGGGAAAAAAAGAAGAAGAAGATGCAGGCTTGATGAGGAAGGAGATCCAGTAAACAGAACTGAGATGAGCTGAGTTGAGAGGAAGAAAATCGGAAGGGATTTCAGTGCCTGTTTCCGGTCCCTTCCAGAGGCAGGGCAGCTTCCCTCTTGCTGAGGGAGCCTCTTCCTGGTTTGCTCCCCCATCGCCCCTTCTCCCCAGGGTGCCAGTGAGGCCCACTCAGGTGAAGGCCCGGGATCACTGTATACCATCTGGCCTTGACCTCAATTGGATTATAATGAGATGCAATGTTAGATACACACACTCAGAATGTAGGTTTTTTTTTTTTTTTTAAATATCCAAAACTAGGGAGTTTCTTGGTGGTCCAATGGTTAAGACTTTGCTCCCAATGCAGGGGGCTTGAGTTCAACCCTTTGTCAGAGAACAAGATATCACATGCATCAACTAAGACCACCATGCAGCCAAATAAAACCATAAATATAACACTGCCTATAAAAAATAAGGGCTTCCCAGGTGGCACAGTGGTGAAGAATCCACCTGGCCAATGCAGAAGATACAAAAAGTGTGGGTGCGATTCCTGGGTTGGGGAGATCCCCTGAAGGAAGTATTGGCAGTTCACTCCAGTATTCTTGCCTGGAGAATCTGCTGCATGCATGGGAGTCGCAAAGGGTCTGATGCTCCTGAGTGACTGAGCACATACACGTAAAAAATAAGATCAAATGACCAGAGTCTAACACATTACTACAAAAATCAGGTTCTCTCTCTATATATATAAAGTATATAATTCCATAAGTTAAGGATTAATATTTGTATTCTCCTGGACTCAGTTTCTGTCTGTATTCTGAGGGTTCATAAAACATTGACTATCTCTAAAGCCTGGAGCCCAGGCAGCGTGAAGTGGTTCTTCCACATCCTCACATGATTGGCAGCCTTGGTCCCACACCCGCTCTCCTCCTGAGAGGAGGAGGACCTATTCCACACCTGATATCCTGACCTGCTGCTGCCTCAGGAACTGTCTCAGCCCTTATCACTTCTTGCTCTCTATTGGACTTGACGCAGGGCATTAGCCTGCTCCTCCTGCATCTTCTCTCCCTGTTGTTCAGGGTTCTCTTCCATCAGAGCCCCATGACCAGCCCTGGATCAATACTCCCCACCATAGGATCGAGCTCGGAAGGTTCCAGAACGCGGCCACAGCCCCTCTCCTCCTCCTCCCCCAGCCTGTGGCCAGCTTCCTCTCAGCTCCACCATCAGAGGCCAGAGAACCTTCGCTTATTTAGAACTGACTTAGCAAAACCAACATGGCTCTGCATGCAAGACATTTGTGAAGATCAAACTGAACGAGTGACTAGATGTGAATATATTTATTCGAGAAAGTGTGACATGTGACATTAACATTGATTGAGCTATCAGTTTTAAAAATGCATGCTGGAATGTACAAGTCAATCTTTCAGTAAAATTTATCCTGGAGAGAGATGGTTAAGCATAAGTGATGGGTCAGTTTCGATGAGAAAATATTGAAAATTTTGTCAAAGGAAGAAAAATATGAATGTTCTTAACAAGTCAGGTAATATTTGAAGAGATAAAAGGTGTTCCCAGCACAAGATGTTAATTTTGGCTTCTGTGCACAGTGAGAAATAGAAGGAATCTGACATATCTTTTTCTTTATTAGGCTGGGTTGTTTGTTCCCTTTGCTCTCATCCAGGTGTTTTATTTTTTTTTTTTAAAAGATTTATTTATTTATTTTATTTTTGGGCGGGAGTCAGGTTGGGGAGGGAGGAGAGCGGGCAGGCCACTTCTATTGGTCTTTCATTTCTCTATTTTCATCCGTCTTTGTTCTTTGACTCCTGTGGGCCTCCCATCGCGGTGGCGTCTGTTGTTGCGGAGCACCGGCTCTGGGCACATGCGCTCCAGAGCTCTGGCTCGGTAATTGGACACATCAGTCCAGCCGCTCCGCAGCACATGGGATCTTCCCAGGCCAGGGCTCGAACCGGCGCCCCTTGCACTGCAAGGCGGTGTCCTTACCCACTGGACCACCAGGGGAAGCCCATCCAGGTGTTTTAGAACTGACATTTTTAATTCAAATTTCTTGTGCACAAGTATATAAATAAGTTGAGCATTCTAGTTCATACGATCTCATCCCCCACCCCCCTTTCAACTAGAATTACTGCATTGACTCTTTTGTAATTTCTAGGCACCCTGCCCACCTTTCAAATTCGCTAAATTATAGCTAGAAGCCTTGCAGTGACTTTTGTCAATACATTAAGTACCTTATTAATTGGGTTTGAAAAATTGTATCAAGATTGGACATTCAATTCATTCAATTAAAATTAATGAGTGTCCATGGGGCTGCTAGTTCAGAGCTGAGTTCTTGCCAATCCCTCTCTAACCAAAAGTGAAATATTCTTCCTTTTGGACAAAGCCTCTGTCACAAGCAGCAAATGATTACAGGGCTTTTCCTCATTGCCAGTGATTACTCAACAGCGTCTCACTGTGGCCCACAACAGTTCCTTTGTCACTAAGTCGCATCAGGCTCTTTTGTGACCCAGTGAACTGTAACCCTCCCTCCCTCAGGCTCTTCTGTCCATGGGATTTCCCAGGCAAGAATACTGGAGTGAGTTGCCATGTCCTTTTCCAGGGAATCTTCCTCACCCAGGGATCAAACCCATATTTCCTGCATTGGCAGGTGTATCTTTACCCTGAGCCATGAGGGAAGCCCTTCCTATTGAATGGAATTGGTGCAAATAAGTACAGTAACTCTTTTTGCCTTTAAATGGTCTCTACATCTTTTCCCAGGTGTTTTATTTTTTTTTAAGATTTATTTATTTATTTTATTTTTGGGCGGGAGTCAGGTTGGGGAGGGAGGGGAGCGGGCGGGCCACTTCTATTGGTCTTTCATTTCTCTATTTTCATCCGTCTTTGTTCTTTGACTCCTGTGGGCCTCCCATCGCGGTGGCGTCTGTTGTTGCGGAGCACCGGCTCTGGGCACATGCGCTCCAGAGCTCTGGCTCGGTAATTGGACACATCAGTCCAGCCGCTCCGCAGCACATGGGATCTTCCCAGGCCAGGGCTCGAACCGGCGCCCCTTGCACTGCAAGGCGGTGTCCTTACCCACTGGACCACCAGGGGAAGCCCATCCAGGTGTTTTAGAACTGACATTTTAATTCAAATTACTTGTGCACAAGTCTATAAATAAGTTGAGCATTCTAGTTCATACGATCTCATCCCCCACCCCCCTTTCAACTAGAATTACTGCATTGACTCTTTTGTAATTTCTAGGCACCCTGCCCACCTTTCAAATTCGCTAAATTATAGCTAGAAGCCTTGCAGTGACTTTTGTCAATACATTAAGTACCTTATTAATTGGGTTTGAAAAATTGTATCAAGATTGGACATTCAATTCATTCAATTAAAATTAATGAGTGTCCATGGGGCTGCTAGTTCAGAGCTGAGTTCTTGCCAATCCCTCTCTAACCAAAAGTGAAATATTCTTCCTTTTGGACAAAGCCTCTGTCACAAGCAGCAAATGATTACAGGGCTTTTCCTCATTGCCAGTGATTACTCAACAGCGTCTCACTGTGGCCCACAACAGTTCCTTTGTCACTAAGTCGCATCAGGCTCTTTTGTGACCCAGTGAACTGTAACCCTCCCTCCCTCAGGCTCTTCTGTCCATGGGATTTCCCAGGCAAGAATACTGGAGTGAGTTGCCATGTCCTTTTCCAGGGAATCTTCCTCACCCAGGGATCAAACCCATATTTCCTGCATTGGCAGGTGTATCTTTACCCCTGAGCCATGAGGGAAGCCCTTCCTATTGAATGGAATTGGTGCAAATAAGTACAGTAACTCTTTCTGTGTCACAGCTTTGGCACATAGGACGGTCTGTACATTTCAGGGTCCTGTGATGTCTATTCCTCTGCTACTGCTGAATTAGTTCTGGGTTGGCTAGAATTTTTTTTTTTTTTTAAACTGTGACTCCATTTTTTTTTTTTAAACTTCATGCCATGAGCTTTTTCTTAGTTATTTATTATTTTCATCCATCTTTGTTCTTTGGCAGGTGTAGGCCTCCCATCTCAGTGGCCCCTCACTGCAGAGCACCAGCTCTGGGCCCACGCACTCTAGAGTGCTGGCTCCTAACTGGATACACCAGTCCACCTGCTCCGCTGCACACAGGATCCTCTGGGGCCAGGGATTGAACTGGTGTCCCTTGCACTGCAAGGCAGACTCTTTACCCACTGGACCACCAGGGTAGCCCTAGAAATATATATTTTTTATAAGTATGGGAAATACACATTAAAAAATTGTTTTTAAATTTTGGCCTCTTTTATTGGCTTTTATTTATTTGTTTTTGTCCAGCTTTATTCTTTGACCTATGTAGGCCTCCTATTGCAGTGGCCTCTCTTACTGCAGAGCACCGGCTCTGGGCTTGTAATTGGACACACTGACCTAGCTGCTCCATGGTACCTGGGATCTTCCCCAGCCAGGGATTGAACTGGTGCCCCTTGCACTGCAAGGCAGACTCTCTATCCACTGGACCACTAGGGAAGCCCAGAAATACACATTTCAAAAAAAATGTTTAAAAACATAGATAAGAGAATGGAATTTAGGAACTCTTTTTTTGTTGGTGGTGTTCCTTTCTCTGTTCTTTAGAATCCAATCCTTATCATTTAGAAATTATTTCTGTGGTTTTCACTAAAGACATGATTGTACACTAAAGGAATACATTGAAAGAAAATAATTCAATTCTGACCATTAATGTAATGTTATCAAATTCTTGGCTTTTATTTTTAAATTCAATTCTGTAACCCTCCCTCCCTCAGGCTCTTCTGTCCATGGGATTTCCCAGGCAAGAATACTGGAGTGAGTTGCCATGTCCTTTTCCAGGGAATCTTCCTCACCCAGGATCAAACCCATATTTCCTGCATTGGCAGGTGTATCTTTACCCCTGAGCCATGAGGGAAGCCCTTCCTATTGAATGGAATTGGTGCAAATAAGTACAGTAACTCTTTCTGTGTCACAGCTTTGGCACATAGGACGGTCTGTACATTTCAGGGTCCTGTGATGTCTATTCCTCTGCTACTGCTGAATTAGTTCTGGGTTGGCTAGAATTTTTTTTTTTTTTTAAACTGTGACTCCATTTTTTTTTAAACTTCATGCCATGAGCTTTTTCTTAGTTATTTATTATTTTCATCCATCTTTGTTCTTTGGCAGGTGTAGGCCTCCCATCTCAGTGGCCCCTCACTGCAGAGCACCAGCTCTGGGCCCACGCACTCTAGAGTGCTGGCTCCTAACTGGATACACCAGTCCACCTGCTCCGCTGCACACAGGATCCTCTGGGGCCAGGGATTGAACTGGTGTCCCTTGCACTGCAAGGCAGACTCTTTACCCACTGGACCACCAGGGTAGCCCTAGAAATATATATTTTTTATAAGTATGGGAAATACACATTAAAAAATTGTTTTTAAATTTTGGCCTCTTTTATTGGCTTTTATTTATTTGTTTTTGTCCAGCTTTATTCTTTGACCTATGTAGGCCTCCTATTGCAGTGGCCTCTCTTACTGCAGAGCACCGGCTCTGGGCTTGTAATTGGACACACTGACCTAGCTGCTCCATGGTACCTGGGATCTTCCCCAGCCAGGGATTGAACTGGTGCCCCTTGCACTGCAAGGCAGACTCTCTATCCACTGGACCACTAGGGAAGCCCAGAAATACACATTTCAAAAAAAATGTTTAAAAACATAGATAAGAGAATGGAATTTAGGAACTCTTTTTTTGTTGGTGGTGTTCCTTTCTCTGTTCTTTAGAATCCAATCCTTATCATTTAGAAATTATTTCTGTGGTTTTCACTAAAGACATGATTGTACACTAAAGGAATACATTGAAAGAAAATAATTCAATTCTGACCATTAGTAATGTAATGTTATCAAATTCTTGGCTTTCTAAATAATAATGATTTTCTATTCTTACTTGGCATAATAGCAATAATCATGTGAGTTTCAAGGGGGTATAAATGAATTTTTAAAAATGGAAGAACTATATACCTTGATATTTTCCTTACAAGACTATAAGATGACTTGGGTATTGGAACACATACATATACATGATATATGTACTTTTTTTCTTTCTTCTCCCTATGGCTCCTATTTTAATACATTTTACCTGAATGTTGATCATTCCAATGTTGTTCAAGTAAATTAAAATGAAATAAAGTAATTGATTCAGAATGCACCATTAAACCTATATAATAAAACACATGGAAGCAAATGTATTCCCATCTCTGAAAATCTGAATGTTGCCAATTTAAAGTACATTAAGATAGACATTTTAGATGCTATCTAGTCTTGGAGCTGACTCTACAACCAAAATGGAATCGTTATGGTGCAACTGGGGGAATGCCATTTATCACATTAGTCTAGAATTCCTTCTATTCTGAAACAAATACCCAGACATTATTTTTAGCTTTTATGATACATCGCTTGCAAAGAACTGTACTTGGATAGCTACCAAAAGGAAAAATGTAAGAAGAACTATAGAACACTCTTTCTGCTTCTGAAGAATAAAGGCATAGCATCAAAATTAAGTCAAATTACATGGTTTTAACTGATTATAATTTAATTAGCAAAAGCAGATTTTGTAGAAGAAGGGTTTCTACTTCTCATTCCTTTGAAATATACTGAGAAAATACACAACAGATTCTAATAAGCCTTTGTTATATTTGGCATGAAAGTTGGTGAAGAGGCTGAGCAGTCCCACTTGTATCCTTAAAGTGCCTGGTTGTTGGAATCACAGCAGTGAGCACTCTGGCTCCGAGCTTTCTATTGGTGGAGGGAATCTGGTTGACTTATTCAGGTATTATCATTATATCACTTTAAGTTTGTTAAATAAGCATTAACTCAATGAGCACCTAATTAGCTGTATGGGAAACATGCATGATTTCACAGTAGCATGAATCTTCTAGAAAGTATTTCATCACCTTTCTCTGATAATCATCCTCTGCTACCCTCTCCTCTCATGTGCATGGTCCATTTGAAACTCCAAAGTTCCACTGAACAATTGTCCATGTACTCTCTCTTACAAACACTGAAAATTCTCCACGGAGTGGACCTTTGTTTATTTATTTTTTTTACATCATTTTCCCCAGTCCACTGGCTTACTCATCTGCCTCTTCTCCACAGATTTGACTCTATTACACACAGCATACACTTACATGCTTTCAAGAATCTCACTATTTCTCAGCCTATCTACCTCTTTTCAACTCAACTAGCCATAAAACAGTCCCATATTTTTTGCTTTTTAGAATGAGACATTGTAACCTGAACTCCTGCAAAAGTGAATTCCTACTTCTCTGATTAAAGTGTTCATTCTTCCCAAGTTTATTGATTCACCAATATTTCCTGGACCTACTATGAGCTTGCACTGTACAAGGGTCTCTAAGTATAGTAATGAGAAAATAGACATGAGTTCTGTCTTTTCTGTCACTTCTAGGCTAGTGGAGAAGTAACTGGGGAATGCCATTTATCACATTATAGAACCACTCTTTTTATTTTGATACATCGCTTGCAAAGAACTGTACTTGGATAGCTACCAAAAGGAAAATGTAAGAAGAACTATAGAACACTCTTTCTGCTTCTGAAGAATAAAGGCATAGCATCAAAATTAAGTCAAATTACATGGTTTTAACTGATTATAATTTAATTAGCAAAAGCAGATTTTGTAGAAGAAGGGTTTCTACTTCTCATTCCTTTGAAATATACTGAGAAAATACACAACAGATTCTAATAAGCCTTTGTTATATTTGGCATGAAAGTTGGTGAAGAGGCTGAGCAGTCCCACTTGTATCCTTAAAGTGCCTGGTTGTTGGAATCACAGCAGTGAGCACTCTGGCTCCGAGCTTTCTATTGGTGGAGGGAATCTGGTTGACTTATTCAGGTATTATCATTATATCACTTTAAGTTTGTTAAATAAGCATTAACTCAATGAGCACCTAATTAGCTGTATGGGAAACATGCATGATTTCACAGTAGCATGAATCTTCTAGAAAGTATTTCATCACCTTTCTCTGATAATCATCCTCTGCTACCCTCTCCTCTCATGTGCATGGTCCATTTGAAACTCCAAAGTTCCACTGAACAATTGTCCATGTACTCTCTCTTACAAACACTGAAAATTCTCCACGGAGTGGACCTTTGTTTATTTATTTTTTTTACATCATTTTCCCCAGTCCACTGGCTTACTCATCTGCCTCTTCTCCACAGATTTGACTCTATTACACACAGCATACACTTACATGCTTTCAAGAATCTCACTATTTCTCAGCCTATCTACCTCTTTTCAACTCAACTAGCCATAAAACAGTCCCATATTTTTTGCTTTTTAGAATGAGACATTGTAACCTGAACTCCTGCAAAAGTGAATTCCTACTTCTCTGATTAAAGTGTTCATTCTTCCCAAGTTTATTGATTCACCAATATTTCCTGCGGACCTACTATGAGCTTGCACTGTACAAGGGTCTCTAAGTATAGTAATGAGAAAATAGACATGAGTTCTGTCTTTTCTGTCACTTCTAGGCTAGTGGAGAAGATACATCTCATCATCAAAGATCTGCTTACAGAGAGGTACGCCCACAGGAAGCATCTCAGCTCAGTGACAGCCCATCTGAAGAGAGCCTAACTTTGACACAGAGAGATTTCATTCCAGGCTGAGCAAGCAGGTATGTGGTTGGAAGCAGCATGGTGGTTAGGTATAGAAAAGGAAAAACTATAAGATACATATGTTTTAAAGTTTGATGCTCTTGGTTATTTATTAGGCAACTGGATTTACTGTGCAGTTGGATGTCTGTTCACACGTGTATGGAGATAGCAGTGCAAGTAAGTCTCCAACGTTACCCTTGACTGGGCCATTTCCTCATCACAGTGGGCTATGTGTCTCTCCCATTCCCATTCATTCTCAACATTTATGGACCATGAGTTGAATGGGTCACTGCCACTAATAAGATAAAGCTTTAACTTTGGCAGTTCCACAGGTTTTAAATCTATCATCTATTGACTGTATCTTTTTACCTATTTATCTATTTACAGGGCTTCCCTTGTAGCTCAGTTAGCAAAGAATTTGCTTGCAATGCAGGAGACCCAGGTTTGATTCCTGGGTTGGGAAGAAGATCCTCTGGAGAAGGAAATGGCAACCCACTCCAGTATTCTTGCCTGAAGATCCCCATGGACAGAGGAACCTTGGAGACTATCGTCCATAGGGTCGCAAGATTTAGATATGAATTAATCTGTCATCTCTCTACTTAGCTATCTGTCTACTCATTGTCTATCTTAATTTTATAGTGATTATTAGTGTGTGTGTTTAGTAAATTAAGGGATCCTAGATTGAATAAGTGTAAATAGTCTCCACAGATTTGACTCTATTACACACAGCATACACTTACATGCTTTCAAGAATCTCACTATTTCTCAGCCTATCTACCTCTTTTCAACTCAACTAGCCATAAAACAGTCCCATATTTTTTGCTTTTTAGAATGAGACATTGTAACCTGAACTCCTGCAAAAGTGAATTCCTACTTCTCTGATTAAAGTGTTCATTCTTCCCAAGTTTATTGATTCACCAATATTTCCTGCGGACCTACTATGAGCTTGCACTGTACAAGGGTCTCTAAGTATAGTAATGAGAAAATAGACATGAGTTCTGTCTTTTCTGTCACTTCTAGGCTAGTGGAGAAGATACATCTCATCATCAAAGATCTGCTTACAGAGAGGTACGCCCACAGGAAGCATCTCAGCTCAGTGACAGCCCATCTGAAGAGAGCCTAACTTTGACACAGAGAGATTTCATTCCAGGCTGAGCAAGCAGGTATGTGGTTGGAAGCAGCATGGTGGTTAGGTATAGAAAAGGAAAAACTATAAGATACATATGTTTTAAAGTTTGATGCTCTTGGTTATTTATTAGGCAACTGGATTTACTGTGCAGTTGGATGTCTGTTCACACGTGTATGGAGATAGCAGTGCAAGTAAGTCTCCAACGTTACCCTTGACTGGGCCATTTCCTCATCACAGTGGGCTATGTGTCTCTCCCATTCCCCATTCATTCTCAACATTTATGGACCATGAGTTGAATGGGTCACTGCCACTAATAAGATAAAGCTTTAACTTTGGCAGTTCCACAGGTTTTAAATCTATCATCTATTGACTGTATCTTTTTACCTATTTATCTATTTACAGGGCTTCCCTTGTAGCTCAGTTAGCAAAGAATTTGCTTGCAATGCAGGAGACCCAGGTTTGATTCCTGGGTTGGGAAGAAGATCCTCTGGAGAAGGAAATGGCAACCCACTCCAGTATTCTTGCCTGAAGAACCCCATGGACAGAGGAACCTTGGAGACTATCGTCCATAGGGTCGCAAGATTTAGATATGAATTAATCTGTCATCTCTCTACTTAGCTATCTGTCTACTCATTGTCTATCTTAATTTTATAGTGATTATTAGTGTGTGTGTTTAGGAAATTAAGGGATCCTAGATTGAATAAGTGGATAAATTAGATAAATTACATTTTACCAATATTGTCATAATTACTAACAGTGTTTGTTTAATTGTTGTTCAGTTTCTAAGTCCTGTCTTACTCTTTTGATCCCATGGACTGTGGCACACCAGGCTTCCCTATCTCCTGGAGCCTGATCAAACTTGGCAGGTGACGCCATCAAACTATCTCATTCTCTGTCACCCCTTCTCTGTCATCGCCTTCCTGCCCTCAATCTTTCCCAGCATCAGGACCTTTTCCAATGAGTGGGATCCTCACATCAGGTGGCCAGAGTACTGGAGTTTCAATTTCAGCATCAGTCCTTCCAATGAATATTCATAGTTGATTTCCTTTAGGATTGACTGGTTTGATCTCCTTGCTGTCCAAGGGATTCTCAAGAGTCCCTCAGGACCACAGTTCAAAAGTATCAGTTCCTCAGCACTCAGCCTGCATTATAGTCCAGGTCTCACATCCACCCATGACTACTGCAAAAGCCACAGCTTTGACTATATGGACTTTTGTCAACAAAGTGATGTGTCTGCTTTTTTATATACTCTAGTTTTGTCATAGCTTTTCTTCTAAGGAGCGTCTTTTAATTTCATGGCTACAGTCATGGTCCACAGGGATTTTGGAGCCCAAGAAAATAAAATCTGCCACTGTTTCCATTTTCCCCCCATCTATTTGCCATGAAGTGATCTGACCAGATAGCATGACCTTAGTTTTCTGAATGCTGAGTTGGATTCTTGGGTCTTTAGTTTAGCCTCAAGAATATCATCTATTGACTGTATCTTTTTACCTATTTATCTATTTACAGGGCTTCCCTTGTAGCTCAGTTAGCAAAGAATTTGCTTGCAATGCAGGAGACCCAGGTTTGATTCCTGGGTTGGGAAGAAGATCCTCTGGAGAAGGAAATGGCAACCCACTCCAGTATTCTTGCCTGAAGAACCCCATGGACAGAGGAACCTTGGAGACTATCGTCCATAGGGTCGCAAGATTTAGATATGAATTAATCTGTCATCTCTCTACTTAGCTATCTGTCTACTCATTGTCTATCTTAATTTTATAGTGATTATTAGTGTGTGTGTTTAGGAAATTAAGGGATCCTAGATTGAATAAGTGGATAAATTAGATAAATTACATTTTACCAATATTGTCATAATTACTAACAGTGTTTGTTTAATTGTTGTTCAGTTTCTAAGTCCTGTCTTACTCTTTTGATCCCATGGACTGTGGCACACCAGGCTTCCCTATCTCCTGGAGCCTGATCAAACTTGGCAGGTGACGCCATCAAACTATCTCATTCTCTGTCACCCCTTCTCTGTCATCGCCTTCCTGCCCTCAATCTTTCCCAGCATCAGGACCTTTTCCAATGAGTGGGATCCTCACATCAGGTGGCCAGAGTACTGGAGTTTCAATTTCAGCATCAGTCCTTCCAATGAATATTCATAGTTGATTTCCTTTAGGATTGACTGGTTTGATCTCCTTGCTGTCCAAGGGATTCTCAAGAGTCCCTCAGGACCACAGTTCAAAAGTATCAGTTCCTCAGCACTCAGCCTGCATTATAGTCCAGGTCTCACATCCACCCATGACTACTGCAAAAGCCACAGCTTTGACTATATGGACTTTTGTCAACAAAGTGATGTGTCTGCTTTTTTATATACTCTAGTTTTGTCATAGCTTTTCTTCTAAGGAGCGTCTTTTAATTTCATGGCTACAGTCATGGTCCACAGGGATTTTGGAGCCCAAGAAAATAAAATCTGCCACTGTTTCCATTTTCCCCCCATCTATTTGCCATGAAGTGATCTGACCAGATAGCATGACCTTAGTTTTCTGAATGCTGAGTTTCAAGCCCGTTTTTTCACTTTCCTCTTTCATCTTCATTAAGAGGCTCTTTAGTTCCTCTTCACTTTCTGCCATTAGGGTGATATCATCTGTTGTTTAAGTATAGAAATAGTCTCTTCTTATCCTTTTGAGGAAGACGGATATGAATAGACCCTTGGAGGACACAAGGAAGCCACGGTTGTCTAGGGGAAGAGATACTGAAAGGAGTTAAAGGTTATTCAACACTTTTTTCTACAATAGTCCTTAGGAAGGGCTTAGCTCTGTATGAGGCTTATCCTGTAGAAGAGGGTATAAAATCACCTTCCCACATTTTTACTGCTTTGTTCAGAAACTGTGGGTTTAAGGCGTCCATGTCCTTTGCTTTATAAGAAACTCCCAAGTAACAGATACGTACATTCTAAGTATACATCCTTGTAATATTGAGCAGACTTTTCTTGTCAGTCAGTTTCCAGTAACAACATTTTTATTGAGTGAAAATGTGAAGCTCACCTCATATGAAGTTTATCTTAGAAGGATAAATGTAAATGCATTTTGGGAGTCTTGTACTTCATACATATAGTCAACACTGTTAGTTCCGATGCACTAAATCAATCCATCAACATTCAAGCAAAACTCTGAAACATGTAAACATGATTTCCACAAAACAAACAAAAATTATAATAATGCTATAAATAATGAAGAGCTCTCCACAAGTCAATGCAACCTTTCATTCCAAGTGATCTTTCAAGCAGTTTCCCAGAAGATGATGTATGCAAAAGAGCTTCTCTTATGCCAGTTTTAATTCCTGTATATATTCCCAATTAATTCTATATTTTAATATTTATTCAGCACTTTATCACTTGCAAAGTGTTTTCACACTTGTGCAATTATTATCTCATTTCAAATTAACAGCACTCCTTGGTAAGGCCGGTGGGCATTATAATTCCAATTTGAGAGATAAATGAAAGATTCAAAGAAGTCAATCATTTGTCCAGCATCAAATAAAATGTCCTTTGCAGAACTAATGAGACTAATTCACATTTACTAAGCAACAAACAGCCTGGTCATGAGAAAAGATGCCCTGTATACATCTACCTGTAACACTGGCATCAACATTCCAAGGAAGTTAATGTTACGACCAATTAACTAACAGGAGAAGGGAAGTTAACCCAGCTAAGTGGCAGAGCCTAGAATGAAACTAAGAGCATTTCACCGTGAGTCATAAAATAGTTTTCATATTTGTTTATTATTTCCTCATTCAATAGCTTATATCAGTGAATTTTTTATGATATCAGAGTGATTTGGGTCCACATTTTTCAGGTCAAATGATTAAATATAGAATAATCTATAGTTGTTTCCTGGAGATTTCTATAGACAGTGTCTTTTTTAAAAGGAGCTATTTTGAATAGTAATTTTCTGTCAAATTACTAACTTATTCTCCCCTGCAGAGGGCTTTAATAGGAAAGTCAGCATATGGCGCTGTTGATGTAGGTCTGCCACGTTGATAAGTTAAAAATATTTAAGTCTTCCTTTCTTAAACCTTTTTTTTCAGACATCTCCCTTAGTCAAGACTTAAATGATGAACTAGAGGAGAACTACCATGGAAACTTCATTATCATGTTCATCATTATTGTCATCATCACCACCCAATATTTATTTCTAAACACTTTACAAAATACAGAAGACACAATTCCTACTTCCTAAATCTGAAATCGGAAGAGAGGGCAGTCTAAATTCTATGCATCCAGAACAGAGTCATTTTCAATAATTAGATTTACACTTACAAAGAAAAAATCAGACAAGTGGTAAAGAACAAATTCAGATGAAAAAATATCGTGGAGGTGTTTGACGGTATGCATTCTACCCTGGATGATATGCATCAAATCTACCCTGGATGATATGCATCAAAGCTGTAAAGTGATAGATTAGCATAGCAATTTTTAGGAGCTGGTTTGATATGTATATAGAGCAAAAACAAATGAAACTATATTTAGCAGAAAAGAGTAGATGTTGTTTTCCCCTGAGGACGACACACACATAACAGCTCCTAGTTTTCTAAATTAAAGTGTTCAAAAATAGGTATATGTACAACTAAATCACTTTGCCATGCTCCTAAAACTAACACAGCATTGTAAATCGACTATACTCCAATATAAAATAAAAAATTCAAAAAATAATAAAGTGTTTAGATGCTGAGAAAAGTTGTTTTATTATTATTTCACTGTCTTTGAAAAAAAGTTTTATTAGGAAATATTTCTTCAATTTTTGGTGCTAAGATATTGATGCCATCATAAGGTATATAGTGAAGTAAAATTGGATCATGAATTGGGGATACTTTGATTCAAAGAAATGAACCAATGACTGTAAAGATCCAAATGGAGTAAAAAGTTCAATAACTAGAATTTACATCAGATCAAAGCATGATGTCATCTAGAACTTTGGTCTTTGATGATTTTTGCTATCTTAATTCCAGTCAGCAATAGGAAAATAAAAGATAATGTATATATTTTCAAATACTCTTGAATATTAATTCTGAATACCTGTCTGGTTTCTGACGCTCATATACAGAAAATATTTAATCCATTATTTGAAAACACCTCGGTAACTCATATTAAACAGAAAGACCAGTGCTATCAATGTTGCCAAACTTTGTTGTTATTGCTAAGCTATATGCACCTTTTATTTCCCTACATCTCCATTTCCACTGACTTCCTTTGATTTAAGATGCCAAATTAAGTAAGTCTAGGTATGGGAATTAATAGGAACATCCATTCACTAACTCTGGAGAAACCTAGTTATACATTGGTTTCCATATGTAGCACTGCCCTCTACTGGGTAAAGAAAAATCTGATGTTATTAATGGATTTTTAATTATTAGTACTAAACAATAGAGAATATATGAGAAGATAATTCAGTTTAACTACCCTGATATTTTTAACCGGAATGGGCTGAGGAATGTGACCATAGAATGTGAGAATCTTTGACTTCTCCATATAGACATTTTTACTTTGTTAAGTTTGACTGTGAAAGTTCTTGATTTGACCTGAGATCCTACAAAGGCTTAATGTATGAGAGATGTATACTGTATTATAAATCAGTTAATTGATAAGGAAATGAAAGTCAGTATGGCATTAATTTTAGTTTTTCTTTCTTATCTGAGCTGGTACTTGAGGCAGGTAGAGAGTAACATTTTTTATTTTATTTATAATTTTATTTTGTTGATAACTTTACAATGATTTTCAATCATTTATATTTGGATGGTGATATAATGTTTGCTTTCAGGTATACTGTCTGTAGGATATCAGTGAGGAACTGTGGAGTATGTTTTTTCTTTCTTTCTTTATTCTGTTATAATGCAATATAGGAATTTTAGAAATTAACACCATGCTGGATCATGTTAATTTCCCTTGACCCAAAAGACAAATGTTCAATACCAATATCAGTGTGTTTATAAATATAAACTCTAGGTAATACTGAATTACTATTGAAAATGTCATTACTTACACTAATAAATTAATAAAATGATTTGGAACAAACTGGGAAGAGACATGGTCAGCTATATACATATTTTTTAGAACATTTAAAGGTGGCAGAAAACATGAAAAATATTTTCTATGTATTTAATACATGATCTAAAGTCAAATGAACTTCAGATTTCTAATACTGCATATCATATTTATATGTTTTATCAGTCAAACTTTTACAGGATACAGAATGGAATCCTGTGATATATCATATTTCTATAGCTATAATATTTCATCCATTATTTGAAAACACCTCGGTAACTCATATTAAACAGAAAGACCAGTGCTATCAATGTTGCCAAACTTTGTTGTTATTGCTAAGCTATATGCACCTTTTATTTCCCTACATCTCCATTTCCACTGACTTCCTTTGATTTAAGATGCCAAATTAAGTAAGTCTAGGTATGGGAATTAATAGGAACATCCATTCACTAACTCTGGAGAAACCTAGTTATACATTGGTTTCCATATGTAGCACTGCCCTCTACTGGGTAAAGAAAAATCTGATGTTATTAATGGATTTTTAATTATTAGTACTAAACAATAGAGAATATATGAGAAGATAATTCAGTTTAACTACCCTGATATTTTTAACCGGAATGGGCTGAGGAATGTGACCATAGAATGTGAGAATCTTTGACTTCTCCATATAGACATTTTTACTTTGTTAAGTTTGACTGTGAAAGTTCTTGATTTGACCTGAGATCCTACAAAGGCTTAATGTATGAGAGATGTATACTGTATTATAAATCAGTTAATTGATAAGGAAATGAAAGTCAGTATGGCATTAATTTTAGTTTTTCTTTCTTATCTGAGCTGGTACTTGAGGCAGGTAGAGAGTAACATTTTTTATTTTATTTATAATTTTATTTTGTTGATAACTTTACAATGATTTTCAATCATTTATATTTGGATGGTGATATAATGTTTGCTTTCAGGTATACTGTCTGTAGGATATCAGTGAGGAACTGTGGAGTATGTTTTTTCTTTCTTTCTTTATTCTGTTATAATGCAATATAGGAATTTTAGAAATTAACACCATGCTGGATCATGTTAATTTCCCTTGACCCAAAAGACAAATGTTCAATACCAATATCAGTGTGTTTATAAATATAAACTCTAGGTAATACTGAATTACTATTGAAAATGTCATTACTTACACTAATAAATTAATAAAATGATTTGGAACAAACTGGGAAGAGACATGGTCAGCTATATACATATTTTTTAGAACATTTAAAGGTGGCAGAAAACATGAAAAATATTTTCTATGTATTTAATACATGATCTAAAGTCAAATGAACTTCAGATTTCTAATACTGCATATCATATTTATATGTTTTATCAGTCAAACTTTTACAGGATACAGAATGGAATCCTGTGATATATCATATTTCTCTATAGTTACTTATAATATTTCATATCACTTGTTAAGTACTGAACACATTTTTAAAAATTAGTTGAATGAAGATGGAACTGATACCCTCCTATGAAAACTGAGGATAGAGCAAAATTATTTGACAGCTAGGAGCAAAGGAATATCTGATGTCAGGCCCAGGTTCTCCTCTGAAAATAGTTTTTGTTGACTGTCTTTTTGACTAAACATACTTTCTAGCATGAAGATGGAAAGCCTCATAATGGCTTTCAGTGAGAATATTTTTTCCTGCAAGAATATTTTAATGAGGTTTTTCAAATAATGTCATTCCAATAAAGTTGTATCATAAGCAGGGCTATATTTATGAAAATTCCAAAGAGACTGGAGTATCAATTGTATCAGTTTTTTTCCAAAGTCATATGACTGGTAGGGTATAGTGTGTGAGTGTTTGTGTGGGCTCAGTCGTGTCCGACTCGTCGCGACCTCATGAACTGTAGCCCATCTGGCTCCTCTGTCCATGAGATTTCCTAGGCAATAATATTGGAGTGGGTTGCCATTTCTTTCTCCAAGGGATCTTTCCAACCCAGGGATCAAGCACATGTTTCCTGCATTGCAGGGGATTTATTAACCACTGAGCCATCATGCAATATTAAACAGGGGTAGAAAACACATACGCATTATTTTCTGAAAGTTAGTATTTTTTCAATTTACAAATCTAAGTATAAAAGCATAAGAATAATGAGTCTTATATCACTAATATAAATCCTTTTGCTTTCATATCATACTTGTTGCAGATACAAAAATTATCATTAATACTCCACATTACTTTAAAATTACAATCATTATTAGAACCAATACTAGATATTGTTATTTAAAGCATTAATGCTAAAGTACATTTTGCCATATGATAAAAACAAGCAAATAAAAAATACATATATATTGATGTCAACAAGGATATGATTAAAAACCCCTAAATATATCTGCATATTACATTGAGAATAATATCTCAAAAAAACATACAGAGCTGATTCAAATTACTTTTGAACAGTCTGCGCCTTCAGTCATATAAACTCAGGAAGGAATATATTCTAAAGGCAGAAAGAAAAAAACTATAAACTTCAGAATTCATTTAGTAACTTTGTTACTAATATCATAAAAGTAGAAATTCTCCTGAAAAAGAAAGACTGTATGCAGCTGTATAACTGATTGATTTTATTATGCACATGAAAGTAACACATCACTGTAAATCGACTATATCCAATAGAATTTAAAAAGAGGGAATTCTTAAGCAATATTATCCATGGAGTAGATTTAAGTACATGAGTAACTATATAAATGTTTGCGAGCCAGCATCCTGTGGGAGAAACAGAGAACAATAAATGGGAAATGACACCACGGCCACCATATTGGTTTGGTACTTGGATAATGCCCAAGGGTTAGTGACTGTTACTTTATTATTTAAGTAAGAGATAAGAGAAAATGATTGAGTCCCCATAGGGAGGGGGCTTAAAATAAGACCCTTGCCTAAAGCTAGATTTCTCCAAGTGCCGTCTGGTTCATAACGAAAAGACTTGGGATACTCTGTATACTGGCACCAGGAACTCACTACGATGGCTGTCACCAAACAAATTCTACATTAGAATGGAGGAAAAAGCCAACTGAAAGAAATGGAACATTCTAGGCATGGGTTTCTGCATGACAAATTAACATAAAAATAACTGAAAAGATGAAAGAAAACACATACATGTTTGCTAAGTCACTACAGTCATGTTCAACTCTTTCTGACCCTATGGATTGAGTGCTTTGGACTCTTCTATCCCTGGGGATTCTCCAGGCAGGATTACTGGAGCGGATTGCCATGCCTTCCTCCAGGGGATCTTCCTGACCCAGGCATGGAATCCATGTCTCTTATGTCTCCTGCATTGGTAGGCGAGTTCTTTACCTCTAGTACCACCTGCTCTAAAAGAAGGGAAATTGGTTTTTGTTGTTAATCAGTCACTAAGTCAAGTCTAATTCTTTGCAACAGCATGGGCTGCGTCATTCCAGACTCCTCCCATCTCCATCATCCCCTGGAGTTTGCTCAAATTCACATCCACTGAGTGTGTGATGCTATCTCACCGTTTATAACTCTGCTGCCCCCTTCTCCTTTTGTTCTCAATCTTTCCCAGCATCAGGTTCTTTTCCAATAAATGAGCTATTCACATTAGGTAGCCAAAGTATTGGAGCTTCAGTTTCATCATCAATCCTTTCAAGGAATATTCATTGAATTCATTCAATTTCCTTTAGGATTCACTGTTTTGATCTCTTTGCTGTCCAAGGGACTGTCAAGGGTCTTCTCCAGCCCCACAATTCAAAAGCATCAATTCTTTGGCTTTCAGTCTTCTTTGTGGTCAACTGTCACATCCATACATGACTATTGGAAAAAACAGAGTTTTGACTATACTGATCTTTTTCTGCAATGTTGATGTCTCTCCTTTTTAATTTTCTCTGTTTGTCATAGCGTTCCTTCCAAGAAGCAAGTGCCTATTAATTTCACTGCTAACAGTGGTCTTGGGGCCAAAGAAAATAGAGTCTACCAGTGTGTCTACCTTTCGCCTTCTATTTGCCAAGACATGAGGTGACTGTTACTTTATTATTTAAGTAAGAGATAAGAAAATGATTGAGTCCCCATAGGAGGGGCTTAAAATAAGACCCTTGCCTAAAGCTAGATTTCTCCAAGTGCCGTCTGGTTCATAACGAAAAGACTTGGGATACTCTGTATACTGGCACCAGGAACTCACTACGATGGCTGTCACCAAACAAATTCTACATTAGAATGGAGGAAAAAGCCAACTGAAAGAAATGGAACATTCTAGGCATGGGTTTCTGCATGACAAATTAACATAAAAATAACTGAAAAGATGAAAGAAAACACATACATGTTTGCTAAGTCACTACAGTCATGTTCAACTCTTTCTGACCCTATGGATTGAGTGCTTTGGACTCTTCTATCCCTGGGGATTCTCCAGGCAGGATTACTGGAGCGGATTGCCATGCCTTCCTCCAGGGGATCTTCCTGACCCAGGCATGGAATCCATGTCTCTTATGTCTCCTGCATTGGTAGGCGAGTTCTTTACCTCTAGTACCACCTGCTCTAAAAGAAGGGAAATTGGTTTTTGTTGTTAATCAGTCACTAAGTCAAGTCTAATTCTTTGCAACAGCATGGGCTGCGTCATTCCAGACTCCTCCCATCTCCATCATCCCCTGGAGTTTGCTCAAATTCACATCCACTGAGTGTGTGATGCTATCTCACCGTTTATAACTCTGCTGCCCCCTTCTCCTTTTGTTCTCAATCTTTCCCAGCATCAGGTTCTTTTCCAATAAATGAGCTATTCACATTAGGTAGCCAAAGTATTGGAGCTTCAGTTTCATCATCAATCCTTTCAAGGAATATTCATTGAATTCATTCAATTTCCTTTAGGATTCACTGTTTTGATCTCTTTGCTGTCCAAGGGACTGTCAAGGGTCTTCTCCAGCCCCACAATTCAAAAGCATCAATTCTTTGGCTTTCAGTCTTCTTTGTGGTCAACTGTCACATCCATACATGACTATTGGAAAAAACAGAGTTTTGACTATACTGATCTTTTTCTGCAATGTTGATGTCTCTCCTTTTTAATTTTCTCTGTTTGTCATAGCGTTCCTTCCAAGAAGCAAGTGCCTATTAATTTCACTGCTAACAGTGGTCTTGGGGCCAAAGAAAATAGAGTCTACCAGTGTGTCTACCTTTCGCCCTTCTATTTGCCAAGACATGATGGGACCAGATGTCATGACTTTTATTTTTTTAATGTTGAGGTTTCATATCCATTGGGAATTTCAGAAGGAAAAGATACAAAAACTTTAGCAGAGATAGTACCCAAGAGACAAAACTCCAGTTTTCTTCAGATGGGAAAAAGGATTTGATTGTCTTGAGCAGAGGTGAGCTTTGAATGTGAGCAAAATAAAGAAAAAAATCATGCCAAGACACGTGGTGGTAAAACTTCAGTATGCTAAAGACAAACCCAGACATTAAAAATTTTCCCTGGAAGTCCAGTGGTTAGGAATTCACCTTCCAATGCAAGGGGTGCAGGTTTGATCCCTGGTTGGGGAAGTAAGGGACGTCTGAGGTGGAGCTGGTGGTAAAAAACTAGCCCGTGTGGGTGGCACAAATGACAAGGGTTCAATTCCTGAATCAGGGAGATCCCCTGGAGAAGGATATCCACTCCAGTATGCTTGCTGGAAAATCCCATGGACAGAGGACGCTGGGGGGCTACTTTCCATGTAGTTCCAAAGAGTAGGACATGACTGAAGTGACAGCACCCATGCATGGGGAGCTAATATCCTACATGCCTTGCAGCCCAAAAAACAAAATGTAAAACAGAAGCAATAGCAGAGAAAAAATTCAATAAATATTTTTAAAAAATGGTCCACGTACTCAAGATGGAAGCGAAAGATATAAACCTATGACTGATGCATGTTGATGCTTGGCAGAAAACAAAACTCTGTAAAGCAATTATTCTTCAATTTAAAAAATGCTCCACATTTAAAAAATCTTTAAAAAAATTTGTTAGAGAGGAAAGTAAGATTACCTACAAAGAAATGAACATATATTACATGTTAGAATTCTCAGAGAAAGAGACAAGGTGAGGGGTAGCCAGAACATCCATTGCTATGGTTCCTGGGAGAACTGGGTGTAGACGTCGTCTCCCAAGTATCAAATTTACATAGCAGTTAAAAAAATGACTCTGCCTGGGCACATATAATCTCCAGGTTCTGTATATGATTTGAATGTGGGAGAATTACATCATTATTATAATAAAGATAATAATAATATACTACTACTACTACTAATATTTAATATATTCCCATTTAGGTGCAAGAATTTTGTAAGGGACTTTACAGGCTTATATTACTTAATCCTTGAAACAATATTGTGAGCTGGTTATTGTTTTTCTCATCTTATGAACAAAACACCAATTTAATTGTCAAAGGCAGCAGATAATAGAAGAGGCAGTATTCAATCCCAGGTACGTTTCTTGCTAAATTCCACGGTCTATGAGCACGCAGTACTCCTCTAAAGAACTTGAGGATCACACCTTCACAGTATCTGTACCATGACTGCTTTCCAAGAGGTTAGCCAGAGTTTGCTCTCTGTGAATGTGCACGTGAGGCATGTGACTTTTCCTGAGATATGTGTGTTTGTAAAATAGCAAGACTTTGTATAATGAGGTGGTAATGGAGTTTTCCTTTTTATCTTACTTTCCTAATAACAGAAATCCTCTTAAAAATAATCTCAAATGAAATTTTCTTTATGGAACAGAAAGTGTCTTGCTTTACTACATTAAAGCTGGTAGAAGAAGATTAATGTCCCTCTTAGTTTTAACCACTCTTCCTTCTATGCCATTTAAATAATAGGGATATTAAAAAAAATCGTTGCAACACCTCAGACTAATGCAAATTGCAGTCTTTGTAACCTATCCTTTCTAGTCACCAATCACGAACTTTGCAATCAAGCTTTTGGAATTCTGCTACATCCCTCAGATTAGCAATTTATGCATACTCTTTAATGCACTCTCATGGATTGGGTTTTTAACTTTTATAAACAGGAAAGGATTCTTTTTTGAAATATATTAATCTTATTGAAAATATATGTCACTACCTATGATGCAATAATGTGATAGACCGGTAGGCATTCTTATGCCTTACAGAACCTGGGTGAACATTCATGTACATTGTACATTTTGCACTGCCAAACTTTCCCTTAATTTATTCATAGGTGTTCATAATGGTTCAAAATATTAATATACTTTCATTTTCTACATGTGTGCGTCCTAAGTCATGTCTGACTCTTTGTGGCCCTATGGACTGTAACTCGCCAGGCTCCTCTGTCCATGGGATTCTCCAGGAAAGACTATGGGAGTGGGTACCCATGCTCTCTTCCAGGAGACCTTCCTGAGTAGGAGTTTGACCCACATCTCACGTCTTCTGCATTGGCAGGCAGGCTCTTTGTCCACTAGTGCCACCTTGGAAGCTCTTTCATCTCCTGACTGGTAGGCAGTCCTCTGAACATTGGTAATTTGGGAAGCTTAAAGTCTTTAAAACCTTTTTCTCTATTCCTGAGATTTTTTAAACATTGTTTTCCAGATCCATACTGAAACTGAAGCTCCAGTACTTTGGCTACCTGATGCAAAGACACGACTCACTGGAAATGATCCTGATGTTGGGAAAGACATAAAGTAGAACGAGAAGGGAAAGACTGAGGTTGAAATGATAGGATGGCATCACTGACTCAATGGACATGAATTTGGGCAAGCTCCAGAAGATGATGAAGGTCAGGGAAGCCTGGTGTGCTGCAGTCCAAGGGGTCACAAAAGACTGGACAAGACTGAGTGAATAAACAAGAAAAACAACCAAATCCGTTGTCTCCACCCTCACTGGCATGATTTGGAAACTGACTTGTTTTGTGTCTGGGGTGGGTTACTCACCACTGGCTCCATTCTGTAAGGTTTGTGACAGAGCTTTACTCTTCTAAAGGGAGCACACATAACAGGAAATGTACTCTTACATCAGCTCATCCATTATATTATAAAGTACCACTAGTGTAGTTTATCATTTATGATATACTGTCATTTCTCTTTTCATCTCGGCACACAAATGAAGATCAATAAACATCTCATAAATGAATGAAAATATTGTAATGCAGGATATGCATGTTTACAATTCAAACATCTGGAAAGAATATTAAATAAGAAAGAAAAGATTCTGGCCCTTATTCTCTGCCCAGGAGACTGGCTACCTGATGTGGAATTCTATGGAAGTAAAACTTAATAACAAGGTAGGCAGTTTTATTGACCACTCTGTGCCAGGCACAATTCAGACTATTGTATGCATAAACGCAGAAATCAGACTTATATGAAGTCTGTGCCCTAGTCTGTGATTTTGTGGCCCTATGGACTGTAACTCGCCAGGCTCCTCTGTCCATGGGATTCTCCAGGAAAGACTATGGGAGTGGGTACCCATGCTCTCTTCCAGGAGACCTTCCTGAGTAGGAGTTTGACCCACATCTCACGTCTTCTGCATTGGCAGGCAGGCTCTTTGTCCACTAGTGCCACCTTGGAAGCTCTTTCATCTCCTGACTGGTAGGCAGTCCTCTGAACATTGGTAATTTGGGAAGCTTAAAGTCTTTAAAACCTTTTTCTCTATTCCTGAGATTTTTTAAACATTGTTTTCCAGATCCATACTGAAACTGAAGCTCCAGTACTTTGGCTACCTGATGCAAAGACACGACTCACTGGAAATGATCCTGATGTTGGGAAAGACATAAAGTAGAACGAGAAGGGAAAGACTGAGGTTGAAATGATAGGATGGCATCACTGACTCAATGGACATGAATTTGGGCAAGCTCCAGAAGATGATGAAGGTCAGGGAAGCCTGGTGTGCTGCAGTCCAAGGGGTCACAAAAGACTGGACAAGACTGAGTGAATAAACAAGAAAAACAACCAAATCCGTTGTCTCCACCCTCACTGGCATGATTTGGAAACTGACTTGTTTTGTGTCTGGGGTGGGTTACTCACCACTGGCTCCATTCTGTAAGGTTTGTGACAGAGCTTTACTCTTCTAAAGGGAGCACACATAACAGGAAATGTACTCTTACATCAGCTCATCCATTATATTATAAAGTACCACTAGTGTAGTTTATCATTTATGATATACTGTCATTTCTCTTTTCATCTCGGCACACAAATGAAGATCAATAAACATCTCATAAATGAATGAAAATATTGTAATGCAGGATATGCATGTTTACAATTCAAACATCTGGAAAGAATATTAAATAAGAAAGAAAAGATTCTGGCCCTTATTCTCTGCCCAGGAGACTGGCTACCTGATGTGGAATTCTATGGAAGTAAAACTTAATAACAAGGTAGGCAGTTTTATTGACCACTCTGTGCCAGGCACAATTCAGACTATTGTATGCATAAACGCAGAAATCAGACTTATATGAAGTCATAATAATATTGCCACTTCCATTTGAGAAACATGAGAAATAGAGTTAAGTAACTGTCTAAATCATATAACTTTTAGGGAAAGATTGAGCCCAGGTGGTCTACATCAGAATCTAAATGCTTAACTTCTATGTCATAGCAGCTTCTCTTGAAGTGTAAGAATTACAACACTTGTTGCAGAGCATGGACTTTATGATGTGAGGGCTTCAGTAGCTGGGACAGGTGGGCTCAGTAGTTGTGGCTCATGGGCTTAGTTGCTCTGCATGTGGGATCTTCCCTGATCAGAAAATCAAACCTGTGTCTCCTGCTTTGGCCACCACTGAGCCATCAGGGAAGCCCCAACAGTTACTTTCTTTAAATATTTTGAATATGTCATTCTATTCCTTTCCGACTTGAAAAGCTTCTGTAGAGACATCCACTTCTAGTTTTATGGGGCTTCCCTTGCATGTAAGGGAATTCCTGTGGTGCAGTGGTATAGAATCTACCTGAAATGCAGGAGACACGGGTTTGATTCCTGGGTTAGGAAGATTCCCCTGGAGAAGAAAATTGCAACCCAATCCAGTATTCCTGCCTGAAAGATTCCATGAACAGAGGAGCCTGGTGGGCTGAAGTTCATGGGGTTGCAAAGAGTCAGAGCACTCACACACACATTTTGCATGTAACTTCTCTCTTTTCAACTTATTGATCCTGAATTTGTCTCTGACTTTTGGCAATTTAATTATATATTTATTTATAATTTATTTAATCATAAATATAAACGTGTATAATTTATAAACATGAATTACATATATGGTTAACATACATATATTAAAATTTAACTACAGACATAGAATGTATCTCATTAAGACCCTTTCAGGTTCAACTTACTTGGGGTCTTTTTAACCTCATGGATCTGGATGTCCATTCCTCTTCCCAGGTTGGGTTTGTTTTCAGCCATTATTGTTTTATGTATACTTTCTGTCCCTTTTTCTTTGACTTCTCCTGGAATTCTTGTAATGCAAATACTGTTTATTTAGTTCCTGTAGGCTCGCTTCGCTTTTTTTCTACTCTTCGCTTTTTTTCATTCACTTTTCCTTTTGGAACACTGACTGGGTCATTTCTGTTGTCCTGTCCTTCAGGTCTCTGATTCTTCTTCTGTGTGGTAGAGTCTATTTTTGAAAATATTGACTTCTTCATTTTGTGACTGTATGCTTTAACTCAGGGATTTCTGCATTTTTTAAATGGTCGCTGTTTCCTTGTAGAACTTCCCATTTTGTTTCCTATTATTTTGCTAATTTTATTTAGGTGTCTGCCTGTGATTTCTTGTAGTTCACAAAACTTCCTTTAGAGAGTTATTCTGAAGTCTTTCGGTGACAGTCCACAGATTTCTATTTTATTAGGGTTTGCTAGTGCTGTTTATTTGTTCCTTTGGTAATGGCTACCTGATTTTTTGTGACCCTTGATTCCTTAAGTTTGTATTTACATATTTGAACGATGGGTTTTATTTTTCCCAGATTTTACAGGTTTTCTTCAGCAGACACAAGCCTTCACCAGTCAGCTCAGTTTGGGTTTCTGGGTGTATCTGCTGGTCATGTTCTTGGGCAGGTCTATGTTTTGGACAGACAACTGTTCGAGCTCTGACGTTAGGGAGGGGCACTGCCGCTGGCTGCTGATTGTTGGGTAGAAGCGCTGGCCTGGTCCTCTACTCATGTGAGGTTGTAGGATAGGGCCTGTATTTGCCTAGATCCTCTGGCTGGTAGGGGAAGCCACAGCCTGGGATCTTTGCTCATGGCTTCCCCGTGGAACCCTGGCAACCCTCATGGTGAAAGGTCAGAGTAGGGCCTCCCACACAAGATGACGCACAAGATAGGGAATGGTGCTGTTAGTCCCTCCAGATTCTCTGTTCCTACGGAAGAGACAGGCAGCTCCAGGGAAGCTGCTCTGTGATGCCATGCTGGCCTGGGTGTGGTACCACCAACGTACACACCCTGCTTTTGCCTACTAATGCAATCTGTTTTGGTGTCTGAGGTACAGTGGGTGTTTCAGCCCAGCACCATGTTCTTTTTAACCTCATGGATCTGGATGTCCATTCCTCTTCCCAGGTTGGGTTTGTTTTCAGCCATTATTGTTTTATGTATACTTTCTGTCCCTTTTTCTTTGACTTCTCCTGGAATTCTTGTAATGCAAATACTGTTTATTTAGTTCCTGTAGGCTCGCTTCGCTTTTTTTCTACTCTTCGCTTTTTTTCATTCACTTTTCCTTTTGGAACACTGACTGGGTCATTTCTGTTGTCCTGTCCTTCAGGTCTCTGATTCTTCTTCTGTGTGGTAGAGTCTATTTTTGAAAATATTGACTTCTTCATTTTGTGACTGTATGCTTTAACTCAGGGATTTCTGCATTTTTTAAATGGTCGCTGTTTCCTTGTAGAACTTCCCATTTTGTTTCCTATTATTTTGCTAATTTTATTTAGGTGTCTGCCTGTGATTTCTTGTAGTTCACAAAACTTCCTTTAGAGAGTTATTCTGAAGTCTTTCGGTGACAGTCCACAGATTTCTATTTTATTAGGGTTTGCTAGTGCTGTTTATTTGTTCCTTTGGTAATGGCTACCTGATTTTTTGTGACCCTTGATTCCTTAAGTTTGTATTTACATATTTGAACGATGGGTTTTATTTTTCCCAGATTTTACAGGTTTTCTTCAGCAGACACAAGCCTTCACCAGTCAGCTCAGTTTGGGTTTCTGGGTGTATCTGCTGGTCATGTTCTTGGGCAGGTCTATGTTTTGGACAGACAACTGTTCGAGCTCTGACGTTAGGGAGGGGCACTGCCGCTGGCTGCTGATTGTTGGGTAGAAGCGCTGGCCTGGTCCTCTACTCATGTGAGGTTGTAGGATAGGGCCTGTATTTGCCTAGATCCTCTGGCTGGTAGGGGAAGCCACAGCCTGGGATCTTTGCTCATGGCTTCCCCGTGGAACCCTGGCAACCCTCATGGTGAAAGGTCAGAGTAGGGCCTCCCACACAAGATGACGCACAAGATAGGGAATGGTGCTGTTAGTCCCTCCAGATTCTCTGTTCCTACGGAAGAGACAGGCAGCTCCAGGGAAGCTGCTCTGTGATGCCATGCTGGCCTGGGTGTGGTACCACCAACGTACACACCCTGCTTTTGCCTACTAATGCAATCTGTTTTGGTGTCTGAGGTACAGTGGGTGTTTCAGCCCAGCACCATGTTCTAGAGTGCTTGGTGGTGTCCTGTTCTTGAGTTGATAGTTCTTCTTGTGAGGGGAAGGAAGTCAGGAATGATCGATCCACCCTCTGGCGATGTCATTCTCTCAGGAGCCTCTTTCAGTCATAGTGTCTTGAAATAAGACCTAAAAGAATAATCACTCAGCAAGGCACAATGAGGGGCTGCCTCATTTTGAATTCTCATCTTTGGGTTTTTGTTGTTACTGAGAAATGAACCTCCAAGTGCAGATATCTCTTTGTAGTTTTTATGGCAAGAAATCTGTCAATTGCAATGTATTGATGGACTTATCGTTTCCCCTGGGTGCATGCTAAGGGGCTTCAAGTCATGCCTACTTTTTGCTGTCCCATGGATTGCAGCCCACCAGGCTTCTTTGTCCGTGGGATTTTCCAGGCAAGAATACTGGAGTGGGTTGCCCTGCCCTCCTCCAGGGGATCCTCCTGACCCAGGGATTGACCCTGCATCTCTTAGGTCTCCTGCATTGGCAGGTGGGTTCTTTACCACTAGTGCCACATGGGAATCCCCATCTTTTCCCCTAAATGTTTAGTAAGTTCTTTACTTTCCATCTGTATATTTAAATATCAATTGTTTTATCAGGCTGGCTATTTCTAGAAATTATCTTAGTACATAAAATTACTTAGTAATAATTTTGAATAAATGAATATCTGTAATTGCCATTACAATATGCTGATTTAGATGAGAAAATGATTTGTTGCTCATGAATAAATGTAATCTATGAGATCTAGTTCTCTAAACTTGAATATATTTATGTGAATAATTATTATTCAAAACTCTTAAAATTAATCATATCAATTCTTTTTAGAAGGAGAATATAATTATTATTGACAAAACAATCTTTTCAAAAATTTTAATTTGTGTTTTAATTTGTTTGAGAACAAAGGGTAGCAGAACTCATTCTGGTGGGATTTTGTATGTGTGTGTGTGTGTGTGTATGGAATAGAAACAGTGAAGGCACAATAAGTTCTGATGTGTTAAGGCACCAGCAATTAGAGCCTGAACAGAGGCTCAGACTCAGAAATCAGACAGTCTGAAATCTGATTCTGGCAAACATAAGAACTGTGTGACTTCAGGTAACCAGAGTAAACTTCCCAAACTCCAGTTTCACATCTGAAAAGATGGGACACTAGTGCTGCCTATTTCACAGTATCATTGTGAATTTGTATGTCAAATACATTCCAACCATCAAGTGATATATATATATATATATGTATATATATATGTGTGTGTGTGTGTATGTTATTTATAACAATATCCTTATCAATACTGGTATTGATAGGGACCGAGTAGAATAGGTAGGTGGTTGTAGAGTCCTAGCATGGGATGGTAGGTAGAAGGGAGATACCTGAGAAAGGTTGGGAGGCCAGTGAGTTGATGATAACTCAGGAGAGCTGCTCCTTGTTCAGTAAAGCAGGCTTGACTGGGTATAAACAGCTGATGAAGGAGGAGCTGGCGAAGAAGCAACCAGTGATGAATGTCCTGCATCTGCATCTACTTGAGGGGGGCGGTCTTCTACCATCCTATATATATGGCTGCCCACTCAATTGAGGGAGAGCAGAGCAGAGCTTTCCTGCCTGCCTGCTTGCACTTCTTACAAATACCCTATCCTAATAAATCCTCTTCTTGTCTATCACTCTGTTTCTTGCTGAATTCCTTCTGCATTGAGGCATGAGAACCTGAACCTCCGTGGGTCCAGACGTTGGGTGAGTGCTGGATTAAGTCCTGGCTGCGTGGGTTCGAGTCCCAGACAGGGTTTTGGCTGGGATTGAGTCCTCACTATGTGGATTCAAGTCCCAAGCAGGGTTTTGGCTGGAGGTAAGCTTTAACCACGTGGGTTCCAGTCCCAAACCAGTTTGGCTAGGTTCAAGCCCCAGTCACGTGGGTTCAAGGCCCAAACAGGGTTCGATCAGGTCTGGGCCCTGGGTTTAAGTCTCAAATCGAGGTAAAACCCTTTCAGTATAGTACACTGTCTTATTGACGGTGAGAATTTAGCAATAATTCCCTTAATAGGCACTTGCTTGTAGCAGATATGCCTATCTGGTATAAATAACAGTTTATTGCATTATCTACTAAATGTAAAAGATGAAGAATGCACTCAAAATTTTTCTCTACATCATAATGTATGTGTATGTGTATGCGTGCTCAGTCATATCCAGCTCTGTGACCACATGGATCATAGCCCACCAGGCTCCTTGTCCATGGGATTCTCTAGGCAAAAATACTAGAGTGGGCAGCCATTTCCTCCTCCAGCAGACCTTCCTGATCCAGGGATCCAACCCACAACACCTGTGTCTCCTGCATTGGCAGGTGGGTTCTTTACTGCTGACCCACCAGGGGCGCTACAACACAATTTAAAGTTCTAATTAAAGACAATTGTTTTGTAGCTTTGGACAGTCATTTAAAGCTTCTGAACTTTCATTGATGTTTTTCTCCTTTGTCAAGGTTCTATTCTGTGTATCTGAACAGATGAATCCTGAACACTTATTAATAATGTGTTCCTGACTCCTATCATGACTGAAATTGAAATGCCAACTGGAGAATCTAGAAGTACCAACCATTTACTATTCAGTATTAATACTTGTAAAAATGGAGAAAATTTTCTGTAAACTTATAAAGTACAATTAAAGTGAAGTAATCGTAAATATGATCTCGGACACAAATTAGAGAACATTAATCTTAAGGTTGACATGTGTATGAAGACTTCATATGGAATTGGACATTAAATTATGTTTATTCAAATGGTAGTGTGAGTATCAGGGCTTCCCTGGTGGCTCATTCAGTAAAGAATTCGCCAGTCAATGCAAGAGATGACGGTTCAACCCCTGCTCAGGAAGACCCCTGGAGGAGGAAATGGCAACCCACTTCAGTGTGCTCACCTGGGAAATCCTATGGACAGAGGTGCCTGGTGGGTTATAGTCCATGGGGTCGCAAGAGTTGAACATGACTTAGTAACTACATCAACTTGAATTTCTTTTTAAAATTTATTAACATTATTTCAAGTGCAGACTTCAATTCTTAAAAAAAATAGAAGATTTCCAAGACCTAAAAGATTAACAGGAATCTAACATCTCATGGTATGATCCAGAGAAAGGAGAAAGGAGAAGACTTCTCTGTCACACACTAAAAGACAAGTATCTTTGCCCTGAGGTAAGGTGGATTTTCACTACCCTGGGTGAATGAGAACATTTCACCTCTGAGACTCACTGTACAGGCCTGGATTACAAAAGCCTGGAAACCTAGCTGTCGTACCAAGTTATAGTTTGCTATCGTTTAGTTGCTCGATCTGTCTGACTCTTTGCAACCCTATGGACTGTAGCTCACCAGGCTCCTCTGTCCATGGAATTTTCCGAGCAAAAATTTTCCATTTCCTCCTCCAGTGGCATCTTCTCAGTACAGGGACTGGACTCGAGTCTCCTGCTTGGCAGGTGGGTTCTTTACTGCTGAGTCGCCAGGGAAGCCCTTCCGTACTAAGAGTCTACACCAAACACACACAGCAGCTGTTTTCTTCCTTTATCTTCTCTTCACATTTCTTACATACCTTTTCCACTCCTTTTTTTCACTTTCTGTCTTGTTCTTGGTAAATCTGACTCATCTTCCTAGTCACATTAGGTTGAAATCTTGGCTGTATCACTAGTTGATTATGTGAGTCCATGAGATGGTCTGTATTCAACTAGCAGAGCCCTGAGGCCTGGGCTTAGGGCTGAAGTGTTTACTCACAGGAAAGAATGAGTCACTCACTTGCTGGCATTTTTGGCCTGATTATAACTTCAAGACAGAAAGGGAAGCTCCTGGGCAGAAGATGCCTTTTCTATCGGTAAAGCAGAATAAAGGAATAAAGAAAGATATTTAAGTTCTTTATTTTCCTCCTTTTTATCTTCACATGATTTATATTTATGCATTGTTCTGAAGAACAGATATTACAGCTGGGTATGAGTTCTAGACTCATACATGGGACTTAGGGAGGAAAGTAGGTTGCCAATGTGGGATGTGATAAAAAGAGACCCAATAACTTGTGAAGAGATGGAGGAGACTGAAAGATGGGTGCTGGGAAATTCCCTAGCCATCCAGGGGCTAGGACTCTGCACTTCAACTTCCAAGGGCCTGGGTTCAAACCCAGGTCAGGGAGCTAAGGTATCCCTAGCTATGCAGCTTAGCAAAAATAAATAAGTAAATAAATTAACAAACGAATAAATACAATGAGTGCTGGCCTCTGTCATTTCCCAACACACATTCTACAGTAGCAGCTTCATCTGCTTGGAAAAGTCTGGCAGGTTTTAGCTCTGGACAGTGATGTCTATACTATTTCCTGTTTCCCCTCACCAGTCATGCTGTCTTAATTCACACACTTTTCTCCTGTCACCTGCACTGTTTCTCTGCTTCTTTCTTGCTGCATTTTCACGCATTAATTTTAGCCACAGGATTGTGTACTAACTACGGGGCCTACCAAGGTTTCTCAGGTGGTGCTAGTGGTAAAGAACCTACCTTGCCTGGAGAATCCCACAGACAGAGGAACCTGGTGGGATGCAGTTCATGGAGTCACAAAGAGTTGGACATGACCGAAGTGACTCAACACACACACATGCATACATGACCCAACCATGCCCAGCCACTGTGCCATTATTTTCTGTTATTTTTCATCTCAGAATGCTCTGTCACTCCATGTTCATCCTGAGAGCAAGAGAAGCTCTGATCATGCTTTATCTCAAATGTATCTTCCCCATTAAGTCATTTCTGGTCCCCACCAACAGAATCAACATCTGCCCTTTAGGTAAGCCCAAGCAAGTTTCCTGGCCCACAGTTCCACTTAGAAGACATTATGCAAGTTTTTGTCTGCCTGCTTCACTAGAATTCATACATCCCGATAAGAAATTACTCTTTCCTTTCATTTTCTTCTCTCTAGGGCCTCACAGGGTAGATTTCATCAAATATTAGCTCAATATTCTCTCAATAGCAGTTCATCAACAAAACTAAAGGCAAAAATAAAATCCTCGCCCCCCACCCCGGCCAAAAGGATACTTTAGTTTGAGGGGAAAAAAAACATGACTTTGTGATGATGGGACAAAAATCAATATTAGTAAATCAAATCTACCAACTGAAGCACACACCCCAAGCAATTGAATGACAATTCTCCAACTCTATTTTCCAAACCATTCTCTCCTATGGGCGGAAATTCCCTAGCCATCCAGGGGCTAGGACTCTGCACTTCAACTAGGCTTGGCAGGAGCTAAGGTATCCCTAGCTATGCAGCTTAGCAAAAATAAACAAGTAAATAAATTAACAAACGAATAAATACAATGAGTGCTGGCCTCTGTCATTTCCCAACACACATTCTACAGTAGCAGCTTCATCTGCTTGGAAAAGTCTGGCAGGTTTTAGCTCTGGACAGTGATGTCTATACTATTTCCTGTTTCCCCTCACCAGTCATGCTGTCTTAATTCACACACTTTTCTCCTGTCACCTGCACTGTTTCTCTGCTTCTTTCTTGCTGCATTTTCACGCATTAATTTTAGCCACAGGATTGTGTACTAACTACGGGGCCTACCAAGGTTTCTCAGGTGGTGCTAGTGGTAAAGAACCTACCTTGCCTGGAGAATCCCACAGACAGAGGAACCTGGTGGGATGCAGTTCATGGAGTCACAAAGAGTTGGACATGACCGAAGTGACTCAACACACACACATGCATACATGACCCAACCATGCCCAGCCACTGTGCCATTATTTTCTGTTATTTTTCATCTCAGAATGCTCTGTCACTCCATGTTCATCCTGAGAGCAAGAGAAGCTCTGATCATGCTTTATCTCAAATGTATCTTCCCCATTAAGTCATTTCTGGTCCCCACCAACAGAATCAACATCTGCCCTTTAGGTAAGCCCAAGCAAGTTTCCTGGCCCACAGTTCCACTTAGAAGACATTATGCAAGTTTTTGTCTGCCTGCTTCACTAGAATTCATACATCCCGATAAGAAATTACTCTTTCCTTTCATTTTCTTCTCTCTAGGGCCTCACAGGGTAGATTTCATCAAATATTAGCTCAATATTCTCTCAATAGCAGTTCATCAACAAAACTAAAGGCAAAAATAAAATCCTCGCCCCCCACCCCTGCCAAAAGGATACTTTATTTTGAGTGGAAAATAAACATGACTTTGTGATGATGGTACAAAAATCAATATTAGTAAATCAAATCTACCAACTGAAGCCACACACCCCAAGCAATTGAATGACAATTCTCCAACTCTATTTTCCCAAACCATTCTCTCCTACAAAGAAATGGAGAGACTATAAAATTTAGGTCAATTTACCTTCTGCTCAGCAGGAATACAATTGTATAGTTCAGAAACTTGCCTAACAAAAACACTCTCATGTTTTCTTCAGGAGCTGTTAGATTATAAACTTTTATGCTTTCCAATTCATGGTTAGAATCTCATCTTCTTTTGCTATAGTTTAAATATTTCTTCTGATTTACCATCTCCTTTCTAAAATATCTTTAGAAACAAAAGTTATATGAATATAGACTATAAATAATGCTACCAGTCTTAAGACTGTCTAATCAAGTAGCTGTTATTTATAAAAGTAGTAAGAAAGCACAAATATAAGTTAGGAAAAATACAATTTATTGCTCCATCCCTCTATTCACTTAGATATCTCAAACTTTCATTCAATTACTTCTAGAAATGTGTTTTATCATTCAAACCATAGCAAATGAAGTCATTGTTCCAGTTTATTTCATTTTCACACAGAAAAGAAGGACATATATTGCAGTATGTTTAAAAAAACAGTTAATTTGGGATGTCCACTTATAAATTTAGAATGTCCATAAAGGTTGAACGTTTTACATGTAAAACGGAACCTATTTTTTTTTTCTGGTCATAAAATGCAGATACTTAGTGATGTATTTCATCAATATTAATTGTTTTACACTAAACAGACTTGCTTATTTGAAAAATAAGATCTCAGACTTAAAAATAAATAAGAAAGCCTCTAGCAACAGAGAACAATTGCTTGGGCATTTTAATTTTGCAACTTATTTTGAAAATGTCACTGTGAAAAAGGCACAACATGCCAAGGATGTAGCTTTTAATTCTGAGCAAGGATGTTTTCTCTCAACTAAGGGTAGATTTCATCAAATATTAGCTCAATATTCTCTCAATAGCAGTTCATCAACAAAACTAAAGGCAAAAATAAAATCCTCGCCCACCCCTGCCAAAAGGATACTTTATTTTGAGTGGAAAATAAACATGACTTTGTGATGATGGTACAAAAATCAATATTAGTAAATCAAATCTACCAACTGAAGCCACACACCCCAAGCAATTGAATGACAATTCTCCAACTCTATTTTCCCAAACCATTCTCTCCTACAAAGAAATGGAGAGACTATAAAATTTAGGTCAATTTACCTTCTGCTCAGCAGGAATACAATTGTATAGTTCAGAAACTTGCCTAACAAAAACACTCTCATGTTTTCTTCAGGAGCTGTTAGATTATAAACTTTTATGCTTTCCAATTCATGGTTAGAATCTCATCTTCTTTTGCTATAGTTTAAATATTTCTTCTGATTTACCATCTCCTTTCTAAAATATCTTTAGAAACAAAAGTTATATGAATATAGACTATAAATAATGCTACCAGTCTTAAGACTGTCTAATCAAGTAGCTGTTATTTATAAAAGTAGTAAGAAAGCACAAATATAAGTTAGGAAAAATACAATTTATTGCTCCATCCCTCTATTCACTTAGATATCTCAAACTTTCATTCAATTACTTCTAGAAATGTGTTTTATCATTCAAACCATAGCAAATGAAGTCATTGTTCCAGTTTATTTCATTTTCACACAGAAAAGAAGGACATATATTGCAGTATGTTTAAAAAAACAGTTAATTTGGGATGTCCACTTATAAATTTAGAATGTCCATAAAGGTTGAACGTTTTACATGTAAAACGGAACCTATTTTTTTTTTCTGGTCATAAAATGCAGATACTTAGTGATGTATTTCATCAATATTAATTGTTTTACACTAAACAGACTTGCTTATTTGAAAAATAAGATCTCAGACTTAAAAATAAATAAGAAAGCCTCTAGCAACAGAGAACAATTGCTTGGGCATTTTAATTTTGCAACTTATTTTGAAAATGTCACTGTGAAAAAGGCACAACATGCCAAGGATGTAGCTTTTAATTCTGAGCAAGGATGTTTTGAATCACATGCCTGGCTGTGCTTTAGTCTTTTTGAAGATCATTCATTATATAACATCAATACTTTTGACACTTTGAGCATGAAATTGGAAGTATGTTTAAAGCTTTCTGAAATACAAATTTCATGCAAGTTAGTGTTTGTTTCACAAAGAAACACTGACTAAAAGAATAACATCTGGAATAAACACAGTTTCACTTTACATTTTTAGAAATTGGGCAAGTATATATGTGCTCTAATTAAGGTATTCTGCAAATGTCTATTGATTGAGAGGGTTTATACTTACAAAGTCCAGAGATCAGTAGATTTTATTAAATCATAGTAATTCATTTTTAATTACTACTCCTTTCTATTTAATGTATCAGTTAATAAATTGAAAAATTTCAGTAAGTACTGAAGCAACTGGTTTAGAGATTTTTTTTTTTCTTTTAGTTTTAATGACTAAATTACATAAGAATACAGGCTGAGTGGCATCACTGATTCAATGGAAAGGAAGTTGAGCAAACTCTGGGACATGGTGAGGGACAGGGAAGCCAAGTGTGCTGCAGTCCATGGAGTTGCAAAGTCAGATAGGGCTTGGCAACTGAATAACAACAATAATATGTTACTAAGCTTTGTAAAGCACTGGGAAATGTATTACGCATTTCGCGATACAACTGTTGAAAACAAATTGAGAGCCACAAACCTACTGAATTAAGCTCAGGTGCAAAATAAAACAAGTACTTGCTATAGAATTCCATCATTTAACAAATAATTTTTAAACACTTAATTAGATAAGGTATAATTCCCTATGTACAATTGTTTGCCAGAAAACATACCAAGATTGAAACCCATCCAGAGATTCTTTTTTTTCTTCTCCCAAGAAAGTCACAGAAAAATTTATTGTCTTTCTGGATGGAAGATGAACTCAGGCAGAGGAACCAAAAAAAAAAAAAAAATGGTGCTTAAATGCAACATGGGGACATGTTCTGGTTATCTGTTGCTATTTAACAACATGCTCAAAATGTGTGTGTGTGTGTGTTAGTTGCTCAGTTGTTTGTGACTGTTTGCAGCTCCATGGACTGTAGCCAGCCAAACTTCTCTGTCCATAGAATTCTCCAGAGAAGAATACTAGAGTGAGTTGCCATTCCCTTCTTCAAGCGATTGTCCTAACTTAGGGACTGAAGCCATTAAAGACCTCCCACATTGCAGGCAGATCCTTTACCATCTAAGCCACGAGGGAAGCCTCATTTGAAACACATGCTTTAGCTCAGTTTTTTTTGTGGGGGGGGACTCAGTTTTTTTTTTTTTTTTTTTTTTTTTTACTAGTATTAGTATTACTTTAATTTTACTTGTACAGAGTTTTGTTCTTTACCAGTATACATTAACCCAAATCAGTCATAGGTATACCTTTGACCCTTCCCACCTGAACCACTCCCCCTACTTTGTCCCCATCTCACCCCTCCAGGTTATTGCATAGTTCCAAAGTAAGTTCCCTTAGTCTTACAGCGTATTCACAATGGTTGTCTCTTTTACATGCAGTAATGTAGGTTTCCAGGTTACTCTTTCCGTACCCCTCACCCACTCTTCCCTCTCCACAACGTCAATAAGTCTGTTCTCTATGTCTGTTTCTCCATTGCTGCTCTGCATATGCATTGATCAGTACCATCTTTCTAGATTCCATATATATGCTTTAGTATACTATATTTGTCCTTCTCTTTGTGACTTACTTCACTTGGTATAATAGGCAGTTGTTTTGATCTCTCATGTTCCTCTGGGCTTCCCAGGCGGCCCTAGTGGTAAAGAATCCTACTGCCAATGCAGGAGATGCAGGAGACCTGGGTTTGATCCCTGGGTCAGGAGGATCCCCTGGAGAAGGGACTGGCTACCCACTCCAGTATTCTTGCCTGGGAAATCCCATGGACAGAGGAGTCTAGTGGGTTTTAATCCATGGGCTTGCAGAAGAGTCAGATACTACTGAGCATCTAGGCACAGGTTCCTCTAGGTTGACCTGTAACAGAGGAAGGGGTCTTGACAGAGCATTGTATGTTCCTTAGTCATCCTGGGGTCTCCTGGGGGTGGTCTGAAGGAGGCTGGGGATGTGGCATATTGAAGAGCCTTCTGTGGGGGATGGGCGTTGATGCCAACTGTAGGATCCCTAGGGATGGGAGTTGGAAGGTCTCCCACGTGGCCTCCCCCACAGACACATCTTTGAATCTGCAGGTACAGAGCCAGGTAAAGTGACTTCCAATTCTAAGGCCACTCCACAGCAGTGGACCTGCTCTCTTGAACACACTATCCTTCAACTTACCAAGCCTGACTGAAGCCATTAAAGACCTCCCACATTGCAGGCAGATCCTTTACCATCTAAGCCACGAGGGAAGCCTCATTTGAAACACATGCTTTAGCTCAGTTTTTTTTGTGGGGGGGGACTCAGTTTTTTTTTTATTTATTTTTTACTAGTATTAGTATTACTTTAATTTTACTTGTACAGAGTTTTGTTCTTTACCAGTATACATTAACCCAAATCAGTCATAGGTATACCTTTGACCCTTCCCACCTGAACCACTCCCCCTACTTTGTCCCCATCTCACCCCTCCAGGTTATTGCATAGTTCCAAAGTAAGTTCCCTTAGTCTTACAGCGTATTCACAATGGTTGTCTCTTTTACATGCAGTAATGTAGGTTTCCAGGTTACTCTTTCCGTACCCCTCACCCACTCTTCCCTCTCCACAACGTCAATAAGTCTGTTCTCTATGTCTGTTTCTCCATTGCTGCTCTGCATATGCATTGATCAGTACCATCTTTCTAGATTCCATATATATGCTTTAGTATACTATATTTGTCCTTCTCTTTGTGACTTACTTCACTTGGTATAATAGGCAGTTGTTTTGATCTCTCATGTTCCTCTGGGCTTCCCAGGCGGCCCTAGTGGTAAAGAATCCTACTGCCAATGCAGGAGATGCAGGAGACCTGGGTTTGATCCCTGGGTCAGGAGGATCCCCTGGAGAAGGGACTGGCTACCCACTCCAGTATTCTTGCCTGGGAAATCCCATGGACAGAGGAGTCTAGTGGGTTTTAATCCATGGGCTTGCAGAAGAGTCAGATACTACTGAGCATCTAGGCACAGGTTCCTCTAGGTTGACCTGTAACAGAGGAAGGGGTCTTGACAGAGCATTGTATGTTCCTTAGTCATCCTGGGGTCTCCTGGGGGTGGTCTGAAGGAGGCTGGGGATGTGGCATATTGAAGAGCCTTCTGTGGGGGATGGGCGTTGATGCCAACTGTAGGATCCCTAGGGATGGGAGTTGGAAGGTCTCCCACGTGGCCTCCCCCACAGACACATCTTTGAATCTGCAGGTACAGAGCCAGGTAAAGTGACTTCCAATTCTAAGGCCACTCCACAGCAGTGGACCTGCTCTCTTGAACACACTATCCTTCAACTTACCATGCCACTCAAGACCCTTAGATACATGTAATGGTCTAGACACAGACCACTTCTCTCAGCACCACTAGAAGTTATGCCAGTGCAGGTCAAACACTACATGGGTACCCATGAATATGAAGCCCAGATCACTGGTGCTGAACGGGGAGGGTAACTAAAAATCAGATAACAGTGCATGGAAGGGAGCTAATGAACATACAATGCTTCATCAAGAATGTCTGTGGTGGCCTTCCCTGGAGGTCCAAGGATGAATGTTTGCCAGTGTAGGGGACACAGGTTTGATCCCTGGTCTGGGAAGGCCCTGTGTGCTACTGAGCGGCTTGCGCCTGTACTGCAACTGTTGGACTCCTGTAGCCTAGACCCCACACTCTGCAACAAGACAGCAGTCCCACTCACCAAAACTAGACAAAGCCCATGCACAGCAACAAAAGCTCAGCACAGCTGACATGAAATAAGTAAATGAAAAGGTTAGTGGTGGCAGAGAAAAGGAGGTAGTTTGAAGATCAAGGGATACTTATTTATGTATATTTTAAAGGGTAGAAGATAGGGGTAATGGATTTCTGTAATGGGAAACACATAGGACACAGTAGATAAATTCGTTTTATTCATCATTTATTGAGATTGCTTTGAGTGTGTGTGTGTGTGCGTGTGTGAAAGTATTAAATGTTTTGGGAGATGCTACTGAGACTTTCACGTTTAAGCCTTCAAAAGCTAATAACATTGCTACTACTTGTTTAAAGGTCCCTCTCTGTATTTTATATGATGAACAACATTATTTTCTATTACTTTTGAATAAATACTCCTTATTAAAGGATGGAGTTCAGATACATATGCTAACATCATTATAAAATCCTATTTTCATTATTTATCACACCAAGATTTATGCCTTATACCTTTAAATATTTAATCATGTTTTTCCTCTCTATTGTGTAATTTGTAAATAGTTTATAGAAACAGAAGCATTATATCATAAAAAAAAGACTTTCTACCTTTCAAAACTCAGGTACAGAGCCAGGTAAAGTGACTTCCAATTCTAAGGCCACTCCACAGCAGTGGACCTGCTCTCTTGAACACACTATCCTTCAACTTACCATGCCACTCAAGACCCTTAGATACATGTAATGGTCTAGACACAGACCACTTCTCTCAGCACCACTAGAAGTTATGCCAGTGCAGGTCAAACACTACATGGGTACCCATGAATATGAAGCCCAGATCACTGGTGCTGAACGGGGAGGGTAACTAAAAATCAGATAACAGTGCATGGAAGGGAGCTAATGAACATACAATGCTTCATCAAGAATGTCTGTGGTGGCCTTCCCTGGAGGTCCAAGGATGAATGTTTGCCAGTGTAGGGGACACAGGTTTGATCCCTGGTCTGGGAAGGCCCTGTGTGCTACTGAGCGGCTTGCGCCTGTACTGCAACTGTTGGACTCCTGTAGCCTAGACCCCACACTCTGCAACAAGACAGCAGTCCCACTCACCAAAACTAGACAAAGCCCATGCACAGCAACAAAAGCTCAGCACAGCTGACATGAAATAAGTAAATGAAAAGGTTAGTGGTGGCAGAGAAAAGGAGGTAGTTTGAAGATCAAGGGATACTTATTTATGTATATTTTAAAGGGTAGAAGATAGGGGTAATGGATTTCTGTAATGGGAAACACATAGGACACAGTAGATAAATTCGTTTTATTCATCATTTATTGAGATTGCTTTGAGTGTGTGTGTGTGTGCGTGTGTGAAAGTATTAAATGTTTTGGGAGATGCTACTGAGACTTTCACGTTTAAGCCTTCAAAAGCTAATAACATTGCTACTACTTGTTTAAAGGTCCCTCTCTGTATTTTATATGATGAACAACATTATTTTCTATTACTTTTGAATAAATACTCCTTATTAAAGGATGGAGTTCAGATACATATGCTAACATCATTATAAAATCCTATTTTCATTATTTATCACACCAAGATTTATGCCTTATACCTTTAAATATTTAATCATGTTTTTCCTCTCTATTGTGTAATTTGTAAATAGTTTATAGAAACAGAAGCATTATATCATAAAAAAAAGACTTTCTACCTTTCAAAAACTCAGGTTTAATTTAGGTACAATAATAATGGGGGTTACATTTATTTAATAATGATGATGGTTAAATTTAACAAAACATCAATAGGCATTTAAAGGAAATATGCTTGTTTCCCCACTGTATTTGATAAATGTTGAAATGAACAAAAGTAATCCAGCTTCTCTGAGGCTTTCCAGGTGACTCAATGGTAAATAATCCACCTGAAACGCAGGAAATGGATTTGATTCTTGGGCTGGGAAGATCCCTTGAAGAAGAAAATGGAAACCCACTCCAGTATTCTTGCCTGGGAAGTCCCACAGACAGAGGAGTCTGGTGGGCTACTGTCTATGGGGTGGCAAAGTGTCAACTTAGTGAATAAACAACAACTAAAACCAACTTATTTACTCTTTTAGTTTCATATTGCTGTTGTAATAGATCACTGCAAAAGTGATTTTAAACAACACAAGTTTATTACCTTATGTTTCTGGAAGACAGAAGACAGAGTGGGTCTCAGGGGCCTGAAGTCGAGGTGTCAGCAGGTCCGTGTTCATTCTGGAGGCTCTGGGGGAGGATCCACTCATTGCGTTTTCAGGCTTCTAGTGGCCGCTGTCGTTCCAGGGCCCTGGGCCTCTTCCCGTCTTCAGAGCCAGCAGAGTTGCAGGCAGAGAATCATTTTCTGACTTAGAACTCTTCACCCACCTCTCTGACTTTAAAGGACCCTTATGACTACATTGAGCCCATGTGGATAGTCCATGATACCCTCCTTATGATCAGCTGATTAGCAGACTTACTTCTGTGGGGGGAAGATGTGTGTCTGTGTGCTAAGTTGCTTCAGTCTGACTTTTTGTGACCCCATGGACTGTAAACAGCCAGGCTCCTCTGTCCATGGGATTTCTCAGGCACAAATACTGGGATGGGTTGCCATTTCCTTCTTCAGGGGATCTTTCCAACCCAGAGATCGAACCTGTGTCTTCTGTGGCTTTTATATTGCAGGCAAATTTTTGGTCACTGAACTACCTGGGAAGTCTAACCTTAATTCCATCTGCAACGAATTCCTCTCACCATCTACTATAACAGAGTCACAGGCTAAAGGATTCATGTGTGTAACTTTTATAGGGTTTTCATTTTTTTCAAGTCTTTTAATATGTCAATATCAATCCCTAATCATTTTCTGTGAGAAGATTAAATTATACAATGTTTCTCAAGAATATTTGACTAGGACATCTGTGTCTTTTTTTCTTCTTTCTTTTCTGCATTTTTTAAAAAAATATATGCTGCATTTTGAGACTTCCAGAAAAGTTGAGTTACACCAATATAAAAAAACCTTCCATGTTCAAATTTTTGTGTTCCCAGGAATTAATCTTGGCACATGAAGTCCACTGTCTTCACTAACTAGGCTTACTGGGAAATCGTCACTCACTCAGGAAATTTACTGAATGTTGTTTTCCTTCAGCTTTCTTAGAAGCTGAGCTTGAGATGTTGATTCTCTTTTAAGTGATTTATTGAGGACATGTCCTCAGAAGGGGCGTAAAGGGAGGAGAGTCACATGGAGAGAAGAAGCTAGGCAAGAATGAGGTTCAGCGACTCAGCTAGGCCCTGGATTGACCCTAAACCCATGGAAAAACTCTGGAGCACACATTGAACTGAACATTCGTCATCCTAGTTGGTTGGCACAAGGCCGGCAGACCTCTGTCTTCCCTGTCAATCATCCTTGCGCACACGTCCTATGTGCTCCTCTTTGGAGCAAATAGCCTCTTAGAGGAGAATGAAGGAAGTCCTCCAAGGAGGAGGCTATTATGAGCTAAAGCTGACTGCGACTGGGGACGGGCTATTGGCTAAAGAGAGGATGGGGCAGCAAGTAGAGGCATCCAGCATGAGCCCTCAGAACACCAGTAGTTGCCCAAGGCACTGGATATTTCAAAAGGAGCAGGGCAGATGTGTTGCTGCCCTCTTGGAACCTAATCCCTAGAAGTCAGACAGTAAATAAGTGCAACATGTATGCAATTTCAGGTCATGATAATTAACATAGAAAAATGAAGCAGGGTAACATGGGTGGTGCTAGTGGTAAAGAAGCCACCTGCCAATGCAGGACACTCGGCTTGACCCATGGGTCAGGACAATCCCCTAGAGCAGGATAAGGCAACCCACTTCAGTATTCTTGCCCAGAGATTCCCATCGGCAGAGGAGCCTGATAGCCTGTAGTCCATAGCGTCCCAAAGAATTGGATACAACTTAGTGACTTAGCACACATACAACATGCTGGTATATATATAATGCTTGACTTATTACAAAGAATTTCCTAAGAGAGCTTTGTTGAAGCACTGTAAAGTTATTAGATGCTTTTGGCTTCACTGGTGGCTCAGATTGTAAAGAATATACCTGTAATGCAGGAGACTCAAGTTCAATTCCTGGGTCAGGAAGATACCGTAGAGAAGGAAATATTTGGTTACCTACTCCAATATTCTTGCCTGGAGCATTCCATGGACAAAAGAGCCTGGAGAGCTACAGTCCATGGGGTCAGAAAGTGTCATAAATGACTAACACATGCGACTGGGTAGTGATCCCATCAAAGATGAGAAAGCAGTTTTTCCCCAAGAAGTTATTTATGGATAATCTACCTGTAAAGGGAACATCTGAGCAGATTTGAAGGATGAGAAAGTTTCCAGCTCTGGGAAGATGCTGGGGAAAGGGTGAGATATAGGCTTTGCAGAAGGCGTCAGAGCCTGGAGATGGAGAAAGTTGTGCCCTATTGATATATTCTGAGAGAGGTCAAGAGTGATAGAAAATAGAAGTGAGGGGTCAGAGGCATAGAGATTGTTGACCAAAGGTATGTGTTTGGATTTTTTTTTTCCCAAATATAACATTGCCTGTAATGGAAGGCTTTTCAATAGTTATAAGCAGGAGGATTGCATATACAAGATATTTTACAATTTAGAGCATTCCCTTTTGTGGTTGTATAAAGATTGGACTATAGCAAGAAAAGAGTGGAGAAAAGGGGGAAAGGGAGGAGGTTTCTAGAGGCTGCCATGTGAGAGGTGATGGGTCTTGTCTTAGAGTGGACTAGCCTGCCAAGGTGTGACCAGTGATGAGAGGAGGACGTGTTCTGAAAGCAGAGCACTGTGATGCTTTAGCTCTTAGAAATCAAGTGATTGGAATAACCTAATCACTTCCATTTAACAAGATGTTGAAGGCTGGGGTTGAGCACTTCTGGTGGGCAGGACTGCAAATACAGTGTCTGTCACATACATTAACTCACACATAACCTTATATATAAAATAAATGTATTTAGTTTAAAATTTCTGGCTATAAAATCATACATATATGTAATTGAAAGATGAACTACTAGAGATAATACTGGATTTCCCAGCAAGTAAAAGCAGATATCTTAGACTTTGGGTTTCCCAGGTAACTCAGTGGTAAAGAATCTGCCTGTCAATGCAGGAGATGCAGATTCAATCCCTGGGTTGGGAAGATCCCCTGAAGAAGAAATGTCAACTGACTCCAGTATTCTTGCCTGGAGAATCCCATGGACAGAGAAGCCTGGTGAGCAATAGTCCATAGGGTTGCAAAGAGTCAGAGATGATGGAGTGACAGAGCATGCATGCACCTTAGACTGTAGATGATCTAAACTGTTTTGGTTTCATTACAATGTTAACTGTTCACTCCATGTCATTGGCTCCTGCAGGCCATCCGTCTAAGGTCCTGGTTTAAATGCATCTCCAAGAAGTTATTTATGGATAATCTACCTGTAAAGGGAACATCTGAGCAGATTTGAAGGATGAGAAAGTTTCCAGCTCTGGGAAGATGCTGGGGAAAGGGTGAGATATAGGCTTTGCAGAAGGCGTCAGAGCCTGGAGATGGAGAAAGTTGTGCCCTATTGATATATTCTGAGAGAGGTCAAGAGTGATAGAAAATAGAAGTGAGGGGTCAGAGGCATAGAGATTGTTGACCAAAGGTATGTGTTTGGATTTTTTTTTTCCCAAATATAACATTGCCTGTAATGGAAGGCTTTTCAATAGTTATAAGCAGGAGGATTGCATATACAAGATATTTTACAATTTAGAGCATTCCCTTTTGTGGTTGTATAAAGATTGGACTATAGCAAGAAAAGAGTGGAGAAAAGGGGGAAAGGGAGGAGGTTTCTAGAGGCTGCCATGTGAGAGGTGATGGGTCTTGTCTTAGAGTGGACTAGCCTGCCAAGGTGTGACCAGTGATGAGAGGAGGACGTGTTCTGAAAGCAGAGCACTGTGATGCTTTAGCTCTTAGAAATCAAGTGATTGGAATAACCTAATCACTTCCATTTAACAAGATGTTGAAGGCTGGGGTTGAGCACTTCTGGTGGGCAGGACTGCAAATACAGTGTCTGTCACATACATTAACTCACACATAACCTTATATATAAAATAAATGTATTTAGTTTAAAATTTCTGGCTATAAAATCATACATATATGTAATTGAAAGATGAACTACTAGAGATAATACTGGATTTCCCAGCAAGTAAAAGCAGATATCTTAGACTTTGGGTTTCCCAGGTAACTCAGTGGTAAAGAATCTGCCTGTCAATGCAGGAGATGCAGATTCAATCCCTGGGTTGGGAAGATCCCCTGAAGAAGAAATGTCAACTGACTCCAGTATTCTTGCCTGGAGAATCCCATGGACAGAGAAGCCTGGTGAGCAATAGTCCATAGGGTTGCAAAGAGTCAGAGATGATGGAGTGACAGAGCATGCATGCACCTTAGACTGTAGATGATCTAAACTGTTTTGGTTTCATTACAATGTTAACTGTTCACTCCATGTCATTGGCTCCTGCAGGCCATCCGTCTAAGGTCCTAAAAAGCAACAGCGGTATTAAAATGAAAAAAACATCTCCACTCTAAGATTTCACCACTCTGTGCCTCTCCTCCACAGAGTGAATTAAATGTGGCAGCACAGACGTCTTAATAATGAATTAATTCGATGTTAAGGATTAGCTGTCTGTGTTTCCAGAATTTATCAAACAAAAAGCAGTATGGCACAGGGGAAAGAAGACTTTCTTTGAAGTTGAAAGAAGTGAGTTTGATCTCTGTTTCTGGAATAGATAACCTTGACAGACAAGGGAACCTCAGTTTCTTAATCACTGATTAGCGTTAAGAATATCAACATTATTTCACTCAATGCCAAATATTCATAATATTAGATGTGATAAAGATGATTCTTCAAATTATTATGTATGTATACGTGAATAAAGAAAGATTCCCCCAGAGAAAGAAATGGCAACCCACTGCAGTATTCTTGCCTGGAGAATCCCATGGACAGAGGAGCCTTGTGAGCTATAGTCTATATCAGCCACAACTGACCACTCATACATGCCATTTTATGTTCCACTCCTTAACTAATTAGAAGTAGACAATCCTCTTGCATTGCTGGTGGGAATGTAAATTGATACAGCCTCTATGGAAGACAGTATGGAGATTTCTTAAAAAACTAAAAATAGAAGCACCATACAACCCAGTAATCCCACTATTAGGCTTACACTCTGATGAAACCAAAACTGAAAGAAGCACCTGTACCCCAATGTTCCTTGCAGCTCTCTATACAATAGCTAGAACATGAAAGCAACCTAGATGTCCATCGACGAATGAATGGATAAAGAAGCTCTGGTACATATATACAATGGAATACTACTCAGCTGTTAAAAGAAATGCAGAAGAATCAGTCCTAATGAGGTGGTTATAACGAGAATCTACTATAAAAAGTGAAGTCAGTAAAAAAGAGAAAGACAAGTACAGTATACTAATATATATATATATATATATAGGGAATCTAGTAAAAGGGTAATGACAACACACACACAGTGAACCCATGCAAAAACAGACAGAGGGTTTTGCCTATATTCTCCTCTAAGAGTTTGATGGTTTCTGGTCTTACATTTAGGTCTTTAATCCATTTTGAGTTGATCTTAGTGTATGGTGTCAGGGAATGTTCCAACTTCATTTTTTTTGCATGTAGCTGTCCAATTCTCCCAGCCCAACCCCACTTGTTGAACTTAAATAACTGTGCCTCTCCTCCACAGAGTGAATTAAATGTGGCAGCACAGACGTCTTAATAATGAATTAATTCGATGTTAAGGATTAGCTGTCTGTGTTTCCAGAATTTATCAAACAAAAAGCAGTATGGCACAGGGGAAAGAAGACTTTCTTTGAAGTTGAAAGAAGTGAGTTTGATCTCTGTTTCTGGAATAGATAACCTTGACAGACAAGGGAACCTCAGTTTCTTAATCACTGATTAGCGTTAAGAATATCAACATTATTTCACTCAATGCCAAATATTCATAATATTAGATGTGATAAAGATGATTCTTCAAATTATTATGTATGTATACGTGAATAAAGAAAGATTCCCCCAGAGAAAGAAATGGCAACCCACTGCAGTATTCTTGCCTGGAGAATCCCATGGACAGAGGAGCCTTGTGAGCTATAGTCTATATCAGCCACAACTGACCACTCATACATGCCATTTTATGTTCCACTCCTTAACTAATTAGAAGTAGACAATCCTCTTGCATTGCTGGTGGGAATGTAAATTGATACAGCCTCTATGGAAGACAGTATGGAGATTTCTTAAAAAACTAAAAATAGAAGCACCATACAACCCAGTAATCCCACTATTAGGCTTACACTCTGATGAAACCAAAACTGAAAGAAGCACCTGTACCCCAATGTTCCTTGCAGCTCTCTATACAATAGCTAGAACATGAAAGCAACCTAGATGTCCATCGACGAATGAATGGATAAAGAAGCTCTGGTACATATATACAATGGAATACTACTCAGCTGTTAAAAGAAATGCAGAAGAATCAGTCCTAATGAGGTGGTTATAACGAGAATCTACTATAAAAAGTGAAGTCAGTAAAAAAGAGAAAGACAAGTACAGTATACTAATATATATATATATATATATAGGGAATCTAGTAAAAGGGTAATGACAACACACACACAGTGAACCCATGCAAAAACAGACAGAGGGTTTTGCCTATATTCTCCTCTAAGAGTTTGATGGTTTCTGGTCTTACATTTAGGTCTTTAATCCATTTTGAGTTGATCTTAGTGTATGGTGTCAGGGAATGTTCCAACTTCATTTTTTTTGCATGTAGCTGTCCAATTCCCCCAGCACCACTTGTTGAAGATGCTGTCTTTGTCCCATTTTATAGTTTCACCTCCTTTGTCAAAAATAAGGTACCCATAGGTGCGTGGGTTTATCTCTGAGTTCTCAATCTTGTTCCATTGGTCTATAGTCCTGTTTTTGTGCCAGTACCATACTGTCTTGATGACTGTTGCTTTGTAGTAGAGTCTGAAGTTAGGGAGGCTGATTCCTCTAGCTCCGTTTTTCTTTCTCAGGACTGCTTTGGCTATTTGAGGTCTTTTGTGTTTCCATATGAACTGTGTTATTCGTTGGTCTAGTTCTGTGAAGAATGTCACTGGAAGTTTGATAGGGATCACATTGAATCTATAGATGACATTTGGTAGTATGGTCATTTTCAAAATATTGATTCTTCTGATCCAGGAACATGGAATATCTCTCCATCTGTTTAAGTCGTCTTTAATGTCTCTCATGAGTGTCTTGTAATTTTCTGTGTACAGTTCTTTTGTTTCTTTGGGTAGGTTTATTCCTAGGTATTTGATTCTTTTGGTTGTAATGGTGAAGGGGACTGCCTCTTTGATTTCGTTTTCTGATTTTTCATTGTTTGTGTATAGGAATGCCAGTGATTTCTGTGTGTTGACTTTGTATCCTGCAACTTTGCTGAATTCGTTAATTAGCTCTAGTAGCTTTGTAATAGTGTCTTTGGGATTTTCTATGTATAATATCATGTCGTCTGCAAAAAGAGAGAGCTTGACTTCTTCCTTTCCAATCTGGATTCCTTTGATTTCTTTCTCTTCTCTTATTGCCATTGCTAGAACTTCTAGGACTATGATGAATAGTAGTGGTGAAAGTGGACACCCCTGTCTTGTTCCTGATCTTAGAGGGAATGCTTTGAGTTTTCCACCGTTGAGGATAATGTTCGCTGTGGGCTTCTCATATGTGGCTTTCACTATGTTGAGATAGGTTCCTTCTATGCCATTTTCTAAAGAGTTTTTATCATAAGGACATCAATCAAAGCAAGATCTTCTCTGACCCACCAACTAAAATAGCAGAACTGAAAAGAAAAATGAACATGTGGGACCTCATGAAACTTAAAAGCTTTTGCACAGCAAAAGAAATTACAAAAAAGCTGAACAGACACCCCACAGAGTGGGAGAAAATCATAGCAAATGAAACAACAGACAAAGAATTAATCTCCAAAATCTACAAGCAACTCAGACAACTCAGCACCAGGAAAACGAACAACCCAATCAAAAAATGGGAAAAAGATCTAAAGAGACGCCTCTCCAAAGAGGACGTACAGATGGCCTGAAAGCACATGAAATGATGCTCAACCTCACTTATCATTAGAGAAATGCAAAGCAAAACTACAATGGAATAAGTCCTGTTTGTAGAAAGAGTTTTGAAGTTAGGGAGGCTGATTCCTCTAGCTCCGTTTTTCTTTCTCAGGACTGCTTTGGCTATTTGAGGTCTTTTGTGTTTCCATATGAACTGTGTTATTCGTTGGTCTAGTTCTGTGAAGAATGTCACTGGAAGTTTGATAGGGATCACATTGAATCTATAGATGACATTTGGTAGTATGGTCATTTTCAAAATATTGATTCTTCTGATCCAGGAACATGGAATATCTCTCCATCTGTTTAAGTCGTCTTTAATGTCTCTCATGAGTGTCTTGTAATTTTCTGTGTACAGTTCTTTTGTTTCTTTGGGTAGGTTTATTCCTAGGTATTTGATTCTTTTGGTTGTAATGGTGAAGGGGACTGCCTCTTTGATTTCGTTTTCTGATTTTTCATTGTTTGTGTATAGGAATGCCAGTGATTTCTGTGTGTTGACTTTGTATCCTGCAACTTTGCTGAATTCGTTAATTAGCTCTAGTAGCTTTGTAATAGTGTCTTTGGGATTTTCTATGTATAATATCATGTCGTCTGCAAAAAGAGAGAGCTTGACTTCTTCCTTTCCAATCTGGATTCCTTTGATTTCTTTCTCTTCTCTTATTGCCATTGCTAGAACTTCTAGGACTATGATGAATAGTAGTGGTGAAAGTGGACACCCCTGTCTTGTTCCTGATCTTAGAGGGAATGCTTTGAGTTTTCCACCGTTGAGGATAATGTTCGCTGTGGGCTTCTCATATGTGGCTTTCACTATGTTGAGATAGGTTCCTTCTATGCCATTTTCTAAAGAGTTTTTATCATAAGGACATCAATCAAAGCAAGATCTTCTCTGACCCACCAACTAAAATAGCAGAACTGAAAAGAAAAATGAACATGTGGGACCTCATGAAACTTAAAAGCTTTTGCACAGCAAAAGAAATTACAAAAAAGCTGAACAGACACCCCACAGAGTGGGAGAAAATCATAGCAAATGAAACAACAGACAAAGAATTAATCTCCAAAATCTACAAGCAACTCAGACAACTCAGCACCAGGAAAACGAACAACCCAATCAAAAAATGGGAAAAAGATCTAAAGAGACGCCTCTCCAAAGAGGACGTACAGATGGCCTGAAAGCACATGAAATGATGCTCAACCTCACTTATCATTAGAGAAATACAAAGCAAAACTACAATGAGATATCACCTCACACCCGTCAGAATGGCCATCATCCACAATCAACAGACAGTAAATGCTGGAGAGGGTGCAGAGAAAAGGGAACACTCCTGCATTGCTGGTGGAAATGTCAATTGATACAGCCTCTATGGAAGACAGTATGGAGATTTCTTAAACAACTAAAAATAGAAGCACCCTAGGACCCAGCAATCCCACTCTTAGGCTTATATCCTGATGAAATCAAAACTGAAAGAAGCACCTGTACCCCAATGTTCATTGCAGCTCTCTATACAATAGCCAGAACTTGGAAGCAACCTAGATGTCCACTGACGAATGAATGGAAAAAAAATCTCTGGTACATATATACAATGGAATACTACTCAGCTGTTAAAAGAAATGCAGAAGACTCAGTCCTAATGAAGTGGCTGGCTCTAGAACCCATCATAAAAAGTGAAGTAAGTCAAAAAGAGAAAGACAAATACAGTATACTAACACACGTATATGAAATCTAGTAGGACGGTCTTGATAAAACACACAGGGAATTCATGGAAAAACAGACAGAGCATAGACATAGGGACATTGTGGGAAAGAAATAGGGAGGGGGAAGCATGGAGGGAGTAACATGGAAACCTATAGTGTTATGTGTGGAAAAGATAGCTAGTGTCATAGTGTTAAGGGAATAGGAGTGCTTACAATGGCTTGGGGCGAAGGTCTGGAGGGGTGGGATGGGGGGATCTGGGGGGGTGGGGACCATGGATATGCATATGACTGATCTGGGAACATACATGTCTATGAACAACAAAACTCTGTAAAACCTTTAAAATAAAGAATAAAAAAAGAAAGGAAAAAAAAAAACAGACAGAGAACAGACATATGGACATTGTGGGGAATGAGTAGTGGATAGGAGGCATAGAGGGAGTAACATGGAAACCTATACTATCATGTGTGAAAAAGATAGCTACTGTCATTGTGCTAAGGGAATAGGAGTACTTACAATGGCTTGGTGCAATGGCCTGGAGGGGTGGGATGGGGGGGCCTGGGAGTGGGGAGGGGACCAAGGATATGCATATGACTGATCTGGGAACGTACATGTCTATGAACAACAAAACTCTGTAAAAACTATAAAATAAAAAAATAAATATTAAAAAAAAAAAAAAAAGAGTAAACAAGTTCAAGAACACCTGGCCCAGTCTGATTTCTCCCTTTGCAGAGTTTTGCTTGGCTCACACAACTGGTCTTATGTTTCCAGTCAGATTCCAAGACTGTTTCTCCATAGGCAGGGCTCTTGGAGATGTCTTCTGATTCTTGAATTGTCTCTTCCACCTTCTTGGACTCATCAGTAAATTCACCTTTCTCAGAATGCTTTCTCATGACCTATCCCCAATGTATCCTTAATGAGCGTGATTTGATATATATTTGCCTTAAGCTCTGTCCCCAGAGGGTCAAATATTAAACAGCATTCATAGATTTATATATAAATCTATCCATATAAAAACTCACAGTGAGTTTTCCTTAACCGTGTCCACTTTTTTTTTTTGTCTTAGTCATAGCCACTTTTTAAAAAAATTTTGGCCCCTTTTTATTGATTTTTGGTTTATTTATTGTCACCCATCTTTATTCTTTGGCCTGTGTGGGCTTCCCATTTCAGGGGCCTCTCTCGTTGCAGAGCACTGGCTCTGGGCTAATGCGCTCCAGAGCAGTGGCTCCTAATTAGACACACCAGTCTGGCCGCTCCATGGCATGAGGGATCTTCCTGGGATAGGGATCGAACCGGGGTCCCTTACATTGCAGGGCAGACTCTTTACCCACTGGACCATAAGGGAAGCCCTATTCTATAGACTTTAAGACAGAGGACTCTGGATTCAAACTGCTTGGCTCCATTACTAATTATAACTAAATCCATCTTAGTAAAAATTTCTGTGATTCACTGCACTATTTGTAAAATGTAAATATCAAATGTAAAATATAGAGTAAATGATTCTCTTAAAAGAAGAAGCAGAAAAGTAAAACCGAATCATATAGAAATTTTGAAAGTGTGATACATGAGGGGGGTTTGTGATGCTACGAGGAAATAGGAGTACTTACAATGGCTTGGTGCAATGGCCTGGAGGGTGGGATGGGGGCCTGGGAGTGGGAGGGACCAAGGATATGCATATGACTGATCTGGGAACGTACATGTCTATGAACAACAAAACTCTGTAAAAACTATAAAATAAAAAAATAAATATTAAAAAAAAAAAAAAAAAGAGTAAACAAGTTCAAGAACACCTGGCCCAGTCTGATTTCTCCCTTTGCAGAGTTTTGCTTGGCTCACACAACTGGTCTTATGTTTCCAGTCAGATTCCAAGACTGTTTCTCCATAGGCAGGGCTCTTGGAGATGTCTTCTGATTCTTGAATTGTCTCTTCCACCTTCTTGGACTCATCAGTAAATTCACCTTTCTCAGAATGCTTTCTCATGACCTATCCCCAATGTATCCTTAATGAGCGTGATTTGATATATATTTGCCTTAAGCTCTGTCCCCAGAGGGTCAAATATTAAACAGCATTCATAGATTTATATATAAATCTATCCATATAAAAACTCACAGTGAGTTTTCCTTAACCGTGTCCACTTTTTTTTTTTGTCTTAGTCATAGCCACTTTTTAAAAAAATTTTGGCCCCTTTTTATTGATTTTTGGTTTATTTATTGTCACCCATCTTTATTCTTTGGCCTGTGTGGGCTTCCCATTTCAGGGGCCTCTCTCGTTGCAGAGCACTGGCTCTGGGCTAATGCGCTCCAGAGCAGTGGCTCCTAATTAGACACACCAGTCTGGCCGCTCCATGGCATGAGGGATCTTCCTGGGATAGGGATCGAACCGGGGTCCCTTACATTGCAGGGCAGACTCTTTACCCACTGGACCATAAGGGAAGCCCTATTCTATAGACTTTAAGACAGAGGACTCTGGATTCAAACTGCTTGGCTCCATTACTAATTATAACTAAATCCATCTTAGTAAAAATTTCTGTGATTCACTGCACTATTTGTAAAATGTAAATATCAAATGTAAAATATAGAGTAAATGATTCTCTTAAAAGAAGAAGCAGAAAAGTCACACACAACCTGAAATTCATATAGAAATTTTGAAAGTGTGATACATGGAGGTTAAATTATGAGTCACCTGTAGAAATTGTTGAATTTAAAAAAAATATTTTTTCCCCATCATACTCCTTTTTTTTTTTAATATACATATATTTATTTTCATCCATCTTTTTATTCTTCAGCCTGTGTGGGCCTCCCATTGTAGTCACTTTTCTGATTGTAGAGTATTGGCTCTGGGTGCATGCGCTCCAGAGTGCTGGCTCATAATTGGACACACAGATCCAGCCCCTCTGCAGCATGTGGGATCTTCCCGGGCCAGGGATCGAACCAGTGCCCCTTGCACTGCAAGGCGGACTCTTTACCCATTGGACCACCAGGGAAGCCTGAAATTGTTGCATTTAATACAGAGACTTTTCATGATATACCAAAGAGTCTTGTTTAAGTTAGATACTTCTTTAGCTAGAAAATATTGAGAAATTTCTGGAGATGTCTCAGGGAAATAGCTTTGGATTGTGCTCATTTTGTTTTGATTTGAATCAGAGTTGTTATGCTTGTATTATAGTTTCTGTTACATAGCTTAGTTTAGATGACTGCGACTTGTCAGTAATTACTTAACAATCAATCTTTTAAAAGCTTATAAAAACATGTTGAAGATATATATCTATATCTATACCATATCTGTTCATCCATCAATCATCTGTCAATCCATATACATAAATAAGATTATTTTTGCTCACATGTAATAATTTTAGCATGTCTATGCAATTTACTTAACAGTTATAATTTCTGGCATATAATTGGAGAACATATTTGAAAAGCCAAATTAAGGGTTTGCTTTACAATTTCATCTATGTATGAATACTGTTTTGTCAGTTATTTTTTTCCCTTTTTTAAAAAAATCATGATATTATTGAGATATATTAAATTCAGTCTTTTAAATTTTAACATTTTTGTTTTGACAGAATTTTGACAGTCATGAAACCACACCATGACCAAGATATAGAATATTTCCATTATACCAAACATCTCTCTGGTATGCTTTCTAGCCAGTCTACTAGATGAATTTTGGCATAATGTTGTCATTTTAATTAGAATTCCTTCAGTAACTACTGAATTTGAATATGTTTTCATGTAATTTCACTCATTTTTATTATACAGTGCTTACTTTTAAAAAGACATTTTGGTATAGTTACTTTACCATGTTGTGCTAATTTCAGATGTACAGCAAAGTGAACCAGTTGTGTATATTCATATATCCCTCTTTTTAAGATTTCTTTCTCATTTGGGTCACAGCAGAGCATTGAGTAGAGCTCCCTCTGTGATGCAGTAGGTTCTCATTAGATATCAGTTTTGTTATATAGTAGTGTGCATGTATGTCAATCCTAATCTCTCAATCATTTGTTTTCTGATTATTGAATTTTGAGAGCTCTTTATATATACTTGATGCAAGTCCTTCACTACATATGTGATTTGCTAATAATTTCTCTAGTCTATGGCTATCTCCTCTGTACATTTTCTTTATAATGTCACCATTTTAAAATAAATGTATCAATTTTGTACAAGTATGGATTGTGTTTTTTATACAGCTAAGAGATCTTTGCCTACCCACAGACATCCTGTGTTTATTTTAAAAGCTTTATAGTTTTAGTTTTCACATAGTAGGTCTACAAAACAGTTTGTGTTGCTTTTTGTACAACATATGAGGTAGGGATCAATGTTCATCTTTTGATCATATGGATATTTGTGTCAGCACCATTCTTTTGAAAACACAATTCTTTCTCCATTGAATTGATTTCAGCCTTGGCCAAAACTCAATGACATTGAGTATTTTTCTTCATTAGCATACTCTACTTATTACTGTACCTTTTAAAAGAGTTTTGAAATCAGGCCCAGTTTTTTTTTCAAACTTATTTGGAATCTTCTAGTTCATCTACCTTTCAAAATAAAATTCCTAACAAACTTTTAAGTGTTTAAAAAATATATGTATATTTTGCAGAAATTTTGATAAGAATTGAAGCACATATATGCCAGTTAGGGAAAATATTCACTCTACATGTCATCTTCTAATCCATGATGCAGTTTAACTATAATAAATATTACTAGTAGAACCATCATTTATTAAAAATGGCAATAAATAATTTACGAAGTCTACTTTCTGTTTTTATCACAGACAGCTTTGTATTCAATCTTTAGCCTGCTTGGAAAGGTATAGTGATGATGGATCTGGGATTGAACCCTGGCATTTAACTCTATGGCTAAATAATTTTCATATAAATTTCCTTATCAATAAATTAAAGAAGATAGAAATGCCATGGGGAAAATATTTGTGATTCTAACGTGGAAGATGCAGTTGTCTCCAGTGGAATGCCTTGTATCCACTTCATAGGATCCCTGGAACACTCACCTGGTTGTCACTCTCTAGAATGGCCTACCATAGATTATGTGGGCTTCCTAAGTAGCGCTAGTGGTAAAGAAACACCTGCCAGCACAGGAGACATAGGAGATGTGGGTTCATTCCCTGAATTGGGGATATCCTGTGGAGTAGGAAATGGCAACCCACTCCAGTATTCTTTCCTGGAAAATTCCATGGAGAGAGGAGCCTGGTAGGCTACAGTCCATGAGGCTGCACAGTCAGACACAACTGATCATGAGTGCGCCTGCACACACACACACACACACACACACACACACACACGGAACCTCCCTCCTACCTTTTTTTTTTTTTATTGTACCTGGCTTCCAGAAGAGTGATAACATTGTTGAATAAATTAAAGTTCACTGGGCTATATCGTTACTTGGAGAGGCACTTACTTAGCAGTATTGTTCAATAGCTAAATTGTGTCTGACTGCCCCTCCATGGACGGCAGCATGCCCATCTTCCTTGCCCTTCACCATCTCCTGGAGTTTGCCCAGAGCCAGGTCCATTGAGTCAGTGATGCCTTCCAACCCTCTAATCTTCTGTTGCCCCCTTCTCCTCCTGCCCTCAGTCTTCATTACATTTGAATAAAGGGCATTTTCAATTTTTTAAAGTCAAATCCATAAGAGGGCTTAGGGGTTGGAAGAGGTGGCCTGATTTAATTCAGACCTTCCTTTCCAGGTTGCCAACTCTCGAATGGTGGGGGCTTCATTATTTCTCAACATCCTCAGGGATGCCAGTCCTTCTGGTGGACAGCAACTTGGGTCACATAAAGAGCTATTTAGCCTTACTATTGATGAAATGAAAGAAAAATTGGGTGAGCATTCTAGGGTAGGTTATGCCAGAGTTCATCTTTTTAACACAGGTATTTTAGTGGGATAAATGGTTCAATTCCAACCAAAACCAAGAGTCTTTACTGTAGCAATTCTCAGAGACTTTAATATACCATATGAAATGTGACCACTCAAGACAGATTAAGAATGTAGTGTTCACCAAACCTAATTTATCAATAAAACACCTAAGAAATATTCTCAAGTGTAGAGTTATGTGGGACTATTTTGGGGTTATTTTCTTGAGGAAGAGATGACATATTCCTAAGGGGAGAGATAATTGGCCTTATTTCTGATTTTATTAAAACTCCAAGCCTAAAATAGTGCATACCCGAATAAAAACTTACACACTGAATTTAACAGCTACATGATCAAATTAGTATGCAAAATGTGGATTTATTTTTGTACATTAAAGAATTACAAAAATGAAGTTAGCACTAAATTTTAAAGTAAAACAAGGCAGTTGAGAGCCTACATTAAAACCAAAGTAGATTTCTCATTTTACTGACTTGCGTGAGATTTGTCAGTGAAGGTAGAGGTAGGCTTTCCTAGTGTCTAAAACCTTCTTTTCATTGGTATGTAGGGTTTAATGAGGACTGTGCAGGTGTCAGATGGGTTAGCAATAAGGAGATCTTTTCCTGCTGTGTTTGTTTAATTAGGGTTGGTATATCCAGATGTTATCTATGGGTATGTAAGAAGTTTCACACGACAAGGAGCAAGAAAATGAATTTTACAGCATTCCTTCACTGATGTCTTTAATTTAAACTACCTCCCATAATATCTCTCCATTCCCCAAATTATTATGTAGAACATTATGTTTCAGTATTTTCCAAGTGGAAATCTCTGGAACCCAATAATTTTCTATAAACATGCAGAAAAAAATTATTGCTGTAAACACCAGCTCACCATCCACTGCACCAGTGTATGTTTGAAAGGAGCCTCATAAAAATTTAGAGTTTGGGTTGTATATTAGACAGTCAGAATAAATCAAGAGGGAACATAATTTTTCTTCTTCCTCAGAAAGCATCAAAAGTCAGTGGGAAATGACAGTCTTGATTAGAAATGTAAGAACCTAGTGGTATCCTACAAAGTAATGGCTATGGACTTTTGAGTTTTAACACTGTATTTTTACGGTCTGAGGAACTTTTGGGATCCCATGATGAAAAGAAATAGGCCATATTACTTTTATGATGCAGTGTACATTTCAGCATGGTAATATCACAAATCTATTTTAATAATCATGTCCATATACTCCTTAAAATTTCAAAGATGTGTAGGTTTTACATGTTACTGCTACCTTTAACTTTTGAAAGATGAGTTTCCATAAATTTTCATCCAGGTAAGAGCTATGAATTTCCAGGGATTTGTAGGATGATTAGTTTAGTGACTTGTAGTGATTAGGAAAGCAGTGCTAAAAACTTTAACTTTTGAAAGTAAAACAAGGAAAAGTTAAAGAGCACTAAATTTTAAAGTAAAACAAGGCAGTTGAGAGCCTACATTAAAACCAAAGTAGATTTCTCATTTTACTGACTTGCGTGAGATTTGTCAGTGAAGGTAGAGGTAGGCTTTCCTAGTGTCTAAAACCTTCTTTTCATTGGTATGTAGGGTTTAATGAGGACTGTGCAGGTGTCAGATGGGTTAGCAATAAGGAGATCTTTTCCTGCTGTGTTTGTTTAATTAGGGTTGGTATATCCAGATGTTATCTATGGGTATGTAAGAAGTTTCACACGACAAGGAGCAAGAAAATGAATTTTACAGCATTCCTTCACTGATGTCTTTAATTTAAACTACCTCCCATAATATCTCTCCATTCCCCAAATTATTATGTAGAACATTATGTTTCAGTATTTTCCAAGTGGAAATCTCTGGAACCCAATAATTTTCTATAAACATGCAGAAAAAAATTATTGCTGTAAACACCAGCTCACCATCCACTGCACCAGTGTATGTTTGAAAGGAGCCTCATAAAAATTTAGAGTTTGGGTTGTATATTAGACAGTCAGAATAAATCAAGAGGGAACATAATTTTTCTTCTTCCTCAGAAAGCATCAAAAGTCAGTGGGAAATGACAGTCTTGATTAGAAATGTAAGAACCTAGTGGTATCCTACAAAGTAATGGCTATGGACTTTTGAGTTTTAACACTGTATTTTTACGGTCTGAGGAACTTTTGGGATCCCATGATGAAAAGAAATAGGCCATATTACTTTTATGATGCAGTGTACATTTCAGCATGGTAATATCACAAATCTATTTTAATAATCATGTCCATATACTCCTTAAAATTTCAAAGATGTGTAGGTTTTACATGTTACTGCTACCTTTAACTTTTGAAAGATGAGTTTCCATAAATTTTCATCCAGGTAAGAGCTATGAATTTCCAGGGATTTGTAGGATGATTAGTTTAGTGACTTTTAGTGATTATGAAAGCAGGAAGTGATGTGTCAAATAACAAAAATGCATCAATTTGGAGCTTACAAGAATCTATATTACATAGATATCATATCATTTCCATTCACTTTGCTAATTCTTTCTAGAAACATACTGCTGCATGTGTGTTCATGCCTCACCTTTTAGGCACTGAAATTCTTGGAGATGATGATCCAGGCACTTTGTCTATGCAGTGCTTAACTCCATTTAATAGTTGTGCACTGAGAACTGATTATGCAATTTAGTGATTGTGGAAATTAAACTGTCTTAATGATGAGACAGGTGATGGATGGTTTGGGGTGACAGACTCGTTGTATCACTGCCAAGTTTATAACTGCCTGTAGACAGGCACAAATGCTTCACTCGATACTCATTGCTTTCTTTTTCAAGCCATGAAACCTGCAGTATACTCTTGCAGTAGGTTCGACATAAATTGGAACCCTGAATGAGAAGGCAGACACAATCTCAAGGCAGACACAACCTCCAGTGGATTCTCAGTATGGAAATCAGGTGGCATTTTCTTTCATTAACTGTGGGAGAGACTCTTGATCCATCACTTCCTTTCTTTGATAAGATGCAGTGATGTCCCTATACCTGGAGTAGTCTTTCTGCTACTTGGTGAAGACAGCTATGCTTACCCACTGGGAGGTCCTGGAGGTGGCCACTGTATCATGCAGTTTACAAGATTCCAGTTATCCAATTGCTAAATGAGAACGCTTTTCTGCCTGAGTGCAACCTATGATGCGTGTCAATTGAGCCAGAACATCCTAGTCTAAATGAGGGAGCTACATCTGGAATTACTTCACAGCATATTAATTAGTTATGCCATGTGGCTACAGGCATATTAGAATGATGTAATTAGGCAAAGGGTGTTTGTGTCTAAACAGGAGTTTAAGACAACGCACAATCCTTCTAATGTCAGGAAATTGGATTATTACGCTTGTGCTCAGCTGCTCAATTATGTCTGACTCTTTGCGACCCCTTAGACTGTAGCCTGTGAGGCTCCTCTGTCCATGGGATTGCCCAGGCAAGAATAATGGACTGGGTTGCAATTTTCTCCTTCAGGGGATTTTCAAACCCTTATCTCCTGTGGCTCCTGCATGGGTAGGTAGATTCTTTACCACTGAACCACCTGGAAAGCTCTAAGTTGGATTATACTGGTAATAAAACATCTTTACTCCAAATATATGTGGCTTTCCTCGTCAGGCAGAGTGGCACATTGAAATGTCTAGAAAAGTGTTACTGCACCTGCACCCTTGGAGGAAACTTACAGATTGTTCAAGTGCTAACTCCTGTGTGAGGTGCATTTTTCTTCATGTTCACATATTACACTGTGTATAATTCAAGATGGACTTTCCAGATGGGACTAGTGGTAAAGAGTGAGACATCACTGAAGCGACTAGCATACTTTAAGACAAAAATGTTTTAATACCAAATTTTGATGATCAGGTTTACTGATTTCCTTTACAACTACATTGTGAATTGTTTGAGAGAAAGACTGACTTATTTCTTAAATTTCAGCAACCAACACTGTGCCCAGTCCATTGAAGTTGGCAAATAAATGTAAATAGCAAAGTGGAAAGATGAATGGCTCATGACAAAAGGGGTCAGTTGTCAAGAGTATTCATAAATGTGTAAGCACCCAATAATATTTCTAAGTGACAATTTCTGACTACTAGCATTTCTTTCATTAACTGTGGAGAGACTCTTGATCCATCACTTCCTTTCTTTGATAAGATGCAGTGATGTCCCTATACCTGGAGTAGTCTTTCTGCTACTTGGTGAAGACAGCTATGCTTACCCACTGGGAGGTCCTGGAGGTGGCCACTGTATCATGCAGTTTACAAGATTCCAGTTATCCAATTGCTAAATGAGAACGCTTTTCTGCCTGAGTGCAACCTATGATGCGTGTCAATTGAGCCAGAACATCCTAGTCTAAATGAGGGAGCTACATCTGGAATTACTTCACAGCATATTAATTAGTTATGCCATGTGGCTACAGGCATATTAGAATGATGTAATTAGGCAAAGGGTGTTTGTGTCTAAACAGGAGTTTAAGACAACGCACAATCCTTCTAATGTCAGGAAATTGGATTATTACGCTTGTGCTCAGCTGCTCAATTATGTCTGACTCTTTGCGACCCCTTAGACTGTAGCCTGTGAGGCTCCTCTGTCCATGGGATTGCCCAGGCAAGAATAATGGACTGGGTTGCAATTTTCTCCTTCAGGGGATTTTCAAACCCTTATCTCCTGTGGCTCCTGCATGGGTAGGTAGATTCTTTACCACTGAACCACCTGGAAAGCTCTAAGTTGGATTATACTGGTAATAAAACATCTTTACTCCAAATATATGTGGCTTTCCTCGTCAGGCAGAGTGGCACATTGAAATGTCTAGAAAAGTGTTACTGCACCTGCACCCTTGGAGGAAACTTACAGATTGTTCAAGTGCTAACTCCTGTGTGAGGTGCATTTTCTTCATGTTCACATATTACACTGTGTATAATTCAAGATGGACTTTCCAGATGGGACTAGTGGTAAAGAGTGAGACATCACTGAAGCGACTAGCATACTTTAAGACAAAAATGTTTTAATACCAAATTTTGATGATCAGGTTTACTGATTTCCTTTACAACTACATTGTGAATTGTTTGAGAGAAAGACTGACTTATTTCTTAAATTTCAGCAACCAACACTGTGCCCAGTCCATTGAAGTTGGCAAATAAATGTAAATAGCAAAGTGGAAAGATGAATGGCTCATGACAAAAGGGGTCAGTTGTCAAGAGTATTCATAAATGTGTAAGCACCCAATAATATTTCTAAGTGACAATTTCTGACTACTGTGTTAGATTAAAAACGTATTTTTTGGTTACAAGCAACACCACTAGTTTTAAGAAAATAATTCTCCTAAAATTTGATTTGATTTTGAATTTTTATTAGTCTTTTATATGAAATAATCTTTGCTACTTCTTTTTCTTATTAACTTCAGCTCTTTTAAATGCTTTCATTATTCGGGCCTACATAAATGAACAAAGAAATGAGCAAGCCAAACCTTTCCAAAAAAAAAAAAATTTCCAAACCCTCTAATTTTACAAAGCAGTATAATAGAGCACAAGGTATTGATTCTGGATGTAAAGAAGATAATTTCTCTCTTCCAACAAATAATTCTCGTGAAGAGTGTTTGGCACTGCTTACTCCATCATTATTCCAGATGGATCCCATGTGAAGACTTTTAAACTCAATTGGTCAGAGGGAAGAATGGTAGTTTTGATTCTCAAAGTCATTGCCAATCACTATTAACAAAATTTTCAGTTGAGAGAAGTCATAATTAAGATGACTGGACTGAAATATATCTAATGCTCCAGATTATTTTAAACATAATCCTATATTAAAATAGATGAAAAACAAGGTTATAAGACAATATTGAATTTCTTCTATCTCATATAAAGAAACACACACAATCCCCACATATCTACACAGCAAGTGCATGTATCCAGAATTGTTTCTACTGAAATAATGTTGAGTGTAAAACCGTATGTTCATGCTATATTTTGATGCACTGTATAATTGACTCTAACCTGAGGACGTTTTTAAGGACAGTACTTGCTATTTAAATCAACTTTTTGCTGTTGCTGCTGCTGCTAGTGTATAGTATGTAAGGCATAGTTCTAGGCCTGTGTAATTGTTCAGTTGCTCAGATGTGTTTGACTCTTGACTCCATGGACTGCAATATGCCAGGCTTCCTTGTCCCATCCCCACAGTTTTCTCAAACACATATTCACTGAGACTGTGATGCCATCCTACATCCATTTTTTTGCACTTTTCAATCATGCCATTGAAGTTGGCAAATAAATGAAAAGCAAAGTGGAAAGATGAATGGCTCATGACAAAAGGGGTCAGTTGTCAAGAGTATTCATAAATGTGTAAGCACCCAATAATATTTCTAAGTGACAATTTCTGACTACTGTGTTAGATTAAAAACGTATTTTTTGGTTACAAGCAACACCACTAGTTTTAAGAAAATAATTCTCCTAAAATTTGATTTGATTTTGAATTTTTATTAGTCTTTTATATGAAATAATCTTTGCTACTTCTTTTTCTTATTAACTTCAGCTCTTTTAAATGCTTTCATTATTCGGGCCTACATAAATGAACAAAGAAATGAGCAAGCCAAACCTTTCCAAAAAAAAAAAAATTTCCAAACCCTCTAATTTTACAAAGCAGTATAATAGAGCACAAGGTATTGATTCTGGATGTAAAGAAGATAATTTCTCTCTTCCAACAAATAATTCTCGTGAAGAGTGTTTGGCACTGCTTACTCCATCATTATTCCAGATGGATCCCATGTGAAGACTTTTAAACTCAATTGGTCAGAGGGAAGAATGGTAGTTTTGATTCTCAAAGTCATTGCCAATCACTATTAACAAAATTTTCAGTTGAGAGAAGTCATAATTAAGATGACTGGACTGAAATATATCTAATGCTCCAGATTATTTTAAACATAATCCTATATTAAAATAGATGAAAAACAAGGTTATAAGACAATATTGAATTTCTTCTATCTCATATAAAGAAACACACACAATCCCCACATATCTACACAGCAAGTGCATGTATCCAGAATTGTTTCTACTGAAATAATGTTGAGTGTAAAACCGTATGTTCATGCTATATTTTGATGCACTGTATAATTGACTCTAACCTGAGGACGTTTTTAAGGACAGTACTTGCTATTTAAATCAACTTTTTGCTGTTGCTGCTGCTGCTAGTGTATAGTATGTAAGGCATAGTTCTAGGCCTGTGTAATTGTTCAGTTGCTCAGATGTGTTTGACTCTTCGCGACTCCATGGACTGCAATATGCCAGGCTTCCTTGTCCCATCCCCCACAGTTTTCTCAAACACATATTCACTGAGACTGTGATGCCATCCTACCATCTCATCCTCTGTTGCCCCCTTTTCCTCCTGCCCTCAATCCTTTCCAGCTTTAGTGTTTTCCAGTGAGTTGGCTGTCTGCATCAGATGGCCAAAGTATTGGACCTTCAGCTTCAGTCCTTCCAGTAAATACTTACGGTTGATTTCCTTTAGGATGGACTGGTTTGATTTCCTTGCTGTCCAAGGGACTTTCAAGAGTCTTCTCCAGCACCATGATTTGAAAGCATCAGTTCTTTATTACTCAGCCTTCTTTATGGTCAAATTCTCACATTTGCACATGACTACTGGAAAAACCATAGCTTTTCCTATATGGACCTTTGCTGGCACAGAGACATCTCTGCTTTTTAATATGCTGTCTAGGTTTCTCATTGCTTTTCTTCCAAGGAACAATGCTTTGCTTCACTGAGCAATTTGTTATTCCCAACCCTCCATTGTGTGAAGCACAGTTTTCTATGTAAAATGCAATTAAACACTATTTGTGTATTTAAAAACATATGTAAAGGTCAACAAAATGTTTCCAGATGTTAATAATTATATACATCTTAAACAGTATGTGTGTGTTTGTCTATACAACTTATACAATAAGTTTCAAGTTCTGTTAATATCTATCTCATTCTCTATCATAACTTTACCAACAACACAACCAAATCAACTTTCCTTGGTCACAAAAGACAGCTAATTCTAATTATCCAAGTTAATGAGATATGAGAATAGGATGAATTGAAATTCACAAGTGATTCCCTAGTCATATTTTGGTCAGTGTATTAAATGTCTCTGCCTCCTAACCTTTAACTAGAGTTGCTGGCAGGCTAAGAAGTGTCCCCACATCTCCAAGCTCCAAGCGCCTGTGTCCTCAAGGATCTAAGTAAAGTACAAACTGTCTAAATGGCAAACAGAAGGGACAGGCGACAAGGCCACTGCAGAGCCACAGAAAAGACTAAATTATTAGATAGTATGTAAGGTATAGTTCTAGGCCTGTGTAGTTGTTGAGTTGCTCAGATGTGTTTGCCTCTTCGCGACTCTATGGACTGCAATATGCCAGGCTTCCTTGTCCCATCCCCCACAGTTTTCTCAAACACATATTCACTGAGACTGTGATGCCATCCTACCATCTCATCCTCTGTTGCCCCCTTTTCCTCCTGCCCTCAATCCTTTCCAGCTTTAGTGTTTTCCAGTGAGTTGGCTGTCTGCATCAGATGGCCAAAGTATTGGACCTTCAGCTTCAGTCCTTCCAGTAAATACTTACGGTTGATTTCCTTTAGGATGGACTGGTTTGATTTCCTTGCTGTCCAAGGGACTTTCAAGAGTCTTCTCCAGCACCATGATTTGAAAGCATCAGTTCTTTATTACTCAGCCTTCTTTATGGTCAAATTCTCACATTTGCACATGACTACTGGAAAAACCATAGCTTTTCCTATATGGACCTTTGCTGGCACAGAGACATCTCTGCTTTTTAATATGCTGTCTAGGTTTCTCATTGCTTTTCTTCCAAGGAACAATGCTTTGCTTCACTGAGCAATTTGTTATTCCCAACCCTCCATTGTGTGAAGCACAGTTTTCTATGTAAAATGCAATTAAACACTATTTGTGTATTTAAAAACATATGTAAAGGTCAACAAAATGTTTCCAGATGTTAATAATTATATACATCTTAAACAGTATGTGTGTGTTTGTCTATACAACTTATACAATAAGTTTCAAGTTCTGTTAATATCTATCTCATTCTCTATCATAACTTTACCAACAACACAACCAAATCAACTTTCCTTGGTCACAAAAGACAGCTAATTCTAATTATCCAAGTTAATGAGATATGAGAATAGGATGAATTGAAATTCACAAGTGATTCCCTAGTCATATTTTGGTCAGTGTATTAAATGTCTCTGCCTCCTAACCTTTAACTAGAGTTGCTGGCAGGCTAAGAAGTGTCCCCACATCTCCAAGCTCCAAGCGCCTGTGTCCTCAAGGATCTAAGTAAAGTACAAACTGTCTAAATGGCAAACAGAAGGGACAGGGGCGACAAGGCCACTGCAGAGCCACAGAAAAGACTAAATTATTAGATATGCAATTTAGAGTGAAAAAGTATGTCATAAGACTATTTTCAACTACATTGTATTTCCAGCAGTGTGCTACAGAACTTTGCTTGTTTTTACCTTTTAATTGTTTCACATTTACTGTTTATTCTCTACTCACAGTATAAGTACTTTGGAAAAAGAAAATAAAAAATATAAGAAGACAGGAAATACATGTATCTTTTATATTCTTTGGTATAGTATACGTTCGTTTAAAGAGTTTACTATGTGACATATGATAGGTGATAATAAATGCTAAATAGATATTAAAATATACATATTAATAGATTAAGTGCTAAGTAGATACTCTGTGTTTCATAAACATGTAATGGCATGACGGAAAGGACATGACATTTGTGTTACTAAGGGATAAGATTCTCTTTGTTCACCCCTTCTGCCCTTTTCACATGAATGAGCTGATGTTACAGATGTCAAGAGCAATATCACACGGATGGCACCAAAGGCCCTCATGATCAGCAGGCCCTCATGACTGGGCCCTCATGTTGTTTCAGGGGGTGAGAGTGGGCTCTTCACTCCTCTACCTGAAGCACCTGGTATCTGGTATTGAATAGAATGAATTTAACCAGGGAGAAATGTCCAACTGTACTTTAGAATACAGAACAGTGAACAAGGTAATAGAATTACATGTACATTTACACTGGAAAAAGTGACTACTGCTATCTTTAAGGGAAGTTATGAAAAATCTCATACAACAGATGATATGGAGCAAGATTACTAAGAAATAATGAAATATATAGTATCTAAAAATCATGGGTTCAATATTCCAATAAATGGAGTTTCACCTATGTGTAAAGTTACAGAAATATTAAATAGTAAAGTATGTTCACTCTTATTAAAGACACAAAGTATCTGGACCTTTCTAGAATACACGCTCGAGAGTTAGGATGGTTTTGTTAGTGGGCTCCATGAACTCAGTGTAGATTCCTTTTAATCGGCTTGTTTGGTGTTGTTTCTGTTTCCACACTGGAGAGTCACAATCTGAAATGCTCACTCTCTCACACTCTTTTTCCTTCTGAAACTCTTCAGCTACTTTGTTACATTTATATTATCGTGGTTTATAACCTCTACTTCCTGTCTTATAGTCATAATTACCTCAGTGATGCCTATTGTGTGCAACTCTTGTGACCTCATAGGACTTTGGTAGCCCACCAGGCTCCTCTGTTCACGGAATTTCCCAGGCAAGAATACTGGCGTAGGTTAAGACTTCTTTAATTAAAAACAAACAAACAAACAAACAAAACTTTCCTTCAATTGCATCTTTTGAGTTCTGTTTGTTCTGTTTTAAGGATATTGGTTAGTCATATATGGACTCTTTCCATTGGGGATTCCGTTGCATTTTACTCGCTTTCTTAGCTTCCTCTCCCATGTCTTTTTAAAACTTTACCCATTCTCCTTGTCACTGTTTCCAAATTGACCAGAAGTTTTCTAATGGTTTTATATTTCAATTAGACTTCTTTCCTGAGCTTTGTGAGCTAATTTTTAGGTCCCCTTATATTATTTTATAATTTCCTACTTGACCTTTTGTTCTGAGTTCTGTTTACAGAGGTCATTTTTGTTATATTTTTTGACTCCATGAGGAATGGATCAATCACTCTTTCTGGCTCCACGACAAAGTGTGTCCCCCCTAGAAGTGCCTTGATTCTTTTCTGTTCAATATCATTTTTTCCCATACAGCATATTCCTAAAGCTCCTGTTCTATTCCTTGTTGCATGATTTGTATTGAGTGAAAGGAGTTCTATTGGAAGCGATATTGAAAGAACAATAATAATGGAAGAGGTCTTCTCCGGTGGCTTAGTGGTGAAGAATCTGCCGGCAGTGCAGCAGATGCAGGTTCAGTCCCTGGGTCGGGAAGATTTCCTGGAGAAGGAAATGGCAACCTACTCCAGTATTCTTGCCTGGAAAGTCCCACGAACAGAGGAGCCTGGCGGGCCACATTGCATGGGGTCGCAAAGAGTCAGACATGACTGAGCGACTAAACAACAACAAATAATGCCAGGAATTGTTCCAGGAACATTCCGAGTCTTTTATTAAAACCCAGTGTAAGTGATTCTATGTGTGTATGTTGTGTATGTGTGGAGGAGGGAGAGCTATTATACAGGCGGAGATACCTGTCTGCTGTGTCTATTCGTCACCCCAAAGAGTACGGCTTGGCACATAATAACACATTCCAATAAGGATGTACTGAGTGCACAAAGGAAGTGATCATCTCAGGGCACCAAGATTAAACATGCAATGCTATGCACCACCACATGGGGGCCTTCGTGCTCTGTCTTGCACAGCTGCCCAGAGGTTTCTGTGTTCTTCCCAACCTCCCTAAACATGCTACATCATCCAAATGGTTTCTGGGTAGCTTCTTTGGCATTCTCTGCTTATGCATCCAGTTTCAAAAAAAAAAAAAAGAAGTCTTTGCTTTTGTCCTTCAGATTAGGTCACCTACTGTAGAGTTCTTGTCTCTATTCTATTGGATCCCACAAGCCAGGGATCCTCCCTTTGATCCTTCATCCCTCTCTGACCTTGGCAGTCCTAATAGATATTGTAATTTTGGTTGTAAATTTCCCTGTTTTTTAAAGTGTCCTTGTAGTTATCATCATTTGCATATAGGAGGAGGATAATAGATATATGTTTCTTTATTACCTCAAGGTTATAATTCTTCCTTTCTTTTACATTCTTCTTGGTATGCATCTTTGCCTTTTGAAATAACTTAGGGTTATGTTGTTGTATATCTTAGTTTTATCAGGATTAGAAAGATAACTGCTATTGTATATACCACTAAAAGAGAAATGTCTTCAACAAATAAAAAACTTTCTCTAAACATTTTTAGCAAGAATACATTAAAATGAACTCCAAAACATACAGCCTTATAAAAAATTACCCCACTTTTTTGTTTTATACCACTAAAGAGAAATGTAGGTTCAGTCCCTGGGTCGGGAAGATTTCCTGGAGAAGGAAATGGCAACCTACTCCAGTATTCTTGCCTGGAAAGTCCACGAACAGAGGAGCCTGGCGGGCCACATTGCATGGGGTCGCAAAGAGTCAGACATGACTGAGCGACTAAACAACAACAAATAATGCCAGGAATTGTTCCAGGAACATTCCGAGTCTTTTATTAAAACCCAGTGTAAGTGATTCTATGTGTGTATGTTGTGTATGTGTGGAGGAGGGAGAGCTATTATACAGGCGGAGATACCTGTCTGCTGTGTCTATTCGTCACCCCAAAGAGTACGGCTTGGCACATAATAACACATTCCAATAAGGATGTACTGAGTGCACAAAGGAAGTGATCATCTCAGGGCACCAAGATTAAACATGCAATGCTATGCACCACCACATGGGGGCCTTCGTGCTCTGTCTTGCACAGCTGCCCAGAGGTTTCTGTGTTCTTCCCAACCTCCCTAAACATGCTACATCATCCAAATGGTTTCTGGGTAGCTTCTTTGGCATTCTCTGCTTATGCATCCAGTTTCAAAAAAAAAAAAAAGAAGTCTTTGCTTTTGTCCTTCAGATTAGGTCACCTACTGTAGAGTTCTTGTCTCTATTCTATTGGATCCCACAAGCCAGGGATCCTCCCTTTGATCCTTCATCCCTCTCTGACCTTGGCAGTCCTAATAGATATTGTAATTTTGGTTGTAAATTTCCCTGTTTTTTAAAGTGTCCTTGTAGTTATCATCATTTGCATATAGGAGGAGGATAATAGATATATGTTTCTTTATTACCTCAAGGTTATAATTCTTCCTTTCTTTTACATTCTTCTTGGTATGCATCTTTGCCTTTTGAAATAACTTAGGGTTATGTTGTTGTATATCTTAGTTTTATCAGGATTAGAAAGATAACTGCTATTGTATATACCACTAAAAGAGAAATGTCTTCAACAAATAAAAAACTTTCTCTAAACATTTTTAGCAAGAATACATTAAAATGAACTCCAAAACATACAGCCTTATAAAAAATTACCCCCACATTTTTAAGTTAGGTCTTATCTAAGTACATTTGTATAGTTTTCAAGTGAAAACTTGAAACTTGATTCCCTTTTGGAGCAGCTGTGAAAAAAATCGGGGCTTAATGAGATCATTAATGAGATGTTTCTAGTGCCAGGTCTCTTGATAGGTAGTACTTGGTGGAAAGTTTTCTGTGCCCAGTGTGCTAAGTACTGATGCCAGGTGTGAACTTTAGAGGTTTGAGTCATCTGTTCAGCTGGTCTGAACCCAGAAAGGTTATCCGTCTCTCTTCCTACGGGAGGAAGGTATCAGAGTTACAGTTGTTGAATACTGGTGAATTTCCTTGAAGATGAAAAACTCTACTTCTTTGTGACATTTACTATAGGAATAATTGTCTTTAATCAAAACACTTATGATCTTGACTCCATACCTTTGAGAGAGAACATAATTTTTATCCTAGTCTCTGAATTTTGTCCAAGTATATTATCAGTTATCAAATATTGAGAAAATTTCTGCTTGTATATGTTTTTGAGACAGTATTTAGCAATAGCAAGAAGTCAGATTTTGAAGACTCATGCATAATTGTTAGAGGCTAAATATTTTCTGAGGGCAAAAAAAAAAAACAAAAAAAAAACCACACACATGGGGAGTTTGGAGCAGATCTCTTAAATAACAGACTGGCATCTTATAAATGGGTTGAAAAGAGAGACAGCTGTAGGAGGGATTGCAGCTGAGTGACATTAAAAGTTAACACAGTCACTCTGGAAACATACGCTGTGGTCCTGAGCTAAGCAGGGTCCAGAGTAATGTGAAAGTAAAAAAAATATATATGAAATAATTATTGGGCTTCCCTCGTGGTTCAGATGGTAAAATCTATCTGCTGTGCAGAAGACCCAGGTTCGATCTCTGGGCTGGCAAGATCCCCTGGAGAATTCTGGGAAAGGCTACCCACTCCGGTATTCTTGCCTGGAGAGTTCCGTGGACAGAGGAAACTGACAGGCTACAATCCAGGGGATCACAAAGAGTCAGATACAATTTAGTGACAGAAGAGCCGCAGCAATGAGATAGTTAGGCGTGAAGGAACATGCAGAGGTTTGGGTGGTTAATGGTGATAGGGACAGAGTACAATAGGTAGGTGCTCGTAGAGTCCTAGTAGGGGATGGTAGGTAAGGAGACATTTGAGAAAGGTTGGAAGGTCAGTGAGTTGCGATAACTCGGGAGAGCTGGTTCAGTAAGGATTAAAAAATCATTAATGAGATGTTTCTAGTGCCAGGTCTCTTGATAGGTAGTACTTGGTGGAAAGTTTTCTGTGCCCAGTGTGCTAAGTACTGATGCCAGGTGTGAACTTTAGAGGTTTGAGTCATCTGTTCAGCTGGTCTGAACCCAGAAAGGTTATCCGTCTCTCTTCCTACGGGAGGAAGGTATCAGAGTTACAGTTGTTGAATACTGGTGAATTTCCTTGAAGATGAAAAACTCTACTTCTTTGTGACATTTACTATAGGAATAATTGTCTTTAATCAAAACACTTATGATCTTGACTCCATACCTTTGAGAGAGAACATAATTTTTATCCTAGTCTCTGAATTTTGTCCAAGTATATTATCAGTTATCAAATATTGAGAAAATTTCTGCTTGTATATGTTTTTGAGACAGTATTTAGCAATAGCAAGAAGTCAGATTTTGAAGACTCATGCATAATTGTTAGAGGCTAAATATTTTCTGAGGGCAAAAAAAAAAAAAAAAAAAAAAACCACACACATGGGGAGTTTGGAGCAGATCTCTTAAATAACAGACTGGCATCTTATAAATGGGTTGAAAAGAGAGACAGCTGTAGGAGGGATTGCAGCTGAGTGACATTAAAAGTTAACACAGTCACTCTGGAAACATACGCTGTGGTCCTGAGCTAAGCAGGGTCCAGAGTGATGAGAAAGTAAAAAGAATATATATGAAATAATTATTGGGCTTCCCTCGTGGTTCAGATGGTAAAATCTATCTGCTGTGCAGAAGACCCAGGTTCGATCTCTGGGCTGGCAAGATCCCCTGGAGAATTCTGGGAAAGGCTACCCACTCCGGTATTCTTGCCTGGAGAGTTCCGTGGACAGAGGAAACTGACAGGCTACAATCCAGGGGATCACAAAGAGTCAGATACAATTTAGTGACAGAAGAGCCGCAGCAATGAGATAGTTAGGCGTGAAGGAACATGCAGAGGTTTGGGTGGTTAATGGTGATAGGGACAGAGTACAATAGGTAGGTGCTCGTAGAGTCCTAGTAGGGGATGGTAGGTAGAAGGGAGACATTTGAGAAAGGTTGGAAGGTCAGTGAGTTGACGATAACTCGGGAGAGCTGTTCCTTGTTCAGTAAGGCAGGCTCCACTGGGTGTAAACAGCTGATGAAGGAGGAGCTGGCGAAGAAGCAACCAATGATGGATGCCCTACATCTGCGTCTACTTGAGGGGGGCGGTCTTCTACCATCCTATATATATATGGCTGCCCACTCAATTAAAGGAAAAAGCAGAGCAGAGCTTTCCTGCCTGCCTGCTTTCACTGCTTAAAAGTATCCTATCCTAATAAATCCTCTTCTTGCCTATCACTCTGCCTCTCGCTGAATTACTTCTGCATTGAGGCATGAAGAACCTGAGTCTCAGTGGGTCCAGACATTGGGTGAGTGCTGGATTAAGTCCTGGTCGCGTGGGCTAGAGTCCCAGACAGGGTTTTGGCCGGGATTGAGTCCTGACTATGTGGATTCAAGTCCCAAGTAGTGTTTTGGCTGGGGTTAAACTTAGCCACGTGGGTTCCAGTCCCAAACCAGGTTTTGGCTAGGTTCAAGCCCCAGTCATGTGGGTTCAAGTCCCAAAGAGGATATTGGCTGGATTTCAAATTCCAGCCACGTGGGTTCAAGTCCCAAGCAGGATTTGATCAGATCTGGGCCCTGGGTTTAAGTCTCAAATCGAGGTAAAACCCTTTCAATGGGATGCTTGGGAAAGTGAAGGCTTCAAGAACAGCTTCCAAATTTTCGGCTTTGGTTACTGAAACCATAGTGGTACCTCCAACAATAGTAATTATATGGGTAATTAATAGTGAACTCAGATTGTGGTTTGTTAAGTTTGTGTTGCTCTTGGGATATTAAGTATGGAATTCTGTAACAACCATACAAATATGTGGATCTGGGGTGCTCAAGAAACATTATGGATGACTTGGAGATGGACCATGAAGAAGTCAGTTAAAATCCCGGTACCTGCAGCATGAGAACAAAGGGCTGAATGATGTAACTGAAAGAAGACTAAATATCTTGGGGGAAAACATTCTGGATATACTTTTCTAAACTTAAAATATATATATATACATATCTTACTCACTAAAACCTGACTTTAGGTAGTTTACAAGTAAGAAATTCTAGTAAAGTTGCTTCGTAAATGTTAGTGAATGTAGTGGATTTTCAGAGGATGATATGGCATTTGGGCACAACCTGTCTGGGAGATGCTGCAAATGAGAAAAGTATTTTTGGTGGCAGTAAGAGTCAGAGCCAATAAACACAGGTACATAGTTACAAGGAATTGTCCTAAGATGATTAATATTTTGACTGATAATATTTTTGCTGAAGTACATAAAAGGGAAAAGAAGATAAAGGTGAAATAAAAAACACATTTGGACAAATCAGTGGAGTTTGAACTTGAGTTATTTAGACAGTATTTAAATTATAAATATTTTTGCTATATATTATTGATAGCTGAAAGACGACAGTAGGTTACTGTGAATGGTGTTGGATTCGTAATCTCCAATGGAGAAGAATTCACACTGGGATCAAAAGACTTGGCGATGGTCACTCAGAGTTTCATGCAGTGAAAAGTTTATTAAAGTAAGAAAGGACAGGGAAAAGCTTCCAGCATAGACACTGGAAGCAGGATAGAAGAGCATTCCTCTTTGCTAGTTTAAGCATGACAATTTGTATCTTCCAGTCAGTTACCAAAACAAGAAATCAAAAGAGTATCTCAAGGTTGTAAAGGCCCTGTAGGCCTACACCCACAACATTAACATGAGATTAGCTAGGACAGTCTCCAGGCCTCAGGGCTAGGTGAGACCTTCTAATGTAAATGCTCAGATTAACATAAGACTAGAAGTTTTCCCTTTCAACATTGAAGATCTTTGCCTTTATTTTTCCTTTCCTCTTCTCCTCCTTGTCCTTGGGATCCTCTAGCCTCCTTATCATATCTGTCTATGTATCCCTTTCATTATCATTTCAGATAATATTAAGCTTATCTTGTGATTAGCTTAATGATTGCTTTACACACAGGAGCAGAAAACACTTTTTAGCATGCTATTCATTTCCATGTTAACATCACTTTTAAAAATCTTAGAAAAGAGTTATAGTCTAAATTTATATACATGGAAATCATATTTTGACCAGTATAATTTTGTTTATACTCAAAGGACAATCAGAATTAGAGTTTTATTTCCTAGACATCAATTGGTTTAGCATGGTAGATAATAATCTCAAGACCACTGAAGCATCCCAAAAGGCAACTGACACCTTGGATAGTTGTTCCGTGTTCATCATTGAAATGTGCATCACTGTTGTGAATGCTTTATACACTTTTTTTAAAAAATACAATTCTATATGAGCATATTTTAATAAATTGCTTACATACCTGTGTAAGAGAAGAATTCAAAAGGTGTCACATTTCCATTTCTGAAGCATAAAACTGAGAAGTTTGTAAGTTTCTAAGACTTGAAAAGCTCTTTTTTATCTATTTATTATCACTGTTGTTTATACGTGGGTCATTTGAAAAAGTATGCTATTTTAGCAAAAAAGTTTAGACAGGCAGTATACTTGTTTGTACGTTAAATCTTACATAATCTAGAACAAAGCCTAAAGGCATCACACTTTTGGGAATATCTAAAATTGAACTAAATCAGCTTAATATGTTAAATAGACCTTGACATGCATTTTGAGTAGTATTAATGTTGAACTTAATTTAATGCTTTTTCTAATTTTTTCATGGAAGTATACTGGCATACAACATTATATTAATTTCAAGTGTGCACTATGATTTGACGTTTCTATATATTGGAAATGTTCACCACAGGGAATCTACTTGTGGTGAAAACAGCTTGTCACCATGCAAAGTTACAAATTATTTTACTTGTGGTGAGGATTTTCGAGGTTTACTTTCTTAGTAACTTTCAAATTTTCAACACAGTATTACTTACTATTATTATTCAGTTGTTTCTGATTCTTGATGACCCTGTGAACTGCAGTATGCCATGCTTCCCTGTTCTTCACCATCTCCTGGAGTTTGCTCAAATTTATGTTCATTGAGTCAGTGATGCCGTGCGGCCATCTCATTCTTTGTCACCCCTTTCTCCTCTTGCCTTCAATTTTTCCCAGCATCAGGATCTTTTCCAATGAGTTGACTTTTCACATCAGATGGCCAAACGATTGGAACTTTAGCTTCAGCATTAGTCTTTGCAATGAGTATTCAGGGTTGATTTCCTTTAGGATTGACTGACTGGTTTGATCTCCTTAGTACAGTCACCATGCTATATATTACCTCCCCATGACGTTATATAACTGGAACTTTGTACCTCTTGAACCTTTTCCTTCATTTTGTCCCAACTCCTCCTTCTCTCTGGCAACCGTCAATTTATTATCTATATTTATGAGTTTTGTTTGTTCGAAAAGACAATCAATTGGTTTAGCATGGTAGATAATAATCTCAAGACCACTGAAGCATCCCAAAAGGCAACTGACACCTTGGATAGTTGTTCCGTGTTCATCATTGAAATGTGCATCACTGTTGTGAATGCTTTATACACTTTTTTTAAAAAATACAATTCTATATGAGCATATTTTAATAAATTGCTTACATACCTGTGTAAGAGAAGAATTCAAAAGGTGTCACATTTCCATTTCTGAAGCATAAAACTGAGAAGTTTGTAAGTTTCTAAGACTTGAAAAGCTCTTTTTTATCTATTTATTATCACTGTTGTTTATACGTGGGTCATTTGAAAAAGTATGCTATTTTAGCAAAAAAGTTTAGACAGGCAGTATACTTGTTTGTACGTTAAATCTTACATAATCTAGAACAAAGCCTAAAGGCATCACACTTTTGGGAATATCTAAAATTGAACTAAATCAGCTTAATATGTTAAATAGACCTTGACATGCATTTTGAGTAGTATTAATGTTGAACTTAATTTAATGCTTTTTCTAATTTTTTCATGGAAGTATACTGGCATACAACATTATATTAATTTCAAGTGTGCACTATGATTTGACGTTTCTATATATTGGAAATGTTCACCACAGGGAATCTACTTGTGGTGAAAACAGCTTGTCACCATGCAAAGTTACAAATTATTTTACTTGTGGTGAGGATTTTCGAGGTTTACTTTCTTAGTAACTTTCAAATTTTCAACACAGTATTACTTACTATTATTATTCAGTTGTTTCTGATTCTTGATGACCCTGTGAACTGCAGTATGCCATGCTTCCCTGTTCTTCACCATCTCCTGGAGTTTGCTCAAATTTATGTTCATTGAGTCAGTGATGCCGTGCGGCCATCTCATTCTTTGTCACCCCTTTCTCCTCTTGCCTTCAATTTTTCCCAGCATCAGGATCTTTTCCAATGAGTTGACTTTTCACATCAGATGGCCAAACGATTGGAACTTTAGCTTCAGCATTAGTCTTTGCAATGAGTATTCAGGGTTGATTTCCTTTAGGATTGACTGACTGGTTTGATCTCCTTAGTACAGTCACCATGCTATATATTACCTCCCCATGACGTTATATAACTGGAACTTTGTACCTCTTGAACCTTTTCCTTCATTTTGTCCCAACTCCTCCTTCTCTCTGGCAACCGTCAATTTATTATCTATATTTATGAGTTTTGTTTGTTCTTTTGTTTTATATTGACATATAACTCAGATAATATGGTATTTATCTTCCTCTGTCTGATAATTCATTCAGCATGACACCTGAAAGTTCATCTGTGTTGTTGCAAATGGCAAGAGTTCAGTTTTTTTGTTATGACTGAGTAGTATTCCAGTGCATAAATGTGTATATATGTCACATCTTTATCTAGTCATCCATTGATGGGTACTTATGTTAGTTTCATACCTTGACTTTTGCAAATGAGGCTATAATGAACATAGTGGGGGGGCTTCCCTGGTAGCTCAGTGGTGAAGAGTTTGCCTCCCAATGTAGGAGACACAGGCTCAATCCCTGATCCAGGAAGATCCCATATGCTGTAGAGCAGCTAAGCCCGTGAGCCACAACTATTGAGTCTGTGCTCTGGAGCCTTGGAGCCGCAACTATTGAGCCCATGTGCCCTAGAGTCCGAGTTCCACAAGAACAGTCACTGCAACAAGAAGCCTGTTCACCTCAACTAGAGAGTAGTCCCCAATCCCTGCAACTAGAGAAGAGCCTGCGGCAGCAGTGAAGACCCAGAATAGCCAAAAATAGATAAATAAATAAATAAAAGAATATAAGGGTGCATATATTATTTTGAATTGGTGTTTTTGTTTTCTTCAGATGAATACTCAGAATGGGATTACTGGGTTATATGGTAGTTCTATTTTTAATATGTTGAGTTATCACCATACTGTTTTCTATGTACAAAGAAAAACAATGATAAATATTTATTAGTTGTATATATATTTTTAAAATGCTTTTTCTTTTTGGCCACTTCCATTGGTCCTTCATTTATTTCTTTGTTCTTTGACCTGTGTGGGCCTCCCATCTCAGTGGTCTCCCTTGCTGCAGAGCACCAGCTCTGAGCATATGTGCTCTGGAGCACTGGCTTGGTAATCAGACACATCAGTCCAGCTGCTCTGCAGCACATGGGATATTCCCAGGCCAGGGGTCGAACTGGCACCCCATGCACTGCAAGGTGGTGTCTTTACCCATTACACCACCAGGGAAGCCTTAGTTTTATAATTTTATGTGTGAGTGTATAGGTTTGGACTTTGATTGAATCTGAAAAGTGGAAAGCAAATGAACCTGGTAACTGAAGGCTAAATGAAGGGAACTTTATAATGTTTTGTATATAAAACCTAAAAAGATAATATAACAAAATGTGAACAAATGTAAATTTAGGATTGTTGGTACATAGAATTTTTAAAAATAGTTTTGTGTTTTGTAGCGTTTTTCTCAGGTTTCTCGAAACAAAATCTCTGGGAATAGCTAGAAATAATGGTGGAATAAAAGAGGTCTTGTGATTTCTAGAGCAGCGAAGCTCTGAGTCCTCTTATCAAGAATAAGATACATTCAGCAGGAAGAAGCATGCTCAGAAGAAGCCCTTGTAGATCAGATAATAACAAACAGTGCCAAGCCTGAAGGGCTGGAAAGAAAAAAATACACCTGTAACACCTGGCATGCTGCTTCTCCGTTATTTGTTAGGTCTTCCAGAATTTTGGCAGCATGAGAAGAGTCTAACTTGACTAAGATTATGTGTCCTCTATCCTGTAAAGGTTAAAACAGAACTTAAGTTCCAGTACAGAAAATTATGAAATAATATTTTTGTAGAAGTGAGTTTGTATTAATATCTGTTACAACTTATACTCTTTCCTCTCCAGTTTTATTATAATTTGGGCTAACTATAGTATGACTATTTAACCCCATACCTTAGACAATCAGAATATTAATGATCATGGTTAAAATTATATATGTGTTTATACATTACGGTATCATATGTATATGATACATATAGGACAGTTTGCTTCTTCTCAAGCTTAAGATGGAATGTATTTAGACAATATTTTCTCTTCGTTCAATCTAACGTCTGATTCTTCATGTATTTGTGGCTGCTAAAAATAGCCAGCATTTAATTGTGTGAGCTATAATTTTCATCTTTCAAGGTCATACTTGAAATACTAATTAATAGTTTGCACTTATAGGGTTTTTATTGTCTAAGTAGTTTACCAACAATTAATTTAATATGCTCAAGAACTGCAGGGACCCTAATTTCTGTAGAATAAAAGGAAGGTTATATTAGGCTCTTTGGGAAGGGAATTAGATGAGAATATATATTCACATACATTTGCAATATTCATCAACATAAGTAGGGGAATTGAAAGGGTAAAACACATATAATTCAGCTAATCTTCATTTGGAAGCTGTTGATTTCTTGAAAAAATGGCCTATTTTCCATTTCTAAATTAAGGTGCAATAAATTAAGTTTTAATTAGTGTAAAATTTAGTTGTTTGTGGTGATTCACTGAAGGAAAGCCACAATATAAATATGCTTATAAAACCCCAGGAGTTTGTAATTATTTTTTTTAATAATTATTTTTTATGTACATTTTATTTTAGGATTACTCCATGTTTTGTTAAGTTGATAAATACCTTTTATTTTAAGATTACTCCATATTTCATTTTTTTTGAAGCACAACTTTCATATTATGAATCTTTTTTTTTGTTGTTGTTGTTAATGGTTATTTTGAGCACAAAGAGCATAGTGGTACCTTGGCTATGATATAAATTTCACATTATTCCCTTGTAACTAGGAACTTTCTATTTACAATTATCTAACACTAAGCATTTAATAATAGAGGTGTAGGCCAAAAAATGACTCAATAAAGTTTGTTTCCAAATTAATGCTGTGCCTATACAATTCAATAAAGTTACTGTGCTTGGGAAAAATGCTAATTGTGAAGAAATGTATTATTTATTTTTTATAACTTTTAAGTGATAGGAGTCATCATTTTTACCTTTCATTATATATTTCTGTTTTATCAAAGTTAATGGAGCCAGGGTTTTATATAGCAAAAGAACAGAAATGTTTCACCTTTTACTTTATTCACCATTTTAATTGGATCCACCTCCAAAGTTAACTCGGCATATGGATACTATGAGAAACATACCTCTGTTTAATTAGCAGAGAGAGGTTTCCTACCAACCTCATAGTAAAAGGCCGTCTTTGGGGATTTTGGCTGCCTAAAGTCATTAAAGATGCCATCATTCCTTGAAAGAGTCAGGTGACAGTGTTCTTGGAAGATTCCAGTTTAGTTAGGTACATGGCAAGCAGCACCTCTTTCTCACATTGTTTCTTTTCTTCCTGCCTCCTTTCCTTTCTCTCCTCCTTCTTCCCTCCCTGCTTCATCCCTTCCTCCCTTTCTCCTCTTTCTAGTTTCTCTCTGCCCTCTTTATAAAACAGCTGTGAATGCCTGGCTGATCAGCCTCTCAGTTTCAAGAAAGCAGTTAGTTTGCAGGGGCTATAATAAGGCTCTGCATAGATACCTTCAAAAAACATGTTCTACAGAATCTGCAGCTTCTTTCTCACTAAGAGAAAGTTCAACATATCTTGCTAAACCTATGCCCAGATGGGAAAGTGGAGAGGAATAGCAAATTGAGGCAAAGTAAATATTATTGAAAAGTTATTTTTCTCTTGAAGTTATCATTTCTAGTCATCATAATCATAATTTGATACATACTTTTCTAACTATTCAAATACTGACTTTACTTTAAAGTATACAAATCTATGAAATAAACATCTTTTATCTCTCATTCATCCACACAATCAGATCTTCTAATTAGTTGATGTTTTAATTTAAATAATAATAAAAAACCCCAGAATAAACATGGTTTTCTGCCATTGATCTAGTTATCCAAAAACCTAGTTTACTTCTCAGTCCTTGTTATCATTTGGCTACTTTGGTCCAGAATTTAGGGCTTATTGTTTCAATCAGGGAATGAGTACTTGCCAATAATGAGTTCACTAATGAATAGCTTGAAAGATCAGTGCCAGCATTCTCTTAATGTAGTTTAAAAGTTCCTCCCAAGGGCTTGTCTAGGAAAAGATCCACAGATAAATAAGCTATTCATTCCTGGACAAAAGTTGTTTCTAGTGATGGTACAGGTTCAATAAATTATTGACATAAACCTAAGGCAGTCTATTCTAGCATTCCAGATGCTATTGAAGATGGATATGGACAAGGAAGATGCAACCACCAGCTAGTTCAGGGATTTCAGGAAAAAATTTTAGTGGTGAAACATACCTACTGAGAAACATACCTCTGTTTAATTAGCAGAGAGAGTTTCCTACCAACCTCATAGTAAAAGGCCGTCTTTGGGGATTTTGGCTGCCTAAAGTCATTAAAGATGCCATCATTCCTTGAAAGAGTCAGGTGACAGTGTTCTTGGAAGATTCCAGTTTAGTTAGGTACATGGCAAGCAGCACCTCTTTCTCACATTGTTTCTTTTCTTCCTGCCTCCTTTCCTTTCTCTCCTCCTTCTTCCCTCCCTGCTTCATCCCTTCCTCCCTTTCTCCTCTTTCTAGTTTCTCTCTGCCCTCTTTATAAAACAGCTGTGAATGCCTGGCTGATCAGCCTCTCAGTTTCAAGAAAGCAGTTAGTTTGCAGGGGCTATAATAAGGCTCTGCATAGATACCTTCAAAAAACATGTTCTACAGAATCTGCAGCTTCTTTCTCACTAAGAGAAAGTTCAACATATCTTGCTAAACCTATGCCCAGATGGGAAAGTGGAGAGGAATAGCAAATTGAGGCAAAGTAAATATTATTGAAAAGTTATTTTTCTCTTGAAGTTATCATTTCTAGTCATCATAATCATAATTTGATACATACTTTTCTAACTATTCAAATACTGACTTTACTTTAAAGTATACAAATCTATGAAATAAACATCTTTTATCTCTCATTCATCCACACAATCAGATCTTCTAATTAGTTGATGTTTTAATTTAAATAATAATAAAAAACCCCAGAATAAACATGGTTTTCTGCCATTGATCTAGTTATCCAAAAACCTAGTTTACTTCTCAGTCCTTGTTATCATTTGGCTACTTTGGTCCAGAATTTAGGGCTTATTGTTTCAATCAGGGAATGAGTACTTGCCAATAATGAGTTCACTAATGAATAGCTTGAAAGATCAGTGCCAGCATTCTCTTAATGTAGTTTAAAAGTTCCTCCCAAGGGCTTGTCTAGGAAAAGATCCACAGATAAATAAGCTATTCATTCCTGGACAAAAGTTGTTTCTAGTGATGGTACAGGTTCAATAAATTATTGACATAAACCTAAGGCAGTCTATTCTAGCATTCCAGATGCTATTGAAGATGGATATGGACAAGGAAGATGCAACCACCAGCTAGTTCAGGGATTTCAGGAAATTATAACTACATTTTCAGGGCTTTCCTGGTGGCTCAGTGGTGAGGAAACTGCCTGCCAATGCAGGAGACATGGGTTCGATCCCTGGGTCAGGAACAACCCCTGGAGAAGGAAATAGCCACCAACTCTGGTACTCTTGCCAGGGAAATTCCATGGACAGGGGCACCTGGAGGGCTACAGTCCAAGGAGCCACAAACAGTTTGGACATGGCTTAGTGATTAAACAACAGTTACGTTTTCCAACCAGTACATTAGGGATAATTCCAACATTTCTCTGATGAGCTATAAAATAACCCCCTGGTAGCTAAGCAGGTAAAGAAGCTGCCTGCAATGCAGGAGACCCTGGTTTGATTCCTGGGTTGGGAAAATCCCTTGGAAAAGGAAAAGGCTACTGGCTCCCACATTCTTGGGCTTCACTGGTGGCTCAGTTGATAAAGAATCTGCCTACAAAACAGAAGATGTGGATTCAATCTCTGGGTTGGGAAGATGCCCTGGAGAAAGGAACAGCTACTCCATTCTAGTATTCTTGCCTGGAGAATTCTAGGTACCAATATGCTAATTGCTGGAAACTGTAAAAGCTTTTTTTCTTATCGTTTTTTAAAATTTTTTTATTTGTATCCATCTTTATTCTTTGGCCTGTGTGGGCCTCCCATCGCAGTGACCTCCCTCGTTGCAGAGCACCGGCTCTGGGCACATGTGCTCCAGAATGCTGGTTCCTAATTGGACACACTGGTCCAGCCGCTCTGCGGCATATGGGATCTTCCCGGACCAGAGATCGAACTGGCGCCTCTTGTACTGCAAGGTGGACTCTACCCACTGAACAACCAGGGAAGCCCTGTAAATTCTATCTTATATAACAGAGAGAACTCTGTAAATGCAAGTATTTGGAGAAATATCCTGCTGGATTTATTTGAGTGAATAAATGCAATCCCAATAGCTTGAAAGATCAGTGCCAGCATTCTCTTAATGTAGTTTAAAAGTTCCTCCCAAGGGCTTGTCTAGGAAAAGATCCACAGATAAATAAGCTATTCATTCCTGGACAAAAGTTGTTTCTAGTGATGGTACAGGTTCAATAAATTATTGACATAAACCTAAGGCAGTCTATTCTAGCATTCCAGATGCTATTGAAGATGGATATGGACAAGGAAGATGCAACCACCAGCTAGTTCAGGGATTTCAGGAAATTATAACTACATTTTCAGGGCTTTCCTGGTGGCTCAGTGGTGAGGAAACTGCCTGCCAATGCAGGAGACATGGGTTCGATCCCTGGGTCAGGAACAACCCCTGGAGAAGGAAATAGCCACCAACTCTGGTACTCTTGCCAGGGAAATTCCATGGACAGGGGCACCTGGAGGGCTACAGTCCAAGGAGCCACAAACAGTTTGGACATGGCTTAGTGATTAAACAACAGTTACGTTTTCCAACCAGTACATTAGGGATAATTCCAACATTTCTCTGATGAGCTATAAAATAACCCCCTGGTAGCTAAGCAGGTAAAGAAGCTGCCTGCAATGCAGGAGACCCTGGTTTGATTCCTGGGTTGGGAAAATCCCTTGGAAAAGGAAAAGGCTACTGGCTCCCACATTCTTGGGCTTCACTGGTGGCTCAGTTGATAAAGAATCTGCCTACAAAACAGAAGATGTGGATTCAATCTCTGGGTTGGGAAGATGCCCTGGAGAAAGGAACAGCTACTCCATTCTAGTATTCTTGCCTGGAGAATTCTAGGTACCAATATGCTAATTGCTGGAAACTGTAAAAGCTTTTTTTCTTATCGTTTTTAAATTTATTTATTTGTATCCATCTTTATTCTTTGGCCTGTGTGGGCCTCCCATTGCAGTGACCTCCCTCGTTGCAGAGCACCGGCTCTGGGCACATGTGCTCCAGAATGCTGGTTCCTAATTGGACACACTGGTCCAGCCGCTCTGCGGCATATGGGATCTTCCCGGACCAGAGATCGAACTGGCGCCTCTTGTACTGCAAGGTGGACTCTACCCACTGAACAACCAGGGAAGCCCTGTAAATTCTATCTTATATAACAGAGAGAACTCTGTAAATGCAAGTATTTGGAGATACAGTGATCCTGCTGGATTTATTTGAGTGAATAAATGCAATCCCAAGTATTCTTTAAAGAGAGAACCAGAGGGAGGCTTCACTATAGTGGCAAAGAAGGGAATGTAACTATGGAAACAAATGATAGTGTTGCAGCCTGGAGCTGAGGAGTGTGGGCAGCCTCTAGAAGCAGAAGAGGCGAGGAATACATTATCCTCTGCAGCCTCTAAGGAGAGCAAGCCTTACTGAGAGTCTAGCTTCATCCAGTAAACTGATTTCAGACTTTTGGCCTGTAAAAGAGTAGATTTGTGATGTTTTAAGTCAGAAAGTTGGTGCTTCTTTATAGCAGAGTTTCCCAACCTCCAGGCCGTCAGTGTGTACCTCCTATCAAGCCAGAAGAGGCACTAGCTTAGAAATAACTGCATGCACGCTGTGTTGTGTCCGATTCTGAGATGCTATGGACTGTAGACCCCGGGCTCCTTTGTCCATGGGATTACCCAAGCAAGAATATTGGAGTGGGTTACCATTTCCTCCTCTAAGGAATCTTCCCAACACAGGGATCAAACCCATGTCTCCTGCATTGGCAGGTGGATGCTTTACCACTGAGCCACTTTGGAAGACCAGATTTTAAAAAAGGGTACAGTAAATGTAATGTGCTTGAATCATCCTGAATGCATCCCCCTCAACCCTATCTATGGAAAAATCGTCTTCTGCAGTACTGGTTCTTGGTGCCAAAAAGATTGGGGACTGCTGTTTTATAGCATCTATAGGGAGCTAGAATGGATACAATAGCCTTTTAAATCCCTTGTCATTAAAAGTTGACACAAGTCACTCTAACCCAGTGCATAGTGGATCAAACAGGTATGAAGTAGTTATCTCTATTAGTGTGTCTATACTTTAGTTATATTGTCATTTAATTTTGGTTTTAGAGTTCTTAGATATTTTTACCTTGCCTTTCTTTGTAATTTTCACAGAGCAATCACTGACATTTTTCCATTTACCGTCAATGCAAGCCAACTCGGTTTTTAAGCATCATTCATTTACTGACACATTCATTTTACAGTTAAATTTCTTAGTCATGTATTTATAGTGAGGAGATTTGGCTCTATAACAATAAAACCTCTTCTCCTTTGCAGACAGAACATTTGAAAAATTCAGAGACGAGGTGTCTCTGTTTTAAAGTCTGCTTGACATTTCACTATAGTGGCAAAGAAGGGAATGTAACTATGGAAACAAATGATAGTGTTGCAGCCTGGAGCTGAGGAGTGTGGGCAGCCTCTAGAAGCAGAAGAGGCGAGGAATACATTATCCTCTGCAGCCTCTAAGGAGAGCAAGCCTTACTGAGAGTCTAGCTTCATCCAGTAAACTGATTTCAGACTTTTGGCCTGTAAAAGAGTAGATTTGTGATGTTTTAAGTCAGAAAGTTGGTGCTTCTTTATAGCAGAGTTTCCCAACCTCCAGGCCGTCAGTGTGTACCTCCTATCAAGCCAGAAGAGGCACTAGCTTAGAAATAACTGCATGCACGCTGTGTTGTGTCCGATTCTGAGATGCTATGGACTGTAGACCCCGGGCTCCTTTGTCCATGGGATTACCCAAGCAAGAATATTGGAGTGGGTTACCATTTCCTCCTCTAAGGAATCTTCCCAACACAGGGATCAAACCCATGTCTCCTGCATTGGCAGGTGGATGCTTTACCACTGAGCCACTTTGGAAGACCAGATTTTAAAAAAGGGTACAGTAAATGTAATGTGCTTGAATCATCCTGAATGCATCCCCCTCAACCCTATCTATGGAAAAATCGTCTTCTGCAGTACTGGTTCTTGGTGCCAAAAAGATTGGGGACTGCTGTTTTATAGCATCTATAGGGAGCTAGAATGGATACAATAGCCTTTTAAATCCCTTGTCATTAAAAGTTGACACAAGTCACTCTAACCCAGTGCATAGTGGATCAAACAGGTATGAAGTAGTTATCTCTATTAGTGTGTCTATACTTTAGTTATATTGTCATTTAATTTTGGTTTTAGAGTTCTTAGATATTTTTACCTTGCCTTTCTTTGTAATTTTCACAGAGCAATCACTGACATTTTTCCATTTACCGTCAATGCAAGCCAACTCGGTTTTTAAGCATCATTCATTTACTGACACATTCATTTTACAGTTAAATTTCTTAGTCATGTATTTATAGTGAGGAGATTTGGCTCTATAACAATAAAACCTCTTCTCCTTTGCAGACAGAACATTTGAAAAATTCAGAGACGAGGTGTCTCTGTTTTAAAGTCTGCTTGACATTTCACTATCTATATTTGGTTGGGTAAGCTGAAAAAGAGATATAAGCCTTATGAAATGCAGGTTATCATCCTGCTGGAAGATTACACAGGAAATCTCTGAACACACCGGTCGAAAATAATTGTTTCAACAATTTGCTTCCCAGATCCACAGGCTAAAATGTATGTGCATCAAAACATGTATAAAATAATTTAACACTTATGCAGAGCACAGCAATGTATATGAGTCAGTCTAAATGTATGCCTAATCCAGTTTTTTTTTTTAAACTTTTATTTTACTTTTAACTTTTACAGAGTTTTGTTGTTTACAGATATGTATGTTCTCAGATTAGTCCTATGTATATCCCCCCGATCCCACCCCTCCAGACCATCATACAGCACCCGTGAAGGATCTGCTTTTCTCACAGAGCAATGGCTATAGCTATTTTCTTCCCGTATGATAGTACAGGCCTTCATGCTACTTCCTTTACGCCGCTCACCCACAGTTCCTTCCCCACAATGTCCATGTGTCCACTGTCCATGTCTGTCTTTCTGTCGCTTCACTGCATGTGCCATCATCACCATCCTACTAGATTCCATATATATGTGTTAATATATTGTATTTGTCCTTCTCTTTCTGACTGACTTCACTTTTGATAATACGTTCTAGATCCAGCCACCTCATTAGGGCTGATTCTTCTGCATTTCTCTTTACAGCTGTGTAGTATTCCATTGTATATATGTACCAGAGCTTCTGGATTCATTCGTTCGTCAATGGGCATCTAGGTTGCTTCCATGTTCTAGCTATTGTATAGAGAGCTGCAATGAACATTGGGGTACAGGTGCTTCTTTCGGATTTGATTTCATCAGGGTATAAGCCTAAGAGTGGAAGTGCTGGGGCATATGGTGCTTCTATTTTTAGTTTTTTAAGAAATCTCCATACCATCTTCCATAGAGGCTGTATCAATTGACATTCCCACCAGCAATGCAAGAGGGTTCCCTTTTCTCCGCACCCTCTCCAGCATTTACTGTCTGTTGATTTGTGGATGATAAAACCTCTTCTCCTTTGCAGACAGAACATTTGAAAAATTCAGAGACGAGGTGTCTCTGTTTTAAAGTCTGCTTGACATTTCACTATCTATATTTGGTTGGGTAAGCTGAAAAAGAGATATAAGCCTTATGAAATGCAGGTTATCATCCTGCTGGAAGATTACACAGGAAATCTCTGAACACACCGGTCGAAAATAATTGTTTCAACAATTTGCTTCCCAGATCCACAGGCTAAAATGTATGTGCATCAAAACATGTATAAAATAATTTAACACTTATGCAGAGCACAGCAATGTATATGAGTCAGTCTAAATGTATGCCTAATCCAGTTTTTTTTTTTAAACTTTTATTTTACTTTTAACTTTTACAGAGTTTTGTTGTTTACAGATATGTATGTTCTCAGATTAGTCCTATGTATATCCCCCCGATCCCACCCCTCCAGACCATCATACAGCACCCGTGAAGGATCTGCTTTTCTCACAGAGCAATGGCTATAGCTATTTTCTTCCCGTATGATAGTACAGGCCTTCATGCTACTTCCTTTACGCCGCTCACCCACAGTTCCTTCCCCACAATGTCCATGTGTCCACTGTCCATGTCTGTCTTTCTGTCGCTTCACTGCATGTGCCATCATCACCATCCTACTAGATTCCATATATATGTGTTAATATATTGTATTTGTCCTTCTCTTTCTGACTGACTTCACTTTTGATAATACGTTCTAGATCCAGCCACCTCATTAGGGCTGATTCTTCTGCATTTCTCTTTACAGCTGTGTAGTATTCCATTGTATATATGTACCAGAGCTTCTGGATTCATTCGTTCGTCAATGGGCATCTAGGTTGCTTCCATGTTCTAGCTATTGTATAGAGAGCTGCAATGAACATTGGGGTACAGGTGCTTCTTTCGGATTTGATTTCATCAGGGTATAAGCCTAAGAGTGGAAGTGCTGGGGCATATGGTGCTTCTATTTTTAGTTTTTTAAGAAATCTCCATACCATCTTCCATAGAGGCTGTATCAATTGACATTCCCACCAGCAATGCAAGAGGGTTCCCTTTTCTCCGCACCCTCTCCAGCATTTACTGTCTGTTGATTTGTGGATGATGACCATTCTGACGGGTGTGAGGTGATATCTCATTGTAGTTTTGATTTGCATTTCTCTAATTATAAGTGAATTTGAGCATCATTTCATGTGCTTTTGGGCCATCTGTATGTCCTCTTTGGAGAGGCATCTCTTTAGATCTTTTTCCCATTTTTTTGATTAGGTTGTTCGTTTTTCCAGTGCTGAGTTGTCTGAGTTGCTTGTAGATTTTGGAGATTAATTCTTTGTCTGTTGTTTCATTTGCTATGATTTTTTTCCCATTCTGTGGTCTGTCTGTTCAGCTTTTTTGTGATTTCTTTTGCTGTACAAAAACTTTTAAGTTTCATTAGGTCCCACATGTTCATTTGTCTTTTTAGTTTCGCTATTCTAGTAGGTGAGTTAGAGAAGATCTTGCTTTGATTGATGTCCTTGAGGGTTTTGCCTATATTCTCCTCTAAGAGTTTGATGGTTTCTGGTCTTACGTTTAGGTCTTTAATCTACTTTGAGTTGATCTTTGTGTATGGTGTCTGGGAATGTTCCAACTTCATTTTTTGCATGTAGCTGTCCAATTTTCCCAGCACCATTTGTTGAAGAGGCTGTCTTTGTCCCATTTTATATGTTCGCCTCCATTGTCAAAAATAAGGTACTCATAGGTGCATGGGTTTATCTCTGGGTTCTCTATCTTGTTCCATTGGTCTATATTTCTGTTTTTGTGTCAGTACCATACTGTCTTGAGGACTGTTGCTTTGTAGTAGAGTCTGAAGTTAGGGAGGCTGATCCCTCCAACTCCGTTCTTCTTCCTCAGGATTGCTTTGGCTATTCGAGGTCATTTGTGTTTCCATATGAAATGTGTTATTCTTTGGTCTAGTTCTGTGAAGAATGTCACTGGTAGTTTAATACGGATCACATTGAATCTATAGATGACATTTGGTAGTATGGTCATTTTCAAAATATTGATTCTTCTGACCCAGGAACATGGAATATCTCTCCATCTGTTTAAGTCTTCTTTAATGTCTCTCATGAGTGTCTTGTAATTTTCAGTGTACAGTTCTTTTGTTTCTTTGGGTAGGTTTATTCCTAGATATTTGATTCTTTTGGTTGTGATGGTGAAGGGGATTGCCTCTTTGATTTTGTTTTCTGATTTTTCATTGTTTGTGTATAGGAATGCCAGTGATTTCTGTGTGTTGACTTTGTATCCTGCGACTTTGCTGAATTCGTTGATTAGCTCTAGTAGTTTCGTAATAGTGTCTTCGGGGTTTTCTATGTATAATATCATGTCGTCTGTGAATAGAGAGAGTTTGACTTCTTCCTTTCCAATCTGGATTCCTTTTGTTTCTTTCTCTTCTCTTATTGCCATTGCTAGAACTTCCAGGACTATGTTGAATAAGAGCGGTGAAAGTGGACATCCTTGTCTTGTTCCTGATCTTAGAGGGAATGCTTTGAGTTTTTCACCATAGAGGATAATGTTTGCTGTGGTCTTCTCATATATGGCTTTCACTATGTTGAGATAGATAGGTTCCTTCTATGCCTATTTTCTGAAGAGTTTTGATCATAAATGGGTGTTGTACTTTGTTGAGGCTTTTTTCTGCATCTATTGAGATGATCATGTGATTTTTGTCTCTCAATTTGTTGATATGGTGTATCACATTGATTGATTTGCGGATATTGAAGAATCCTTGCATGCCTGGGATGAACCCGACTTGATCATGATATATGAGCTCTTTGATGTGTCGTTGAATTCTGTTGGCTAGGATTTTGTTGAGGATTTTGGCATCTAAATTCATCAGTGAAATTGACCTATAATTTTCTTTTTTTGTGTTGTCTTCACCTGGCTTTGGTATCAGGGTGATCTAACCTAGTTTTATAAATATTACTCACTAGCTGTGCAGAAGGAGGTCAGGGATTCTAGAATCAACCTGGTTGAACCAAGAAACTTCAGTCTCTGAGCCTTTTTTTTCCCCCACAAAAGTGGGAAGATTGAGCTGTGGGAAGATTGACCCTCTCAGCTGCAGGATTCTGGGGATTGACACTCACACTGATTTTTAAAAATCTCTTTCTGACGGTTACTTCCTAACTGGATTTCAGTGATCAAGGAGACCCCAAAAGCTGCTTTCATGATGTGTCATATAAAACACAAGAGGTGGGTGGTTTAAGGTGGGTTCTTCACCAGGACAGCTAGTAGCTGCCCTGCATATTCCTTGTCCCTGGGGGAACCAGGTCTCCTGGACGTTAGAAGGATCTCCTGCACCCTCCACTGTACTTCCTTCCTCTGAAAACTGAACATTTCTTCCCTCAGGCCCCAGACCACAGAGCAACTGAGCCTGGCATAATTTACATCAGGACACTTAAAACTGTACCATTAAATTCTGGGTCCTTGATTTTTCCCTGTTGAATTCTTCCAACATAAAAAGGTTTTTACTTAAATGGGAAACAGGGATGCAGTAAATCATTTCCATTATAGAACTTTTGATTTTGTGGGCAGCCCTCGGAGGCAGAGAAGTGATAGAAAACTGCATGAGACAAATGTTGTGCCTTTCCTGCCTGGGTTTATTTCTTTCACCTCTCCCACTGCCTGTTTTCTGAGTATGTGTGGCCCATTTAGTGGGACAATGTGAGGGTGGCTTAAGTATGGATGATGATACCATGGTTTCTCTCAGGCACATGGAGCCCTGGCTTATGAATGCAAGTAGCATAATCAATGATTAGGATCAGGGAGACAATCCAAGTACACCTTATTGAAATTTTTATTCAGTGAAATCTCCCATCAGAGGATGAAAACTCATGTAGGGCCCCTCATGTCTCTGCTTCCTCATTGGTAAGAAAATGTCCAACGATCACTTTATATCACAAATGCAGTGACACGTCACAATTACAACGGTCCTTCCAAGGTATTAGGGCTTCATTGGTAGCTCAGACGGTAAAGAATCTACCTGCAATGCAGGAGACCCAGGTTTAATCCCTGGTTTTGGAAGATCCCCTGGGGAAATGAAAGGCTACCCACTCCAATATTCCTGCCTGGAGAATTCCATGGACAGAGGAGCCTGGTGGGCTATGAGAGTCCATGGGGCAGTAGAGTCAGACAAGACTGATGTTCCAAGATGTCAACAACCGTGAGCTTGATTCCACATGTGGTGGTTCCTTTGTCAGTTCTAGCCACCTGGGCATGGAATTGAGCACTCTCAAGGGTATCGTTGGTGTCTACTCTGTTACTTCACTTATCAGTGTCCTGTACCCTTTATCCACAAGCCTGTAGGTCTGTTTCTGACTTTTCCAGAAACCCGACGTGGATGAGAAGAGCAGCAGATCCCTCTTGAATAGGCATGTTTGAGAACTGACTGTCTTCTGGCTCCTACGAGAACTCTGTGATGTTTCCGTCTTTCTGAATCTTTCAGCTGTTGTTTGCCTTCCCTGTATTCTGGATGCTGGCTTATCAGTAATTCCAAGTCTCCAGGAGTCTAGCTTTCACCTCTACCTTCTTCTAGCCTATTGAACAGAATCCAAGCCAACTCTTCCTTCCATAGCCTTACAGCTGCTCCTCAGATGAGTTTAGCTTTCTCCTGCTGCTTCTCTAGAAGTCTACAGCTCCCCTGTGCTCCCCAAGTACAGGAAATACAAATCAAGGCATCCCTCTGAGCAACTCTGAGGAGACTAACCCCTTCTGGAAATTTCAGGAGAGAAACCATGAGGACAGGGACCATGAAGCCCAAGGTCTGAGCCAGTCATCATGACTTCATGTGACAGTGACTTTGGAGATTTTGAGGATTTAAAGTTAAGTGGATGGATGATAAACCATGGTTTCTCTCAGGCACATGGAGCCCTGGCTTATGAATGCAAGTAGCATAATCAATGATTAGGATCAGGGAGACAATCCAAGTACACCTTATTGAAATTTTTATTCAGTGAAATCTCCCATCAGAGGATGAAAACTCATGTAGGGCCCCTCATGTCTCTGCTTCCTCATTGGTAAGAAAATGTCCAACGATCACTTTATATCACAAATGCAGTGACACGTCACAATTACAACGGTCCTTCCAAGGTATTAGGGCTTCATTGGTAGCTCAGACGGTAAAGAATCTACCTGCAATGCAGGAGACCCAGGTTTAATCCCTGGTTTTGGAAGATCCCCTGGGGAAATGAAAGGCTACCACTCCAATATTCCTGCCTGGAGAATTCCATGGACAGAGGAGCCTGGTGGGCTATGAGAGTCCATGGGGCAGTAGAGTCAGACAAGACTGATGTTCCAAGATGTCAACAACCGTGAGCTTGATTCCACATGTGGTGGTTCCTTTGTCAGTTCTAGCCACCTGGGCATGGAATTGAGCACTCTCAAGGGTATCGTTGGTGTCTACTCTGTTACTTCACTTATCAGTGTCCTGTACCCTTTATCCACAAGCCTGTAGGTCTGTTTCTGACTTTTCCAGAAACCCGACGTGGATGAGAAGAGCAGCAGATCCCTCTTGAATAGGCATGTTTGAGAACTGACTGTCTTCTGGCTCCTACGAGAACTCTGTGATGTTTCCGTCTTTCTGAATCTTTCAGCTGTTGTTTGCCTTCCCTGTATTCTGGATGCTGGCTTATCAGTAATTCCAAGTCTCCAGGAGTCTAGCTTTCACCTCTACCTTCTTCTAGCCTATTGAACAGAATCCAAGCCAACTCTTCCTTCCATAGCCTTACAGCTGCTCCTCAGATGAGTTTAGCTTTCTCCTGCTGCTTCTCTAGAAGTCTACAGCTCCCCTGTGCTCCCCAAGTACAGGAAATACAAATCAAGGCATCCCTCTGAGCAACTCTGAGGAGACTAACCCCTTCTGGAAATTTCAGGAGAGAAACCATGAGGACAGGGACCATGAAGCCCAAGGTCTGAGCCAGTCATCATGACTTCATGTGACAGTGACTTTGGAGATTGAGATCCATTTTGTAGGATTTAAAAAGTTAAGAAAACTAGATTTCCTCAACATGAGATTTCCTTCTCCGTGCAATGTTAAGATGCACAAAATATTTGCTACTAAGGTAATTTCCTGGTTTCATGCATATATTCTTTTTTATGCTTATATTCTTAAGGTTACTATTAAGTTCAGTTTAAGTCGATAATGTGGTGTTGAATTATCAGTATATTTAAAATACCGTGTGAAGAGCTCTAGGGCATTCAAACCTTAGTGAAGCAGTGACCGAGTTTTAAGAAGCATATATGTACTCAGTCACTTCAATTGTGTCCAACTGTATGACCCTATGGACTGTAGCCCTCCAGGCTCCTCTGTCTATGGGATTTCCTAGGCAAGAATACTGGAATGGGATGCCATACGCTTCTCCAGGGGACGTACCCAACCCAGGGATGGAACCTGCTTCTCCTGCAGATTCTTTACCACTGAGCCACCATAGAAGCCCCTCAGGAGCATATAATTTGACACAAAATAAGCCTGATGAACAAGGGGAAAAAGATCTCATTGAGAACCAAATTGGTGTCAAATACTTTCTATACAATCATTTCAGATGGGGCAGATGGCAGATATAATAGAGAGGCTTAATAATTGGCCAGATTGTGGGGAGAGCCAGAGCCTGGGCCAGAGTTTCTGCATCTTCATGAGCCAGTTCCAATCCCCCTTTCCTTTTGATGGATGAGGTCATCCAGAGGCTTTGACCCTGGTTGCCCAAGAGCCTGAGGGATGTTTCCGTCTTTCTGAATCTTTCAGCTGTTGTTTGCCTTCCCTGTATTCTGGATGCTGGCTTATCAGTAATTCCAAGTCTCCAGGAGTCTAGCTTTCACCTCTACCTTCTTCTAGCCTATTGAACAGAATCCAAGCCAACTCTTCCTTCCATAGCCTTACAGCTGCTCCTCAGATGAGTTTAGCTTTCTCCTGCTGCTTCTCTAGAAGTCTACAGCTCCCCTGTGCTCCCCAAGTACAGGAAATACAAATCAAGGCATCCCTCTGAGCAACTCTGAGGAGACTAACCCCTTCTGGAAATTTCAGGAGAGAAACCATGAGGACAGGGACCATGAAGCCCAAGGTCTGAGCCAGTCATCATGACTTCATGTGACAGTGACTTTGGAGATTGAGATCCATTTTGTAGGATTTAAAAAGTTAAGAAAACTAGATTTCCTCAACATGAGATTTCCTTCTCCGTGCAATGTTAAGATGCACAAAATATTTGCTACTAAGGTAATTTCCCTGGTTTCATGCATATATTCTTTTTTATGCTTATATTCTTAAGGTTACTATTAAGTTCAGTTTAAGTCGATAATGTGGTGTTGAATTATCAGTATATTTAAAATACCGTGTGAAGAGCTCTAGGGCATTCAAACCTTAGTGAAGCAGTGACCGAGTTTTAAGAAGCATATATGTACTCAGTCACTTCAATTGTGTCCAACTGTATGACCCTATGGACTGTAGCCCTCCAGGCTCCTCTGTCTATGGGATTTCCTAGGCAAGAATACTGGAATGGGATGCCATACGCTTCTCCAGGGGACGTACCCAACCCAGGGATGGAACCTGCTTCTCCTGCAGATTCTTTACCACTGAGCCACCATAGAAGCCCCTCAGGAGCATATAATTTGACACAAAATAAGCCTGATGAACAAGGGGAAAAAGATCTCATTGAGAACCAAATTGGTGTCAAATACTTTCTATACAATCATTTCAGATGGGGCAGATGGCAGATATAATAGAGAGGCTTAATAATTGGCCAGATTGTGGGGAGAGCCAGAGCCTGGGCCAGAGTTTCTGCATCTTCATGAGCCAGTTCCAATCCCCCTTTCCTTTTGATGGATGAGGTCATCCAGAGGCTTTGACCCCTGGTTGGCCCACAAACTGAACTCAGGCATTTCTGGAGGCTGCACACCCTTTCCCCTGTCCTTTGAATGTCCATTCAGTACATTGTCCCTATCGTAGGAACTGTCCCAAGGACATGACCTTGAGAGAGGAAGATGTTGCATAGATCATCTGAACAGCATACATGACTGAGCCCAATTAAGGGCTCAGGATAAAATCTTAAGGATCTGGAGACTGGTTCTGGAGATCCACTCATCTTGCAGAGTCCAAGGCAAGCCTGGTTTGTGAGATCACTCCAGAGTGATCTGCCTCTTTCTTGAGTCTCCTTTCCCTTTGGAGAGAGACTGCTTTCAAGTGTCACCTGGGAAACTCCTGCGGTTTTGTGCTCAGTGACTCAGTTATGACTCTTTTGCAACTCCATGGCTGCATGTAGCCCTCCAGGCTCCTTTGTACATGGAGTTTTTATCCCAGCAAGAATACTGATGGGTGGCCATTTCCTCCTTTAGGGGATCTTCCTGACCCAGGAATCAAACCTGTGTCTCCTGCAATGGCAGGGAGATTCTTTTCCACTGAATCAGCTGGGAAGTCCAGATATGTTCTGCTTGCCTTAAATGTGGAAAATGCAAGCTGCAGTCAGATATACAAACACAAGTCTTATAATCTTAAGAAAGAAATAGTATTCTGACCATAAAGAAGGGAATGAAACTCACTTCAGTTGGAAGGATGAAGGCAGGGCTGTCTTTGTTGTGAGATGATGGTTTTTGAAGGGTGTTAATCCAGCAATCTGGTGCTGGGACAGAGAAGTCTCTGGTGTAGTGTGAAAAACATTAGTTTTGTAAACAGATGAACCTTATGAGCTCATATGTATAGAACCAGGAAACTTGAGAAGCATTCTGGAACAAGGAAGCTCTCTAGTTTGAGTACTATTTGCCATGAGGATGCTTTTCTTCTAGCTTTATTGGAGCATGATTGATAAGCAAAAATTGTGTATATTTAGGTTACACAGCGTGATATTTTGACATATGTATATGTTATATAGTGATAACAACAATCAAGCTAATTAACATATCATCACCTCACATAGCTATCCTTTGTGTGTGTGTGTGTGTGTGTGTGTGATGAGGACATTTGAGATCCATTTCCTTAGCAAATTGCAAGTATACAGTAGAGTAATATTGAGTATAGTGCTGTCCATTAGATCTCTGGAACTTACTCATCTTACACCTGGAAGTTTGAACACTTTCACTAGCGTCTACACATTTTCCCCACTTCTCAGTCCCTGATAATCAATATTCTATTCTTTTCTTACTATGAATTTTGCTCTTTTGAAAGTGTCTACATATAAGTGAGATCATGAACTTTTTATCTTTCTCTGTCTGGCTTATTTGCCTTAACATAATGGCCTCCAGGTTTATCCATGTCATAGTAAATGGCAGAATTTCCTTCTCATTTAAAGCTTAATAATATTATATTTTATCTATATCTATACATATCAATGTTTTAATCCATTCATTTAAATTTTTTGTTGGAATATAGTTGTTTTATGATTATATATATATATATATATATATATATATATATCCCAACATCAAGGTCTTTTTCAGTGAGTCGACTCTTCCCATCAAGTGGCTAAAGTATTGGAGCTTCAACATAAGTCCTTCTAATGAATATTCACGATTGATTTCCTTTAGAGTTGACTGACTTGATCTCCTTGCAGTCCAAGGACACCCTGATATTGGGATGGACTGAGGGCAGGAGGAGAAGGGGGCAGCAGAGGAGGAGATGGCAGCATCTAGAAATTGGGTAGACAGAGGTTTTAAATTAATGTTTTTCATGAGTAAGCAACTAAATACACATCAAGAGAAAGGATAAATGCTTCCAAGTGGCTCAGAATTCTCTACCTTTGGATATATAGAACATGGTGAGAAATGAGAAAGCCAAAAGGAGAGTTCTATTTGGTTTAGAAGGTGTGCAAATTTATTAGTTTCTTGAATGAGCTTGACATCATGCTAGTAACACACTGGTCCTGGCAGGATCAGATGACAGACTGATAAGATGGGATGATAAAGAAAAAAAAGGTCATGCTTCTTATAAAACAGTTTTCCTCCAATTAAAAAATAAATTAAAAAATGACATGTACCCCAATGTTCACTGCAGCACTATGTACATTAGCCAAGACTTGAAAGCAGTGTAAATCTATGTCAGCAAATGAATGGATAAAGTAGATGTGCTACATATATACAGATTTTTCCTGGTGGATCAGAGGTAAAGAATCTGCCTGCAATGCAGGAGACCTGTGCTCAATCCCTGGATTGGGAGGATTTCCTGGAGAAGGGAATCACTACCCACTCCAGCATTTTTGCTTGGAGAATTCCGTGAATTGAGAAGCCTGGCAGGCTGCAGACAACAGGGTCACAGAATTGGACACTATATACAATGGAATATTACTTATCCCGAAAAAGGAAAGAAATTGAGTCAGTTGTGGGTATGTGAATGGACCTAGAGACCATCATACATAATGAAGTCAACCAGAAAGAGGAAAACCAAATATTGCATAGTAATGCATGTGTGTGGAAACTAGAAAGATGCTACTGATGAGACTGTTTGCAAAATAGTAAAAGAGAGGCAGAGGTAGAGAAAGGCCGCATGGATCAGAAGGGGAAGACGAGGATGGGAGGAACTGAGAGAGCAACATTGACAAACACATGCTCTCATGTATAAAATTAAGGGAGATCAACCCTGAATCTTCAGTACTTTGGCTGCCTGATGTGAACAGATGACTCATTGGAAAAGACTCATCTATTTTTCCTGATGCTGGAGAAGGGGACGACAGAGGACAAGGTGGTTGGATGGCATCACTGAGTCAAACGACCTGAGTTAGAGCAAGCTCTGGGAGATGAAGAAGGACAGGGAAGCCTGATGTGCCACAGTTCATGGGGTTGCAAAAAGTCGGACACAACTGAGCGACTGAATGGAACTGACTAATGTGTACAATAGATAGCCAGTGGGAAGCTGCTGTATAAAACAGGAAACTCAGCTCGGTGCTCTGTGATGACTTAGAGGGGTGGGATGGAGAGGTGGGAGGAAGACTCAAGTGGGAGGGACTATTTACGTACTTATAGCAGATGCCCATGGTTGCCCAGCAGAAACTAACACAACATTGTAAAGCAATTGTACTCCAATAAAAAATTAAATATCTAAAAAAACACCGTTGTGTTTCCTGAGGAGCTATGCTTTGGGCCACGGTGCAGAGATCTCAAAGAAAAGCCATCTCTACACAGTTCATTGTCTTCACTAGGATCAGCACTAAGAATAGCAATAAACGGTGAGGTCAGATGTGCTACCGGCTTTTGTTAGGAAAAATCAATCGTTTTTCTGTATTGAGAAGGAACACCTAGCATCGGCATTTAAGATTGTCTTTCAACAAGAGTGAGCTGTGATAGATGGAGGGGCCTTGACTAGCAGAAAAATAAAGTGAGCAGAACAAATACTGGGTAGCAGGCAGAAATCTAAAGTGATTAATTTTGAACAAATTTTAGACACACAAGCATCATTATTTATGTCCCATCTTCTGATCATGTTGCTGGATGGGAAGAGGGCAGTCAAGGCTGACAGTGTTATACTCCAGAAAGACAGGGAGACCCATGACCCGGTTCTCAGTGAATAAAAGGAATGCTTTTACAAAACGACAAAATTAAGTGAAATCTTAAAATTCTTAAAGACATGGAGAATACTTTACTTTTATTTTACAACATCTGAATAATGTAGACACTGTTTTGTGGTGATTTAGTCACTAAATTGTGTCCAAACACATGCTCTCATGTATAAAATTAAGGGAGATCAACCCTGAATCTTCAGTACTTTGGCTGCCTGATGTGAACAGATGACTCATTGGAAAAGACTCATCTATTTTTCCTGATGCTGGAGAAGGGGACGACAGAGGACAAGGTGGTTGGATGGCATCACTGAGTCAAACGACCTGAGTTAGAGCAAGCTCTGGGAGATGAAGAAGGACAGGGAAGCCTGATGTGCCACAGTTCATGGGGTTGCAAAAAGTCGGACACAACTGAGCGACTGAATGGAACTGACTAATGTGTACAATAGATAGCCAGTGGGAAGCTGCTGTATAAAACAGGAAACTCAGCTCGGTGCTCTGTGATGACTTAGAGGGGTGGGATGGAGAGGTGGGAGGAAGACTCAAGTGGGAGGGACTATTTACGTACTTATAGCAGATGCCCATGGTTGCCCAGCAGAAACTAACACAACATTGTAAAGCAATTGTACTCCAATAAAAAATTAAATATCTAAAAAAACACCGTTGTGTTTCCTGAGGAGCTATGCTTTGGGCCACGGTGCAGAGATCTCAAAGAAAAGCCATCTCTACACAGTTCATTGTCTTCACTAGGATCAGCACTAAGAATAGCAATAAACGGTGAGGTCAGATGTGCTACCGGCTTTTGTTAGGAAAAATCAATCGTTTTTCTGTATTGAGAAGGAACACCTAGCATCGGCATTTAAGATTGTCTTTCAACAAGAGTGAGCTGTGATAGATGGAGGGGCCTTGACTAGCAGAAAAATAAAGTGAGCAGAACAAATACTGGGTAGCAGGCAGAAATCTAAAGTGATTAATTTTGAACAAATTTTAGACACACAAGCATCATTATTTATGTCCCATCTTCTGATCATGTTGCTGGATGGGAAGAGGGCAGTCAAGGCTGACAGTGTTATACTCCAGAAAGACAGGGAGACCCATGACCCGGTTCTCAGTGAATAAAAAGGAATGCTTTTACAAAACGACAAAATTAAGTGAAATCTTAAAATTCTTAAAGACATGGAGAATACTTTACTTTTATTTTACAACATCTGAATAATGTAGACACTGTTTTGTGGTGATTTAGTCACTAAATTGTGTCCAACTCTTGTGACCCCAGTGATTATAGACCACAAGGTTCCTCTGTCCATGGGATTCTCTAGGCAAGAATACTGGAGTGGATTACCATTTCCTTCTCTAGGAGGTCATCCTGACCTAGGGACAGAACCTGTCTCCTGCATTGGAAGATGGTCTCCTGAATTGTAGATGGATTCTTAACTGACTGAGCCAGCCATCCCATGCCAGTATTTTTGTTTGGAAAATTCCATGGGCAAAGGAAGCTGGTGGGCTAAAGTTCATGGAGTTGCGAGAGTAGGACATAAGTTGGTAACTAAATCACCACAAACACACAATGGTAGACAATGTTGTACACTAAAAACTCATAGAAGAGCCTCCCTTATTTTAGGATCACAAGTAGTCATGGGCACAAGTTCTAAAGGTAGACTGCCCAAACTTTATTCTTGTTCACTATACTAGCCAGGGGCAATCACCCAACCTCTCTTTTCCTTACATTTTTTATCTGTAAAATGGGGTTAGAATGCATGTGTGTCTGCTAAGTTGCTTCAATCCTGTCCAACTCTATGCAATCCTATGGACTTGTAGCCCAGAAGGCTCCTCTGTTCATGGGATTCTCCAGGAATGAATACTGGAGCGGGTTGCCTTGCTCTCCTCCAGGGGATCTTCCAGACCCAGGAATCAAACCCTCATCTCTTTATGTCTCCTGCATTGGCAGGCAGGCTCTTTACCACCAGTGCCACCTGGGAGGACGGGGCTATAGCAGTACTCACCTTAGCCACATGATAACCAGATTTGTTCCTATACATAAAGCCCTTGAAACAGTGCCTATAGAGTTTTTGTTACGTAAAAAATAAAATAAAATGCATCCTAGGTAAAAGTGTGGTTCCAGATTAAAAGAATAAAATTCAGTAAAAAGAGGAATCAACCAGGACTTACCTTTTCACCTAGAAATAGCTCAGTCCTGAGAGAACCTCACATATACTCAGTTTTCTCAGACTTTCAATCTTATTGGGAGATATTAAAGCCAGAGAAATCAGCAAGGAAATTCAGGGTCAGGATGAATTTCCTAGTTTTGTTCTAATTTCCCCCAAGATTCTTAAAATGGCACCTGAAGCCCCAATATTCCCCCAAAATAAAAGCAAATAGATCAGAGAATTACAAAAGAACTGACAAATGAAAGAAACTGGAATAATATTTGGGTAGATGCTACCATGATTCCTCTGCTCCAGAATTCTGTCTGTGTCTAGATTACAATCAAGGGTTCTATTTTAAATTGGATCTTGGAGGGTTAAGGAAAATCAATAAGGAACTTTAGAGTGCAGATAACTTAAATTTCCAATATTCTGTGGGACAATGAAATTTATCACTATGTCTACCCTAGAGCATAATTTGTTTTCCTAGGAACTGTCAAAAACCCCATAAATTATGAAGATTCATTCTACAGAGACCTAAATGATTTTACTTTTAAAAAGTCAAATATTCTTGAAGGCAAAATATGAGGTAAAAAGGCATTAAAAATATAAATATGAGCTATGTTGATTGAGGAAGTTATATAATTTTACAAGTGTTAAGGGCATATATTTCTATAAATACAGCCTTAAGATAACACTCCTGTTAAAATGTTAGTCACTCAGCCATGTCCAATTCTTTGTGTTCCCATGGACTATAGCCCATCAGGCTCCTTTGTCCATGGACTTCAACAGGCAACAATATTGGGGTGGGTAGCCATTTGCTTCTCAAGGAGCTCTTCCTGACCTGGTGATCAGACTTGAGTCTCCTGCATTGTAGGCAGACTCTTTACTTTCTGAGTCACCATTGGAATACATAACACACTTAGTTGTCTGGGTTTTCCCTTGGTGTTTGCTCTTCAGCACAGTTGAATGTCGTGTCCCTGATCTTACCTCAGTATCCACACCTCAGCCCTTATGCATGCAGATACTTTAATCTTATTTATAAGTGTGACCCAGAGCAAGTTTTATGATTTCAGGCTTATTACAGTGCAAAATGATTTACAGTTATTAAGCATCATTTATTTCCTAAGTGAAATTCCTCCATCAGCCACAATTCCAAAGTTGCATTTACAGGGGGAAAAATTAAAATGAGAAAAAATGATGAAGAACTGAGCCAAATTGGATGGTACTAAAGAAATAAGAGAGCCAACTCATTGTGAAAGACCCTGATGCTGGGAAGATTGAAGGCAGGAAGAGAAAAGGCTGACAGAGAATGGGATGGTTGGATGGTGTCACCAACTCAGTGGACAAGAATTTGAGCAAACTCTGGGAAATAATGAAGGACAGAGAAGTCTGGTGTGCTGCAATTCATGGGGTCTCAAAGAGTCAGACATGACAGTGACTGATTAACAACAAAAAGAAATAAGTATGACGCAAAAACACTATTGTATTTTAAGACCCTCCCATGGAAGGCCACTGAGAACTCCTGGATAATTGCAGACTGTGATTTGGTTGACTTTTCTGACTTCCAGTAGATTGTCTGATTTAATAGCTTCTTAATATCAGTAAACTAATAATTGTTCTTTACAGCATCAAACTTTAATTTCACTACCAGACACATTCTTAACTGAGTGTCATTTTTGCTTTGGCCCAGCCTCTTTTCCCTAAAAATATAAATATGAGCTATGTTGATTGAGGAAGTTATATAATTTTACAAGTGTTAAGGGCATATATTTCTATAAATACAGCCTTAAGATAACACTCCTGTTAAAATGTTAGTCACTCAGCCATGTCCAATTCTTTGTGTTCCCATGGACTATAGCCCATCAGGCTCCTTTGTCCATGGACTTCAACAGGCAACAATATTGGGGTGGGTAGCCATTTGCTTCTCAAGGAGCTCTTCCTGACCTGGTGATCAGACTTGAGTCTCCTGCATTGTAGGCAGACTCTTTACTTTCTGAGTCACCATTGGAATACATAACACACTTAGTTGTCTGGGTTTTCCCTTGGTGTTTGCTCTTCAGCACAGTTGAATGTCGTGTCCCTGATCTTACCTCAGTATCCACACCTCAGCCCTTATGCATGCAGATACTTTAATCTTATTTATAAGTGTGACCCAGAGCAAGTTTTATGATTTCAGGCTTATTACAGTGCAAAATGATTTACAGTTATTAAGCATCATTTATTTCCTAAGTGAAATTCCTCCATCAGCCACAATTCCAAAGTTGCATTTACAGGGGGAAAAATTAAAATGAGAAAAAATGATGAAGAACTGAGCCAAATTGGATGGTACTAAAGAAATAAGAGAGCCAACTCATTGTGAAAGACCCTGATGCTGGGAAGATTGAAGGCAGGAAGAGAAAAGGCTGACAGAGAATGGGATGGTTGGATGGTGTCACCAACTCAGTGGACAAGAATTTGAGCAAACTCTGGGAAATAATGAAGGACAGAGAAGTCTGGTGTGCTGCAATTCATGGGGTCTCAAAGAGTCAGACATGACAGTGACTGATTAACAACAAAAAGAAATAAGTATGACGCAAAAACACTATTGTATTTTAAGACCCTCCCATGGAAGGCCACTGAGAACTCCTGGATAATTGCAGACTGTGATTTGGTTGACTTTTCTGACTTCCAGTAGATTGTCTGATTTAATAGCTTCTTAATATCAGTAAACTAATAATTGTTCTTTACAGCATCAAACTTTAATTTCACTACCAGACACATTCTTAACTGAGTGTCATTTTTGCTTTGGCCCAGCCACTTCATTCTTACTAGCAATTCCCGTCCACTCTTCCCCAGTAGCATGTTGGACACCTTCTGATCTGGGGGACTCATCTTCTGGTGTAATATATTTTTGCTTGTTCTTACCATCTGGGATGTTCTCTAGGCAAGAATACTGGAGTGGGTTGTCATTTCCTTCTCCAGTGACCACGTCAAAACTCTTCAGTATGACCCATCCATCTTGAGTGGCCCAGCATGGCATGGCCCATAGCTTCATTGAGTTATGCAAGCCCCTTTGCCATGATCCATGAAGGGGATTGTACTATGCTTTTAAGGTCCTTACTTTTGAAAATGTCTTTTATTTTCTCTACTCAAATTTTACACAGGCAAATGCTTTGTCTTGATCACAAGAATGGGAAGCAGGTGGCTAGGAAACATGGTTTGAGGTGCTGGTTGGGCCACTAACCAACTTGGGGAACTTAGACTGGTAAATCTGTATTTCCCAGTTTCAAATAATGGCAAAAATATCTCCTGTTGGGTTTTCTTAGGAATTAAGTAAACAAAAAACAGTACATGAAACATGTGGGCAGTGCAGAGATGAAGTCAGTGTTTAGCTGTGGAGATTCACCTTGCTAAGATTAAGAGATTTTTGCAAAGTTGCACCACGTATGAAGACCAGAGCCAGAGTGAATAGCCGGATTCACTGGACCCATGGCAGTGTCTAAATGCATACATCACAAAACTTGACTTTTGATTCTGACCTTAGGCTATTCACAACATCTTGCCTTTGACTTTCTAAACTGTATTGTAATAACACATAGCAGAGAATGGGATGGTTGGATGGTGTCACCAACTCAGTGGACAAGAATTTGAGCAAACTCTGGGAAATAATGAAGGACAGAGAAGTCTGGTGTGCTGCAATTCATGGGGTCTCAAAGAGTCAGACATGACAGTGACTGATTAACAACAAAAAGAAATAAGTATGACGCAAAACACTATTGTATTTTAAGACCCTCCCATGGAAGGCCACTGAGAACTCCTGGATAATTGCAGACTGTGATTTGGTTGACTTTTCTGACTTCCAGTAGATTGTCTGATTTAATAGCTTCTTAATATCAGTAAACTAATAATTGTTCTTTACAGCATCAAACTTTAATTTCACTACCAGACACATTCTTAACTGAGTGTCATTTTTGCTTTGGCCCAGCCACTTCATTCTTACTAGCAATTCCCGTCCACTCTTCCCCAGTAGCATGTTGGACACCTTCTGATCTGGGGGACTCATCTTCTGGTGTAATATATTTTTGCTTGTTCTTACCATCTGGGATGTTCTCTAGGCAAGAATACTGGAGTGGGTTGTCATTTCCTTCTCCAGTGACCACGTCAAAACTCTTCAGTATGACCCATCCATCTTGAGTCGCCCAGCATGGCCCATAGCTTCATTGAGTTATGCAAGCCCCTTTGCCATGATCCATGAAGGGGATTGTACTATGCTTTTAAGGTCCTTACTTTTGAAAATGTCTTTTATTTTCTCTACTCAAATTTTACACAGGCAAATGCTTTGTCTTGATCACAAGAATGGGAAGCAGGTGGCTAGGAAACATGGTTTGAGGTGCTGGTTGGGCCACTAACCAACTTGGGGAACTTAGACTGGTAAATCTGTATTTCCCAGTTTCAAATAATGGCAAAAATATCTCCTGTTGGGTTTTCTTAGGAATTAAGTAAACAAAAAACAGTACATGAAACATGTGGGCAGTGCAGAGATGAAGTCAGTGTTTAGCTGTGGAGATTCACCTTGCTAAGATTAAGAGATTTTTGCAAAGTTGCACCACGTATGAAGACCAGAGCCAGAGTGAATAGCCGGATTCACTGGACCCATGGCAGTGTCTAAATGCATACATCACAAAACTTGACTTTTGATTCTGACCTTAGGCTATTCACAACATCTTGCCTTTGACTTTCTAAACTGTATTGTAATAACACATAGCAGATTTGGAAGTTAGATTTGATTTACTCTGAGGTAACCACAGTTGATGGTTATTTTTGCAGAGCTGGTGGAGGTGAACAGAAAAAATGAAACTATGATAATAGTGACTTCTTATCTGTGCATAGCTTCTGAATGCTTAGTGGGGAACACAAGCATTCATGGCATTACATTCACTGGTGCTAAAAAGGTATGCCTATTTCTTGAAATAGTGTATATTTCACTTTTGAGAACACCATGTTTAAATAATTTGATGTAGTAAAGGATGTCAATAGTTGTGATCTAATATAGCTTTAGCTAATATTTAGTGAACATTATTATAAATTATTAATATTACTTATTGTTAAGATATGGAAGAATACAATGAATGTAATAAAATTCACAGATATTTTTACAATCCTGAAATGATTATTTTGAATTCTTTGCCATGTTTTGTATTATACAGATAAAACTTTATTCTCAAGTAATTGCTACCATAAAATGGCGCTAATTGTCATTTCTATGACTATTAACACTTTATAGTATTGGTTTTTGCTATGAAAATTTACATTTGCAGCAAGCTAAAGTACCTATCCTTTGCAACTTTTAAACATAACATCATGTTTTAGTAATTTATCCATGTTCATACATATAGGTCAAACGCATTCCTCTTTGCTTACTACATAAATATTGCATTGTTTGAAAAAAATACCGTGATTGTAAGTCCTGAGAAGGAACGACACATGTTCTCTGCTTTGCTGTAGCACATAGAGCTGCTGTGAAGATGCTTGAATGTGTTTCTTGGGCGATTGTGTCTCTCTAGGATTAGACTGGTAAATTTCTGTCACTAACCAACTTGGGGAACTTAGACTGGTAAATCTGTATTTCCCAGTTTCAAATAATGGCAAAAATATCTCCTGTTGGGTTTTCTTAGGAATTAAGTAAACAAAAAACAGTACATGAAACATGTGGGCAGTGCAGAGATGAAGTCAGTGTTTAGCTGTGGAGATTCACCTTGCTAAGATTAAGAGATTTTTGCAAAGTTGCACCACGTATGAAGACCAGAGCCAGAGTGAATAGCCGGATTCACTGGACCCATGGCAGTGTCTAAATGCATACATCACAAAACTTGACTTTTGATTCTGACCTTAGGCTATTCACAACATCTTGCCTTTGACTTTCTAAACTGTATTGTAATAACACATAGCAGATTTGGAAGTTAGATTTGATTTACTCTGAGGTAACCACAGTTGATGGTTATTTTTGCAGAGCTGGTGGAGGTGAACAGAAAAAATGAAACTATGATAATAGTGACTTCTTATCTGTGCATAGCTTCTGAATGCTTAGTGGGGAACACAAGCATTCATGGCATTACATTCACTGGTGCTAAAAAGGTATGCCTATTTCTTGAAATAGTGTATATTTCACTTTTGAGAACACCATGTTTAAATAATTTGATGTAGTAAAGGATGTCAATAGTTGTGATCTAATATAGCTTTAGCTAATATTTAGTGAACATTATTATAAATTATTAATATTACTTATTGTTAAGATATGGAAGAATACAATGAATGTAATAAAATTCACAGATATTTTTACAATCCTGAAATGATTATTTTGAATTCTTTGCCATGTTTTGTATTATACAGATAAAACTTTATTCTCAAGTAATTGCTACCATAAAATGGCGCTAATTGTCATTTCTATGACTATTAACACTTTATAGTATTGGTTTTTGCTATGAAAATTTACATTTGCAGCAAGCTAAAGTACCTATCCTTTGCAACTTTTAAACATAACATCATGTTTTAGTAATTTATCCATGTTCATACATATAGGTCAAACGCATTCCTCTTTGCTTACTACATAAATATTGCATTGTTTGAAAAAAATACCGTGATTGTAAGTCCTGAGAAGGAACGACACATGTTCTCTGCTTTGCTGTAGCACATAGAGCTGCTGTGAAGATGCTTGAATGTGTTTCTTGGGCGATTGTGTCTCTCTCTAGGACATACCCCTGGACTGCGTATCTTGAGGTATGTGTTGTTTCTTCAGATTTACCTGGTATTGTTAAATTGTTCCTGGAGGAGGCTTTATCAATTAATATTTTTACTGACTGTTAGTGCTTTTCTTGTTTTTTCTTTTTCCCTACCCTCATGAAGTGGTTAGGTGTTAGATGCTGGTAGTGATGGGATAATTCATTTTCTTGTTAACTTGGCTTTCCATTATTATAAGTGAAGATTAAGAACTATACATATAAAGAGCAGGTGATTCAAGTTTTCAGTACTTTTCATTTCAGGGAATGGGATTAATGTCCATTGACTTGAACTAGTCCAGAAGTCTACAAATCCTTCTTGGCTCTTCCATCTCCACTGGTCATCAATCTCTTTTGATTCTTCCTCCTAGTGTGTTTCAATTCTTCTCACTCCTCACTTCCACTAGCATCCTGGTGAAATCTATCACCCTTGGTTATATGTGTGCTCCATCGCTCAATCATGTCTGACTTTTTACAACCGCATGGACTGTAGCCCACCAGGCTCCTCTGTCCATGGGATTTTCCAGGCAAGTATATTGAATAGGGTTGCCATTTCCTTCTCCTGGCATCTTCCTGACCTAGGGATTGAACCCCCATCTCCTGCATTGGCAGATGGGTTCTTTACCACTGAGCCACTTGGGAAGCCCATATGCAGCTATAGCAGACTGCTGCACTGGATTTTTATTGAGACTGCTAGGCTTTCTCTAGTTGTAGAGCACAAGCTCTAGAGGATGCAGGCTCGATAGTTGCTGCAGATGGGCTTAGTTGTCCCATGGCATGTGGGATCTTGGTTGTTGGACCAGGGATTGAAACTGGGTCCCCTCCATTGAAAGGCAGATTCTTAACCACTGGCCTCCCAGGAAAAACCCTAGGAGACTCTTAATTGGTCTCCCCAAAATCCAGTTTTGGATTCTTAGTTTGCCTTCTCCTTCCACAGATCAACTGGAGCAATCATTTCTAGAGGAAATTATAAACCTACATTAGTTTTTTAGTTGAGTATTTAAAATGATGATGCAATGTAATTCTACATCAAGCACAGGCACACATAGATATTTGCCAGCAGACCTAAAGAAATAGTTTGATTTTCTAAATCTCAGTTTAATTAAGCCTCTTGTTCAAAATCTATCATTATTTCTACACATCAATAAATTATTAACACAAGGTTTTGTGCTTTTCATTTAATAGTTCTTTATCTAAAATGAGTTTACTTTCTATAAAATGAAACACAGTCACTTAAAGTCTGAAGATCTTAACTCTAATCCTCACTTATTGCCTACCAGGCATTTGACTTCCAATAAATTAACATCTAAGAGGATTTAATCAGGAACCTAAACATCGAATACATCTTTACAGTTGAATGTTATAAATGATATTGAAATGATTATCCACTAAAAAATTCAGTCGGTCTTAGTGTTTTTTTCTCAAATCATCATTATCTAAAATGACAATGTTTTCACATGATAGTGGTATATAAAGTCTTTGGTCAGATAGTACTTCTCTACTTATAGCTCTCTAATCATGAGCCCATTAAATTCGTTCTTGTAGAAAAGGAAAGCTAGATAGTAAATTTTAATTAATTTGGGGCAGAGTTATTTGTACAGCTGCTTTTTACAAGAGTTATATGTTAGTTTAAATCTTATGTACCTCTAGATAGATTTTTTCAAAACCTTTTCTAAAAGGCTAGAGTACCATTTGATATGCTCAAGTTAATACAGTCTAAGCTAGTAGCCCTTTTGTGCAGACAGTAACATAGCAATATGCAACTTAAGTATATATCATATACAACAAATTATTGTTGAGCTAATTTAAGGATATTGGCTCAGTTGTTGAAAAGATTTATCTCTACCAGTGCATTATTTAAGAGATGATGTGGGTTGGAATGGCAAAGCCACAAATTTGAAATACAAGTGAAATGGTTTAGTTTAGGCTTAGGAATGATCTATATAACAGGACTTCTAAATTTTTCATGAGGACACTGTCTGTGAAATGAAATATTTTCTGCTTTAAGCTCTACGATTGATGGTTTTGTTCAGTCTCCCAAAATCCAGTTTTGGATTCTTAGTTTGCCTTCTCCTTCCACAGATCAACTGGAGCAATCATTTCTAGAGGAAATTATAAACCTACATTAGTTTTTTAGTTGAGTATTTAAAATGATGATGCAATGTAATTCTACATCAAGCACAGGCACACATAGATATTTGCCAGCAGACCTAAAGAAATAGTTTGATTTTCTAAATCTCAGTTTAATTAAGCCTCTTGTTCAAAATCTATCATTATTTCTACACATCAATAAATTATTAACACAAGGTTTTGTGCTTTTCATTTAATAGTTCTTTATCTAAAATGAGTTTACTTTCTATAAAATGAAACACAGTCACTTAAAGTCTGAAGATCTTAACTCTAATCCTCACTTATTGCCTACCAGGCATTTGACTTCCAATAAATTAACATCTAAGAGGATTTAATCAGGAACCTAAACATCGAATACATCTTTACAGTTGAATGTTATAAATGATATTGAAATGATTATCCACTAAAAAATTCAGTCGGTCTTAGTGTTTTTTTCTCAAATCATCATTATCTAAAATGACAATGTTTTCACATGATAGTGGTATATAAAGTCTTTGGTCAGATAGTACTTCTCTACTTATAGCTCTCTAATCATGAGCCCATTAAATTCGTTCTTGTAGAAAAGGAAAGCTAGATAGTAAATTTTAATTAATTTGGGGCAGAGTTATTTGTACAGCTGCTTTTTACAAGAGTTATATGTTAGTTTAAATCTTATGTACCTCTAGATAGATTTTTTCAAAACCTTTTCTAAAAGGCTAGAGTACCATTTGATATGCTCAAGTTAATACAGTCTAAGCTAGTAGCCCTTTTGTGCAGACAGTAACATAGCAATATGCAACTTAAGTATATATCATATACAACAAATTATTGTTGAGCTAATTTAAGGATATTGGCTCAGTTGTTGAAAAGATTTATCTCTACCAGTGCATTATTTAAGAGATGATGTGGGTTGGAATGGCAAAGCCACAAATTTGAAATACAAGTGAAATGGTTTAGTTTAGGCTTAGGAATGATCTATATAACAGGACTTCTAAATTTTTCATGAGGACACTGTCTGTGAAATGAAATATTTTCTGCTTTAAGCTCTACGATTGATGGTTTTTGTTCAGTTGTGTAGGACTCTTTGAGACCACATAGACTGCAGCACACCAAGCTTCCCTTTATTTCACTGTCTGCCAAAGTTTGCTCAAATGTGTGTCCATTGATGACACCATTCAACCGTCTGTTGTCCCTTCTCCTCCTGCCTTCAATCTTTCCCAGCATTAGGATCTTTTCCAGTGAGTCATCTCTTCCCATCGGGTGGCCAAAGGATTGGAGCTTCAGCTTCAGCATCAGTCCTTCCAGTGAATATTCAGGGTTGGTTTCCTTTAGCATTGACTGATTTGATCTCCTTGCTCAAGACACGCAAGTCTTCTCCAGCACCACAGTTGGAAAGCAGCAATCCTTTGGCCCTCAGCCTTTAAGGTCCAGCTCTCACATCTGTGCATAACTACTGGAAAAACCAAAGCTTTGACTATACACATCTTTGTTGGCAAAGTGATCTCTCTCTGTTTTTCAATACACTCTCTTGGTTTGTCTCATATTTTCTTCCAAGGAGAAAGCAAATATCTTTTAATTTCATGGTTGCAGTCACCATCTGCAGTGATTTTGGAGTCCAAGGAAATAAAATCTACCAGTGTTTCTACTCTTTATCCATCTGTTTGGCATGAAGTGATGAGCCTGGATGCCATGATCTTAGTTTTTGAATGCTGAGTTTTAAGCACTCTCTCACCTTCATCAGGAGGCTCTTTAGTTACTCTTTGCTTTCTGCCATAAGGGTGGTGTCATCTGCACATCTGAGTTTGTTGAGACTTCCTCCAGCAATCTTGATTCCAGCTTGTGCTTTATCCAGTCTGGCATTTCCCATGATGTACTCTGCAAGGGGATCAAATCAGCTAATCCTAAAGGGAAGTCAACCCTGAATAGTCATTGGAAGGATTGATGCTAAAGTTCATTGAAGCTCCAATACTTTGGGCACCTATGTGAAGAACCGACTTGTTGGAAAGGACCCTGATGGTGGGAAAAATAGAAGGCAGAAGGAGAAGGGGATGACAGAGGATGAGATCATTGGATGGCATCACTGACTCAAGGAACATGAGTTTGAGTAAGCTCCCAGAGATGGTGATAGACAGGGAAGCCTGGCATGTTGTAGTCCATGGGGTTGCAAAGAATCAGACACGACTGAGCAACTGAACTGAACTGAACTCTGTATATAACTTAAATAAGCAGGGTGACAATATACAGCCTTGCTGTACTCCTTTTCCAATTTCGAGTCAGTTCATTGTTCATGCTGGTTCTCACTGTTGCTTTTAATCTGCATACAGGTTTCTTAGGAGGCAGGTAAGGTGGTCTGGTACTCCCATCTCTTTAGGAATTTTCCATAGTTTCTTGTGATCTAGGCAATGAAAGGGTATAGCATAGTCAATTAAGCAGAAGTAAGCCATAAACAAGCCTTTTCCACATGCAGATTTCTGAGTCCAGGTGCAACAAAGCCAGCTATTTGAAAGCCATCAACTACTTCCTTCTAAGAGTGCAGAGGAGCTGGGGGTATGTGGGAGGTGGCCATCCACCACTTTCACCATCTATTACAGTAAAGGAGGAATTAGTATGTGAACAATAAAAAGAACACAGATAGTTAGATGTATATGGGGGAGACTATTTCAGCAAGCTTGGATGCTTGCATCTTCCCATTCATAGGAGATCACTAAATCTGTTCCTGTGAGAGATTTCTGTGCAAGATTTAGTTTTCTATTAATTAACAATACTTTTTCAATATTCTGATTACTTGTCAGTTGCTGTAAACTTGTATATAGTCGGTCTCTGATCCCACCTCCTTGAAGGCAGCTCTCTCTGGGTTGCCAGAAATACTGTCTCCCGGACTGGAGTCCTAACATTTCCATTGAATAAAATCTAACACTCAACTTAAGTTGCCCCTTTTTTTTAGGTGACATACCCTTAAAAAATACTTGAGGTAACATATTTTGTATCTCTAGTATGTACTTTCAAGGGAGAAAGTGTTGCAGTCTCTGATATTTTTAATTACATTAATTGGACAAAGAGGATAACCCTTATCATGGTTATCATAATTATCAATGAGCCGGTTCATTGGAAAAGACCCTGATGTTTGGAGAGATTGAAGGCAACAGGAGAAGGGTGTGGTAGAGGATGAGGTGGTTAGATAGTATCACTGACTCAAGGTGTAAGGGTTAGGAGGGAAAGGGGCAGGGCACAATTTTTGAAAAGAATTACAGCCCAATGACACAGCATAAACCCATTAGAATCAAATGGGTCCAAGATGGCAGACCAGAACTTGACCCTCAGTCAGTAAGCTAAATGACACACCCAGAGGCTCCATGACAGTTCTGCCCCTTCCTTAAAAGAGCTGGAATAATCCCCCCACTTGTTAGCATATGGAATTATCCAACCCATAAAAGCTAAGAATGCCATGTTTTCAGGGCTGCTGGATTCGCTCTATGATGGCCCACATTCTGTCTGTGGAGTATGCTTTCTCTGAATCTGAATAAATCCATTTCTTACCTATCACTTTGTCTCTCACTGAATTCTTCTCTGCAAAGAGACATGAAGAACCCGAGCCTCAGTGGGTCCAGATGCTGAGTGAGTGATTTTAATTAGCAGGGTTTTGGCTGGGTTTGAGTCCTGGCCACGTGGGTTCAAGTTCCAAACAGGATTTTGGCTGGGTTTGAGTCTCGGTCCCATGGGCTCAAGTCCCAAGCAGGGTTTGGACCGTGTTCGTGTCCTAGCCATGTGGGTTTAAGTCTCAAGCAGGGTTTGATTAGGTCTGGACCCTGAGTTTAAGTCTCAAATTGAGGTAGAACACTTTCAAACGGACATGAATATGAGCAAACTCCAGAGTTAGTGGAGGACAGAGGAACCTGGTGTGCTGTAGTCCATGGGGGTCACAAAGAGTGGAACATGATTTAGTGACTGAACAACAACAAGGAGCCTAGAAAACTACTTTAAAACTTTGGAGGTTTTAGAGTCCAAGCTCATTCTGCTTGCTGCACAACAGGTCAATGAGTCTGAGAGAAGAGGTGTTGAGGTAAGGAAAAGGACTTTATTTCAAAAGCAGTTGCCTGAGAAAATGGCAGGTTAGAGCCTGGAAATAAACCATCTTAGTGGAGTTTGGATGCCAGGTAATTTTATAGATCAGAAATGGGGGGGAGTGAGGAAGTACAGCAAAATGGCCATTAATCTTGCAAACATCTCTTAGAATGGCAAGCCTCAGGGCAGGGAATGTATTAACTTCTCCATTCCTGCCATCTACAGGTGGACAGGATTCTGAGCAAAGGCATTTTACTTCAGCAATCAGGAAGAGGGGCAGGGTCCTCCAAGCAAGCCATTAAGTATGATTATAATAATAAAAGCAACAGAAGGCAAGTCAGGGAATTAGTTTTCTTCATGGGGTCAGAATTGGTTTTCTCCCTGTAACAGAGGAACGAGGACTGCCACATGGTCAGCCATTTGCTCTTCCTGAGAGGAAGCATACATTGCTTCTCTTCTTTGACCACTTAGAACAACGTCTTTATGAGCCTGCTTGCAAGTGGTTCATGTATCAGACTATACATTGCCTGGTATATTATCTACAATTAAGAGCCATGGGTTGTGTTGTATGTATCGATGCTATCATAAAAAAATTTAACAGGTAGTACACTGTTGACTCATCCAAGAAATTCGGAAAGACTGAGTTTTAAAGAAGGAATAATCTAACTGTTAATCCAGTGATGAATTTTTTGGAATGGTTATTACTATCCAACAGGATGACTTGAAACAAGAAGGTCTTCTATATGGGGGGTGTCCAAGTTTCCCTCTTGTAAGGACAGCAGTCATATCAGATGAAGATTCCACCTTTTTATAGTATGAACTCGCCTTATTTTACCTGCTTGTTTTGCAAGGACCCTTTTCCTAAATAAGGTCACATTCTGAGGTCATGAGAGTTAGGATTTTATTATGGCTTTTGGGGGAACACTAATGAATCATAACAGATGACTAAATAAAAAGATTCAGTGGAAATTGTTTGTTGCTGAATATATGGATATGGAAAGACTGTTACAATGCAAGTTTTGTAACAGTATAAATAAGCTGTTAGTTTTTATAAACTAAAAATTTAGAGTATGTGAAAATGTTTGCTCAATTTAACTGAGTCATTGTATGCTACACACAGTACGCAAGTAAAACTGCTCCATCATATTCATTAACTCAGGAAAATCCATCTATAGAATTACTCTCACTCAGGGTCAGCTAATTGTTATTCTTCAATCGTTCGTTGTTTTTGTGTCCCTTAAGTAGTTAAAATTTGAAATAAACTCACTGTGATCCACATCTCATTATTACTTTAGCGTGTCATATAGAATATGATGTGTCATTCTAGAGGTGAAGAGCAGAGTTCTGGAGACAGACCACATCATTTAGGGAAGAGAATGGCAACCCACTTCAGTGTTCTTGCCTGGATAATTACATGGACAAAGGAACCTGTTGGACTACAGGCCATGGGGTCACAAAGAGTCAGACAGGACTGAATAGCTAAGAACAAGAAGTGAAGAGCAAGCTCTGTCACTTAGCAAGAATGTGACTTTTGAGTGACTTGTTGATTATCTCTACTTCTTTTAACTGAACAAGAAACATACTCATGGTAGCTACTTGATGAGATTATACTGGTACGAGGCATCTGTTCTAGTATGTAGAAAACAGTCTGACAGATAGAAAAAGTCTGATAAATATTACTTTTTTAAACTTTTTTTGAGAGATAGGATTTATTTTCTCCCTATTGTGCTTCTCTTATTTTTGTATTTATTTTCATCCATCTTTTATTCTTTGGCATGTGCAGGCCCCCCCATTGCAGTGGTCCTCTCATTGCAGAGCACCAGCTCTGGGTGCATGCACTCCAGAGTGCTGGTTTATAATTGGACACACTGGTCCAGCCGCTCCATGGCACATGGTATCCTCCCAGGCCAGGGATGGAACTGGTGCCCCTTGCACTTCAAGGTGGACTCTCTACCCACTGCACCACCAGGGAAGTCCCAAATATTTCTTAATAAATATTTTCCATTGTGGTTTTTATTAAAATATTCAAACTTTATTTGATACATGAAGCAATTGCTACTCTTCAGACAAACACAACATGACTATACATAAAAAGGAGCCTAAAATGATTTAGCTCCAACTAACAAAACTCTTAATCAATGCTATTTGTGCCTGCTCCAATTGTGATAGAACTTGGCGTGGAGATCTTCCAGGTGTTTCTCTTCTATCTATTCCTATCTTTTGGAAATATATATATATATATGTATATATATATATAGTGCAGTGTAATGAATGCAGCAATTCCTTTATTCATTTATTATTGAAATAGGAGAAATTACTCTTTGTAATTCGTTTGTACCCACTTGACTCCCACCATCACTACGCAAAATATTAGAAAAATTTCCATGACTATCCATTCCTTTAAAATCCTGAAAATAATAGTCCACTATAAGGAATCAGAATTATATTTAGAAATTATCTTATATATGGGTATCTAGGTGGCTTCAATTCTTATATGTGAATCTCCCAGAAAAATCTTTGTATGAGCCTATTCATGTATATGTATACATTTTTACTGAGATAAATATCTGGAAGCTAAATTTTCTGGGTTACAAATTATGTGATTTCTAATTTTTCAAACCCTGTTAAATTGATCTTTAAAATAGTTATTTTTATGATCTGATCACTTTGCAGCCCTGCTAATATCCATTTTCTACTAGTCTCATAGATGCTTCACATTCTCAAAATTGTAATATTTGACAATTTTATGTTAGGACATGCTACCATATTATTTTTATTTTAAATTGCTCTAATAATGTTAAATTTTAATCTTTTGATTATTTCAGAGTTTAGTTATACTCCAAGGAAGAAAATGCAGTTCCAAATTTGTGTGAACCTAAAAAATACAGTTTCAAATATACAAATGAAAATTGACAGAAATGAAAGAGAAAAAGACAAATCTAAAAATAATATTACTATGACTCTCTGAATAACTTTTGTAACCAATAGTCAAAAAATTTAGTAAGAATATTGAAGATTTGCAACAGTACTTATAAATGTGATGAAATTGTCATATAGAGAGCCTTTCCATCAAAACCTACGGAATTTTCAGTTTTAATTATGGATGAAATGTGTATCATTACTGCCCATATGAAAGATGAAAGTGTTAGTTGCTCAGTAGTATCCTACTCTGTGCGACCCCTCCAGGCTCCTCCGTTCATGGAGTTTTCCCGGCAAGAACACTGGAGTGGGTTGCCATTTCCTTCTGCAGGAGATTTTCCTGACCTAGGATTCAAACCTGAGTCTCCTTCATTGGCAGGCAGCCTTTTTACCCCTGGGCCATCTTGGAAACCGTGCTTCTAAATATCCTATTTTAATAAGGTAAATGGTGATAATGACTTAAAGGAAATTTTAATTTTGGCTTATTTATTAAATGTTTACACTGAGACATCTATGCCATAGTCCTTCAAAACATAATTTATATTTAGGCTATGGATTCATGTTAGCTGAGGATCTGGTCTGCAAGTTGATTTAAAACAAATTTAGAGCTCATGTTTTCCCTTTGCCTTACTTATTTTGTTCACTCACTTTTGTGTTGTCACCCTTGCTGGTATGGATGACAAGAGCTGGTGGGAGGTCCCTATTCTTGGGAAGCCCTGACTACATTAAGGGATGGGGTCAGGGGAGCTGTCTCTCCCAAAGGAGGCACAGACTGTCTGCTTAGCTCTTACATTAAAAAGATGAGAAATATTTGGTGTTCACACACAGTCCAGGCTAGTTGATTAAAGAAGGTGACTGAGATGCTTGCTCAGGAAAACTCTCAACCCAGAGGTGGTCTGTTTACAGATACCTGAGGGTCCGCAGCATGACTAAGCATTGCTGGCGGCAGGCACCCACTCGAGGAGGGGCACCAAAGCTCTGACTCATTTCATGTGAAGTTCCAGTCATCGGACACGTCATAGCAATGAGGACTGAAGTTTCAAATCCTTACATTATTCAAGTGTAGGCTATTAGAAGTTCTTAAATTACTGACTGATCCAAATATTTTTTTCTGCTAAGAGGAACACTCTGCATTAAAGAACTGTTATTCCCTGTAGCCACAGTGTTAGCTTTAGCAGATATTTGTCCAGACTTGCACATGTTCACAAGAGCTATTGAAAAATTCCAGATTTCAGCAGCGATTACTAAGGTGAAACAAATATAAACCTACGCTTGAAGAGATTAAGTAGTCACGGTGGACCTGCCTTTTGAGCATTGCTTTCATAAATGAAATAATTATTGTTAGAACTGGCAATTACAATTACCTAACAAAATAAATCACAAAAGGAACATCTGTAAGATCATTGTGTGTTGAGTATCAGGAGATTTTCCTGACCTAGGATCCGTTCATGGAGTTTTCCCGGCAAGAACACTGGAGTGGGTTGCCATTTCCTTCTGCAGGAGATTTTCCTGACCTAGGATTCAAACCTGAGTCTCCTTCATTGGCAGGCAGCCTTTTTACCCCTGGGCCATCTTGGAAACCGTGCTTCTAAATATCCTATTTTAATAAGGTAAATGGTGATAATGACTTAAAGGAAATTTTAATTTTGGCTTATTTATTAAATGTTTACACTGAGACATCTATGCCATAGTCCTTCAAAACATAATTTATATTTAGGCTATGGATTCATGTTAGCTGAGGATCTGGTCTGCAAGTTGATTTAAAACAAATTTAGAGCTCATGTTTTCCCTTTGCCTTACTTATTTTGTTCACTCACTTTTGTGTTGTCACCCTTGCTGGTATGGATGACAAGAGCTGGTGGGAGGTCCCTATTCTTGGGAAGCCCTGACTACATTAAGGGATGGGGTCAGGGGAGCTGTCTCTCCCAAAGGAGGCACAGACTGTCTGCTTAGCTCTTACATTAAAAAGATGAGAAATATTTGGTGTTCACACACAGTCCAGGCTAGTTGATTAAAGAAGGTGACTGAGATGCTTGCTCAGGAAAACTCTCAACCCAGAGGTGGTCTGTTTACAGATACCTGAGGGTCCGCAGCATGACTAAGCATTGCTGGCGGCAGGCACCCACTCCGAGGAGGGGCACCAAAGCTCTGACTCATTTCATGTGAAGTTCCAGTCATCGGACACGTCATAGCAATGAGGACTGAAGTTTCAAATCCTTACATTATTCAAGTGTAGGCTATTAGAAGTTCTTAAATTACTGACTGATCCAAATATTTTTTTCTGCTAAGAGGAACACTCTGCATTAAAGAACTGTTATTCCCTGTAGCCACAGTGTTAGCTTTAGCAGATATTTGTCCAGACTTGCACATGTTCACAAGAGCTATTGAAAAATTCCAGATTTCAGCAGCGATTACTAAGGTGAAACAAATATAAACCTACGCTTGAAGAGATTAAGTAGTCACGGTGGACCTGCCTTTTGAGCATTGCTTTCATAAATGAAATAATTATTGTTAGAACTGGCAATTACAATTACCTAACAAAATAAATCACAAAAGGAACATCTGTAAGATCATTGTGTGTTGAGTATCATAAAATTCACCTAAGGTCAATTCAGTTGCTAAAACTAGAGAATAATGTCATATTTATTCAAAATTTCTGTTAACGTTGATTTTCAAACCTGTTTTAAAATCCAGATTTTAAGTCTGGTTGAAAAGTATACATTATGCATTATGTACTTTGTTCTTTCAAACCTCACACAGTAACAGCCCTTTCTGGAAGATTATGACATTTTTGGATTTATGCCAAAACAAATAATCCAAAGGTAAAAATGAGTTTTAATATTGGTTTTGAATCTACTTGCAGACCAGATCTTAAGCTAACATGAATGCATAGCCTAAAAATATACAGTATATTTTGGTAGATTATTGCATAGGCTTCTGAGAATAATATAAACATTTAATAAATAATGCAAAATTAAAATTTCTTTTAAGTCTTTATGACTATGTAATGCCTATAACTGGAATATTGCCTCATCGAAGTGGGATATTTAGAAGACTGTAAATGGTATATGGCCATGTTCAAATTGTACAGTTTCCACAGTGATGATGATGAAGTTAATTATGACAAGACAGTACTCTCCTTGGCTACTATCTAGAGTGGAGAAGGTCTTAGACCATAGGTTTGATTTTTACCCTTCCCAAAGGCACCTGGAAAACCATAGGGTCAGTGGGGGCTGAAAAACATGGCAGCATCTGCAGACCAAGTCAGGAACCTAATTCAAGGTTGCCTCAGCCTGGAAATTGCAGGAGTGGCCTTAAAGGTGAACATTAGCCCACCCATGAATGAATGAATGGCCGTGAGTTAGAGCAGCAGGTGAGTTTATTACCATAATTTATAGAGTAATGGGAAAGCACAGAGTCATTAGAGGGTTTTATTGCACTCTCTGAAATGTTTCTCTTTAATTTGTTTGTTAAGGAAACAGTATCCTAATATACGAGATATGCATCAAAGGACGAATTACTGAATACTGAATGGTCTCTGGGCTCACATAAATTACAGTCCAGCTAACAGCAGTTTTTTGCTTTTAGTTCCAGTGAATCTTGCCTGACAGGTATAAACTCAGGGTTTGGGGAATACACAGCAGGGAGAAAACATTCTGAATGTTCCACATGCTTCTGAAGGCAGCATGTGGAAAAGGCAACACATTTCTGTATTTGTAATCACTATATAACACAGTTTTAACACTTAGATAAGAGACTAAATAACTGCCCAATCGCGACTTCACACATATTTACGTTTTAGATTCTGATTCATCATTTCCTGATCGATTTTTTAAATATGATTGAAATACCAACATTCTTCTAAGCTTAAAGCTAACAGCTTTGTTTCTCCAATGGCTCAGTCGTAAAGAATTTACCTGCAATTCAGGAGACTTGGGTTGCTACCTGGGGCAGGAAGGTCTTCTGGAACAGGAAATGACAGCCCATTCCAGGACCCTTGCCTGGAGAATTCTTGCCTGGAATGGACAGAGGAGCCTGGCCAACTGTAGGCTACAGTCTATGGGGTCACAAGAGAGTCAGATATGACTGAACACCTAAATAACACCAACAAATAATACATCTCTAGTCTTTGAAAAATTTGCATGCCAACGATCTCCTTTGTCTCTCTGGTATTGCTGGTGATTCCTAGTGACTAAATCAAGTTCAGGTGATAGTTCATGCTTCTAAACTGATGCCCAAACCCAAAGTGTTATGAAGATTGAGATGGAGTTGAATTCTGAACCCCTCACACCTGCCCACGTACAAAGTCCCATCCACGTTCCATGCCTTTTGTTTGGGAAAAAGCTGAAGTCTTTAAGGAGTCCCCGAGTCACAAAAGAGTAGTACTGATTAAGACGACAGTCAAAGAATCATTCAGCATCTGATGCATATTTGAGTCATTTTAGCGATAGTATAACTGCCACCAGGGGGGGGAAACTAACTTCAGGACCACCAGACTATCACCCTGATGCAAATCTATAGCTAGCACTATCCAAAGAACAGGCCTCAAGACAATGGGATTAATATTAGTCATTGCTCATAATGTCCTTGCGGATATCAAAATAATTGTACCTTGCCTTGCTTGTATATGTAAATGGGCAACTAAAATTGTCACCAGAGAGATGCTACAGACTCAGGTCTACCACTTACATTCTAAGAATCCAGCAACCTATATCAGTATGAGGAAGTTACAGAAGATGGAAATTTGTCCCTGATCACGTAGAAATGGTATAATGTTTGACAACTGGGATTTGTAAGTGATCTTTGCTTATATCCTGTTTATCTGATTCTATTCCCCTTAAGGGCTTCCCAGTGGCACTAGTGGTAAGGAATCCACCTGCAAATGTAGGAGATGCAAGAGATGTGGGTTCGATCCCTGGGTTGGGAAGATCCCCTGGAGAAAGGTATTGCAATGCACTCCAGTATTCTGGCCTGGAGAATCCCATGGACAGAGGAGCCTGCTACAGTCCATAGGATCACACAGACGGACATGACTGAAGTGACTTAGCACGCAGGCACATATGCAGGCACATTCCCCTTTAACCATAATTACAAAAAAGAGATCACAAGATAACATTTCACCTAACTCCTGACTTCTCTCTCATTAATGCACACGATACCTTGCCTAGCATGATGATTCCTTTCATGGATTAAAAGAAATCAGAATGAAGAATTAAGTAGGTAAAGAATGACCTACAGCTTCCTCCTTAGCATATTTGCTGCAGGCCAACCAGATAGGCAAGAAAACCTTCAAAGGAAGAGCAGAAGTAGCAGATTTGCATGCAATGGAAAATCAGTGAAGAACCTGACCTCCTACCTCAATGATTAACTGAGATGTTTTCTCGCCTTTTTTCCCCTTTAAAAACTGTCCCGATGGGGCAGAACCTTCTAGTTGGTCTCAGAGAGGGGTGAGCAGCTGAGCTGAGTTCAGTTAACAAGATTACTATAATTATTTAACTGGGCCAGCTTTCAGGCTTTAAAACCTTAGCAGAGATAGAAAAAAAATCAGGTTATTTTAAAATTAGGAATTAATCATACTCTTAAAAGTTTATATCTATATTTTAGATCAAAAACACCTCTTGTTCAACCACCAGACTATCACCTGATGCAAATCTATAGCTAGCACTATCCAAAGAACAGGCCTCAAGACAATGGGATTAATATTAGTCATTGCTCATAATGTCCTTGCGGATATCAAAATAATTGTACCTTGCCTTGCTTGTATATGTAAATGGGCAACTAAAATTGTCACCAGAGAGATGCTACAGACTCAGGTCTACCACTTACATTCTAAGAATCCAGCAACCTATATCAGTATGAGGAAGTTACAGAAGATGGAAATTTGTCCCTGATCACGTAGAAATGGTATAATGTTTGACAACTGGGATTTGTAAGTGATCTTTGCTTATATCCTGTTTATCTGATTCTATTCCCCTTAAGGGCTTCCCAGTGGCACTAGTGGTAAGGAATCCACCTGCAAATGTAGGAGATGCAAGAGATGTGGGTTCGATCCCTGGGTTGGGAAGATCCCCTGGAGAAAGGTATTGCAATGCACTCCAGTATTCTGGCCTGGAGAATCCCATGGACAGAGGAGCCTGCTACAGTCCATAGGATCACACAGACGGACATGACTGAAGTGACTTAGCACGCAGGCACATATGCAGGCACATTCCCCTTTAACCATAATTACAAAAATGAGATCACAAGATAACATTTCACCTAACTCCTGACTTCTCTCTCATTAATGCACACGATACCTTGCCTAGCATGATGATTCCTTTCATGGATTAAAAGAAATCAGAATGAAGAATTAAGTAGGTAAAGAATGACCTACAGCTTCCTCCTTAGCATATTTGCTGCAGGCCAACCAGATAGGCAAGAAAACCTTCAAAGGAAGAGCAGAAGTAGCAGATTTGCATGCAATGGAAAATCAGTGAAGAACCTGACCTCCTACCTCAATGATTAACTGAGATGTTTTCTCGCCTTTTTTCCCCTTTAAAAACTGTCCCGATGGGGCAGAACCTTCTAGTTGGTCTCAGAGAGGGGTGAGCAGCTGAGCTGAGTTCAGTTAACAAGATTACTATAATTATTTAACTGGGCCAGCTTTCAGGCTTTAAAACCTTAGCAGAGATAGAAAAAAAATCAGGTTATTTTAAAATAAGGAATTAATCATACTCTTAAAAGTTTATATCTATATTTTAGATCAAAAACACCTCTTGTTAGGGATACAATTTTAGAAACAAAGATTAGATTTTTATTCTCACCTAAAAAGATTATTTATGGCATAAAGTCCAATGTGTCTAGATAGAGGAAAAGTCCTCCCATTCTCTGGAGATAAATTTCTTACTCTGCCAAGCACTATTAGCCCTAGATTTTGGTAAAACTTCATTTTAATTCAAATTATAAGCTGATTATTTAGGGAAAAACTACAACGTATGTAGTAAATTAAAAGAACAGATCAGACTTCCCTGGTAGGTCAGCAGTAAATAATTGTCTGTCAAGAGAAGAGATGCAGGAGATATACATGTGATCCCTGAGTCAGGAAGATCCCCTGGAAAAGGAAATGGCAACCCACTGCAGGGTTCTTGCCTGGAAAATGCTATGGACAGAGGAGGCTGACAGGCTATAGTCCATAGGATCGCTAAAGAGTCAGAAATGACATAGCGACTGGGCATGTGCAAAGAATAGATTTTTTTAAAAAAAGGCATTTATGTTACATCAGTTTAGAATATGGTAGGACTTCCCTGGTAGTCTAACATTGAAGACTTTGTGCTTCCAATGCAGGAGATGCACATTTGATCCCTGGTCAAGGAACTAAGGTCCCACAAGTCTTACAGTGCAGGTAAAATTTTGAAAATCAAATAAAAACAGCAAAAAAAAAATAGTATAAGGGCCCAATATGACAGAAATAGTAAGAGAGATTGTCATTTAAAGAATGAGAAGTAAAAGAAAATCAGTGTGGGCTACTGTCAACTGGAGATTAATGTGCCAAGTATGATAATTCTAGTTTCTATAATGAAATCAATGATAAGAAAATAATTACTCTTGGGAAAATTGTGGATTCTGTCAGGAAGTTTATCTGATAATGGCAAACCTCAAGAGTCAGAGACTACCATGACGCTGAGCTGAAAGTTCAGTTAGTCTCAGAGGGTGAGCAGCTGAGCGAGTTAACTATAATTATTTAACTGGGCCAGCTTTCAGGCTTTAAAACCTTAGCAGAGATAGAAAAAATCAGGTTATTTTAAAATAAGGAATTAATCATACTCTTAAAAGTTTATATCTATATTTTAGATCAAAAACACCTCTTGTTAGGGATACAATTTTAGAAACAAAGATTAGATTTTTATTCTCACCTAAAAAGATTATTTATGGCATAAAGTCCAATGTGTCTAGATAGAGGAAAAGTCCTCCCATTCTCTGGAGATAAATTTCTTACTCTGCCAAGCACTATTAGCCCTAGATTTTGGTAAAACTTCATTTTAATTCAAATTATAAGCTGATTATTTAGGGAAAAACTACAACGTATGTAGTAAATTAAAAGAACAGATCAGACTTCCCTGGTAGGTCAGCAGTAAATAATTGTCTGTCAAGAGAAGAGATGCAGGAGATATACATGTGATCCCTGAGTCAGGAAGATCCCCTGGAAAAGGAAATGGCAACCCACTGCAGGGTTCTTGCCTGGAAAATGCTATGGACAGAGGAGGCTGACAGGCTATAGTCCATAGGATCGCTAAAGAGTCAGAAATGACATAGCGACTGGGCATGTGCAAAGAATAGATTTTTTAAAAAGGCATTTATGTTACATCAGTTTAGAATATGGTAGGACTTCCCTGGTAGTCTAACATTGAAGACTTTGTGCTTCCAATGCAGGAGATGCACATTTGATCCCTGGTCAAGGAACTAAGGTCCCACAAGTCTTACAGTGCAGGTAAAATTTTGAAAATCAAATAAAAACAGCAAAAAAAAAATAGTATAAGGGCCCAATATGACAGAAATAGTAAGAGAGATTGTCATTTAAAGAATGAGAAGTAAAAGAAAATCAGTGTGGGCTACTGTCAACTGGAGATTAATGTGCCAAGTATGATAATTCTAGTTTCTATAATGAAATCAATGATAAGAAAATAATTACTCTTGGGAAAATTGTGGATTCTGTCAGGAAGTTTATCTGATAATGGCAAACCTCAAGAGTCAGAGACTACCAGACTTTAGCTGCCATGAATTTTGAAGCAAAAACATTTAGATGTAGGTATTAAGTAAATGATAATATTGCTATTACACATTAGTTCAATATTTGGTTATTGGACCTATTTTTCATTATAGTCTAGATGAAATATAAATGGAATAAATGCTGGATCTTTAAAATTTACATTTGAGTCAAACCAGTTGCCCTATGCTCTGTAATCTCATCCTTTTCTTTATATTTGAACAACATATATACATTAGGCAAATGTCAATGAATTCAATTTTGTAAATGTCCTCTCTCTACATTTAAGTCAAACTCACGCTACACTAATTATACTGTACATTGACAATTTAACCTTTCTTAAGCATCCTTTATACCAGAGAAGATAAAGCTTATGATGGAATTCTCAGAAAAAAAGTGTTACATGAAACTTAACCAGGCGCACATGCCTGCTCCGCTACACAATATACGCATACACGACGCAGGCATACTGCAGATGGAGGGGAAGCCAGATCCTCAACATACTCAGAATCCCATTCCTTCCTAGTCAAATACCCTTCAATAACTTGGATATTTCATGTGTTAATTGTTGTGTAATGAAGAAGTTTGGGTAAAATTAACATAAAAGCATATGTGGATGATTCATACTTAATTAGAATAATTTAATTATAATATGACTAGAATTTGTAATTAACAAGCTTTAAAAGTCATACATTTAAATGTATTTGAGAAACAAATTGAGTACATTTTACTTGAGAGAAGCTTTGACTAGGGATAATAATTGTTGACATAAGTAATACACGGTTCTTCTTGAATTCCTTTCACAAATAAAATACAGAAGAGAAGAAAATGTGTATGGTCTGGTGACCAGGAAAGAAGAGTGAACCAAAGTGCTGTTACAAATCAGCCTAGTGGGTCCAGAATATCTTTTAAATTTGTCCTTGTATCATGACTTTGGGTTGATCTCTCTAATGTACTGAAAATGGGATAAAGTCTTGCTATTAATTAACCAAAAGAGCTTTGTATTACTTTATCCCAAAGTAACTACTAATCAGGAAGCCTATACTTAAGATTTGTCCACATGTTTGCTTTAAGAAACCTTAAAAGAATCTGGAGAAAAAAAAGACAAGGTGTCTTCAAATGAACAACAAGAGAACTACAACTGACTTCCTTACATCAGCCTGGGAGGCTGAAGACAGCAGAATGACACCTTCAGAGGGAGGAGAGCAGAGATCTGTCAACTTTGAATTTCAAAGCCATCAAACTATCATTCAAAAAGTGAAGATTAAAAGAAGATACTTTCAGGAAAATAAAAGTGAAGAGGATTTGTTACTTGTAGAACTTTATTAAATAAATATATTTGGGGGGGAGCACAAAATACCAAATGAAAGATTGAAGATGTAAATTTAAAGGAAGACCATAGGAAATGGCAAATGCATCAGTAAATAGAGGTGATGTTTACTGTGACTTATGGGATTAAATAAAGAGAATCCATTCACTTGACAAAGGTAGGCTGTAAGTCAGGAGGACAAGTGAAATGTCAGTGATCCAGGATCATTACCTGCCATAGAAATAGTAAAAGTCCTAGACATTGGTAAGTCAAGGATGTATGTTATAATTTCAGGGTAACCTCTGAAAAACATGGTAAACATAGAAAGGCAAGACTAAAGGAAAGGGAGCTGGATTCATACCCAAATAGGAAACTAGTTAAATACAAATGAACCCGATATTCTAGTTAACAGAACAGCCTTATCAGATGGGAGGGCTCCATCAAGAATGTAAAGAGTAAGACATTTGAAAATACTGACAGTGCCAATCTAGCCTTTTAAAGAAATATTTATTTATTGGGCTGTTTGGGGTCTTAGTTGCAGCATACTGGATCTTTGTTGTGTTTTGCAATGGGCGGGTGCAGTAGTTGTGTCAGATAGGCTTAGTTCCTGTGCAGTGTGTGGTATCTTGGTTCCTAGACCAGGGAATGAACCCATGTCTCTTGCATTGCAGATTCAAAGCCCCTGGACTACTGGGGAAGTCCCTGAAGACATGACTGCATTGATAAAAATCTATTTGTGACTCTATACCTAAAGAATATATATGAAATATTTCCACAATTTGTTCAGACAGCATAGGTGAACTTTGTGCACTTTTCTTCAAAAGAAGTGAATATGTTGCATCCCAGATTTAGGTCTAATTCAGATTATTAGAAATATCAACTTTTGTCTTCCATTGAATCAAATATTTCAGGAGCTTCCCTGGTGGTTCAGTGGATAAAGAGTTTGCCTTGCAGTGGAGGGGGCACCAATTTGACCCCTGGCCTGGGAGGATCCCACGTGCCATGGAGTGGTTGGACCAGTGTGTCCAATTTTGGTCCAGTGCTCTGGGATGCGTGTGCCCAGAGCCAGTGCTCTGCAGTGAGGGAGGCCACAGCAACGGGAGGCCCAGAGAGGCCAAATAAAGATGGATGAAAAATAAATAAATAAAAACAATATAAAGGGGCCAAAATTTTAAAAAATATTTTTTTTCACACTGAATTGCTCTTCTCTCCCAGTTTTTTATCTGGCTCCTCTCACATTTCCTGTATCATTTAATAGCATTGTCCACCCTATTATCAAAACTAGAAACTGAGGACAACAAAAAAATATTTTCTCTAGCCTCCTCACTCCTTCAGAATCACTCATAATGAATCTTTAGCCTATTCATCTTGCTTGACTATTTCAGCAAGGGTAGTGTCACAATAGCTTTGAAAGAGTGTCGAAGAGAGAAGGATATGGACTTCAGTCTCTTTCCTTCTTAGGCCACATTTCTACTGTTCTCTTGCCTATCAAATTTAGGCAAACTTATGGTAACCTCTGAAAAACATGGTAAACATAGAAAGGCAAGACTAAAGGAAAGGGAGCTGGATTCATACCCAAATAGGAAACTAGTTAAATACAAATGAACCCGATATTCTAGTTAACAGAACAGCCTTATCAGATGGGAGGGCTCCATCAAGAATGTAAAGAGTAAGACATTTGAAAATACTGACAGTGCCAATCTAGCCTTTTAAAGAAATATTTATTTATTGGGCTGTTTGGGGTCTTAGTTGCAGCATACTGGATCTTTGTTGTGTTTTGCAATGGGCGGGTGCAGTAGTTGTGTCAGATAGGCTTAGTTCCTGTGCAGTGTGTGGTATCTTGGTTCCTAGACCAGGGAATGAACCCATGTCTCTTGCATTGCAGATTCAAAGCCCCTGGACTACTGGGGAAGTCCCTGAAGACATGACTGCATTGATAAAAATCTATTTGTGACTCTATACCTAAAGAATATATATGAAATATTTCCACAATTTGTTCAGACAGCATAGGTGAACTTTGTGCACTTTTCTTCAAAAGAAGTGAATATGTTGCATCCCAGATTTAGGTCTAATTCAGATTATTAGAAATATCAACTTTTGTCTTCCATTGAATCAAATATTTCAGGAGCTTCCCTGGTGGTTCAGTGGATAAAGAGTTTGCCTTGCAGTGGAGGGGGCACCAATTTGACCCCTGGCCTGGGAGGATCCCACGTGCCATGGAGTGGTTGGACCAGTGTGTCCAATTTTGGTCCAGTGCTCTGGGATGCGTGTGCCCAGAGCCAGTGCTCTGCAGTGAGGGAGGCCACAGCAACGGGAGGCCCAGAGAGGCCAAATAAAGATGGATGAAAAATAAATAAATAAAAACAATATAAAGGGGCCAAAATTTTAAAAAATATTTTTTTTTCACACTGAATTGCTCTTCTCTCCCAGTTTTTTATCTGGCTCCTCTCACATTTCCTGTATCATTTAATAGCATTGTCCACCCTATTATCAAAACTAGAAACTGAGGACAACAAAAAAATATTTTCTCTAGCCTCCTCACTCCTTCAGAATCACTCATAATGAATCTTTAGCCTATTCATCTTGCTTGACTATTTCAGCAAGGGTAGTGTCACAATAGCTTTGAAAGAGTGTCGAAGAGAGAAGGATATGGACTTCAGTCTCTTTCCTTCTTAGGCCACATTTCTACTGTTCTCTTGCAATATTTGAGTTCTATATGCCATAAAATTTGGAGAGTGGGACAGCCTTTGTCAAGTTAAAAACTTATCCCCAGGTATTTGCTGGGTTATGTTTCCTCTAATGAGGATTTGAAGTTATATCAAGTTGAAATGTAAAATATGCAACTATATTTCTTTTAGTTTATAGTGACACAGAAACTAAGATATAATTTATGTATGTACATCTAAATACATGTAGGCATATGTGTACACATTTTATGACATAATTTTAAAGATATCAAAATAAGAAAAAAGATTCATCTTAGAAGCAGAGGAATGTGTTGGTATGCTACACTGAGTTACTTATCTCATCACTGGATCATGGAAAAGAAACTCTATGGAAAGGAGTACCACCACGGGCTCCTATGTGTCTGTGACTTCTTAGACTGTGTGTAGGAGGATTCCCTCCACACAGCTCAGGCTTTCATCCGACTCCCATTCACAGGCATATACTTGTCTGTCTGATATTCCTACTTGGTCTTTTAGCAACATCCAAACAAACTGACCAAGCCCAGCATTAAATTAATATTCCCTTCAATTAACCAACCCAATACCATGCCCAGGAGGCTGTTAGACAGATCAGTACCGCTACCTTCCCTTCGCCCATATTGCAGGAATTATAATATCTTCCATTCTCATAGCTAATGTTGAGTTTATCTTAGGACACAATTATTTTCTGTACGTGCTGCCCTCACCAAATTGTATATTTTTGAGAATCTGATAGGACTGATACTGATGCATGTGATGCCATTTTAGGTTATTGAAATATTGATAGAGTGATGGGTACAATGTGATGCAATTTTGTACAGAAAACTTCCTCTCACATTTCCTGTATCATTTAATAGCATTGTCCACCCTATTATCAAAACTAGAAACTGAGGACAACAAAAAAATATTTTCTCTAGCCTCCTCACTCCTTCAGAATCACTCATAATGAATCTTTAGCCTATTCATCTTGCTTGACTATTTCAGCAAGGGTAGTGTCACAATAGCTTTGAAAGAGTGTCGAAGAGAGAAGGATATGGACTTCAGTCTCTTTCCTTCTTAGGCCACATTTCTACTGTTCTCTTGCAATATTTGAGTTCTATATGCCATAAAATTTGGAGAGTGGGACAGCCTTTGTCAAGTTAAAAACTTATCCCCAGGTATTTGCTGGGTTATGTTTCCTCTAATGAGGATTTGAAGTTATATCAAGTTGAAATGTAAAATATGCAACTATATTTCTTTTAGTTTATAGTGACACAGAAACTAAGATATAATTTATGTATGTACATCTAAATACATGTAGGCATATGTGTACACATTTTATGACATAATTTTAAAGATATCAAAATAAGAAAAAAGATTCATCTTAGAAGCAGAGGAATGTGTTGGTATGCTACACTGAGTTACTTATCTCATCACTGGATCATGGAAAAGAAACTCTATGGAAAGGAGTACCACCACGGGCTCCTATGTGTCTGTGACTTCTTAGACTGTGTGTAGGAGGATTCCCTCCACACAGCTCAGGCTTTCATCCGACTCCCATTCACAGGCATATACTTGTCTGTCTGATATTCCTACTTGGTCTTTTAGCAACATCCAAACAAACTGACCAAGCCCAGCATTAAATTAATATTCCCTTCAATTAACCAACCCAATACCATGCCCAGGAGGCTGTTAGACAGATCAGTACCGCTACCTTCCCTTCGCCCATATTGCAGGAATTATAATATCTTCCATTCTCATAGCTAATGTTGAGTTTATCTTAGGACACAATTATTTTCTGTACGTGCTGCCCTCACCAAATTGTATATTTTTGAGAATCTGATAGGACTGATACTGATGCATGTGATGCCATTTTAGGTTATTGAAATATTGATAGAGTGAATGAAGTTACAAATATAATATGGAACTATCAGACTATCAAAATCAATAAAAATGGTCAATTTTTGTACAGAAAACTTCCCTGAACTTTTGTCACTTTCAAATCTGCTGATAAATCATGAGATAGGAGAGAAGTCTTTCATTGTACTAGCCTCATTATTTTAGAGTGAGCATTCAATATCTAGATATTACGTACCTAGATATTCAGTATTGAGGTCAAATCTTTCTCTGTCTCTCTTTCTGTCTCTTTCTTTCTACCCCGTCTGAAACAAGGACGCAGAAACACAGACATGTATACAGAGGGAGAGAGGAAGAGAATCACAAGGAATTTTAATGAAGCAAACTCTAGTATTATAGTGAACAATATAAAAAAAAGGAAATAATATAAAACAATAAAATAGGTTAAGCAAAGAAAAACAGAGGAGGGAGAGACAGTAAATTGCCAGTATTTCTTTTTTTCCTCTCTCTATTACAATTACAATATACATGTAAATATTCACTATATCGGTTCATTAGATTTAGTGAACTAGAGAACATTTTAATTTTAGAGAGATAATTATTCCATAAATACACATTTTGAATAGCTATACTTCATGTTCATGAACACAAAATTAATTCCTTTCATTGATATCACCGAAGACACTTAGCATGCACATTGAAACTCCATTTAAAAAATTATTATCATTGTAGTTATCAGACTAATCTGTTTCCTTATATAACCAATAATTCTGGAGTGTCTGAAAGAAGTGTGTTAAAAAGTTATTATTGTAGCTACCTTCCCTACCCCGCCCATTTTTTGGTCTTTTAGCAACATCCAAACAAACTGACCAAGCCCAGCATTAAATTAATATTCCCTTCAATTAACCAACCCAATACCATGCCCAGGAGGCTGTTAGACAGATCAGTACCGCTACCTTCCCTTCGCCCATATTGCAGGAATTATAATATCTTCCATTCTCATAGCTAATGTTGAGTTTATCTTAGGACACAATTATTTTCTGTACGTGCTGCCCTCACCAAATTGTATATTTTTGAGAATCTGATAGGACTGATACTGATGCATGTGATGCCATTTTAGGTTATTGAAATATTGATAGAGTGAATGAAGTTACAAATATAATATGGAACTATCAGACTATCAAAATCAAAAAAAATGGTCAATTTTTGTACAGAAAACTTCCCTGAACTTTTGTCACTTTCAAATCTGCTGATAAATCATGAGATAGGAGAGAAGTCTTTCATTGTACTAGCCTCATTATTTTAGAGTGAGCATTCAATATCTAGATATTACGTACCTAGATATTCAGTATTGAGGTCAAATCTTTCTCTGTCTCTCTTTCTGTCTCTTTCTTTCTACCCCGTCTGAAACAAGGACGCAGAAACACAGACATGTATACAGAGGGAGAGAGGAAGAGAATCACAAGGAATTTTAATGAAGCAAACTCTAGTATTATAGTGAACAATATAAAAAAAAGGAAATAATATAAAACAATAAAATAGGTTAAGCAAAGAAAAACAGAGGAGGGAGAGACAGTAAATTGCCAGTATTTCTTTTTTTCCTCTCTCTATTACAATTACAATATACATGTAAATATTCACTATATCGGTTCATTAGATTTAGTGAACTAGAGAACATTTTAATTTTAGAGAGATAATTATTCCATAAATACACATTTTGAATAGCTATACTTCATGTTCATGAACACAAAATTAATTCCTTTCATTGATATCACCGAAGACACTTAGCATGCACATTGAAACTCCATTTAAAAAATTATTATCATTGTAGTTATCAGACTAATCTGTTTCCTTATATAACCAATAATTCTGGAGTGTCTGAAAGAAGTTGTGTTTAAAAAAAGTTATATGCAACAAATCCTAAGAGAGTCTTTCTCTCCATCTCACTTTCTTTCCCTGTCTCTCTCTATCTCTTGCAACTTTATTGATTAAAACATGGCTGTCTTCCTGACTTAGACTGACAAGGTGTCAGAATTTTGACGAACTGTTTACACTTTGGATATTGTTGCAATGTAGGTAGGAGGAAATGTAGAAACCCTTAGGAAATATCTCCTTGAATACAAAGTAGTAATGCTTCAGCCATGTCACAAAAAGGTAAAGAAAGAAAAGATATGAAATTGTTTACTCTAATAGTGGAAATTGCTAAAAAATGGATACTTTATATGCAATGAACAATTCTCCAGATCATGGGTGTGCTCAGCTGAGGACTGCTAGAACCCTTCACAGACTGAAATATAGCCAGTACTGGAGTAGAATTGAGACAGGATTAGATACTAGTGAATTTCGTTAGCTTTGGAAATTACTATAGCAGTTTAATTGCTATAAGGCTACCAGAGCCCTGGAGCAGTGGATGGTGCTTCCATGTATATCCTTCATTTTAGTTATTTACTAAAATGATTTAGTGCTTTACAATTGATTCACTTAAAGTTTCCAGTCAATTTCTCCCATAAAATTTGAATGCAGCAATACACTAAGGAATGCTTTGTAAATGTCAAGGTATAACACTAACATTTCACTGCAGTATTATAATTATTTCTCAAGCTCTAGAATATGGAGGTTTCTATTGCCAGTAAAAATTATTGTCACAGTATGCAAATATGATAATATTAAATAATTATAGTTATTTGTGAACCTGATACACATTATTTCTTTTGCTGGCAAGAAAAATTACTTCACTTTCTCTGATTAAGCATGTATATATTTTTAGAATATGTATATATGTATTAGAAGGCTTCCATTAAAAAATTGCACACCTATAATACTTAGGAAAAAAAAACTAAGTACATTGAAATTTTGGCTAAGATTCATCCACAGGGGAGGAATTTCATCAGAGATTGTTAGGATCCTCTTTATTTTAAAGAAATCAGAATAATATTCAGGTTACTTATTTTCCATAATTATTATGACTATTTCAGCATATTTACTTGAAATATTAATCTAAGTTCCTCTTTCAATATTATCTTATATCCCTAGAACCTTTGCTCATTCAGGTAGTTGGATTTTCTACCTTCATTTTGGAAGCTTGAGGTAGCTCAACCAGGTGGGTCAGTGGTAAAGAATCCACCTGCCAATGCAAGAGACACTAGAGATGCAGGTGCAGTGCCTGGGTTAGCAAGATCCCCTGGAAAAGGAAATGGCAACCCAGTATTCTTGTCTGTTAAGTTCCATGGACAAAGAAGTCCATGGAGTAATAAACAGTCAGACATGACTGTGAAACTGAACACACAGGCACACGTGGAAAGTCAAAATAAAAATTAACTTCAGTCTTTTGAAGCATTAATGAACAATACGACTTGAATTTCAACATTTCCAAAAACAAGCAATGCCACCCCCATCGAAGTAATTAATTTAGCACCATTTTAACTTATGTGATGTGATACATGTCTAAGAAGCCTTGAAATCCATGACCAACCAATCTGCTGATCGTTTTAAATTAGATTTTACTTGGTTTGGATAATTGTATATTTTGGGTTTCATAATAATTGTTGCATACAAACATAAAATCAAAACATTTAAAGTATTCAATGACTGGACTCTCTAATAGTTTGGCTTGACTTTGGTGAATATTTCAAAATGTAATCTATTATCTTCTTTATCTTAAATAAATTCATATATCCTTTCAAAGAGCATTTTACAAATTACAACATTAAAAAAAAGACAGATCTTTATGCCTACTTACTTAAAATTGTTTCATCTGTATTTGTTCAAGAAAGAAGAATCTATAGCAAAATCAAATTGAACAATTCCTTAAGGAAAATGGTTTAAAGAATTTATGGGAGGCTTTCGGAATTAATTTATCTTAAGTGAAGTTTAATCATATACTTCATCGAAAAGAGTTTTCCTCGTAATTATGTAGTCATTCTTTTGTCTAATCTATGAAACTCAGGCTGCCAGACATTTCGTGTGCCTCCTCATTTTGACTGCGTCTATCATGTCCTCACTCTTTGCTGTATCTATCAACTTCACAAAGACAGTTCACAGCATCTCCTCTCATCTGCTGCTCTTGTCAAAAGCTCCATGTGCTCGACCTCCTCTGACGCTGCGTCCTGGGCTTTCTAGGATCCAGCCGGCTGGTGACCCATGCAGGTGTCTGGAGTTGTTAGTGAGCCCATGCCAGTCCTTCACCATCAGGAAGTTGTAGTGGGTCCAGGACAATGCATATTCACCTTTCTGTCTCATCATTTGTGAATTCTCTGATGCACTCTAATGAGTCTTTGTAACACGTCCCAGTAGAGTCAAGGCCAAGTGGCCCCTAGTTGTGACCAGTTTAAAAGACAAACCATTAAATTGGTTTCTCCATTTTCCACGTCTTAGTTATTCCAGTTTCCTATGGCATCAATTTCCAAAATAAAGATATACATGTCCAGGCTCTTCTGGGGAAGAAAACAGGGTAAGGGACATTATCTGTGCTTTTTTCTTTCTTGTTTCCTTTTGTGTCTTGCTAACTCTTCATGTTTAACATAATTGAACATTTCAACATTTCCAAAAACAAGCAATGCCACCCCATCAAGTAATTAATTTAGCACCATTTTAACTTATGTGATGTGATACATGTCTAAGAAGCCTTGAAATCCATGACCAACCAATCTGCTGATCGTTTTAAATTAGATTTTACTTGGTTTGGATAATTGTATATTTTGGGTTTCATAATAATTGTTGCATACAAACATAAAATCAAAACATTTAAAGTATTCAATGACTGGACTCTCTAATAGTTTGGCTTGACTTTGGTGAATATTTCAAAATGTAATCTATTATCTTCTTTATCTTAAATAAATTCATATATCCTTTCAAAGAGCATTTTACAAATTACAACATTAAAAAAAAGACAGATCTTTATGCCTACTTACTTAAAATTGTTTCATCTGTATTTGTTCAAGAAAGAAGAATCTATAGCAAAATCAAATTGAACAATTCCTTAAGGAAAATGGTTTAAAGAATTTATGGGAGGCTTTCGGAATTAATTTATCTTAAGTGAAGTTTAATCATGTACTTCATCGAAGAGAGTTTTCCTCGTAATTATGTAGTCATTCTTTTGTCTAATCTATGAAACTCAGGCTGCCAGACATTTCGTGTGCCTCCTCATTTTGACTGCGTCTATCATGTCCTCACTCTTTGCTGTATCTATCAACTTCACAAAGACAGTTCACAGCATCTCCTCTCATCTGCTGCTCTTGTCAAAAGCTCCATGTGCTCGACCTCCTCTGACGCTGCGTCCTGGGCTTTCTAGGATCCAGCCGGCTGGTGACCCATGCAGGTGTCTGGAGTTGTTAGTGAGCCCATGCCAGTCCTTCACCATCAGGAAGTTGTAGTGGGTCCAGGACAATGCATATTCACCTTTCTGTCTCATCATTTGTGAATTCTCTGATGCACTCTAATGAGTCTTTGTAACACGTCCCAGTAGAGTCAAGGCCAAGTGGCCCCTAGTTGTGACCAGTTTAAAAGACAAACCATTAAATTGGTTTCTCCATTTTCCACGTCTTAGTTATTCCAGTTTCCTATGGCATCAATTTCCAAAATAAAGATATACATGTCCAGGCTCTTCTGGGGAAGAAAACAGGGTAAGGGACATTATCTGTGCTTTTTTCTTTCTTGTTTCCTTTTGTGTCTTGCTAACTCTTCATGTTTTCTTAACTTCTTCAATTTTCTTAAAATATTTTTCTTTCATTTCCCTTTGACATCTATTTAAAAATGATTTTCACTTTTGAAGGAGCAAGATGAGCAATCCTTAGGATAGTGGGGTTGCTTCGTATCTTGATTGTGTTGGTGGAAATGCAAACCTATCGATTATAAACTTGAAGGAAACTAAATACACACAGAAATACAAGTGAAATCTGAATAAGATATGTGGATTGCATCAATGCTAACATAATGGCTATGATTTTATATTATAGTTGTGCAAGATGATACCAGAGGAAACCACTAAAAGACACTTGATGCTGTGCTGTATTTCAGATGCTTAATCATGTCCAACTTATTCATGACCCCCTGGACCATAGCTCAACAGGTTCCTCTGTCCACAGGATTTCCCAGGAAAAAATCCAGGAGTGGGTTGCTGTTTCCTTCTTCAGGGGATCTGCCCTACCCAGGAATTGAACTCTCATCTCTGGCATTGGGAGACAGATTCTTTAGCACTGAGAAACCTGGGAAGCCCAAAAGATACATGAAATCACACTGTATTGTTACTTACAACTGCATATGAATCTATGATTATTTCAATGAACATTTAATTAAAGAAAAAATAATTGTGCTTTTCTTCAACTATAGACCCTCAATTTACACACACATAAAGACTGCATTCTTTTAGCAGGTTAATAACCAGGTTAAGTACTTAGATACACATTTGTAAGAGCATCTCACTTAAATTATGAACTCATAAAAGCCTAGTTGGCTTTTAATTAAAAGCCATCTGTTAACTTCTGTGCTTCAAACATCCTGGAACCTACTAAAAATAGTTGTATATTATATAAAGGATTAAATTAATTTGAAAGAGGATTTTCATTTAGTGCTTTTAATATTTATTAAGAAGCAGAACACTGCAAAGCTATTTGACTTGTGCTAAAAGCCTATGGTTTAATTACATTTTCCACGTCTTAGTTATTCCAGTTTCCTATGGCATCAATTTCCAAAATAAAGATATACATGTCCAGGCTCTTCTGGGGAAGAAAACAGGGTAAGGGACATTATCTGTGCTTTTTTCTTTCTTGTTTCCTTTTGTGTCTTGCTAACTCTTCATGTTTTCTTAACTTCTTCAATTTTCTTAAAATATTTTTCTTTCATTTCCCTTTGACATCTATTTAAAAATGATTTTCACTTTTGAAGGAGCAAGATGAGCAATCCTTAGGATAGTGGGGTTGCTTCGTATCTTGATTGTGTTGGTGGAAATGCAAACCTATCGATTATAAACTTGAAGGAAACTAAATACACACAGAAATACAAGTGAAATCTGAATAAGATATGTGGATTGCATCAATGCTAATATAATGGCTATGATTTTATATTATAGTTGTGCAAGATGATACCAGAGGAAACCACTAAAAGACACTTGATGCTGTGCTGTATTTCAGATGCTTAATCATGTCCAACTTATTCATGACCCCCTGGACCATAGCTCAACAGGTTCCTCTGTCCACAGGATTTCCCAGGAAAAATCCAGGAGTGGGTTGCTGTTTCCTTCTTCAGGGGATCTGCCCTACCCAGGAATTGAACTCTCATCTCTGGCATTGGGAGACAGATTCTTTAGCACTGAGAAACCTGGGAAGCCCAAAAGATACATGAAATCACACTGTATTGTTACTTACAACTGCATATGAATCTATGATTATTTCAATGAACATTTAATTAAAGAAAAAATAATTGTGCTTTTCTTCAACTATAGACCCTCAATTTACACACACATAAAGACTGCATTCTTTTAGCAGGTTAATAACCAGGTTAAGTACTTAGATACACATTTGTAAGAGCATCTCACTTAAATTATGAACTCATAAAAGCCTAGTTGGCTTTTAATTAAAAGCCATCTGTTAACTTCTGTGCTTCAAACATCCTGGAACCTACTAAAAATAGTTGTATATTATATAAAGGATTAAATTAATTTGAAAGAGGATTTTCATTTAGTGCTTTTAATATTTATTAAGAAGCAGAACACTGCAAAGCTATTTGACTTGTGCTAAAAGAATATAACGTCTATAAAGGAAGATGTATAATATTTGTTTGGCCTATAGCTTTTAATTTTCTTTTATTTGTTTGTTTTTCATAAAGAGATCTGTGCTCCATTAAGCCCACTGGAATGGTTTTTAAATGGAAATTGTCATAGACCATTTACATTTGGGAAAAAAATGATGTCATTAGTCTGGACCAGTTAGCCACCTGTCTCCCATGAGTACAATTCAGAGATTGAATTTGTATTTTGTAAAAAGGATGTTCTCTCCACATAAACCAATAGTTTTACATGCAATACATTATCATTTTAAGGACTTTCTCTCTTCAGAATTGCTCGTATCAACCTAGGAAAATTTTAGGAGCAGAGGAAATAAAAATAGATGGGTCCAATGATTTCCCTGTTTCAGTATAAAAACAATTCTGTTACATTTTTCTGTATGTGCTTACGATGACTCTCAGCTCTGACATGTGTCTAATCCACAAAGTTTGCACTGGTCATCTTTTTCAAATGCTCGGTTTCCCTGTTTTAGTTACCCTTGGTCTATACCTTGACCTGCTGCCTGTCTCAATAAATTCAAAACACAAGCATTTTTACCTGCAGCAAATGTGAATGATTCCCCCAGAAATAAAGCATTCAATAAAAACCAAAGTCAGAGGAAGAGAAAGGTGAGGTCGGGTATGATTTTCTCATCACAGCTTCCTTTGCTTTTTCTTTTTGGCCTTAGATACTCAGTTGAACTCTATTTTTATGGCTAGACTAATTCTTCTGTTTCAATGAGTCTGAATTTTTCACAATCATATGGTGGGGATGACCTTAAAAAGCACTAACCTCAGAAAATATGATATGAGAAAAATGACAGAAAAAATGAAAAAATGGAGACTTGCAGACTGAGAAAACTGAGATGATTTTACTCAACTTTCTAAATTTATAAAGGGAAGGTGGGGAAAGGACTGTTGAGTGTCATGGTATTAGGCTTGTACGCCTCTAGTGTTGGCTGGCAAATCCTCCAAGCCCTCCTTCAGCAGAACTACAGACCCCAGGCCAGTGATACCCCAAGTCACTGGAAGTATTATAGATCCTACATTGAGTGCTGAATAATTCAGATTAAAATTAGAATTCCTAATACTGAAACTTTGAATATCCTCCACTAGCAGCTGAGTATTGGGATTTTTCTCTGCTCCCAAGTCCCTGATTTGTGCATTTCCGAGGTCAGTGACTGGATGTCTTTATTCCCAGTTACCTAAATCATTCATTCCCTTCTTGCTTGGTTTAGTTGTTATGGACTTTGATCCTATGTTTCTCACTTTTGGTCTCCCTCTTTTCACAAACTTCTTATGCAAGGACCCATAATTCTCATCCACATGGATAAAATATACCATGTATTCCCAGGCTCCTAGGTGTTTACAACCTAACTTCTTTGAGGGCTTCTTACAGGATCGTTCCATTATCTCTGAGAAATTTAACTTTGGCTTTAGACATCTGTCTGGAAGATGTTTTTCTATGGGTTAATAGGTTCTTTCTGTCCGTATGTGCTTACGATGACTCTCAGCTCTGACATGTGTCTAATCCACAAAGTTTGCACTGGTCATCTTTTTCAAATGCTCGGTTTCCCTGTTTTAGTTACCCTTGGTCTATACCTTGACCTGCTGCCTGTCTCAATAAATTCAAAACACAAGCATTTTTACCTGCAGCAAATGTGAATGATTCCCCCAGAAATAAAGCATTCAATAAAAACCAAAGTCAGAGGAAGAGAAAGGTGAGGTCGGGTATGATTTTCTCATCACAGCTTCCTTTGCTTTTTCTTTTTGGCCTTAGATACTCAGTTGAACTCTATTTTTATGGCTAGACTAATTCTTCTGTTTCAATGAGTCTGAATTTTTCACAATCATATGGTGGGGATGACCTTAAAAAGCACTAACCTCAGAAAATATGATATGAGAAAAATGACAGAAAAAATGAAAAAATGGAGACTTGCAGACTGAGAAAACTGAGATGATTTTACTCAACTTTCTAAATTTATAAAGGGAAGGTGGGGAAAGGACTGTTGAGTGTCATGGTATTAGGCTTGTACGCCTCTAGTGTTGGCTGGCAAATCCTCCAAGCCCTCCTTCAGCAGAACTACAGACCCCAGGCCAGTGATACCCCAAGTCACTGGAAGTATTATAGATCCTACATTGAGTGCTGAATAATTCAGATTAAAATTAGAATTCCTAATACTGAAACTTTGAATATCCTCCACTAGCAGCTGAGTATTGGGATTTTTCTCTGCTCCCAAGTCCCTGATTTGTGCATTTCCGAGGTCAGTGACTGGATGTCTTTATTCCCAGTTACCTAAATCATTCATTCCCTTCTTGCTTGGTTTAGTTGTTATGGACTTTGATCCTATGTTTCTCACTTTTGGTCTCCCTCTTTTCACAAACTTCTTATGCAAGGACCCATAATTCTCATCCACATGGATAAAATATACCATGTATTCCCAGGCTCCTAGGTGTTTACAACCTAACTTCTTTGAGGGCTTCTTACAGGATCGTTCCATTATCTCTGAGAAATTTAACTTTGGCTTTAGACATCTGTCTGGAAGATGTTTTTCTATGGGTTAATAGGTTTCTTTCTGTCCGTATGATGGCTAAAGTCAACCTCAAAGTCCTATTTTGGGGATTATGAAGGGAGAGCAAGGCATGAGAAAAGCCAGTATGTGAAAGTGATACATTCAAAATGGCAGAAGAGAGTGAAAGCTACTGTTTAAAAAGAAAAAAAAGTGTAGTATTCTCCTGATTTGATTGTCTTCTTTTATTCCTTTGCTTCCAAGGATGCCTTAGTCATATTCAGCTTCCCAAACTATTTTCTTTAAGCACTATCCTTGTGATATAAAGCATTGTTTTGTGGTTGCTAATGTTTGCTTTTCTAAAAATATCACACATAGTTAATGTTCACAAGACATCTAACAGGTATTTAAAAAGTAACTGCCTTTTCTAGTTGAATTCTATTGAATATAAATGAAAAAATATAAAACAAATTTATGATCTCGCAAGCATCATGCAAATATAAAATATCAAACTTTTTAATACTGAAGCACGCAGATGTAGTGCAAGCCAAGAACTGCTACCAATTCAAAATGTTATTATTTCAGGTATTTACTATGGAGGATGGTTAACCAATATTTTCTGCTTTTTTTCCTTCATGCTTAATTTTTCTATATAGTTCTCACTAGCTTACCAAAAGGCAAAAGAAAAACATTGGAGGAAAAGAGTGGTACATAGTGGAAAATGCAATAAATTTTCATTTGCCAATTGGCAGACATGTTTTCATTGGTACAGAGCATTAAAATTAGAATTCCCAATTGTCCACTAGCAGCTGAGTATTGGGATTTTCTCTGCTCCCAAGTCCCTGATTTGTGCATTTCCGAGGTCAGTGACTGGATGTCTTTATTCCCAGTTACCTAAATCATTCATTCCCTTCTTGCTTGGTTTAGTTGTTATGGACTTTGATCCTATGTTTCTCACTTTTGGTCTCCCTCTTTTCACAAACTTCTTATGCAAGGACCCATAATTCTCATCCACATGGATAAAATATACCATGTATTCCCAGGCTCCTAGGTGTTTACAACCTAACTTCTTTGAGGGCTTCTTACAGGATCGTTCCATTATCTCTGAGAAATTTAACTTTGGCTTTAGACATCTGTCTGGAAGATGTTTTTCTATGGGTTAATAGGTTTCTTTCTGTCCGTATGATGGCTAAAGTCAACCTCAAAGTCCTATTTTGGGGATTATGAAGGGAGAGCAAGGCATGAGAAAAGCCAGTATGTGAAAGTGATACATTCAAAATGGCAGAAGAGAGTGAAAGCTACTGTTTAAAAAGAAAAAAAAGTGTAGTATTCTCCTGATTTGATTGTCTTCTTTTATTCCTTTGCTTCCAAGGATGCCTTAGTCATATTCAGCTTCCCAAACTATTTTCTTTAAGCACTATCCTTGTGATATAAAGCATTGTTTTGTGGTTGCTAATGTTTGCTTTTCTAAAAATATCACACATAGTTAATGTTCACAAGACATCTAACAGGTATTTAAAAAGTAACTGCCTTTTCTAGTTGAATTCTATTGAATATAAATGAAAAAATATAAAACAAATTTATGATCTCGCAAGCATCATGCAAATATAAAATATCAAACTTTTTAATACTGAAGCACGCAGATGTAGTGCAAGCCAAGAACTGCTACCAATTCAAAATGTTATTATTTCAGGTATTTACTATGGAGGATGGTTAACCAATATTTTCTGCTTTTTTTCCTTCATGCTTAATTTTTCTATATAGTTCTCACTAGCTTACCAAAAGGCAAAAGAAAAACATTGGAGGAAAAGAGTGGTACATAGTGGAAAATGCAATAAATTTTCATTTGCCAATTGGCAGACATGTTTTCATTGGTACAGAGCATATTCTTATAGTATAAAATGTCTATATTCTCTCTCTGTATATATGTATATATAGAGAGAGAGATTTTTTTTTTTTTTTAAAGATTTATTTATTTATTTATTTTGGGCAGGGGTTGGATTGAGGAGGGAGGGGAGCGGGCGGGCCACTTCTATTGGTCTTTCATTTCTCTATCTTCATCTGTCTTTGTTCTTTGGCTCCTGTGGGCCTCCCATCGCAGTGGCCTCTGTTGTCACAGATCACTGGCTCTGTGCGCATGCACTCCAGAGCTCCGGCTCGGCAATTGGACACATCGGTCCAGCCGCTCCACAGCACGTGGGATCTTCCCAGGCCAGGGATTGAACCGGCGTCCCTTGCACTGCAAGGCGGTGTCCTTACCCACTGGACCACCAGGGGAAGCCTGAGATTGATTTTTAATTCTTTAAAGTCTTGCATAATTAAAAGAACTAATCATCAATGAGAACTACACACATCAAGACAGACAAATATTGTCAACTTATCATTGAACAAAAGAACAGAAACACAGAAGTGTACATAAATACTACTCCACTGATGAGAAGGTGAACCATGTGCAAAACTTACCAGGGTCTGAGGTTAGGATTGTGGGCTGCCTGTGGGTGTAAGTTGAGCCTGGAAAAGGAGGAGCATGTCTGGAATTACAATAATGTTCTGTTTCTCGATCTAGGTGCTGCTTCTGAGTGTGTTTACTTTATGAAAAAATTTTAAGCTACTCCTGTATAGCGTATACACAGGTGTCCTAATAGCTGTCTGACTAGTTCTGCTTACGGTTTTCAAGTGGAATTCTGATTAATAGAAAGTGTGTATTTGGTAAGGATGTACCAAATATTTTGGTTATGAGTTGCTGTTTTAAGGTCTATCAAAACTAAAAATGACAGGCTTTGTACTTCACTTATTGGAAGCAAGCAGGTGATGTGAATTCATGAATCACTGTCTAAGCTGAGTGAATTGTCTTAAATGAATATAAATGACCTTGTGTTAATCATAACTGTTTTCATGTTGTGAGCGGGATGCTGTGAGTTAGAATGGTGTTGCAAGTGATCATTTCTAGTGATTAACAGAAAACACCTTCTGTGTTGCCCAAATACCACTAAACTTGCTGTGTCATAATTTTTCCCCACAAGTTAATTGAAAGATAATAGCCAGAATGTTATAATTAAAGGCCATAAATGCAATAGCTGTTTTGTGTAAAAAAGAATTTGACATTTAAATTTCCTACCTAGGGCTGTAATTTCATTAGAATCATCGCATAAATACTATTTGTAGAATGCCTCCTGAATCTTATTGGATTACGGGAAAAAAACAATCATTTTTTTTTTCTCTTTACATGTTTTTCTTCACTACCTGTCAAAAGAGATAAAAGCAACAACAACAACAACAGTAAAAAGAAAAGGAAAGGAAGAAGACTAAAGGAAAATAACTTTAAAAAAACTTCTATGGTTTTATAGAGAAAATCAGTCAGTAGAGCACCAATCAACATTTTCATTTTTGAAATGTGTTTCAGCCTTAGAAAATATGGCTTAGAGCTCATGGAAATGAAAGATTCAAAGCAATGACTAATACACATTTTTTTCCAGACAGTTATTCTGTTATCACAGCAGAATGCTGTCTAGTAATTGAAAGCATATATATTGCAACTTTATAGTAAACCATTGAAAACTTTTGATCTTTAAATGGGCCAAAATCTTAACCCTCAGGTCTAAGAGAAGTAGTTGGCCATAAATAAGTTTTCAGAGTGCTAACAAAATGTAATCCTGAGGTTACTCTCACTGATTGCTTTTCTCTAAAAGTTAGAATAAAAATATATTTCTTAGACTTTTCCTAATTCAAAATTTCATCATTTAGATTTATATCAGCCAATCGCCTACCATGTTAATTTAATGATTTACGGTTTTCAAGTGGAATTCTGATTAATAGAAAGTGTGTATTTGGTAAGGATGTACCAAATATTTTGGTTATGAGTTGCTGTTTTAAGGTCTATCAAAACTAAAAATGACAGGCTTTGTACTTCACTTATTGGAAGCAAGCAGGTGATGTGAATTCATGAATCACTGTCTAAGCTGAGTGAATTGTCTTAAATGAATATAAATGACCTTGTGTTAATCATAACTGTTTTCATGTTGTGAGCGGGATGCTGTGAGTTAGAATGGTGTTGCAAGTGATCATTTCTAGTGATTAACAGAAAACACCTTCTGTGTTGCCCAAATACCACTAAACTTGCTGTGTCATAATTTTTCCCCACAAGTTAATTGAAAGATAATAGCCAGAATGTTATAATTAAAGGCCATAAATGCAATAGCTGTTTTGTGTAAAAAAGAATTTGACACTTAATTACCTACCTAGGGCTGTAATTTCATTAGAATCATCGCATAAATACTATTTGTAGAATGCCTCCTGAATCTTATTGGATTACGGGAAAAAAACAATCATTTTTTTTTTCTCTTTACATGTTTTTCTTCACTACCTGTCAAAAGAGATAAAAGCAACAACAACAACAACAGTAAAAAGAAAAGGAAAGGAAGAAGACTAAAGGAAAATAACTTTAAAAAAACTTCTATGGTTTTATAGAGAAAATCAGTCAGTAGAGCACCAATCAACATTTTCATTTTTGAAATGTGTTTCAGCCTTAGAAAATATGGCTTAGAGCTCATGGAAATGAAAGATTCAAAGCAATGACTAATACACATTTTTTTCCAGACAGTTATTCTGTTATCACAGCAGAATGCTGTCTAGTAATTGAAAGCATATATATTGCAACTTTATAGTAAACCATTGAAAACTTTTGATCTTTAAATGGGCCAAAATCTTAACCCTCAGGTCTAAGAGAAGTAGTTGGCCATAAATAAGTTTTCAGAGTGCTAACAAAATGTAATCCTGAGGTTACTCTCACTGATTGCTTTTCTCTAAAAGTTAGAATAAAAATATATTTCTTAGACTTTTCCTAATTCAAAATTTCATCATTTAGATTTATATCAGCCAATCGCCTACCATGTTAATTTAATGATTTAGGTATTTAAAGAAGAGTGAAAGTTCACCAAGTTAATTTTATTAGTGAAAAATGAGAGAGTAATAAAAGTAATAATAGTGAGAGAAACTATAAGGCAGTGGTAAAAATGGATATACATGGCAAGGAGTATTCTTAAATTTTACCTAAGAGGACAGTATAAATTCTTCATGCAATATCATTTATATTCTCTACTGGAGGAAGGCAATTGATATAGAACTTGGACAAAAATAAATTATAGCTGAAAAGCTACTCAAAATATAATGTAGACAGTGTTCTACTCATGAATTTTGAAATGGGACATACGAATTCCAATCCCATCTGCCTGGTGTATGGCCTTTTAAAGTTCAGGCCATTTTCTGGGTCTCAGAATGCTCATCTGCAAGGATTATAGACCAAATTGTAGAGTTATCTCCAGTTTCAAAGGTTTAAAATGCAATTTCATTATTTTCTTATTTTAATCAGCTTTAACAGAGTATATAATTGAAGACATGGATGGCTTACAGCATGTCCTTTGGGAGCACAGAAAAATATTAAGTGCTCGCTTCCTATGTTCGTGGGATGCTTTAAAGTCAAGACTGGATAGAAAAGTAAATGGTAGGAAACAACAAAGCATGTAACCAATCTGACTGAGAGATATTTGTAATAATTTGACTCTCCTGCTATGTTGCTGCTATCTGACTATCTACCTCCCTATTGTCTTACAGAAAGAGCTACCAACTATGAATGAATGCATAGATTACATGTTCATATTTTATGGTTAAATTACAATTTTCGATATTGTCCTTTGATCAATTTAGCCCATTGCAGTATATACCACATACAATAAACAATATATTATTTTAAATACTACATACAATTTGATAAATTTGGGGTATGTTCACTATCTTGATTGTGGTGATGATTTTACAGGTGTAAGTATGATTTAAGACTGGCTTTCTTTTATTTTGATCTGATTCCAATATTCTTTTTATTGTAACAGTCTGCCTCCTTGCTTCACTCAGTGTATTTCCTCTTGCAAAGTTTATGAAGAAAAATATTTAATTTAACAAATCCACATTGGAAAATGTACATAATCAATAGACAGGTCCAGGCTATCCACATAAAGTTATTATACAATTATTTATTCATTATTTGATTTAGTCAAGAAATGTTTCTTTTATTATGAGCCAGGAACTCTGCTAGGCACCAAAATATTTCTAAACTATTGCTAAACAGGATGAGATGAAGCTGTGTATTCTCTGTGATCTTATAGTTTAATCTGAGACACCGGAGATAAAGTTTAGTTGGAAACTGATGCACTCAGGTGGGGGATGTTGTGTAAGCTAAACACACAGTGCTCTGGGAATAACATGAGAGTCCTTACCCAGTGTTTTGGGAGACTTCCTAGGGTAAAGGAGGTCTGAAAACAAATAATATTTACTCACTGAGGGGAGAAGTATGTGAGAGTGTTCTGAGAAGAGGGGACTGAATTTGCAAGATCCATGAGAGGAGACAGACTGTGAAACCTGGAAGTAACCCAGCACATCTGGACCAGTTAAGAGTTTATTACAGCAGGGCCTGATGGATCATGTTAAAACATCCCTGGCCCTGAAATTCTGAGATTAAGATTTGATTGAGGGCTTCCCTTGTGGCTCAGTGGATAGGAACCCATCTGCCAATGCAGGAGACGCAGGTTCGATCCCTGATCCAGGAAGATCCCACATACCGCAGAACAGCTAAACCCACACATCAACAAAGACCCAGCACAGCCAAAAATAAATAAATTTTAAAAAGTAAAAAAAAAAAAAAAAAAAGATTTGATTGAAATAACAAAATCCCAGTGACCCTTTTGGGAGCTGTGGTTTGAGTCTATGTGTGATGTTACTAGATGAATGAAATTGTGAAGCAAACAAGTTCAAGAAGTATTTATGAGAATCTACACAGTAGGTCTTAAAATAGAGAAAACTGAAGAGGAGAGAGGGCTATGACAAAAAAAGAAAATCAAAGCTACTGCTGGGGTTTCTAGTTTGACTAAAGGAATAGATCGTGATGTTACTTGTAGAATTTAAGGCATGAAGGGGGAGGTGAGGGTTTAGTTTCTTTGATCCACTGAGCATTCTAATTGATATGTCTGGTTGATAATTACTTAGAAACTTCGGTTTAAATCTCACTGAAGAATTTGGAACTGAACTGATGATCTCAGTGTTTCTTTTCATTGAGATATAATTGATATATACCATTTTGCATATGCATAGTGTGTGTTGATCTGATACATTTACTTATTGAAATGTGATTACCACCATGGAGTTAGCTAACACCTTGATCACATCACATAATTATCATTTTCTTTCTTTTTTTTTTGGTAACAAAAACAATTGAGATTCAGTCTCTTAGCAACTGTGAAGTTTACAAAACAGAACTGTTACTTAAAATCACTATGCTGTGCAACAGATCTCCAGAATGGAAGATCTTTAACTTTAACTTAGTGGAAAGCTCATGTCTGAAACAGCCTCTTCCCACTTCTTCCACCTCCCAGGCTGTAGTAACCCCCATTCGCTTCTTAGTTTCTACAAGTTTGGCTTTTTGAGATTCCATCTGCGTTTATGTCATTCCAGTCTTAAGCTATACGCTCTGTGATCCTGTACTTGAAGCCCTGAGAATGCCTTAAATGCAGAGTAAAATTTTCTATAGTTGTACATTATTTTCTTTCATACATGGTTCTGAATTTTCCAAATTCCATATACTACATGTGTATTAAACAGAATCATCAAGCTTGAAGTCCTTATACCTTAACACTTTCCATCTATAAAACTTCACTAAAAGCCCTGAGTCTCTGTCTTCTTTAGCAAAAATACTGCATGATTCATTTGAAAAACTAAAAGAAATCACACAGAGAATTAATAAAATTAATATTGAAATCCTCACACGGTGAGCTAAAAAGGATGATTTAAAATAAAAACAATATTTTTTGTTACATGTATGGTGACCTTCGTGTATAAGATAAACAGATTTTTCCACCCACTTATTTATTGACAGTAGTGTTTTAATAGAAGGAATATTCATCTTCAAATAGTTTAATACTATGGATAATGAAATAGCTTTATGAAACATAGATATTGATCTCAATAAGTCACTCATCCAAGAGACTAAAAAGAAAAAAATTGAATGCAGTCGTAGCACAAAACTAATGTTTCAGTTTTTCACTTTTAGTGATGGAAACACCAGGCACTCAAATGAGGAGATACATTTTCAATCACATTTGTGAATCTAAATATAGCTTTACAAGAAAATTGGATGCCAGATAGCAATATAAAAAATAGATTCTGATATGATGTTTATGTTCTTATGAATAAAGTTCTTTTATTATGGCACATTTTTATGTGAATATAAGACCCTGAGGTAGTGGTAACTGCTTTTCACAAAATAATCTGACAAAAATTTCCCCAGAAAAAGAATAATTATGTGATTTTTAACCTAGTTTAGATCCTAGTTTTGACTGAGTCTTTCATCTATTATTCAGTGTAAATAAAGTATTTAAACATTTCTAATTTTGATTTTAGTTCATTTGTCTAGTCCTTATCCTAAAATAAGAGTACTTTTTCTTCTCCTTTTGAAACTCTGTGTTGTTTTGTGTCAGTTACTACTGTTGAATAATAAATCACTCTCAAGTTTAGCAGTTTCAAACTTTAGGAAGCTATTATTTTATGTGTGTCTACATTGGTTTGATGGTTTCATTAACTGGCCTGGGTTTGTCCTACATTTGTGGTCAGGTTTCTGGAAGCTGGCTGATTCTATAGTTGTACATTATTTTCTTTCATACATGGTTCTGAATTTTCCAAATTCCATATACTACATGTGTATTAAACAGAATCATCAAGCTTGAAGTCCTTATACCTTAACACTTTCCATCTATAAAACTTCACTAAAAGCCCTGAGTCTCTGTCTTCTTTAGCAAAAATACTGCATGATTCATTTGAAAAACTAAAAGAAATCACACAGAGAATTAATAAAATTAATATTGAAATCCTCACACGGTGAGCTAAAAAGGATGATTTAAAATAAAAACAATATTTTTTGTTACATGTATGGTGACCTTCGTGTATAAGATAAACAGATTTTTCCACCCACTTATTTATTGACAGTAGTGTTTTAATAGAAGGAATATTCATCTTCAAATAGTTTAATACTATGGATAATGAAATAGCTTTATGAAACATAGATATTGATCTCAATAAGTCACTCATCCAAGAGACTAAAAAGAAAAAAATTGAATGCAGTCGTAGCACAAAACTAATGTTTCAGTTTTTCACTTTTAGTGATGGAAACACCAGGCACTCAAATGAGGAGATACATTTTCAATCACATTTGTGAATCTAAATATAGCTTTACAAGAAAATTGGATGCCAGATAGCAATATAAAAAATAGATTCTGATATGATGTTTATGTTCTTATGAATAAAGTTCTTTTATTATGGCACATTTTTATGTGAATATAAGACCCTGAGGTAGTGGTAACTGCTTTTCACAAAATAATCTGACAAAAATTTCCCCAGAAAAAGAATAATTATGTGATTTTTAACCTAGTTTAGATCCTAGTTTTGACTGAGTCTTTCATCTATTATTCAGTGTAAATAAAGTATTTAAACATTTCTAATTTTGATTTTAGTTCATTTGTCTAGTCCTTATCCTAAAATAAGAGTACTTTTTCTTCTCCTTTTGAAACTCTGTGTTGTTTTGTGTCAGTTACTACTGTTGAATAATAAATCACTCTCAAGTTTAGCAGTTTCAAACTTTAGGAAGCTATTATTTTATGTGTGTCTACATTGGTTTGATGGTTTCATTAACTGGCCTGGGTTTGTCCTACATTTGTGGTCAGGTTTCTGGAAGCTGGCTGATCTGGGAGGACCAGGCTGGACCTTTTTGACTCTTCTCAGCTTCCTGTGGTCCTTCATGGGCTTTCTAGATTACACTAGTGGTAAAGAACCCACCTGTCAATGCAGGTAGACATAGATCCACTTGTTGGATCCCTGGCTCAGGTAGATTCCCTGGAGGAGGGCATAGCAATCCACTCTAGTATTCTTGCCTAGAGAATTCCATGGATAAAGGAGCCTGGAGGGATACAGGGTTGTAAAGGTGAATACAACTGAAGTGACTTGGCATGCATGCACATGGTCAAGAGGGTTTTGCCCAGTTGCTTTCTTACTGTGGGCAAGGCCCCAAGAGAGACAGCAGAAGTGAGCATCTAAGAGCTACGGCAAATCACAAAGTCGGTCCAGATTCAAAGTGAAAGGGTGCAAAGTCATGTTGCAAATGACGAGAGACGTAGGAAGGCTTGGAGACATAGGGGCCATTTTGGGACATCAGTCCTAACACATAAACTTTATTTATGTAGTTGCTTATAAATCATTCAGGAATTAAGGAATTTGACAGTTATCACTGGTATTAAAGAAAACATTAAACTGTTATTTTAATATTTTCTTTATTGTTAATTCTTGTTGCTAGTTACAAAATATGCAATGTATTTTAAGTGTTTTAAATTACTTTTAATTTTCATACATTAGATGTCCTATTTATTTTTGAGTACCTGTCAAGTAATGTATTTTACAGTGCAAAGGTGAAGCACTATCTGCTTTACATTCAGTGAGTTGAGTTTATCAGGAAGACAGTAAAGATTTAAGGAGAAAATGCATCATAGTTTTGCATGCATCTAAAAGCTGTGTAAAATTCACTATGGAAATCATGGTGAAGGAAGAACTCTCCCTTTCTTTGTTCACTGGATGGAAAGATGATTTCCAGCTAGAGATGAACAGGATTCATTATACAGAGGGAGAAGGGCACGGTGTGTGTCTTACATAGAGGGGCCAGTAAATGAATTGGTGTGTCCAGCAGCCAGGAGGTGAGGGCTGAGGTAGAAATTAGTTGGTTGACAGGGATTTGATGGTTAAAAGCCTTGTAGACCCTGGTCAGGAGTATGGATTTATTTGGTGAGAATGGATAAAAACTGTGAATCCATTGAGATTCAAATTCTGATGTTTTTATGTCTTGTGAATTTACAGAGTGTTGTTAACATCCAGAAAGCCTGTCTTTTCCTTCACATTCCCACTCTGCTAGTGCGATAACCCAGGTAGATTCCTGGAGGAGGGCATACAATCCACTCTAGTATTCTTGCCTAGAGAATTCCATGGATAAAGGAGCCTGGAGGGATACAGGGTTGTAAAGGTGAATACAACTGAAGTGACTTGGCATGCATGCACATGGTCAAGAGGGTTTTGCCCAGTTGCTTTCTTACTGTGGGCAAGGCCCCAAGAGAGACAGCAGAAGTGAGCATCTAAGAGCTACGGCAAATCACAAAGTCGGTCCAGATTCAAAGTGAAAGGGTGCAAAGTCATGTTGCAAATGACGAGAGACGTAGGAAGGCTTGGAGACATAGGGGCCATTTTGGGACATCAGTCCTAACACATAAACTTTATTTATGTAGTTGCTTATAAATCATTCAGGAATTAAGGAATTTGACAGTTATCACTGGTATTAAAGAAAACATTAAACTGTTATTTTAATATTTTCTTTATTGTTAATTCTTGTTGCTAGTTACAAAATATGCAATGTATTTTAAGTGTTTTAAATTACTTTTAATTTTCATACATTAGATGTCCTATTTATTTTTGAGTACCTGTCAAGTAATGTATTTTACAGTGCAAAGGTGAAGCACTATCTGCTTTACATTCAGTGAGTTGAGTTTATCAGGAAGACAGTAAAGATTTAAGGAGAAAATGCATCATAGTTTTGCATGCATCTAAAAGCTGTGTAAAATTCACTATGGAAATCATGGTGAAGGAAGAACTCTCCCTTTCTTTGTTCACTGGATGGAAAGATGATTTCCAGCTAGAGATGAACAGGATTCATTATACAGAGGGAGAAGGGCACGGTGTGTGTCTTACATAGAGGGGCCAGTAAATGAATTGGTGTGTCCAGCAGCCAGGAGGTGAGGGCTGAGGTAGAAATTAGTTGGTTGACAGGGATTTGATGGTTAAAAGCCTTGTAGACCCTGGTCAGGAGTATGGATTTATTTGGTGAGAATGGATAAAAACTGTGAATCCATTGAGATTCAAATTCTGATGTTTTTATGTCTTGTGAATTTACAGAGTGTTGTTAACATCCAGAAAGCCTGTCTTTTCCTATCCCACCATTCTTCCACTCTGCTTATTTTTTTTTCTCCCAAGTATTTGCTAATCTGACTTTTAAGTCTAAGAAAGTGACTGGGCCATATTTTCTTTTCTTTTCTTCTTCTTTTTTTTTTTTGTGCCCTCTTCACTTCATTCCTTTTCTTTACTTTTCTTTTTGAGAAACAATACAGGTTTTCACAGGCACACATGACTTATCTCTCCTAAGTACCACAACCACCAGTCAGGCAGCAACATGGGCCAATGAACTCAACATGGGCTAGTGGGCCACTGATCTTCACTGGTTCAGTCTTTCATGTCACGCTGCTGGACAGAAAGCAGTAGGACTCAACTTTGATTTGGGTTTCAGAAATTAAGCCAAGGACATTTTAGGCCTACAAATGTATTCCACATTTTATAATGCATTGTTTGCTAAGGCCTAACATGGGAATCGTAGGCATTAGTTCCACTGATAGGAAGTGTTGCTTCACTTCCAATTTTCAGTTTCTTTAGTGCAAATAGGTTTCAGAGTTTTAAACTAGAAGGAAGCTTGCACTAGGACAGATATCTGCACCCCTGTTTCTTAGATATTATATATCATACTATCTCCTTTAATACCAACATTGCCTTGAATATGACTTAACAGAATGTTAGAGCTAGAAGAGAGAAAATTTCTAGATTGCGTACTCCTTGATGCCAGAGAGGTCTTTTTTTATTATTGTTGCTGTTGTGTTATTTAGTTCTAGGCTGATTACCCAGTCTGCAGTTAGTGCTAAAAAATGACACTGCCTGAAGCTAGGTCAATTTCCCTATCATCAGAAGGGAAATAACGCTTAAAGATCAAGATCACCATTTTATCATAATATCATCTGTTGAGGTTTATTTGCTATATTTTTTCCAGGTTTTGTGTTCCCCCTCAAGTCTATTTGTAACTTTATATCTCTTTTCTTTTCTTTTTTTTTTTTATTCTTTATTTTAAAGGTTTTACAGAGTTTTGTTGTTCACAGACTTGTATGTTCCCAGATCAGTCATATACATATCCATGGTCCCCACCCCGCCAGTTGCCCCCATCCCACCCCTCCAGACCATCGCCCCAAGCCATTGTAAGCACTCCTATTCTCTTAGCGCTATGACACTAGCTATCTTTTCCACACATAACACTATAGGTTTCCTTGTTACTCCCTCCATGCTTTCCCCTCCCTATTTCTTTCCCACAATGTCCCTATGTCTATGCTCTGTCTGTTTTTCCATGAATTCTCTGCATGTGTTATCAAGACCGTCCTACTAGATTCCATATATGTGTGTTAGTATACTGTATTTGTCTTTCTCTTTTTGACTTACTTCACTTTTTATGATGGGTTCTAGAGCCAGCCACTTCATTAGGACTGAGTCTTCTGCATTTCTTTTAACAGCTGAGTAGTATTCCATTGTATATATGTACCAAAGCTTCTGGATCCATTCATTCGTCGATGGACATCTAGGTTGCTTCCAAGTTCTGGCTATTGTATAGAGAGCTGCAATGAACATTGGGGTACAGGTGCCTCTTTCAGGTTTGATTTCATCAGGATATAAGCCTAAGAGTGGGATTGCTGGGTCCTAGGGTGCTTCTATTTTTAGTTGTTTAAGAAATCTCCATACTGTCTTCTATGGAGGCTGTATCAATTGACATTCCCACCAGCAATGCAAGAGGGTTCCCTTTTCTCCGCACCCTCTCCAGCATTTACTGTCTGTTGATTTGTGGATGATGGCCATTCTGACGGGTGTGAGGTGATATCTCATTGTAGTTTTGCTTTGCATTTCTCTAATGATAAGCGAAGTTGAGCATCATTTCATGTGCTTTTGGGCCATCTGTACGTCCTCTTTGGAGAGGTGTCTCTTTAGATCTTTTCCCCATTTTTTTGATTGGGTTGTTCGTTTTCCCGGTGCTGAGTTGTCTGAGTTGCTTGTAGATTTTGGAGATTAATTCTTTGTCTGTTGTTTCATTTGCTATGATTTTCTTCCACTCTGTGGGGTGTCTGTTCAGCTTTTTTGTGATTTCTTTTGCTGTACAAAAGCTTTTAAGTTTCATGAGGTCCCACATGTTCATTTTTCTTTTCAGTTCCGCTATTTTAGTTGGTGGGTCAGAGAAGATCTTGCTTTGATTGATGTCCTTGAGGGTTTTGCCTATATTCTCCTCTCAGAGTTTGATGGTTTCTGGTCTTACATTTAGGTCTTTAATCCATTTTGAATTGATCTTAGTGTATGGTGTCAGGGAATGTTCCAACTTCATTTTTTTGCATGTAGCTGTCCAATTTTCCCAGCACCATTTGTTGAAGAGGCTGTCTTTGTCCCATTTTATAGTTTTGCCTCCTTTGTCAAAAATAAGGTACCCATGGGTGCGTGGGTTTATCTCTGGGTTCTTGATCTTGTTCCATTGGTCTATAGTCCTGTTTTTGTGCCAGTACCATACTGTCTTGATGACTGTTGCTTTGTAGTAGAGTCTGAAGTTAGGGAGGCTGATTCCTCTACTACGTTTTTCTTTCTCAGGATTGCTTTGGCTATTCGAGGTCTTTTGTGTTTCCATATGAAATGTGTTATTCTTTGGTCTAGTTCTGTGAAGAATGTTATTGGAAGTTTGATAGGGATCACATTGAATCTATAGATGACATTTGGTAGTATGGTCATTTTCAAAATATTGATTCTTCCGACCCAGGAACATGGAATATCTCTCCATCTGTTTAAGTCTTCTTTAATTTCTTTCATGAGTGTCTTGTAATTTTCTGTGTACAGTTCTTTTGTTTCTTTGGGTAGGTTTATTCCTAGGTATTTGATTCTTTTGGTTGCAATGGTGAAGGGGATTGATTTCGTTTTCTGATTTTTCATTGTTTGTGTATAGGAATGCCAGTGATTTCTGTGTGTTGACTTTGTATCCTGAGACTTTGCTGAATTTCTCTAATAATAAGCGAGGTTGAGCATCATTTCATATGCTTTTGGGCCATCTGTATGTCCTCTTTGGAGAGGTGTCTCTTTAGATCTTTTTCCCATTTTTTGATTGGGTTGTTCGTTTTCCTGGTGCTGAGTTGTCTGAGTTGCTTGTAGATTTTGGAGATTAATTCTTTGTCTGTTGTTTCATTTGCTATGATTTTCTTCCACTCTGTGGGGTGTCTGTTCAGCTTTTTTGTGATTTCTTTTGCTGTACAAAAGCTTTTAAGTTTCATGAGGTCCCACATGTTCATTTTTCTTTTCAGTTCCGCTATTTTAGTTGGTGGGTCAGAGAAGATCTTGCTTTGATTGATGTCCTTGAGGGTTTTGCCTATATTCTCCTCTCAGAGTTTGATGGTTTCTGGTCTTACATTTAGGTCTTTAATCCATTTTGAATTGATCTTAGTGTATGGTGTCAGGGAATGTTCCAACTTCATTTTTTTGCATGTAGCTGTCCAATTTTCCCAGCACCATTTGTTGAAGAGGCTGTCTTTGTCCCATTTTATAGTTTTGCCTCCTTTGTCAAAAATAAGGTACCCATGGGTGCGTGGGTTTATCTCTGGGTTCTTGATCTTGTTCCATTGGTCTATAGTCCTGTTTTTGTGCCAGTACCATACTGTCTTGATGACTGTTGCTTTGTAGTAGAGTCTGAAGTTAGGGAGGCTGATTCCTCTACTACGTTTTTCTTTCTCAGGATTGCTTTGGCTATTCGAGGTCTTTTGTGTTTCCATATGAAATGTGTTATTCTTTGGTCTAGTTCTGTGAAGAATGTTATTGGAAGTTTGATAGGGATCACATTGAATCTATAGATGACATTTGGTAGTATGGTCATTTTCAAAATATTGATTCTTCCGACCCAGGAACATGGAATATCTCTCCATCTGTTTAAGTCTTCTTTAATTTCTTTCATGAGTGTCTTGTAATTTTCTGTGTACAGTTCTTTTGTTTCTTTGGGTAGGTTTATTCCTAGGTATTTGATTCTTTTGGTTGCAATGGTGAAGGGGATTGATTTCGTTTTCTGATTTTTCATTGTTTGTGTATAGGAATGCCAGTGATTTCTGTGTGTTGACTTTGTATCCTGAGACTTTGCTGAATTCATTGATTAGCTCTAGTAGCTTTGTAATAGAGTCTTTGGGATTTTCTATGTATAATATCATGTCGTCTGCAAAAAGAGGGAGTTGACTTCTTCCTTTCCAATCTGTATTCCTTTGATTTCTTTCTCTTCTCTTAGTGCTGTTGCTAGGACTTCCAGGACTATGTTGAATAGTAGTGGTGAACGTGGACACCCCTGTCTTGTTCCTGATCTTAGAGGAAATGCTTTGAGTTTTTCACCATAGAGGATAATGTTTGCTGTGGTCTTCTCATATATGGCTTTCACTATGTTGAGATAGATAGGTTCCTTCTATGCCTATTTTCTGAAGAGTTTTGATCATAAATGGGTGTTGTACTTTGTCGAAGGCTTTTTCTGCATCTATTGAGATGATCATGTGATTTTTGTTGATATGGTGTATCACATTGATTGATTTGTGGATGTTGAAGAATCCTTGCATGCCTGTGATGAACCCGACTTGATCATGATGTTTGAGTTTTTTGATGTGTCGTTGAATTCTGTTTGCTAGGATTTTGTTGAGAATCTTGGCATCTAAGTTCATCAGAGAAATTGGTCTGTAATTTTCCTTTTTTGTGTTGTCTTTGCCTAGTTTGGGTATCAGGGTGATGGTGGCCTCGTAGAATGTGTTTGGAAGTTTTCCTTCCTGTGCAATTTTTTGAAAGAGTTTTAGAAGGACAGGCATTAGCTCTTCTTTAAAGGTTTGGTAGAATTCAGCTGTGAAGCCATCTGGCCCTGGGCTTTTATTTTTGGGTAGATTTTTGATCACAACGTCAATTTCTGAGCTTGTGATTGGCTTGCTCATAGTTTCTATTTCTTCCTGGTTGAGTCTTGGGAGATTGATCTTCCCCAAGAAACTGTCCATTTCTTCCAGGTTGTCTAGTTTGTTGCCATAGAGTTGCTCATAATAGTCCCTTAGAATCCTTTGGATTTCTGCATTATCTGTTGTAATCTCTCCTTTTTCATTTTTGATTTTGTTGATCTGGTTCTTCTCTCTCTTTCTCTTGATGAGTCTTGCCAGAAGCTTATCAATTTTGTTTACCTTTTCAAAGAACCAGCTTTTTGCTTTATTTATCCGTACTATAGTTTATTTCATTTCTTTCTCATTTATTTCTGCCCTGGTCTTTATAATTTCTCTTCTTCTGCTGGCTTTGGGATGTTTTTGTTCTTCTTTCTCCAATTGTTTTAAGCGGAGGATTAGGTGATCTGCTTCATAGTTTCATAGTTTCTTGAGGTGGGATTGTATTGCTATAAATTTCCCTCTTAGAACTGCTTTTGCAGTATCCCATAGGTTTTGCACGGTCGTATGTTCATTGTCATTTTCTTCTAGGAATTGTTTAATTTCTCCTTTGATTTCCTCAATGATCAGTTGGTTTTTTAGATATGTATTGTTTAATCTCCATGTGTTTATGTTATTAGTAGTTTTTTTCCTGTAGTTGATCTCTAGTCTCATTGCATTGTGGTCCTAGAAGATGGTTGTATTGCTTTTTAAATTCTCTGTATCATGATTGAAAAAAATTTGCATGCCTGTGATGAACCCGACTTGATCATGATGTTTGAGTTTTTTGATGTGTCGTTGAATTCTGTTTGCTAGGATTTTGTTGAGAATCTTGGCATCTAAGTTCATCAGAGAAATTGGTCTGTAATTTTCCTTTTTTGTGTTGTCTTTGCCTAGTTTGGGTATCAGGGTGATGGTGGCCTCGTAGAATGTGTTTGGAAGTTTTCCTTCCTGTGCAATTTTTTGAAAGAGTTTTAGAAGGACAGGCATTAGCTCTTCTTTAAAGGTTTGGTAGAATTCAGCTGTGAAGCCATCTGGCCCTGGGCTTTTATTTTTGGGTAGATTTTTGATCACAACGTCAATTTCTGAGCTTGTGATTGGCTTGCTCATAGTTTCTATTTCTTCCTGGTTGAGTCTTGGGAGATTGATCTTCCCCAAGAAACTGTCCATTTCTTCCAGGTTGTCTAGTTTGTTGCCATAGAGTTGCTCATAATAGTCCCTTAGAATCCTTTGGATTTCTGCATTATCTGTTGTAATCTCTCCTTTTTCATTTTTGATTTTGTTGATCTGGTTCTTCTCTCTCTTTCTCTTGATGAGTCTTGCCAGAAGCTTATCAATTTTGTTTACCTTTTCAAAGAACCAGCTTTTTGCTTTATTTATCCGTACTATAGTTTATTTCATTTCTTTCTCATTTATTTCTGCCCTGGTCTTTATAATTTCTCTTCTTCTGCTGGCTTTGGGATGTTTTTGTTCTTCTTTCTCCAATTGTTTTAAGCGGAGGATTAGGTGATCTGCTTCATAGTTTCATAGTTTCTTGAGGTGGGATTGTATTGCTATAAATTTCCCTCTTAGAACTGCTTTTGCAGTATCCCATAGGTTTTGCACGGTCGTATGTTCATTGTCATTTTCTTCTAGGAATTGTTTAATTTCTCCTTTGATTTCCTCAATGATCAGTTGATTTTTTTAGGCATGTGTTGTTTAATCGCCATGTGTTTGTATTTTTAGCGGTTTTTTTCCTGTAGGTGATCTCTAGTCTCATTGCATTGTGGTCCTAGAAGATGGTTGATATAATTTCAGTGTTCTTGAATTGACTGAGGTTAGATTTGTGGCTCAAGTTGTGGTCTATCCTGGAGAATGTTCCGTGAGTACTTGAGAAGAAAGTGTATTCTTCTGCTTTTGCGTGGAACGTCCTAAAGATATCGATGAGGTCCATCTTTTCTAGTGTGGCATTTAAGGCTTGTGTTTCTTTATTAATTTTCTGTTTGGATGATCTATCCATTGGTGTGAGAGGAGTGTTAAAGTCTCCTACTATTATTGTGTTATTATTGATTTCTTCTTTTAAGTCTGAAAGTATCTGTCTTATGTATTGAGGTGCCCCTGTGTTGGGTGCGTAGATATTCATGACTGTTATGTCTTCCTCTTGAATGGATCCCTTAATCATGATGTAGTGACCTGCCTTGTCTCTTAGAATCTTCTTTACTTTAAAATCTATTTTGTCTGATATGAGGATTGCTACCCCAGCTTTCTTTTGATTTCGATTTGCATGGAATATCTTTTTTCAGCTTCTCACTTTCAGTCTGTGGGTGTCTCTAGGTCTGAAGTGGGTCTCTTGTAAACAGCATATATATGGGTCATCTTTCTTGATCCATTCAGCCAACCTATGTCTTTTGGTTGGAGCATTTAATCCATTTACATTCAAAGTAATTATTGATACACATGTTCCTATTGTCATCTTCTTAGAAGTTTGGGGTTTGATTTGTAGGACTTCTTCTACTCTTGTATTTCTTGGCTATATCAGGCCCTTTAACACTTGTTGTAGGGCTGGTTTTGCAGAGTTCTTTTAGTTTTTGTCTGTCTGAGAAGCTTTTGACTTCTCCATCGATTCTGAATGAGATTCTTGCTGGGTAGAGAATTCTTGGTTGAAGGTTATTCTCTTTTAGCCGTTTAAATGTGTCCTGCCATTCTCTTCTGACCTACAGGGTTTCTGTTGAGAGATCCGCAGTCTGACATATGGGGTTTCCTTTATATGTTATTTGTTGTTTGCTTCTAGCTGCTTTTAGTCATCTGTATTTATATTTAGTCTGTGTTAGTTTCATTAGAATGTGCTTTGGTGTATTTCTTCTGGGGTTTATCCTGTTTAGAACTCTGTGCTTCTTGGACTTGGTTGACTATTTCCTTTCCCATGCTGGGGAAGTTTTCCACTATAACTTCTTCAAGAATTTTTTCGTAACCTTTCTTCCCTTCTTCTTCCTCTGGAACTCCTATAACTCTAATGTTGGTGCGTTTCATATTGTCCCATAGGTCTCTGAGGCTATACTCAGTTCTTTTGATTCTTTCAGCTTTGTTCTGTTCCTCACCAGTTATTTCCACCAGTCTATTTTCCAGCTCGCTTATCCGTTCTTATGCCTCCGATACTCTACTGTTGAGACCTTCTATAGTATTTTTGAGTTCAGCAATTGAGTTGGTGGTCTCTATTTGCTTATTTTTCATTTCCTGCATGTCTTTTCTCAGTGCACTAATTTCCTCTAATATTCTGTTTTCGGTGTTTTGCATCCTCATTAGTATAGCTTTTCTGAATTCTCTTTCAGATAATTTGTCTATCTCCTCCTCTGTCATTTGAAGCTGTGATTCTCTAGCTTGGTCCTTCATTTGTGCAGTGTTTCTCTGTCGTTTCATTATTAGGTTAGTTTTTTTCATTTACATTTCAAAGTGGGTCTCTTGTAAACAGCATATATATGGGTCATCTTTCTTGATCCACCAACCTATGTCTTTTGGTTGGAGCATTTAATCCATTTACATTCAAAGTAATTATTGATACACATGTTCCTATTGTCATCTTCTTAGAAGTTTGGGGTTTGATTTGTAGGACTTCTTCTACTCTTGTATTTCTTGGCTATATCAGGCCCTTTAACACTTGTTGTAGGGCTGGTTTTGCAGAGTTCTTTTAGTTTTTGTCTGTCTGAGAAGCTTTTGACTTCTCCATCGATTCTGAATGAGATTCTTGCTGGGTAGAGAATTCTTGGTTGAAGGTTATTCTCTTTTAGCCGTTTAAATGTGTCCTGCCATTCTCTTCTGACCTACAGGGTTTCTGTTGAGAGATCCGCAGTCTGACATATGGGGTTTCCTTTATATGTTATTTGTTGTTTGCTTCTAGCTGCTTTTAGTCATCTGTATTTATATTTAGTCTGTGTTAGTTTCATTAGAATGTGCTTTGGTGTATTTCTTCTGGGGTTTATCCTGTTTAGAACTCTGTGCTTCTTGGACTTGGTTGACTATTTCCTTTCCCATGCTGGGGAAGTTTTCCACTATAACTTCTTCAAGAATTTTTTCGTAACCTTTCTTCCCTTCTTCTTCCTCTGGAACTCCTATAACTCTAATGTTGGTGCGTTTCATATTGTCCCATAGGTCTCTGAGGCTATACTCAGTTCTTTTGATTCTTTCAGCTTTGTTCTGTTCCTCACCAGTTATTTCCACCAGTCTATTTTCCAGCTCGCTTATCCGTTCTTATGCCTCCGATACTCTACTGTTGAGACCTTCTATAGTATTTTTGAGTTCAGCAATTGAGTTGGTGGTCTCTATTTGCTTATTTTTCATTTCCTGCATGTCTTTTCTCAGTGCACTAATTTCCTCTAATATTCTGTTTTCGGTGTTTTGCATCCTCATTAGTATAGCTTTTCTGAATTCTCTTTCAGATAATTTGTCTATCTCCTCCTCTGTCATTTGAAGCTGTGATTCTCTAGCTTGGTCCTTCATTTGTGCAGTGTTTCTCTGTCGTTTCATTATTAGGTTAGTTTTTGTTTCTTTGTGGGTGTCTGTGTGTATGGAGTTCTTATTCCCACCAGGCTTCTTGGTTGAATTCTCCCTTCCTTTGGGTTTCTGTCCTTCTAGAAGGGTTCAGTGGTTTGTGTCTTGGGTGGTGTTAGGTCTTGTTTACAGGTGAACAGTCTCTAGTGTTGTGTGTTCTTTGATAGTGTGGGGTCTTGGAATCAGGGCTTCTACTCCGAAGATCCTTGGTTTAATGATTCGTCAGGGGGTGTAGGATCTATGTCTGGTTTGCTTTGGTGTTTCGTGATATTAGTTCAAATACTAGCATCTGAGGAGCAAGAGGTGTGTCCCTAATGGGTGACAGTCATAAAAGCATGCGGAAGTTTTCTAACATAGTCATAAGATATACATACATACACAGCAATAACCACATCTAACCAGTCTTACAGTGACAAAGCATAGGAAATTTCTCTGGCAAAAGACGCGATCAACCCGTTAAGCTCTGAATTAATTAAAATAGTGCCTGGAAAAATAGATCTTGGGTAAGGTCCTGGCTTGGACTATTTCATTGAAAGCAATTTTTAACTAACACATGTGTTGGGGGTGAGGAGGTGGAGAGTGTATGGGTAATGAGAAGGAATAGATTCGACTTGGAAGGATTTTATAGGGTTATGTAGTCAAGATTAGTGTGTTGTATTGTTTAATGCAGCTGGAAGAGAATAGTGGAGACAGGAAGGTAGGAAATATTTATCTAGAGGATAGTGGTAGATAGGAGAAAGTTTTAGGTTTAGAACATAGAGGGAGGAAGCAGTGGGAAAGAGGGAAGAAAATTAGAAGTTTCCAGGAATTAAAATTTTTTAAAAAATTAATAATTAAAAATCAAAAAAAAAAATAAAAAAAGAAATTAAAAATTAAAAAGGGAAGAGAAACTTAAGAAGAAGAGATAAAAGAAAAAAAAAAAATCCCAAATCTGACCGATCAAACGAATAAACAGAACCGTCCGCAACAGATAAGCAAAAAAGCTAAATACTGTCCCTGGTTTTTATCCTCTCATCTGTCTGGTGGAAGCCAATCTGCTCTCGCTGGTGTTGTCTTGATGGTGTAGCCTTTCCCTTATGGCACCAGTCTGCAAGCTCAGGTGCTGGCCAGGACGGTGGGCTGATACCAGTCTGTCGAGTGGGAGACTGCTGCACGCGCAATCCCGTGTTGGGCGGGGGCGTCCTGGCTCTGCCGCGCACCTGCAGGTAGCCTCTGATACCTGCCCTTCTCCCGGCTTCCTCCGCTGCGGGTGTAGCTATGGGGGTGCAGCTATGGGGGTGCAGGGGCTCCTCCGCCACTAGCGCACGCGCACTGCCGGTTACGCCTCCAAGTCCCAAAGGCAGGCACGAGCTTCCCCGTCTGGCTCGAGCCCGGTCCCTGGTCGGCAATCTGTGGGCGACTTCCCCTTCAGCCAGTCCCCCACTAGGAGTGTTTGAACTCACCCGGTGCCAGGCGGAAAGTTGCGATTTTCGCCCGGCAGCCGAGCGGCGCGATCCACACACTGGGTGCTTCCTCCCGTCTCCTGGTCGGTCGCTAGGCAGCGCTCTCCGCGTTCTGTCCGGCCTCAGGTCGCTAGGCAGCAAGCGTGTTCTGCTCGGCCCTGCTCTGGTATCCTATCTTTGCAGTGTCTTAATTTCTGCTGGCGATCCGGGCAGATTCTTGGAGTTTTCACGCTGAGTGCTGCCCTCTCTCCCCCGAGGCTCTGCTTAGGCCCCCTTTTTAGGGCACTTGCTGGCGCGCTCTCCGTCAGTGCGGTCCAGCGTGGGGGTGAGGATAGAGGCTTCTTAGAACCCTAGCTCCGAGAGAGATCTGGCTGTTCACTCTTCTACTCTCGCGGACCTAAGGAGTTCTTCTGTCGTCTAGCGGCTGGTTTGTTGGTGGTGGTTCATTTCTTGATGAGTTCTGGTGATTCTGTTGGGGAGCTGGTGGAATCTTCCCCGCATTCCTCTGCCGTCTTGGCTCCCCCTCCCTATCTCTCTTTTCTTTACCATAATGAATAGTCTGATGTTCTAATCCTTGTCAGGGATGTTTATGTCTCACTAATTTCCAGTGCTTTTTGGTAATCCTTACAAAATGACTGAAGTAACAGTTCATCCATAGGTATAATCAGAATTGTGCAGTTTACTCTGGAAATCATAATACTGTCCCTCATTAAGTAAAATAAATTTTACTCAATTGCTTTAAATTGATGGACCAATAATCTCTTTTCTACCCTGAATTTACATTATTAATTTCAGTAGAAAAGCTGATATTACTTCCCTATTAAAGCTGATAATTGTACCATCTTTTTAGGTATTCTTCAGACAAATGACGTTCCAACCATCCCTATATGGTTTTATTTAGTTATTTTATTTGTTTTTTGGTAACTTGTAACTGCTTTAATGCCATTAACAGAAGTGAAGTTTTGACATAAGATACCAAATTATGGGAGTGCATATTTAGTTGTGTCCCAGTCTTTGTGACCCGGTGAACTGTAGCCTGCCAGGTTATTCTGATCATGGAATTTCCCAGACAGGAATACTGGAGTGAGTTGCCATTTTCTTCTTCAGGGGCTCCTCCTGATTCAGGGATCACACCTGAGTCTCCTGCAGATCGATTCCTTAGCACTGTGCCACCCAGGAGGCCCTCATCTAATCTATATATGATGCTAATTTTGATTTGTATAAAAATTGGAACTAGAAACCTTAGCAGCTATGCCAATGGAATTATGCTAGATGTTGAACTTGAGTTCAACCCTTTGGATATAAAATCAGACTGGATGCGAGCACGTATTAAAACCATTAAAGAGCAGAAAAGGCATAACTCATTAGGAAATTTGTGTTTGTAGAGGGTCAGGTGACTTAGCGATCCAGCACAAACACATACACAGGTAAGTCCATTAGATAATGCAGTAAAAAGCAGAGATGAAGAGATTTAGTCTCTAACTTTCAAATCCCAGACCTATGTACCTTGGGTGTGTGTATTTTCTAGTTCCACAAAGCGGACCTAAGGAGTTCTTCTGTCTGCCTTTTTGGGGTTTTTGATGAGTTCTGGTGATTCTGTTGGGGAGCTGGTGGAATCTTCCCCGCATTCCTCTGCCGTCTTGGCTCCCCCTCCCTATCTCTCTTTTCTTTACCATAATGAATAGTCTGATGTTCTAATCCTTGTCAGGGATGTTTATGTCTCACTAATTTCCAGTGCTTTTTGGTAATCCTTACAAAATGACTGAAGTAACAGTTCATCCATAGGTATAATCAGAATTGTGCAGTTTACTCTGGAAATCATAATACTGTCCCTCATTAAGTAAAATAAATTTTACTCAATTGCTTTAAATTGATGGACCAATAATCTCTTTTCTACCCTGAATTTACATTATTAATTTCAGTAGAAAAGCTGATATTACTTCCCTATTAAAGCTGATAATTGTACCATCTTTTTAGGTATTCTTCAGACAAATGACGTTCCAACCATCCCTATATGGTTTTATTTAGTTATTTTATTTGTTTTTTGGTAACTTGTAACTGCTTTAATGCCATTAACAGAAGTGAAGTTTTGACATAAGATACCAAATTATGGGAGTGCATATTTAGTTGTGTCCCAGTCTTTGTGACCCGGTGAACTGTAGCCTGCCAGGTTATTCTGATCATGGAATTTCCCAGACAGGAATACTGGAGTGAGTTGCCATTTTCTTCTTCAGGGGCTCCTCCTGATTCAGGGATCACACCTGAGTCTCCTGCAGATCGATTCCTTAGCACTGTGCCACCCAGGAGGCCCTCATCTAATCTATATATGATGCTAATTTTGATTTGTATAAAAATTGGAACTAGAAACCTTAGCAGCTATGCCAATGGAATTATGCTAGATGTTGAACTTGAGTTCAACCCTTTGGATATAAAATCAGACTGGATGCGAGCACGTATTAAAACCATTAAAGAGCAGAAAAGGCATAACTCATTAGGAAATTTGTGTTTGTAGAGGGTCAGGTGACTTAGCGATCCAGCACAAACACATACACAGGTAAGTCCATTAGATAATGCAGTAAAAAGCAGAGATGAAGAGATTTAGTCTCTAACTTTCAAATCCCAGACCTATGTACCTTGGGTGTGTGTATTTTCTAGTTCCACAAATATTTAGAAGACTGTCAATGTACTTTAACAAAAGAAATTCCTATAGCTCTACTGGCAAGAATGTCTTTCTTTATTGCAATTAAGTAATAACTAACACAGTGTAACTTTCGAGGCTTCTAAGTCCACCATTAGAAATGCCTTTTTTTGAAATCTTTTGTAGCAGACATCAGTGTTGCTAGAACTGACTTTCCTCAAGCCACTCTCCTTTCCAGTTCTTAATATGACCTTTGGTTACAAAGGGCGGCTTCTCCATCAGACTGAAATATTGATAAGGGGCACTGTTTAGCTGGGAAACCACCAAGCATCAGTAGGCGAGCATTTGAAAGCAGGCTTCCTGCTCAATTTTCCATTCTGCAAATGTGTGTTGGCTTTAAAGGTCAAGAATGGTACCACAGAGACCTTTTGTTGCATTAACCAGATTTCTTAGCTCTGAATCACCTTCTTTCCAAAGCTGTAAATGCAGAGGCTCTAAAATAAATTTAGTCATTGCTCATTATGTTATGACCTCCCCTTCTTTGCCTGTCTGGGAAAATATGTAATATTAGCTGACACTGGAAAGATCTTTTCAATTCCATATTGGAAAAAACGGAAGGAGAAAATCATAGAGAAACAAAATACAATGGGCTTTAGGATATTACTTTCTATTGTTTGCCAGTGACTGATTTTCTAGAACTATGAGCAAAGCTGGTTATAAAGGTCAAATCAGAGCTCCTCCATAATTTAATCTGTTAATCAATCAACATTTATTTATTTATGAAAAGACATTTATAGTATTAGAATATTTATTTCCTCGATACAAATTATTTCTTTGCTTATAAGAAGCTTATATTTTATTTTAGGAAATAAACAATACTCACCCGAAAATCCCCAAAACATGCCTATATACAGGCCTGTGTATTATATAAAATAGCTATTTAAACCATTAGTACTGTTTAGTATGACTTTAAGTAAAAACACACAAGCTTGGTGAAGACATGATTAATTCTCACATTTTTCATCCAGAAAAATGAATTGGCCTAATTCTTTGGCCTAATGTACTCATCACAAGTTTAACATCTCAGATAAAACCTGACCCTTTGAATGATTTTTTTTCCTTGTCAATTAGGCTATTCACATTGTGTCCAAGTTTCTTTCATGTTTAAATATTAATTCTTAATATTCTGGGCTCCCTTCTTGCATTGTTATTTAGTCTTTCAGTAGTGTCTGCCTTTTTTGCAACCTCATGGACTGTAGCCCACCAGGCTCCTCTGTCCATGGAACTCTCCAGGCAAGAATACTGGAGTGGGTTGCTCCAGGGGACCTTCTTGACTCAGGAATTGAACCCAGGTCTCCTGCACTGTTTTTATCATCTGAGCCAGCATCTCAAAGTAGTGAGTCTTTGTCTCCCTTCTGCCTTCATATTGCTCTTGATACATAAAGTCTGAACTTCTGTTTCTCAACTTTCTGTGTGATGCTGTATGAGATAAACTGAGTGATCCTGCAAATTAAGGCAAGTAAAATGCTATATACAATTTAAAAAGAAGAATGTATTTATGAATTTACATGAAAATAAGAAATCATCAGATGCCCAAAATATAGTAAAGCAGAATCCACAGGAGAAAAACAAGGGCTGGAAATAACTTTCTCTCAGAGGGTTTCTGAAAACCTTGAATTTTGACTATAATAGCCAACTCTTCCATATGTGACAGGTGATAGTATCTGACTTTCCTTAATATGATGAAGTTAATAGGATGAATAAGAATTAGACCCTGCCACTTAGCAGAAGAGTTTCTCAGGTGGTGTTAGTGGTAAAGAATTGGGCTACTAATGCAGGAGACACAAGAGACGCAGGTTTGATCCCTGTGTCAGAAAGATATCCTGGAGAAATAAATGGCAACCCATTCTAATATTCTTGCCTGGAAAATTAATTCCATGGACAGAGGAACCTGGTTTACTACAATCCTTGGGGTCACAAAGAGTTGGACATGACTGAGTGACCAAGTACCAGCACTACCACTCAGCAGAATGATTTAGATCCTTCCAAATCCGGATGAGTTGGATAATCAAGAAAATGAATTGGCCTAATTCTTTGGCCTAATGTACTCATCACAAGTTTAACATCTCAGATAAAACCTGACCCTTTGAATGATTTTTTTTCCTTGTCAATTAGGCTATTCACATTGTGTCCAAGTTTCTTTCATGTTTAAATATTAATTCTTAATATTCTGGGCTCCCTTCTTGCATTGTTATTTAGTCTTTCAGTAGTGTCTGCCTTTTTTGCAACCTCATGGACTGTAGCCCACCAGGCTCCTCTGTCCATGGAACTCTCCAGGCAAGAATACTGGAGTGGGTTGCTCCAGGGGACCTTCTTGACTCAGGAATTGAACCCAGGTCTCCTGCACTGTTTTTATCATCTGAGCCAGCATCTCAAAGTAGTGAGTCTTTGTCTCCCTTCTGCCTTCATATTGCTCTTGATACATAAAGTCTGAACTTCTGTTTCTCAACTTTCTGTGTGATGCTGTATGAGATAAACTGAGTGATCCTGCAAATTAAGGCAAGTAAAATGCTATATACAATTTAAAAAGAAGAATGTATTTATGAATTTACATGAAAATAAGAAATCATCAGATGCCCAAAATATAGTAAAGCAGAATCCACAGGAGAAAAACAAGGGCTGGAAATAACTTTCTCTCAGAGGGTTTCTGAAAACCTTGAATTTTGACTATAATAGCCAACTCTTCCATATGTGACAGGTGATAGTATCTGACTTTCCTTAATATGATGAAGTTAATAGGATGAATAAGAATTAGACCCTGCCACTTAGCAGAAGAGTTTCTCAGGTGGTGTTAGTGGTAAAGAATTGGGCTACTAATGCAGGAGACACAAGAGACGCAGGTTTGATCCCTGTGTCAGAAAGATATCCTGGAGAAATAAATGGCAACCCATTCTAATATTCTTGCCTGGAAAATTAATTCCATGGACAGAGGAACCTGGTTTACTACAATCCTTGGGGTCACAAAGAGTTGGACATGACTGAGTGACCAAGTACCAGCACTACCACTCAGCAGAATGATTTAGATCCTTCCAAATCCGGATGAGTTGGATAATCAAGAAAATGAAGCAACTGAGATTTCAGGACAATACAAATAAGAAATATATATCCAAGACTAGGCACATTCCAGAAAAACTGTAGAACCTCAAAAGAGATCTTAAAAAGTGATGGGTACATTTGTAAACATGGTCATCTTCAGAATAAGAATGCATTGGTTGCCTCTCCATTACAACAATGAAGATAAAGTTACATCTGTATTGAATTACATCTGCATTGAATTCAATGTTAACCTAGAATTCTATTATCAACAATTGATCTTTTAGGATAGAAGGTGAATAAAGATATTTGTTGATAACAAAACAGAGTTTGCTATTAACCACCCTCCTTGGATTAGGAAAATGGATAGTTTTGAAAAAAAGAAGAGAGATTGAATAAAGATACCTGTAAAAATGAAAGTAAAATTATCAACTATTGATTGCATGAAAGCAAAAATGAAAATGATGGACAAAGCCATAATTTGATATAAGTTAAATTTTAAAAATATTTGCATTAAATAATGGTATCACTAACTCAATGGACATGAGTTTGAACAAACTCTGAGAGACAGTTAAGGACAGGGAAGCCTGGCGTACTACAGTCCATGGGGTCGCAAAGAGTCAGACACAGTTTAGCAACTGACCGACAACAACAACAAGTAACTATAAAGAAATAGAGCATATAATACCTCAACAGACAGAGGAGAAAAGAATTAGGTTTGAACAAAGAAGTTGGTAAAGGTGCACAGGATGAGGTGGGTTTTTGCTGGAAAGACAGTTCTAAAGAGCCAGGACTGAGCTGGCCCTAATTCAAATAAGGACTAATTAACACCTTAGAACTCACCTGTTAACCTTTTGTTGTCAACTCCAGGAAAACAGATTCAACTTGCACAACCACTCTTCAAAACTAATTGAGAAAGGGCAGAGGTCACCTGGAAGGATTCTGGGAGGTAGGAGAGAGGGCTAGTATCAGTGCCAGTGGATTTTATATGAAGTGGAGTTTGTGAAAATGTGAAAGAAAGGAATCAGTAAGAGTTGGACATGATATACCAAGACACATACCACTCAGCAGAATGATTTAGATCCTTCCAAATCCGGATGAGTTGGATAATCAAGAAAATGAAGCAACTGAGATTTCAGGACAATACAAATAAGAAATATATATCCAAGACTAGGCACATTCCAGAAAAACTGTAGAACCTCAAAAGAGATCTTAAAAAGTGATGGGTACATTTGTAAACATGGTCATCTTCAGAATAAGAATGCATTGGTTGCCTCTCCATTACAACAATGAAGATAAAGTTACATCTGTATTGAATTACATCTGCATTGAATTCAATGTTAACCTAGAATTCTATTATCAACAATTGATCTTTTAGGATAGAAGGTGAATAAAGATATTTGTTGATAACAAAACAGAGTTTGCTATTAACCACCCTCCTTGGATTAGGAAAATGGATAGTTTTGCAAAAGAAAGGAGATTGAATAAAGATACCTGTAAAAATGAAAGTAAAATTATCAACTATTGATTGCATGAAAGCAAAAATGAAAATGATGGACAAAGCCATAATTTGATATAATTTAAAATTTTTAAAAAATATTTGCATTAAATAATGGTATCACTAACTCAATGGACATGAGTTTGAACAAACTCTGAGAGACAGTTAAGGACAGGGAAGCCTGGCGTACTACAGTCCATGGGGTCGCAAAGAGTCAGACACAGTTTAGCAACTGACCGACAACAACAACAAGTAACTATAAAGAAATAGAGCATATAATACCTCAACAGACAGAGGAGAAAAGAATTAGGTTTGAACAAAGAAGTTGGTAAAGGTGCACAGGATGAGGTGGGTTTTTGCTGGAAAGACAGTTCTAAAGAGCCAGGACTGAGCTGGCCCTAATTCAAATAAGGACTAATTAACACCTTAGAACTCACCTGTTAACCTTTTGTTGTCAACTCCAGGAAAACAGATTCAACTTGCACAACCACTCTTCAAAACTAATTGAGAAAGGGCAGAGGTCACCTGGAAGGATTCTGGGAGGTAGGAGAGAGGGCTAGTATCAGTGCCAGTGGATTTTATATGAAGTGGAGTTTGTGAACCAGTCTTTTATTAGCTGGAACTTTCCTATTTTATTTGGTTCAAAGTATACAGACTGATTATTTTAACTTAAAAAATTTCATATTGAAATGAGGTACAATGTCAGCTTATTCTATTCACTGTAGAGTACATCCTATAAAATAAAAATTACTGGAGAAGGAGATAAATAATTAGGAGTTTGGGATTGACACATACATCCTACTACAAATAAAGAACAAGGACCTACTTTAGAGCACAGGGAAATAATTTATATATTGTAATAACCTATAATAGTAAATAATATGAAAAAATATATATGTATATGTAAAACTAGACTTTACAACTGAAACTAAATTGTACATTGTACATTGCAAATTCAGTATACCTCGATAAAAAATGGTTATAAAAATTAGAGAATTATTTTCATGTGTAGAAATCAAATATCTTGCAATGTAAACCACAAAGACTTGTTTCGATGTGTTTCAATAGTGTTGCTATTTTTAAATGTGGAGTCTTCAAATGTCAGAAAGAATGTATCAGGCTAAAAAGAACGAGACATTTTCCTTAAAAATTTATGCTTTGAATATGATTATGTTGTCTTGGGAAAGTTTCTAATTTTTACTTAATGAACATATGATAATTAGGGAAATAAGCTTACTGAAAAGTCCTTTCATATTTACTTGTTTTCGTAGCTAAGTGAAATTAATTGATTATAATGAAAATTATAAATTACTCTATAACTTAAGAGTCTAATCAAAATAATTAGAACTCTGAATGGTTCAATTATTTGGTTGATTAATGCATAATGAATGCTTTTATTTAGAGAAATCAAAAAATTTAGATGAAGTTATAACAAGATAAAGGTTATCAAAAAGCAAATCATGGTTTTTAGGGCTACAAAATGCCAAAACATCTTACATCTGGATATGACTTTAAAATTTTCCAAGCTTTCTAATATATCCAATTATATAAAGTAAGGAATAATGACTGTGTTTGTAGGTTTTTTTTTTTTTTTTTAAAGATTTATTTATTTATTTATTTTGGGCGGGGGTTGGATTGAGGAGGGAGGGGAGCGGGCGGGCCACTTCTATTGGTCTTTCATTTCTCTATCTTCATCTGTCTTTGTTCTTTGGCTCCTGTGGGCCTCCCATCGCGGTGGCATCTGTCGTTGCAGAGCTCTGGGCGCATGCACTCCAGAGCTCTGGCTCGGTAATTGGACACATTGGTCTAGCTGCTCCACGGCACGTGGGATCTTCCCAGGCCAGGGCTCGAACCGGCGTCCCTTGCACTGCAAGGCGGTGTCCTTACCCACTGGACCACCAGGGGAAGCCCTGTAGGTATTTTTAATTAAACTGGTTTATTCTTTATAAACTGAATTTGTTATAAGTCTGTCATCTTTCTCATTTGTCTTTGTAAATAATATTTATCTTTTTTTGATTGTGTTCAGTGTGAGGTATTTTCTCTCTTTATATTAAGCCTTATATTAAGAAATACATCTGTTATAGAGTGTTTAAAAATTTCTTGTCATATGTTGTTTTCATTAGATTAATTTTCGTTCAAGTCTCTGATTTTCTGAATTGTATCTGTCACACTGTTATGTCTTTGAATAGACATTAACAACTTCCTTTATAACTTTTGATTTCACAATGCTTTGCTCTATCCACAGAACCATGGGCTAACTTGTTGAGAGTGTGTGATTTGTTTACTTACTTCCTGTACCCAGTCACTAACTTCTTTGCTTCTCTTTTGATTCTATGTTTCAACTGGGAAAAAAAACACAAAAAACTTTGTTACAAGTAGAATAAATTAATTTTTGGCCTGAATATACAAAATACTCAGCATTAATTAAAGAATGTACACACAAAGTGCTTCTTCTATCCAGTAATTCATATCTGTTTAAGTTGTGTTAACAATATATTTGTTATCATATAAAAATGATTTTACTTTTGCAGCATTTATCATTACAGTGGTCTTTACCTACTGCCTGCCTCAATAATCTCAATAGAACTCACCTTGCATTGTATGTCTGTTAAACCCTTATATTCACAAATGAGAATATAAGAATATCAACATGAAAGAGAAAAATGACTCTCTGAGTATACAGAATGAGACAGAAACAAGGCCATTCCACAGCCACAGAAATACACAAACATCTCCTTCTGTCTGTCATGAAAGATGTTTGCTTTTTTGGCCATAACAATGCTAACTATAGTTCACTCTTGAGTGTCCTAGAGAAATATTATTAAAATTTATTTATATTAATAATTTGTTGTTGCTAAATCATGTCAGACTCTTTTGCCATTCCATGGACTGTAACTCAACAGGCTCCTCCATTCATGGGATTACCAAGGGAAGAAAACTGGCATGGGTTGCTATTTCCTCCTCCAAAGGATCTTCTCTATCCAGGGATTGAACCTGCATCTTCTGCTTTGGTAGGCAAATTCTTTACCACTAAGCCACCAGGGGAGTCCCATGTTAATAATTCTATTCTGTTGATAATTTATCATACAATATTAATGTTACTTTGTAGGCTAAAGTACACATAATTATATAATATAGTTCATAATACAATCTAATATACATTTTAATATGTACTAATATAATAATATATAATTTTATTTAACTGTACTTATACATATTTATGCTACATAATCATATTTAAAATGTATTTCATTCATTTTATAATTAATTGTATTAACATGATACTATTATTTATTGTAATCATAAAATTGTCCCTCTTTTTACTTCCTTGTAGCCTATTTTTACTTTCTTGTTCAGCTCAGAAGGGCCATTAGTGGAGCCTTTATGATCTTAGAATGTCTATGTCATATTCACAGGTTTGAAGATCAAATAAGAAGGTAATAGTGCATGACTTAGCTCAGTTGGTAAAGAGCCTGTCTGCAATTCAGGAGAGCAGGGTTCAATTCCTGGGTCAAGAAGATCTTCTGGAGAAGGGAACAGAACAGTTGCCCACTCCAGTATTTTTGCCTGGAGAATCTCATGGACAGAGGACCTTGGTGGGCTATAGTCCATGGGGCTCGTAAGTGTCAAAGATGACTGACTAAACTACAGCCACTCAGATTTTAGTTGCTAATGCTCTCATAATCCTTTATCCTACTATTTAGGCAGAATTCTATTTTTGCTCACGCATTACCCATGGAATCTTGGCCTTGTGTACTAGCTTTCACCAATAGAAAATTTTACCTTCTGCGCTGTACCTAGAGTAGGTTTGATTGCTTAATATGTGTCTCCAACAGTTTATTAATTAAAGATTCAGGGCTCAAAAATAAATTTCTATGGTCTCTCTACATACTTATGTGTATTTTATGACTGACATTTTGGTAGACTCCATTGACCCTGACTTAAAGTAATTCATAACAAGCAGAGTATAATAGGCAAGTTCTCTTCTAACAACAAGAACATTATGTTCCTTGAATATTATTTGATTTTAAACCAAGTAATGTAGCTAAACATTTCAGACTTTTGTAGTCATGATTCTTAAGCCAAAAGTAGGATTCCATTTCAGACCTAATATCAAAATCTCTAGGGCTGGAACTCAATCATCCTAAACTTTGAGAAGTACTCTGGCTCCTGAGCACCCTAAAGTAAGATTCTCGAAAGCACTAACCTTTTAAAATGTACTAATATAATAATATATAATTTTATTTAACTGTACTTATACATATTTATGCTACATAATCATATTTAAAATGTATTTCATTCATTTTATAATTAATTGTATTAACATGATACTATTATTTATTGTAATCATAAAATTGTCCCTCTTTTTACTTCCTTGTAGCCTATTTTTACTTTCTTGTTCAGCTCAGAAGGGCCATTAGTGGAGCCTTTATGATCTTAGAATGTCTATGTCATATTCACAGGTTTGAAGATCAAATAAGAAGGTAATAGTGCATGACTTAGCTCAGTTGGTAAAGAGCCTGTCTGCAATTCAGGAGAGCAGGGTTCAATTCCTGGGTCAAGAAGATCTTCTGGAGAAGGGAACAGAACAGTTGCCCACTCCAGTATTTTTGCCTGGAGAATCTCATGGACAGAGGACCTTGGTGGGCTATAGTCCATGGGGCTCGTAAGTGTCAAAGATGACTGACTAAACTACAGCCACTCAGATTTTAGTTGCTAATGCTCTCATAATCCTTTATCCTACTATTTAGGCAGAATTCTATTTTTGCTCACGCATTACCCATGGAATCTTGGCCTTGTGTACTAGCTTTCACCAATAGAAAATTTTACCTTCTGCGCTGTACCTAGAGTAGGTTTGATTGCTTAATATGTGTCTCCAACAGTTTATTAATTAAAGATTCAGGGCTCAAAAATAAATTTCTATGGTCTCTCTACATACTTATGTGTATTTTATGACTGACATTTTGGTAGACTCCATTGACCCTGACTTAAAGTAATTCATAACAAGCAGAGTATAATAGGCAAGTTCTCTTCTAACAACAAGAACATTATGTTCCTTGAATATTATTTGATTTTAAACCAAGTAATGTAGCTAAACATTTCAGACTTTTGTAGTCATGATTCTTAAGCCAAAAGTAGGATTCCATTTCAGACCTAATATCAAAATCTCTAGGGCTGGAACTCAATCATCCTAAACTTTGAGAAGTACTCTGGCTCCTGAGCACCCTAAAGTAAGATTCCAAAGGAAGGTCTAGATAATTATGCTCTTGACGAATCTTATATGGACCTACCTTAAATTTCTCAAAATGTTTCAGCTGTGGCATAAAATCTTATCTTGCAAATTACAGAAGGAAGAAAGCTCCATGAGTCAAAAACATTTTTTAAATAATATGAATATTTTGTTTTAATATATCCAAAAATACTATAATATTTCAAGGAAAAGAAAGTCAAGAGATAAAGTTAAGGCACATGGGCTTAAGTAGCTCCTTGGCCCATGGCAATATTCTGGATCAGGGATCAAACCTGTGTCTCCTGCATTGGTAGGCGGATTCTTTACCATTGAGCCACCTGGGAAGCCCCTCTTCTGCTTCTGATTCCTTCACTTTCCAAGTAAACTACCTGACTTCTATTTTTGGTCAGAACATCTGACTTTGGAGTAATTCAACCACAGTGAAAAACTGATAAATGTCATTTCTTTGACAATTTTTTTTATCAGTAGTGATTGTGTCACTCAAAAATCTTAAACAAAAATATAATTTCCAATATTTTGGATTGTTTTAAGTTCGACTAATAAGTACACTTGGACACTTTCTAAGGGAGTTTAAAATCTGTAAAATGAAAAAAACCAAAGTACTTGGTCACAAAGCAGTGTTTTGCTTGTATTTCCTTTTTCTAAATAAAATTTTAAATTATAAGTAAGAGTAAATTCTATGTGACTTATGAATTACATGTAATATACTTAAAATTAATATAGTTTAACATTGTGACATTTTATTGCATGTTTTTATGTATTTTAAGACCTGAATATATATATATATATATATATATATATATAGTCATATTAATCAAACTAACTTGTAAAACTAACTTGTAAAAACTAACTTGTAAAAACTGAGAAATGAAATGTTAACTTAGAAGAAAATACTTCTTAAATAGAAATGGAGCATGTAAGTGTGTTCTGCCTGAGAAAACAGATGTTCTCAGCAGAAACTCTCATTTCCTGAGAACCTGTTAACTTACTGAGATTTGACATTGATTTTGTCATGCCCTTGGATTGTTTTTAACAAAATTTCGTAGTTTCTCCAAAAGGGAAAATTTGTAATACTTCTTGATTTTCTTTATTCTAAGAAATACTGTCTAATAGATTAATTCTTTAGACAAGACAACAATTATTTCTTGTCTTGAGGTCCCTACAACTTACACTTACCTATTGCTACCATAATGTCTCCTCTGATAACTGTTTTAGATATTATTTTCCTACACTCAAGCCCTGCATTAAAGTTGGCTGCTAGGTAGGACCAATGGCTTAGTCTAGAAATTCATGAGCAAGGGAGGATACTAAAATAAATTGCTATTAAAAACATTTATATTTTCTGTAATTTCTCAAAAGCCCTTTCATCAAGAACTAAATTTTGTATGACTATGCTTCAGCTATACCATCTTTTACAACTAATATAAATCTGTTCTAATCATAATTTCCCTGATGATGCAGTTGGTTAAGAATCTGCCTGCAAGATAGGACAACTAGGTTCAATTCCTTGGTTGGGAAGGGAGAAGGGCTTGGAGATCCACTCCAGTATTCTTACCTGGAGAATTCCATGGACAGAGGAGCCTGGTGGGCTCCAGTCTAGGGGATCGCAAAGAGTTAGACATGACTGAACAACTTTCACTTTGATCATAATTCACATAAAACCTATTTGTTAGCAAACTGATTGGTAAGAAAACTTCTAGGAATAAAATGTACTTGTCAAGGTTGGAAAACATTTTAAAGTATTTATTGAATTTATTACAACATTCATTCAATTTTATGTTTTGGTTTTCTGGCTGCGAGGCATGTGGGATCTTAGCTTCCCAAGATCGAACCAACACCCTCTGGTCTGGAATGCGAAGTCTTTACCACCTGACTGCCAGAGGAGTCCCTGAAAATCTTAGCATGGGCTTCATAAGATAGATTAGATAGTATGGGAATTTGAGAATGCCCTCATTGGTCTTGATAGCATCTTACCCTTAGGGTGGCCATTAGCTGATTGCACATTAGGGTTAAGGTTAATTGTATTTCATGTTGCAGTCAGAAAATCTATCTGCCTCCTTTCTTATCTTGTTTTATCTCAATAGGTGGTCAGCATCATTCTTTTGTTATTCCCTAAAAATTCCTGTTATAATTTACAAAGCAGAAGTTAGAACTCTGGGGAGAAAGAACAGATGAGACCAGTTTATCAAAACATTGGCAGAAAAGGTTGAGGCCAGTACTTCTAATGACTGATAGAGGAAAGAAGGTGAGAGGCCCATGCCCGCAGCACCAGATGACAAGGCTTATGGAGCAGACATCTCACATATGGGCCTGAGTCAGGATTTTCAGGTTTAACGCTGAAGCAGATGATTTCATGGGGTGATTTGCTGACACAAGGCCAGGAGAATAAGAATTAATTACTTAGTTCTGGATGGAACTGAAGAGGAATGGTTAGCTGCAGCTACTGGACTTAAATATGTTGCTATTAAAAACATTTATATTTTCTGTAATTTCTCAAAAGCCCTTTCATCAAGATCTAAATTTTGTATGACTATGCTTCAGCTATACCATCTTTTACAACTAATATAAATCTGTTCTAATCATAATTTCCCTGATGATGCAGTTGGTTAAGAATCTGCCTGCAAGATAGGACAACTAGGTTCAATTCCTTGGTTGGGAAGGGAGAAGGGCTTGGAGATCCACTCCAGTATTCTTACCTGGAGAATTCCATGGACAGAGGAGCCTGGTGGGCTCCAGTCTAGGGGATCGCAAAGAGTTAGACATGACTGAACAACTTTCACTTTGATCATAATTCACATAAAACCTATTTGTTAGCAAACTGATTGGTAAGAAAACTTCTAGGAATAAAATGTACTTGTCAAGGTTGGAAAACATTTTAAAGTATTTATTGAATTTATTACAACATTCATTCAATTTTATGTTTTGGTTTTCTGGCTGCGAGGCATGTGGGATCTTAGCTTCCCAAGATCGAACCAACACCCTCTGGTCTGGAATGCGAAGTCTTTACCACCTGACTGCCAGAGGAGTCCCTGAAAATCTTAGCATGGGCTTCATAAGATAGATTAGATAGTATGGGAATTTGAGAATGCCCTCATTGGTCTTGATAGCATCTTACCCTTAGGGTGGCCATTAGCTGATTGCACATTAGGGTTAAGGTTAATTGTATTTCATGTTGCAGTCAGAAAATCTATCTGCCTCCTTTCTTATCTTGTTTTATCTCAATAGGTGGTCAGCATCATTCTTTTGTTATTCCCTAAAAATTCCTGTTATAATTTACAAAGCAGAAGTTAGAACTCTGGGGAGAAAGAACAGATGAGACCAGTTTATCAAAACATTGGCAGAAAAGGTTGAGGCCAGTACTTCTAATGACTGATAGAGGAAAGAAGGTGAGAGGCCCATGCCCGCAGCACCAGATGACAAGGCTTATGGAGCAGACATCTCACATATGGGCCTGAGTCAGGATTTTCAGGTTTAACGCTGAAGCAGATGATTTCATGGGGTGATTTGCTGACACAAGGCCAGGAGAATAAGAATTAATTACTTAGTTCTGGATGGAACTGAAGAGGAATGGTTAGCTGCAGCTACTGGACTTAAAATATGTTTGCTATTGTTTTAATGTTCATTGTCTGGAGGATTTATGAGGAAACCTTTCTAAAACTGTAGCCACCAGGACTTCTCTTGTGGTCCAGTGGTTAAAACTATGGCTTCCAATGCAGGGGATGCAGATTCAATCCCTGGTCAGAGGACCAAGATCTCACGTGCCACCAGGCAACTAAGCCCACACACTGCAACAAAGATCCCACATGCTTCAACCAAGACCTGACCCAACCAAATAAATAAAATAAATAAAATTTAGCCACCAATTTGGCGTCTCTGGTGGTATTAGTGTTAAAGAACCATTCTGTCAATGCAGTAGGTATAAAGAGACACAGGTTTAATCCTTGGGTCAGCAAGATCCCCTGGAGGAGGGCATGGCAACCCACTCCACCATTCTTGCCTGGAGTATCCCGTGGACAGATGAGCCTAGATGGCTACGGTACTTAGGGTCCAAAGAGTCAGAGACACCTGAAGCGACTTAGCACACCCAGGTGCACAGCCATCCAGTTTCAAAGGACTTGCTGGGGAAAGTTGGAGTCATATAACTTCTGAATGGAAGCTTTCTTCTAAAAGATCTCTCAGAATTCATAAAAAATATTTTATGGGGAATTATATTTGCATTCAAAATGAGTAATTAAGAATAAATAAAAAGATAATTCCTTTTAAGTATGATATATCTTGCCTTAAAAAGAGTTACCATTGATATAGGTGATTTTTTTGACTCCTTTATGTCAAATCTTTATTTGGTTAGATAAAAAACAAAACAGAACAAGATATACCCCAAGCATTTCAACCATGACTGTGCCAGAGATATTTAAAGGAAAAAGTCACTTGATTATATATGACATCATTCAATTAAGGAAATAAAGACTATATTTTATAACTGGAGATTATGTGTACAAATTCCTCCTATTGAACAAGTCTGTTGCAGCTCTGGGACTTATAGGATCCAGACTTATAGTAATTATAGAATGGTATTTCTTAGCAGATGCCATGGTGAACTTTGATATTCTGGTTTCCAAGCTTGCAGTAAACCACCAGGAAAGGACAATGAAGTTATGTTTCACATGAGAAAGATGGTGAATAAATAATTCTAGATACTTTAAAACTCCAGGTTTAGTATTTAGAGTTTTAGTTTTTTCAGTTCATAACACAAGGTTATTGTTTTATGTTAATTGATATAATTGGTTGTCCCTGCATGGGCTTCCCAGATGGCACTAGTGGTAAACAACACACCTGCCAATGCAGAAGACATAAGAAACTCAGGTTCTATCCCTTGGTCAAGAAGATAACCTGGAGGTGGTCATGGCAACCTACTCCAGTATTCCTGCCTGGAGAATCCCATAGACAGAGGATCCTGGTAGGTTATAGTCTATAGGGTCACAAAAAGACAGACACAACTGAAGTGACTTAGCAGGCATGCACAAAAATCCCTAAATACAGAAAATAATTAAAATAGAACAAATCAATGGTTCTGAATAAGAAAAACCACTAATCAAATCCGTATTTTTGTGGATGGCCACTAAAAGTCCTTGAATAATAGGTTCTGCTATCTTGCCTTTATCCTCACCAAACATTTAGCAGTAGGAGAAAAAAAAGAACAGCTTACATTTCTCAAAATCTGAGATAACCAACTACAGGAAATTCTTAAAAGCCATGAATATTAGATCATTTCCAAAGTCTTGAATTCTGAGATTGGCCTTTTAGGACAAAAGATTTATTTCATTAAAATTGGCTCAGGACTTCCCTGGTGGTCCAGTGGCTAGGACTCTGTGCTTCCAAAACAGGGGGCCTAGGTTCAATTCCAGGTCAGGGAACTAGATCCTGTGTACCACAACTAAGACCCAGAGCAGCCAAATAAAAGTAAATATTAAAAAAAATATATTGGCTCAAAATTTATCCAAGTGGAATTGTTGTTGACAATATCATAATTTGAGCTATAAATGCTGATTTCACACTTTATTCTGTAATCCAGTTGTTCTGAAAAGTTAGACTCCCCAGCACATAATTTCCTATTTTAAGAAAAGTTTCACTCAGTGTTTCAAAGTTGTCTGCACTTTTTTCTTTACAATCATGTATTGTACTGACCTTGGTGAGCAGTGGCACGAAGTGAGATCTTAATTCCTCGCTCAGGAATTGAACCCGGGTAGCCCAGATGAGAACCAGGAATCCTAGCCATTAGACTTCCAAGGACTAGAGGTAAGAGGTTTATTTTCCCCCTGGATCTTTGCCCCCAGTGAGGAATGCATGTATCAGAGGCAGGAATTTTAAATACAAATACAAAGTTCATTATTAGAGATATAACACAACATGTGGAAGAGCGCACAGAGCGCAGAAAAGATGGAGTTAAGTCATTGCACTGGAGAAGGAAATGGCAACCCACTCCAGGATTCTTGCCTGGAAAATTCCATGAACAGAGGAGCCTGGTGGGTTACAGTCTGTGGTATCACAGAGAGTCAGACAAGACTGAGTAACTAAACAACAAAATCAATTGATACCATTATATTTATGCAAGATAGTGAATATTGTTGATTTATATTTTAACGAACATCTGACTTTTAAAAACAGTGTATTATATATATAATAAAATCTATTGCATTTTGATTACACATTTTCCTACATGTCAAATAGGCACCCAGCCCTCTTTGAGAGTCCTGATCTATTGGTGAACCAAGCAGACAAAAATATTTAATTATTATGAATATTAAGGAAGAAATCTCATGTAACAGTACTAGCAAATAGTTCAATAGTTTATTTAAAATAGAAGACTATGAAATAGTGAGATGTATTCCAGTAACACAAGGAGAATTTCAATACTAGGAAATCCAGAAGAATCTGAATGGTAGATCTGTATGATAGATCACATAGAAAAAATAGATCTTATCCACTGATGTAGAAAAGGTGAGACAAAATCTGACAAGCTTTCTGATTAACAACAACAACAAACACAACTTAATAATATAGAACAGCATAGGCACTTGCTTAGTGTGGAGCCCTATACCAAGATCACAGGTACGGAATTGTGTACTAAGGTCACAGGATAAAAATCTCTGGAACTGACCAAGCCCCATAGAAACTGTTGTCATGAGCCTCTGGATCTAAGCCAGCCAGTTCTCTGACTCCATATCATGTAAAACAATCACCCTACTATCCACCCTGTCGCATCCTAACCAGTCACCGACTGCCACCATTCCAGCAGGAGTCTTTGAGGCTATAAAATTTGTCTGCAAGCCTGCAGAAGTTTTTGGCTCTCCCTTGAGCCAGCCCGCTGTTCTAACAGGGTCCCCAGTTCTAATAAACTTTATTCTTCTCTCATTCTTTTCCAACCTGCACATGGACCATCACACTTAATACGAAGTGTATATAGACAGACCAATGGATGAGAATGAATTTGTGATAAGGAAACAATATGTAGCTGATGAAGCTGGAGCTTAGCATGTCTATGTGAAAGAGGGAGATTCAATATGCAAAAAAGAGTTTACATGATAGGTTGTGAAAATTTTACTTTATCTTGATGATATTGGAAACCATAAAATATGGTCGGCAGGGAATTTGATTAGGTTTCATAAAAATGACTGCTTTCTATACGTTATCGTAGAACAAATATGAGTCAATAAGACAGATATGGAGGTGACTGTAATAAAGAAGAGTGGGAATCTAAGGGCAATGAGGTGTGGCCAGAACACTGAACACATAGTAGGACTTTGAAAAATGCAGTACTTAATTCATAGAGAGAAAAAAAAATAACCCAAATAATGGAAGAACAGATCTGATTCCACTCTGAATATATTTCTTTTAGCTTAACTTCTGTCCTCTGTTGCTTTTGCTACAAGTCAGTCACTAAAGGGATGTTGCCTATAGTTTAAAGTGTACATAATGGCTCACCTCTGGTCTCCCAGGCCTGTAAGACAAACTAAAATACCTTTGTTTGGCTCACAGGGAACATTCTGACCTGCTCACCTATGAATGGCCACAAGAAAGAAAAAATTAACATATCTCATTTCCAGTCTGGCAGAACCAGGAAGTATTTGCAACACTGTTCATTTTTTTTTTTTTTAACCATGTCTCCTTATTTCCTCTTCTTTGCTTTATGAAAGGAATGTGCACCTAAACTCAGGTAAAATGGTCTTTTGGACACTAGTCCATCAGCTTCTCAGTCTGCCAACTTTCTTTTGGCCACTTCTAATTATCTTTTATTTATTTATCTTTGTTCTTTGGCCTGTGTGGGCCTCCCATTGCAGTGGCCTCTCTCACTGTGGAGCACCAGCTCTGGGCGCATGGGCTCCGGAGCTCCTGCTCGGTAGTTGGACACATCGGTCTGCCTGCTCCGTGGCACGTGGGATCTTCCCAGGCCAGGGATCAAACTGGCGCCTTACACAGTAAGGCAGTGTCCTTACCCACTGGACCACCAGGAAGCCCTCTGCTGGCTTTCTGAATGAAGTCACTATTCCTTAGTAATTTTAAAAAGGGACAGACCAATGGATAGGAAAAACAATATGTAGCTGATGAAGCTGGAGCTTAGCATGTCTATGTGAAAGAGGGAGATTCAATATGCAAAAAAGAGTTTACATGATAGGTTGTGAAAATTTTACTTTATCTTGATGATATTGGAAACCATAAAATATGGTCGGCAGGGAATTTGATTAGGTTTCATAAAAATGACTGCTTTCTATACGTTATCGTAGAACAAATATGAGTCAATAAGACAGATATGGAGGTGACTGTAATAAAGAAGAGTGGGAATCTAAGGGCAATGAGGTGTGGCCAGAACACTGAACACATAGTAGGACTTTGAAAAATGCAGTACTTAATTCATAGAGAGAAAAAAAAATAACCCAAATAATGGAAGAACAGATCTGATTCCACTCTGAATATATTTCTTTTAGCTTAACTTCTGTCCTCTGTTGCTTTTGCTACAAGTCAGTCACTAAAGGGATGTTGCCTATAGTTTAAAGTGTACATAATGGCTCACCTCTGGTCTCCCAGGCCTGTAAGACAAACTAAAATACCTTTGTTTGGCTCACAGGGAACATTCTGACCTGCTCACCTATGAATGGCCACAAGAAAGAAAAAATTAACATATCTCATTTCCAGTCTGGCAGAACCAGGAAGTATTTGCAACACTGTTCATTTTTTTTTTTTTTAACCATGTCTCCTTATTTCCTCTTCTTTGCTTTATGAAAGGAATGTGCACCTAAACTCAGGTAAAATGGTCTTTTGGACACTAGTCCATCAGCTTCTCAGTCTGCCAACTTTCTTTTGGCCACTTCTAATTATCTTTTATTTATTTATCTTTGTTCTTTGGCCTGTGTGGGCCTCCCATTGCAGTGGCCTCTCTCACTGTGGAGCACCAGCTCTGGGCGCATGGGCTCCGGAGCTCCTGCTCGGTAGTTGGACACATCGGTCTGCCTGCTCCGTGGCACGTGGGATCTTCCCAGGCCAGGGATCAAACTGGCGCCCCTTACACAGTAAGGCAGTGTCCTTACCCACTGGACCACCAGGGAAGCCCTCTGCTGGCTTTCTGAATGAAGTCACTATTCCTTGCCCTGAGAACCTGTCTCTAGATTTAATGGCTTACATGCATAGACTCAGTAATGATAATATTTACGTATCTTATTTTATTTAAAATCTTTGAGGCTCTTGCAATAACAAGGGCCAATGTTATTTTTGCATTTCACAATAATTATTTAACAGTTCTAACGATTAGTAGAATATGAGTTAGTAAGGAGTTTATGACCTCTATTTTTTATTGAAGTCTAAGATGTGCTTTTCTTTCTTGTTAATATTTTCTTGTTTTTATAATATTTAAAATGTTAGATTATTTTTATTTGTATAACTTAAATAAGTATATACACAACATATGGAAGAAGCTCTTTTAACTAAAAAGCAAACAAATAAAGCTTATTTCACTTAGATATGCAAAAAACAAAATTCATAATATGTGAGAAAAATTTCTGAGGTATAGACTGTAGGACATGATTTTTTTCCTAGCATCTGTAAAGTCATTTTCTACCTCTTGTATTTAATGACAGGAAGGAAAGAAATCACACATGCATCTTCATATATTTACATTTTAAAACTATCCTTACAAGAGTTAGCATGTTGTCATTCTCCACTAGACAAATCCTCTTATTTCCCTTTGATGATGGACAATGTACATAATTAAGGCTTCAAGTTCCTATCATCTCAGTGGTTTCTACTATCATCAAAGTCTTTAAAGAATGCAATTAGAGACAAATACAAGAAAGCATGGTATGAATTGTTAAATGATGAAAATGTAGTCGAATTTTAAGTGGGATATCATTGGATTCATGGGAGTGATACAGCTATACTGTGTCTTGAAAGATGTGTAAAATTTGGCTAAGGAGAGATTAAACATATTCCAGTCCTTCAGTTCAGGGCCTGAGCAAGGTTTTCCCCCTCAAAGAAATGAAGATTCGTGCTAAACTAATATGCTAGTAGGGATTCATTTTCAAGTGATTAATACTGATCCAGAATTTTTTTGTTATCTGTATAATGTTGGGCACCAAAAAAATTAACTGCTTATTTTTATATTATTTATTTTTAATGCTTAGGGCTTGTTATTACTGAATTATATTTTATATATAAAGCCTAACCTCTTTGTTATCATTCCTTCTTCATTAAAGAAATAAGTGTTTGAGATCTGTCAGTATGTTGTTGTCGCTGTTCTATCACTAGGTCGTGTCCAGCTCTTTGCATGCCCATGCACTGCAGGACATCAAGCTTCTGAAGGGGTTTAATAGCTAGATTAATAGGCAGATTTGATAAGGAGGCCATCAGGCCCAAGGAGGTGGAGGTGAGGGACAAAAAGAAGAAGGACAAGTATCTTTCTAATCTGAAATTTTTGTTATGATAAGATCAACCCCAAACTAAGTTTATTGTCTTATGTTGAGGCTGTGGGCCTAGAAAGGCCTTTACACCAGAAAGTCTCACCTAGCTGGGAGACGACCCCCTGGCTAATCTCATGTTGTGGGTGTAGGACTGAAATGCCTTTAAAATCTTCAGCTATTGTTTCGATAACCGACTGGAAAATACAAATTGTCCTGCTTAAACTGGCAAAGCAGGGTACTCTTCTATCCCTCTTCCAGTGCCTGTCCTGGAAGCTCTTCCCTGTCCTTTCTCACTTTAATAAACTTTTCGCAACTCTGCATATCTTTAATGACAGGAAGGAAAGAAATCACACATGCATCTTCATATATTTACATTTTAAAACTATCCTTACAAGAGTTAGCATGTTGTCATTCTCCACTAGACAAATCCTCTTATTTCCCTTTGATGATGGACAATGTACATAATTAAGGCTTCAAGTTCCTATCATCTCAGTGGTTTCTACTATCATCAAAGTCTTTAAAGAATGCAATTAGAGACAAATACAAGAAAGCATGGTATGAATTGTTAAATGATGAAAATGTAGTCGAATTTTAAGTGGGATATCATTGGATTCATGGGAGTGATACAGCTATACTGTGTCTTGAAAGATGTGTAAAATTTGGCTAAGGAGAGATTAAACATATTCCAGTCCTTCAGTTCAGGGCCTGAGCAAGGTTTTCCCCCTCAAAGAAATGAAGATTCGTGCTAAACTAATATGCTAGTAGGGATTCATTTTCAAGTGATTAATACTGATCCAGAATTTTTTTGTTATCTGTATAATGTTGGGCACCAAAAAAATTAACTGCTTATTTTTATATTATTTATTTTTAATGCTTAGGGCTTGTTATTACTGAATTATATTTTATATATAAAGCCTAACCTCTTTGTTATCATTCCTTCTTCATTAAAGAAATAAGTGTTTGAGATCTGTCAGTATGTTGTTGTCGCTGTTCTATCACTAGGTCGTGTCCAGCTCTTTGCATGCCCATGCACTGCAGGACATCAAGCTTCTGAAGGGGTTTAATAGCTAGATTAATAGGCAGATTTGATAAGGAGGCCATCAGGCCCAAGGAGGTGGAGGTGAGGGACAAAAAGAAGAAGGACAAGTATCTTTCTAATCTGAAATTTTTGTTATGATAAGATCAACCCCAAACTAAGTTTATTGTCTTATGTTGAGGCTGTGGGCCTAGAAAGGCCTTTACACCAGAAAGTCTCACCTAGCTGGGAGACGACCCCCTGGCTAATCTCATGTTGTGGGTGTAGGACTGAAATGCCTTTAAAATCTTCAGCTATTGTTTCGATAACCGACTGGAAAATACAAATTGTCCTGCTTAAACTGGCAAAGCAGGGTACTCTTCTATCCCTCTTCCAGTGCCTGTCCTGGAAGCTCTTCCCTGTCCTTTCTCACTTTAATAAACTTTTCACTGCATGAAGCTCTGAGTGACCATCGCCAAGTCTATTTGATCCCAATGTGAATTCTCCTCCATTGGAGATTTAAGAATCCAACACCATTCACGATAACATACTGTCATCTATCACCTATCACTTCCCTGTGCGCCTCTATCTTCTGGAGTTTGCTCAAATTCATACCCAGAGTCAGTGATGACATCCAACTGTTTCATCTTTTGTCTCCCTGTTCTCCTGCCTTCAATTTTCCCCAGCATTTCCAATGAGTCAGCTCTTTGTATTAGGTGGCCAAAATACCAGAGTTTCAACTTCAACATCAGTCCTTCCAATGAAAATTCAGGGCTGATTTCCTTGAGGATTGATTGATTTGATCTCCTTGTAGAGATCATCTAATTCTTCCACTTGGTATTTACAGAGGAAAGGAGCTTTCCAGAAGAGTGTGCTGGTTCAGTCTGAAATGCTCAATTTGTTGAGAGCTGAGGACAGCAGACAACCAGAGGCTCTGATTCCTAAGTCTTACTTCTTTTCTTATCTAGTCATCTATGGAGGCAGATGTTCAATAATTCCTCTCAGATGTAAATTATTGAATATTACTGTGAAAGAAGTCTGAGAGAGTGCAAAAAGTATGGATTATTTTTTAACTAATATCTGTGAGTTAGCAGAGGTTTATTTTTGGCAGCAGGTTGGCATTCAAAAATATACTTTGAAACCTAACCTTATTGCTTTTGCATATGGCTTTGTGGTGGAGTGTATTTTGATGAAGTAATATCTTCTAATTGGCAAATTCCATTAGGTAAATTATTTTCTTGGCCAATAATAATATAGATAGTATGTAAGTGGAATTTTAAAAAATTTGGTAGTTTGGCATCCCAAGAATAAATTATTCCCTTCAATATACTTTTAAACTTGAAGCCTCTTTGACCTTGAAATCTCCTATGAAAATGGCATTATGAAGCTTCATTTTCAAGATAAAGCAATTGAAGCCAGAATAATCCTTCAAATTACCAAGATAATAAAGTACAGTAGAGATTATCCAAGATTCTAAATCCCACCTGTGTGACTCTCCGGCAAGCATGTCCACATTAATATTTTCTCCCCACACTTTTAAAAATTAAATTTTACCTTTTGCTTCTATAGATCAATATTGAAGTTCAGCTTATTTTTGCTTAATGAAGTAAAAATGTCAAATCAGTAGATAAACTAGATTATTTTTCAAATGCATTTATTTTCTATTTTTCAACTAAGAGTTGATACTTTTAAAGATTTATTTATTTATTTATTTTGGGCGGGGGTCAGGTTGGGGGAGGAGGGGAGCAGGCGCCACTTCTATTGGTCTTTCATTTCTCTATTTTCATCCTTCTTTGTTCTTTGGCTCCTGTGGGCCTCCTATCGCGATGGCATCTGTTGTTGCAGAGCCGGCTCAGGGCGCATGCACTCCAGAGCTCCGGCTTGGTGATTGGACACATCGGTCCAGCCACTCCGCAGCATGTGGGATCTTCCCAGGCCAGGGATCGAACCGGTGCTCCTTGCACTGCAAGGTGGTATCCTTACCCACTGAACCACCAGGGGAAGCCCGAGTTGATACTTTTAAAGAAAAATGATGGGAACAATGAAAAAATCTGTAATTTCAGTTATTTGCAAGATTATTGCTCTAAAATCAGAATCACAGTTTACTTTGACAGTTTAAAATCTTGCATTCTCAAAATGGGTTTATTTTTTCCTATGGTGTTTAGGGTATGATCGTCACATACACATTTATTATACCATGGCATAACTAATCACAAGTTTTACCACTGTGATAAAAGTCACCAATTTTAAGATTATTTTTTTAATCCAATAAATTAATTGAGTCTGCCACACATAAAACAATAAAGGAAAAATAGAGAGCTCCCTAGTGATCACACTGGTCAAAGAAGGCTTAATATAACAATCAAAGCTTTGGGCTGTGTATGCCTTAAACATCCTCAAGGAGAACTCTAGAGGTTCATGCCTAACTCAGATTAATCTCACTCTCATCCATGGCACTGCACTCTGTTTCTCGAACCTTAATAATGCGCTCATCAAGGCTTGTCTTCTCTCCAAGTTACACATACTGTGATGGTTCTGAACTCAAATTGTTAAGGTTCTGGAAGGGCAGAGCCATTACATACTTCCTGCCTGCCCCTCCTATCATACCTATCTGAGCGGTCCTTGACAAATTTATATGTTGAACTGAAAATGTATTGAAGGCTAGCAGTATCTGTCCTGATTCTCAATGGGAGAAGGAAAATACTATATTTAAGCACCTATTAAGTGTCAGGCACTCAGCAAAGTGCTTTTTTAGCTCTTAAAATTGTTCCTGTTGTTCAGTCGCTCAGTCATGTCTGACTCTTTGCAGCACCATGAACTGCAGCATGCCAGGCTTCCTTGTCCTTCACCATCTCCCAGAGCTTGCTCAAACTCATGCCCTTTGACTAAGTGATGCCATCCAACCATCTTGTCTTCTGTCATCCACTTCTTCTGCCTTCAAACTTTCCCAGCATCAGGGTCTCTTAAAATAGAAATCACTTAAAATTGGTGTTATCATCATTCGTATATTTAAAAATGAGTAAAAGGAAGCTCTGGAATATTAAGATTTTCTATAGATTATAAATGACTTGACCAATGAGAAGTCCAGTCTTATCTGTTTCCAAATACCTGCTGCTTTCCACTCCCTCCTGGGGACTTCCATTAGAGATATTCTTCAGTCACAAAAGGTTACAACTATTCCAAACAGGGGCACCATTTTTGGTTAAGCATACAGGGATCTTGTGTAAAATGTGTCAGTCAATTCCGAGCTTGACTCAGGGTTTCCCCTTAGAATTTGTAGAAGTGAGAATTACACACTGAGTTTAGCAACAACTCTCTTTAAGAAATGAGTTTCTCTTACCGTATTCACCACAGCCCAGTTGCGGCTCTCAGCTTTGTTAGGCTAAGGAATGAGTTACTCACCTAGTTCAACTGGAATTAAGCAATCTTGCGAAGTCAGTGAATTCAAAGGAAACTAGATTAAGGCAACAATTTAGAACTGTGTTCTTTATGTTCATTCACAAGCATTTATTTGCTAAAACCTTCTTTGCAGCAGGTAAATTGTTCAGACATAGAGATATAAGCTGAGAGGTTCTGATTGATCTGGCTGATTCACAATCTATTTCAGTTAAAATCAAATGAGTACATAAACAAGTGTTGACAATATAATTGTAACAAAGAAGAACAGAAGTATTACAAAATGTAATGAATCAGGCTTTCCTTGCCTAAAATCTTTTCTCCATCCCCTCGCCACATTAAAAAAATTCCCCTCATCAGTGTTTTTGTGATGACCATTTCACTATGTTTTTACTGATGACCAACAGCTCTTAGAATTCAGACGTGTTTTCTGGAATGTGGCAAGCATTCAATAAACATGTGTTCACCAGGTCTGGTAATGAAGACAAATGGCCCTGGAGAGGGTGGGTAGATTTGAAGAAAGTAGTTTAAGTTGAAATGAAAAGAGAACCATTTGAAGCTAAGAGAAATACAGACTCTTCTTTCTGTACTTAGTTTTAAGTCAAACTGCAACATGCTTTTCAGAACCTTCCCAGCATCAGGGTCTCTTAAAATAGAAATCACTTAAAATTGGTGTTATCATCATTCGTATATTTAAAAATGAGTAAAAGGAAGCTCTGGAATATTAAGATTTTCTATAGATTATAAATGACTTGACCAATGAGAAGTCCAGTCTTATCTGTTTCCAAATACCTGCTGCTTTCCACTCCCTCCTGGGGACTTCCATTAGAGATATTCTTCAGTCACAAAAGGTTACAACTATTCCAAACAGGGGCACCATTTTTGGTTAAGCATACAGGGATCTTGTGTAAAATGTGTCAGTCAATTCCGAGCTTGACTCAGGGTTTCCCCTTAGAATTTGTAGAAGTGAGAATTACACACTGAGTTTAGCAACAACTCTCTTTAAGAAATGAGTTTCTCTTACCGTATTCACCACAGCCCAGTTGCGGCTCTCAGCTTTGTTAGGCTAAGGAATGAGTTACTCACCTAGTTCAACTGGAATTAAGCAATCTTGCGAAGTCAGTGAATTCAAAGGAAACTAGATTAAGGCAACAATTTAGAACTGTGTTCTTTATGTTCATTCACAAGCATTTATTTGCTAAAACCTTCTTTGCAGCAGGTAAATTGTTCAGACATAGAGATATAAGCTGAGAGGTTCTGATTGATCTGGCTGATTCACAATCTATTTCAGTTAAAATCAAATGAGTACATAAACAAGTGTTGACAATATAATTGTAACAAAGAAGAACAGAAGTATTACAAAATGTAATGAATCAGGCTTTCCTTGCCTAAAATCTTTTCTCCATCCCCTCGCCACATTAAAAAAATTCCCCTCATCAGTGTTTTTGTGATGACCATTTCACTATGTTTTTACTGATGACCAACAGCTCTTAGAATTCAGACGTGTTTTCTGGAATGTGGCAAGCATTCAATAAACATGTGTTCACCAGGTCTGGTAATGAAGACAAATGGCCCTGGAGAGGGTGGGTAGATTTGAAGAAAGTAGTTTAAGTTGAAATGAAAAGAGAACCATTTGAAGCTAAGAGAAATACAGACTCTTCTTTCTGTACTTAGTTTTGTCACCAAGTCCAGAGTGCAACCTGCCAAAGACCTGCAACATGCTTTTCAGAACCTTGGCACAGTCATCTAGGCTTCCAATCAGACTAAAACAAAAAATGTACAGGTGTTAATTTCTACGGGTATATGTGCCTAGTATCTTCTTAAATGGGCTCATGCTACTGTAGCAATAAAATGGCCCATTACGTATGTAAATAATAATGGAAGCCGTTTGGGGGAAAACTTATTTTCCCTTTGTGGAGATTCAAAAAATAAAAGGTGCTGAAAAGTAAATAAAATTTTCATGTTTCTCTCTAGTGATGACATAGAGCAAAACAGGTTGTATCCAGGCTTTCTTTCAGTGAAAACTGGCACCCAGATTAGTGAAAAATAAAATATAAATTCTGCATATAAGATCCTTGAGATTGAGTGTATTTTCTTTTTTCGTTCTTTAAAAATACATAGCATACTTGCTTAAATATTGTAAACTTGAGAACAATGATAACATTTGTGAAGACAAATGAAATACTCAAATTGACAGATTGGAAATAATCAATGATTGACTTCAGGCATATGGCAGCACTCCTCTCAGAATATTTCAGAAACTACTAAAGCAAAACTTCCTTTGATGTTTCAATGACATGGATCTTTATGCATAGAACTGTGCCTCACACTGCAGGAAGGTGACCATTCATAGGACTTCTGAAGCACTAAATGTCAGTGGCACTTGCATCCTGTAACTACACTGACAACCAAAATATTGCTTCCCCTATTCAAACATGCCTAGAAGCCCAGTCTCTCTTGGTTGGAAGCCACTTGAGTAGAGAAAGGAGTTGGATGGAAAGAAAAAGACTGATTTCCATCTTAATTAAGGTTTTCATGTTAGTAAATTGTATTTTGTATTGTTTCTCCAAAGAAGACATGAAATAAAGGGGAAAAAGCCACATTAAAAAAATTCCCCTCATCAGTGTTTTTGTGATGACCATTTCACTATGTTTTTACTGATGACCAACAGCTCTTAGAATTCAGACGTGTTTTCTGGAATGTGGCAAGCATTCAATAAACATGTGTTCACCAGGTCTGGTAATGAAGACAAATGGCCCTGGAGAGGGTGGGTAGATTTGAAGAAAGTAGTTTAAGTTGAAATGAAAAGAGAACCATTTGAAGCTAAGAGAAATACAGACTCTTCTTTCTGTACTTAGTTTTGTCACCAAGTCCAGAGTGCAACCTGCCAAAGACCTGCAACATGCTTTTCAGAACCTTGGCACAGTCATCTAGGCTTCCAATCAGACTAAAACAAAAAATGTACAGGTGTTAATTTCTACGGGTATATGTGCCTAGTATCTTCTTAAATGGGCTCATGCTACTGTAGCAATAAAATGGCCCATTACGTATGTAAATAATAATGGAAGCCGTTTGGGGGAAAACTTATTTTCCCTTTGTGGAGATTCAAAAAATAAAAGGTGCTGAAAAGTAAATAAAATTTTCATGTTTCTCTCTAGTGATGACATAGAGCAAAACAGGTTGTATCCAGGCTTTCTTTCAGTGAAAACTGGCACCCAGATTAGTGAAAAATAAAATATAAATTCTGCATATAAGATCCTTGAGATTGAGTGTATTTTCTTTTTTCGTTCTTTAAAAATACATAGCATACTTGCTTAAATATTGTAAACTTGAGAACAATGATAACATTTGTGAAGACAAATGAAATACTCAAATTGACAGATTGGAAATAATCAATGATTGACTTCAGGCATATGGCAGCACTCCTCTCAGAATATTTCAGAAACTACTAAAGCAAAACTTCCTTTGATGTTTCAATGACATGGATCTTTATGCATAGAACTGTGCCTCACACTGCAGGAAGGTGACCATTCATAGGACTTCTGAAGCACTAAATGTCAGTGGCACTTGCATCCTGTAACTACACTGACAACCAAAATATTGCTTCCCCTATTCAAACATGCCTAGAAGCCCAGTCTCTCTTGGTTGGAAGCCACTTGAGTAGAGAAAGGAGTTGGATGGAAAGAAAAAGACTGATTTCCATCTTAATTAAGGTTTTCATGTTAGTAAATTGTATTTTGTATTGTTTCTCCACTCAAGCAACAAAATTCAACTTTAGCTCTCTGAGGGGAAAATATAATGAAAATATATTTATCAGAAGAACTATTAAGATCACTTAAAAAGTGAAGGAGCATTAAAAAATAAGTGCTCCCCTAGAGTTTGAGGGTATTTTTATGATTTTTTTGTTGCTAGGTTGTAAGATGATTTGTTCCCAACTGGATACCTGAGTGCCTCTTATTATATTTTAAATCCTTAGCAGAGCATGGTTGGTTCAGTTCTGGTCATGAGTCACTCACTTAAAGAGACTCTCATCTCAAGAACCTGGAGGGTATCTTAGAGGGACTGCTGGAGAGCCACAGCAGTGCACAATGCCTTATAACTAATTTTGGTCATCTATAAGGAGACATATTTTACTGAACCTTTACAATATTTTAAATTGACTTAAGTGTCAATATTTAAAAATCAGAAGATTTCAAATTAACAGTTGGGTACTGTTACCAAATTGATCTATAGGACCCACTCCAGTTGCCTTGCTCAGATCAAGACCTCTTGTCTTGGCTAGGGAGGTTTTCTGCTGGATTCACAGTCAATGATGAAACCAGTACTGAGCCAGGAATGAAACTAATTCACAGTCAGGCTGAGAGGCAAAGTATTAATGCTTTTGAACTGTGGTACTGGAAGAGACTCTCAAAAGTCCTCTGTATGGGAAGCAAATCAAACCAGTCTATCCTAAAGGAAATCAACCTTGAATATTTATTGGAAGGACTGACGCTGAAACTGAAGCTCCAGTATTTTGGCCACCTGTTGCGAAGAGCCAATTCATTGGAAAAGATCCTGGTGCTGGGAAGGATTGAAGGCAAAAGGAGAAGAGGGCAGCAGAGGGTGAGATGGTTAGATAGCATCACCCACTCAATGGACTTGAAATTGAGCAAACTCCTGGAGACGGGAGGAGAAGGATAGGAGAGCCTAGTGTGCTGCAGTCTATGGAGTCACAGAGTCAGATATAACTTAGCAACTGAACAATGACAATAATGGCTCTTATGGTTGTTGTCATGGCAATTGTCAACTGTCATGGTGCTGGTGGGTATGTCATTTAACATATGCTTATGTGTTACAATGTGTGTATAATGAGGCTCAGAGTCTATTGAAAGTCAAATCTGCCATTTTGGGCCAAGTTGGTTCTAATCAGATTTTTTTTCATCTTTGTCCTGAAACTTAGATAAGAGTAATTGTTTTCCATTCAAGGCAGGGGCATGGGTATGATTCCAGCGAACAGCTTAGGTAACAATACCACTTTGTAGACTCAGTGATTAAGCACGATTGAGTCTACTTCCTTATGTTCCAAAGTCTAAGACAAGCTGCCCTTTAGATGGGGTACCCACTCTTGTGTAGGAGTGCATTTCTTATCAAATAATTCCAGTCTCTTAAGTTAACTACCTGATCTTACCCACATCTGAGTGTGTGACTCCCCAATGTGTGAACAAAATGGATCTTAGAAGTGCCATTCTTCTGAAATGGAGAAAAGAAATCCCTGAAACAAGCTAGCTATGAATTTCATGCTAAGAGCAATGCAAATTAAGAAAAGCAAAAAAAAAAATAGTGCAAAGATGATGTACTAAACATGTCGCTTTAGCTTTTCTGTGTTGCCATTATATCTATAGATAGGGGAAAAAAATCTAACAATATCTTCTAAATGTTGAAGGAAAGGAAAATATGTTGATTTTGAATAAACAGCCATCTTCTATTTATAAAGCCTTTTAAAAAGCAAATGAGTTCCCAGAATGTGCTGACTATCATTTTTCTCACCTTCTCTGCTGCTCATTAGCAATTTCACATAAAGTAACATGAGAGTCCCTGCTGTACGTATTAATTCATTAGAGAACTGATTGCATTTTCATTTTCACCCATTTGAGCTATCAGATGCATACTTATTCCTCATAAAAATGTCTTCACTTGCCTATTTCTCTTTTGGCTTTTATTTTAACACAGTACTGGTATATGTTCTCTTTAGATGCATATTAACTGGCTACTTGTGCAAATCAGTCAAGTAGAATCATTTTTTGTTGTTGTTGTTCTTTTCTTCTTATTTTTTTTTTATCAAGTTCATAGAGTTCTTTCAAGAAAGGAAACAACTTGGATAATTGTTTTTGGATATTTTATTTTTAAATGAAATGGAATTTGTTGAAAATTTACACTATTATTCAAAAGAATCAGGGTAATAATATTTATATCAAACTTACAATAGTTAGATTTAATATTTTCTTGACAATAGAGATGGGATTCCCAGGTGGCACAATGGTAAACAATTTGTCTCTGAAGTAGGAGACTTGGGTTTGATCCCTGCGTTGTGAAGATTTCATGGAGAAGAAATGGCAATCCACTCCAGTCTTCTTGCCTGGAAAATCTGATGGACAGAGAAGCCTGGGGAGCTATAGCTCATTGGGTCAAAAAAGAGTCAGACAGCCCTTAGTGACTGAGCAACAACAAAAAATAAATACAGCTACATTGGTTTTAATGTTCCAAAGTCTAAGACAAGCTGCCCTTTAGATGGGGTACCCACTCTTGTGTAGGAGTGCATTTCTTATCAAATAATTCCAGTCTCTTAAGTTAACTACCTGATCTTACCCACATCTGAGTGTGTGACTCCCCAATGTGTGAACAAAATGGATCTTAGAAGTGCCATTCTTCTGAAATGGAGAAAAGAAATCCCTGAAACAAGCTAGCTATGAATTTCATGCTAAGAGCAATGCAAATTAAGAAAAGCAAAAAAAAAAATAGTGCAAAGATGATGTACTAAACATGTCGCTTTAGCTTTTCTGTGTTGCCATTATATCTATAGATAGGGGAAAAAAAATCTAACAATATCTTCTAAATGTTGAAGGAAAGGAAAATATGTTGATTTTGAATAAACAGCCATCTTCTATTTATAAAGCCTTTTAAAAAGCAAATGAGTTCCCAGAATGTGCTGACTATCATTTTTCTCACCTTCTCTGCTGCTCATTAGCAATTTCACATAAAGTAACATGAGAGTCCCTGCTGTACGTATTAATTCATTAGAGAACTGATTGCATTTTCATTTTCACCCATTTGAGCTATCAGATGCATACTTATTCCTCATAAAAATGTCTTCACTTGCCTATTTCTCTTTTGGCTTTTATTTTAACACAGTACTGGTATATGTTCTCTTTAGATGCATATTAACTGGCTACTTGTGCAAATCAGTCAAGTAGAATCATTTTTTGTTGTTGTTGTTCTTTTCTTCTTATTTTTTTTTTATCAAGTTCATAGAGTTCTTTCAAGAAAGGAAACAACTTGGATAATTGTTTTTGGATATTTTATTTTTAAATGAAATGGAATTTGTTGAAAATTTACACTATTATTCAAAAGAATCAGGGTAATAATATTTATATCAAACTTACAATAGTTAGATTTAATATTTTCTTGACAATAGAGATGGGATTCCCAGGTGGCACAATGGTAAACAATTTGTCTCTGAAGTAGGAGACTTGGGTTTGATCCCTGCGTTGTGAAGATTTCATGGAGAAGAAATGGCAATCCACTCCAGTCTTCTTGCCTGGAAAATCTGATGGACAGAGAAGCCTGGGGAGCTATAGCTCATTGGGTCAAAAAAGAGTCAGACAGCCCTTAGTGACTAAGCAACAACAAAACAATAGAAATAACAGCTACATTGGTTTTTAATATGAAGACATATTTTGAAGGAGAGGAAAGGGAAGTGAAACCGAGATTTGAACTTGATGCAGCTTCTGAAAATCTGGCTAGGCTCACCATATAGACATTTTCACAAATTGAAATGAAATAATGGGGAGTAGGATTAGAACTTTTGTTTTCTTTTAAATCTATAGAGTTTATCTATAGGAAATTGACTATAGCTGTAATATTTTTTTGGTCTACCTGTATTTCTAATCAATATTAAGAATCTATTTTACATTAAGTAATGTCCTTAAGATAATCTTAGCCTGGTGAGCATGAATATACACTAAACTTGCTATAACCTTGAATAGTGCTGAGTTTTATTTCTATTTGGTGAGTTTCTTTTCCATGAAATCTTGGAATGAGTGTATTCATCCTTCAACCAGTGAAGTGACATAGAGTTTGTTGTTTAGTTGCTCAGTTGTGGAATCTGATGGGCTATAGTCCATGGGGATGCAAAGAGTCAGACATGACTAAGAGACCAACATATATATATATATATATATATATATATATTTATGATACTAATGTATTTACATATATAAAACTTCTTTATGTGAACTATTATAATAAAACATGACTTAAAATAGCACAAATTGAGACTTTTATATAAAATACAGAATGAGAAATTTCACAAACAGATGTTCTAATATTTTCTTCCCTCACCCTACTGCAGTGCTTTTCATATCCAATTTTAGGAATCTAAAATTGCTTCATTTTAAAGTTCCAATGAAATTATATGCTTTCCTTTAAAGTTTGGTCATACGAAAAAGTTCAGCCTATTATTCAAAAGAATCAGGGTAATAATATTTATATCAAACTTACAATAGTTAGATTTAATATTTTCTTGACAATAGAGATGGGATTCCCAGGTGGCACAATGGTAAACAATTTGTCTCTGAAGTAGGAGACTTGGGTTTGATCCCTGCGTTGTGAAGATTTCATGGAGAAGAAATGGCAATCCACTCCAGTCTTCTTGCCTGGAAAATCTGATGGACAGAGAAGCCTGGGGAGCTATAGCTCATTGGGTCAAAAAAGAGTCAGACAGCCCTTAGTGACTAAGCAACAACAAAACAATAGAAATAACAGCTACATTGGTTTTTAATATGAAGACATATTTTGAAGGAGAGGAAAGGGAAGTGAAACCGAGATTTGAACTTGATGCAGCTTCTGAAAATCTGGCTAGGCTCACCATATAGACATTTTCACAAATTGAAATGAAATAATGGGGAGTAGGATTAGAACTTTTGTTTTCTTTTAAATCTATAGAGTTTATCTATAGGAAATTGACTATAGCTGTAATATTTTTTTGGTCTACCTGTATTTCTAATCAATATTAAGAATCTATTTTACATTAAGTAATGTCCTTAAGATAATCTTAGCCTGGTGAGCATGAATATACACTAAACTTGCTATAACCTTGAATAGTGCTGAGTTTTATTTCTATTTGGTGAGTTTCTTTTCCATGAAATCTTGGAATGAGTGTATTCATCCTTCAACCAGTGAAGTGACATAGAGTTTGTTGTTTAGTTGCTCAGTTGTGGAATCTGATGGGCTATAGTCCATGGGGATGCAAAGAGTCAGACATGACTAAGAGACCAACATATATATATATATATATATATATATATATATTTATGATACTAATGTATTTACATATATAAAACTTCTTTATGTGAACTATTATAATAAAACATGACTTAAAATAGCACAAATTGAGACTTTTATATAAAATACAGAATGAGAAATTTCACAAACAGATGTTCTAATATTTTCTTCCCTCACCCTACTGCAGTGCTTTTCATATCCAATTTTAGGAATCTAAAATTGCTTCATTTTAAAGTTCCAATGAAATTATATGCTTTCCTTTAAAGTTTGGTCATACTGTTTAAAATGTTTGCAAAGAAAGTTCAGTGGCTTAGTCGTGTCTGACTCTTTGTGACCCCATGGATGAACCATGGAATTCTTTAGGCAAGAATACTAGAGTAGGTAACCTATCCTTTCTCCAGGGGATCTTCCCAACTCAGGGATCAAACCCAGGTCTTCTGCATTGCAGATGGATTCTTTACTGTCTGAGCCACTAAGAAAACCTTCTGCCTGAATTTTTCATCAGTGATTTTGGCGTTGAAATATACACTGCTTTGCTCTGCAATATGTTTTCATAGGTATATGCAGTAAGCTACTAGAATGTAATATGATCTTTGATTCAATTCAGGTACTATAAGACAATGCAATACAAACATCAGTGTGTACAACAATAATTATTACACTCCTGGTAATTTTGGCATACGTGTTATCAGAGACAAAGCTTTAGTAAACATGGCTTCCACAGAATTTACCTGCCTCTCCTGCTGTCTCAGGTACGAGCAGTTTTGATCAGAAACTCTCACAGTTAAATAGGACTAGCATTCCCTAATGAAAGATATAGATTGCTAATTATTTATTTTGGATTGCTAATTATTGATTTTATTTTATTTTATTAATTATTTATTTTGACCAATTCTTTTAAAGAGTGAGTTTTGAAAACAGGGCAACCTAACTGAGTAGGTTGCACTGGGGGTCTAGTATACAGTCTTAAGTGTCATTGAAGTTTAAGAACAGGCCTGAAAAGGAGGGATAGATGTATTCCATATACATGTACTTCATGTAGACTAACAAATTTGTAAGTAAGCTTCTTTCACTGAATATATATATCACTTGGTAGCACAGTGTCATAGGTGAATATGGTTTTTCTCTATAAAATTTATATTCCGACTCTTTTTGTGTGTGAAGTTTTAACCTTTTGCTCCACATAGAAACAGCAACATTGGTCAATTACATTTGATATATACACTAAGAGACAGTATGAGTGTTGCAGTCACTATTATAATAAAACATGACTTAAAATAGCACAAATTGAGACTTTTATATAAAATACAGAATGAGAAATTTCACAAACAGATGTTCTAATATTTTCTTCCCTCACCCTACTGCAGTGCTTTTCATATCCAATTTTAGGAATCTAAAATTGCTTCATTTTAAAGTTCCAATGAAATTATATGCTTTCCTTTAAAGTTTGGTCATACTGTTTAAAATGTTTGCAAAGAAAGTTCAGTGGCTTAGTCGTGTCTGACTCTTTGTGACCCCATGGATGAACCATGGAATTCTTTAGGCAAGAATACTAGAGTAGGTAACCTATCCTTTCTCCAGGGGATCTTCCCAACTCAGGGATCAAACCCAGGTCTTCTGCATTGCAGATGGATTCTTTACTGTCTGAGCCACTAAGAAAACCTTCTGCCTGAATTTTTCATCAGTGATTTTGGCGTTGAAATATACACTGCTTTGCTCTGCAATATGTTTTCATAGGTATATGCAGTAAGCTACTAGAATGTAATATGATCTTTGATTCAATTCAGGTACTATAAGACAATGCAATACAAACATCAGTGTGTACAACAATAATTATTACACTCCTGGTAATTTTGGCATACGTGTTATCAGAGACAAAGCTTTAGTAAACATGGCTTCCACAGAATTTACCTGCCTCTCCTGCTGTCTCAGGTACGAGCAGTTTTGATCAGAAACTCTCACAGTTAAATAGGACTAGCATTCCCTAATGAAAGATATAGATTGCTAATTATTTATTTTGGATTGCTAATTATTGATTTTATTTTATTTTATTAATTATTTATTTTGACCAATTCTTTTAAAGAGTGAGTTTTGAAAACAGGGCAACCTAACTGAGTAGGTTGCACTGGGGGTCTAGTATACAGTCTTAAGTGTCATTGAAGTTTAAGAACAGGCCTGAAAAGGAGGGATAGATGTATTCCATATACATGTACTTCATGTAGACTAACAAATTTGTAAGTAAGCTTCTTTCACTGAATATATATATCACTTGGTAGCACAGTGTCATAGGTGAATATGGTTTTTCTCTATAAAATTTATATTCCGACTCTTTTTGTGTGTGAAGTTTTAACCTTTTGCTCCACATAGAAACAGCAACATTGGTCAATTACATTTGATATATACACTAAGAGACAGTATGAGTGTTGGAACATGTTTAACACTATATATTCTCACTTTATGAAGGGAGTTTAGTCCTTTAGATTTACTTGATTCTGAACAAATTTGGGGATTGATAAATGGGTATAAATTTATCTACAATGCTCATGATTTTTGAAACTATATTAATACTTAGTTGAGATGTATAATACTAAATGACAGTCCACAAAATTGATTTTACTCATTAGTGAATGTTCAATAGTAATTGCAGCTTGGGTATATTTGTTCTCCTGGGGAAGAAAATCATTTGATTCAATATAATGAAGCCCAGGCTTTTAATGACAATCCAAGTTACCTGTTGATAGTAAATTGGAGCCAAGGTTGAATCAGAGCTTGAAGTATGGTTATAGATTCTTGGGTGATATTTCATATCAGTGCTGTTGTTCAATTGCCAAGTCGTATCTGACTCTGTGTGACCACATGAACTGCAGCATGTCAGGATTACCTGTCCTTCACTATCTCGGAGTTTGGTCCATTGTGTTGGTCATGCCATCCAACCACCTCATCCTCTGTTTTCCTCTTCTCCTAATGCACTCAGTCTTTCCCAGCATCAGGGAGTTTCCCAATGAGTTGGCTCTTCACATCAGATAGCCAAAGGATTGGAGGTTCAGCTTCAAAGACAGTCCTTCCAATGAATATCCAATGAATATTTCCTTTAGGATTGACTGGTTCACTCTTCTTGCTTTCCAAGGGACTCTCAAGAGTTCTATCTAGCACCACAGTTTGAAAACATCATTTCAATGGATATTAATTTAGTCTTCACATTTAGAAAACAAGACCTCATGTATATGGAAAAGGTTAACAAATTTGCATTTTATAGGTTATTTGTCTTCATTTAAATATTATGTGAAAAATGTGAAATTTTGACTAATTAGCAAATTTTTAGTTTGCCATGATAGTATACTTTCTATACAGTCTTGCATGTGTTTTCATTATCTTATGAAATAAAAATTCATTGTTATTTGAATCTTCAATTATGGTCTTATCTGGAATGAAAAATTACACAAAGATATTTACATTCTTAAAAAGTAAAAACATATACTTGAGAGAAAATACCTTTGTCTTGTAAAAATAAGGGGCAAAGAAGACATGATTCAGGAAGAATGTATGTGTTTAACTTTATACACATATTTAACCTCACAATCTAGATGTCCAACTGAAGTTTTTCTGATAAACACAAAGTGAATATGTTGATAATGTTATGTTTAAGGTGACTTACACATTGTGGTAGAAATGGCCTCCTTGCTTTTCCAGTGTACAATAATTTAGGGTCATGACCTGTATGTAATTATCAAGATATTGTTAAAATAAAACTTTTTTTTCCTAATTCAATTGTGTTTAATACTTGAGTCCTATAATCTAGATCTCATGCACACAAACTGCACAATATACATTTGTTATTTCAAGACTGATTTATGTATTTTGAAAATGTCAGCCATACCTAGTTTACTGTGAATCAGTAACAAATTCATATAGTCTGAACAACACAGTTATAGAAAAATGCAGTTAAAGCACTGCCACTTAATGCTTCACTACAGTGGTTAAACTCTGAAACATTAATCAAAGCATATTAAGGGCCGAATTTGGAGTGTGTGGAAGAACAAAAGCAATCGCTGCAAATTGACTGAAAGAAGAGTTTGACACTAGAGACCTGTAATCCCAGTGGCTCATGCTGGAAGATGCTGAGCATTGCCATAGCAACAGACAGTGTGTGTTGCATCGTGGAAATAAGGAGTTGTGAGAGTGCTGAGTGCAACAGCCCAGGCAGGGGACAAATACAAAGCCATTATAGGAAAGGGTAGACATAGTTACAGGTAAAGCTGAGCTTGTTGGAAAGAGCAATGATGAAAGCATAAGCAGGTGGGTGCGCAGCTCATGAAAATTCAGTTCTATTTTTATACTGGGGCCTTCACGTGTAACCATTCTTAACCCCTGCTATCGTGGCTTATTTTCTTTCCTCTTTATCTTTCTCCCTCCCTCCTTCTCTCTCTCGTTTACCTTCTTTCCCTTTTTTCTTCTCTTTTTTCCCTCTTTCTCTCTACAGAATAGAGTACAGTCACAAAAAGAAAGTTCCAATTTTTACTCATTTTATTTTCTGAGATACTGTACTTGATACTACTGTCTAAGAGATGTATAAAGATGTCATAGTATATATTGTAAATATCACTCTTATCCAAATGTTTGACTGGATCTATAATATGGGATAAGTATATGATATGTTAAATGTATAATTTCCAAGTAATGTGCATCAATTTCAATAGTAGGAATCATAGTAGACTCAAATGTGTTGATGCATTACCAAGCAAAGTGTTTATTTGTACAACACACCCATGTTTGTTCAAAAGCCTATAACGTGCATAATTGCGCTTACCATAGTGATGGAGTAAGGTCAAAGGGGACTGATGTTGCTTCAGAGAGTAATGATAAATATGGGCATAATCCGATAAACAGTTATCTGAAAGCATTCGGTGAGGAAGAACAGGAGGGTGTAGAATACTGATTCTGAGGGAAGTTGTATGGTAAGTTCTCCATTGTTTGTCCCCAACAGTAATGCAAAAGTTATTTCAAGACTGATTTATGTATTTTGAAAATGTCAGCCATACCTAGTTTACTGTGAATCAGTAACAAATTCATATAGTCTGAACAACACAGTTATAGAAAAATGCAGTTAAAGCACTGCCACTTAATGCTTCACTACAGTGGTTAAACTCTGAAACATTAATCAAAGCATATTAAGGGCCGAATTTGGAGTGTGTGGAAGAACAAAAGCAATCGCTGCAAATTGACTGAAAGAAGAGTTTGACACTAGAGACCTGTAATCCCAGTGGCTCATGCTGGAAGATGCTGAGCATTGCCATAGCAACAGACAGTGTGTGTTGCATCGTGGAAATAAGGAGTTGTGAGAGTGCTGAGTGCAACAGCCCAGGCAGGGGACAAATACAAAGCCATTATAGGAAAGGGTAGACATAGTTACAGGTAAAGCTGAGCTTGTTGGAAAGAGCAATGATGAAAGCATAAGCAGGTGGGTGCGCAGCTCATGAAAATTCAGTTCTATTTTTATACTGGGGCCTTCACGTGTAACCATTCTTAACCCCTGCTATCGTGGCTTATTTTCTTTCCTCTTTATCTTTCTCCCTCCCTCCTTCTCTCTCTCGTTTACCTTCTTTCCCTTTTTTCTTCTCTTTTTTCCCTCTTTCTCTCTACAGAATAGAGTACAGTCACAAAAAGAAAGTTCCAATTTTTACTCATTTTATTTTCTGAGATACTGTACTTGATACTACTGTCTAAGAGATGTATAAAGATGTCATAGTATATATTGTAAATATCACTCTTATCCAAATGTTTGACTGGATCTATAATATGGGATAAGTATATGATATGTTAAATGTATAATTTCCAAGTAATGTGCATCAATTTCAATAGTAGGAATCATAGTAGACTCAAATGTGTTGATGCATTACCAAGCAAAGTGTTTATTTGTACAACACACCCATGTTTGTTCAAAAGCCTATAACGTGCATAATTGCGCTTACCATAGTGATGGAGTAAGGTCAAAGGGGACTGATGTTGCTTCAGAGAGTAATGATAAATATGGGCATAATCCGATAAACAGTTATCTGAAAGCATTCGGTGAGGAAGAACAGGAGGGTGTAGAATACTGATTCTGAGGGAAGTTGTATGGTAAGTTCTCCATTGTTTGTCCCCAACAGTAATGCTCATATATATTGCTGGGGAGTGGGGAATGGTAGAGGAACCATAGTATTTCTGGACTCAGAAACCACACATAGGAGTCATGGTGATTAAACTACATTGAAGACAAGGCAAGGTACCCATGACAACATTGTGACGCATTACTAAGCAAAGTGTTCATTTGACAAAGACTTAATCAGATTACCTGGAGAGTGTCTTCTAAACAATGCATAGTTTTCTACTGAAATACAACTAATTTTTTTTAAAACACAACCCCAAATGTCCTAACACAAAAGCACCATGAGATGGGGTAACATTCTCAACTGTCTCAAAAACACAGTCACATGAAATCAATCTTGAAATGGTTCAGAAGTTGCAGTAAGGAAATACAGATTTTTGAGAGGTATGATAAATATTAGGGATGTAAAAAAAATATGTTGTTACCTTTTTTAAAAGTTAAAAATCTCATTAGATAAATAGAAGCAATAGCAAAGGAAGAAAGGAAGTTCTAGAACTGAGGACTGAAACCCCTGAAAAAAAATACAGATAAACATCAGTGGGATAAATTTAAAAATCAAAGACAACAGAGAAAAGAAAAACCAGTGAATCTGGATATAGATCACTAGTAATTAACAATGTACAAAGGGAAAAAGCATTTAAAAAAAGAAAACACAGAAACTCAGGAACTTTTCAGATAGTATCAAACAGCTGAAAATACAAGAAATTAGAATCTAATATGTTCAGAAAAATGTTTGAAGAAGTAAAATCTCCAAATTTCCCTAAGTTTATGAACTTCTAAATTCAACTTCTAAATTCAATGTTCTGAATGCAAACCTAGAAGAAACACCAAAATGGTCACACAAAGGTGTATCATAATCAAACTGTTGAAAGTCAGATGTTAGTACTGAATCTTAAAAGAATCAAGAGAAAAGCATCATTAAAAAAAAAAAGAGAGAGAGAATGAATCTGCCAGAGACTTATTGAAAAAAATCATGGAGACCAGAAAACACTCAAGTAATATCTGTAAAGTGCTGAATGAGCATAAAATGTCATCATAGGATTTTGTATCAAGTAAAAATTTGCTACAAAAACAAAACTAAAAAATATATTTTGAGGCATAAAAAGTTAAGAAAATTAATTGCAAGAACAATGTCACCACAAAAGATTTGTAAAACGTTCTTCAGACTAAAAGGAAACTATATCTGATTGAAACTTGATTCACCAGGACAAGAAAGTATGAAGAATACCAGAACTGATAGATATAAAATCTTATTCTTAACATTTTTGGTCTTATGTTCTTAACTTCTTTCTAATTTATTTGAATATTGAATAGAATATAAGTTTGTTAACATGAGGTTTATAACATATATAGATTATAGAGTTGGACATGACTTACTGGCTGAGCAACCACTATATATATATATATATGTATATAAAATATATTCATTAAGTGGCTCTGGAATCATTAGATATACACATGCAAATATTTCTTAAAGAAGATACAAAAGCATAAGTCATAAAGGAAAAATGCATAAAATGTGAAATGATTTCATTGATATTAAAACTTACTCTTTGAAAGATACAATTAAGAAAATAGAAGGCTAAACCATGAGTGCAAGAATGTATTTACAAAATATATATCTTATAAAAGTTCTATAGCAAAAATATGTACTCAAAATTTGTAACTCAAAGACTGAAACACTCAATAAAATAAGTGAGCAAAAATGCAAAGACAACAGAGAAAAGAAAAACCAGTGAATCTGGATATAGATCACTAGTAATTAACAATGTACAAAGGGAAAAAGCATTTAAAAAAAGAAAACACAGAAACTCAGGAACTTTTCAGATAGTATCAAACAGCTGAAAATACAAGAAATTAGAATCTAATATGTTCAGAAAAATGTTTGAAGAAGTAAAATCTCCAAATTTCCCTAAGTTTATGAACTTCTAAATTCAACTTCTAAATTCAATGTTCTGAATGCAAACCTAGAAGAAACACCAAAATGGTCACACAAAGGTGTATCATAATCAAACTGTTGAAAGTCAGATGTTAGTACTGAATCTTAAAAGAATCAAGAGAAAAGCATCATTAAAAAAAAAAAGAGAGAGAGAATGAATCTGCCAGAGACTTATTGAAAAAAATCATGGAGACCAGAAAACACTCAAGTAATATCTGTAAAGTGCTGAATGAGCATAAAATGTCATCATAGGATTTTGTATCAAGTAAAAATTTGCTACAAAAACAAAACTAAAAAATATATTTTGAGGCATAAAAAGTTAAGAAAATTAATTGCAAGAACAATGTCACCACAAAAGATTTGTAAAACGTTCTTCAGACTAAAAGGAAACTATATCTGATTGAAACTTGATTCACCAGGACAAGAAAGTATGAAGAATACCAGAACTGATAGATATAAAATCTTATTCTTAACATTTTTGGTCTTATGTTCTTAACTTCTTTCTAATTTATTTGAATATTGAATAGAATATAAGTTTGTTAACATGAGGTTTATAACATATATAGATTATAGAGTTGGACATGACTTACTGGCTGAGCAACCACTATATATATATATATATGTATATAAAATATATTCATTAAGTGGCTCTGGAATCATTAGATATACACATGCAAATATTTCTTAAAGAAGATACAAAAGCATAAGTCATAAAGGAAAAATGCATAAAATGTGAAATGATTTCATTGATATTAAAACTTACTCTTTGAAAGATACAATTAAGAAAATAGAAGGCTAAACCATGAGTGCAAGAATGTATTTACAAAATATATATCTTATAAAAGTTCTATAGCAAAAATATGTACTCAAAATTTGTAACTCAAAGACTGAAACACTCAATAAAATAAGTGAGCAAAAAATGCAAAGACATTTCACCCAATAAGATACACAAATGACCACAGAATATTTATTAAAAAATGATCTATATTGCTTGTTCTTCATTTAAAAATGGAGGCATACTCATAAGGACAGCTAACATAAAAAAAAACCTAGCAATTCCAAGAGTTAACAAAGATAGAAATTGTGACTCTTGTATGTTACAGATGGAAATGCAAAATGGTTCATTCAATCTGGCAAGCAGTTTGAAAGCTTCTTATAAAGTTAAGCATATACCTATCAATTCAACTCTGAAGTGAATTGATACGTAACTCAATTCAAGTGAAGTGAAAACAAAGATAGATATGTGAATATTCATAGCACATTTATGTATAGTAAGCCCATATGTCAAAGTGCCCAAATGTCTATTAATTAGTAAATGAATAAACAAGTCCTGGTATATTTATGCCTTGGAAATCAAGTCAGAAATGAAAAGAATGAAGCACACTGAAGCATGGGTGAATATCAAAAGTATTTTGCTAAATGAAAAAAGCCAGACACAAAAGGCTATATACTGTATGATACAATTTACATCAAGTTCTATAAAAATCAATGCTTCAGTGGCAATAAACAAACCAGTGTTTGCCAAGTATTGGAAGTAGAATAGTTTTCATTGCAAAGCAGTATGAGGAAAACTTTCAGGGGGATATAAATATTCTATATTTTCATTGTGGTAGTGAATCTATAATAATATACATTCAGCAAAACTCAAAAAACAGTACAATTTAAAAGGGTGTGATTTATGGCACATAAATTATACTTCAGTGAAACCTATTTTAAAAAATCTTTGCAGTTTTATGATGTGGATGGTGAAACAATATCCTATTTAATTACAACATTAAACACACAAAACTTGATGCTCTGCCTTATGGAAATTGTTCATAAAATGTGCATAATGGAAAAATGCATAAAATGTGAAATGATTTCATTGATATTAAAACTTACTCTTTGAAAGATACAATTAAGAAAATAGAAGGCTAAACCATGAGTGCAAGAATGTATTTACAAAATATATATCTTATAAAAGTTCTATAGCAAAAATATGTACTCAAAATTTGTAACTCAAAGACTGAAACACTCAATAAAATAAGTGAGCAAAAAATGCAAAGACATTTCACCCAATAAGATACACAAATGACCACAGAATATTTATTAAAAAATGATCTATATTGCTTGTTCTTCATTTAAAAAATGGAGGCATACTCATAAGGACAGCTAACATAAAAAAAAACCTAGCAATTCCAAGAGTTAACAAAGATAGAAATTGTGACTCTTGTATGTTACAGATGGAAATGCAAAATGGTTCATTCAATCTGGCAAGCAGTTTGAAAGCTTCTTATAAAGTTAAGCATATACCTATCAATTCAACTCTGAAGTGAATTGATACGTAACTCAATTCAAGTGAAGTGAAAACAAAGATAGATATGTGAATATTCATAGCACATTTATGTATAGTAAGCCCATATGTCAAAGTGCCCAAATGTCTATTAATTAGTAAATGAATAAACAAGTCCTGGTATATTTATGCCTTGGAAATCAAGTCAGAAATGAAAAGAATGAAGCACACTGAAGCATGGGTGAATATCAAAAGTATTTTGCTAAATGAAAAAAGCCAGACACAAAAGGCTATATACTGTATGATACAATTTACATCAAGTTCTATAAAAATCAATGCTTCAGTGGCAATAAACAAACCAGTGTTTGCCAAGTATTGGAAGTAGAATAGTTTTCATTGCAAAGCAGTATGAGGAAAACTTTCAGGGGGATATAAATATTCTATATTTTCATTGTGGTAGTGAATCTATAATAATATACATTCAGCAAAACTCAAAAAACAGTACAATTTAAAAGGGTGTGATTTATGGCACATAAATTATACTTCAGTGAAACCTATTTTAAAAAATCTTTGCAGTTTTATGATGTGGATGGTGAAACAATATCCTATTTAATTACAACATTAAACACACAAAACTTGATGCTCTGCCTTATGGAAATTGTTGAGAGCAGTTGAATTTATACTAAATGATTATAAATGAGATGATCTAAACTATTTCAAAATAGCTATTTAATATACATGATAGTTTTAACATCCAGTCCATCATTTTAATGATGTTTATCCAAACATACACATTCTGCTTGAATTAGTAAGTAAGCTGAAATTAAGTACCAGTATGTTACATAGGTAAGATTTTGGTTCTACCATTTACCCCAGAAATGCATGTTAATCATAGAAATTTACCATAATTCATTTATTTGCTGTCCTCTATTTTACTCAAAATGAGTAAAGTAATGCAGAAAAGATATTTTAGTACCAAACACGCAGTCCACTTTTCATACAATTGTCTCATGGTGATGGTGGTAACTGTCATAACTTAACAAATCTAATAAAAATAGCCTAGTGTTTATTATCAGAAAAATCTCATTTTGTATCCTCACTGTATTCACATACTATCTAAGATAAGTTACTTTACAGTATAAAACCTGAGTTTACAACAGTAAAACATATTTATTAATGCCTTAATTACTTTTGTAAAATTAACCACAAATATAGCAGCTTAAAGCAATATAAGTTTAGAGTTCTGGAGGAGAGAAATTTAAAATCAGTCTCACTGTATTAAAGGCAATGGTGTCAGCAGGGAGTCTGGTGTCCACTGGGGGAAAAAAAAAAGCGGAGCCAATAGCTAAGAATTATGTTTTATTTGGTGAATTTCCTGAGGACTTAAACTCGGGAAACAGTCTCAGATGACTCTTGAGGGACTGTTAAAAGAGGTGAGGGAGGAACTAGGGTCTATAGGAGTTTTGTAACAAACCAGGTAGTCAGAACATCAAAGGTTAGTGTTAATTAAAGGAAACCATTCACCTCCTAAATATTCTATATTTCATTTTTTGTGGTAGTGAATCTATAATAATATACATTCAGCAAAACTCAAAAAACAGTACAATTTAAAAGGGTGTGATTTATGGCACATAAATTATACTTCAGTGAAACCTATTTTAAAAAATCTTTGCAGTTTTATGATGTGGATGGTGAAACAATATCCTATTTAATTACAACATTAAACACACAAAACTTGATGCTCTGCCTTATGGAAATTGTTGAGAGCAGTTGAATTTATACTAAATGATTATAAATGAGATGATCTAAACTATTTCAAAATAGCTATTTAATATACATGATAGTTTTAACATCCAGTCCATCATTTTAATGATGTTTATCCAAACATACACATTCTGCTTGAATTAGTAAGTAAGCTGAAATTAAGTACCAGTATGTTACATAGGTAAGATTTTGGTTCTACCATTTACCCCAGAAATGCATGTTAATCATAGAAATTTACCATAATTCATTTATTTGCTGTCCTCTATTTTACTCAAAATGAGTAAAGTAATGCAGAAAAGATATTTTAGTACCAAACACGCAGTCCACTTTTCATACAATTGTCTCATGGTGATGGTGGTAACTGTCATAACTTAACAAATCTAATAAAAATAGCCTAGTGTTTATTATCAGAAAAATCTCATTTTGTATCCTCACTGTATTCACATACTATCTAAGATAAGTTACTTTACAGTATAAAACCTGAGTTTACAACAGTAAAACATATTTATTAATGCCTTAATTACTTTTGTAAAATTAACCACAAATATAGCAGCTTAAAGCAATATAAGTTTAGAGTTCTGGAGGAGAGAAATTTAAAATCAGTCTCACTGTATTAAAGGCAATGGTGTCAGCAGGGAGTCTGGTGTCCACTGGGGGAAAAAAAAAAGCGGAGCCAATAGCTAAGAATTATGTTTTATTTGGTGAATTTCCTGAGGACTTAAACTCGGGAAACAGTCTCAGATGACTCTTGAGGGACTGTTAAAAGAGGTGAGGGAGGAACTAGGGTCTATAGGAGTTTTGTAACAAAAACCAGGTAGTCAGAACATCAAAGGTTAGTGTTAATTAAAGGAAACCATTCACCTCCAGTTAATGAATTTAGTGGCTTCTTTGTACGGGAAGATGCAAGAGTCTGGGCTCATTGAAACTGTTACTTTGATATGCACCTCAGCTTTCTAGGGGGCTTCTACTGGGTGGTGTTCGTGCTAAAGAACCTGCCTGCCAATGCAGGAGACATGACACTCAGGTTCAATCCCATGGTTGGGAAGATCCTCTGAAGTGAGAAATGGCAACCTGCTCCAGTATTCTTGCCTGGAAAGTTCCACGGACAGAGGAACCTCGTGGGTATATAGTCCATGGGACTACAGAGAGTCAGGCACGACTGAGCAGCTGAGCAGCATACTCAGCTATCCGGGGCCAGTATCCTCTTCTTTCCTATTTTGTGCCACCTCAGGGGACATCCTTGGGGGTGACTTCAGTAGCTGAGGATTTGGCAAACAGGTTGTCTGCTTGTCTCTGTCCTGAGCTTCTTCATGGGTCACTGTCTATGGGGGTTATAGTGGTGGCCTTTCTTTATTGATGTGGCAGGTCATATTTTTCATCCATAACAAGAACCTACTTCCTCCTGTCTTTTCCAGCTTCAAGAGGCCCCGTGCCTTCTTCTGGGCCCCTTTCTCCTTCTTCAAACCCAGAGGTGCACCTTTGGATCTCTTAACTTTCCTATCTCTTTCCTATAAATACTGTTTTAGTTACAATGAGTCCAGTCTGATATCTAGGATAAGTTCCCCACCCCAATCATTAAGGCCGTGAGATCCGCAAAGTTTCTTTTGTCATAGAAGGTAATCTATTCACAGGTTCTGGGAATTAGGACAGGGATATTTTTGGAGTGGCTATCATTTTGCCTCCCACAACTGGCAACCCTGAATTTTGCTATCAGCTGAACTTTCAATGGTGAGTAGCAAAAAATAGATTCCCTGACCTCCAGAGCTATACAATCTACTAGAAATTTTAGTAAATCCTAGCAAGGTGATGGAGGACAAACTATAATTTATAGGAAGTGGCTGGTGTGAAACAGCTACAACATTGAACAAGGAAAATTAATATTACTTATATTATAAAAATACACATGTAAAAATGCACATAAAAAGTAGCAATCATTAAGAAAATTCAGAAAATGTTCCTATAAAAATTATATGAAAAGACGTGATCAATAGCAAAGATAGAATGGCATTTCAGTAGTGATTTTTGTGGAATTTTTTTTAATTGATGTGTGTTTATGCACAGAAAATTAAGTAAATGAATTTGATAGTTTTCTTTGGGGCTTCCCAAATGACTCAGCAGTAAAGAGTCTGCTTACCAATGCAAGGAACACAGGAGACATGAGTTTGGTTCTTGGATCAGGAACATAACCTGGAGGAGGAAGTGATAACCTGCTGCAGTATTCTTGCCTGGAAAATCCCATGGTCGGAAGATTCTGGTGGGCCACAGCCCACAAGGTCTCAGAGAGTCAGATGCAACTTATCAGAGAGCAGAGATAGCTTTCTCTGAGAAACTTTGCTGGCTATATTTATTCTTCACTGAAAACTCATATTTTAGTTTGAAAGATAGGTCCATAGTTTGGTGGATGAATCACTGGAATTTAGAGAGCATATCCTCATATTGTAGGGTTTCTTGTCTCTGTCCTGAGCTTCTTCATGGGTCACTGTCTATGGGGTTATAGTGGTGGCCTTTCTTTATTGATGTGGCAGGTCATATTTTTCATCCATAACAAGAACCTACTTCCTCCTGTCTTTTCCAGCTTCAAGAGGCCCCGTGCCTTCTTCTGGGCCCCTTTCTCCTTCTTCAAACCCAGAGGTGCACCTTTGGATCTCTTAACTTTCCTATCTCTTTCCTATAAATACTGTTTTAGTTACAATGAGTCCAGTCTGATATCTAGGATAAGTTCCCCACCCCAATCATTAAGGCCGTGAGATCCGCAAAGTTTCTTTTGTCATAGAAGGTAATCTATTCACAGGTTCTGGGAATTAGGACAGGGATATTTTTGGAGTGGCTATCATTTTGCCTCCCACAACTGGCAACCCTGAATTTTGCTATCAGCTGAACTTTCAATGGTGAGTAGCAAAAAATAGATTCCCTGACCTCCAGAGCTATACAATCTACTAGAAATTTTAGTAAATCCTAGCAAGGTGATGGAGGACAAACTATAATTTATAGGAAGTGGCTGGTGTGAAACAGCTACAACATTGAACAAGGAAAATTAATATTACTTATATTATAAAAATACACATGTAAAAATGCACATAAAAAGTAGCAATCATTAAGAAAATTCAGAAAATGTTCCTATAAAAATTATATGAAAAGACGTGATCAATAGCAAAGATAGAATGGCATTTCAGTAGTGATTTTTGTGGAATTTTTTTTAATTGATGTGTGTTTATGCACAGAAAATTAAGTAAATGAATTTGATAGTTTTCTTTGGGGCTTCCCAAATGACTCAGCAGTAAAGAGTCTGCTTACCAATGCAAGGAACACAGGAGACATGAGTTTGGTTCTTGGATCAGGAACATAACCTGGAGGAGGAAGTGATAACCTGCTGCAGTATTCTTGCCTGGAAAATCCCATGGTCGGAAGATTCTGGTGGGCCACAGCCCACAAGGTCTCAGAGAGTCAGATGCAACTTATCAGAGAGCAGAGATAGCTTTCTCTGAGAAACTTTGCTGGCTATATTTATTCTTCACTGAAAAACTCATATTTTAGTTTGAAAGATAGGTCCATAGTTTGGTGGATGAATCACTGGAATTTAGAGAGCATATCCAAAGTGGTTATTACTATGTAGAACTTTTTGCATATGTTTTGATCTTGAGGAGACAGTCCTGACTGGTGGCTTGAAGCAAAATCTTAATGCCCTGCTCAGAAATTGGTCTTGGGTAGCCTGGATGAAGGCCAGGACATCTAGCTGTTGTACCAGTAAGGCTAGAGGCTAGAAGCAAAGATCCCTGGCTCTTGTCCTGCTTGAAAGCAAGAATGTTTCAAGGAAAAAAAAAAAAGTAAAAACAGATACAAAGTTTATTACTGGAGATTGAGCACAATATGTGGGAGAGCACACAGAGAAACTCTTTGGTTAACTAAGACAAAAGCAAAGCAAAGATGCACACCCAGAGAGAAGGTGTGGGCATCCTCCCTAATGAGGAGGAGCTCAGTAAAGAGGCGGGTAAATCATTTGTACAGGCAGTTCTTGGGAGTCTTCCTTTGCTTGGGTGCTCAATTACTCTTTTAGACCCCATGGACTATAATCTGCCAGGCTCCTCTATCCATGGAATTTTCCAGGCAAAAATACTGGAGTGGGTTGCTGTTTCCTCCTCCAGGACATCTTCCCAACCCAGGGACCAAACCCTAGTCTCTTGCACTGGCAGGTGCGGGGACCTTCTGCAGAAAGGGAAGGCAGCGGGATTGCCCTCGGCTGAACTGGGAGATCTCGGAGAAAGGCAAATCTTGGCTGCCCGCTCCCCAGCCCCCTGGCTCATGCAGGGGACAATCAGACACGACACGGGTTCCATCGAAGTAGTTCCACTTTATTAATGAAGATTCACAGCTTTTATAGGCAAATGAAGGGTGTCTTGCATGGGACTTCCTATAGATTACACCAATCAAGCTAAAGGCCAAGCAATCATTCACGAGCGCGGAAACCAAGGGAACCAATCAGAAATTTTGACCATCAATTAACAATTTAGATCACGCCCTTTCTCTTCCTGTAGGCGCCATCTTAGCTGCAAACATGTGCTTAAGCTTCTTTAAACAATGTGCTTAAGCTTCCCTTCATTCCCACGCCCCTTTCTGTAGGCGCCATCTTAGCTCCAAACTGCAAACATGTGCTTAAGCTTCTTTATGCTTGCAAGGGTCCTCTTCCAATTCAGAGTCCCACAGGCAGGCAGATTCTGTATCACTGAGCCACCTGGGAAGTCCCTGAGTCTTTGTTTGCCTTTGTTCAGTTCTCTTGTTCCGTTTTCCACATTGACTTGCTCTAGGACCCTCCCCAACATGTGTGGCAACTTTCAGTAAGGCTAGAGGCTAGAAGCAAAGATCCCTGGCTCTTGTCCTGCTTGAAAGCAAGAATGTTTCAAGGAAAAAAAGTAAAACAGATACAAAGTTTATTACTGGAGATTGAGCACAATATGTGGAGAGCACACAGAGAAACTCTTTGGTTAACTAAGACAAAAGCAAAGCAAAGATGCACACCCAGAGAGAAGGTGTGGGCATCCTCCCTAATGAGGAGGAGCTCAGTAAAGAGGCGGGTAAATCATTTGTACAGGCAGTTCTTGGGAGTCTTCCTTTGCTTGGGTGCTCAATTACTCTTTTAGACCCCATGGACTATAATCTGCCAGGCTCCTCTATCCATGGAATTTTCCAGGCAAAAATACTGGAGTGGGTTGCTGTTTCCTCCTCCAGGACATCTTCCCAACCCAGGGACCAAACCCTAGTCTCTTGCACTGGCAGGTGCGGGGACCTTCTGCAGAAAGGGAAGGCAGCGGGATTGCCCTCGGCTGAACTGGGAGATCTCGGAGAAAGGCAAATCTTGGCTGCCCGCTCCCCAGCCCCCTGGCTCATGCAGGGGACAATCAGACACGACACGGGTTCCATCGAAGTAGTTCCACTTTATTAATGAAGATTCACAGCTTTTATAGGCAAATGAAGGGTGTCTTGCATGGGACTTCCTATAGATTACACCAATCAAGCTAAAGGCCAAGCAATCATTCACGAGCGCGGAAACCAAGGGAACCAATCAGAAATTTTGACCATCAATTAACAATTTAGATCACGCCCTTTCTCTTCCTGTAGGCGCCATCTTAGCTGCAAACATGTGCTTAAGCTTCTTTAAACAATGTGCTTAAGCTTCCCTTCATTCCCACGCCCCTTTCTGTAGGCGCCATCTTAGCTCCAAACTGCAAACATGTGCTTAAGCTTCTTTATGCTTGCAAGGGTCCTCTTCCAATTCAGAGTCCCACAGGCAGGCAGATTCTGTATCACTGAGCCACCTGGGAAGTCCCTGAGTCTTTGTTTGCCTTTGTTCAGTTCTCTTGTTCCGTTTTCCACATTGACTTGCTCTAGGACCCTCCCCAACATGTGTGGCAACTTTCAGCCAAGATAGATTCCAGAAGAGAAACCTATGGGAGGCTTGGCATCACCTGTTATGGAGTGGCATCGCCTTTATCGAGCCCCAAGGATCCTTCTCTTGTGCGTGTAGTCACAGAGGTCACTTTGACCTCAAGAATAAGAATATGTGGTCTCTTTACCTTTTATCTGGGTGGAACTCAGCTCCTCTCTCCCCATCCATTACTGTTATCATAAGGTGTTTTGCTAGAGGCAAAACCAGCTATTAAAACCCTGTTTCTGATGTTATTTCTATCTGGAAATGTAAACAGCAGGCTGACTGTAGGTGTCTAACCTGCAGCCCATCTATTTCTTGCCTCAAGAAATATAAACAGGAGGCCAGTTGTAAATGTCTAGTCTGGAGCCCATCTGTCTCCTGCCTCCGTTTTCAAGGTCTTCTAGCACAGTGCCTTTTTAAAACCAAGAATAGTTTGTGATGCTTTGGGAGAAGAACATGGAAGAGAATGTGAAGCCTGATGGAGTACCAATAAGCTGAAGAATACATGCAGTTCAGGTTGCCATGGTGATGGTAGTGAAAAGAGAGGGAAGAAAAGTCCCTAAGGAGTTCCACTGCCACATTCCATCATTTCATTTCAGCCATGATCTGAAGAGCTTTGCTTGCAGTGTTGTATAAGGTGGTTTTCTTTACTAGAGAACTGTTTTCGACAGGAACTTGGGTTTTCAGTTACCTTATTAAAATATATAGGAGAGGGATAATTGCATCTATGCTTTTTTTTCTTCTATGTTGGAATTCTTCAGAGCAAACTCAAAATGAATTCACTACAGTTAAGCATTATCATTGTAATGTTTCCAGAGTATTTATATTGTATATTTTTTTCTTTCCAGCCAGTCAAGAATTTCATAACTATTACTCTGAAAAATTTGATGACATTTGAACTTTACTCTAGTTTCTATCTAGGTTTAATATATGAAATTTCCCAAGTGCCTCAGTGGTAAAGAATCCACCTGCCAAGACAGGAGACACAAGAGATGCAGTCTCAATCCCTGTGGTGGGAGTGGTTTTCCCCCCACATTGACTTGCTCTAGGAGCCGCCGCAACATGTGTGGCAACTGTCAGCCAAGATAGATTCCAGAAGGGAGAGCTATGGGAGGCTGGGGGTCACCTGTTATGGAGTGGCATCGCCTTTATCGAGCCCCAAGGATCCTTCTCTTGTGCGTGTAGTCACAGAGGTCACTTTGACCTCAAGAATAAGAATATGTGGTCTCTTTACCTTTTATCTGGGTGGAACTCAGCTCCTCTCTCCCCATCCATTACTGTTATCATAAGGTGTTTTGCTAGAGGCAAAACCAGCTATTAAAACCCTGTTTCTGATGTTATTTCTATCTGGAAATGTAAACAGCAGGCTGACTGTAGGTGTCTAACCTGCAGCCCATCTATTTCTTGCCTCAAGAAATATAAACAGGAGGCCAGTTGTAAATGTCTAGTCTGGAGCCCATCTGTCTCCTGCCTCCGTTTTCAAGGTCTTCTAGCACAGTGCCTTTTTAAAACCAAGAATAGTTTGTGATGCTTTGGGAGAAGAACATGGAAGAGAATGTGAAGCCTGATGGAGTACCAATAAGCTGAAGAATACATGCAGTTCAGGTTGCCATGGTGATGGTAGTGAAAAGAGGGGCAAGAAAAGTCCCTAAGGAGCTCCACTGCCACGATCCATCATTTCATTTCAGCCATGATCTGAAGAGCTTTGCTTGCAGTGTTGTATAAGGTGGTTTTCTTTACTAGAGAACTGTTTTCGACAGGAACTTGGGTTTTCAGTTACCTTATTAAAATATATAGGAGAGGGATAATTGCATCTATGCTTTTTTTTCTTCTATGTTGGAATTCTTCAGAGCAAACTCAAAATGAATTCACTACAGTTAAGCATTATCATTGTAATGTTTCCAGAGTATTTATATTGTATATTTTTTTCTTTCCAGCCAGTCAAGAATTTCATAACTATTACTCTGAAAAATTTGATGACATTTGAACTTTACTCTAGTTTCTATCTAGGTTTAATATATGAAATTTCCCAAGTGCCTCAGTGGTAAAGAATCCACCTGCCAAGACAGGAGACACAAGAGATGCAGTCTCAATCCCTGTGGTGGGAAGATCGCATGGAGAAGGACATAGCATCCTACTCCAGTATTCTTGCCTGGAAAAATCCCATGGACAGAGGAGCCTGGTGGGCTACAGTCCATGGGATTGCAAAGAGTTGGACATGACTAAGTGACTGAGTACACTCGCAATATATTAAGTAGCTTGTTGGTATTATTTTAAGATGTCTTATAGTCTTGGAGAGAATTCAATTATGCTTTTTCCTACAACTTCTATCATAAATTTCAAAAACAAAAAAGTGAATAGTTTTATCAGTATGCATCATAATTTTTCATGGTTTGTCGTATTTTCTTATCTTTTCTGATAAATATATACTACCGTATTTTCCTCTGGTGAACCACTTGAGAATCAGTTGTAGACATAATGGCACTTCATTGCTAAGTACTCTAGCGTGGGTGTTCTAAGATAGGATACTCTTATGATAAAACCAGACTACAAGGATTACATCCAAGGAATTTAGTGTTGATTAATTCATGTTTGCTCAATTGCCTAATCAGTTTTATAGCATTTTAAAAACAGAATACAATTGTAGATAATATACTGCATTTAGTTTTCATATTTATTTAATACAAAATAATTATAAAGGATTTCATTTCTTTCAATATTGACAATTTGAAAGAATCTTGATTAGGTGTTGGGTAACCAGATTCATTTATTTCCTTATGATATGAGTTTGTACCATTCTTGATGATTTTGACTTAGTTCACTGGCTTTCTTCTGTTAAAGTATCGTTTCCTCTTTGTAATGGATAGTATACAAGATTTTGAGACTGTCTCATCATCCCCTTCATCTCCCTGACAAACTTTAGGTGGTAAAGCTTGTTTTCTAGGCAATTAAAAGAATGTGTTCAAGAATGCAGGATTCCCTGAGTTATTGGATTTTTCATACTCCTTCCCAGTGTCTTCATACTTAAAGCACAGCTTTGCTGAATACGAAGTTCTTGGTCCACTCTTTGAATTTTAAATTTCTTATAAATTTGATGTGTTTCATTCTTGCATTCTTTACTGCTATGAAAAAATCTGGTGTTAACTTGATTCTTTTTGCTCCTCCTTCTCCACTTCTTGTTTCTGTAATCTCTCTGTTTTCTTTGTTTTCCTGGGGATCCTGAGGTTTTCTCTGTTTGCTTGTTTGTTAAAGTCTGATCATATTACTATGACAGAATATATTGTCGAGGTATTAATTCCCAAATATATACTATGAAATAATTCTATACAAGAATCAACTCTTTGTTTCTAGAAAATTTTTCTTAATAGCTTCTTCTATTAACTAGAGTTCTGCTTCATTGCTTGGTTTTTCTTCTTTATGGACTCTACATACTACATAGTTTCTATTTTTGTCTTGTAGATCAATCAGTGATTACATTTACTACTTATTTTATTTCATATTCTTTATATGCCTTTATTTTATTCTCGTTGTCTTGACTGTTGTCATGGCTTTCTTCACTGATGTTTGCAATTTCATGTTTATTTCTAACCTTATTCTGAGCTTTTAAAAATACATTTATTGATTAAAGTAATTGTTAAATCACACCTTCCCTTTTCATTTCTTCAGTCCTCAGTTTGTGACATTGTCACATGGGGATTTTATCAAATGTGAATAATTGCTTAAGGATTTTTTTTTATCAAGTGTGAATAATTGCTTACGGATTTTTTTGGTTTTCTTTGGTTTCTTTAATTTTCTTTGGTTTCACACCTGCTTTGTAAAGGGATTTTTCATTAGCTGAAGTGTACTATTTGTCATGTTCTATTTCTTCTTACAATATATTTATATGAATGATTCACCCTGATCCCAATCAAAAATAACTGCAGTGTCAGTTGATGCTGAGGATTTGGGTTGTTTTACGTCACATGTTTGCATTCTTTGGTGGCTCAGTGGTAAAGAATCCACCTGCAATGTAAGAGACATGGGCTGGGTACCTGGGTCTGGAAGGCCCCCTGGAGAAAGAAATGGCAACCTATTCCAGCATTCTTGCCTGGGAAATTCCATGGAGAGAGAATTTGGCAGACTACAGTCTTTGGGGTCACAAAATGTTGGACATGACTTAGTAACTGAAAACAACAACAAATGCCACAGGTTAGATATCTTAAGAGTAGACTCTGAAATAGAATTTAGTCATTAGAATATTTTATTAATGTGCCCTTAAGATCAACACCTGTGACAAGCAGTGGAAGAAAGCAGAGCGATTGGCAGAGGAAGAAACAGAGCTGTGATCATTTTCCCATGGAATGATCTGGAGCTACAGTGCTCTTTCAAAATTGTTTGAATGCGGGCAGATGGCAATGTCTTCATAAAGACATGTTTCAAAGTTCTTCAGTGTGAGATACCTGTGGTAGGAACATCACCTTTGATGAGATAACTTTCTGCAGTTTGGCCGCTTTTGAAGTGGTTGATGCCTAGAAATATATACTATGAAATAATTCTATACAAGAATCAACTCTTTGTTTCTAGAAAATTTTTCTTAATAGCTTCTTCTATTAACTAGAGTTCTGCTTCATTGCTTGGTTTTTCTTCTTTATGGACTCTACATACTACATAGTTTCTATTTTTGTCTTGTAGATCAATCAGTGATTACATTTACTACTTATTTTATTTCATATTCTTTATATGCCTTTATTTTATTCTCGTTGTCTTGACTGTTGTCATGGCTTTCTTCACTGATGTTTGCAATTTCATGTTTATTTCTAACCTTATTCTGAGCTTTTAAAAATACATTTATTGATTAAAGTAATTGTTAAATCACACCTTCCCTTTTCATTTCTTCAGTCCTCAGTTTGTGACATTGTCACATGGGGATTTTATCAAATGTGAATAATTGCTTAAGGATTTTTTTTTATCAAGTGTGAATAATTGCTTACGGATTTTTTTGGTTTTCTTTGGTTTCTTTAATTTTCTTTGGTTTCACACCTGCTTTGTAAAGGGATTTTTCATTAGCTGAAGTGTACTATTTGTCATGTTCTATTTCTTCTTACAATATATTTATATGAATGATTCACCCTGATCCCAATCAAAAATAACTGCAGTGTCAGTTGATGCTGAGGATTTGGGTTGTTTTACGTCACATGTTTGCATTCTTTGGTGGCTCAGTGGTAAAGAATCCACCTGCAATGTAAGAGACATGGGCTGGGTACCTGGGTCTGGAAGGCCCCCTGGAGAAAGAAATGGCAACCTATTCCAGCATTCTTGCCTGGGAAATTCCATGGAGAGAGAATTTGGCAGACTACAGTCTTTGGGGTCACAAAAATGTTGGACATGACTTAGTGACTAAACAACAACAAATGCCACAGGTTAGATATCTTAAGAGTAGACTCTGAAATAGAATTTAGTCATTAGAATATTTTATTAATGTGCCCTTAAGATCAACACCTGTGACAAGCAGTGGAAGAAAGCAGAGCGATTGGCAGAGGAAGAAACAGAGCTGTGATCATTTTCCCATGGAATGATCTGGAGCTACAGTGCTCTTTCAAAATTGTTTGAATGCGGGCAGATGGCAATGTCTTCATAAAGACATGTTTCAAAGTTCTTCAGTGTGAGATACCTGTGGTAGGAACATCACCTTTGATGAGATAACTTTCTGCAGTTTGGCCGCTTTTTGAAGTGGTTGATGCCTGAATCTGTCAGTAGTATTGATATAATGGAATGTAATTGTTCAGTCGTGTCCAACTCTTTGCAGATCTCATAATTGCAACATGCCAAACATCCCTGTCCTTCACTATTTCCCAGAGTATACTCAGATTCATGTCCATTGAGTTGGTGATGCTGTCTAACCATCTCCTTCTCTGAAACCCCCTTCACCTCTTGCCCTAAATCTTTCCCAGCATCAGAATCCTTTCTAATCAGTCAGCTCTTTGCATAAGGTGACCAGGATGATGGAGCTTCAGTTTCTGCATTAGTTCTTCCAATGAATATTCAGGGTCAATTCCCATCAGGATTAACTGGTTTGCTCTTATTGCTGTCCAAGGGACTCTCAAGAGCCTTATCTAGCACCACAATTCAAACAAATCAATTCTTTGGCACTTATCCTTCATTATGGTTCAACTCTCACATCCATAAACTTTAGTGGAATATAGTTTTGTGAAATTGATTTTGTTCACTGGTAAATAGAGGAATACTTTCATATGTCTGTCTCATCCTTCTTTATTGTTTCCATAAAGATTTTACTTACTCCACCTGCATCCTTCTTTTCTTTCAGTGTCAAGTCAGCAAAGAGGACCTCTCATTCCAGGATGCTCCCATTTAGCCCCAGAGGCACTGCCTCCTCCTAGGAACTCATGTAATGTCAGGTCTCTTACAATTCCCTGGAAGTTACTTGTTTGGACTTGGATTCTCTTGGAAAAAAGTCAAAATATTCCAAAAGAAGCTGGCAAGGAAGTTTAGAAAGGCAGTTGGAAAGAGAAAGATGATAGGTGAGCCTGTGATATTCGTTTAAGAATATTTTATTAATGTTAGATCAAATCACCTGTGACAAGCAGTGGAAGAAAGCAGAGCGATTGGCAGAGGAAGAAACAGAGCTGTGATCATTTTCCCATGGAATGATCTGGAGCTACAGTGCTCTTTCAAAATTGTTTGAATGCGGGCAGATGGCAATGTCTTCATAAAGACATGTTTCAAAGTTCTTCAGTGTGAGATACCTGTGGTAGGAACATCACCTTTGATGAGATAACTTTCTGCAGTTTGGCCGCTTTTTGAAGTGGTTGATGCCTGAATCTGTCAGTAGTATTGATATAATGGAATGTAATTGTTCAGTCGTGTCCAACTCTTTGCAGATCTCATAATTGCAACATGCCAAACATCCCTGTCCTTCACTATTTCCCAGAGTATACTCAGATTCATGTCCATTGAGTTGGTGATGCTGTCTAACCATCTCCTTCTCTGAAACCCCCTTCACCTCTTGCCCTAAATCTTTCCCAGCATCAGAATCCTTTCTAATCAGTCAGCTCTTTGCATAAGGTGACCAGGATGATGGAGCTTCAGTTTCTGCATTAGTTCTTCCAATGAATATTCAGGGTCAATTCCCATCAGGATTAACTGGTTTGCTCTTATTGCTGTCCAAGGGACTCTCAAGAGCCTTATCTAGCACCACAATTCAAACAAATCAATTCTTTGGCACTTATCCTTCATTATGGTTCAACTCTCACATCCATAAACTTTAGTGGAATATAGTTTTGTGAAATTGATTTTGTTCACTGGTAAATAGAGGAATACTTTCATATGTCTGTCTCATCCTTCTTTATTGTTTCCATAAAGATTTTACTTACTCCACCTGCATCCTTCTTTTCTTTCAGTGTCAAGTCAGCAAAGAGGACCTCTCATTCCAGGATGCTCCCATTTAGCCCCAGAGGCACTGCCTCCTCCTAGGAACTCATGTAATGTCAGGTCTCTTACAATTCCCTGGAAGTTACTTGTTTGGACTTGGATTCTCTTGGAAAAAAGTCAAAATATTCCAAAAGAAGCTGGCAAGGAAGTTTAGAAAGGCAGTTGGAAAGAGAAAGATGATAGGTGAGCCTGTGATATTCGTTTAAGTTCTATGGACTCTCAGAGTTGTCTTGATCACCAGGAATGATTCTAAACTTTCATGTCCCACATGCATTGCCTAGGGGTCACTTTTAGTTCTGTGTCCCTGCAAGAAAAAGAACTCCACAAGTGCTTTCACCTCTTGCCCTAAATCTTTCCCAGCATCAGAATCCTTTCTAATCAGTCAGCTCTTTGCATAAGGTGATCAGGATGATGGAGCTTCAGCTTCTGCATTAGTTCTATGTAGTGGAATAGAGATGCAAGTACCTTAAATGCCATCAAAAGGAAGCTCCAAGGGTCTTGGTGAAGGACTGCAATTATTTACTGATGTTATTCCCTATAATCTACCATGTCTCAGACTGTTCTCAGATTCCCTTACTCACTTTGGGGCTTTGTTATTTCTTGGGGTGACCTTAACTGTGTTTGGTCCTCTTCTGGCCCCTCCTCTTTGAGATTTCCACAAAGTGCCTCCTTGACTTTCTTGCTTCTGAAGGAACTCTGAAATCAGTTTTGCTGGATTTAGGCAATCATTTCTTATTTATATATTATTTGAAGTTTGGAGTATTCTCTGTCTCTTACTTATGCTATTGGCCTTTATCAAAGATATTTGTCTGATTTGTTTTGCTGGGTGACAGCATCAGTTTTTGCTCTATATAGTTTTTTGAGTTTGAGAGGAGAGACTTGAATTGAGGCTATTTGATTTGTGGGGTGGAGTATGTCCTTAATACCATGTTTACCCATCATTGTGATCATTTCTTACATATAATTAGTGTTTGTATACTATAAAAACGTTTTAGGGCTTCCTTGGTGATCCAGTGGGTAAAGAGTCTGCCTTGCAGTGCAAGGGACACCGGTTCGATCCCTGGCCCAGGAAGATCCCACGTGCTGCAGAGTGGCTGGACCAGTGTGTCTAGTTATGAGCCAGCGCCTGGAGCACATGTGCCCAGAGCTGGTGCTCTGCAGTGAGAGAAGCCACTGCCTCCTCCTAGGAACTCATGTAATGTCAGGTCTCTTACAATTCCCTGGAAGTTACTTGTTTGGACTTGGATTCTCTTGGAAAAAAGTCAAAATATTCCAAAAGAAGCTGGCAAGGAAGTTTAGAAAGGCAGTTGGAAAGAGAAAGATGATAGGTGAGCCTGTGATATTCGTTTAAGTTCTATGGACTCTCAGAGTTGTCTTGATCACCAGGAATGATTCTAAACTTTCATGTCCCACATGCATTGCCTAGGGGTCACTTTTAGTTCTGTGTCCCTGCAAGAAAAAGAACTCCACAAGTGCTTTCACCTCTTGCCCTAAATCTTTCCCAGCATCAGAATCCTTTCTAATCAGTCAGCTCTTTGCATAAGGTGATCAGGATGATGGAGCTTCAGCTTCTGCATTAGTTCTATGTAGTGGAATAGAGATGCAAGTACCTTAAATGCCATCAAAAGGAAGCTCCAAGGGTCTTGGTGAAGGACTGCAATTATTTACTGATGTTATTCCCTATAATCTACCATGTCTCAGACTGTTCTCAGATTCCCTTACTCACTTTGGGGCTTTGTTATTTCTTGGGGTGACCTTAACTGTGTTTGGTCCTCTTCTGGCCCCTCCTCTTTGAGATTTCCACAAAGTGCCTCCTTGACTTTCTTGCTTCTGAAGGAACTCTGAAATCAGTTTTGCTGGATTTAGGCAATCATTTCTTATTTATATATTATTTGAAGTTTGGAGTATTCTCTGTCTCTTACTTATGCTATTGGCCTTTATCAAAGATATTTGTCTGATTTGTTTTGCTGGGTGACAGCATCAGTTTTTGCTCTATATAGTTTTTTGAGTTTGAGAGGAGAGACTTGAATTGAGGCTATTTGATTTGTGGGGTGGAGTATGTCCTTAATACCATGTTTACCCATCATTGTGATCATTTCTTACATATAATTAGTGTTTGTATACTATAAAAACGTTTTAGGGCTTCCTTGGTGATCCAGTGGGTAAAGAGTCTGCCTTGCAGTGCAAGGGACACCGGTTCGATCCCTGGCCCAGGAAGATCCCACGTGCTGCAGAGTGGCTGGACCAGTGTGTCTAGTTATGAGCCAGCGCTCTGGAGCACATGTGCCCAGAGCTGGTGCTCTGCAGTGAGAGAAGCCACTGCAGTTAAGGCCCACACATGCCAAAGAATAAAGACGGATTAAAATAAATAAATAAATGATAAAAATAAATGTTAAAAAGAAAGAATGATAAAAAAAAAATTTAAATCATTGTTTTCTTCAATACTCATTAGAAAGCCATTACATTTTAATAGCATTCCTTTTAAAAACCAAGGAGCTTGTAGATCAGTAAGCTTAAATGAGTTGCCCTAGAAGGCATGAGTAAAATTTGATAATCAAAGGCTTATTGTCTCAGGGATTAAAGTGATCCACCACTGAGTTACACATGTAGCCAAACTCATATGATATGTGTCTAGGAGATAAGCACTGTGATTAGCGGCTCTAAGTCAAGCAAACGTGAAAATTTCTAGTTAGTTTGAAACAATCAATAGATTCATTAATGCAAGTATTTATCATCTTTTGTGAGTTTCAAATCACATTCTTTGAAATTTCTGAATTCCTGTCTGATTTTCATCTAGTTTCATACGTGTTTTTTTGTTTTATTAGAAAACCTTCTATTTATTTTTGCTTAATTTGTGATCAGAATGATTGGACTGTGCCCTTCTACAAATTTTGTAGCATCACCCTTATCAGAATATATTAGTTTCAGTAAGTATTTATGAGGTTATTTTGCTTAAATGGAGTCTCTTTTCATTATATGTCTATCCATTGAAATTGTTGATAATGTTAATCAAACTCCATGCTTTCACATAACACGTTCTTACGATTTTTATAGTAACAAAGAGATTTTAATTCTCCTACTAAAACCCATTAATTTTGGCTCATATTATGCATATTGTAGATAAAAGTTGGATCCATCTTTAGATACAATCTTGGCAAAATTGAATTCAGTAGTTAAAGTTGACAAGTACTGCCTTTAGTCTTTAAATTATAAAGGCAAACATTTTTGCCCATCATTGTGATCATTTCTTACATATAATTAGTGTTTGTATACTATAAAAACGTTTTAGGGCTTCCTTGGTGATCCAGTGGGTAAAGAGTCTGCCTTGCAGTGCAAGGGACACCGGTTCGATCCCTGGCCCAGGAAGATCCCACGTGCTGCAGAGTGGCTGGACCAGTGTGTCTAGTTATGAGCCAGCGCTCTGGAGCACATGTGCCCAGAGCTGGTGCTCTGCAGTGAGAGAAGCCACTGCAGTTAAGGCCCACACATGCCAAAGAATAAAGACGGATTAAAATAAATAAATAAATGATAAAAATAAATGTTAAAAAGAAAGAATGATAAAAAAAAAATTTAAATCATTGTTTTCTTCAATACTCATTAGAAAGCCATTACATTTTAATAGCATTCCTTTTAAAAACCAAGGAGCTTGTAGATCAGTAAGCTTAAATGAGTTGCCCTAGAAGGCATGAGTAAAATTTGATAATCAAAGGCTTATTGTCTCAGGGATTAAAGTGATCCACCACTGAGTTACACATGTAGCCAAACTCATATGATATGTGTCTAGGAGATAAGCACTGTGATTAGCGGCTCTAAGTCAAGCAAACGTGAAAATTTCTAGTTAGTTTGAAACAATCAATAGATTCATTAATGCAAGTATTTATCATCTTTTGTGAGTTTCAAATCACATTCTTTGAAATTTCTGAATTCCTGTCTGATTTTCATCTAGTTTCATACGTGTTTTTTTGTTTTATTAGAAAACCTTCTATTTATTTTTGCTTAATTTGTGATCAGAATGATTGGACTGTGCCCTTCTACAAATTTTGTAGCATCACCCTTATCAGAATATATTAGTTTCAGTAAGTATTTATGAGGTTATTTTGCTTAAATGGAGTCTCTTTTCATTATATGTCTATCCATTGAAATTGTTGATAATGTTAATCAAACTCCATGCTTTCACATAACACGTTCTTACGATTTTTATAGTAACAAAGAGATTTTAATTCTCCTACTAAAACCCATTAATTTTGGCTCATATTATGCATATTGTAGATAAAAGTTGGATCCATCTTTAGATACAATCTTGGCAAAATTGAATTCAGTAGTTAAAGTTGACAAGTACTGCCTTTAGTCTTTAAATTATAAAGGCAAACATTTTTGGGTTAGGTTTTCTGTCATATAAATCAACAGATTGGGCTTTATACAAATGTAGGACATAGCAACATTTTTAACACTTTACTTTTTAAATATTTATTCATATATTTATTGGTTGTACTGGGTCTTCATCATTGTGTATGGACTTTCTCTAGAGGCAGTGTGCAGGCTTCTCATTGTAGTAGCTTCTATTGTTATGAAGCACCCACTGTAGATTCACGGGCTCAGTAGTTGCGGCACATGGTCTAATTGCTCTGAGGTATATGGGATCTTCCTGTACCAGGAATTGGACTGGTGTCCCCTGCATCTCAGGGCAGTGACTCTTGATCACTGCACCACCAAGGCAGCCTTGTAGGACAAAGAAACATTTAACTTCACATATTTATTTTCCCTTCCTATCCAGTATTTTTCTGCGGTAGTGCAATACTTATTACAATGTTCTGGGGATGCCCCCATTTTATAGATTCATGTTGTATTTCTGCTCAACTAATACGTGCTAATCACCTACATAGAGTTAAGATATGTCCCCCATCAGAACTATGTTCTTAATTCAGAACTATGTTCTTAATGAGTTCCTGAACACAATTTCAACATGTGTGTGTTTGTTGCAAGGGTTTCTCCACACTTTCAACTAGCAATGCTCCACAAACACCAGTTAGGTATCTTAGAATTCAGCTACATTCTGACACTACCTGGAGACAGCACCAGGTTCCACAGCTCAGCATCCTACAAGACTACCCTCTTCTCCTTCAGACACCAGTAACAATCCCAGGGGACCATCTGTGCTTCTGACCTACTGACTGTGAATCAAAAGCTTTCCCGACCATCGAGACCATATTTGATTAATATGCTAAAGCAGCTCACAGAAACATTTTACTTGCTTGATTACTGGTTTATTAAAAAGTATATAACTCAAGATCTGCAAGATGGAAGAGATGTTAAGGGCAAGGTGTGTGGAAAGAATTTTGAGTTCACCTGTTGTCTATAGGCAAGTTACTCTCCCTAAATTTCCTTGTGTTCACCAAACTGGAAGTTTTCCAAATCCCCTCCTTTTTGGACAAAAGCATGATTGATTAAACCATGGATCACTGATTGGTTCAACCTCTCGCCTCTTCCCTTCCCCAGAGGTCAGAGCATTAAGACTGACATTTCTAATCCTTTAAGAGCTTGCTTGGTTTTCCTTGCCTAAATATTTATTCATATATTTATTGGTTGTACTGGGTCTTCATCATTGTGTATGGACTTTCTCTAGAGGCAGTGTGCAGGCTTCTCATTGTAGTAGCTTCTATTGTTATGAAGCACCCACTGTAGATTCACGGGCTCAGTAGTTGCGGCACATGGTCTAATTGCTCTGAGGTATATGGGATCTTCCTGTACCAGGAATTGGACTGGTGTCCCCTGCATCTCAGGGCAGTGACTCTTGATCACTGCACCACCAAGGCAGCCTTGTAGGACAAAGAAACATTTAACTTCACATATTTATTTTCCCTTCCTATCCAGTATTTTTCTGCGGTAGTGCAATACTTATTACAATGTTCTGGGGATGCCCCCATTTTATAGATTCATGTTGTATTTCTGCTCAACTAATACGTGCTAATCACCTACATAGAGTTAAGATATGTCCCCCATCAGAACTATGTTCTTAATTCAGAACTATGTTCTTAATGAGTTCCTGAACACAATTTCAACATGTGTGTGTTTGTTGCAAGGGTTTCTCCACACTTTCAACTAGCAATGCTCCACAAACACCAGTTAGGTATCTTAGAATTCAGCTACATTCTGACACTACCTGGAGACAGCACCAGGTTCCACAGCTCAGCATCCTACAAGACTACCCTCTTCTCCTTCAGACACCAGTAACAATCCCAGGGGACCATCTGTGCTTCTGACCTACTGACTGTGAATCAAAAGCTTTCCCGACCATCGAGACCATATTTGATTAATATGCTAAAGCAGCTCACAGAAACATTTTACTTGCTTGATTACTGGTTTATTAAAAAGTATATAACTCAAGATCTGCAAGATGGAAGAGATGTTAAGGGCAAGGTGTGTGGAAAGAATTTTGAGTTCACCTGTTGTCTATAGGCAAGTTACTCTCCCTAAATTTCCTTGTGTTCACCAAACTGGAAGTTTTCCAAATCCCCTCCTTTTTGGACAAAAGCATGATTGATTAAACCATGGATCACTGATTGGTTCAACCTCTCGCCTCTTCCCTTCCCCAGAGGTCAGAGCATTAAGACTGACATTTCTAATCCTTTAAGAGCTTGCTTGGTTTTCCTTGCCTAAGTGACTTTACCTACTTTCTTCAATTTAAGTCTAAATTTTGCAATAAGGAGTTCATGATCTGAGCCACAGTCAGCCCTCAGTTTTGCTTTTGGTAACTGTATAGAACTTCTCCATCTTTTCTTTGCAACCAGTCCCAATCCTTAGGCCCTGTCCAAAGGATACATCATAAATATAACAAAAGACCTTTCAGGTTTTCAGGATTTAGGAGATTCTAAGGGTTTTAGAAGCCCTGTGCTAAAATGAGCGATGATACCAAATATATATTTCTCATCATATATCACAATATCATGGTGCAAAATTGCAAACCTTAATGACTAAAACTATTGAAAGCATAAACCCATAACTCTTAATTATGAAGATTTCACTCTAATTCAACGGAAACTTTCTTATAGATTGGTGAATGGGAAGAGCTGCTTTCCAGTGCCACATTGTTCTTCCAAAAGTGTGAATGTCTGAAGGGCAGGCATGCTGGTTTGGCGTATTTCTAGGACTAATACAGCAGAGTGGATTGTTGAATGAATTTGTTGAATAAATGAATCGGTTAATCTCACGTACTTCTTTTTGATTGAAACTGTCTTCTATTATTTTCCTAAGAACCTGATTTTTTTCCCATTTTAACAGTCTCAGTAATACTAATGAGATCTGAAATCTGCCAATTTTTCATGTGGAGTTAAACATTAATTAATAGTAATGACTCCATTTCCATTTTATCTATTTATTAATTATCCTTTCAATCATAATTTTGAAAGGATTATTTTTCTGTTATAACAGATGGCTCAAACATCTGTATTTAGCCATTTTATTGTATCAAATGTACAGTGTAAAGTGTATATGCTAGCCAAACTGAGTGCAACCATTCAAGACAAGAATAAGTTTTGGATTATTAACAACTGTTCTTGCCAAATTTACTTGAGTGAAAACAAATCTATTTGTCTTTAATATCCTCCAGTTTTGGTATTTCTTTATAATATTTTCTACACTGATATTTTCCAAATCCCCTCCTTTTTGGACAAAAGCATGATTGATTAAACCATGGATCACTGATTGGTTCAACCTCTCGCCTCTTCCCTTCCCCAGAGGTCAGAGCATTAAGACTGACATTTCTAATCCTTTAAGAGCTTGCTTGGTTTTCCTTGCCTAAGTGACTTTACCTACTTTCTTCAATTTAAGTCTAAATTTTGCAATAAGGAGTTCATGATCTGAGCCACAGTCAGCCCTCAGTTTTGCTTTTGGCAACTGTATAGAACTTCTCCATCTTTTCTTTGCAACCAGTCCCAATCCTTAGGCCCTGTCCAAAGGATACATCATAAATATAACAAAAGACCTTTCAGGTTTTCAGGATTTAGGAGATTCTAAGGGTTTTAGAAGCCCTGTGCTAAAATGAGCGATGATACCAAATATATATTTCTCATCATATATCACAATATCATGGTGCAAAATTGCAAACCTTAATGACTAAAACTATTGAAAGCATAAACCCATAACTCTTAATTATGAAGATTTCACTCTAATTCAACGGAAACTTTCTTATAGATTGGTGAATGGGAAGAGCTGCTTTCCAGTGCCACATTGTTCTTCCAAAAGTGTGAATGTCTGAAGGGCAGGCATGCTGGTTTGGCGTATTTCTAGGACTAATACAGCAGAGTGGATTGTTGAATGAATTTGTTGAATAAATGAATCGGTTAATCTCACGTACTTCTTTTGATTGAAACTGTCTTCTATTATTTTCCTAAGAACCTGATTTTTTTCCCATTTTAACAGTCTCAGTAATACTAATGAGATCTGAAATCTGCCAATTTTTCATGTGGAGTTAAACATTAATTAATAGTAATGACTCCATTTCCATTTTATCTATTTATTAATTATCCTTTCAATCATAATTTTGAAAGGATTATTTTTCTGTTATAACAGATGGCTCAAACATCTGTATTTAGCCATTTTATTGTATCAAATGTACAGTGTAAAGTGTATATGCTAGCCAAACTGAGTGCAACCATTCAAGACAAGAATAAGTTTTGGATTATTAACAACTGTTCTTGCCAAATTTACTTGAGTGAAAACAAATCTATTTGTCTTTAATATCCTCCAGTTTTGGTATTTCTTTATAATATTTTCTACACTGATATTTTCATTGTTATAAAAATAGTTTAATTTTCAATGTCAAATCTGTATCTTTTATATATATCTGAAAGAATATCAATTTTCCTTTTGGGGTATGCATATAATCATTTCAATGAATGCACTTTATTTTTGTTTAGGAAATGATATTAAACAGAAACAATAATCTTAATAGTTTTGATTTCTAATCTTTTGGGTGAATTTCAATTGCATCTGCTAACTAGTTCTGAATCTTGATTGGGGAAGGGCAATATCATCGAACTTCTAACTAAGCTCTTAGGAGTAAATGCAGTGTATTGATTAAGAGAACAGCTCCTAAAATCAGACTCTGGCCATGAATGCTAGCATCCAGAGCATCACTGTAAAAAATAAAGTAGGTAAAAGCCCCAGAACTTATACTCTAAAGGCAATTGTCTCAAATAACTGATGTCTGTGTGCATTAGAATTACCCCTACTACTCTTTAAAACAAAGAAGACTGGGCTCCACCCCAGGGTTTCCTATTTAAAAAGTCTGGTTTGGAGTTCTAGGCTTTTCATTTTTAACATGTTTCCAGGGGTTGCAGTTAAGACTATCTGTGCAGGAACCATTTTGAGAGGAAGGTCTAAAGCTTACAGGGGCTCTAAGTAAGCTGTTTTCCAAGCTTTGTAACCATTATTAGCAGGAGGAAAAACAAAGTTTTGAGACCCTCAATACTCCAGAACATCCCACTGCATACTCTCTTTCAACAAAGTCTTACCATCTCATCTGCCATAGAGACACCATGATTAATCACGTGATTAGTCATGAAATTAAGCCCTGGACTCTAAGTCAGTCTTCATCCTCTGCATTCCAATGCCTGGACACTTCTGATTCACTTTCCTTGTCCTATCTTCCCCCAGCCTCTGAGACTTTTCCAAAGCATTCTCTGGAACTCACTGTCATCAAGAAAAGACTGTCCTCAATTCCTCCTTTTTGGCTTGTTGTTTTAATTAAAACTGGGCTCTTTGCCACAGCCATGCCTGCCTCTTTGGTCCCCTCCAGTGAGGGCTTCTTTCTCTCCCATACCTCCTACTATTTGACCGGCAGGTGGGATATATATTTTTCTTGCTCTTTATTCCTATTTCTAAATCATTTTTCTTTTTTCCTAAACTCCATCCCCAGCTTTTAATTGTATGTCATTGGGCTGTATCATCTGATTATCCACCCTGGTGTGGTCATCTCTTAATACCTGGTGAAATCATTTTACTCACTGAAAATTTAATCACCCAGTTCTCCTACTCTCTCTTGTAAAACTTCTGAGTTAAATCTTGGTAACTTCCATCTCTAGGTAGAAAATCCTTTGAAAACTCTCTCCTCCTAGCTTCTTATATGATTGTGCCCTTCACACTTTCTTGGTCACAAGTTCTCAGGACATACCCCATTATTTTTCATTAAACATAGCAACAAAAGTTTTATTTTCTTTGTTTCAAGGATACTGCTCTGATCTTCTCTCTTTCCTTCAAGCTCACTCATAAAATTTTCTACCACATGGGGACCTACTGATTCTGGAAAACAAAGTTTAATTGTTTTCTCTATTCTGCGTTTTGTGTGTGTGTGCTCAATTGTGTCCAACTCTTTGTGATTCTATGGACCATAACCAGCTGGTTCTTCTGTGCATGGGGTTTTCAAGGCAAGAACACTGGAGTGGGTTGCTAGTTCCTTCTCCATTGGTCTTCCTGACTCAGGGATTGAACCTGTGTCTCTTGTGCCTACTGCATTGGCAGGTGAATTCTTGACCACAAGCAACACCTTGGAAGCCCATTATGGTTTTTACTCAGGCTTCATAGTTTATGTAATTCAGACCACTTCTCACTCCCTTCACCACTGCCGCCCTGGTCTACAACCTTTCATCTCAGTTTCCTTGTCCTATCTTCCCCCAGCCTCTGAGACTTTTCCAAAGCATTCTCTGGAACTCACTGTCATCAAGAAAAGACTGTCCTCAATTCCTCCTTTTTGGCTTGTTGTTTTAATTAAAACTGGGCTCTTTGCCACAGCCATGCCTGCCTCTTTGGTCCCCTCCAGTGAGGGCTTCTTTCTCTCCCATACCTCCTACTATTTGACCGGCAGGTGGGATATATATTTTTCTTGCTCTTTATTCCTATTTCTAAATCATTTTTCTTTTTTCCTAAACTCCATCCCCAGCTTTTAATTGTATGTCATTGGGCTGTATCATCTGATTATCCACCCTGGTGTGGTCATCTCTTAATACCTGGTGAAATCATTTTACTCACTGAAAATTTAATCACCCAGTTCTCCTACTCTCTCTTGTAAAACTTCTGAGTTAAATCTTGGTAACTTCCATCTCTAGGTAGAAAATCCTTTGAAAACTCTCTCCTCCTAGCTTCTTATATGATTGTGCCCTTCACACTTTCTTGGTCACAAGTTCTCAGGACATACCCCATTATTTTTCATTAAACATAGCAACAAAAGTTTTATTTTCTTTGTTTCAAGGATACTGCTCTGATCTTCTCTCTTTCCTTCAAGCTCACTCATAAAATTTTCTACCACATGGGGACCTACTGATTCTGGAAAACAAAGTTTAATTGTTTTCTCTATTCTGCGTTTTGTGTGTGTGTGCTCAATTGTGTCCAACTCTTTGTGATTCTATGGACCATAACCAGCTGGTTCTTCTGTGCATGGGGTTTTCAAGGCAAGAACACTGGAGTGGGTTGCTAGTTCCTTCTCCATTGGTCTTCCTGACTCAGGGATTGAACCTGTGTCTCTTGTGCCTACTGCATTGGCAGGTGAATTCTTGACCACAAGCAACACCTTGGAAGCCCATTATGGTTTTTACTCAGGCTTCATAGTTTATGTAATTCAGACCACTTCTCACTCCCTTCACCACTGCCGCCCTGGTCTACAACCTTTCATCTCAGTTTCCTCATGTCTCCACCCTGAATGCTGACCCAGTGGATCTTTAACAGAATGACTAAAGCTTAGAGTTTTCCTTTGAAAAATATCTGCCAGATAATGTCAGAAATAGTTTCCAATCTGTGCCAAATTAGAAGGCAAGTTGATGTTGGTGCAGCAATGACTGTGGTCAGGGGCCTTTGTCCTTCAGGGCCTTTGCACACTTATCTCTTTTGCTGGTAACCTTCATTGCCAAAATATGCGCATGCTTGGTTCTCTGACATCTTTAGGTTCCTGCTAAAATGTCACCTTTCCATGGGATTTTCTGATAACTCCAACTGGAGTTCCCAGCCCAGGGATTGAATGCATGTTTCCTGCATCCCCTTCATTGGCAGGTGAATTCTTTACAACAGTGCCACCGGGGAAGCCAAAGTATCTTATGTATCTTTTTTATGGCTCTTCTTCATGCAACATATCATCATCTAACCTTTTTTATGCTTCATTTATTTGTTAAAACTGTATATAGTTAAGTAAAATATATAACACATGTGCAAGTGTGGATATGCAGTCATGTCCAGCTCTTTGTGGTCCAATGGACTGTAGCCCCCAAGGCCCCTCTGTCTATGGGATTTCCCATGCAAGAATACTGAAGGTTTCCCTTTCCTTTTCCAGGGGATCTTCCCAATTCCAGGAATTGAACCCACGTCTCTTGTATCTCCTGCATTTTAAGTAGACCCCTTACTGCTTGAGCCACTCAGGAAACCCAATATTTGACCCTAAAATATGTAATGAAAACGGTGCTTATAGAAAAACATTAGTCATGTTTTAACATAAAAAAGAAAACAAATGAATAATGCCTTCTCCTAAAAAATAGTAAAATAATAAGGCAAATTTAAGAAAAGATAGTCATAGGACTTAATACATACTAAAATATAAATTTCAGAAAGTAACCAAACAACAGAGATTATGAATAAACTGTAAATGAATAGTTCTTAAGGAAAATAATAAAATATACATTTAGATATTCTTCAGGCTTAATAAAGGAAGTTCTATGTTATATGAAATTAAGATTAATTAAAATTATAAATGAGGCTTCCTGGTGAGTCATTGGTAAAGAATCTACCTACCAGGAGACACAGGTTTTATCCCTGGGTCAGAAAGTTCCCCTGGAGAAGGAAATGGCAACCCACTCCAGTATTCTTGCCTGGAGAATCCCATGGACAGAGGATCCTTGGAGGACTACAGTCCATGGGGTCACAAAGACTCAGAAATTACTTAGCAACCAAACAACAACAAACTTATATAATATAAACCTAATTCAAAGAATTATCAGAAACAATTTGCTAGAATCTGTAAATAAATTTGATTATACAAATTAAGCATATTAAAAGAAAACTGACATAAGAAGAGATAGAAAAATTAAACAGGTCACCAGAAGAGAAACTAGGAAAGTTGTCAAAAAAATCTATGTCTCATAAATCTTCTATCATATTAATTTTAAATGCCATTTCAATAAGGTAGTTGAGGGAGCTCTAGTTATCACAGATATTTCAGTCAGAAGAAATGAAAATAGAAGAGGGATGTACACATAGCAATTCACTTACATCAGTGTGTTCAAAAATTTTCCTAATGGCTGGAAATGTTGAATAATACAGATTTTTATCTGAGAATCCATGTGCTCAGCCAAGAAAAAATCATAGTTATGAAGTATAAGGGGGAAAAACGGAGTTTGAAAATGGGGCCAACTGGAAATCCTTGCTACAAGGGATCTTCCCAATTCCAGGAATTGAACCCACGTCTCTTGTATCTCCTGCATTTTAAGTAGACCCCTTACTGCTTGAGCCACTCAGGAAACCCAATATTTGACCCTAAAATATGTAATGAAAACGGTGCTTATAGAAAAACATTAGTCATGTTTTAACATAAAAAAGAAAACAAATGAATAATGCCTTCTCCTAAAAAATAGTAAAATAATAAGGCAAATTTAAGAAAAGATAGTCATAGGACTTAATACATACTAAAATATAAATTTCAGAAAGTAACCAAACAACAGAGATTATGAATAAACTGTAAATGAATAGTTCTTAAGGAAAATAATAAAATATACATTTAGATATTCTTCAGGCTTAATAAAGGAAGTTCTATGTTATATGAAATTAAGATTAATTAAAATTATAAATGAGGCTTCCTGGTGAGTCATTGGTAAAGAATCTACCTACCAGGAGACACAGGTTTTATCCCTGGGTCAGAAAGTTCCCCTGGAGAAGGAAATGGCAACCCACTCCAGTATTCTTGCCTGGAGAATCCCATGGACAGAGGATCCTTGGAGGACTACAGTCCATGGGGTCACAAAGACTCAGAAATTACTTAGCAACCAAACAACAACAAACTTATATAATATAAACCTAATTCAAAGAATTATCAGAAACAATTTGCTAGAATCTGTAAATAAATTTGATTATACAAATTAAGCATATTAAAAGAAAACTGACATAAGAAGAGATAGAAAAATTAAACAGGTCACCAGAAGAGAAACTAGGAAAGTTGTCAAAAAAATCTATGTCTCATAAATCTTCTATCATATTAATTTTAAATGCCATTTCAATAAGGTAGTTGAGGGAGCTCTAGTTATCACAGATATTTCAGTCAGAAGAAATGAAAATAGAAGAGGGATGTACACATAGCAATTCACTTACATCAGTGTGTTCAAAAATTTTCCTAATGGCTGGAAATGTTGAATAATACAGATTTTTATCTGAGAATCCATGTGCTCAGCCAAGAAAAAATCATAGTTATGAAGTATAAGGGGGAAAAACGGAGTTTGAAAATGGGGCCAACTGGAAATCCTTGCTACAAGTACATAAAATAATGTCTGAATAATTATATATATATACAATATCATAAAGATATTTATACTCCCAAATTATGGAATTTGTTTTACCAAATATTAGCATATATTATTAATGCAAAGTAATAGAAGTGAGAGTAATTGGTACTGATATGAGAATTAAAAATGAAGAAGAATGAATATAATTAAGGTGTTCAAAAATAGTCATATAAGTTTGTGGCATATTTTACTCTTTGGTGAAAATGCATCACAAATCTAGGAGTTAGTAGACATATTGAGATAATCATCTTAATTATATGGAGAAAAGATATGTTATCTCACATCACATATGGAAACATATCCCCTAATATTAATGATTTAAATGTAGAAGTTCAGTTCAATTCAGTTGTCAGTCATGTCCAACACTTTGCAACCCCATGGACTATGGCATGCCGGGGTTCCCAAAATATAAAAATGAAAAAATAATATGAAAGACAACTTTTATTACTTTAAATGGAAAGAATTTCTTAAGACATTCAAATGTTAAATACAGAGGCAATCACTGAGTAAGTTTCACTCCATCAAAGTTAAGAAATTTTGTGAAATGAACATCATAGACAAAGCAAAGGATTACATAAAGGGAGGTACCATTACAATTTATGGGGCCAACAATGATTAAATACTTATATGCCTGTATGTATGTTAAGTTGCTTCAGTTCTGTTCAACTATGTGTGACCTTATGGACCGTAGCATACCAGACTCCTCTGTTCATGGGATTTCCCAGACAAGAATACTGGAGTGAGTGGCCATGCCCTCCTCCAGGGGAATCTTCCCAACCCAGCAATCAAACCCACATTTCTTATGTCTTCTGCATTGGCAGGTGTTTTCTTATCACCAGTGCCACCTGGGAAACTCAAATGCTTATATACTATACAGAATACACAAAACATCATATCATTTCTAGAAAAGCCTTGAAGAATGACAGCTGCCCAACTACACGTTTCCCCTCACCTCATTCACAATGATTTTGTTGATTCCTAATATCTTATACTAATTTCCCCTCACCTCATTTGCAATGATTTTGTTGATTCCCAATATCTTATACTAATTTGCATACATAGCAAGCTCTTTCTGGTCTCAGGATTTTTCTCATTAGTTATTAATTTTGTCTAATGGCCCACAGTTTGTTCCTAGATAGCTGCTGCTTGCTCTTTCACATACTAGGTTAAAATTTATCTTCTCAGGCATGCTTCTCTTGACCATTTAAAAAATATTCCACTTATTTAATTTCTATACCAGCACTCCATTAATTTTCTCTACAGTTTTTTTTTATTACAGTGTATAATTTGTTGCTTAAGGATGATAGAGAAAATACCTTTATGTTTCTACACAGTCAGGGTTCTGAACTAATTTTGCTGAAACCTGGGGTCATAGGCTAAGAGTAAGACTTAAAGTGAATTTACAACTCTAGAAACTGTGAGAACCAGACAGAGATTTATCCTCTTTCAAGAAGGAGTGATGACAGGGGCCTTAGACATACCTCTGCCTGGAAATACATAATTTATCTGTCCCAGCTTAAAGATTGATGGACAAAATATAAAATGAAAAATAATATGAAAGACAACTTTTATTACTTTAAATGGAAAGAATTTCTTAAGACATTCAAATGTTAAATACAGAGGCAATCACTGAGTAAGTTTCACTCCATCAAAGTTAAGAAATTTTGTGAAATGAACATCATAGACAAAGCAAAGGATTACATAAAGGGAGGTACCATTACAATTTATGGGGCCAACAATGATTAAATACTTATATGCCTGTATGTATGTTAAGTTGCTTCAGTTCTGTTCAACTATGTGTGACCTTATGGACCGTAGCATACCAGACTCCTCTGTTCATGGGATTTCCCAGACAAGAATACTGGAGTGAGTGGCCATGCCCTCCTCCAGGGGAATCTTCCCAACCCAGCAATCAAACCCACATTTCTTATGTCTTCTGCATTGGCAGGTGTTTTCTTATCACCAGTGCCACCTGGGAAACTCAAATGCTTATATACTATACAGAATACACAAAACATCATATCATTTCTAGAAAAGCCTTGAAGAATGACAGCTGCCCAACTACACGTTTCCCCTCACCTCATTCACAATGATTTTGTTGATTCCTAATATCTTATACTAATTTCCCCTCACCTCATTTGCAATGATTTTGTTGATTCCCAATATCTTATACTAATTTGCATACATAGCAAGCTCTTTCTGGTCTCAGGATTTTTCTCATTAGTTATTAATTTTGTCTAATGGCCCACAGTTTGTTCCTAGATAGCTGCTGCTTGCTCTTTCACATACTAGGTTAAAATTTATCTTCTCAGGCATGCTTCTCTTGACCATTTAAAAAATATTCCACTTATTTAATTTCTATACCAGCACTCCATTAATTTTCTCTACAGTTTTTTTTTATTACAGTGTATAATTTGTTGCTTAAGGATGATAGAGAAAATACCTTTATGTTTCTACACAGTCAGGGTTCTGAACTAATTTTGCTGAAACCTGGGGTCATAGGCTAAGAGTAAGACTTAAAGTGAATTTACAACTCTAGAAACTGTGAGAACCAGACAGAGATTTATCCTCTTTCAAGAAGGAGTGATGACAGGGGCCTTAGACATACCTCTGCCTGGAAATACATAATTTATCTGTCCCACATTTGTTCTATATTAAAGAATTGGAGTATGGACCCAACTGACTACATCTTCAAGAAGATCTCTTCAGGAGGGAAGGAGAAAGAAGCCTGTCTTCCCTCTGTAAGCAGAGAAAATTCCTTTTTTCCATTTCTGGATGATGACATAGATATCAAATTTTGTTTGTGTAGGATATTTGCCCTGGCTTTTATTTTGTTGACCCAGGATAAAACTCTGAATGTGGGAACCATGTGATCACTTAAAAAAAATAATTTTATTAATGTTATGTTAATTTCTGCTATACAGCAATGTGATTCAGTCATATATATATATACATATATATATATGTATATACACATATACATATACGTGTGTGTGAGTTAGTCACTAGGTCACATCTGGCTCTTTGCGATCCCATGGACTGTAGGCCACGAGGCTTCTATGTCCATGGAATTCTTACAGGCAAGGATAATGAAATGGGTTGCCATTTCCTTCTGCTTGAGATAGTCCCAACCCAGCAATTGAACGCAGGTCTGCCACATTGTCGGCGGATTCTTTCTCATCTGAGCCATTGTTTTTCATATTCTTTTCCATTATGATTTATCACAGGATATAGAGTATAGTTCCCAGTACCATACAATAGGACTTTGTTGTTTATACATCCTGTAAGTAATAGCTTGCATCTGCTAATCCCAAATGCCCAGTCCTTTCCTCACCAACCCCCACCCTCCTGGCAAACTATGTGGTCACTTTTTTTTTTTAATTTTTTAAAATTTATTTATTTTCATACATCTTTATTCTTTGGCCTGTGTGTGTGGGCCTCCCATCACAGTGGCCTCTCTCATCACAGAGCACTGGCCCTGGGCTCATGTGCTCCAGAGCGCCGGCTTGTAATTGGACACACCAGTCTAGACGCTCTGCGGTATGTGGGATCTTCCCGGGCCAGGGATTGAACTGATGCCCCTTGCACTGCAAGGTCAACTCTTTACCCACTGGATCACCAGGGAAGTGTGAAAAAAAACCCAGACAGAGATTTATCCTCTTTCAAGAAGGAGTGATGACAGGGGCCTTAGACATACCTCTGCCTGGAAATACATAATTTATCTGTCCCACATTTGTTCTATATTAAAGAATTGGAGTATGGACCCAACTGACTACATCTTCAAGAAGATCTCTTCAGGAGGGAAGGAGAAAGAAGCCTGTCTTCCCTCTGTAAGCAGAGAAAATTCCTTTTTTCCATTTCTGGATGATGACATAGATATCAAATTTTGTTTGTGTAGGATATTTGCCCTGGCTTTTATTTTGTTGACCCAGGATAAAACTCTGAATGTGGGAACCATGTGATCACTTAAAAAAAATAATTTTATTAATGTTATGTTAATTTCTGCTATACAGCAATGTGATTCAGTCATATATATATATACATATATATATATGTATATACACATATACATATACGTGTGTGTGAGTTAGTCACTAGGTCACATCTGGTTTTTGCGATCCCATGGACTGTAGGCCACGAGGCTTCTATGTCCATGGAATTCTTACAGGCAAGGATAATGAAATGGGTTGCCATTTCCTTCTGCTTGAGATAGTCCCAACCCAGCAATTGAACGCAGGTCTGCCACATTGTCGGCGGATTCTTTCTCATCTGAGCCATTGTTTTTCATATTCTTTTCCATTATGATTTATCACAGGATATAGAGTATAGTTCCCAGTACCATACAATAGGACTTTGTTGTTTATACATCCTGTAAGTAATAGCTTGCATCTGCTAATCCCAAATGCCCAGTCCTTTCCTCACCAACCCCCACCCTCCTGGCAAACTATGTGGTCACTTTTTTTTTTAAATTTTTTAAAATTTATTTATTTTCATACATCTTTATTCTTTGGCCTGTGTGTGTGGGCCTCCCATCACAGTGGCCTCTCTCATCACAGAGCACTGGCCCTGGGCTCATGTGCTCCAGAGCGCCGGCTTGTAATTGGACACACCAGTCTAGACGCTCTGCGGTATGTGGGATCTTCCCGGGCCAGGGATTGAACTGATGCCCCTTGCACTGCAAGGTCAACTCTTTACCCACTGGATCACCAGGGAAGCCCCCATGTGGTCACTTTTTTTGGGGGGGGGGCACTTCTATTGGTCGTTCATTTCCATCTTTGTTCTTTGGCCTGTGTGGGCTGCCCATCGCAGTGGTCTCTCTTGCTGCAAAGCACGGGCTCTGGGCACATGCGCTCCAGAGTTTTAGCTCTGTAGTTGGACACATCTGTCCAGCCACTCCACGGCACGTGGGATCTTCCCAGGCCAGGCATCGAACCAGCATCCCTTGTACTGCAAGGCAGTGTCCTTACCCACTGGACCACCAGGGAAGCCCGCGTGTGGTCACTTTTTAAAGTAAATAATTATAATATGTCCCCGACCCAGAGCACTTCACATGAACAATACAGCAAAATTAATAGAGGTGAATATTGAAAGCTCAACTTCTCTGTTGCTGATTAATGGAGGGAAATATCAAAATATGTGTGTGTGTGTCCACCCACTTCTTTGGGTGTCAGTGTGTACATGTGCATGTGTATATCCATAGGTCCTTGGTGGTTTAACCATAATTTCTCTCCAGGGACACCTTTCATCCTCTAGTGTTTCTTTGCACAATGTGTTTCTCCCTGAGTCCCAGATACAGTCATCATTGATCGACTGCCTCCTCAGTACATAGGAAGGCAGATACTTGTATGTTTATATATTGCTTTGCCATTATAGATTAGACACATTATGGATATATATTCAAGAAATAAACACCCTTGCAAAATTCTAAAATGCTGAAAACTTGACATGAAAGTAATCAGATTCTGTGGCTTTCCACAATATCTTTGAAATGCCTGCTTTTATTCTACCTATATGCTTTGATTTAATAACTAAAGCTTATTCAATATTTTTTGACTTTCATAAAAAAAATCACTGTAAGATGTTTGTAATTCCTACAGTGTAGCCTTCTATTTTTGAGACTTTTGCTTGTAAGTCTCATTTAATGTATACCTGATTCTATTTCAGACTGAGACCAATAAAACAAATGGGAGAGATATGTGACTATGTGGAATTTACAATTTCCTAATGATTCTCAGGCCCACGTAAAAAATTGTTTAAACTCTGTAAATATTGACAAATATTGATATCATTTTTGGCAAATTTCTTTGGCCTTCTTTGAGTCATAACTCATACAGCATATTATGACACCATATCTCAATGCTCAAATTTAGAATATTTTTCTTACGAAGCATATACATATAATTTTTTGCATACATTTCCAATTGATAAGTGATAGCTTTTTTCCTATAATGATGCCTATCTTGTGGCAAAAGTTGTTTGATTTGTGTTTCATTTTTTATGTGTTTTATTGGCAAACACTTTAAAATAGCTTCATCAAATATAAATTACAATGATTAATTTAATGCAACATACAAAGTGAAATAGAAATAAGTCTTTGCATTAAATAAAGCTAACATTTTTGTAATTTAGCAAAAGGGCATACAAAGCAGTTTCCTTGACAACAAGAAATAGTAAAAATTTATTTGTGAGTTTGAAATTTTATTAGCCCATAATTCTATGCATATTCACATTGCTTTTATCTTACTGCAAGAAAATTCCTTTGTACTAAACAAAAGAAGGAAAGATAATCCTGCCACTATAAAAGAACAAATCTTACCCAGATTTAGAGACTTCAAAAGAAATGGGGATAAGCAACATAGGCCTTGTTCAAGTTAAAAATAATTATAAAAATATTCACTTAGTATTTTTGAAAATACTATTTTTAGATAAATAAATATTTGATGAAATGAACCTGAGATTAGGATCATTTCTTCCAATGAGCATCAAGTATAGATGTTTTTATAAAAGAAAAATCAGATAATGGATTTTACTTAATTCTTTAGATTGTCAATTGTCATTATTATTTGAACATAATATTGCTAGTTGCAAGAAAGAAGCACTGTATCAGTGCATTAATCAGATTCCTCCATAAAAATAGACCCAGTAGAATACATATGTATTAAGAGATTTAAGGAATTGCCTCATGCGACTACGTAGAATGCAAGTCCAAAATCTATAGGGCAGACTATGAGGTTGGAGATTTAGGTAGAACAGCTATTGCAGTCTTAAGGCTATGGGCTAGAAAACTGGAGTTTGTAATTCCTACAGTGTAGCCTTCTATTTTTGAGACTTTTGCTTGTAAGTCTCATTTAATGTATACCTGATTCTATTTCAGACTGAGACCAATAAAACAAATGGGAGAGATATGTGACTATGTGGAATTTACAATTTCCTAATGATTCTCAGGCCCACGTAAAAAATTGTTTAAACTCTGTAAATATTGACAAATATTGATATCATTTTTGGCAAATTTCTTTGGCCTTCTTTGAGTCATAACTCATACAGCATATTATGACACCATATCTCAATGCTCAAATTTAGAATATTTTTCTTACGAAGCATATACATATAATTTTTTGCATACATTTCCAATTGATAAGTGATAGCTTTTTTCCTATAATGATGCCTATCTTGTGGCAAAAGTTGTTTGATTTGTGTTTCATTTTTTATGTGTTTTATTGGCAAACACTTTAAAATAGCTTCATCAAATATAAATTACAATGATTAATTTAATGCAACATACAAAGTGAAATAGAAATAAGTCTTTGCATTAAATAAAGCTAACATTTTTGTAATTTAGCAAAAGGGCATACAAAGCAGTTTCCTTGACAACAAGAAATAGTAAAAATTTATTTGTGAGTTTGAAATTTTATTAGCCCATAATTCTATGCATATTCACATTGCTTTTATCTTACTGCAAGAAAATTCCTTTGTACTAAACAAAAGAAGGAAAGATAATCCTGCCACTATAAAAGAACAAATCTTACCCAGATTTAGAGACTTCAAAAGAAATGGGGATAAGCAACATAGGCCTTGTTCAAGTTAAAAATAATTATAAAAATATTCACTTAGTATTTTTGAAAATACTATTTTTAGATAAATAAATATTTGATGAAATGAACCTGAGATTAGGATCATTTCTTCCAATGAGCATCAAGTATAGATGTTTTTATAAAAGAAAAAATCAGATAATGGATTTTACTTAATTCTTTAGATTGTCAATTGTCATTATTATTTGAACATAATATTGCTAGTTGCAAGAAAGAAGCACTGTATCAGTGCATTAATCAGATTCCTCCATAAAAATAGACCCAGTAGAATACATATGTATTAAGAGATTTAAGGAATTGCCTCATGCGACTACGTAGAATGCAAGTCCAAAATCTATAGGGCAGACTATGAGGTTGGAGATTTAGGTAGAACAGCTATTGCAGTCTTAAGGCTATGGGCTAGAAAACTGGAGCATAATTTTTCTATGCTACAGTGTGGATGTACCATTACGTTTCCCAGAAACCTGAATCTTTGCTCTTAAAGCTATCAGTTGAGTGGATGAATGTTGTGGAGGGTCATCTGCATGAAGAATCATCAACAGATTGTAAATGTTAAGCTCGTCTGAAAAATACCTTTACAGCATCACTCAGACAAGGTTTTGAGCAGACATCTCATTACCAGAGTCTAGTCAAATTAATACATAAGATTAATCATCACTACCAATAGGTAAGATATTGATTTCAAGTAAGAGAAAAGAGATTTCAAGTAAGAGAAACGGCAAATTAAAGTAAATCAAGTAAGAGAAACGGCAAATTAAAACGACTTAAATAGTAAGGATGCTTGTTGTTCAGTCATTAAGTTGTTTCAATTCTTTGTGATCCCATAGACTGCAGCACACCAAGCTCCTCTATCTTCTACTGTCTCCTGAGTTGGCTCAAATCATGTCCATTGAGTTGGTGATGCCATCTAATCATTATTACTGCTTTATTGCCTATCTGTGGATACATGCCCATGTGTATCTTCAAATGATAAGAAGGGCTTTGTCTACTTTAAAACAGCTGAATGCATAGTGAAAATGCTCATACAAACAACTGAATAAATGCTACTTAAAAATGACTTCTGTGAATGAGCACTTTTATGGTGGCTATAACTTATTTCATTTTGGAAAATGAAGTTGTTGTCTAAAGAGGAAATCAACATTATGGGAAGTGTGTCTTGGCTACTTTTCTGAAGTTCAGGAAAGTTTGATAAAAACTTATATAAAAGAGTTAATTTGATCAAGATGAGCTAACTTCCTTTTTTATTTTAAAAATTCATTCAGTATTTTAGAGAATGGATCTATATGCTAAAAGTATTTAGGAAACTTTTTTATCCTTTAAGTATATCTCTTGATGTATTATGCTTTAGTTATTAGAGTAGTAAATTACCTTAAATTATTGCCTGGCCCAAGAAACATATTGTGTTAGGAAAATGTGCACAAAAGCTTCATGTTTACAGATGTAAGATTCAAGAAGGCCTGGATTACTAACACTGGTTTTCAAGAAAATAGCAAAAAGGTCACATGGGGGGATATTAACAAAAGAGTTGAGGATAAGGGCTTCCCACGTGTCTCAGTGGTAAAGAGTTCACCTGCCAATGGAGGATCCCCAGGTTCCATCTCTGGTATGGGAAGGATCCCACACTCCACACAGCAGTTGGACCCTGGACACCACAGCTACTGACCTAGGAGTGGAAGCTACTGAAGCCCACACACCTTGATCCGCTGCTCCACAAGAAGTCACTGCAATGGAGAACTCAAGCAATGGAACTACAGAATGCCCCTGCTCTCTGCAACTAGAGAAAAGCCCAAGAAGCAATGAAGACCCAGCAAAGCCAAAAGTTAAAATATAAATATTTATTTCAGGACATGTAGCTTCTTTAGCTGCATCAGATTTATGTATTTAAGAATGGCTCCTTAATAAAATCAGCTGAGGCAGGATTCAATTCTTGGGAGAAAAAGCAATCCATCAAATATTACAGGGGGGCTTCCCCTGATGGTCCAGTGGGTAAGGCCACCACCTGGCAGTGCAAGGGGCGCCGGTTCGATCCCTGGCCTGGGAAGATCCCACGTGCAATGGAGCGACTGGACTGATGTGCCCAATTACCGAGCTGGAGCTCTGGCGCGCCTGCGCCCAGAGCCGGTGCTCTGCGACAACGGAGGCCACCGCGATGGGAGGCCCACACGGGCCAAAGAACAAAGACAGATGAAAATGGAGAAATGAAAGACCAATAGAAGTGGCCCGCCCATCCCCCTCCCTCCCCACCCCACCTCCCAAAAGATAAATAAATAAAATTAAAAAAAAATTATAGGGTGCAAAAGGAAAAGAAAAAACATTTTCAAGGGACATAGCCACAAACAGAAGCAGAATCAGATATTGAAACTGCCGTGCAGGAATTAGAAAATCTATAATTTATATGCTGTCAGCCTAGTAGAAACTGTGGACAACAGACATGATCAGATAGGGAATTTCAGCACAGAAATAGAAATGCTAAGAAAGTGACAGATGCTGTGATAAAAACAATACCATGTATGAAAAAGTCCTTTGATGAGTTCATCTCAAAACACTCCATAGCAGTGTGGTTAAGAATCTGTGTGTGCACTTACAGATAAATAGCAAAAGGTCACATGGGGATATTAACAAAAGAGTTGAGGATAAGGGCTTCCCACGTGTCTCAGTGGTAAAGAGTTCACCTGCCAATGGAGGATCCCCAGGTTCCATCTCTGGTATGGGAAGGATCCCACACTCCACACAGCAGTTGGACCCTGGACACCACAGCTACTGACCTAGGAGTGGAAGCTACTGAAGCCCACACACCTTGATCCGCTGCTCCACAAGAAGTCACTGCAATGGAGAACTCAAGCAATGGAACTACAGAATGCCCCTGCTCTCTGCAACTAGAGAAAAGCCCAAGAAGCAATGAAGACCCAGCAAAGCCAAAAGTTAAAATATAAATATTTATTTCAGGACATGTAGCTTCTTTAGCTGCATCAGATTTATGTATTTAAGAATGGCTCCTTAATAAAATCAGCTGAGGCAGGATTCAATTCTTGGGAGAAAAGCAATCCATCAAATATTACAGGGGGGCTTCCCCTGATGGTCCAGTGGGTAAGGCCACCACCTGGCAGTGCAAGGGGCGCCGGTTCGATCCCTGGCCTGGGAAGATCCCACGTGCAATGGAGCGACTGGACTGATGTGCCCAATTACCGAGCTGGAGCTCTGGCGCGCCTGCGCCCAGAGCCGGTGCTCTGCGACAACGGAGGCCACGCGATGGGAGGCCCACACGGGCCAAAGAACAAAGACAGATGAAAATGGAGAAATGAAAGACCAATAGAAGTGGCTCACCCGCCCCCTCCCTTCCCGCTCCCCTCCCAAAAGATAAATAAATAAAATTAAAAAAAAATTATAGGGTGCAAAAGGAAAAGAAAAAACATTTTCAAGGGACATAGCCACAAACAGAAGCAGAATCAGATATTGAAACTGCCGTGCAGGAATTAGAAAATCTATAATTTATATGCTGTCAGCCTAGTAGAAACTGTGGACAACAGACATGATCAGATAGGGAATTTCAGCACAGAAATAGAAATGCTAAGAAAGTGACAGATGCTGTGATAAAAACAATACCATGTATGAAAAAGTCCTTTGATGAGTTCATCTCAAAACACTCCATAGCAGTGTGGTTAAGAATCTGTGTGTGCACTTACAGATAAATCAATAGAAAGGTCAAGTTAAAATACCAGAAGACATATATGGTTCTTACCATATTGAGATACTTTATCATATTGCATATGCTCTTTCTATGCACATTTTGTTGACAGTTGTCATAAATATACATTAAATTTTGTCAAAAGCTTTTTTGGCATCAATTGATATGATCATATAATTTTTCGATCAGTTTCTTAATATGGTGTATCATATTTATTAATTTGTGAATGATCATTGATGATCTTTGTATCCCTGGGCTAAATCTCACTTGATTATGGTGTATGATCCACTTAATGTGTGAAAAAGAAAGTGAAAGTGTTAGTCATTTAGTTGTGTCCAACTTGTTGTGACCCCATGAACTGTAACCCACCAGGCTCCTCTGTCCTTGGAATTCTCCAGGCAGGAATACTGAAGTAGGTTGCCATTCTCTTCAGCAGGGGGATCTTCCTGACCCAGGGATCAAACCCAGGTCATCTGCATTGAAGGCAGATTCTTTTTCATCTCAGCCACCAGGGAAGCGTTCCATGTGTGGGATGAATTCAATTTGTTTGCATTTTGTTGAGGATTTTTTCATCTAAGTGTATCAGTGATATGGGCCTATACTTTTCTTTTCTATGGTAGCTTTGTCCGAATTTAATATCACAGTGATTCTGGCCATATAAAATGAGTTCAGAAGCTTACTTTGCCCTGCATTTTTTGAGACTAGTTTGAGAAGAATAGCTGTTAACCTTTCTTTGAATGTTTGGGAGAACTCACCTGTAAAGCTGTCTGGTTGTTTGCTGGGAGTTTTTTTAATTGCTGATTTCATTTCATTACTGGTAATTTATAAGCATGCTCCAAAGTAGTTACTGGAAGCAGGGACTTAGGGGAGAGTAAAGTGGGAAAAGGTGATTAAAATATAGAGCCTTTTGGTTATGAGGTAAATAAGAATCGAGGATGTAATCTACAACATGATAATATGATTAACATTGCTGTAAGTTATACATCAAAGTTGTTAACAGGGTAAATCCTAGGAGTAAGTAAACTGCAAAGATGAAAAAAATAGAAAATAATGAAGAGTAGGAATCTCTAAAATTGAAAGTGAGACAGATCAGTGAGACCAAATGCACCTGACTCTTGGAAAAGTTAACACAAAACAATGCAGATGCAATGAGTGAAAATGGAAAGAAGATACACATTATCAATATTTTAAAGACAAACCTGACATCTCTAAGATCTTACATACATAAAGAGAGTAAGAGGAATATTATGAACAACTTTATACCAATCAGTTTGATAACAATTGAAATGGACAAATTTCTTGAAATTCAGAGGCTATCAAATCTCTCTCAAGAAGATACAGGTTATTTCAGAAGTACTTTTCAAATGAAATCAACACTCCAGTAATCAATACCTCCCTTAAATCATTTTCATGGCCTTTGATAACACTAAGTATGCTTTCTGATGTTATAATTCTCAGGATAATTCCTATCGGGGTGGCAATCTGACACAGGTTTTAAATTTGCTTACTGTGGATCCTGAATTGGGAAAATTGCATCTTTTTAAACTTTAAGAGCGTATCTGGGCTTTGACGTAGATCTTATTACGTGTCTAAGACCGTAAAGGATCCATTCTGGTCCAAGGAGATGCACCCTGATGGCAGGCGCTTTTGGACAGCACCACTGCCCAGGGGTTGAGAGGGTTTCTGGGTCAGAGTGACTCAAGTAAGAAAATGAGGTAGAGGGTGGGGGCAGAGTTGTTTGTTTCACTTAAGATATGTCTTTTTGCTTTGGACTTTAACTTGTAAGAAAGACTTGAATTTTTTCTATTGGATTTTAACACCTTAAGAAGCTTTAATTATTGTAACTGAATTTAAAATGTTGGTGTTTCCATGTAGCTGTGTTTCATGATTAAAATGGATTTTTATAGCATTCAAATGACAGGTCTCTGGAGGTTATGGACAAGAATTTGGAATAAGATATAGGGACTTCCCTAGTGGCTCAGCAGTAAAGAAATAACGACAAATCTCTAACAACATGATAATATGATTAACATTGCTGTAAGTTATACATCAAAGTTGTTAACAGGGTAAATCCTAGGAGTAAGTAAACTGCAAAGATGAAAAAAATAGAAAATAATGAAGAGTAGGAATCTCTAAAATTGAAAGTGAGACAGATCAGTGAGACCAAATGCACCTGACTCTTGGAAAAGTTAACACAAAACAATGCAGATGCAATGAGTGAAAATGGAAAGAAGATACACATTATCAATATTTTAAAGACAAACCTGACATCTCTAAGATCTTACATACATAAAGAGAGTAAGAGGAATATTATGAACAACTTTATACCAATCAGTTTGATAACAATTGAAATGGACAAATTTCTTGAAATTCAGAGGCTATCAAATCTCTCTCAAGAAGATACAGGTTATTTCAGAAGTACTTTTCAAATGAAATCAACACTCCAGTAATCAATACCTCCCTTAAATCATTTTCATGGCCTTTGATAACACTAAGTATGCTTTCTGATGTTATAATTCTCAGGATAATTCCTATCGGGTGGCAATCTGACACAGGTTTTAAATTTGCTTACTGTGGATCCTGAATTGGGAAAATTGCATCTTTTTAAACTTTAAGAGCGTATCTGGGCTTTGACGTAGATCTTATTACGTGTCTAAGACCGTAAAGGATCCATTCTGGTCCAAGGAGATGCACCCTGATGGCAGGCGCTTTTGGACAGCACCACTGCCCAGGGGTTGAGAGGGTTTCTGGGTCAGAGTGACTCAAGTAAGAAAATGAGGTAGAGGGTGGGGGCAGAGTTGTTTGTTTCACTTAAGATATGTCTTTTTGCTTTGGACTTTAACTTGTAAGAAAGACTTGAATTTTTTCTATTGGATTTTAACACCTTAAGAAGCTTTAATTATTGTAACTGAATTTAAAATGTTGGTGTTTCCATGTAGCTGTGTTTCATGATTAAAATGGATTTTTATAGCATTCAAATGACAGGTCTCTGGAGGTTATGGACAAGAATTTGGAATAAGATATAGGGACTTCCCTAGTGGCTCAGCAGTAAAGAAATAACCCAGAGCCTAATATATGAGTGAAGTAATTCAGAAAGAGAAAAACAAATATTGTATATTAACACATGCATATAGAATCTAGAAAGATGGTACTGATGAACTTATTTGCAGGACAGCAATGGAGAAACAGACATAGATAACAGAATTGTGGACACAGTCCAGGAAGAAGAGGGAAGGATGAGTTCAAAGAGTAACATTGAAACATATACATTACCATATGTAAAATAGACAACCAGTGGGAATTTGCTGTGTGGATGCAGGGAACTCAAGTCCAGTGCTCTGTGACAACCTTGAAAGGTGATACAGGGTGGGAGGTGAGAGAGAGGTTCAGGAGGGTGGGGACATATGTATACCCACGGCTGATTCATGCTGAGGTATGACAGAAACCAACCCAATATTGTAAAGCAATTATCTCCAATAAAATAAATTTTTAAAATTGTTTTCAAAAAATCCACTTCCAATGCAAGATACAGTATGCCTGAAACGTTTTACAAGAGACAGAGGTTCAATCCCTGGGTCAGGAAATTCCCTGGAGGAGGAAATGGCAACCTACTCCAGTATTCTTGCCTGGGAAATCCCATGGATAGGGGACTCTAGCAGGCTACAGTTTATGGAGGCGCAAAGACTCAGATACAAATTAGTGACTAAGCCACCACCATAACATATGGAGTGGTTATCAGTCTTGGGTGAAGAGAAAATTGAGATTGATAGGTACACATTTCTGCATCTTTTGAAGTAAATAATTACTAACCAGTAGCAATTCCTGGAAGACACACAAAGGTGAAATGGCTAGTTTGGGGACAGGAGCGTCTTGTGAACATTGGAACAGACTAGCTAGGATACGGCACTGACAGCCTCTGAGAATGAAAAAAATATCATGTAAACAGAGGAGAGGCTGAGTCCCATATGTACATACATCTAAAAATACTGGCAAGTGTTAGAATGGGGAGCTTTCTCCATGCCTTGTATTTCTATGCCATAGTAGTTTTTAAAACTACTAGCCAATGACTTCGCATACTTTCTCAGGTGAGAAAGGGTCCCTGAGTGACTGGAGGGTTGGCCAGCAGCTGCTGGCCAATAAGGGGAGGCCATTGGCTCAGCAGTAAGCCCAGACCTAATATGAGTGAAGTAATTCAGAAAGAGAAACAAATATTGTATATTAACACATGCATATAGAATCTAGAAAGATGGTACTGATGAACTTATTTGCAGGACAGCAATGGAGAAACAGACATAGATAACAGAATTGTGGACACAGTCCAGGAAGAAGAGGGAAGGATGAGTTCAAAGAGTAACATTGAAACATATACATTACCATATGTAAAATAGACAACCAGTGGGAATTTGCTGTGTGGATGCAGGGAACTCAAGTCCAGTGCTCTGTGACAACCTTGAAAGGTGATACAGGGTGGGAGGTGAGAGAGAGGTTCAGGAGGGTGGGGACATATGTATACCCACGGCTGATTCATGCTGAGGTATGACAGAAACCAACCCAATATTGTAAAGCAATTATCTCCAATAAAATAAATTTTTAAAATTGTTTTCAAAAAATCCACTTCCAATGCAAGATACAGTATGCCTGAAACGTTTTACAAGAGACAGAGGTTCAATCCCTGGGTCAGGAAATTCCCTGGAGGAGGAAATGGCAACCTACTCCAGTATTCTTGCCTGGGAAATCCCATGGATAGGGGACTCTAGCAGGCTACAGTTTATGGAGGCGCAAAGACTCAGATACAAATTAGTGACTAAGCCACCACCATAACATATGGAGTGGTTATCAGTCTTGGGTGAAGAGAAAATTGAGATTGATAGGTACACATTTCTGCATCTTTTGAAGTAAATAATTACTAACCAGTAGCAATTCCTGGAAGACACACAAAGGTGAAATGGCTAGTTTGGGGACAGGAGCGTCTTGTGAACATTGGAACAGACTAGCTAGGATACGGCACTGACAGCCTCTGAGAATGAAAAAAATATCATGTAAACAGAGGAGAGGCTGAGTCCCATATGTACATACATCTAAAAATACTGGCAAGTGTTAGAATGGGGAGCTTTCTCCATGCCTTGTATTTCTATGCCATAGTAGTTTTTAAAACTACTAGCCAATGACTTCGCATACTTTCTCAGGTGAGAAAGGGTCCCTGAGTGACTGGAGGGTTGGCCAGCAGCTGCTGGCCAATAAGAGGCCAGCTCCCTCTTTTCTTCCGCTCTTGGTAGTCAGCTGCTTTTGTGAGTTGCTCCTCTATGAAATAAGATTTATAAAGAGCAGACTTCAATATGAGAAGCACTTTGATTGCCTGCCTAAACACAGCTCAATATAACACAATATTAGGAAGTCTGGTGTTAATTGCAGCCACTATAAGCTCTATAAATAATAATGCCAATATTCTCATTACTTACATTAATTGTTTTTCTATTTTCATTGGGTTCAAACCATAGAATGTGGAGAAAGAGGACTGTTAGTTAACGTTTTCTCTTAATATCTTCCAGTCTTTCTCCATCTACAGGCTATCCATCAAAATATGAATCTGAGATGGTAAATGTAACTTTGGACTCTGTTAAGTAATACTAATTGGGTTCAAGAAGGAATTGGTTCATTATCAAAAGTAATAGTTTGAAATATGTATTAAGGGATGAAAGTTTAATGTCTGGTTGTTATTATATGATTTATAATTCAATAAGCATTTGTCCTACATATTATAGAGTCAGTATTTTATACAATGATTAGAACAATTACTATTCATTAACATTTTATTTTGCTGTCTTCCATTGTCAAGACAACCTTCTATTCTCTACTCAGCATTAAGGAGTAGAAAAGAATCATAGTTTCTTAGTCCCATTGAAATAATTGTGCTTTAGCATACATTGTTTTTTTTAAAGAGACTTTGTTTTCTAAACTTTATTAATTATAATTATTATACTTTAAAAGGATACGAGATTAATTTTAAGGCTTTGCAAAAGAAGGTCACCAATATCCCAAACATAGAGAACATTCAAAAATAAAACTGTTATAAAACTGTTTACTTGACATGATTGTAACATTAATAGCACTACTATAAAACAGGTTACAATGATGTATAACTGTATATATTAATAAGACAGTATTTCAATGTGAGAGCAAATAGCTTTCCATGCCTTGTATTTCTATGCCATAGTAGTTTTAAAACTACTAGCCAATGACTTCGCATACTTTCTCAGGTGAGAAAGGGTCCCTGAGTGACTGGAGGGTTGGCCAGCAGCTGCTGGCCAATAAGAGGCCAGCTCCCTCTTTTCTTCCGCTCTTGGTAGTCAGCTGCTTTTGTGAGTTGCTCCTCTATGAAATAAGATTTATAAAGAGCAGACTTCAATATGAGAAGCACTTTGATTGCCTGCCTAAACACAGCTCAATATAACACAATATTAGGAAGTCTGGTGTTAATTGCAGCCACTATAAGCTCTATAAATAATAATGCCAATATTCTCATTACTTACATTAATTGTTTTTCTATTTTCATTGGGTTCAAACCATAGAATGTGGAGAAAGAGGACTGTTAGTTAACGTTTTCTCTTAATATCTTCCAGTCTTTCTCCATCTACAGGCTATCCATCAAAATATGAATCTGAGATGGTAAATGTAACTTTGGACTCTGTTAAGTAATACTAATTGGGTTCAAGAAGGAATTGGTTCATTATCAAAAGTAATAGTTTGAAATATGTATTAAGGGATGAAAGTTTAATGTCTGGTTGTTATTATATGATTTATAATTCAATAAGCATTTGTCCTACATATTATAGAGTCAGTATTTTATACAATGATTAGAACAATTACTATTCATTAACATTTTATTTTGCTGTCTTCCATTGTCAAGACAACCTTCTATTCTCTACTCAGCATTAAGGAGTAGAAAAGAATCATAGTTTCTTAGTCCCATTGAAATAATTGTGCTTTAGCATACATTGTTTTTTTTAAAGAGACTTTGTTTTCTAAACTTTATTAATTATAATTATTATACTTTAAAAGGATACGAGATTAATTTTAAGGCTTTGCAAAAGAAGGTCACCAATATCCCAAACATAGAGAACATTCAAAAATAAAACTGTTATAAAACTGTTTACTTGACATGATTGTAACATTAATAGCACTACTATAAAACAGGTTACAATGATGTATAACTGTATATATTAATAAGACAGTATTTCAATGTGAGAGCAAATTTTATGAATAGCACATTTCCCAGAGTGAAGAAGGACAATGTAATCAGTAATGACAAACTGTTCTTTTTTCCTGTATTAGGCTGGCTATGTCAAATTCAATACTGTTACCAGATTCTTGCGTGTACCATCTATTAAGTATTTTTCTGGTATAATTAATTAGTGCATTTGTTTGTGAACTACTTCTACAAATATTGTTACATGTCTGTTAGGTGCTGTGTACTAAAGGTAAGACTATGAGAAGGACAAGTGATCCACCTGTGATCATGGAGTTTAGAGCTATCCCTTCATCCACTCTAGAAAAGGAAGCAAAATCCAACTGCGGAGAGAACGTGAAAGCATTTTTGAAATGCGTTTTCATCTTGAAAACTTGCATTTAGCATTCATTTTAAACTTTTAAAATTTACTTGCCATACCTTCAGATAAGATCATATTTTTGTGTTGTTGATTAAAAATATAGTCACAAAGAGTTATTTTATAGGGTGAGAATGTTTAGGACTCCAAGCCCAGGAGACAGCATCTCAGTATCTCGGAGAAAACTACTCTGGGGAGGCAGGTGGGAAGTCAGGCTATATACAGGTTTCCAACAAAGGGAGCAGGCAGTGTGAACATCAAATATCAGATATCAAGCTAAGGAATTTAGCATTCTGTGTATGGGAAGATGCAAGCCTCTGGGCGCACTGAGTTCATTCCTTTCATTTGCACCTCAGCTATCTGGGGCCAGTCCTGTTGAACTTGCTTCTTCCATTCCCCTAGCTCCTCCCTCACTTTGGGTGGCGGCAGCATCCACTGGATCACAGTTTGGGGAGACCTCATTCACATTTGGAGGCCTGAAATTGCTGCTGGTTGTGCCATTTCTAATTTATTAATATGGCAGGAGATGTTTTCATTTCATAGTATAAAATCCTCAAAGATAGGAAGATACATACTTAAAAATATCCTTATTCATTCTATTTTCTATTTTTTTACTTTAGAGTTAAATGCTCAATAATTTATGTTGAGCAACAACTTTACTTGACATGATTGTAACATTAATAGCACTACTATAAAACAGGTTACAATGATGTATAACTGTATATATTAATAAGACAGTATTTCAATGTGAGAGCAAATTTTATGAATAGCACATTTCCCAGAGTGAAGAAGGACAATGTAATCAGTAATGACAAACTGTTCTTTTTTCCTGTATTAGGCTGGCTATGTCAAATTCAATACTGTTACCAGATTCTTGCGTGTACCATCTATTAAGTATTTTTCTGGTATAATTAATTAGTGCATTTGTTTGTGAACTACTTCTACAAATATTGTTACATGTCTGTTAGGTGCTGTGTACTAAAGGTAAGACTATGAGAAGGACAAGTGATCCACCTGTGATCATGGAGTTTAGAGCTATCCCTTCATCCACTCTAGAAAAGGAAGCAAAATCCAACTGCGGAGAGAACGTGAAAGCATTTTTGAAATGCGTTTTCATCTTGAAAACTTGCATTTAGCATTCATTTTAAACTTTTAAAATTTACTTGCCATACCTTCAGATAAGATCATATTTTTGTGTTGTTGATTAAAAATATAGTCACAAAGAGTTATTTTATAGGGTGAGAATGTTTAGGACTCCAAGCCCAGGAGACAGCATCTCAGTATCTCGGAGAAAACTACTCTGGGGAGGCAGGTGGGAAGTCAGGCTATATACAGGTTTCCAACAAAGGGAGCAGGCAGTGTGAACATCAAATATCAGATATCAAGCTAAGGAATTTAGCATTCTGTGTATGGGAAGATGCAAGCCTCTGGGCGCACTGAGTTCATTCCTTTCATTTGCACCTCAGCTATCTGGGGCCAGTCCTGTTGAACTTGCTTCTTCCATTCCCCTAGCTCCTCCCTCACTTTGGGTGGCGGCAGCATCCACTGGATCACAGTTTGGGGAGACCTCATTCACATTTGGAGGCCTGAAATTGCTGCTGGTTGTGCCATTTCTAATTTATTAATATGGCAGGAGATGTTTTCATTTCATAGTATAAAATCCTCAAAGATAGGAAGATACATACTTAAAAATATCCTTATTCATTCTATTTTCTATTTTTTTACTTTAGAGTTAAATGCTCAATAATTTTTGTTGAGCAACAACTTTAGCTTCCAAGTTGTGTTTGACTCTTCCAGGACTCCATGGACTGTAGGCCACCAAGCTCCTCTGTCCATGGGATTTCCCAGGTAAAAATAAGGAGTGGGTTGCCATTTCTTTCTCCAGTGGATCATCCTGACCCAGGGATCCAACAGGTGCCTCCTGCATTGGCAGTCAGATTCTTTAGAAATAAGTCACCAGGGAAGCTCTTTGTGTATCCTACTAAATATTTAAACATTAAGAAAATACATAGTTTGTTTTTTAATGTCATAGCAATGAAAATCTAATTACTTTCTCCTGAGATTTCTATGTAAATATAGACCTTAGAGCTATTCTATTGTCTATTAATACAGCATTAATTATTTTATAACTGCTGTCCAGTATTTCAAGGATGTTTACTGTAGTCTCCTTTACTCTTGTCACAGTACTTATTTAGTATCTCTCGATTTCCTTGTAGCTCATCTGGTAAAGAATCTGCCTCCAAGGCAGGAGCTACTGGCTCGATTCCTGGGTTAGCTATGCTGGAGAAGGGACAGGCTGCCCACCCCAGTATTCTTGGGCTTACCTTGTAGCTCAGACAGTAAAGAATCTGCCTGCAATGTGGGAGACCTGGATTCGATCCCTGGATTGAGAAGATCGCCTGGAGAAGGGAATGACTACCCACTCCAGTATTCTTACCTGGAGAATTCCATGGCTGGTCCATGGATCACAAAGAGTCGGACACAACTGAGGGACTTCACTTTCACTTTCAAACTTTACTATTATGAAAAATACTATAGAGACTGAAGCTGTAAACTTCTTTTTGTGCACATTGCAAGAGGTTTTGAATAAGTGCCGAGAAAAGACTTGCTACATCATATGCACACTTTTTGAATTAATTTTTTCTTTTTTTACTTTTTGCTTTTACAATTTTGTTGTTCACAGATATGTATCATCCCAGATTAGTCAGATATATATCCCTGACCCCTCCGGGGGTGTGACAGCCTGGAGGGGTGGGATGGGGCAACAGGGAAGGGGGTGGAGTAGGGCATATGCACACTTTAACTGGAGAGAGGTGGCTCAGTAGGTAAAGAATCTGCCTGCAATGCAGGAGACTTGGTTTCAATCACTGGTTAGGGAAGATGCCGTCGAGAAAGGAATGGCTACCTGCTCTGGTAATTTTGTCTGGAGAATACCACGAACAGAGGTGCCTGGCAGGCTACAGTCCATGGGGTCACAAAGAGTTGGACACAACTGAGTGACTAACACTTTTCACTTTCACTTAGTAGGGGAAATGAGTTGTTGTTCATTGGGAGTGAAATTTCATGTATATTGAGTGAATAAGCTCTAGGGATCTGCTGTACAACATGGTATCTTGACTGTTGATGGTAGCATCATGGTTGTTTGCTTATGCCCAAACTCATCCAACTGTACATATTAAATATGTGCAGTTATTTGTATACCAATTATACCTCAATAAAGCTGTTAAAAATGATTGTACCAAAGATGTGAACTTACATACTAGAAAATCAGTATCAATTTAAAACCTCTGCGAGTCATGTATGAAATGATGTATTTTCTATAACTCTTTTTCCAGTCTGAATTTATCATAGTAAAATTTTACACAGGAAAATAATTAGGAAAAATTATATACTACATATTGTTGAAATAAATGATTCCCTGCTAATTACTGAGGTTGAATATTTTTCATATACTTACTGGACATTCATATCCTTGTGTATTTAATCTGTAAATTTGTCTTCATATTCATTGCTGGTTCCTTATCATAAGTAACTATTTATAATTCTAAACTGTTTAAAATACTACACACAGTAGTAACAATTCAAACACCACAATGCAGGATAAAAAACCTATTAGGGTTTCCCCTGGTGGTCCAGTGGATAAGGACACTGCCTTGCAGTACAAGGGGCGCCGGTTCGATCCCTGGCCTGGGAAGATCCCACGTGCCGCGGAGCGGCTGGACCCATGTGTCCAATGACTGAACCTGAGCTCTGGAGCACATGAGCCCAGAGTCGGTGCTCTGCGACAACAGAGGCCACCGTGATGGGAGGCCCACAGGAGCCAAAGAACAAAGACAGATGAAAATAGATAAATGAAAGACCAATAGAAGTGGCCCACCTGCCCCCTTCCCTCCCCAACACCCCCGTAAAAAAAAATAATTAAAAACAAAACAAAACAAACAAACAAACAAAAAACTGTTGCTTCCAAACTGGAAATGCACATTTAAAATCTAGTTTATGTTTGTGAAACTTCAAAGCCAGTGACTAATCGCAAAAATTTGGTGTGGTTTTCGGATTTCCTTTTCATTACATTATTGTCAATCTAGTGTCAGAGGATCCATAGAGTGATCAGTTCAATTTTGGTATATGTTTTACTTTTATTAAATTATGTAGTGCATTAAAAAATTATGACTTATGATACATTTCTAAGGAATTTCCTAGGTTGTGCTTTTTAGGTGACCAAGTTCACAAGATCCACATTCAGTACAATAGCCTATTTTCTTATTTCATGTTATATTCACACCTCTTCTGACTTCAACCTCTTCCCTCATTTTTAGTGAAAATAATTCCTTCATAGAATTGCAGTGTTTTCTTATTTTCTCACATGCATAAGGATAGTTCCAATAAAAATCAAACAGACTCAGGGAGTAAAAGTAGACGAGCTCATTCACTAAGTTGTGTCTGACTCTGTGACCCCGTGGACTGTAACCCATCAGGCTCCTCTGTGCATGGGATTTCCCAAGAAAGAATATTGGAAAAGCTTGCCATTTCCTTCTCCAAAGGATCTTCGCAACACAGGTATTGAACCCATGCCTCTCCTGCCACCTGGGAAACCCCAAAAGTAGAAGATAGGTACTTGATTCATGTTAATGCTCCAGTTTTCCTTGATTGCTTATACTACACACAGTAGTAACAATTCAAACACCACAATGCAGGATAAAAAACCTATTAGGGTTTCCCCTGGTGGTCCAGTGGATAAGGACACTGCCTTGCAGTACAAGGGGCGCCGGTTCGATCCCTGGCCTGGGAAGATCCCACGTGCCGCGGAGCGGCTGGACCCATGTGTCCAATGACTGAACCTGAGCTCTGGAGCACATGAGCCCAGAGTCGGTGCTCTGCGACAACAGAGGCCACCGTGATGGGAGGCCCACAGGAGCCAAAGAACAAAGACAGATGAAAATAGATAAATGAAAGACCAATAGAAGTGGCCCACCTGCCCCCTTCCCTCCCCAACACCCCCGTAAAAAAAAATAATTAAAAACAAAACAAAACAAACAAACAAACAAAAAACTGTTGCTTCCAAACTGGAAATGCACATTTAAAATCTAGTTTATGTTTGTGAAACTTCAAAGCCAGTGACTAATCGCAAAAATTTGGTGTGGTTTTCGGATTTCCTTTTCATTACATTATTGTCAATCTAGTGTCAGAGGATCCATAGAGTGATCAGTTCAATTTTGGTATATGTTTTACTTCTATTAAATTATGTAGTGCATTAAAAAATTATGACTTATGATACATTTCTAAGGAATTTCCTAGGTTGTGCTTTTTAGGTGACCAAGTTCACAAGATCCACATTCAGTACAATAGCCTATTTTCTTATTTCATGTTATATTCACACCTCTTCTGACTTCAACCTCTTCCCTCATTTTTAGTGAAAATAATTCCTTCATAGAATTGCAGTGTTTTCTTATTTTCTCACATGCATAAGGATAGTTCCAATAAAAATCAAACAGACTCAGGGAGTAAAAGTAGACGAGCTCATTCACTAAGTTGTGTCTGACTCTGTGACCCCGTGGACTGTAACCCATCAGGCTCCTCTGTGCATGGGATTTCCCAAGAAAGAATATTGGAAAAGCTTGCCATTTCCTTCTCCAAAGGATCTTCGCAACACAGGTATTGAACCCATGCCTCTCCTGCCACCTGGGAAACCCCAAAAGTAGAAGATAGGTACTTGATTTATGTTAATGCTCCAGTTTTCATCTTGATTGCTTTCCCTGGATCCTAAAAGCTTCCATCCTATCAGACAACAGATCAGAAAATCTTAGTTCCTGAGGCAATGTCAAATGGGACTCAGAGAGATCACAGCCACCACTACTCAAATAAAACAAAAAGAGAAAGAATTTCAGAACAGTTGTGTCTGGATATATATTCCCACTACCATGGACTTGTTATTGCATCTTATGCCTAGTTTGCTGCCAGTCATTCCAGGTTCCTTCTTAATGTCCTCTCTGATTTGTCTATTTGGTCAAGTGGATGTAGTTTCAGTCTAGTGCTGACTCTGAAGATGATTTACTTTCTATGATGGTGCATTCAGTAATGTGTGCTTTAGGTAGTTCTATTCTTTTAATTTTTTTTAAAGATCTTATATACAGAAGTGATGCCTTCTTCTTGTTTGAGTGGTTATGGTTATTAATGAAGCTTGTATTTTAAGCAGTTTGAATGTCAATTATTTCTTGACTCTTTCCATTCATCCAAACTCAGTCATTTTTGGGAACTTTCCCAAGGGTTGCGTTGCACTCTGATCTTCATTGCAAGGTGCTCTAGGTGATAATTGCTTGACTTCCTGCAAAGTGAGTCCTCTTGAGGTGAGAGGATGTGACATTTAAATCTGAATGGTGAGCCCTACCATTTGGGGTCTTAGTAGGTGCTGAAAAATGAGCAGTGGGTAACATAACTTAAAACCTCTCCAGTGTATGGATGGCTTTTTTTCTTAACATTGGACATATAAATACAGTACCTTATACAGTTTCAGGCAGAAACTCACAAACTTTAATACAATTTATATCATTGCAATATAAACAGATAAACAGAGGATAAATATTATGGGTGCAGTGAACGCTCTAGGTGGGTGTCAGAAAATATAGCAAATAACTCAAGTGATTTATGTCAGGATTTACAGCATTACTCAAGCGAGCAATGGAAGTCTCCATTATAGAGCTATTAATTCTTAATTAATGTGGCCAATTGTAAAAACTTGCCATTCCCTACTCCAAAGGATCTTCGCAACACAGGTATTGAACCCATGCCTCTCCTGCCACCTGGGAAACCCCAAAAGTAGAAGATAGGTACTTGATTTATGTTAATGCTCCAGTTTTCATCTTGATTGCTTTCCCTGGATCCTAAAAGCTTCCATCCTATCAGACAACAGATCAGAAAATCTTAGTTCCTGAGGCAATGTCAAATGGGACTCAGAGAGATCACAGCCACCACTACTCAAATAAAACAAAAAGAGAAAGAATTTCAGAACAGTTGTGTCTGGATATATATTCCCACTACCATGGACTTGTTATTGCATCTTATGCCTAGTTTGCTGCCAGTCATTCCAGGTTCCTTCTTAATGTCCTCTCTGATTTGTCTATTTGGTCAAGTGGATGTAGTTTCAGTCTAGTGCTGACTCTGAAGATGATTTACTTTCTATGATGGTGCATTCAGTAATGTGTGCTTTAGGTAGTTCTATTCTTTTAATTTTTTTTAAAGATCTTATATACAGAAGTGATGCCTTCTTCTTGTTTGAGTGGTTATGGTTATTAATGAAGCTTGTATTTTAAGCAGTTTGAATGTCAATTATTTCTTGACTCTTTCCATTCATCCAAACTCAGTCATTTTTGGGAACTTTCCCAAGGGTTGCGTTGCACTCTGATCTTCATTGCAAGGTGCTCTAGGTGATAATTGCTTGACTTCCTGCAAAGTGAGTCCTCTTGAGGTGAGAGGATGTGACATTTAAATCTGAATGGTGAGCCCTACCATTTGGGGTCTTAGTAGGTGCTGAAAAAATGAGCAGTGGGTAACATAACTTAAAACCTCTCCAGTGTATGGATGGCTTTTTTTCTTAACATTGGACATATAAATACAGTACCTTATACAGTTTCAGGCAGAAACTCACAAACTTTAATACAATTTATATCATTGCAATATAAACAGATAAACAGAGGATAAATATTATGGGTGCAGTGAACGCTCTAGGTGGGTGTCAGAAAATATAGCAAATAACTCAAGTGATTTATGTCAGGATTTACAGCATTACTCAAGCGAGCAATGGAAGTCTCCATTATAGAGCTATTAATTCTTAATTAATGTGGCCAATTGTAAAATCACCTTCCATCTTCACTGATCTTCCATCTTGGTTACTACTTGACATAGAACTCTTTGAGAAACAGAATTATAGAAGATCTGTGATTGTTCACACAATTCATATATTTTTATGAAGATGCTTTAAATATTCCTCCATCATATAAGAAAAAATTACAAGTTCTCTTGAGAAAAATTGGAAAATAGCATAACAGGATATTTTCATTATTAAATTTATTAAGTGGTAAGTTGAGAACTATAAGAAAAGTTATACTTCTTATAGTTGGGCCAGAATGTTATTTTCTTTGAAATCAGAATTTTAATCTGTGTTTTTACTAAGTGGGCACAATTTTTGCTTAAATATTTTAAAGTGTACTGGAAGGTTTTCTATTGTTTATCCTGCTGAGATAACTGTAGTCACTTGATATAATCTCTCCAACTTTGGCAATTGTGTGCATAACCCATATGATATCATTCTATATATTCTTTTGGTTATGTTTTACCTTAAATTTATGATTAAAAAAATTTACATGAAATCTGATGGCTTGTTCTGTTTGCTATTTTTATTTTATTGTCTTTTAAATATCTTTTTATTTTGAAATAATTTTAGCTCTACAGGAAAATAGGAAAAATAACCCTTTACTTAGCTTCCTCTTGTGTTAACAACCTATTATAACCAGGGAGTATTTACCAATACCAGGAAATTAACATTGGTGCAGTACTCTTACCCAAACTGTAAAACATATTCAAATTTGACTTGTTGTCCGCTAATGTCCTTTAATTTGAATTAATTATATGTTTTAGCCTTTAAAATTTTTTTCCCTTAATAAAGGGCAATCAACACCGTCAACACAAATATGTTTACCTTTCCATTTCAATGGTTGCTAAGTATTCCATTGGACAGAAGCATCAAATTCCTAACAAGCTCCCATGGCTTGAATGCTTGTGTGCATGCATGCTAAATCACTTCAGTCATTTCAAACTGTTTGCAACACTGTGGACTGTAGCCTGCCAGGCTCCTCTGTCCATGGGATCCTCCAAGCAAGAATACTGGAGTGGGTTGTCATGTTCTCCTCCGGGGGATCTTTCCAACCCTTGAATGATTAGAGTGTTTTAAATTGTTCTCTTTTAAATTATGTTGCATCACCTATCCATAAAGTCCTTGCCTTAGGAAAACAAGTGCTTGTCCTTGGAAAAATAGGAGGTCCTGAGAGGAGCAAATTTGGAGATTAGGATTAACATATGCATACTATGACATATAAAATAAATAGCAAGGACCTACGATATGCACAGGAAATTGTATTCAATATCTTATAATAACCTATGATGGAATATAATCGGAAAAAGAATACGTACATGTATACACACACAAGTATATGCAAGTGGGAGGGGTCATGTGTATACCTATGGCTGATACAGGTTTATTTATATCAGTAAACAACAAAACTCTGTAAAAGTTAAATAAAAATTAAAAAAAATATTGACTGCACTGGGTTCATGTGTTGCATGGGTTCTTCCTTGCAAGGCAGGGGCTTCCCTAGCAGTGGAATGTGGGCTTAGTTGCCCCAAGGCATGTGGGATCTTCCTGGGCCTATGATTGAAAAGCAAATTCTTAACCACTGGACCACCAGGGAAATGCCTAAGTGATTTCAAACTTAGTGCTGCGGATTTACAACCCAACTAGACGTGCTGATCAGGGGAGATACCCTGGAGAAGGGAATGGCTACCCACTCCAGTATTCTTGTCTAGAAAATCCCATGGAGAGAGGAGCCTGGTGAGCTGTAGCCCATGAGGTTGCAAAGAGTCTGATGTGACTGGATGAGTTTCACTAAATATGTTAAAGGGAGTTTTTCCTTGTCTCTCTGTACCAAAACTTGACATGGTTAATCATTTTAGCTACTTTGTTGGGTGTAGTGAAAATGTTCTTTTTTTGCACAAAAGAGGACATGGAAACAAGAATAGTTTGTTATAGACAAGCAAAGCAAAAGATCTCTCAAACTATTTGATGTTCTATACACATATATTGTAAGTTTACATTGTTATTCCTCTTATTCATCTGTCTAAGATTATTGTTCCTATATCTTAACAGTTGTGTTTTGGGGACTTTACTTCTGACTAAGGATGCTTGCTGCTATTATTAGTTGTTGTTTAGTCATTTGGTCATGTCCAACTCTGTGGCGCCTTGGACTGTAGCTCACCAGGTTGCAAGAATATTGGAGTGTGTTGCCATTTCCTCCTCCAGGGGATCTTTCTGACCCAGGAATTGAAACTATTTCTCCTGCACTGTCAGGCACATTATTTACCACTGAGCACCCTGGGAAGGTTGCTGTTAGTTAGACAGCCTTTATTTTATGGTTGTCATGCTTATATGAAATAACAAACTTGGTTCCAGCAGTTCAAGTTGTCATCTCTTTACGTGCAGTTAAACTATATGCAGTGAGTTTAATTGCCTGTTGAAATATATTCAAAAGATTACACAATGACTTGGTACTAAAGAAAAGTTAATTTGTATAGAAAATAGCATAAAATAGAGCAATGGATACATATTTTTTAGTGACACAAATATTGATTATAAGAGAAATAGTGTCAGTTGGCCAAACAATCTGTTTGGGGGAGGGGAAAATCTCTTAATTCCTTTTGCTTATATTTTAACCTTTTTTTTTTTAGGAATGAGAAAGATAAATGATAAATATCTTTGTGTAAATAATTCTAAAGGTGCTCTATTAATAAGAATAAAACTGTAACTATATGATTATTAAGAAACATTGCATCTTGGTTATCATGTTTTTTGCTTCTTAATGTGGCATCAACAAGGGTGCTGGGTACAATGCGTTTACAACCAATAGACGTGCTGATCAGGAGATACCCTGAGAAGGGAATGGCTACCCACTCCAGTATTCTTGTCTAGAAAATCCCATGGAGAGAGGAGCCTGGTGAGCTGTAGCCCATGAGGTTGCAAAGAGTCTGATGTGACTGGATGAGTTTCACTAAATATGTTAAAGGGAGTTTTTCCTTGTCTCTCTGTACCAAAACTTGACATGGTTAATCATTTTAGCTACTTTGTTGGGTGTAGTGAAAATGTTCTTTTTTTGCACAAAAGAGGACATGGAAACAAGAATAGTTTGTTATAGACAAGCAAAGCAAAAGATCTCTCAAACTATTTGATGTTCTATACACATATATTGTAAGTTTACATTGTTATTCCTCTTATTCATCTGTCTAAGATTATTGTTCCTATATCTTAACAGTTGTGTTTTGGGGACTTTACTTCTGACTAAGGATGCTTGCTGCTATTATTAGTTGTTGTTTAGTCATTTGGTCATGTCCAACTCTGTGGCGCCTTGGACTGTAGCTCACCAGGTTGCAAGAATATTGGAGTGTGTTGCCATTTCCTCCTCCAGGGGATCTTTCTGACCCAGGAATTGAAACTATTTCTCCTGCACTGTCAGGCACATTATTTACCACTGAGCACCCTGGGAAGGTTGCTGTTAGTTAGACAGCCTTTATTTTATGGTTGTCATGCTTATATGAAATAACAAACTTGGTTCCAGCAGTTCAAGTTGTCATCTCTTTACGTGCAGTTAAACTATATGCAGTGAGTTTAATTGCCTGTTGAAATATATTCAAAAGATTACACAATGACTTGGTACTAAAGAAAAGTTAATTTGTATAGAAAATAGCATAAAATAGAGCAATGGATACATATTTTTTAGTGACACAAATATTGATTATAAGAGAAATAGTGTCAGTTGGCCAAACAATCTGTTTGGGGGAGGGGAAAATCTCTTAATTCCTTTTGCTTATATTTTAACCTTTTTTTTTTTAGGAATGAGAAAGATAAATGATAAATATCTTTGTGTAAATAATTCTAAAGGTGCTCTATTAATAAGAATAAAACTGTAACTATATGATTATTAAGAAACATTGCATCTTGGTTATCATGTTTTTTGCTTCTTAATGTGGCATCAACAAGGGTGCTGGGTACAATGCATGGCATATTCAATTCAGTGAGTGACAGCACTGCCGCCTGTGCTCTAGTTTCTGTTTTTCAGTGGCCTGTGCATTTCCCCACCCTCCTTCAAGGTCAGCTTGGGCGATTGTCTCAGCCAAGAAATGTAGCCTCTTCATCCAGGAATGAGATTCTCTGTTTTCCAGATATAGATCATTTAGTCAGTTGAGAACTGTCTGCCAAGAGCATTAATGGAATTAAACATTGGGAGAAATGGGGAACCTCCTGAAAATCATCTGTATTTGTCACTGCTCTGGATTTAACCAGTCTTTTCAGTAATTGGTTCTGTTAACAACCTTAGCCTCTTCTTACTGACTTATTCAGCTAGATGCCAGTTGTTTTCTGCAGCCAGTATATCCACAGCAACAAGAGATCAATATTGAAGTCATGTTTGCTAACATTTTTAAGTCAAGTTGCTAGTATGTCTACTCTTTTACCAGGAGTCTCATGAATGTTCTCCCTAGGTCAGCCCACAGAGTCTGCATGGCCCATGCATCTGCAGCACTGACAACGAGATCATTGCTGATGGTTTTCCTATTGGACACAGACCCAGTGTGGTCATCCTATAGCCTGTTATTAATGTTGTTGTTCAGTGGACAGGTCGTGTCCAACTCTTTGTGACCCCATGGATGGCAGCATGCCAGGCTTCCCTGTCCCTCACCATCTCCTGGAATTTACCCAAGTTAGTGTCCATTGAATCAGTGATGTCATCCAACCAATTCATTCTCTGTCGCCGTCTCCTCCTTCTGCCTTCACGCTTTCCCATCACCAAGGTCAGGATTTCATTAATACCTCTCCCCATTTTTCAGTTTGAAGATAATTCATACAAATCATTTTGACTTTTTTAAATCTACATAAAACTATTGAGAATGTATTTTCAACTTAAGTATTTTGATTGTTTCCTTTAAGAAATTGACATATCAGTCCAGAAACTATGTTTCATGGAATTTCCTAGGAGGCCAGAGATATTCTTTCATTTGCATAAAAGCAAATTAGTATATAATGGGCCTCATTATTCTTCTAAGGGGCTTCCCAAGTGGGACTAGTGGTGAAGAACCCACCTGCCAATGCAGGAGACTTAAAAGATGCAGGTTCAATCCCTGGGTTGGGAAAATCCCTGCATGGCAAGTACTGGTGTCAAGAATTCCTATGGCTCAGCCAAGAAATGTTTAGCCTCTGTGCATTTCCCCACCCTCCTTCAAGGTCAGCTTGGGCGATTGTCTCAGCCAAGAAATGTAGCCTCTTCATCCAGGAATGAGATTCTCTGTTTTCCAGATATAGATCATTTAGTCAGTTGAGAACTGTCTGCCAAGAGCATTAATGGAATTAAACATTGGGAGAAATGGGGAACCTCCTGAAAATCATCTGTATTTGTCACTGCTCTGGATTTAACCAGTCTTTTCAGTAATTGGTTCTGTTAACAACCTTAGCCTCTTCTTACTGACTTATTCAGCTAGATGCCAGTTGTTTTCTGCAGCCAGTATATCCACAGCAACAAGAGATCAATATTGAAGTCATGTTTGCTAACATTTTTAAGTCAAGTTGCTAGTATGTCTACTCTTTTACCAGGAGTCTCATGAATGTTCTCCCTAGGTCAGCCCACAGAGTCTGCATGGCCCATGCATCTGCAGCACTGACAACGAGATCATTGCTGATGGTTTTCCTATTGGACACAGACCCAGTGTGGTCATCCTATAGCCTGTTATTAATGTTGTTGTTCAGTGGACAGGTCGTGTCCAACTCTTTGTGACCCCATGGATGGCAGCATGCCAGGCTTCCCTGTCCCTCACCATCTCCTGGAATTTACCCAAGTTAGTGTCCATTGAATCAGTGATGTCATCCAACCAATTCATTCTCTGTCGCCGTCTCCTCCTTCTGCCTTCACGCTTTCCCATCACCAAGGTCAGGATTTCATTAATACCTCTCCCCATTTTTCAGTTTGAAGATAATTCATACAAATCATTTTGACTTTTTTAAATCTACATAAAACTATTGAGAATGTATTTTCAACTTAAGTATTTTGATTGTTTCCTTTAAGAAATTGACATATCAGTCCAGAAACTATGTTTCATGGAATTTCCTAGGAGGCCAGAGATATTCTTTCATTTGCATAAAAGCAAATTAGTATATAATGGGCCTCATTATTCTTCTAAGGGGCTTCCCAAGTGGGACTAGTGGTGAAGAACCCACCTGCCAATGCAGGAGACTTAAAAGATGCAGGTTCAATCCCTGGGTTGGGAAAATCCCCTGCATGGCAAGTCACTCTGTTATTGTTGCCTCAAGAATTCCTATGGGCAGAGAAGCCTGGCGGGCTATAGTATATAGGGTCACAAAGAGTCACACAGAACTGAAATAACATAGCATGTGGCATTATTGTTTGGTGAATACTTTGTAATAAGATATATTTTAGTCTTTAATAGCTATATGTGAAGGGATGTATTTTATCCATGAACTTCAAAAGTGATCTAAGACATAATATCCAGGGTTGGGATAGCAGGTAAATCGGACAAGAAAAGAGGAGCAATGTTCTCATTTTGCCCATCTTTTCCTCCTGGGCAGTCTTATTTAAATGTGATTCTCCCTACTATGATAAATAAATTCTGGACTCACCATATACTATTGATATTGTGTATTAGTTTGAATCATAATAGATTACTGTTCATATATGTCGTTTGGTCACAAATGATAGTCTCACATGATTCAACATAACAAATAGGAACAAAAGTTAAATTCAACAAAAATATCGCCTAAAGAAATGATACATACTGTTGTTTTTAACTGTGATGATTGGGAAACAGAAATTAAGATGATATTTGATGCCCATGTTGATGCATTATTATTAGATTGTATAGTTATAATATAAAAACATGTGTATAAGATGATTTATTAGTAATCACTTTAATACTCTGAAGTAAAAAAATATATTTATATGCCCAAATAACTACTACCACAGTTACATATTTGTAATATTGGAACATTACCCCTCGAGGGCATAGTTTTCCTTTTAAAAGTATGATCCCAATCTCCCCATTTTTCAGTTTGAAGATAATTCATACAAATCATTTTGACTTTTTTAAATCTACATAAAACTATTGAGAATGTATTTTCAACTTAAGTATTTTGATTGTTTCCTTTAAGAAATTGACATATCAGTCCAGAAACTATGTTTCATGGAATTTCCTAGGAGGCCAGAGATATTCTTTCATTTGCATAAAAGCAAATTAGTATATAATGGGCCTCATTATTCTTCTAAGGGGCTTCCCAAGTGGGACTAGTGGTGAAGAACCCACCTGCCAATGCAGGAGACTTAAAAGATGCAGGTTCAATCCCTGGGTTGGGAAAATCCCCTGCATGGCAAGTCACTCTGTTATTGTTGCCTCAAGAATTCCTATGGGCAGAGAAGCCTGGCGGGCTATAGTATATAGGGTCACAAAGAGTCACACAGAACTGAAATAACATAGCATGTGGCATTATTGTTTGGTGAATACTTTGTAATAAGATATATTTTAGTCTTTAATAGCTATATGTGAAGGGATGTATTTTATCCATGAACTTCAAAAGTGATCTAAGACATAATATCCAGGGTTGGGATAGCAGGTAAATCGGACAAGAAAAAGAGGAGCAATGTTCTCATTTTGCCCATCTTTTCCTCCTGGGCAGTCTTATTTAAATGTGATTCTCCCTACTATGATAAATAAATTCTGGACTCACCATATACTATTGATATTGTGTATTAGTTTGAATCATAATAGATTACTGTTCATATATGTCGTTTGGTCACAAATGATAGTCTCACATGATTCAACATAACAAATAGGAACAAAAGTTAAATTCAACAAAAATATCGCCTAAAGAAATGATACATACTGTTGTTTTTAACTGTGATGATTGGGAAACAGAAATTAAGATGATATTTGATGCCCATGTTGATGCATTATTATTAGATTGTATAGTTATAATATAAAAACATGTGTATAAGATGATTTATTAGTAATCACTTTAATACTCTGAAGTAAAAAAATATATTTATATGCCCAAATAACTACTACCACAGTTACATATTTGTAATATTGGAACATTACCCCTCGAGGGCATAGTTTTCCTTTTTAGTAAAATGACGATAGTAATACAGTACTTTCCTTATAGGGCTGTTGAGAGTGGGTGATGGGATCAAAGAAGGAAATAAGTCTAAGTAAGATTACATAATTCAGTGTATTATTATCTTAAATTGTCTTTTATATCTTCTTTTAAGAATTTAGATAATCTCATGAGATTTTTCTATTTGCTGTCTAGAAAGTTGTTTGATGCTGGAAAAAAGGAAACAATGTCCACGACATTGCTCTATGCTAACATATTCACCCTTTCTCCAATTCTGGGGAGGAGAAAACATTTCTCTGAGAGATGAGTCAGATCTTCCAAATAGCCATTTCCAGCCTGGTTTTGTGAACAGGAGAAAACTGCCAAGAAGAGGAATATATTTGAATAGCGAGTCCATCATCTAGAGAGGAGGGAGCAGACTTCAAAGCAGTGAGGGTCAGGCAAGCTAAGGAGAGAGATTATCACCCACCTATGTACTAATCTGAAGTGCCAACTCCATCAGCTTTGTGGAAATTGAAGTGAGGAAAAGGTTTATCACGCTGGCAGGAGAGCTCACACATGTACCACACTTGTATTGCTGAAACCTGTGCTGGATTCTCTAAGTGAAAAACCTCAGCATCCAGTCTGACACAACTGTGTGGAAGAGTTGGTCGAGACTGAAAAACCCGAGTGTAGAAAAATCATTCTTCTCATTAGATTGCTGACAGGAACAACCTGTATTACAAGGTGAAATACACAAACTGTGTGGAAGAGGAGATAACAGTTTGAATCATAATAGATTACTGTTCATATATGTCGTTTGGTCACAAATGATAGTCTCACATGATTCAACATAACAAATAGGAACAAAAGTTAAATTCAACAAAAATATCGCCTAAAGAAATGATACATACTGTTGTTTTTAACTGTGATGATTGGGAAACAGAAATTAAGATGATATTTGATGCCCATGTTGATGCATTATTATTAGATTGTATAGTTATAATATAAAAACATGTGTATAAGATGATTTATTAGTAATCACTTTAATACTCTGAAGTAAAAAAATATATTTATATGCCCAAATAACTACTACCACAGTTACATATTTGTAATATTGGAACATTACCCCTCGAGGGCATAGTTTTCCTTTTTAGTAAAATGACGATAGTAATACAGTACTTTCCTTATAGGGCTGTTGAGAGTGGGTGATGGGATCAAAGAAGGAAATAAGTCTAAGTAAGATTACATAATTCAGTGTATTATTATCTTAAATTGTCTTTTATATCTTCTTTTAAGAATTTAGATAATCTCATGAGATTTTTCTATTTGCTGTCTAGAAAGTTGTTTGATGCTGGAAAAAAGGAAACAATGTCCACGACATTGCTCTATGCTAACATATTCACCCTTTCTCCAATTCTGGGGAGGAGAAAACATTTCTCTGAGAGATGAGTCAGATCTTCCAAATAGCCATTTCCAGCCTGGTTTTGTGAACAGGAGAAAACTGCCAAGAAGAGGAATATATTTGAATAGCGAGTCCATCATCTAGAGAGGAGGGAGCAGACTTCAAAGCAGTGAGGGTCAGGCAAGCTAAGGAGAGAGATTATCACCCACCTATGTACTAATCTGAAGTGCCAACTCCATCAGCTTTGTGGAAATTGAAGTGAGGAAAAGGTTTATCACGCTGGCAGGAGAGCTCACACATGTACCACACTTGTATTGCTGAAACCTGTGCTGGATTCTCTAAGTGAAAAACCTCAGCATCCAGTCTGACACAACTGTGTGGAAGAGTTGGTCGAGACTGAAAAACCCGAGTGTAGAAAAATCATTCTTCTCATTAGATTGCTGACAGGAACAACCTGTATTACAAGGTGAAATACACTGAAATTAAGGGTCAAATGATACTTAGTATGGAGGCTTGGAGGAGGTACAGCTGCAGAGATGACAGACCCGAGAGAATTTGGCTTGGACCATTTTAATTGGTGGTCATTGAGATTATTGACCACTGTGCATGTGCCAGATTTTGCTATAAGCAGTTTCAATGTTTTATCCTCACAAAAACTCTACAGTTGTCCTGGTTTTGAGAGTCTCCATTCGCAGATGAGTAAACTGAGTCTCAGTGCAATTGTTTAAGACCTCAGAGCTAGTAGTAAAGAATCGACCTGCCAATACAGGAGACATAAGAGACAAGGGTTCAATCACCTGTTCTGGAGGATTCCCTGGAGTAGGAAATGGGAACCCACTCCAGTATTCTTACCTGGATAATCCCATGGACAGAGGAGCATGGTGGGCTACAGTACATGGGGTTACAGAGAGTTGGACATAGTGACTAAACAATAATAAATATTTATTGATCGCCATGTATGTGCCAGATTTTGCCATATGCAGTTTTAACAGTCTCCTACCATCATGATTTTGGTGCTGTTAAGATTTCCCTATCACAGATGAGTAAACTGAGTCTCAGTGTAATAAGTCCATTGCTCAAGACTGGAGAAGCTTTCCTTGTGACTCAGCAGTCAAGAATCTGCCTGCAATGAAGAAGTCACAGGAGACTCGGGTTCGATTCTAGATCAGGAAGATCCCCTGGAGGAGAGGGCATGAAAATTCACTTCAGTGTTCTTGCCTGGAGAATCCCATGGACAGAGGAGCCTGGCATGCTACAGTCCATCAAGTCACAAAGAGTTGGAAAGGATGGAAACCTCTCAGCATGTAGGTAAGACAGCACTAGGACGAAATGCTAATCCTGGAAGTGCTGACTCCAGAAGAGGCCCCTTGACCCTTTCTGCTTCCCACACCGTTTCTCTCCACATTTTGTAATTTTAGCATACAACCTTACATTTTCCTCTTGCATTTCCTTCCCTTCCTGTAAACCCTGGTGGTGGTTTAATCATTAAGTTGTGTCCAACTCTTGAGATCCCATGGACTGAGGTCCACCAGGTTTCTCTTTTCATGGGATGTCCCAGGCAAGAAAACTGGACTGGGTTGCCATTTCCTCCTTCAGGGGATTTTCCTGACTTGAGGATAGAAACTGGATCTCCTGCATTGCAGGTGGATTCTTTACTAACTGAGCTAGCTAATGATGCAAAAGTTTTCGGAGTTATCACCAAGGTAAGCAAAGAATGATGGGATAAATCTCCCAGGAAGCCTACACCAATGCCTTTGCTAAGACTCACTGCTGATAGTAGCATTTACTGAGGGCACTATGCTCCTATGACCCATCTGGTAACCAGCAGCAAGATGATTTTAGGCTCACAGCTGGGTAAAACGGTGGGAGAAAACAAGATAGACAAAAAGGATGGTCAGTAAGTAGGTATCTTGGGGAACAATACACCTGAAATCCACTGCCTCCACCTCTCCTCCACCCCCACAGAAATAAAAGACATGTAACTACATGGCTTGAAAGTTTCCTAATAAAAACCCTTTTCAAGAAACACAAAATGGCAAACTACCAAAAATCAAATCAGAGATGGATTATGGATTTGACCCTTCTTTGAGATTACCTAATTAGCTTACCAACCACAGCGACAGGAAGTGTATACTTAGCGATTAAAAACAATGATTTCTAGCACCTCATAATTTTCAGGACAAAAGAATATAGCAGAACAATCAGTTTTACTATTAAATTTCACCTCTTGTAACTTGTACTCCTTTCCTCCTGCAGCTTAGACAGAGATTTTCATAGCTTCCTTCTGTATACGAAGCTTATTCGGGATAACAAAAGCCACTGTCTTACACGTGACAATTCACAAAAGGGCATTACAAGTTTGAGTGTGTGAGAGTGTTTCGACTTGTTCTGAAGGAAGAACAAATTTCTTGGCTGCGATAGTTGTTCTCAGGAACTATCACTTTTCTTGGCTGTGAAAAGTATATAACTGATTCGTATCACCAATGCGAGCCATCCAAAGCCCTAACAAAGATCACAGTACATGGCATGCTTTATAGGAGATATTATTTCTCACCCCCCAGGGATAATTCCATAACAGGTATCTAGCTCCTATGACATTTTCCACAGCCCCCTGATAAGATTCAGGTCACAGAATTTCATTTTACTTTCACTATAATTTTCAGCTGGAAAGATTTGGATTCTTAATCTACTGGGCCCTCAGGAATGTTCCCTTGGATTGCATTTTAGATTTATTCTATCCATTGATTTTCTCAAGTCCTTTGTTTCTTGTGTTATATACTTCTTTACTGTGAAAGTTTTAGTTAATACAAATACAATTTTGTTGGCACAATTTCCTGCATCAATTCAGGTCTATAATTTCTTCTCTGTGAACCTGTTCTAATATGGTACTCTAATTGGCAGTGAAGAGATTGCCTAGGTTCAAGGTGTAGGTACTCATATGCGTGGCGTGGCATGGCATGAGTGCTCAGTTGTGTCCAACTCTTTGCAACCCCATGAATGGTAGCCTGCCAGGCTCTTTCATCCATGGAATTTTCCAGGCAAGGATATTGGAGTAGGTTTCCATTCCCTTCTCAGGGAATCTTCCAAACACAGAGATCAAACCTGCATCTCCTATGTCTCCTTCATTGGCAGAAAACTAGTCAAACTTCCCCTCAGTCCTCTCTGGGTTGTTAGAACTTTCTTTAGGTTATCACTTAAGCATATCATAATGTTAGCAGAGTCATTAGATCAACTTGAATGTTGGATGTTGTTGTACATAAGATCCAGGTTCTTGTCTTTTCAATAGAATAAAAATATAAACTTGACTATATGTATTGTGATTAGATTCAAATTTTATTAACATTTAAAAGATTCAGTAAGCAAATTCTATGCCTCAGTGATCTATCTGGGAGAATAAAGATTTAATTATAAATACAAGAGATAAAAACCCTAGTTTTCACAAGGTTTAATGACATAGCAATTGACTATTCTAGGGGCAAATGACTGTTAGATGTTTGTAATATGTCTTTTTGACTATAGGTAAATATTGAACAGTAATGCAATTAAAATTCAGGAGGGAAGCTTAAAATAATCTAATCAGATTCTTGATGATTATAGACCATATCAAGTAATGGCATTACTTATGTAAGATTATTACAATGGGACAGATTTATGGCCATTCATATTACTTTCACTATAATTTTCAGCTGGAAAGATTTGGATTCTTAATCTACTGGGCCCTCAGGAATGTTCCCTTGGATTGCATTTTAGATTTATTCTATCCATTGATTTTCTCAAGTCCTTTGTTTCTTGTGTTATATACTTCTTTACTGTGAAAGTTTTAGTTAATACAAATACAATTTTGTTGGCACAATTTCCTGCATCAATTCAGGTCTATAATTTCTTCTCTGTGAACCTGTTCTAATATGGTACTCTAATTGGCAGTGAAGAGATTGCCTAGGTTCAAGGTGTAGGTACTCATATGCGTGGCGTGGCATGGCATGAGTGCTCAGTTGTGTCCAACTCTTTGCAACCCCATGAATGGTAGCCTGCCAGGCTCTTTCATCCATGGAATTTTCCAGGCAAGGATATTGGAGTAGGTTTCCATTCCCTTCTCAGGGAATCTTCCAAACACAGAGATCAAACCTGCATCTCCTATGTCTCCTTCATTGGCAGAAAACTAGTCAAACTTCCCCTCAGTCCTCTCTGGGTTGTTAGAACTTTCTTTAGGTTATCACTTAAGCATATCATAATGTTAGCAGAGTCATTAGATCAACTTGAATGTTGGATGTTGTTGTACATAAGATCCAGGTTCTTGTCTTTTCAATAGAATAAAAATATAAACTTGACTATATGTATTGTGATTAGATTCAAATTTTATTAACATTTAAAAGATTCAGTAAGCAAATTCTATGCCTCAGTGATCTATCTGGGAGAATAAAGATTTAATTATAAATACAAGAGATAAAAACCCTAGTTTTCACAAGGTTTAATGACATAGCAATTGACTATTCTAGGGGCAAATGACTGTTAGATGTTTGTAATATGTCTTTTTGACTATAGGTAAATATTGAACAGTAATGCAATTAAAATTCAGGAGGGAAGCTTAAAATAATCTAATCAGATTCTTGATGATTATAGACCATATCAAGTAATGGCATTACTTATGTAAGATTATTACAATGGGACAGATTTATGGCCATTCATATTTAAGAATTTTGTTTTTTATTAAAAATTAATTTAAATTTTATATGGATACACATCCCTTTTCCAACTTTGCAATGAAATAGAGGAAAGGAGTTTGCATAAGTATATTTTGAAATGATATTCAATACTTTTGCATTCTCAATAATTAGTTTTAACCCACAAAACCTCCTCATCAGTATTAAATTGCAGAATTGTAAGTTGTTGTAGGAAAATCTTGGCCATCTAATTCCTATACCAAATTTATGACAGAACTTGTACATAATTTTAGGCCTTTGCAGTACTGCTTTCTGAATGTATTTACTAAAGAGAACTGAGTTTTGTTAACTGGTCCATGTAGTACCAAGAGAATTATGCCTAGATATAAGAACTGCTAATTATGAGACCTAATGGATAGGTAGGTTGCTGTATTATGAGGTTGTCACTAAGTATTTTCCCTCTGGTGGTTGTGGAGTAGGGGGCAGGAGCTACAGTCTGTAATTTGGACCTGATACTGTTCATGCCTGTCACCTTCTGTACATAAGCACATGGACTTATGAAGATGATAGACAAAGTCAATTATGCCTCAACATGTGCCTTGTGCTCAGTTGTGTTCAAATATTTGTACCCCATGGTCTGTAACCTGCCAGGTTCTTCTGCTGATTGGGTTTTCCATGCAAGAACACTTGGAGTGGTTTGCCATTTACTTTTCCAGAGGATCTTCCCAACACAGGGATCGAATCTGTGTTTCTTGCATTGGCAGGTAGATTCTTTACTATTGAGCCACCAGAGAAACACCCAAAACCAGATTTGTCTGTTAAGGACATGGAATAACAGGACTCTCACGTATTTGACAAAATTCTGATTTGTTCTATAATTGGTGGCTGGTGGCAGAAGGACTTTGAAGTGCTCCTCAAGATCCCTTCCTAGAGGTAATCAGGCCCAAGGGTAATCCAAGCCCTGGAGTTTGGGTGTGAACTGCAGCTTCCTTCTAAGCAAATGAATATAACAGAGGAGGGAAGATATGCATGCTTACTGGAGAAGGAAATGGCAAACCACTCCAGTATTCTTTCCTGGAAAATTCCATGAACAGGAGCAGTCCCTTGGGTTATAATCTATGGGGTTGCAAGAGTCAGACACAACTTAGTGACTACACCACCACCACCATTATGGGATTGCATGATATAAGATGGAATGCCCATCTTCTGGAGAGACTTTTGGCTTGCAAGTTTGGATGACACAAGTAACCATGTTGGGGAGCCCACAATATAAAGAACTGGGGTTGACCTCCAGGAGCTGAGATCAGTCTGCAAGAAAGGGGGGTCCTCTATTGTAGATATTGAATTCTGCCAACAACTTGTGTGATGTCTGAAGAGGATTCTTCCCTGGCTGAGCATTCAGATGAGACCCTATCTCCAGGTAAAAATTTGATATATATATTCAAAGGTACATACACAAAAATTATACATTATAGCAAGTTTTGGTAATAACAGAGGAATGGAAAAAAATCTACCAGACTGTGAATAACTGTCTAATAAAAAACTGAAAGATGATGGTATAACCAGTAAAGAACATTTTAGCCAAGGGAGAGAGAGTATGTATATTAAAACAAATTTCCAAGGTGACTCTTTATTGGAAATCAGGCTGCAGACTATTGTGCTTAAGTACACTAGCATTTGTAAACTGGCAAAACAATGTACAGAACTACACTGTTGTATGTATAGATTATTTCTGTAGAATATTCTGTGTTGGAAAAATTGGTTGCTTTTTTAGGTTGACATAAAGACTAGAGGGGTCTTCCCAGGTAGTGATAATGATGAAGAACCCACCTGCCAGTTCAGGAGATGGGAGAGACTTGAGTTTGATCCTTGTGTTGGGAAGATCCCCTGGAGATGGGCATGGCAACCCACCCCAGTATTCTTGCTTGGAGAATCACTTGGACAGAGGAACCTGATGGCAGTCCATAGGGTCGCAAAGAGTTGTACAGGACTGAAGGGACTTAGGACAGCTTAGCGCAAAGACTGGAGTAGAGGGCTGAGAAAATATTTTAGTATTCATTTTATTTTGTATTTTTTGGGTTTTTAATTATGTGTATGTATTTCACATTCAAATAACTTGCTTTTAAATTCTAAGAACTAGAAATAGATTTTTAGAAAGGTTGAAGCTATCTTACTAAACTTCTTTAAGTAACTATGGCTAACTATAGCTAACAAATCATACAACCAGAAAGTATGATTATAGGAATCATAAAATTCTCTGATGGTTAAAACATATTTGAAAGAGTTTTGATGTTTTCTTCACTTTTATGTTCTTACTGCATTATTCATTTATTCAACAAATAAATATTTGAATGCTTGCAAGATTTCTGCTGCTTTACCAGAGTTTTAGGCTCTGAGAGGAATTCATTGATGAATAAGATAAGGTCCCTAGTCTCAACAGTTTATAATCTAGCAAAGGAGATAAAATCCCAGATAAGGAGGCAATGTGTGGTCAGATACATAAATGAAGCCCATGGGAAGCTTTCTGTGCTCTAATAGAAAAGTTTGTTCTTTTGAGAATGTTTAAGATAAAGGAGAATACATTTAACCTGATGATGAAATGCAGATAAAATATTAAAATTTTAGGTGCATCTAAGTGAAACAGGAGGGAAGGGGCAGAGTATAACCCTTAAAGGAATGAAATAACCGTGGAACATGACAAAGACTGGTTAGAACCAACTGAATCCAAGATGGTGGAAGATTCAACTTCTAGCAGGCCTTAAGCCTCATTGTATGCTTAGTATATTGTATTTGCATGCTAAATGACACACTCACAAGCACCCTGAGAGTTCTGAGGCTGACCAAAAATGGTCAAATAGTGGGTGCTGGCCCAAATCCTAGAATATTCTGTGTTGGAAAAATTGGTTGCTTTTTTAGGTTGACATAAAGACTAGAGGGGTCTTCCCAGGTAGTGATAATGATGAAGAACCCACCTGCCAGTTCAGGAGATGGGAGAGACTTGAGTTTGATCCTTGTGTTGGGAAGATCCCCTGGAGATGGGCATGGCAACCCACCCCAGTATTCTTGCTTGGAGAATCACTTGGACAGAGGAACCTGATGGCAGTCCATAGGGTCGCAAAGAGTTGTACAGGACTGAAGGGACTTAGGACAGCTTAGCGCAAAGACTGGAGTAGAGGGCTGAGAAAATATTTTAGTATTCATTTTATTTTGTATTTTTTGGGTTTTTAATTATGTGTATGTATTTCACATTCAAATAACTTGCTTTTAAATTCTAAGAACTAGAAATAGATTTTTAGAAAGGTTGAAGCTATCTTACTAAACTTCTTTAAGTAACTATGGCTAACTATAGCTAACAAATCATATAACCAGAAAGTATGATTATAGGAATCATAAAATTCTCTGATGGTTAAAACATATTTGAAAGAGTTTTGATGTTTTCTTCACTTTTATGTTCTTACTGCATTATTCATTTATTCAACAAATAAATATTTGAATGCTTGCAAGATTTCTGCTGCTTTACCAGAGTTTTAGGCTCTGAGAGGAATTCATTGATGAATAAGATAAGGTCCCTAGTCTCAACAGTTTATAATCTAGCAAAGGAGATAAAATCCCAGATAAGGAGGCAATGTGTGGTCAGATACATAAATGAAGCCCATGGGAAGCTTTCTGTGCTCTAATAGAAAAGTTTGTTCTTTTGAGAATGTTTAAGATAAAGGAGAATACATTTAACCTGATGATGAAATGCAGATAAAATATTAAAATTTTAGGTGCATCTAAGTGAAACAGGAGGGAAGGGGCAGAGTATAACCCTTAAAGGAATGAAATAACCGTGGAACATGACAAAGACTGGTTAGAACCAACTGAATCCAAGATGGTGGAAGATTCAACTTCTAGCAGGCCTTAAGCCTCATTGTATGCTTAGTATATTGTATTTGCATGCTAAATGACACACTCACAAGCACCCTGAGAGTTCTGAGGCTGACCAAAAAAATGGTCAAATAGTGGGTGCTGGCCCAAATCCTAGAAATCTCCACCCCTTCTCCAAAATAATTGGAGTAATACCCCCATTCATTAACTTATGAAGTTACTCAGCCCACAGAAACTAACCACTCCATATTACCAAGCACTTGCCTTCTGATATGGCCACACTCTGTCTGTGGAGTGTGTTTCTTCAAAGCAGTCTTGTTTTCTGAAATCGGCAGTGTTTCTCCTTTCTAAATACCACTTCTTATCTAACTCTTTGTGTCTGAATTCATTTTCAACTAAGCAAGGACCTCTAATTCACCAGAAACATAAGAAGGCCTTTCAAACATATGAAACAGATGAATCAAACTATGGATCTGTGGAAAACTCTTGGATGTTTCCAGAAAGAAGGTACATATGTTTTTCACTATGAGTTCTTTCATATGAGTTCTTGAAGGACAAATAAGAGAGTTTTAGAAATGCTTGTGGAATTCTTTGAAAGTAAGAAACTTTATTCAATAATAAATTATGAACAGTGTAAAACTTCTGCACAGAGTAATAGAACCATCAGGTTGTGAGTCAGGAATATTATTCTGATAGTGACGAAGAGATGGCTTAAGAGTGAGGTCAATTTTGGTTGCCTTGAATTTGGCTTTTATGTTAGGTTTGCGATAAATTTGTAGCAGTAGTAAAAAAAATGTAATGGTGAAATCTAATAGAATATTAGTTGACTACATATGAAGGTTTTGAAATAGACATGACTGAGGGAAAAAAGAAAAAGATAAAAAAAGTAAAGATGGAGACCAAGGTGTTATATTTATGAGAACTCATTTAAAGAACAAAGAGTCATAAACCTATATTTCCCTGGGGAGAAATTCCCTGGTGTCTCAGATAGTAAAGAATCTACCTGCAAAGCAGGAGACGCAAGTTTGATTGCTTGGTTAGGAAGATTTTCTGGAAAAGGAGCAAACCACTCTAGTATTCTTGCCTGGAGAATCCTATGGACAGAGGAGCGTTTGGGCAACAGTCCATGGGACTGCAAAGAGCTGGACATGACTGAGCAACTAAGACTACTATAGCAATTAAAGCGAATGAAAAATTGACAAAGAAACATGTACATATCATAATGAGTTAATATTTTGTGTTCTGTGTTCAAAATTTAAAAAAATTTGTAAAACCTAGAAATCTCCACCCCTTCTCCAAAATAATTGGAGTAATACCCCCATTCATTAACTTATGAAGTTACTCAGCCCACAGAAACTAACCACTCCATATTACCAAGCACTTGCCTTCTGATATGGCCACACTCTGTCTGTGGAGTGTGTTTCTTCAAAGCAGTCTTGTTTTCTGAAATCGGCAGTGTTTCTCCTTTCTAAATACCACTTCTTATCTAACTCTTTGTGTCTGAATTCATTTTCAACTAAGCAAGGACCTCTAATTCACCAGAAACATAAGAAGGCCTTTCAAACATATGAAACAGATGAATCAAACTATGGATCTGTGGAAAACTCTTGGATGTTTCCAGAAAGAAGGTACATATGTTTTTCACTATGAGTTCTTTCATATGAGTTCTTGAAGGACAAATAAGAGAGTTTTAGAAATGCTTGTGGAATTCTTTGAAAGTAAGAAACTTTATTCAATAATAAATTATGAACAGTGTAAAACTTCTGCACAGAGTAATAGAACCATCAGGTTGTGAGTCAGGAATATTATTCTGATAGTGACGAAGAGATGGCTTAAGAGTGAGGTCAATTTTGGTTGCCTTGAATTTGGCTTTTATGTTAGGTTTGCGATAAATTTGTAGCAGTAGTAAAAAAAATGTAATGGTGAAATCTAATAGAATATTAGTTGACTACATATGAAGGTTTTGAAATAGACATGACTGAGGGAAAAAAGAAAAAGATAAAAAAAGTAAAGATGGAGACCAAGGTGTTATATTTATGAGAACTCATTTAAAGAACAAAGAGTCATAAACCTATATTTCCCTGGGGAGAAATTCCCTGGTGTCTCAGATAGTAAAGAATCTACCTGCAAAGCAGGAGACGCAAGTTTGATTGCTTGGTTAGGAAGATTTTCTGGAAAAGGAGCAAACCACTCTAGTATTCTTGCCTGGAGAATCCTATGGACAGAGGAGCGTGTAGGGCAACAGTCCATGGGACTGCAAAGAGCTGGACATGACTGAGCAACTAAGACTACTATAGCAATTAAAGCGAATGAAAAATTGACAAAGAAACATGTACATATCATAATGAGTTAATATTTTGTGTTCTGTGTTCAAATTATAATTTTAAAACAAATATATATGTGAACACACATGAAATAATTCTACTTTTAAGAAGTTACAATAAACAAGTTAATTATTCTCATCTATTTGATTTAAAACATGATCAATTTCTTATAAAACAATGGAAAATATCTTATATATGCCTCAAATGGCTTTATTTTGAAAATTATTGTTTTGTCACAAAGCTTACAATGCATAAGTAGATTTCTCCTTAGGGGTCTCTTGAGAAAATTATTTTCTAATTCAAAATTTAAGAATACATGGTGGTCCCACAGAAATTGTCTCATACCATTGCTTTCTCTAATTTATACTTAAAATGCAAATATACAAATAACCTGAATATTTATTAATTATATTATGGGAAAAATAAGCTAAAGGAGTATCAGTTGCTAGCAATTTTAGAGCTTCTTTTAATAGTGATGTAAAAAGGGAAGATTAAAATAATATTTATGAGCCATCTGAGATAACATTAAAAAGAGATTAAAGTTGAGCTTTCGATGAATTTGGTAAATTCATTTACATGTTCAGTTTTCACAGCATTAAGTGACTTATTTTTAAACAAAAGATACATTGTATTTCAACCTCTATTACTGTTATCAATGTGTTCCATCATAGTCTCCAAAGCTTTCTTTCAAGGGAAAATGCCATTGTACTTTAGTTTTCTTTTAGAGATTATTTCTGGTCCAGTCAGCTTTGCACACTGTATAAATTCTTATTATGTGAAAGAAATTCTAGGAAACTTATTTAGCATAAGAGAGGGTGGATAGCATCTATCATCACTGAGCACTCTAATGGGTATTGGAAATACAGTGTTGGGAAGCAGACATAGTTTCTGTCTAAAAAAATTTATTGTGGATTTTGGTAGACAGAATTTTTTCCCCAACAACTCCTCGCAAGCTAAGGGCTGTGAGAATTAGAAAGTGATCTGAATCAGTCAAGAATACCAGGGAAGAATTGAGGAACACTAAAGTAAGACAAACTCTGACCTCAACAATAACATCTATTATCAGAAAGACTTCTGAAATGAGTTGTTTATGTAAATGTTGCTGTCATTTGTGGAGACAGAAAATACATGAGAAGAAATTTATGGGAGAGTATTGCATGAAAAATTGCATCAGTAGTCTCCCAAGTACACTATCAAGCAAGCTATTCTACAAATCAAATGTTACAAGATATTCTTCAAATCATACAAATGTTAGTAGACAAGATGAAGATGTTAACATTATATGCTTTATTTAATTCACAGGAAAAGAGCTTCCCTGGTGGTCCAGTGGGTAAGGACACTGCCTTGCAGTACAAGGGGCACCGGTTCAATCCCTGGCCTGGTAAGATCCCACATGCTGCAGAGCCACTGGACAGACATGTCCAATTACCGAGCCTGAGCTCTGGAGCGCATGTGCCCAGAGCCGGTGCTCTATGACAACAGAGGCCACCGTGATGGGAGGCCCACATGGGCCAAAGAACAAAGACGGATGAAAATAGAGAAATGAAAGACCAATAGAAGTGGCCCGCCTGCTCCTCTCCCTCCCCCACCCCTCCCCTCCACTCCCTCGCTCCAAAAAAAAAAAATCCCCGGAAGAGAATGTAGAGAGATCAAATAGCCTATAACAAATTCTTGATGAATGCCAAGTTATATTGTCAATTGAAAAAAAAATGGCTACAGATTCCATAGGAAAACAAACAAGGCAACTGATTCTGCCAATATTAACAGAAGAAGGTGGCCAACTTCAACACAAAGAAATTGGGCAAAGAAAGGGGATGAGTAAGAGGCTCAAACAGTGTCTACTGGTTTCATTTTCATAATGCTCACATATATGCTCAAAACTATTTTAGCAAAATTGCAAGGAAAATGAAACTTATTTAGCATAAGAGGGTGGATAGCATCTATCATCACTGAGCACTCTAATGGGTATTGGAAATACAGTGTTGGGAAGCAGACATAGTTTCTGTCTAAAAAAATTTATTGTGGATTTTGGTAGACAGAATTTTTTCCCCAACAACTCCTCGCAAGCTAAGAGCTGTGAGAATTAGAAAGTGATCTGAATCAGTCAAGAATACCAGGGAAGAATTGAGGAACACTAAAGTAAGACAAACTCTGACCTCAACAATAACATCTATTATCAGAAAGACTTCTGAAATGAGTTGTTTATGTAAATGTTGCTGTCATTTGTGGAGACAGAAAATACATGAGAAGAAATTTATGGGAGAGTATTGCATGAAAAATTGCATCAGTAGTCTCCCAAGTACACTATCAAGCAAGCTATTCTACAAATCAAATGTTACAAGATATTCTTCAAATCATACAAATGTTAGTAGACAAGATGAAGATGTTAACATTATATGCTTTATTTAATTCACAGGAAAAGAGCTTCCCTGGTGGTCCAGTGGGTAAGGACACTGCCTTGCAGTACAAGGGGCACCGGTTCAATCCCTGGCCTGGTAAGATCCCACATGCTGCAGAGCCACTGGACAGACATGTCCAATTACCGAGCCTGAGCTCTGGAGCGCATGTGCCCAGAGCCGGTGCTCTATGACAACAGAGGCCACCGTGATGGGAGGCCCACATGGGCCAAAGAACAAAGACGGATGAAAATAGAGAAATGAAAGACCAATAGAAGTGGCCCGCCTGCTCCTCTCCCTCCCCCACCCCTCCCCTCCACTCCCTCGCTCCAAAAAAAAAAAATCCCAGGAAGAGAATGTAGAGAGATCAAATAGCCTATAACAAATTCTTGATGAATGCCAAGTTATATTGTCAATTGAAAAAAAAATGGCTACAGATTCCATAGGAAAACAAACAAGGCAACTGATTCTGCCAATATTAACAGAAGAAGGTGGCCAACTTCAACACAAAGAAATTGGGCAAAGAAAGGGGATGAGTAAGAGGCTCAAACAGTGTCTACTGGTTTCATTTTCATAATGCTCACATATATGCTCAAAACTATTTTAGCAAAATTGCAAGAGAGAAGAGGTATAATTAATATGGCTGATAAATAAATGGTGACAAAGTGGAGGTAGCAACTCCTGTGGACAATATGAAAAATATGGAAAATAGAAGTACCTAGAAGATTGTGCAGGATTGATGAAGTTTGTGTGTGTGTGTGTTTGTTGTTACGTTGTTTTAACATGAGTCCTGAGAAACTAGGGCAGGTTTTATTTGTTATTGCTGTTCAGTTGCTAAATTGTGCCTACTACCCTGCCACCCCATGGACTGCAACACACCAGGCTTCCCAGTCCTTCACTATCTCCTGGAGTTTGCTCAAACTCATATCCATTCAGTGATGTCATCCAACCATCTCATCCTCTGTCATCCCTTTCTCCTCCTGCTTTCAATCTTTCTCAGTATCAGGGTCTTTTTCAGTGAGTCATCTCTTTGCATCAGGTGACCAAAATATTGGAACTTCAGCATCAATCCTTTGAATGAATATTCAGGTTTGATTTTTTTTTAGTATTGATTGGTTTGGTCTTTTTGAGATCCAAGGACTCTCAAGAGTTTTCTCTAGAACCACAATTTGAAAGCATCAATTGTTTGACTCTCAGCCTTCTTTATGGTCCAATTCTCACATCTGTACATGAGTACTGGAAAAATCATAGCTTTCACTGTATGGATCTTTGTTGGCTAAGTGATGTCTCTGCTTTTTAATATGCTGCTTAGATTTGTCATAGCTTTCCTTCCAAGGAGCAAGCATCTTTTAATTTCATGGCCACAGACACCATTCACAGTGATTTTGGAGCACAAGAAAATAAAATCTGTCACTGATTCCACTTTTCCTCCTTCTATTTGCCATGAAATGATGGGACCATATGACCTGATCTTAGTTTTCTGAGTAATGAGTTTTAGGCCAACTTTTTCACACTCCTTTATCTCCCTCCTCAAGAGGCACTGTAGTTCCTCTTCACTTTCTGCCATTAAAGTAACATCATCTGCATATCTGAGGTAGTTGTGATTTTCTCCAGCAATCTTGATTCCAGCCTGTTAACTTAAATTTCACTTTAAATAAGTGAAGGCAGGATATGAAATGACAGGATTTTCTGAGGTGTTAGAGTGAGGGGTTTCCTTGATGGCTTAGCAGGCAAAGAATCTGCCTGCAAAGCAAGAGGCACAAGAGACTGGGGTTGGATCCCTGGGCTTGGGAAGATGCTCTTGAGGAGGAAGTGACAACTCACTTCAGCATTCTTGCTTGGGAAATCCCATGGAGGGCTACAATACAAAGGATTGGGAAGAGCTGGACATGACTGAGTGATTGAACACAAGTACCCAGGGTATGGAAAACTAGTAAACAGAAAGTAGAGTTGGGTTTTTGAAAATATGGATAGAATCATATTCCATAATTAGCGAGTTAAGGAATGCAGTGAGGAAGAAATAAGAAAGGTGAGAAAATTACAGTCTAGTGGTTTATGATCTTTTGTGAAGAATACCTAGAATTCTGTGTACTTGTCTCATGCGGTTATTGGTGGTAAGGGTCCCAGGACAGTGATCATGGATTTAGGTATTATGACTCACTCTGTGATTGCTTTTATTTTTCATTGTCATAAAAAATACTGGTTAGGTGCATGCACATACTAGACTTCTGGCTTTTCTAGAACAGGAAGATAGTCAGAAAACATGAATGAAGATAGATAAGTAAAGTTTATGCTATCTTCAACAGAATGATTGAAATCTCAGCTTTGGAATCTAAATGAGTTAGAGGCCAAAATAAGACTGAGGCTGATAGATTTGGAAAATATTGAATTGATTAATTGGCTGTTGCTCTTAAAAACTTCAAACCCAAAATGAATTCAGAGGATGAAAAATTGCAGAAAGTAACTATAAAATAGGTACTGTGAAGTGCAAAACCTTTAGAGACTAGGGTGATAATAAAACTGAGGAGGCAGGGTGCGGGTGGGCCATCCAGATTCCTGGAGGTTACGGCAAACTTTGTGGTAGAGACTGATTTTTTGAAAATGAAAAAGCAACCTTGATTTCTTTAGAATAATTTATGAGGTCATGATATAGTATACTTTACAATTTCCACTCCTTTTAATATACTGATATTGTGTTGTTTTTCCATTTATTTCACAAAAGATGTTGGTCTATAATTTATTTTTGGAATGTCATTTTATTTGGAAAAAGTGAAGGCAGGATTGAAAAATTTCCCTTGATGGCATAGCAGGCAAAGAATCTGCCTGCAAAGCAAGAGGCACAAGAGACTGGGGTTGGATCCCTGGGCTTGGGAAGATGCTCTTGAGGAGGAAGTGACAACTCACTTCAGCATTCTTGCTTGGGAAATCCCATGGAGGGCTACAATACAAAGGATTGGGAAGAGCTGGACATGACTGAGTGATTGAACACAAGTACCCAGGGTATGGAAAACTAGTAAACAGAAAGTAGAGTTGGGTTTTTGAAAATATGGATAGAATCATATTCCATAATTAGCGAGTTAAGGAATGCAGTGAGGAAGAAATAAGAAAGGTGAGAAAATTACAGTCTAGTGGTTTATGATCTTTTGTGAAGAATACCTAGAATTCTGTGTACTTGTCTCATGCGGTTATTGGTGGTAAGGGTCCCAGGACAGTGATCATGGATTTAGGTATTATGACTCACTCTGTGATTGCTTTTATTTTTCATTGTCATAAAAAATACTGGTTAGGTGCATGCACATACTAGACTTCTGGCTTTTCTAGAACAGGAAGATAGTCAGAAAACATGAATGAAGATAGATAAGTAAAGTTTATGCTATCTTCAACAGAATGATTGAAATCTCAGCTTTGGAATCTAAATGAGTTAGAGGCCAAAATAAGACTGAGGCTGATAGATTTGGAAAATATTGAATTGATTAATTGGCTGTTGCTCTTAAAAACTTCAAACCCAAAATGAATTCAGAGGATGAAAAATTGCAGAAAGTAACTATAAAATAGGTACTGTGAAGTGCAAAACCTTTAGAGACTAGGGTGATAATAAAACTGAGGAGGCAGGGTGCGGGTGGGCCATCCAGATTCCTGGAGGTTACGGCAAACTTTGTGGTAGAGACTGATTTTTTGAAAATGAAAAAGCAACCTTGATTTCTTTAGAATAATTTATGAGGTCATGATATAGTATACTTTACAATTTCCACTCCTTTTAATATACTGATATTGTGTTGTTTTTCCATTTATTTCACAAAAGATGTTGGTCTATAATTTATTTTTTGGAATGTCTGGTATTAGTGTTGCAAGGAGGAAGTCAATTCTGAACCCATGATGAAACTCAAAGATTTCTTTGACTTGCTTTTCCTTTTGTTACTGTAATCATACAGAATGGTTTGCCTCAGAATTCTGTCCCTCTGTCTGACTTTTAAAACAAAAGTGCCTTTGTTCAGAATACTGTCCACCTGTGGATGGCGGGAAGGGAGAAATTAACACATCCTCTGCCTGAGGCTTGCCATTCTAGGAGATGTTAGAAAGATTAATGGCCTTTTTATTTTGCTTCCATACCTCTCCCCATCTCTGATTTATAGAAGAACCTGGCAACCAGACACTTATAAAATGGTCATTTTGAGACACTAGCCTGTCATCTTCTAGGTCAACTGCTTTCTGAATAAAGTCATTTTCCTTGCCATAGCACCTCATCTTTCAAGTTCATTGGCCTATCATGTAGCAAGCAGAGTGAGCTCAGATTTGGTAACATTAGATTTATATTTTGCTTCACAAAATGTATTGAAGAGTTTCCCACCTCTTTCTAATGTTTTTGTGTTAATTGGTCTTAATTCTGCTCGCAGCTAAGGAATGTTGCTCTCCACTTGGCTCTACGGGAATCGAGCCAACAGCAACTGTAGTTTTTGACCTTCAATACATCCTGAAAGGAGTTCAAGGTGGAGACCAGGAATGAGATACTCTGTGTTCTGGGAAAACTGGCAGAACAAGCCTTCAGATAATTGGATCTTTGAGGACAAAATTTTGTGAAACCAATTTCTTTTCACACTTAAAATCATTAACGGAGACATCTGTTAGAGGCCAAAAAAACGGGGATAGATTTGGAAAATATTGAATTGATTAATTGGCTGTTGCTCTTAAAAACTTCAAACCCAAAATGAATTCAGAGGATGAAAAATTGCAGAAAGTAACTATAAAATAGGTACTGTGAAGTGCAAAACCTTTAGAGACTAGGGTGATAATAAAACTGAGGAGGCAGGGTGCGGGTGGGCCATCCAGATTCCTGGAGGTTACGGCAAACTTTGTGGTAGAGACTGATTTTTTGAAAATGAAAAAGCAACCTTGATTTCTTTAGAATAATTTATGAGGTCATGATATAGTATACTTTACAATTTCCACTCCTTTTAATATACTGATATTGTGTTGTTTTTCCATTTATTTCACAAAAGATGTTGGTCTATAATTTATTTTTTGGAATGTCTGGTATTAGTGTTGCAAGGAGGAAGTCAATTCTGAACCCATGATGAAACTCAAAGATTTCTTTGACTTGCTTTTCCTTTTGTTACTGTAATCATACAGAATGGTTTGCCTCAGAATTCTGTCCCTCTGTCTGACTTTTAAAACAAAAGTGCCTTTGTTCAGAATACTGTCCACCTGTGGATGGCGGGAAGGGAGAAATTAACACATCCTCTGCCTGAGGCTTGCCATTCTAGGAGATGTTAGAAAGATTAATGGCCTTTTTATTTTGCTTCCATACCTCTCCCCATCTCTGATTTATAGAAGAACCTGGCAACCAGACACTTATAAAATGGTCATTTTGAGACACTAGCCTGTCATCTTCTAGGTCAACTGCTTTCTGAATAAAGTCATTTTCCTTGCCATAGCACCTCATCTTTCAAGTTCATTGGCCTATCATGTAGCAAGCAGAGTGAGCTCAGATTTGGTAACATTAGATTTATATTTTGCTTCACAAAATGTATTGAAGAGTTTCCCACCTCTTTCTAATGTTTTTGTGTTAATTGGTCTTAATTCTGCTCGCAGCTAAGGAATGTTGCTCTCCACTTGGCTCTACGGGAATCGAGCCAACAGCAACTGTAGTTTTTGACCTTCAATACATCCTGAAAGGAGTTCAAGGTGGAGACCAGGAATGAGATACTCTGTGTTCTGGGAAAACTGGCAGAACAAGCCTTCAGATAATTGGATCTTTGAGGACAAAATTTTGTGAAACCAATTTCTTTTCACACTTAAAATCATTAACGGAGACATCTGTTTCAGGTGACTAGCAGCAACCTTCTACAGAGATGAGTGCTTGGTTGCTCGTAACCCTTTCACTGAAATTTCAAGTGTATTGACTCATCTCCATCTCTTTGGAACAGTTCCTCAGAGATATCTGAAAGACTGTCTCTATGACTACAGTCCTCAGTAAGCCCCAGATAAAAACTGACACTCAAAGCTCTCATGTTGTCTGTTTTTATTTTATTTTACGTTTCTTTGAATGATTCATAGATCTCACAACTGAACTTACATGTGCCTGGAGTTTCATTTGTAAGAAAGTTTTAAAAAAGAAAATTCAATTAAAAAATGTAAAACTATTTCGATTTTCTGTTCCATCTTCTGTTTTCTTTAGTTCCGTCTATTTTTAAACATGCTTGTCCATTTCATCCAACTTGCTCAATCTGTTACAACAGTCATTTATTGGTATTGTTTCCATGTCTATAGGATCTATAGTGATAAGGCTTTTTTATTTCTAATATTTATAATTAATTCTCTTTTTGCTTGATTAGTCCAGCTAGAATTTTTATAGATTTTTAAAGATCTTTTCCAAGGGTCTGTTTTTTTTTTTTTTTAATTTCTCTATTTTTTGTTTTCTATTTTGTTGATTCCTGATTTATCATTACTATTTGTTTTCTTCCACTTAATTTGGTTTTGTTTTTCTCTCCTTTCCTGGATTCTTAAGATGGGAATCTAGGTCATTTATTCTAGACCTTCAATTCTAATGTAAATATTTAAAGTGATCAATTTCCTAATAACAATTTTAGCTGAATTCAACAACTTTCCATATGCTGTATTTGAATTTTCATTCAGTTTATAATTTTTCTAATCCTGCTTGTTATGTGTCCTTAGAAAACACAGTATTTATAAGTAGGTTTTTAAATTTCCAAATGTTTGAGATTTTTCTAAATTGTCAGTGTTTTTGTTCAGGTACTATTATTTTTGTTCAGTCCTGTTAATTATTTTATTCTCATTTTATGGCAGTCCTGTTAATTATTTTATTCAGTCCTGTTAATTATTTTATTCTCATTTATGGCACATTGTGTGATATATCTTTGTGAACATAACATACATATGAAAAGAAAGTGCATTCTAATTATGGAAGGCACAGTATTCTACAAATATTTCTCCCACATTCCTTTTTTAACAGTCAAAAAGAATAACACATCCACAGTGATAATTCACAGTAAGGTGTTTTTTTTTTCCACTTGAAGTGGATATCAAGATTTGGTTCAGAGAGTGTGGAAGTATCAGAGAATGTTTTTGCTTAGCACATATGCATCTAAATTTTACCACTGAAACTAAACTAATTTACCTTAAAACTCTCTTTTATTAATTTATTTTCCTTTTATTCAGAAAAAGTGTGTAGTTAAGACTGCTATTAAAGTCCTAAACATATCAATCAAAGTACAACTTAAGTTCCTTGGTTGTGCTTGTATTCTATCTGTCTTGTAAACATAGCACATTCACCAAGCAGAACACACCAAGAATGGAAAAAGCAGAAATCATGAACCAAGTCTGCTAACCTCCCCAAGATTGATATTCATGACATGTTCAAAGAGTTGTTTTCTGTTTTTTACCATCAAATCTCAATTTTACAAAGTATATTTTTATTTCTCATCATCATGAAATTGCATGTATACTGAAGCTTCCTGGAAATTTTTTCCTGTTAAATAAAAGTAAAAAATAATCTGTCTAGTTTATTTACACTGAACCAAATAATATAATTCAAAGCATACACTGAATTTAGATGATGAAAATAATTTAGTCATTCTAATCTCTATAAAATAGAAGTTTTCACTTTGAGTTGGGCTCTGTATGTGTCATAGAGGGAAAAGGTTAGTAGATAACCATAAATTAAAATCACATTCTGGCATAGCATTCCAGTCTTTGAATTGCACCATGTTTCTTTCTGAAATGGCTTTTAGTGTTGTCATTGAATTTGCATGTCTATACTATTGAAATAGCCTCTTTATGATTTAAAGGAACAATAGCTTTTCTGGATGAATTTGTTACTTAATGTTTCCTTTGAATCTTTTAGCTTATCATAACACTCACTAAAATGCATTTTTTTCTGGGTTGCAAATGATAAAAAATTTAGCAAACACATGCAGATACAGATACACATGCACATACAGATATGGTACAATTCGAATCTCACAGAGAAACATCCTATGCATACTGATACATAGAAAAGTATGAAAACTTAGAAATTTCAGTTCTAACTGTTCATGTAATCAGAAAATTCTAGGCAAGAATGCCCTATGTACAAATTATTTATATTTATTTTAGCTTGAAGTTGATTAAAAAAATACATTTATGAAAGCAGTAACTATTTCAGCAGAATTTTTGAGTCTTGAACAAGAGACACATTCAAACTCACCAAAAAGTATAGAGTTAAAATCTGAATATTAAAGAGTATTCATTAAAGTGTATCCAGATGGGAAATCATGTGTTTGAACCCATGGATTAAATAAGAATCAAATAAGTAGTGAAACAAAAGCTAGAGCACTTCCGGGTTGCTATTTTCTAGAATTTGGTTTTGGGATCATTTACCCCCTGTCTTGGTTGCCATTGCTCATGCGAGACATTGTTCACTTCATATCCTCAGTTTATGAGTCATCAGCAGACCTCCCCGGGTCCAGGCTTTCCTTAGAAGTTAATTCATTTCATTCAAAGTCTGTCCAAATTCATTTTAGCAGGAAGAGCTTCCCTGATGATTCTTTTAAAAATATCAGCCCACCACTCATTGCACTTTATGTCTCCTGTGAAGTACTTGTACCCACCTCGTATGGTATGTGTGCATGGCTTTGCCCGTTTAGTCACCATTGTCTCCCTGCATCAGAAGGTAAACACTGGGAAACTCAAGTCTTTGCTTGGTTCTTTTCTGTTTTAGCACCTTAGAACTCAGTTACATCCTCCATAAATATCGGTTTTATGAAGGATTTCATTTGTGGTTGAGGGAAGGATACAATTCTAGTGTCATCCAGATAGTAGCATCATTCTACAAGAGGGCAGCCTACAATTCAACATTTCCAAGTCAGCAATGAATTCTCCAGTTCCTGGAAGCACTCTCCAACCTGCAAGCCCCACCCACCTTGTGTCCCCGCAAGATTCCCACATTCAGGTCTGACTTACAGCTGCCTCAGGTTCCTATTTCTGGTGACCCTACATAGACAGAGTCTTATTTCCTTGATAAGATCCTTCTGTTTCAAAGCCACTTCTACTGCATATCCATGGGATTTCACTGTGTCATCTAGTAAAATCTCTCTGGTCAACTCAGACTCCCTCCTCAACCTGCCCAACATTTCTGAAGCTTGTTAAAAGAGCATCATGGCCTTGCCTTTTTGGTCTTGGAATTCCTTGCCAGTGTTTCCTCTGTGGTTCACCGTTTACTCTGCTACAAATTATTTATATTTATTTTAGCTTGAAGTTGATTAAAAAAATACATTTATGAAAGCAGTAACTATTTCAGCAGAATTTTTGAGTCTTGAACAAGAGACACATTCAAACTCACCAAAAAGTATAGAGTTAAAATCTGAATATTAAAGAGTATTCATTAAAGTGTATCCAGATGGGAAATCATGTGTTTGAACCCATGGATTAAATAAGAATCAAATAAGTAGTGAAACAAAAGCTAGAGCACTTCCGGGTTGCTATTTTCTAGAATTTGGTTTTGGGATCATTTACCCCCTGTCTTGGTTGCCATTGCTCATGCGAGACATTGTTCACTTCATATCCTCAGTTTATGAGTCATCAGCAGACCTCCCCGGGTCCAGGCTTTCCTTAGAAGTTAATTCATTTCATTCAAAGTCTGTCCAAATTCATTTTAGCAGGAAGAGCTTCCCTGATGATTCTTTTAAAAATATCAGCCCACCACTCATTGCACTTTATGTCTCCTGTGAAGTACTTGTACCCACCTCGTATGGTATGTGTGCATGGCTTTGCCCGTTTAGTCACCATTGTCTCCCTGCATCAGAAGGTAAACACTGGGAAACTCAAGTCTTTGCTTGGTTCTTTTCTGTTTTAGCACCTTAGAACTCGGTTACATCCTCCATAAATATCGGTTTTATGAAGGATTTCATTTGTGGTTGAGGGAAGGATACAATTCTAGTGTCATCCAGATAGTAGCATCATTCTACAAGAGGGCAGCCTACAATTCAACATTTCCAAGTCAGCAATGAATTCTCCAGTTCCTGGAAGCACTCTCCAACCTGCAAGCCCCACCCACCTTGTGTCCCCGCAAGATTCCCACATTCAGGTCTGACTTACAGCTGCCTCAGGTTCCTATTTCTGGTGACCCTACATAGACAGAGTCTTATTTCCTTGATAAGATCCTTCTGTTTCAAAGCCACTTCTACTGCATATCCATGGGATTTCACTGTGTCATCTAGTAAAATCTCTCTGGTCAACTCAGACTCCCCTCCTCAACCTGCCCAACATTTCTGAAGCTTGTTAAAAGAGCATCATGGCCTTGCCTTTTTGGTCTTGGAATTCCTTGCCAGTGTTTCCTCTGTGGTTCACCGTTTACTCTGCTCCTGTGTCAGATTTTTAGTGTGCTTCCAGTTTCTGTGTCTATGCTTCTCCACTGAAGTAACTACCTGTAATTTATGACTTACTTTGGAATAGTGTGCCATAGTTTCAAAGTATTTGTATGTGCCTAGTAAGTTGCTTCAGTCATATCTGACTCCTTTCCACCCAATGCACTGAAACCTGCCAGGCTCCTCTGTCCATGGGATTCTCCAGGCAAGAATACTAGAGTGGGTTGCTATGTCCTCGTGCTCCTTCAGAGGATCTTCCCTATGCAGGGATCGAACCCACGTCTCTCAAGTCTTGTACATTGACAGGGGGGGGTTCTTTACCACTAGTGCTGTCCTGAAAGTCATTTATATGCATATTTTTCTATTTAGTTAAAAACAATACATTTCATTAACTGTTTTTCTTAATGACAGTTACCTTTTGAGTCTGCTTTTGGAAAAATGCATCTATCGATGCTTTCAAATTGTGGTGCTGGAGAAGACTCTTGAGAATCCCTGGACTGCAAGGAGATCCAACCAGTAATTATAATGGAAACCAACTTTGAATATTCATTGGAAGGACTGATGTTGAAGCTAAAACTCCAATACTCTGGCCACCTGATACAAAGAGATTTACTGGAAAAGGCCCTGAGACTGGGGAAAATGGATGGCAGATGGAAAAGGGGATGACAGAGGAAGAGATGGCTGGATGGAAACATCAATTCAATGAACATGAATTTGAGCAAATTCCAAGAGGCAGTGGAGGACAGAGGGGATTGGCATGCTGCAGTCTATAGGGTCACAAAGAATTGGACATGACTTACTGACAGAACAACGACACAGTCTATGTTCTCACACTAATAGAAAATGTTTCTCCTTCTTGTGACCTCAGTGAAAATCTCTTCTCAAAAGGGATAGATTTATTTGCTTGTGTGCATGTTCAGCCACTTCAATTGTGTCTAATATTTTGTAAACTTATGGACTGTAGCCCACCAGACTCCTCTGTCCATGGGATTTTCCAGACAAGAATACTGGAGCAGATTGCCATACCCTCGTCCAGGGGATATTCCTGCCCCAGGAATCAAACCTGAGTCTCCTTCTTCTCCTTCCTTGTAGGAGGATTCTTTGCCACCAAGCTGCTGGGGAAGCCCTGATAGATTCACCTTAAATTCCCTGCATTGTTTGGTGGCTAAGTCACGCCGAATCTTTTGACACCCCATGGACTATAGCTCTCAGGGTTCCTCTGTCCATGGGATTTCCCGGGCAAAAATACTGGAGTAGGTTGCCATTTCTTTCTCCAGGGGACCTTCTGAACCCAGGGATTGAATCTGTGTCTCCTGCATTGGCAGGTGTGTTCTTTACTGCTGAGCCACCTGGGAACCTCCCTAAAACTTCCCAAAGATTATTTTCCCAAATATCACATAAAAATCTCCCCAGTTATGGTTCCTACAGCTACTGAAATGGTCAATCCTATCCTATCCCTAATTTAATTTAAACTACATTTCTTATGCTTATGGACAACATTTAAAAATTAGAGACAATAGTGGAATAAAAGTAATTAAACATATTCTGTATCCTCAATAAATTATAGGCTTTATGTGTCCATAAGGAACTTTACAAATGTTATTTACTTTCATTAAAAGATGTGAGCAATAATAGCTTCACTGATGAGATAACTAGGAATAAAGGCATTAAGCATTTTCAAAGGGCAAGCAGTCCTTAAGTGATTAATTGAATCTAATTGCTCTTCTCCACTATGCTAATGAACCTTCTTTGTCCTGCTCCTGAAGTTCATTTAATCAGCACAGATTTGAATGCCTTGCCCTTGTGTGCTTATTGCCTGAGTTGCCCCAAGAAAATCAGAAGAGAGGATGTATGTAAACAGTCAACCCCTGTGTGCATGTGTGCTTGCATTGACTTTAGCCTTTGATCTGCTTCTCCATTGGAAAATTAAAAGGGGTTGAAACACTTGCTCAAGTTTACTTGGCCCTTTTTGAGGCATTTAGGGGGAGCAAAGCCAGTCTTCCCATGTGGTGCAGTTGATAAGGAATCCACCTGCCAATACATGACACTCAAGAGGCATGGATGTGATTCCTTGGTTGGAAAGATCCCCTGAAGAAGGAAATGGCAACTCATTCCAGAATTCTTGCCTGAAAAGTTCTATAGACAGAGGAGCCTGGTGGGCTACGGTCCATGATTTCACAAAGAGTCAGACATGATTGAGTACATGTATACCTGCACAGGGAGCAAAGCAAGTCTGACCACCTTTCTTAAGTACTGGTTCCTCTCATTTCCAGGGGTTCCAAAAGGATGGGTCTTGTCATCTAGATTCAGTTGGAACATTGTAAAATACTTTGGATAAAGCTAAAGAATGTGAAAACTTCAAATTGAGTTCCTGAGAAAGGGAAGCACTTATTGTGAATATTTGATACCTGATAGCAGACTTTCTGCAAAATATTTGCTTTTGTTTTTGTCGTGGCTAAGCACCATTGCACCACAGCAAGAAAATTTAGCTAAGTCAGTACTTTGAATGATATGATTGGGGTAAAATCTATCAATAAATATATGTATTTGTTTTCTTTTTCAGACACCATCAATTTGCATAGAAGTCACTAAAAGTGATCATTTACAAATGGAATAATCAATGAGACATTCATAATAGCAAAAATATTACAACTACAGTAAGGTTCAAAAATAAGGGCTGTTACCTCATGAATAAGCTAGACTAGCAGTTTGGGATAAATTGAGAGTGTAGCATTTAAAAATATGTAATTACCATATGTAAAGCATATAGCCAGTGGAAATTTGCTATACGTTTCAGGGAGTTCCAATCAGGTGCTCTGTGACAATTCAGAGCAGTGGGGTGGTGTAGGAGGCTGACCCAAGAGGGAGGGGACATCTGTATACATATGGCTGATTCATGTTGATGTATGGCAGAAACAAACACAATATTGTGAAGCAATGATCTTCCAATTATAAATAAATAGATCTAAAAAGCAAGAAAAAACAAAAATGGTAATCATGATCAAGCATTTAACATAGTATCAAAATGCAAGAAAATTTTCAATAAAAATTTATTGAAAAAAAATTTTAAAAAGGAGCTTGGTTATGAAGAATACAGAACAAGAGTGTTGTTTCATAACCAACATATTGTTAACGTGACTCCTACAGACACTCAGTGTTACTTTATAGAGACAGAGGACATTGAAGCCCAGTGCCACTCAAATTTGACCCACAAAGAAAGCATCACATCACTCAGTCTGCACTATTTGATGTATGTTGTGTAGAAAAGCCCATTTAAGCAAAGGGTCTGCAGGAAATCATCAAAAGCACCTCTTCATCACAGTGAAATAATGAGACGAAAATGAAGACAGAAGCTAGACAATAAAAAGAGATAACATTTAGTTACCAAAGCAATATAAGAAATGAGAGGTCAATTCTAGGGAAAAAGGAATAGGTCAAGTCTGTTAGTACCATGGGAGCAGAAAAAAAATATATACGATTTTAGTTTGGTGGCTTGTGAAGATTAGAAATATTACACAGCTTCCATGGCATTTGGATATAGCCACAGAGGATACGTTATGTTTGAGCTTATTTAGACCCTTGACCTACACATTCAGAACACAGGATTTGAAATTCTTTTAAGCGTTTCAAAAGAGCCTTGAATCAGCTTCATTAATACCAAAGGTTCAAAAAATTTTTTTAAAATAACATTTAAATCAATAAAAGACATTCATAATAGCAAAAATATTACAACTACAGTAAGGTTCAAAAATAAGGGCTGTTACCTCATGAATAAGCTAGACTAGCAGTTTGGGATAAATTGAGAGTGTAGCATTTAAAAATATGTAATTACCATATGTAAAGCATATAGCCAGTGGAAATTTGCTATACGTTTCAGGGAGTTCCAATCAGGTGCTCTGTGACAATTCAGAGCAGTGGGGTGGTGTAGGAGGCTGACCCAAGAGGGAGGGGACATCTGTATACATATGGCTGATTCATGTTGATGTATGGCAGAAACAAACACAATATTGTGAAGCAATGATCTTCCAATTATAAATAAATAGATCTAAAAAGCAAGAAAAAACAAAAATGGTAATCATGATCAAGCATTTAACATAGTATCAAAATGCAAGAAAATTTTCAATAAAAATTTATTGAAAAAAAATTTTAAAAAGGAGCTTGGTTATGAAGAATACAGAACAAGAGTGTTGTTTCATAACCAACATATTGTTAACGTGACTCCTACAGACACTCAGTGTTACTTTATAGAGACAGAGGACATTGAAGCCCAGTGCCACTCAAATTTGACCCACAAAGAAAGCATCACATCACTCAGTCTGCACTATTTGATGTATGTTGTGTAGAAAAGCCCATTTAAGCAAAGGGTCTGCAGGAAATCATCAAAAGCACCTCTTCATCACAGTGAAATAATGAGACGAAAATGAAGACAGAAGCTAGACAATAAAAAGAGATAACATTTAGTTACCAAAGCAATATAAGAAATGAGAGGTCAATTCTAGGGAAAAAGGAATAGGTCAAGTCTGTTAGTACCATGGGAGCAGAAAAAAAATATATACGATTTTAGTTTGGTGGCTTGTGAAGATTAGAAATATTACACAGCTTCCATGGCATTTGGATATAGCCACAGAGGATACGTTATGTTTGAGCTTATTTAGACCCTTGACCTACACATTCAGAACACAGGATTTGAAATTCTTTTAAGCGTTTCAAAAGAGCCTTGAATCAGCTTCATTAATACCAGGGTTCAATGATAACATTAAAGGACCAGTATCATTAAAAATAAATGGTGTGCCTGTGTGTATACTAAGTCACTTGAGTCGTGTCGAGCTCTTTGCAACCCTATAGACTGTAGCCCACCAGGGTCATCTGTCCAGGCAAGAATACTGGAGTGGGCAGCCATTTCCTTCTCCAGGGGATCGTCCTGATTCAGGGGTTCAAACTAGGTCTCTTGCATTAGCAGGTAGGTTTTTCACTACTAACGTCACCAGGGAATCCCCAAAATATATGGTTCTTTCATTCAAGGAAATACTGTGCAGCTATTGATAACAATATGGCGAACATATTCATTGAATACTGACAGTGCATAAAACATGAGCATAAATAATTGTGATATTAAAAACTGGTGATCAGAACAAATGTGAATTGTGCTGAGTTTTGTTTCAGTTGTGTACCAGCTGTTCACAAACATGTCCCCCAAAGACTGAAGTACCTGCGTAGGAGGATAACGGGCTCTTTTACCTTTATTTTATTTTTTCTTTGATGCATTTTCTCACGCTTTTACAATGAGCATTTATTAGATAGCCAGAAGAAAGAAGAATATAATAAGAATGAACTGAATCAGTTCTCTGTGTCTGTTTTTTTTTATATTACAATGTAGTGTCTGCAAAGAGAGAGAGGTTACAGCCATTCTTTTTATTTATTTATATTAAAATTTTCATTGCAAGATAGTTGATTTACATTTCAGATGTATAACAAAGTGATTCAACTATATACATACATATTTATATATACATATTTATATATATTTTTCAGATCCTTTTACATTAGAAGTCATTCCAAGATACTGAATATACCTCCCTGAGCTATACAGTACTTTATAAATTATATGTACTGTGTATCTGTTCATCATTCTCTTTTCAACAGCAAAGTGGCTGTACTGTCAGCAGCCACGCTAATGAATGGGAAATGCAGTCTTCCCTTCCACCCTTATTCCCTTTAACCCTGATGCTACTAACTCCCTAGACTTTCCCCACCTCATATCCAAATCCCATAAACCAGTCCATGATGCTATGTGTCATCAGTGGTCACCAGACTAGAGACACTGAGGAAAGGCAGTGAGTGGGAACAGTGCCCTACCCCTGCCTGGGCATTGCCACCTTGTGGAAGAACGCTCATGCAGAGTAGTGACCTGACCTCTACATGGTTCTGGGTGTGCTATGCAGGCCTTGGCATATGAAGAAGGAATCAGGCATTTTAAATGATAATGAAGATTATCGACTATTTTAAGAGCTTGCTCATCTATAGAAATATTTAATTGCTTTTACAAGAAGGCAAGTGAAATTAGAAGCCAAGTGAGAGTGAAATCAAAGTGAGAATCCCTATGGGGTAAAAGCTAATGCAGACGTGAAGTTAATGCATTTGGTTCTCTTCTTGGTTTTAATTATATTCATCTAGTCTTTACCCTCTATGGGTAACCAATGTTTCTTTTCAAGTGAAGATAAAATACCAAGCTTAAAAAGAAGCACTAGCTTTATTATACGTTAAAATTTGCATTTTGTTAGTGACACTGTGATATTATTTTCTGAGGAATAGTAAACCATTTTCATAAGGAAACATGAAATGCTTTTTAACTACATATATTAGGAACCTCTTTCTAGGGAGACAGATGATGTCATTTTTTCCTAAGTATAGGTTTATTTAAATTTTTGCTCTCATCACTTTGTGTTCATGGAAGAGTTTCTGGGAATAAAATTTCCTCAACTAAGTGCTGGTGGCATTTGAAACATCTCAAAGATCCTATCTGATATGTTAGTAAATGCTGTGGAGGAAGTTCCCAAACTGGAGAAAGATGGTGAGACCATTGTCTGTAGCGCCTATGTGGTCCTCTGGCTCTTCCTATCCCATTATTAAGTTCGGGACATGGATGACATGCTTTTACATTAAAGTGTTATACCTCCCTGAGCTATACAGTACTTTATAAATTATATGTACTGTGTATCTGTTCATCATTCTCTTTTCAACAGCAAAGTGGCTGTACTGTCAGCAGCCACGCTAATGAATGGGAAATGCAGTCTTCCCTTCCACCCTTATTCCCTTTAACCCTGATGCTACTAACTCCCTAGACTTTCCCCACCTCATATCCAAATCCCATAAACCAGTCCATGATGCTATGTGTCATCAGTGGTCACCAGACTAGAGACACTGAGGAAAGGCAGTGAGTGGGAACAGTGCCCTACCCCTGCCTGGGCATTGCCACCTTGTGGAAGAACGCTCATGCAGAGTAGTGACCTGACCTCTACATGGTTCTGGGTGTGCTATGCAGGCCTTGGCATATGAAGAAGGAATCAGGCATTTTAAATGATAATGAAGATTATCGACTATTTTAAGAGCTTGCTCATCTATAGAAATATTTAATTGCTTTTACAAGAAGGCAAGTGAAATTAGAAGCCAAGTGAGAGTGAAATCAAAGTGAGAATCCCTATGGGGTAAAAGCTAATGCAGACGTGAAGTTAATGCATTTGGTTCTCTTCTTGGTTTTAATTATATTCATCTAGTCTTTACCCTCTATGGGTAACCAATGTTTCTTTTCAAGTGAAGATAAAATACCAAGCTTAAAAAGAAGCACTAGCTTTATTATACGTTAAAATTTGCATTTTGTTAGTGACACTGTGATATTATTTTCTGAGGAATAGTAAACCATTTTCATAAGGAAACATGAAATGCTTTTTAACTACATATATTAGGAACCTCTTTCTAGGGAGACAGATGATGTCATTTTTTCCTAAGTATAGGTTTATTTAAATTTTTGCTCTCATCACTTTGTGTTCATGGAAGAGTTTCTGGGAATAAAATTTCCTCAACTAAGTGCTGGTGGCATTTGAAACATCTCAAAGATCCTATCTGATATGTTAGTAAATGCTGTGGAGGAAGTTCCCAAACTGGAGAAAGATGGTGAGACCATTGTCTGTAGCGCCTATGTGGTCCTCTGGCTCTTCCTATCCCATTATTAAGTTAAATACGGGTACATGGATGACATGCTTTTACATTAAAGTGTTACATGCTTTCTCGTCTATTATCCATATGAGGTTCATATGTCCTTAATTCAATTTTTATTTTCAAATTTATATCATTAATATATTAGCTAAGGAAAGCATTCAGATAATATAGAACACTGGGCAACCCCCCTAATATAATTCAGGTATTGTGTGATAAATTTAAGTCTCTGATATTTCATTCTATTTATGCCCATTTATCGGTGAAAGAAGTGGGATCTGGTGAAAGTAATTAATTTGCAACCTTGCACAGCTAGTTTATGGAAGAACAAATAACACAGTTCACATAAGCCTGAATTTGAGCATATTTATTACACTTTCACTCTCTAGGAGCTATTTCAATGTTAAACCAAACTCAAATTTTTTATCCTCACAATATTCTTGGAATATAAAACATTTCAAAGACAGCAATGAACCCTAATTTAAAAGGGAAAAGAAATATTGGGGGATTTGAAGTCGTGAATAGACATTTAAAAAAGCATTTCCACATTCTAAGTATTTGTATCCCCACTTTGTTATGCCCTCTGTGGACTATTAATCATTTTCTGTGTATAATGAACAACTCCCATAGCCCAAAAGGAAAACTACATGCATATGTGTGTGTGTTTGTGTGTGTATGTGTTTGCACACACACAGTCATACACACACATACAGGCATACACCACATAGAAATCCACACATTGTGGCTACAAGCTTGGTGGACCAGATGCCTACTTTTGCCTAGCAAATTAATGATAGTGAGGACAGAGTAGCTTTTTCTTTTTTTTTAAACATTTATTTATTTATTTATTTTGGCGTGGGTGGGGAGGGAGGGGGGTGGGTGGGCCACTTCCACTGGTCTTTCATTTGTCTAGTTTCATCCATCTTTGTTCTTTAGCCCATGTGGGCCTCCCATCGCGGTGACCTCTGTTGTCGCAGAGCACCGGCTCTGGGCACGTGCACTCCAGAGCTCCGGCTCAGTAATTGAGCACATCGGTCCAGCCGCTCCAAGGCACATGGGATCTTCCCAGGCCAGGGATCGAACCAGTGCCCCTTGCACTGCAAGGCGCTGTCCTTACCCACTGGACCACCAAGGAAGCCCCCAGTAGCTTTTTCTTAAACAAAGTTTATTAATTTGGCTTCTACATCTTTGGTTTGGCCAGGGCGCAGTAGGGCTGGCTTATTTCTGCTCTGCGTGATGTTGGTTGGGGTGGCTCTGCTGGGGATGGAAGAGCTGCTTCCTGATGGAAAATGGCAGGTGAATCAGTGCTGAGCTAGACCAATCGGGTCAGTCATGGCTACAGAACAAAGGAAAAGAACCTCTCCACATGAGTATTTTCTTGCCTTTCAGGGCTTCTTCACAGCCTAACGACTTAGTTCCCAGTGGGTACATTTCAGGATTTCCAGGTGGCACTAGTGGTAAAGAACATGCCTGCCAATGCAGGAGACTTAAGCTAATGTTATTACACTTTCACTCTCTAGGAGCTATTTCAATGTTAAACCAAACTCAAATTTTTTATCCTCACAATATTCTTGGAATATAAAACATTTCAAAGACAGCAATGAACCCTAATTTAAAAGGGAAAAGAAATATTGGGGGATTTGAAGTCGTGAATAGACATTTAAAAAAGCATTTCCACATTCTAAGTATTTGTATCCCCACTTTGTTATGCCCTCTGTGGACTATTAATCATTTTCTGTGTATAATGAACAACTCCCATAGCCCAAAAGGAAAACTACATGCATATGTGTGTGTGTTTGTGTGTGTATGTGTTTGCACACACACAGTCATACACACACATACAGGCATACACCACATAGAAATCCACACATTGTGGCTACAAGCTTGGTGGACCAGATGCCTACTTTTGCCTAGCAAATTAATGATAGTGAGGACAGAGTAGCTTTTTCTTTTTTAAGATTTATTTATTTATTTATTTTGGCGTGGGTGGGGAGGGAGGGGGGTGGGTGGGCCACTTCCACTGGTCTTTCATTTGTCTAGTTTCATCCATCTTTGTTCTTTAGCCCATGTGGGCCTCCCATCGCGGTGACCTCTGTTGTCGCAGAGCACCGGCTCTGGGCACGTGCACTCCAGAGCTCCGGCTCAGTAATTGAGCACATCGGTCCAGCCGCTCCAAGGCACATGGGATCTTCCCAGGCCAGGGATCGAACCAGTGCCCCTTGCACTGCAAGGCGCTGTCCTTACCCACTGGACCACCAAGGAAGCCCCCAGTAGCTTTTTCTTAAACAAAGTTTATTAATTTGGCTTCTACATCTTTGGTTTGGCCAGGGCGCAGTAGGGCTGGCTTATTTCTGCTCTGCGTGATGTTGGTTGGGGTGGCTCTGCTGGGGATGGAAGAGCTGCTTCCTGATGGAAAATGGCAGGTGAATCAGTGCTGAGCTAGACCAATCGGGTCAGTCATGGCTACAGAACAAAGGATGCAACTCCTTCCTCATGAACCTCTCCACATGAGTATTTTCTTGCCTTTCAGGGCTTCTTCACAGCCTAACGACTTAGTTCCCAGTGGGTACATTTCAGGATTTCCAGGTGGCACTAGTGGTAAAGAACATGCCTGCCAATGCAGGAGACTTAAGAGACATGGGTTTGATCCCTGGGATGGGAAGCTCTCCTGGAGAAGGAAACGGCAACCCAATCCAGTGTTCTTGCCTGGAGAATCCCATGGATGGAGGAGCCTGGCGGGCTACAGTCCATGGGTTCACAAAGGCTCAGACACGACTGAAACGACTTAGCAAGCACGCATGCACCGGTACACGCCAGGAGGGGCAGACCGAGCTTTGTCAAGATTAAGACTCATCGTCAGATGAGCCCCACTTCTTAATAAGAGGATTGGCACTGGTTGAGTAGTAGCAGGCACATGCAAGTAAAATTAAATAAGAGTTTTCTCTACTCATTCTGAGTTTTAAATAAGGAAATAAAAGCAGCAGTTGCCACAGACAATCTAAAATTGATTTTATGTTCAACTTGAGCACTCTGTTGTAAAATCAAGTTCTCCCTGGGTACACATCTAGAAGGGTATATATTTTAAATCTTCTAGCTTTAAGTTGCCAGTCTTTATGTTCCCAACAGCACACATGTTACTTTTTTAAAGAAGTATGCCTGGTGGACTGTAAGAATCTTATTTTTCCAAATGTTACTTAAAATTATCATTTTTTTTCTCTTCCGGCCAGCACTGAACTGATTTCATTATGTTCTGCTCAGCACCTGACACACTGCTTTGCACACCTGGGCACTTAATAATGTGATTTGATGATGAATTCCTATTATAAAATCCTCCATGAGATTCAAAACTATTTCACTGTATGATTTGGGTTATGACATTTGACAAAAGTATTTTTTTCCTTTTATTCATTTAATAAATATTTATTGAGGATTCTCAAGGTCAGAGTTTTTAATTATGGGCTTTGAGAATAGAATTGAAGGAATCAAATATATAGCTAATCTTTTTTTTGAAATTATATAAGCTCAGGGTCAGATGACAGAATTTAAATCTATTTATTCAGAGCTCTCCCAGTGGCTAAATTTCATGCCGAAATTTCCAGCCCATTTTTGGGCTTCTTCACAGCCTAACGACTTAGTTCCCAGTGGGTACATTTCAGGATTTCCAGGTGGCACTAGTGGTAAAGAACATGCCTGCCAATGCAGGAGACTTAAGAGACATGGGTTTGATCCCTGGGATGGGAAGCTCTCCTGGAGAAGGAAACGGCAACCCAATCCAGTGTTCTTGCCTGGAGAATCCCATGGATGGAGGAGCCTGGCGGGCTACAGTCCATGGGTTCACAAAGGCTCAGACACGACTGAAACGACTTAGCAAGCACGCATGCACCTGTACACGCCAGGAGAGTCAGACCGAAGCTTTGTCAAGATTAAGACTCATCGTCAGATGAGCCCCACTTCTTAATAAGAGGATTGGCACTGGTTGAGTAGTAGCAGGCACATGCAAGTAAAATTAAATAAGAGTTTTCTCTACTCATTCTGAGTTTTAAATAAGGAAATAAAAGCAGCAGTTGCCACAGACAATCTAAAATTGATTTTATGTTCAACTTGAGCACTCTGTTGTAAAATCAAGTTCTCCCTGGGTACACATCTAGAAGGGTATATATTTTAAATCTTCTAGCTTTAAGTTGCCAGTCTTTATGTTCCCAACAGCACACATGTTACTTTTTTAAAGAAGTATGCCTGGTGGACTGTAAGAATCTTATTTTTCCAAATGTTACTTAAAATTATCATTTTTTTTCTCTTCCGGCCAGCACTGAACTGATTTCATTATGTTCTGCTCAGCACCTGACACACTGCTTTGCACACCTGGGCACTTAATAATGTGATTTGATGATGAATTCCTATTATAAAATCCTCCATGAGATTCAAAACTATTTCACTGTATGATTTGGGTTATGACATTTGACAAAAGTATTTTTTTCCTTTTATTCATTTAATAAATATTTATTGAGGATTCTCAAGGTCAGAGTTTTTAATTATGGGCTTTGAGAATAGAATTGAAGGAATCAAATATATAGCTAATCTTTTTTTTTTTTGAAATTATATAAGCTCAGGGTCAGATGACAGAATTTAAATCTATTTATTCAGCTTAGGTATATACAAGGCTATGCATAAAGGCCATACCCTTGTCCTTTGAGAGTGGGTGCAGTATTTTTAGGTCACTTTGGAATATAAGACAGTTACTCAACAGTCAATTCAGCAGGCATTCTGCACAAATAGCCAGAAAAAATATCTTTCTTTCTCTATATCAGGGAGTCCATTGTGCTTTTCTGATTGTAGTTGTGTTTTATGTCTGCATTTTAATATTCTGAAATACCTATTAAGCATATAAAATTAGTGTGATACCCTGGACAATTTTCATTATTCTTTCATTTAAATTGTCTCTATTGAAAATGGATTCGAACAGCAAAATTGAAGCTAAAATACTTAGAAGTTGATATGTATTTAAAAAAAGCACTTTTGTCACTCTTTCAAATTCATGTTTCCAATACAATCTAGAGATGAACCCCTAGGAGGCCCTGGTTCGTGGTGTGATTGTTTAAATTATTTTCTCTTTGGGGCCATCCTTGGAGGTCCAGTGTTTAAGACTTTGTGTATCCACGGTGAGGAGCAAGGGAAAGTGTGAGTTCAATTCCTGGTTGGGGAACTAAAATCCCACATGTTGCAAGACCTAAATAAGTAAATTAATAAGCTGGTTTAAATTATTCTCAATTCAGTGAGTGTTTTTCTGACCCCCATACGTGATTCTGCATAAACCAATCAGGTTCATTCTACTGAAACCAATCAGGTGGCAACAGCATACCTTTGTCTATAAATGAAAAACTTTGATTTTCACCTTTTCACTCACTTACTCACTCTTTCTCTCCTCTCCCAAGTCAGTTCAGTTCAGCTCAGTTGCTCAGTTAGGTCAACTCTTTGTGACTTCATTGACTGCAGCATGCCAGGTTTCCCTGTCCGTCACCATTTCTGGGAGCTTGCTCAAACTCACGTCCATTGAGTCAGTAATGCTGTCCAACCATCTCATCTTCTGTCATCCCCTTCTCCTTCTGCCTTCTGTTTTTCCCAGCATCAGGGTCTTTTCCAATGAATCATCTCATTGAGTGATTCTCAAGGTCAGAGTTTTTAATTATGGGCTTTGAGAATAGAATTGAAGGAATCAAATATATAGCTAATCTTTTTTTTGAAATTATATAAGCTCAGGGTCAGATGACAGAATTTAAATCTATTTATTCAGCTTAGGTATATACAAGGCTATGCATAAAGGCCATACCCTTGTCCTTTGAGAGTGGGTGCAGTATTTTTAGGTCACTTTGGAATATAAGACAGTTACTCAACAGTCAATTCAGCAGGCATTCTGCACAAATAGCCAGAAAAAATATCTTTCTTTCTCTATATCAGGGAGTCCATTGTGCTTTTCTGATTGTAGTTGTGTTTTATGTCTGCATTTTAATATTCTGAAATACCTATTAAGCATATAAAATTAGTGTGATACCCTGGACAATTTTCATTATTCTTTCATTTAAATTGTCTCTATTGAAAATGGATTCGAACAGCAAAATTGAAGCTAAAATACTTAGAAGTTGATATGTATTTAAAAAAAGCACTTTTGTCACTCTTTCAAATTCATGTTTCCAATACAATCTAGAGATGAACCCCTAGGAGGCCCTGGTTCGTGGTGTGATTGTTTAAATTATTTTCTCTTTGGGGCCATCCTTGGAGGTCCAGTGTTTAAGACTTTGTGTATCCACGGTGAGGAGCAAGGGAAAGTGTGAGTTCAATTCCTGGTTGGGGAACTAAAATCCCACATGTTGCAAGACCTAAATAAGTAAATTAATAAGCTGGTTTAAATTATTCTCAATTCAGTGAGTGTTTTTCTGACCCCCATACGTGATTCTGCATAAACCAATCAGGTTCATTCTACTGAAACCAATCAGGTGGCAACAGCATACCTTTGTCTATAAATGAAAAACTTTGATTTTCACCTTTTCACTCACTTACTCATTCTTTCTCTCCTCTCCCAAGTCAGTTCAGTTCAGCTCAGTTGCTCAGTTAGGTCAACTCTTTGTGACTTCATTGACTGCAGCATGCCAGGTTTCCCTGTCCGTCACCATTTCTGGGAGCTTGCTCAAACTCACGTCCATTGAGTCAGTAATGCTGTCCAACCATCTCATCTTCTGTCATCCCCTTCTCCTTCTGCCTTCTGTTTTTCCCAGCATCAGGGTCTTTTCCAATGAATCATCTCATTGCATCAGGTGGCCAAAGTATTGGAGCTTCAGCTTCAGCATCAGTTCTTCCAAAGAATATTCAGGGTTGCTTTCCTTTAGGATTGATGGGTTTGATCTTTTTGCATGCCAAGGGGCTCTTAAGAATCTTCTCCAAAAACACATTAGGAATTAAAAGTACATCACCTCAGGTCAGTGATATATTTTTAATTCCTAATGAAATTAAAGTGTAGACCTCAGTCTTCCTCCTCACTTTCTTTCATTTCCAAGAAGAGGGGTGTGTCACAGGTCGACCCAAAGTTGTGAGCCTGTCACAGCTGGACACACACAATACGGCCAGGGTTCTACTCTCTTGGCCTCAGGCTGGGTCTATGGACAGGCCATTCAGTCTCAGTGGTACTAAATGCATGACTATTTTATCTCGGCTAATATGCTAAGAAAGATGTTCATTCTTCACGTGTGTGTGTCCTGTCCCTCAGGCTGCTCTGTCCATGGGATTCTCCAGGCAAGAATAGTGGAGTGGGTTGTTATTTTCTCCTCTAGGGTATCTTCCCACCCTGGAATCAAACCCGTGTCTTTTGCGTCTCCTGCATTGGCAGATGGATTCCTTATCACTAATGCCACCTGGGAGGCCCATTCTTCCTGTAAGCGTATTCGTTTTCTTCTCCAGCTAAAGATTGTTAGTAAACTATTGACAATAGTTTGTTTTATTTTATACTTGCATTCATGTACTGTGCTAAAAGAATATTATTTTGCATATCAGAGAAGAACAGGTGCTGACAAGACAAGACTGTCTTGGTGCAATTCTGTATCCACTGTTACACATGCAATTGCTTTTTTATAGGTTCTATGTCTGTATGTGGCAGAGCATTTCTACAACTTGAGATTGAGTATATTAATATTCCTTTTCCTGGGTTGAAATGAGTTATTTCCTCTATTCAAATACACTTTCTTTTTATTGCAACTCACTTGAATTGCTCTTCAGACACAAGGAAAGTTCAAATCTGTTTGATTTCATAATGATCTGCTTCAACCTGAAATGATAGGATGAAAACTTGGATTTTATAGTTTAATTAATTTTTTCATAAAGTGTGTTAGTTACTAAAACTTATGTTGCTTTTCTATATTGAGCTGTTTACTGCTATAATAAACAACTTACATCAATTGATAAGATCTCCTGCCTTTGATGGGAACACATGGTCATTGGAGAAACTAACCAGGTTAAAGGCGTTGTTATTAGAGTCATAATTAAATTTGGGGGAAATGGGTGTACTGACATTTAATACATGAACAATACAGCTCCTTGCAGTGTTTATCCCTTGTACTTAATAAATTATCATAATACTAAAAATGGACTGTGGAGCAGGAATTTGTTCATCTCTTTCTTCCTTTTCTGTGTTCATCTGTCCCTACACTTTTCCTAACCCTTCCAATGAATGAGCAAATGATTCCAGGTTTCAGCCTTTCCTATCTTCTGGCAGTAACATCCACATGAATTTCTTACAGTCAACAACAACTATTTTGAAATAATTGGCAATAAATATACCAGACATCTAAATAATTTCTTAATGGTTTAGAGTTGAAAAGGAAACTGTATTGACTCATTGACCTTGTACACCTCCTGGAGATCTACAGAATGAGGTATTTGAAAGCCTTTAACTCATTGTTACCAGGTAACATTAGACAAAACAAGCTGTGTATCCCTTGAGGACCTGATCTAACATAAAAGATTATATTTAAAATTGCATTCTTTCTCCAAACAATAATTACAATTATGAGATGTTTGTTTTCATGCAAACTGTTTTTCTTAAACTGTTTAATATTTATTATTATTATTAATCATTTAATTTAATTTAAAAACTTTTTAGATTTTTGTTGTTCACAGTCATGTATGTTCCCAAGTCAGTCATATGCATATCCCTGGCACCTAGTTATAACTCAGAAAATATGATAATCAGTTTTTGTGCCTATATAAACTCTGTATAAATAACTTATTGGACTATTTTTCAATATTTAACGTTTAGACAGCATTACATTTTTTACTGTATTTTTGAAGGTATATGATAGTGGATTGCATCAATTAGGGTATCATGAGGTGTGAATTTGGAGAACATATTCTAATTTTCTCTTAAAGAGTAATTAGACAGTCAAACAATGTTTTAGAATTCTGTGGTTTCATCATTTACTTCAAACTTAACATTAGAATAGTGACTGCAAAGGCAGAAAAAAAAGGTTCAATAGATTTTCTAATAGCATTTTTTTAACATTGTAAGTTTTTCTGAGAGCATTTATTTAGTAAAATAAGGCCATATGATAATGAGTTAATACCTGATTTTATTCTTTCTACAAATTTTTTTTTGGGGGGGGGTCGGGTCGGGGAGGGAGGGGGTGGACGGGCCACTTCTATTGGTCTTTCATTTATCTATTTTCATCTATCTTTGTTCTTTGGCCCGTGTGGGCCTCCCATCGCAGTGGCCTCTGTTGTCACAGAGCACCGGCTCTGGGCGCATGCGCTCCAGAGCTCCGACTCAGTAATTGGACACATCTGTCCAGTGGCTCCACGGCACGTGGGATCTTCCCAGGCCAGGGATCACACTGGCACCCCTTACACTGCAAAGCGGTGTCCTTACCCACTGGACCACCAGGGAAGCCCTTTCTACAAATTTTTAGCATTAACATCTCAAATCACAATTTGAGACCATAAAAATGAGTTGTAAAAAGAAACGGCACCTGTTTTAGAGGAGAGTTGCAGTATCTTTGAAGTAAAGTCCATTTTTATCCTGACTAGAGAGGTGTCATTTCAATTAGGGTTGATTCATACTCTAAATGGTAATGAATATTAGTGTGATACACAGCATTTCCATTTTGTGTGTGTTAGTCACTCAGTCATGTCTGACTGTTTGCAATCCCATGTACTGTAGCCCACTAGGTTTCTCTGTCTATGGAATTCTCCAGGCAAGAATACTGAATTGGGTTGCTATTTCTGTCTCCAATTTGCATATTAACTAGGCTTAAATTCATTAAGTCTGTTTTATTTGGAATTATAGATGATAATAATGTATATTCCAACTTAATATTCTGAACTAAATGTAAGGGATATAAACTAAAGGAAATAGTTTTGATAAGAGATTTTCCAGCTGGCAAAGTAGAAAGCAAAACAAAACAAAAATTTTCCTGAAGCAAAGGCAGACTGGCACCTGAAAATCAAAAGTCCCATGATGGGGTGCGGGAGGGCAAGTGGGGGGAAAAATGTGAAAATTCTGAAACAGACCTGCCAACACGAAGCCAGATGCTGGTTGAATGATAAGAAATCCAGATATTGAGGAAAATATGAACATGGCCTCAGCATTTTCTAAAGTAGCTTTTAACACATAAAGACTGGAAACACTTTTACAAATTTCTGAAGAGAACATATCCCAAGAGTTATTTACTTATCTCAATTATTCTCCACATATAAAATCAAAAGATATATCCAGCCAATTTTACAAGATTTTAGAGGACACTTGACAGTGAATATTGAAGCTAGAAATAAAATAAGAAAAGGACTGATGGAAAATATTTAAATATTTTAATGTAGAGAAATAAAGGTAAATAATTATAAGAAGTGCTTTTATATAATAACAGGCAAATGCTATAAATAATGACAGTAAAATAAAAATGTAAGGTTCTGAAGTTAGGAAAGGTCAAAAGAAGTATAAATGCAAACTTTCCTCTGCTTATAACAACAGCAGATAGATCATCAAACCTTACACTGCAAAGCGGTGTCCTTACCCACTGGACCACCAGGGAAGCCCTTTCTACAAATTTTTAGCATTAACATCTCAAATCACAATTTGAGACCATAAAAATGAGTTGTAAAAAGAAACGGCACCTGTTTTAGAGGAGAGTTGCAGTATCTTTGAAGTAAAGTCCATTTTTATCCTGACTAGAGAGGTGTCATTTCAATTAGGGTTGATTCATACTCTAAATGGTAATGAATATTAGTGTGATACACAGCATTTCCATTTTGTGTGTGTTAGTCACTCAGTCATGTCTGACTGTTTGCAATCCCATGTACTGTAGCCCACTAGGTTTCTCTGTCTATGGAATTCTCCAGGCAAGAATACTGAATTGGGTTGCTATTTCTGTCTCCAATTTGCATATTAACTAGGCTTAAATTCATTAAGTCTGTTTTATTTGGAATTATAGATGATAATAATGTATATTCCAACTTAATATTCTGAACTAAATGTAAGGGATATAAACTAAAGGAAATAGTTTTGATAAGAGATTTTCCAGCTGGCAAAGTAGAAAGCAAAACAAAACAAAAATTTTCCTGAAGCAAAGGCAGACTGGCACCTGAAAATCAAAAGTCCCATGATGGGGTGCGGGAGGGCAAGTGGGGGAAAATGTGAAAATTCTGAAACAGACCTGCCAACACGAAGCCAGATGCTGGTTGAATGATAAGAAATCCAGATATTGAGGAAAATATGAACATGGCCTCAGCATTTTCTAAAGTAGCTTTTAACACATAAAGACTGGAAACACTTTTACAAATTTCTGAAGAGAACATATCCCAAGAGTTATTTACTTATCTCAATTATTCTCCACATATAAAATCAAAAGATATATCCAGCCAATTTTACAAGATTTTAGAGGACACTTGACAGTGAATATTGAAGCTAGAAATAAAATAAGAAAAGGACTGATGGAAAATATTTAAATATTTTAATGTAGAGAAATAAAGGTAAATAATTATAAGAAGTGCTTTTATATAATAACAGGCAAATGCTATAAATAATGACAGTAAAATAAAAATGTAAGGTTCTGAAGTTAGGAAAGGTCAAAAGAAGTATAAATGCAAACTTTCCTCTGCTTATAACAACAGCAGATAGATCATCAAACTAAATTAAAATTAAAGTCAGAAAAGGTTCTCAGACCATATATTGATGTTTCTTATAGTATTTTTTTTCTTAGCTCCAGAAAAATCTCCTATATAACTGATGCTATATTTCATTAACATTAGTAAATGGTTAATTATATTATATGCAGCCCTAATGAAGAAAGATAAAGGATATAAATAAACTATGCATGTACGCTCAGTCCTGTCTGACTCTTTGTGATCCCATGGACTATGGCCTTCAAGTTTCCTCTGTTCATAGGATCTCTCAGGAAAGAATACTGGAGTGGGTTACCATTTCCTTCTTCAAGGGGTCTTCCTGACCCAGGGAATGAACCTGTATTTCCTGAGTCCTCTGCATCAGCAGGCAGATTCTTTACCACTGAGCCACCTGGGAAGTCCCAAATAAGCCTTACATATTAAAATTTTCTTACCTGTAAGAGCCATTCTGATTTCACAGTTTAGAATGTGGTAACAAGTATATTAGTATATTTAACTGAAACAATATGGTGTGTCTTTTGGTGAAGAGGTATTTATCTGAATTTCAAATAAAATTACTTCAAATTTAAGTAATTTTAATTTTAATATTTACACAGTATTTTATATTTAAATAATTTAAGTTTAAGATCTTTATTCAAAATAACATTATATAATGTTATTTGCATTTATTCATATATTCCTATTTGCTAAGTGTGCACATATATCCTTTCTCTCCCTTCCTCTCTATCTCTATATCTACCCAGACTTTAATCCATTCGTGTCCTTACATATATTTTCATCCAGAGCAGGAGGTATGTAAATGTCTCCATTACATAATAACTAAGGTTTATTCATTTGGTTGAATTTAATGGATATACATATGTATATGTGTGCATCATATGATTTCCTTTTAGTTAGTCTTTTCTTTAATATTTTGTAATAGACATCTATCAGATTGACAGTGAATATTGAAGCTAGAAATAAAATAAGAAAAGGACTGATGGAAAATATTTAAATATTTTAATGTAGAGAAATAAAGGTAAATAATTATAAGAAGTGCTTTTATATAATAACAGGCAAATGCTATAAATAATGACAGTAAAATAAAAATGTAAGGTTCTGAAGTTAGGAAAGGTCAAAAGAAGTATAAATGCAAACTTTCCTCTGCTTATAACAACAGCAGATAGATCATCAAACTAAATTAAAATTAAAGTCAGAAAAGGTTCTCAGACCATATATTGATGTTTCTTATAGTATTTTTTTTCTTAGCTCCAGAAAAATCTCCTATATAACTGATGCTATATTTCATTAACATTAGTAAATGGTTAATTATATTATATGCAGCCCTAATGAAGAAAGATAAAGGATATAAATAAACTATGCATGTACGCTCAGTCCTGTCTGACTCTTTGTGATCCCATGGACTATGGCCTTCAAGTTTCCTCTGTTCATAGGATCTCTCAGGAAAGAATACTGGAGTGGGTTACCATTTCCTTCTTCAAGGGGTCTTCCTGACCCAGGGAATGAACCTGTATTTCCTGAGTCCTCTGCATCAGCAGGCAGATTCTTTACCACTGAGCCACCTGGGAAGTCCCAAATAAGCCTTACATATTAAAATTTTCTTACCTGTAAGAGCCATTCTGATTTCACAGTTTAGAATGTGGTAACAAGTATATTAGTATATTTAACTGAAACAATATGGTGTGTCTTTTGGTGAAGAGGTATTTATCTGAATTTCAAATAAAATTACTTCAAATTTAAGTAATTTTAATTTTAATATTTACACAGTATTTTATATTTAAATAATTTAAGTTTAAGATCTTTATTCAAAATAACATTATATAATGTTATTTGCATTTATTCATATATTCCTATTTGCTAAGTGTGCACATATATCCTTTCTCTCCCTTCCTCTCTATCTCTATATCTACCCAGACTTTAATCCATTCGTGTCCTTACATATATTTTCATCCAGAGCAGGAGGTATGTAAATGTCTCCATTACATAATAACTAAGGTTTATTCATTTGGTTGAATTTAATGGATATACATATGTATATGTGTGCATCATATGATTTCCTTTTTAGTTAGTCTTTTCTTTAATATTTTTGTAATAGACATCTATCAGATTTGCAAAAAATCATTTATTCTTAGAAAAATTGTTTTCTATCCAGGAAACAGCATAACAAAAATGTCTTGCAATTTTTCTTGGGAGAATGTTGTATTACCAGCCAAAACAAAAGATTTGTTCTGATTTAAGTAGGTGTGACTCTGCATATACAGTTTAGTGTCTGGACAATTGCTTTACCCTTTTTTTTGGCCTTATGTCATTTTTGAGAATTCAAATGTATACATATATGTGTGTGTGTGTGTGTATACACACAATGTTTTTCACTGTCCTGCGTTTGGAAAATTACTGTGGAACAATTTTTAGAAAGCTACAAGGAAGAAGCTGAATATAAAGTATAGAGTGTTCAGGCCGCTGAATTGCTGGTAGACATTTTTCTTGGTTTATCTTCTTGCCGATAGATTGCATTGCTCGGTCATATGGAAGATCATAATGATAGGGGCAGAGTAGAATAGGTAGGTGCTTGTAGAGTCCTAGTAGGGGACGGTAGGTAGAAGGGAGACACCTGAGAAAGATTGGGAGGCCAGTGAGTTGATGATAACTCGGGAGAGCTGCTCCTTGTTCAGTAAAGCAGGCTCCACTGGGTATAAACAGCTGATGAAGGAGGAGCTGGCGAAGAAGCAACCAATGATGAATGTCCTGCATCTGCGTCTACTTGAGGGGGGGTGGTCTTCTACCATCCTATATATATGGCTGCCCACTCAATTGAAGGAGAGGGAGCAGAGCAGAGCTTTCCTGCCTGCTGGCTTGCACCTGTTACAGGTACCCTATCCTAATAAATCCTCTTCTTGCCTATCACTCTGCCTTTTGCTGAATTCCTTCTGCGTGGAGGCACGAAGAACCTGAGCCTCAGTGGGTCCAGACTTGGGTGAGTGCTGGAGTAAGTCCCGGCCTTGTGGGTTTGAGTCCCAGACAGGGTTTTGGCTGGGATTGAGTCCTGACTACGTGGATTCAAGTCCCAAGCAGTGTTTTGGCTAGGGTTAAGCCTTAGCCATGTGGGTTCAAGTCCCAAACCAGTTTTGGCTAGGTTCAAGCCTCAATCACATGGGTTCGATCTGAAGTAGGGTTCGATCAGGTCTGGGCCCTGGGTTTAAGTCTCAAATCGAGGTAAAACTCTTTCAATAAGGGTCTCTGACTCAGCCTACAGCCCCAGAGGAATACTCATCATGTGATTGTTATCACTGATAATTCACTTATGATGTATTTATTCTATAAATAATAATTAAATTTTATTTACAAGTTAATATGCTAATGAGTTGGCTCATTGGAAAAGCTCCTGATGCTTGGAAAAATTGAAGGCAGGAAGAGAAGAGGGCGACAGAGGATGAGATGGTTGGATGGCATCACCAACTCATGGGCATGAATTTGAGCAAACTTTGGGAGATAGTGAAGGACAGGGAAGCCTGGAATCCAGCAGTCCATGGAAATGCAAAGAGTTAGACATGATTGAGTGACTGAACAATGAAAAGCAATATGCTAATGATCAAATAGTCTTTATTCTATTTGATTACCTTAAAATTTGAGCCAAATCAAGAGAGTCATGAAAGAGAAGCATAGAGTTCTAACATTGCTAGTGTGTTACTGAGCAATTTAGTTAACATCTCAAAATCTTAAGTTTTTCATCTATTAAAGAATTATTTTTGTAAGGAATAAATGATAAAATGTATGAAAACTTTAGCAATGTGTGACTCCAGATATATACATATTTAAGAAGCACTATACTATGTTATGGGGCTTCCCTGGTTGCTCAGATGGTAAAGAATATGCCTGCAGTGCAGGAGACTCTGATCTGACCCCTGGATCAGGAAGCTCCTCTGGAGAAGAAAAAGTCTACCTTGCCTGGAGAATTCCATGGACAGAGGAGCCTGGTTGTCTACTGTCCATGTCCATGGGGTCCCAAAGAGTCATGACTGAGTAACACAGACATATACACAGTGTTTATATATATATATATATATATATATATATATATATATATATGTATTGTCTAAACGTACATAAAGCAAGATAATGTTCTTTAACCACAGTAGCTCTGAGACAGGGAAGGAGAGAAGAGCAATAAAACTACTCCAGGACCACTAATAGAAGCAAGGTGCTGCAGTAAACTTCCCACCTTGAAAAAGGTGGAGTGGTGGAGGGAGCAGGGATTGCCCCAGCTGGGAACCAGATCACATACTCACTGTTTTGGGGACATATTTCCATCAGCCCTGTGGTATTTGCATCAACCAAGCTGACAATTTAGAACTTGCTCAGAACTGTGATACTCAAATCGAGGTAAAACTCTTTCAATAAGGGTCTCTGACTCAGCCTACAGCCCCAGAGGAATACTCATCATGTGATTGTTATCACTGATAATTCACTTATGATGTATTTATTCTATAAATAATAATTAAATTTTATTTACAAGTTAATATGCTAATGAGTTGGCTCATTGGAAAAGCTCCTGATGCTTGGAAAAATTGAAGGCAGGAAGAGAAGAGGGCGACAGAGGATGAGATGGTTGGATGGCATCACCAACTCATGGGCATGAATTTGAGCAAACTTTGGGAGATAGTGAAGGACAGGGAAGCCTGGAATCCAGCAGTCCATGGAAATGCAAAGAGTTAGACATGATTGAGTGACTGAACAATGAAAAGCAATATGCTAATGATCAAATAGTCTTTATTCTATTTGATTACCTTAAAATTTGAGCCAAATCAAGAGAGTCATGAAAGAGAAGCATAGAGTTCTAACATTGCTAGTGTGTTACTGAGCAATTTAGTTAACATCTCAAAATCTTAAGTTTTTCATCTATTAAAGAATTATTTTTGTAAGGAATAAATGATAAAATGTATGAAAACTTTAGCAATGTGTGACTCCAGATATATACATATTTAAGAAGCACTATACTATGTTATGGGGCTTCCCTGGTTGCTCAGATGGTAAAGAATATGCCTGCAGTGCAGGAGACTCTGATCTGACCCCTGGATCAGGAAGCTCCTCTGGAGAAGAAAAAGTCTACCTTGCCTGGAGAATTCCATGGACAGAGGAGCCTGGTTGTCTACTGTCCATGTCCATGGGGTCCCAAAGAGTCATGACTGAGTAACACAGACATATACACAGTGTTATATATATATATATATATATATATATATATATATATATATGTATTGTCTAAACGTACATAAAGCAAGATAATGTTCTTTAACCACAGTAGCTCTGAGACAGGGAAGGAGAGAAGAGCAATAAAACTACTCCAGGACCACTAATAGAAGCAAGGTGCTGCAGTAAACTTCCCACCTTGAAAAAGGTGGAGTGGTGGAGGGAGCAGGGATTGCCCCAGCTGGGAACCAGATCACATACTCACTGTTTTGGGGACATATTTCCATCAGCCCTGTGGTATTTGCATCAACCAAGCTGACAATTTAGAACTTGCTCAGAACTGTGATACTCAGGTGATCTGGGAAATATAAAACAACCAGAGGAGAAATAGCATCTTCGATGTTATGTTCAAACACAAATGCAAAATTTCCCCTTCAAATTTGCTGGTGCACAGAAAACTAATAGTATGTGACGTAGATAGCAAGCACAACAAATTTAATCCAGAAAGGAATGTAAACAACTGAAAGTACCAGAGAAAAATTGAAACTAGTATACTATAATTTACAAAGAGATAATAGAAAATATTGTCTAAAACAAAACAGTATCTGTGAAAATAAATCAGAATAATTGCATGGTAAATCAAGGCAATAATAAATGGCAAGAAAAATTAAACAAAACAGATAAGCACAAATTTGAAATATCACTTTTGTTCCCAAATCCATGTGTGCTTTGTTCCTCTGGTGGTGGTTGTTGTTTAGTGCAGATGTTTCTGACTCTTTTGCGACCCCATGAACTGTAGCCTGCCAGACTCTTCTGTCCATAGGATTCTCCAGGCAAGAACACTGGAGTGGGTAGTGTTCCTTCTCCATTGTAACTGTTGACTACAGCATTATTTTATAAATATGGTAAGCTCATGGCAAGTCATACAGAGGATATCTGGAAATAAATTCTAGATCTTCATTTATATAACATGAGTTTGGGAAATTTACTCAATCCCTACTACTTCAATTGCCTCTTTTAACCATTATTAAAAAATAGCAACTCAGTAGTGAACGCTGAAGATTAATCAGCAGATGAAGTTTATTTCATACTGAGCCCATAATGTTCACTTTAATTACTGATTACATGTTTAGTCTTGAAAAAGTCTCTGTAAATCAATCATTGAGCATTAATTATTTTGATGAACAATGGACTCGTATGTGTGGTTGCTTTGTTCGTTTATTTTAGCCCATAACTAAGACATTTTTTTCCCCCGTGAAACAAAATAAAAACATTAAATGTCAGATTAAATGTCCCTGACTGACACACTCTTCCAGGTAAGCTAGTGCATATTTCAAGGGTTTCACAAATCATTCATGATTACACAACAAAATTATGAAGGCAGAAGCTTTCTTAAGCAACTGTACAGTGTTTTTTAAATTATTCTTGTCATTGATGCTTTGTTTTCACATTGTACTTCTAACCCCTAGCAGAGCTATTGATGAAAAAGGTGTGAAATCATGTTTATTTAATTAACAAATAAAAAACTGTCAGGATAATTATTATAAAATCCTTTCATAATCTGTAATATGCTGATTTCTTTTTCTTCTTTTCAGTGGCATTTGGATTTCACATATATCTTAGGTATAAAAATAGATAGAACATGGTTCTTGGAAGCTCTACTTTCCAGATCATTCTTGGGAAATTCTAAGGTTTGCAGAATATATATTTTTTCATTGTCATTTGATTCAGGAGTTCTTCATACAAAGATTTACACAATTGAAATGAATATAGAATATTCTAGCTATGTCTTTCTATAAATATAACATTGTTTATCTGCATCAAATATTAAATATTTTTATACAAAATAATTTGTATCACTTATACTTTAAAGGGTTTTTATACTGTACTTTTATGTTTTCACACTATAAATGTTTAAGTTACTGATTACATTAATAGAAAGATCTTTAAAACCTAGTGGGCAATTTTCATTTTAATCTTTACAACGGTTTATGTAACTGACTTCCAATGGGCTGCTTTGGATTTATTTTGAATTGTAAATTACCATTTCGATCTCAATGGTCTTTAAAATCGTGATTAGCAAGAAGATATATGTTAGAAATTACATATGCATATATAAATATTACAATGTTAGGAATATATACATATTTATATATGTTGTTCATTTTTATTTTGTGCTTAAGTATGTACATTAGTTTGATAGAGCTGCTGTAACAAATTGGCATATAGTTTTTGGCTTAAAATAGTAGATATTTGTTCTCATAATTCTGGAGTTTAGAAGTCTGAAATCAAGATATCAGTAGGGCTATGCTTCTTCTGAAGTTTCCAGAGGAAGAGCCTTCCTTGCATCTTCCAGCATTTAATGTTTGCTAGCATTCCTCGACATTCTCTGGCTTGTAGATATTGGGTTGCCTACGAAGTTCATTTGCATTTTTCTGTAACGTCTTCTTTAAGTTCTTTCTGAACTTTGTGGTCAGTCCAATACATCACTCCAGTCCCATGGTCATCTTCTTCCTATGTGTCTTCATATCATTTTCCCTCTGTGCCTCTCTGTACCTTTACCCTCAATTTTCCTTTTCATTATATCAGGATACCGTATTGGATTAGGGCCCCCACTAAAAGCCTCTTAGTAACTTGATTGCCTGTATAAAGAGCTGATTTCCAAATAATGTCACAGCTTGACGTACTGGAAGCGTTCCACTTCAAGATAACTTTGTAGGGTGACACAGTTCAAGCAAAATAGTGTGTTTATTGAAAGAATTTACCTTTGAGTGACTCTAGTTTTCTCTCTTTTCATAAGTGAAATTGGGATTCAAGATCAAGATAATTATCATCTTATAACCATATTAAATGATTAAAGAAATTTTAAGATGGACCTAAATCTTGAAAACATGGCCTTATTCATATTTCTTTTACTCCTCTCATTAGATTCCTCTTCAAAATATAAACTGAGGACAAAATTCCTTTTAAATCAGATTTTTGGTGATTGGTTTGCAGATATCTGCATCAAATATTAAATATTTTTATACAAAATAATTTGTATCACTTATACTTTAAAGGGTTTTTATACTGTACTTTTATGTTTTCACACTATAAATGTTTAAGTTACTGATTACATTAATAGAAAGATCTTTAAAACCTAGTGGGCAATTTTCATTTTAATCTTTACAACGGTTTATGTAACTGACTTCCAATGGGCTGCTTTGGATTTATTTTGAATTGTAAATTACCATTTCGATCTCAATGGTCTTTAAAATCGTGATTAGCAAGAAGATATATGTTAGAAATTACATATGCATATATAAATATTACAATGTTAGGAATATATACATATTTATATATGTTGTTCATTTTTATTTTGTGCTTAAGTATGTACATTAGTTTGATAGAGCTGCTGTAACAAATTGGCATATAGTTTTTGGCTTAAAATAGTAGATATTTGTTCTCATAATTCTGGAGTTTAGAAGTCTGAAATCAAGATATCAGTAGGGCTATGCTTCTTCTGAAGTTTCCAGAGGAAGAGCCTTCCTTGCATCTTCCAGCATTTAATGTTTGCTAGCATTCCTCGACATTCTCTGGCTTGTAGATATTGGGTTGCCTACGAAGTTCATTTGCATTTTTCTGTAACGTCTTCTTTAAGTTCTTTCTGAACTTTGTGGTCAGTCCAATACATCACTCCAGTCCCATGGTCATCTTCTTCCTATGTGTCTTCATATCATTTTCCTCTGTGCCTCTCTGTACCTTTACCCTCAATTTTCCTTTTCATTATATCAGGATACCGTATTGGATTAGGGCCCCCACTAAAAGCCTCTTAGTAACTTGATTGCCTGTATAAAGAGCTGATTTCCAAATAATGTCACAGCTTGACGTACTGGAAGCGTTCCACTTCAAGATAACTTTGTAGGGTGACACAGTTCAAGCAAAATAGTGTGTTTATTGAAAGAATTTACCTTTGAGTGACTCTAGTTTTCTCTCTTTTCATAAGTGAAATTGGGATTCAAGATCAAGATAATTATCATCTTATAACCATATTAAATGATTAAAGAAATTTTAAGATGGACCTAAATCTTGAAAACATGGCCTTATTCATATTTCTTTTACTCCTCTCATTAGATTCCTCTTCAAAATATAAACTGAGGACAAAATTCCTTTTAAATCAGATTTTTGGTGATTGGTTTGCAGACCAAATTATGCAGATTTTTGTAGGGAAGGCACATTGTTATGCTAAAATTTTCCTCACAAGTTGAAGAGTGTAGATTCCTTAGGGTGACATTGACATTATGTTAATGAAGTCAGCTACAAACTTCTCTGAATAGGACATTCAAAGGACAACATCTGGCATCTAGAGGCTTTACTCCCAAGGGAGGAATAATGCCAGTGGGGGACACAGCAGAGCACTGTTTCCATTTTAATGGAAAGTCTTTCTTCCAAAATTGTCTTCCTTAAGAAAACATGTAACCTCAGTCTAAACATGATAAAAGCATCAGACAAATACATTTTGAGGAAAAGCCTACAAAACCTCTGACAAGTCCTCTTAAATACCATTAAATGACTCCTCAACATCATTAGCATAAGGACTGAGAAACCATCACAGCCAAGAAGGGCTTGGAAGACATGAAAATTAATGGATGTAGTAACCTGAATGGGGTCCTAGAACAGAAAAAAGAACATGAGGAAAAACACTAAGGACATTTGAGCAAACTGTGTTGATAAGAACATATCAATATTGCAACAAAAGAACCACAGTAATACAAACTGCTAATATGCTAACCCCTTCATGAACAGGAAATATTTGAGAAGTATGTAAAGAAACTCTGTAAATAATCTGTACAAATTTTCCATAAATTTAAAAGTATTCTAAGATAAAAATTTTATTTTAATAGAAAACAAAACTGACATTTGGCAATTCTGGTCTCCTCTTGTTCATGAAGGGGTTATTTTATTGGCTGCAGAAATCAATACTATCTTATTAAAGAAAAGTTCTGTTGCCACTCTACAGTGAAAGGAGGGACACTTTCCACTTCAAGTTTTGTTTACTTGAAAGAATTTACCTTTGAGTGACTCTAGTTTTCTCTCTTTTCATAAGTGAAATTGGGATTCAAGATCAAGATAATTATCATCTTATAACCATATTAAATGATTAAAGAAATTTTAAGATGGACCTAAATCTTGAAAACATGGCCTTATTCATATTTCTTTTACTCCTCTCATTAGATTCCTCTTCAAAATATAAACTGAGGACAAAATTCCTTTTAAATCAGATTTTTGGTGATTGGTTTGCAGACCAAATTATGCAGATTTTTGTAGGGAAGGCACATTGTTATGCTAAAATTTTCCTCACAAGTTGAAGAGTGTAGATTCCTTAGGGTGACATTGACATTATGTTAATGAAGTCAGCTACAAACTTCTCTGAATAGGACATTCAAAGGACAACATCTGGCATCTAGAGGCTTTACTCCCAAGGGAGGAATAATGCCAGTGGGGGACACAGCAGAGCACTGTTTCCATTTTAATGGAAAGTCTTTCTTCCAAAATTGTCTTCCTTAAGAAAACATGTAACCTCAGTCTAAACATGATAAAAGCATCAGACAAATACATTTTGAGGAAAAGCCTACAAAACCTCTGACAAGTCCTCTTAAATACCATTAAATGACTCCTCAACATCATTAGCATAAGGACTGAGAAACCATCACAGCCAAGAAGGGCTTGGAAGACATGAAAATTAATGGATGTAGTAACCTGAATGGGGTCCTAGAACAGAAAAAAGAACATGAGGAAAAACACTAAGGACATTTGAGCAAACTGTGTTGATAAGAACATATCAATATTGCAACAAAAGAACCACAGTAATACAAACTGCTAATATGCTAACCCCTTCATGAACAGGAAATATTTGAGAAGTATGTAAAGAAACTCTGTAAATAATCTGTACAAATTTTCCATAAATTTAAAAGTATTCTAAGATAAAAATTTTATTTTAATAGAAAACAAAACTGACATTTGGCAATTCTGGTCTCCTCTTGTTCATGAAGGGGTTATTTTATTGGCTGCAGAAATCAATACTATCTTATTAAAGAAAAGTTCTGTTGCCACTCTACAGTGAAAGGAGGGACACATTTGTTTGGGATATAAGCTCTCCTCCGGAATAGCCCACAACCTAAATGACAATCAATGGAAAACTACAGAAACATAAAAGAGCCAGGACTGGACTGCTAATAGTTCAGAACCTTCAGAAAGCAAGATGATTTGGGGGTCACCCTATCAGGTAAAGGACCACACCAAGATGCTTACAAACGGGGAGGACAATAAGGATTAGATAATGAATGAGCTCATCTTCCAGCATCATGTCTTTTTGCCTTTCATACTGTCCATGGGGTTCTCCATGATAGGTTCTTCTCCAGTGGACTGCGTTTTGAGGGAACTCTTCACTGTAAACTGACTGTCTTGGGTAACCCTGTACAACATGGCTCACAGCTTCGTTGAGTTATGCAAGCCCCTTCACCATGACAAGGCTGTGATCCCATGATGCTGGGAAAGATTGAAGGCAAAATGAGAAAGGGGAAGCAGAGAATAAGATGGTTAGATAGCATTACCAACTCAATGGACATAGATTTCAGTTAACTCTGGGAGACAGTGAGGACAGAGGAGCCTGGCATGCTACAGTCCATGGGGTTACAAAGAGTTGGACTCAACTTAATGACTGAACAATAGCAACAATGAAAGAGCAAAGTTGTAAAAGTAATGACCATATGACCAACTGTGAAAAAGAAGATTGTAATCATTACAGATATTTCTTCCTTATTTTGGTACTTATGCATTATACAATTAACCAATTTTCCCACTTCTCCCATTTATCTATCATCTCATCTAGAAGTGTGAATAGTAGATAGTCTTATATTTTAGTATTTAGGCTGAAGGGTATTAATTGGGGTGTCACTCAGCTAAAAGAGGAGTGAACCTCACCCAGAGGTGGATAATGCACCTGTGTATCCTCTTTGGGAAGCAGTTAGAGTGTTCTCAGTGTATGAGAAAAGAAGTAGGTGAGTGAAAATTTGCTTGACAGTTAATGATAGTGAAAACAAAACTGACAATTCTGGTCTCCTCTTGTTCATGAAGGGGTTATTTTATTGGCTGCAGAAATCAATACTATCTTATTAAAGAAAAGTTCTGTTGCCACTCTACAGTGAAAGGAGGGACACATTTGTTTGGGATATAAGCTCTCCTCCGGAATAGCCCACAACCTAAATGACAATCAATGGAAAACTACAGAAACATAAAAGAGCCAGGACTGGACTGCTAATAGTTCAGAACCTTCAGAAAGCAAGATGATTTGGGGGTCACCCTATCAGGTAAAGGACCACACCAAGATGCTTACAAACGGGGAGGACAATAAGGATTAGATAATGAATGAGCTCATCTTCCAGCATCATGTCTTTTTGCCTTTCATACTGTCCATGGGGTTCTCCATGATAGGTTCTTCTCCAGTGGACTGCGTTTTGAGGGAACTCTTCACTGTAAACTGACTGTCTTGGGTAACCCTGTACAACATGGCTCACAGCTTCGTTGAGTTATGCAAGCCCCTTCACCATGACAAGGCTGTGATCCCATGATGCTGGGAAAGATTGAAGGCAAAATGAGAAAGGGGAAGCAGAGAATAAGATGGTTAGATAGCATTACCAACTCAATGGACATAGATTTCAGTTAACTCTGGGAGACAGTGAGGACAGAGGAGCCTGGCATGCTACAGTCCATGGGGTTACAAAGAGTTGGACTCAACTTAATGACTGAACAATAGCAACAATGAAAGAGCAAAGTTGTAAAAGTAATGACCATATGACCAACTGTGAAAAAGAAGATTGTAATCATTACAGATATTTCTTCCTTATTTTGGTACTTATGCATTATACAATTAACCAATTTTCCCACTTCTCCCATTTATCTATCATCTCATCTAGAAGTGTGAATAGTAGATAGTCTTATATTTTAGTATTTAGGCTGAAGGGTATTAATTGGGGTGTCACTCAGCTAAAAGAGGAGTGAACCTCACCCAGAGGTGGATAATGCACCTGTGTATCCTCTTTGGGAAGCAGTTAGAGTGTTCTCAGTGTATGAGAAAAAGAAGAAACATTACAGGTGAGATGAAATATTTGCTTGACAGTTAATGATAGTTAAAAGAGACATGCATGCAAGCTAAGTGGCTTTAGTCTCTCTGCCACCCCATGGACTATAGCCTGCCATGCTCCTCTGTCCGTGGAATCCTCCAGGAAAAAATACTAGAGTTGGCTGCCGTTTCCTTCTCCAAAAAAGACATAAATGGCAAGATTAGAGGTTTATTGGTGGCGTTGGACTGTGTCAACTTAGTTAAGGTATGAGCTGTGTTAGAGAAGGGTATGAAAGATATTGAAGGCAAGATCCAAAGGTGTGCCTCTAGAGCTTGGAACCTTTTGCCCACATTTTGTCTTCAGACCCTTGAGTCCATATGTGTGAAGACCACTATGGGAGGCGGAGGCCTTGTCACTCACATGCATCCTCTCTGATCCTCTGGCTCAGGAGTTCAGCCAGGTGTCTTCCTTCAGGTTCATCCCTATCCTTACCCATGGGAAGGTTGTTTCAAAGTCAAGGTGGGAGGCAGTGAGAGATTGACACGGGTTCCCATTTGCGCTTTAGGATTTGGTTTGTCCTCATGGTTTTGAATTTGTTTTTGTGGATATGTCTACTGAATGTCCAGCTGTTTTTCTGGGTTCATTGCACTTCCCCAGCCTCATCATCACAGCTAGATGCTTTCCAAAGACTTTGTGAGCTCCCATATGGGACTGTATAAGGATGAATCACCACAGTCAATGACCTACATCATGTCATTCATAATAGTCCTGCTTATCTGATCAAACCTTTAGTAATGTGAAACACACAAAGGAAAGCTGGAGATGTGGGTGAACCAGAATGGGAAGCCAGGGGACAAACATTAGGGTCGCTCATTGAACAGACAATTTGGAGAGACAGCTGGATTCTTCTTATCCACCCCAACACTGCTTTAAGAAGCAGTGGTTAGCTAAAAAAGGGATTGCTATCTAATTTTATCTTTTCATCTCATCTAGAAGTGTGAATAGTAGATAGTCTTATATTTTAGTATTTAGGCTGAAGGGTATTAATTGGGGTGTCACTCAGCTAAAAGAGGAGTGAACCTCACCCAGAGGTGGATAATGCACCTGTGTATCCTCTTTGGGAAGCAGTTAGAGTGTTCTCAGTGTATGAGAAAAAGAAGAAACATTACAGGTGAGATGAAATATTTGCTTGACAGTTAATGATAGTTAAAAGAGACATGCATGCAAGCTAAGTGGCTTTAGTCTCTCTGCCACCCCATGGACTATAGCCTGCCATGCTCCTCTGTCCGTGGAATCCTCCAGGAAAAAATACTAGAGTTGGCTGCCGTTTCCTTCTCCAAAAAAGACATAAATGGCAAGATTAGAGGTTTATTGGTGGCGTTGGACTGTGTCAACTTAGTTAAGGTATGAGCTGTGTTAGAGAAGGGTATGAAAGATATTGAAGGCAAGATCCAAAGGTGTGCCTCTAGAGCTTGGAACCTTTTGCCCACATTTTGTCTTCAGACCCTTGAGTCCATATGTGTGAAGACCACTATGGGAGGCGGAGGCCTTGTCACTCACATGCATCCTCTCTGATCCTCTGGCTCAGGAGTTCAGCCAGGTGTCTTCCTTCAGGTTCATCCCTATCCTTACCCATGGGAAGGTTGTTTCAAAGTCAAGGTGGGAGGCAGTGAGAGATTGACACGGGTTCCCATTTGCGCTTTAGGATTTGGTTTGTCCTCATGGTTTTGAATTTGTTTTTGTGGATATGTCTACTGAATGTCCAGCTGTTTTTCTGGGTTCATTGCACTTCCCCAGCCTCATCATCACAGCTAGATGCTTTCCAAAGACTTTGTGAGCTCCCATATGGGACTGTATAAGGATGAATCACCACAGTCAATGACCTACATCATGTCATTCATAATAGTCCTGCTTATCTGATCAAACCTTTAGTAATGTGAAACACACAAAGGAAAGCTGGAGATGTGGGTGAACCAGAATGGGAAGCCAGGGGACAAACATTAGGGTCGCTCATTGAACAGACAATTTGGAGAGACAGCTGGATTCTTCTTATCCACCCCCAACACTGCTTTAAGAAGCAGTGGTTAGCAGGTGTATCAACACAAGAAACAAAGCCGTTAGCAGTCACTGCAGATGCAAGGGGTCACTAGGAAGATAGTAGTACCTTGGGGACACAGGAAACCCAAGAACTGGAATCAAGATGTCAAGTTAGTCCAATCAGCAGCATGGCCTTCCCCAATTAGCCCACTCAATTATAAGAAACAAGATTCTGTAATCAATCACATTTGTACTCAAAGACAAATGAACACAGATTATCAAATTAAAGAAAAAATAGAAAAATCAAACCTTACTAATTACCTGAAGGAAAGCAGTAACATGAATGAGCCATCAACCTTAACCAGCAGAATAATTCATTAACACAGAACTGTGTAGGAGCAATCCCTAAGCATTTAGACATTTAAAACAAATGTGTTTAGAGACACTGCACAGGGTTTGTTTCTCACAAGGAATACTATAATGAAATAGAGAAAAACATATGTTAAAACTTGAAGCCTTACTACAACAAATTAAGAGTGAGAACAATATAGTCCAGAGGATGAGAAGCAGAATGAAGAGAGCTTGGTTATCTATAAGTGAATATGAATTGGGTGAATAATGAGATTTTCAGCACATGCATTGAATTTGGGGTGACAAGGCAGTACCTTAAATACACTGGGAAAAATTAACTTCAGAAAACTTGAAAATAAACTTGAAAATACTTGATTCCTCTGTTCAGCTATACTAGAATTTTTGGGAAAAGACAAATGAAAACATTTTTGATGCTCAAAGTCTCAGAAATCTTTACCAACTAGAGGATAACTGTGAAATAATTCTCTAGGAATAAATAGTTCTAAGGAAATTCTAGGGTAAAAGAACTAGAAATACAAACTATAGTAGTAAAACTTAGATACATGTCTAAATAATTGTTGCCAAAAAAAATTTAAAAAATCTTGGGGAATAAAAAGAAGTCATTTTTTCCCCATATAGTATAAAGGATGAATCACCACAGTCAATGACCTACATCATGTCATTCATAATAGTCCTGCTTATCTGATCAAACCTTTAGTAATGTGAAACACACAAAGGAAAGCTGGAGATGTGGGTGAACCAGAATGGGAAGCCAGGGGACAAACATTAGGGTCGCTCATTGAACAGACAATTTGGAGAGACAGCTGGATTCTTCTTATCCACCCCCAACACTGCTTTAAGAAGCAGTGGTTAGCAGGTGTATCAACACAAGAAACAAAGCCGTTAGCAGTCACTGCAGATGCAAGGGGTCACTAGGAAGATAGTAGTACCTTGGGGACACAGGAAACCCAAGAACTGGAATCAAGATGTCAAGTTAGTCCAATCAGCAGCATGGCCTTCCCCAATTAGCCCACTCAATTATAAGAAACAAGATTCTGTAATCAATCACATTTGTACTCAAAGACAAATGAACACAGATTATCAAATTAAAGAAAAAATAGAAAAATCAAACCTTACTAATTACCTGAAGGAAAGCAGTAACATGAATGAGCCATCAACCTTAACCAGCAGAATAATTCATTAACACAGAACTGTGTAGGAGCAATCCCTAAGCATTTAGACATTTAAAACAAATGTGTTTAGAGACACTGCACAGGGTTTGTTTCTCACAAGGAATACTATAATGAAATAGAGAAAAACATATGTTAAAACTTGAAGCCTTACTACAACAAATTAAGAGTGAGAACAATATAGTCCAGAGGATGAGAAGCAGAATGAAGAGAGCTTGGTTATCTATAAGTGAATATGAATTGGGTGAATAATGAGATTTTCAGCACATGCATTGAATTTGGGGTGACAAGGCAGTACCTTAAATACACTGGGAAAAATTAACTTCAGAAAACTTGAAAATAAACTTGAAAATACTTGATTCCTCTGTTCAGCTATACTAGAATTTTTGGGAAAAGACAAATGAAAACATTTTTGATGCTCAAAGTCTCAGAAATCTTTACCAACTAGAGGATAACTGTGAAATAATTCTCTAGGAATAAATAGTTCTAAGGAAATTCTAGGGTAAAAGAACTAGAAATACAAACTATAGTAGTAAAACTTAGATACATGTCTAAATAATTGTTGCCATAATTTAAAAAAATCTGAATACAGAATCCCAGGAGACCTAAAATGGAAATCATGTTAGGGAGAAACTAAAACTATGCTAAAGTTTCTCTTCTCATTCAGAAATAAGATATCTGTTTAGCTCCAGATTGTAGTGGAAGAAAACCAAGATGAAGTGAAACAAACAAAAAAAATTGTTCAAATCATCAAAAAAAGGGAGGAAAATGTAAAACAGAAAGTGGAACAATAAAACATGAAATACGATGACAGAGATGCAACCAAGAAAATCAGTCTCATGAAAGATGAAGTGAAGATCATCTCAGTGGTCCAAACAGCTTGGCAATCAGCCTGTGCAGTCGCTATGTACAAGAAATGGTATCTAAAATAGAAACCTTGGAAAGTCTGAAAATACTGGAATGGAAATGTTTTGTCTAAAGAAAACAGACCACATAGTGTGACACTGATGTGAGGTGAAATTCAAAGAAAAATGATTGCAGGAGTTGAGAGGATGCACCTGAGCACAATGCCAAGGCCGTGATGAAGAAAAGCCATACATGAGGTCCATGAAGTGTTCCTGATGTGTGGACAGTGCTGTTGTTATCATAAGTGGCCAAGAACAAGACAGACCCAGTGCATAGTGAAAGCAAGAGCTTTCAACTCAAAAGATTCTGGCAATCTGTGTCTTCAGGGAGGAGTCCCATCTCAGTTGAGGTAAGAGTGCAACAAATATTTACAAACCCCATGATGGCAGAGAGGGATTTGCAGATTATCAGGGAAGAAATAATGCTGGAGAAAGCACTCCCAAGTGTGCGAAGAAATGAGGATTAAAATATAAAGCAGAATGAAGAGAGCTTGGTTATCTATAAGTGAATATGAATTGGGTGAATAATGAGATTTTCAGCACATGCATTGAATTTGGGGTGACAAGGCAGTACCTTAAATACACTGGGAAAAATTAACTTCAGAAAACTTGAAAATAAACTTGAAAATACTTGATTCCTCTGTTCAGCTATACTAGAATTTTTGGGAAAAGACAAATGAAAACATTTTTGATGCTCAAAGTCTCAGAAATCTTTACCAACTAGAGGATAACTGTGAAATAATTCTCTAGGAATAAATAGTTCTAAGGAAATTCTAGGGTAAAAGAACTAGAAATACAAACTATAGTAGTAAAACTTAGATACATGTCTAAATAATTGTTGCCATAATTTAAAAAAATCTGAATACAGAATCCCAGGAGACCTAAAATGGAAATCATGTTAGGGAGAAACTAAAACTATGCTAAAGTTTCTCTTCTCATTCAGAAATAAGATATCTGTTTAGCTCCAGATTGTAGTGGAAGAAAACCAAGATGAAGTGAAACAAACAAAAAAAATTGTTCAAATCATCAAAAAAAGGGAGGAAAATGTAAAACAGAAAGTGGAACAATAAAACATGAAATACGATGACAGAGATGCAACCAAGAAAATCAGTCTCATGAAAGATGAAGTGAAGATCATCTCAGTGGTCCAAACAGCTTGGCAATCAGCCTGTGCAGTCGCTATGTACAAGAAATGGTATCTAAAATAGAAACCTTGGAAAGTCTGAAAATACTGGAATGGAAATGTTTTGTCTAAAGAAAACAGACCACATAGTGTGACACTGATGTGAGGTGAAATTCAAAGAAAAATGATTGCAGGAGTTGAGAGGATGCACCTGAGCACAATGCCAAGGCCGTGATGAAGAAAAGCCATACATGAGGTCCATGAAGTGTTCCTGATGTGTGGACAGTGCTGTTGTTATCATAAGTGGCCAAGAACAAGACAGACCCAGTGCATAGTGAAAGCAAGAGCTTTCAACTCAAAAGATTCTGGCAATCTGTGTCTTCAGGGAGGAGTCCCATCTCAGTTGAGGTAAGAGTGCAACAAATATTTACAAACCCCATGATGGCAGAGAGGGATTTGCAGATTATCAGGGAAGAAATAATGCTGGAGAAAGCACTCCCAAGTGTGCGAAGAAATGAGGATTAAAATATAAAGCAGAATGGGGCACAGGTCCAGGAGGGGACCGTTTACCTGAACGTTCTGCCCCGGGATGTGGGCATGCTGGCCTCTGAGAAATCAGCAGTGATAAATCCAGGCCCATTTTTCCCTCCCATCAGGCGGGCATCTAGCACAGAGGTAGCAGTGGGCAGACTGCCTTCAGGAGGGCCATGAACATAAGGTGGCCCTTTCAGTTGATACTAGTTTTGGTGGCTGGCACTTGCAAAAGGAAGAGCCTCTGTCACTAAGGTTGCCCCACAAGAAGTTTGCTTCAATAGCTTTCTTGAGATTTCTCACTTTGTATCAGCATCCTTTCTCTAGGCACATGCCCAGAAAGGCGAAGAAGAATTGTGAGATTGCACTATGAAACATAAATTTTGCTGAAATCAATGTTCAAAGGGAGAAACAAAATTGCAAAAAGTTGAAGACATATTCCTCATGGAAATAAGGCATAAAATTAAGTGTACACACCCACAGACACCTACACACACTCATACATGTTGATGCACTTGGAGGTGTCCTTACCCCATCCTTTGAGAGCACAGATATGGCTAGAAACAAACACTGGCTGCATGTATGAACATGGGAAGATGAAGTTGAGGGATGAGGGATTTCCCCTTCAGGGGACTCCTAATAGCTTCTCCTTTCATATCTCAGGCTCTGGATACAGACTGCAGGATGGGAATCCTGGGTCTAAGATTGACTAACACAGTGATAGTTGTATGCAAAAGGAGCCTAATGATGGTATCTAATACGTAGAGTCATGGTAAGAATTAGCTCAATCAATCTAAGCTGTGTATCAAGCTTTGCATCTGGCTCAGTGAATGTCCAATAGTTTATTATTATAATCAGCCTTCTTTTTCCATATTGGACTGTTTGACAGAAGAAGGAAAAAGGAAAAAATAATATAGGCAAAATACAAAACCTGGTAAAACAGTGAAACTTCAGCAGTAGAAACTTCAGCAGTAGAAACTTCATGTTAAACAAGTGTTAGATATATATTTAGGGTGTCGGGAGTAGTGACAGGGAGATCTATGCACAGACCTATATGCTAGGCAGTTTTGCTTCAGTTTTTCAAATTTGTTGATCTTTATCTGTGCATAATATATTTTATATTAATGAAATGCCCATAACATCTGTAATTAAACTCTTATTAATCCCTGTTACTGATTATTTGTCCTCTTTTTACATTTTCTCTCAATTGATCTTCTCAAGAAGGTATTCAGTATATTAGTCTTTAAAAAATCAATTTTTGGTTTAACAATCATTATTTTCTTCCTTCACTTACTCTTTCTTTTTATTTTATGTGGATATAATTGTTATGAATGCTCTTTTTTGGGGGGTGGGGGCGGCTAGCTGGGGAGGGAGAGGGGTGGGCGGGCCACTTCTATTGGTCTTTCATCCATCTATTTTCATCCATCTTTGTTCTTTGACTAGTGTGGGCCTCCAATCGCAGTGGCCTCTGTTGTTGCAGAGCACCGGCTCTGGGTGCAGGTGCCCCAGAGCTCCGGCTTGGCAATTGGACACATCGGTGCAGCCGCTCCACGGCACATGGAATCTTCCCAGGCTAGGGATCGAACCGGCGACCCTTGCACTGCAAGGCGGTATCCCTATCCACTGGACCACCAGGGAAGCCCTATTAATGTTCTTTTAAAGAAGGATGTGTAACATATTTTCAGTCTTTTTTCCTTTTTCAATGAATACAATTAAAACTATAAAGTATTCTTTAAGAATAGCTTTGCTGCATCCTACAACTTTTCATCATTATATTTTCATTAATATTCAGTTCAAAGAATTTTCTCAGTTTTCATTATGATTTCTTCTTGGAAAAAAAGGATTATTGTGACCTCTATTTCAGAATTCTTTAACCTATGAATTTTTTCTAATTACTCATTATTATCTATTTCTAGCTTAACTGATGGTGGTATGCATATGAACATAGTTAATATGATTTTAATCTTTAAAGTCGGTGACATTTTAACTGAACACCTGATAAAAATAATTATTCCACTAACCACTCTTATTGCACTAACTACATAAACTGAGTTTACTCTTTTTACAAAAATCATTTGACCACGTGTTTATTTCTGAGCATTCTGCTTGGTCCAATTGATCTGTTTGTCTATTCTCTTGCTCTTATCATATTGTCTTGATTAATACAACTTTATGTTAGTCTTGAATTTGGTTAGTGTAAATTCTCTTGGTTTGTTTGCTTCTTCTTTATTATGTTGATGATTCTGGGTCTCAACTTTCTACATAAATTTAGGATTTATTTATTAATGGCTCAAAAATTTTTAGTGAGATTCATTTATTATTTTGTAATGCCTCTTATCATCCCTGATAATTTTCTTTATTCAGAGTCCAGCTTTGTCTGTATTTATAGAGCTATTTTAGCTGTCTTTTGCTTAGTTTTGGCATGGTGTATCTTTCTCCACTACTTTTGTTTTATCTATCTGTTTCCTTACATTTAAAGTGTGTTAAGAAACACACCACAGAGTTGAGTCTTGACTTTATATCCACTTCTACAATTTCTGTCTTTTAACCGATATATCGAGACCATTAATTTAAAGATGTTATCGATATATCATTGGATTTTATATAATAAAACTATTACTTCTATTCAATACATTTACATTTATTCTTTTTTCTTTTTAAATATGTTTCAGTTTTGTTACTTTTTCTGGTATTATTTGGGCATTTTACTTGATTCCATATGCCTTCCTTTCTTGCCACATCAACTATACTTCTTTCTTTCTTTCTTTTTCTTTTTTTTTTGAATAGTTGCTCTAGATTTTGCAAAATACATGTGCAACTAACCTAAGTTCACTTTTAAGTACTGATAACACAATATCACCTAAGAGTACAGGTAACTTAAAGTATTTCCATTTTATTCTTCCTGTTCTTCGTAACATGACTATCATTAATTTCACTTATTTATCTATAGGATAATTAAGATAACAAAATAGAAGATTTTATTTTATCTATTTTTTCCCTGTTTTTGATGTTCTTTATGTAGATTTGAGTTTCTGACTCTATCTCTTTTCTTCTCTCTGAAGAACTTCCTTTCAACACTAAGCTCGTTTTCATGAACATAGTTAATATGATTTTAATCTTTAAAGTCGGTGACATTTTAACTGAACACCTGATAAAAATAATTATTCCACTAACCACTCTTATTGCACTAACTACATAAACTGAGTTTACTCTTTTTACAAAAATCATTTGACCACGTGTTTATTTCTGAGCATTCTGCTTGGTCCAATTGATCTGTTTGTCTATTCTCTTGCTCTTATCATATTGTCTTGATTAATACAACTTTATGTTAGTCTTGAATTTGGTTAGTGTAAATTCTCTTGGTTTGTTTGCTTCTTCTTTATTATGTTGATGATTCTGGGTCTCAACTTTCTACATAAATTTAGGATTTATTTATTAATGGCTCAAAAATTTTTAGTGAGATTCATTTATTATTTTGTAATGCCTCTTATCATCCCTGATAATTTTCTTTATTCAGAGTCCAGCTTTGTCTGTATTTATAGAGCTATTTTAGCTGTCTTTTGCTTAGTTTTGGCATGGTGTATCTTTCTCCACTACTTTTGTTTTATCTATCTGTTTCCTTACATTTAAAGTGTGTTAAGAAACACACCACAGAGTTGAGTCTTGACTTTATATCCACTTCTACAATTTCTGTCTTTTAACCGATATATCGAGACCATTAATTTAAAGATGTTATCGATATATCATTGGATTTTATATAATAAAACTATTACTTCTATTCAATACATTTACATTTATTCTTTTTTCTTTTTAAATATGTTTCAGTTTTGTTACTTTTTCTGGTATTATTTGGGCATTTTACTTGATTCCATATGCCTTCCTTTCTTGCCACATCAACTATACTTCTTTCTTTCTTTCTTTTTCTTTTTTTTTTGAATAGTTGCTCTAGATTTTGCAAAATACATGTGCAACTAACCTAAGTTCACTTTTAAGTACTGATAACACAATATCACCTAAGAGTACAGGTAACTTAAAGTATTTCCATTTTATTCTTCCTGTTCTTCGTAACATGACTATCATTAATTTCACTTATTTATCTATAGGATAATTAAGATAACAAAATAGAAGATTTTATTTTATCTATTTTTTCCCTGTTTTTGATGTTCTTTATGTAGATTTGAGTTTCTGACTCTATCTCTTTTCTTCTCTCTGAAGAACTTCCTTTCAACACTCTTGCAAAGAAGGGGTACTAATAACAAATTCCCTCAGTTTTGAACAGATGGATGAAGGATTAGACAAGATATAACTAGCATAATAGAAATCACTATAGTTTTTGAAACAAAGTAAATATACAGCAAATCATTTAAACAGAGGTATTGGAACACTGGAGCTTCCCAGGTACCTCAGTGGTAAAGAATCTTTCTGCCAATGCAGAAGCTGCAAGAGACTTGGGTTTGTTCCCTTGGTTAGGAAAATCCCCTGGAAGAAAACGTGATATCTCATTCCAGTATTCTGAGTCTAAGGCATTGAAGGCAGACTCTTTACTGTCTGAGCTACCAGGGAAGCCCCATAGTTTCTACCAAAAATAGATAGTAGATTTCCAGAAATATATTAGTGTTTTATCTATATGCTGCACTATAAATGAAAATCCATACTTATGAAAGCTTATCAATGCAAGCATTTTATCCATAAACATTAAAAATAAAACACGACCTAAATTACACAAATAGAAACATGCTTTTCAATATCAAAAAATATAAGTAATAAATGAGTGATCTAGAGTACCTCATTCGACATCTATTAAATAAAATTTAACTTCGTGCATAGTACCAAGTCTACCATAGAATAAATACTCTCTAAAATGTCCAGCTGGCTAATTCTAAATTTGATCCCTAAATTACTATAGAAAGAAATAACACATTTACAATGTGATTGTCATATTATGGTAGAGGAGTGAAAATTTTTTCATAAAAATGAAACATTTGGTGCTGTGGACATAATTTTATGTCTTAAATAAAAATGTACTGATAATTATGTTTATGCACATATTTCCATGCTTTATCTCCAGTCTGATTAGTAAATTCTTTGGATGAGTTCATATGACACTGGTTGATCTTGGAGTTATTCTCAATTGGCTCAAGTTAGTCTGGTTCAGTGGAAGAAATGCTTATCCAATTTTCACGCAGTAGATATTTAAAGGTTTTGGAAAATAACCTGTTTTTAAACTTAGCCCTTCACTCACAGGCTTGTGTAATTGAAGACAATATGTCCTTTCTAAGCCTCATTTTATTTTCATGTAAAATGGTTCCATAGCAATACTCTCTCTGAGGATTAACTAAAATACCATATGTGGACTTTGCTATCTCTTTTCTTCTCTCTGAAGAACTTCCTTTAGGAAACATCCCTGGAAGAATGAAGGATTAGACAAGATATAACTAGCATAATAGAAATCACTATAGTTTTTGAAACAAAGTAAATATACAGCAAATCATTTAAACAGAGGTATTGGAACACTGGAGCTTCCCAGGTACCTCAGTGGTAAAGAATCTTTCTGCCAATGCAGAAGCTGCAAGAGACTTGGGTTTGTTCCCTTGGTTAGGAAAATCCCCTGGAAGAAAACGTGATATCTCATTCCAGTATTCTGAGTCTAAGGCATTGAAGGCAGACTCTTTACTGTCTGAGCTACCAGGGAAGCCCCATAGTTTCTACCAAAAATAGATAGTAGATTTCCAGAAATATATTAGTGTTTTATCTATATGCTGCACTATAAATGAAAATCCATACTTATGAAAGCTTATCAATGCAAGCATTTTATCCATAAACATTAAAAATAAAACACGACCTAAATTACACAAATAGAAACATGCTTTTCAATATCAAAAAATATAAGTAATAAATGAGTGATCTAGAGTACCTCATTCGACATCTATTAAATAAAATTTAACTTCGTGCATAGTACCAAGTCTACCATAGAATAAATACTCTCTAAAATGTCCAGCTGGCTAATTCTAAATTTGATCCCTAAATTACTATAGAAAGAAATAACACATTTACAATGTGATTGTCATATTATGGTAGAGGAGTGAAAATTTTTTCATAAAAATGAAACATTTGGTGCTGTGGACATAATTTTATGTCTTAAATAAAAATGTACTGATAATTATGTTTATGCACATATTTCCATGCTTTATCTCCAGTCTGATTAGTAAATTCTTTGGATGAGTTCATATGACACTGGTTGATCTTGGAGTTATTCTCAATTGGCTCAAGTTAGTCTGGTTCAGTGGAAGAAATGCTTATCCAATTTTCACGCAGTAGATATTTAAAGGTTTTGGAAAATAACCTGTTTTTAAACTTAGCCCTTCACTCACAGGCTTGTGTAATTGAAGACAATATGTCCTTTCTAAGCCTCATTTTATTTTCATGTAAAATGGTTCCATAGCAATACTCTCTCTGAGGATTAACTAAAATACCATATGTGGACTGTCCTATAAAATATAAGCTACATTTTCTTCCTCCTTCTTTGTTTAAAACATGTTTTAGACTCTGTCAGGCTCTTCAGAATTTATGAGAAACAGCTTTACAATTGCCGAAGCTCACATGCTCTGAACAACAACAAAAAATATGGATGATGCCTTTCATTTTATTTCCATAGCCATAGATTCTTGTCCCAAGGCCCTGCTGGTTCTTTCTTATCATCCCTCTCTTTTAGATGTTGGGATCCTCAAAGCCCATTCATAGTTTCTGACTATTTCTTCTCTGCACTCTTACATACCTTTGCATTCTTAAGGTTTTCTTTAACCTGGAAATGTTAATAGACTCAATTTCTGTTCATACCCTAAAATTTTCTTTCAAAACCTGATATTATACAACCAATACCCTATTTGACATCTGAATTTTGTTAAATCAAGAGAATTCAGAGCTACATTTTCTGATCGTTGATACTGGCCATTCTCTTGAGTTTTCCCTCATTCATCCCTGTTTCAGTAAATGACACTACTACCTTCCAAGTGTCTTGTTCCAGAAAAGTTAGTATGTGTATTGGTTTGTGAGTAGTCAGTCATGCCTGACTCTTTGTGACACTATGGACTGTAGCCCATCAGGCTCCTGGGTCCATGAGATTTTCTAGGCAGGAACACTGGAGTGGGTTGCCATTTTCTTCTCCATAAACATTGCCCCTTCCTTATCTCTTCTGTTCCTATTATTTCACATCACAACTATTAGACAAAGTAGACAATCTTCTCCCCAAGTTATATCTTCATTTATCCCACATTTCATGCTATAAAAACTTGAATGAGTTCATATGACACTGGTTGATCTTGGAGTTATTCTCAATTGGCTCAAGTTAGTCTGGTTCAGTGGAAGAAATGCTTATCCAATTTTCACGCAGTAGATATTTAAAGGTTTTGGAAAATAACCTGTTTTTAAACTTAGCCCTTCACTCACAGGCTTGTGTAATTGAAGACAATATGTCCTTTCTAAGCCTCATTTTATTTTCATGTAAAATGGTTCCATAGCAATACTCTCTCTGAGGATTAACTAAAATACCATATGTGGACTGTCCTATAAAATATAAGCTACATTTTCTTCCTCCTTCTTTGTTTAAAACATGTTTTAGACTCTGTCAGGCTCTTCAGAATTTATGAGAAACAGCTTTACAATTGCCGAAGCTCACATGCTCTGAACAACAACAAAAAATATGGATGATGCCTTTCATTTTATTTCCATAGCCATAGATTCTTGTCCCAAGGCCCTGCTGGTTCTTTCTTATCATCCCTCTCTTTTAGATGTTGGGATCCTCAAAGCCCATTCATAGTTTCTGACTATTTCTTCTCTGCACTCTTACATACCTTTGCATTCTTAAGGTTTTCTTTAACCTGGAAATGTTAATAGACTCAATTTCTGTTCATACCCTAAAATTTTCTTTCAAAACCTGATATTATACAACCAATACCCTATTTGACATCTGAATTTTGTTAAATCAAGAGAATTCAGAGCTACATTTTCTGATCGTTGATACTGGCCATTCTCTTGAGTTTTCCCTCATTCATCCCTGTTTCAGTAAATGACACTACTACCTTCCAAGTGTCTTGTTCCAGAAAAGTTAGTATGTGTATTGGTTTGTGAGTAGTCAGTCATGCCTGACTCTTTGTGACACTATGGACTGTAGCCCATCAGGCTCCTGGGTCCATGAGATTTTCTAGGCAGGAACACTGGAGTGGGTTGCCATTTTCTTCTCCATAAACATTGCCCCTTCCTTATCTCTTCTGTTCCTATTATTTCACATCACAACTATTAGACAAAGTAGACAATCTTCTCCCCAAGTTATATCTTCATTTATCCCACATTTCATGCTATAAAAACTTGAATGTAACCTGTCAGCTTTCACCTTCAGTATTTCGGGAGCTTCCTGTTTTTCTATTGGGCCTCTCAATTCTAAAATCTTCAAAATAACATGAGTAAACTTTTGAAAATGTATCTTAGAAACCTGACTCCATTCAAATATATTTCCCAAATTTAAATAATATTCAGGCGATATTATGTGACATTTACAAATGTGTATAACTTGGCTCCAGTTTCTTCTACAAACTCATTTTTTATTACTTGGGTGTCTCCATTCACTCAGTGGTAAAGAATCAGCTGTAATTCAGGAGACATAGGATTGATCCCTGGGTCAGGAAGATCCCGTGAGGAAGAAAGTGACCTCTCACTACATTATTCTTGCCTGGAAAATCTCATGGACAGAGAAGCCTCATGGGCTACCATCCATGGTGTCACAAGAGGTGGACATGACTTAGCTACTAAACCACCACATTCGTGTTACCAGTATATATGTGGCATCGCAGAACTAGAGATATTTTGGTACTTCCCAATAGTTAAAGTGTTAATAATATTTATTCAATTATATTAGCTGATCACACAATTATAGATATTAACATTTATATCAAAGCTTTACATATTTTCAATACATTTATATAAACATAAGCCAGTGTTACTGTCCTCCTATATTCTAAAATGAAATAATAAGTCATTTCCAAGAAAAAGAATGAGTTAACTACTAAAGGAGTTGGAGCTAGGTATTTGTAAATTACATATGAAATGAATCTTTAGCTACTCACAAATTAGGATTAGTAGGTGGCCGAAGCATACCTCATGTCAAAAAAAAAAAAGATACCATCTCTATAGGTATAACCAATAGTTAATTCTCATGTATGTTTGCAGTCTACTTTATATGTTTAATGTACAGAATATTTTAAATATATATATATATATATATATATATATATATATACAGATATGTATATTGCACATATATACGTTTTTGTCAACACAAATCATTACCTTCCAAAAAGAAGTTTTTGAGTCTTCAAATTTTCTCAACTTTTAATAATTTTGGAGAATGTTAAAAGCATTTCAAATAAGAATTTGGTATTTATATTAGAATTATCTATTTACATATATTAATAATATAATTAAAGTATAACTTTAATAAACCTTAAGCTATATGTTCAAATGCAATCATTGAGTGATTAGAATCATGGAATAAATGTATACGAATTTGTGTCCTATATGATACAAATCATTGGGATTTATCTTTAATTGTCATAAATAATCTTCAAAATAACATGAGTAAACTTTTGAAAATGTATCTTAGAAACCTGACTCCATTCAAATATATTTCCCAAATTTAAATAATATTCAGGCGATATTATGTGACATTTACAAATGTGTATAACTTGGCTCCAGTTTCTTCTACAAACTCATTTTTTATTACTTGGGTGTCTCCATTCACTCAGTGGTAAAGAATCAGCTGTAATTCAGGAGACATAGGATTGATCCCTGGGTCAGGAAGATCCCGTGAGGAAGAAAGTGACCTCTCACTACATTATTCTTGCCTGGAAAATCTCATGGACAGAGAAGCCTCATGGGCTACCATCCATGGTGTCACAAGAGGTGGACATGACTTAGCTACTAAACCACCACATTCGTGTTACCAGTATATATGTGGCATCGCAGAACTAGAGATATTTTGGTACTTCCCAATAGTTAAAGTGTTAATAATATTTATTCAATTATATTAGCTGATCACACAATTATAGATATTAACATTTATATCAAAGCTTTACATATTTTCAATACATTTATATAAACATAAGCCAGTGTTACTGTCCTCCTATATTCTAAAATGAAATAATAAGTCATTTCCAAGAAAAAGAATGAGTTAACTACTAAAGGAGTTGGAGCTAGGTATTTGTAAATTACATATGAAATGAATCTTTAGCTACTCACAAATTAGGATTAGTAGGTGGCCGAAGCATACCTCATGTCAAAAAAAAAAAAGATACCATCTCTATAGGTATAACCAATAGTTAATTCTCATGTATGTTTGCAGTCTACTTTATATGTTTAATGTACAGAATATTTTACATATATATATATATATATATATATATATATATACAGATATGTATATTGCACATATATACGTTTTTGTCAACACAAATCATTACCTTCCAAAAAGAAGTTTTTGAGTCTTCAAATTTTCTCAACTTTTAATAATTTTGGAGAATGTTAAAAGCATTTCAAATAAGAATTTGGTATTTATATTAGAATTATCTATTTACATATATTAATAATATAATTAAAGTATAACTTTAATAAACCTTAAGCTATATGTTCAAATGCAATCATTGAGTGATTAGAATCATGGAATAAATGTATACGAATTTGTGTCCTATATGATACAAATCATTGGGATTTATCTTTAATTGTCATAAGATAAAGTACATGGATCTTGGAATCACAGTAATGAACTAAACTTAGACATTGTTCTTGCAGATTTCAAAGAAAAAGTAAATAAACTTAATTTGGGAATATGTGTTAAGCCTTCAACAAAATACACTGTGAGTTTTACGTATCAAGAAAAAGTTCTTAATTTCACAGACATGTGACACATGGCTCCATAAATGCTACCTATACAAATTGTTGTTATTTAGTCTCTTGGTCATGTCCAACTCTTTGGGACCCCATGGACTATAGTCAGTCAGTTTTCTTTGTCCATGGGATTTCCCAGGCGAGAGTACTGTAGTGGGCTGCCATTTCCTTCTCCAGTACACACAGAGATACATACAATTCTTATTGACTAAATGGATCACATGTGTCTACTGAATTATAATTTTGTGAGCTTTGGTGAAAATGTTGATTGCATTGAGTTTGATGGTGAGAAGTCAAGGGAAATGCATGGAACTGTAGTATCAAGATTACATTTTAAGTATTCATCATGCCACCAAACATACAAATGAAAACCAAGTGTTTAAAACTAGACTGTGTGCCTTGGTATCACTAGTTGAGGGTGTAGAAAAGATCAAACTTTCACCTTTGGTAAATATTTTATTTTTAACACTATGCAAACTAATTATCATATAAATTTAGAAAGAAATCCCTAAAAAGAGTTCTGGGTTTGCAAAAGAGAAGCATTTTCGAAGCTTCTTACCTCTTAGTATGTCTACTTAGCTTTTCTTGTGCATTGAGACAAGTTTCTTTCAAGATTCTAAGCTGAAGTTAGAAACAATTTTAAATGATATCAGAATCTGGTCTGATAATATTTTGATTTTCAGTGCTTGAGAAACTATAGGCAAACTATTGTGTTAAATTATAGGCATTTTTCAATATTTCAGTCCTTTTAAAGCATTTTATTGAAAGTTATTGAAATGGAAGCAGATTACTGTGAATTTTCATATGGTTTTAATTTTATATTACTTACATTCAAATACTACATTATTATAGCATTTTAATTTGATACACACGAAACAGATACATATGTATTAAAGTTGACATTATATGTAGAGAAATAGCTATAAATTTTATATTTGATTCTGCCTTTAAAATCAAACTTGGGAATTCTCTAGTGGTTGAGTGGTTAAGATTTTGTCCTTGCAATGCAGGGTTGGATCTCTGGTCACAGAACTAGGGTCCTGCATACCACATTGGGTGGTCAAAAATAAAATAAAATAAAACTTAACTCTTGATGTTAAAAGAATGCTATTTCTGTACTTCCTATCAATTATTCACAACCCAAAAAAATCTTCTAAACACATTCTCAGCTTCTGGTAACTTCAGAAGGAAAATATTACTGAGGATATACAAAAAATTCTTCTTCATCTGAAGCTCTAATTTAACTGGGCATCATGCAATTTTCTTAACCAAATCTGTCAACTTTATGACAAAGAAATTTTAGAAGCAACTTTATTCATCACTGGTTTATTTTAATATAGCAAATAATTATACAACACATGCCAGGCACTATTCCAAGTACTTTCCAGATTTCTCTGATAAGTCTCTTGTACATTGAACCTATTTTGGTGTTCTGCTTCTTGGATGATCCAAGCAAACATGGAGAGGAAACTGGTCCAGGTGGTCCAGAATGTTACTGATGACCAGGTGATGCTCCTGACTCTTTCTTCCTAAGCTATGAAATGGCTGTGGCTCTATACCTATGCCTGAAAATTCTGGAACAAGACAAACCTTTCTTCAAAGATAGTATTTTTTTAATCCTTTCTCCCTGTGATAGTGATTTTTTCACCAGGGAAATAAACTGTAATCAGCAGAGAACATTTTTACATGAGTTGGACATTCTACCAGTGATTTATAAATTATACATCGTAGGCCTTGAGATTTGTGCCATGAGATTTTACGCTTGTCATGTTAGGTGTAAAATAAGGAAGCAGAAAGTCAGAATATAAAGTAAAGGTAAAAACAGCCACCAGATTTTCTTCACTCCTATGGTGAAGACTTCCAACACTATTTTCAATATTTCAGTCCTTTTAAAGCATTTTATTGAAAGTTATTGAAATGGAAGCAGATTACTGTGAATTTTCATATGGTTTTAATTTTATATTACTTACATTCAAATACTACATTATTATAGCATTTTAATTTGATACACACGAAACAGATACATATGTATTAAAGTTGACATTATATGTAGAGAAATAGCTATAAATTTTATATTTGATTCTGCCTTTAAAATCAAACTTGGGAATTCTCTAGTGGTTGAGTGGTTAAGATTTTGTCCTTGCAATGCAGGGTTGGATCTCTGGTCACAGAACTAGGGTCCTGCATACCACATTGGGTGGTCAAAAATAAAATAAAATAAAACTTAACTCTTGATGTTAAAAGAATGCTATTTCTGTACTTCCTATCAATTATTCACAACCCAAAAAAATCTTCTAAACACATTCTCAGCTTCTGGTAACTTCAGAAGGAAAATATTACTGAGGATATACAAAAAATTCTTCTTCATCTGAAGCTCTAATTTAACTGGGCATCATGCAATTTTCTTAACCAAATCTGTCAACTTTATGACAAAGAAATTTTAGAAGCAACTTTATTCATCACTGGTTTATTTTAATATAGCAAATAATTATACAACACATGCCAGGCACTATTCCAAGTACTTTCCAGATTTCTCTGATAAGTCTCTTGTACATTGAACCTATTTTGGTGTTCTGCTTCTTGGATGATCCAAGCAAACATGGAGAGGAAACTGGTCCAGGTGGTCCAGAATGTTACTGATGACCAGGTGATGCTCCTGACTCTTTCTTCCTAAGCTATGAAATGGCTGTGGCTCTATACCTATGCCTGAAAATTCTGGAACAAGACAAACCTTTCTTCAAAGATAGTATTTTTTTAATCCTTTCTCCCTGTGATAGTGATTTTTTCACCAGGGAAATAAACTGTAATCAGCAGAGAACATTTTTACATGAGTTGGACATTCTACCAGTGATTTATAAATTATACATCGTAGGCCTTGAGATTTGTGCCATGAGATTTTACGCTTGTCATGTTAGGTGTAAAATAAGGAAGCAGAAAGTCAGAATATAAAGTAAAGGTAAAAACAGCCACCAGATTTTCTTCACTCCTATGGTGAAGACTTCCAACACTAGGGGGCAGTGAGGCGGTGTTGCCTGCCTTGCCTCCTTGTTGCAAATGCCTGTGTGCCAGCTCACCGCTGCCCTCACTTCCTTTTTAGAACATATCCCCGCCTGCGCCCTTAGATGTATAGTGGCTTTCTCTTCCCAGGGCTTTGAAATCTCCCCTTTGCACTCAGATTAGTTTTCAGGTCTGTCTCCTTACCCGCTTCCTTAAGAGACCTTATTTCCTTAGGACAGACTGTAAGGACCTGGCCTTGGTTTCTTCCTGTTAAAACTGCTTGTTTTGTCCCCTGCTCTTTACCATACGCTGCTCAGGCTTCAGGACCTTGTTTGTCCAACACGTTCCTTTTCCTTTCTCTGTAATTTATGTAAAAATAATTTATCAAAAGGGTGCATTTTTTAAAAAAACTAGTCTGTCTTGAAACTTGTTTACCTTGAAATTATCAGAATCTCAGTGTTTGAAAATAATGAAGTACAATCTTGTATCATCTCTGTACTGTTCTGTACGAAAGCACTCGAGCCTAATAAGGTGATAAATCAATGCCATCCCCCTTTCCCCCAAAATCAGATCAAGCTAAGCATGAAATCTTGCCCTTTCTGATAGAAAGGATGGACCTATTGGATATTATGCGAAGTAAAATAATGCAGAGAAAGATAAACGCCGTATGATCTCAAATTAACAAAATAAATGAAATAAAAGAGACTCATAAATACAAAGATCAAATGGAAGGTTGCCAGAGGAGAGGAAAGTGTGGGGGAAGGATGTGTGAAATAGAAGGATGGGATCTAGTGGTACAAACTTCCTGTTATAAATAAGTCATGGAAGATATATAGCGTAAGGAATATGCACATGATATATAATAATACATGACTTTACATAAGAAAGTGAATGTTTAAGTCTCTTCAGTGGCAACCCTGTGGACTGTAGCTTGCCAGTCTCCTCTGTCCATGGGTTCTGAGACCCCTAGTCCATCTGCTGCTTCTTTCACTTTCAAGATTTTTCCCATATTTGTTTTCTATATAATACCCAGGGTTTTAAACTATATTTGGATGGATAGAAAAATGTATGTCTATTGAATCCTCCTAGAAATAGAACTCTTTTAAGGTGTAAAATAAGGAAGCAGAAAGTCAGAATATAAAGTAAAGGTAAAAACAGCCACCAGATTTTCTTCACTCCTATGGTGAAGACTTCCAACACTAGGGGGCAGTGAGGCGGTGTTGCCTGCCTTGCCTCCTTGTTGCAAATGCCTGTGTGCCAGCTCACCGCTGCCCTCACTTCCTTTTTAGAACATATCCCCGCCTGCGCCCTTAGATGTATAGTGGCTTTCTCTTCCCAGGGCTTTGAAATCTCCCCTTTGCACTCAGATTAGTTTTCAGGTCTGTCTCCTTACCCGCTTCCTTAAGAGACCTTATTTCCTTAGGACAGACTGTAAGGACCTGGCCTTGGTTTCTTCCTGTTAAAACTGCTTGTTTTGTCCCCTGCTCTTTACCATACGCTGCTCAGGCTTCAGGACCTTGTTTGTCCAACACGTTCCTTTTCCTTTCTCTGTAATTTATGTAAAAATAATTTATCAAAAGGGTGCATTTTTTAAAAAAACTAGTCTGTCTTGAAACTTGTTTACCTTGAAATTATCAGAATCTCAGTGTTTGAAAATAATGAAGTACAATCTTGTATCATCTCTGTACTGTTCTGTACGAAAGCACTCGAGCCTAATAAGGTGATAAATCAATGCCATCCCCTTACCCCCCAAAATCAGATCAAGCTAAGCATGAAATCTTGCCCTTTCTGATAGAAAGGATGGACCTATTGGATATTATGCGAAGTAAAATAATGCAGAGAAAGATAAACGCCGTATGATCTCAAATTAACAAAATAAATGAAATAAAAGAGACTCATAAATACAAAGATCAAATGGAAGGTTGCCAGAGGAGAGGAAAGTGTGGGGAGAGGATGTGTGAAATAGAAGGATGGGATCTAGTGGTACAAACTTCCTGTTATAAATAAGTCATGGAAGATATATAGCGTAAGGAATATGCACATGATATATAATAATACATGACTTTACATAAGAAAGTGAATGTTTAAGTCTCTTCAGTGGCAACCCTGTGGACTGTAGCTTGCCAGTCTCCTCTGTCCATGGGTTCTGAGACCCCTAGTCCATCTGCTGCTTCTTTCACTTTCAAGATTTTTCCCATATTTGTTTTCTATATAATACCCAGGGTTTTAAACTATATTTGGATGGATAGAAAAATGTATGTCTATTGAATCCTCCTAGAAATAGAACTCTTTTAAACTTTCATTTTATACAATAAGTTGAACATACAGTAAAAGAAAATAAACAAATATATTGAGAAACAGAAACAAATAAAGCAAAAAAAAAAAAAAAGAAGAAGAAAAGAAAAGGGGGGGATTAAATGTAATATAAACAAACCCTCAGGAGTTCCAGATACTGGTTTTCACATACATATTTACAATATAGCTGTGAGGTATTATATATCTAAGTAAATAGATTATGGAAGGAGAATAATGGAAAGAATGGACATCTATGAAAAAGAAAACACTGAATACATGAGGACTAAAAAATAACCAATTTTTTTTAAATATAAAAATGTAGAATTAACATAAAAAAAGAGATAAAAGTATCTCAGTAAAATTCAGTCAAGACTGAAACAGAGACCCATGTGCACACACAAACATGTTGATGATTAAGATAATACTATGAAAAGTTGTATGATAAAAAACTGAATTAGGAAAATGGCAAATTTTCTATAAATATAAATTATTCAAATTATTGAGATTAAAGATTAAATGTGATAAGATCACTAAACAGTACACAAAATTAATTACTACTGAGTCCCATCACTTTCAAGACATAAGATCTAAATAATTTAAAGCATACTTGACTGAAACTTTAAATATATATATATATATCATTGCATCAGACAAAACTCTTCTGGAAATTAGGAAAAGCAAAAATTCTAATTCATTTCCTAAGCTAGTTATGTCAAAACTTAAAAAATGCTACTAAAATTCAATCAGTAAATACTATGAGGTAGCACCATTTTTCCTTATATATAAAGAAATATTCAATAAAATGTTAGCAAACCAAATAAAGTAATTTAAAACAAAACATTATGACTATTATTATTTATTTCACCCTTATAAGAATACTTCAATGTTAGTTGATCGTAACAGTATTAGACTAAAGAAAAAAAATCAAATGATCATTTCTATTGATCTGTAAAAAAGCCATTTCATGAATTAATGTTAAAAATTGGCTAACTAGGAACTGAACTAAACTTCATTAACTGGTAAACGTTATCTCTCAAAATCTTATAGCAAATAATGATACATTGGCAGTGTTCAGTTGCTGAGTCATGTCCAGCTCTATATGTTCCCATGAACTATAGCACACCTGGCCCCTCAGACCGCCACAATTTCCTGGAGTGTGCTCAAATTCTTGTCCATTGAGATGGAGATACCATCTAAACATCTCATCTTCTGCTGCCTCCTTCTCCTTTTGCTATCAGTCTTTTCCAGCATCAAGGCCTTTTCCAATGAGTTGGCTATTCATATCAGGTGGCCAAAGTATTATTTTATTATAAAGAAAAATGCACCTATGTTTGTTATTTATTTATTAGAGCTATGAAATTACATGTTCACTTACAATCTGCTATCTGTAGAGGTGTCCTACAAACTATAATATTTTGTCCATATGATGTTAACCAGTTTTGTTTCCACTTGTAAATTCATTTCAGTCTTCATTGATTATATATATATTCCGTATTGTCCTGACTTGCCATTAGACAGTTTTTTTCATTAATCAATGAATAATTTTTTTGACACATGTGAATTTGTATTTGTATGAGCATTGTGTTTTTAATTTTGAAAATTATATCTATTAATACTTAAATATAAACATTAGAAACATCCACATTAATGTATGGAATAATGTATCCTTACTACCATCACATTTATTATGCAAGATTAAACTGTAAATTTACAGTTTTCTTTATTTAGAACTAAATATACATAAGTAAATAAACAAAAAGAAAAAGAAGGTATAGAGATATCCATTTTGAAATACACTGTCCTCTAAGCACACATGAAAAAAAAATAATTAAATGGGTATTTACTATGCCTTCATATTATGCAAGACACTAGCTCAAAGTTTCATCTAGAAATATTTCTCTGTGAACAATGACATCAAAAAATGGAATAGTTTGATATGTTTTGAAAGTAGTGATGATTTAAGTTCACAAATTTCATTTAGCTTTTTAAGTAAAAAGGACTCATTATATGTGAATGTTTCCATCATCCTTGAATTCATGCTACAGGTATTTAGTAAACACTCATTGCACCAAGCAGTTACTAAATGATCATTTCTATTGATCTGAAAAAGCTTTCAGGAAATCTGAACTGAAACTTCATTAACTGGTAAACGTTATCTCTCAAAATCTTATAGCAAATAATGATACATTGGCAGTGTTCAGTTGCTGAGTCATGTCCAGCTCTATATGTTCCCATGAACTATAGCACACCTGGCCCCTCAGACCGCCACAATTTCCTGGAGTGTGCTCAAATTCTTGTCCATTGAGATGGAGATACCATCTAAACATCTCATCTTCTGCTGCCTCCTTCTCCTTTTGCTATCAGTCTTTTCCAGCATCAAGGCCTTTTCCAATGAGTTGGCTATTCATATCAGGTGGCCAAAGTATTATTTTATTATAAAGAAAAATGCACCTATGTTTGTTATTTATTTATTAGAGCTATGAAATTACATGTTCACTTACAATCTGCTATCTGTAGAGGTGTCCTACAAACTATAATATTTTGTCCATATGATGTTAACCAGTTTTGTTTCCACTTGTAAATTCATTTCAGTCTTCATTGATTATATATATATTCCGTATTGTCCTGACTTGCCATTAGACAGTTTTTTTCATTAATCAATGAATAATTTTTTTGACACATGTGAATTTGTATTTGTATGAGCATTGTGTTTTTAATTTTGAAAATTATATCTATTAATACTTAAATATAAACATTAGAAACATCCACATTAATGTATGGAATAATGTATCCTTACTACCATCACATTTATTATGCAAGATTAAACTGTAAATTTACAGTTTTCTTTATTTAGAACTAAATATACATAAGTAAATAAACAAAAAGAAAAAGAAGGTATAGAGATATCCATTTTGAAATACACTGTCCTCTAAGCACACATGAAAAAAAAATAATTAAATGGGTATTTACTATGCCTTCATATTATGCAAGACACTAGCTCAAAGTTTCATCTAGAAATATTTCTCTGTGAACAATGACATCAAAAAATGGAATAGTTTGATATGTTTTGAAAGTAGTGATGATTTAAGTTCACAAATTTCATTTAGCTTTTTAAGTAAAAAGGACTCATTATATGTGAATGTTTCCATCATCCTTGAATTCATGCTACAGGTATTTAGTAAACACTCTTTGCACCAAGCAGTTACTATCAATGTTGTGGTCAACTATCGGTAGGCTGTCTAAGAAGACTATGAATTATTTCTGGTCCTCAAAGTATTCATAATTTAAACTAGACAAGTAAACAGAAATTAGGAGTGTGATAGTAAAAATTGTAGAGCGATTTGATAGTACCTTGAGAATTTATTTTATTTTACCAAAGTATTTGGCTGGACAAATTAAAAAAGAAAAAGTATTTAACCAGCAATATTTTATGAAGCACATCTAGCTAACAGAATTACCTAAATTAAGTTAGAATATATGAAAAAATTGCCACTTTAGTAGCTTAATATATTCTATAAGCTAGTTACTCAATAAATATTCACTGTGACTCATATTCTGATATCACCTACGGTAAATGAACCTCTTAGAGTATCCAATTTGGAAATAGGAAAAAAACTAGATGACTACTAGTCAGGTAAAAATTCCTGATGTGTATTGGAGATCAGCTTATACGATGTCTAAACAACCTCCAAATTCATTCTTTCTATGTTCAAAAATATCCAATCTAGGCAGTATTTTCATTGTTTTACTTACATTTCTTTTCAAATGATAAAATTTCTTATTGCTTAGGTTCATATACATTATACTGTATATTTAAGCTTTAGTGATAATGTTTGGGATTGTTTGTTTTCCCCAAGTAAGGGAATTTGTTGGGCTTCCCAGGCAGCACTAATGGTAAAGAACCTACCTGCCTCTGCAGGAGACCTAAGACACATGGGTTCGATCCCTGGGTCAGGAAGATCCCCTGGAGAAGCACATGGTAATTCACTCTAGTCTTCTTGCCTGGAGAATCCCATGGACAGAGGAGCCTGGCGGGCTCCAATCCATAGGGCTACAGAGTCAGACACGACTAAAGCGTCTTAGCATGCACAAGGAAATCTGTGGTTTAACAACATTTCTGTGAATTCTCAAGGCATTGACCTAACTGTTTTCACTTTTCTACTGAGAAAACTCTCATGTAAAATTTTTAGGTTATCTTGTTTGTAATAGATGCTTGTTCACTGGGAATAAGAGGCCTGGCCAATGAATGAATTATTTCACCCTTTCCTCTAATTGCCAAACAACAGAAATTCTTAACCTCTAATAAGAAAGTATGCATTCAACCAATGTTTTTTGGGAATGATTTACAATACATTTCAGTTTTGGTTTATTGTTTTCCAGAGGCTTATGTCTTCTCATTGCAGTCTTCTAATTTTATTGAATTATTATTGTTACTTCAGGCTTGAAAGTATTTGTTTTTTATTTTTCTTTTCATACTGTTTTGTAAATGAATGTCTTCTCATCTATGTAACCAGCAATATTTATGAAGCACATCTAGCTAACAGAATTACCTAAATTAAGTTAGAATATATGAAAAATTGCCACTTTAGTAGCTTAATATATTCTATAAGCTAGTTACTCAATAAATATTCACTGTGACTCATATTCTGATATCACCTACGGTAAATGAACCTCTTAGAGTATCCAATTTGGAAATAGGAAAAAAACTAGATGACTACTAGTCAGGTAAAAATTCCTGATGTGTATTGGAGATCAGCTTATACGATGTCTAAACAACCTCCAAATTCATTCTTTCTATGTTCAAAAATATCCAATCTAGGCAGTATTTTCATTGTTTTACTTACATTTCTTTTCAAATGATAAAATTTCTTATTGCTTAGGTTCATATACATTATACTGTATATTTAAGCTTTAGTGATAATGTTTGGGATTGTTTGTTTTCCCCAAGTAAGGGAATTTGTTGGGCTTCCCAGGCAGCACTAATGGTAAAGAACCTACCTGCCTCTGCAGGAGACCTAAGACACATGGGTTCGATCCCTGGGTCAGGAAGATCCCCTGGAGAAGCACATGGTAATTCACTCTAGTCTTCTTGCCTGGAGAATCCCATGGACAGAGGAGCCTGGCGGGCTCCAATCCATAGGGCTACAGAGTCAGACACGACTAAAGCGTCTTAGCATGCACAAGGAAATCTGTGGTTTAACAACATTTCTGTGAATTCTCAAGGCATTGACCTAACTGTTTTCACTTTTCTACTGAGAAAACTCTCATGTAAAATTTTTAGGTTATCTTGTTTGTAATAGATGCTTGTTCACTGGGAATAAGAGGCCTGGCCAATGAATGAATTATTTCACCCTTTCCTCTAATTGCCAAACAACAGAAATTCTTAACCTCTAATAAGAAAGTATGCATTCAACCAATGTTTTTTGGGAATGATTTACAATACATTTCAGTTTTGGTTTATTGTTTTCCAGAGGCTTATGTCTTCTCATTGCAGTCTTCTAATTTTATTCGAATTATTATTGTTACTTCAGGCTTGAAAGTATTTGTTTTTTATTTTTCTTTTCATACTGTTTTGTAAATGAATCCAGCTCTTGCTTCCATACTAGGGAACAAGAATGAAATACATAATCAGTGCAGTGCTGTTTATTGTCCCATTGGGATTTCTTTCCTGATTAAAAATTAAAGGTGGCAATAGGATTTTTAAGTTTTCCTCTAAGTGAAAATGTGCTTCTGTATTGGATCTCTGTCATAATGAGTAAGTATGGCCATTAACAATTATAAATGAACTACTTTATAGTAATTGAAATAGCAGTGAGGTTTAGAAGGCTAAGTTCATGTCACATGTTCCGAGGGAAGCAACATTTTATGTGTAAAACAAAGCTTTTTGATATGGAGTTATACTGATATCTTTGTGTATCTGTGAGCTAGTCAAGCTAAGTTTATGAGCATCCATTATGTGCACAGAACTGTGGAAGGTACACTGGAGGACATGAATTATGAAAGGTATCACCTAACACTCTTGATTTGTAAAATGAAAACTACTTGTCTTCAAATGAAAATGAATTTGTCAGGGAGTTGGCTAGCACTGTGCAGAGAAAATGCATACCAGGGTTTGTAGAAAAGAGAAATCATTGTGGAGATGATTTGGGGTTTTGTAGATGACAGGGCTTTGAGGAGAGAGTAAAATTTATAAAATAAGTATATTTTAGTTAGATAATACTCTGGTGATAATACTATCAAACAAGGAAAACCTAACATAGTGGATGATGGTGAGTAGATAATACTGGTGATGATTTTGTACAGAGAAACTCTCTGTAAGGTTTAACAACTTTTGATTTAAAGGCCCTGTTTCACTATTCTACTGAGAAAACTCTCATGTAAAATTTTTAGGTTATCTTGTTTGTAATAGATGCTTGTTCACTGGGAATAAGAGGCCTGGCCAATGAATGAATTATTTCACCCTTTCCTCTAATTGCCAAACAACAGAAATTCTTAACCTCTAATAAGAAAGTATGCATTCAACCAATGTTTTTTGGGAATGATTTACAATACATTTCAGTTTTGGTTTATTGTTTTCCAGAGGCTTATGTCTTCTCATTGCAGTCTTCTAATTTTATTCGAATTATTATTGTTACTTCAGGCTTGAAAGTATTTGTTTTTTATTTTTCTTTTCATACTGTTTTGTAAATGAATCCAGCTCTTGCTTCCATACTAGGGAACAAGAATGAAATACATAATCAGTGCAGTGCTGTTTATTGTCCCATTGGGATTTCTTTCCTGATTAAAAATTAAAGGTGGCAATAGGATTTTTAAGTTTTCCTCTAAGTGAAAATGTGCTTCTGTATTGGATCTCTGTCATAATGAGTAAGTATGGCCATTAACAATTATAAATGAACTACTTTATAGTAATTGAAATAGCAGTGAGGTTTAGAAGGCTAAGTTCATGTCACATGTTCCGAGGGAAGCAACATTTTATGTGTAAAACAAAGCTTTTTGATATGGAGTTATACTGATATCTTTGTGTATCTGTGAGCTAGTCAAGCTAAGTTTATGAGCATCCATTATGTGCACAGAACTGTGGAAGGTACACTGGAGGACATGAATTATGAAAGGTATCACCTAACACTCTTGATTTGTAAAATGAAAACTACTTGTCTTCAAATGAAAATGAATTTGTCAGGGAGTTGGCTAGCACTGTGCAGAGAAAATGCATACCAGGGTTTGTAGAAAAGAGAAATCATTGTGGAGATGATTTGGGGTTTTGTAGATGACAGGGCTTTGAGGAGAGAGTAAAATTTATAAAATAAGTATATTTTAGTTAGATAATACTCTGGTGATAATACTATCAAACAAGGAAAACCTAACATAGTGGATGATGGTGAGTAGACTAGGTGATGTGTATACACGTTAGAGATGGCTGGATGATCCCATTTTTGATTAACACCTCCATCGCCTAAATAGACTCATTCTGAGTATATATGTGTGCTCAGTCCATCAGTCATATCTGACTTTGAGACCCCATGGATAGTAGTCCATCAGTCTCCTCTGTCCATGGGATTTCCCAGGCAAGGATACTGAAGTGGGTTGTCATTTCCTACTCCTGGGGATCTTCCTGACCCAGGGATCGAACCCCCATCTCTTAATATTTACAAATAAAATATGACAGTGAAATGTGTCCAATTTAGCCTTGTAGTTTAACCATTCACCTTCAATTTTTGCTGGTAAAGTTGGTCAGGATAGTGAAAGCATCTGTAATTACTTTAGAGTTAACCTGAATCTTGTAACAACATCTTATATATTCCTTATCAAGGCTTCAAGTTTAATGCTATTAACTGTTATGCTCTTTCCTTTCTCTTGAATATTTTGTTTAGGTGGGAAAATAACCAGCTTCACTGAATGTGTGAAAATGGTCACTGAAAGTAACTTTTAAAACTTTTTGTAAAATCCTGGGTATTTTATTTAGCACAATATATGGGATTGAATAAGATTTATAAAGAAAAGGCTGACAGGAAGATCTTTGAACAAACCCAGAGAAGTTTTCTTCCATGTATCTCTGATGTGGAGAATCTCAGCAACACTGAGAAGTAATCGTTTATAGAAAGCAGATTATAGAAAATCCATTAATATCTATCATTAGATCTTAAGCCACTAGTTAAAGTTTGTTTTTATTTTAGAGCAATATCATAATTTTCTATAAAAAATAATCAGGCAGAGACATCACTTTGCTGATAAAGGTCCTTATAGTCAACGCCATGATTTTTCCCAGTAGTCATGTATGAATGTGATAGTTGCACTATAAAAAAAGGCTGAGCACTGAAGAATTGATGCTTTCAAACTGTGGTGCTGGAGAAGACTCTTGAGAGTCCCTTAGGCAGCAAGGAGATCAAACCAGTCAGTCCTAAAGGAAATCAACCCTGAATATTCACTGGAAGGACCAATGCTGAAGCTGAATCTCTAATACTTTGGCAACCTGATGCGAAGAGATGACTCATTGGAAAAGACTCTGATGCTGGGGAAGAAAATAGAAGTCAGAAGGAGAAGGGGATGACAGAGGATGAGATGGTTGGATGGCACCACAGACAATGCACATGCCTTTGAGCAAACTCTGGGAGAGAGTGAAGGGCAGGGAAGCCTACGAATTGCATTCCATGGAGTTGCAAAGAGATGACAGATAACAGCGACTGAGCAACAGCATTATATGCTGGTAAATAGGTCTGGCCGAATCTCTTTTATTTAAAGTTAGTAGAAAAGTACTACTTTAAACAGTTTGGCTCACAGATTTCATACTGAACAGTATCTAAACAGATATATAATATTCACTTATGTTCATAAAAATCATTAAGTTCTGTGATACCCTGTTTTTTGTTATAAAGTATGAGTATATAGGAATATTTGTCTGGAACCTTTTCAAGAATAAAACCAGATCAGAAAATTATGAGTTTTCAAATATATGGCATATATTGAGACATGTGCATACATATAAAATGAAAAATAGCGCTACAACTAAAGAAGGACCCTCATAATTTTGACTTTATGAGTCACATGCAATGAATGGTCAAGTCTTCTGAACTGTAATGCTGACACTTTCATCAAAAAGAGCTGTTAATGCTCTAAAATCAAAAAGCGTTTGTCAGTTTCCTAATTTAAAGCTCATTTTATTTTGCATGCTCTTAACTATTTTCTGGAAAACTTCTAACTATAAATTTCTATAATATAAATCCATACAGCCCATGTCTAAATATTATAATGAGAGGAAGTAGTCTATACGCCTAGTACTTTTATATACATTGTGTCATATTTAACTATTAAAGAATTAATGCAATTTTGCCTTTGTTTCTAGAGTTGCTCTGCATGATATGTCGTTAAACAAAATATAGCATGTGAATATTTCATTACATGTTATCTGTTGAATGGTTTTAGGACAACTCTTTGTACAAAACTGAAGCCTTATGTTCCCAGGTTGCAACTCAGAGAAGTCAGGAATCAAAGAATGAGTACCACAGGTAGGTTATGATTCTGTGCTAAGATAACCCAATACTCAGGCTAAGGAAGGTAGATAAGGGCATGGAGAAGGCAAATGCTTTCATCAATTTTGGAAGTCGTTATATGGGTTTCTGACAGCAGGTTTGCCTACCACATAATATTTTAGTGATATTTACCATGTGTTAAATTTCTTCCCTATTTATTCACTTGAAAAAATCAGCTAAGTCTCTAAGTACAATTCTGAAAGGCTAAAAGAATCCAAATTTGGATTCAAAATTTGCTATAGATCATGGGATGAAAGGAAAATGTAGATGAGGAATTGTAGAAGGGAGAATTTGCCATATCTTTATGATAATGTATGATCTTCCCAGGTATTCATCCCTAGTTTTGTAGAAGAATCAAGAATCCTTTTTGAATTCTCATCCACTCGTCTACCTTGTATCCTTTTTGAATTTTCTCCCTGATTAATAATTGAAGAGTTTTAGTATTTAATATTAAGTTTTGAAAATGGTAACATTGGAATTCCAGTCACTTGTGAAATCTTTTATTTCCCACAAGAGAAATGAGCATTTTCCCCAAAGAACAGTTTGTGCAACTTCTGTTGTTAGGAGTATAGCTCCTCTGAAAGCTATCATTCTATGCTGTGACGAGAGTTTAGAAATACAACATTTTAAAAGCAGTCTTCCTTACTGTCAGACAAATACAGCTCCAAGAGCATTTATTTATCAGAGACATGACTCCAATTTCATTAACAGAACTGTGGTTCTCATTTTTTCAGGACTCGTTCATATTCCTTTGAATATTTATAGCCCTAATCTTACTCTGCAATATTTTAAACACATTTTGGCCCATGATAAAGTTACAAAAAAGTAGACAAAGGCCTGACAACCTTGGTTCAACTCTAGTCTCTACCACTTACTAACTTTAAAACCCTTGGGAGGCCATTTAGCTTCTCTAAAAGAATGTTGAGTTCTTTATCAAATGAAATTAAAATGACTGTGACTGGCTCTTGTGATTGTAAACTGGATCACAAGGGATAATCATGCCTATACAATTCTGCTCAAGCCTGTAGGCTATATGGCAAATTTAAGAAAATTTCAGTTCCAATGAGTACATATGAAGTTTACATGCTGTATAACAAGAGAACTAAAACCAAAGTCACAGTTCCTGTTCTAATGGAATGTGTTTGTTAGCATTTATCAATCAAAAAATATAATCTAGATAATTCTTTAGATGCTTCAGTGGATTAAACATGAAACAAACACATTTGTGCACACACACATACATGTGCTCAGTCACCAAGTCATTTCTAGATAATGGCATGAAGTTTTTGGTTTTCTGAAAAAAAGTGATATTTACCATGTGTTAAATTTCTTCCCTATTTATTCACTTGAAAAATCAGATAAGTCTCTAAGTACAATTCTGAAAGGCTAAAAGAATCCAAATTTGGATTCAAAATTTGCTATAGATCATGGGATGAAAGGAAAATGTAGATGAGGAATTGTAGAAGGGAGAATTTGCCATATCTTTATGATAATGTATGATCTTCCCAGGTATTCATCCCTAGTTTTGTAGAAGAATCAAGAATCCTTTTTGAATTCTCATCCACTCGTCTACCTTGTATCCTTTTTGAATTTTCTCCCTGATTAATAATTGAAGAGTTTTAGTATTTAATATTAAGTTTTGAAAATGGTAACATTGGAATTCCAGTCACTTGTGAAATCTTTTATTTCCCACAAGAGAAATGAGCATTTTCCCCAAAGAACAGTTTGTGCAACTTCTGTTGTTAGGAGTATAGCTCCTCTGAAAGCTATCATTCTATGCTGTGACGAGAGTTTAGAAATACAACATTTTAAAAGCAGTCTTCCTTACTGTCAGACAAATACAGCTCCAAGAGCATTTATTTATCAGAGACATGACTCCAATTTCATTAACAGAACTGTGGTTCTCATTTTTCAGGACTCGTTCATATTCCTTTGAATATTTATAGCCCTAATCTTACTCTGCAATATTTTAAACACATTTTGGCCCATGATAAAGTTACAAAAAAGTAGACAAAGGCCTGACAACCTTGGTTCAACTCTAGTCTCTACCACTTACTAACTTTAAAACCCTTGGGAGGCCATTTAGCTTCTCTAAAAGAATGTTGAGTTCTTTATCAAATGAAATTAAAATGACTGTGACTGGCTCTTGTGATTGTAAACTGGATCACAAGGGATAATCATGCCTATACAATTCTGCTCAAGCCTGTAGGCTATATGGCAAATTTAAGAAAATTTCAGTTCCAATGAGTACATATGAAGTTTACATGCTGTATAACAAGAGAACTAAAACCAAAGTCACAGTTCCTGTTCTAATGGAATGTGTTTGTTAGCATTTATCAATCAAAAAATATAATCTAGATAATTCTTTAGATGCTTCAGTGGATTAAACATGAAACAAACACATTTGTGCACACACACATACATGTGCTCAGTCACCAAGTCATTTCTGATTCTTTGCGACCCCATGGACAGCAATCCAGCAGGGTCTTCTATCCATGGGATTTCCGAGGCAAGAACACTGGCGTGGATGGCCATTTCCTGCTCCAGGGAACCTTCCTGACACAGGAATGGAACCTGCATTTCTTTCGCCTCCTGCATTGTCAGGCATATTCTTTACCAACTGAGCCACCTTGGAACATACACACACACATACACACACACTGCATAATAATAGCCATGACTTACATTCCAGTTTCAGGTGAAAGAACACTTATATGTACAAAATCCAATGTATTTAAATGTTAATTTGAATGGTGTATCCAGATTACATGTGGCTTGAGATTTTAAGGCAGAGGCAATTTCTGTGAGTAGTAGAGTGTTTTGGGCAATGTGAGAGAATCTTCAAGCGATCGTCAGAGTGGTTTAGGTTTGTAAATAGTTTAGGCCTCTATCTACTTATCCCCAGCCTCAACCTTCTCTTCCTTGTCTGCTGATCTTCACACTACATTTCGAGGTTATTCTTGGCCTGGAGCACCTTGTTCTTATTGTTCAGTTACTAAGTCATGTCCTACTCTTGTGACCCCATGGACTGCAGCACGCCAGGCTCCTCTGTCTTTCACTATCTCCTAGAGTTTGCTCAAATTCACCTCCTTTGAGTCGGTGACGCAATCTAACCATCTCCTCCTCTGGTGCCTCCTTATCCTTTTGCCTTCCATCTTTCCCAGCATCAGGATCTTTTCCAATGAGTTGGTTCTTCACATCAAGTGGCCAAAGTATTGAAGCTTCAGCATCAGTCCTTCCATGAATATTCAAGATTGATTTCCTTTAGAATTGACTTGTTTGATCTCCTTGCAATCCAAGGGATTCTTAACTGTCTTTTCCAGCACCACAGTCTGAAAGCATCTTCAGCACTGGGACATCTTCTCAAGAGGCCCCATGGCTCACTTTCTTGCTTATGTCAGGTCTTCTTCTTTGAGCATAGGGCTACCCTCGACTTTCCTGCATGAACCAGCTGTCTGTCCTGAGACAGTGCACTCTCTGCCCTTCCCTGCTTATTGTCTTCATAGCACCAATCACTCATTTATTAGCTGCTGGGCAGTTTTGCAAACACTTGAGATATAGGTGCTATGATCTGCCAGTAAGGTATTGAGAAATGGAGAAGCCAAGTGAACCAGCAGAAGAGCCACACTTGATGGGGGAACCAGGATGGGAACACTTTCAGACATACTCCTGAGTTTTGTACTACATCCACCTTTCCCAGCTGAGTTCGTTGAGCACATAGGCCTAACTTGACCCATTTTCACACACAAGTAGACATTTCTAATTGCATTTTAAATGAGAAAAATCACTGCTGAGCTAATATCTGTAATTCTTTAAAACTCATGTTTGGGAGGAGCAGTCAACTTTTTATCTTACATCTGAACATTTTCTGTTCCTCCCTATATTGACTAGCTTCCCTGGTGGCTCCATGGTAAAGAATCCACCTGGAATACAGGAGCCACAAGAGACTCTAGTTTAGTCCCTGAATCTGGAAGATTCCCTGGAGAAGAAACGGACACCCACTCCAGTATCCTTGCATGGGAATCTCATAGAAAGAAGAGCATGGCAGGCTCCAAACCATATAGCTGGAAGAGGCAAACATGACTCAGTGACCACACCACCACCCCCAGCATATTGACTTGCTCAAATCCGTCATTCAGCACAGTCAGTAGAAAAGTGCAGTGGTTGAAAGACTGGACTGTGGAGCCAGCAGCAAGGATATAAAGTCCTGGTGTTCTTGGAGTGAGCACTTTGGGAAATTCACTTAGTCCCTGGACCTACCTAAATTTCTTCTTTAGGAGAAGAGCAACTTATTGAATGGTTGTGAAGATAAAGCTAGTTAGTATATGTGAGCACTTAGAACAGGCTGGATAGCACAAGCACGTACTATATGTATTTATGTAACAATACAATTATATTGCTTTGTGCCATATGTATTTGAAATACTTTTAAATTATTTTGGTTTAGAATAATTTTAGATTTAGAAAAAAATGGTAAAAATAGTAAGGCATATTCTGTATACCCATCACCCAGTGCCCTTAGTATAAATATCTCATATAATTTTAGTCCTTCCAAAAGTAGATTCCTGGTTGCTAGGGAGTAGGGGATATCTGAAGGTCTATGGAATTTCCTTGGTGGCTCAGGTCACAAAGAACTCACCTGCAATGCAGGAGACCTGGGTTCAATTCCTGGATAGGGTTCTATCCCTGGGTTGGGTTTGATCCCTGGGTCACAAAGATTCCCCGAAGAAGGGAATGGCTAGCCATTCCAGTGTTCTTGGCTGCAGAGTCCCATAAATAGAGGAGCCTGGCAGGCTACTGCCCACGGGATTGCAAAGTGTTGGACAAGCCCAAGCGACTGACACTTTCACTTTATTTCAAGGGTTGATAATTAAATTATACAAGGTTTCTTTTTGAAGTGAGGAAAATAGTTTAATATTGACTATGGTGTCGCTTGCCCTTATCTATGAATATACTAAAAATTTTAATTGTAAGTTAGATAGATGAATTGCATTTCAATGAAACTGTTTTTTAAAAAAAGCATTTCATCTAAAAATGACTTTAAGTATTGAGAAATCAAATCAGGTTGATCATATCTTGGAATCAGGTAAAATCACGGGACTCTTGTGTCAGATAAACTGAACACACCAATGTAAAGTGAGTAGCAGGGCAAATGTCTCAAAAATGATACTTATACATGCTCACAGTTTAGGAAAATGATTAAGTGACACCCCCCAAGAATATAACACATTGCCACAACATGAGCAGAAGGGAACGTGAGGTGGTGGGTTTTCTGAACCCCAACACCAGGCATATGATGTCAGCTATATGTCTGCTGTAGCCTGTGGTTCTGGAAACTGTCTTCAGGCAAGCAAGGAAAAGGGGAAGAAGGAAGGGTCTGTTTTAAAGGAAAGATCCATTCATTAGAATGAAAAAGGAAAAGTGGATCCTCAGGCTAAAATCGAGTTATATAGACAGGTTCCTCAGGTAAGAAAAGCCCTAACGTTTCCTGTGCACTTATTTTGTTTAGACCTGGTCTCACAGAAGAGAAAAGAAGAGAAAGAAGGCAAAGGTCAAGCATGGCTATTTTGGGTTTCAGAAAATTGCCATCACAAATTGATACTGAAAAGAAAGAAGGCCACGGAATTATCAATGTGAAATCCTCTTGTTATAATTAGATATAAACTAGTTAAGACTTACTAGTGGTTAGGAGAAGCCTCATGGGGGAGAAAGAGATCAGTCAGACTGGCTTGCTTGCAGACCTACTTGAAATATCCAGAATGGATTATTATATCAAGTCACTTTTATGCCATTCAAAAAATCATTTATTTAAGGTTATGGTTTATTTTAGATTCCTGAATCCAATTCTAATGTGTGTGTATGTAGGTGTCTGTGGGTGCTTCCCCACATCACCAACAAGTGCTACTCATCTGCCAGCTTGGCATCCTACAATTCAACTCAATTCTGATTCTCTACCCAAAGATAGTCTCAAATTCACATTAAGGGTTCAATCTGAAAGGCTGATCGAGTGTTCAGTCCTACAAGACAGCCTTCCTCCCAACCCCACTTCAAATGTCAGTCTCAAGCTTAGGTTGTAACCTGTACTTCTGACCAATGGGCTGAGTCAGAATTTACCATGCCTCGCTCCTTGGATTTGATTAATTTGCTAGAGCAGTTCACAGAACACAGAGAAAACATTCTTCTGTCAACTAAAAAAAAAGATGCACAACGTGAGAGTTCTGAGTTGTTTTATTTGGGGCAAAATAAGGACAGCAGCCTGGGAGATAGCACTTGAGATAATTCTGAGAAATCATTTCAGAGATAGTAGGGGAATGTCAATATATAAGACTTTGGTGAAGGGGGAGTTCAGTGGAATCAAGCACTTACTTTACAAGAGGTTTTCTGCTAGTCACAAGGAGCTAATGTCACCACAAAGGGATTTAGTGCCTTTCTGGATATAAGGAGATGCAAGGATTGGGATCATGAAATCAGTTCCTAAAAATATCTAATTGCCTAAAGGCCTGTTCCACCAGCTTTCTTGGAGCACAGAGTGCTTCACTCTCCACCCTGAACTCTTTTCAGGTCAAGTGGAAGGTCAAGCTGCAGCAGCACAAGGTTCAATCTCCACAGAGGTAGATGGAAAATGCCCTTGTGTGGTTAGTCACTCAGTCATATCTGACTCTTTGTGACCCCGTGGACTGTAGCCTGCCAGGCTCCTCTGTCCATGGGATTCTCTAGGCAAGAATACTAGAGTGGGTTACCATTTCCTCCTCCAGGGACTGAACCCACGTCTCCTGTGTCTTCTGCATTGCAGGTGGGTTCTTTACCCACTGAATCACTGGGGAAGTTGGTAAGTACCAATCTGTTATTCACACTTCTTACTAGATAACTAGGCTTCCTTGGAGGAGTTAGTGGTAAAGAACCCACCTGCCAATGCAAAAGACATAAGGGATGAATGAATGTTCGATCCCTGGGTCAGGAAGATCCCCTGGAGAAGGAAATGGCAATCCACTCCAGTACTCTTGCTTGGAGAATCCCCTGGACAGAGGAGCCTGGGTGGGAACAGTCCATGCTATTGCCAAGAACTGGAGAAGACTGAAGCAACTTAGCACGCACTGGATTGCCGGTTTATTATAAAAGGATATGATGAGGGACATCGAGGAATACTCAAATGGAAGAAATGCAGAGGGGAAGGTATGGGAAAAGTCACCAGGATTCCATGGTTCTTGGAGGGTACCACTTTCCCTCATACCTCCACTTGTTCACCACCCTGGAAGCTCTCCATGCTTAGTTCTTTGGGGTTTCTATGGAGGCTTTATTACAGAGAAATAACTTATTAAATCTCAGTGGACATGAGTTTGAACAATTGCCAGGAGGTGGTGAAGGACAGGGAAGTCTGGTGTGCTACCGTCCATGGGGCGGCAAAGAGTCAGAGACAACTAAGCGACTAAATAACAGCAATTCATTAAATCATTGGCCTTTGGTGATTGATGCAACCTCCAGTCCCTCTCCTCTCCCTGGCGGTTAGGATGTGATACTGAAAGTTCCATCTTAGGATCTCTCCTTTGGGTCTCCTGGCAACCAGTTCCCATCCTTAGGTGCAGCCCAAAATTTACCCCATTAACTTAGCAAAAGACACTTTTATGGCTTTCCTCACGTAGGAAATTCCAAGAGTTTGAAACTCTCTGTTCCAGAAACAGGGATGAAAATCAAATTATATCAAATCAATATATATTTCTTAATATAAATTATAATTTATATTACAATATCAAATGTTCCCATTACTAGAGCAGTATTTTTTAAATGGTTAGTCATAGTTTGTCATATTTATACTCTTAGTATTGTACCAGTGATAGTCATTATCATCAAAAATATAAAGATTTCTAAATAACCCTGAAAACTAAATTTTGAGTCACATCTTTAATTAGGATCTCTCAGGGACTGAACCCACGTCTCCTGTGTCTTCTGCATTGCAGGTGGGTTCTTTACCCACTGAATCACTGGGGAAGTTGGTAAGTACCAATCTGTTATTCACACTTCTTACTAGATAACTAGGCTTCCTTGGAGGGGGTAGTGGTAAAGAACCCACCTGCCAATGCAAAAGACATAAGGGATGAATGAATGTTCGATCCCTGGGTCAGGAAGATCCCCTGGAGAAGGAAATGGCAATCCACTCCAGTACTCTTGCTTGGAGAATCCCCTGGACAGAGGAGCCTGGGTGGGAACAGTCCATGCTATTGCCAAGAACTGGAGAAGACTGAAGCAACTTAGCACGCACTGGATTGCCGGTTTATTATAAAAGGATATGATGAGGGACATCGAGGAATACTCAAATGGAAGAAATGCAGAGGGGAAGGTATGGGAAAAGTCACCAGGATTCCATGGTTCTTGGAGGGTACCACTTTCCCTCATACCTCCACTTGTTCACCACCCTGGAAGCTCTCCATGCTTAGTTCTTTGGGGTTTCTATGGAGGCTTTATTACAGAGAAATAACTTATTAAATCTCAGTGGACATGAGTTTGAACAATTGCCAGGAGGTGGTGAAGGACAGGGAAGTCTGGTGTGCTACCGTCCATGGGGCGGCAAAGAGTCAGAGACAACTAAGCGACTAAATAACAGCAATTCATTAAATCATTGGCCTTTGGTGATTGATGCAACCTCCAGTCCCTCTCCTCTCCCTGGCGGTTAGGATGTGATACTGAAAGTTCCATCTTAGGATCTCTCCTTTGGGTCTCCTGGCAACCAGTTCCCATCCTTAGGTGCAGCCCAAAATTTACCCCATTAACTTAGCAAAAGACACTTTTATGGCTTTCCTCACGTAGGAAATTCCAAGAGTTTGAAACTCTCTGTTCCAGAAACAGGGATGAAAATCAAATTATATCAAATCAATATATATTTCTTAATATAAATTATAATTTATATTACAATATCAAATGTTCCCATTACTAGAGCAGTATTTTTTAAATGGTTAGTCATAGTTTGTCATATTTATACTCTTAGTATTGTACCAGTGATAGTCATTATCATCAAAAATATAAAGATTTCTAAATAACCCTGAAAACTAAATTTTTGAGTCACATCTTTGTTGGAAGGAGTATACTTCATATAACTGGTGCATCTTATGGAAAAATAGAAAAAACATTAATGGTAGGGTAAAATTTAATATAGAATTAAAAGTGCACTTCCAATACATTCTTATTTATTTTTTATTGAAGTACAGTTGATTTACAATATTATTGATATAATAGCTTCAGGAGCACAACATTGTGATTTAAAATTTCTGTAGGTTATATTCCATTTATACTTATTACACATTGTACATAAAAATCTGTGCTGTAAAATATGTAATTGTAGCTTATTTATTTATTTATTTTTTAAAGATTTATTTATTTTATTTTGGGCGGGGATCGGGTTGGGGAGGGAGGGGAGCAGGCGGGCCACTTCTATTGGTCTTTCATTTCTCTATTTTCATCCGTCTTTGTTCTTTGGCTCCTGTGGGCCTCCCATCGCGGTGGTGTCTGTCGTTGCAGAGCGCCGGCTCTGGGCGCATGCGCTCCAGAGCTCCGGCTCAGTAATTGGACACATCAGTCCAGCCGCTCCGCGGCACGTGGGATCTTCCCAGGCCAGGGATCGAACCAGCGCCCCTTGCACTGCAAGGCGGTGTCCTTACCCACTGGACCACCAGGGGAAGCCCGCTTATTTATTTTTATAGGGAGTAGTAGTTTGTGCCTTCAAACCCCTATCCCATCTTGCTCCTCCCACATTTCCTTTCTCCATTGATAATCATTAGTTTGCTCTTTATATCAATGAGTTTGTTACTTTTTTGTTATAGTCACTAGTTTGTTTTCTTTTTTAGATTTCACATATAAGTAATAGCATATATATCTTTCTCTATTTATTTCATTTAACATAACAGCCTTCAGGGCATTCATGTTGCTGCAAATGGGAAAATTTAATTATTCTTTATGTTGAATAATATGCCATTATATATGCATAGACTATATATATTGTGATATATATATATATATATATATATATATATAATGTGAATATATATCAGCTTCTTTATCCCTCCATTTGTTGATGGACATTTACGTTGCTTCCATATCTTGGCTATTTTAAATAATACTGCGATAAACACTGAGGTACAAATATCTTTTCAAATTACTGTGTTTGTCTTAGTTTTTGTTGCTGTTGTTCAGATATATACTCAGGAGTGAAATTGTTGGATCTTTTGGTAATTCTATCTGTTACTTTTTGAGGAAACTGCATGTAGTTTTCCACAGTGGCTGCACCAATTTACGTACCCACCAACAGTTTGCTAGGGTTCCTTTTCTCAACATTTGTTTTTTGTGGTCTTTTTGATGATAGTCATTGTGACAGGTGTGAGATGATATCTCATTTTTTTTAATTTAAATTTTCCTGTGAATTAGTGATGTTATCTTTTTATGTGTCTGATGACTATCTGTGTGTATTTGCAAAAAATTTCTATTCAGATCTTTTACCCATTTATTCATTGAGTTGTTTGTGGTTTTTTTTTTTTTTATATATATTGAGTTTTACAAGCTAATGATATATTTTACATGTGAATACCTTACTTATAGTTCATATAATTTGAAAATATTTTCTCTCATTCACTAGGTCAATGATAATACAACATTGCTTCAACACATGACAATGTCCAGTACCCTATGAGAGTTTTCATGCACAAATATTTAAACATAGCATTGTTCACAAAAAGTGAGCAAATGGATCCTCAAGAATGAAATGCTTTCACTGTAAGTTTTAGCAGGGCATTTTGTATCTTCTAGAACTTTGATTCAAACATACCTTTGAATTTGCCTGATATTTAGCTCCTAGATTGATAATCATTAGTTTGCTCTTTATATCAATGAGTTTGTTACTTTTTTGTTATAGTCACTAGTTTGTTTTCTTTTTTAGATTTCACATATAAGTAATAGCATATATATCTTTCTCTATTTATTTCATTTAACATAACAGCCTTCAGGGCATTCATGTTGCTGCAAATGGGAAAATTTAATTATTCTTTATGTTGAATAATATGCCATTATATATGCATAGACTATATATATTGTGATATATATATATATATATATATATATATATAATGTGAATATATATCAGCTTCTTTATCCCTCCATTTGTTGATGGACATTTACGTTGCTTCCATATCTTGGCTATTTTAAATAATACTGCGATAAACACTGAGGTACAAATATCTTTTCAAATTACTGTGTTTGTCTTAGTTTTTGTTGCTGTTGTTCAGATATATACTCAGGAGTGAAATTGTTGGATCTTTTGGTAATTCTATCTGTTACTTTTTGAGGAAACTGCATGTAGTTTTCCACAGTGGCTGCACCAATTTACGTACCCACCAACAGTTTGCTAGGGTTCCTTTTCTCAACATTTGTTTTTTGTGGTCTTTTTGATGATAGTCATTGTGACAGGTGTGAGATGATATCTCATTTTTTTTAATTTAAATTTTCCTGTGAATTAGTGATGTTATCTTTTTATGTGTCTGATGACTATCTGTGTGTATTTGCAAAAAATTTCTATTCAGATCTTTTACCCATTTATTCATTGAGTTGTTTGTGGTTTTTTTTTTTTTTATATATATTGAGTTTTACAAGCTAATGATATATTTTACATGTGAATACCTTACTTATAGTTCATATAATTTGAAAATATTTTCTCTCATTCACTAGGTCAATGATAATACAACATTGCTTCAACACATGACAATGTCCAGTACCCTATGAGAGTTTTCATGCACAAATATTTAAACATAGCATTGTTCACAAAAAGTGAGCAAATGGATCCTCAAGAATGAAATGCTTTCACTGTAAGTTTTTAGCAGGGCATTTTGTATCTTCTGAAGACCACTTTGTATTCAAACATACCTTTGAATTTGCCTGATATTTAGTGTTTTATCTCCTAGTTTTATGAGCTTCCCAAGTGGCTTAGTGGTAATCTGCTTGCTAATGCAGGAGATGTGAGTTCAATCCCTGGGTGAAGAAGATATCCTGGAGTAGGAAATGGCTATCCATGCCAGTATTCTTGCTTGGGAAACCATGGAACAGAGGAACCTAGCAGGCTACAGTTCACAGGATCTTGAAGAGTTGAACACAGTTGATCAACTGAGCATGCATACATGCCTCATTTGAAGCAAGGTAATTTCTCTTGATAAAGGTAATTTTTAGTGTTAGAATTCTTACCTAAATACAATTATATAAAATATTGTAAAATAGAAAGATGGAAAATATCAGTTTCCTTCATTTTTAATTGCTTTCATAACCCAGAATTACTCTGGTTCCATGTAACCCACAGCATTTTATACACACACACACACACACACACACACACACATATATATGTATATATATAGCATGCATTATTTTCTGTGTGTTGAGTAAGATGAATAAGTATTCTGATATAGAAGATTTTTTCAGACATTTTACCTTTTGATATCTAAACAATCTTGGCTGTTTCACTAATTAGCTGGGTGACATAAGATAACTAATTTAATCTTAATTATGGGTTAAGGATTTCTTCCTATGCCTGTCAGATGTGAACAATGTAATTATAAAATGTGTGGGTACAGTGACAAGGAAAAACAGAAACTCATTGGTATAATCTGAGTAAAGTAAATAATGCAGGACTGCTTTAAGTTGGGGTGTAAAGTGCAGAAAGATACATGACATGTATGAAAAAATTTTCACTATGTCAATGATATACCATTGGGGCTTTTTTCATAACACATAGTTCATATAATTTGAAAATATTTTCTCTCATTCACTAGGTCAATGATAATACAACATTGCTTCAACACATGACAATGTCCAGTACCCTATGAGAGTTTTCATGCACAAATATTTAAACATAGCATTGTTCACAAAAAGTGAGCAAATGGATCCTCAAGAATGAAATGCTTTCACTGTAAGTTTTTAGCAGGGCATTTTGTATCTTCTGAAGACCACTTTGTATTCAAACATACCTTTGAATTTGCCTGATATTTAGTGTTTTATCTCCTAGTTTTATGAGCTTCCCAAGTGGCTTAGTGGTAATCTGCTTGCTAATGCAGGAGATGTGAGTTCAATCCCTGGGTGAAGAAGATATCCTGGAGTAGGAAATGGCTATCCATGCCAGTATTCTTGCTTGGGAAACCATGGAACAGAGGAACCTAGCAGGCTACAGTTCACAGGATCTTGAAGAGTTGAACACAGTTGATCAACTGAGCATGCATACATGCCTCATTTGAAGCAAGGTAATTTCTCTTGATAAAGGTAATTTTTAGTGTTAGAATTCTTACCTAAATACAATTATATAAAATATTGTAAAATAGAAAGATGGAAAATATCAGTTTCCTTCATTTTTAATTGCTTTCATAACCCAGAATTACTCTGGTTCCATGTAACCCACAGCATTTTATACACACACACACACACACACACACACACACACATATATATGTATATATATAGCATGCATTATTTTCTGTGTGTTGAGTAAGATGAATAAGTATTCTGATATAGAAGATTTTTTCAGACATTTTACCTTTTGATATCTAAACAATCTTGGCTGTTTCACTAATTAGCTGGGTGACATAAGATAACTAATTTAATCTTAATTATGGGTTAAGGATTTCTTCCTATGCCTGTCAGATGTGAACAATGTAATTATAAAATGTGTGGGTACAGTGACAAGGAAAAACAGAAACTCATTGGTATAATCTGAGTAAAGTAAATAATGCAGGACTGCTTTAAGTTGGGGTGTAAAGTGCAGAAAGATACAGACATTAGATACATGATACATGTATGAAATACTGACATTTAAAATATTATTTTGCTTTTGTGTTCTGTAAACAAGAACAAAAAGAAAGATTATATTTACTAAATATCCTATGGTACATGGTGTAGTGTCCTTAAATAAAAATAGCACATCAAAAGACAATTAGAGCTCCATCCTCTTAACATTTATATACAGGGCTTCCCTGATGGTTCAATGGTAAAGAATCTGCCTCCTAATACAGGAGACATGGGTTTGAACCCTGGGTCAGGAAGAAGCCCTGGAGAAGAAAATGTCAACCTGCTCTGGTATTCTTGCCTGAGAAATACCATGGACAGAGCAGCCCGGTGGGCTGCAATCCCTGGGGTCAGGAAGAATCAGATATGACTTAGTGACTTAACAACAACAACAATATATTTTATATATTACAAGTTTGATAACATAAAACTTAATTGGAGTTTTATCCTCTCTTGTTTATGATAAGTAAGTTAATTCTGATTGGGACAGTAGTGATTCAGTATTCTTTGTCATACTTCTAACTTTAACGAGAAAAACTGATTTTATTTCTTTGGATTCTTTAAAAGCTGACTTCATAGTAATAGTTACATTTGATAAAATTTTCCAGGTACAGTTGTACAAAAATATCATACTTGTTATAGATATCTGTCCTATCTCCATTTACATATGTTCCCGGACAAGTATTAATATGATATTGAGAGCAGCATTGCTCCATGGTTCGAATGCACAGAAGAGCCCACAGGAAATAAGCATGATATGACCACAACCTTGTGATCTCCAAGTCTCTACTCAGACTGTGCAAGTCTGGGCTTCCTGGAAGGAGAGAGAGGTGCAGGAATCTGAGTGATCGTGGTAAATGAAGAAGCTCTCTTCAGGAAGAGAGGGAGTGAAGCATGATGGGGCCTTAATCAAGGATGGGCTCATAAGAAAAGTTGAGTCATAGTTTCATCAATAGGAAAAGACTTTAGAGCATATATTGCACTATTATGTTTTCTCTTTGAAGTTGGTTGTCTGGCTGTGAATGAAGGGGTAAGATTGCTTTCTTGGAAGGATGGTTCCTTTCAGGTGAAGGCCGGTTTTTATGTAGCTGTGAGCAACAAGTCCAGTATTTCTGTGCTTTGTTATTCAGTCATATCCAATTCTTTGTGACCCACAGCCTGCCAGGCTCCTGTGTCCATGGGGATTCTCCAGGCAAGAATACTGGAGTGGGTTGCTACGCTCTGCTCCAGTGGAGTACATTCCAACCCAGAGATTGAACTGAGTCTCCTATATTGCAGGCAGATTCTTTATCATCTGATCCACCAGGAAAACCCAGTATTTCTTGCAAGTGTTGAATAAGTGGGCCAGGATCTAGACTGGACACCACAAAGTCCTCTCCAGAGGTTAATAAGAGGTTGATAAGAGGTTAATAAGAGAATTATTGTTGGAAGCGGTCTAGGTTTTCTTCACATCATGGTGATCTCTGGGTAGCTGCAGTTGGCTTCTTTTACGAGAAATGAGAAGCTCCATATCTCTTCAGTTTAGGTTCTATATAGATATTGTCTATTAATCAAAGGAAGTCACAATCCCAGGCTTGATTTGAGATGAATGACATCTATATCAGAGTCAAGAGGTAGAGATGACTGCAACTATTTAGCATATGATCTGAAATATTAAATATGGCCTTTATTGCAAGTTTCTGGTAGGTAATCTTTTCCTTTTATTTTTCCAGATGGAAAAGCAACTACAAAACAGACTGAATTGTCCCAGAGAGCTTTACCCACAGATAATCGTGGCTTCTTTTCCAACTGTGAATATTGGCCATATCCCATTGAGGCAGTAGGTAGATGGGTCCCCCTGGGTTAAAGCAATTGCAAATTCATCCCCTGTGGGCAATTTTCCAAGATGAGGATAACAGGACAATTGAGAGGAGGCTTGGCCCCATCTAGATCAGTTATTTCTCATTCTTGAAGTCAGAAGACCTCTCCGACCACACATATGCAGCAAGGCTCCTTGGAGGTCAAAAGAGGAGAAATACTAAGAGATGCTCAACCTATAGATTTCTTCAGTTGAACCCATCTAGGCTAAGACATGTGTGTTATCAAGGAGGGCATAGAAAAGTTGAGTCATAGTTTCATCAATAGGAAAAGACTTTAGAGCATATATTGCACTATTATGTTTTCTCTTTGAAGTTGGTTGTCTGGCTGTGAATGAAGGGGTAAGATTGCTTTCTTGGAAGGATGGTTCCTTTCAGGTGAAGGCCGGTTTTTATGTAGCTGTGAGCAACAAGTCCAGTATTTCTGTGCTTTGTTATTCAGTCATATCCAATTCTTTGTGACCCACAGCCTGCCAGGCTCCTGTGTCCATGGGGATTCTCCAGGCAAGAATACTGGAGTGGGTTGCTACGCTCTGCTCCAGTGGAGTACATTCCAACCCAGAGATTGAACTGAGTCTCCTATATTGCAGGCAGATTCTTTATCATCTGATCCACCAGGAAAACCCAGTATTTCTTGCAAGTGTTGAATAAGTGGGCCAGGATCTAGACTGGACACCACAAAGTCCTCTCCAGAGGTTAATAAGAGGTTGATAAGAGGTTAATAAGAGAATTATTGTTGGAAGCGGTCTAGGTTTTCTTCACATCATGGTGATCTCTGGGTAGCTGCAGTTGGCTTCTTTTACGAGAAATGAGAAGCTCCATATCTCTTCAGTTTAGGTTCTATATAGATATTGTCTATTAATCAAAGGAAGTCACAATCCCAGGCTTGATTTGAGATGAATGACATCTATATCAGAGTCAAGAGGTAGAGATGACTGCAACTATTTAGCATATGATCTGAAATATTAAATATGGCCTTTATTGCAAGTTTCTGGTAGGTAATCTTTTCCTTTTATTTTTCCAGATGGAAAAGCAACTACAAAACAGACTGAATTGTCCCAGAGAGCTTTACCCACAGATAATCGTGGCTTCTTTTCCAACTGTGAATATTGGCCATATCCCATTGAGGCAGTAGGTAGATGGGTCCCCCTGGGTTAAAGCAATTGCAAATTCATCCCCTGTGGGCAATTTTCCAAGATGAGGATAACAGGACAATTGAGAGAGGAGGCTTGGCCCCATCTAGATCAGTTATTTCTCATTCTTGAAGTCAGAAGACCTCTCCGACCACACATATGCAGCAAGGCTCCTTGGAGGTCAAAAGAGGAGAAATACTAAGAGATGCTCAACCTATAGATTTCTTCAGTTGAACCCATCTAGGCTAAGACATGTGTGCATGTACATGGGAGGATCCTGAGATATACCAAACATGGACTCTGAACTAGGCAAATCAAAATGATTGGCCAAATGAAAACTGAAAGAAAGGCCTCATAAAAGTAATTCAAACTGCTACAAGGGTGTGACTCAGTGACTCTCTGAATTTGCCCATGTGTCTATCTACATATACTGCGCTCTTTTTTCCTCCTAAAAATTCTTTTACTTGTTTCACTACTTTCCTTATTTGTGGGGATTCTTTTTCTGCAAAGCTGAAAGGCTAGGGCATTATCACTGATCTAGTGACAAAGTGTCTAGTAGCTATGATTTTGTGCTCTCACTGCTGCGACCCTACCTCAGTCTCTAGATGGAAACCAAAGCCCTGCTTCAAGGCAGTGCAGGCCAAGGTCACCTGAGACCAACCATAAGTTGAACCAAAGTCCTCCCTGCCTCCTTAGGGCTGGTTTCCTCATGCAAAAGAGGCATGATCATTTGATTCTTTCTCCCTAGGATTCCTCAACATGCTACACAGATTCTTATAACCTTTAGTTACCTTTTGGGACAAGGAGACTTCACTCCTAACCCTGCTTATCTTTTTCCTTAAGAAAGCTCATGTTGGGTAAAGAGGTGGAGGTACGGAAGGTGAGTTGGTTAGCAAATACTTTTAGATGTGACTGGGATAGAGGCTGAATGTGGCTACAATAAATGAAAAGTCATTTAGCCCATGAAAACTGAAAGGTAGGAAGACCGTTATTACTGTTTCTATCTCAGCTTTGGGGAGCCCTTTCTTCAACAATCACATCACATTACTTTCTACTTGGTATTTGACTAACTTAGGATCAATTCATATGGCAGAAACATTTTCTAAAAGTACACCTTAATTGGAGTTTTTGACATTCAATTTTCATAACATCTCATATTTTCCCAGTTTTAATATAAGAGTGAAGGGAGTTGGTTTTTTTTTTTTTTTTTTAAAGCAATGTGGCTGACTGCAAGTATTTATCTAGATAGCTTGACTCAATTTTTCATTCTCTGGTGAAATAACCTTTTTTTAAAAAAAAATACTAAATTTAATTGACTGCATTAGGTCTTAGTTGTGACATGCAGAATGCTTTAGAGTCAGCATGTGGCATCTAGTTACCTGACCAGGGATTGAACCCAAGCTCCCTGCATTGGAAGTGTGGAGTCTTAGCCACTAGAACACCCGGGAAGTCCCATCTAGTAGATGGCCTTTGCTAGGACTGTAGCCCTAATCTGAGCCAGTAGAGTCCAACAATTAGTCAGTGCCTCACCTGTTATTTCCCACAGTAGTCTGGCAGTCTTGGGAAATCTCCCTGAGAAGGTCAAATCTCCTTCATAATAACCAGGAGTATCTAAAAAAAAAAACTTAGAATTTTTCATCTTGTCTATGAATGGATTTAAGGTAACATATGAACTGAAGGAGGGATTGAGATTATGTTGGCCTGTTTCCATTCTATGTTAACAAACATTACACTTCTTGACCTCTGGTCTCCAGGCTCAGCAGTCAACATTCTAAAGATTCACAAGGGACAGGCTATAACTACCATAAAAATAAGCTGTTCAGATTTCCCATTGTAGAAAGCATGATTGCTTAATAATCCAACATGTTGCTTCTGTGCATTAGCTACTGCATTCAGACCATTGTCACCCTACTGGGAAAGCTCCGGGTAATTGTGTGATCATTGTCATGGTGCTAAAACAGGCAGGAGCCACAGGAGATTTTTTGCTTCTGTGATTAGCATAGGCAGGTGGAGGTACGGAAGGTGAGTTGGTTAGCAAATACTTTTAGATGTGACTGGGATAGAGGCTGAATGTGGCTACAATAAATGAAAAGTCATTTAGCCCATGAAAACTGAAAGGTAGGAAGACCGTTATTACTGTTTCTATCTCAGCTTTGGGGAGCCCTTTCTTCAACAATCACATCACATTACTTTCTACTTGGTATTTGACTAACTTAGGATCAATTCATATGGCAGAAACATTTTCTAAAAGTACACCTTAATTGGAGTTTTTGACATTCAATTTTCATAACATCTCATATTTTCCCAGTTTTAATATAAGAGTGAAGGGAGTTGGTTTTTTTTTTTTTTTTTAAAGCAATGTGGCTGACTGCAAGTATTTATCTAGATAGCTTGACTCAATTTTTCATTCTCTGGTGAAATAACCTTTTTTTAAAAAAAAATACTAAATTTAATTGACTGCATTAGGTCTTAGTTGTGACATGCAGAATGCTTTAGAGTCAGCATGTGGCATCTAGTTACCTGACCAGGGATTGAACCCAAGCTCCCTGCATTGGAAGTGTGGAGTCTTAGCCACTAGAACACCCGGGAAGTCCCATCTAGTAGATGGCCTTTGCTAGGACTGTAGCCCTAATCTGAGCCAGTAGAGTCCAACAATTAGTCAGTGCCTCACCTGTTATTTCCCACAGTAGTCTGGCAGTCTTGGGAAATCTCCCTGAGAAGGTCAAATCTCCTTCATAATAACCAGGAGTATCTAAAAAAAAAAACTTAGAATTTTTCATCTTGTCTATGAATGGATTTAAGGTAACATATGAACTGAAGGAGGGATTGAGATTATGTTGGCCTGTTTCCATTCTATGTTAACAAACATTACACTTCTTGACCTCTGGTCTCCAGGCTCAGCAGTCAACATTCTAAAGATTCACAAGGGACAGGCTATAACTACCATAAAAATAAGCTGTTCAGATTTCCCATTGTAGAAAGCATGATTGCTTAATAATCCAACATGTTGCTTCTGTGCATTAGCTACTGCATTCAGACCATTGTCACCCTACTGGGAAAGCTCCGGGTAATTGTGTGATCATTGTCATGGTGCTAAAACAGGCAGGAGCCACAGGAGATGTGGGTTTGACTACTAAGTCAGGAAGATCCTCTGGAAGAGGAAATGGCAACCCACTCCAGTATTCTCGCCTGGAGAACCCCATGGACAGAGGGTACTGGTGGGCTGCAAATCAGGGGTTTTTATGAAGAATTGGACATGATTGAGCATGCACACACATGCATAACACAATGGCAGATAAAGGAGTAGTCTTCTTCCTATGGTCACACATGGCTCAAGGTCTCTCAATCAGCCTTCACAAATCTTTCTCGCCATAGTTCTATAGCCATACACTCATCTACCCAAGTCTCTGTCCTCCTGTTTCTATTCCACTAATGTTAACTTATCTCACAGCCTGAAAGCTTTCCTTTCTTCCCCATGCTCTGCCTAATAATTGTCTAGCACATTTAATATTGCCTTGGAGAAAAGTTCTCAGACACAAATAAAAACTATGAGACAGAGCTTTTTTAAAAAAATGATTTAGAATGAAAGTAAAGAAACCAGAATCAGTATTTTGGAGACATTGAGTCAATCATCAAAGCCAATGAACTCTCACATCTCAATATTTTCTCACTCTTCAGTCTGTCAAATAAGGGACTTCTTGGTTGGGTGATACATTCCAAATGTTGATACAGAAATCAATTTCCTCTATCTCTGTATTTCATATTATTTAATGGAATTATATGACACTTCTATTTTATTATGTCAAGCAACTGTCACTATTATGGTGTCTATTAAGGTAACCTTGGAAATCATATCTATTTCTAAGAATGATACACATAGTGAATTATACGTGGAGATTCTCATACGATAAGCCTGTCAGTAGTTAACATAATTTCTATCTTTTTTTGTCCTGGAATCATTTATTTACCCAAATATAACCACAAAAATAAGCTGTTCAGATTTCCCATTGTAGAAAGCATGATTTCTTAATAATCCAACATGTTGCTTCTGTGCATTAGCTACTGCATTCAGACCATTGTCACCCTACTGGGAAAGCTCCGGGTAATTGTGTGATCATTGTCATGGTGCTAAAACAGGCAGGAGCCACAGGAGATGTGGGTTTGACTACTAAGTCAGGAAGATCCTCTGGAAGAGGAAATGGCAACCCACTCCAGTATTCTCGCCTGGAGAACCCCATGGACAGAGGGTACTGGTGGGCTGCAAATCAGGGGTTTTTATGAAGAATTGGACATGATTGAGCATGCACACACATGCATAACACAATGGCAGATAAAGGAGTAGTCTTCTTCCTATGGTCACACATGGCTCAAGGTCTCTCAATCAGCCTTCACAAATCTTTCTCGCCATAGTTCTATAGCCATACACTCATCTACCCAAGTCTCTGTCCTCCTGTTTCTATTCCACTAATGTTAACTTATCTCACAGCCTGAAAGCTTTCCTTTCTTCCCCATGCTCTGCCTAATAATTGTCTAGCACATTTAATATTGCCTTGGAGAAAAGTTCTCAGACACAAATAAAAACTATGAGACAGAGCTTTTTTAAAAAAATGATTTAGAATGAAAGTAAAGAAACCAGAATCAGTATTTTGGAGACATTGAGTCAATCATCAAAGCCAATGAACTCTCACATCTCAATATTTTCTCACTCTTCAGTCTGTCAAATAAGGGACTTCTTGGTTGGGTGATACATTCCAAATGTTGATACAGAAATCAATTTCCTCTATCTCTGTATTTCATATTATTTAATGGAATTATATGACACTTCTATTTTATTATGTCAAGCAACTGTCACTATTATGGTGTCTATTAAGGTAACCTTGGAAATCATATCTATTTCTAAGAATGATACACATAGTGAATTATACGTGGAGATTCTCATACGATAAGCCTGTCAGTAGTTAACATAATTTCTATCTTTTTTTGTCCTGGAATCATTTATTTACCCAAATATAACCACAAAGAAAACTGGGAAATATAGTTTACCTCATTGGATAGACAGGATCAACAGGTTTGGTTGGTCAGGCATCAATTGTAATAGACAGTCTAGTAACAAATGCCATTTCATTCTTCTTCCCGCTGCCATTGGTTTTACCTAATTCCTGTATCCAATCACAGATCAACAACTGAAGGATGCAGGTCCTCTGCATCAATCCCAGTATGGTGCTTCCAAGTCTGTGTGTGTGTGTGTGTGTGTGTGTGTGTGTGTGTGTGTGTATGATCAGTTGTGTCTGATCCTCTGCTATCCTATTGACTGTATAGCCCTCCAGGCTACTCTGTCCATGTGATTTCCCAGCCAAGAATGTCCGAGTGGCTTGCCATTTCTTTATCCAGGAGATCACCCAAACCCAGGGATCAAACCCACGTCTCCTGAGTCTCCTGCACTGGCACAGTTTCTTTACCCTGAGCCACCTGGGAAGCCCAAGTGTAGTGACTGACAAACTACAGAGTTTTAAAGCCTGTGTCCTTTCCCATATTTATCCATATTACCTCAACATGAACTATTAAACCAGAGACAGTGAAATTGAACTAAAAATTTTATTTCTTGTATTCCCGGGCAAAACAATTTTTCTCTCAACATAATGGCAGCTACCTCGAGGCTATTAGAAATAATGGCATTAGGTGAGAAGGTCACACGCATAAATATGTCATAGGGTGAATATTAATAAGACTTTATCACTCAAAGCTGCTTGTATCTTAGTCTGTATTTTTGAAATATAGAGGCAATCAGTTTTTCCAACATTCAAAAAGTCCTAACTTTCTATTTCTATTCACTTTCATAGCTTCATACAAATAGACCGATTCTTTTCTGATTTTACATTTTCTTGGAAACTCTAAAAGCAAAGAGTGAAAGTTGAAACATTATTATTATGAATTTCTGCAGCCTTTTCATCTATTTTAAGATGGTCTGCCTTCTGTATTCACTCATTTAAATAAGCACTTTTGTGCTTCTTCATAGCATCCTCCCCCATATTTCCATCTATCTTTTTGTCCTGGAATCATTTATTTACCCAAATATAACCACAAAGAAAACTGGGAAATATAGTTTACCTCATTGGATAGACAGGATCAACAGGTTTGGTTGGTCAGGCATCAATTGTAATAGACAGTCTAGTAACAAATGCCATTTCATTCTTCTTCCCGCTGCCATTGGTTTTACCTAATTCCTGTATCCAATCACAGATCAACAACTGAAGGATGCAGGTCCTCTGCATCAATCCCAGTATGGTGCTTCCAAGTCTGTGTGTGTGTGTGTGTGTGTGTGTGTGTGTGTGTGTATGATCAGTTGTGTCTGATCCTCTGCTATCCTATTGACTGTATAGCCCTCCAGGCTACTCTGTCCATGTGATTTCCCAGCCAAGAATGTCCGAGTGGCTTGCCATTTCTTTATCCAGGAGATCACCCAAACCCAGGGATCAAACCCACGTCTCCTGAGTCTCCTGCACTGGCACAGTTTCTTTACCCTGAGCCACCTGGGAAGCCCAAGTGTAGTGACTGACAAACTACAGAGTTTTAAAGCCTGTGTCCTTTCCCATATTTATCCATATTACCTCAACATGAACTATTAAACCAGAGACAGTGAAATTGAACTAAAAATTTTATTTCTTGTATTCCCGGGCAAAACAATTTTTCTCTCAACATAATGGCAGCTACCTCGAGGCTATTAGAAATAATGGCATTAGGTGAGAAGGTCACACGCATAAATATGTCATAGGGTGAATATTAATAAGACTTTATCACTCAAAGCTGCTTGTATCTTAGTCTGTATTTTTGAAATATAGAGGCAATCAGTTTTTCCAACATTCAAAAAGTCCTAACTTTCTATTTCTATTCACTTTCATAGCTTCATACAAATAGACCGATTCTTTTCTGATTTTACATTTTCTTGGAAACTCTAAAAGCAAAGAGTGAAAGTTGAAACATTATTATTATGAATTTCTGCAGCCTTTTCATCTATTTTAAGATGGTCTGCCTTCTGTATTCACTCATTTAAATAAGCACTTTTGTGCTTCTTCATAGCATCCTCCCCCATATTTCCATCTATCAATGTCTTTTAAATTATTCTTCTAGTGTCACTTGGGAAAGTCTCTTAAGCAGGACGCAAGAGATTTATTAGAAATTACAACATATTGCTGGTCTTAAAATTTTCCCTGAAAAATACTTGTCATTGTTGTTGTTTAGTCCCTAAGTTGTGTTCAGCTCTTTTGCCACTCCATGGACTGTAGCCCACCAGGATCCTCTGTCCATGGAGTCCTCCAGGTAAGAATACTGAATTGGGTAGCCATTTCCTTTTCCAGGGGAATCTTGCCAACCTAGTTATGGAACCAAAGTCTCCTGCATTGCAGGCAGATACTTGACCACTGAGTCACCAGGGAAGCCCCAAAATATAGCTTACCATCACCTTCACTGAATATCTGATTTATTTCCCTGTCTAGTCACTGGAAGGATACAGAGGAGCCCACAACTTTACAAAGGGGAGGGCACAACTTTCTAAATGGGGATTTGTTTTCCAGTCCTTAAAGTCTGAGAATTATGGGTAGGCAGTGTTCCTCGGAGAGCTGAGAGAAACATCTCTACTTACGGTTCTGCTGGATGTCAGAAAGTGTTGACATCCCATTTTGTGCTGGTTTCAGCCTATTTATAATGATGTCTAGGGCTAGAAATGCATTCACCAGAGCCCCGCTTCTCTTCTCTGAACAAATGATATGGCTGGATTGGCCTTTGTGGTTCCTACTGTGAATGTCAAATGTCCTTGGCCATAACCAAAAAGCTTTATTTATATACTTGTTTCATGAACTTAAGAGAGACAGAGGATAAAAAAGTGAATTTCTTTCTTTTTTCTCTAATATATTCCCCCCTATATTTTGCCTATACAAGAGTGCAATGTAATATGTTGATTGCTTTCTTCTGTCATTGTGGTGGCAGTGGTTCAGTTGCTCAGGTGTGTCCAATTCTTTTGCCACTCCATGGAGTGTAGCCCACCAGGATCCTCTGTCCATGGAGTCCTCCAGGTAAGAATACTGAATTGGGTAGCCATTTCCTTTTCCAGGGGAATCTTGCCAACCTAGTTATGGAACCAAAGTCTCCTGCATTGCAGGCAGATACTTGACCACTGAGTCACCAGGGAAGCCCCAAAATATAGCTTACCATCACCTTCACTGAATATCTGATTTATTTCCCTGTCTAGTCACTGGAAGGATACAGAGGAGCCCACAACTTTACAAAGGGGAGGGCACAACTTTCTAAATGGGGATTTGTTTTCCAGTCCTTAAAGTCTGAGAATTATGGGTAGGCAGTGTTCCTCGGAGAGCTGAGAGAAACATCTCTACTTACGGTTCTGCTGGATGTCAGAAAGTGTTGACATCCCATTTTGTGCTGGTTTCAGCCTATTTATAATGATGTCTAGGGCTAGAAATGCATTCACCAGAGCCCCGCTTCTCTTCTCTGAACAAATGATATGGCTGGATTGGCCTTTGTGGTTCCTACTGTGAATGTCAAATGTCCTTGGCCATAACCAAAAAGCTTTATTTATATACTTGTTTCATGAACTTAAGAGAGACAGAGGATAAAAAAGTGAATTTCTTTCTTTTTTCTCTAATATATTCCCCCCTATATTTTGCCTATACAAGAGTGCAATGTAATATGTTGATTGCTTTCTTCTGTCATTGTGGTGGCAGTGGTTCAGTTGCTCAGGTGTGTCCAATTCTTTATGACCCCATGGACTATACTCCCCAGGTACCTCTGTCTGTGGAATTCTCCAGACAAAAAGACTGGAGTGGGTTGCCATTTCCTATTCAGGTGATCTTCCTGACCCAGAGATCAAATGTTCATTTCTTGCATTGCAGGTGGATTCTTCATTGCTGAGCTACTAGGGAAGCCCAAGTAAGAAAATTTATGTGAAATAATAGTAATTCCCCCATCTTCTTCTGAATGAACCCAGATTCCCCTACATGCCTTTGACCTTGTGGAGTCTCCTGGAGCACAGAGCTTAGAGAAAGGGGCCTCTGCCACCACTGAGAGTTCTTCCATGGCTAGTGGCACTGCTCCAGTGGACTCCCTGACCTTGGAGTCTCTAGGCATAGATTGCCTGCTTTGGACTACATTGTCTACTTTTCCTTTTTAATGTACCAAAAACATGTATATTTCCATCGCATGGTTACGGAATAAATAATTAGTGAGTACTTAGAGTCTAAGTTGAACCCCAGAACATAAGGCGATTATCAAGTACAGGAAAAATAAGAAGGTGTATAAGAAAGGAGATTTATAATACATTTCTCATCTGTGCATAGTATGTACAAAGGACAATTAACATAGATGTCAAACTCTGATTCAATGGAAATGAGTGGAAGGAAAGTGTGTGTGTGTGTGCGCGCACGCACTCACGCATGAGAGAGAGAGAGAGAGAATGTGTGAGGGAACAAACTCTCAGACTCCGAAGCAGAAAGTAAGGCCTCTGAAATTCCTGGCCCTTGGAGTCATCTTTGATACAAAATCTTAAGTCCTCAAGTAAACTCTGTAGTAGTATCATCAAAGACCATACAGTCAAAAGCAAAGTCAATAACATTTAAATAGCCAAAACCATAATATTGACACTCTTATTTGTTTAAACCTGATTCAAGATAAAGACCTTAATTGTTGTCAAACCATAAAAAGTGAATTTCTTTCTTTTTTCTCTAATATATTCCCCCCTATATTTTGCCTATACAAGAGTGCAATGTAATATGTTGATTGCTTTCTTCTGTCATTGTGGTGGCAGTGGTTCAGTTGCTCAGGTGTGTCCAATTCTTTATGACCCCATGGACTATACTCCCCAGGTACCTCTGTCTGTGGAATTCTCCAGACAAAAAGACTGGAGTGGGGTGCCATTTCCTATTCAGGTGATCTTCCTGACCCAGAGATCAAATGTTCATTTCTTGCATTGCAGGTGGATTCTTCATTGCTGAGCTACTAGGGAAGCCCAAGTAAGAAAATTTATGTGAAATAATAGTAATTCCCCCATCTTCTTCTGAATGAACCCAGATTCCCCTACATGCCTTTGACCTTGTGGAGTCTCCTGGAGCACAGAGCTTAGAGAAAGGGGCCTCTGCCACCACTGAGAGTTCTTCCATGGCTAGTGGCACTGCTCCAGTGGACTCCCTGACCTTGGAGTCTCTAGGCATAGATTGCCTGCTTTGGACTACATTGTCTACTTTTCCTTTTTAATGTACCAAAAACATGTATATTTCCATCGCATGGTTAGGGAATAAATAATTAGTGAGTACTTAGAGTCTAAGTTGAACCCCAGAACATAAGGCGATTATCAAGTACAGGAAAAATAAGAAGGTGTATAAGAAAGGAGATTTATAATACATTTCTCATCTGTGCATAGTATGTACAAAGGACAATTAACATAGATGTCAAACTCTGATTCAATGGAAATGAGTGGAAGGAAAGTGTGTGTGTGTGTGCGCGCACGCACTCACGCATGAGAGAGAGAGAGAGAGAATGTGTGAGGGAACAAACTCTCAGACTCCGAAGCAGAAAGTAAGGCCTCTGAAATTCCTGGCCCTTGGAGTCATCTTTGATACAAAATCTTAAGTCCTCAAGTAAACTCTGTAGTAGTATCATCAAAGACCATACAGTCAAAAGCAAAGTCAATAACATTTAAATAGCCAAAACCATAATATTGACACTCTTATTTGTTTAAACCTGATTCAAGATAAAGACCTTAATTGTTGTCACAATGAAACAATTATGTCTTTCTGATAAACACAACAAGCAGTTTTTGTGTTACAGGAAAAGAGATTATGAGACAAGTTAGAAGTCAGCCCTTTGTCACTATGTGTAGATGATTGTCCATGCTATGCAGTCTTTGATTTAAGTAAACTATAAAGTATTCTTTTAAAAAAGATAAAATCTGGATTTAATTTTGAACAGTATAGCTTTTTCGTCTACATATTTTAATATTGATTTTGGATATTAGGTATCTGTCTGCCCCCTTTCTATGTAAAATTCTAGAGTCTTTTATTTTATTTATCTACAATCAAGAGGGAAAAACAATACAAATAGGAATTGAATACATTTTTTAGCATCTTTACTCAGAAAGAGTGATTTTTTTAAAGAAAAAATCCGTAAACTATCTCTAGAGATTTCAATTTATAATAATAATGATTTTGAAGAAGGTGCACACAATTGAAATAAGTTTCTTTTTGGAAAGTGAATAAGTGAGAATCTGAGTAAACAGTGGAGGAAAAGCAATGCTGATGGAGAAAAGGCTATATTTTACAAAATGTGAGTCTAGGAGAATGTAAAATGAAATTATAGTATGTATTTTATTTCCAGCTTTTATTGGGCATTAAGAACATAAAGTAAAAAATCATTCTAACGTACTATTTATTGTTTTAGATGGAGGGTCCTATGTGCCTGTGCGCTTAGTTGTGTCTGACGCTTTGTGGTCTTATGGACTATAGTCTGCCGGGCTCTTCTGTCCATGGAATTTTCCAGGCAAGAATACTGGAGTGGGTTGCCATTTCCTTCTCCACGGGATCTGCTCATCTCACAGGTCAAGCCTGTGTATCTTGCATTTCCTGCATTGGCATGTGGATTTACCACTGGCATCACCTGGGAAGCCAACATTGGGCATTAAAAGAAAGCATAAAGTAGAAAATTATTCTAACATACTATTAATTGTTTCCTATGGAGGTTCAGGATCTTGTTTATTTAATACCTCAAGTAGAACTAATTGAATTTCCAATCTGAATTCAAATGTCTAAAAAAAGATTTAGTATTTGAAACAAATTTACTTTCCCTTTGTCTGGCAAGCATTAGGGAAAGATAAAAATAAATAAATTGTTCATTTTATTAAATCTCTGAAGACACTAGATTCTTTATAATTGATTATTTCTATGTACCAGACCATCTTATGTCTGCTGTTGAAGACACTGTTTTAATGTAGTATGGAAATGACCTGGATTATTAAATTACACAGCTCAAATAATTTTAGGTTTTTAAGACTTGTGACATGATATGAATTTTCCTATGCCTCATTTTATCTCTCTGCTCCATCTTCAACTATGAACTCACATCCACATACATATACTGGTGGATGTGTACACACACAGTCTTCAGTTAAATCCATATCCTCATAAACAAACACATGCATGTATATACACACACCCACTATTTGTTGAGTTGGGGAAAGAAAAAACCCAGTGAATTCATTAGCTAGTTTTGAGAATCATAATACCTTGCTCTTTAGTATTCTTTTGACTGCAATATCAGGTTTAGATATTCTCTCCTGGATCAGAATAATGATCAATTAATTTCATTGTAATGATATAGAAAAATTCAAGGCATTTAAAGTTAGAGTGTACTTACAGTCTTTGGAATTTTTAAATGCATTACTTTTGTTTTAACTCTGGTAAAATAAGTTGATTGAGAAAATAAAAGAGGATTCCTTTTATTGTTTTAGATGGAGGGTCCTATGTGCCTGTGCGCTTAGTTGTGTCTGACGCTTTGTGGTCTTATGGACTATAGTCTGCCGGGCTCTTCTGTCCATGGAATTTTCCAGGCAAGAATACTGGAGTGGGTTGCCATTTCCTTCTCCACGGGATCTGCTCATCTCACAGGTCAAGCCTGTGTATCTTGCATTTCCTGCATTGGCATGTGGATTTACCACTGGCATCACCTGGGAAGCCAACATTGGGCATTAAAAGAAAGCATAAAGTAGAAAATTATTCTAACATACTATTAATTGTTTCCTATGGAGGTTCAGGATCTTGTTTATTTAATACCTCAAGTAGAACTAATTGAATTTCCAATCTGAATTCAAATGTCTAAAAAAAGATTTAGTATTTGAAACAAATTTACTTTCCCTTTGTCTGGCAAGCATTAGGGAAAGATAAAAATAAATAAATTGTTCATTTTATTAAATCTCTGAAGACACTAGATTCTTTATAATTGATTATTTCTATGTACCAGACCATCTTATGTCTGCTGTTGAAGACACTGTTTTAATGTAGTATGGAAATGACCTGGATTATTAAATTACACAGCTCAAATAATTTTAGGTTTTTAAGACTTGTGACATGATATGAATTTTCCTATGCCTCATTTTATCTCTCTGCTCCATCTTCAACTATGAACTCACATCCACATACATATACTGGTGGATGTGTACACACACAGTCTTCAGTTAAATCCATATCCTCATAAACAAACACATGCATGTATATACACACACCCACTATTTGTTGAGTTGGGGAAAGAAAAAACCCAGTGAATTCATTAGCTAGTTTTGAGAATCATAATACCTTGCTCTTTAGTATTCTTTTGACTGCAATATCAGGTTTAGATATTCTCTCCTGGATCAGAATAATGATCAATTAATTTCATTGTAATGATATAGAAAAATTCAAGGCATTTAAAGTTAGAGTGTACTTACAGTCTTTGGAATTTTTAAATGCATTACTTTTGTTTTAACTCTGGTAAAATAAGTTGATTGAGAAAATAAAAGAGGATTCCTTTTTATTGCTAATGATAAAAATATAAACAAAGGCCTATACACTGAAAGAGAGGGGTGGGCAGATTAACATCCCATTATGTCTATTATATGGTTAATATTTTCAATAAAATCATCAAATATAAAAAGAAAAGAATTCTTCTTTTGAACGAATTTTGGCTGTAAGTTCCAGCATAGTGGGTCAGCAGAAGAATTTTCATGAAGGCAAAGTGCTGCAAAGGTCCAAGATCACAGCTGCCAACACTCAAAGACTAAAGATCTCTTTATCTATGTAACAGCCTGTCTCATCTGACTTTAGTTCTGTATTGTGTGCAGATAATGCACTTAGTTGCTCAGTCGTGTCCAACTCTTTGCCACCCTGTAGGCTGTAGCTCACCAGTCTCCCCTGCCCGTGGAATTAATTTTCCAGCAAGAATAGTGGAGAAGGCTGCCATTTCCTACTCCAGGAGATGTTCCCAACCCAGAGATCCAATTTGCATCTCTCTTGTGTCTCCTGCATTGGCAAAGTTCTTTACCTTTAGTGCCACCTGGGAAGCCCTATCCTTTCAGTGCTCAGTCACTCAGTCGTATTCAACTCTTTGCGAGGTCATGGACTGTTGCCTGCCAGGCTCCTCGGTCCATGGTATTTTCCAGGCAAGAATACTGGAGTGGGTTACCATTTCCTTCTCAAAAGATGATAGAAACTCACATTCCTTTTAATCAGCATAACACAGTTTCTTTAGAAATGAGGTCTTTGGAAAAGAACAAATAAGAGATACTTGTTCTATTTTATAAAAACCAAACAACATATAGTATCATATATTTTAGCATTTCTTAGATTTTGTATTGAGCATAATAGTGTGCAAAGTACCATTAGTGACAAGGACAAATGGCAAGTTGAGATTTTGATGCTCTTCTCACATGTAACAGATGGGTTTTGTAAAATCTCCAATATGATAGTTATTGGTGCTTGCAGTATTATTCATGATAAATTTATTTTTCTAAGTTTAGATTCATGGATGAAAATAATCTTCAGCTCTTTTACTTCTTAACAGCTGGATCTTTGATATGTAATTAAGTTATTTATGGTTTTATTGGTTTCAGATTTAAAAAAAAAAGATTTATTTATTTATTTATTTTGGGCCGGGGTCGGGTTGGGGAGGGAGGGGAGCGGGCAGGCCACTTCTATTGGTCTTTCATTTATCTATTTTCATCCGTCTTTGTTCTTTGGCTCCTGTGGGCCTCCCATCGCGGTGGCCTCTGTCGTCGCAGAGCGCCGGCTCTGGGCGCATGTGCTCCAGAGCTCTGGCTTGGTAATTGGACACGTCAGTCCAGTCACTCCACGGCACGTGGGATCGTCTCAGGCCAGGGATCGAACCGGCGCCCCTTGCATTGCAAGGCGGTGTCCTTACCCACTGGACCACCAGGGGAAGTCTGGTTTTAGATTTTTTTGACTCTTAATTTATGATAGAGTTACAAAATAGATTGCACAGTTAAGTTATTGCCTTTTTGTAGATCTAAACAATTGATCAGAAATTCATTGATGTTTAATACAGTTTAAAATTAAAATGAAATGATGACAATTACATACTTCAGTATTGGTACTCTATCCATTTAAAATAAAATGATTTCTTATAGAATATCTATGTTCCATTAAAACCTATAGTCAACATTCACAGTGGCTAAAAAACTCAAGAGTGTTTGACAAGTAATATAAAATATATATAAAAATAGAAAAAGATATTGTTTTCAAAATATTCTATAGAAATAATTTAATATTAATATATGGTCAATCTGTTTTAAAAGGGTTCTTTAATACTGATGTGAAACCAAACAATTATGGAATGACTCTTGCGGACAAAGCATTACTCTCAATCTTATATTCCTTGTGTTATTTTACAACCATAATTCAATACTTTATGTACAGTAAAAGTAATTTTAGTATAGAATTGCATATAGTGCACTCTACATGAATGTATACATGCCCTTTTTGTATTTTTAGTAATCAAGGAAATGCTGCTGAAATTCTACAGTGAAATGGAATTGCAAAGAATTGAAAGAATAATCAAAATAACTATTCTAACAATCCTACTTGTTAGATTTATACTGCTAATAAGATTGCTTTTAAACTTTAGGACATTTTTATCAGTATTTTTCTTTTCTAAACCTATATCTTTTCTGTATTTATATATATATCAGTGTTTATGTTTGTATTTACCTACATGTCTATATATTCAGACATTATATGTGGAAGCTATATAATCTATATATGTGAAGTATCATGGACTATGATAACAGGTTATATTGAAAAGTCAGTGCACTCATCTTTGAGGAATTTTCATATCATTCACTCTTATGCCTTCTCTCCCTATATTTTCCTTTTTTATATTTTGTTGTCATATTTCCTTGTAATATCTTCACTATAAACATATGGGAAAGGAAAATAAGTATTTAATTTATCAGTGACAGTGTACCTCTTTTGTCATAATTTGGAGAGAACCGTATTTTATCACTGTAATTTTTGGAAACACTGAAACGATTTTAAATCTTATTGAATTAGCTTAGTAGTTTCATATCCTCTTGTTGTGTGCCACATGACAGGGTATGAACTTTCAGATTTTGTTCCAAGAACTATAACATGCTTTCTCAGTTTTTGAACTGAAAAACTGATGGAGATACCTGTTTTACTTGGTATTTTTCTCCCCTGAGATTCAAATTTTCTAATGGTCTTGGACATGCCCCTTATTTTCTAATAAGAGAAAGTTATTGCCATCCTGGCATGCAACATGGAAATATACCTGAAATTCACTGACAACTGGTTATTGAGATGCAGGAACTCTGCCTTCTAGTGATGAATATTTTCTTAATTATTCATTTTCCTCTCTGCTTATTTGTCTTAACTTTCTCTTTGTTGTCTAAATCAAATGTTAGCCACTAAGTTCATTATCTACACTTTCACTTGAAGGTAGTCATATCTCCTTTACAAGAGAAATGCCTGTCTTTTGCAAACCTCAGTGATAGAGTCCACTTATTCAAGCAGTTGTGGATTTATCTGGCCCAGAAAGAACTATACCTTGTCTGTGACTTCTTCCTTCAGGCTTGCCACCCAATCCCAATCATCTAATGATCTAAAGGGAGAAAAGGACACACATTTACAAAGTAACTTCTCAAAAATTATTGGGAATGGTGATCCAATTCAGGCTTAAAATGTCAAAGCATTCCTTTCTCTAATATGACCCAATTACACTTTTGACCTTGGGAAAGATGGTCCAATTTTCACATTTGGAGAATAGAGTAGCATTTCAGTTTAGAGCTTTTAGTTTCTTCTAGAAACATATCTGCTGCCAACAACAGTGTCATCTCAGAAAACGGCTGTGGTAGACATGATAACCTATATTTAGTAATGAAAGAAGAGAGAAGATATGAAATTATTATGTGTCCTACTCTGGTTATATGATTAAATATTTGAAAAAGTCTTCTTTTCTTCTAATCACTTATCTGAGCAAAGACTAACTTCGTCTCTGGGTTGATTTACTGAAAATTTAGACAGATTTCAATTCTATCAATAGTTTTTTTTTATGTATATGACAGTTAAAGTTATCTGTGCAAATGACGATAGCAATTTTCCTCCAATGTGGTAATGAGGTGAGTTAATGGCTTTGAATAGATTCCTCAGGATAATAAAGTAGAATAATACTCCATGATCTAAACTGATACTTCTAAAATTTGATTTTTACTGCTTTACCATGAAAATGAGGGTAATAAGTCTATAAGGTATTAGGATGTATAAACATATTGGAAGGGAATCTTCATGACCCAGGGATGGAACCCACATCTCTTACATCTCCTGCATTGGCAGTTAGGCTCTTTAGCACTAGTGCCAGCTGGTGTTATATTAAACTTGAAACTGTCCCTATGTGCTGTGACACAAAATACATTCTATAAGTATAGTTTATGACTAGGTAGGGATTAAGATTTTAGGTTGAAGACTCAACTTTGTGATAGGAGTTCTGGTTTCTCTACTGCTAAGGACTGGAACGTTGTTTAATCATTATCAATGAACACTGATTGGCAAAAGAGAGTTGCTGGGAGGAATAAAGCACAGAGATGACATCAGGATCAACTATGTGAGTGGGGAGAACAGGGATCATGGAGATTACTGAATACTGCACAGAGATCCTGGACCCTGATTTCTAAGGCAGGACTTCCCACAAAAGAGGAACTTTGCTTCTAAAAATGCCTGGAAATGAGTTGAGGGCAGGAGCCACAAGAGGGCAGTATCTAAGTATAGTAGTGAAGATAGATTAGAATCCCCATTAGCTTGAAGTTCAGTCTTCTCCATTTGTAATACAGGAGACAACAGTACCCAATTACACTTTTGACCTTGGGAAAGATGGTCCAATTTTCACATTTGGAGAATAGAGTAGCATTTCAGTTTAGAGCTTTTAGTTTCTTCTAGAAACATATCTGCTGCCAACAACAGTGTCATCTCAGAAAACGGCTGTGGTAGACATGATAACCTATATTTAGTAATGAAAGAAGAGAGAAGATATGAAATTATTATGTGTCCTACTCTGGTTATATGATTAAATATTTGAAAAAGTCTTCTTTTCTTCTAATCACTTATCTGAGCAAAGACTAACTTCGTCTCTGGGTTGATTTACTGAAAATTTAGACAGATTTCAATTCTATCAATAGTTTTTTTTTATGTATATGACAGTTAAAGTTATCTGTGCAAATGACGATAGCAATTTTCCTCCAATGTGGTAATGAGGTGAGTTAATGGCTTTGAATAGATTCCTCAGGATAATAAAGTAGAATAATACTCCATGATCTAAACTGATACTTCTAAAATTTGATTTTTACTGCTTTACCATGAAAATGAGGGTAATAAGTCTATAAGGTATTAGGATGTATAAACATATTGGAAGGGAATCTTCATGACCCAGGGATGGAACCCACATCTCTTACATCTCCTGCATTGGCAGTTAGGCTCTTTAGCACTAGTGCCAGCTGGTGTTATATTAAACTTGAAACTGTCCCTATGTGCTGTGACACAAAATACATTCTATAAGTATAGTTTATGACTAGGTAGGGATTAAGATTTTAGGTTGAAGACTCAACTTTGTGATAGGAGTTCTGGTTTCTCTACTGCTAAGGACTGGAACGTTGTTTAATCATTATCAATGAACACTGATTGGCAAAAGAGAGTTGCTGGGAGGAATAAAGCACAGAGATGACATCAGGATCAACTATGTGAGTGGGGAGAACAGGGATCATGGAGATTACTGAATACTGCACAGAGATCCTGGACCCTGATTTCTAAGGCAGGACTTCCCACAAAAGAGGAACTTTGCTTCTAAAAATGCCTGGAAATGAGTTGAGGGCAGGAGCCACAAGAGGGCAGTATCTAAGTATAGTAGTGAAGATAGATTAGAATCCCCATTAGCTTGAAGTTCAGTCTTCTCCATTTGTAATACAGGAGACACAGAGACATGTGTTTGATCCCTGGTTCAGGAAGGTTCTCTGGAGAAGAAAACAGCAACCCACTCCAGTATTCTTGCCTGGGAAATTCCATGGACAGAGCAGCCTGGTGGGCTACAGTCCATGAGGTCTTAAAGAGTCGGGCACAACTGAGTGACTAACACACAGAGAAAATCAGGACCTTGCATCCCTTGAAGGTATATGCGTGCCAGGAGACCCTGTGTGTTGGGAGAAACACCTTCTGCTTCTGACCTGGGTCTTAGCAGTGCACTGTCTTGGGGGAGACATGGCTCATTGCTCAGGGAGACATAGGTGACCCTACTCTACAGCCCTCTGTAGAAATGTTTCTTCAGTGTGTTGAGGTTCTAGTATGTCCCAAAGGTCACCTAAAACTTCCTCTTGTGAGGTGTATTGAGCTGAGCAAGCTGAGGATCTCTATGAAAATCCACAGTCTCTATGAAATTTCCCATGGATGAATTCATATGCCAAATGCCAGGAAAGACGAAGAAACCCACACCAGCAGTACGTAGATATACACAGTGTGCATTAGTATAGTCTCTATTTCAGCACGTTACCCAATACTTACTAATAGAAACTAAAGAGAGACAAAATGGACAAATTGATGACCGTGTGCTCATGTGTGCTAAGTCACTTCAGTCATGTCCAACTCTTGTAGTCCCCCAAACTACATTCTATAAGTATAGTTTATGACTAGGTAGGGATTAAGATTTTAGGTTGAAGACTCAACTTTGTGATAGGAGTTCTGGTTTCTCTACTGCTAAGGACTGGAACGTTGTTTAATCATTATCAATGAACACTGATTGGCAAAAGAGAGTTGCTGGGAGGAATAAAGCACAGAGATGACATCAGGATCAACTATGTGAGTGGGGAGAACAGGGATCATGGAGATTACTGAATACTGCACAGAGATCCTGGACCCTGATTTCTAAGGCAGGACTTCCCACAAAAGAGGAACTTTGCTTCTAAAAATGCCTGGAAATGAGTTGAGGGCAGGAGCCACAAGAGGGCAGTATCTAAGTATAGTAGTGAAGATAGATTAGAATCCCCATTAGCTTGAAGTTCAGTCTTCTCCATTTGTAATACAGGAGACACAGAGACATGTGTTTGATCCCTGGTTCAGGAAGGTTCTCTGGAGAAGAAAACAGCAACCCACTCCAGTATTCTTGCCTGGGAAATTCCATGGACAGAGCAGCCTGGTGGGCTACAGTCCATGAGGTCTTAAAGAGTCGGGCACAACTGAGTGACTAACACACAGAGAAAATCAGGACCTTGCATCCCTTGAAGGTATATGCGTGCCAGGAGACCCTGTGTGTTGGGAGAAACACCTTCTGCTTCTGACCTGGGTCTTAGCAGTGCACTGTCTTGGGGGAGACATGGCTCATTGCTCAGGGAGACATAGGTGACCCTACTCTACAGCCCTCTGTAGAAATGTTTCTTCAGTGTGTTGAGGTTCTAGTATGTCCCAAAGGTCACCTAAAACTTCCTCTTGTGAGGTGTATTGAGCTGAGCAAGCTGAGGATCTCTATGAAAATCCACAGTCTCTATGAAATTTCCCATGGATGAATTCATATGCCAAATGCCAGGAAAGACGAAGAAACCCACACCAGCAGTACGTAGATATACACAGTGTGCATTAGTATAGTCTCTATTTCAGCACGTTACCCAATACTTACTAATAGAAACTAAAGAGAGACAAAATGGACAAATTGATGACCGTGTGCTCATGTGTGCTAAGTCACTTCAGTCATGTCCAACTCTTGTAGTCCACCAAACTTCTCTGACTATGAGATTCTCCAGACAAGAATCCTGGAGTGGGTTGCCATTTCCTCCTCCAGAGATTGATGATTGCAGCAATACTAAAATGTACATATTTCTATTTTGTCATTAAACAATACAACTATTTAAGTTATTTATCAGTAAGTATCTATGGATCTGGGCTTCCCAGTTGGCACTAGTGGCAAAGAACCTACTTGCCAATACAGGAGATGCAAGAGAATAGATACGATCCCTTGGTCAGGAAGATCCCCTGGAGAAGGGAAAGGCTACCCACTCCAATAAACTTTCCTTGGAAATCCCATGGACAGAGGAGCCTGGAAGACTATAGCCCACTTGGTCACAAAGAGTCGACATGACTGAAGCAACTTAGTAGGTGCACATCTCTACACTTAGCATATTATCACCAGTAGTGAGGTGCTCTTGAATAAAACAGGAATAATTTATGAAGCTATATCTGACTATGCAGTAAAGAATGATTTAGATTTAATAAAAATCAAGTTTAATTATGTATCAGCATTGGTAATAAAAAGAAACAAATCCATTCCAGTGAGTGCACATAGGAATTTTAAAAGTTATTCAGTTGATATAAAATCTGGTTTCCCATTTCTATTTTTTAAATCTTCAAAGGTTTCATTAAAGTATATTAGAAATAATATTATTTGATGACTTCACTTAATAAATATTTCTTTAGTGAGTGCCTATTACTTATTCTAAGCACAAAGGATATAGAAGTGAATAAAACAGATCAAAATTTGCTTCAATTAAGCTTGTGAAATTTATAGTCTCATGTGAGGAGGCTGTAAACACACACATATTTTTATAGAATTAACAACCTTATTTACTAAAAGCACTCAGAAGGTTACATGAAGTTGTATATCCATTTAAATAAAGCAAAGGTAGACAAAGAAAGTAGATGAGTAGAAGGAATGTACTGCAGTTTACAAGGAATGGAATTAGTTATGTTGCCTGGACTCTATAAGTTCATGGTCATCTGTGAAGTTAAAAAAAAATCATGGTCATGGCCTCAAAAATTCATGTTACTCAGCAAATGTGCCTTTTTCCTTCATGACCCCATATTCTGTTCCTACTTCATAGTTTCTCTTGTCATACATGGAGTGGGTTGCCATTTCCTCCTCCAGAGATTGATGATTGCAGCAATACTAAAATGTACATATTTCTATTTTGTCATTAAACAATACAACTATTTAAGTTATTTATCAGTAAGTATCTATGGATCTGGGCTTCCCAGTTGGCACTAGTGGCAAAGAACCTACTTGCCAATACAGGAGATGCAAGAGAATAGATACGATCCCTTGGTCAGGAAGATCCCCTGGAGAAGGGAAAGGCTACCCACTCCAATAAACTTTCCTTGGAAATCCCATGGACAGAGGAGCCTGGAAGACTATAGCCCACTTGGTCACAAAGAGTCGACATGACTGAAGCAACTTAGTAGGTGCACATCTCTACACTTAGCATATTATCACCAGTAGTGAGGTGCTCTTGAATAAAACAGGAATAATTTATGAAGCTATATCTGACTATGCAGTAAAGAATGATTTAGATTTAATAAAAATCAAGTTTAATTATGTATCAGCATTGGTAATAAAAAGAAACAAATCCATTCCAGTGAGTGCACATAGGAATTTTAAAAGTTATTCAGTTGATATAAAATCTGGTTTCCCATTTCTATTTTTTAAATCTTCAAAGGTTTCATTAAAGTATATTAGAAATAATATTATTTGATGACTTCACTTAATAAATATTTCTTTAGTGAGTGCCTATTACTTATTCTAAGCACAAAGGATATAGAAGTGAATAAAACAGATCAAAATTTGCTTCAATTAAGCTTGTGAAATTTATAGTCTCATGTGAGGAGGCTGTAAACACACACATATTTTTATAGAATTAACAACCTTATTTACTAAAAGCACTCAGAAGGTTACATGAAGTTGTATATCCATTTAAATAAAGCAAAGGTAGACAAAGAAAGTAGATGAGTAGAAGGAATGTACTGCAGTTTACAAGGGAATGGAATTAGTTATGTTGCCTGGACTCTATAAGTTCATGGTCATCTGTGAAGTTAAAAAAAAAAAAAATCATGGTCATGGCCTCAAAAAATTCATGTTACTCAGCAAATGTGCCTTTTTCCTTCATGACCCCATATTCTGTTCCTACTTCATAGTTTCTCTTGTCATACAGCTCCAACATCTTTTTTTCCCCACTCTCTTGCATATCTGTTGTTTTATGTTTGCTTCATCACTAAGTGAATTAATCAGAAAACAAAATTCATAAACTAACACAGTCCCTTTCCAATTGCATCTAGATCCACATATGACATTCTTTTGCTTGATATGCCAAGTCTATGTTTTCCAGTCCAGTGGCCAAGAGCCATATATGACCATGGGACATACATGAAGTGAGGCTAGTCCAAATTGAGAAATACTGTCAGTGCAAACTTTACATCCAATTTCATAGAAGGTATGAAAGATTGAAAACAGAATATCACATTTAATTTATTTATACTGATTAAATTTTGAAATTGTATTTGGACATATTTGGTCAAATAATATTAAAATGAAGTTCACTTGCCTCGTTGAGCTGTTTTAAAGTGTGGTTATTGGAAAATTGAAAATCCTGTGTGCTGTCCACATCAACATTTCATTAGGCGGACCTGCTTATAAAAGAACTGGAACTTCCCTATGAAGTAGATTGCTCTCCTTACACAGAGAACATGTGTACATTGAAAGCATCCGACGAACTTGTGTCTCATATCTCCAGCCTACATCACCAGTTTATTTCCCCTAATCTCCTGCCTCATTTTTTTAAAGTTTTATTAGAATATAGATGATTTGCAGTGTTGTGTTAGCTGCAAATATACTGCAAAGTGAATCAGTTGTATATACATATCTGTCATACATGCATACATATAATTCTTTTTAAGCTTGTGAAATTTATAGTCTCATGTGAGGAGGCTGTAAACACACACATATTTATAGAATTAACAACCTTATTTACTAAAAGCACTCAGAAGGTTACATGAAGTTGTATATCCATTTAAATAAAGCAAAGGTAGACAAAGAAAGTAGATGAGTAGAAGGAATGTACTGCAGTTTACAAGGGAATGGAATTAGTTATGTTGCCTGGACTCTATAAGTTCATGGTCATCTGTGAAGTTAAAAAAAAAAAAAATCATGGTCATGGCCTCAAAAAATTCATGTTACTCAGCAAATGTGCCTTTTTCCTTCATGACCCCATATTCTGTTCCTACTTCATAGTTTCTCTTGTCATACAGCTCCAACATCTTTTTTTCCCCACTCTCTTGCATATCTGTTGTTTTATGTTTGCTTCATCACTAAGTGAATTAATCAGAAAACAAAATTCATAAACTAACACAGTCCCTTTCCAATTGCATCTAGATCCACATATGACATTCTTTTGCTTGATATGCCAAGTCTATGTTTTCCAGTCCAGTGGCCAAGAGCCATATATGACCATGGGACATACATGAAGTGAGGCTAGTCCAAATTGAGAAATACTGTCAGTGCAAACTTTACATCCAATTTCATAGAAGGTATGAAAGATTGAAAACAGAATATCACATTTAATTTATTTATACTGATTAAATTTTGAAATTGTATTTGGACATATTTGGTCAAATAATATTAAAATGAATTTCACTTGCCTCTTTGAGCTTTTTTCAAGTGTGGTTATTGGAAAATTGAAAATCCTGTGTGCTGTCCACATCAACATTTCATTAGGCGGACCTGCTTATAAAAGAACTGGAACTTCCCTATGAAGTAGATTGCTCTCCTTACACAGAGAACATGTGTACATTGAAAGCATCCGACGAACTTGTGTCTCATATCTCCAGCCTACATCACCAGTTTATTTCCCCTAATCTCCTGCCTCATTTTTTTAAAGTTTTATTAGAATATAGATGATTTGCAGTGTTGTGTTAGCTGCAAATATACTGCAAAGTGAATCAGTTGTATATACATATCTGTCATACATGCATACATATAATTCTTTTTAAGCAAAGTTTTTTCCAGAGGGTTCTATAGGCTTGGTTTTTGTCTTCTCCTTTTTGCGTGCTATATTACTAACTTCATTTTTCAACAATAGCAAGAAACATCAAGGACAACAAACTGCTTTTCTAATGGCCGTGATTGGTTTTCTTACAGTAAAAAATCTAGTGATTGGGCTTCCCCTGGTGGTCCAGTGGGTAAGGACACCGCCTTGCAATGCAAGGGGCGCCGGTTCGATCCCAGACCTGGGAAGATCCCACGTGCCGCGGAGCGGCTGGACCAATGTGCCCAATTACCGAGCCGGAGCTCTGGGGCGCATGCGCCCAGAGCGGGCGTTCTGCAACAACAGACGCCACCGCGATGGGAGGCCCACAGGAGCCAAAGAACAAAGACAGATGAAAATAGATAAACGAAAGACCAGTAGAAGTGGCCCAGCCGCTCCCCTCCCTCCCCAGCCCGACCCCCACCCAAAATAATTAAATAAATAAATCTTTAAAAAGAAAAAAAAAAAAATCTAGTGATTATCTTCCTTTATTCAGGCAGAGCTGATTCTCTCTCCTTGTCTACAGAATTCCTTCACTAGTTTTCAGAACACTCCAGTCACTTGACTTCCCTCCATCCTCTCATTTACTACTCCTTTTAAATCTGTTTTTTGAGTATTCTTTTTCTTCCAAGCACTCATGTGTGATGTGCACTGACTTAGTCTTCTCTTTCCACTTATTTTCTTGGTGATCTTACACAGCCCTAGAAACTTCCCCTTTTGATCTCTCACCAGACCTTTATAGCAATTCTGGACTAATATATGTGAGAGCCTATTAGCTTTTTGTTTTTGTTGTTTTTAATTAGCCTATCACATTTGGCATTTCCAAAACTTGATTTTGATTTCCTCATCTCCAAACATGTTCCAGTTGCTGTTTTCCTCATTTCAGCTATTGGCAACTTTACTCCCGCTGTTTCGACTAAAAGGTATGTATGAAAGCATTTTTTTTCATTGTATGAAACTTTAATGTGCATGTATTGCTTTTTTGAAAAAGTGAGTATTTTTTTTTCAATGGAGCATCTGAATTTTATTTGCAGCTACAGAGGACCTGTCTTTTAATTAACTTTCTTACCCATTCTTGATGTCCTTATGTGTAAGAGGCAAAATTTCTCACATTGTTGCTGATGGTGCTAATAAGGTTCGTCATTTCCTATGTGGGTACCTTGGGAAGAAAGTGATGCACATGTTTGTTGGTCTTTGTTTTTTCCCATTGTTCCTCAGCCAGAATTAATAGAAATCAATTTTAAGTCCTCTTTCTTGCTCCTTACATTCTATTAGGCAACAAATCTGGTTGCCTTCAATTTCAAAACACAATGATCTCTCCAGCCACTTCTCACCATGTCCCCTGCTGCACCAGGAGTGTGCCATTCTTCTTTCTCCCCCAACCCCCACCTGCATATGCTTGCATGCTCAGTCACTCCACTCATGTGTGACTCTTTGCAACTCCACGGACTGTAGCCCACCAGGCTCCTCTCTCCATGGGTTTCTCCAGGCAACAATACTGGAGTGGGCTACTGTGTCCTCCTCCAGGAGATCTTCCTGACTCAGGGATCAAACCTGTGTCTCTTATGCCTCCCGCACTGGCAGGTGTGTTCTTCACCTGCAGCGCCACCTCTGACCTGTACTCACTGGTTCTTCTCCTGCTCATGCTGTGTGTTCTCCAGAGGGAAGCAGGAGTTACTCTTTTTGAACACAAATTCGACTACGGTGTTCTACTTGAAGCCCTGAAGTGGTTTTCCATTGCTTGAAATGAAATCCATTAAGTTTGCCACGATATGCCTGCAAAGCCCCACCTGATTCTCTTCCCCACCACAAACCCTCTCCTATCATTTCTGTCTGTACTAGATTTCTACTAATGATTCTACTTGCAAAGCCTGCTGTAAGCACGCTGGTCTCTTTTCTGATCCTGGAAGAGAAATCAGGCATATCTCTGCTTTAAAAGTTAGCACTGGTTGTTTGTTCTTCTTGCAGGAGTTTGTCCTCCAGGTTGTAATGTAGGATAGTGTTTACACCTACCATCTTTGTTCAAATGTCATCTTCCTGCTGTGGCCACTGGGTAAATGAATACGATTTCTCTTGCCCGTGTCTATGTCCATGCCTTTCTAACCAACTATTCTCTCCCTGAGATACAGAAAACTTGATCTTTCTAAATCCAGTTATGTGCATTAAAGCATTTAGGTTAAGCAATCACTAGATCACTAGTTCATCCCCTACTCCTCTGCTGCCAGCAATAAGATCTCTCTTGGCTTGATGGCCAACTTTCTCCCAAAAAGCTAGAATAGATGATGAATATTTACAGTCATAAAGTTTCTTTGAACTTTTCAGGGAATAGCCTGAGGAGCAAAACAAAAGGAGAAAGAAAAATGGGGGATTTCATTGGTAATGGCAAGTGAAGAGAAAATGAAGATTGATTACACTATAGGGAGGCTTCTATTGGATTTTATATTTCTTCCTTGCCTGAAATGCCCAAAGCAAAGGCTGTATTTTCCTGCTTACTGTTCAGGGAGTTACAGATACTTTTGGACAGAGACTCTGGCTGAAATCAGCAAGGATTTAATTCCCTGCTATTTTAAAGGAAAGAGCTGAGTGGTGCATGTACAGTATCTCTACCACGTCAGCAGGTTTTTTTTTTTTTTTTTTTTTAATCAGTTTATTCCCAGCAGGTTAAAGAAGTCACTTTCAAAAATGAGGAGAAAGTCCAAATCAGGAAGCATTGTTTGCTTCATTAGCAAAAGTCACATTCAAGCATCTTGTGTTTCATTATTGGAGGTGTCCAGAACCTGTAAATAACACTCACGACCTGCTTTATCCCCTCTTTTCACCCCTTTGGTGTTAATTAAAGTATTCTGCCTCTTGTAGTTCATATTGTAGGCTTTTCCAAGTCATATTCGATCTCTTCCTAAGTCTATAGTTAAAGTGAATTAAGAATGATGCAGTGATTTTCTTGAACCAATGCCAAGGTGAGAGTAACTTTTATACGATGCTGTTAAATTCAATTGCACTAGACATACTGGCATATTTTGGTGTCCAAAAAGCTTATCAAATCAAAGACAAAATCAAATTGCATGTTTTCAAAATTCTGTAAATTAAGTACAGTAAACTGATTTTTGAGGGGAAGCTATTTGCTATTAATATTCTTAAAAGTCTGCTATATCAGCTCTTCCTACACCAAAATGATTTTTTAAAACCAGAAGATGGTAAAATTCACTTCATCTACATAATTTGACCATACATATTGGTGATCTGAACTTTTTAAAGTGATGCTTTCTCCACCTTCAATCTAATTTGTAATTCTTTATATATCTTCTATATTTAAAAATTTTGGTTTGAAGACCAGTGTGAATATGGAGACTAAGACCTGAAAAAAAAAGCATTGTATGCCTTTTTAAGGGGGGATTGCTTAAAGGAGTAGGGCTTTACCATAATAATTTGCTGAGCTCTGTATTTTAGTTGATAGCTGTAGCATATTTGGCATGAGTTCTCTTTAAATCTATGTTGCAATGTTGTTGTTAAAGATAATTGTAATTAAAATAAATTGTAGTCCAAAAGCAATTTTCTTTTAAAATAATACTCTACATTAGGAATATCTTTGAAGTGTGAAACCAAAAATATTTATTTAATTATATTTCTTTCAGTATAAATGGAGTGCTTGCTAATGAGCAGAAAAGGGGACCCATTTATCCATATTTACCCAAGTTTTTGGAACAAAGTAAATAGTAGAAGCTTCTATATTATCAAAAAATAAGCAGACATTTGTTATTCTGTACTTCTATTACAATCATTCTGCTAGCAGGATGCAAGTCATTTGTGACTAAGAGTAGACAGTTTGAAAAACATAAAATGAAAAAAAATGTATTTGTAGGAAAGATTCTCATCAGTGTCAACTTATATAGGTCTCAGGATGGGCATGAGGTACTATCAAGTTTCTCATATCCCTTATGATATATTCATATAAATGTCAAATATTAATACAGATTTGACATACAGTGACATATTGGATATTAAATTAGAAATTAATAGCTTTAATGATAGAAACCTATTCTAGACAGTTCTATCTTTTTATAATGATATTTTCAAAAATCAGTCAGTTCAGTTGCTCAATCATGTCCGACTATTTGCAACTCCATGGACTGCATCACACTAGGCTTCCCTGTCCTTCACCACCTCCTGGAGCTTGCTCAAACTCATGTCCATTGACTCAGTGATGCCATCCAACCATCTTGTCCTCTGCTGTCCCCTTCTCCTTCTGCTTCTATTTTTTCCTAACATCAGGCTCTTTTCTAACAGTTGTCTGTTTGCATCAGGTGATCAAAGCATTGGAGTTTCAGTTTCAACATCAGTCCTTCCAGTGAATATTCAGGGTTGATTTTTTTTAGGATTGACTGGTTTTATCTCCTTGCAGTCAGTTGAAGGGACTCTCAAGAGTCTTCTCCAACACCACAGTCCAAAGGTATCAATTCTTTCTATTTTTAAAAGTTGTTGAAAGAAATATCAATAACCTTAGGCATGCAGATGACATCACCTTTATGGCAGAAAGCAAAGAGGAACTAAAGAGCTTCTTGATGAAGATGAAAGAGGAGAGTAAAAAAGCTAGCCTAAAATTCAACATTCAAAAACAAAGATCATGGCATCTGTTCCCATCACTTCATGACAAATAGATGGATAAACAATGGAAACAGTGACAGACTTTATTTTCTGGGCTCCAAATTGTTGCAATTGTTAAATTTTTTTCCTTTTCAAAATAATACTCTACATTAGGAATATCTATGAAGTGTGAAACCAAAAATATTTATTTAATTATATTTCTTTCAGTATAAATGGAGTGCTTGCTAATGAGCAGAAAAGGGGACCCATTTATCCATATTTACCCAAGTTTTTGGAACAAAGTAAATAGTAGAAGCTTCTATATTATCAAAAAATAAGCAGACATTTGTTATTCTGTACTTCTATTACAATCATTCTGCTAGCAGGATGCAAGTCATTTGTGACTAAGAGTAGACAGTTTGAAAAACATAAAATGAAAAAAAATGTATTTGTAGGAAAGATTCTCATCAGTGTCAACTTATATAGGTCTCAGGATGGGCATGAGGTACTATCAAGTTTCTCATATCCCTTATGATATATTCATATAAATGTCAAATATTAATACAGATTTGACATACAGTGACATATTGGATATTAAATTAGAAATTAATAGCTTTAATGATAGAAACCTATTCTAGACAGTTCTATCTTTTTATAATGATATTTTCAAAAATCAGTCAGTTCAGTTGCTCAATCATGTCCGACTATTTGCAACTCCATGGACTGCATCACACTAGGCTTCCCTGTCCTTCACCACCTCCTGGAGCTTGCTCAAACTCATGTCCATTGACTCAGTGATGCCATCCAACCATCTTGTCCTCTGCTGTCCCCTTCTCCTTCTGCTTCTATTTTTTCCTAACATCAGGCTCTTTTCTAACAGTTGTCTGTTTGCATCAGGTGATCAAAGCATTGGAGTTTCAGTTTCAACATCAGTCCTTCCAGTGAATATTCAGGGTTGATTTTTTTTAGGATTGACTGGTTTTATCTCCTTGCAGTCAGTTGAAGGGACTCTCAAGAGTCTTCTCCAACACCACAGTCCAAAGGTATCAATTCTTTCTATTTTTAAAAGTTGTTGAAAGAAATATCAATAACCTTAGGCATGCAGATGACATCACCTTTATGGCAGAAAGCAAAGAGGAACTAAAGAGCTTCTTGATGAAGATGAAAGAGGAGAGTAAAAAAGCTAGCCTAAAATTCAACATTCAAAAACAAAGATCATGGCATCTGTTCCCATCACTTCATGACAAATAGATGGATAAACAATGGAAACAGTGACAGACTTTATTTTCTGGGCTCCAAATCATTGCAGATGGTGACTATGGCCATGAAATCAAAAGACACTTGCTCCTGGGAAAAAAACCTATGGCAAACCTAGACAGGATGTTTAAAAAACAGAGACATCACTTTGCCGACAAAGGTCCATATAGTCAAAGCTATGGTTTTTCCAGTAGTCATGTATGCATGTGAGAGTTGGACCATAAAAAAGGCTGAGTACTGTAGAACTGATGTGTTCTAATTGTGGTTTTGGAGAAGACTCTAGAGAGTCCCTTGGACATCAGAGAAATCAAACCAGTCAATCTTAAAGGAAATACAACCTAAATATTCATTGGAAGTACTGATGCTGAAACGGAAGCTTTGATACTGTGGCCACCTGATGCAAAGAGCCAACTCATTGGGAAAGACCCTGATACTGGGAAAAACTGAGGACAGGAGGAGAGAGGGATGACAGAGGATGAGATGGTTGAATGGAATAACTGACTCACTGGAGATGAATTTGAGCAAATTCAGGAGATAGTGGAGCACAAAAGAGGCAGGTGTGCTGCAGTCCAAGAGGTTGCAAAGAGCTGGACATGACTGAGGGACTGAACAACAACAAGAATACTGAAATTAACTGCATGGCATTTATCACAGTCTTGAGTCCATGTTTTACCCTATTTATAGAACCCCTTTTTTTCATGAGTTTATAAAGACATTTCTTATTTTCTCATATAATTTTTAAAGTTTACCCTTCTACACTTAATAGTTTAATTAATCTTGAGTTTATTTTTCGTATGATGTGCCATCTAGCCCCCTTTTCTGATATTATACTGTAAACTTGATTTTTTAGGATAGACTGGCTTTATCTCCTTGCAGTCAGTTGAAGGGACTCTCAAGAGTCTTCTCCAACACCACAGTCCAAAGGTATCAATTCTTTCTATTTTTAAAAGTTGTTGAAAGAAATATCAATAACCTTAGGCATGCAGATGACATCACCTTTATGGCAGAAAGCAAAGAGGAACTAAAGAGCTTCTTGATGAAGATGAAAGAGGAGAGTAAAAAAGCTAGCCTAAAATTCAACATTCAAAAACAAAGATCATGGCATCTGTTCCCATCACTTCATGACAAATAGATGGATAAACAATGGAAACAGTGACAGACTTTATTTTCTGGGCTCCAAATCATTGCAGATGGTGACTATGGCCATGAAATCAAAAGACACTTGCTCCTGGGAAAAAAACCTATGGCAAACCTAGACAGGATGTTTAAAAAACAGAGACATCACTTTGCCGACAAAGGTCCATATAGTCAAAGCTATGGTTTTTCCAGTAGTCATGTATGCATGTGAGAGTTGGACCATAAAAAAGGCTGAGTACTGTAGAACTGATGTGTTCTAATTGTGGTTTTGGAGAAGACTCTAGAGAGTCCCTTGGACATCAGAGAAATCAAACCAGTCAATCTTAAAGGAAATACAACCTAAATATTCATTGGAAGTACTGATGCTGAAACGGAAGCTTTGATACTGTGGCCACCTGATGCAAAGAGCCAACTCATTGGGAAAGACCCTGATACTGGGAAAAACTGAGGACAGGAGGAGAGAGGGATGACAGAGGATGAGATGGTTGAATGGAATAACTGACTCACTGGAGATGAATTTGAGCAAATTCAGGAGATAGTGGAGCACAAAAGAGGCAGGTGTGCTGCAGTCCAAGAGGTTGCAAAGAGCTGGACATGACTGAGGGACTGAACAACAACAAGAATACTGAAATTAACTGCATGGCATTTATCACAGTCTTGAGTCCATGTTTTACCCTATTTATAGAACCCCTTTTTTTCATGAGTTTATAAAGACATTTCTTATTTTCTCATATAATTTTTAAAGTTTACCCTTCTACACTTAATAGTTTAATTAATCTTGAGTTTATTTTTCGTATGATGTGCCATCTAGATTTTCTCCATCTAATTCACATTTTCTGATATTATACTGTAAACATTTTCAAGTTAAAATATTGAAAGAATTTCTGTACCATCTTGATTCTAAAATTAATGTTTTTCTATATTGTCAGAAACTCAATTTATTGATCCCTCTATCTACACTTCAAAATAGTTTATCTTTGAATTAATTTCAAAGTGTATTTCAGACAGCAGTAAAATTTCCCTGAATACTTTTGCATATCTATTATTAACTAGAGGTCAAAGTATGGCTAAGATTTTGTGTAAAAGATCATGTGCAGTGAATTGTACAAGCAAATACTGAATGCACTTTGAATTACAGTTATTTTAATATTGTTGACTGATAACTATATCCCTGGGTCTAGTTATGCACCTAGCTCTAACTTTTGAAAACAGGTTGATGATCTCTTGCTTTTCTGCATGTTCCATGATTTTTGCTTGGATACCAGACACCGTTTGTAACAGAATGCTGAGTGAAGTGAAAAATAACATCCTGAAACTGGCATACCTCTTCATATGTCAAGCAGTTATTTGGAGAAACTGATTTGGTCTTATTAGTAGCTGGACTGGTTTTGGATTTTGTTTTTGTCACACTCACTGACAGTGCTCTTCAAATGTTCCCTGGGATGGGTTCCCTTGAACTTAGTGTCAAATCTGAGTGTTTAGATTTTTGTTTTTCTCCTGAGTTCTTGCTTCATCTCCAATCCCCAATCTTCATCAGTTCCTGAACGCTGGTACCAACACGGTAACATTGTTGCTTCTTCCTCAGAAGGAGACTGCTCTTGATGTCTACTGAATGGATCCTAGATGGGTGGTGGTGGACAAGTTTTAATGTGTGAGCTAGAAATCTATATTCAGTCCTCAAGAGTGGGACTTTTGCAGCATTCCCCTACTCCTGCCCTTCCACAGTGTGGCATATAGCTTATACTTTTACCCCAGGAGAGCACTTTGGAAAGAGTTTTCTGCCACGTCTCTGCATCATCTCAGTATGCTGTGCCCAAGAGATGCGTGGCCTGTTTATAAAGACATTTCTTATTTTCTCATATAATTTTTAAAGTTTACCCTTCTACACTTAATAGTTTAATTAATCTTGAGTTTATTTTTCGTATGATGTGCCATCTAGATTTTCTCCATCTAATTCACATTTTCTGATATTATACTGTAAACATTTTCAAGTTAAAATATTGAAAGAATTTCTGTACCATCTTGATTCTAAAATTAATGTTTTTCTATATTGTCAGAAACTCAATTTATTGATCCCTCTATCTACACTTCAAAATAGTTTATCTTTGAATTAATTTCAAAGTGTATTTCAGACAGCAGTAAAATTTCCCTGAATACTTTTGCATATCTATTATTAACTAGAGGTCAAAGTATGGCTAAGATTTTGTGTAAAAGATCATGTGCAGTGAATTGTACAAGCAAATACTGAATGCACTTTGAATTACAGTTATTTTAATATTGTTGACTGATAACTATATCCCTGGGTCTAGTTATGCACCTAGCTCTAACTTTTGAAAACAGGTTGATGATCTCTTGCTTTTCTGCATGTTCCATGATTTTTGCTTGGATACCAGACACCGTTTGTAACAGAATGCTGAGTGAAGTGAAAAATAACATCCTGAAACTGGCATACCTCTTCATATGTCAAGCAGTTATTTGGAGAAACTGATTTGGTCTTATTAGTAGCTGGACTGGTTTTGGATTTTGTTTTTGTCACACTCACTGACAGTGCTCTTCAAATGTTCCCTGGGATGGGTTCCCTTGAACTTAGTGTCAAATCTGAGTGTTTAGATTTTTGTTTTTCTCCTGAGTTCTTGCTTCATCTCCAATCCCCAATCTTCATCAGTTCCTGAACGCTGGTACCAACACGGTAACATTGTTGCTTCTTCCTCAGAAGGAGACTGCTCTTGATGTCTACTGAATGGATCCTAGATGGGTGGTGGTGGACAAGTTTTAATGTGTGAGCTAGAAATCTATATTCAGTCCTCAAGAGTGGGACTTTTGCAGCATTCCCCTACTCCTGCCCTTCCACAGTGTGGCATATAGCTTATACTTTTTACCCCAGGAGAGCACTTTGGAAAGAGTTTTCTGCCACGTCTCTGCATCATCTCAGTATGCTGTGCCCAAGAGAGTTCTCTACCTTCCAGCAGAAGCAGTGAATTTTGTCCTTATCGTTATTTGTTGAAAATAACCATATGAGTTTTACATGAGCAAAGAGCATTTGTAAAACACTGAATAAAGATTATTATAATCTTTAACTTTCTTAAGAACATATTCAAATATTACATTTATCATTTGTCACATTGGCTTTTAAATTATGAGAAATACATCATTGAATGAAATTTCATTTGTAATAAATGTTCTCAGAGTCCAACAATTGCTGTTAAATATTCCTTTTCAATGGTGCCTTCTCTTGAAAGTGTTCAACAGTGTCTTCAATTACAAATTTCTATATTAATTGAGCTTTGAATGAAGTTGGCCCTCCATATTTTTGAAGAGATTTAACCAATCCCAGGTGAAAAATATTTGGAAAACAAATTTCTGAAATTTCAAAGGGCAAAACTTGAACTTATCACAAACCAGAAAATGGTTATATACCACTTACATTGTATTTATTGCTATGTATCTAACATTTACATAGCAGTCATTATTTATGTTCTAGAGATTAAGTATATGGGAGGCTGTGTACAGCTTGCACACAAATACTATGCCATATTGCCTGTGAGATTTGAGTATCCACTGATTTTGGTATCTGTGGGATGGAGTCTTAGAACCTGTCCCTCACAAATACTGAGAGATGATTGTAGTATTGAAAAATATTTGGTGTGATGATTTACTTTCCCAAGAATGTAATTGTGATAATTGCTAGATATAGCTGGTCTTCTAGCTATCCATTGCTTTCAGTCTTCAAAAAAAAAAGAGATGACTTTATCTTCTTAACTACTGATAGAGGCATATATGCCTCAGAGACATTGTAGGTTTTCCAGACCACTGCAGCAAAGTGATTATCAAAACAAAGGCAGTCACAGATTTTTTTTGTTACCAGGGCATATAGCTACACTATAGTCTGTCAAGTATGCAATAGCATTTTGTCTAAACAAGTGTACATCTCTTAATTTGATATTATTTCATTGCTAAAAAAATGTTAATCATTATCTGGGACTTCAGCAAGTCATAGTAGCAACATCAAAGACCACTGATAACAGATATAATGATAATGAAAAAGCTTTAATATTGAAAGAATCACCTAAATATGACACAGAGACAAGAAGTGAACAAATGTTGGAAAAATGGCAGGAACAGACTTACATGACACAGGGTGGCCAGAAACCTTCAATTTGTAAAAATCACAATATCTGTAAAGAGAAAAAAGAGAAGTACAATAAGGTGAGGTGTGCCTTTATAAAATAAACAGATACACACCCCCCCCACACACACACACACATTGTGTCTCTTTCAGGAAAGTAGTCCTAGGCAATTCCAGACACCCTGATAAAGCTGGTAAGCATCTTTCTTTTTCATATACATGTAGATAAATTGTGGACACTAGTAACTCATTAAATGAGTCATGACATTATGTAATATAATAGTGCTTTGCTGTCTGAAATATGGTCTTTATTGATCACTTTGGTGCTTTCTTCATTAATTGGTATCTGTCATGTTCTCCCAAATTCTCAAAGAAATCTCATAAGTATCATGAAATAGGAAATAGTGGAAACCCCCCCTTTCCAGTTTTCCTACATAGCAGTCATTATTTATGTTCTAGAGATTAAGTATATGGGAGGCTGTGTACAGCTTGCACACAAATACTATGCCATATTGCCTGTGAGATTTGAGTATCCACTGATTTTGGTATCTGTGGGATGGAGTCTTAGAACCTGTCCCTCACAAATACTGAGAGATGATTGTAGTATTGAAAAATATTTGGTGTGATGATTTACTTTCCCAAGAATGTAATTGTGATAATTGCTAGATATAGCTGGTCTTCTAGCTATCCATTGCTTTCAGTCTTCAAAAAAAGAGATGACTTTATCTTCTTAACTACTGATAGAGGCATATATGCCTCAGAGACATTGTAGGTTTTCCAGACCACTGCAGCAAAGTGATTATCAAAACAAAGGCAGTCACAGATTTTTTGTTACCAGGGCATATAGCTACACTATAGTCTGTCAAGTATGCAATAGCATTTTGTCTAAACAAGTGTACATCTCTTAATTTGATATTATTTCATTGCTAAAAAAATGTTAATCATTATCTGGGACTTCAGCAAGTCATAGTAGCAACATCAAAGACCACTGATAACAGATATAATGATAATGAAAAAGCTTTAATATTGAAAGAATCACCTAAATATGACACAGAGACAAGAAGTGAACAAATGTTGGAAAAATGGCAGGAACAGACTTACATGACACAGGGTGGCCAGAAACCTTCAATTTGTAAAAATCACAATATCTGTAAAGAGAAAAAAGAGAAGTACAATAAGGTGAGGTGTGCCTTTATAAAATAAACAGATACACACCCCCCCCACACACACACACACATTGTGTCTCTTTCAGGAAAGTAGTCCTAGGCAATTCCAGACACCCTGATAAAGCTGGTAAGCATCTTTCTTTTTCATATACATGTAGATAAATTGTGGACACTAGTAACTCATTAAATGAGTCATGACATTATGTAATATAATAGTGCTTTGCTGTCTGAAATATGGTCTTTATTGATCACTTTGGTGCTTTCTTCATTAATTGGTATCTGTCATGTTCTCCCCAAATTCTACGCCAAAGAAATCTCATAAGTATCATGAAATAGGAAATAGTGGACTTCCCATTCCACTACTACTCCTGAGAAAATTCAGAAGCCAAGGTTTTCCTAAACCAAACATGAATCCTTTCTCTAATGCTCCAGATGGACGATTTACACAAAAGGTAGAAAAGATAGATAGGGAAATTCTTTCTCAAAGATGTTCCAGTTAAAATGTTAAAGACATGGTCTGTAGTCCAAGATATTTTGAAATTGAAAGTCGCTCAGTCATTTCTGACTCTTAGCGAACCATGGACCAGCCATGGAATTCTCCAGGCAAGAATGCTGGAGTGGGTAGTCATTCCTTTCTCCAGGGTATCTTCCCAATCCAGGGATCAAACCCAGGTCTCCTGCATTGCAGGCAGATTCTTTTCCATCTGATCCACCAGGGAAGCACAGTTTTAAAGGTATGAACTGTTCCAGTCAACCTGATAAAGCTGGTATGCATCTTTCTTTTCCATGTACTTGTAGATAAGTGCAAGCTATGAACCATCTTGTAACTATTAATTTTAAAAATGGTCCCATTTTAAAAATAAAGCCCCCCCTTTTTTGCAGAGCAGTTTTCTGTTCAGAAAAACTGAGGGGAAGGTCAAGATTTTCATGTATCAATCTCCCCAAACCGGGCATGCATCCTTGCCCATTATCAACAATCCCCAACCTGGTACATTTGCTAAAATCAATGAACCTATATTGATGCATTATAATCGTGTAAAGTTCATAATTTGCTTTGTGGTTCACTCTTGGCACTGTCTTAATTCCTTTTTGTATAACATGACATAAATTATGCTTTTCCTTGTTTTATTTGTGTGATGTGTTCAGAATAGCTATATGAGGTTGGAAACAGACTTCAGCTTGAGAGTGGGGGTCTTGTTCAGCTGACTGACAGGTGGTGAATGCCTAGGCAGACTCTCTGAGTCAGGAGACCCTAAATGGGAGGGGCTTCTTGTTCTGCTTCAAGTAACTATCAGGCACACAGCCATCCCTGAACGCTGAGAGGCTCTCAGAGTTATTAGCTGCCAAGTCCCTTCTGAAGCATGTGAAGGAAAGCTCAATATAAAGTGTCCGGCCATCTGTCATGTTCTCCCCAAATTCTACGCCAAAGAAATCTCATAAGTATCATGAAATAGGAAATAGTGGACTTCCCATTCCACTACTACTCCTGAGAAAATTCAGAAGCCAAGGTTTTCCTAAACCAAACATGAATCCTTTCTCTAATGCTCCAGATGGACGATTTACACAAAAGGTAGAAAAGATAGATAGGGAAATTCTTTCTCAAAGATGTTCCAGTTAAAATGTTAAAGACATGGTCTGTAGTCCAAGATATTTTGAAATTGAAAGTCGCTCAGTCATTTCTGACTCTTAGCGAACCATGGACCAGCCATGGAATTCTCCAGGCAAGAATGCTGGAGTGGGTAGTCATTCCTTTCTCCAGGGTATCTTCCCAATCCAGGGATCAAACCCAGGTCTCCTGCATTGCAGGCAGATTCTTTTCCATCTGATCCACCAGGGAAGCACAGTTTTAAAGGTATGAACTGTTCCAGTCAACCTGATAAAGCTGGTATGCATCTTTCTTTTCCATGTACTTGTAGATAAGTGCAAGCTATGAACCATCTTGTAACTATTAATTTTAAAAATGGTCCCATTTTAAAAATAAAGCCCCCCCTTTTTTGCAGAGCAGTTTTCTGTTCAGAAAAACTGAGGGGAAGGTCAAGATTTTCATGTATCAATCTCCCCAAACCGGGCATGCATCCTTGCCCATTATCAACAATCCCCAACCTGGTACATTTGCTAAAATCAATGAACCTATATTGATGCATTATAATCGTGTAAAGTTCATAATTTGCTTTGTGGTTCACTCTTGGCACTGTCTTAATTCCTTTTTGTATAACATGACATAAATTATGCTTTTCCTTGTTTTATTTGTGTGATGTGTTCAGAATAGCTATATGAGGTTGGAAACAGACTTCAGCTTGAGAGTGGGGGTCTTGTTCAGCTGACTGACAGGTGGTGAATGCCTAGGCAGACTCTCTGAGTCAGGAGACCCTAAATGGGAGGGGCTTCTTGTTCTGCTTCAAGTAACTATCAGGCACACAGCCATCCCTGAACGCTGAGAGGCTCTCAGAGTTATTAGCTGCCAAGTCCCTTCTGAAGCATGTGAAGGGAAAGCTCAATATAAAGCAGTGTCCGGAAACTAAACTAAGAGCCAGGTTTCTGGGAAGCTAAACTGTTCTAAGCCTTATTCAAATTCTTTTCATAAGGCTGGCCACTCAGATTACTGACATCTTTATGGAAGAGTCTCCTGCCAGCGGGAGAATCCCTTGGATGTTGGGAGATTTGCTTATTTTACTCATATACCATTAAGAACTCTATAATACTGAGGATAGTCTATCTCAAAAAGATTAGAAATCATGTTAAAAATGTCAATGTGCCAATATTTCACGTTGTTTAAAGGAAATAATTCCTCAATATTAACCACAATGGAGTTTTTACATGTGAGATGATGTAAAACCTCAGTGCGATCAGGCTGTTTCCTGTCCCTTAGATACCTAACCCATCTATCGGAACCATAATTTATTTCAAAATTCGCTGTTTGCTCTAATGACACTCTTAAATGGTTAAGTCAAAATAATTTCAGTCATAAATGGATAAAAAAGAACAAAAATAGCAAAACCTTAGAACATCCACTATGTGTAAAGCAATTACTAATGTGTGTAGTGGTACACAGGTGAAGTTTTTGGATAAAAAGTAGTACAGGAGATATATCAGTTTCCTCAACTGCTTTCTATAAGTAGAAACATGTTCTGTAGTGACATAGACAGGGGGGATGAGGGGAGAAGTAGGTCCAAGAAGAAGAGGGTGTGTGTATATATATGGATGATGTGCTTGGTGAGCTATAGTCCTTGGGATTGCAAATAGTCAGACACAACTTAGCAACTAAACAACAACAACAGCAGAAAAAAACACAACCTTATAAGGCAACTACACACCGATGGAAAAAAACACAAAACAAAGATTCTTCACACAAGAAGATCATCAGTTGAAGCTACAAAAAATCTGTTATTTAGACAAGAAATCATTTTCTTGAGAAGCTGAGATTTCAAAGTCTTTTGCTTGATTGCATCACTGAAATTGCCTGTTGTATTCTAGACTAAAAACAATTTGTGTTAACATAATAATAACAGAAAGAATATTCCATTAATTCTCCAGGATAACCTAGATTTTAAAATTTAGTTCAATTCTTCGTGTGGGATGGGCTGAGAAATGGAAGAAATAACTGGTTAAATTGTGTCTTGTTGATATATATTATCCAATGTTCTATTTTTTTTTTTTTAATTTTTGGCCTCTTTATTGGTCCTTCATTTATTTATTTCCATCCATCTTTATTCTTTGGCCTGTGTGGGCCTCCCATCACAGTGGCCTCTCTCATTGCAGAGCACTGGCTCTGGGCACATGTGCTCCGGAGCGCTGGCTCATAATTGGACACACAGGTCCACCTGCTCCGTGGCGTGTGGGACCTTCCCAGGCCAGGGATTGGACCAGTGCCCCTTGCCCTGCAAGGCAGACTCGTTACCCACTGGACCGCCAGGGAAGCCCTCAATGCTCTATTTTTAAAGCTACTTTCAGCACATTCAAAAAATAAAGTCAAATGTTATGTCTAGGGAAAAAAAACATTGCACGGAACCATAATTTATTTCAAAATTCGCTGTTTGCTCTAATGACACTCTTAAATGGTTAAGTCAAAATAATTTCAGTCATAAATGGATAAAAAAGAACAAAAATAGCAAAACCTTAGAACATCCACTATGTGTAAAGCAATTACTAATGTGTGTAGTGGTACACAGGTGAAGTTTTTGGATAAAAAGTAGTACAGGAGATATATCAGTTTCCTCAACTGCTTTCTATAAGTAGAAACATGTTCTGTAGTGACATAGACAGGGGGGATGAGGGGAGAAGTAGGTCCAAGAAGAAGAGGGTGTGTGTATATATATGGATGATGTGCTTGGTGAGCTATAGTCCTTGGGATTGCAAATAGTCAGACACAACTTAGCAACTAAACAACAACAACAGCAGAAAAAAACACAACCTTATAAGGCAACTACACACCGATGGAAAAAAACACAAAACAAAGATTCTTCACACAAGAAGATCATCAGTTGAAGCTACAAAAAATCTGTTATTTAGACAAGAAATCATTTTCTTGAGAAGCTGAGATTTCAAAGTCTTTTGCTTGATTGCATCACTGAAATTGCCTGTTGTATTCTAGACTAAAAACAATTTGTGTTAACATAATAATAACAGAAAGAATATTCCATTAATTCTCCAGGATAACCTAGATTTTAAAATTTAGTTCAATTCTTCGTGTGGGATGGGCTGAGAAATGGAAGAAATAACTGGTTAAATTGTGTCTTGTTGATATATATTATCCAATGTTCTATTTTTTTTTTTTTTAATTTTTGGCCTCTTTATTGGTCCTTCATTTATTTATTTCCATCCATCTTTATTCTTTGGCCTGTGTGGGCCTCCCATCACAGTGGCCTCTCTCATTGCAGAGCACTGGCTCTGGGCACATGTGCTCCGGAGCGCTGGCTCATAATTGGACACACAGGTCCACCTGCTCCGTGGCGTGTGGGACCTTCCCAGGCCAGGGATTGGACCAGTGCCCCTTGCCCTGCAAGGCAGACTCGTTACCCACTGGACCGCCAGGGAAGCCCTCAATGCTCTATTTTTAAAGCTACTTTCAGCACATTCAAAAAATAAAGTCAAATGTTATGTCTAATGAGAAGATACTTATAATTCCAAATATCATGATCTTTTTCATTTGCAACAATTTCTTAAAAATGATGCCTTTAGACAAGTAGTCTTAATTTAATTGTCAACAGCTTTCTACTTTTCCTCTAAGGTATTGGTATCAATGGATAAGAACTGGGCAAAATAATTATTCCCTTATTCCCCAAATAATTATTCCTAGATCAGGCTAGTTTTTGTCCTAAATGTCATTAGATGGAAACTTCTTCTTGTTTTTGTTTTTTCTTTTCCACCAGGTAATTCTTCAAAATTTATTCCACTCACTGGTTGAACATATTCCTGTGGTGTGTGTATATGTACTAAGAAAATATAAACAATATAAATCAGTAAAATCAGTGCCTGAAGAACTGTGGATGGAGTTTCATGACATTGTACAGGAGGTAGACCTGTACAAGAAACCATCCCCAAGAAAAAGAAAGGCAAAATGGTTGTTTGAGAAGGCCTCAGAAATACCTAAGGAAAGGAGAGAAGCAAAAGGCAAAGGAGAAAAGGAAAGTTATAACCATCTCAATGCAGAGTTCCAGAGAATAGGAAGGAGACATAAGAAAGCCTTGAACAATGCAAAGAAATAGAGGAAATCAATAAAATGGGAAAGACTAGATGTCTCTACAAGAAAATTAGAGATACCAAGAGAACATATCATGCAAAGATGGGCACAAAGGACAAAAATGGTATGGACCTGAGAGAAGCAGAAGATATTAAGAAGTGGCAAGAATACACAGAACTAGGGCTTACCTGGTGGTTCAGTGGGTAAGAACACCATCTTACAGTGCAAGGGGTACAAGTTAGATCCCTGGCCTGGGAAGATCTCACGTGCCACGGAGTGACTGGACCGATGTGTTCAACTACCGAGCTGGAGCTCTGGAGCATATGTGTCCAGAGCTGTTGGTGTGTGATGAGAGAGGCCACTGAGATGGAAGGCCCACACAGGCCAAAGAACAAAGATAAATAAATGAAAGACAAATAGAAGTGGCCAAAAAAAAAAAGGTACACAGAACTATACGAAAAAATATTTTAATGGCCTGGGTAACCACAATGGTGTGATCACTCACCTAGAACCAGAAGTCCTAGAGTGTGAAGTCTAGTGGGCCTTAGGAAGCATAGCTACGAACAAAGCTGGTGGAGGTGATGGAATACAAGCTGAGTTATTTCAAATATTAAAACATGATGCTGTTAATGCACTACATTGAATATGCCATAAAATACGGAGAGCTCAGCAGTGGCCTCGGGACTGGAAAAGGTCAGTTCTCATTCCGATACCAAAGAAAGTCAATGTCAAAGAATGTTCAAGCTACAGCACCATTGCACTCATTTCACAAGCTACAGAGTAATGTTCAAAATCCTCCAAGCTAGGCTTCCACAATATCTGAACCGAGAACTTCCAGATGTACAAACTGGATTTAAAAAAATGCAGTGGAACCATAGATCAAACTGCCAACACCCCTTGGGTTATAGGAAGAGCAGGAAAACATCTACTGCTTCATTGACTACACTGCAACCTATGACTGTGAGGATCACATCAACCTGAAAAAGTCATAAAGAAATGGAGTACCAGGCCACCTTACATGCTTCCTGAGAAACCTGTATGCAGGTTGGAAAGCAGCAGTTACAACTGGACATGGAAATAATTGACTGGTTCCAAATTGGGAAAGGAGTACATCAAAGCTGTATATCGTCACCCAGCTTACTTACCTTATATTCAGAGTTCATCATGTGAAATGCTTGTCTGAATGAAGCACACACTGGAACCAAGAGTACCAGGAGAAATATCAATAGCCTCAGGTATGCAGATGACACCACCCCTATTGCAAAAAGTGAAGAGGAATTAAAGAGTTTCTTGATGAAGGTGAAAGAGGCGAGTGAAAAAACTGGCCTAAAACTCAGCATTCAAAAAACAAAGGCCATGGCATCTGATCCCATCACTTCATGGCAAATAGATGGGCAAACAATGGAAACAGTGACAGACTTTATTTTATTGGATTGCAGTTTTTCAGGACCCACACCTAAAGTACAGGCTGTTGAGCAGGGTTCCATTGTGGACAGGTCTGAAGTGCAACTTAGATCCTTCTCATCCTACAAAATCTTCAAATATGCCGTGCATACCCATCGTGCCTCAGCTACCTCTTTTGGAAATAAAAATAAATCAATCCTCTTTGGATGGCCATCTGCCAGATCTCTGACTAGAGATGCTTCATAGCCTAGAAAAGTTCCAGAACTATTTATACATTACCTCTGGTGCTGAGCAGGAGTTGTTCTCAGATTTCTAGATCATTCTACTGAGGACAGATGTTCCACATTTTAAAATAATTTTTCTGTTTCCTAGGCAGAATAGTTTTTTTCTTGAAGTTTTAAAGCTTGTAAATAAGAGTCAGGCCCTGACCCAGGGATAAAACTCTGATCTCCCATATTGCAGGCAGATTTTTTGCCATCTGAGCCACCAGGGAAACCCAAGTTAAGGTTACCCACATCAAATCAGCAAAGAAAACTAAACTACTGGTGACATTTTTATTCATTATACTGGACAGCAGATATTCTGATAATAATGACAAATTTAGAGTGATATTAAAATATGAAGAAAAGTAATTATTGCAGGTAATTTCATGACAAAAAAAAATAGTCATCAGGATAAAATATTTATTCATTGACTCACCCGTTCATTTACTCAGCGATTTTTCATTGAGTGACTCACCTCTGCTGTGTTAGGAATTGGGGTGGCCTTGAGATTCAGCAGATAACAGGGGTAATATGGACGGCTGCTTCTCAGGTGGTTTAAAAGCCCAGCATGTAGAGAAATGTGTATTTCATTTTCTTGGGTAGTAAAGAGTCAGCTTTACAGGTGTTTAAAAACAAACCCTGGAACCAAGAGTACCAGGAGAAATATCAATAGCCTCAGGTATGCAGATGACACCACCCCTATTGCAAAAAGTGAAGAGGAATTAAAGAGTTTCTTGATGAAGGTGAAAGAGGCGAGTGAAAAAACTGGCCTAAAACTCAGCATTCAAAAAACAAAGGCCATGGCATCTGATCCCATCACTTCATGGCAAATAGATGGGCAAACAATGGAAACAGTGACAGACTTTATTTTATTGGATTGCAGTTTTTCAGGACCCACACCTAAAGTACAGGCTGTTGAGCAGGGTTCCATTGTGGACAGGTCTGAAGTGCAACTTAGATCCTTCTCATCCTACAAAATCTTCAAATATGCCGTGCATACCCATCGTGCCTCAGCTACCTCTTTTGGAAATAAAAATAAATCAATCCTCTTTGGATGGCCATCTGCCAGATCTCTGACTAGAGATGCTTCATAGCCTAGAAAAGTTCCAGAACTATTTATACATTACCTCTGGTGCTGAGCAGGAGTTGTTCTCAGATTTCTAGATCATTCTACTGAGGACAGATGTTCCACATTTTAAAATAATTTTTCTGTTTCCTAGGCAGAATAGTTTTTTTCTTGAAGTTTTAAAGCTTGTAAATAAGAGTCAGGCCCTGACCCAGGGATAAAACTCTGATCTCCCATATTGCAGGCAGATTTTTTGCCATCTGAGCCACCAGGGAAACCCAAGTTAAGGTTACCCACATCAAATCAGCAAAGAAAACTAAACTACTGGTGACATTTTTATTCATTATACTGGACAGCAGATATTCTGATAATAATGACAAATTTAGAGTGATATTAAAATATGAAGAAAAGTAATTATTGCAGGTAATTTCATGACAAAAAAAAATAGTCATCAGGATAAAATATTTATTCATTGACTCACCCGTTCATTTACTCAGCGATTTTTCATTGAGTGACTCACCTCTGCTGTGTTAGGAATTGGGGTGGCCTTGAGATTCAGCAGATAACAGGGGTAATATGGACGGCTGCTTCTCAGGTGGTTTAAAAGCCCAGCATGTAGAGAAATGTGTATTTCATTTTCTTGGGTAGTAAAGAGTCAGCAATGATGGAGATTCAACTTTTAAGTTTAAATAGGCCTTAGAGATCATTTAGTCAAATTTCCTCATCTTACTGAATAGGAAAAAGATGCAGAATGAGCTTCATTCATTTTCCCAAGGTCTCCTAGGTTGTTAGTGGATCAACATAGAGCACATTTGTTTCTTTCAACTCTCAAAAGGGTTGTTTTTGTTAAATCGCAATGGCCTCTTCTATCAACTGAGCACATTGGACATCTTTATGAATAGATTTTAGACCTTGAAAATTGTGGTGCAGGTTCTGAATTCATAGATATATTGCCTTGAAAAGACATCTTTGTTCATGTAACTTGAAAAATTAATAGTAAGTTTTAAAAATTTAGGTTAAGTTGTTCCATGATGTTCAGTGTCATGTTCTTATACACAATTAAACTTGAAAACAACAATATCAGGCATGAGTGAGCACCTGAATCTTAATATATGTTAAACACTACCTGTTAATCTATAGCATTGTTCCCCCAAAATGGAGAATCTATTATCCAATCTGTTATCTATGGACCAAGTGGTTCTGCTAGCACTTTCCAAGTTCTGCTAGCACTTTTCATTGTTAAAACAAAATGTTAGCTTTATTTCCACAATGAATTAGTAATTTATGTTATTAAAGTAAAATCAAATAGTTATTATCATAAACAGCATGAAATTAGAATGTCATGCATATGTGTAACACTAGTTGTAAATTGATGACATTTTTTCTCAACATTTGTTTACAGAATTATTAAATTCTATTAGTACCTTCCTAGCTAAATTCTTGGGCTTCCCTGGTGGCTCAGTGATAAAGAACCTGACTGCCAGTGCAGGAGATGCAGGTTCAATCCCTGGGTCAGAAGTAGGAAATGTCAGACCATGCCTACATTCTTGCCTGGGAAATCCCTGAACAGAGGAGCCTGAAGGGCTACAGTCCATGGAGTCTCAAAAGAGTTGGACAGGACTTAGTGAATAAACAAGAAGAGCTAAATTCTTGTTATTTTTGCCTTTCTAAAAAAGTAAATGTTAACACATTTTTATAATCATTTTGCAGTATTTCAATGAAACAAAATAGAAATAACTTATCTATAATATTAATATCTATTGTTCATTCTAATAACATTTGCAAAAGGTTAACATGTTAAACCACACCTTGAACCATTTTTCCAATCTTTGTTGTCTGTGAAGAAATTCCCAGCATTTTTATAGAAATTAATAACAACTTGGAAGTCAGAGAACAAGCAATAATCTTACTATGACTAGAAGAGAAATGTTAATTGTTGAAGCTGTAATAATTCTGGTTATTCAATAGTAGAGTTATCTTCCTGGTACATATTTAAGTGAGGAGTTCTAATGACATGTGCATTTTGTTTCATGAAAATATTCACAGCTTGCTAAAATACAGGGAAAATAACGCTCTGTCCTCATTTCTATCAAGAGAATGTAAACTTGCAATATTTGGCCTCCATTCCTGTTCCAAACAGAAAGAGTTTAAAAGGTAAGTGTCCACAATTAACTGGAAAAGTTGAAGAAAGTCTGAATTCAACTAGCTTTTGTACTAAGGCAATAGCTGCTAAGGGCATTTTAAATAGTGAGAGAGGTAAATGTTCTTTGTGTTGCAATCCCTAGTGAATCTGAAGACAGGGATTTCTTACTATAATAATAAAAATAAAGCAAGGTCTATGTTTCACAGAATACAATCTACAGGCAGAGCAAATGAAATAAATAGAAACTAGGATTTTAGCGCAAAATGTAAAATTTATGTGAGCAGAGATAACAAATTATTTATACTTTGGCTTTGTAAACATCAATGAATACTCCATTCTTTGCTCATCTCCTCATGACCTTCACTTATTTTGGAAAAAATAAATGTGTCTTTTCTAGTGATTTTATTATTGAAACAATAAAGGAGAATATCACAATGTCATCATGTTTGATGAAAAGGAATTTGAACCATGCATTATTGAGAATTCTCTCTTTCTATATCTCTCACAAGCCACTTGAGACTTCTAGCATCTTCATCTCTTTCTGTTTGTTCTCTTTAGGCAGATCCGGAAACCTGTGAGCAATTCTTACAGAAACTTTTTTTTTTCCCATAGACACATCAAAGGGCAACTTTTTAATGATCCCTAAGCTAGAAAAAGCCAGATAGTTACTTTTGCCTTTGTTAAACCATAAAAAAAAAGGCAGGGGATATTTTATTCTTTTTTTTAAATTGCTTTCCCAAGTTCCCAAGGTAAGCAAAAGAAATTATATACCAAGAAAAAGAGAGATAAAATTGTTGAAAATTGTTTGCTGTGGTACAGACAGTTTTTACTTTCTAAAGTATGTTTGTAAAAGTATTATACCACATACAGCTTCAGGTAACAAAGAATAGTCAATGAAAAAAAATTAAATACAGTAAGTGGAAAATAGCCCAGTATCCAGTAGAGTCAAAAAAAAATGAGCATTTTCCTGGAGAGATTCTTAGCTTTTGGAGTGTTTGCTGTCCTTTTCAAAGGATACATTGTAAATTCACTTAAGCTAGTTTGTATAAAGGTTATGCTAATTTTCATTGGGCACTTTTTTTTTTTTTTGACAAAGCCATGTTATTTTGACGGATTTTCTTCCTTAACTATTTATAATACTAATTTCTTGTCACTTAAAAAAATGTGTGGGTGTGTGTTTTTAAGCAGAGCTAAGAATAATCAGGAAAACAGATAAAATGTATTTTCCATTTCATGAAAAAAAGATGCCATATTTTCTATTAAAATGTTATCTTAGGCTCTAAATTATTCTCTAGCTCTGAAGAGGTAGAAGGATGCAGAATAAAGAAAATAGATGGAGCTTTGCGCTTAAATTTTGGATGTAGCACTTCATATGTAGGTAATTGTGGACAATTTAAGCCTTTAAAATTTACCTTTCTCATTTCTGTGCATGCAGGTGAAGAGGAGAACTAAAACTTACCCTTAATTAGAAATAACTTCATGCTTGTTCCTCTTCTGTAAGATATGCTTGCTGCGTTGAGGCAAATGTAACCATAAGATGTAATGATAAAGATCCCAATGTTCTGGTCCTGCTTCTGTGAGTTTCTGTTTGGAAATCCCTACCCGTAACCAGCTCTGTAATTGCCCCTGCCCTGTAACCCATAGCAACTCCCGCGCTCTGTAATTGCTCCCACCGGTAACCCATAGCTCTGTAATTGCCCCGCTCTGTAATCCATAGCAATTCCCGCGCTCTGTAATAGCCCCCACCTGTAGCTCATAGAAACGCCCAAGCTTGTTAACTGCTACCAATCAGAGAAATCCTATAAAAGAAGAGCTCACGTTCCACTCGGGTTCCACAAGTTTAGAGATTTAGCTTGTCTGGGGCCGCTGGTATAATGAACCTGAGTTCTCCAACCCCCTGAGTGTGGTGCTTGGTTTCTGGACGGTTTGAATTTTGCAGCATTTCTGAAGGCCCCAGCAAGATTCCAACCACACTGGCCCCTCGAGCCCAGCCAGAGCAGAGAAACTCCAAGACAAAGGAGGAGGCTCCCCCACACAATGGTGTTCTGGTTCTTTCTCGGACTGGTGTTCCAACTCTCTGGATGGCAGAGCCCCAGCTGGACTCATTGGACCAACTCACCGGGAACCGCCTCGAGATAAGGTAAGGCTCTGGGGCACAAAACCCAGTCAGGTCCTGTCTCTGGACTGAAGAGGAACTTGATAACCTCCTATGGTCTTCAATAAGAAGACCACCAGGTAAGAACCTTCCTAGTTGAGGAACTCCCTGTGACTCCGTGGGAGTCCCTCAGGTTATAACTTGGTGGGAGTCACTAAGGCAGGGACTTTTCCAGAAGGGGGAGACAGTGTAATAAGCTCTGGTCTGAGTGAGTGTGTGAGTGAGCACCCTGGTTCATCTTGGTGCTCCGTGGCCTTCCTGGCTAGAGTTTGAGTAGGCCCTAACCTGCATTTCTGGGCAATCCTTACAGGGTCTATGGTGGCGCTGGACTTGGTCTAAATCACTAGCTAAGAGGGGCCTAAGCTCCCCACGAAGGACTGGCCAGGGGCATCCTGAATGGTCTCCTCTCCTGTGGGAGCACCCACCCTTGTTTGTCTTTGTGCCATGGACACAGGGCAGGAAACAATGGGTGGAGGACCAATCGGTTACTGATTTGGTTTAGAAATTTTGTATGTCCACACAACCTTTTTGCCCTAGGACCCTCTGCCAATATTATTTTCTTAAAATTTTTAAGGCTTACTCTCTCTCCCCTTCTGTCAGTTGACTCTATGAACTGACCTACAGAGAAATCAAGTTTTCCCCAGAAGGTTCATCTTTTCTGCCAGATAGATATGTGCCTACTTCCCCACAGAACCCCCAAGCCAGTCCATGTGAAAGGGTACACTCTGCAGTGCCCCTGTGCCCATTTGGGCTCTCATTGTGAGGCTATCTTTTTCTGTGCCACCTTTTTCTCCAGTTGACCCCTCATTCCCCAAGGATTCGAGGACTTTGAGGAGAAGAGTGTGCACAACACTCCCTCCACCGCCTCAGTGTCCTGACAGGACCAGTTATCCCCACCCTTGCAAATTCTCTTACTCCTTCAGAGTCTTTTGATCAAACTAAGACCCCATAATTTTGGATTTAAGGGCAATCCAAAATTTTTTTTTTTTAACTGCAAAACTGGTTCGTTTTGCATATGCAATTAAAAGTAGCTAGCTTGTTAAAATGCCTGCTTATGGAAAAGCTTGAAGTTAGCTTTTGCCATGCCCTTGAAATATACAGCCCATTTTGACTGAGACCTCAGCCTTGGGCAAATTAGAACTTCAAGCCAAAAAAAAAAAAAGAGGGAAAGTGGGGTGGATCAAAGAGACGTTTTAAATCTCAGATATAACACCATAGGATCTCTGCGTATCTATCCATCTGGATTTATGTTTGTCTCAGTGTGTGTTTCTGTTTTATGATAATGCTGAAGTAGTAAATGAGCTCTAGTTTAACTCAGTTAAAGAAAAGTAAGCACTTATAGATCAAACAATTCTATATACAAAAGAAATTAAACCTAAATGAATTTCAGGTTCACATGAACTAGGTAAGAGTCAGCATTAAGTACTTGGTGTTAATGTTTGCTTGTTGATCTAATGTAGATATGTCCAAGAGTCATTAACATTAAACAGAATATTTTCATTGTGCCTAGGTTTAATATAAGTTAAATATTATTATGTCTGTTACAAGTTTGTCAACAAGGAAAGTAACTCAAGTGAAGAAACTTATAAAAATGTAAATAATATATGATCTTTTAGGTAAACTCTATTAAGAATAATTATGCCTTAGGAAAGTGTGTCTAAAATAGTCTCTCCAAACTGGGGCAACCTGAATTTCTAATGATTGTGCTAGACTAAGTAATGGAAGTCTATTGAATATCTAGGTTATTTCCAAATAAAATAAAATTTTGAAACGTTTATTACCGAACACTAATTTCCTCCTACAGAGAAACTTAAAGAGATATGGGAACTATTAATGAATAATGTTTGGTGCTATCCTGAGATATCTCTATAAGAAAGCAAAAAGGAAATGCTTTTTTTTTTTTCATTATCACTAGTATTTATGTTCACCAATTTATAGAATTCTAATATAAATGTCAGTTCTTGATTGCTTAAAGAAAGTGGATGTGTGTTTTCAGTAAAGAAGGTAGGAGAACTGGAATTACATTTTATGAAGGGGAAAGGAAGTAGATCTGATTTGTAGGCGGTTGTTTTAGGATGGGAGCACAAAGTAAAGGGTACAGAAAGTGATAAGAAGGTTTGTGGAAAGTGGACCCTAAGAAAAAAGTCCTGTCCATGGTTAGGACTGACTATGATTAAAATAAATTTAATTAAGTTTACCTTTTAATGAATTCAAAAGTAATCTGGTGCAAAAACTTGAATTTGGTTTTTCTCCTTGTTAGGATGGCACAGACTTTCTTCAGAGGTTTAACTACCTTTGATAATAGATTTAAATTTATTTATCTCTAAAATAATCTATTCTATATTTGCCTCTAAATTCCTTTATTGTTACTTTGGCTATGTGAATAGCTACTGTTTCACAATGACCTATAATCCTATCTGACTGAGTGTTCTAAACCATTTTGGTATTTGTTGCCAAAACTTCCTGAATCATTCTAATGAAGCACTTTTGACTTCTAGCTAACTTTGGGATGCTGAAACATTCCAAAAGAGAGGTATTACACTAATTAGGTTCGTTTTGTATGTTAAATTGCACAAGAAGTATTGTCAAATGAGTAATAATGCTCTGGTTAAGTGCTACTAATATTGGTATCCTAGAAACTATATGGAGTTCCCAAAATTCTAATATGTTCTGGTAAAATGTTGTCAGTCGTAATACTAGTCACTATCTTAAAATACTGTCATAGCACTAGCCAAGCTTCAGCAAAGCAAAAACGTCTATAATCAATTATGGTTATATAAATAATCAGGTTAAGTTTATTTAGACCACATCTATATCAAAAACATGTCTTAATTTGGTTATATTTGATAAATATGAGGGTGTTTTTAGGGAGAAAAAGATGTTTCAATGAATGTAAATCCCACTTTGTTAACAGGGGTCTGTATTCACTAAGACTCATTTCCTGCATTGTTATTTGTTATTACGGTATACTAATGTAAAATTTAATTGAATTATTAAAGGGCACTCTAAGTCTGTTTCTGATGCTTATCTCAGTAATCTGTCTTTGAATGGTCATATGCCTCATCACTTGCAACCCAGACTGAAAAAAGACATGTTTTAAAGAATTGTCTCCAACCTCAATGGAAGGACTTTTTTTATCAGGTTATTTAACCTCTTTTAACTAGCTCATGCACAGTGAAATTGAAGAGCAATTGACTCTTGGATTAATTCTCACCTTGAAAGTTCCCTGTGCTGGACTGGTTTATGGCAAGGCCTGCTGAATTCAAACACACCTTAAAATGATGTTCAAACAGAGGAAACTGCGCTACCGTAGGATAAGAAGAAAACGACATCAGAAGTAGACTGTTTGACCTGACCTGTGTGATCTTTTATAGTGTTTTCTTGATTTCTTGGACTTTTACATATTCAAATGTTTTCTATCATGGGCAAAATTCTATCCTAGTTTAAAACTCAATCCAGTTGTTGGGTTGTGGCCATTTACCTGTGTCTAGTACTTCTCGGTTATCTTGGTAGATTTCTCCCTTCCAGGACTCTGATTGGATAGCCCCTGGGAAATTTATTTCAGAAGAGAGTTCAGTCCTGCTCTGTCATTATATTACTAGATGGGATTCTCTTACCTCACCAATTAATAATACCTATTCTGAGCCTCTCCTTTTAGGGTCGTTGAAAATCAGAGTGATGATCTAAGTCTTAATAATAATAAAAAATCATGTCAAATGAGTAATAATGCTCTGGTTAAGTGCTACTAATATTGGTATCCTAGAAACTATATGGAGTTCCCAAAATTCTAATATGTTCTGGTAAAATGTTGTCAGTCGTAATACTAGTCACTATCTTAAAATACTGTCATAGCACTAGCCAAGCTTCAGCAAAGCAAAAACGTCTATAATCAATTATGGTTATATAAATAATCAGGTTAAGTTTATTTAGACCACATCTATATCAAAAACATGTCTTAATTTGGTTATATTTGATAAATATGAGGGTGTTTTTAGGGAGAAAAAGATGTTTCAATGAATGTAAATCCCACTTTGTTAACAGGGGTCTGTATTCACTAAGACTCATTTCCTGCATTGTTATTTGTTATTACGGTATACTAATGTAAAATTTAATTGAATTATTAAAGGGCACTCTAAGTCTGTTTCTGATGCTTATCTCAGTAATCTGTCTTTGAATGGTCATATGCCTCATCACTTGCAACCCAGACTGAAAAAAGACATGTTTTAAAGAATTGTCTCCAACCTCAATGGAAGGACTTTTTTTATCAGGTTATTTAACCTCTTTTAACTAGCTCATGCACAGTGAAATTGAAGAGCAATTGACTCTTGGATTAATTCTCACCTTGAAAGTTCCCTGTGCTGGACTGGTTTATGGCAAGGCCTGCTGAATTCAAACACACCTTAAAATGATGTTCAAACAGAGGAAACTGCGCTACCGTAGGATAAGAAGAAAACGACATCAGAAGTAGACTGTTTGACCTGACCTGTGTGATCTTTTATAGTGTTTTCTTGATTTCTTGGACTTTTACATATTCAAATGTTTTCTATCATGGGCAAAATTCTATCCTAGTTTAAAACTCAATCCAGTTGTTGGGTTGTGGCCATTTACCTGTGTCTAGTACTTCTCGGTTATCTTGGTAGATTTCTCCCTTCCAGGACTCTGATTGGATAGCCCCTGGGAAATTTATTTCAGAAGAGAGTTCAGTCCTGCTCTGTCATTATATTACTAGATGGGATTCTCTTACCTCACCAATTAATAATACCTATTCTGAGCCTCTCCTTTTAGGGTCGTTGAAAATCAGAGTGATGATCTAAGTCTTAATAATAATAAAAAAAATCATGTAACCTTTCATCTCTTAATAACAAATTAGGGGCAACCCCAGCCAATCTACCATTGGCATGAGCCCAGTGAGTCAAAGGATCATAAGCTTTAAATGATAGTAACTGAGATATTAGCCTATTAAATTCTGAGGTTGCTCTGAATGAGAAAGGCAGTGTTACACAACTGAAGGCCCTTGACTCCATATAGTGTCCTAGAGACATTATCTGCACTATAATTCAAACTGAATACTATATTTTGATATCTAATGAATCTTTCAGTGTTACACATTTGACAAACCATATGAAAAATCAGATTTCTGCCTTAAGTAACCCATTCCCTATTTTGACTATCTTTTCAAAAACTGGTTTGGTGCAGGAGGCTCATGCCTGAAATATTGACTTATAGTTCCACTAATGTTACCTGCACTATTTTTATTTTGCCTGTTTTGCAAGATTATTATTTCTTGTATTGCCAAGTGTTATGACTGAGCCTCCAACAAAAATAGTGATGACTAGACTTGAAGCAATTTATCAAACGTATAACTCATTATGTGATCAGTGATTGTGATAGTGTAACTCTAGATATGGGAAGATGCAATGAGAGGGAATACTTTACTGGACCAAAAGATTAGTAAGAGAGATAGGATCCAGAAACTTTTCCTATTTGCAAGACTTGGTCTAGCAATGCCCAATGAGTGGCCTATCAAGGGAATCTTTGCTAGTCCTTCTCAGAATTATGGAGCACAATGGTCATGAAATGCTCCCAAAGCATGGTCAAATATGTGGCCATGAAGGGGTCCTGCCAACCAGAAGTTGACACTTGCCAACTGCCTTTATAAAGATTAAATCATGACCACTGCAAGCTGCTGACCTTCAGCATGCCATGAAAGGAGTTCAGGGTGGAGATTAGAAAGAAATAAAGCACTCCATGCTCTGGGAAGAAACTGGAGATTTTAGAAAGAAATCATCCAAAGATACCTAACTGGAAAATTTTGGGATTCTCTTACCTCACCAATTAATAATACCTATTCTGAGCCTCTCCTTTAGGGTCGTTGAAAATCAGAGTGATGATCTAAGTCTTAATAATAATAAAAAAAATCATGTAACCTTTCATCTCTTAATAACAAATTAGGGGCAACCCCAGCCAATCTACCATTGGCATGAGCCCAGTGAGTCAAAGGATCATAAGCTTTAAATGATAGTAACTGAGATATTAGCCTATTAAATTCTGAGGTTGCTCTGAATGAGAAAGGCAGTGTTACACAACTGAAGGCCCTTGACTCCATATAGTGTCCTAGAGACATTATCTGCACTATAATTCAAACTGAATACTATATTTTGATATCTAATGAATCTTTCAGTGTTACACATTTGACAAACCATATGAAAAATCAGATTTCTGCCTTAAGTAACCCATTCCCTATTTTGACTATCTTTTCAAAAACTGGTTTGGTGCAGGAGGCTCATGCCTGAAATATTGACTTATAGTTCCACTAATGTTACCTGCACTATTTTTATTTTGCCTGTTTTGCAAGATTATTATTTCTTGTATTGCCAAGTGTTATGACTGAGCCTCCAACAAAAATAGTGATGACTAGACTTGAAGCAATTTATCAAACGTATAACTCATTATGTGATCAGTGATTGTGATAGTGTAACTCTAGATATGGGAAGATGCAATGAGAGGGAATACTTTACTGGACCAAAAGATTAGTAAGAGAGATAGGATCCAGAAACTTTTCCTATTTGCAAGACTTGGTCTAGCAATGCCCAATGAGTGGCCTATCAAGGGAATCTTTGCTAGTCCTTCTCAGAATTATGGAGCACAATGGTCATGAAATGCTCCCAAAGCATGGTCAAATATGTGGCCATGAAGGGGTCCTGCCAACCAGAAGTTGACACTTGCCAACTGCCTTTATAAAGATTAAATCATGACCACTGCAAGCTGCTGACCTTCAGCATGCCATGAAAGGAGTTCAGGGTGGAGATTAGAAAGAAATAAAGCACTCCATGCTCTGGGAAGAAACTAGAAAAAAAAGGCCTTCATATAGTCAGATGTTTTCAGGTAAAGATTTTATGATCCCAAATTCTTGCATCTTCCCATACCTATAAGAACACTAACATCATGGACAAATGTCTGGTCCTGGTTCTCTGAGTTAGACTCTCAGCAGCTTTTCTACTTTTATTAATCTCAGGTCACACAGCTCAGGGAAATTTAAGCACGTAAACTGGACCCTCAAGACTACATTAGCGAAACTCTGCCAGGAGACCCAACTCCCTTGGGTGGACATGCTACCCCTAACCTTACTCCGGGCCTGATGCACTCTGAAGTCCTAAAGGGAGAATTATAGGTAAGAGTGTCGCTGGTCACATCTATTATGGAAAATCAGAAAAAAAGGATCTGTTGGACCAGCCAAACCCATTTCGGTATGTCAGATGGGAGGGGGATTCAGAATCAAAAATTAAGTACAGGAAGGAAGCTATTGAAGAGGTAATTACACAGCTAAAAAACCAAGTAACCAGATCAGACCCGCTGGCATCAAGCCCAAAGCCAGGGTCCATGGGACTGTACAACCAGCTCCAGAACTTGCAAAAAGAAGTGATGGAATCCTGGAGAGCTATTTGGCGAATGATTTTCTTATTTACGAGGATTCAAAACTCTTGTGACAATAGTCCTACTCCTCCTTAGGACCTGCCTCCTCTTGGCTCTTGCTGTTATTTGTGAGGATAGCTTTCACCTATAGCCACCAGGGATAGGAGGGCCACCACACACCACCCAGCCCGGAGAGGTCATCAGCCCCTAGGCCAAGAAGACCAAGAAGATGATGTCTTATAAATTAAAGGGTATCAGGAGCAGGGAATGAAGAGAATTAAAACTTATACTCATTAGAAATAGCTTCATGTTTGTTCCTCTTCTATAAGATCATGCCCAAAGGGCAAATCTTTGCTAGTCCTTCTCAGAATTATGGAGCACAATGGTCATGAAATGCTCCCAAAGCATGGTCAAATATGTGGCCATGAAGGGGTCCTGCCAACCAGAAGTTGACACTTGCCAACTGCCTTTATAAAGATTAAATCATGACCACTGCAAGCTGCTGACCTTCAGCATGCCATGAAAGGAGTTCAGGGTGGAGATTAGAAAGAAATAAAGCACTCCATGCTCTGGGAAGAAACTAGAAAAAAAAGGCCTTCATATAGTCAGATGTTTTCAGGTAAAGATTTTATGATCCCAAATTCTTGCATCTTCCCATACCTATAAGAACACTAACATCATGGACAAATGTCTGGTCCTGGTTCTCTGAGTTAGACTCTCAGCAGCTTTTCTACTTTTATTAATCTCAGGTCACACAGCTCAGGGAAATTTAAGCACGTAAACTGGACCCTCAAGACTACATTAGCGAAACTCTGCCAGGAGACCCAACTCCCTTGGGTGGACATGCTACCCCTAACCTTACTCCGGGCCTGATGCACTCTGAAGTCCTAAAGGGAGAATTATAGGTAAGAGTGTCGCTGGTCACATCTATTATGGAAAATCAGAAAAAAAGGATCTGTTGGACCAGCCAAACCCATTTCGGTATGTCAGATGGGAGGGGGATTCAGAATCAAAAATTAATTACAGGAAGGAAGCTATTGAAGAGGTAATTACACAGCTAAAAAACCAAGTAACCAGATCAGACCCGCTGGCATCAAGCCCAAAGCCAGGGTCCATGGGACTGTACAACCAGCTCCAGAACTTGCAAAAAGAAGTGATGGAATCCTGGAGAGCTATTTGGCGAATGATTTTCTTATTTACGAGGATTCAAAACTCTTGTGACAATAGTCCTACTCCTCCTTAGGACCTGCCTCCTCTTGGCTCTTGCTGTTATTTGTGAGGATAGCTTTCACCTATAGCCACCAGGGATAGGAGGGCCACCACACACCACCCAGCCCGGAGAGGTCATCAGCCCCTAGGCCAAGAAGACCAAGAAGATGATGTCTTATAAATTAAAGGGTATCAGGAGCAGGGAATGAAGAGAATTAAAACTTATACTCATTAGAAATAGCTTCATGTTTGTTCCTCTTCTATAAGATACGCTTGCTGCACTGGGACAATTATAACCATAAGATGTACTGGTAAGAGTGGAATGTTCTGTTCCTGCTTCTGAGTTTCTGTTTGTTAGTCCCTACCCGTACCCATAGCAACTCCTGTGCTCTGTGAATGCCCCCACCCATAACATATAGATTTGTAATTGCCTCTACCCATAACCCATAGCAATTCCCACCCTTTGTAACTGCTACCAATCAGAGAAACCCCTATAAAAGAAGAGCTCACTTTGAGCTTGGGGCCCAGGACTTTAGAGCCTTAGTTTGTCTGGGACCACTGGTATAATGAACCTGAGTTCTTCAACCCTCTGAGTGTGGTACTTGGTTTCTTGATAGTTTGATTTCTGTAACACATGTGTGCTAAGCTGCTTCAGTCGTATCTGAATCTTTGCAACCTTGTGGACTGTAGTCCCCCTGAGCACTTTTGTGAGTGGAATTCTCCAGGCAAGAACCCTGGAGTGGGATGTCATGTCTTCCGCCAAGGGCTCTTCCTGATGTGGGGATCAAACCTGAGTTTCTTATGTCTCCTGCACTGGCAGGAGAATTCTTTGCCACCAGCCCTTCTCACCTCTAGGTAGGTATGAAAAGCCTTATGAAGCAGAGTCTAGTACATGGTGCATAAGTAGATGCTTACAGTTGAGGGCAGCAAAAATTATCTTTTGCCCCTATGGTGCTATGTACACCCCAGCCCTCATCTCAGACCCGCTGGCATCAAGCCCAAAGCCAGGGTCCATGGGACTGTACAACCAGCTCCAGAACTTGCAAAAAGAAGTGATGGAATCCTGGAGAGCTATTTGGCGAATGATTTTCTTATTTACGAGGATTCAAAACTCTTGTGACAATAGTCCTACTCCTCCTTAGGACCTGCCTCCTCTTGGCTCTTGCTGTTATTTGTGAGGATAGCTTTCACCTATAGCCACCAGGGATAGGAGGGCCACCACACACCACCCAGCCCGGAGAGGTCATCAGCCCCTAGGCCAAGAAGACCAAGAAGATGATGTCTTATAAATTAAAGGGTATCAGGAGCAGGGAATGAAGAGAATTAAAACTTATACTCATTAGAAATAGCTTCATGTTTGTTCCTCTTCTATAAGATACGCTTGCTGCACTGGGACAATTATAACCATAAGATGTACTGGTAAGAGTGGAATGTTCTGTTCCTGCTTCTGAGTTTCTGTTTGTTAGTCCCTACCCGTACCCATAGCAACTCCTGTGCTCTGTGAATGCCCCCACCCATAACATATAGATTTGTAATTGCCTCTACCCATAACCCATAGCAATTCCCACCCTTTGTAACTGCTACCAATCAGAGAAACCCCTATAAAAGAAGAGCTCACTTTGAGCTTGGGGCCCAGGACTTTAGAGCCTTAGTTTGTCTGGGACCACTGGTATAATGAACCTGAGTTCTTCAACCCTCTGAGTGTGGTACTTGGTTTCTTGATAGTTTGATTTCTGTAACACATGTGTGCTAAGCTGCTTCAGTCGTATCTGAATCTTTGCAACCTTGTGGACTGTAGTCCCCCTGAGCACTTTTGTGAGTGGAATTCTCCAGGCAAGAACCCTGGAGTGGGATGTCATGTCTTCCGCCAAGGGCTCTTCCTGATGTGGGGATCAAACCTGAGTTTCTTATGTCTCCTGCACTGGCAGGAGAATTCTTTGCCACCAGCCCTTCTCACCTCTAGGTAGGTATGAAAAGCCTTATGAAGCAGAGTCTAGTACATGGTGCATAAGTAGATGCTTACAGTTGAGGGCAGCAAAAATTATCTTTTGCCCCTATGGTGCTATGTACACACAGCCCTCACAAGTATTCCTGTTTTCCTTCAAGAGCAGGAGTAGGACTTTGCTTTGTTGTCCTAATCCTTTTCTTGGTTGCAGCAGCAATACCTAATTCTCCAGTATTGCTGGTCCTATCCTTTAGGTTCTATTTCCTGTGGATTATAGCTTTTTTGTATCCATCAGTGAGATGTAGACTATGGCTGTACTGAGTTCATTTTTCCCTAGCTGTAATGGAATTTCACCATTCTGTTTGTTGATTTTCTTCTCCTGGCAGACCAGGCCTTCTGATCCATAAGAGGTAGGTTTTTCTGTGTGTTTACTCATCCTCTCCATGGATTATGGACATTTCTGGCTCTATGGCCATTGGACACATTCTGCGGGGTCACATTTTGAGAAACTCCTGGGGTTCCTCTAGGGAAGATCTGCAGAAATGTTCCTATGTCTATTATCATCCACTTGGTTCTCATTCTCATGCTAGCATATGTTTTAGCCTCTGGCAACTTTTCAGAGTTTCCAATCTAATCCTCCTGTTGTCTCACATGGAGTCCAATGACTTCTGCCTGGGGAATAAATTACTGGACCCAGTGTCTCCCTGTATGTGCTAGGGTGATGGTGGTTGGTCCCAAAACCTTGGGGCTTATGAAAAGTCATTAATTTTCTGTTAATTTTCAGTTTTTTCATGTTTTTCTTATTGTTTTTGGGAAATGATGGCTATCTCTTTACATATCTAAGCCGTAACTGGAAGTCTGAAAATGTTTTATTTTTTAATTGTTAAAATCATGTGCTAGTTATGTTCCTTGATATGTTATTTACTATAACTCACAAAACATACATGATCAATGCCTTCATGCAGCATAGGGAGAAAAAGATAGATTGCATGAATTCAGAAATCTCTATATAATATAGTACATTTATTAAAAATACATTGTGTATTTCAACATTAGAAAATTATGGAGTCCTGTAAATTTTTGAATAATGGAATATGGATGTGAAACTTACAGACCTTAACTTTTAAATACAAAGTTCTAAAACAAAACGTATAGCTGAGTTGAGAATTCTTGAGGAAAAAATTAGATTGTTAATGACAACATAGGCACACAATTTTTTACCACTAATCAGCATTTCTGTAAACCCTGTCATCAGAGAAAATAATTGCATGTAATTTTTCCTTAAAATTCACTAAAGAATATTTTCTTTAGAAGCTCTGGCAACTTTTCAAAAGCCATTGATAACATACTATTGAGAAGGTTACTAATTTTCTCTGTGCTATTTTGATATATTTTGGTTATCACTGAATTCGTAATGATCCCAGAAACTACTATCTTATATAGATTTAACTTTACCAAAGAAAAAAAAAACTCCCTAAATAGATTTGCCTTTTCCCTGAAGACATATTTTACAGAGATTTATAAGTTCAAGTGGTGAGCTTTTTGCCTTGGGTTCAGTCCCTGGGTTGTACAGATGCCTTGGAGAAGAATATGAAAACCCACTCCAGTATTCTTGCCTGGGAAATTCCATGGACAGGCAAACCTTGTGGGCTAGAGTTCGTGGGGTACCAAGAGTTGGACATGACTAAGTGATTATACCTTCACTACCAAGATCATTAGGGTGAGACCTAATCCAGTCTGGTCTGTCTTCTTATAGAAACAGATTAGGACACAAACACGTGCAGTAGAAAGACCATGTAAATACAAAGAAAAGATGGCCATCTCTAAGTCATGGAGAGAGGACCCAGAATAAACCCAACCCCGCCTATGTATTAATCCTGGACTTTCACCTTCCCAGAACTGTGAGAAAAATAAATTTGTGTTATTCCAGTCACCAAGTCTATGTGCTGGGCTCAGCTGCTCAGTCGTGGCTGACTCTGTCTATATAGTACTCTGTGGTTAATTGAAATTTTTTTTTCATGTGCTAGTTATGTTCCTTGATATGTTATTTACTATAACTCACAAAACATACATGATCAATGCCTTCATGCAGCATAGGGAGAAAAAGATAGATTGCATGAATTCAGAAATCTCTATATAATATAGTACATTTATTAAAAATACATTGTGTATTTCAACATTAGAAAATTATGGAGTCCTGTAAATTTTTGAATAATGGAATATGGATGTGAAACTTACAGACCTTAACTTTTAAATACAAAGTTCTAAAACAAAACGTATAGCTGAGTTGAGAATTCTTGGGGAAAAAAATTAGATTGTTAATGACAACATAGGCACACAATTTTTTACCACTAATCAGCATTTCTGTAAACCCTGTCATCAGAGAAAATAATTGCATGTAATTTTTCCTTAAAATTCACTAAAGAATATTTTCTTTAGAAGCTCTGGCAACTTTTCAAAAGCCATTGATAACATACTATTGAGAAGGTTACTAATTTTCTCTGTGCTATTTTGATATATTTTGGTTATCACTGAATTCGTAATGATCCCAGAAACTACTATCTTATATAGATTTAACTTTACCAAAGAAAAAAAAAACTCCCTAAATAGATTTGCCTTTTCCCTGAAGACATATTTTACAGAGATTTATAAGTTCAAGTGGTGAGCTTTTTGCCTTGGGTTCAGTCCCTGGGTTGTACAGATGCCTTGGAGAAGAATATGAAAACCCACTCCAGTATTCTTGCCTGGGAAATTCCATGGACAGGCAAACCTTGTGGGCTAGAGTTCGTGGGGTACCAAGAGTTGGACATGACTAAGTGATTATACCTTCACTACCAAGATCATTAGGGTGAGACCTAATCCAGTCTGGTCTGTCTTCTTATAGAAACAGATTAGGACACAAACACGTGCAGTAGAAAGACCATGTAAATACAAAGAAAAGATGGCCATCTCTAAGTCATGGAGAGAGGACCCAGAATAAACCCAACCCCGCCTATGTATTAATCCTGGACTTTCACCTTCCCAGAACTGTGAGAAAAATAAATTTGTGTTATTCCAGTCACCAAGTCTATGTGCTGGGCTCAGCTGCTCAGTCGTGGCTGACTCTGTCTATATAGTACTCTGTGGTAAATTAACACAGATGGTTGCATATGGTCTTGAATTAAAATACAGACTATGAATGAGGTCCGTATAAATCCCGTTGGAAACAGTCATCAGTTCCATTAATTTTTTGAAGACAATAAAGATTGAACTGAAGAATAGGAACGATAAAGTATCCTGACAAATACAGAAATAGGAAATTTGAAAGAAACTAAGGAAATCATAGCTTATTGATGAGTGAAGGTCAAAACCTATCATCTTTTTCTTTCAGTTTCTTTTTTATATAATTTAAGTAAGTTATTTATTTTTGGCTGTGCTCTGTCTTCACTGCTGCAAGGGCTTTCCTCTGGTTCTGGCAAGCAGGGTCTACATGTCAATTGCCTTGTGCGAGCTTCCCATTGTAGTGGCTTCTCTTATCACAGAGCACAGGCTTTAGAACAAGGAGGCTTCAGCAGTTGCAGCACATGGGCTCAGTGGTTGTGGCTCCTGGGTTCTAGGGCATAATAGGCTCAATAGTGGTGGTACAAAGGGCTTACCTGCTTGCAGCATGTGGGATCTTGTGGGAAGAGGGATCAAGCCGTGTCTCCTTAGTTGGGAGGTGGATTCTTTACTACTGAGTCACTAGGGAAGCCCTTTCTTTCACTTTGAAAATTTGTATATTCTTGGTGCTGACTGAATAAGTTTGGTTGATTACTCCTTATCGGGAGACTATAGTCAATTTGGAAGGGCATTGGAGACAAGTGTGTGGGCGTGAAATTTCACAATTCTTTTTTTTTATATGTTTGGATGTTGTCATCAAATGGAGTTATACTGTTTCACTGGAGTCTGGGTATGGTCCCCACATTTCTTCTGAACATAGTATTCCACACTGCCAACAGCTATTGGTGAGATTCACTTCATTCAGTCACTAAGGAGATGGTGAATTGAATATCATGTGCCACACAATGCTGTAAGCATGAGGGAAGAAGCAGGTGATTTGTAATCAATTCATTTCTCTTTGCCAGAGATTCAGCATCATAGACTGTGAGAAAAATAAATTTGTGTTATTCCAGTCACCAAGTCTATGTGCTGGGCTCAGCTGCTCAGTCGTGGCTGACTCTGTCTATATAGTACTCTGTGGTAAATTAACACAGATGGTTGCATATGGTCTTGAATTAAAATACAGACTATGAATGAGGTCCGTATAAATCCCGTTGGAAACAGTCATCAGTTCCATTAATTTTTTGAAGACAATAAAGATTGAACTGAAGAATAGGAACGATAAAGTATCCTGACAAATACAGAAATAGGAAATTTGAAAGAAACTAAGGAAATCATAGCTTATTGATGAGTGAAGGTCAAAACCTATCATCTTTTTCTTTCAGTTTCTTTTTTATATAATTTAAGTAAGTTATTTATTTTTGGCTGTGCTCTGTCTTCACTGCTGCAAGGGCTTTCCTCTGGTTCTGGCAAGCAGGGTCTACATGTCAATTGCCTTGTGCGAGCTTCCCATTGTAGTGGCTTCTCTTATCACAGAGCACAGGCTTTAGAACAAGGAGGCTTCAGCAGTTGCAGCACATGGGCTCAGTGGTTGTGGCTCCTGGGTTCTAGGGCATAATAGGCTCAATAGTGGTGGTACAAAGGGCTTACCTGCTTGCAGCATGTGGGATCTTGTGGGAAGAGGGATCGAAGCCGTGTCTCCTTAGTTGGGAGGTGGATTCTTTACTACTGAGTCACTAGGGAAGCCCTTTCTTTCACTTTGAAAATTTGTATATTCTTGGTGCTGACTGAATAAGTTTGGTTGATTACTCCTTATCGGGAGACTATAGTCAATTTGGAAGGGCATTGGAGACAAGTGTGTGGGCGTGAAATTTCACAATTCTTTTTGTTTATATGTTTGGATGTTGTCATCAAATGGAGTTATACTGTTTCACTGGAGTCTGGGTATGGTCCCCACATTTCTTCTGAACATAGTATTCCACACTGCCAACAGCTATTGGTGAGATTCACTTCATTCAGTCACTAAGGAGATGGTGAATTGAATATCATGTGCCACACAATGCTGTAAGCATGAGGGAAGAAGCAGGTGATTTGTAATCAATTCATTTCTCTTTGCCAAGAGGATGCTCAGAGAGAAAGCAGCTGACACTGTAATGCCATTATAAACTCATTGATAACTGATCTTGTGGTTAATAGACGAACAATATTTGCTAGCAGGAACAACTTCATGTAAATATTTTTAAAAAGTTGTTTCTAGTTTAACATTGCTGCAGAGCAAGCCAACATAGGACAGATGGGATATGGATTCCTGAGAAACTTGATGGTATGCTCTTAATTAAGTATAAAATGGAGGTAGTTGTTTCAGCTGTGTTTTGCTTTTTTTTTTTTTTTTCCTGAGGGTGTGCACCCCATGGCATGTGGGATCTGTTTCCTGAACAGGGATTGAACCAGCATCCCCTGTACCTCTGCTTTGGAAACACAGAGCCTTAACCATTGGACCACCAGGGATGTTCCACAGAGATGTTTTATGACCTAAAATTCTGGACAGGGAGCACATGTCCAATGGAAAATTTCTGGAGAATCATGCTCTGTGTCCCAGATTTCTAAAAATTGCTTATATTTCTTGATTTTATATCTTTGAAATGATGAATGTGTTTTAAGACTGGACACAGTTTCCATTGTCTGAATCTGATTTGATAGTCTATCTTTTGTGTTAGCTCAGTGGTGTACAAAACAATAACTCCTACCCAGTTCGAGCATGTACTTCTGTGATGAAGATAAGCAAATCCATCATTTTAGCAATGTAGCAAGTAGCAATGTGGGGCTGATGAATGTTGACCTTCATGGACAAATGTGTGAAATGTGTAGTAGAGTTGCTTCTTATTGTATAATTCTGCAAATCTGAATGCTGTCTTTTGAGCTACAATTATAATTTATGTGCAAGTGAAGTAACTCAGTCATGTGTGGATCTTTGTGATCCCATGGACTGTAGCCCACCCGACTCCTCTGTCTGTAGGATTTCCCAGGCAAGAACACTGGAGTGGGTTGGCATTCCCTTCTCCAGGGATCTTCCCAAACCAGGTATCAAGAACCCCCTGGAACTGTGGAGCCTGTGGAAGTTCATCCAGCAACAGAGGGAGAAGCATGGTGAATTGAATATCATGTGCCACACAATGCTGTAAGCATGAGGGAAGAAGCAGGTGATTTGTAATCAATTCATTTCTCTTTGCCAAGAGGATGCTCAGAGAGAAAGCAGCTGACACTGTAATGCCATTATAAACTCATTGATAACTGATCTTGTGGTTAATAGACGAACAATATTTGCTAGCAGGAACAACTTCATGTAAATATTTTTAAAAAGTTGTTTCTAGTTTAACATTGCTGCAGAGCAAGCCAACATAGGACAGATGGGATATGGATTCCTGAGAAACTTGATGGTATGCTCTTAATTAAGTATAAAATGGAGGTAGTTGTTTCAGCTGTGTTTTGCTTTTTTTTTTTTTTTTCCTGAGGGTGTGCACCCCATGGCATGTGGGATCTGTTTCCTGAACAGGGATTGAACCAGCATCCCCTGTACCTCTGCTTTGGAAACACAGAGCCTTAACCATTGGACCACCAGGGATGTTCCACAGAGATGTTTTATGACCTAAAATTCTGGACAGGGAGCACATGTCCAATGGAAAATTTCTGGAGAATCATGCTCTGTGTCCCAGATTTCTAAAAATTGCTTATATTTCTTGATTTTATATCTTTGAAATGATGAATGTGTTTTAAGACTGGACACAGTTTCCATTGTCTGAATCTGATTTGATAGTCTATCTTTTGTGTTAGCTCAGTGGTGTACAAAACAATAACTCCTACCCAGTTCGAGCATGTACTTCTGTGATGAAGATAAGCAAATCCATCATTTTAGCAATGTAGCAAGTAGCAATGTGGGGCTGATGAATGTTGACCTTCATGGACAAATGTGTGAAATGTGTAGTAGAGTTGCTTCTTATTGTATAATTCTGCAAATCTGAATGCTGTCTTTTGAGCTACAATTATAATTTATGTGCAAGTGAAGTAACTCAGTCATGTGTGGATCTTTGTGATCCCATGGACTGTAGCCCACCCGACTCCTCTGTCTGTAGGATTTCCCAGGCAAGAACACTGGAGTGGGTTGGCATTCCCTTCTCCAGGGATCTTCCCAAACCAGGTATCAAGCCTATATCTCCTGCCATGGCAGTGGAATTCTTTACTGTGGAGCTACTGTGGAAGTTCATCCAGGGCTTTAGGTTTCAAAAATTCCTTGTCAAAGCTAGAATTTTAGTGGAGAGTATCATTTTTTAAATTTCTTCAAACTAGTTACTACCAATTTATCAGTTAAAGACAGTGGCCATTCATTAAGTCTATTATGTCAGAGATCTGGCAGGCCTGATTGTGTTCTCTGCTTAGATTTTTACAAGGTTAAAATCAAAGTGTTGACCAGGCTGTTATCTGAAGATAACTTTCCTTTTCCAGGCACATGTGATCGTGGCAGGATGTGGTATCCTGATATTGTGGTCTGAAGTGTTATTTCCATGCTGGATGACAGCGGGTGGCAGATCTCAACTCAAAAAGACTTACCATACTTATTGCAGAATATGGAACTTCTAGTTTCACGTATAGAAATGGTCAGTCTCTCTTGTGTTACGTTTAAAAGATGTTTAAAGCTACTCCCTTGCTTTAAATATCGTTTGCCAGGAAGACTTGCCTTACTAAGGTACACCTGATTAGACCAGGCTCACCAAGGATAATCTCTTATCTAAAATTCAGTTTGCTTAAAACATTAAAAAAATCTGCAAAATGCCTTTACAGTGGTACCTGGGTTAGTGTTTGAATACTTGGAGAAATGAGTATGCCTATCAGAAACTGAAATATTTGGGACATCTCAGAATTCTGTCAACCTAAAAGAGACTTGCCAAGGAATTCAGCATTCTTTGGAAATTATTTCTGTCAAAATGCAATCTTGAAAGTGATTTCCACCATGGTCACTCTTCTAGACATAAAAACTGGGGCTCTTTAATAGAGTTTATAATAACTTTATTGGGTTGAATAATGTCTCTCCAGAATTTAAGGTTCACCTGGAACCTCAGAACATGACCTCATTTGGAAATAGGGTCTTTGAAGTTATAATTGATTAAGATAAAATAATTATGGAATAAAATGGATCCTTATTCACTGAAGGATTCATAAATCCTTATATGAACAGAAAAAAAACCAAAAAGGGGAAGGCCGGTCCCTTATGAAAAAGCCATTCAGTTTGTGAGGGATCTTCCCAAACCAGGTATCAAGCCTATATCTCCTGCCATGGCAGTGGAATTCTTTACTGTGGAGCTACTGTGGAAGTTCATCCAGGGCTTTAGGTTTCAAAAATTCCTTGTCAAAGCTAGAATTTTAGTGGAGAGTATCATTTTTTAAATTTCTTCAAACTAGTTACTACCAATTTATCAGTTAAAGACAGTGGCCATTCATTAAGTCTATTATGTCAGAGATCTGGCAGGCCTGATTGTGTTCTCTGCTTAGATTTTTACAAGGTTAAAATCAAAGTGTTGACCAGGCTGTTATCTGAAGATAACTTTCCTTTTCCAGGCACATGTGATCGTGGCAGGATGTGGTATCCTGATATTGTGGTCTGAAGTGTTATTTCCATGCTGGATGACAGCGGGTGGCAGATCTCAACTCAAAAAGACTTACCATACTTATTGCAGAATATGGAACTTCTAGTTTCACGTATAGAAATGGTCAGTCTCTCTTGTGTTACGTTTAAAAGATGTTTAAAGCTACTCCCTTGCTTTAAATATCGTTTGCCAGGAAGACTTGCCTTACTAAGGTACACCTGATTAGACCAGGCTCACCAAGGATAATCTCTTATCTAAAATTCAGTTTGCTTAAAACATTAAAAAAATCTGCAAAATGCCTTTACAGTGGTACCTGGGTTAGTGTTTGAATACTTGGAGAAATGAGTATGCCTATCAGAAACTGAAATATTTGGGACATCTCAGAATTCTGTCAACCTAAAAGAGACTTGCCAAGGAATTCAGCATTCTTTGGAAATTATTTCTGTCAAAATGCAATCTTGAAAGTGATTTCCACCATGGTCACTCTTCTAGACATAAAAACTGGGGCTCTTTAATAGAGTTTATAATAACTTTATTGGGTTGAATAATGTCTCTCCAGAATTTAAGGTTCACCTGGAACCTCAGAACATGACCTCATTTGGAAATAGGGTCTTTGAAGTTATAATTGATTAAGATAAAATAATTATGGAATAAAATGGATCCTTATTCACTGAAGGATTCATAAATCCTTATATGAACAGAAAAACAGAGAATCGAAGAAAATGCAATGTAAAATTTTTTTTGAGTTTCCAAAGAGAATATGGCCCTGTCAACACCTTGGTTTCACACCTTTGGAACAGTGGAACTATTAATTTCTATTATTTTAAGCCATTCAGTTTGTGAAGCTTAGGAAAGTAACACAGAGGTCTTCTACTTTCATAATATGCCCTGAGTTTGCACTTGTTTGACCAATACAATTATTTTCTTCCATTAGCCTTTCAAAGGCAGTAAGCAGCAACAAACCAAGATGATAGTCCTCATGTTAGCATTGCCCTTATGGAGACACCACATACACCAGTATATCCTTGTCTATCCATACTCTATCCCACATCAGCATGGTTGAGAACTGTGCTAATTTCAAGCTACAGTAAATCAAAAATTTCACCACCCCCTGGAAATCCAGAGAGGAGTTCGTGTTTCAACCTGAGTTCAAAGACAGGCTAGATGCATAATTCCTTCTTCCTCTGAGGATTTCAGTCTTTTTCTCTTAAGGCCTTCTTTCAGTTGATTTGATAAGGCCCACCCACTTTATGAGGGTTAATTTGCTTAACTCAAAGTCCATTGATTTAACTTTGAATTTCATCTAAAATACTTCACAGAGACATCTGGAATGGTATTTAACCAAATATCTGGGTATCGTGTCCTCGCTGTGTTGCGATGTAATATTAACCACCACAGTCAACAAAGAGGCTTATTTTTGCTACAAGCTAGGAGTTCTTCCAATTCCAGAAACACATCTTTCAAGGCACCAACTCTGTTACTGAATAATAATAAATATAAATATCATATGCTCATCACATTTAATAATCACTTTATTTTAAATTTTATATGTTTATTTTTTTGGAGAAAAGAGCTTTTTAAAAAATATTTATTTATTTATTTATTTTGGGGGGATGGGGTAGGGAGGGAGGGGGGTGGGCAGGCCACTTCCATTGGTCTTTCATTTATCTCTTTTCATCCGTCTTTGTTCTTTGGCCGGTGTGGGCCTCCCATCGCAGTGGCCTCTGTTGTCGCAGAGCACAGGCTCTGGGCGCATGCACTCCAGAGCTCCGGCTCGGTAATTGGACACATCGGTCCAGCCGCTCCGTGGCACGTGGGATCCTCCCAGGCCAGGGATTGAACCGGCGCCCCTTGCACTGCAAGGCGGTGTCCCTACCCACTGGACAACCAGGGAAGCCCTAAATTTTATATAAGGTTTTTAACATTTCTTTTTAACTTTAAAGCTATACATGATGAATCAGAAAATAAAAAAATAGTAAGGTAAAATATCATTAATCTTGGAAGAGCCTTTGCAGCAATGTATTTTAGTTCTCATTTTACAGATGAGGAAACTTTAATAAAGAAAAAGATAACTACTATAACAGTTATTAAAAGTTGTTCAAATCTTTCTTCATGTGAAACCATTTTTCTAATCTGACAATGAGAAAAATCAGTAACACTAACTCATTATGAGGTGAAATTGCTAGCTGTGCTTTGTTTTACACTTGTGTTGTATTTATGATGATTTTTATTACTGCTGTTAGGAGTGTGGAATATAATCATGCATGGGTCATCAGAGATATGTTAAATATTTTTGGTTTTTTCTAATAATTTGTTTAGGTGAGTTTCAGTTTCTTCTGTCAATTGAAAGTCATGGAATTATATTACAAAGTTTTCACAAATATAAATTATAATTGATGGAAAGTTTTTCTGTCACATTAATTAAATCTAACTACTATATATATATATATATATTTTAATGATTTTCCATAGCACCAAATAGTCAAGAAAAATGTCTTGAATTCTTAATTTGTATTTGGCAAAAAAGGGATATTAATGATTTAAAGTAATGACCTTGTAAAAAATGTAGAGATAAAATATATTAATAATACTAATAATAACAAAATAAGTATCATTTAAATATTAATTCATATGCTATTGCTAATAATCAGTTAAAATTTTAAAATATAAATTACATATGGGAAAAATGATTAGATTCAGCAATAAACAAATAATTTCAAATTAAATCCAGAACGTTAATCTTTTTTCCCTGATCAGATCTATAGAAGACATCCTTCATATGCAAATCATAGCTAAAGTGCGTTTTTGCATAGTCAATTTGAAGTAATATTTTATTTACTTTTATAATTTCACAAAATAATTTATTTCGCTTACTCTCAGCAAAGTGACTGTATTCATTTGTGCTGACTTTACACAGTGAAAAGTTCAAATATCTAATTTTCATTATCTGATGAGTAGGAATTTTTATATAGAAAATACAGGAATGTAAGTTCTTTTTAAATATGCCAACTCCCTTTCTGCTTTTGTTTTCAATTTTAGTTTTCTTCTTCTAGTCTGAAATAAGTCATTCATTCCTTTCTTCATCCTTTCTTTCCTCTTTACCTTCCTCTCTCTTTCCTCCTCCCTTTCTTTTTTCCTTTTAGGAAATGAGTATCAAGCACCTAGTTATTCCTAAGGACTGAATTAGAGAGTAAAGTTTTGACACCAATCAGACTTTCTTCATGGGACTAGAGTCTACGACCAGAGATTTCATCAGGTTCCATCAGCTGGTACTTTTAGACTATTATTCAATTAAAGATCTGTATCCACTTTAGATCAACAACAGAGACAAAAATTATTTTAATATTTTTTAGTGATAGAGGATAGATGTAAACATTATAAAGAATAGGTTGGCTGAGCCATAGCTTTGAATCTGAAAGTGTGACATATATTTTCACCACTGCTCTTGTAATTACCCTCAACACATACACTTATGTGTGACAGTGTCTCAGGACATCAATACTTAGGTGAAGTCAATGGAATTCCATAAATAGTCATCTCAACACTGCATGTTATTATTATCAGCTAGAATTCCATTAAACCTAGTCATTTTTCAACACTGCATGTAAAAAGGGATATTAATGATTTAAAGTAATGACCTTGTAAAAATGTAGAGATAAAATATATTAATAATACTAATAATAACAAAATAAGTATCATTTAAATATTAATTCATATGCTATTGCTAATAATCAGTTAAAATTTTAAAATATAAATTACATATGGGAAAAATGATTAGATTCAGCAATAAACAAATAATTTCAAATTAAATCCAGAACGTTAATCTTTTTTCCCTGATCAGATCTATAGAAGACATCCTTCATATGCAAATCATAGCTAAAGTGCGTTTTTGCATAGTCAATTTGAAGTAATATTTTATTTACTTTTATAATTTCACAAAATAATTTATTTCGCTTACTCTCAGCAAAGTGACTGTATTCATTTGTGCTGACTTTACACAGTGAAAAGTTCAAATATCTAATTTTCATTATCTGATGAGTAGGAATTTTTATATAGAAAATACAGGAATGTAAGTTCTTTTTAAATATGCCAACTCCCTTTCTGCTTTTGTTTTCAATTTTAGTTTTCTTCTTCTAGTCTGAAATAAGTCATTCATTCCTTTCTTCATCCTTTCTTTCCTCTTTACCTTCCTCTCTCTTTCCTCCTCCCTTTCTTTTTTCCTTTTAGGAAATGAGTATCAAGCACCTAGTTATTCCTAAGGACTGAATTAGAGAGTAAAGTTTTGACACCAATCAGACTTTCTTCATGGGACTAGAGTCTACGACCAGAGATTTCATCAGGTTCCATCAGCTGGTACTTTTAGACTATTATTCAATTAAAGATCTGTATCCACTTTAGATCAACAACAGAGACAAAAATTATTTTAATATTTTTTAGTGATAGAGGATAGATGTAAACATTATAAAGAATAGGTTGGCTGAGCCATAGCTTTGAATCTGAAAGTGTGACATATATTTTCACCACTGCTCTTGTAATTACCCTCAACACATACACTTATGTGTGACAGTGTCTCAGGACATCAATACTTAGGTGAAGTCAATGGAATTCCATAAATAGTCATCTCAACACTGCATGTTATTATTATCAGCTAGATTATTTATGCCCTTAAGCTCATTCATTTTTAGGGTTACCTATTGCCCTCTAAGCATAGTCTCTGTTCTGTAACAAAAGTGCATCACATTGGCACTGGTGGTGGATGGAATTTGCCTCCACCCCTCCAATTTCTATTTAAATTAGTTATTCAGATGGAAGCTGTGCTGTGCTGTGCTTAGTTGCTCAGTCACATCCAATTTTTTGGGACTCCCATGGACTGCAGCCCTCCAGGCTCCTTTGTCCATGGGATTTTCCAGGAAAGAGTATTGGAGTGGGTGGCCATTTCCTTCTCCAAGGGATCTTTTTCACCCAGGGATCAAATCCAGGTCTCCGGCAATGCAGTCATATTATTTACTATCTGAGTCACAAGGGAAGACCTTGTTCCCATTTTTCATCTTTTCCTGCCCTCTCTGGTTTCACATGAGCGTTTCATTTCCTCTCTTAGCATGTTGTTTTGCTTCTTATTTTAATATTATTTCTTATTTTAATGTTTTGTGGTTTGGAATTTCCCAAGTACATTTTTGCCTGACAGAAAGCCATGTTAAAGTAACCGTGGCTGCAGTACAGTAACTTAGAGCAAAATATCCCCAGTTCTTCTGGTTTGCCACTTATAATCAGGTTGCTAGGCTTTTCACTTATTCATACCCAATGATTATCTAATATTTTCAACTTGTATCCCTTTAAATAGACAACTGCTATTTTAAAATGAGTTGAGAGTAAGCAAAATCAAGATTTTATTTCACATTAATTTGTTCCTTCTACAGCACTCTTCTGTACAGAGATCTGAGTTTTAAAAAGAAAATTGCAAGTGGACATTCATTAAAAACAGCAAGGAAGAATTTAATTAAGACTATTGCAATAGGGGAGGAAGGTTGAGATCCACTCAGCTAAAACAACAGGGAGGGATTTTAAATGTTGGATTGAGCTAGTACAGGGTGTTGCAAGGAGTTTGGCCAGCATGGAGAGGCACAGACATGCACATGCCTCACGTGTGTGTACGTTTGTGTATGTGTATGCTGACTTCTGCTTTTCAGTTAGGCTCCTCGGTGTCCTCTGAGACTGGGGACAGGGCCAGGGTCTTTCTTCAGACAATGCCACCCAAAAAGCCTTTGCGTATTTTTCAGCTAGATTATTTATGCCCTTAAGCTCATTCATTTTTAGGGTTACCTATTGCCCTCTAAGCATAGTCTCTGTTCTGTAACAAAAGTGCATCACATTGGCACTGGTGGTGGATGGAATTTGCCTCCACCCCTCCAATTTCTATTTAAATTAGTTATTCAGATGGAAGCTGTGCTGTGCTGTGCTTAGTTGCTCAGTCACATCCAATTTTTTGGGACCCCCATGGACTGCAGCCCTCCAGGCTCCTTTGTCCATGGGATTTTCCAGGAAAGAGTATTGGAGTGGGTGGCCATTTCCTTCTCCAAGGGATCTTTTTCACCCAGGGATCAAATCCAGGTCTCCGGCAATGCAGTCATATTATTTACTATCTGAGTCACAAGGGAAGACCTTGTTCCCATTTTTCATCTTTTCCTGCCCTCTCTGGTTTCACATGAGCGTTTCATTTCCTCTCTTAGCATGTTGTTTTGCTTCTTATTTTAATATTATTTCTTATTTTAATGTTTTGTGGTTTGGAATTTCCCAAGTACATTTTTGCCTGACAGAAAGCCATGTTAAAGTAACCGTGGCTGCAGTACAGTAACTTAGAGCAAAATATCCCCAGTTCTTCTGGTTTGCCACTTATAATCAGGTTGCTAGGCTTTTCACTTATTCATACCCAATGATTATCTAATATTTTCAACTTGTATCCCTTTAAATAGACAACTGCTATTTTAAAATGAGTTGAGAGTAAGCAAAATCAAGATTTTATTTCACATTAATTTGTTCCTTCTACAGCACTCTTCTGTACAGAGATCTGAGTTTTAAAAAGAAAATTGCAAGTGGACATTCATTAAAAACAGCAAGGAAGAATTTAATTAAGACTATTGCAATAGGGGAGGAAGGTTGAGATCCACTCAGCTAAAACAACAGGGAGGGATTTTAAATGTTGGATTGAGCTAGTACAGGGTGTTGCAAGGGAGTTTGGCCAGCATGGAGAGGCACAGACATGCACATGCCTCACGTGTGTGTACGTTTGTGTATGTGTATGCTGACTTCTGCTTTTCAGTTAGGCTCCTCGGTGTCCTCTGAGACTGGGGGACAGGGCCAGGGTCTTTCTTCAAGGCTACATTTCAAGTGTCCCTATTCCCGGGTCTTCAAGAAAGATATTGTTCCTTTGCAGATATTTTACATCTGAAAAGGTCAGAGGAAGAATTTACAATTGCACGTTTGTTTAAATAACCGCTCAGGGAAGAGGGAATCCAGGATCTTATTCTCAGGTAGAGGTTTATTTGGGGCTTCCTTGGTGACTAAGTGGCACAGAGCCTGCCTGCCATGTAGGAGACCTGGGTTTAATTCCTGGTTCAGGAAGATCCTGAAGAATGGAATGGCTACCCACTCTAGTATTTTTGCCTGGGGAATTCCATGGACAGAAGAGCCTAGAGGTCTACAGTCTACAGGGTCACAAAGAGAGAGGCACTCATTGATTATCAAGCCAAGGGGAACTTTAAGGTGTGCCTGACCAGGTTCTAACTATTATTTTTTTTTTCTTGAGGAAGTTTTTTTTTTTTTTAGCATTTCTTGCAGGGAAGGTCAGCTGTGTATGGGGGTCCTTCAGTTTTGTCCATTTGAAAAACTCTTTATTTCTTCTTCACTTTTTTTCTTTTTTTGCCACTTCTATTGGTCTTTCATTTATTTATTTTCATTCATCTTTGTTCATTGGCCTGTGTGGGCCTCTTATCAGAGTGGCCTCTGTTGTCACAGAGCACTGGCTCTGGGCGCATGTGCTCCAGGAGCAGTTGGACACATCAGTTCAGCTCTGTAGCATGTAGTTTGGACACATGCAGGGTTCATTTTAAAGAGTAAGCAAAATCAAGATTTTATTTCACATTAATTTGTTCCTTCTACAGCACTCTTCTGTACAGAGATCTGAGTTTTAAAAAGAAAATTGCAAGTGGACATTCATTAAAAACAGCAAGGAAGAATTTAATTAAGACTATTGCAATAGGGGAGGAAGGTTGAGATCCACTCAGCTAAAACAACAGGGAGGGATTTTAAATGTTGGATTGAGCTAGTACAGGGTGTTGCAAGGGAGTTTGGCCAGCATGGAGAGGCACAGACATGCACATGCCTCACGTGTGTGTACGTTTGTGTATGTGTATGCTGACTTCTGCTTTTCAGTTAGGCTCCTCGGTGTCCTCTGAGACTGGGGGACAGGGCCAGGGTCTTTCTTCAAGGCTACATTTCAAGTGTCCCTATTCCCGGGTCTTCAAGAAAGATATTGTTCCTTTGCAGATATTTTACATCTGAAAAGGTCAGAGGAAGAATTTACAATTGCACGTTTGTTTAAATAACCGCTCAGGGAAGAGGGAATCCAGGATCTTATTCTCAGGTAGAGGTTTATTTGGGGCTTCCTTGGTGACTAAGTGGCACAGAGCCTGCCTGCCATGTAGGAGACCTGGGTTTAATTCCTGGTTCAGGAAGATCCTGAAGAATGGAATGGCTACCCACTCTAGTATTTTTGCCTGGGGAATTCCATGGACAGAAGAGCCTAGAGGTCTACAGTCTACAGGGTCACAAAGAGAGAGGCACTCATTGATTATCAAGCCAAGGGGAACTTTAAGGTGTGCCTGACCAGGTTCTAACTATTATTTTTTTTTTCTTGAGGAAGTTTTTTTTTTTTTTAGCATTTCTTGCAGGGAAGGTCAGCTGTGTATGGGGGTCCTTCAGTTTTGTCCATTTGAAAAACTCTTTATTTCTTCTTCACTTTTTTTCTTTTTTTGCCACTTCTATTGGTCTTTCATTTATTTATTTTCATTCATCTTTGTTCATTGGCCTGTGTGGGCCTCTTATCAGAGTGGCCTCTGTTGTCACAGAGCACTGGCTCTGGGCGCATGTGCTCCAGAGCTCCGGCTCAGCAGTTGGACACATCAGTTCAGCTTCTCTGTAGCATGTAGGATCTTCCCAGGTCAGGGATCGAACCAGCGCCCCTTGCACTGCAAGGTGGTGTTCTTACCCACTGAACTACCAGGGAAGCCCTTGGGGTTTCTTTTGACACTTTAAATATTTTACTATAATTTTCTTTTAAAACTTTTGATGATGTTTAAATTTTCATGAAAATGCTGTATACAGAAGATGAAACTGATGTTTTGTTATAAGTAAGTAGAAATATTACTCATTGATCTAATTAACGTAACTATATCTTCATCTTAGTTTCCATTTTTGTGTATATGTGTGTTTTGAGAACCCCTGAAAACTATCCTTATAGTCAGTTTCTTTGGAGGGTATGGTTTATGACAGACGATTCCCTGAATTTCTCATGATTGTTACTCTTTACACATGATGCTTTCTCTTTTCCCTCTGTTGGGTTATCTCAAGCTTCTTTCTTTGTCTCTGATGTTCTGAAATTTGAATAGGGCAAGTTTATATGTAGTCCCATCCTGTACTCCACTTAGAATTCTGTGAGCTTCCTGGATTTATGGTTTGGTGCCTGTCAATTTCAGAAGTTTCTCAGTCTTTATTAAGTCAAATATCTCTTATACTCCATTATCCCTCTGTGCTAGCTCTGGAGTTCTGTTCTGTATGCATGTATTGTACATTGTAGTATTGCCCTACCATTCTTGGCATTTCTGCTTCCTTTTGAATTCTTCTCCATCGTGTTTTATCTTTTCATTTCATATTGAAAAATTTCTATTCACCTGTCAAAATACAGTGACTGTACATTTAAGTGCATTTTCTTTTATGTCATGAAGACAAAAATTCCTAATAAATATTGAATTCTAATAACAATAGTCTGTGTTAGAGATTTTAAGGGGAAATGAATTTATCTTCTATTTATTGTGTAATGCCTCGAAAAACTAGGATAATTGATGGATTGACTGACACATGGATGGAAAGATATATAGGAAAACAAAAAAAGTAGAACGTTAATTGTAGAACTTGCAGGGTGAGTATATGAGCGCATTATCAAATTACTGAAGCTTTTCTGTAGGCTTGAAACTTTCCTAATACAAAAATATGTTCAAAGTTTTGAATAGTCTATTAAAAAATGTAATTATTAAGTAATGAAGAGAATGTGGATCAGAGGATGCTCATCAAGCCTGCCTATAGATGGGTTAGATTTATTTGTGTGACTGATTACAGAAAAAGGCATTATTTGCTATTGACTTCAATGCCAATATAGGATCATGCTAACAAAAGCTGCTCACATTTGAAACAAAATCATTTTAACTCATTAGAGTAATAGAGTATTAAATCATGGATGAGTAGGGCAAATATATATTCTGTCAAATATATCAATGGGAATGATAAAAATCAACTGGTTACATTTTTAAAAAGAACTTAATTATGTGACAATTAAAACTAATGACTTCACACCAGAGAGAACTGGATGATTTAACAGCCTGTTTTGTATTCTTTATCAGCAGCCAATGACACATTTCAAAGGAAAATGTTCTCTTTTATTTTCTCTCCTTTTCTATGCTATAAAATCATGTTCTAATAGGTGAATATTTTCCTTTGATAAGGAGGCAAAGGAAAGTATTGAATTGACTCTCAAGGAGCAGCATATATTTGGTGATTTGAGCCCACCCTTGGGTGCATTACCTGACCATTCTGGTTATCAGAGAGCGGATCGGCTCTTTTTTTTTTGCTGCACTTGATTTTCTAATGTTCAGGGCTTCTATCTGCTGTTTATACCCCTCTGGCCTTGGGTGCACCTCATCACAGAGTTCTCTATGGCTGCGTTCGATTCCCAATGTCTATTTTCGTATGGGTACCTCTTTGTTTTAAATATTCTATTCACCTAGAGATCCAGATATCTGAGTGTCACAAGGTAAACAACAATGCACAGTTTTTACACAATCTTTTCTGCACCACCTCTTCCTCATCCCATGAATCTGTTAGACTAGAAATCTTTTTTTTTTTTTTTTAAGATTTATTTATGTATTTTTTCTGGGCGGGGTTCGGGTTGGGGAGGGAGGGGAGCGGGTGAGCCACTTCTATTGGTCTTTCTTTTCTCTATTTTCATCCGTCTTTGTTCCTTGGCTCCTGGTCGCGTGGCATCTGTCGCTGCAGAGCACCGCCGGTGCACGGCTCATGATGCAAAAGCCGGGCCTTTTTAAAAAAGAATTTGGGTAATTATTAAGTAATGAAGAGAATGTGGATCAGAGGATGCTCATCAAGCCTGCCTATAGATGGGTTAGATTTATTTGTGTGACTGATTACAGAAAAAGGCATTATTTGCTATTGACTTCAATGCCAATATAGGATCATGCTAACAAAAGCTGCTCACATTTGAAACAAAATCATTTTAACTCATTAGAGTAATAGAGTATTAAATCATGGATGAGTAGGGCAAATATATATTCTGTCAAATATATCAATGGGAATGATAAAAATCAACTGGTTACATTTTTAAAAAGAACTTAATTATGTGACAATTAAAACTAATGACTTCACACCAGAGAGAACTGGATGATTTAACAGCCTGTTTTGTATTCTTTATCAGCAGCCAATGACACATTTCAAAGGAAAATGTTCTCTTTTATTTTCTCTCCTTTTCTATGCTATAAAATCATGTTCTAATAGGTGAATATTTTCCTTTGATAAGGAGGCAAAGGAAAGTATTGAATTGACTCTCAAGGAGCAGCATATATTTGGTGATTTGAGCCCACCCTTGGGTGCATTACCTGACCATTCTGGTTATCAGAGAGCGGATCGGCTCTTTTTTTTTTGCTGCACTTGATTTTCTAATGTTCAGGGCTTCTATCTGCTGTTTATACCCCTCTGGCCTTGGGTGCACCTCATCACAGAGTTCTCTATGGCTGCGTTCGATTCCCAATGTCTATTTTCGTATGGGTACCTCTTTGTTTTAAATATTCTATTCACCTAGAGATCCAGATATCTGAGTGTCACAAGGTAAACAACAATGCACAGTTTTTACACAATCTTTTCTGCACCACCTCTTCCTCATCCCATGAATCTGTTAGACTAGAAATCTTTTTTTTTTTTTTTTAAGATTTATTTATGTATTTTTTCTGGGCGGGGTTCGGGTTGGGGAGGGAGGGGAGCGGGTGAGCCACTTCTATTGGTCTTTCTTTTCTCTATTTTCATCCGTCTTTGTTCCTTGGCTCCTGTGGGCCTCCCATCGCGGTGGCATCTGTCGCTGCAGAGCACCGGCTCCGGGTGCACGCGCTCCAGAGCTCCGGCTCGGTGATTGGACACATTGGTCCAGCCGCTCCGCGGCACGTGGGATCTTCCCAGGCCTGGGATCGAACCGGCGCCCCTTGCACTGCAAGGCGGTGTCCTTAACCACTGGACCACCAGGGGAAGCCCCGGGGAAGCCCCTTAGACTCGAAATCTTAAAGCCTTTTTAATTATTCTCTCTTTCTCTTGTTTATTTTCTCTGCCGCTTGTTCTGTTTTTCTCTTCAATGTCTCTTATATGTGAACTAATGACTTACTGTTACTATGAAGTTGATTCCTGGGAAAAAACAACTCTTTTAATCTAACACTTCAAATTTAGGTAATTTTGAAAGTATATCCACTGAATTTCTCTTAAGATCAAGTGTTAATTGGTCAGATTGCAGGTGACAGAGGATGAGATGGTTGGATGGCATCATTGACTCAACAAATATAAATTTGAGCCAACTCTGGGAGATAGTGGAGAACAGGGAAGCCTGGCGTGCTATAGTCCAGGGGGTTGAAACAGTCAGCATGACTCAGTGACTGAAGAGTAGCAACAGCAATAGAAGCTATGAGTAATGCTGAAAAGTGTTTAAAAATTAAAAGGAAATTCTGTCATAGTTTCATTGTAGATGAAAGTTCTTTATATGTATTTGTATTAACAAAATGGGCAGATAGCTGAATAATTTGGTAGCATAATCATTTCAGATTTATTATGATATAACATTTTTAATCCATTAGCTAATCCTAATACAGATAATTTAATGCATAGCATATGATAAATTGTGTTCCATAGTTAAATCGATATTATAAATATTTTTAAATTTGAGTTATTTTCAAGTTTGTAATATTATTCAAAAGGTCTGTATGTATAATTATAATCCTATATCTGATACAGTCTTAGGCTAAACACAAAAAAGAGACCTTATGTAACAATTCTTTAGGTTGTTGTTCAGTCAATAAGTCATATCTAAATGTTTACAACCACATAAACTGCAGGATACCAGGCTTACTGTCCTTCACTATCTCCCTGAGTTTATTCAAACTTATGTCCATTGAGTTGGTGATGCCAACAAACCATCTCATTCTCTGTTGCCCCATTCTCCTCTTGAGCTTAATCATTCCCAGTATCAGGGGCTTCTCCAATGAGTTGGCTCTTCAAATCACTTAGCTGAAATATTGGAGCTTCAGCTTCAGTATCAGTCTTTCCAAAGCATAATCAGGGTTGATTTCCTTTAGGATTGACTGGTTTGATGTCCTTGTAGTTCAAGGGACTTTCCAGCACCACAGTTTGAAGGCATCATTTCTTTAGTGCTCAGCCTTCTCTATGGTCCAACTCTCACATCTGTACATGACTACTGGAGAAACCATAGCTTTGACTTTATGGACCTTTGCCAGTAACGTGATGTCTCTGCTTTTTAATATACTGTCTAGGTTTTTCATAGCTTTCCCTTCCAAGGAGCAAGGGTCTTTTAATTTCATGGCTGCAGTCACCTTCCACAATGATTTAGGAGGACAAGAAAATAAAATTCGACACTGTTTACATTTTCTTCCCAATCTGTTTGCCATGAAGTGATGGGACTGGATTCCATGATAGTCGTGTTTTGAATGTTGTATTTTAAGTCAGCTGTTTTACTCTTTTACCTTCATCAAGAGTCTCTTGAGTTCCTCTTCACTTTCTGCTATTAAAGTGGTATAATCTGTCATAGTTTCATTGTAGATGAAAGTTCTTTATATGTATTTGTATTAACAAAATGGGCAGATAGCTGAATAATTTGGTAGCATAATCATTTCAGATTTATTATGATATAACATTTTTAATCCATTAGCTAATCCTAATACAGATAATTTAATGCATAGCATATGATAAATTGTGTTCCATAGTTAAATCGATATTATAAATATTTTTAAATTTGAGTTATTTTCAAGTTTGTAATATTATTCAAAAGGTCTGTATGTATAATTATAATCCTATATCTGATACAGTCTTAGGCTAAACACAAAAAAGAGACCTTATGTAACAATTCTTTAGGTTGTTGTTCAGTCAATAAGTCATATCTAAATGTTTACAACCACATAAACTGCAGGATACCAGGCTTACTGTCCTTCACTATCTCCCTGAGTTTATTCAAACTTATGTCCATTGAGTTGGTGATGCCAACAAACCATCTCATTCTCTGTTGCCCCATTCTCCTCTTGAGCTTAATCATTCCCAGTATCAGGGGCTTCTCCAATGAGTTGGCTCTTCAAATCACTTAGCTGAAATATTGGAGCTTCAGCTTCAGTATCAGTCTTTCCAAAGCATAATCAGGGTTGATTTCCTTTAGGATTGACTGGTTTGATGTCCTTGTAGTTCAAGGGACTTTCCAGCACCACAGTTTGAAGGCATCATTTCTTTAGTGCTCAGCCTTCTCTATGGTCCAACTCTCACATCTGTACATGACTACTGGAGAAACCATAGCTTTGACTTTATGGACCTTTGCCAGTAACGTGATGTCTCTGCTTTTTAATATACTGTCTAGGTTTTTCATAGCTTTCCCTTCCAAGGAGCAAGGGTCTTTTAATTTCATGGCTGCAGTCACCTTCCACAATGATTTAGGAGGACAAGAAAATAAAATTCGACACTGTTTACATTTTCTTCCCAATCTGTTTGCCATGAAGTGATGGGACTGGATTCCATGATAGTCGTGTTTTGAATGTTGTATTTTAAGTCAGCTGTTTTACTCTTTTACCTTCATCAAGAGTCTCTTGAGTTCCTCTTCACTTTCTGCTATTAAAGTGGTATAATCTGTACATCTGAGGTTGTTGTTGTTTCTCCTGGCAATCTTGACTCCAGCTTGTGTTTCATCCAGCCCAGCATTTTGTGTGATGTACTGTGCATATAACATAAATAAGCAGGATGACAATATACAGCTTTGACATACTCCTTTCCCAGTTATGAACCAGTCTTTTGTTCCATGTCCAGTTCTAACCTTTGCTTCTTGTCCTGCATACAGGTTTCTCAAGAGGCAGGTGGTCTGGTAGTTCCATCACTTTAAGAATATCCTACAGTTTGCTGTGATCCACACAAAGTTTTTAGCATAGTCAAGGAAGCAGAAGTAGATGTTAGGGTGGAATTCTTTTGCTTTTTCTATGATCCAGCAGATGTTGGCAGTTTGATCTCTTGCTCCTCTGCCTTTTCTCAGGATAGTGCTTTGTTACTAGGCCTTTCAGAAAATGAGTCTTTAAGGACAATACATAGACTCAAATCATGACATGGAAAATAAACCCTAAAATTCTGATACTAATTCCCTATTATTGCCTTGCCAATACACTAGTGAAACTACATAGATATTATTTTAATCTGGTAGGGAAAATAATAGACCACCAATGATATCACTCTCTAATTCCTGAACCTGAGAATATATTTTACCTTACATGGTAAAAAGGAACTTTGCAGAAGTGATTAAGGATTTGCATGAAATGGTAGAGACTCCTGGAGTATCTAAATGGGTCCAGTCTAATGAAAAACTCCTTATAAGTGAATAACAAGGGCAGAAACTTGAGTGATCCACCAACAAGCTAAATAAACTCAGGAAGTGGATTCTCCATTAGAGCCTCCCTCTGTAGGATGCATTGTCAGCACCTTGATTGTAATCTGTTCAGATGCGTATGAAAATTCTCAACTATAGAGCTGTTTGGAATAAATCCATATTGTGTTAAACCACTATTAAACTGTAATTTTTATAACAACAGTATAAAACTGTTTTACCAAACTATGTCAGTGATAATAATAGTATAATTATAGTAATTGTATATAGTTCAATAGTTTAATTAGCACAGTTTGTGTCTCAGTGTGTGTATTGTACATATATTGACTCATTACACATCTGTACTCTTTGATTTAAGAATTTATTGTTACTCGCATGTTAGATAGAAGGAAACCTAGGAACTAAATGCTTAAGTACCTTTCCCAAACACATTTTATTAAAAGCATCAATGACAGAATTTGTGTTTAATTTTCTCCTTTCTTCAGTTAATATTATACTTTTTTGTAAACAGTTGATAACACAACATAATATATTTCAAATTTTGAAATAAACCTATTAAATATAAAAATGAGTTATTGAAATACATTATTAATTGAAATAGGTGGAGCTTTTAAAATCAATTCATATATCCATTTCTTATTTTAATTCACTTATTTCTAAAATCAGACTAAACTTAGAAGCTATTTTTATATGTTCATTTCTGATTTGTTTAATTTAATAATATATGCATAAAATAATTGGAATATAATAGATTGAAACAGAGAAAAAATGGATTGTTCTGGCAGTGTTTCTAAATTCTTTGAATTTCTTTGAAAGCTGCATGCTCCAAATCACACAATGATATATCACTAAAAAATTATTTTGAAGATCTCTCCATTAACTACTAAATAAGACCTTCCAATTTGGTAAGACCAAATAATCTTACACACAATTTATCTATACACTGTAACATGTACAGACATACTTGCTTTGAATTGTGGTAAATAATTCCTACAGAAACTCTGGTTGAATCCACTCTACTGAAAGCATAGGCCAAATCATATATTCGTTGCAGCTATTTGACTTTTTGCAACCCGCATGGACTGTAGCCAGCCAGGCTCCTCTGTCCAAGGAATTTTCCCAGGCAAGAATACTGGAGTGCATTGCCATTTCATTCTCCAAAAGATATTCCCAGTCTTAGGGATCTAGCCTATGTCTCTTGCATTGGCAGGTGGATTCTTTACCACTGAGCCTCTGGAGAAGCCCTCCATAGAAACAGATACACCTGAAAACCAACTTGGACATTTATTTATTTATTCATTTTCCTAATCTGTAGTTGTCAGCTTAGATGAAAAACCAGGTGAGTCAGAAATAGGATAGAGTAGCTCCCAAATTTCAGATACCTGATTGGTACTGCAAGTTAAATTTGCAGTTCTCTATTATATGGTGATAGGAAGTTTGCTTTTTACCAATTTATGCTTTTTGCACATACAGTGATACTTGCTCTGTGTTCATGGAGGCAAATGCTCTTGAGGAAAATAAAAATAGCTCACATTAAAAATATTACTTACAATGTGTGACGGACTACTTGAAGTGAATATATTATTTCTTCAGATCTTTATAACCACTCTCAAAATTGGTGATCATACAGTTCTTTAAGTGTTGCAAATTAGGAAATGGAAGACTAGAGGATCAGAGTAAACTAATGAGGACCACCCTTTTGAGAAAAGGTTGAATCAAGATTCCAAGCCAGAGGGTGTGAATCTAGAGGCTGAGTTCTTACATTTGTTATGCTAATGGATTGGGATGTAAATCTAGTTTTGTTGTGGGTAGAAATTGTGAAAACAAGAAAAAGGGTTCAAAGAAATTCTCACTTTTATAATGCTTTTGGAAAAAGAAAGTGATATATCACTGCACTGATTAGTTGATTCCCTTTGCCACTCATGACATTTTATCAAAAATAGATCAGCTGGCTGGATATGCGGAAGTCAGTTTCAAAATATTTTATATTTCCCCCTTTTTCACATGAAGCTAGTTACACTGGTTTACTACTCACCAATCAAAAATTGGTCTTAGACAGTCAGTCATCCAGAAAATACTCACTTTCCTTTTTAGGCTGGAGGCTAAGGGTACAGGATGTGGATTCTTCCATCCAATTCAACTAAATCGTATGATATGTAGAGTAACAAAATGTGCAGGTATTTCTTTTGTGTGCAAGTGTGTGACTGCTCAGGTGACATCACAGTCATTTCCACCAGTTGTTATGAAAAGATGCATTTCAGCAATACTAGCATAATAATTCAGTTGTTTGCAGAATAATCCTCAGTGTGAACCAGTCTTTTTTTTGTTGTTTGCTTGTTTTATTCCACAACAATTAATGACCTGTGATACCAGCAGCAAAGATGTCCTATACCTGAATGCAAGAACTCAGCATTTCCCTAAACTATCCAGAGAGGATCAGGGAGATGTGGGGAAGAGAGTGACAGAAAGAAAAAGAAAAATGGAAAAGAAAAGAAAAAACCAGAAAGTAAGAGATATTCTTTCCTCCAAATCATTGATTATATAATCAGAAATAATAGTGTCATCTGGGACTTCTGGCTGTTTCTGTTCTGAGAACTTGTTCACTCAGGATAGAGTCAGGCCTCCAGGACCAATGATGAGCTTCAGAATTAAATTCAGACAGCTCAGTCAGACCACACTGAAGATATCCTGCAGTAAGAATGTCTTAGTCTATGATACTCACATTCTTTTATAAGGAACATTTTTTCAAGGCCTATTGTACATGTAAAACCTTGGGGATCATACAGTTCTTTAAGTGTTGCAAATTAGGAAATGGAAGACTAGAGGATCAGAGTAAACTAATGAGGACCACCCTTTTGAGAAAAGGTTGAATCAAGATTCCAAGCCAGAGGGTGTGAATCTAGAGGCTGAGTTCTTACATTTGTTATGCTAATGGATTGGGATGTAAATCTAGTTTTGTTGTGGGTAGAAATTGTGAAAACAAGAAAAAGGGTTCAAAGAAATTCTCACTTTTATAATGCTTTTGGAAAAAGAAAGTGATATATCACTGCACTGATTAGTTGATTCCCTTTGCCACTCATGACATTTTATCAAAAATAGATCAGCTGGCTGGATATGCGGAAGTCAGTTTCAAAATATTTTATATTTCCCCTTATTCACATGAAGCTAGTTACACTGGTTTACTACTCACCAATCAAAAATTGGTCTTAGACAGTCAGTCATCCAGAAAATACTCACTTTCCTTTTTAGGCTGGAGGCTAAGGGTACAGGATGTGGATTCTTCCATCCAATTCAACTAAATCGTATGATATGTAGAGTAACAAAATGTGCAGGTATTTCTTTTGTGTGCAAGTGTGTGACTGCTCAGGTGACATCACAGTCATTTCCACCAGTTGTTATGAAAAGATGCATTTCAGCAATACTAGCATAATAATTCAGTTGTTTGCAGAATAATCCTCAGTGTGAACCAGTCTTTTTTTTGTTGTTTGCTTGTTTTATTCCACAACAATTAATGACCTGTGATACCAGCAGCAAAGATGTCCTATACCTGAATGCAAGAACTCAGCATTTCCCTAAACTATCCAGAGAGGATCAGGGAGATGTGGGGAAGAGAGTGACAGAAAGAAAAAGAAAAATGGAAAAGAAAAGAAAAAACCAGAAAGTAAGAGATATTCTTTCCTCCAAATCATTGATTATATAATCAGAAATAATAGTGTCATCTGGGACTTCTGGCTGTTTCTGTTCTGAGAACTTGTTCACTCAGGATAGAGTCAGGCCTCCAGGACCAATGATGAGCTTCAGAATTAAATTCAGACAGCTCAGTCAGACCACACTGAAGATATCCTGCAGTAAGAATGTCTTAGTCTATGATACTCACATTCTTTTATAAGGAACATTTTTTCAAGGCCTATTGTACATGTAAAAGCTCTGTTGTTACTCTTAAGTCTACTGTTGTTTTGAGTTTAAACATAAAAATTAAAAGCATTGCAATACACTACCATTACTACTAAACATAAAATGTCAGATAAAAGTACCTTGAAGTTACTAGATAGAGCTTAATGTCCATCTTTTAACATTATTATTGATCATGACATTTAATGTTATATTTTAGATATTTACTTTATGGTGGATAAAACCATCAAATAAAGACAGCAGTGTCTTAAAACTTCAGTTACTGGGTAAATTATTTCTAGCTTGCAGCCCCTCATTAATTCAATTACAGCAGTTAAGTAGGAGATATGGTTTCTAATAGAGAAAATAAATCAATTGTAAAAAGGCCAGATGTCTATAGTTCTATTCACAGCCGAGTTTATGTTTTCTCTTTATACCTTAGCAAAATGTATGTGATTCGTGATAGTTATCCTTCTGAGACATACAAAATGATCACTACCTTAAAAAGATGGGACCAATGTGAGATCCACAGGAAGAATGGTTTTTCCTGATCACACATCCCAACTCATGCCACGGCTAGAAGTCCCAGTCATAAACACTCACAGGGTCTGCTATCCTTTCCTGAGGTGGCATGAGATTTCAGATCCCCAGACAGATACAATATTGTACTAACCCTAATTTAAGTGTTAATCTGGGTGGACAGCCACTCCTGGAGGCTCCCTTTTCCAGATTTTAACTCCATCACTTGTAAAATAGAGATTTGGAAAAAAAAAAAAAACCTTAAAAATTTTATTTGGAATTTAACTGTTAATACTATCAGCGACTAACACTTTCACTTTCATAACTGATTACCATTTCATCAGAACACATCAGATTTTTAGAAATTATGGGCTTCCCTGGTGACTCAGCCATAAAGAATCTGCCTGCAATGCAGTACTCTGGAGAAGGGCATGGCAACCACTCCAGTATTCTTGCCTGGAGAATTCCATGGACAGAGGCAGGCTAGTCTATAGGGTTGCAAAGAGTCAGAAACTGAAGGGACTTAGCATGCATACACGCACCCATATGCTCCAAAGTAACTCCAGTTTTTGACTTAATGTGCCTCTGCAACACAGCGGCTAACGTGTGAGAAAAACTGATACTGAGGCATAGACAAATCTTGATAAACTCCGGGCTCCTGCTTAATTTCACTTTCCCAAAGCTGAATTTAATCAATAAAGAAAAGTATTTTCACTATCTATAAAATGTGGGCAAATCACAAAGAATTATTTGGAGAAAGTTCCTCAACAAAGATTACATGTTATGTAATTACACTTACATAAAATTCTAAAAGGCAAAACTACAATGACAGCAAGTAAAATAAATGGTTTCCCTCAAACAAAGATTTAAAAATGTGTATGTAATTAGCACTTAGCATAAAATTCAACAAAAGACCAAAATGGGAGATATGGTTTCTAATAGAGAAAATAAATCAATTGTAAAAAGGCCAGATGTCTATAGTTCTATTCACAGCCGAGTTTATGTTTTCTCTTTATACCTTAGCAAAATGTATGTGATTCGTGATAGTTATCCTTCTGAGACATACAAAATGATCACTACCTTAAAAAGATGGGACCAATGTGAGATCCACAGGAAGAATGGTTTTTCCTGATCACACATCCCAACTCATGCCACGGCTAGAAGTCCCAGTCATAAACACTCACAGGGTCTGCTATCCTTTCCTGAGGTGGCATGAGATTTCAGATCCCCAGACAGATACAATATTGTACTAACCCTAATTTAAGTGTTAATCTGGGTGGACAGCCACTCCTGGAGGCTCCCTTTTCCAGATTTTAACTCCATCACTTGTAAAATAGAGATTTGGAAAAAAAAAAAAAAAAACCTTAAAGATTTTATTTGGAATTTAACTGTTAATACTATCAGCGACTAACACTTTCACTTTCATAACTGATTACCATTTCATCAGAACACATCAGATTTTTAGAAATTATGGGCTTCCCTGGTGACTCAGCCATAAAGAATCTGCCTGCAATGCAGTACTCTGGAGAAGGGCATGGCAACCACTCCAGTATTCTTGCCTGGAGAATTCCATGGACAGAGGCAGGCTAGTCTATAGGGTTGCAAAGAGTCAGAAACTGAAGGGACTTAGCATGCATACACGCACCCATATGCTCCAAAGTAACTCCAGTTTTTGACTTAATGTGCCTCTGCAACACAGCGGCTAACGTGTGAGAAAAACTGATACTGAGGCATAGACAAATCTTGATAAACTCCGGGCTCCTGCTTAATTTCACTTTCCCAAAGCTGAATTTAATCAATAAAGAAAAGTATTTTCACTATCTATAAAATGTGGGCAAATCACAAAGAATTATTTGGAGAAAGTTCCTCAACAAAGATTACATGTTATGTAATTACACTTACATAAAATTCTAAAAAGGCAAAACTACAATGACAGCAAGTAAAATAAATGGTTTCCAAAAGCTGTGTGTAAAGGAGGAGATTGTCTGCAAAGTATCAGAAATGGACTTTCTGGATGAAAGAAGCGATTTTAGTGGCTGCTGTAAAAATGCCTAACTATTTACAAAGTCTTCAAATGATCCAATTAAAATAGGTGCATTTTATTGTGTATTGATTATAACTCAATCAAAAGACCAAAATACATATTTTATCAATTAGGTGTTTTCTGTATAGAGTTTATCCTAAAGAGATTAATTCTACTAAAACATTAGAAGTTCCAAGGATCAGTGACCCACACTAAAACCACAAAAATAAAAACTCAACTTTTGATCAATCATCAGATATAGGTCTATTTCATCTCAAAGAACAGGTTATATTCAGTCCATATTTTAGAATTAAAATATCCTGCTATAAACATGACAAGGCAAATCTGACAATTAAAACAATTTAATTTTTATTATATTTAGTAAAAATATTTTACTACATATCTCACAAAATATCCTAAGAATAATAGGATTCATCTCTATATTTCTCAAATATTTAAGAGAAAATTTTCATTCAAATAATGTACACCTAAATTTCTAAAGTGCAACCCCACCTGGCAATAGTAGAAAAGCATTTGACAATATCTAGCATGCAATAATGATAAAACTCTCTGAACACCAGAAATAGAGGAAGATGTCTTCATTTACATAAAAAAATCTATATAAAACTGGCAATGAACATCATACTTAATGATATGCTTTCCCTAATAGTGAGACCCGTTGACCATTTCTATTCAGTATCTTAAGAAGTCTTGGTTAATGCAATAAGGAAAGGATATAAAAGGCATACAGATTATAAAGGAAGAAACAAAACTGTATTTATTTACATATTATATAACTGACAGAAATAACTTTTGAGACTCATAAGCAATTGCAGTAAGATTTCAGGATACAAGGTTAATGTAAAATACCTATTATTTTCTTCTATACTCAAAATGAACAATTGTTATCTCAAATTAAAAATACAATACCATTTATAATAGCAACAAAAGAAATAAAATATTTAGGTATAAATCTAACAGAAATATAGAGGATCTATGTCAGTGAAAGTGTTAGTCACTCATTTGTGTCCAACTCTTTTGTGCCCCCATGGACTGTAGCCTGCCAAGCTCCTCTGTCCATGGGGTTTCTCAGGCAAGAATACTGGAGTAGGTTACCATTTCCTTCTTTAAGGGATCATCCTGACCCAAGGATTGATCAGGGTATCCTGCATTGCAGGCGAATTCTTTATAATCTGAGCCACCAGGGAAGCCCTGGGAAAGCTTTTAGAACAATAGCACTAAATAAAATCTATGAGGGTGAGGTTGCAGAGTGACAGAAACTAAACGTTAATCTCCGAAGAATCACCAAATTTGAAATTGTGGGAATGAGCAGAAGCAAGCAAAGTCTGACTTGAGAATTAGGAAGAAACTAAGAAGAGTAGAATATCAGAGTGTAGAAACGCTTGTACAAGATTTGCCCCCAGATATTCTTTCCCCTTAAACAGGAAAATCCATGTTGCCCTATGCAACCTGGGAAAGCTCAACTCACGTATAGGGATGTAGCGAACCTATGCATGTATACTTGGTCACTTCAGTTGTATCTGTCTCTTTGAAATCGTACTGACTGCAGCCCACCAGGCTCCTCAGTCCATGACATTCTCCAGGCAAGAATATTGGAGGGCATTGCCATGCCCTCCTGCAGGGGCTCTTCCTGACCCAGGAACTGAATCTGCATTCCTGTGACCCCTGCATTGCAGGACCACTGAGCCACCAGGGACGCCCCAGTGAATTTATAATCTGTACCAAATGTACTTGAAAGACAATCAGAAACATCTCTCTTTTCAAAAAATCCAACCCTAATCGGTAATTTTATCCAAAAGGGACATATACTAATCAAAGCTTGTCTTAAATTTTCTTCTTTTACTCTCAAAATTTCACTCTTCGAAATCTTTCAAATCTCAGCCTGAAGAAAGTGTTAGCAACTGACTCCCTTACTTTGGGAAGGTCTGAATTACCAGTTTATCATTAACGCTATAATGTGATTTTAGTCCCTTGGACAAGAGCAACCAGAAGACATATGTAAAATTCTTAAGTGTAACCATTGCATTTTTAAAGTAATCTTGTGGGTTCACTTATTAGCTGATGAAATGATAAATTTCCAAAAACAATAGCCTTAGATACATTGCTAATTTTGAGTATATATTATGCCTTTTATGGGAGTCTTAGGTACTTTCCTCTCTCAACTCACAGTTACAGGCCAATTACTGAAAGAAGAGTATGGAAAATATTCACCTCCTGTGACCTATGTGGTAATAACATTAAGTGAAAAAGCTCACAGCTAAATATTCTAGTGAACAAGTCATTTAAAGCAAACGCTAGTAACTCAAGGTTTAAAAGAGCCCTTTGCATTATTGAAAACAATCAATGATGAGTATTTCCATATTATAGGAAGTTCTCTCACTTAAAAGACTTATTCAGGAACTTAACTTCATAATGCCACAAAATATAAAAGACAGCCACTTAATTAAAAAAAAAAAACTGGTCAATGAAAGATATAAGACTTCATCCTTATCGTTTCTCTCTAAATAATTTAAAATATTAAATACAGTTTATAGCATAATATCTCCAAACATAATTGCAGTGATATTTTCAAATACAGAAAAACCAGAGAATTCTCTGAATTCAAATATATTTTTAATTAACCTTAAAGGAAATTTGAATTTATGAGACATTATTCCCACATAACTGAGAAGAAGGATTTAGATTGTCTTTTAACATGATGCCACTGGATTGCTATTTTCAACAGAAATTTGAATGAAGTGGAAAAAATAGAAATAAGACTGACATAGGAAGAAGACTGGGCTGAAAGTGAGGAATTAAGGATTTCATACTATTGTCAACTTCCAAATGTTTCTGCTTTAGAGCTGAACACTAGGCTGTGTTGTGACAGGAAAGAATGTGATGCAATACATGAGTGCTGTTAAAGACAGAGACTCGCTGAGCAGTGTGAGAACAACGGTTCAGTAGAAAATTGTCCAGGGGGATTCCCTGGTGGTCCAGTGGGTAAGGACACCGCCTTGCAGTGCAAGGGGTGCCGGTTCGATCCCTGGCCTGCGAGGATCCCACATGCTGCGGAGCGACTGGGCCTGTGTGTTCAACTACCGAGCTGGAGTTCTGGAGCGCATGCGCCCTAAATCGGTGCTCTGCAACAAGAGAGGCCGCAGCAATGGGAGGCCCACACAGGCCAAAGAGCAAAGATAGATGGAAATAAAAATGAAAGACCAATAGAAGTGGCCAAAAAAAAAAAAAAAGGAAAAAGAATCTACCTGCAATGCAAGCGTCCACAACCCACTCCAGTATTCTTACCTGGAGAATCACCATGGACAGAGAAGCCTGGTGAGTTACAGTCCATGGGGCTGCAAAAAGTCAGACAAAACCAAGCAAACACAGCACATCATGGGTAACATAGTTCACCATATGGTCAGTAGGGTAGCATATTTTTTGAGATACCAATCGGACCTAACAGTGAAAGTTGCTCAGTCATGTCTGACTATGACCCGTTGACCATCCACGGAGTTCCTCAGGCAAGAATACTGGAGTGGGCAACCTTTCACTTCTCCAGGGAATCTTCTGCAGGGATCAAAGCCAGGTCTCCCACACTGCAGGTGGAGTTTTAAGGCCTGCACATAGTATGTGTTTGAGTATGACCGGGTATTAAATGGGCAAATAATGGACGAAGAAAGAGAAAATGTTGGAGACATGCATGTTTCCTGTGACTGCTGTTAACAAATACCTATAAACTGTATGGTTTTAAAGCACACATCCTTGGTCTTCACATCCTCTCCCTGTGTGTCCCATCTCCTTCTGCATCTCTCTATTATTAACTTTCTTGGCAAAAATCCTCTTTCCAAATAAGGTTCATTTACAGAAATTGGGACTTTACGACTTTGAGGGCCTTTATTGACATTGCAAGGTATTTAAAAGAAACTTTGTTTTAATGAATATTTGATAGAGTCCAGAGAATAAAAGAAGATATAAGAGGGTTGATACATGGAGAAGAAACAAACTGTTTACATATGCTATATGTATTTGGTTGGGCAACAGGTTTGTTTGGGTTTTTAGGTAAAATGTTAGAGAATAAGCCAAGTGAACACCAAGGCAACTGAAAACTAGGCTCAAAACCACAGACTAATTTACATTTTAAAAACTATATATATTAATATGTATAGATGGATTTATAATATATTCCACAAATATGTTAACAGTAATTATTTCTTTTTGGTACTGTTAGGTTGATTTTTAAAGTCATTTAGTTTATATTGTTTCTATATTCAACAGAAACAAAATTAAATTTTAAAGAACTTGTATTATTTTATTTCATATATGAAACCTTTTAGACACTCCGTGGAATGAAAATTTACTTAAAATATTTAGAATAAAATATGGCATTGCAGATCACGCAGTAGCATAAGGATTGTCCTAAGTTAGAGCAACCCTAGCTTCCTCAAAATGAGTTTGTTGTTTTAGAACAAAACACCATGTAGTCCTAACTACCCGTGGACTTGCACATCATGGGTAACATAGTTCACCATATGGTCAGTAGGGTAGCATATTTTTTGAGATACCAATCGGACCTAACAGTGAAAGTTGCTCAGTCATGTCTGACTATGACCCGTTGACCATCCACGGAGTTCCTCAGGCAAGAATACTGGAGTGGGCAACCTTTCACTTCTCCAGGGAATCTTCTGCAGGGATCAAAGCCAGGTCTCCCACACTGCAGGTGGAGTTTTAAGGCCTGCACATAGTATGTGTTTGAGTATGACCGGGTATTAAATGGGCAAATAATGGACGAAGAAAGAGAAAATGTTGGAGACATGCATGTTTCCTGTGACTGCTGTTAACAAATACCTATAAACTGTATGGTTTTAAAGCACACATCCTTGGTCTTCACATCCTCTCCCTGTGTGTCCCATCTCCTTCTGCATCTCTCTATTATTAACTTTCTTGGCAAAAATCCTCTTTCCAAATAAGGTTCATTTACAGAAATTGGGACTTTACGACTTTGAGGGCCTTTATTGACATTGCAAGGTATTTAAAAGAAACTTTGTTTTAATGAATATTTGATAGAGTCCAGAGAATAAAAGAAGATATAAGAGGGTTGATACATGGAGAAGAAACAAACTGTTTACATATGCTATATGTATTTGGTTGGGCAACAGGTTTGTTTGGGTTTTTAGGTAAAATGTTAGAGAATAAGCCAAGTGAACACCAAGGCAACTGAAAACTAGGCTCAAAACCACAGACTAATTTACATTTTAAAAACTATATATATTAATATGTATAGATGGATTTATAATATATTCCACAAATATGTTAACAGTAATTATTTCTTTTTGGTACTGTTAGGTTGATTTTTAAAGTCATTTAGTTTATATTGTTTCTATATTCAACAGAAACAAAATTAAATTTTAAAGAACTTGTATTATTTTATTTCATATATGAAACCTTTTAGACACTCCGTGGAATGAAAATTTACTTAAAATATTTAGAATAAAATATGGCATTGCAGATCACGCAGTAGCATAAGGATTGTCCTAAGTTAGAGCAACCCTAGCTTCCTCAAAATGAGTTTGTTGTTTTAGAACAAAACACCATGTAGTCCTAACTACCCGTGGACTTGAACATCAGTAATCAGATAGCAGAGGGAGTGCGTGTTAACACTGTCAAAAGCTTGGCAATTTATTTTTCCTAACTGAAATCTCCTTCACTTGTTGGTAGATAATACTCCTCAGCTCTCTCTTTGTCTCAGTGGGAGTCTCTGACCTGAGGTTTATGTGATATTATAATGTACCTAAGCCCCTTCAGATGAAAGGGATATTGGTACAAGATACTAATAAGCATTTTAATTATAAAATAGTCTCAGCACTAAGATATTTGTTAGCATCAGAAACTGGAAATACGCAGTTTAAATATAAAACTGTCAAAAGCATTTAGTTTGGGAAGTATTTTGGGCACATTGGTGAAAAGGCATTGGCTTGAAGTATAACTAGTCTAATTCATTTTTAAAATCATGAAAGAAATTATGCAATGACCCAATGCAAGCAAACAGATAAGAATGTTAATTTGGAGCTTTATCGATCCAAGGGAATGAAATTGAGTGACAAAAGTCTCTGTCAGGTAAAAGACAACATAATTAAATTGATTTCCATGGAGATGTAAGAAGATGGATCTTAGTGATGCTTGTTATTGACATGCTGTATTTGGAAAAAAAGACAATTGTGTTAGTATGTTCCTCCATAATGATTACATATTGGTGATATTAATCTGCCTGCTTTTCAAAAATGGTACATCAATGCGTAATGTCTCCCATTTTCTCAAAACTACAAAAATGTTTGCACTACTGCCTTTTATGAGTATTATGTGTTGTTCATGTTGTTATTTGCCATGAGATAAAACTGTCAGTACTCATATTAATTTTTTAGTGTATTATTGCCCTTAAAGGTTCTTATTTGTTGTTTTACAAAATGTTAGCAGTACCTCCAAGTGACAGTATTCCCATTACTTTTAAATAAAATAAAGGGCAAGTTCTGATGGTTCATAGGCTCTTCTCTGCATTTATTGACATTTTAAATTCAAATGTCAAACTTAATAGTGATACAAGCGAATGTTTTCATAATGAATGGAATAGATGAACTTTTGAAAGCAGATTGTGGTCAGTGGGTTAATAAAATGCAAGAATTTGGGGATGACTTTGGGCAATATAATTTTATGTGCAATAATCAGAGAAATAAATCCTGATTCTAACACAGACAAGTAATTTATCCTCAATTAATCCCACCCAAATAGATTGTCTCTAAAGTGATGTGGTTTCATGACATCGCTGTTACTTACTGTTTCCTGAGGTGTAAAGATACCAACACAGCAAATATTTCAAACAGGAAGAGCATTTTTATCTACAATTGTGCCTGCGGCTATACCTCTGAAACTTGAATGTGTGTAGAAATGGCCTTAGGATCCTGTCTCTGATTGAAGAAGTCAGACTTGGGGCCCAAGATTCTGTAGTTCTGAATGCCACTACAGTTTTTAAAGTTGCACTTTTGAGTAGCAAGACCCCACAGTGCATCAGAGACACCTGCCTTTAAACAGAGTTATTATCAGATGTAAAAAGCCTGATGGAGGAAGTCTGGGACCACAGAGAGCAAGTTAGAGAGTAGATTGTTATTAGTGTAGAGATTTTTCAAATGAAGTTTCCAAAAATGATCCACATAATTGTCAGATTAACATTTTTCCTAACTTTGGCTATAATTTCTTGATCATTGATGTCTTCTCGAAATCTCTTTAAAGCAATGCCTCTGGCAGTAATAAACAGAGTTCAAAAATTTTAAAGGAGTCAGTACTCTCTGTTGCTTGTAAAGTGCAACAAAGAGAAGGTTTGTGAAAAATTAGAGGGTTTCCATTTGATACCTGCCACTTGTAAGGTGGGTGATCCTAGGAATAAATGTAACTTTCTTTTCCTTTTTGGAAACCAGAAAAAACATATTTTATGTAAGATTCAAAAAAAATATGGTCAAAAACAACTTTTAAATTGTTCCAATGAAAATGAATATGAGTATTTTGGATATTTTAAAATGTTGTGGCGACCTCCCTAAAACCTATTTAAAAATATTTCTGAATTTATACAAAATACACTACAATGGTAACATTTTGGATGCTAGCAGGCAAAAGCCAGGATATCTATTATATATGTAGATACAAACATATAAATATGAAAATAGATTGTTTTGAAATAAAAGAGGAAAAATAAAGCATTTACAAAGAGACAGCATAATAAAATTGTAAAAGGACAAGTTATTTAATTTCTATACCTCAATTTCCTCATCTGTATAGCAGGGGTATTTTTATCTGCCTCAAGACATTGTTCTGAATATTAACACATGCAGACATCCAAGAACTATGACTCACAGATAATAATTTCTCAGTAAATGTTAGTTATTATCATCTGAATTTTTGCTACAGTTAAAATTATCTTTGTGAATGATCAGTATTTCCAAGTGATATTTGGGAATGTCAACAGTAATATTTTTCAGTCTCTTCAAAATCAAAGTGTTCAAACCCGTACTTATTAGGTTTATCATTAATATTCTTCTCTATGTACTGATTATCAACTCTTCTCACCTAATAAACAACCAAGAAAACCTTTTACAAAGCAAAGCTGAGTTTAGTAAGTCTAATGCAGTAATGGAAAACATGACTTTGGCAGAATCTCAATACATCTCAGAATAGAGAGTTTGGGAAAAGGTACTAACATTGATTGAAAGATGGGAAACTGATCAGAATTGGACAATTAATGACATGATTCACGATTGATGGGCCTTCTCCAGGGTCTCAGTGGTAAAGAAGCTGTCTGTCATGTAGGAGACATTCCAGGAGACACAGGTTTGATCCCTAGGTGGAGAAGATCTGGAGGAGGAAATGGCAACCCTCTCCAGTATTATTGACTGGAAAATCCTATGGACTGAAGAGTCTGGTGAGCTACAGTCTATAGTGTTGCAAAGTGTCAGACACGACTGAGCACTCATGCAGGGCAGAGATGGAGAGAGAGTGGGTAAAAGTGAACCATGATAAATAAACTGCTGCCTGATAAGCAAGCTCTTTGCCCAGATGAGCAATCTATTGTTCAAATAAGACCTGATGACTCAGACAAAAAGCTATCTCAATTTTCTGAAAGTTTATGAGGGAGGTAGGGAAAATATTTCCCAGGTAATGCTAGTGGTAAAGAACCCGCCTGCCATGCAGAAGTTGCAAGAGATGTAGGTTCAATTCCTGGGTTGAGAAGGTCCTCTTGGAGTAGGAAATGGCAGCCTACTCCAGTATTCTTGCCTGTAAAATTTCATGGACAGAGGAGCCTGGAGGGCTACAGCCCATGGGGTCACAAAGAGTTGGACACAGTTGAGCACATGGTGTCATAGAACAAGCCATTTTGATGGAGCTAGTGATCTTATCTCCCGTGCCACAAATTCTATTCTAAATTAATAATATGTTTACCTGCCAGGTGACAAAACAGAAATAGATTTTAGTCCCCAATTTTTTCCTTGCCCTCTAATTCATGTGTTTAATTTATCATCAGCTATGTAAAAGTTATTTTTTATATAATTAAAAAAATTTTTGGCCTCTTTTATTGTTTTTTTTTTTTTAAATTCATTCATTTTCATCCATCTTTATACTTTGGCCAGTGTGGGCCTCCCATTACAGTGGCCTTACTCGTTGCAAAGCACCAGCTCTGGGCTCATGCTCTCCAACATGTGGACTCATAGTGATTGGACGCATTGGTCCAGCTGCTCCATGGTATTTTCCCGTGCTAGGGATCAAACTGGCACCCCTTGCATTTCAAGGTGTACTTTTCGGCTAGATCACCAGGGAAGTCTCATAAAAGCTATTTTTTGAATGAAATTCTATCTATGTTTTCAGATATCATGTCTGGACTAACTACCACAGTGGCTTAACTTTTTCCTTAGTTTCAAAACTATCGTCCCTGCAAACAATGTCTATATTATATTTAGAGTGTAATTGTAGAATTATTACTCCTTTCCTTAATATTTTCCTTGTCTATGGAGTAAAACACATTCTGTTTAATAAGAAATAGTAGACTTTTATGATGTATGTAAAGGCTAGATTTAAAGCCTTAAATCCTCCATACTCATATGGGTACCCAACACTATTCAGTACATATTCTGCTTTATTTTTCTTTTGAACCTCTGTTCCTAATGAACTAAGTTACTTACTTTACCTGATGACTCAGACAAAAAGCTATCTCAATTTTCTGAAAGTTTATGAGGGAGGTAGGGAAAATATTTCCCAGGTAATGCTAGTGGTAAAGAACCCGCCTGCCATGCAGAAGTTGCAAGAGATGTAGGTTCAATTCCTGGGTTGAGAAGGTCCTCTTGGAGTAGGAAATGGCAGCCTACTCCAGTATTCTTGCCTGTAAAATTTCATGGACAGAGGAGCCTGGAGGGCTACAGCCCATGGGGTCACAAAGAGTTGGACACAGTTGAGCACATGGTGTCATAGAACAAGCCATTTTGATGGAGCTAGTGATCTTATCTCCCGTGCCACAAATTCTATTCTAAATTAATAATATGTTTACCTGCCAGGTGACAAAACAGAAATAGATTTTAGTCCCCAATTTTTTCCTTGCCCTCTAATTCATGTGTTTAATTTATCATCAGCTATGTAAAAGTTATTTTTTATATAATTAAAAAAATTTTTGGCCTCTTTTATTGTTTTTTTTTTTTTTAAATTCATTCATTTTCATCCATCTTTATACTTTGGCCAGTGTGGGCCTCCCATTACAGTGGCCTTACTCGTTGCAAAGCACCAGCTCTGGGCTCATGCTCTCCAACATGTGGACTCATAGTGATTGGACGCATTGGTCCAGCTGCTCCATGGTATTTTCCCGTGCTAGGGATCAAACTGGCACCCCTTGCATTTCAAGGTGTACTTTTCGGCTAGATCACCAGGGAAGTCTCATAAAAGCTATTTTTTGAATGAAATTCTATCTATGTTTTCAGATATCATGTCTGGACTAACTACCACAGTGGCTTAACTTTTTCCTTAGTTTCAAAACTATCGTCCCTGCAAACAATGTCTATATTATATTTAGAGTGTAATTGTAGAATTATTACTCCTTTCCTTAATATTTTCCTTGTCTATGGAGTAAAACACATTCTGTTTAATAAGAAATAGTAGACTTTTTATGATGTATGTAAAGGCTAGATTTAAAGCCTTAAATCCTCCATACTCATATGGGTACCCAACACTATTCAGTACATATTCTGCTTTATTTTTTCTTTTGAACCTCTGTTCCTAATGAACTAAGTTATTCCTCTCATGTGCTTAGTAACTTGTAAAGATCCATACCGTGACCAACAGCAATGCTGCAGGAAACAACAGTAGCTTTGAGTTGGAGACTCTATTGCTACAGGTGAGAAGAATTAGATGGTATTTAACCTCATACACCCATTTGAGCAGCTAGTTTTAATAGAAGTTGGTGTGGTGGAGGCAAATTCCATCCACCACTAGTGCCAATATGATGGAATTTTGTCACAGAACAGAGGCTATGCTTAGAGGGCAATGGTAATCATAAAAATGAGTGACCTTCAGGGGGTAGATAATCTGGCTGGTCAATAGCTACATGCAGTGTTTAGATGAATGCATGGAATTCCGTGGTCTTCATGTATTCCTTATAATGTTTCCATCTATCTTTCTATTATTAAAAATTAAAATATTTTTGTCTCTGCTGTTGATCTAAAGTACACAAAGATGTTTAATTGAGTAAAAATCTAAGAGTGCCAACTGATGAAGCCTAATGAAACCTCTGGTAATAGACTCTAGTCCCATGAAGAAAGCCTAATTGGTGTTAAAATTTTACTCTCTATTGTAGTCCTTAGGAATAACTAGGTGCTTGGTAAGCATTTACTAAATAAGGGAAAGAAGAAAGAGTGGAGGAAACAGAGAGGAAGGTAAAGAGGACGGAAGGGATGAAGGAAGAAAGGAATAAATGACGTATTTCAAACTAGAAGAAGAGAAATAAAATTGAAAACGAAATATCAAGGTGTACTTTTCGGCTAGATCACCAGGGAAGTCTCATAAAAGCTATTTTTTGAATGAAATTCTATCTATGTTTTCAGATATCATGTCTGGACTAACTACCACAGTGGCTTAACTTTTTCCTTAGTTTCAAAACTATCGTCCCTGCAAACAATGTCTATATTATATTTAGAGTGTAATTGTAGAATTATTACTCCTTTCCTTAATATTTTCCTTGTCTATGGAGTAAAACACATTCTGTTTAATAAGAAATAGTAGACTTTTATGATGTATGTAAAGGCTAGATTTAAAGCCTTAAATCCTCCATACTCATATGGGTACCCAACACTATTCAGTACATATTCTGCTTTATTTTTCTTTTGAACCTCTGTTCCTAATGAACTAAGTTATTCCTCTCATGTGCTTAGTAACTTGTAAAGATCCATACCGTGACCAACAGCAATGCTGCAGGAAACAACAGTAGCTTTGAGTTGGAGACTCTATTGCTACAGGTGAGAAGAATTAGATGGTATTTAACCTCATACACCCATTTGAGCAGCTAGTTTTAATAGAAGTTGGTGTGGTGGAGGCAAATTCCATCCACCACTAGTGCCAATATGATGGAATTTTGTCACAGAACAGAGGCTATGCTTAGAGGGCAATGGTAATCATAAAAATGAGTGACCTTCAGGGGGTAGATAATCTGGCTGGTCAATAGCTACATGCAGTGTTTAGATGAATGCATGGAATTCCGTGGTCTTCATGTATTCCTTATAATGTTTCCATCTATCTTTCTATTATTAAAAATTAAAATATTTTTGTCTCTGCTGTTGATCTAAAGTACACAAAGATGTTTAATTGAGTAAAAATCTAAGAGTGCCAACTGATGAAGCCTAATGAAACCTCTGGTAATAGACTCTAGTCCCATGAAGAAAGCCTAATTGGTGTTAAAATTTTACTCTCTATTGTAGTCCTTAGGAATAACTAGGTGCTTGGTAAGCATTTACTAAATAAGGGAAAGAAGAAAGAGTGGAGGAAACAGAGAGGAAGGTAAAGAGGACGGAAGGGATGAAGGAAGAAAGGAATAAATGACGTATTTCAAACTAGAAGAAGAAAACTAAAATTGAAAACAAAAGCAGAAAGGACGTTGGCATATGTAAAATGTACTTGCACTCCTGTATTTTTATATATAAAATTCATACTCATCAAATAACAGAAAATATATGTATTTTCACTATGTGAAAAAGTTCAAATTATGTGAAAGTTGCTTTTTTTGAGAAAAATCTGAGACATACTATAATTTCTGATTTGCACTGATTCCAAATTAGGAAGGGAGTACAACAAGGCTGTATATTGCCATCTTACTTATTTAAATTATATGCAGAGTACACAATGTGAAATGCCAGGCTAGATGCATCACCAGCTAGAGTCAAGATTGTGAGGAGAAATATCAACAACCTCAAATATGCAGATGACACCACCCTAATGGCAGAAAGCAAAGAAGAACCATAGATCTTCTTGAGGAGAGTGAAAGAGGAGAGTGAAAAAACTAACTTAAAACTCAACCCTGTAAAAACTAAGATCATGGCATCTACTCTCAACACTTAATGGTAAATGGGAGGGGGAAAGTGTAAGAAACTGTGACAGAGTTTACTTTCTTGGGCTCTAAAACCACTATGGACAATGACTGGAGACCCCAAATTAAAAGAGGCTTGCTCCTTGGAAGGAAAGCTGTGACAAACCTTGACAGCATATTAAAAAGCAGAGACATTTTGCCAAAAGCCTCCAGTCCTGTGGTCATTGCTGAGTTTCTCAAATTTACTGACCTACTGAGTGCAGCACTTTAACATTATCATCTTTTAGGATTTGAAATAGCTCAGCTGGAATTCCATCACTTCCACTTGCTTTGTTTGCAGTAATACTTCCTAAGGCCATCCGACTTCACACTTAGGAAGTCTGGCTTTAGGTTGACTGATCCCACCATACTAGTTATCTGGGTCATTAGGTCTTTTAGATACAGTTTTTCTGTGTATTCTTGACACCTCTTCTTAATCTCTTTTACTTCTATTAGGTTCATTCCCTTTCTGTCCTTTATGGTGCCCATCTTTGTATGAAATATTTCCTAGGTATCTCTAATTTTGTTGAAGATATTTCTAGTTTTTCCCATTCTATTGTTTTCCTTTATTTTTTTGCATTGTCTACTTATGAAGGTTTTCTTATCTCTCGTTGCTGTTATCTGGAGCTTTGCATTCAGTTGTCTGTATCTTTTCTCCTTTGCTTTTTGCTTCTCTTTTTTTGGTATTTGTAAGGGCTCCTCAGACAACCATTTTGCCTTGTTGCATTTCTTTTTCTTGGGATGATTTTGTTCATTGCCTGCTGTGGAATGTTATGAACCTCTGTCCATAGTTCTTCAGGCACTCTATAAGATCTAATGTCTTCAATCTATTTCTCATTTCCACTGTATAATCATAAGGAATTTGACTTAGATCATAAGTGAATGATCTAGTGATTTTCCCTACTTTCTTCAATTTAAGTCTGAATTTTACAAGTATATCGGCATAAAATAGAATAATTCGTAGCTTTTTAATAATTTTCTAAAGTTAATGTATTTGGTTAAAAAGCGGCCTTGACATTGAATTTTCTGTTTTAAAATTAGATGCAACCACTTTGAAAACTGTAGAACTTTCATCTCTTTTTCCTTTTGCATATGCTAAGTTGGTAACCATCTACCCAAAACGTTTCATATTATAGCCGTTGTCTACAGTTTGATATTTTAAATAGACATCATTGTTTCAGAATTATGTTACAGAAATAAAAGGGAAAATGGAGTTTTCTAGCTTCAAGTGACCTGCAATTCAGTGATCTAAGTTTCTCAGAGTCTCTCAATATTTTAGCCTGAATAATTCTTTGGCATGGGTCTCATCTGTGGCAATTGGAGGTTTTTTCATCCTGTGAAACATAAGTTCCCAGAATTGAGTGCAGCACTTTAACATTATCATCTTTTAGGATTTGAAATAGCTCAGCTGGAATTCCATCACTTCCACTTGCTTTGTTTGCAGTAATACTTCCTAAGGCCATCCGACTTCACACTTAGGAAGTCTGGCTTTAGGTTGACTGATCCCACCATACTAGTTATCTGGGTCATTAGGTCTTTTAGATACAGTTTTTCTGTGTATTCTTGACACCTCTTCTTAATCTCTTTTACTTCTATTAGGTTCATTCCCTTTCTGTCCTTTATGGTGCCCATCTTTGTATGAAATATTTCCTAGGTATCTCTAATTTTGTTGAAGATATTTCTAGTTTTTCCCATTCTATTGTTTTCCTTTATTTTTTTGCATTGTCTACTTATGAAGGTTTTCTTATCTCTCGTTGCTGTTATCTGGAGCTTTGCATTCAGTTGTCTGTATCTTTTCTCCTTTGCTTTTTGCTTCTCTTTTTTTGGTATTTGTAAGGGCTCCTCAGACAACCATTTTGCCTTGTTGCATTTCTTTTTCTTGGGATGATTTTGTTCATTGCCTGCTGTGGAATGTTATGAACCTCTGTCCATAGTTCTTCAGGCACTCTATAAGATCTAATGTCTTCAATCTATTTCTCATTTCCACTGTATAATCATAAGGAATTTGACTTAGATCATAAGTGAATGATCTAGTGATTTTCCCTACTTTCTTCAATTTAAGTCTGAATTTTACAAGTATATCGGCATAAAATAGAATAATTCGTAGCTTTTTAATAATTTTCTAAAGTTAATGTATTTGGTTAAAAAGCGGCCTTGACATTGAATTTTCTGTTTTAAAATTAGATGCAACCACTTTGAAAACTGTAGAACTTTCATCTCTTTTTCCTTTTGCATATGCTAAGTTGGTAACCATCTACCCAAAACGTTTCATATTATAGCCGTTGTCTACAGTTTGATATTTTAAATAGACATCATTGTTTCAGAATTATGTTACAGAAATAAAAGGGAAAATGGAGTTTTCTAGCTTCAAGTGACCTGCAATTCAGTGATCTAAGTTTCTCAGAGTCTCTCAATATTTTAGCCTGAATAATTCTTTGGCATGGGGGTCTCATCTGTGCATTTTGCAAGATTTAGCAGGATCCCTGGTTTCCAATCATTAGATATAAGTTAGCACCTCCCCATAGTTGTGATAATCATAAAGTGTCCCCAGACATTGTCAAATGTCCCTTGGGAGCAAAATCATCTCTAGTTGAGAATCCCTAATGCAACAACCAAAAGGCTTTATAAATATACATTAGGATAGAAGTGACATACTTTTTTCACATTGGTACTTATTTTTCAATAATCAGACCAAATGTGTATTGTTTTAAAAATGGTTTTGTTGTGTTTTGTTTCAGTGTTGTGCTAAAATATAATTATAATTATGCCTTCTGTCCATGCAGTTAGATGATATTAAGTGTTGCTAATAAAAGATACATTTTCATAATAAAATAATTTGACTAAGACAAAAATTGCAGCTCTAGAAACTAAGTGAAATTTATAATCTCATTTTATTAAGTTGCATTGACAAGGAGTTATTAAGCTTCTATAATGGAATAATAGAGCATTCGACATAGAGTGCAGTGAGAATAAATGTCTGGCTACTCAGTATTGTATCTTATGATGGATGCTCGAAGCAGATGATTTCCCAGCTTCTAGTAAAGAAGTTAGAGTGGCACATCCACTTTCATAAATGAAACCCTGGATGAAAATCTTCATTTTCTCATTTAAATATAATTTAAATGACAATCCGTTCAATGAAAGTCACCATTTTATCTCTAAGAAAGTAAAGTGATTTTGTGATGTTTCATTGTTCCTTACAATGGCAACCCACTCCAGTGTTCCTGCCTGGAAAATACCATACTGAACCAGTGCTCTGGAGCCCATGAGCCACCCAAGTGCCTAGATTCCTGTGCTGTGCAGCAAGAGAAGTCACCACAATGAGAAGCCTGGAGTTCTCAACAAAGAGTAGGCTGGGCAGGAATAAAGACCTAGTACAGCCAAAAATAAATAGAAACACATAAATCTTTTAGAAATAAAATCTGCTTTTATTCTCTTCTAGAAAGCACCACATGTTACACTTGATTTCACCTGTAATCTGAAGCAACAACTAATGGGATGCTTAGCCTGGATTTCCTCTTGCCAAGATAAAAACAAAAATTGCCTCTGTGAAGGAATTTGAGGTTGGAACCAAAAGAAAGAGAATCTTGTAATGGAAATTGTGAAATAGACCAACCATGGATTCTCAAAATGTAGTTTCCCACCAGTGGCACCAACTGCTAGATGCTTGTTAGAAATGAAGTTTTAGGCTCCACTCCAGATTTCCTGAATCCAACTCTCATGATGGCATCAGCAGTGTGCTTTGTTCAGCCCTCCAGGTGGTGATGATAATTGTCAACATTTGAGAGCCGCTGGACTCATCTGTCTGTATCAGTATGTTATGGTGGGTTCAGAGTTTGCAAAATGGTATTCTTTGCATCCTCTCCTAGGGGGAATGGAATAGAATATGGTATTTAAGTATCAGACCATACAATTTGGTAAGATCCATTAAGATTCTTCTACCAACTTCTCACCTATATCCGTGCATCAGATGCTCCTTTCTCTTCCCTCTCCTACGAGTGATACAGCATTCTGGACAATCGACACTCAGAGCTGAAAAGTTAGCTTATCAGAGTATTTATCCAGTAAATCTGCTGTCTTCCTCAAAAGGAAAGAATTTCCTGGAAAGGTCCAAGAATTTCATGGCAGCTTCTGAAAGAGTTAGAATCTTCCTCAGATAGTTACACAGCCATGCCAAACCACCCCCATCAAAATGTTAGAAGTATCTTCAGTAATACTCCAAAGTAGAAGTGACCACGAGAGAAGGCATGTGTGATGATGCTAGAGTGAGAGAGAGAAGTTTAGGAGATTGCACTGACTTTTGTGGAAAAAAAAAAAATTTAAGATAAAACTAGAGCCTGCACCTGTTGGGAAATTTTCCCTTGCAAATTGACTTTTATATTACTTGCCTAATGCATATGCAAAAATGCCCTCAGCCTGTTACCAAGGGCCAGATTGCAGATGGCCATCCCTGGAATGTCAGGAAGTGTTCAGAAGTTAAAGAATAATACCCAGGTTGAACAATAAAGTCCTTGATGACCTAAGGACTAGGGGCCCATTGATACTTGCTACCACTAGAGAGAAGGCTGTGGTGTTCACTGTTGTCATAGCTCTTTAAGGAATTTGTATCATCTATTATCAGTATCTGTTTCAATGGATGTATGTTTTCCTGTGTCTGTCACTTGGTGGTAAAATGATATTTGTGTGTGTAGTAGTATGTGTGTATGTGGTTGGTAAACAGAATGAGAAAGGGAAATGGAGTACAAATTGAACCCCTAGGGTTTGTTTTGGAACACTGGATGATAAGCCAAACCATTTACACAATGATATAAAAATAATGATGGGGTCTGATCCAGTCCTATCAATCTTAGACTTAGAAATCGTGGACAATATTATAATTACAGAACCAGATTGAAATGGCCGTATCCTGTTACTGACAATACACTGAATTGTTTTTCAAAGATAACAGAAGAAAATCTGAAGTCATGCAACAGAAAAGGAGCATGATTTGCTCAGAGGAGAAAAAGTTTTACCTTAGATAACAACTGGATCCAAAGTTTCTCCCTACCATGGAACCAAAAGACTGGCCTGACCAGAACCTGAGTACCTGAACTCTTTCAGAAAGGAAAAATCTATTGCCTGAGGAGCTCTAGTACCAAAGCCCTTTCAACATACCTACCATAAATGACCAAGTTCCAAATCCTTTTTATGGAAACATGCCCCATTGGCACTTCCACATACAATGTCTCCTCCTAATTTATGAAAGCTCCCCCAAACCTATCAGGAGACAGATCTGAGCTCTGCCTCCTGTCTTCTTTCCTGACTGCCCTGCAATAAAGACTTTTCTTTCTATAAAAGACCTTTGGCTCTGTATCTGGTCTTTCTTTGTTAGAAGACAATTTTCCCTGGGCAAAATTGACTTTTATTAGATAAAACTAGAGCCTGCACCTGTTGGGAAATTTTCCCTTGCAAATTGACTTTTATATTACTTGCCTAATGCATATGCAAAAATGCCCTCAGCCTGTTACCAAGGGCCAGATTGCAGATGGCCATCCCTGGAATGTCAGGAAGTGTTCAGAAGTTAAAGAATAATACCCAGGTTGAACAATAAAGTCCTTGATGACCTAAGGACTAGGGGCCCATTGATACTTGCTACCACTAGAGAGAAGGCTGTGGTGTTCACTGTTGTCATAGCTCTTTAAGGAATTTGTATCATCTATTATCAGTATCTGTTTCAATGGATGTATGTTTTCCTGTGTCTGTCACTTGGTGGTAAAATGATATTTGTGTGTGTAGTAGTATGTGTGTATGTGGTTGGTAAACAGAATGAGAAAGGGAAATGGAGTACAAATTGAACCCCTAGGGTTTGTTTTGGAACACTGGATGATAAGCCAAACCATTTACACAATGATATAAAAATAATGATGGGGTCTGATCCAGTCCTATCAATCTTAGACTTAGAAATCGTGGACAATATTATAATTACAGAACCAGATTGAAATGGCCGTATCCTGTTACTGACAATACACTGAATTGTTTTTCAAAGATAACAGAAGAAAATCTGAAGTCATGCAACAGAAAAGGAGCATGATTTGCTCAGAGGAGAAAAAGTTTTACCTTAGATAACAACTGGATCCAAAGTTTCTCCCTACCATGGAACCAAAAGACTGGCCTGACCAGAACCTGAGTACCTGAACTCTTTCAGAAAGGAAAAATCTATTGCCTGAGGAGCTCTAGTACCAAAGCCCTTTCAACATACCTACCATAAATGACCAAGTTCCAAATCCTTTTTATGGAAACATGCCCCATTGGCACTTCCACATACAATGTCTCCTCCTAATTTATGAAAGCTCCCCCAAACCTATCAGGGAGACAGATCTGAGCTCTGCCTCCTGTCTTCTTTCCTGACTGCCCTGCAATAAAGACTTTTCTTTCTATAAAAGACCTTTGGCTCTGTATCTGGTCTTTCTTTGTGCACCAGACAAGGAGCTTTTGCCAGGCACCATTATCAAACCAGATGGTGCTGGGTATTAAAGCTCATATCTTTCTAAATTAGGATGCATGTGAAATTTTGATTGAAATGTATCCCCTGTATAACTAAATTTTGAAAATCCTCAAATTTTGCCTTTAAGTTCTATGGGAAAATATGTGATTAATACCAGCTGTATTATTTTTCTTTTTTCTAATAAGATTTTCTTCTGTGTATAATCATAGGGAAAAGTAGGTCATCCATTTGACTTGTGGAAACCACCTTAGAGAAAGATTGACAGAATTTGGCTTTTACAGCCTGTAATAGGACCATGTTCATCATCTGTAGTGGTTTGAACTTTGTACTGTGATCAATACTATTTGACTGGGTTCATAGCATCCTTGTCTGATCACTTCCGAGCATCTCATACAGGAAAATTTAGAGGTATACAGGAGAAACTGTTTTGAAATGTGAATATAAGAAGAATTGTTGTATGTTTGGAGCATTGCATCTTTAGAACCAGGAGATGCTGTTTAATAATTCAGACATGCTAGAATTACAACACTGAAAATAGAGTTCTAGTGCCATTGTAAACTTGATGACACAGCACATGCAGCAAATATATATGATTTAGTAAGCCAGCTGTATATAACACAGCTATATATAAATTGTTATTAGAGAATGTTAATGGGAATTTTAACTGTAAAATTTATTGCTTGGGCACATATACATTCTTAACGACAAGAATCGTTTGATGTGAAAATTTTTCACCAAAAGACTGGCCTGACCAGAACCTGAGTACCTGAACTCTTTCAGAAAGGAAAAATCTATTGCCTGAGGAGCTCTAGTACCAAAGCCCTTTCAACATACCTACCATAAATGACCAAGTTCCAAATCCTTTTTATGGAAACATGCCCCATTGGCACTTCCACATACAATGTCTCCTCCTAATTTATGAAAGCTCCCCCAAACCTATCAGGGAGACAGATCTGAGCTCTGCCTCCTGTCTTCTTTCCTGACTGCCCTGCAATAAAGACTTTTCTTTCTATAAAAGACCTTTGGCTCTGTATCTGGTCTTTCTTTGTGCACCAGACAAGGAGCTTTTGCCAGGCACCATTATCAAACCAGATGGTGCTGGGTATTAAAGCTCATATCTTTCTAAATTAGGATGCATGTGAAATTTTGATTGAAATGTATCCCCTGTATAACTAAATTTTGAAAATCCTCAAATTTTGCCTTTAAGTTCTATGGGAAAATATGTGATTAATACCAGCTGTATTATTTTTCTTTTTTCTAATAAGATTTTCTTCTGTGTATAATCATAGGGAAAAGTAGGTCATCCATTTGACTTGTGGAAACCACCTTAGAGAAAGATTGACAGAATTTGGCTTTTACAGCCTGTAATAGGACCATGTTCATCATCTGTAGTGGTTTGAACTTTGTACTGTGATCAATACTATTTGACTGGGTTCATAGCATCCTTGTCTGATCACTTCCGAGCATCTCATACAGGAAAATTTAGAGGTATACAGGAGAAACTGTTTTGAAATGTGAATATAAGAAGAATTGTTGTATGTTTGGAGCATTGCATCTTTAGAACCAGGAGATGCTGTTTAATAATTCAGACATGCTAGAATTACAACACTGAAAATAGAGTTCTAGTGCCATTGTAAACTTGATGACACAGCACATGCAGCAAATATATATGATTTAGTAAGCCAGCTGTATATAACACAGCTATATATAAATTGTTATTAGAGAATGTTAATGGGAATTTTAACTGTAAAATTTATTGCTTGGGCACATATACATTCTTAACGACAGAACGTTTGTTAATTTTTCTGCTTGTAGTCATTGTAAAGAGAAAACATTTTTTTCTGCCTCTAATGAAATCCTCCACTGATGAGATCCTATTTTCAATATCAGGATATAAAATAAGAGTAAATTTTTCACATTTAAGCATTTAAATAAGGGTATCAGGGGCCAAGAGCCAGTTGAAGCAGCAAAAATATAAAATACATAATTTGCAACCACCTTCCATAAGGTCACTATAAATATTTTGAATGATGGAAATGTGAAATTTTATATTGATTATTGATCCAACTACTTAGGTAGGAAAGATGCAAATGCTACAGTTCACTTTTCTAAGGCGTGGAAAACAGTGGGAAGTGGCTTTGAAACTGATACAACGAAATATACATCAGAGAGTGTAAATTTCAACAAAGACACAAAGTTCTATGTCTTCCAATACATTGTATGGGTTTAGCCATTTCATATCCACAATTAAGGGTACAATTGTTTTGAGTTGTCAGTAAAACTTCTTAATTTTTCTTGTTGTAGTCAACACTTTCAATTTATTAGAAGGGTAGATTTTAATTTTAGAAACTCTTGAATATCTAGAGAAGCAAAAGGAACTATTACACTGTCCATAAAATGTATATTGGTAGATGGAGACATAGCTGTCAACATATTTTTATTCTTTTTACAATTTTTTTTGTGAACTGCTTTCATTAAAATGACTCATTAATTATTGTGTATGGAAAAGGGACAAAAAGCTGTCAGTCATCATTTTATTTTCCATTTGCTGAATTAATACACTGAAGAGCATTAGAAATTGGTTACTGTTTTGAAATGTGAATATAAGAAGAATTGTTGTATGTTTGGAGCATTGCATCTTTAGAACCAGGAGATGCTGTTTAATAATTCAGACATGCTAGAATTACAACACTGAAAATAGAGTTCTAGTGCCATTGTAAACTTGATGACACAGCACATGCAGCAAATATATATGATTTAGTAAGCCAGCTGTATATAACACAGCTATATATAAATTGTTATTAGAGAATGTTAATGGGAATTTTAACTGTAAAATTTATTGCTTGGGCACATATACATTCTTAACGACAGAACGTTTGTTAATTTTTCTGCTTGTAGTCATTGTAAAGAGAAAACATTTTTTTCTGCCTCTAATGAAATCCTCCACTGATGAGATCCTATTTTCAATATCAGGATATAAAATAAGAGTAAATTTTTCACATTTAAGCATTTAAATAAGGGTATCAGGGGCCAAGAGCCAGTTGAAGCAGCAAAAATATAAAATACATAATTTGCAACCACCTTCCATAAGGTCACTATAAATATTTTGAATGATGGAAATGTGAAATTTTATATTGATTATTGATCCAACTACTTAGGTAGGAAAGATGCAAATGCTACAGTTCACTTTTCTAAGGCGTGGAAAACAGTGGGAAGTGGCTTTGAAACTGATACAACGAAATATACATCAGAGAGTGTAAATTTCAACAAAGACACAAAGTTCTATGTCTTCCAATACATTGTATGGGTTTAGCCATTTCATATCCACAATTAAGGGTACAATTGTTTTGAGTTGTCAGTAAAACTTCTTAATTTTTCTTGTTGTAGTCAACACTTTCAATTTATTAGAAGGGTAGATTTTAATTTTAGAAACTCTTGAATATCTAGAGAAGCAAAAGGAACTATTAAGCACTGTCCATAAAATGTATATTGGTAGATGGAGACATAGCTGTCAACATATTTTTATTCTTTTTACAATTTTTTTTGTGAACTGCTTTCATTAAAATGACTCATTAATTATTGTGTATGTGCATATATATATATTTGTGTATCTGTGTGTGTATATATAACTATGTACATACATGCTCAGTCACTTCAGTTGTGTCCAATTCTTAGCCATCCTGTGGGCTGTAGCCTGCCTGGCTCCTCTATTCATGCAATTCTCCAGGCAATAATACTGGAGTGGATTGCCATGCCTTCCTCCAGGGGATCTTCCCGACCCAGGGATTGAACCCACTACTCGTACATCTTTTGCATTGGCGAGTGAATTCTTTACCTCTAGTGCCACCTGAGAACCACCATAGTGTATAAACCTAACTCATATTAATATTTTATATATCTTTCTAATGACTGAATAGCTCAATATAAAGCCATAGATAGGGCTTCTCTGGTGGTCCAGTGGGTAAAGAGTCCTCCTTGCAGTGCAAGGGGCAGCAGTTCACTCCCTGGCCCTGGAGGATCCCACAGGCCATGGACTGATTGGACTGGTGTGTCCAATTGTGGGCCAGCGCTCTGAAGCGCAGGCACGCAGAGCCAGTGCTCTGCAATGAGAGGGGCCACTGCAATGGGAGGCCCACACAGGCTGAAGAATAAAGATGGATGAAAATAAATAAATAAACAATAAAAGAGGACAAAATTTTTAAAAAAAGTTTAAAAAGAGCCATAGATAACTAGATTAATAAATTTATTCTAAGATTTTTTTTAGGTTAAAAATTGTGGTACCTACACTTAAACATTCTTCTTTGTACATGTTTCTGATGATATCCTTAATATATTTGCTCTGAAGGAAGTTTAAGAGCCAACTAGCATATCTTTTTTGCAGGTCTCCTAAAACATAATACTGCATTGCATTTTGAAGGTTACAATAAACTCTACTGAGTCATAACCCAGGATCTGTTCTCAACTATCTTACATTATACCAGGATATAACATTTAAAGATATAATAGAAATTGCATGAGCATAAAGGAAAATCTAGGTGAATCACAATTTGGCTGACAAGACCAATGGAAGTAACTCTAACATAATCATCTTCAGACACACTATGTGTGAAAAGTAAACCCCAATGTCTTTTAAGCCTCTTTTAGGATCTTATTTTTTTTCTTGTCCTTTGCATCTTATTTTTTGTGAACTGCTTTCATTAAAATGACTCATTAATTATTGTGTATGTGCATATATATATATTTGTGTATCTGTGTGTGTATATATAACTATGTACATACATGCTCAGTCACTTCAGTTGTGTCCAATTCTTAGCCATCCTGTGGGCTGTAGCCTGCCTGGCTCCTCTATTCATGCAATTCTCCAGGCAATAATACTGGAGTGGATTGCCATGCCTTCCTCCAGGGGATCTTCCCGACCCAGGGATTGAACCCACTACTCGTACATCTTTTGCATTGGCGAGTGAATTCTTTACCTCTAGTGCCACCTGAGAACCACCATAGTGTATAAACCTAACTCATATTAATATTTTATATATCTTTCTAATGACTGAATAGCTCAATATAAAGCCATAGATAGGGCTTCTCTGGTGGTCCAGTGGGTAAAGAGTCCTCCTTGCAGTGCAAGGGGCAGCAGTTCACTCCCTGGCCCTGGAGGATCCCACAGGCCATGGACTGATTGGACTGGTGTGTCCAATTGTGGGCCAGCGCTCTGAAGCGCAGGCACGCAGAGCCAGTGCTCTGCAATGAGAGGGGCCACTGCAATGGGAGGCCCACACAGGCTGAAGAATAAAGATGGATGAAAATAAATAAATAAACAATAAAAGAGGCCAAAATTTAAAAAGAGCCATAGATAACTAGATTAATAAATTTATTCTAAGATTTTTTTTAGGTTAAAAATTGTGGTACCTACACTTAAACATTCTTCTTTGTACATGTTTCTGATGATATCCTTAATATATTTGCTCTGAAGGAAGTTTAAGAGCCAACTAGCATATCTTTTTTGCAGGTCTCCTAAAACATAATACTGCATTGCATTTTGAAGGTTACAATAAACTCTACTGAGTCATAACCCAGGATCTGTTCTCAACTATCTTACATTATACCAGGATATAACATTTAAAGATATAATAGAAATTGCATGAGCATAAAGGAAAATCTAGGTGAATCACAATTTGGCTGACAAGACCAATGGAAGTAACTCTAACATAATCATCTTCAGACACACTATGTGTGAAAAGTAAACCCCAATGTCTTTTAAGCCTCTTTTAGGATCTTATTTTTTTTCTTGTCCTTTGCCTTTTTATTTATCATTGAACTGAATTTTTGGTAACTCATAAAAATAAGCTAAGAAGATGCCAAATGCTTTTCATTATTTGATATGAAATAAAGTTTGTTTGGCATTAAATCTAATGAATAATTATCAACTTTCATGTTAGAAAAAACAAGTTAGTTCAGAAGCTAAGCAGGCATTTTCAATGGAAAAATAAATGTTCTCTAATATATTATAATCCATTTAAAGTATTTTTGAAAGAGAATTTCCAGAGTGTTCTGGTTAGATTAGGTATGTAGGCTTTTAAAGCTAGTTGCTTTTTAAATAACCTTTCTCATGTAAGTTTCAGTATAGATTGAGTGAGAGAGATGGAGAGAGACAAATACAGAAATAGTGAGAGAAAGTGAGAGTGAAACGAGATCCAGATACAGACAGAGAGATTGGAATTAAAGGACCATGTTTGCAGTGATTCTGAAGATGTTTTTGGAAAATAGTGTTGAGTTTAGTTTTCCCATTTCATAATACATAGTGACCTTTAACCTATAAGCAATTTACAAAACCATATTTCCCTTCCTGTAGAAGGAATGTCCTCTCTTACCTTTAAGGCTCATCAACAATGTAAGCAGAATAAATCTTTGACTCCCAACAATTTACAAATGTACTAAGAGCCAACGTTTTCAAATTTAAATGAAGAGAAATTTTGCTGCTCTTTTTGCTGTTGAAATGTGGTCCATTAGAAATAATTTCTTGTCCTAAATTCTAGCTATCATAAGGCACTGAAACCAGTCACCTGGAAAATGCAAAGAACCGTGTAACTGAGGGACAAAGCAGATAAGGTGAAATAAAAATAAACAATTCACAAATACGTGCATCATCCTCTTTCCATATTTGAATAGAAAATATTGAGCATACCAAATAGTCAACAATTCATAATATCTTTTTCTGCATAATAGTACCTTCCATATATTTTAGTTTTATTAATAGCACTAATTCATATGAATTTCACTCATCAAATTCTTACACTTTCATTCCAGGATCTAGTCCAACTTCCGTATGGATTTATAGTCTTAACTGCCCTCTCAGATGTTTTGTGTATTACTATATCTACAAACTGTGACAAAATGTGACAAAATGTATCTGAGTTTAGATTTCTATTCATGTAAACTCTCCTGAAATTCTAAACGCTGCTATCCTAACCACAGGGCTTCTTCAAAACCAATATGAGTTCTGAAATGACTACTTTCTTTTGCTCTTTTCTTTTGTTTCCTATTTTGGAGTTTAGCTTTCTTTCCTTAAAGCATCATAGTTTCATAAAAACAATGGTTATGTCAGTTATATCCAGCATCTTGTTTCCCCTGTCCACTATAGAGAAGTCATTCAACAAATATTTTCTGAATCTATTTATATGTTAATTAATGTAGAAATTGACTAATACTTGGTGAAAATTCTGAGTCATACATGTGTTTTAAATGCAAATGATGCTTTTCTCCTAAATTATACCATAATGTCAGTCCCTAGCAACTTTCCTCATAGTAGTCCAAGTTTGAATGAACCACGCAGATGACTCAGACAAATGATTAAAGTGTAATTCAGACACACAGCAGAGAGTTACCAAAGAATGAAGAATATAAACTCAACAATTTGGATGTGACTCTGAAAAAAATACTAATCCTATATGGATTCAATTATGTAAAAAATTATAGAGATGTATAACATATTTATGGTCACCAGAGATTAAGGATGGGATGACAGAATAAGTTGTCATGAAAGAGTAACATGAGTGATCTTCATTCATATGTATTTCTACATGGGAATGTATATGATAACAATACACAATATTGATTTGCATTCTTTTCAAATTGTTTAAATAAAAACACAGTATAGCATAGACTTCCTTTTCTATTTTGCCAAGTATTAGGTTGACTATGTTTGTAAATTTATTTGTATGATATTCAATTACATTGATTCAATTCAATGGAGGCATATTTGAGATATATGGTTCATTGTTGAATTCTTCAATATTACAATAAATAATGGAAAAAATCTGGACTTTTTTGCATAGGTCAAGTTCTCCCAAAATGTGAAAAATTGCATTTATTGGTTTTAGCTGATTTTGACTATTTTAGCCCCACTCATCAAATTCTTACACTTCATTCCAGGATCTAGTCCAACTTCCGTATGGATTTATAGTCTTAACTGCCCTCTCAGATGTTTTGTGTATTACTATATCTACAAACTGTGACAAATGTGACAAAATGTATCTGAGTTTAGATTTCTATTCATGTAAACTCTCCTGAAATTCTAAACGCTGCTATCCTAACCACAGGGCTTCTTCAAAACCAATATGAGTTCTGAAATGACTACTTTCTTTTGCTCTTTTCTTTTGTTTCCTATTTTGGAGTTTAGCTTTCTTTCCTTAAAGCATCATAGTTTCATAAAAACAATGGTTATGTCAGTTATATCCAGCATCTTGTTTCCCCTGTCCACTATAGAGAAGTCATTCAACAAATATTTTCTGAATCTATTTATATGTTAATTAATGTAGAAATTGACTAATACTTGGTGAAAATTCTGAGTCATACATGTGTTTTAAATGCAAATGATGCTTTTCTCCTAAATTATACCATAATGTCAGTCCCTAGCAACTTTCCTCATAGTAGTCCAAGTTTGAATGAACCACGCAGATGACTCAGACAAATGATTAAAGTGTAATTCAGACACACAGCAGAGAGTTACCAAAGAATGAAGAATATAAACTCAACAATTTGGATGTGACTCTGAAAAAAATACTAATCCTATATGGATTCAATTATGTAAAAAATTATAGAGATGTATAACATATTTATGGTCACCAGAGATTAAGGATGGGATGACAGAATAAGTTGTCATGAAAGAGTAACATGAGTGATCTTCATTCATATGTATTTCTACATGGGAATGTATATGATAACAATACACAATATTGATTTGCATTCTTTTCAAATTGTTTAAATAAAAACACAGTATAGCATAGACTTCCTTTTCTATTTTGCCAAGTATTAGGTTGACTATGTTTGTAAATTTATTTGTATGATATTCAATTACATTGATTCAATTCAATGGAGGCATATTTGAGATATATGGTTCATTGTTTAATTCTTCAATATTACAATAAATAATGGCAAAAAAATCTGGACTTTTTTTGCATAGGTCAAGTTCTCCCAAAATGTGAAAAATTGCATTTATTGGGTTTTAGCTGATTTTGACTATTTTAGCCCCAGTATATTCAGTATAAATCAAATACCTGTGATTATAATCCTTTAGCATCATTTATTTCTCCTCTACTATAGAATGCTGACATCTTACAAATTTATTCAGCTGAAAAGTAGAGACTGACTCCTGTGTGTCAACATCTAAAATGAAATTTCACTTAAAAGCAGGAAAGTATGATACTTTGATTTCAGAGTCACTCAGGGCAGAACCAGAATTGCTAAATTGCCAGAATTTAATATTGCTGTTGCTGAAGCCCTGTTACAGGAGAGCAGATTTAATCATTTCTGGTGAGCTCAGTCTTTCTCGAGAGACGAGCATGCAGAAAACATCTACTCAAGGGAGGAACAGCTATTGAGGTACACACCTAGAGAATGTCTTATGAAATTGTGTATCACATCCCATACAGCTCTGGCTTTAAACAATCTCCAAATGGGAAAGAAGAGGGTCAAAGTCACAATCTTGACATTTTCTGGTATTCCTGGGTAGGCTGAGGCTGAGCTAATAGCATTTAATAGTAGCCTTTGCAAATAATGTCTAAGATATGGGAAGGGGAATCCCTGTTCCTATGACTTCCTCTTATCCAGGTAGAAAAACTAAAAGCCAGGAAGAGTGATTCCCATCGTTGAAAACCTGATACCAGCTTCAGAGGAAGTGAATCAGTGCTCTCTGTTGTTAAATGGATACTTGCTTTCTCAAGGAAAATGTTGTATTTATCCCTTGGATATCAAACTTTTCACTGGATATTAAGGTTGTGTGATTATACATCATGCAAACTCAAATCATTTTAGATGTTCAAAATAAATTGCCAAGTATTAGGTTAAACTACTGTTTGTCAAATTGTTTAAATAAAAACACAGTATAGCATAGACTTCCTTTTCTATTTTGCCAAGTATTAGGTTGACTATGTTTGTAAATTTATTTGTATGATATTCAATTACATTGATTCAATTCAATGGAGGCATATTTGAGATATATGGTTCATTGTTGAATTCTTCAATATTACAATAAATAATGGAAAAAAAATCTGGACTTTTTTTGCATAGGTCAAGTTCTCCCAAAATGTGAAAAATTGCATTTATTGGGTTTTAGCTGATTTTGACTATTTTAGCCCCAGTATATTCAGTATAAATCAAATACCTGTGATTATAATCCTTTAGCATCATTTATTTCTCCTCTACTATAGAATGCTGACATCTTACAAATTTATTCAGCTGAAAAGTAGAGACTGACTCCTGTGTGTCAACATCTAAAATGAAATTTCACTTAAAAGCAGGAAAGTATGATACTTTGATTTCAGAGTCACTCAGGGCAGAACCAGAATTGCTAAATTGCCAGAATTTAATATTGCTGTTGCTGAAGCCCTGTTACAGGAGAGCAGATTTAATCATTTCTGGTGAGCTCAGTCTTTCTCGAGAGACGAGCATGCAGAAAACATCTACTCAAGGGAGGAACAGCTATTGAGGTACACACCTAGAGAATGTCTTATGAAATTGTGTATCACATCCCATACAGCTCTGGCTTTAAACAATCTCCAAATGGGAAAGAAGAGGGTCAAAGTCACAATCTTGACATTTTCTGGTATTCCTGGGTAGGCTGAGGCTGAGCTAATAGCATTTAATAGTAGCCTTTGCAAATAATGTCTAAGATATGGGAAGGGGAATCCCTGTTCCTATGACTTCCTCTTATCCAGGTAGAAAAACTAAAAGCCAGGAAGAGTGATTCCCATCGTTGAAAACCTGATACCAGCTTCAGAGGAAGTGAATCAGTGCTCTCTGTTGTTAAATGGATACTTGCTTTCTCAAGGAAAATGTTGTATTTATCCCTTGGATATCAAACTTTTCACTGGATATTAAGGTTGTGTGATTATACATCATGCAAACTCAAATCATTTTAGATGTTCAAAATAAATTTAGCTAGAATTTTTTTCCACTCAATCCTGAAATCCATTAGCTATCATTTTCTCCATGTATAATACCTATTTAGTAGTATCCTTGGGTATGTGAGTGTCTGGGGAAAAAATGATAAAAAACAAAACAAACTTACCAAATATTTGCTTCTGCCTCCATGCAGCAACTATAAAGCTTAAGCACTTTCATATCTAATAAACTTTCTCCATAAGTAAAATTAAAATTCCCAAACTAGTTTTCACAGAAAGTCTATGAGGATTTAGTAGCCATACATGGTTAAAATATATTTTAGAAATAATGTTTTATTAGTTCAGTCAGGGTTTGATATGCTGTCATAGACAAACCTAGATGCTTATTTGCTTAACATTTAGTGAGTTCATTATTACATGGACAAATTTACCACTGGGTACACAGCTCCCTCCTAAATGATCAATCAGGCTGATTCTATCTTGACACCACCTTTCAAGGATTTGGTCTTTAGGTTCAGAGAGAACAAGAAGGATGTGCACAGGACTTTAAATTCTTCAGCCTAGAAGTCTTACATGGCACTACTGTCAAAAGCATAGGTCACAGTCAGCCATGGGGCTTTTTCTAAGAAAAATATGATTTTCCTATGAACTTATGATGGAGAGAAGAGCCGAATATTGTAAAGACAAGTTCAACATCAACTGTTTGTCTCACCTCCCCAACGACGCACAAAGTACATACTCCACTTAAGGAAAATATGTCAGATGCACATTCATTTCACTCAAGTCACAATCTTGAACATTTTCTTTGGTATTCCTGGGTAGGCTGAGGCTGAGCTAATAGCATTTAATAGTAGCCTTTGCAAATAATGTCTAAGATATGGGAAGGGGAATCCCGGTTCCTATGACTTACTCTTATCCAGGTAGAAAACTAAAAGCCAGGAAGAGTGATTCCCATCGTTGAAAACCTGATACCAGCTTCAGAGGAAGTGAATCAGTGCTCTCTGTTGTTAAATGGATACTTGCTTTCTCAAGGAAAATGTTGTATTTATCCCTTGGATATCAAACTTTTCACTGGATATTAAGGTTGTGTGATTATACATCATGCAAACTCAAATCATTTTAGATGTTCAAAATAAATTTAGCTAGAATTTTTTTCCACTCAATCCTGAAATCCATTAGCTATCATTTTCTCCATGTATAATACCTATTTAGTAGTATCCTTGGGTATGTGAGTGTCTGGGGAAAAAATGATAAAAAACAAAACAAACTTACCAAATATTTGCTTCTGCCTCCATGCAGCAACTATAAAGCTTAAGCACTTTCATATCTAATAAACTTTCTCCATAAGTAAAATTAAAATTCCCAAACTAGTTTTCACAGAAAGTCTATGAGGATTTAGTAGCCATACATGGTTAAAATATATTTTAGAAATAATGTTTTATTAGTTCAGTCAGGGTTTGATATGCTGTCATAGACAAACCTAGATGCTTATTTGCTTAACATTTAGTGAGTTCATTATTACATGGACAAATTTACCACTGGGTACACAGCTCCCTCCTAAATGATCAATCAGGCTGATTCTATCTTGACACCACCTTTCAAGGATTTGGTCTTTAGGTTCAGAGAGAACAAGAAGGATGTGCACAGGACTTTAAATTCTTCAGCCTAGAAGTCTTACATGGCACTACTGTCAAAAGCATAGGTCACAGTCAGCCATGGGGCTTTTTCTAAGAAAAATATGATTTTCCTATGAACTTATGATGGAGAGAAGAGCCGAATATTGTAAAGACAAGTTCAACATCAACTGTTTGTCTCACTTCCCCCCAACGACGCACAAAGTACATACTCATACACTCTTTAAGGAAAATATTGTAGAACTTCATTCAGTCCATGTCCTACATAATTTCATTTCTCTGTCACTTACTGTAACTTATCATTAACTATGAATGTTAGCAACTCTTAGTGTTGAATTAGAAAGACAAGACATATCCCTGAGACACGCACACACATACACACACACACACACACACACACACACACACAAGAATATTGTAAGTGGAATCACCAATTAAATTCATTTTTGCATGGAAGAAATAAAGGGAATGCGTAAGTTGCTTACCCACAGTAATTATGAAATTTATCACAAAGCAGAGAATTAGAAAGCCCTCTATCCTGAGTGCTCAGTTTTTGTTTAGTCACTAAGTCCTGTCCTACTCTTTTACCACCCCATGGACTGTAGCCAATCAGGTTCCTCTGTCCATGGGATTTCCCAGGCAAGAGTACTGGAGTGGGTTTCCATTTCCTCCTCCAGGAGGATCTTCCTGACTTGGGGATTGATCCCCCATCTCCTTCATTGCAAGTGGATTCATTACTACCTAGTCACCTGGGAAGCTCTGGGCTTTGTTCAATTAGTACTAATTCTAATTCACAATCCAAATTCTTTTGTTTTGTTTTCTCTCACTTCTGGGATGGTATTTTGCTCTGGGAGGTACTTTTTCCTCCTCTATTATTGGCTTTGGTTAAAAGTGTTGTGGATGTTGGTGAATATGTACAAGTGTCTTAGTCCTCTTCCTTGAGTAAGTAAGTCTGCAATTTTTGTTTTGATTCTTGAGTAGTGAAAATAGTCATGAGGTTTTTTTTACTGGTAATACATTTCTTTGAAATGAACAGTAGACCTCTTATCTATTTGGCTCCATTAAATTCCATGTGTGTACGTGCATGCTAAGTCACTTCAGTCCTCTCTGACTCTTTGAGACACTATGGACTGTAGCCAGCCAGGCTCCTCTCTCCATGGGATTCTCTAGGTAAGAATACTCAAGTGGGTTGCCATGCCCTTTTCCAGGGTATCCTCCCAACCCAGGGTTTGAACCCATATCTCTTATCTACTACATTGGCAAGTGGGTTCTTTACCACTAGCACCACCTGGGAAGCCCTATAGGATCCTAGTACAATATGACTGATGTCCTTCTAAGGAAAAAATAGGCACTCCAGGGTGAGGTGAGCACAGAAGAAAAGCCTCGAAAGAACATAGCAAGGAGGTGGGTAGCTGCAAACCGAAAGAGGCTTCAGGAGAAATAAATCCTGCTGGCTCCAGATCTTGGACTTTCAACCTCCAGAATTGTGAAAAACTAAATTTCTGTTCCCTAAGCAACCCAGTCTGTGGTATTTCTTTATGGCAGCCCTAGAAAACTAATACAAAATGTCACATATTTTCGTAAAACTTCGAACAAATAGCTTTACTTTAAATTTCATTTGTTATATTTGGATATATTTTTAGAATGTCAAGCTTTCTATGAACTTTTAATTCCTTCCATGAAATATGTGACTCTTGGAATTATAGTATATTTTTTCTCTACTAAGTGAAGCAATGGTTTTTCATCATATCAAATGCAATTTCTACTCTCCAAAGCTGGTAATATAGAGCAAGTCACACATTTATGTATAAAAAATATTTTGTCATTATCCTTCTCCAAGGTTACCTTCAGGTTTCTTAATGAAGGGGAAGATTTCAATTCTTTTCTCTGTTGTGCTTCATAGATTTCAGTTAGATAGAATAGTGGCTTTGTCAGAAATACTAGCATTTATTTATTTTACTTGTGAACATGAGTGTAGTTTTTAATAAATATCTTGTTGAATGAGTTAATGTTAGATCTCCTTGTTGGCATTATTATAAGAAATAGAACTGTGATAAAAACATCCAAGTGTAGAAATAGTTTATATTTTGCATCCCTTCCTGAAGAGAATATAAAGAAAGATGATACAGCTACAAGGTATTAATAGAATTGATTTTTTTTAAGTTCATATTTGGTAGGCTACAAAATATTGCCCTGTCAGAAAATGAAGCCAGTTAATGTTGGTTATTACAATTTTAATTATAAACTTTGCTGATGTTCAATGTCATAAATTATAAAAATTAAATTTATTGTTCTCTTTGAAAACATTTTTATAATACACTATACAATAAAATGTTCTTTACATCTTTAAAATTCTGAGCTGGTTTTGTACAGTATACACGTATAACTCTTGACTATATTGTTTATTCACACTAAAAAAGACAAAGTAGAAACTAATTTTAATTCCATTTAACATATAAAAGCAATTTATTAAAAATTTTTGTCTCTAAAAATTATTTACTGATAGGTCCATGACACCTGTAATAATGCAAAAATAAAACTAAATAAGGAAGCTTCAACCAAAAATTATTAATATCATATTTTGTACATTGAAAATAACGTTCTTGTAACCATAGATCAAAATCAATTATTCCTTCATTAGTATTCCAAATATTGCTTCATTCTTTCTTACCAAGCCCTTATCATTTTCTTTTTAGCTATCTACAGCATTACTAAAAGAGTGGTGTCAAAAATTTGAATGCCAACATTGAGTAGCATTTGGTGATGACAGTATGTTCTGTTGGGTGCACTTTCCAATTATTTGGATGTCAGTTCGGACATGCCTGCTGCTTAATATGTAGTGGTCGTAGCATTTTTTGTGTTCTACAGAATGTTCAATACCATCAAAACTTGACAGTTTCCTTGAGGCTTATATTTTCATTGCTTGGTGGCCTCAACTTCTTGTCTTCCTGATTTTTCTATCCATTAGATCGAAAAATATCCATTTCTCAACTTTAAAAAAATATTCTACCAGCATCTGCCCTCTTTGCCTTCTCAAGTTATTCATTTAGGAAGAGGACATATCTACCTTAGGACTATTCTTTACGTTGCTTTAAATACATAGTGGTTTGTTACTCAATCACATTAAATTTACTACTTCATTTTCATCCTATTTTAATAGGTTTCTGCTTTTTTCCCTTTTCACATACCATTATATATCCTTTTCTAATTTATACATGGATTTCTCATATTTCTGTGTCCCTCAGCCTTATCTTAATGATGTTACTGCAAACTTCACATTCCAGCTGCTATCTATGACTTTGCTGTATACTTTTTTTCATAATGAAAATTTTCAGAGAGTTTCTGAAGATTGAAAAAGATTAAGGCAAGGAAAAAGTTCAGGGGAAAAAATAGGAAGCTTAGTTTGAGTTTATTGTAATAATATCATTGTAATAATTGTGATAATTGTAATAATTGTGATAATTATGAAAATAGCTTTGGTACATATAAAGATATATTTTCTTATAAATATCATTTACATAACTTTTGTGATCATTCATGTATGTTTGTCAGATGTATAACAATGCTATACACTGGTTACTGTAGAAATGGAATCTCTTCTACTTATATTTTACATTATTATAATACTATTTCCAAGTCATGAATTGCAACCATCCATTTCACATTTTTCTGTTTCAGATCTATTTTCCTATAATTTAGATCTTTGATTCTAGATCATAGTACATGCACAGTTAATATTTGTGAATTAAGGTTAAGCTTGCCCCATTTTTATTAATATCCATCTTCTGACTTCAGAGTCTGAAGAAAAGAAAATGTGCTATCTACTGTTTTAAAACATAGATGTTAGCTTATAGTATTAAAAATACAATTTTATAAACCTAGGAGATTCAATTTCAGTCCACAAAAGCAAAGAACTATGTAAGTGATCAGGATATAGAGGTAAAAAACTTAACATTCTCCTTGTCACTGTGGTGTTCAAAATCTTTATAAGAAGAACGGCACTGAACTATTGTCGAACTGACATGCATCTCTCTCTCTTTGCTCTTATGAGTCTGCCAGTGCATTTATTATTAGGATTCGTTTCATTAAATCTACAAAACAGATTTCACGTTCCCTTTTTAAGTTATTCATTTAGGAAGAGGACATATCTACCTTAGGACTATTCTTTACGTTGCTTTAAATACATAGTGGTTTGTTACTCAATCACATTAAATTTACTACTTCATTTTCATCCTATTTTAATAGGTTTCTGCTTTTTTCCCTTTTCACATACCATTATATATCCTTTTCTAATTTATACATGGATTTCTCATATTTCTGTGTCCCTCAGCCTTATCTTAATGATGTTACTGCAAACTTCACATTCCAGCTGCTATCTATGACTTTGCTGTATACTTTTTTTCATAATGAAAATTTTCAGAGAGTTTCTGAAGATTGAAAAAGATTAAGGCAAGGAAAAAAAGTTCAGGGAAATAATAGGAAGCTTAGTTTGAGTTTATTGTAATAATATCATTGTAATAATTGTGATAATTGTAATAATTGTGATAATTATGAAAATAGCTTTGGTACATATAAAGATATATTTTCTTATAAATATCATTTACATAACTTTTGTGATCATTCATGTATGTTTGTCAGATGTATAACAATGCTATACACTGGTTACTGTAGAAATGGAATCTCTTCTACTTATATTTTACATTATTATAATACTATTTCCAAGTCATGAATTGCAACCATCCATTTCACATTTTTCTGTTTCAGATCTATTTTCCTATAATTTAGATCTTTGATTCTAGATCATAGTACATGCACAGTTAATATTTGTGAATTAAGGTTAAGCTTGCCCCATTTTTATTAATATCCATCTTCTGACTTCAGAGTCTGAAGAAAAGAAAATGTGCTATCTACTGTTTTAAAACATAGATGTTAGCTTATAGTATTAAAAATACAATTTTATAAACCTAGGAGATTCAATTTCAGTCCACAAAAGCAAAGAACTATGTAAGTGATCAGGATATAGAGGTAAAAAACTTAACATTCTCCTTGTCACTGTGGTGTTCAAAATCTTTATAAGAAGAACGGCACTGAACTATTGTCGAACTGACATGCATCTCTCTCTCTTTGCTCTTATGAGTCTGCCAGTGCATTTATTATTAGGATTCGTTTCATTAAATCTACAAAACAGAGCTAAGAAAAATTTTTGCCTCTGTATATAGCATAATAAAAGTAGTAGGTACCTCTTTTGTTCTTCAACAATATCACTTGATTATAACGTGTGCTGAAACATAAAGGTTCATAATTTCCTCATGTTTTCATTACTTTTTGTGACTTTAATGATATGTTATGAATAATTTAATTCTATAGAACTTAGTCTCTATTAAATTATAAAAAATGAAGCCAAATGTAATACATCCTTCCAGAAAACCAATAGGAGATAATTTCAATGAGGTCAAATGCCTTGTCCATGGTATGACTTGTTCACTTAAATCCTTATGATACTGGGAGTTTCTACAAGGACTTTTCATAGAAACCCTTGTTGAGTATATTTCCCTCATTTCATATCAATTGATGATTTATCAAATATTAAACAGGTGGCTGTTTCCCATTATAAAACCTAATCTGGAGATCAAACCAATCAATCCTAAAGGAAATCAATCCTGAATATTTACTGGAGAGATTGATGCTTAAGCTGGCACTCCAGAATTTTGGCCACCCGATTCAAAGTGCCAACTCATTGGAAAAGACTGTGATGCTGAAAAAGACTGAAGGCAAACTAAGAAGGGGATGGCATAGGATGAGATGGTTAGACAATATCACTGATTCAATGGACATGAATTTGAACAAACTCCTGGATATAGTGAGGGACAGGGAAGTCTGGCATGCTGCAGTCTATACGGTCACAAAGAGTCAAACATGAATTAGCAACAGAACAACAAGAACAATGCCATGGTTCATTAGGAGACCTGTTTTTCATAATAACTAGCCTAAGCTGTAAACTAAGAATATGAAAAAAATACACACACACACACACACACACACACACACACACACACACTTTATCTCTTTTTTTTGGCCACTTCTATTGGTCTTTCATTTATCCATTTTCGTCCATCTTCTTTCTCTGGCCCGTGTGAGCCTCCCATCGCGGTGGCCTCTGTCACTGCAGAGCACTGGCTCTGGGTGCATGCACTCCAGAGCTCCAGCTTGGTAGTTGGACACATCGGTCCAGCTGCTCCGCGGCACGTGGGATCTTCCCTGACCAGGAATCGAACTGGCGCCCCTTGCACTGCAAGACAGTGTCCTTATCCACTGGACCACCAGGGAAGCCCCACACTTTTTTTTTAACTCCAAATGTGATGGGAAAAAAATGTCAAAATGTGTAAAATTTTTGTCGTTGATGAATGTAGGAAACAGAAAACAGTGAATAGGTACTTCCTCTCTTTCATTGTTAGAAATTACAGTAGACAGACGAGATAGGGCACGTTCAGGGTGGTATGGCCGTAGACATATTGGCCATGGATATTGGTATGGCCGTGGATATTTTTGCTTATGTTATGTTTTATATTTGCCTTATAAGTGCACAGGTTTATAATTTGATAGAATTGGTAAAATCAAATATTAGAAATGACTCTTTGACTGATGTATCAGTAAAACCTCAAACCTTGTTTGTGTCAAATCATGTTATCTACTATGAGTCAGTAACAGTTTTGTCTATCGTGAAAGATTTGGCAGGTTATTAAAATGTCAGATGTCAATAAAATGTCTTTCCCAAACTAAAGTCTGATTATTTTGAAGAAAGCTTTTTACTCTTTAAGTGTTGAAAGACTTCTGAGTCTTGTGTATAGTTTGACTTTGCTTTGTTGATAAGAAAGAGTATTCCCAGGTAACATGACTTGATTTCCTAAGTTATCATGAATTGGTCTCAGTTATGTTTTCTAAGATATATAATCTCCATGAGGAAAAAAATTAATTAATTTAAAATTCATCAGGTTGTTAACTTCTCAAAATTTGGGAGCAGGGAACCGGAGCCAAGTACTTTAAGCACTTGATAAAACTATAAACAGTATTTCATGTTTTAATATCTTGGTTTTGTTTTTAAGAGTCAGGAAAAGAGAACAATTTGACAAGTAGGAATTTATTCATGGCTCTCCTTGTTGGATATTTTTAGCTACATAGGGGAGAAAAATATTTCAAGGTTCAGCAGGAACCATTAGGTATTTAACCTTGGGAAACACAACTGAAAAAAAAAAAAAAAAAACAAACAAAAAGCTCTAAATGGTATTTTGGTTCAACTGCCACTCTAGAAAATGTTAAAGTCAGAAAATGATGTGAAGTTTCTAACAGTTGAGGATGATCTGCTGCAGGCTAGAGTCAATAGTGATAAATCTCTGTAACTTTCTAGGAAGGTGGAAGATTTAATACATTGGAAATTAATCCAGAATGCATTCTGAAGGTCATTTTTAAAATTTAATGTTATGTTTTAGGTCCTTAATGCTTCTTTTTATTCAGCCATTCATTTATATGAACTATGCTTTGTTTGCTTACCTGTGTGTGCATGTTCTACTTCTGATAAAAAGTCATACTGCCTATTTTTAGTTATACAGTTTACTTTTATGACTTGTCATAATAAACAAAGGTCAAGCAATTAGAAAAACAAAGACTATTTACGTCTGAACTCATTACATCAGGGGAGTCAACCATTGTCATTTTTGGCAAAGACTCAAAGGCAGGCAGAAGAGTTGAAATGCTTTCTAGTTGAAAACATAGAAAATTATTCCACGTGTATCTTGAATGGAGGCTATTGTTGTGAGTAAGCTGGAGGCAGGCTCACTGGAAGCAGGACATCCTATGTAATGGATAGAGGTGTAGATGTAGCTTTCTCTTGTCAGCCCTAAGTTGGAATGGGAACTCAACTTGGAAAGATTACAGTCATTAAGCATACCCTGGCTCTTTTTTGGCTGATCATTACAGAAGTCGCTGTTTAACTTTCTGGTTTGTCACTAGACATAGCGACCTAGCTTCTTGCAAGTCTTACTTAACAGGCTAGCTTTCTGGGTTGTTTATTGAAGAAGGGATTGATTTCCTAGATGTGTTGCTACAGGTGTGGGTCAAAATTCTATCTACATATATGGTCTGGACATTGTCCATTTGTATACTCAGCCTCTCAGACCTTGGGTTATCTTTGCAAGTCCACGAGATCCCCTGATTGCTGATGCAAAGTTTGAGTGTACTAATCTGTATTATAATGCTGTGCTCATTAGATGGGCATTACCTTGACAGAAGGCATTTTCATGTTAAGACAGGTATTTACAGTTGGTGCCATAGTCCCTGACACATTGTACATACTTTAAAAATATTAAATGAATATTTGTTTAGTGGATCGATGGAAGCTAATGTCTATTCTTAAACTGAGTAGGAACCCTCTTCCCCCACCAAATAATTTTTGAACGATTGTATTTTGTATTAACGGTTTCAGAGGAGCTGACGTTGTGCTAAAAAATAAATACAACTTTGCGGGTCATGATGATGCTTGAAATTTCCATGTGACCCCCACAGTGGCAATTTGGGATCAATAATACCCTAAATGTTTGTCTGGAAATAAGAATGTAAATTAAACATACTCTTTTAGCTTTTAGATGGACTCTAGGGGTTTAGTCCCAGGAACATAAAATTTCAAACATGGGAGCCCCCTTTCTGTGGCTTTACCTACTGCCGAACAGTTCCCATTGAAAATGGCACTGACATACCAGTTCTGTTTGTGATGAGATTTATTTCTTCATGCTTGGCAATTATGAATAAACTTTGAAGGAAAAAGGAAAACAGTTAAAGCTTGGCAAGGCCTATGTACAGTCACAGAAATTTCCTCTAAGTTCAAAGAACAAGTAAATATCACTTATGCCGACAGATTTAAAACTCTCTGCCAAAAAAAAGTGATACCAGGAGTGTTCTCTTGTTTTCATATCACAGATTGTTTTATAAGGTGTTTCCTTAAGAGAATAGGGAACTCAACTTGGAAAGATTACAGTCATTAAGCATACCCTGGCTCTTTTTTGGCTGATCATTACAGAAGTCGCTGTTTAACTTTCTGGTTTGTCACTAGACATAGCGACCTAGCTTCTTGCAAGTCTTACTTAACAGGCTAGCTTTCTGGGTTGTTTATTGAAGAAGGGATTGATTTCCTAGATGTGTTGCTACAGGTGTGGGTCAAAATTCTATCTACATATATGGTCTGGACATTGTCCATTTGTATACTCAGCCTCTCAGACCTTGGGTTATCTTTGCAAGTCCACGAGATCCCCTGATTGCTGATGCAAAGTTTGAGTGTACTAATCTGTATTATAATGCTGTGCTCATTAGATGGGCATTACCTTGACAGAAGGCATTTTCATGTTAAGACAGGTATTTACAGTTGGTGCCATAGTCCCTGACACATTGTACATACTTTAAAAATATTAAATGAATATTTGTTTAGTGGATCGATGGAAGCTAATGTCTATTCTTAAACTGAGTAGGAACCCTCTTCCCCCACCAAATAATTTTTGAACGATTGTATTTTGTATTAACGGTTTCAGAGGAGCTGACGTTGTGCTAAAAAATAAATACAACTTTGCGGGTCATGATGATGCTTGAAATTTCCATGTGACCCCCACAGTGGCAATTTGGGATCAATAATACCCTAAATGTTTGTCTGGAAATAAGAATGTAAATTAAACATACTCTTTTAGCTTTTAGATGGACTCTAGGGGTTTAGTCCCAGGAACATAAAATTTCAAACATGGGAGCCCCCTTTCTGTGGCTTTACCTACTGCCGAACAGTTCCCATTGAAAATGGCACTGACATACCAGTTCTGTTTGTGATGAGATTTATTTCTTCATGCTTGGCAATTATGAATAAACTTTGAAGGAAAAAGGAAAACAGTTAAAGCTTGGCAAGGCCTATGTACAGTCACAGAAATTTCCTCTAAGTTCAAAGAACAAGTAAATATCACTTATGCCGACAGATTTAAAACTCTCTGCCAAAAAAAAGTGATACCAGGAGTGTTCTCTTGTTTTCATATCACAGATTGTTTTATAAGGTGTTTCCTTAAGAGAATAGGGGAATGTATGACCTCCAAATTGCCTGAACGTTTTAGATCCTTGAGAATTCTCTGCTTCAACCATCATTTTCATTTCCTGTAGCAGGAGTTGTTCAGATTTTGTAAAATGACCAAATCACTTTGAAAAAAAAGCAAACCATCCTTCTGATGTGATGGAAGTCTATAGTGATACTACAGGTTACAGGGTAATTGAAAACTGTGATTCAGAAAGAGAATAGAATGCCCCAAAAGACTTTTCTAGCCTCTCTGAGGTATTAGACTGAAGGGCATTGTGAGAAAGATGTTCCCTTGTTACTTTAAATAAGCTCATTATTTTTAAAATTTAGAATGGATACACATATCAACAGATTATTTTTTCAAGCTCCTTATAGAGAAGAAAAGACATGTTTAACAGATGATATAAAGAGAAAAGTATCTGATATGTCAATAACACGAATACTTTTAGCAAATTTTCAGAGCACTAAAATAAAGATCCACAATAGAACTGAATCCATCAAATATAAGATAGAGAGAGAAATCCATGCCTTAGACTTTCCAATTTTGTTCTTTATGTGGCTTATCCTTAGGCTTACTCTGGAACAATACTGTGTATCTCTCTCAGGAGCTCCGGTACCACCCATAGTTAAGAATACAAAGAGCTAAATCAGAAGCTGTAAAAATGTACTGTATCAGTACAAAAGAAGAAATCCCATTTTTCTTAAGCTCCAAAGAGAGCATGAGGTGCTTAAATCCTGATGGAAGACAGATATTTAGCGGGCCAGCATTGTCAGTTTCAAATTGTTAGGCCTGAAGCCAGTTTGCTTATAAACTTTGTGTTTGTCTCTATGGTTACTGTAACACACCCAATGTAGCATGAGGCCTATCAATGCACTATGATTCAGGAAACAGAAATATGATCTACTAACAAAAATATATTGCCATATATGCAGGGAAATTTGAATGAGTATAAGATGTCTACCATGCTTTTATATATTTGCCTAAGCAATTTACTCTTTTTAAATATATATTTTTAATTTATTTTTTAAATTTATTTGGCAGAACCACATCTTAGTTGCAGCACAGGGGATCTGTGATCTTTGTTGCAATGTGTAGGAAATTTAGAATGCCACGTGAACTCATAGATGCGGCATGTGCAGTCTAGGTCCTTGATCAGGGATTGAACCTGGGGCCCCTGCATTGGAGTGTGGAGTCTTAGCTACTGGACCACTAGGGAAGTCTCTAAGCACTTATTCTCTGCCTCTCTGGGTTTTTCCCTTCAAATATCTTAACTCTTGTATCACCAGAGATGGACAATGAAAACTGTAATATCTGTAACTAATTAAAAGGTAAAGATCATTTAAAGTAGGTTGATCTAAACATTTTCACCTATTTTCATAAAATATCAGATCAGTTCAGTCCCTCTGTCCTATCTGACTCTTTGTGACCTCATGGACTGTGGCACACCAGGTTTCCCTGTCCTTCACCATTTCCCAGAGCCTGCTCAAACTCATGTCCCTTGGCTCAGTGATGCCATCCAACCATCTCATCCTCTGTTGTCCCCTTCTCCTTCTGTCTTCTGTTTTTCCCAGCATCAGGGTCTTTTCCAATGAGTCCTCTCTTCACATTGGGTGGCCAAAGTACTGGAGCTTCAGCTTCACCATCAGCCTCTCCAAAGGATATCCAGGCTTGATTTTCTTTAGAATTGACTGGTTTGATTTCTTTGTAGTCCAAAGGGCTATGAAAAAGACACCTATTGTCATTGCACTGTGGGAATAGGGGATCCTGCAGGGGCACTGTGAGATGGCCTGGAGGGGTGGGATGGGGGAGAATGGGATGGGGGTGGAGGACAGAGGGGGCCAGGGATATACATATGACTGATCTGGAATTATACATATCTGTAAACAACAAAACTCTGAAAAATTAAAAAGTAAAATAAAAATAATTATTAAAAAAATAAGAAGAGTCTTCTCCAACACCACAGTTCAAAGGCATCAATTCTTTGGCACTTAACCTTCTTTATGGTTCAGCTCTCACATCCATACATGATCACTGGGAAAACATAGTTTTGACTGTATGGATCTTTGTTGGCAAAGTGATGTCTCTTTTGAATGCACTGTCTAGGTCCGTGACAGCTTTTTTTCCCAAGCAGCAAGCATCTTCTAATTTCATGGCTGCAGTCACCATTCACACTGATTTTGGAGTGCAGGAAGATAAAATCTGTCACCACTTTCCCTTTTTGTGCATCTATTTGCCATGAAGTGATGTGAATGGATGCCATGATCTTAGTTTTTTAAATGTTGAGTCTTCAGTCAGCTTTTTCACTCTCCTCTTTCACTTTCATCAAAAGGGTCTTTAGTTCCTCTGCTCTTTCTGCCATTAGGGTGGTGTCACCTGCATATTTGAGGCTATTGATTGTTCTCCAAGCAATCTTGATTTCGGTTTGTGTTTCATCCAGCCTGGTATTTTGTGTGATGTACTCTTCATATAAGTTAAATAAGAAAGGTGACAATATACAGGCTTGACATAATCGTTTCCCAATTTTGAACCAGTATTTGTTCCATGTCTGGTTCTAGCTGCTCCTTCTTGATTTGCATACAGTTTTCTCAGGAGACAGGTAAGGTGGTCTGGTATTCCCATCTCTTTAAGAATTTTGCATAGTTTGTTGTGATCCACACAGTCAAAATCTTTACTGTAGTCAATGAGGCAGAAGTAGACTTCTTTCTGGAATTCCCTTGCTTTTTCTTTGGATGAAATATGAAATCAGTGGTTTCACATAAAATGTTTTTAAATATCTTTACACAGAATTGAAGTGGAATCCCTACTTCCTCAGGCCTGAGGTTAATCCCTGGCTATGGTCTGTTGTTATCTTCAGATCCTGCCTTTGGTTTTTGTTCTTATCAGGCCAGATTTCTATATTAGAAACTAGATATATTTCCTTTGCAAAAATATTTATTTTTCCTTTTACCTATTATAGAGTATTTACCCCTTAAGCAGACTTTTGAAATATTCTTTTATTTAGGAGCTAATGTAGAGCTTTACTAAATGTGGTTATGTTAATCACAATGATAATTTTAAAAACTTACTTTGTGAAAGAAGAGAATTAATGAGATATATAAACAATAAAAAAGGTCAGGGGGCTTCCCTGGTGGTCCAGTGGGTAAGGACACCGCCTTGCAGTGCAAGGGGCGCCAGTTCGATCCCTGGCCTGGAAAGATCCCACGTGCCGCAGAGCGGCTGGGTCCATGTGTCCAATTACCGAGCCGGAGCTCTGGAGCACATGCGCCCAGCGTCGGTGCTCTGTGACAACAGAGGCCACCACGATGGGAGGCCCACACGGGCCAAAGAACAAAGATGGATGAAAATAGACAAATGAAAGACCAATAGAAGTAGTCCGCCTGCTCCCCTCCCTTCCCACCCCACCCCCTCCAAAATAAATAAATCTTTAAAAAAAAAAAAAGGTCAGAGAATGTATATAACATTTTGAAATATAGTTTTCCACATTTTTGCTGCATGCTCAAACATTTTGTTTAAAAATAAAGATATATGTATTGTTTTTTAAATTTCTCTTTAAAAAATATTCTGGAATATGATTATACATAAATGTATATATTATATACACATACATGTTATGTATACATATTATATTTTAAGTGTCTGTGAAGTATTGAGTTGTATGCAGATATTAACATTTATTTAAATAAATCCCACTTTAGGGAAAATATTTTTATTACCATGCCTGAAAAGGGAAATGGCTTTCTACGAACCCTGGACATTAAACTTTTGAGGATAAAACTGTTAGTTGTGAAGATTTTGTAAATCATATGCCTTTCATATCATTTCACATATATAATTAATATTAATATCATACATACAGATATACTTATATGGTTTCAACCTTTCTCAGAGTATAATTGAATGATGGTTAGGATTGTTAAAAAGAATACTAGGTGAAACAAACAAAAGTAAAAATATGTGAGAAAATAAAAGACATATAATGCTTATCTATATTAGAAACTAGATATATTTCCTTTGCAAAAATATTTATTTTTCCTTTTACCTATTATAGAGTATTTACCCCTTAAGCAGACTTTTGAAATATTCTTTTATTTAGGAGCTAATGTAGAGCTTTACTAAATGTGGTTATGTTAATCACAATGATAATTTTAAAAACTTACTTTGTGAAAGAAGAGAATTAATGAGATATATAAACAATAAAAAAGGTCAGGGGGCTTCCCTGGTGGTCCAGTGGGTAAGGACACCGCCTTGCAGTGCAAGGGGCGCCAGTTCGATCCCTGGCCTGGAAAGATCCCACGTGCCGCAGAGCGGCTGGGTCCATGTGTCCAATTACCGAGCCGGAGCTCTGGAGCACATGCGCCCAGCGTCGGTGCTCTGTGACAACAGAGGCCACCACGATGGGAGGCCCACACGGGCCAAAGAACAAAGATGGATGAAAATAGACAAATGAAAGACCAATAGAAGTAGTCCGCCTGCTCCCCCCCTCCCACCCCACCCCCTCCAAAATAAATAAATCTTTAAAAAAAAAAAAAGGTCAGAGAATGTATATAACATTTTGAAATATAGTTTTCCACATTTTTGCTGCATGCTCAAACATTTTGTTTAAAAATAAAGATATATGTATTGTTTTTTAAATTTCTCTTTAAAAAATATTCTGGAATATGATTATACATAAATGTATATATTATATACACATACATGTTATGTATACATATTATATTTTAAGTGTCTGTGAAGTATTGAGTTGTATGCAGATATTAACATTTATTTAAATAAATCCCACTTTAGGGAAAATATTTTTATTACCATGCCTGAAAAGGGAAATGGCTTTCTACGAACCCTGGACATTAAACTTTTGAGGATAAAACTGTTAGTTGTGAAGATTTTGTAAATCATATGCCTTTCATATCATTTCACATATATAATTAATATTAATATCATACATACAGATATACTTATATGGTTTCAACCTTTCTCAGAGTATAATTGAATGATGGTTAGGATTGTTAAAAAGAATACTAGGTGAAACAAACAAAAGTAAAAATATGTGAGAAAATAAAAAGACATATAATGCTTATCATTTTACTGGCAAAGGGATCAAATTTGTAACAGGAGACATAAGGGAACACTGCTTATTGCAATCAGGGCAGGACCTTACTGAAGAATCGCTCTGCAGCCCAACTGTGCAGGGTCTGTTGCTTCTAGTTCTCAACTCTCCCTACGGGAGGCAATGTCAAGCAATCAGAGAGTTGAGAAAAAGAGTAATGTTTTCTTCTCCTCTAATTTGAACTCTTTCACATCTGTGACTTCAGTTCCAGATGTGAAACATCCTCCCTGCATCCCTGCAGCCTGGGTGTGGAACACACTCCCCTGATGTTTGCTTTCTGGTGTCTGAGTTGATTCATTGTTCTCCTTGCATTACAAATCTTTACCAGCTTTGCAACCAATCACCTGTAGGAATTCCCAAGTAGGATTCTTTTCTTGTTGGACCCTGACAGATATCCATTTTATGTATGATTGCACTTGCATTTCATTAGGTTAAGTCTGAATTTGTTCAAGGCTGTTGCAGCTGACACATAGTTGCTTTTTCATAGGCTTTAAATCACTAAAGAGAAGCCAGTCAGCATTTACCATCCAGTTAGAGTTGGAAGGTATCAGAGCAAATCTACAGTCCTAAAGATTAGGGAGATATAAGACCAGATCCCGCAACTAAATTGTGACACCAGATACTGCCACTAATGGTTAGATAAAAAAGAACTGGCCTTAGAATCAGAGTAAAGAGACAGAAGCAGTAATACATTAAGTGAGAAACAGGGCAGCTCTGTGGGCAAACAGGAGAGATGCCAAATTCTGGCTCCTCACTTGAATCCTGGCAAGTGTGGGCTTGCTATTTAAACTAGTGCATTAATGATTTATTCATTTACTAAGTGGCTATGGCACTATCCAGCTTCAAGGTGCTTTTGGATTTAAAATCATTGTAAAGCACTTGGCACAGTTTCTGAACCATGAGAGATGACTGGATTTTTCCTTTAGTCTGGTTATTTTTTCTACTGTTAGTACAACAAATACTGCTGTTATTATATGTAATGCAAAATGCATATTGAAGAATTCTTAGTTCTGATAGCTGAATTGGTACCAGAGAAAATGAGAAAGATGAGACTGAAACAGTTCTGGAAAAGTTTAAACCACACTTACTGCCCATCACGGAGCAGGTGTTGAAAATAAGGAAACCCCAAAACGAACAGAGGCAAACCTTTTTACATGATAAAACATAATGTAGATTAAAACTACCATTTTTACTACACTGACTCTGCGATGTTTTATTCAAATGCAAAGGAGGAAATATGTTTGTTGTATTTTTTGTGTATTTTATTATTAATTCTAAGAATTCTTTGGTCACTTAGTAGCTTCTGAATAATCAGTGTGTCAGAAAAGATTATACATACATTTCAAAGGATATTGAAAAATTAACAAGTACCAAGAGGTGAAAAATTAGTGTGATTAAGAATGTGAAATCATCTTATGATATAAACTACACGACGACTCCTCCTCAGTGGTAAAGAATCTGCCTGCAATGCAGGAGAGGCAATTTTGATCTCTGGGCTGGAAAGATCCACTGGGGTGGGAGTGGAGGGGTTGTTGTTTAGTCCCTGACTCATGTCTGACTCTTAAGAACCCCATGGACTGTAGCTCACCAGGCTCCTCTGTCCATGGGATTTCTCCTGTCAAGGATACTGGAGTGAGCTAACATTTCCTTCTCCAGGGGAAATTCCCAACCCAGGTACTGAACTCACATCTCCTGAATTAGCAAGTGGGTTCTTTAACAATGAGCCACCAAGGAAATAGCAACCGACTCCAGTATTCTTGCCTGGGGAAGTCCCATGGACAGAAAACAGAAGCAGTAATACATTAAGTGAGAAACAGGGCAGCTCTGTGGGCAAACAGGAGAGATGCCAAATTCTGGCTCCTCACTTGAATCCTGGCAAGTGTGGGCTTGCTATTTAAACTAGTGCATTAATGATTTATTCATTTACTAAGTGGCTATGGCACTATCCAGCTTCAAGGTGCTTTTGGATTTAAAATCATTGTAAAGCACTTGGCACAGTTTCTGAACCATGAGAGATGACTGGATTTTTCCTTTAGTCTGGTTATTTTTCTACTGTTAGTACAACAAATACTGCTGTTATTATATGTAATGCAAAATGCATATTGAAGAATTCTTAGTTCTGATAGCTGAATTGGTACCAGAGAAAATGAGAAAGATGAGACTGAAACAGTTCTGGAAAAGTTTAAACCACACTTACTGCCCATCACGGAGCAGGTGTTGAAAATAAGGAAACCCCAAAACGAACAGAGGCAAACCTTTTTACATGATAAAACATAATGTAGATTAAAACTACCATTTTTACTACACTGACTCTGCGATGTTTTATTCAAATGCAAAGGAGGAAATATGTTTGTTGTATTTTTTGTGTATTTTATTATTAATTCTAAGAATTCTTTGGTCACTTAGTAGCTTCTGAATAATCAGTGTGTCAGAAAAGATTATACATACATTTCAAAGGATATTGAAAAATTAACAAGTACCAAGAGGTGAAAAATTAGTGTGATTAAGAATGTGAAATCATCTTATGATATAAACTACACGACGACTCCTCCTCAGTGGTAAAGAATCTGCCTGCAATGCAGGAGAGGCAATTTTGATCTCTGGGCTGGAAAGATCCACTGGGGTGGGAGTGGAGGGGTTGTTGTTTAGTCCCTGACTCATGTCTGACTCTTAAGAACCCCATGGACTGTAGCTCACCAGGCTCCTCTGTCCATGGGATTTCTCCTGTCAAGGATACTGGAGTGAGCTAACATTTCCTTCTCCAGGGGAAATTCCCAACCCAGGTACTGAACTCACATCTCCTGAATTAGCAAGTGGGTTCTTTAACAATGAGCCACCAAGGAAATAGCAACCGACTCCAGTATTCTTGCCTGGGGAAGTCCCATGGACAGAGAAGCCTGGTGAGCTACAGTTCATAGGGTCATAAAGAGTCAGACATGACTTAGTGACTGGGAAACAATAACTACTACTATCACTATTGCTAATATCAATTTTGAGATTATATCTTAATATTACTGAAATTAAATCACATAAGAAAAATTTGAAGGCACTAAGGACTCTAGCTTTGAGAATACAAATCTAGACCAGGGGGTTTCCCATTCAGCACTATCAACATGTTGGGTTGGATAATTCTTCCTTTGGGAAGGGATGGCAATAGTTGTTCTGTTCACAATGTGATGTTACGGTTCTCCCTGTCCTCTACTTACTAGACACCACTATCAATATTTTCTCACTTACCAATTGAGACAAACAAAATGCTATAGACTTTGGCGAATTGCTCCTACTTTAGAATCAGTGGCTTAGCCAAAACTTTAAATGCATTTTGAGATAAAAAAAAAAAAGTCTTATTTTTCCTTGTCAGGAATTGATGCGCTCTAAAAGTAGATCTTTTATTCTTCTGAAAACTGCTTGCTGTTCATCTCCTACTCCACCTGGAAATTCCTGAATTGATATGTTTATCATACCATGTTTTCTTTACATACAATTGATCCAAGAGTCAATAGCTAACACAAGATGAACTAGTATTAATTCTTTATCCTTCTGGGTCCTGTTGACTTTTCCAAAGGTTAACACTTAATCTCAGTTGGACTGATAAGAAATCCATAGACAACAGTTGCAAACCAGACATACAAAATGAAAAAATATTTGTTTTCTTAAGTAGTATGAGCACTATGATTTCCCTTGCCATAAACTCATTCTTATTAAGCTCTTATTTTCTTGATCTCATTGTTATTAAAAATGTCTATTATTGTGTCATAAAATGTCCTAAGATATCAGTGCAGTTACCTATTAAACAACTTAGTATACTATAACCTTAATGTAAGACTAGGTTATTTAATTATGAATCATCACTTTCAAAAGGAAATTTGACTGGTTCTGTAACTGAGAAGATAATTAGTGTGATATTTAGAAGTGGGGGCATCTGGACATGCCAACTAATGGCAGCCAGGAGTGCTCTGCCACATCTTGAGTGTGGATACTGTTCTGGGGCTGACAAGATTAATAACAGGTACAGCTCCTGTGACTATATAGTAGTCCTAAAGAAAAGTACATCCAGATAGTTTTAATCTCATTGTTGGAATGAATGCTGCATTTCTCAGACATATGGCTTCTGATGCCTAATCATTGTCAAAGTTAAAAGAAATTTCACTGGATAAAATTAAACAAAGAAGACTTTATTTAAGACCATTGCAAGAGTAGAAAAAGACTAAACTTAATCTCAGTTGAAACTAGAGGCAGAAGGGTTTCTAAGCACTGGGTTGAGCTAGTGGAAATGTACTGTAGGATTTTGGAGGATGAACAATGGGACATGTCCAGGAGATGAGTCAGTCCTTAGTTTGTAAATGTCTTTCTCTGTTATTATGTCACCTGTGTTGGTCAAAGTCTTAGTTGCTAAGTTGTGTCTGACTCTATGACCTTATGGACTAGAGTTTACTAGGCACCTTTGCCTGTGGAATTCTCCAGACAAGAATGCTGGAGTGGATTGCCATTCCCTTCTCCAGAGGATCTTCCCAACCCAGGGATCGAACCTGGGTCTGCCACATTGCAGGCAGATTCTTTACTGTCTGAGCTACCAGGGAAGCCCTGGTGAATTGGTTAACTAGTGGTCATTTAAGTGAATGTGAGACCTCTCATAGACTGGAAAATGGGACTGTTAGCTTCCTGCATTATTATGTTTCAAAAAGATGACAACCAAGTTCTTGAGAAAAAGAAAGTTAGCTTATAAAATTGGCAAGAAGTTTTTAAGGAGATTTAAATCTGCTTAAAGGGCAGAGAAGGGACTCATTTGTAAAGAATTCACCTGCCAGTGCATGAGATCTAGGTTTTATTCCTGGGTCAGGAAGATCCCCTGCAAAAGGAAATGGCAACCCATTCTAGTATTCTTGCCTGGAGAATTTCATGAGCAGAGGAACCTGGTGAGCTATAGCCCAAAGGGTCTCAAAGAGTCAGACACGACTGAATGACTGAACATGCACATGACAGAGAAAGAATGTGCAGTTATGAGTTTTCTAATGTAAATATTCTAAAAAAAAGGAAAGTCAGGAGCCAATAGTCAGGAAGAAGTCTGTACAAATTTAGTGATGGCAAAGGGAATATCAAGGCCCTCTTGGTGAGGACTTTGGGAAAGAAAACAATCCTCAGTTCTAATTGTTATGTCTCTGTCTAAATTTTTAAATGCTTATTTTTATCTTAAAATAGTGCAATATCATTTAAGCATTGAGACTGATCTATCTTGTGTAGTATGGCTCTACTCTTGATTATCATTCCCGGGTAGAATGAACCATTGCTGGACTTCCCTGCTGGCTCAGCAGTAAAGAATCCACCTGCCAGTGCTGGAGATGTGGGTTTGATCCCTGAATAGGGAGATCCCCTGGAGTAGGAAATGGGAACCACTCCAGTGTTCTTTCCTTGGAAATTCCATGAACAGAGGAGCCTGGTGGGCTATAGTCCGTGGGATCGCAAAAGGGTTGCACACAACTAAGCAACCAAAAAGCAAAAATGATTGTATTAACTGGTCTTGCCGTATACATGGGTCAATCCACAGTTATTAGGTGCTTTGTATTTCCTTGTAAAACAGGAAGATGTTGAATTAGAGAAACATTAAATCATCTTTATTTGCTTAGCTATGCTAAAATAGTTTAAAAGTTATATATTTCATTCCATGTCATTTGATCAGTGTTTATCATTTTTCCTAGATACATTTATATTTTCTATTTTCCTCTCCTCGTTATGCTAATTACAATGAAATTTAGTGATGCGTTACTGTTACTAGCATCTAGACATTTAGTTAAATGCTTTCATGTAATACACAATGAGTGATTTTTTATTACTTATATTTGATATACCTGAATAAATTTTATTACTGCATAGGCAATATTAGTCACTAAAAGACTACAACTCAAAAATTACCATACAAATATTCATAAAGTAATAAACATTAGTTGTTTTACAAGATTTTTACTGAAGCAAACATTCTATTTTTTTCTTTATACATCAATGGAGAAGAAATTATTTTAGACAATGTATCTTGGGATACAATAAAATCACCTACATTTTGATTTAATGGTAGCCTTTAAATCCCCAGGTTTAATAGTATTACGACTCTCAAATGAACATAAGCTACCTGTATCTGAAAATAAGCCTCATTAAGATCATCAGCCAGATTTGACAAACAAGCTGTATTTACTGAAAGCTGGCTTTTCAGATCTGGACTAAAGCGTTTCTATTTCATGTTTAGTTACTTGTGCCATCTCTAAAATGTAACAGAATGAGTAAATGAAATATTCTTGGGAGAAAAATTTCCAGAAGTTAGATTAAAAATAATATTATTTATGCTTCTACAAATGTAGTTTAGTTTGATGCTAAATATGCAGAAGGTACTCAATACTTGCCAAACAAATTATGTGGAATTAATGATGATTTCCTTTTATTTCTTCTTTCATGTACATGAATGAGCTTTTCCAAAATGATCTCAAATTCATAGTGAGCTACTCATAAATCCATGATTGAAAATGATAAGCTTCAGCATGAAGAGAAGCTTTTAAAATTTTATTTACTTATTTTATGTGGAGAATAATTACTTTACAATATTGTGATGGTTTTGGCCATACATCATTATGTATCGGCCATAGGCATGCACATGTCCCTTCCCTGTGGATTCCTTCCCTTCTCACCCCATCCCTCTGTTGTCACAGAGCACTAGTTTTGGGTGCCCTGCATCATACACCAAAATTCCACTAGCTATCTGTTTTACATATGGTAATGCATATGAAGAGAAACTTATGATGATTTTTAGATTTTTCAATTTTCAGAGAGAATACTGAAACAAAATATACTGATCACTCAGCTTCAGTTAAAGTAAAAAATTGACCAAATACCTACATACAGTAGCAAAAACCAAATATCCAGTGAGATCTGTTCTTGAACAAGACAATTCTATCATCTACATTATAGTTCAACCATTATAGAAATGCACCTAGGGAAAGAGGAATAATTCTGGAGAGTAACATGATGACAAATATGGCCCTTCATTATACAACATCAATTGCATTGTCTAGTCAGTTCAACTTTCAGAATGTACTTAATTCCATCCATCTATTGCTATACCACTGAGAAAAAAACACTATTTTCTGTGTGGTTAAGAGAGGACAGCCATTTATTTTATTTTGAGATATTAAGGGTAATATGCCAACTGAATATGTATGTACCAGTCACTCAGTCATGTTACTTTTCAACCCCATGGACTGTAATAGTCTGAAAAAGCTGGCTTTTCAGATCTGGACTAAAGCGTTTCTATTTCATGTTTAGTTACTTGTGCCATCTCTAAAATGTAACAGAATGAGTAAATGAAATATTCTTGGGAGAAAAATTTCCAGAAGTTAGATTAAAAATAATATTATTTATGCTTCTACAAATGTAGTTTAGTTTGATGCTAAATATGCAGAAGGTACTCAATACTTGCCAAACAAATTATGTGGAATTAATGATGATTTCCTTTTATTTCTTCTTTCATGTACATGAATGAGCTTTTCCAAAATGATCTCAAATTCATAGTGAGCTACTCATAAATCCATGATTGAAAATGATAAGCTTCAGCATGAAGAGAAGCTTTTAAAATTTTATTTACTTATTTTATGTGGAGAATAATTACTTTACAATATTGTGATGGTTTTGGCCATACATCATTATGTATCGGCCATAGGCATGCACATGTCCCTTCCCTGTGGATTCCTTCCCTTCTCACCCCATCCCTCTGTTGTCACAGAGCACTAGTTTTGGGTGCCCTGCATCATACACCAAAATTCCACTAGCTATCTGTTTTACATATGGTAATGCATATGAAGAGAAACTTATGATGATTTTTAGATTTTTCAATTTTCAGAGAGAATACTGAAACAAAATATACTGATCACTCAGCTTCAGTTAAAGTAAAAAATTGACCAAATACCTACATACAGTAGCAAAAACCAAATATCCAGTGAGATCTGTTCTTGAACAAGACAATTCTATCATCTACATTATAGTTCAACCATTATAGAAATGCACCTAGGGAAAGAGGAATAATTCTGGAGAGTAACATGATGACAAATATGGCCCTTCATTATACAACATCAATTGCATTGTCTAGTCAGTTCAACTTTCAGAATGTACTTAATTCCATCCATCTATTGCTATACCACTGAGAAAAAAACACTATTTTCTGTGTGGTTAAGAGAGGACAGCCATTTATTTTATTTTGAGATATTAAGGGTAATATGCCAACTGAATATGTATGTACCAGTCACTCAGTCATGTTTGACTCTTTGCAACCCCATGGACTGTAAATCACCAGGCTCCTCTGTCCATGGGATTTTCCAGGCAAGAATACTGTAGTGGGTTGCCATTCCCTTCATCAGGAGATATTCCCAACCCAAGGATCAAACCTGCATCTCCTGCATTGCAGGCAGATTCCTTACCAACTGAGCCACCAGGAAAATCAAATAGGGATTCTTATTCATGAGCTTGGACTTTAGACCTGGAGACTAAGACCTGAGGTCTTTAAGGAATATATGCACCAAAGTCTTGGCACTACATGAGGACAGAGGTAACATTCAGATACAGAAAAGAAATATCAGCACAAGTCCTGGAAACATCTGACATCTAAAATGGTGGAGAAAAAAACAGAATCACTCTAAGACTAAGAAACGATGTCCAATGAAAGAAGAAGTAATTCAGACCTCTGGAAGTAATCTTTCTGTCCTTAGAAGCTTAAGGAAAAAGGACTTTGAAGAAAGAAAATTAGACTAGTAGATTGATTAGCTTCTGAGTGTTCAGGTTACAGAAAAAAGTGACCACTGAATTTGGCAAGAGAGAGGCTTTTGCCTATTTTGAAAGAGCATGCTCAGTGGATTACAAAGAATAGAAACCTCACTAATGTGTACAGAAGGGATACTGAGAGGGAAGAAAGTAGAAATAATGCATAAAGTGTACCTTCTTGATATACAAACACAGAAGTGATTTTGACTGTCTTGGGCATCCCTAATATAATTGGCTTTACTTTGCTGTATGTGTTGAATATATTTGAGATATTTTTATCATTAAGTTCCTCTGAATCACCTTTGTGGTAATAGACCATAGTTTAAGGTGATATTTACATAGAGAAAATGAAAACACCCTAATCCTGCTAGACTTGTAGCAGCTAAAACTAATATTTATGCCACTACCATGTGATTAAATAGAAATGACACAAGGGAAACAAGAAAAATGAGCTTTTTGAAATTAAAGATTATCTAAGGAGTTAGATTGTATATCTGACGGTAAATCAGGAAAGAAGATGTATGTACAGTTGAGTTCCAAAGTATTCTTGAGATATAAAGAAAGTTAGAGCCAAAATAAAAGAAAGAAAAATGAAATAAAACATCAATAAGAATTATTATTTGTATTTGGGAGATAATTCTCATTGGCAAGTGTACAATACACCACGGGAAATAGAAAAAATGTGTGACTGGGTAAAGTGTCAAGGTTTATTATTTTATGCTTCCATCTTATATTTTATATGTTGTGCACAAATATTTTTATTCATTTTTTAAAAACGATACTTTTATAAAATTATATATTTTACTCTAAAACAGTTGTCATTTTATCATAGTCTGATGATTCTTTTGGACTTCCTTGGTGGCTCAGATAGTAAAGAATCTGTCTGCAGTGTGTTAGACCTGGGTTTGATCCCTGGGTTGGGAGGATCCCCTAAAGAAGATTTTTGTTACAATATATTTTTTTGGCATCATACTTTGTAAAAGCCTCTTGCAGGGTAAACTCTCAGTTATAATGTGCCCTCCTATGTCAATGTTAATTTGATCTCAAATTAAATGGGAAGTTCAAAATCATTTAACAAACTTGTTGATATTTCTGTACTATTCTTTTAAATAAAACGAAGCTTTATTTTTTATAGGAATTTTAGATTTACATAAGAATTGTAAATATGTCAGAGTTTTCTATACTTTAAATCAAATAGCACAGTCTTCTGTGTATATAGTGCATTTATTATTATTTTTAATATGCCACTACTGGCACATTATTATTAACGAAACTTTATATTTTATTCAGATTTCCTCATTTGTTCCCTAGAACCTATTTCCGTTTCTAGGTCCCATCAGGATACCACATCACAGTTAAGTCATCATCTTTGGTTTTGACTATTCTTCAACCTTTTTTTGTTTTGACTGATGTGAGTTAGTTTGTAGAATGTCTTTAAACTGGGTTAGGCCTAACAATATTTTTTTGTAATTGTATTAGGTTTATGTGTTTTGTGGAGGGAATAGCAAAGAGATAAAATAAAACTGTCATCAAGCCATATCAAGGTTACATATTATCAACATGGTTTATGACTGCTGATGTTGACCTGGGCCATCTGGTGAAGGAAATGTTTCTCAGGTTTCTCCACTATGAAGCTACTGTTGGCACTTCCAGCAAGGCACAGGCTGTTTGCGTCTCAGCAGTGGTCAGAGGACAGACAGCACTTGGCAGATAGAGGATCCTGTATCAACTAGTTTTCCAAACTGGCCTTTGTTGAAAGGTGCTCAGACTGATTCAAGGGCTCTCAGGTCAGTGGCTCCAAAGGCAGGAGCAGCATTGCCAAATTCTCATAGAAGTTCCCAGACCTGCTGTTCCGGGAGAAGTGACCTGTCCAGTCTCTGTTCATCCCCTGAAATCTCTCGTTAACCTCGGCCGCCAGAAAGCTGGCAGAAGCAAGTTAACTACGATGGAGAAAACTTTGAAATCTTTTCTGTTGAAGAGAGAATAAAGAGGAAATGAACAAATCCATAAACTTAACTGATGGCTTGAGGTCTGAAACCACAGAAGAAAGTTGGAGGAACAACCACCAGTCATGGGGAGAACATACAGACCACGCGCTCATAAGGGACCTTGCACGTCAAAACTCAGGAGGGGTTGGTTTCTAACTCTCTTCTCCGTGACTGAGATGGATGCTCCCAGGGCTGCCAGACCTCATTCCATTGATGGGAGAGTGATTGACCACAACGAGATGTTGTAAGAGAGGACTCTGAAAAGCAGGAATATCTTGTGACTGAGAAGAAGCTGCTTGTTGCTGAAATTAAGAAGATACAGAGGAGTATCATCTTAGAGATTACTTTGAGAGATATGAAAAAATCAATGCCATTGAGATAATTACTGACAGGGAGTCTGGAAAGAAAACAGGCCTTGGATTTGTTAGCTTTGATGACCATGATCCTGTGGATAAGATTGTTGCAAAAATAACGTAGTTTCTGTGGTCAATATACAGAAGTCAAAAAGGTTTTGTTGACACAGAAAATGGAGAAATTCTAACATACTTGAAGTAGAATAGGTGATCATTTTGGGTTTGGAGATTATTCTGGTGGTGGTAGAAATTTTGGACAAGGACCAGAAAGTAAATTTAGAGGGGAGCTGATGGATGTGGAAATAGTCCTGGAGAAAAGAAAATACATTAATAAATTTTAAAATTAATTAATTAATTATGTATTAAGTTAAATAAATTAATAAGTTTTTTCTTGCTTGACTCTTTAGAAGAAAGTAACTGTGTGCAGCCTACATTAAGGTGTAGGGTGTTATGCTCTACCGTCTTGAAAGAGGAGCATTTACATAAATTATTTGGATCTTCTTCAGTTTTGAGGTATAACTGACAAAATTTAAAGATAGTTGAAGCATATAATGTGGATTTTCTCCACTGAGTAATTTAAACATCTGTCATCTCATATATTTATCTCTTTTTCTTGAGAGGGGGTGAGAATATTTCATTTCTACTTTTCAGCACATTTCAAATATATAATGCATTATTTTCAAATACATTTACCATGTTTTATTAATAGATTAGATTACTGACTTTATTATTACTGAATTTTTGTACTTTTTAAACAAACCTCTCATTTTCCCCCATTCTCCAGCCCATGACAATCACCCATACTATGCTCTGTTTATATGAGTTAAATATATATATATATATATATATATATATATTTAATTTTACATATAAGTGATACGATGCAGTGCTTGTCTTTCCATTAGGGAAGCCTAAAAGTGAAAGTGTTAGCTGTTTGACTCTTTGCAACCCCATGGACTATAGCCCACAAGGGTCCTCTGTTCTTGGAATTCTCCAGATAAAAATACTGGAATGGGTAGACATTCCTTTCTCCAGGGTATCTTCCCTACGCAGGGACAGAACCCATGTCTCCTGCATAACAGATTCTTTGCTGTCTGAACCACCCATACAGGCAATATAAATAAGTGATAACATGCAGTATGTATCTTTCTCTGTCTAACTTATTTCACTTAGCATAATGTCCTCTAGTTTCATCCACATTGTCACATATGACAGGATTTCTTCCTTTTTAAGGTCAAATAATACTCTACTGTATACATAAACTACATTTTCTTTATTCATCCAGTCATTGGTAGATACTTAGGTTGTTTTCATACTTTGCCTATAGTGAATAATGCTGCTGTGAACATAGGGGTATAGCTATCTTTTTGAGGTGATTTCATTTCCTTTGGAAAAATACTCAAATGTGGAATTGCAGGATTCTATAGTAGTTCAACATTTAATTTCCTTAGAAAGCTTCATGCTGCTTCCAATAGTGACTGCACTTATTTACATTCCCATCAGCAATGCACAGGGGTTCTCTTTTCTCCTCTATCCCAACCAGCACTGTTTTCTTTTGTCTTTTTGGTAACAGATAAGTGTGAAGTGATATTTCATTGTGGTGTTGACTTACATTTCCCTGTTGATTATCAATATTGAGAATTTTCCTTCCTTCCCTCTCTTCTTTCCTCCCTTTCTTCTCTCTCACTTCAATTCTCTTGAGATTTTTATATATACCAATAAATAAGTTTGCTGTATCAACTGTATAAGTATCCTGCTCAGTCAGATAAAAAGAGATATGTGAAATACTTAAGGTACACATGATTATGAAACTTCCAATAGTAGCACTGGTTACGAGTTTATGGAATATAGAGTTCAAGAGAATAGAATTGTGTGAAAGAAGTTTCTAGACCACCTGCCTACTACCACTGGGGGGTAGGAGGAAGGCATTCCCAAAGAAATGTACATTTTTCCATGTAGAGAAAATTGTTACAGATATGCATCTCCCTTCTGTCTCTTGTATTCAGTCTACCCTAATTTAAGTCTAATTTTTGAAATTATCTGATTGGAAAAACAAAAAGGAAAGAAAAGGTCAGTATTGCTGCTTTGTCCTTCTTTCTTTTTAAAGAAAACACCACACTTGGGGGACAAACTGGTCACATGTCCACACATGTGCTTCAAGTCAACTTCTATTAAGAATAAAAAGCATCTCTCTTTTGCCATTCTTTATATTATTTTATAATTTCTCCAGAAAATGGGTGAGGAAGGGTGGTGTTATTTATTGATTCCCTTGAAATTTCTCCAAACAAAGTTTCATCATTACTCAGTTAACAAAAATCCTGAAAATAAAATATTTTCCTCCTAATACATAAACTACATTTTCTTTATTCATCCAGTCATTGGTAGATACTTAGGTTGTTTTCATACTTTGCCTATAGTGAATAATGCTGCTGTGAACATAGGGGTATAGCTATCTTTTTGAGGTGATTTCATTTCCTTTGGAAAAATACTCAAATGTGGAATTGCAGGATTCTATAGTAGTTCAACATTTAATTTCCTTAGAAAGCTTCATGCTGCTTCCAATAGTGACTGCACTTATTTACATTCCCATCAGCAATGCACAGGGGTTCTCTTTTCTCCTCTATCCCAACCAGCACTGTTTTCTTTTGTCTTTTTGGTAACAGATAAGTGTGAAGTGATATTTCATTGTGGTGTTGACTTACATTTCCCTGTTGATTATCAATATTGAGAATTTTCCTTCCTTCCCTCTCTTCTTTCCTCCCTTTCTTCTCTCTCACTTCAATTCTCTTGAGATTTTTATATATACCAATAAATAAGTTTGCTGTATCAACTGTATAAGTATCCTGCTCAGTCAGATAAAAAGAGATATGTGAAATACTTAAGGTACACATGATTATGAAACTTCCAATAGTAGCACTGGTTACGAGTTTATGGAATATAGAGTTCAAGAGAATAGAATTGTGTGAAAGAAGTTTCTAGACCACCTGCCTACTACCACTGGGGGGTAGGAGGAAGGCATTCCCAAAGAAATGTACTTTTTTCCATGTAGAGAAAATTGTTACAGATATGCATCTCCCTTCTGTCTCTTGTATTCAGTCTACCCTAATTTAAGTCTAATTTTTGAAATTATCTGATTGGAAAAACAAAAAGGAAAGAAAAGGTCAGTATTGCTGCTTTGTCCTTCTTTCTTTTTAAAGAAAACACCACACTTGGGGGACAAACTGGTCACATGTCCACACATGTGCTTCAAGTCAACTTCTATTAAGAATAAAAAGCATCTCTCTTTTGCCATTCTTTATATTATTTTATAATTTCTCCAGAAAATGGGTGAGGAAGGGTGGTGTTATTTATTGATTCCCTTGAAATTTCTCCAAACAAAGTTTCATCATTACTCAGTTAACAAAAATCCTGAAAATAAAATATTTTCCTCCTAATAATTTAAAGAATTTAACCAATATTATCTAATAGTGATTGGGAGAAAGAAGAAAGTGATGATGTGGGTACAGATAGAAATAGTTGACTCAACTATAAATGAACATGCAATAATAATTAGGGAACAAAGAGCTGAAAAATACTTCCTTATCATGGAAAACATTACTGATAAGAATCTTTAAAAATCTGCTAAGAGAGTACATTTTATGGTACAAAGCTTTAAGGCATTACAGATAGACAACAAAATATAAGTAACATGACAAGAAATGGCATTTAAGATATGTTGAAGGGGTACTTGTTGGAATTTTAAAAAAATAAGGAGATGACAATAAAATTGAGGAATTTAATATTATTTCAGGTGAAAATGAAATCCTGCAAAATGCATTCTTTGGACAAAGCAGCAACAGAAGCAACTATGGAGACAGAGATTAGAATAGCACACAGTAGAGAAAAAAGGTAAATAGATAAAAATGAGTTTCATGATTATTTTTCTGGATAGATGCACTGAAGATATAAAGTGCACATAATAGATGCATTTGAAAATGTATATATAGATCAAGAAAATGATACAGGAAATACCGAGAATAAATAGAAGACTATCTCCTATAATGGAAGAAAAAATGAATAGGCAGTTCAAAACACTCACTCTATGTCAGTGACTCAAAAACACATTAGAAAAGATGAAAAATACAGAGACATTTTTTGGAAAAACACATTGATCTTCAAGTTTAAAGAAGAAAACCTGTAAGCATCCAGGAAAATGAAACAGGAGGTCACTGCAAAAAGAAAATCAGATGATTTTCAATTTCTCAGCAATTTTAGGTGACAGATGACAGCAGAGAAATCTCTACAATGTAGGAAAAAGAAGTGAATACAGCACAACCATTCTACGGCCAGGTGGCATGTCATCCACTGTGTAACACAAGACAAAGATGAATTTGACAAACCCAAGGCTTCAGGAAGGAAAGCATCCATCTACTGAAAGTTAAAAAGCATACCAGTGTAAAACGTCCATTTCAGTAGAATTGCAGGTTAAGAACCACAGAAGAGATAAATATAAAATGGAATGCAAAAGCTACATTTTAAAAAATAAAGATGGTTAGTGTGACTAATGACTCTAATATACTCATTCAAAATGTATCTAGATATTTTACCCACTCTGTTTTAGACCAGAAAATGGTTAAATACTTATGAAGAAATATTCATTCAAGCATCCCTAGCATTTTAAAAATGAATGATGACAATGTAGCAGATACCTCTCTAAATACCAAAGCTACTTCAGAGAAGAAAAACAAGAATTCCTCCTTACCAAGCTTTTATTTCAGAGTGACAGGCATAAACTGAAAAATGACTAGGTTAATACTTAGGATGTTAAAAGGTAATCAGTGCTGTGTAGATAAAAAAGAAAAGAAGGGGCATAGGGACTGAGAAATAAAATCAAGGTTACAATTATAAGGTATTATTTAAACAAATAGGTATATGGCCTTCAGAATTCCTTGTGTTCAGGACACCTAGATCCTAACAATTTTTAATAAAATTTTTGTTGGAGTAAGGGTGCTTTTTGCTTTCCCAGATGACGCGGTTGATAAGGACTCTGTCTGCCAATGCAGGAGACACAGGTTTGATCCCTGGTTCAGGAAGATCCCCTGCAGTAGGAAATAGAAATCCACTCCAGTATTCTTGCCTGGAAAATTCCATGGACAGAAGAGCCTTGTGGGCTGTGGTCCATGACGTTGCAAAGAGTCAGACACAACTGAGCACACAGGCAGGCATAGTTGGCTTACAATGCTGTATTAGGTTCTGTTGTTGTTTGACTCTTGGTGACCCCATGGATTGCCGCTCACAAGGCTTCCCTGTCCTGTTGTGGTGAAGTGGTAGTTTCTACTTTATAGCATAGTGAAGCCAACTATACATATACATATATCCCCTCTTTTTTGATTTCCTTCCTATTTAGGTCACCACAGGTCACTGAGTAGAGCACCCTGTGTTGTACTGTAGGTTCTCATTAGTTATCTAGTTTATATATGGTAACAGGATATATATATGTCAATCTCAGTCTCCCAATTCATCCCATCCTCCCCTTAAATGTGTTCTCTAGGTCTGTGTCTCGATTTCTTCTTTGTAAATAAGAACATTATTCTTAAGATAGCTGGGATGAGGTACAGAGGAAGAGGAGGGATCAGGAGAGTCAGGGGAGAAAATAGCCCCATGCTAGGAAGAAAAGCTTGGCATTTACTTTCAGTTTGGAATGGCTCCCTACTTGGGCAAGATTTTGTTGATTCTGGAGAAACTCAAATATCATAATGCAGAGAGTATCCACCTCATCCCGCCACACTTTATGTCTCACACTGGAGCCTTACCTGGGGTGAATTCATATTCCATGAGGTGAAATCTAAATAAATACAAGAACTGGTAAGTGTATTTTTCTTCCATCTGCCTCTCAGCAGGCTATGCTGAGAATCATTAATATGACTTCTTAGAAGAAGGTTCTCCAAAATGGACAATCGGTAATGCTTGATGCCAGGTAACGGCTCCTTGTATGACTTTTTATCATTTTTTTGTCTTGTTTCCTCTTTCCTTGTCTTTTCTGTCTGCAGTTGCTCTCCCTAAAATATAGTAGAAGATATAAACGTATGCCAGGGCATCTGCTTTACCTAGGGTAAAATATTGATTGATGGCTTTACAGATTATGACTAATATAAATTCAATTTCAGTCCCTATGCTTACCGAACATAGGTTTCCCATAATGTCATCATAACCTTTTAGTGAGCTGAAGTTACCCCCAAGTTTTCCCTGGGAGGCTAAATGTATATAAGTCTATTGGAAAACAGGTCACCCCATTAAGAAATGTCCTGGAGTTTGGATGTTGGCTGAACCTGTAGGAGAGTGATCAGCGTTTCACAAAGCCAGGTGATCCACGAGTAACAGACTGTTCCTCTTTGCACCTTCACTACACTTTCTACAGAAGGCTCTTTGTGTCCTCTCCAAAGGATTAAGATAACTTTCTGTTACATACATGAATAATAATAATAATATAACTATTTGGTAGATGGCACCGGTGAGACCAATATTCCACGTCCCATCTTCTGAGGACTCCGCTGAGTTCAGCAACTGCTACCATGGACGATTTCATGCAAGCTTAGCCTGTTTTGACAACGTCCCATCTAATGCCTAGACCATAAAAGGGTGACAACTTTCTACTCCAAAGCCTCTCTAAGGTCTTTTCTAGTACGTCTAAGTGTGACCCTGGAATGCTGGAGAGCTGAGACACTTAGGGTCAACTTTAGTGATGAAGGCATGTACTCAGTTGTTCTGACTCTTTGTGACCCCACAGACTATAGCCGGCTTGGCTCCTTTGTCCGTGAAGTTTCCAGACAAGAATACTGTAGAGGGTTGCTCTTTCCTTCTCCACAGGAATTCCCAACCCAGGGACAGAACCTGCATCTTCTGCATTGGCAGGCAGATTCTTTACTGCTGAGCCCTCTGGGAAGCTAGATCAATTTTTAGGTGTATGCATAAATTCCCCAGCTTCTCTGCACTTCAGGAAGAATACTCTCAAAAATATTGTGTATATTGCTTGGGAGGGGTCAGCAGTATGCTTGCTTGACTGTCATCTGTACAGAAAATCTTTTGTCTTTGTTTTTCCTTTTTTTTTCTTTCCTTGTCTTTTCTGTCTGCAGTTGCTCTCCCTAAAATATAGTAGAAGATATAAACGTATGCCAGGGCATCTGCTTTACCTAGGGTAAAATATTGATTGATGGCTTTACAGATTATGACTAATATAAATTCAATTTCAGTCCCTATGCTTACCGAACATAGGTTTCCCATAATGTCATCATAACCTTTTAGTGAGCTGAAGTTACCCCCAATTTTTCCCCTGGGAGGCTAAATGTATATAAGTCTATTGGAAAACAGGTCACCCCATTAAGAAATGTCCTGGAGTTTGGATGTTGGCTGAACCTGTAGGAGAGTGATCAGCGTTTCACAAAGCCAGGTGATCCACGAGTAACAGACTGTTCCTCTTTGCACCTTCACTACACTTTCTACAGAAGGCTCTTTGTGTCCTCTCCAAAGGATTAAGATAACTTTCTGTTACATACATGAATAATAATAATAATATAACTATTTGGTAGATGGCACCGGTGAGACCAATATTCCACGTCCCATCTTCTGAGGACTCCGCTGAGTTCAGCAACTGCTACCATGGACGATTTCATGCAAGCTTAGCCTGTTTTGACAACGTCCCATCTAATGCCTAGACCATAAAAGGGTGACAACTTTCTACTCCAAAGCCTCTCTAAGGTCTTTTCTAGTACGTCTAAGTGTGACCCTGGAATGCTGGAGAGCTGAGACACTTAGGGTCAACTTTAGTGATGAAGGCATGTACTCAGTTGTTCTGACTCTTTGTGACCCCACAGACTATAGCCGGCTTGGCTCCTTTGTCCGTGAAGTTTCCAGACAAGAATACTGTAGAGGGTTGCTCTTTCCTTCTCCACAGGGGAATTCCCAACCCAGGGACAGAACCTGCATCTTCTGCATTGGCAGGCAGATTCTTTACTGCTGAGCCCTCTGGGAAGCTAGATCAATTTTTAGGTGTATGCATAAATTCCCCAGCTTCTCTGCACTTCAGGAAGAATACTCTCAAAAAAATATTGTGTATATTGCTTGGGAGGGGTCAGCAGTATGCTTGCTATGACTGTCATCTGTACAGAAAACTCTGCTCTGTGGCTGCTCCGTCATCTGTGTGATGGTCTCCTCCTGATCCCCTCCTCCTTTCTGCAGGTATTTCCCCAGTAAATAAAGAGGATGTGGTATATGTACACAATGGAATATTACTCAGTCGTAACAAAGAATGATTTGGGTCATTTGTAGAAATACAAATGGACCTAGAGACTGTCATGCAGGGTGAAGTAAGTGAGAAAGAGAAAAATGCCATATATGAAAATATATATGTAGAATCTAAAAACATGATACAGGTGATATTATTTAAAAAGCAGAAGTAGAGCAACAGATGAAAAGAAGAAATGCATGGATACTAAGGAGTGAAGGGGAGAGGGAAGAATTGAGAAATTAGGATTGACATATAAGCATTTATGATACTACATATAAAATAGATAATGAAGGAGAGAAGAGAGCTCAGGGAATTCTACTCAGTGTTCTGTGGTGACCCAAATGTGAGGGAAGTCCAAAAAAGAGGTGATATAAGTATCTATACAGTGGATTCATTTTGCTGTACAGCAGAAACTAACACAACATTTTAAAACAACTATACTCCAATAAAAATTAATTTAACAAAGAGATTCCACATTGACCCCCACTGACACCCAAAGACGGGAAGCCAGAAAAAAATAAGTTTAGTGAAAATGCCTCCAAATATTGGAATAAGAGGTAATACACTTTTTTCAAAATTATTTTAAGATCTAATGACACCCAGAGGAGTAAGATTTTAATATAGCCAGGTTGAAGGCATTGCACACAAAGAAAAGCAGTTCACTGAAGTTCATGCAGCTAGGAGACTTGGAGAAGGAATCCCTGGGGCAAGAAAACCAAGTCTCAATTACTGTTTTAATCATGTTGTGGCATGCACACATCAGACTATTTTCTAATGCCTTGACACCACACTCAAAACACAGATATAGATTCTTGGCATTCTGCATTGGCAGGCAGATCACTGCTGAGCCCTCTGGGAAGCTAGATCAATTTTTAGGTGTATGCATAAATTCCCCAGCTTCTCTGCACTTCAGGAAGAATACTCTCAAAAAAATATTGTGTATATTGCTTGGGAGGGGTCAGCAGTATGCTTGCTATGACTGTCATCTGTACAGAAAACTCTGCTCTGTGGCTGCTCCGTCATCTGTGTGATGGTCTCCTCCTGATCCCCTCCTCCTTTCTGCAGGTATTTCCCCAGTAAATAAAGAGGATGTGGTATATGTACACAATGGAATATTACTCAGTCGTAACAAAGAATGATTTGGGTCATTTGTAGAAATACAAATGGACCTAGAGACTGTCATGCAGGGTGAAGTAAGTGAGAAAGAGAAAAATGCCATATATGAAAATATATATGTAGAATCTAAAAACATGATACAGGTGATATTATTTAAAAAGCAGAAGTAGAGCAACAGATGAAAAGAAGAAATGCATGGATACTAAGGAGTGAAGGGGAGAGGGAAGAATTGAGAAATTAGGATTGACATATAAGCATTTATGATACTACATATAAAATAGATAATGAAGGAGAGAAGAGAGCTCAGGGAATTCTACTCAGTGTTCTGTGGTGACCCAAATGTGAGGGAAGTCCAAAAAAGAGGTGATATAAGTATCTATACAGTGGATTCATTTTGCTGTACAGCAGAAACTAACACAACATTTTAAAACAACTATACTCCAATAAAAATTAATTTAACAAAGAGATTCCCACATTGACCCCCACTGACACCCAAAGACGGGAAGCCAGAAAAAAATAAGTTTAGTGAAAATGCCTCCAAATATTGGAATAAGAGGTAATACACTTTTTTCAAAATTATTTTAAGATCTAATGACACCCAGAGGAGTAAGATTTTAATATAGCCAGGTTGAAGGCATTGCACACAAAGAAAAGCAGTTCACTGAAGTTCATGCAGCTAGGAGACTTGGAGAAGGAATCCCTGGGGCAAGAAAACCAAGTCTCAATTACTGTTTTAATCATGTTGTGGCATGCACACATCAGACTATTTTCTAATGCCTTGACACCACACTCAAAACACAGATATAGATTTGGGATTTGACTGAAAGAGAATTTAGAAAAGAATAGATTTTCCCCATGAATTATCTGACAAAAACATATTGTTGCTATATTGAAATATGATGAATTTTTCAAATAATCATAAAATAAACATATATTTGTCAAATGTACGTGACAGTTTAATTTACTCTGAAACAATTTTGAATTGTTTATCCATCAATATATCAATGTGAAATATCTAGTATCAAAGAATAACAACTGTAGGCTAAAAGAATTGCTTGTGTTCAGAAGAGTCATAGTTTCTGTGAAAGTGAAGACACTCAGTTGTGTCTGACTCTTTGAGGTCCATTGATGAGCCATGGAATTCTCTAAGCAAGAATACTGGAGTGGGTAGCTGTTCCCTTCTCCAGGGGATCTTTCCCACCCAGGAACTGAACTTCAGTCTCCTGCACTGTAGGCAGACTTTTTACCAGCCGAGCTACAAGGGAACCCCATAGTTTCTGTAGATTACAGACTTAAGAAATTGGTTTTCCTTCAACTTTTAATTTCAAGTTAAAAGTCAAGTAAGTTTCACATAAAATGGTCAATTACTTTAATGTTTGCATGTGTACATTTCTTATAAATAATTCACTTCCACGATTAAAATTAAGTCATTATTTTCTTTTAAGCATTTACACTGTTTATTGATTTAGTAAACTTGATTTTATTTTAAACAATTGCTGCTTGAACATTATTTAAGCAGCATATGTAAATCTAGTAAATTAAGATAAAGGTATAGTAAAAAGGGGGCTTCCCAGGTGATTCAGTGATAAAGACTCCACCTGTCAGTGCAGGAGACACAGGAGATGCGGATTTAAATACCAAAAAAATACTCCAATAAAAATTAATTTAACAAAGAGATTCCATTGACCCCACTGACACCCAAAGACGGGAAGCCAGAAAAAATTGAAGGGGCTTTTTTTGCACACCCAGAGGAGTAAGATTTTAATATAGCCAGGTTGAAGGCATTGCACACAAAGAAAAGCAGTTCACTGAAGTTCATGCAGCTAGGAGACTTGGAGAAGGAATCCCTGGGGCAAGAAAACCAAGTCTCAATTACTGTTTTAATCATGTTGTGGCATGCACACATCAGACTATTTTCTAATGCCTTGACACCACACTCAAAACACAGATATAGATTTGGGATTTGACTGAAAGAGAATTTAGAAAAGAATAGATTTTCCCCATGAATTATCTGACAAAAACATATTGTTGCTATATTGAAATATGATGAATTTTTCAAATAATCATAAAATAAACATATATTTGTCAAATGTACGTGACAGTTTAATTTACTCTGAAACAATTTTGAATTGTTTATCCATCAATATATCAATGTGAAATATCTAGTATCAAAGAATAACAACTGTAGGCTAAAAGAATTGCTTGTGTTCAGAAGAGTCATAGTTTCTGTGAAAGTGAAGACACTCAGTTGTGTCTGACTCTTTGAGGTCCATTGATGAGCCATGGAATTCTCTAAGCAAGAATACTGGAGTGGGTAGCTGTTCCCTTCTCCAGGGGATCTTTCCCACCCAGGAACTGAACTTCAGTCTCCTGCACTGTAGGCAGACTTTTTACCAGCCGAGCTACAAGGGAACCCCATAGTTTCTGTAGATTACAGACTTAAGAAATTGGTTTTCCTTCAACTTTTAATTTCAAGTTAAAAGTCAAGTAAGTTTCACATAAAATGGTCAATTACTTTAATGTTTGCATGTGTACATTTCTTATAAATAATTCACTTCCACGATTAAAATTAAGTCATTATTTTCTTTTAAGCATTTACACTGTTTATTGATTTAGTAAACTTGATTTTATTTTAAACAATTGCTGCTTGAACATTATTTAAGCAGCATATGTAAATCTAGTAAATTAAGATAAAGGTATAGTAAAAAGGGGGCTTCCCAGGTGATTCAGTGATAAAGACTCCACCTGTCAGTGCAGGAGACACAGGAGATGCGGATTTGATCCTTGGGTCAGGAAGATCTCTTAGAGAAGGATATGGAAACTTGCTCCAGCATTCTTGCCTGGAAAAATCCCATGGGCCACGGGGCAGCCAGGCAGGCTACAATTTATAGGATTGCAAAGAGTTCAACATAACAGAGCATGAATGCATAGTTAAAAATGGTTTTCTAAAATATTCGAATACTATGCATTAACAAAATATTTTATAACTTTCAAATTAAATTTGTAAACATGAAATCAATTTTAGTTTGATTGAGATCATAGCTGTGATCTATCCGTTTCTCTAATAAGTCAAAGTCTTTCAAGCATAACAAATCCTTTAAATACCAGATTATTCCTAATTTCAACAAATGGATCCACCTTTATATTTATCTCTCTTTCTGACAAACCTAAAACGTAATGTATCCTCTAGGAAAGCAGCTTTTCCATGTTAGGTAGTTGGAATTAGGAGTTCAACTGTTTAGGACAATGAGATGGTTACGATCTCAAGTGAATGAAGGTTTCAGTAAGGTCTTGAAGGCTGCATTTCTTCAGTTGACTCTTGCTATATACAAATGATCATCCTGAAGGATTTTTGTTATTTTGATGGTATAAGCCATATCCATTGCTAAAGCTCCCATCACTACATTGAGACTGATCTCAAACATTCATTTTACAGTTTAAGTTACTTCCGTATGTAATGTGTTCATCTGATTAGAACAGATTTAAGTCTACACACATACTTTGGAGATAACTAATTCTATAATGTATTTGAATGCTGCATTATATCAAAGCTTAACATGTTTTCAAAATTTAAAACCATTTTAATAGAATACTCTTGAATTCTAAATACCCCAAACAACTTTATCTGTCTTTTAACAATTTGGATGCCTGGTAAATGAAACAAAAATTGAATTAGTAAATAAAATTATTTCTTTGAGTTCAACCATGCTGTACGAAGCCATCTCTCCATCATTTTAGAAATGGTATACCTATTTTTCCTAAGCAAAACTAGAATAACAATTTGAATTCTTATGTACCTTCAGAAGGGAAATAATATCAGTATTATAATTATCAAAAAGAAATTTTAAAAAATTATACTTTATACACCTCAAACTATTGTGTCTTGTATAGAATCTGAGATTTTGAAATAGATTCATAAGAAACTGATAAAAGTAACAATTAGAAAAATTGTGACTATAAATTAAAACAATAAAACATTTTATGTGAAATATGTTCTTAATTTCATCATATCAGAAAAATTAATAACTATCTCTGAAGATAGTTAGCTTTGTAATTAATTATATAATTAGATAATTAGCTGTACCACTGTACTAAAAAAGTCTGCGATAAATTCTAGTTGAAATGTAGACCAAAGAGGAAATGCCAAGGTTTTTAGACACTATAGTAAATAAATAGATTGTGATCGTAGAACATGAGAGACAATTTTGAAATAACATTGCTTTAGGGCTATATCTTTTAATATGATCTACTGTGTTTACTTGACAAATAGTGAAATTAAAATTCTACAATATATGACGATACTAATATCATAATTATTGTAGACAAACCAATATTTAGTGTCAAATATTGAATTTTACTAATGTAAATTCTTTTGGAGAAAGCCCAGTTAGTCCTTTCACTGATTCAATGACCAGAAAATTCCACTCTGATAATAAATTCAGTATGTGGAGTAAACATATGGCAAAGGAGTGTCTAACAAAGACATTTCAGGAAGAGTATTAAATTATTTAACACCGAAGGTCATAAAAACCTTAAGTTTTGTCAAGTCATTTCAGCTACAGGTATTAAGAAAGAACTCACTGTGTAAGTAGTTAATGTATAATAACATACATCTATAAGATCTAAAGGGTCACCTTTTAGATAGGATATGAAAAATATACATAGATGCTAATTTCATTTCCCTGGCTTTGTTTTGTCATAATATAGAAGAGGTTACAATTAAATATTAATGATAGTTTCTCCTCAGAGCTATTCTGATATGATCTTGAGAGACTATAATACTTTAACGTTCATTTAGATAGTAGATAATATTTCAATTATTCATATGCCTATTATATCTAGATGAATGTAAAGGGCACACTATCACTTTTAATAATGCCAACTAGAGGTATGTTTCTGGTAACAGAAGATTTATATAAAAATATTTAATAGGTGGCTGATACTTTTATCATATTTGAGTACATACATATGATGTATTTTAATGATGCATAAATAAGACAATAGGGAATTTTTTCTATCAAGAGTGCTAGGTCTCAATATTGCTAAGATAGTCAACAAAATTTTAGCCATAAAATGTGGATTGTTGGATTATATAAGGAAGTTAAGAAAGACACTGATGTCTACCCTGATTGAAAGAAAATCTTAAAATTTGAATGATTAAGTAAATGTGTGTTTCCCTGGTGGCTCAGTGGTAAAGAATCAACCTGCAATGCAGGAAATGGGGTTGAATCCTTGGGTCCAGAAGATCCCCTGGAGGAGGAAATGGGTGCAGAAGATCCCCTGGAGGAGGAAACAGCAACCCACTCCAGCATTCCTGCATGGAGAATCCCATGAATTGGGGTGCCTGGTGAGCTATAGTCTAGGGGTCACAAAAGAGTCAGACACAACTTAAAGACTAAAGTACGAGCTTCACCAGTGGTCCAGTGGGTAAACAGCCTGGCTTACAGTGCAAGGGTCACTGGCTTGATCCCTGGCCCAGGAGGGTCCCATATGCTGTGGAGAGGCTGGACCAGTGTGTCCAATTAGGAGCCAGTGCTCTGGAATGCATGCACTCAGTCCCGGTGCTCTGCAAGGAGGAAGGCCACTGCAATGGGAGGCCCACACATTCCAAAGAATAAAAGATGGATGAAAATAAACATATAAAAAGAGAGGCAAAAAAAGACTAAACAAAAATAACAAAAAGTAAACCATGTATCTTTCTGTAAATTTTATCATCATATAAAGGTGTTGATGATAGTTCTTTCTTTATTTTTTAAAGTGAAACTTACTCATCCATGTTCAAGTCTTTGCCATCCCATTGATGATCCATGGGATTCTCCAGGCAAGAACACTGAAGTGGGCTGCCATTTCCTTCTCCAGCGGATATTCTCAGCCCAGGGATTGAACCCAGGTCTCCTGTATTGCAAGTGGATTCTTTACTGTCTGACCCACCAGATAAACTTTCTTTAGGGATATTCTTGTACCCATTGATGGCTAAATCCAGATTTATCTATCATTGTAGTCACACTGCATGTCATTACTGACCCAACGGACATGAGTTTGAGCACTGGAGACAGTGATGGACCAGAAAGCCTGGCATGCAGCAGTGCATAGATTTGCAAGGAGATGAACACACTAGCTTATATAAAAATATTTAATAGGTGGCTGATACTTTTATCATATTTGAGTACATACATATGATGTATTTTAATGATGCATAAATAAGACAATAGGGAATTTTTTCTATCAAGAGTGCTAGGTCTCAATATTGCTAAGATAGTCAACAAAATTTTAGCCATAAAATGTGGATTGTTGGATTATATAAGGAAGTTAAGAAAGACACTGATGTCTACCCTGATTGAAAGAAAATCTTAAAATTTGAATGATTAAGTAAATGTGTGTTTCCCTGGTGGCTCAGTGGTAAAGAATCAACCTGCAATGCAGGAAATGGGGTTGAATCCTTGGGTCCAGAAGATCCCCTGGAGGAGGAAATGGGTGCAGAAGATCCCCTGGAGGAGGAAACAGCAACCCACTCCAGCATTCCTGCATGGAGAATCCCATGAATTGGGGTGCCTGGTGAGCTATAGTCTAGGGGTCACAAAAGAGTCAGACACAACTTAAAGACTAAAGTACGAGCTTCACCAGTGGTCCAGTGGGTAAACAGCCTGGCTTACAGTGCAAGGGTCACTGGCTTGATCCCTGGCCCAGGAGGGTCCCATATGCTGTGGAGAGGCTGGACCAGTGTGTCCAATTAGGAGCCAGTGCTCTGGAATGCATGCACTCAGTCCCGGTGCTCTGCAAGGAGGAAGGCCACTGCAATGGGAGGCCCACACATTCCAAAGAATAAAAGATGGATGAAAATAAACATATAAAAAGAGAGGCAAAAAAAGACTAAACAAAAATAACAAAAAGTAAACCATGTATCTTTCTGTAAATTTTATCATCATATAAAGGTGTTGATGATAGTTCTTTCTTTATTTTTTAAAGTGAAACTTACTCATCCATGTTCAAGTCTTTGCCATCCCATTGATGATCCATGGGATTCTCCAGGCAAGAACACTGAAGTGGGCTGCCATTTCCTTCTCCAGCGGATATTCTCAGCCCAGGGATTGAACCCAGGTCTCCTGTATTGCAAGTGGATTCTTTACTGTCTGACCCACCAGATAAACTTTCTTTAGGGATATTCTTGTACCCATTGATGGCTAAATCCAGATTTATCTATCATTGTAGTCACACTGCATGTCATTACTGACCCAACGGACATGAGTTTGAGCACTGGAGACAGTGATGGACCAGAAAGCCTGGCATGCAGCAGTTCATAGATTTGCAAGGAGATGAACACAACTTAGCTATAAAATTAAGAGGCTTGCTCTTTGGGAGAAAAGCTATGACAAACCTAGGCAGTATGTTAACAAGCAGAGATATCACTTTGCCAACAAAGGTCCATATGGTAAAAGCTATGCTTCCCTGGTGGTGTGTATCAGTTTTTCCATCTTTACTTATTAGGAGTGTGTTTGTGCTCTTGTGTTCCCTTTTTGAGGTTTACATTCTTAAACTAGTTTGTACAACAAACACAATTAATTTATAAAATCTTTGACCATAAATGATAATGAAAATATAAAATTGCTGAAAAAATGTTTAGTTTAGAATCAAGTAATTTTGCCATGCTAGAAATAAAGTATTTCTTTGAAATAACTATGCTATTATTATCAATGCCTTTACCTTGTATCAGTTTTCTTTTATATCTAGGTGTTAAATAGCTCACCAGGGCCTCCGTTGGATGAATAAGTAAGAATAGCACAAACATTCCCATAAAATAGCTGGGTTTCTGATTTGCTTCAAATAAACTTTGAAAACAGATTGTCGTAGATCTATGCTTGGTGACTTTTATTTTGATACCATATTATTGATTGTTTTTTCATACACTTTAACTTGGAGGAGATTCTTTTCAGTACTTTGAAGTCACTCAATAAAAATTAATCAACCTTGATTAACTGAATGATAATGACAGTCTAGGAGACATCCTGCTTTGTGACTGCAAGATGAATTTGTAATTAATGAGGACAAACTTTTAACAGTCTGTTTTCTAAAAGTCTACTTAAGGTATCAGTAGTTGACATCAACTTGAGATGTGTCCTAAACTTGATTTTGCTCCTTAGTAATCCCTATTTTTTTCATTTGCATGGGTAAAATAAATTTGGCTTCAAAGTATTGAATGAAAAAATAAATAATTGAGAGCTATTTGGATGGGCATATGATGTTTGAGATATATTTGCTTCTGAATTTAAAGAAAAAATAGATTTAAATACAAAGGTAAGCCTAACATATCCAATTGAATAATAATATGATAAGTAAATAGTACTTACCACCTGTTAATATGTTTGTAACTATAAGTATACTCAAAATATAATATTTAATCTTTCCTCAAAATAGTAATTTTCTAGGTAGGAAGATAATAGATACAAAGGCATATTCCCCCCCTTTTTTATGCTCTTTATGGGCTTCTTAAGGCATGAATAATGGAGTGGTTTGCCATTCCCTCCTCCAGTGCCCTGATGTGAACAGCTGTCTCGCTGGAAAAGAACCTGATGTTGGGGAAGACCGAGAGCAGGAGGAGAAGGGAGTGGCAACGGATGAGGTGATTGAATGACATCACCAACTCACTGGACATGAACTTCGGGAGACTTTAGGAGTTAGTGATGGACAGGGAGGCCTGTGTGTTGCAGACTACAGAGTTGCAGAGTAGGACATGACTTAGTGACTGAACAACAGCAACGCAAAGGTAGCTGATATAATAATGTTCCTCGTGCATACATAATAAATATCTAACTTACATGTGACTTTCATGCTACAGAGTTTTGAGTAAAGAAGAATATACTGTACTTTTAAAAATATAAGTAATTGTCAAATTAAGACATATTTTTAGGTTATCATATAACCATTTTCAGAGGAATAGAAAGCACTTCTAAACTCCCAGCTTTCAAAATTGGTTCTGTAATTTATTTTCTATTAACTCCTAAGGAAAAAAATGTCAAATAGTGTAGAAAATTTCAGTGAAATGAAAGTGATGAATAATAAAAACAGAGATTATAAAACAAGAATAAAGATAGACAACATGGGGGTTGTTTTTTTACAACTTGCTACAATTTTCTAGCAAGTTTGGTGCTAGTAAGTATGCTTCCAGGAACTATTCTTATTAGTATCAATGTTCTCATATAAATAAGACATTAGGGAATAATAAATTTGTTCTCTTCTCTTATCTTTATATAGCAGGAATAACTTCATATATTATTGATTTGGAGCAATAGTTATACAGTCAAACTGTTGAGCTCAAAATTGAGATTTACTGGATATTACATATATGATTTTGGGTGACTCACTTAGCATCTCTGTGTCATGATTTTCTCATTGAATAATAGTGTCTATCTCTACGATTGTTGAGAAATTTAATGAGCTAATATATGAAAATACTTGAAAGATTATGTAACTGACAGTAACTGTTCTTTGATGTGGGTTTAAAAAAGTTAAACTCATTACTTTTTTTTCTACTAATATTGCTGAATCTTTTTAGTACCAGATATAAAGTGAATTATATGAAAACATATTTCTTTGGGAAAAATATTAATTCATAGACTTAGCATTTTCTTGTCTTACTAGAAATAAAAATTATGAATTTTTAAAAATTTCACTCAAGTATGGGGGCTTCCCTGGTGGTCCAGTGGGTCCAGTGCATGGGGCACCGGTTCGATCCCTGGCCTGGGAGGATCCTATGTGCCGTAGAGTGGCTGAACCGGTGTGTCCAACTGTGAGCGGTGCTCTGGAGCGCATGTGCCCAGAGCAGGTGCTCTGCCACGAGAGAGGCCACTGCGATGGGAGGCCCACACAGGACAAAGAATAAACCTGGATGAAAATCAATAAATGAAAAACCAATACAAGAGGCCAAAATGAAAAGAAAAAATTCACTGAAGTATATAGTAAATGTATTATATTTGGTATTTATTCCTGATTGTGGATCATTCAAGGTATTTCAAATTTTATAATATTACAAATAATGTTTCAATAAGAAAGCACTTATATTTAAACATTTGTAAGTAGACCCTAGGATTTCTTTTTCAACAATTCATAGAGAATTGCAGAGAGAGGACCATTTTGTGATTTCTATAGGTTTTCAAATCATACCTCCTACAGGTCACGTATCATACCTTTTATTTCTTCCTTTCTTTCCTTCTCCTCTCCACACCCTCTAACCCCAGCAATACCCTTTATACTTCTCTCTCTTTCAAGATGCATGCCAGATTCTTACTAACTGGAGTTTATTTAATCTAAGCAGATCTTCAGTTTTGCTCTATGTTCAACTTTTCTAGAGAGTAGGTTTTATATGAGACTAAAATCATTATTATATTAGGCAGCTATTATATGGTAACAATCTTGAAAATAAAAAACTCGAATAAAAATATTTAATTGTTTAGCAAAGAGGAAAAAATATTTCTCATAAGAATCTTTCAGAAACAATGAAAAGTAAACCAAGAACTCTTAAGTAACAAAGAAATGCCAAAAAACCAAAAGTGATTCCTCTGGGCAATATATCACACATAGTAGATTGTCTTACAAAGGTAAGAGAATTGTGAATGTGAATTTGATGTAGGATTCAAAAAAATTATGTTGAGATGTGTATATAGATTATTATACACTAATATAAGAATCTCCAGAATCTTCATATTGTCTTTCAAAATATCATAATAAAGTGATTCAGCATGCTGTATTGTTCACATGATTAAAATATTTTTTACAAAACAGACCTTATTTTTAATCCATATAACAAAGGCAATATGACAAAGTGGACAATAATAAAGTAATTATTAAATTGAAAATAGTCGGTAGACACTGTACAGAGAGTGAAATACTCAAATGCATAGAAAGTGGTTCTCTGTTTGATAACACCAGTGATAAAATGATACTAGAGTGTAATTTTCCAGGAATTAAGCAGAAATTGAGGTGCAGTCTCATTATCTATAAAACCACACAGTTTATGACAGACGGTGTAGCAATTCAATAGTTGGGATTGTCTGTTGAAAGACATTAGAGCACTTGAAAGGGGGAAAAAATCGAGAGAATATCTGAACCCTAATGTGTCCATTTTCTTCACTTGGAAATTGAATACGATGACTAAAATGATATAAGTGCTCACAATTTTAACTTTATTTATCTCGAAGAATTGTAGGTATAATACTATATATCTGAAATAGACTATGATTTTAAAAATACAGGAAAACAAAAGTCTGAGTTAAGAAAATGAGCTATAAAAAGAGATGATTAAATAGGAGAATTTACCAGAATCATAAATATGAGTGAGGAAGCTCTCAAAAATAAGATCTATCAATAAATTCCTTTCCCCCAGGAAAACTGAGCTTTAATTACTGAATATGAGAGTATAGCTTTATTTAAATCGTTTTCAAATTCACAGTCTCAGGGTTACTCTGGGAGAATGTTTTGTATGGGTTTGGAAGAACATTTTTGCAGAGAATTTTGCAGCTTCTTTACACTAATTGTGAACTAGAGAATAACAGTTGGTGTGTATGCGTGTGCGCATGTGTAGTTTTATCTAGATTCCTCTAAGAAAAGAATGACTCTAAAACTGAAATGAAAGTTCTGTCAAGCAGAGCAAAACTATCAACAAAATATAATACAAGGAAAAAAACAGGAACACAGTGTGCAAAAAATTTCAAAAGAACTTTATTGGGAAATATAAAAGTACTCAGAGTTGTATGAAATTTAGAATGATTTTCAGAGCCCCATTAAAGACATAAGAACATGTACTTACCACATGAAAGTCAACCTACCTTTCTGTTTATTATTTTTATTGGAGTATGATAGCTTTACAATTGGGGTGTTAGTTTCTGCTGTGCGGTGAAGTGAATCAGCTATATACATACATGTATTCTCCCCTTGTCAGCCTCACTCACCCCCACCTCTATCCCACCCATCTAGGTTATCACAGAGTATCTAGTTGAGCTCACAGTGGTATATAGCCGGTTCCTGCTAACTATCTGTTTTTCACATGGTACTGTATATATGCCCATCCTCATCTCTCAGTTCATCCCACCCTTTGGTTCTCTCATCATGTCTACATGTGCTTTCTGTAAGTCTGTGTCTCAATTTTTCTCCTGGAACTAGGTTCATCTGTACCATTTTTATAGATTCCTCATACATGTGTTAATATTTCCTTCTTGGACCTACTTCACTCTGTATGATATACTTTAGGTCCATCTGCTTCTCAACAAATTGAAGCTATTATATGAAGCTGACCATGGAGACTAAAGAGAAAAATAACATGGCCTTATATTTAACAAGTAATTCAATATATTTGATTATTATTTAAACAACATTTTGAGATTTATAGTTTTTATGAAACAGCTAGTTGCCAGGAGAATCTATTTATGCAAAACTACTTAAATGCATTTAGCTTTCAATGTTATATAATTTTTTCCTTTAAAAAACAAATCTCTACACTGGAATTTTAAGGACTTGAATTAAATGAACCTTATCAATTGTTTTTTCCCCTAAATTGTTCTAAAATGCCTTGGGGGAAAGATTCCATAAAATGCACATGGATGAGAGATGAAAGATTTTGTATTAATTAACAACTTAAGAAACATTGCCTAAGGTTAGCAAACTGTGATAGTGTAGAATTTACAAATATAAAGCTGAATGTTTGCTGGTGGCATCCAAGACTGACCTTATTTATTGAAATAAAAGATGAAGACAAAACCTAGAGAGATGAAATGAGTTCATTCACTTGAAACTGAAATGTTCCCAACATGTGTGTATTTGTGTGCGTGTGTGTGTGTGTGTTAGTTACTCAGTCGTGTCCAACTCTTTGTGACCCTGTGGACTGTAGACTTCCAGGCTCCACTGTCCATGGGGTTTTCAGGAAGCATACTGGAGTGAGTTGCCATTTTCTTTCCCAGAGAATCTTCCTGACCCAGGGATCAAACCCAATTCTCCTTCATTGGCAGGCAGATTCTTTACCATATGAGTCACCAGGAAGCTTCTTCCAACAAAAAAGTTTTTTTGTTCAAATTAATAGCCTCACTCACCCCCACCTCTATCCCACCCATCTAGGTTATCACAGAGTATCTAGTTGAGCTCACAGTGGTATATAGCCGGTTCCTGCTAACTATCTGTTTTTCACATGGTACTGTATATATGCCCATCCTCATCTCTCAGTTCATCCCACCCTTTGGTTCTCTCATCATGTCTACATGTGCTTTCTGTAAGTCTGTGTCTCAATTTTTCTCCTGGAACTAGGTTCATCTGTACCATTTTTATAGATTCCTCATACATGTGTTAATATTTCCTTCTTGGACCTACTTCACTCTGTATGATATACTTTAGGTCCATCTGCTTCTCAACAAATTGAAGCTATTATATGAAGCTGACCATGGAGACTAAAGAGAAAAATAACATGGCCTTATATTTAACAAGTAATTCAATATATTTGATTATTATTTAAACAACATTTTGAGATTTATAGTTTTTATGAAACAGCTAGTTGCCAGGAGAATCTATTTATGCAAAACTACTTAAATGCATTTAGCTTTCAATGTTATATAATTTTTTCCTTTAAAAAACAAATCTCTACACTGGAATTTTAAGGACTTGAATTAAATGAACCTTATCAATTGTTTTTTTTTCCCCCTAAATTGTTCTAAAATGCCTTGGGGGAAAGATTCCATAAAATGCACATGGATGAGAGATGAAAGATTTTGTATTAATTAACAACTTAAGAAACATTGCCTAAGGTTAGCAAACTGTGATAGTGTAGAATTTACAAATATAAAGCTGAATGTTTGCTGGTGGCATCCAAGACTGACCTTATTTATTGAAATAAAAGATGAAGACAAAACCTAGAGAGATGAAATGAGTTCATTCACTTGAAACTGAAATGTTCCCAACATGTGTGTATTTGTGTGCGTGTGTGTGTGTGTGTTAGTTACTCAGTCGTGTCCAACTCTTTGTGACCCTGTGGACTGTAGACTTCCAGGCTCCACTGTCCATGGGGTTTTCCAGGGAAGCATACTGGAGTGAGTTGCCATTTTCTTTCCCAGAGAATCTTCCTGACCCAGGGATCAAACCCAATTCTCCTTCATTGGCAGGCAGATTCTTTACCATATGAGTCACCAGGGAAGCTTCTTCCAACATGTAGTAAATATGAGATATGTTTATTTTTATAATTGATGTTTTCTAAATTATAATACTGAGATTTCAGGGTAAAAATCATTTAAAGCATAGATCTCTTGAGTTGATTATATTTTCTGTGTGTGTGCTCAGTTGTGTCTGACACTTAGCGACCCTTTGGACTATAACCCTAATGGCTCCTCTGTTCATGGGGTTTTTCAGGCAAGTATATTGGAATGAGTTGCTATTTCCTTATCCAGGGGAATCTTTCCTGACCCAGGGATCAAATCCATGTCTCATGTGTCTCTTGCATTGCAGGCAGATTCTTTACTGCTGAGCAACTAACATGTTCTCTAATTCAGTTAAGTCTAGTAATTGGTTGATTTCCTTCAGGACTGACTGGATCCAAGAGATCTTAAGTGTTCTCTCCAGCACCATTGTTCTAAAGCGTCAATTCTTCTGTGCTCAGTCTTCTTTATTTTCTAGCTCTCACATCCATATATGACTCCTGGAAAAACTATAGCTTTGACTGAATGAATCTTTGTCAGCAAAGTGATGCCTCTGTTTTTTACTATTCTGTCTTGGTTGGTCATAAGAAATCAACCGTGTTTTTTTGGGGGTGTATGTTGCTGAAGGTGAAGCTCCAATACTTTGGCCACCTGATTCGAAGAGCCAACTCATTTGAAAAGGCTTGGATGCTGGGCAAGATGAAAGGCAAAAGGAAAAGTGGGTGGCAGGGGATGAGACAGTTAGATAGCATTATTAACTCAATGGGCATGAATCTGAGCAAGCTCCAGGAGATAGTGGAGGACAGAAGAGCCTGGCATGCTGCAGTCTATGGGGTCTCAAAGAGTCAGACACAATTCAGAGACTAAACAATACCAATAACAGTAATTTGTAAATGGATCAAATCAAACTGATCTCTTTACTCCTGCCTTACATAGAATATAGACAACGTGGACTGTAGACTTCCAGGCTCCACTGTCCATGGGGTTTTCAGGAAGCATACTGGAGTGAGTTGCCATTTTCTTTCCCAGAGAATCTTCCTGACCCAGGGATCAAACCCAATTCTCCTTCATTGGCAGGCAGATTCTTTACCATATGAGTCACCAGGGAAGCTTCTTCCAACATGTAGTAAATATGAGATATGTTTATTTTTATAATTGATGTTTTCTAAATTATAATACTGAGATTTCAGGGTAAAAATCATTTAAAGCATAGATCTCTTGAGTTGATTATATTTTCTGTGTGTGTGCTCAGTTGTGTCTGACACTTAGCGACCCTTTGGACTATAACCCTAATGGCTCCTCTGTTCATGGGGTTTTTCAGGCAAGTATATTGGAATGAGTTGCTATTTCCTTATCCAGGGGAATCTTTCCTGACCCAGGGATCAAATCCATGTCTCATGTGTCTCTTGCATTGCAGGCAGATTCTTTACTGCTGAGCAACTAACATGTTCTCTAATTCAGTTAAGTCTAGTAATTGGTTGATTTCCTTCAGGACTGACTGGATCCAAGAGATCTTAAGTGTTCTCTCCAGCACCATTGTTCTAAAGCGTCAATTCTTCTGTGCTCAGTCTTCTTTATTTTCTAGCTCTCACATCCATATATGACTCCTGGAAAAACTATAGCTTTGACTGAATGAATCTTTGTCAGCAAAGTGATGCCTCTGTTTTTTACTATTCTGTCTTGGTTGGTCATAAGAAATCAACCGTGTTTTTTTGGGGAGATATGTTGCTGAAGGTGAAGCTCCAATACTTTGGCCACCTGATTCGAAGAGCCAACTCATTTGAAAAGGCTTGGATGCTGGGCAAGATGAAAGGCAAAAGGAAAAGTGGGTGGCAGGGGATGAGACAGTTAGATAGCATTATTAACTCAATGGGCATGAATCTGAGCAAGCTCCAGGAGATAGTGGAGGACAGAAGAGCCTGGCATGCTGCAGTCTATGGGGTCTCAAAGAGTCAGACACAATTCAGAGACTAAACAATACCAATAACAGTAATTTGTAAATGGATCAAATCAAACTGATCTCTTTACTCCTGCCTTACATAGAATATAGACAACACATTTTAATTCAAGTATACATTATTATTATTATTCTACATCTGAAAATCTGTTGACATGTAACAGCGCTCCCCCCTGCACAGTAAATCCTTCACTATCCAAATGATGATTATTAATCTATGCAGTAGTCATCAAAATATTTGAAATGCATGTTTAGCTACGGACTCTATGCCCATTAGCATTTTAAAGGAAAGAATATAAGTTGTAGCCCTGATATAATCACTTTTATGCCCAACTAGTGTAAACTAGTAGTTACATATAATTCATTATTTTCATTTTAAAAGGAAATGAATGGTAAGCTTTTTGTTGTTGTTTTCAAGTTTCAGTTTGTGGAGCCTCAGTTCACATAAAACCTAAACCAAATTTGTGCCAAATAGCAACTTTTTCTCATGAATAATGGGAGATTTCAAAGAAAAGACTAAGCTATGGATAAGACATTCTTTAAGTATATTTGAGAATGATCCAGACCTAGTAGGTGCATTGTAAGTGATTCTGGTCAGGTATTATGTCACTATAGCTTTCAACTTTAGAACAAGTCACTTGAAAGTGTACATTTAGACCATCAAAATGATGGAGTTAATTCAGTCAATTTTCTAGCTTGATTTCTTTGTTTATAATCACTTCAGTCAGAACAGGATGATAGAATCAATTTCATAAAAATATTAAGAAAATATTATCTCATTCTAAAATATAAATCACTTCTACATAAAATATACACTGTCCTATAATGTGAGTATTAAATCAGCTAGACAACAGGAGTGAACACAGTTGAGTTGCTGCAACTTTACATTTTAACAGTTTATTGTATTTATAATGCATATAATATTAATTACAATTGGATCTTTTTCTGATAACCTCAAATGGGGAAATAAAAAAAGGGTGGGTGGCAGGGGATGAGACAGTTAGATAGCATTATTAACTCAATGGGCATGAATCTGAGCAAGCTCCAGGAGATAGTGGAGGACAGAAGAGCCTGGCATGCTGCAGTCTATGGGGTCTCAAAGAGTCAGACACAATTCAGAGACTAAACAATACCAATAACAGTAATTTGTAAATGGATCAAATCAAACTGATCTCTTTACTCCTGCCTTACATAGAATATAGACAACACATTTTAATTCAAGTATACATTATTATTATTATTCTACATCTGAAAATCTGTTGACATGTAACAGCGCTCCCCCCTGCACAGTAAATCCTTCACTATCCAAATGATGATTATTAATCTATGCAGTAGTCATCAAAATATTTGAAATGCATGTTTAGCTACGGACTCTATGCCCATTAGCATTTTAAAGGAAAGAATATAAGTTGTAGCCCTGATATAATCACTTTTATGCCCAACTAGTGTAAACTAGTAGTTACATATAATTCATTATTTTCATTTTAAAAGGAAATGAATGGTAAGCTTTTTGTTGTTGTTTTCAAGTTTCAGTTTGTGGAGCCTCAGTTCACATAAAACCTAAACCAAATTTGTGCCAAATAGCAACTTTTTCTCATGAATAATGGGAGATTTCAAAGAAAAGACTAAGCTATGGATAAGACATTCTTTAAGTATATTTGAGAATGATCCAGACCTAGTAGGTGCATTGTAAGTGATTCTGGTCAGGTATTATGTCACTATAGCTTTCAACTTTAGAACAAGTCACTTGAAAGTGTACATTTAGACCATCAAAATGATGGAGTTAATTCAGTCAATTTTCTAGCTTGATTTCTTTGTTTATAATCACTTCAGTCAGAACAGGATGATAGAATCAATTTCATAAAAATATTAAGAAAATATTATCTCATTCTAAAATATAAATCACTTCTACATAAAATATACACTGTCCTATAATGTGAGTATTAAATCAGCTAGACAACAGGAGTGTACACAGTTGATTTGCTGCAACTTTACATTTTTAACAGTTTATTGTATTTATAATGCATATAATATTAATTACAATTGGATCTTTTTCTAAGCAAGGATTAAGCCAATTAAACTGTAGTATCTTGAAAAAAAAATAATTCAAAGTCTTGCTCACTCTCATCAGTATCAATCGACAATGCAAGATTGTTTTAGGATCAGCATACTATTTCATTGTTTGTATCAATAGCTGAGACTTCATTTGGAATGCTGATTATCTCATTTTAAAATTGCCAATATCTAATTAGGAAAATGCAAACAATTTTGCTTTGTGTTGCATTTTTTAACTTTTGTTTTATTATAAATATCAAATAGAATGTAGGAAACTTGTAATATTTGCTTTTCTTTTCTTTTCACTTTTTATGATTCTATTTTCAATAATATGCTTGCAAACATTTGTAAATCCATAATCTCAAGTTTCAGAGGAAGAAATACACTGACTTTATCAAGCAATATAAAAGAAAACCTGCATTCATTTCATTATTTAAATACATCTAGTAATTAATTATCCAAACATGATTTTAAATTGTGAAAATAGTATTAAGTAAGTGAAAGAATAATCAGTAACACATAGAATACTTTTATGTATTTGAACAACTTGGTGATTTTTTCTTTATTCAAGCACATTTCCCAGTATTCTTAGTTTATGCATATTTTTAAAATATATGTTAAATAGTTAAATATATATTAAATATCATCAACCTTCACTTTTATGTGTAATTGAAAATTTTTATTCTATTTTTCTTTTTTCTCTGGTGAATAAGAGGTTAGTATATTTGAAAATAACTATATTTCAGGCAGAAATATTTTAAATATTTGTCTATGTCTAAGAGAATACATATTAAAATATCAGCAATTTAAAATTATATATATGTACTTTAAAACTTTTATTGGTGTATGATTGATTTACAATGTTGGTCTCAGATGTAGATATATATGTGTATATATATATGTATATAGAGATATATGCACACATACATATACATATATGTCAGTAAACTGGTAAGAGTATTTAGCCTCTGTACATTTATTTCACTATTTGCACTTTCCCTAAAGAGTTTATTGAATGAAAACAGCATAACACAAAATTTAAAATATATATTAATTAATATATGTATGACAAAACATGATAGATTTAATTCTTATTTAGTCAAAACTGGCAAAGATCTCATTTTAGGCTTTTGTAATGATCCCTTTTTAAAGTATTAAGGTACTTCTTTCCTGCTTGTCATGATTTCAAACTTTTTCTTGGTTCACTTCCTATTCTTTCTTTTATCCATTTCTTCCTGTTTCAATTTTCTCTTACCAACATAAAGCATATTATAGAAAAACTTCAATCTTGAACCCAGGTCTATTTTTTATACCCTTTGATTCAAAATTCTCATTCATCTCATGGCTGTTATGTTTGTGCTTCAAATTTATGTATCTACATCTGGGCTCTCTCCTGAGTGCCATTAATTCAGTCTACTTGTAGGATATTTTCATTTGGATACCCTTCTATAAACTTGAGCCCATCCTTCTTCCAAGTATCTTTTGTCTCTGGACTTTTCAATTTTCATTTTTGAGAGGATTGTTTTCCCATTTCTCAAGTTTAAATTTCTATGGCCATCCTGGACTCCTTACTAGTTCTTTTTATTCTCACTTAGATTTCTACTTACTAAGACATTTTTCAATTCCCTGTGAAACTAGTTCAATGTAAGGTCCTCATAGCTTTGCAAGTGGATCTTCAGTATTCTTCTAGGAGCTTCCCTGACTCTTTATTTAACCCTGTGCAGAAATTTCAGAAATGTATTATGGAAAGATGGCTTTTGCGCATTTGGTTTCCAAAGACACCATACAAAAGCCTTCAAGAACAACTCAGCCAGTGCCTGGTACCTACTCTGTTTTGTGCTGATTGGTTCAGTACTGGAATGATCAGACTTCTGCAAACTTCCTACATTCTGCAGGAATCCTCATGACTGTTCAGTTCATCTGAAAATTAATAATAGCTTTCAATAAGAGGTTGATTAAATGCTTATTTTACATTTTTTTTCTTCCTATGTGTTCATGTTAATTTTAAAGTCTGTCAGTCTCTTAATAAATGTACATATGACTGTTACTATGTTTTTATCAGGTTATTAAAGATAGTGTAAATATTTTATTAATAATTCCCTAATATATGTTCCAATAAGCTGTTTTCCTAATGTTTTCTCCTTTCCTTTCAAATTGGCAATTTAATTCTGATCTGAACATTCTGATGATGTCAGTGGGATCCATAAAATCTTTGTAATCAATATGACAGGAAAACACCAGTGTATTGCACTTCATTTTTTTGTACTCTGTAGATATTTTATTTTTTACAAAATGAAGTTTTGTAACCAGCAGGTCAATTGACTCTACTTTTTCAAGAGAGTTTTTGTTCACTTCGTGTCTCTGTGTCACATTTTGGTAATTCTTCCAACACTTCAAAAGTTTTCATTATTATCATACTTATTCTGTTAATCCCTGATGAGTGACCTTTGATGTTTATATTGTAATTGTTATGGGACGCTATGAACAGCACACTTACAAGAGAGAAAACTTACTCCTTAAATGTCATTGGTGTTCTGACTGCTACCTCCCACCCCATTTTGCTCCTTCTCCTCCCTATCCTCAGACAAAAACGTTTGAAATTAAGCCATTTAATAACTCAGTAATGGTCTCCATGTGTTCAAGTGAAAGGAAGAGCTCCATGTCTCTATCTTTAAATCAAAAGCTAGAAATTATTAAAGTTAATGAGGAAAGCATAAGAGAAAAGAGAAGAGAAAGCTAGACCTCTTGCACCAAAGTTAGCCAAGTTGTAAATGCAAAGAAATGTTCTTGATGAAAATTAAAAGTGCTGCTCCAATGGATATATGGATGATAAGAAAATAAAACAGAAAATGAAATAGCTGTACTGCCAATATGGAGAAAGCTTTAATAGTTTGGATACAATATCAAACCAGCCACAATATTCCCTCAAGCCATTGCCTGGTCCAGAGAAAGTTGCTAACTCTATTCAGTTCTGTGAAGACTAAGATATATGAGGAAGCTTCAGAAGATAGCTTAGGAGCTAACAGGTGTTGGTTCATGAAATTTAAGCGAACAAGCCATGTCCATAACAAAAGCTCCAGGTGAAGCAGCAAGCACTGGTGTATAAGCTGTATCAAGTTAACAAGAATTTTCAGTGGTACATGACGATGGCTACACTGAAACAATAGATACCCAATGTAGAAGAAAGGAAGAAGCCATCTAGGACTTGCATAGCTAGAGGGGAAAAGTCAATCCCTGGCTTCAAAACTCCAAAGGACCAGCTAAAAATAGATGAATTTGTGAATACTTCAAATTAGAAACCACTGAAAGTATGTGAATGTTTTTGGTATTGTAGAATTTTAATAGAGAATTGTGGGGTAGCTACTACTCTCTCCCAAAACACAACTGAAAAGCTTGATAAAACTGAAGAAAAAAATATATTGTTTGGAGGCATTGGAGAGCAAAGTTCAATAAAAGGTCAACATTTCAAAGATAAACAAGCAGTGGTTATACCCACTGTAGTCTTCTGTTCAACATACTCCCTCCCCTCCAATTGCCCTTGGGGTATTTGTCTGTTCAATGACTCAGAAAGTGACTACCTTGTGTTGCTGGCAATTGTATGGATCTGAGGAGACAAAGATTGCTGGAAAGGACTTAAGTATCTAAGGAAAGACAGGACAACAGGAAAGTGAGGTTAGATTTCATGAAATTTTCACTTGATGCACTTTGTGGATGCGAAACGTAAGACTTAGAAAGCGAACAAAAATTTGACATAAAGGAGTCTAAAATGTTGAGCAGAGACTTGAGAAGTTACATTGTGCTAGAGAGGCAGAGGTTTGAGTTCATGACAAATGCCACAGATAAATGCCACAATCTGTTAAACATCCTAGGGCTTCAGTTGAAAACATTGGAATCCCAAACTCTTGTAGTAAAAGCATGAATAAAATAGTCCAGCATTAACAAAGGTCATATGATTTTCTTAACGCATAACATCTGGTATTCAATTAATTTTTTCATAAAAATCAAGATAACAAAAAAGCATAGAAGAGGAAAATTGAATTATAAAGGAACACATGGAATACAGTAAAGACTTCTAGCATATGTAATTTGAGTCTAAAAAATGAAAAGAAAGAAGGTGATTGAAGCAATATATTTTTAAAAGAAGTCGCTAATTACTTTCTAAAACTGATGTTAAGTTCTAGTAGAAAGCAAGATTAAAAACAGTCCATCATCCCAATCAGAAAAAAAACAGCAACAACACTGTGTCCACTAAAGAAAAATTTACAGCCTGCAAGTTCTGAGTTACAGTTTATTCCGGGGACTTTGTGAGGAGCCCAGGAGACAGCCTCTCACAGATTGCTCACAGGAACAGCTCTGAAGAAGAAAGCGAGGAGCCCACATATGTAGGAGTTTTGTTGAAAAAACAAGCATGTAGTGAAACATTAAAAGATTACTGCTAGGGTTTCCATGGTGGCTCAGTGGTAGAGAGTCCGCCTGCCAACACAGGAGACACACGTTTGATCCCTGATCCAGGAAGATCCCATGTGTTGGGGAGCAACTAAGTCCCTGTGCCACAATTATTGAGCCTGTGCTCTAGAGCCTAGGAGCTGCAGCTACTGAGCCCTTGTTCCCTAGAGCCCATGCTCCACAACAAGGGAAGCCACTGCAATGAGAAGCCTGTGCACCACAACAAAGAGCAGCCCCTGCTCACCACAGCTAGAGAGAAAGCCCATGTAGCAATGAACACCAAGCACAGCCCGAAATAAATAAATGAATAAAATTAAAAACAAACAGACAGATCACTGCTACTCACACCAAACAGACATTTAAGTTAAAGATGGTGTGCTTTTCTACATATGGGAAGATGCAAGAATCTGGGCTTATGAAAATTATTCCTGAGACATGCATCTTAATTATTTAAGTTTCGTATCCTGTTTTTTTCCATCCTGAATTCCCCTCAGGGTGTTTCTATAGGGGCTGTTGCAGTGGTGAGGAATTGAGATCAAGCAACATGCATTCAATATTTACTGTAGTGGCAGGAAACTCTCTTTTCTTTGTTTACTGAAAAGCCAAGCAACAATTTTTTTTTTTTTTTTTTGTCTGCAGCATAAGCCTTTAGAAAATGAGAGTTGAATTCCTGAAAAGAAAAAAAAAAAGTGAAATGAAAATATTTTGAAAAAGAGAAAAATTCAGATTATTTATAAAGGATTATTTATAAGATACAGTGTGTACTCTGTAGGGATGATAGAGGGTTTCACAGGTGGCTCCGAGGTAAAAATCTGTCAGGAATGCAGGAGACCAGGGTTCACTCTCTGGGTCAGGAAGAGCCCCTGGAGAAGGGAATGGCTACCGGATTGAGCAACTGAACAACAACAGGAGAAAAATCTTAATGGTGACTGACAGGTATTACTGTACCCAAATTTAGCAGACTTAAAAAAAGTGTAGAAGAAATTCTGGATATGTAACTGTTTAGAGTAAATCCCACATATTAACATTTGGTGTTGGCAAGAATTTGTAAATGCCTTGAGTTTGCATCATACAGAAGGTATGTGAATATTAGATACCATCATTAAGGTAGGGTTGAAGCATGAATAAAAGTTAATATTAAAGATTAACCTTTGGATGCACCTGGAGATGATCATGCTAAGTGAAATAAGCCAGACAGAAAAAGACCAATATTATATGATATCACTTACATGTGGAATCTAAAAAAACAATGATACAAAAGAAGCTATTTATGAGGCATAAATAGACTCACATTCACAGAGAACAAATTTATGGCTACGGGGAAAGTAGGGAAGGGATAAATTAGTTTGGAATTAACAGATACACACTACTATATGTAAAAGAGATAACCAACAAAGGTCCACTGTAGATCAGAGGGAACACTACTCAATATTTTTGTAATAACCTATAATGGAAGAGAATGTAAAAAAGAAAATATATACTTATGTATATACAGAAGGGGACAACAGAGAATGAGATGGTTGGGTGGCATCGCCAAGTCAGTGGACATGAGTTTGAATAAACTCTGGGAGATGATAGTGAAGGAGAGGGGAACCTAGCAAGCTATAGTCCATGGGGAAGGGGTCTCAAATATGCATACTTATATATATAGTGCTTCCCTGATGACTCAGTGGTGAGGAATCTGCCTGCAATGCAGGAGATCTGGTTTCCATCCCTGGGTTGGGAAGATCCCCCTGGAGGAGGGCATGGCAACCTGCTCCAGTATTCTTGCCTAGAGAATTCCAGGGACAGAGGCGTCTGATGGGCTGAAGTCCACAGCATCACACAGAGTCTGACATGACTAACTAGCTAACTAAGCAACACGCACACACACACATATATATGAAAATAACACAACATTGCAAAACAAGTATGTTTTCTTGAAAACAAAAAACCCCAAACAGATAGACTATATGCATTATAAATTCGGCAGTAATATCAAAACCTTATCTTCACAAATGGAGCCAATATCATTTTCATGAACAAATTCTAAATGTATTATTTCAAGAAACGTAATTTGGACTATGTATTCCCCTCAGTAAGGAGGGGGAGTTACATTACCCCAAACAACATAGAGCTGTCAAGCTTCCAGCTCTTTACCTCAGTCACTGCTGGGTTTGAAGTAAATTAAATACCTTCTAGAATGTGCTTCTCTCCTACCTGAGCTTTTTCCTACTGTTTATGAATAATAAAGCTCAGGAACCAGTGATTATGTAATGACCAGGACAGTTAATGTAACTTCAGCAAGCTTAGATAAGAGGCTGTGGCCCAGATAACATCACCATGCTGACATTGCATGTTCGATAATTGCTAAAAATGTCTCTTCCTTTTGACACATCCAAAATATTATGAGATATCATCTGTACTATACAGATAGCCTCTAGGCATACTGAGATGAAATCTGTATATATATATACAAGAAATTTTTTTCACTTAAGAATTTGGTAAAATTTTTCAAAAATGGCAGTAAAAAAAAGCCTGATTTAATTTTTAGTACAAATAATAAAGATAGCATAACATAAGGTGTAGAAAGTTATTGAGAATAACACTTTGAAAAATACTTCTGTGATCAAAAAGAGAATGAGATGGTTGGGTGGCATCGCCAAGTCAGTGGACATGAGTTTGAATAAACTCTGGGAGATGATAGTGAAGGAGAGGGGAACCTAGCAAGCTATAGTCCATGGGGAAGGGGTCTCAAATATGCATACTTATATATATAGTGCTTCCCTGATGACTCAGTGGTGAGGAATCTGCCTGCAATGCAGGAGATCTGGTTTCCATCCCTGGGTTGGGAAGATCCCCCTGGAGGAGGGCATGGCAACCTGCTCCAGTATTCTTGCCTAGAGAATTCCAGGGACAGAGGCGTCTGATGGGCTGAAGTCCACAGCATCACACAGAGTCTGACATGACTAACTAGCTAACTAAGCAACACGCACACACACACATATATATGAAAATAACACAACATTGCAAAACAAGTATGTTTTCTTGAAAACAAAAAACCCCAAACAGATAGACTATATGCATTATAAATTCGGCAGTAATATCAAAACCTTATCTTCACAAATGGAGCCAATATCATTTTCATGAACAAATTCTAAATGTATTATTTCAAGAAACGTAATTTGGACTATGTATTCCCCTCAGTAAGGAGGGAGAGTTACATTACCCCAAACAACATAGAGCTGTCAAGCTTCCAGCTCTTTACCTCAGTCACTGCTGGGTTTGAAGTAAATTAAATACCTTCTAGAATGTGCTTCTCTCCTACCTGAGCTTTTTCCTACTGTTTATGAATAATAAAGCTCAGGAACCAGTGATTATGTAATGACCAGGACAGTTAATGTAACTTCAGCAAGCTTAGATAAGAGGCTGTGGCCCAGATAACATCACCATGCTGACATTGCATGTTCGATAATTGCTAAAAATGTCTCTTCCTTTTGACACATCCAAAATATTATGAGATATCATCTGTACTATACAGATAGCCTCTAGGCATACTGAGATGAAATCTGTATATATATATACAAGAAATTTTTTTCACTTAAGAATTTGGTAAAATTTTTCAAAAATGGCAGTAAAAAAAAGCCTGATTTAATTTTTAGTTCAAATAATAATGATAGCATATCTTAAGGTGTAGAAAGTTATTGAGAATAACATTTTGAAAAATACTTCTGTGATCAGACTAAATGTTAGGTGATTGGTTTAACTTGTGACAATTGACAAAAAGATAAATATGATCAAAACTGTAATTTTTACCCAGTCTTGTCCTTAAGTTTAGTTTGAACTGTACCATAATAGGATTAGCCCTATTTTCTTTCATTGCCTATATGTCTAAATTGCAGAGTTAATCAGATAAGCTCACAGATGGTTACATAGGACCTAAACCTTTCTCAGCTACTGACTAGTAAAGTAAGAGATATAACTCTTATGTGTGGTTTTAAGACTCTTCAGTTCCTCTCCTTTGTTTTATATGATTGTTATTACTCTTATATAATCCAGCAGTACTAATATTGCCTTAATCATAAAAAGGATTTAGAAATTTATTCAAGAAATGATACCAGAGCAGCCTATAACCTGACATACTATGCATAACAATTTAAAATATGCTTTAGCAGAACTAGGTAAACAATTGTATATCTAACATCTGAGCTCATAGATAAAACTTAATTTTTTTGTCTAAACAAATCAATTTTATACTTAATGGGGAGGCCATCAGCTTGCACAGTCATCTTAAGACAGGATAAGAGTTTTTAATGGAAAAATCTATCTGATGTTTTTCAACAGATAAGAGATGTAAGATAGGAAACTCCTTTATATCTTGCATTAAAAGAGCAGGAAAATGATTTTCAAGTTTTTAGTAGTCAACTGTGGCTCCTTGGTATGTATGTGAAAGGACTTCCCTGGAGGCTCAGATAGTAAAGAATCTCCTGCAATGCAGGAGACCCATGTTAGATCCCTGGATCTGAAAGATTCCCTGGAGAAGGGAATGGCAACCGACTCTAGTATTCTTGCCTGGGAAATTCCATGAACATAGGAGCCTCTCAGGCTACAGTCCATAGAGTCACAAGGAGTCAGACATGACTTTGTCTTTGTGTACTGAACTATAGAAAACATTCAACAATTATTTATTCTAACTGCCTATTTTTATTGTGTTGCCTTAATTTACTTATGAATTTAAAGTGTAGAAAGTTATTGAGAATAACATTTTGAAAAATACTTCTGTGATCAGACTAAATGTTAGGTGATTGGTTTAACTTGTGACAATTGACAAAAAGATAAATATGATCAAAACTGTAATTTTTACCCAGTCTTGTCCTTAAGTTTAGTTTGAACTGTACCATAATAGGATTAGCCCTATTTTCTTTCATTGCCTATATGTCTAAATTGCAGAGTTAATCAGATAAGCTCACAGATGGTTACATAGGACCTAAACCTTTCTCAGCTACTGACTAGTAAAGTAAGAGATATAACTCTTATGTGTGGTTTTAAGACTCTTCAGTTCCTCTCCTTTGTTTTATATGATTGTTATTACTCTTATATAATCCAGCAGTACTAATATTGCCTTAATCATAAAAAGGATTTAGAAATTTATTCAAGAAATGATACCAGAGCAGCCTATAACCTGACATACTATGCATAACAATTTAAAATATGCTTTAGCAGAACTAGGTAAACAATTGTATATCTAACATCTGAGCTCATAGATAAAACTTAATTTTTTTGTCTAAACAAATCAATTTTATACTTAATGGGGAGGCCATCAGCTTGCACAGTCATCTTAAGACAGGATAAGAGTTTTTAATGGAAAAATCTATCTGATGTTTTTCAACAGATAAGAGATGTAAGATAGGAAACTCCTTTATATCTTGCATTAAAAGAGCAGGAAAATGATTTTCAAGTTTTTAGTAGTCAACTGTGGCTCCTTGGTATGTATGTGAAAGGACTTCCCTGGAGGCTCAGATAGTAAAGAATCTCCTGCAATGCAGGAGACCCATGTTAGATCCCTGGATCTGAAAGATTCCCTGGAGAAGGGAATGGCAACCGACTCTAGTATTCTTGCCTGGGAAATTCCATGAACATAGGAGCCTCTCAGGCTACAGTCCATAGAGTCACAAGGAGTCAGACATGACTTTGTCTTTGTGTACTGAACTATAGAAAACATTCAACAATTATTTATTCTAACTGCCTATTTTTATTGTGTTGCCTTAATTTACTTATGAATTTAAAGTGTTGTTTATAAATCACAGCTACCAATCCTTGTTCCTTATGAGCTTGCAAATATGTATTTATACACACACTTACTTTTAATCCTGAAAAGTGTTATTTTGTAATGCACAATTTAAAAAAGCATTTACCTGATACAATTCTATCATAATTTTCAATTTTAGTGGTTGGGTTGTTTATAACTTGGGTTATTCTATTGCACTAGATTAACTAGTTTATCTTATTCACTCTAAAAATTTGCTCTTTATATTTAGGAATACATTTTCATGCATGGCCTATAGTAGAAATAGATCTATAATTCTTATATGTAGCTATATAACTACATACACATTTCCAATATGGAGAGACCTTGTCTAGAACCATATGTTGACTAATCCTCTGTTTTCGCTTCTGATTTTCAATTCTTCTTCTGTCATATAGCAATATTCATATAATCATATGCTTATAGCTTGATAACTAGCTTATTCCAATAGCCCCAAGCCATACTTGGGATCAGGAAGGGTTAAATGGGAATCAACAACAAACTTCATTGCATTAAATTGTCCTCATAACAAAGTACACTTTTATTTGTAAATCTTAAGGGGTAGATTTTTCAAATAAGTATAATAGTCTAGAAGAATCAATTACCAAAAGAGTTCAATGAAACCTTTCTGATTGATTAGATCAAGTAAAACAAGCCAATTCATAGTATTGAAAAATTATTAACATGAAACTGAAATGAATCACTATATAGAAAAAAGGTTCTAACCCATCAGAGAATTGTAGATTTATCTAAAAAATGTAATTTCTGTGGATACATTAGGAAAATTCACACAGTTTGATTGAAGCACATTTTCATATAGCCATGTTAAAGTGAAATTGGGTGATTCTAATAAAATGGAAATCTGCATCCTTTAGACTCTAGCACGTTCTCTTCTTGATAAATACCAAGGAGATGAGGTAAATACAACTGGCATGCTCAGTTGTGCATATCCAACATTGTTTTCCTAGTGGAAAATTCACAACATTATATTATCATATAATATTTTATAAGAAGATTGTATGACATGGAATTCTCTGTTTTCTCCTCAAAAAGTTTTGCACAAAATGTCTAGTCTCCTTCTGCAACCCCCACCCCAGCTCTCTCACAGGTCTCCTTGGAAAAAGAGATCTCAAAGGTCATGACTCCACATTAGTCAGAGATGGCTTTCCTTCAATTCTCTCGTATCTTGTACTTCCCCTTCTCATGAGAATTAGGTCAGTGAAGTTGGGTACATTCTTACATACAGTATAAAGAAAACGTTTCTGAGGATTTGTTTCGAAAATATGAATCACTGCAGGAGAGAACCCGCATATTAAACTCCTAAATATGCCTTTATTTATTCTGTTTAGGAATATCCTTGTGTTTCTGCTTTTCTAACAGAAAATGATCATTATCATTCCATTGGATCTTTTCTTCCCCTTTGTTGTCTGAGTTGTGAGTGTGGTAGAGCAGGAAAATTCAGTGAAGGGTTTTGCCAGTACTCTGGTACCATCATCTCTTGGCCAGTTAAATGGGGTGAATATGTGAGTATGTGCTGGCTCTCTTTGTGGTTGGGTTGGGCTGTGTGGTTTGTTGTGTGCCTGGAGGGAAAGCAAAATCTGTCACTTCTGGCCTGGTATGTTCATGCTGATGCAAGACCTCTAAGGGCTCTTTACCTCCTCTCTGCTTCAGTAGAGTGTTTCAGATTATTGGCTGATCCATCAGCCTACATCTTGGCGGGAGATCAAGAAAAAGATGGTAGGAGAGTCAGTCATCATAACTATGTTTTTATTTCATTTCCTTTGCTTTAAATTTAGAACACACTTAATAAAAACATAGTTATTCTGTGTCAAACTGAAGTAGCAGTAAAGTAAGTAGCTTAAAACAGCATAAGTTTATTTCTCAACAACACCATAACTTTCAAAGATCATTTGGTGGCTGACTTTGAGACAGACTGGGATTTATGTGACCTATGTGACCTAAATTCCCTCTCTGCCAAGTAAAAGTAAGTAAAAAGTGTTAAGTACATTACCATAAACATTAGGCTCGACATGGTAATAATATAGGAAATGAAAAAGGGAAAAGGCACATCTAGATATGACTTTCAATGCCATTTCAATCTTTAAGTGATACGTATGTTCCTTTTTGTTTGTTTCAACCACCTTCAAATGTATCTGAGTGAAATATTTTTATCAGACTATATAAAGTTACAATTAGCTATTTATCCATGATTTCTCCAAATGATAACTGAACCAGGAGTGCATTAATTCTTCAAAGGACTTGGTATGGATATCTGAAAAGCTGAGATAAAAGACAGGAAATGCTCAAAGAGAAACACTTGAGAAAATCTGCCATTAGCTGCATATGTTTAGAAAAGTAGGGTGCTATGTTTCAAAATTAAAGAAATAATGCTACAGATTCATTAAATCTTTTCTTTCTCTGTACACTCATTGCCTTAGCCCCTTAGATTCTATCCATGGATCCATTGTTAACTAACCAGATCCCAAAGACAGCAGGACCAATTCACCTTCTTTATCATCAGAACCAATGTAATCAATATACTGTTAGGATCTTGATCACCACCTTACTGGAAATTGTGATTGTAGTCTTGATACAGATTTATGACAGAAGCATGAGAATATGGAGAGAAGTTTAGAAAATTGTCTAAAACCTTGAAAATTTCATGTTTTATGTTCTTTTTTAATATTTTAAAACTTAGTTTTGTCAGTGTCAGGTCTTAGTTGTGGCGCACAGGGCCTTTGTTGCAACACACAGGATCTTCTGCTGCAGTGAGTGGCCTTTTCCTCAGTTGTGCCATGGGTTTGAAGAGCATGTGGGCTCGGTAGCTGTGATGTGAGGGCTTAGTTGTCACATGGCATGTGAAATCTTAGTTCTCTTATCAGGGATGGAAACCTCCTCCCCTGGATTGGAAGGTGGATTCTTAACCACCAGACCACCAGGGAAGTCCGTTATAGCTTATTTTTCATCCAACCATTAGTATATTTTCAGAGATGATTAGTCTGGGTCATATTTTTCGTAGCTACTGGAAGCACTGATTTATAGGACAAAAAAAAGGAAAGAAAATTATTGAGTATAAAAAAAGTTGGAACTTTTATTAGTCTGTATTAAGTACATTACCATAAACATTAGGCTCGACATGGTAATAATATAGGAAATGAAAAAGGGAAAAGGCACATCTAGATATGACTTTCAATGCCATTTCAATCTTTAAGTGATACGTATGTTCCTTTTTGTTTGTTTCAACCACCTTCAAATGTATCTGAGTGAAATATTTTTATCAGACTATATAAAGTTACAATTAGCTATTTATCCATGATTTCTCCAAATGATAACTGAACCAGGAGTGCATTAATTCTTCAAAGGACTTGGTATGGATATCTGAAAAGCTGAGATAAAAGACAGGAAATGCTCAAAGAGAAACACTTGAGAAAATCTGCCATTAGCTGCATATGTTTAGAAAAGTAGGGTGCTATGTTTCAAAATTAAAGAAATAATGCTACAGATTCATTAAATCTTTTCTTTCTCTGTACACTCATTGCCTTAGCCCCTTAGATTCTATCCATGGATCCATTGTTAACTAACCAGATCCCAAAGACAGCAGGACCAATTCACCTTCTTTATCATCAGAACCAATGTAATCAATATACTGTTAGGATCTTGATCACCACCTTACTGGAAATTGTGATTGTAGTCTTGATACAGATTTATGACAGAAGCATGAGAATATGGAGAGAAGTTTAGAAAATTGTCTAAAACCTTGAAAATTTCATGTTTTATGTTCTTTTTTAATATTTTAAAACTTAGTTTTGTCAGTGTCAGGTCTTAGTTGTGGCGCACAGGGCCTTTGTTGCAACACACAGGATCTTCTGCTGCAGTGAGTGGCCTTTTCCTCAGTTGTGCCATGGGTTTGAAGAGCATGTGGGCTCGGTAGCTGTGATGTGAGGGCTTAGTTGTCACATGGCATGTGAAATCTTAGTTCTCTTATCAGGGATGGAAACCTCCTCCCCTGGATTGGAAGGTGGATTCTTAACCACCAGACCACCAGGGAAGTCCGTTATAGCTTATTTTTCATCCAACCATTAGTATATTTTCAGAGATGATTAGTCTGGGTCATATTTTTCGTAGCTACTGGAAGCACTGATTTATAGGACAAAAAAAAGGAAAGAAAGTTATTGAGTATAAAAAAAGTTGGAACTTTGTTATAATCAATGTCATAGGCTTTAATTTGAATAACACATGTCTAAATTATATTGGCTTCAAATATTGACAAAAATAATCACTTCATGCAGAGTAAGTACATACCTCCTACCAACTTAATCCCAATGTAAGATGAGGGATTGGCTTATGCAATATGGTACAACAGCAACCTTTCAGTTAAAAATAATTTTATTTGCATAGAAAAAAGATGAGGAATTGCTATTATTTTAAAGATTGATTCCAATAATTTGGCAGTATATATTAAAATAATAAAAGTGATTTTATATATTCATATTAAATTACTTAAGGCCAGCTAACCTAACTCATTTGTTGCCACTTCTTTATGGTAATAATTACATTTGAGAACAAGCATTACATTGTGGGAGCAGACTTTTTATGAGTATTTCTAAAATTATATTTTTGAATAATAAATACAAAAACCCTTAAGAGATCATGTAATATAAGAAATTTCATTCATATGTAAAATATTTAGCTTTTATTAATTTTATTTTAGTAATTAAATCTAGATGCATAATGGTACTTTATTAAAATAGATACTACACTTCTCAAATTGGGATTATAAATGTTTTTTTTAACCCCCTGAAATGATCTCATTAATTTATTTACACTCACAGATACATTAATTTATTTGGGAACAAAATGACGTTAATGATAATTTGGAGTGGATCCTTTCTGGAGTGATTCCCCTGAATGTTTGATATTTGGTATTTGTTAACCTTCTCAAAAGGATGCTCCAGGAGTTGAATAGAAATTATGTATGTCGTCTAGGGTAGCTCTTGGTGAAGTAGGAGATGTAGTGTCCCCAAAGTTCATGAAGAGAAGCGAATATACATGTCTAAGCAAAACCTAGTTTTAAAGCCTTCAAGGCAAAACCAGCACATATTCACAGTTACACCATAAAGACCTGTCAGAAGCTGTTTAATGAACAGCTAAAAGACTTTGTGTTTGGTCGAAAGGCAAAGATTCTTTTAATATTATGATATCACATTGTGTGGATTTATTGTGTTTGCTCAGATTCTTATCCTAAAAAAATTGAATGTTTTTTTTTTGTTATTCTAGAGTCAGAGTATTAAAAATCATAGGAACTCCAGTAGGAAGATCTGAAGGTACAAAAACCTGAACATATTACAGTAAGTCTAAAAGCTCATTCCAGAAATTGAGATATTGAGCTACTGCTTATCTAGAAAAGGATGAATGTTTATGGATGAAAGGAGTCATGCTTTCAAGTATTAAAGTATTAGACTTAATACTTTAATTCTAAGTATTAAGTATTAGACTTAATAGTCCAAACTTTGATTCCCTCAATCTTTTTTTTTATCTTTTTTTTTTTTTAATTCAATGTTTTCCTCTTTTGAACAACCTGATTGATACCACAAACCCAGATGTGTGGGTGGCTAGTGGTGTTTCCCAAGAAGGCAGACAAAGGGCAGTTGGAGGCTATAGGGTGTGTAGGAGGAATCAACCCTAGTCCAGAGGGTGAAGCAGGGAGACAGTGCCCTGAGCTTCAGAGGCTACTCAGAGAAGGACAGAATCAGACCCTAGGCTAGGCCTTCTGACAGCCTAGGGTCACAAGGATCAAAAGGGTAAAATCTGACTTTGACCTTTTCAGGAAATCATCATTGTAGCAAAATCTAATTCTTTTGCTTCTGTATGGTAACAGAATAGAAGAAAGGAGGGAAATTAAGGCTAAGAAATCATTGCTAAGGCACAATGGGTGAGAAAATATGATGGATTATAGTAGTGGCAATGCGAAGTCAATGAAATGAAAGATGGATTCAAAGTATATTATTGATTTAAAAATGGCATGGTTTGCTCATTACTTGGATGGGAAGGATATAGTAATACAGAGAAATTAAGTCTTTCTTCTGTATTTTAGGCTGGAAAACAGTGTAACAGTAATTACAAAAGTTGAATCTATACATCTACCCAACAATTTCACTCTAAGCATATTCTAAAAATAAGCATGCATTGATACTTGAAGCTATAGTGATTCTCTTTTAGCAACCCTAGAGTTGAACCTTTTTGTTCAACTACTCTATGTCGCTTTTTTTTCACATGATTGTTTTTTTGTTTTGGCCACTTCATTTATTTTTTCATCCATCTTTGTTCTTTGGCCTGTGTGGGCCTCCCATTGTAGTGGCCTCTCTTGCTGCAGAGCACTGGCTTTGGGCTCATGCACTCCAGAGCGCTGACTCAGTAGTTGGACACATTAGTCCAGCTGCTCCGTGGCACGTGGGATCTTCCCAGGCCAGGGATTGAACTGGCGCCCCTTGCACTGCAAGGCATTGTCTTTACCCACTGGACCACCAGGGAAGCCCTACTCTATGTCTTTTGATTGGGAAGTTTAATACATTTGTATTTAAAGTAATTATTGATTGGAAAGGAAATACTACTACTGTTTTGTTCATTGTTTTTGATTAGGGCAGCTGGATAAACATTTAGCCCCTCTCTTTTTACCCTATCTCAAGAAGATTCTTTTCTGGCCTTGTCTGGAGGTATTGTAACTTCCTAATGCAAAACTAGACCTTGAACAGAGATCTTTTAGTCCATGCATCAGTTTTAAATTGATAGTTCTGTGCATTTTGAGTGCTGGGATTTCCTATTGCACTATTTTGAAATTTTATCTATTTTCCCAAATGTTATAGGCTAAGGGCAGAAGAATTGATGCTTTTGAACTGTGGTATTGGGGAAGCCTCTTGATAGTCCCTTGGACAGCAAGGAGATCAACCCAGTCAATCCTGAAGGAAATCAACCCTGAATATTCATTGAAAGGATTGATGCTGAAGCTGAAGCCCCAATACTTAAGCCACATGATACAAAGAGCTGATTCTTTGGAAAAGACTCTGATTCTGGGAAAGACTGAAGACAGGAGGAGAAGTGGGCAACAGAGGATGAGGTAGTTGGATGGCATCACCAACACAATGGTCATGACTTTGAGCAACCTCAAGGAAATAGTGAAAGACAGGGAAGCCTAGCCTGCTGCAATCCATGAGGTCATAAAGGGTCAGACATGATTTAGCAACTGAACAGCAACAATACCAAATTATATTTTGAAAAAGATCTTTCATATTTCAAAAACTCATAATTATCATTCCCAAGAGATGTATTTTTGACATGTGTCTTAATATGATTAACATAAGCATAATTTACATTATGAATAGTAATATAAATGTTGAGTATAGTTTCAAAATCTCTAAACATTGTATACAGCTGAGTAGTAACATATCATACTCAAAGACAAATTGAATAACTTTTTAGTATTTTTTATAAGTTCTTCAGTAAAAATGAATTAATTCAGGGACGAATGTTTTTAGTTTTGTATTCATTTTCATTTATTTAAACACTCAAGTTAGATCTCTTTGTGATATAGAAGTTTTTTTTTTTTTATCTTTTGGGGGGTGGAGTGGGGAGGGAGGGGGATGGGCGGGCCACTTCTACTGGTCTTTCATTTCTCTATTTTCATCCGTCTTTGTTCTTTGGCTCCTGTGGGCCTCCCATGGTGGTGGCCACTGTCATTGCACATGCGCCAGAGCTCCGGCTCGGTAATTGGACACATCGGTCCAGCTGCTCCTCAGCACGTGGAATCTTCCCAGGCCAGAGCTCGAACCGGTGCCCCTTGCACTGCAAGGCGGTGTCCTTATCCACTGGACCACCAGGGGAAGCCCAATATAGAAGTTTTGAAGTTAAGTTAACCAAGATGCCACCTGCATCTATGCCTTTCCACATGTAATGAGTTTACAAGTGCGGTGGGAATCTTATCAAAATAAAGATTGCCGATTCACCAGACCTGGCTATCAGCCCCAAATTCTGCACTTCTTATAAGCATCCATGTAGCTAATGTGGTTGGTTCTTAAACCACACTCTGAATAGTAAAATTTTAGGTAAAGATTCTTCTGAGATTCAAGCATACACTTGAAGACTTAATCTGTTTAGTTCTAAGACAATAACAGTTGACATGTGAATTCATTGGTATTATATCAGATATTCATCTGGCAAGCTGAAATCAACCTAAGTTTTGTCACAATTTTACATCCAGGACATAGCATTAAGTACTGGAGCCCGCTGCTCCATCACTTCTTTTTTTTTTTTTTTGAAGTTTTTACATTAAAATTTTAATTTTTATTTATTTATTTATTTATTTATTTATTTATTTATTTATTTTTTTTTTTTTTAGGATCTTTTTTTTTTTTTTTTTTTTATTCTTTAAAGGTTTTACAGAGTTTTGTTGTTCACATACATGTATGTTCCCAGATCAGTCATATGCATATCCATGGTCCCCACCCACCCAGATCCCCCCATCCCACCCCTCCAGACCTTTGCCCCAAGCCATTGTAAGCACTCCTATTCCCTTAGCACTGTGACACTAGGTATCTTTTCCACACATAACACTATAGGTTTCCTTGTTACTTCCTCCATGCTTCCCCCTCCCTATTTATTCACCACGATGTCCCTATGTCTATGCTCTGTCTTTTTGACCTCACGTTTCTCTTGTAATCTAGGCACCTCCGCAGTGACTGGTTTTGCACAGCTTTCATCTATTCTTACACAAATGGCCATCGACAGTATCTGACACAAGGCAGTGTTACACTTTCGCTCCTGTTTCAAAGACTCCTCTGTTTATGACTGTGGTATGGGCTTCTGAGAAAACCTATTCAGCACTGATGTTTACAAAGTCAGCAGGGTTAATGCCTTATTTGGTAAGCTTTTAGACAATGAGCTGGTGACACAGAAGGTAAAGAATCCTGCAGTGCAGGAGACCTGGGTTCAGTCCCTGGATGGAGAAGTTTCCCAGGAGAAGAGGATGCCTATCCACTTCAGTATTCTATTTTTTCCCTTAAATTTTATTTATCTATTTACTTTTGGCTATTCTGGGTTTTCACTGCTGCTGCAGGCTCTTCTCTAGTTGCAGGGAGTGGGGGCTACTCTCTAGTTGAGGTGAGCAGGCTTCTTGTTGCAGTGACTTCTCTTGTTGTGGAACTCGGGCTGTAGGGCACACAGGCTTCAATAGTTGCAGCACGTGGGCTCAATAGTTGTGACTCACGGGCGTAGTTGCTTCGCAGCATGTGAGATCTTCCTGGATCAGGGATCAAGCCCCTGTCTCCTGCATTGGCAGGTGAACTCTTCACCACTGAGCTACCAGGGAAGCCCCCACTGCAGTATTTTTGCCTGGTGAATTCTATGGATAGTAGAGCCTGGCAGGTTATAGTCCACAGGGTGTCAAAGAGTTGGATGTGACTAAGTGGTTAACACTCTCACTTTTCAATTAAATAAAAGCTGGTGGATAAATGCATCTCTGATTCTCTCTCTCCCAGCTGGATCTAGCCAGTAACAGTCAATTCAATAATGCTTCTTTTAGAGGATTTATTTCCCTTTTTGTATCTCTCTTTCATTTTGGGGGATCAAAGTCTTCAATGAAAGGAATTATAAACAAATCATTGCCTCATTACTACTTTCTATCCAAGGTTGAAAAGTTAAATGATTTATTTTTATTCCAGAATAAAATGGTCACTTACCTACATTACTTCCATCTATGAACAAGGAAATAAATATTTCTAAGAAAATTGTGTCCAGAGAAAAGCACATTGCAATCTACAGTAAATTGTTATAAACGCATCCCATCTCTAGCTAATTACAAACTAAATAATTAATTATAGTTACACTGTATTTTCCTATACGTTTAGTTTTGACAATGCTTTCAAATTAATCTGCCTTATTACTTTGAATTTGAAATACTCTTACAGTGGGATAAAGCTGTCCTACATAATATATTTAAGCATTTTATATTGCACAAGTTTGGGGGTTTATTTTGTAATTTCTGATGGAAATTCCTCCTTTTTTAATATTGAGTCCCTTTCAAAACTCACTTTAGTTTATTTTTATTAATAGCACTAATATTGCCATTTTACCTTATTGATTTATAGAATGTATGCACAAAAATAAACCAATGCAAAACAAGGCATTAACAACTTTAATAAACAGTATTTATGTCCCGTTAAAATTCATTGATAAGTGGCTTCTATAAATTGATGCATTTTCAATGAACCCATTTATATAGTCTTTAAATAGCCAGAATTTTTCATTTAGAGCTATTTGTTTTGCTTTTGTGCTATTTTGATCTCTTTCCATTATCCTTGTATACCTATTCTGTCCTGGATTGTCAGTTCATTGTTAACGATTTTCTAGATGACTGACTGAGAACTGTAAATAAAGTTCCATAACCATTTTCATGCAATTGGCTACCATCCAACAATTTCCATGCTTTTTTGCTGGCGCAACATATTTCTTGCTGTTAGTCTGTTTTTCCCCTTAGCTATATACCAGGATCTGCATAGATGGAATATAAAAACAAGCATCTCAGTAACTTTTCCAACTTTCCTAAAGTGGCATCATCCATCATACATGCATGCACTCAAACACAACATGTTTAAATAATAAACACATGAATCAAAACAGGAAATGACTTGAAAGCACTTTTAAGTGTACATGGTTAGATGTTCAGGGCTCTTGAATAATTATAACCTTTTACTAATGCATCCTACATTACTTCCATCTATGAAACAAGGAAAAAATTAAAAATCATTTCTTATACCAAGGTTGAAAAGTTAAATGATTTATTTTTATTCCAGAATAAAATGGTCACTTACCTACATTACTTCCATCTATGAACAAGGAAATAAATATTTCTAAGAAAATTGTGTCCAGAGAAAAGCACATTGCAATCTACAGTAAATTGTTATAAACGCATCCCATCTCTAGCTAATTACAAACTAAATAATTAATTATAGTTACACTGTATTTTCCTATACGTTTAGTTTTGACAATGCTTTCAAATTAATCTGCCTTATTACTTTGAATTTGAAATACTCTTACAGTGGGATAAAGCTGTCCTACATAATATATTTAAGCATTTTATATTGCACAAGTTTGGGGGTTTATTTTGTAATTTCTGATGGAAATTCCTCCTTTTTTAATATTGAGTCCCTTTCAAAACTCACTTTAGTTTATTTTTATTAATAGCACTAATATTGCCATTTTACCTTATTGATTTATAGAATGTATGCACAAAAATAAACCAATGCAAAACAAGGCATTAACAACTTTAATAAACAGTATTTATGTCCCGTTAAAATTCATTGATAAGTGGCTTCTATAAATTGATGCATTTTCAATGAACCCATTTATATAGTCTTTAAATAGCCAGAATTTTTCATTTAGAGCTATTTGTTTTGCTTTTGTGCTATTTTGATCTCTTTCCATTATCCTTGTATACCTATTCTGTCCTGGATTGTCAGTTCATTGTTAACGATTTTCTAGATGACTGACTGAGAACTGTAAATAAAGTTCCATAACCATTTTCATGCAATTGGCTACCATCCAACAATTTCCATGCTTTTTTGCTGGCGCAACATATTTCTTGCTGTTAGTCTGTTTTTCCCCTTAGCTATATACCAGGATCTGCATAGATGGAATATAAAAACAAGCATCTCAGTAACTTTTCCAACTTTCCTAAAGTGGCATCATCCATCATACATGCATGCACTCAAACACAACATGTTTAAATAATAAACACATGAATCAAAACAGGAAATGACTTGAAAGCACTTTTAAGTGTACATGGTTAGATGTTCAGGGCTCTTGAATAATTATAACCTTTTACTAAACTAAATAATCAGGAGTATCAAGTTAAGTTTAATCTTTACACTTGTTCATAGATTTAGAGGTATTATAGTAGACTTTGGTGACAGAATGTGTCTTTAACATTGGCAATGACATTGACCTTTGGCATCAAAAACTGTCTTTTACTACCTGAAGTCCTTCTAGTGTGTTTTAAGTACAAGTTTCCCACACTATCTGAAGTAGAGCAATCCTGAAATGGCATGAAGCAAAGACATCATCAACTAAGGCTGTATCTCACTGATGGATGCACAGAATAAGCCTAGGTAAAGCTCAGATGCTCACATAAAGAGTTCAAAGCTGTGGCATCTTAATTCTGAGATGCCGAGGGTGGTTGCTAGGGTAGGGGCTTGGAGGCGCCACTCCTGCTGCTTGGGATATGCATTATTATAATAGTTTGCTGGAAAACAAATGCCTTCTGATTATTTTTGCTTTTAGACTTGTTTTGGTGAGTGGAAATCTTCTTTGGACTCCTTTTGGTCAGTTAACAGCAAGTACTAATGTAGGTCTTTTGTAAAAGTGAAGTAGTGCAAAGAGAACTTTCAAAAAGCAGGAGATAGTTGCACGTCCATGGATTTATTTTCACTTGATGGCATTCAGGATCAGAAAGTAACTGTCCGTTGACTTAAAGACTGAATTTCTTATCCCTTTCATATATTTATAGAACTAAGGAGCTGTGCCACTCACAGGAGCTAGAGTTAAAATTATAAACAAAATTCTCAATATAAAAATGATTAACGATTTTCTAGATGACTGACTGAGAACTGTAAATAAAGTTCCATAACCATTTTCATGCAATTGGCTACCATCCAACAATTTCCATGCTTTTTTGCTGGCGCAACATATTTCTTGCTGTTAGTCTGTTTTTCCCCTTAGCTATATACCAGGATCTGCATAGATGGAATATAAAAACAAGCATCTCAGTAACTTTTCCAACTTTCCTAAAGTGGCATCATCCATCATACATGCATGCACTCAAACACAACATGTTTAAATAATAAACACATGAATCAAAACAGGAAATGACTTGAAAGCACTTTTAAGTGTACATGGTTAGATGTTCAGGGCTCTTGAATAATTATAACCTTTTACTAAACTAAATAATCAGGAGTATCAAGTTAAGTTTAATCTTTACACTTGTTCATAGATTTAGAGGTATTATAGTAGACTTTGGTGACAGAATGTGTCTTTAACATTGGCAATGACATTGACCTTTGGCATCAAAAACTGTCTTTTACTACCTGAAGTCCTTCTAGTGTGTTTTAAGTACAAGTTTCCCACACTATCTGAAGTAGAGCAATCCTGAAATGGCATGAAGCAAAGACATCATCAACTAAGGCTGTATCTCACTGATGGATGCACAGAATAAGCCTAGGTAAAGCTCAGATGCTCACATAAAGAGTTCAAAGCTGTGGCATCTTAATTCTGAGATGCCGAGGGTGGTTGCTAGGGTAGGGGCTTGGAGGCGCCACTCCTGCTGCTTGGGATATGCATTATTATAATAGTTTGCTGGAAAACAAATGCCTTCTGATTATTTTTGCTTTTAGACTTGTTTTGGTGAGTGGAAATCTTCTTTGGACTCCTTTTGGTCAGTTAACAGCAAGTACTAATGTAGGTCTTTTGTAAAAGTGAAGTAGTGCAAAGAGAACTTTCAAAAAGCAGGAGATAGTTGCACGTCCATGGATTTATTTTCACTTGATGGCATTCAGGATCAGAAAGTAACTGTCCGTTGACTTAAAGACTGAATTTCTTATCCCTTTCATATATTTATAGAACTAAGGAGCTGTGCCACTCACAGGAGCTAGAGTCACATAAAAAACTAGTCTATAAACAAAATTCTCAATATAAAAATGATAGTCAAGACAATCAAATAGAAAATTATGGCATATATTTCAAATATGTGAAAAATGAGATATGTGAAAAATAATGAAATATAAAATATATGGGGTAGACATTTAAAAACAGTAAAAGAAGGATAAATTAAATAACACAATTTAGAATATATTTATTTTAATACATTGAAAATATTGATATATGGAAAAAGCTCTAGTTTGGAGAAATATAAGAGAATGTTAAAATTCTTCTGTGACTTCTCTAGGAACACAGCTCAGATATGAAATTTTGAAAATATATAATAATATTAAGTTAAATGAAAGAGTCTTTTAACAGTTTGAGAAAACATATAATAAGATTCCTAAAATGAGACACAAAGGGAAAGAGCGAAACAGTACAATTTGAAAGGATAATTGCCGAGAGTTATTCAGGTATGAAGACAAATCATGAATCCTGGGATGAAATGAATTCTTAATACAAAGTAAGGGGGAAAAAATGTCCATATATAGATGTAAAAGTAAAACTACAGAATATTAAGTTTAAAGTCATTAAAGATACCAAAAAAAAAAAAACCAGATTATTAAAAACTTGTAATTAGACTATAGTTGACTGATAGTGTCAGAGATAACATTCCATAAAATTATATATTCAGAGTGATAAAGGAAACTCCGCTATGATACATATTCTTACTCAGCTAAGTTATTATTCAGTACTGACAAATGCAGATTTATTTCAATATCAGAAAAACTAGGACTCCCCTGGTGTCTAGTGGTTAAGAATCTACCTACCAAGGCAGGCGAAAGGGTTCAATTCCTGTTCCAGGAAGATTCCCACATGCCATGGAGCAACTACTGAGCCAGCACTCTAGAGCCCACGAGCTGCAACGACTGAAGCCTGAGTCCTAGGGCCCGTGTTCCACAAGAGAAGCCACCATGTTGAGAATGCCTGCATACCGCAACAGAGAGTAACTCCCCCTTGCTGCAACTAGAGAAAGCCTGTGGGCAGCAACGAAGACCTAGTGCAGCCAAAACCAAATAAATAAATCTTTAACAAAAAAAAGAAAAACTAAAAGTTAAAAACTCTAGTATCCACATTAAAATTTTATCCACAGCTTTATTTCACAAGAATTACGCAAACATACACACAAAAACACAAGAAAAAACTGCAAAAAATTATGATCTAAGGACTATTATAGGCCTCTGTATATGTAGGTATATACATATTAATGTAATTAATTAGGATTTATAGTGATACCTAAATTTTTGTATTTGGTTTCTAAAGAAGAAATATACTTCTTGGTAAAAACAAAATGTAACACATGCACAAATAATTGCACATTTCTAAATTTGTTTTATTGTTTTAAGTGGTTATGTATTTCAAAACCTTAAATATAATAAATATATAAAGTAAAATCATGATTTATAAACAAATAAAAGAATATTCAAGATTAGAGGATACTATTTATCTTGAATAAAGTACCAAATAAAAATAATTAAATTCAGCTTTCATTCACAAATGACAAAAAAAAAATAAAAAGAATTTCTAGAAAGCTAGGAAGAGAGCTGAACTGTTTAAACTGATAAAATATATATGTCAGAAACTTAAAACTAGCTTTTTTCACTAGAGAAATCTCCCAGTAAGATCAGTTGCAAAACTAGTATGCTGCCTGTGGTTGCTTCAGTTTAGCACAGTAGGTTTGGATTAAATCAATGCCATAGTAGAGAAAAAAATTATTTATTTGATGTATACTATAATATGCATAAAGTAAAAAAAATTTAAATGTGCAACTCATTTCAAGACACAGAGCATTTCTAGCACTGTACAAGTCAATTAAGTATATTTACAAAGGCAATAAAATTATACCATGTATTCACTTCATTTAACAAATAAATAAGATGAAATATAAACTACTCAATTTTAAGGGAATGTTTTCACTGAAGTATGGGGAAATCAATTTGTTGATCACTCTCTTGCTCAGAAAAAATTCTCATTTGCTGAAGTGAAATGATAGAACAGTGCAGGTTACAGTTGATAAATATAGGGAACTTTGACAGAAAGAGAGAAGAGTACACACCTGTGACTACTGAGTTGTGTGAAAATTTCATTTCCTGATATGAAACCCTAAAGTTCGTGGCTTTTGTTCAGACACAATCCAAACAGCAACAGTAGCCAAGGTTCACTTAAACAGTTTTCAGTTCCCCAGGGCCTCACATCAGAAAATCGACACAGCTTTTTGGATTTCCTAGTTGTTTTCAGTAAAATATTTTTATAATGTTTAAGTATGGAGCTTCCTTGGTAGCTCAGACAATAAAGAATGTTTTCAGTGTATCTTCCTGCAAATTTTGAATGATAATACATTCAAATCTGAAAATTGTTACCATTAATACTAATCCTTAATTTTCAGAAAGATGTATGTTTATAAACAGTGGAAAGATTCTAAAACCTTTCCCCCATGAAGTATTGTTTGAAATTCAAAGAGTAACTCTTCTATGATTTTTTTTTATAGTTTTAAGATATGCTATTGCAATAAGGAATTCAAAGCATGATGCATTATTCTGTAGATATAGATATAAAGTTATTGAATCCCAAGTGGTAAAGAATCCATCTATCAACGTAGGAGATACAGGAGACGTGGGTCCAATACCTCAGTGGGGAAGATGCCCTGGAGAAGGAAATGGCAACCCACTCCAGTATTCGCCTGGAGAATTCCATGGAAACTTGTGGGCTACAGTCCATAGCAGTGGCAAAGAGTCAGACACAGCTGAACGACAGTACATACACGCACACACAATAGAGTATAGTGGGCTTGTGGGGTTTCTGTTACAGTGTATAGCACCAACCAGCAATCCTTAACAGGTGACACAAAATTCTATCTGATGATGTCTTATCATCAGACTAATTCCTTTATCTGTTAGCGTTAGTTGCTCAGTCATGTCTGACTCTTTGTGACTCTTTAGTGTGACCGTGACTCTTTGGTGTGCCCATGGACTGCAGCACAATAGGCTTGCCTGTGCTTCACCATCTGCCAGAGTTTGCTCAAATTCATGTTGACTCAGTCAGTGTTGCCATCTAACCATATCATTGTCTGTCATCCCTTCTCCTTCTGCTTTCTATTTCCCCAGCATCAGTGTCTCTTCCAATAAGTTGTCGTTTCACATCAGGTGGCAAAAGTACTGGGAATTCAGTTTTGGTATTACTCCTCCCAATAAATATTCAAAAATAAGATTTATGTAAAATTGTTTCTCTTTTATGTGATCTCTGAGGCTTTCCAAATAGCAACGCGGTAAAAGCATCTGCCAATGCAGGAGACACAGGGGGGACAGAGATGATCCCTGTATCAGAAAGATCCCCTGGAGTAGGAAATCGCAATCCACTCCAAGAACTTTCCTGGCAAGAGGAGCCTGGTGGGCTATAGTCATGGGCTTGCAAAGAGTTGGGCAGGAGAGAACACATACACACGTTTCATATGATCTCTATCAGCAGCACCAGAGGGATACCTAGATGGAGACCTGCAGGTTTCTTAGTTGAGGAAGTGGAGCAGAGATTCCAAAAAGACCAAGACAGCTGGATATAAGAAAGAGTAGCCCTAATGAGGTGGATGGATCTAGAACCTATCATAAAAAGTGAAGTAAGTCAAAAAGAGAAGGACAAATACAATATACTAACACACACACACACATATATAATATATATATATATGGAATCTAGTAGGCTGGTAATGATAACACACACAGTGAAGCGATGGAAAAATAGACATGGATAGTAGACATATGGACATTGTGGGGAATGAACAGTGGGTGGGAGGCGTCAAGGAAGTAGCATGAAAACCTGTACTATCGTATGTGAAAAACAATAGCTATTGTCATTGTGCTGTAAGAAAAGGGGATCCTGCAGGGATGTTGTGCAATGGCCTGGAGAGGTGGGATGGGGAGGTATACATATAACTAATCTGAGATCATACATATCTATAAACAACAAAACGCTGTAAAAGTAAAAAGTCAAATAAAAAAATTTTAAAATATAAGAAAAAGTAGTAGGACTTTTGAGATATACAGAGTCCCCAGTCCTATGAGTTTTCCATGGGTTACTGACTGATACATTCATGTAAGGAAACTTTTGAAGGCATTAGACAGAACCACATCCTCCATGAGTATACAGGCTCTGGAATATTGATTGTTTCCAATGTCCAGACTGGAAATTTGTTAAATAATGAATCATGTGGTAGAGCATTCTAAAAGTCCTGACCTTCGTTACTGTTCATCAGTTGCAAAGTCATGTCTGCCTCTGCAACACCATGAACTGCAGCACACCAGGCTTCTCTGTCCTTCACTGCCTCGTGGAGTTTGTTCAGATTCAGGTCCACTGAGTTGATGATGCCTTTTAACCATCTAATTCTCTGCTGCCCTATTTTCCTTTTGCCTTCAGTTTTTCCCAGCATCAGGATCTTTTCCAATGATCCCTGTATAAAACCGGTAGGAAATCAATCCACTCCAAGAACTTTCCTGGCAAGAGGAGCCTGGTGGGCTATAGTCATGGGCTTGCAAAGAGTTGGGCAGGAGAGAACACATACACACGTTTCATATGATCTCTATCAGCAGCACCAGAGGATACCTAGATGGAGACCTGCAGGTTTCTTAGTTGAGGAAGTGGAGCAGAGATTCCAAAAAGACCAAGACAGCTGGATATAAGAAAGAGTAGCCCTAATGAGGTGGATGGATCTAGAACCTATCATAAAAAGTGAAGTAAGTCAAAAAGAGAAGGACAAATACAATATACTAACACACACACACACATATATAATATATATATATATGGAATCTAGTAGGCTGGTAATGATAACACACACAGTGAAGCGATGGAAAAATAGACATGGATAGTAGACATATGGACATTGTGGGGAATGAACAGTGGGTGGGAGGCGTCAAGGAAGTAGCATGAAAACCTGTACTATCGTATGTGAAAAACAATAGCTATTGTCATTGTGCTGTAAGAAAAGGGGATCCTGCAGGGATGTTGTGCAATGGCCTGGAGAGGTGGGATGGGAGGTATACATATAACTAATCTGAGATCATACATATCTATAAACAACAAAACGCTGTAAAAGTAAAAAGTCAAATAAAAAAATTTTAAAATATAAGAAAAAGTAGTAGGACTTTTGAGATATACAGAGTCCCCAGTCCTATGAGTTTTCCATGGGTTACTGACTGATACATTCATGTAAGGAAACTTTTGAAGGCATTAGACAGAACCACATCCTCCATGAGTATACAGGCTCTGGAATATTGATTGTTTCCAATGTCCAGACTGGAAATTTGTTAAATAATGAATCATGTGGTAGAGCATTCTAAAAGTCCTGACCTTCGTTACTGTTCATCAGTTGCAAAGTCATGTCTGCCTCTGCAACACCATGAACTGCAGCACACCAGGCTTCTCTGTCCTTCACTGCCTCGTGGAGTTTGTTCAGATTCAGGTCCACTGAGTTGATGATGCCTTTTAACCATCTAATTCTCTGCTGCCCTATTTTCCTTTTGCCTTCAGTTTTTCCCAGCATCAGGATCTTTTCCAATGAGTCATCTCTTCCTATAAGGTAGCCAAGGTATTGGAACCTCAGCTTCAGCATCAGTCCTTCCAATTAGTATTCAGAATTAATTTCCTTTAGGATTGACTGTTTTCATCTCCTTGTTTGAAAGCATCAGTTCTTCAGTGCTCATCCTTGTTTACAGTCCAATGCTCACATCTGTACACGAAAAACTGGAAAACCATAGCTTTGACTATACAGACCTTCGTTGACAAAGTGATGCCTCTGCTTTTTAATATACTGTCTGTGATTTTGGTAGTGTATAATAATTAAGCCCTAGACTAAAATTAATTCACTTATCACCTAAAAAAATTAAAAGCAAGATAAGAAGTGATCGAGCAAGTTAGTTTCATCTCAAAGAAAAGCTAAAGCATCCTATTTACATATATGTAAACATATTCAAAACTAAGATTATGGCATCCAATCCCATTACTTCATGGTAAATAGAAGGGGAGAAATTGGAAGCATTGACATATCTTATATTCTTGGTTTCCAAAATCGCTGTGGATGGTGACTGCAGCCATGAAATTAAGAGGTACTTACTCCTTGGAAGAAAAGCTGTGACAAACCCAGACCTCATTTTAAAAAGGAGAGACATCACTTTTTTAATGAAGATCCTTATAATCAACAAAGGAAAGGTGCTAAAACTTCATTCCATATGCTCAAATGTTAAATACAGACACATTCATTATATTTAAACATAAATCTCAAAAAACATTTTCAAGACATTTTTGAGTCCCCAGTCCTATGAGTTTTCCATGGGTTACTGACTGATACATTCATGTAAGGAAACTTTTGAAGGCATTAGACAGAACCACATCCTCCATGAGTATACAGGCTCTGGAATATTGATTGTTTCCAATGTCCAGACTGGAAATTTGTTAAATAATGAATCATGTGGTAGAGCATTCTAAAAGTCCTGACCTTCGTTACTGTTCATCAGTTGCAAAGTCATGTCTGCCTCTGCAACACCATGAACTGCAGCACACCAGGCTTCTCTGTCCTTCACTGCCTCGTGGAGTTTGTTCAGATTCAGGTCCACTGAGTTGATGATGCCTTTTAACCATCTAATTCTCTGCTGCCCTATTTTCCTTTTGCCTTCAGTTTTTCCCAGCATCAGGATCTTTTCCAATGAGTCATCTCTTCCTATAAGGTAGCCAAGGTATTGGAACCTCAGCTTCAGCATCAGTCCTTCCAATTAGTATTCAGAATTAATTTCCTTTAGGATTGACTGTTTTCATCTCCTTGTTTGAAAGCATCAGTTCTTCAGTGCTCATCCTTGTTTACAGTCCAATGCTCACATCTGTACACGAAAAACTGGAAAACCATAGCTTTGACTATACAGACCTTCGTTGACAAAGTGATGCCTCTGCTTTTTAATATACTGTCTGTGATTTTGGTAGTGTATAATAATTAAGCCCTAGACTAAAATTAATTCACTTATCACCTAAAAAAATTAAAAGCAAGATAAGAAGTGATCGAGCAAGTTAGTTTCATCTCAAAGAAAAGCTAAAGCATCCTATTTACATATATGTAAACATATTCAAAACTAAGATTATGGCATCCAATCCCATTACTTCATGGTAAATAGAAGGGGAGAAATTGGAAGCATTGACATATCTTATATTCTTGGTTTCCAAAATCGCTGTGGATGGTGACTGCAGCCATGAAATTAAGAGGTACTTACTCCTTGGAAGAAAAGCTGTGACAAACCCAGACCTCATTTTAAAAAGGAGAGACATCACTTTTTTAATGAAGATCCTTATAATCAACAAAGGAAAGGTGCTAAAACTTCATTCCATATGCTCAAATGTTAAATACAGACACATTCATTATATTTAAACATAAATCAATCTTCTAGAAATTAAAATCCCAGTGTTTGAAGTCAAAAATAAACTGCATAGGATTAATGACATATTTAACATTGCATAAGACCCAGCTGGAACTCATGCAACAAGACCTAAGGAAAAACATCGGTAGAGAATCAGTAAGTGTGGAGAAACTTCATTAAGTGTGATCAAGAGAAATGGGAGAAAAATAACTGGAGAAATAACAGCTGAAAGTTTCCCTAATTTGAGTGAAAATTATAACTCTTCAGTTCCACGCAGTTCAGTGATCCTTTGCTACAGAAAATAGTGAGAGGAGGTGGAATAAGGGAAGGGAGAAAGAAAGAGGAATAAAATAAAACCAAGGGTAAAATAATTAGATTTTTCACAACCACTGATAAAAATAAAATCTTAAAATAAGCCAAAATATAAAAGACATATAATGCACTGAGAAACAAAAATAAATGTCAGCAGATTACTCATCAAAAACAATTTGAGTAAAAAGAGAAAGGGAAGCAAAGTCTTTAACACACTGAAAGAAAATGAAGTCTTTCATCTTAGACTTCTACATCCAGCAGGAAGAAAATATTTTAAAATGAGGACAAAATAAAAGACTTTTTCCGACCTATAGAAACCTGAGGGATTCATCTCCAGCAGATCTGCCTGAAGTACAAAAACCTTGTACTTATTGAAAGCAGTCCTTGAGGCAGAAGGAATACCAGTTGAATATAGATTTTCCCAAAGAGAAAAAGAAAAAGTATAGAAAGATATGCACATGGATAAATATATACATATATGTTTTAATATTTTATATTTTTAATATTTCCAATTATTTAAATATCTATAAAATTCAACTTACTTTTTAAAACAAAAATAGCAACATATATTATTTCATTCATTTTTCCTACTCATACTCATTGCAGCCTTAGGAAAACAAGACCTACAAATTTAAATTTATGGAAACACAACTTAACACATTTGCTACGCACTTCACAGCATCATTAAAAATGTATTTCAATTTGCAAAGAAATGCAATTTTTCTTTAAATAGATATTCCAAATTTAATTTTTAAACATAAATCAATCTTCTAGAAATTAAAATCCCAGTGTTTGAAGTCAAAAATAAACTGCATAGGATTAATGACATATTTAACATTGCATAAGACCCAGCTGGAACTCATGCAACAAGACCTAAGGAAAAACATCGGTAGAGAATCAGTAAGTGTGGAGAAACTTCATTAAGTGTGATCAAGAGAAATGGGAGAAAAATAACTGGAGAAATAACAGCTGAAAGTTTCCCTAATTTGAGTGAAAATTATAACTCTTCAGTTCCACGCAGTTCAGTGATCCTTTGCTACAGAAAATAGTGAGAGGAGGTGGAATAAGGGAAGGGAGAAAGAAAGAGGAATAAAATAAAACCAAGGGTAAAATAATTAGATTTTTCACAACCACTGATAAAAATAAAATCTTAAAATAAGCCAAAATATAAAAGACATATAATGCACTGAGAAACAAAAATAAATGTCAGCAGATTACTCATCAAAAACAATTTGAGTAAAAAGAGAAAGGGAAGCAAAGTCTTTAACACACTGAAAGAAAATGAAGTCTTTCATCTTAGACTTCTACATCCAGCAGGAAGAAAATATTTTAAAATGAGGACAAAATAAAAGACTTTTTCCGACCTATAGAAACCTGAGGGATTCATCTCCAGCAGATCTGCCTGAAGTACAAAAACCTTGTACTTATTGAAAGCAGTCCTTGAGGCAGAAGGAATACCAGTTGAATATAGATTTTCCCAAAGAGAAAAAGAAAAAGTATAGAAAGATATGCACATGGATAAATATATACATATATGTTTTAATATTTTATATTTTTAATATTTCCAATTATTTAAATATCTATAAAATTCAACTTACTTTTTAAAACAAAAATAGCAACATATATTATTTCATTCATTTTTCCTACTCATACTCATTGCAGCCTTAGGAAAACAAGACCTACAAATTTAAATTTATGGAAACACAACTTAACACATTTGCTACGCACTTCACAGCATCATTAAAAATGTATTTCAATTTGCAAAGAAATGCAATTTTTCTTTAAATAGATATTCCTGTTTTAAATCACCTTTAAATATTCTTTTATTAATAAGAATGCTTAAACATTAGGACATGAAAATGGTAACCTCTTGCTCTCAGTAATAAGCAATAAATGTGGTCTCTGAAATTATTCTGAAAGCTAAAACTGATTTTCATTAATATTTGATAAACATTCTACTGTTTGGAGAGTTAACTCAATTACCAAAAAATACATCAGCTGTTATCTTTGATTTTTATCATAACACATTTTAGTTTCCCTCTCCTGCTTTATGTCTACGATATAGATGATGATTCTTTTCTTCACTGATTGTGCTATAAGTCTCATTGTTAATTGTTTGCAGTGATTTGCAATCTTGCTTTCCTTTGAGACATGTTACTCCATAGAGTTACCCTTTCCTCATTACCACCTTGACAATATTTTCCTCAAATAAATCTTATTAGATCACTTCTTTCCGCAAAAGTCTTTTGTGGATTTCTTTTTTCAATAATATACTACTGTCTTGTTCCAATTCAGTGAGTCAAAATATAGAAATTACACTGAGCAGCATCTGCACACAGCAGTTATTCAAAACATGTCAGTCCCTTGAGTAACTCTACCCCGGAACACCTCACCTCCTATACCATTTACTTGGCCCATAATGAATCCCTCCCAGTTAACTGAACATTATTCTAGGGATGCTCTTTGTCTTTGTATACGTTATTTCCAAATACCTTTACTCACCTTTAATCCTTTTAAAAGTTGCATAGGGAAGATCCACTGTCTGATGTTGAGCAGTTTCTGCCTCCTCCGAGTTCTTAAGTCATTCATTTGAATGGTGCAGAAAACGTGGTTTATGGGTCTTGTCATTTGTACATTTTCAACACCCATAAAAACATTGCATGTGTTAGCGTCTATAAGTGATTTCTGAAATCATGACGTGGAAATAACACAGACATTTATTTATGGAACTGAATAAATCCCGGTTAACCTTTAGAAGTAGTTCCAAGGGGCTCATTTATAAAATATATTTTCACACTTTAAATATTGACATCCCTACAGCTGGCATTGTAAACAATTCAGCTTGCAAGAGGAGCACAGCTCTAGGGGAAAAATGAGTTTAAGATGTAATTTTGATTGTTTATGGTGACCTAGATGACATGTGGCATGTATTTAGAAAGTTTTTGCACTGACATTTTCCTAAAAATTCAAATAACTTATAAATGACTTTTGATAATGTTCTTCCAAAGACAGTTCCCAGACTGTGTTTTAGAATTTGAGGGGATAATCCTCAACCCAGGTGACAATGGGGACCTGGGGAATCTGAAGAGTTCTAGGACAACAGGAGACCGAAAGATGTCTCAGGTGTGTTTCAGCTGTAAATACGTCAGTGGTCTTTAGGGACACTTTAATCCATCCTTCTTAGAGAACAGCTCCACACGTAGGTTGGCCCTGTGTCCTATTTTTATCTTATTGAGAAATGTAACTTCCAGATGTGCTTTTGGTTATGCCAAATTTTTTTCAGTCAGCGCATTTACAGGTGGTACAAAGTGTAAAAATGTGACTAACAATTTAAATGTCAAACTAAGAGTTTTAGCACAGTATGTACATTGAACTTTAAAAAATCCATATAGTACTAAAAGTCTCATTTGGAAAATGTGTTTGTGTGTACTAAGTTGCTTCAGTTAAGTTCAGCTCTTTGTGACCCTATGAACTGTAGCCCACAAAGCTCATCTGTCCATAGGATTCTCCAGGCCAAAATACTGGAGTGAATTGCCATGCCCTCTTCTAGGGGATCGTCTTAATCCAGGGATAGAACCCACGTCTCCTGCACTGGCAGGCAGCTTCTTTCCCCTGAGCTGCTTGTGGAAAACGTCAGTTATTTATTCTAATTCATATGTCCATGCACAAGCCCCAGCCTCTTCCCCAGATTAAGTGATTGTCACTTCTTTGACACCTCTATTTTAGGAAACATGCTAAATATTTTTTCTTACATGACCAATTTTAGACCATATATGTCTTTTGCTTTTTAATCTATTAGCTAAAGGATTTCTCTCATTTAAAAAACCATTCTCATCTCTGTTGTCCTCATTCATCAAAATTTGGCCCCATTATATAAAACTGAATAAATCCCGGTTACCCTTTAGAAGTAGTTCCAAGGGGCTCATTTATAAAATATATTTTCACACTTTAAATATTGACATCCCTACAGCTGGCATTGTAAACAATTCAGCTTGCAAGAGGAGCACAGCTCTAGGGGAAAAATGAGTTTAAGATGTAATTTTGATTGTTTATGGTGACCTAGATGACATGTGGCATGTATTTAGAAAGTTTTTGCACTGACATTTTCCTAAAAATTCAAATAACTTATAAATGACTTTTGATAATGTTCTTCCAAAGACAGTTCCCAGACTGTGTTTTAGAATTTGAGGGGATAATCCTCAACCCAGGTGACAATGGGGACCTGGGGAATCTGAAGAGTTCTAGGACAACAGGAGACCGAAAGATGTCTCAGGTGTGTTTCAGCTGTAAATACGTCAGTGGTCTTTAGGGACACTTTAATCCATCCTTCTTAGAGAACAGCTCCACACGTAGGTTGGCCCTGTGTCCTATTTTTATCTTATTGAGAAATGTAACTTCCAGATGTGCTTTTGGTTATGCCAAATTTTTTTCAGTCAGCGCATTTACAGGTGGTACAAAGTGTAAAAATGTGACTAACAATTTAAATGTCAAACTAAGAGTTTTAGCACAGTATGTACATTGAACTTTAAAAAATCCATATAGTACTAAAAGTCTCATTTGGAAAATGTGTTTGTGTGTACTAAGTTGCTTCAGTTAAGTTCAGCTCTTTGTGACCCTATGAACTGTAGCCCACAAAGCTCATCTGTCCATAGGATTCTCCAGGCCAAAATACTGGAGTGAATTGCCATGCCCTCTTCTAGGGGATCGTCTTAATCCAGGGATAGAACCCACGTCTCCTGCACTGGCAGGCAGCTTCTTTCCCCTGAGCTGCTTGTGGAAAACGTCAGTTATTTATTCTAATTCATATGTCCATGCACAAGCCCCAGCCTCTTCCCCAGATTAAGTGATTGTCACTTCTTTGACACCTCTATTTTAGGAAACATGCTAAATATTTTTTCTTACATGACCAATTTTAGACCATATATGTCTTTTGCTTTTTAATCTATTAGCTAAAGGATTTCTCTCATTTAAAAAACCATTCTCATCTCTGTTGTCCTCATTCATCAAAATTTGGCCCCATTATATATTTTATATTGTCCTATTACCACTGTACATTACTATCATTTTGAATACCACAGTGTACGTTGGCCCAAGTAGTCTAGTGTGATTGTTTCCTTTTTGGCATAATTTTGTTTTATCTTTAACTGACATAACTTTGGTTTTATTTATATCTTTTTCTTTGGCATACAGCTGCTTCTAAAGTATGGTAAAGAAACTGCCTGCAGTGCAGGAAACCCAGGTTCAATTCCTGGTTTGGGAGATCCTCTGAAGAAGGCAATGGCAACCTACTTCAATATTATTGCCTGGGGAATCCCATTGACAGAGGAGCATAAGAGGATGTGTGAATGTTCAGTCAATAAGTTTTGTCTATTCTTTGTGACTCCATGGACTATAGCCCACCAGACTCCTCTGTCCATGGAATTCCCCCTGGCAAGAATACTGGAGTGGGTTGGCATTTCCTTCTCAAGGGGATTCTCCCAACCCAGGGATTGAACCCTCTTCTCCTGCACTGGAAGGCAGATTCTTTACCACAGAGCCACCTGGGAAGCCCATTAAAAGGAGGAGCCCTGTGACAATTAAGATGGGCTACATTTTTCAGTAGTAGGATATGACCTTCAAATCTCAAACAAGAGACCCTTTAAACTTGGGCAGCCTCTCTAACATGTGCAGCCCGAGGGTGCTGCTCATTGTAGTCAGCCAGGGACCAGGTTGCTGCAGGCTCCTCCATAAGCTGTCTGTTTTCCCAAACAATGGGAATGGGAAGAGGAGGTGGCCAACCTCAGACTCGCTGTTAGAGCTCTGACAAAAAAGGAGCACACTATTTTCGCTCACATTTCCTTTGTCAAAGTAAGGCACATGGCCAACATATAGGTAGATGTAAAGTATGGGGAAAAAGGTCCTACTCCTTGCTTGGGAAGTATTGGAAACTGGTAGCTCACATGGTTAAGAATCTGCCTGCAATGTGGCAGACGAGGGTTTGATCCCTGGGTCAGGAAGATGCACTGGAGAAGGAAATGACTAGCCAGTCCAATATACTTTCCTGGAGAATTCCATGGGCAGAGGAGCCTAGCAAGCTACAGCCCATCGGATCACAAACAGTTGGACATGACTGAATGACTAACACTAACTGACTATGGAAAAAAGTCCTACTCTGTACTTGAGAAGTATTGGAAATATTCAGGGAAACATAAATTATGAGCAAACTGTCGTCAGTCCATAGGAAGTTCTGTAACTGAGCAGGATTCCACTGAGCCTTCCTGGGGACCGACCCCACCCTATACCCTCTGCCTAAAGTCTCTCTGAAGTACCTAGATAACGATATGTAATGCACATTTCCTGAGTTATTTTGCAGACATAAAACCTCTCCTGCTGGAGATGTTAACTACTTGATGGCTATGAGCACAGAGCCCCAGGCCTTCTGAGCCTGAGAACTGATCACGTTAGCCCCCGTGACTCCGTCCTGCTGCCTCATGAGCCATCAGCCCATCAGAGAACTGTGCTAGGAAGAATCTAAGGGAAGACAACCCCAAAGCTCTTCTTTCTCTAGAGAATATTCCAACCTTCGTTTGTACGCCCCTCATAACTCGCTTGCCAGGGCAGCAGCTCCTCACCTGTCTGCCCTCTCTCCTTCTGAGAGTGTGCACGCACGCTCAGGCACTTCAGTCCTGCCCAGCTTGTTGCGACCCTCGTGACTGTAGCCTGCCAGGCTCCCCTGTCCCTGATATTCTCCAGACAAGAATACTGAGTGGGTTTTCAGTTTCTCCTCCAGGGAATCCTCCTGCCCTAGGGACTGAATCCGTGTCTCCTGCATAGGCAAGCAGATTCTTTATCACTGTGCAACCCGGAAAGTTCTCTGATAGCATATTCTTGCTTAAATGAATTTTCACTTTACTTTCTTAACCTCTCTGCATCATTTCTGAGTTCTTTCTTGATGAAGAAAAACCTTAAATTTACCAGCAACAGTTAGACTGCCTGAAATCTCCCCACCGAGTCAAAGACACAATTCAATGTTTTCATCTTCCCAATTTCTTTCATATTTAGCAACTCTTTCTTCAACCCCATATGCAGATAAGGACATTATGTCCCCAAAGACACTGCTGCTCATAGCGCATCTCTCTCACACAGAACATGACAACATTTATTCATACTCCAACTGATTCATTTCTTTTCAAAATTAATTTTTATTGAAGCATAGTTGATTTATAATGTATTAATTTCTGTTGTATATGTCAGTTATACATATATCCACACTTCTTTTAGATGCTATTTCCATGTAGGTCATTATATAATATTGAATAGAGTTCGCAGGGCTCTACAGTAATTAGTTATCTATCTTAGATATAGTAGTGGGTTATGTCAATCCCAATCTCCCAATTTATCCTCTCCCATCTCCTTTCTTCCTTTGTAACTGTAAGTTTGTTTTCTACATCTATGACTCTATGTCTTGTACATTGTTTCATTTGTATCATTTTTTAAATTCCACCTATTAGCAATAACATATCATATTTGACTTTGATTGACCTCACTCAGTAGGACAATCTCCAGGTCCATCCATGTTACTACAAATAGCATTATTTTGTTCTTTTTTATGGCTGAGTAATATTCCATTGCACATATGTCCTACATCTTCTTGATCTAGTTCTCTGTCAAAAGCAGATTCATTTCTTCATCTCTCTTTCCAAACAACATTTATTATAACTGAGGATGTCTTTTCCTGTACATGCTCTACCAATGATGCTCTGCTTGCCACTTCTCCCTGTACCCAGGATCTTTCATTTCAAACATGAAAATGACCATGTTAAATGATTATAGAAGCAGCTGCCGTAAGATAGCGTGGGTGTGTGTGAGTCACTCAGCTGTGTTCTTTTAGGGGCACCCATCGGATTCTTTATCACTGTGCAACCCGGAAAGTTCTCTGATAGCATATTCTTGCTTAAATGAATTTTCACTTTACTTTCTTAACCTCTCTGCATCATTTCTGAGTTCTTTCTTGATGAAGAAAAACCTTAAATTTACCAGCAACAGTTAGACTGCCTGAAATCTCCCCACCGAGTCAAAGACACAATTCAATGTTTTCATCTTCCCAATTTCTTTCATATTTAGCAACTCTTTCTTCAACCCCATATGCAGATAAGGACATTATGTCCCCAAAGACACTGCTGCTCATAGCGCATCTCTCTCACACAGAACATGACAACATTTATTCATACTCCAACTGATTCATTTCTTTTCAAAATTAATTTTTATTGAAGCATAGTTGATTTATAATGTATTAATTTCTGTTGTATATGTCAGTTATACATATATCCACACTTCTTTTAGATGCTATTTCCATGTAGGTCATTATATAATATTGAATAGAGTTCGCAGGGCTCTACAGTAATTAGTTATCTATCTTAGATATAGTAGTGGGTTATGTCAATCCCAATCTCCCAATTTATCCTCTCCCATCTCCTTTCTTCCTTTGTAACTGTAAGTTTGTTTTCTACATCTATGACTCTATGTCTTGTACATTGTTTCATTTGTATCATTTTTTAAATTCCACCTATTAGCAATAACATATCATATTTGACTTTGATTGACCTCACTCAGTAGGACAATCTCCAGGTCCATCCATGTTACTACAAATAGCATTATTTTGTTCTTTTTTATGGCTGAGTAATATTCCATTGCACATATGTCCTACATCTTCTTGATCTAGTTCTCTGTCAAAAGCAGATTCATTTCTTCATCTCTCTTTCCAAACAACATTTATTATAACTGAGGATGTCTTTTTCCTGTACATGCTCTACCAATGATGCTCTGCTTGCCACTTCTCCCCTGTACCCAGGATCTTTCATTTCAAACATGAAAATGACCATGTTAAATGATTATAGAGAAGCAGCTGCCGTAAGATAGCGCGTGGGTGTGTGTGAGTCACTCAGCTGTGTCTGACTCTTTGTGACCTCTTGGCCTGTCACCCATCGGACTTCTCTGACCCAGGAGCTCTCTAGGCAAGAGTTCTGGAGATTCTCTTCTCCAGGGCATCTTCCTGATCCAGGGATAAAACCCGGGTCTCCCACATTGCCGGGAAGATTTTACTGTCTGAGCCAATTTACATATAATCAGACCTTGCCTTTAATGTTCCATAAGTCTCCAAATGATCAAAATTATCAAAGTAATGTGATCACTTGCTGCCCTACAGTGTTTTGTCTGGGATCTGAACAGCAATGAGAGTGAGCTTCAGGCTTTCTGTGCACAGCTCCACTACCTCTTAGAGGCCTAACGTTCAGACTTAGTCATAATTATTTTGACTACAGAACCTGAAGTATCATGGAGCCCTCCCAAACTAGAGATAGTTGTGTTCTTATTGAAAAAAAAAAAAATCCTGTTATCAAGCTGTTGATAAAAATGCCAAATTGCTATTATAATTGCTATTTCTGCTTTAGACTGACATTGAGCTTCTCTTTAGCATAATCCTTCTATCATTTGGAAATCCACAAAGCTGGAGCTGAGCCGAAGTTATTTTTAACCTGACTGATGACTAGATCATTTCTGACAGAAGCAAAGGCCTCTTTTAGAGTTAATTTCACTACCACCTATTGATTTTTCTCAATAATAAGGAACTGGAGGAAAATATTCCCAATGTAATACATACTCATTGCCATGAATAATGCAAGTGCACATAGTGATTGATGATCTATTTATCCAAAGTTTGACATTTTGAAACATGTCCTCAGTAGGACAATCTCCAGGTCCATCCATGTTACTACAAATAGCATTATTTTGTTCTTTTTTATGGCTGAGTAATATTCCATTGCACATATGTCCTACATCTTCTTGATCTAGTTCTCTGTCAAAAGCAGATTCATTTCTTCATCTCTCTTTCCAAACAACATTTATTATAACTGAGGATGTCTTTTCCTGTACATGCTCTACCAATGATGCTCTGCTTGCCACTTCTCCCCTGTACCCAGGATCTTTCATTTCAAACATGAAAATGACCATGTTAAATGATTATAGAGAAGCAGCTGCCGTAAGATAGCGCGTGGGTGTGTGTGAGTCACTCAGCTGTGTCTGACTCTTTGTGACCTCTTGGCCTGTCACCCATCGGACTTCTCTGACCCAGGAGCTCTCTAGGCAAGAGTTCTGGAGATTCTCTTCTCCAGGGCATCTTCCTGATCCAGGGATAAAACCCGGGTCTCCCACATTGCCGGGAAGATTTTACTGTCTGAGCCAATTTACATATAATCAGACCTTGCCTTTAATGTTCCATAAGTCTCCAAATGATCAAAATTATCAAAGTAATGTGATCACTTGCTGCCCTACAGTGTTTTGTCTGGGATCTGAACAGCAATGAGAGTGAGCTTCAGGCTTTCTGTGCACAGCTCCACTACCTCTTAGAGGCCTAACGTTCAGACTTAGTCATAATTATTTTGACTACAGAACCTGAAGTATCATGGAGCCCTCCCAAACTAGAGATAGTTGTGTTCTTATTGAAAAAAAATCCTGTTATCAAGCTGTTGATAAAAATGCCAAATTGCTATTATAATTGCTATTTCTGCTTTAGACTGACATTGAGCTTCTCTTTAGCATAATCCTTCTATCATTTGGAAATCCACAAAGCTGGAGCTGAGCCGAAGTTATTTTTAACCTGACTGATGACTAGATCATTTCTGACAGAAGCAAAGGCCTCTTTTAGAGTTAATTTCACTACCACCTATTGATTTTTCTCAATAATAAGGAACTGGAGGAAAATATTCCCAATGTAATACATACTCATTGCCATGAATAATGCAAGTGCACATAGTGATTGATGATCTATTTATCCAAAGTTTGACATTTTGAAACATGTCCTCAGTAATATGTTGAAAAAAATCTACTGTATATAAGAAAATAAGGATATCATTTTATTTAATACTTAATAAATTTACAATATGTTCAAAACTCCAAAGAAAAAAATAACCAATCTCTCACATCAGTAACAGTCAGATAAAAAAATAACACATGTGCATTTTTAATAATGCAATTATAATATAATCTTAAAATGTCTAGCAACATGATACATGCAAATACTCATGTACTTTGAATGCATAGGGATAAGGTTTGGGCTGCTGTTTAGCAGTTGCATGATACCTTTTCAATGTGTATAGTATTAAAGATTATGGAAGTGTATTGCTTATTCAATTTTAACCCATGCCTCTTTAGTTAAAACCGATATTTCCTCTTCTTTCCTTTATGATGATTGAGACTTTATTTTAGATTTATTTTAAAAATATTTTCTTTAATTAGATCACAGTCCCTAATAAAGTCACAAAAATGCAAAGCATGAGTCCAGAAGTTAATATACCATCACTAATTAATAAAACTTTTTCAGAACATATTAGATATTGATGAATAATAGTGATTTTTTAAAATTGTGGCCTCATTTGAACAGACATGTTTGTGCTCCCTCTTTTATATAAGTCCCTCCTTGGAGTTTTCAAGGTCCCTAAGGCTTTAAAAATCTAGGGATACCAGTCAGTGTGTTTATGCTACATCTATAAATTGAGACCCCCTATTCAAATGTGTCAAAGCTTTATTTATTCATTCATTCATTCATTTATTTTCAGTCATTTATTTATTTACTTGCAGATTAACTTTTCCACGACAGAGCTTTAAGCAACAGGAAAATAAGACTTCTTAGTTCCTCCCTGGGTCAGAGAGAGAAAGACTTCTTTAAAGAATAGGGTGAGGAACTTCCCTGGTGGTCCAGTGGATGAAAAGTCCTCCTTGCAGGGCAGGAGTCACCAGTTCGATCCCTGGTCTGGGAGAATCTCATGTGTGGCAGAGCGGCTGGAGCGGTGTGCCTAATTGCGAACCCACACTCTGTAGTGCATGCTCCCAAAGCCAGTGCTCTGTGTTGGGAGAGGTCACTACAATGGGAGGCCACACAAGCCAAGGATTAAAGAGGGATAAAAATAAGTAAATAATAAAACCAATAAAAGAAGCCAAAATTAAAAAAAAAAGAATAGGGTTACTTTCTTCCAAATTCCTATCTTGCAAAAGCTTATATCAGTGCTACCTAACATTTTGGTGTTGTGCCTCTGCCTCTGTGTTTAGACTCTCCCCTCTTCACCTGCTTCCAGTATCCAAGAAGCTGATCTCAACTGATAGCATCAGGGTTCTTCCTGGCCTCCTGCCTTCTCTTTTGTGTTTGGTCAATGGGAAGCACTGTCAACAGCTAAATGGTGGGAGGAGAGTGAGGTCAATGTGATCGATTGTAGCCCTCGATGCTCCTCTGCAAAGCTGCCTTTCTCTAGCTGACTGCATCTGTAGCAGAACCTGTCCAGCAGTTCTTTCACAAAACCTTCACTATTTCTGGGTCCAGCATCTACAACCTTCAGGCACAGAGTTACTAACAGTCCAACTGACCAGTCCAGGATGGCTCAAAATCTAGTGTGAGTCTGCTGCCATTTGTCCAAATCTACAAAATTCATCATTTTAGTAATATCTCTTCAAAGTGTCTTAATTTGAGTATGCCATAAGTTTTTGCTTATGGCTGTCTCCAGAATCCTAATGACTGAAGTTTTTTAATACACAAATGCATATGTTTTTTATTTGATTTGATCTGGTCAAGCATTTCTCTCTTGAGTTACAAGAGAATGAGGATGTTCCCTACTGCCACACTGAGAGAAATGTACTACCATCATCTGTACTCTGAGTGCCTGAGGTAACAAAGGTGACTAAAGAATAGGAATAAAAGGTGGTATTGTCTATTTCCTAACTATGAAGTGTGTAAAGTCAGAGCCTGTGAATCAAAGAACTATTTTTTAAATTAATTTTTGTTAGAGTATAGTTTCTTTAGAAAGGTGTTCGTTTCTACAGTATAGCAAAATGAATCAGCTTCACGTATGCATGCAGTCCCTCCCTTTTCAACTTCCTTCCCATTCAAGTGACCACAGTGCACTAAGTAGAGTTTCCTATGCTTTATACAGTGTGTCCTTATTATCTATTTTGCTGTCGTTGCTTAGTTGCTTCTGTTGTGTCTGACTGTGTGACCCTATGGACTGTAGCCCACTAGACTCCTCTGTCCATGAGATTCTCCAAGCAAGAGTATTGGAGTGGGTTGCCATGCCCTCCTCCAGGGGATCTTCTCAACACAGGGGTCAAATCCAGGTCTCCTGTATTTTCGGCAGATTCTTTACCACTGAGCCAGCAGGGAAGCCCTGTCTACTCTCTATATAATATCAATAGATTTGACCATGACCTCTTTTATTTATTTAGAATAGTCCTTTGTAAAGCAGAAACAAAGTAAAGGACTATTTTAGATAAATAAATGAGGACATGGCCAAATCAACCTTGAATTTTGAGGAATGAAAGTGAAGTGAAAGTGTTAGTCACTCAGTCCTGTCTGACTCTTTGCAACCTCATGTTCTGTCCAGCATCTACAACCTTCAGGCACAGAGTTACTAACAGTCCAACTGACCAGTCCAGGATGGCTCAAAATCTAGTGTGAGTCTGCTGCCATTTGTCCAAATCTACAAAATTCATCATTTTAGTAATATCTCTTCAAAGTGTCTTAATTTGAGTATGCCATAAGTTTTTGCTTATGGCTGTCTCCAGAATCCTAATGACTGAAGTTTTTTAATACACAAATGCATATGTTTTTTATTTGATTTGATCTGGTCAAGCATTTCTCTCTTGAGTTACAAGAGAATGAGGATGTTCCCTACTGCCACACTGAGAGAAATGTACTACCATCATCTGTACTCTGAGTGCCTGAGGTAACAAAGGTGACTAAAGAATAGGAATAAAAGGTGGTATTGTCTATTTCCTAACTATGAAGTGTGTAAAGTCAGAGCCTGTGAATCAAAGAACTATTTTTTAAATTAATTTTTGTTAGAGTATAGTTTCTTTAGAAAGGTGTTCGTTTCTACAGTATAGCAAAATGAATCAGCTTCACGTATGCATGCAGTCCCTCCCTTTTCAACTTCCTTCCCATTCAAGTGACCACAGTGCACTAAGTAGAGTTTCCTATGCTTTATACAGTGTGTCCTTATTATCTATTTTGCTGTCGTTGCTTAGTTGCTTCTGTTGTGTCTGACTGTGTGACCCTATGGACTGTAGCCCACTAGACTCCTCTGTCCATGAGATTCTCCAAGCAAGAGTATTGGAGTGGGTTGCCATGCCCTCCTCCAGGGGATCTTCTCAACACAGGGGTCAAATCCAGGTCTCCTGTATTTTCGGCAGATTCTTTACCACTGAGCCAGCAGGGAAGCCCTGTCTACTCTCTATATAATATCAATAGATTTGACCATGACCTCTTTTATTTATTTAGAATAGTCCTTTGTAAAGCAGAAACAAAGTAAAGGACTATTTTAGATAAATAAATGAGGACATGGCCAAATCAACCTTGAATTTTGAGGAATGAAAGTGAAGTGAAAGTGTTAGTCACTCAGTCCTGTCTGACTCTTTGCAACCTCATGTTCTGTCCACAGAATTTTCTAGGCAAGACTACTGGAGTGGCTTGCCATGCTGTTCTCCAGGGGATCTTCTCAATCTAGGCATGGAACTGGGGCATGCATTATAGACAGATTCTTTTCCACCTGAGCCAATGGGGAAGTCCTTTGCAGAATGAGCTGTTCTTTATTCAGTTGAATTCGACTTAGGGTAGTTGCTTGCTAGAAATTGTCAAAATTTTAATGACCAATGACTAGATAAATGTGTGGCTCACCAAATCTTACATGAATTGTAAATTATAGATTAAAGATGCATAACGAGAGGACGATAGTTGAGTAAAGATCAGCTGAGATGGACACACACAGGAAAAGACAAGAACTTGGAAGAGACAAAAACTAATGGGTTAACAGTTGCTCAGGTCATCCTACAAACTCTAATATTTCTAAGGCAGTTCCTTGACTTTGTGAGATATGAAGGTACACAATAAGCCTGCTGAAGATCCAGATTTATATGAGGTAAAACTACTAATCATCCTGAAGTCTACATTTTTCTGACGCAAGTCAAAACAGCCTTCTGCAGACAGAAATGACTTGGTAGTACTACGTGCAGATAAACTCATCACATATTCTTAGTCCTGTCTTCATCTCAATATTATTTTTCCTTGTGTCAAAATATTTTAACTTTAATCTGGTCTCTTCCAGGTAGAGTTTACTGTAGCAGTGATTTTATTTACCTATGTAAAGATTTCTCTTTTGCCCTTTCAAGGAGATTTATATAAAATTTCAGAACTTATTTTTATAGAAGTAAGTCTATCCAAATATACAGAGGACTTTCTTTAAGTTTCAGTATATCAGCCAAAGAAATATTGTCACACAATGAGTATTATTAACAGTGATCTTCTGATTTTCAGAATGAAAATAATGTTGAAGGATCTAGTAAGATTTAGTAACAGGTCAACAAAGTGAAAAATATCAGTTTGCTCAGAACTTTATTTTTTAAATAGTAGTAGTTAGAGCTAAAATAAATTGACTGCTTGTTTCAGAAAGGCATAGGCATGTTTCAAAGACCTTTCTCTAGGCTAATGCAGACTTCACTGCATTTTCCACTCTGCAGGTGGCCTCAGTCACTTGTCTTGTCCAGCTCTTTGCATCCCCATGAACTGTAGCCCACCAGGCTCCTCTGTCGATGGGTTTCTCCAGGCAAGAATATCAGAGTGGGTTGCTTTTCCTCCTCCAGGGCACCTTCCAGATCCAGGGATCAAACCCACATCTCTTACATCCCCTTAGTTGGTAGGTGGGCTCTTTAAAACTAGCACAACCTGGAAAGTGGGAAAATGTGGAAGCTTTACCTATTTTTCACTCTGGTAGCATACTAACAGAAGTGTAGTATCATTTTTTAAAACATCAAGCAAACAGGTAAAGTTTCTACACTTTCCCACTTTTTTTCATGGTTGTAATAATTGCCATCAATTTCAAATAAAGCAATATAGCTATTTCTGGTATTTTCTATGTTATACAGACATTTTTATATATGCTCAAATATTATGCCTCCTTAGGCATGTATAGACATTGTTTTTTTTTCAAAACTATGTGGGGTATTGTTATTTCTATTCTCAAATTCCATGAGAATTCACCTTGAATTTTCATTATTTATTGAAATGAAGAATTACTCAACCTCTGGCTTTTTTTGTTTGTCAAAGAGAGAAAGGAGGGAGAGTGGGAAAAATAAATAATAATTCTTGTTTAAAGATCTTGGAAACTTCCTGTTTGACCTAAAAAAGAAAATGAACACATTTTTAGAAAATTCTCTTTTATTCTGAGACAATATCATGGTGCTTTAGAATGTGGACTGGAAGAAGAAATATACCTAATCCAGGCCTTAATTCTGCCCTGAATTAGTGGTTTATTAATATTTCTAAGCCTCATTAACTGCATTATGAGATAAGAACAAAAATAGTATCTAAACTAGTCATTTATTTTAGCATATGTCTTAATGAAATCAGAAAAATAAGGACTTGTGAATATCCCTTTTTTACAAAAAATGTATTTATTCATTTATTTATTTATTTGGCTGTGTTGGGTCTTAGTTGGAATATGCATGATCTTCGCTGCATCATGTGGGCCATACACAGACTCTCTTGTTGTGGCATGAAGGCTAAAGAGCTATAGCCCACAACTTAGTTCCTTGAGGGTATGTGAGATTTTTAGTTCCCCAACTAGGGAACAAATCCACATTCCCTGAGTTGCAAGGTGGATTTTTAACCCCTGGACCACTGGGGAAGTCTCTGTATGTTACCATTCTTTATCACCATTATGAGGGTTAGCTTTATCCTTTCCTCTCCCAGGGCACCTTCCAGATCCAGAGATCGAACCAACATCTCTTACATCCCCTTAGTTGGTAGGTGGGCTCTTTAAAACTAGCACAACCTGGAAAGTGGGAAAATGTGGAAGCTTTACCTATTTTTCACTCTGGTAGCATACTAACAGAAGTGTAGTATCATTTTTTAAAACATCAAGCAAACAGGTAAAGTTTCTACACTTTCCCACTTTTTTTCATGGTTGTAATAATTGCCATCAATTTCAAATAAAGCAATATAGCTATTTCTGGTATTTTCTATGTTATACAGACATTTTTATATATGCTCAAATATTATGCCTCCTTAGGCATGTATAGACATTGTTTTTTTTTCAAAACTATGTGGGGTATTGTTATTTCTATTCTCAAATTCCATGAGAATTCACCTTGAATTTTCATTATTTATTGAAATGAAGAATTACTCAACCTCTGGCTTTTTTTGTTTGTCAAAGAGAGAAAGGAGGGAGAGTGGGAAAAATAAATAATAATTCTTGTTTAAAGATCTTGGAAACTTCCTGTTTGACCTAAAAAAGAAAATGAACACATTTTTAGAAAATTCTCTTTTATTCTGAGACAATATCATGGTGCTTTAGAATGTGGACTGGAAGAAGAAATATACCTAATCCAGGCCTTAATTCTGCCCTGAATTAGTGGTTTATTAATATTTCTAAGCCTCATTAACTGCATTATGAGATAAGAACAAAAATAGTATCTAAACTAGTCATTTATTTTAGCATATGTCTTAATGAAATCAGAAAAATAAGGACTTGTGAATATCCCTTTTTTAAAAAAAATGTATTTATTCATTTATTTATTTATTTGGCTGTGTTGGGTCTTAGTTGGAATATGCATGATCTTCGCTGCATCATGTGGGCCATACACAGACTCTCTTGTTGTGGCATGAAGGCTAAAGAGCTATAGCCCACAACTTAGTTCCTTGAGGGTATGTGAGATTTTTAGTTCCCCAACTAGGGAACAAATCCACATTCCCTGAGTTGCAAGGTGGATTTTTAACCCCTGGACCACTGGGGAAGTCTCTGTATGTTACCATTCTTTATCACCATTATGAGAAGAATTACTCTAGGTAACTTTTTTATGCAGAATAAAATTTAATAGACAAACATTTACATTAGATTATCCCTTAAACTCTCAAATAAAAACACAGAACTTTGTGTTTTACTTTCCATTATACTTTCAAAACAGAGCAGGGGCATAAAACAAAATAAAAATTTTAACATCTTAGATGTAAAGGACATTAAATCTATCCCAAACTCATAATTTCTTGGGTCCATAAATATAATTAAGAGGTGGAGGTATGAAAGTTTTCTAATGTTTGGTTTAGTGGTACAGATTCCACCTACCAGTGAGGAGGCACAGGTTTGATTCCTAAGTTGAGTAGATCCCCTGGAGAAGGAAATGGAAACCCACTCTTGCCTGAAAAATCCCATGGGCAGAGCAGTCTGGCAGGTTACAGTCCATGGGGTTACAAAAGAGTTAGACACAACTTAGTGACTAAATAGCAACAAATATTTACAAAACAGATAAAGCAAGATGCGTCAAACCCAAAGTAGAATTATGAAAACACTACCATGTGTGATCAACTTGTTAAATAATGTGAAAATATGAATTATATTATAAAATGATGCTTAAACGGCAAATCCAGCATTCACAAGGCATTTAAAATGACTAAATCATTTGTGTTAGACTCTTGGCAACCCCATGGGCTCTATCCCTCATGCAGGCAGATTGTTTATCATCTGAGCCAAAAGGGAATTAATGCTGGTTAAAAAAAAATAGGTCTCTCTAAGAATGGAAGATATACTATATAAAATAGTAAGTTAAAAAGCCTTGTAAGTATTCATGCAGTGCTTAGATTTCCATTTACTTGTTATATTGTGAAAGTAAGACTTGAAAATTTCAAACTCTCATTTAATGAAATAAATTTGTGATTTTATGGCTATGCCAATGACTTCTCCCTAGACAAGATTTGGATTTAAAATGTAATAAAACATCGTTTTACAAGCAGATAAATAGTTAATATGAGCAGGGATTAGTTAATATGAATTTGGAATTTAGTAACAGAAAACATAACTTTCATCGTTATGAAGAGCTAGGATAATTTTTGGCTCATATCAAGTAAGTTTTTATATAAAATAGATATCAAAAAATTGAAAAGTGGCATCAGAGCATTTCTGCCTCTTGTTATTTATGTATTGGGTTTATTTCTTAACTGTAATTGGTGTTCTTGTGGTGATAAGATTACTGCAGTAAAATTCAGGGCAACATTCTTCCTCATTAAGTGCTGCCAGATTATAATGATGCTTCCTGAAGTCCTCCCAGAAAAAAATAAGGCACCTTCCTTCTCAGAAAATGCAAGAATGCCTCTATTTACATGTCACTGGCCCAAGCAGACTATGTGTTTTTTTGCCAAAGTATTGTAATGAGAGTTATGAAATGATCCCAATGCATTTCTATCACAACTTAGTCCTGGAAATAGATGCAGAATCATGTTACCCCGGAACTCATATGATGCATCAACATAAGAGTGAATATCTTAATGAACTAGAGTTCTGCTTGGAAGAAATAATGGGAAAGTAAGAGGTTTATACTTTAGAATCAAAATATAGAATATTCAACAAAATGTTCGCCTGTGAAACTAATACATCTGACAGAAAAAATCATTGACTCCACTGGCAAGATGACTTTATGTTTTGTAGAATAAATCTTCGTTCTGAATAAAGCAATCTTCACTGCAGTTTCTGAAAACTTGTGTTCTTGATGATGATGTTATTGATAGTGTATAAACATAATCTAGATAAACTCTAAAAAGTTAACAATGGAAAAAAAGTCTCCAATATAGCAGGGATGAAGGCAGAAAAACATGTACATGTTTCAAGTGTTGTTACAATAGAAATTATACAACTAAAAACAATGGTCAAGAAATAAAGTGAAATATAGGGAGAAGACTAAACATGTGAATTATATAGGCTGTAGGTAGAAAGAAAAGAAACATTTACCACTGACAATGGTGATAAAAAGATTAAGCAAAGAAGTCAGGGAGTAAACACATCAAAGGTAAACACTAGAACAAAACTGTGAACATCATTAAATTCCAAAACAATCTAGGATGAGCCAAAAACATTACATACTGAAATACAACACACATAATATACATAGACTAATGAGACAGAGCAGACATTAACCTGACTGGTTTTATCAATGAATGCAAATGACAGTATCTCAGCCTTCAAAGTATATTTTCAATTTTTACCTATAAAGAAAGACCTAAGTATACACTACATGTGAAGCACAAACATTTAATGCAGGATAATTAAAATGGCTAAAAATAAAGCATGGTCAAACTCATGGCAGGAAGACCAAAATGAAAGAAAAGCAGGATTGTGATCTTCACATCAAATTAAAATGGACATCAAAAACCACCAGAGGATCCAAGGAAAGATATGATTTAATGTTAAAGCCAGAATTTAAAAATATATTATCAACAGGGATATGCAAAGATCAGATAACACCGATACTTTAAAAACCAGAATCTGTTATAGATTTAAGGGGCTGTAAGTAGAAATACAGTAATAAAATGTTTTAAAATTGCAAGGTACCAATGCCCACGTAAAACAAATAAAATTGACAAAATGTAAACAGAAGAGGAAGACCTAACTAGATTCTGGTACATAGCGAGAATGCAGACTTTGTAAGAAATAATGGGAAAGTAAGAGGTTTATACTTTAGAATCAAAATATAGAATATTCAACAAAATGTTCGCCTGTGAAACTAATACATCTGACAGAAAAAATCATTGACTCCACTGGCAAGATGACTTTATGTTTTGTAGAATAAATCTTCGTTCTGAATAAAGCAATCTTCACTGCAGTTTCTGAAAACTTGTGTTCTTGATGATGATGTTATTGATAGTGTATAAACATAATCTAGATAAACTCTAAAAAGTTAACAATGGAAAAAAAGTCTCCAATATAGCAGGGATGAAGGCAGAAAAACATGTACATGTTTCAAGTGTTGTTACAATAGAAATTATACAACTAAAAACAATGGTCAAGAAATAAAGTGAAATATAGGGAGAAGACTAAACATGTGAATTATATAGGCTGTAGGTAGAAAGAAAAGAAACATTTACCACTGACAATGGTGATAAAAAGATTAAGCAAAGAAGTCAGGGAGTAAACACATCAAAGGTAAACACTAGAACAAAACTGTGAACATCATTAAATTCCAAAACAATCTAGGATGAGCCAAAAACATTACATACTGAAATACAACACACATAATATACATAGACTAATGAGACAGAGCAGACATTAACCTGACTGGTTTTATCAATGAATGCAAATGACAGTATCTCAGCCTTCAAAGTATATTTTCAATTTTTACCTATAAAGAAAGACCTAAGTATACACTACATGTGAAGCACAAACATTTAATGCAGGATAATTAAAATGGCTAAAAATAAAGCATGGTCAAACTCATGGCAGGAAGACCAAAATGAAAGAAAAGCAGGATTGTGATCTTCACATCAAATTAAAATGGACATCAAAAACCACCAGAGGATCCAAGGAAAGATATGATTTAATGTTAAAGCCAGAATTTAAAAATATATTATCAACAGGGATATGCAAAGATCAGATAACACCGATACTTTAAAAACCAGAATCTGTTATAGATTTAAGGGGCTGTAAGTAGAAATACAGTAATAAAATGTTTTAAAATTGCAAGGTACCAATGCCCACGTAAAACAAATAAAATTGAC